>CM060940.1:199118824-204018312 GCA_030765085.1 Allium cepa | reverse complement strand
TAGAGGGAGGAGCTCTTCCCGTTCTTCAGGAGGCGATGGCAGTGGCCCATCGCAAGCGCCACACCGTCCAGTTGTTACGTTAGCCCCCAAAGCAGATGGGTAAAAATTAAATCTTATTCATCATCTTATTTTTTCTATACTATACGTATGTACTTATCTGTATCGTACTTAAAAACAGGGGGTTCGAGCTACTACCCACTAAGGTAGTGTTGGACGTCTCCAGAGCAGCATATCGTAGTAGGATGAGTGCGTGCTGGCCAAAGTGGGATACCATCCCTCCGCACATCATAGAGTGCATATGGCAGGATGTCCTAGTATGTGTAATTTTTATGTTTTCCATTTTTAATTCGTTTTTGTCGTTTTTCTACCGTTTATCGTTTAAAGTGTAATCTTTTTTTAACACAGGCTGAGATAGACATCCAGACAGATGATATGCAGCTGGCACGAGCATACTGGATGAGGAAGATGCGAAAGAACTACAGAGACACGATATCTGAGGTTAAGAAATCCGGGAAGAGACCACGGTGGATGGGGGAGAGCGTGTGGCAAGCTTGGTTGAGCTACTGGGAGACGGACGAGGCGAAGGCAAGTATACTAATTTTTTTTCAATTATTAATTTAACGTGATTGAAAAATAATGTATCAAATTTTGAATGTACAGGCAGAGTCAGATAGAAACTCTGCAAATAGAAATAAGAATCCCGTTACTCATCGCGGAGGATCGAAGTCGTTTCAGCAGTATCGGCAGGAGTTGGTAAATTTAATTACTGAATAATAAATGTAAATAGTTTATGCTATATGATTTTAAATGTATAATAATTGTATGTAACAATCAACTTCAGGAAGCCGAGGCACATGGTCCTGTCAGCTATATGGACGTGTTCACCCGTACGCATGCTGTTGAGCATGTTAATCCAGACGGGACTGTTTCGTACACATGGCAGGACGATAAATCCAGTAAAAGCCATGTAAGCATATTTCATTTTATTCAGTATTAGTAATTGTTTTAGTTGTCAAATTATTATGAAATAAGATATGATATTATTAATTTGTCAATGCAGGAGATGTTTATGGAGCAGCGACAGAAACTCCTTTCTGATACGGGTCGAGAGCAGCTGACGACCGATGAAGAGGACATTATTTTTGAGTCCGTTATGAGTCCACCAGAGCATGGTCGACGATACGGATTTGGCAATTTAGCGGTAAATAATTTAATTTTTCTTAAAATACTTAAAATATGATATTCTTACCTTTTCAAAACAATAAACTTTGATTTTATTTATTTTTCAATTATTGCAGTCCAGTAGTCAGAGTAGGAGACGGCGGAGTAGACCTCAGAGCGAGCTAGCAAGTATAGAAGAATTACAGACTAGAGTTCAGCAGTTGGAGGAGCAGAACCGCCAACAGGCCATGCAGACGGCACAGTTATTTGAGTACATGCAGCAGTTTGGTGGCCGCTTCCCTTCATCGGCTGGCTCTGGATCTGGGGCAGATTGATTCATTGCTTTCTAATTCGTTCGTGCAGGTATGTTTAGTTTTAGTTTACAATGATTTGGTAGAAGGAACAATTAATTGTTGATATGTATAATTATGTATAATACACTTGGTTCTGTAGCTGTATCAGGATATGCATGATTAGAACAGTTATTGTTAGTATTATTGTTAATGTTGGAATGTTATGTATATTTTGTATTTTATTTTTATTCTAATTTAGTTTATTTCTGTGTCTATTGAATATTTTGGAGTATTGGTTTGCATGTTTGGTTGGATTATTGTTTATTTGATTGTGCAGTATTGATATTGTAGTGTTTGGAAGAGAAATGTGGTTGGAAGGCTCTATTTGCAGCAGATTTTAAAAAAAAACAACAGGTTTCCGACGGCTTCCGACGGCTCTCGACGGCTTATTGGTCGAAATTTTCCGGCGGTTTCCGACGGGTTCCGACGGCTTATTGGCCTGATTTCCGACGGTTTCCGACGGTTTTCGACGGCCGTCGGAAGCCGTCGGAAACCGCCGGAAACCGCCGGAAACCGTCGATAATGTATACGGCATCACCCGTCGGTAGCCGTCGGAAATACTGCTCCCCGACGCCTTCATTTCCGACGGCTTTTTCCGACGGCCGCCGACGGCTTCCGACGGCCGCCGACGGTTTTCAGCCGTCGGAAATCCCCCCTCCCCTTGTAGTGAAAACCCAAAGTAAAGTAAACCTTTATAACTATATATACTCTTACAAAAAACAAAACATATGTTATATAAATTATATATATACCTTGCAAATATTGCTGTACGCTTTAATTTATACAATACTGTAAATATAGTTTATTCTAAAACGCCTATAATACAATAAGTAAATCAATACCTATATATTTACCCATATATTATACAATTGATGCCAAAAGAATCCCCGGACAAGAATACTATATATGAAAATAAAATATAAACTTACGTATATACATATACTAGAAATACAAAATAAATATACCTTGATATCTATCATTAAAGAGGCTCGGTTGTGAGGCCAAAAATGAGGAGCGATGTGTGGCCGAGGGGATAGGTGTTGACGCTGTCGCTTGACCACGTGGGTTGCCAAAAGTACACGTGGCAGCGGCCTATGGGTGGTAGGCGTCTCACGGATGGTGGGTTAAGAGGGGCAAATAGCTGCTTGGAGGGGAAGGCTTCGACCTTAGGTTGAGACTGCTGTAGGCACTGTTGTGTGGATCTATGTGGTCGGATGCTTGGTGCAGGCTGTGGAGCGGAGGCATCGGAGAGTGGAGGTGGTTGCGTGCATGCGTGACGTCTATGTTGTGGAGGCCAAGATTTTTGGCCGTGCGTTCTCTTTTTTTGTTTGTTTTAAGAAACGAATGGTGGCAGAGTAATGGAAAAAATGGGAAGAGGACAAGATATGGAGACGTATGTTGTAGTTGGAAAGAATGGGTTATTGGTTTCAATGGAATATATATTGTTATATTTTGCTCAGGAGAAAAGGAACAAGAAGTAAAGCATGCATCAGGTAGGCTAAAAGTTTCACAGCAAACTAAGAATGCACTACATCACCTTTATATATAATTTCTATCTAAATGAACAGTGAGCTAAACTTGAAAGGACAACCGAGAATGAATGTAAAGAATGTTGAAAGGCTATACGTTTCAAAATTCTAAGAATGAATTGGCGGTTGGACTTAAACACGGTGGAAATTGAATGGACACAAGAATTTAAAAGGCGTCGATATGGGTACCGATACGGTTACCGTTTATGCAGATTTCGCTGCGTACCGGATCAGAAATGCACGAAAGAATATGTCGTAGAGATCAGCATGATGAGACGATCAAAACGGTAATATCAGTGGTACGATCATGTGATCAAAAATCGATATCGGAATGAAAATGCTGCTATTTCGTCAAAAAATAAGATCAACGGAGCAATAACAGTCCAATTTGGAGAAATGAAATATGGCGTCTTGCTTAGAAGACGATTTAAAATTTTCTATAGAAAAATATTAAAGTTTGGAAAATATTTTGTTATCATCAAATATTAACTGATATAAATTGAAATAGAATTACACAACAAAGTTAACTTTCATATTATCTAATGAAAATTTACCAACTGCTATGTTTAAGAGAACGTATCCCAAATATTAAATTTTTATTTTCAAATTTTATTGTTCAAAAATTTCTTGAAATTTCAATTAATTTAATAAATAAAATCACTAAGATTTTGGATCGTTACATGTGCAAACCATAAAACAAAATAAAACATGCATGCTTGCATATAACTATCAAAACCTGCACAGTATAGATAGCTTATATATATAAGTCACAGTATAAACAGTACTATGTTTATATATAAGTCACAGTATAAACAGTCCTATATATATAAATAAGTCATAGTACAAACAATATATATACACAATTTAAAAGTCGCAGTATATTGTAGCATACATACATAGTAAACTTATATAAATAATATGGCTTACATATACAGCATGAAATAAACTACTTATATAAACTTTATATATATATATATATATATATATATATATATATATATATATATATATATATATAATGAACTAACATAATATAAAATATATATAAATATAATACCTTCCTTTGTAAAACCAGAGAGAAGAAGACCGAGAAAAATGGAAGTGAGAGAGAGGGAAGCTTGGGTAGGCTAGCTTGAAAAGCTCGGCTGCTGGAGGCACGAAAGGCTTCGGCCAGGAGTTCAAGGCGCTGGAAGGAGCAGAGTTGAATGGATTATGGGATGATGTGGTTTGCGTATAGGGCGGTGGATCGATGGGCGGAACAGAAGGGTTGAGGGAGGCTTTCGGTCAGGGTTGTTTTGGTGTTGTATCTCGTATGGAGATGTCGACACGTGAGGAAAGGTGGAGCTGTGACACGTGGGGTAGGGAAGTGCGTGGCTCTGGCGGTTGAAGGACTACGAGAGTGGGAAAAGTAACCATAGCACGTGCAAGCTACAGATTTCATTTGCTTTGTCGTCATCATTTTTTTAGAGGACGTGGAAATATTTCGGCCATGAAGGGATGAGCAACACTAAGAAGGTAAGCAGGCATAGGGAAAGAGAACCGGTCTACATGAGCCTGTATACACGTGAATGTGTATTATATTTTTTATTTATATTTTCAAAAGCATGAACGACATAAACAAAAAGACAGAGGCAAGAAATTGGACTACTACAAATATTAGACAATGAGAAAATAAAAGGTCAGCGTTGAATATTAGGGAATATTAAAAGCAAATGGGCGTCTATTTCAGCCTATGGATGACTGACTGGCCACAGAATATCAAAAGCCTCAAAATGGTACCGAAACGGTTAATCTTTTTCACGGATTTCCGCCATGTACCGGAATCCGAATGCACAGATGAATATACTGTAGAGATCAGCACAACAAGACGATCAAAACGGTATACAAATATTAATGATACGACCATCCCATCAAAAGTCGATATTCGGTACCGAAAAATGCTACTAAAACGTCGAAAATAAGGTAAACAGAGCAATAGTAGTTTAAATTTGACGAAATGAAATATGATGTCTCACCCAGAAGATGATTTACAAAATTTGTTAGATAATAATATTTTATTATAATCTAATATTAACTGATTTAAATTGAAACAAAATTACACAATAAAATAAACTTTCATATTATCTGATGAGAATTTACCATTTGTTATGTTTAATTAGACGTATTATAAATATCAGATTTTTATTTCAAAATATTATTATTTAAATTTTCACAAAAATTCAGTTCATTAGGTTATTAAAACCATTAAAATTTACGGGTCTTTACACTCTCCCCCACTCAAAACTTTTCGTCCCCAAAAAGGAAGGAGATATGAGAATAGAAACAACAGGAAAGAAAAATAGATTGAAACAAAACAAAACGATTAGTTTAAAACCATATAAATTTCAATTTAAATTGATTAATATTCAATAATTGATTTAATCCATTTGATTTCACATAAGTTAAATCAATCTTAACTATTGTAAATTCATTATCTTATTATACAATTATCCTCAATTAACAATTTCTAAAACTATAAATTTGTATAGTCATTTATTATAATCATATCTTATTCAACAAATTTAATTCTTCTTTATTCCAAATTATTATTAAATTTATTCCACTTAATATGTATTGTCACATATATTAAGGATATTTACACTTATTATAACCACTCAAATTTATTTAAAAATTCCTTTAACATCATTTTATATTGTATATTATCCAATTACATATTTAACTTCTAAATAATTTAGGTAATTTATATTGGAATGCAATTGAGTATTATACAAATAAAACTTTCTCAATTTATTTATTTCAAGCTTTAAATATTTATTCAAAATTTAAGAGTTAAATTTCTGTTTCACTTCAAACTATTTAGAGATAAATGTATTTTATATATCAAGTCAAATCTATAAACATATACTTATTCTAACGACACACTGTTTTGTACCATTCAAATCGACAATAATCCACACATGTCATACTTGAATAATTCAAAATAACATATTGTAATCAAATTTGGAGCAAACAAAATTATTCATAGAATCACAAACACAGAAATATCAGAATACTCGCAGCGGAAATAAAATACCATAGTAGTTCATGAAGCTACTATATACATATTCTTAAAATATATACAAAATCTCATAGTAAAATAGATACAATAGAAGTCGGGATACATAAACAACAATACAGAGACAGATACCGAATAGGAACTAACTGGAAGAAGTAGACGAATAGACAGACAGATAAGCTCCAACAAAATTCTAGCTCCAGAAGGTGAATCCAAAGCTGTGATTCTCAGGCTGACCCGAGCGTAAAGTAAAACACAAACACTTGAGTCAAGACATACATACTTATACAATGTAAACCAACTCAAGTGAACTGTAATAGCAATGCACAATAACTTAAAGGATGCTTGGGATCGCCCATCCTATAAGGATCGGTCAAACCATCGATTAAGTAGTAATAAACACTATCCTAGAAATATCCATATTTAAAGTAAATAATGCAAATAACAGGGTTATTGTGACTAGGGTAGCGTAGAGCTGCAGTAACCGCTCACCTATAGCCACACTCTTAAAATCAAAGGTGTGCATCAAATAATCACAAGGAAATCACATGACACACAAAGCAGTGTACCCGTGGTTATAAATTTCAAAATGATTTATAGTTTCGAATTAAAATCATTCATTTAAACCATTAAAAAGTGAAGTCATTATTCCTTCAAATCAAATATTCAATTCCCAAAAATTTAGCATTTTCTGAGTTCATTTATTTAGATAAACACTTTAAATATTGAAATTTCAGCTTTTCGCCGCACTTAGTAAATGCTATGGTAAGTTATAATTGAAAACAATTCAATTCAGTAAAGACAACATTTAAAAATTGTTGTAATAGTTCAGTTTTAGTTTATTTTCAGAAACGATAGCATTTCTGAAGTACTACTAAATAAATATCCAGATTTATATAAAATTTTAGAAATAATTAAACTTCAGTTTTTAACCATTTTAACTTGTAAAAAATCATATTTTTTTCCACTTCAAAAATGTTCATTTGAATACCCTTTAACTTATGATTTTTATGAAGTAAAACTTTACACATTAATTCAAAGTCTCAATGTTTCACTTATTAAGGTCAATATACAATTTTCCCAACTTTCATTTACTTTACACGTTAATTTAATTTACCATTTCATAAATTAAAAAAATTCCCTTTTATTTAATTTACTTAAACTTCCATTTTAAAACCAAATCTCACAATTCCAAGTCAAGTTACATTCCAAATTCCATTTAACTATCCATTTATTTAAAATTTTAAACTAATTACATAAATTCAAAATACACTGTAAGTTGCTTAACTTTATTTTACAAATAACTTGATATTTTCTTTTACTTTATATTTATCCAATTCATACATCAACTATATTAATTACCAAGTTAATCTTAAAATTCCATTTTTACTTAAATTCTCGTTATTAAGTTAAATCAAACTTTCACACTACAACACAAACCGACTATTAACTTATACCATTTAACCTTTTAGAAAATACTGCTTAACCATTTTAAATCCAATATAAGTAAAATTTAATTATTTTTTCCTTTCATTTACAATACATGAAATTTATAAGAAATCATATTTTGAAATCAACCACGGGTCCGGATAATATTTCACACCTAAATCATGTGATACGAAAATTATCGTTTAAATCCATAATCAGTAAAAAAAAATGGGTTTTAATTATTTCAAACCCCGAATCCCAAGACAAATACAAATAAATAAAAATAACCTAGGCCTATCATTTCGGCCCATAATGATTTTTCCTATTCTAAAGTTCGTTTGGGTATGTATCATTTCAACCCATAGTGATTCTATTCTACAGGGAACTTACAGCGTGAGAAACAGTAATAAATACACAGTATAATAGAATAAAACATAACAGATGATAGGATAAGTTTATAACAGGGTTTAACATCACATAATTAACATCACAGGCAGGTATAACATGATATAAAAATTCTACACATTCCCTTGTTGTCACTTCCCAATTATATAAGTATAAATGTCATGAGTGAAAACTCACCTCTTTATAGCTGGAATACGCAAATCAAACACACACAAACAAAGATCCAGAAAGCATGATAGCATGACTTGATTTGACCAGAGAGAGAGCCAAGATATAAATCTTGTATTCAACAATGAAACGAACCATATATAAAAATAGGTATAATACCAAAGATAAATTGAAAAAAGGTGGAAATTAGAAGTAACAAAGAGCATCGCCTAGATTTTAATCAATTTTGCTTGATGGTGGTGGTGGCTAAGAAGGTGGTCATGGCAAGCAATGAAGGTGGTGTTGCATATAGGGCTCGGTTAGCATGGTTTTGTGGAGTTTTTCATAGTTTTTGTGAATTTTTGTTCAAGGGGAGGCCATGGCACTTTCAGGTCAGAGGAGTATGGTGGTTAGGCCATGTATTAGGTGGGGAAGAAGTGATGGTGGTCGGTGGTGGTTATGGTGAAGGGGTTAGGCCGAGAACCATATGTGAAGATCAAGCAAAATCAAGTGAAAAACAAGGCAAAACAAAGAAGAAAAGGGGAGAAAATAGAAGGAAGCCATTACTTTCTCTTCGGATCTGAAAATGGCGTGTATGATGAATGAGAAAGAGATGTTTTCTTCCACGTAATATACAAAATACACAGCTAGGGATCAAGGAAATAAACGGCAACATATGGAGGAGTTATGGTATGAAATTAATGGATGGAAAGATAAAGAGGCAATAAATCAAACTTACGCATGCCTTTAATTAAAAATAGGTAACGTATTCGATTTGTTTCTCATCTATTTAATAAAATATATCCTAAAGAAATAATTCAATAAATACATACCATTTATATAAACACTATATAAATAAATAAGAAAACGGTTATAGAAACATATAAATTAATTGCTGTTTACATCTTTGTATGTTACTTAATTTACAAAGTATATACCCAAATTAAATGAAACAAAAACGAAGAAATGTTGTAAATATATACATAACATGTAATGTTACATATATATACACAATTATAACATGCTATATCAACCAAAAATATTACTTATATTAATTAAAATGAACATTTAACGGTATGCCTTTTAAAACAATAACGTGTGTGTATATATATATTTGAGATTTCTTTCCAAGAAATAAATAAGGATCTAAATACTTATCCATTTAATTATTAAATGGATGTATAAATAAGAAAAATAAGGTAGAGATGGATATTATTAAGAATAAATAAATGGTTTTAGGAAAAGTAGGAAATAAATAAAGAAAATACTTTATTTAATGGAAACTAGAATTAAAGATTGAAAACAATATACAGTAAACATTTGAACATTATAACTATACTTTAAAAATGTTTTAAAAATAAAATGTATGAAAAACATATCATGCTACACAAATTAGAATATGATTTTACAAACAAATATATTATTTATATAAATTAAAATAAACAAATTTGTTAAATAAAACAATTTACACACAATATTGTGAAAACCATAACTTTCGCAATATTAATCTGATTTCAACGAACGAAAATCAGTATTCTTGAAATTAAATCTATTTTCATAATAAAATATAAAATTCAAATATTTAAAATTTAAATTTAAAAGTCAAAGTTTGACCATTTTGACCAAAATCCACCTTTTTGGAAATATTCCATTTATTCAGGTTTGTAATCATAATTCACACAAAAATCAAAATTTATATTTAAAATAACAAAATTTATCCATTTTAATAAATAAAATGACAAGTCGTGCTTAAGAAATTCAAGTCAAATTTATTTTTCCAAAATAAAAATGTAGCAAAGCTACTAAGTGATCTCTCCCCTCTGAAACTCAAAAATGAATGTCGATGATGCGGCCGTCATCTCCAAATTTATTTTTCAACGAAAAAAGAGAAGAGTTCTGATTAAAACTTTAAAAAATTCTTTGTAAACGATTTATATTCAAATATAGTTTTAAATAATATACATTTTAAAACTTTAAAACCAAAGTTTGGAATCATCCGAAACTAAGTTCTCAAATTCTTAAGTTAAATTCATTTTGTTTTCAAATCAATTTATAAACCATGTTTGTATATTCATTACTTCATATCATGATGCAATAGTTAATATTTTACAAAACAATAAAAGAAAATAAAATATTATCATTTCTGACAACCAATTCATTTAACTATTTAATTTTAGAGAAATATATACTTATATAATATAGTCACACAAAATTTATTTCATTTACCAAATTTGAAAATAATATGGTGTCAATTTGCTCTGTTCAAGTGTTTTGGAATTCCTATTGATAGCGTTGATCAGACGAATCGATCGAAACCCCAAATCTACATTAAAAACTCAAATAACATTATAAAACACTTTAATATTAATTACAAATACACTCCCTCGCTCGATGATTCCAAAGTGGATTCTAGAACAAGGTTAGAGAATCAAGTTTAGAGGATCCTTAATCAAATAGAATTTTACTAAGAAGATAGGCTCAAAATAAAGTTAAGATGAATAAGTAACAAAAGAGAAAAGATGGATATACCAATGTTAATCGTGGGTGACCTTAACCGGGTCAACCGAGACTTCAAGAATAATATCGATGCAGAATTCTGAGGCAAATCGACATTCAATCACAAGAGAGTAGAATTCGGCATAGCAAGAGATAATAGCATCTAAACCAAGGATATAGAAATCTCCGATGAACCAATGCATGTTGTAAAGAAGTTTCACCCTTTAACAAATCATACCGTGGAGCTATGGGATACTCCAGAATCAAAGAAACACAAATAGGAACAGACATGAATGGATTTCAGAACGAATGGGAAAGTTCCAAAATTCAAAGAAAACCGAGTCAAAGAGGAAGAGATTCAAGCTCGAATGAAGGTGATTCTGTAATTAAATCTACCCTATATGCTAAGTTTTGCCTAAAACTAGAGCTCTGATACCACACTGTAACATCCTGGTATTTTCTGTTAGTCCTTGAGATGATGGTTTTGATGACAACAACCTAAGAACTTGTTATAAAATATAAATACTAACACTATAGTATATATATATATATATATATATATATATATATATATATATATGCAGGATATAACCATGCAGGTACCAAGAATGAAGAATGTACAGTATAGAGATTCAAGACTGAAGACATCAAGATTGAAGACGCATAAGTATCAAGATATCAAGAGTTCAAGATTTCAATAGTACAAGATAAATATGGAGTCTAGAATTATGTTAAAAATTCTTATAAGCACTTACATCTTTATTCGAAATTTATTCGTGGAATGGAATCCACTTCGAGCCTGTTAACAGGATGGAACCCACGACAATATCTAGTGGAACATATAGTGGTCCTATTTTGATATCCACTAATTTTATGAAAATGCTTTTCAAAAATATATCTCTTATTTTAAATGTTTTCAAAACCTTCTTTTCAAAAAGACATCTCTCTTGTTTTAAATATTTTAGCCTCAAAACTATTTTTATCATTTTTTATATTTTCATTTCAAAATTGTCCTTGTTTTAAACCATCTCTTGTTTTAAATATTCAGCTTTAAGTTATTTATATACTCATATTTTAAATCACTTTATAAATTAAGATTATATATTAAAAATTACTTTTATATGTTTAAACTATATTCAAATATATTTACAAAGTTTACAAATTGTCTTAACAAATTATAAAAACCTATTTTAATAAGAAAATCAAAATAATCAATTTTTCCTAGAGCATGTCGACATCCTTCAACCCCCTATATCGACATGGTGCCCGTTAAATTCAAAATTCAAATTTTCAAAAGAAATGTCTATTCGACATATCCTTTCACGAAAAGATATGGATGTTGATCTTCTATAAATACTAGTAGTTCTAAACGAATTTTTTATTAGATTTCACTTGTTTTCTCTCCTCTTCATCTCCCACATTTATTTTAAAGAATCCAAAACTATACTCTGCCGAAATACCAAGTGAACCAAACTTGATTATCTCCTGTTTGATTCTCTGCCACTCTCTCTATAGGATTTCGGTGCTATTCAGAGTTATAGGATCATTTGCAAATCAAACTGTTGAGTAAAAGGTGCGACTGAGTCTTGAAATCAATTCGGTGTGATCGTTGCCTCGAAAATCGATTAGGTGACCTTGTGGCCTGCTTAAATCAAGAGAGTTCGCCCCCAGACTCAAATACAGGAAGGTGTACCACGTAGCCTTGAAATCGAGGGTGTAATCTGGGAGATTATTTTGAAAAGAAATCCGCACAATTGTGCGGGAATGGATGTAGGGTAACTCTGAACCAGTACAAAATCCTGGTGTATTCTTTCCTTTACTGTTTTATTTAGTATTTGCACCTGTGTCTGATTCTGTGATTATATCTATGTCCTGAATTGCATTTGTTGGTGATTAAATTACATAAGTATCGATTAAGAAAATCCATAAAACATTATTCACCCCCTCTAGTGCCGTTCCAGCCTTAAGATCTGTAATCCGCATTTCTCACATTTGGTATCAATGCAAGATTTTCAATGTTTTCATAATCTGATTTTTGAGAAGTTTTTAAAAAATGGCTGCCAACACTGGTTCTGTTAACACTATTACTAGTTCATTTGTAGAGGGTCAGTCTACTGTCAGACCACCACTTTTTAATGGCAGTAACTACGCATATTGGGCATGTAGAATGAAAAATATTTACAGTCAATAGGATTAGACACTTGGAATATCACACAAACTGAATATTCTGAACCCACAATTAGTTTTACACAGTGGACTGCTGAGCAAAAGATTATTGCACAAAATAATTCCAAAGCCATGAATATTTTATTTTGTTCACTTGATATGAATGAACTCAATAGAGTACCTGTTATAAGTCTGCATATGATATCTGGAAAATTTTGCAAGTTACTCATGAAGGAACAAGCAAAGTCAAACAGACCAAAACATCCATACTCACAAATCTATTTCAGTTATTCAAAATGAATTCTAATGAGTCCATTTTAGATATGCATAGTAGATTTCAGGATATTGTGCATTCTCTAATACCATTGAGAAAAAGTTTTCCAAAGAAGATCAAGTCTGAAATATTCTAAATTCTCTTACTTCGGAATGGGATCAGAAAACTCTCGCAATCGAAGAAGCAAATGGTATCAGCACTTTAAAGACTGAAGAATTAATTGGAAATCTAATGTCGTTTGAAGTACAAATGCAAGGGAGAAGAGATAGCAAGGCATTCGAAAAGAAGTCAATTACGTTCAATGCATTAACAGACGGATCAAACTTGGGAAGTGATGATGATGAAAAAATAGCTTTTATGACAAGGAACTTTCGAAAATTTCTAAACTACAGAAATTCGAAAAGAAATTCGTTGTCCGTGTAGTAGGTGTAGACATTTGAAGTTTTTGTTACCAGATATTGTGAAAGTTCATTTGTGCCAACACGGTTTCACACCCGAATATTATGTTTGGGATCGGCATGGAGAAGTTGTAGCAAATACTTCTGTAGAGTCTGAAAGTGTCGTTAACGAAATAGTTTCAACGACCCGTATAGAAAATATGGTCGAAGATGCAGCACGATCAATGTTTCCTATGGTTGAAGTTGACGACGATGATGTAAATGTTGAAGAACCAAATATTGAAGCTAAGAAAATTTATGATTTACTAGATGCAGCTAAAAAACCTATTTGGGATGGTTGTAAAAGCGGCACGCAGCTGTCAGTAATCGCAGAATACATTGCGATGAAGTCAAAATACAACATCACTGAAGCTGGGTTTACGGCTGTTGTACAAGCTGCAAAAAGACATATGCCGCCCGATAATCTAATGTGTGAAAATCACTACGAAGTTAAAAAACTTATGTCGGCTTTTGGTTTACCGTATCAGAAAATAGATACATGTTTAAAAGGATGCATGTTGTTTTGGAAAGAAGACGCAAACCTTAGAAATTGTAAAGTTTGTAACCAGGAGAGATACAAACCAAGAAAAAAGAAGGGTAAGGAAGTTCCGTACAAGCGTATGCACTACTTACCCATAACTCCAAGACTTCAAAGATTATACGCATCTTCTGTAACTGCGTCTAATATGAGGTGGCATAGCGTGAGAACGGAGGAAGAGGGTACGTTGACACATCCGGCCGATGGAGAAGCATGGAAGCATTTCGATAAAACGTATCCAAATTTTGCAGCGGAGAGTCGAAATGTTAGATTAGGATTATGTACGGACGGTTTTTCTCCATTTTCTCAATTTGGTTCTAAATATTCATCCTGGCCCATTATCGTCACACCGTATAATTTACCTCCATGGATGTGCATGAAAACGCAATATATGTTTCTTACTGTTGTCGTTCCTGGCCCCGACGATCCGACACAAGGAATCGATGTATATTTACAACCGTTGATTGAGGAGTTAAAAATACTGTGGAACGAAGGAGTAGAAACATACGATGTGTCAAAGAAGAAAAATTTTCGTATGTTTGCTTCTTTGTTGTGGACTATAAGTGATTTTCCTGCCTATGCAATGCTTTCGGGATGGAGTACTGCCGGTCGTCTAGCATGTCCATATTGCATGGATGAAACACGAGCGTTTTCTTTACCTCATGGTAAGAAAATTTCATGGTTTGACTGTCATCGATATTTTCTCCATGTAAATCATCCCTTCAGAGGAGACAAGAAAAACTTTTTAGCTAATAGAGTAGAAAATAGACAACCACCGACGATATGGTCAAGCGAAGACATATATGAACTTGTTAAGGACTATCCAAAGATATATGAAACGGGGGAGCAAACAGAAATTGAAGGCAAATCAGTTGTTCATAACTGGTGCAAACAAACTATTTTTTGGGAGTTGCCGTATTGGAAACATCTTCTGCTTCGCCATAACATAGATGTGATGCACAATGAGAAAAATGTATTTGATAATGTGTTTAACACAATTTTGAATGTGAAAGGGAAGACGAAGGATGATTTGAAATCAAGACGTGATATAGAAGAATTATGCAAACGTCCCGAGCTTCATATGAAACCAAATGACAGTAAAAAACCAAAAGCTTGTTACGAATTAGATAATAATCAAGTTAAAGCTGTGTTAAAATGGGTGGAAGGGTTAAGATTTCCTGATGGGATATCATCAAATCTTCGTAGATGTGTTTCTATTTAGATGCAATTGGTTTAGCAATGTTCCAGGTTCTGGAATTAATGTGCATAAGGATTATAATCTTATCGAAATAAAGCATACATCGCACTATCACAAGTATGATCCTTTTGTACTAGCCAAACAAGCATTGCAAGTTTATTACGCTCCTTATCCGTCTCTAAAAAGAGATAAAGCAGATTGGTCTGCAGTTTTTAAAACAAAGGCCAGATTCACATTCGATGGGAAGAATATTCCGGACGAACAAGCTTATCAGGCAGATCTTGAGCAAAATAACGAAATAATAATTACAGACGATCATACAGATTTTGGTCCTTTGATCGATGAATCAAATGTTTTGGTAGAAGCGTTTGACAGTGCAGAGGAAAATATCGTCGAAAACGAGACCGAATCTGAATCAGAAGACGATGATGACTGATATAAATTTGAATCTGTTTTTTTGCAATTGATGTAACTATGTTGAATTCTTGATGTATTATGAAATTGATGTAACTATGAAACTAAATCCGTTTACTATTGTTTTATGTTATTTCAATTTGTCATTTATTTAGCAATTTTTATTAAAAATGCAATGAACTCTGCTTATCGTAGGAAGAGTACACCCATCATGAATCAGGTATAACAAACTTACATGTCTATTTACATTTCAGTCATTATAATTAAGCAATTTATACCATTGATGTCATGTTCATATGAAATATATTTCATTATCATGTTTTTATTCTCTTATATAATGATGTGTAAACGTCACAGGTTTATCATTATGTCACATAGAGGGAGGAGCTCTTCCCGTTCTTCAGGAGGCGATGGCAGTGGCCCATCGCAAGCGCCACACCGTCCAGTTGTTACGTTAGCCCCCAAAGCAGATGGGTAAAAATTAAATCTTATTCATCATCTTATTTTTTCTATACTATACGTATGTACTTATCTGTATCGTACTTAAAAACAGGGGGTTCGAGCTACTACCCACTAAGGTAGTGTTGGACGTCTCCAGAGCAGCATATCGTAGTAGGATGAGTGCGTGCTGGCCAAAGTGGGATACCATCCCTCCGCACATCATAGAGTGCATATGGCAGGATGTCCTAGTATGTGTAATTTTTATGTTTTCCATTTTTAATTCGTTTTTGTCGTTTTTCTACCGTTTATCGTTTAAAGTGTAATCTTTTTTTAACACAGGCTGAGATAGACATCCAGACAGATGATATGCAGCTGGCACGAGCATACTGGATGAGGAAGATGCGAAAGAACTACAGAGACACGATATCTGAGGTTAAGAAATCCGGGAAGAGACCACGGTGGATGGGGGAGAGCGTGTGGCAAGCTTGGTTGAGCTACTGGGAGACGGACGAGGCGAAGGCAAGTATACTAATTTTTTTTCAATTATTAATTTAACGTGATTGAAAAATAATGTATCAAATTTTGAATGTACAGGCAGAGTCAGATAGAAACTCTGCAAATAGAAATAAGAATCCCGTTACTCATCGCGGAGGATCGAAGTCGTTTCAGCAGTATCGGCAGGAGTTGGTAAATTTAATTACTGAATAATAAATGTAAATAGTTTATGCTATATGATTTTAAATGTATAATAATTGTATGTAACAATCAACTTCAGGAAGCCGAGGCACATGGTCCTGTCAGCTATATGGACGTGTTCACCCGTACGCATGCTGTTGAGCATGTTAATCCAGACGGGACTGTTTCGTACACATGGCAGGACGATAAATCCAGTAAAAGCCATGTAAGCATATTTCATTTTATTCAGTATTAGTAATTGTTTTAGTTGTCAAATTATTATGAAATAAGATATGATATTATTAATTTGTCAATGCAGGAGATGTTTATGGAGCAGCGACAGAAACTCCTTTCTGATACGGGTCGAGAGCAGCTGACGACCGATGAAGAGGACATTATTTTTGAGTCCGTTATGAGTCCACCAGAGCATGGTCGACGATACGGATTTGGCAATTTAGCGGTAAATAATTTAATTTTTCTTAAAATACTTAAAATATGATATTCTTACCTTTTCAAAACAATAAACTTTGATTTTATTTATTTTTCAATTATTGCAGTCCAGTAGTCAGAGTAGGAGACGGCGGAGTAGACCTCAGAGCGAGCTAGCAAGTATAGAAGAATTACAGACTAGAGTTCAGCAGTTGGAGGAGCAGAACCGCCAACAGGCCATGCAGACGGCACAGTTATTTGAGTACATGCAGCAGTTTGGTGGCCGCTTCCCTTCATCGGCTGGCTCTGGATCTGGGGCAGATTGATTCATTGCTTTCTAATTCGTAGATGTGCAGGTATGTTTAGTTTTAGTTTACAATGATTTGGTAGAAGGAACAATTAATTGTTGATATGTATAATTATGTATAATACACTTGGTTCTGTAGCTGTATCAGGATATGCATGATTAGAACAGTTATTGTTAGTATTATTGTTAATGTTGGAATGTTATGTATATTTTGTATTTTATTTTTATTCTAATTTAGTTTATTTCTGTGTCTATTGAATATTTTGGAGTATTGGTTTGCATGTTTGGTTGGATTATTGTTTATTTGATTGTGCAGTATTGATATTGTAGTGTTTGGAAGAGAAATGTGGTTGGAAGGCTCTATTTGCAGCAGATTTTAAAAAAAAACAACAGGTTTCCGACGGCTTCCGACGGCTCTCGACGGCTTATTGGTCGAAATTTTCCGGCGGTTTCCGACGGGTTCCGACGGCTTATTGGCCTGATTTCCGACGGTTTCCGACGGTTTCCGACGGCCGTCGGAAGCCGTCGGAAACCGCCGGAAACCGCCGGAAACCGTCGATAATGTATACGGCATCACCCGTCGGTAGCCGTCGGAAATACTGCTTCCCGACGCCTTCATTTCCGACGGCTTTTTCCGACGGCCGCCGACGGCTTCCGACGGCCGCCGACGGTTTTCAGCCGTCGGAAATCCCCCCTCCCCTTGTAGTGTCTATTTTTCTTTCCGCTGCTATTTTATTGTATCATATCTCTGATGTATATTGATATATATTGTATCATCTGTTGTATCAGATATTGTATAAATGTTGTATATCAATATATTATTCTTTAATTTCCGATGTGTTGTTTACTTAATTGTGTTATAAGCTCCGGCGACTCAGATTTGAATGGTCGAATCTACGACATTCGAGTACGATGTAAAGTATGGGTGTCGATTTTCGAACGCGAAAAATTCGTATCGCTGCATCATACAATGATTTAAATTAATATATGGAAGCTTTACAAAAATATAATCATGTTAGTTACGTAGTTATGGAAATTAATTCTTCAAGCAATCAATTTAAAAGGGTCTGTCTTGGTTTTTGTTCTTGTGTGCTTGGATTCAAATATTATTGGCCATTGATTTTTCAAGATGCGGATGCTTTAAAGGGAAGGCCCGGTGTTTTGTTAGCTGCTATTGCTAAAAATGGTAATCAAAGTATGAATGTCATTTTAATTATGTTTTTTCATACTAATACATGTAAGTACCTTTTTTGTGTTTAGTATGTAGTTTAGTCTGACAGTGGTTAGAATATCTTGTATCTGATGGTTAATGTTATTCTGTTAAATGTTATTTCTACTAATACAGTTTATAAATACATTGTTATATTTATATACTAGTGTGAATACGTGCTTTGCATATGTAATTTCACTATATAAGTAAATAAAATTTGCATTGTACATTTCATGGTTGCGGTGTCGGAAAAACACATCAGACGTTGGCACTGGTTGGTATCCTGCATTCAATCAATGATTTTCGTATGTAGACGTATTTGTATATTTGGTAGCTTTCAATTGCACAATATATTGTTTAGAGGCTGAGAATTGGAAGGACATAGACAAAGATAGTAGGACAATATATATACCAACTGAATTGTGTGCATGAATATTTAACGTATAGTGGACTTGTTGTCACCTGATGTTGAAAGAATAGAGGAAGTAATATGCGAAGAGGGAAAAATAAAAATAAAACATACTCAGGGAAACAAATACAGTATAACTGGTTGATGAAAAAAGGGACAGTGCAAAAGCTACAAATTTGTATGGTTAGAACAGCTACAATGTCCTTTTGCAATAAAGTTCAATTCGCACATTAATAGAGATACATAAATATTTTTTTGTAACACAGATAGCAGTTAAAATCTAGGTTGGAAAAGCCAAGAGTAAAAAAAGGTTTTTGCTGAAGATCCTAAAAAAATTGGTACAACACATTTTTTCCCCAGTAGACAGCCTGTACCGAATGCCATGGCATTTTCTCCTTTGTGCTGAATCTGTCCCAAGAATTGTTCTTGTCCTAACCACTTGAAAAGATGTTGTTTGAGGTAGTCCTGTGCATAGCTGTATTGTTGTCGTATTACAGTCAAGATAGAATAGCTGGTCTATTATTGTATGCAGTAAGAAGCAGAGTGCAGTAGCAAGATAGTACTCGAATGTAGTAAAGCAAGTTGTAGTGATACTTGAGACCTAAGCAATTGTATAGTAGTCTATTACAGCAGATGTATGTTGGGTGTGAACCTTATTAAGAAAAAAAAAGAGTAACGATAGCATAAAATATCTATCGAATTCATGTAATAATTTGTTGTACAACAATCTTTTATAGGAGTTATATATTGGCAGACAAGTTTTTGCCAAGACATGCAATGTATTCGACAAGAATGAGTATGTTATTATAGGGACAATAAAATAATATCGCATGTCTTTTATAGGAGTTGTATATAGTAGGACAATGTTTGCAGGGATAGTATGTTATTATTAAAGACTGTAAAAAGAGAATGATCAAATGCAGTCTAGCAGAAACTCGTATAAAAGAATCAGTAAACTTTGAAAACTTAACTAATTATAGCCTTTTGTATTTTACAGTACAATGAGGCAGAATGAAGAAGCAAGTATTTTGTAAATTAATATATACCAATACTAGTCATAATATAACCTCTGTAAACTAAAATTTGGCGGGTAGATTAAGAGGTGCAGCCAAAACTAATATTGGTTGTAAATGTAAAATCATTCATCACGACTGTATGTTTGAAATTATTTGCGAATTATTAATACATACTCACAGAGACAGATATATATATGTATACATATATATATATATATATATGTATGTATGTATGTATATGTATATCCATAGTCACGTATAAATAACTGTTTATAAAAATAACAGTTAACAAATACAACGGGAGTATAAATTGGAAGGCTCTTGTATCATGTTTTTTATATGTAGCATATACATATATTGTTACAGAACCTCATATTATCGCAAAACCAATTTGTTAATGTGATAAAAGTCTCTTAGTATTTATGCAGAATTCATATTGTAAATTTTCCAATGTGGGACTAATCTAGACACGCCCCCGCACGTGTTGGGTATGATCATCCAAACACATGGACATTCATTGAGGGTGACGTGTGACACAATTAAACTCACTCTGATACCATGTTGGAGAACCTCATATTATCACAAAACCAATTGGTTAATGTGATGGAAAGTCACTTAGTATTTATGCAGAATTCATATTGTAAATTCCCCGATGTGGGACAAATCTCAACATATAGGATATGAATTTTTTTTGAGTTAGCATCCTACGCATATGCAGTGTGTGTATGTTTGTGTGTGTGTGTCTATATATGGTTTCTGAATTTTCCATGTATCTAATGGTGAGGCAGTCGATAGTGTATTGATTTTATAGGATATAAAGTAAAACCAATGGAAAGGTTGGGACAGTACGGTGAATGTTTTGTATATATTCTTTGCAAAAGAATCCTATCTCAATTAAAGTGGGCAAAAAATAGACATTAAATCTAATAGGATAGTAATATTATCTATGTTAATCATATTGGTAATTTTGACTGTACCAATCTTCAAAATTGGATGCATGTGTAATTTAGTCGGTGGTGCAAGGTTTGTTGTTGAAGGTATGGGCATGCAAGACATTTAGCAAGTCTTAGCTAGTAATGTACACACTACCAATTGAGTTATTTATCCGTACGGTTACTTGTTTAGAGATAAAGAAACGATATTTAATTGAAATATGATTGCAGATAGTTGTTTCTTTCTTAATTGAATTGCCTTGGTGGGACAATTGGGTGTTGGAGCGGTGTGAAATGGAATATAGTTTTCAAGCTTGTTGATTTTTGTTCCAAATCTCTTTGGGAGCACATGTATTTTCGAAATTAATCAGATGATGTTGTAAGGATAGCGTGTGATGTAGGGAATGGATTGTCAATGAACATACAGGTGGGGTGTTATTTGCATCGTACATTTGGAGAGGAAGTTGTTTGCTTTAGTTGTTGAAGAAATCTTTTTTCAATCTTGTGTCGGTCAAGCGCACAACTAGTTCTCGTGGTGCTTGGAGTTTAACAAATGTTAGATAAAGTAGAAGAATGAAATGGCACAATTTTTATTAGTATGTTGACGATATATGTAGGTTGGAGTGTAAAACCACCAGTAGGGATATGTCCACCTGGATTACTTTAGAGCGCAAAGTGGATTGTAGTAGTATTATGTGTTCGTCAACCTGTATTTTGCATTATTGCATTCAGCTTGTGAGAACTGTTGAAATATTGATGGTTAGAGGGATTTCAATTATAAAGTAGGGGGTTGGAGATACTTGTCCATAGATGTCAACCTGACCCGATTGGGAATTAGTTTTGCATAAAAAGGCAAATAAAGATATTTGTAAGATAGGAAAAAAAATGTATGGTCTGGTAACCGTAACAATGCGGGGAATACCTTAATTCTTCGCTTGAAGTGCTTGTCGTCGTCGTTAGGACGATTAGTAGAGGGTGGTTGATGGAGTGTATTATTGGATACAATAATGCCGTAACCCCATTTTTTTGCATTTATGATGTAATTATCGTGTAGATCAACATGGATTGTACAAATGTTGATATATTGATGAATGAATAAGGGGTGAGGAAATTGAAGACAAAATGTGGGAGTAGTTGATTAATCATTGTGTGAAATTGCTATGTGAATTACATATATAAGTGGCAATGGGTTTAATGGATCATGGTAGCGCAAACGGCCGGTGTATCAGTGTATGATCATGGGGATGCAGTAATCGGGTACTGGGTAGTATTTTAACGGAACTGATTGTTTTATGTTGTAGGGGTTATAGTTTTGTCACCTCATGGCAGAAATATGGAAGTATCTTTGTAAAACCAAAATTGAAGTAAGGCATAAATTTTGTTCTTAGTGCAGGAGAACATAAATGTATTAAACGAAGAACAATGTTACTGCAACACAAATTTAGTCTTCAATATTTTTACAGCAAGGGTGGAAAAGTGAATGTTCAAGTATTATTGAAAAGTGAACTTGCAGTAGATAAGTTTTAGGTAACAAACAGAAATATTGATTGTATAAAAGTTATTCGACTTGGTGATGTTAAAATCATAACTGTGGTGATCCGACAACAAAAAAATCTTAGGGTTTACGATGACAGCTGGCGATATATTATTTATACTAATGACGGATATGTATAATGGATATAGAATAATTTATATGTTGAAAACTTGGAATGAATCACAAAAAAGGTCACAACAGTTAACCCATTTAGGCAACAATGGTGAGAAACGTAAGATGAATGGATAAATTAAGTTAAAGTTAATTGTGTTGCAATTTCGTACAAATGGTAAACATGTTGTACATTGTCTCTGCATCGGTAATGAGCTTATGTAATCGATATTCAGGTAAGGTGAATAGTAATAGTTATGAAATAGTTAGTTGTTTCCTAAGACAGGGAGGGAAGTTTGTGATACTCAGTACTATTTGTCAGTTTATGGACGTAGATATAGGGGATAGTAGGTTGTAATGCTTTATTTGACATTGAAAAGAAGACATGCAGCGTACGATAGACAACTGATAACATAAGAGTGACATGTATTGCAGCAGTTTGCGACAGTCTAGATACTTGAAAACAGAAAAGAAAAGCTACACGGTATTCGTACGATTTTTCTTCCTTCCATTTCCTTTGATAAGATGACCTTGCTGTCGGAGGGACTGGGAACCTGTTGTTTGGTTGCTTGTTAGCGAGTGTTGAAGTAAGTCAGAAGATACATAGGTTAGGAAGAGATTAAAAAACATGCACATATAACCAGAAATCATATTGGATTTAACATCTAGCAGGCATGTAGGTATATATATAAGAGGGGCGACAAATGTACCTTAGTATTACTTGGTTCAGGTGGCCTGCTCCTGTGGTCCGCAGGAGCTAGAGTTATTTTTATTGTACTTAATTTTTTCCTTCCACCCGTGTTAATAAATGTGTCAAGTCTAACATGAAATTTTTAGTTCGACCGACAACTTGGTCGAGAATGCTTATAACTCTCTTATCACCTACAGGTTGGAAGTAAAATATACGGTTTTTTAATGTAAGATATCGAGTTAACTGCTAGAAGAAAGGAAACAAGAGGTTTTATGTAATGTGGTGTATAATAGTTGTATGAAGAACTTTATGAACCTAAGGAAGTACCTCAGCCATCTGAATTTGGTATAAATATTCGGCCTTCTGCTTGAGAAGAATCTCTGACACCTTGTCAAAGAGGACCATAGGAATAGAAGCAGTGCCATCGTCAACAATTAATTCCAACTGGAACCTAGAAGATGCGAACATAGAGAGGATGATGAGTATTGAAGTGAGATATATACATTGATGTAAAAGTGATGCTAGTTACCTATGCATTGGGAATTCGATTTCTCTTTCACATTTGTTGCAGTAGTTGTTAGGCCCATAGTTGCCAATACGGGATTTGCAAATGTTGCAGGATAAGTATTCCCATCCGTTGTCCAGATTAATGCCTGTTATTTTTTCTTCATAGGTGAAGATTTTTCCCTAAATAATAGAGGTACAGATCACTACGTTATGGAAGTATTACATTAACAAATTGAAATCTCCTACTTGATTAATAAGGTGAGTAGAGGACTAAAAGTAAAAATGAGAATACTGTCAGGTGGGTAAAATAATAATTCTAATAAATATTTGAGCATTGCATTATGATAGGTGGTCATAAAATTAAAATTGTTAAGGCAGTACATGCGATGAGCAGTATGAAGGAGGAAGAAATTTTCAAACATTGCATGCATCACTATGTAGGGTTGGGCAGAAAAGGTAATTTTGATGCGTATGCCCGGTAACGTCTTAGACGACCTTGATATAATGCTTTGTAGTGGCTAATTTTGAGTTCGGAACTATTGGTTTTCAATAGGTAAGTAGTTTATCGCGAGAGGTAAAAAGTGAAGTTTATGACCAATTAATTTGCGACATAATTATTCAAAATGAACCTGGAGTAATGGTGTGAAAAAGAGGAGAAAATGAGTTGAATGTGAGGACTATGTAAATGCATTTGCACAGATAGTGTAATTAAATATACATGTAAGAATAAGTGAGCGCAGATTGAGCTGAAATCATATCAGTAGGCAGATAAATGCAGATAATTAAAGGGAAACAACGTAAGAGGTTACAACGACAGCTGGCACGAGTAAGGAGATAAATTTCATTGTATATGGAGTGTTATAGATAGAAAGATAGCTTGAGTATCAAGATTTATTGTAAGGTTAGTTGGACTGTGAACTGCAAGATAAAAGGCAGCACAGTAAGTATGTAGGATTTTATGTAGGGATAGAGCTAATTGTAGGGACAAGTACCATTGTCCACGTGGTTAAGTTATTCGGCTTTGGTGCGAGAGGTCATAAGTTCGAAACTTATATAGCGTGATTCGAACGTTTATTGACAGGTGATATGCTACCCCAGTGACATATTGTATATAAAGTACCATTTCAAAAAAGAAGAAGAAGCTAATTATAGGATTTGATTTAGTTTACAAATATGAACACATACAGGTAGGCAGAGTTATGTATATGCACACACGGAGGCATACAGATATATGTAGGTGGAGTATAAGGGAGAGTTGGAATATAAATAGTAAGGTTTAATGGCTTTTGGAAACTAAAAGTTAGTAACTTAATGAACGATAATTCTATATTGAAGAAAATAAAGTATATAAAAAGTAGAAAGAATGAAATAACAGTTTAAAAGTTGTGGAGTAATAGCAAATATGACCGTGGAGAAAGATCCTATTACTTTGTTTAGTGGAAGCTGGGAAGGCATTATATCGTGGAGAAGAGTGTGGGAGGAAATAAGGTTATAGCGAGGGAAAAGTACAGAGGGAGTAATATTTGATAAAGCAAAAGGAAGGTTAAACTAATGATATTCTCTAATCGGTGGTGACTGCAGTAGGAAAGTAATATGTCACTTGGAAGGACTGTATAAGTATGTAATTTTGGTGATGAGATTGAACTTCTGGTGGAAAGCAATTGAAACGACCCGCAAATCCGTACCCCTTGAGTCAACACTATTCTACCTAAATCAACTCAAGTTGTACAGAAATACGAACCATTTGGTTAAGAAGAAGAGGTAGAAGAAGAAAATAGAAAACAACATCAGAATCTAACCATCGCAGCGGAGTAAAATATAATAGATAATAAATAATCTTTACTCAAAATCAAATATATCTGTTTACATATATTACATCATCAGAGTACATCAATCACAGCTCAGCATCAACATCGATAACATACAAACGGATACACAACAACTCAACACAGAGGAATAGGTATATATATATATAAGTACGGGAGTACGTATCGTCACCCAGCTCGTCTCCTGAGCTCCACAGCATCTTATCCTGTATCCTATAATACTCGGTCTGACCCGAGCATTACAGTTAAATAACACCCGAGTCAGTCTGGAATACCAGCGTGAGAAAATCACACCCAATTGATTATTAAAGTTTCAAAAATCCTTTGAAAACAAAAGCATCTCGTAAGACCACGCCACAAATAAACATGTCGAGTTTTTACCTTACGATAGCTAAAACAGTTTTTATAGAAATCCTCTGATATTATAATAGTGTCTACAGAAAGTAAATAGAATCTAGCTGAAATGCTTGCATCTCACGTTTCAGCAATAGTTGGGCACAATCAAACCATACGGGCGCGTAGGGAAAATGGATTCCAACTAATGGCTAGGCACTGGGGTACCACCTGTCACAGTACCTGGTCTAGATCAGCGTACCAAGGAGCCACCCTAACTCCCCTACAACACAAGACCGGAACCATCCCTTACTGGACAGTTCCGAGCAAGATCACCCCGCGGTTGGGATCAGCAACCGCCCACTAAGTCGAAATAAAGGGACATCTAGACAGGGATGACCTCACCCTCCAGTGGGGGCTACCCACGAAGCCTTGCTGCATATCCCCTGATTTTCAGCCATTCCCATTTGATGAGGCTTGAGGCTAAGCGTTACCTTTAGAACGTTTTCACTTAGAATGCCCATCGTCCACCTGACGATGTTTCGCAAGCATTCATCCATACAAGTCCGTCCCGGGTTCGAACGGAACCGAAGGCACTATTCCTACTACATCCATTTTGGAAATATCCTTAGGATTAGTAGCGACTAGCCCTTGCACTTCACTGCTCCAGCTTCAACTCCGAACACGTTTCACGAAACGTACAAACCGGATCGAAGTGGTTTTCGAGAAATAAATCTCGATCCCGGTCTCTTCGAAACGATCAACGCATTTGTCCAATATTGATAGTCGGTTATTTAACTATCAATTAATATTCACAAACAACCATCCAACAATAAATAATTTCCCAAATTATTTATTAACCTTAAAATATCTTCACAAGATATATTTCTATTTTCAACCCTTTGAAAACAGTTTCAAAAACCAACTTTCATTTCAGAATAAACATTCCCAATTATTTTCTATCTCTTCTGAAATTACCAAGCACAAAACTAAATTTTAAAATAATTTAAAATACTATACTTCACTTTGAAATATACTTTAAACCATTTATTTTAAAACTACTTCATTGATTTGTTAAAAATACATACTATATGAATCTTTGAAAATAAAGTTACTTAATAAAATATAAAACTAGATTTTCACTTTTTTTAAAAATAAAATACTAAGTCACTCTTTAACTAATTATTTCTATAATAGATTAAAGGAAATACTTACTTTCGAATTTAAATATTTAAAAATAACAAATTTTTCAAAACCTACTTCTTAAAACAACTTTAAACTTTTAATTTATATTTAAAATTTACTTTGAAAACGTACTTGGTTATGCAGAGAGAAATTCCCAATCTCAATCCCTTAAATCAATTTTCCAAATTGATTTCCAATTTATTCCATTTGAAATAAATTTCTTTAATTATCAGTTCATTTCGAATTCATTAATTATGGACTTTATTATTATTTTCAGTTCGATTTTGAAATCCTTTAGCTGAAATATACAAATTTCAGGTTATTCCCAATTTCTTCTTTATTCTTCTTAAATACTTTAAATCCCAAAAATTTAAAATAAATGTTTTGTTCTTTTAAACAATAACATTGAAATTTAAGTTTCATTAACCTTCTGTTTATTTAATTTTTCTTCCCATACTCAAGATTTATTATTTAAAATTTTAAGGTCACTTATTTCCTTTCCAGTTCATTCATAAATTTATTCAACTTACTATAATTATTTTACTTGCAATTTCACTTCTTTTATTTTCTTTTCCAAAATTCATTCTATATATTTTTGGTAGTTCATTATACCCAAATATATCAAATCAAACCATAACATTCAATATTCCGATTATCAATAATATCAATAATATTCATCACAGAATATAAAATAATCACAACAGAGGGTATTAAACAATTTAAATAAATGTTGAGGGATCCAGTTGGATCCCTCCAACCTGTTTTCCCTGCATCCACAGATATTAGCACAATATACAATACCAATTCCAAATATATATCACACTATAGCACATAAATCAATCCAATCATTCAACAAACATTTAAAGTTAATCATTTAAATCTAGTTTTGAACTGAGTGAGATTAACTCAGCTTATTCCGTTTGTTTGCAGTCCATTACCACCTCGACCTGTTTTCATGACTTTTTACCTTGCATAAACATTTATGTGGTTTATTAATATTGGAACTAATCCAACAATTTATTATCCATTTTGAAATTTTAAATCAACCACTAAATTTATTTAAAACTAACAATTGGGTTTTAATCAAATAATTTATCTTTATTAATATTTTTCTTTGCTAAAAAGTTCTTTCAATCATTAAGAAAATTAATAAGCTAATTTACACATTCTTTTTATATAATTAAATTTCTGTTCATATATATAATAGTCTGTAAATGCCTATATATCAAACTTAGATTCTGCAAATTGGAAAACTAACAGCAGCAGTAAACAATTTCTTTTCTTTTCTCAAAACGATATACTAAATCATATACCTATACCTTGATAATGACCAAATTGAATTCCATGGAGTTTTAACCTTCCTTAACTTCGTGGCCGACAGCGACCTATGCTCGATGAACACCCATCTCGAACCGAAAGTCGCCCACCCCAATCGCCCCAAATCGCGACCGGTCTCCGCTACCGAAACCCCCTCGCCGCAGCCCCAACACCTCACACACGCGAGTTCCAATCGCCCCAGCTTCACGCGCAACCCTAAATGCGAGTCCCCTCGTTTCGAGCCTCTCGATTGGATAAGAATGAAATTCGAAAGAGGGAAGACAGTGACTTGGGGCTTCGAATTGAAGAACGCGGCTTCGGCCATTAAATTTCTTCCTTTTTTTTGTATGAAAGACTTGATTTCGATTTGGAAAGGAGGGTTTTGAATTGAATAGGGAAGACTCGGTGCTGAAGCTACTGCATTATCTATTTATTATTATAATTTTAATTTTTTTTCCCAAAATGTTCGGATGTAGAAATACGTGAAAAGGAAAAGATATTTTGGGAGATGGCATATGGGAGAAGGAATAAGCATAGGTTGACCAAGTATATGAAGATTTATATATACAATGAACGTTAAATTTGCGACAAAAGCTACAACGCGTTTATCCACCGCACGCTCACACACTAACTCCGATCAATACGAAATTTGAAATCCGATAATAATTCAATATCACGGACCCAAAGGAACTGGTTTCGTCAAATTCCGAGACTGTGCCTCGGAAGGCTATTTTTAAATTCAATTTAAACGATAAAAATTTCAAACTGAACAAACAATTTCCAAATTCAACTTTAACACTTTTACTATCTTCACTATCATCTCTATAAATCTTATAAGTCTTCAAATTATTTTTAAACAGACTTAAAATTTCAGATTCCATATTTTATCCCACTTCAAATTATTTAATCCAATAATTTAACTATCAAATGAATTGTAATTTTTGAATTCAAATTAAAATTAAACCTTTAAATATTTAAAATCGATTAAGTATTCCAATTTCAAATGCTCAAAAATCCCGGGTCGTCACATTCCTCCCCCCTTAAAAGAATTTCGTCCTCGAAATTACTAATTAGGAAGAATGATCCAATACCCGTTTTATTATTTTTTTTCAAAACCAAACAATTTCATCAACTTACCATAACATGTCTTTCATTATAGACCCACTATCATTCTTATTAACTTCCCACTCTCCCAAAGCTTCAAACTATATTATTCGTTCACCATTCAAGTTTCAATTTAAACTAAATCTTGAATTATCAAATTTTCTCAAAATTTTTCTAACTCCCTAAATTTCCGAAAAATTTCGCCAGCGTCTCCTTTGCGCGGCTGACTCGGTACAACTACAAAATGGCTCTACGGCCTCCCAAATCCAAAAAGAAAACAAAAAGCCAAGTGGCTCAATCAAATCCCAATCAAATTTCATACCAAATTTAAATACATACCTTTTTGTCGAGCATTTCAAATTTATCTTCTTGAAATCAAAAACCAATTTCTTTTTCCCTTCTAATACCTGCATACCTGCTTAGCACTAATATCCATTCACAACATTCCAAAACATTTTATCCACTTTCTCACAAATGCAAATATCTATTCATTCCAATATTGACTTAAATTACATTGGTAGTATCAATTTCCATTTAAGACTTCACCATTCCCTCTTAAGTTTAGTTCAAGCATTTTATATGCTCCTTATATTTATTTTCATCTTCCACTTTAGTTTATATCTATTTCTATTCAACTTGATTCTTTCATTTTCATACGAATTCAATTTATTTTCAATTTCAAATATTAAATTCTATTTTCCATTTATAACTAATTCATGTCATTATTTTAATTAGTTTCATTCACTAACTTATTTCAATTCCTAGTTTGAAATCGTTTTGTCGTTAACAAAATTTTACAACATTTCCAAAAAAATTCTAACTCCCAAAATTTCTGAAAATTTTTGGCCGAGTCTCCTTTGTACGGAGGAGCTTTTGCAATTTTACAAAAGATATGAATATATATACATCGACCCACACGGTCGGAAAAATCAAAAACAGTTCATATTTCCTATTTTAATTGTGTAGGCGTACCTTATTTAGCATTTTAAGCAAGCGGCTTATTATTTTTAGCAGTTAATGCAACCCAAATCCAGCCATACGGCTTCCAGGTACCTGTACTTACTCAGTTTAAACTTGTAAGTGTCAAATATAAGAAGTTTAACACATTTCACTTACTTGCAATAGTTAAAACATATGAATTCTAAAAGAAATTCACACCAAACATTTTTCCATAAGCAACTTATACAATTTCCATGTTAATTCAACTGTTTCAATTAATTTATAAACCATTTTTATGCAATTTGAATGGTTTTCAATCCATTCGTACACAACTTCACCAATTCGAATGGTTTAAAACTCAATTGCTTACATTTAATTTATTCTTAAGCAAACTGAGCTCATATTTAATTCAATTGCTTTCAAAATCAAATTATTTTACTAATATCCATCCAAGGCATTTTAATAACTTCTATTTACATTCAATAACAATTTATTCTTGGCAATTTGACGAGATTTATGTGAATGAATAAGCACTTGAGTTTTAAAATCAATTTAAATTGACTCCGACTCAACTTACACTTAATTCTATTCCATTTCGGATTTATTCACAATCCATATATTCTCAGTTTCATTGCATTTCAATTTTATTAACCAAACCAATCCATTCAAAATCACTAACAACTTAGGTTCCATTTCTATTACCAATTAAATTTCCTTTTTATTTTAATCCATTCACAATCATTTATTTAGCTCGTCACATTCCATTTAAATTTCATTTACAATCCATTTATTTGCATTTCATTCCATGTTAGTTTATTCCAAACTATTTTATTTGGCTCGAAGACAATCCGAGCTATTTCATTCAATAACCATTTTCCATCTTATTTAAACCACACTTCATTTTGATTCTTATTTATTCTATCCATTTATTTATTCAACAAAATTAGTTTATCCACACAGGCCATTAGGATTTTCATTTCTTTAAATATTATTTATAACTTACCAAATTCTATTTCGATCCAAATTTATTTTTACTTGCTTCAAAACCAATCCAATATTGTTAAACTCAATTTTAAGTTGAATTCAATTCAACTCCTTTCCATCTTTTAGCTTAAGCTTATTCACTCCAATTTATACGTAAGCTCATTCTCATTTTGCAAACAAAGTTCTCCTTTCAATTTAACTTGATTCTATTTCAATCCAATCTCCTTTCAAACTACATATTTATTAGATTAGTTATTATAATTTCAAATTTCCAAGTTCGATCCATTCTCAGTTCACTTAAATAAATTACAAGGTCACTTCAATTTATTTCTACATATTTGGATTTTATTCACAATACAAACCATTATTATTTTAATCCAATTTCATTTTTTTTATTCAATACATTTTCAATTATATTTAATTTGTTAACACTTCACGTTAAATTTTAATTTTAAAACTCAAGTTCTGAATTCACTATCCATTTTCATATTACCACCTAATTTATGAACTCACGGTTCAATTACATTTTCTTGACCAACCATTTTAAGTCGAATTCAATTTATAACTCGAGTTTTATTTCCAAACTTCATCATAAACTCACAATTCAATTTTATTTAACATTTCATTAACCAATTTATTAACAAATTAGTTCTCTCCTATTTATAGTTCAATACTTGATCTTTAACCCCAGATATCACTTTATTTAATTTTCTTGGTTCAATTTAGTTAATAATTCAAGTTTGGATTTTCTTTCATTATCCAAATCATCAAACAATATTTATTTTGGATTTTCTATTCCACTTTCAAAATTTATAAGCCACAACTTATTATTTACACAATTCCATCCATTATAGGCTTGAATATATTCATCTTTTATTTTTAACTCAAGCCTTCTATTTATTTATAGCCCAAGCATATTTTATTTCTATGGATTTTTAATTCTCTTACAAGTTATTCTAATTTATTTATTTCAATTCCAAACCTTATTCAATTTATTTTTCATTTATTTAAGTAAGAATATAATTCCATTCATAGTTCAATTGAATTCTTATTCCAATTCAATTTAATTTTACTCCAATTTATTTAACTCAATTCGATTTCAACTTACTTCGAATACAACTGGATATTATTTCAGCTTATTTAATTAATTTCAATCCAGTCAAATTTTTATTCTCCAATCCAAGCTTATTTCATTTTTAGCTTTACACTTAAAATTAAATTCCCAACATTCAAAGCTAATATTTCCTTCCTGATTTAAAAATCATCTCAATTTATAAGCCTACCACTTATCTCTTCGGAATTTTTTTAAACACCCGACCTTTGGTTTCAAATTATTTTGAAATCTCCAACATCTCAAATCACATTTCTCAAATATTTAAACCAATCTCGGTTTTATTTCAACAAATTCCTTTTTTGAAAAAAAACAACTAGCTTTCTGAACAAATCAGTTTTTGGCAGCAATCCATCACTTAGAAATTCGAAAATGAATATTGATGATGTGACCGTCATCATCAGAATTATTTCCCAATAATCCAAGCGATTTCAATGCTATACCGCTTCCCAAAATTTATTTAAAATAATTTTCCTTTCAGAAATACCCTAAAAACAACAATGCTACTATTTATTTTCAAAATACTTCCAAAATCTATTTAAAAAAGATTTCCATTCAAAAATATCTCCAAAACAACAATACTATTATTTATCTCCAAAACAATAATGCCATCATTTATCTGCAAAATATTTCCAAATCTCTGGGATTTAAATTTCCAAATCTTGCTTATATCAATTGTAACTATAGTTCATTTGCATAGTTTCCCATTTGATTATAATTCAATTCATAAATTACATTTACAGTTCATATTTATAAATTCCATTTTACAATGAATTTATGCTCTCAAACTTTGGTTATATTTCATTTTCTATTTAAATTTTTCACTTAACAATGATAATACTTTAATAACATCATTTCTAACATCCAAACAACCATATATTAACTAAAATAGTTTACAAAACTTTTATTTATATCAAAATATATTTTGGGTAAAATTACTTCATTTACCCACATTTAAAACAATACCGTATCGATTTTTCTATTCAAGTGTTTAGAAACCCCTTCAATACAGTTGCGCAGACCGTGTCGACGAAGGTTCATATGCCACTCAATAAATCAATCAACGCAATATTAAAACAATTTATATTCACTAACAAATACGCGCTCATATTTATTAATACGCTCAACTCATTATAGAGTACTATAGACTCTAATCTAAATGAGTAATTCCCACCAGAGCCAAGGTTATCACCAACCTGTGCTCTGATACCAAGTGAAATGACCCGCAAATCCGTACACCTTGAGTCAACACTATTCTACCTAAATCAACTCAAGTTGTACAGAAATACGAACCATTTGGTTAAGAAGAAGAGGTAGAAGAAGAAAATAGAAAACAACATCAGAATCTAACCATCGCAGCGGAGTAAAATATAATATATAATAAATAATCTTTACTCAAAATCAAATATATCTGTTTACATATAATACATCATCAGAGTACATCAATCACAGCTCAACATCAACATCGATAACATACAAACGGATACACAACAACTCAACACAGAGGAATAGATATATATATATATATATATATATATACACAAGTACGAGAGTACGTATCGTCACCCAGCTCGTCTCCTGAGCTCCACAGCATCATATCCTGTATCCTATAATACTCGGTCTGACCCGAGCATTACAGTTAAATAACACCTGAGTCAGTCTGGAATACCAGCGTGAGAAAATCACACCCAATTGATTATTAAAGTTTCAAAAATCCTTTAAAAACAAAAGCATCTCGTAAGACCACGCCACAAATAAACATGTCGGGTTTTTACCTTACGATAGCTAAAACAATTTTTATAGAAATCCTCTAATATTATAATAGTGTCTATAGAAAGTAAATAGAATCTAGCTGAAATGCTTGCATCTCACGTTTCAGCAATAGTTGGGCACAATCAAAACCGTACGGACGCGTAGGGAAAATGGATTCCAACTAATGGCTAGGCACTGGGGTACCACCTGTCACAGTACCTGGTCTAGATCAGCGTATTGAGGAGCCACCCTAACTCCCCTGCAACACAAGACCGGAACCATCCCTTACTGGACAGTTTCGAGCAAGATCACCCCGCGGTTGGGATCAGCAACCGCCCACTAAGCCGAAATAAATGGACATCTAGACAGGGATGACCTCACCCTCCAGTGGGGGCAACCCACGAAGCCTTGCTGCATATCCCCTGATTTTCAGCCATTCCCATTTGATGAGGCTTGAGGCTAAGCGTTACCTTTAGAACGTTTTCACTTAGAATGCCCATCGTCCACCTGACGATGTTTCGCAAGCATTCATCCATACAAGTCCGTCCCGGGTTCGAACGGAACCGAAGGCACTATTCCTACTACATCCATTTTGAAAATATCCTCAGGATTAGTAGCGACTAGCCCTTGCGCTTCACTTCTCCAGCTTCGACTCCGAACACGTTTCACGAAACGTACAAACCGGATCGAAGTGGTTTTCGAGAAATAAATCTCGATCCCGGTCTCTTCGAAACGATCAACGCATTTGTCCAATATTAATAGTCGGTTATTTAACTATCAATTAATATTCACAAACAACCATCCAACAATAAATAATTTCTCAAATTATTTATTAACCTTAAAATATCTTCACAAGATATATTTCTATTTTCAACCCTTTGAAAACAGTTTCAAAAACCAACTTTCCTTTCAGAATAAACATTCCCAATTATTTTCTATCTCTTCTGAAATTACCAAGCACAAAACTAAATTTTAAAATAATTTAAAATACTATACTTCACTTTGAAATATACTTTAAACCATTTATTTTAACAGGAAATTATTGTCAAGGACAAAATTTCACAGCTTTTTAGCCTTAAGGACAGACCTTCAATATTTTATCCTGAAGGACAACTTTCTGTAGGTATCAGTTTTTAGTTATTGATAGCAGTTTTTAGGTATCAGTTTGTAGTTATCGGTAGCAGTTTTTAGGTATCAGTTTTTAGCTCGGTATCAGTTTTGTTGTCCTTATGAATAATTTTGGAAAATGTTTGTCCTTATGAATAAATTTTAGAAGAATGTTTGTTCTTGTGGTAAAAATATTGAGGTCGTGTCCTTAAGGCAAAAAATATAGAAATTTTTGTCCTTTAAATTAATTCCCCCTTATTTTAAAACTACTTCAATGATTTGTTAAAAATACATACTATATGAATCTTTGAAAATAAAGTTACTTAATAAAATATAAAACTAGATTTTCACTTTTTTTTAAAATAAAATACTAAGTCACTCTTTAACTAATTATTGCTATAATAGATTAAAGGAAATACTTACTTTCGAATTTAAATATTTGAAAATAACAAATTTTTCAAAACCTACTTCTTAAAACAACTTTAAACTTTTAATTTATATTTAAAATTTACTTCGAAAACGTACTTGGTTATTCAAAGAGAAATTCCCAATCTCAATCCCTTAAATCAATTTTCCAAATTGATTTCCAATTTATTCCATTTGAAATAAATTTCTTTAATTATCAGTTCATTTCGAAATTCATTAATTATGGACTTTATTATTATTTTCAGTTTGATTTTGAAATCCTTTAGCTGAAATATACAAATTTCAGGTTATTCCCAATTTCTTCTTCATGCTTCCTAAATACTTTAAATCCCAAAAATTTAAAATAAATGTTTTGTTCTTTTAAACAATAACATTGAAATTTAAGTTTCATTAACCTTCTGTTTATTTAAATTTTTCTTCCCATACTCAAGATTTATTATTTAAATTTTAAGGTCACTTATTTCATTTCCAGTTCATTCATAAATTTATTCAACTTACTATAATTATTTTACTTGCAATTTCACTTCTTTTATTTTCTTTTCCAAAATTCAATCCATATATTTTTGGTAGTTCATTATACTCAAATATATCAAATCAAACCATAACATTTCATATTCCGATTATCAATAATATTCATCACAGAATATAAAATAATCACAACAGAAGGTATTAAACAATTTAAATAAATGTTGAGGGATCCAGTTGGATCCCTCCAACTTGTTTTCCCTGCATCCACAGATATTAGCATAATATACAATACCAATTCCAAATATATATCACACTATAGCACATAAATCAATCCAATCATTCAACAAATATTTTAAGTTAATTATTTAAATCTAATTTTGAACTGAGTGAGATTAACTCACCTTATTCCGTTTGTTTGCAGTCCATTACCACCTCGACCCGTTTTCATGACTTTTTACCTTGCATAAACATTTATGTGGTTTATTAATATTGGAACTAATCCAACAATTTATTATCCATTTTGAAATTTTAAATCAACCACTAAATTTATTTAAAACTAACAATTGGGTTTTAATCAAATAATTTATCTTTATTAATATTTTTCTTTTCTAAAAAGTTCTTTCAGTCATTAAGAAAATTAATAAGCTAATTTACACATTCTTTTTTATATAATTAAATTTCTATTCATATATATAATAGTCTGTAAATGCCTATATATCAAACTTAGATTCTGCAACTTGGAAAACTAACAGCAGCAGTAAACAATTTTTTTTCTTTTCTGAAAACGATATACTAAATCATATACCTATACCTTGATAATGACCAAATTGAATTCCATGGAGTTTTAACCTTCCTTAACTTCGTGGCCGACAGCGACCTATGCTCGATGAACCCCCAACTCGAACCAAAAGTCGCCCACCCCAATCGCCCCAAATCGCGACCGGTCTCCGCTACCGAAACCCCCTCGCCGCAGCCCCAACACCTCGCACACGCGAGTTCCAATCGCCCCAGCTTCACGCGCAACCCTAAACGCGAGTCCCCTCGTTTCGAGCCTCTCGATTGGGTAAGAATGAAATTCGAAAGAGGGAAGACAGTGACTTGGGGCTTCGAATTGAAGAACGCGACTTCGGCCATTAATTTTTTTTTATTTTTTTATGAAAGACTTGATTTCGATTTGGAAAGGAGGGTTTTGAATTGAATAGGGAAGACTCGGTGCTGAAGCTACTGCGTTATCTATTTATTTTTATAATTTTAATTTTTTTTCCAAAATGTTTGGCTGTAGAAATACGTGAAAAGGAAAAGATATTTTGGGAGAAGGAATAAGCATAGGTTGACCAAGTATATGAAGATTTATATATACAATGAACGTTAAATTTGCGACAAAAGCTACAACGCGTTTATCCACCGCACGCTCACACACTAACTCCGATCAATACGAAATTTGAAATCCGATAATAATTCAATATCACGGACCCAAAGGATCTGGTTTCGTCAAATTCCGAGACTGTGCCTCGGAAGGCTATTTTTAAATTCAATTTAAACGATAAAAATTTCAAAACTGAACAAACAATTTCCAAATTCAACTTTAACACTTTTACTATCTTCACTATCATCTCTATAAATCTTATAAGTCTTCAAATTATTTTTAAACAGACTTAAAATCTCAGATTCCATATTTTATCCCACTTCAAATTATTTAATCCAATAATTTAACTATCAAATGAATTGTAATTTTTGAATTAAAATTAAAATTAAACCTTTAAATATTTAAAATCGATTAAGTATTCCAATTTCAAATGCTCGAAAATCCCGGGTCGTCACAGCAATACTTTTGTTTTAGTAATTAGTTAAGTTGGAAATATGTAAACGGTAACCCTCATTGAGCCGATCTTACAGTGAGAAATGTAAGGGGAAGGTGAAAAGAAGAGAATGGTTTGGAAATTAAATAGGCAGAGGGAGGTACAATCATAGGTGTTGTTCTTCGTCCAACTATGATGAACCTTTTCTTTACCGTAAGTAGTAGTGATAATGTGTAGAAAGTAACTAATTCTAAATGCACAGTGAAGCATAATCGAGATTAGTACAGTCCTTACCTGATATGCAGATGGAAGGTCTGAGCTTATTATTTCAGAGATACATTTGTCACCGATCAGGTCAGAACGGATTTTGTATGGGCTGTTTTCAGTGAAAAGTGTAAGCAATTTTCGCTTACGGAAGCTGGGAAGAAAGGAAGCAGTGGGAAATAGGTGTTAAAGCTCAGTAATGTTTCATAGACACAAAATAATTATATGAAGAAATAAACATACGTCTAAGTTAGAAGAGAGGGAAAATTGAAGAGAATCCAACATTTCTCGTCCCTTGCATATGAAAAGGACGTGTGTTTTCAAATATAACATTATACACTAAAAAACCACAAATTATTCAAATAACCACTTAATTGGTTGTAATATTTTGTTATATCATATTTTTGTATTGATTTAATAGTATTTATATATTTAAAAAAAAACGTACATGGAAAATAATTTATAATATTTGAACATTGCAAAAAATTCCGATGAACATTCATTAGTATTTATTAATACTAATATTATTAAACCAAACAAAAAATATATTTAATCTAATATAACATAATAAAACTACTAATTGACAACAACCTTAATTTCACCCTCGATATCAAACTCAATATCCTCAGGTCTAGACAGTAATCTTATTTTCATCCTGGCTTTCGAACTCAATATCGTCAAGAATCTATTTACTATATTATTTAATTCAACATCTATTCATTCTTATCAATTATCAATAGTTTTGATGGAATTATGTTTTATATGATTTATTGTTCTTTCCATTATTTGATGATATCATCGCTTACTATCTTTCACTGCAAGTTATGTAATCTAAATAATTGAAAGTTAACCAAAAGATCTGAACGTTTAGATATTTTTCTTTTCTAAATTACATATAGCTAACAACTACAGATTTGCATAATCAAAACCTGAATCCCAAATGAAAGATAAATTGATCAAATTAAAAATAGATAAAAGGAGATGGAAACATACTTTCAGAAATAAATTTAAGAAAAAAACATCTTCCTAAAATAAAGTACAAAAATTACCATTTGCGTTATCATTACTTTCAGCAATAGAGGAGCAACAATATGAGTATATAATTATCAGATGATGCTATGTATTCTGAATCTGAGCATTTGAAATTCTACAATATACACTCATTTACCAATTACCATTAATTACTTTAACAATTAGGTTGGATAATGAGCATCATATCTCCAAGGTGATAAAATAAATACTTATCAGCACTAAAATGATTTAGAACCAATAACCCTCATTTTTCCATCTACTTTGATTAATAAATAAACATATATTCTCATATACCTTAAATTATTAACAATTAGGTCAAACAATGAGCATAAGATCTAAAATGTGATACACTTAATGCTTATCATCGTTAAAATGATTTATAATCTTCATCCACCCATCTAATTTCATTGACAAAAACTTTCCAGTAAAACTGTCAGTAATGTTCAATCAGCCAGGAGATACAGTAAAATGAATTTGAAAACAAACAGAATTCAAAATCTAGTAAATCCCTTCCTCCTTACTGAATGTGTTTAAAAAGGACCAGTACCCAGTTCAGGGATTTTATTTCGTAAAAGGCTAAACCCAGTTTTGTCCTTATAAGCATATGATTTATTTGCGTCATTATAAACTCAGTCTTCAATTTACAAAGTGAAGAGTGCAAGTTGAAGACTGTAGGAGGGAAAATGAAAAGTAAACAATCACATACTGTAGTAAAATAAGCTTGGAGAAGAGTAGGAAAAAAGAGAAAATAAGGAAATTAAAATCAGGGTCAAATCGATGAACATAAGCTAAAGATGCCTTCCTCTTTAGTAAATCGAATGCCTTGGTATTATTCAGATATGTGTAAACGAATGTTATGGCAGTTGAGCTTAAGCTTGGCTTACCTGTCAGTGATGGAACGATCAACAGTATTGATAACATATGTACAAAACAAAGTGCAGTAGGATATGTATGTAGAGGTAAAAGACCTTGGTAATTCTTCACGGTCATTGATGTAAGGATGACTGGTTTTGTGTTCTCATTGATAACTGTGTTATCTATAAGGTTAGCTTTGTTGCCTCATAGTGTTGCCGTAATGCGAGTACCACTGCAAACAGCATAAAAGTGAGGATTATTGAAGAGTAGGTTTGAAAATCATTTAAAAGGCTATGCAAAAAATCATTGTTACAGAGGTAAAAATAAAATATACCAGTGAAGATATAAGATAAGTTCGTGCCTAGGGGACATTGAACCTTTCCCGGTGGATTAACTGACAACCTCACCAACTTGATGCAAGATCCCAATGACATCTGAACGGAATGAGTGAAGTGTATTTGGATCGCTATTGAAGAATAGGTAAATGAATAAGAAGAAGTTGAAAGTCGAAAGGATGAAGTAGGCTACCTTGTCCAGTGTTTAATCGTATACGTTCTGTTAACTATCGATCGATAGTCGTCAAAGGAAAACTTATGGTTTGGTATGTTGTCCTCAGGGGTTTCAACCTCGACGGTTGTTGTCGGAATAGTGAAGTCAATCATAACTGACTTATGGCCGGGAAGATACCTGTCACCTATGGGGAGACATTGAATAAACCTATGTCGTAGTCCGATCCTTCTCATAGCTTCTTAAGGAAAAGTGGGCCTACCGCTGCATATATTTCTCCACCCTGTCGCAAGATAATGTAGCAGGAGAAAACTAAATTATAAATTTAATCGTGACCATGTTAAATCTTTAATAAAAAAGTAGCAGCAGATTGACTTTATTATCTAGTGGGAAAAAATAAATCCTATGAACAGACTTAAGCCGTCAAAAGTATAAACAGTAAAAGCTATTGACTACAGACGACTAATATAAAGGCATGCAAAGAACCACTAAACCTCTGTAAACTTAATTGTTAACATCTTGTTGCACTTAATAGTCTATTAACGCAGACTGAAAAAGAATGTAATCTGTAAAATTAATATGTAGCAGTATTAATCTTAATATCAAGTCAGTAAATTAAAATTCAAAGGATAGAATAAATGGGGCAATGTAGATTACTAATGGTTAGAAATATAAAATTATATATCAGTGTTGTATGTAAGGAATTGTCAGGGAACTATTAATACACAAACACGTATATACATTACAACAAAACAACCATATTATAACTTTTACTTTACAACTAGCACAAACCAATAGTTGTTATAGGTTATTTTTAACAACTGTTTTTTTCAGTTGTTGTATCAAAGACATTTTTAACAACTTTATTTGTGCAGCAGTTGTAAAATAGATCTATAACAACTGCTTTTTGTTCCCTTTGTAAATGTTTAATTATAACAACCATTTGTGTCAATTGTCTTTTCAATAGATAAAGAATCACTTTGCAGCTTAGTAAATATTTCACGTTCCCTCCCAACTTTTCATAGGCCGCTCAATTTATTAAATAAGTAAATAACACTCGTCAAAATTTCCTAAACCTAAACCCTAGCTCCACCTCGTTGTGCTAGTTGCCTTGCCATCCAACAAAGCTAAACCCGCTCGCCGCCGTTGCCACTGACAAAGGTGAACCACTTGTTGTCGTTGCCATCGACGAAACTCGCAAACCCTAACCAACCACCCTCCGCCAAATCATGCTCTGCTTTGCAAAACGCTAACCCTAACCCTAACCCTCTTGCAAACGCTAATCGACAACTCTCTGCCATCTGATTTGCTCACCGTTGCCACTGATATAGGTATGGTATCTTACTTTATAATTTTATTATCATTTTTTTATGTATCTATTAGTAAGCCAATTTTATAAAACAAATGATATTTATGAGGTATAGCATCGATGAGGTATTAGCATTGACATGTCAAACATAAGTTCTAAAATGTAATTTATGAGGTATTTTGTAATTATAAACATTATATACAAGTAAGTATTACTTTTTCGCTTTTCTGACATAGTATTGCAGTTTTCTTTTGTTTGATTCTTGTTTGAGCTAAATGTGGATGATAGATGCATCTTTTGAGGTTTAAGTGAAATTCTCATTTAAGTGAGCAGATGGTTTACTTTGAACTAGCATCTTGTAAAATAATAGTTTTATTTTGCTAGCAGCATTCACGTTGCTTCATCGATGCAATATTTTAAGTAATCCTATTTGAAATACACAATCTAATTGGTTAAAAGAAATCCATGTTTAAGCAATGAATTGGTTTAATTATAATTCTCAAACCATTGATCCGTTTTCAAAGGTTTCAAATTTGTTTTTTAAGTTACGCTATTAAAGAGCAATTTTTGTTTGAAACGCAATGTGAAATCTTGACGATAATAATGGTTAAAACTTAAATTACAAAAAATGAATGTTGCTATTTTGAAATTAGAAATTTCATGAAACAATGCTGAATTCAGTCGATCGTAACTTTTAAATGGTTTATCCGATTTTGATGATTTTACTCATTTCATAAAACTTAGAATCTAAGTAATTAAGTCTAAAGGAAGATTTTGTCATTTTCTAGGAATAAAATGCAGTTTGTCAAAGTGGACCTGCTACTGTAAACTCATTTTAGATTTGATAATCTCTAGAAAAACACACATAACTTGAGTTTTACTTGATATTACAATCTGGAAGTTATTTCAAAATGCTAACACATTATGTATTTTTAGAAATCATAACTTGATTTGGTGGTTTTGGAATGCCATAAAAATTGTGCCTACTGATGGAGATAGTGGACGCCAAAAACATTTATATATAATAAAAGAAGAATGTGACAATTGAAATGGCCTTATAAATAATTTTAGATTTACTCATGTTTTTTATGGAAGCGTATTAAAGCTATTTTATATCGTTTCATGCATGGTTGTTTACGTATTTGTCTGATATTATGCATAGTCATTACATATCAAAACCGTCCTATATATAATTAGCAAGATGTTCTAATTCTTTGCATATTATGACATTTTTTTAGGCTGATCACTTAGTTAAAGATGCTTGAACTTGTTGCATCCTTGGGTAAGAACTAGCAACACTGAAAAGAGGTAAATTTTCTATTATGTTCTTTTGTTTGTGGATTGCATAATACTGCGTATGGAAAAAAAAAATACACTGTAAAGTAATGGATACCCGTAGAAACTAGCAAGCCGATCATCTCTTTTTCACAGACACATTACAATGATTGATTGGTTAGAAAAAGTTTAATTGTTGAAAAAGAAGAAAATGTGAAAATAAAGCTAAAAAAATTAAAAATCATGTAAGAAGGAAAAAACTCTAAAGGTGACTGATATATGATAACCATTTCAAGATAAAAATGTATGAAAGGTACCAGTACAATATATAAAGTGCCAAATGTGTGATAAACTCGATGTTACTTTCAGATATTTAGATATGATATGTCAAGATCTAGTTAAAATAGTTGCATTTTTGAAGAAAATAAACGTGTAGTATATGGGTATGTTTTTTATTGAATTATGTACATGTTCATTCTTTTACCCTATTTTTGCCTTTTTTGGGAGGGGGTTACTGATTTGTAATCATATTACATTTTCCCTTTTTCCATCACTTTGAATATGATCTGTTGTCAATGACGGTGTACTTGTAATCATAAAATGTATCATAGTGTGATGCTTAGATGGCCACTGTTTTATTTGGACTGATTTTATATTCTTCTATCAAGAAATTTGAAATATGATTTTTCTTTTTTTATTAGAAAAAACCTCTAGTCAAAACCATACAACTTTGCCATGTCATTGATGAGCGTCTACTCTGGATTATAATAAATAAAGGGCTAATCTCCGGAAAAAAGAACAAGGGGAAGTTAAAATGAATCAGATTTCTAAGCCCAGTGGATTTAATGAAATAATGCTCCACACAACACTGTTCAGTGTAAAATTACCCTGGTTACACAAGCGATCTACTTGCAAATTTAGCATGGCCGCATAACAGGCACTTACACTGATAATTACCGTCTAATGACTCGGCCTTCAAATTTATACATGAATGTGAAAATTGATTCTTCGATATATACCAAGCTTTAATAACAATATTTTATTAAAACCAAGTTGAAAAATATAAATGTCAACTTAGTTGTTCAATGTTATTTTCGTAGTCGATTGTTCAATTATTTATGCACCGTGTCAACTAAGTTGAAAAATATAAATGTGTACATTATAAGTTGAGATAACACAACCTTTGAAATATTATTTGCATGTATGTGCATAATGTTAATTTAGCACATGCCATTTTTGTTCATAACTTTTTCTAAACATTTTAATATATAACTATAAATTTATGGAAATTATGTATAATATCATTTGATGGTGTTAAATTTGAAGAAATAAGAATAAGATATATTACAGTGTTATATTTGGAAGGAAATAAAGAAGAGAGTAGTTTCTTCATTGCTTTATTACTTACAAACCCAAAAAACTTTTTAAGCCTTACATTGGTGTATATTTAAATTCAAGTATTAATTTGTGCTTAAAACTTTTCAAGTGTGTGTGTCTGTATAAAGAAATATTATTAACTGCAAAATCAGTTTTTATTTCCGTAATTAATTACAGTTTTAGAATATCTAAACATATGCATGAATTCAATTAAAGGATACAGTAATATTAATATACATTCAATTCAGCAGAGTATAACTTCTCATTCAAACCGCTTCCATTTGCCAAGATATAATGGAGACCCAGTTGAATGATCCATATGCAAACCTTTATATATATATGGGTATCCCTAACGTTCAATGTCATCACAAATACATAGAATAAGAATAAAGTTAAGAAAAAAATTAACCGATCAAGATGCTGAAGCATTTTTACATATTATTCCTCCTGTTCAAGTTTAATTCTTTTCTTGTTTCTACTTCGCATGCATCAAGATTTTTGTCTCGTTCAAATTCCTTTTCAAAAGTAAAGGCTGTGAGTTTAGGAGGTTGGCTTGGAACTGAAGGTTGGATCAAACCTTCTCTTTTTGATGGAATTCCAAAAAAAGATTTCATGGTAACAACTACTAGTATGTTCTAATTTTTCTTTGTTTGAGACATTGTTTAAAATTATTCAATCTGCATGCGCTAACTGTTTATATATCACAAATAAACAATCTAAACAGGATGGAACACAACTTCAATTCAAGTCCGTAACGCAAAACAAGTATTTATGTGCAGAGAGTGGTGGACGAACCATAATCATGGCAATTGAACATCAGCATCAGGATGGGAAACTTTCAAAGTATAAATTTCTTACATATGCATGTATATGACAGATGTTTGAATATCCACTTACCATTATATAATGTTTTTGAAATATATTCAGCTGTGGAGAATAACTGAGAACACATTCCAGTTTCGAGTCTTCAACTGGCAATTCCTCGGATTAGATAGTGAAGGACAATTGGTAGAAGTCTCAAACTCTTCGATTCCTTCCAATACATTTGAGATAGTGAGAATTGCAAATGACACAAATCGTGTTTGAATCAGAGCTCCAATGGTCTATTCTTGCAAGTACTAATCAGCTTCTATCTTTTGCAGTTCATAGAATTTCTTCTTACTTTACTTATGTTATGTCTTTGTATTTGACTATTTTTTGTTTTAGTTTAGAACAGATATATCAGTTGAGGCAAATTATGCAGAAAGCAGCGATTGGAGTGATAATGATCCATGTGTATTTACGATTAACGACGTTGGTGGATTGCAAGGAGAATTTCAAGTTACAAAAGCCTAGAGAGAAAATGCTACTTCAGTCATGAGAGTTTGCCTTTCTTTTCTTCTCTCGTATTTTTTCTTTAAAAAAAATGTGTATTCCTTTTGAACTACTTTTGTAAATAACCGTGAACGATGTACAGGAACACTGGAATACATTCATAGTAGAGGAAGATTTCAAGTTCATATCAGAAAACGGGTTAAACAGTGTGCAAATTCCAGTCAGGTGGTGGATCGCAAGTGATCCGAATCCACCATTTCCTTTTGTCGGTGGATCACTTAATGCTCTAGGCAATGTTTTTCTTTGGGCCAAGTAAGTAAAAACAGTGTTAACCGGCCAATATAAAATGTTATATTTTGAATTTCATCGTATAATTGTTTATAACTTTATATGTATTTTCCAGGAGATATGGTATTGGTATAATAGTAGATCTCCATTGCGCTCCAGGCTTTAAAATAGTGGAACAAGAGAAGGCTATCAAGGCTGGGGCAAAATAGATGAAACAGTAGATCAAACCATTGCTGTTATTGATTTTCTTACTAGCAGATTTGCTATTTTCCTTCTCGTTTTTTGTAAAGAATTTTTTTTCATACTGCAGTTTCCACTACCCAAGTAAATATGACATCATTTATAAAATCTTTGGTCCATACATTCAAGCTTTGTGCATAATATTACAATTAAATCATACATACACTGAATATATGCACTGATCATGCAACACCCTTGTATTGTAATCTATTTAGTATTTCTTTGCTTTGACCAAATGACCTATATTTTTTAATATTTTTATCATATATATAGGCATGCTAAAAGTCCAAGCCTTCTAGCCATAGAACTAATGAACGAAATTTACTAACTGAAGCACACAATTTGCAGGTTAGAAGATAACGGTTTTTCAAATCATCGGTGATCCAGAAAATAGTTGGTCTATCCATAAATTCTTTAACAATAAAGAATGAACATATATTACTGTGATGATGTATGATTTATAGTTTGTATTTAAGTTGTGATGTCTTCTCTATGAATGGATCAAGATGCCTTTGAATTTATATTAGTTTTTTCCTCTTAGTTACCTGTGTTGCTTATCTGTTTCTTACTGCATTTACAAAATGTGTTTAGAAATTATTATTTTTATTTTGTATTCTTTTTTTACAACTGTCAATCACAGTTGTAAAAAAGTCTTTTACAACTGTCAAAAGTAGTCATAAAGGATTTTTTTACAACTGCTTTAGGCAGTCTTAGAAAATTATTTTACAACCGTCGAAAACCGTTGTAAAAAGTTATGGTTCTATTACAACTCCGAATATCACGACAGGCGGTGACCCATTGTAATAGACCTATTACAACTGTTTTTAACAGTTGTGAAAGAGTATTTTTGTTGTAGTGATATATACATATACATATACATATACACAGTCACACATACAGACATACAGACACACACACACATATATAAGGCTACAACGGCGTAGTTAGTGATTTATGCAGTGATTTAATTTATGTTTTGAATACTAGTATAAATTGTACGATACGTGCATCTAATAGCTAAAGATTTTTATTTTTTTATTTAAAAAATTAATGGATGGATATGTGATACAAATGCAAATTCTTTGATGGTCACAACACTTTTCACTACAACAAAACAGTCTTTTTACAACGGGCAATGCCCGTTGTAATATGGTTTTCGCAACGGGCATGTGCCCGTTGTAATAGGCCTCGTTGTAATAGATCCACCACATTTTACAACGGGCAAAACACGTTGTAAAAACCGTTGCAGTATACATTTTTACAACGGGTTATGACCGTTGTAATAGACCATAATACAACGGCCATAACCCGTTGCAATAGACTAACCATACTAGTTGCATAGCCTGTTTCACAACATGCATTGACCGTTGTAAAAAGCAAATTTAACAACGTGCTGTGACCGTTGTAATAAGCTCAATAACAACGCAAATTGCCCGTTGCAAAATAAATGCAAATTTAAAAAAAAATTACGGCAGCATCCAGGCAATACATCCATACTAATACTTCACATTTCATACAAACCACAACAGTACAAACATCATTTTCATGCACCTTACAACAGCTATATACAACATCCCTTCTCGGAGTCATTTTTTCATACCATACACACTTCTCCTTCATCCCTGACCTATATACAACATCCCTTCTCAAAGTCATTTTTTCATACCATACACACTTCTCCTTCATCCCTGACCTACCAGTCTACCACCTCTAACTATAGCAACCAATTCACTGCTACACTACAACCAACAATCTTTCAGCACCACTTTTAACTATAGCAACCAATCCACTGCTACACTACAACCAACAATCTTTCCGCACCACTTTTAACTATAGCAACCAATCCACTGCTACACTACAACCAACAATCTTTCCACCTTACTGTCTTCCTGTTCTATCAACACATATAACATCATCTTTGACTTCCTGTAACTCCAACCTTGTCACAACTCCCTTCAGTCTAATACTGTCTTCAGTGAGCACCTCTTCAAACTACAACCCGACCATCAACAATAGCAGTACCCTCTACGACAACCGTCATTCCTCCTCCACGATTAGATTTTACAGACTAATGTCTAGTCACAATTTGATTTTCATGCAAACTCTTTCTTTGGACCGAAAGCTAACTTAGCTCCATCTATAAACTGCAAAATCGATTACAAAGTTGATACATTGAATATTGGGGATTCAAAGTTCAACTATACCATAATATTATAGCAAAGTATTAAGAGTATTGGCTATGGTTTGATAATAACATTAAAGGTTAAAATAAATTTAAACAGAGGATTTTAAGCTAAAGACCGTGCTGCGATGATAATGATTACTGCTTGTGTTTCACAATACATACAAGTTATGCCGACCAAGCATTACAATAATTTAATACAACAATATGCATCTACAAAGCTAACAATTACTGGCTTTTTGATGAAGTCCTCTTGGTCAGTTTATAACTTACCATTCTGAGTATTTTGTAAAACCAAAATGCACTGACCAACTGCAATCCCATTGCCATCATCTGTTAATTCATATCAAGGGAAAATAATGATGTATGACCCAATAAAATTATGCAAAGGATAATGTAAATGTCGCTTAGTTCTTACCTTTATAATCATAGGATTATCTGCTACCAAAGTTACATATGTGATATATGGACCACCTATCATTCTTGCAAATGAAAAGGAGAGGGCAAACAATATTTGTATCATTAGCAGCAATCAACTAAGGTTGTATATTACCGGCATTATACGATAATTCAAAGTATAAGAGCACTTTAGCTCGTTAAAATGCTGCAAAAAATATGAGGTGTTTATCGGTTATTCAAAATACTAAAAAGATGCTCCCCCTCCCTCCATGTATAAAGATGTCGTTGAACATGAATTTTCATCTTTTTTCTTCCCCGTTTGATTGAATAAGCTGTCCATTGTATATGCAGCATTGATAGAATGTGTTTTCGTTTCTTACAAGTACCAATAAGTAAGGTTTGGAGGACCTTTTGATAGACAAGTGCTGTCTAAGGCCAATTATGCTGACAATTTGGTGAAATACATTGTCTAGATTGACTCCCTTGTCGCAGAAACAACATACAAGATCATATATCAGGTATCCAGCTGTTATCGCCATTGTTTTTATCTGCATGTTTTTATGCACATATATGTTAGGGTATAAATTAATAATAGCACTACTTACAGTATCCAATTTAAATGGATTATAGACAATTTATCTTGGCTGTTTTTAAATGTTTTTTTATCAACTTAAATATAGCTTATCTAGCACTACTTACAATATCCAACTGGAACCCATAAGTTCCTTTCATTAAATTGCAGGAAAAAAAAGTCTGGATCAAAAGCAATTTTTACCTCTATTATCACAATCAGGATTAAGAAAAAAGAGAGTACTTGCAATGGTGAAGAGGGTGATGCAAGAGGGTAAACAGGACATTTCCAGTCTTGCACAGAGTAGGAAGCTAAGCATACAACCAATGTTGCATGAATTGTGGATACAAGGCGATTGCAAAAATCAAATGATCGATTAGGCAGTATCTTTCTGAGTACTATAAACATAATTCCCCAACAAATTGTTGCGCAAATGATCAACTTTAAGGTATGGTCTTCCATTTTACGTCTATTTTCTTCTTCTAAGAATATATTTGTTTTATCTAGTAGGTTGGGGGTTAGGAGGAGAAAGTGAGCTAATAACTACAATTTCATACTCTGATTCTAATAGTCTAATACTATATATTGATAATCCACTGTATAATTAAAACCACGATTTGTGGTCATGACATCTATTCATAACTTCTTCTATAGTAATTAAATAATAAACGTACATGTGACACATGCATTCAGCACAAGAGTGGAAGCCAACTTTAAACTTCTGTACTAAGCCAAAAAAAAAACTTCACTATGTGCAGCCTAAAAAATCATACAGTTTTTGTAATGACGGTACCTAGCAACAGTCTCTTAAATCATATAATATTTTGAATGCTAAAGTATTTCCTTAGTTAATACACACAATATCAGCACACCTAGAGGTGACAAGGAAATATGAGACTGTGTTGTCTCTAAGTCTCTGATTTCAGACCCATATAGATACTGGCCCATATAAGTCGTGTATTATAATCATTTTTCTCAACATCAAATACCAACCAAGGGCTATTTTAAAAAAAATTAGGGACCCGTATGAAATTCGATTAGGTATAGCTAGCAGCGGTTAGATTATGATTGGAACAACATCGGACATGATGTTGTTTACTTAAAAACAATTGGGTGTAGGACTTATGTACATGCTACTGACGATTAAATTATTGCGTATTAAATTTGGTGAACATGACATATTACTCAATTAACTCTAAAATTTTGAAATTAGATTTTATGACTAGTAAAATTGGCATATCAAAGTTTAATTCCATGGACAAGGCTATGAATAATTGGCATGTAGAGGTCATCAACAAAGATACTGCCTACAAAGAATCAAACCCATCTATTTGACACATAAAAATTATACTAGCAAATCCATAAACTTTTCCATAGTTTATACATCACAAGTTGGACTGGATCAATGTGTACGTAATTTGGTTTAAATTTTATCTAGCCTACATGGTAATTGTAAGCATTGGTTTATATTAGGATTTTTTTTGGAATGAGATTAAGATGGACAAGAAAAAATGAAAAAGGAAAAAAAAAGTAGAATACATGTTGGAACAGCTTATAAATTAGTACTGTAGTTTTTCCCTCAAATTTTAAATGGATCATAGAATACATTGTATTAAATATTTGAGGCTCAAACCTTCACAGGGATAATTCGTCTTGCTAATAACTCAGAATGTGATGATAAAAAATACACCTCCTAAGAACGCAGGGGACTAGCTGGATTACCTAAATTTTCAAAAGAATAATGTGCAGAATGTATTGTATTGTACCTTCTTTATATATGCATGGTTAGAGCTACCTGCCTCTTCCTCCATAGGCTGATCAATAGTTCGATCTAATGCCAACATGCTACCATCTAAACTCTCTTTCTCTCCATCTTTTGACATAGTATCCATCGCAAACAAATACAAGACCAGGGCACTGGTATCACTTTTCTTTTAACCTGTAAATGCAAAATTACCAAATACAAGTTTTATTTTTTTTCAGTTAATGTATAGAACTATCCAGATTGCATATCTTAATTTATTGGATAGTCCGAATGATTCTAAGGTAAATGAACTAAAAGCAACATGAATTCTCGTTAACTAAGCATATCTTCGTATATGTAATATTTTATTTATGTACAAAAATGAAAAGAAACTCAGACGCCTCCAACTGTCAAATTTCTGTTCATGTGCAGAGCACCGAAATCCAATTCCAGCTGGTTTAAAATTCACCAGAAAAATAAAAAAGAAACCTAAAATCATTGATCAGTGAAAAATTAGGATAAACCTTATTAAAACACTACTTTTTAATACTAAATTTTACTTAAAAACAAAATTTTCTTCTACACAAGATTATAAGTAACAGAATCAAACAATATTTGTAAGATTTATCATCAAAAATAATTTTATTTCGTTTACTTTGGTTGGACTATCATATAAAAGACATTGCTTGTTTATATTGGGATAAAAGATGTAAAATTTTGCAAGTAGCGAAAGCTTTGGGAAAAAACAACGCTAGTGCTTTTTCCAGACCTGCTCAAGGCAATAATTAAAATTACAGACCTGCTCAAGATGACCTCAGGAACCCACTCCATCTGCTGAAGCTTCCTAGCCACAACAATCGCATCCGCCTTTCCAGATTTACTCAAAGGTCGACCATGATCTATCCTTCAAAAGCAATAACAATAAACAAAATCATAAACTATTTTTATCTGTCCATTCATAAAATGCATACTATTAAATTTCGAACCTTTGGTCAATCGGTTGGGAGCAGCACTCTCGGCGTGGCGTAGGAGAATGAGGCGGGGACGGAGAGGGTTACCGGATGTGTTGACCGCAGTGGAGGATTCATCGGAGACAGAAGGAGCGGCGATGGAGATTGAGATGGATCAAATCTGAGGGTTTTTTATAAATGGTTTAGGAGAAAAAAAGAAAGAAGATTGGCGATTTTTTTTCTTTCTTCTGAGAATTGAATTGCAAATTAAAGTGAAGAAGCCGCGACTAGTTGATCGAAGAAAAGAAATCGAAGCATTAGCCACAAATTGAAGCGGCGACTCAATTTCCAAAAAACCCTAGTTTTGGCAAAGAGGAGGAACACCATTTTTCACAAGCGATACGGCTGAAGGAATAAAAGTAAAGGGACGGTGTTTTTATTCTAAAATTTTATTACAACGGTCATGCATTACAACGGGCATTTTGTGACCGTTGTAAAGTTGGCATCTATTACAATGGACCTGAATGGACCGTTGTAATAGCCTTCTGTTACACGGGCAACCAATGTCCATTGTAAAAAGGACGTAATATATGACATCTTTTACAACGGGCGCTAACGGGCCGTTGTAATAGCATTCTATTACAACGGACAACCAATGCCCGTTGTAAAAAGGACGTTGTAATAGATTATTTTTGTTGTAGTGTTTATTTCAAATAGTTATCGGTGGTGTTGATTGCAAATTGATAGTAAAATTCATTGATGGGTGATCGCAAAGAGGACGGTGGTAGAGATAGTTCATCGACAATGAGATTCCGTTGATAAAAGACGGTATTTTTGGAATTTCAAAAAGACACCGTGGAAATTCTATCCATTGAATTCTCTTTATTAATAGTAGAGATATGTCACTACAAGAATTACTGTTTATAGCAACGGGCGGGGGCAACGGCCTCCAACGGCTTCCAACGGCTAGCAAGGACAAGCTTTTTCCCGGAATTTTTTAATAACAAAGAACACTTGCCGTTGGAAGCCGTTGGAAATATGCCGTTGGCGGCCGTTGGAAAACCGAGACCAAGCTGCAGCTCGATCTTCTTCCTCCTCATTCCTCTTTCACCCGAAATCAAATCCAAAAACCCCCATTTTCCCCCCTAAAACATTTCCAACCCCATTTTATCCCCTTCTACACGTTCTAGCATCCCCATCTTCGTTTGTAAGCTTCACAACCTCCAAAATCAGGTATTATTTGCTAAAACCCTAATTTTGTTAAATTTTTTATTTTAGGTTAAATTGGTAATTTTAATGTATGTATTGTGCTATTGTTCGTGTATTGTAGTGTATTGCACCTTAATTACTGTTATTAAACTAATTATTGCATGTTTAACTATGATTTGTTAAATTAGGTTTATTATTAAATTAGTTTCAAACTTAATAATTGTCACTAACCTAAGCATGAATCTCACTTGTTATTATATTGGTGATTGAATTGCGTAAAAACGTACGTAGAAATTAAATGATTATATTGACATATAAATTGTTCACTTTTGACATGTTATGATACGATATATACGTGATACATTTTGTGCATGACTGAATGTGACTTGTGATGCGATTATATGTATAACATTGTTCGCTTATTTTATACGTTGCGCGCACACAGTGGATTTTTTTTGTTTTAGGAAAAAATCATTATATATGCGTTGATTCAACAATTTGTTTATTGATATAAAAGTTTAAATTTTATGAAAATAAAATTTAAACTTTTATATCGCTAATTTAAAAATTTAAACCCTTAGAGTGTTTTTGGCCCCGTCTGATAAGTATTGTATATGATCGTTGTGTGGATATTCGTTTTTTAACAGAACGGACATCTATATTCATCGTATACAGTATTTGTTGGATTTGTCTCTGTATTGGACAAGTTACAAAAACAATAACGTAATTAAATCTCGTAAATCATTTCAGTTTAAACGGTTCGCAAAATTTCGACAGCGCTTCCCTTTATGTTCCCTGTGTACACGCAATTGTGTACTGTTCAGGGAACTAAAGCGAAGTGCTGTCGAAATTTTGTTGGATCGTTTAAATTGAAATGATTTATGCGATTTAATTACGTTATTGTATTTGTAATGGGAGGTAGGTTGACCCATCAACAAAGTGTCAATGATCAATTAATATCAAATTCGCTAATAAAATTGTTTAAATAGAATATAATGTTCATTTCAAAATAAGCTTTAAGTATTATTTTAACAGATATAACAAAAACAAGAAGAATGTTTATAAAATTGTTTTAATAAAAAATGTCAACGCAAAATTATATCGTACTTTTTAATTATATGCGTAGGTAAATGGATAATTATTTTACTGATCGGAGCTGGATGTACAAAAAACGAAGGGTCGATACTGAAGGCTCAACAAATGAACATTTTAATAATGGTGTTAGCGTATTTATGGATTTTGCTTTACGTAATAACGAAAACTACAAAGAAATCCGTTGTCCATGTAGTAAATGCAAACTGTTAAAGCATTTGATACCACAAATGGTTAGAGTTCATTTGCGTCAGTACGGTTTCGTATCGAACTATTTGATTTGGGATCGTCATGGGGAACAGTTAGCATCTAATCCTGCACAAGATGAGGAGGTGGTGAGTAATGAAATTGGTACGACAAATCTTGTGTAACATATGGTTGAAGATGTTGCACGTTCAATGTTTCATGTTCCTCAATTAACTGATGACGATGGTAATGCTGAAGAAGAACCAAATATTGGAGCAAAAAATATATATGATTTGTTAGATGCCGCGAAAAAACCCCTTTGGGAAGGCTGCACAAGCGGAACCCAGTTATCAGTAACTGCTGAATACATTGCGATGAAATCCAAATACAACCTCACAAAATCTGGATTTACGGCTGTTGTACAAGCTGCGAAACGACATATGCCTCCTAATAATCTAATGTGCGAAAATCATTACGAAGTAAAAAAACTGATGTCGGCTTTCGGTTTATCGTATCAAAAAATAGATACGTGTCTAAAGGGTTGCATGTTGTTTTGGAAGGAAGATATCAACCTTAGAAATTGTAAAATATGTAATCAGGAAAGATACAAACCAAGAAAGAAAAAGAGAAAGGAAGTCCCGTATAAGCGTATGCATTATTTACCAATTACTCCTAGACTTCAAAGGTTATATGCATCTTCTGTAACTGCGCAACATATGAGATGGCACGGTGTGAGAACACAGGAAGTAGGTATGTTAACACATCCAGCTGATGGGGAAGCATGGAAGCATTTTGACCAGAAATATCCCGATTTTGCGTCCGAAATTCGTAATGTTAGACTTGGTTTATGTACAGATGGATTTTCCCCATTCTCTCAATTTGGTTCGAAATATTCGTCCTGGCCTATAGTTGTCACACCTTATAATTTACCTCCTTGGATGTGTATGAAAACTCCATATATGTTTCTTACAGTTGTCGTCCCTGGTCTCGATGATCCGACACAAGGCCTCGATGTTTATTTACAACCATTGATTGATGAATTAAAAAAATTGTGGTACGAGGGAGTGGAGACATATGATATTTTCCAAAAAAAGAACTTTCGCATGTATGCTTCTTTATTGTGGACAATCAGCGATTTTCCTGCATATGCAATGCTTTCAGGTTGGAGTACGGCCGGTTGTCTAGCTTGTCCTTATTACATAGAAGAAACACGAGCAATTTTTTTACCTCATGGAAAGAAAGTTTCGTGGTTTGACTGTCATTGATGTTTTCTTCATATTAATCATCCTTTTAGAAGAGATAAAAAAAACTTTACAGCTAATAGACATGAAACTTTGAGACCACCTACGGTTTGGTCAAGCGAAGAAATTTATGAACTTGTAAAGGATTATCCAAAGATACATGAAACCGGAGAACAAATTGAAATTCAGGGTAAATCATCGATACATAACTGGTGCAAACAGAGCATATTTTGGGAATTGCCTTATTGGAAAAATCTCTTGATTCGTCGTAATATTGACGTGATGCATAATGAGAAAAACGTGTTTGATAATCTATTTAATACAATTTTGAATGTTAAAGAGAAGACGAAAGATGATTTGAAATCAAGACGTGATATCGAAGTAATATGTAATCGTCCTGAGCTTCATATAAAACCAAATGACACAAAAAAGCCAAAAGCTTGCTATGAGCTAGACAATAATCAAGTTAATTTTTTTTAAAATGGGTGGAAGGATTACGATTCCCAGATGGCATATCTTCTAATCTTCGTAGATGTGTTGTCTATAAGAATAATAAACTTGGCGGGATCAAAAGTCATGATTATCATGTTATGATGGAAAATTTGTTACCCGTCGCTTTTAAAGAACTGTTGCCCGTAAAAGTTTGGACTGTTGTAGCAGAACTTAGTCTGTTTTATAAAGAGATTTGTTCAACTACATTAAAAGTTGATCGTCTACGTAAACTTGAGGAAGAAATCCCGATATTGCTTTGCAAACTGGAAAAAATATTTCCTCCAGGTTTTTTCAATGTTATGGAGCATTTACCAATTCATTTTCCACTTGAAGCACGCCTTCGAGGGCCTGTGCAATATGGATGGATGTATCCATTTCAAAGGTATATTACTATTTAGTTTATTACATATTGGTTTAATTAAATGTATACAAAATTAAATTAAAATAATTTTTGCTAGGTATTTAAATCATTTAAAGAAAAAAGTGAGACAGAAAGCTCGAGTTGAAGGTTCGATTTGCAAATCGTACATCGAAGAAGAAGCTTCGTTTTTTTTTTCTCTCACTATTTCAGCGACCATGTAAACATATCATTTGAAAGTGCTACGCGTAATGATGAAGGCATTAATGAAGATGATTGTCAAGCGACTTTATCTATTTTAAAAAAAACTGGTCGACCTGCTGGTAAATGTGTGGAAGTATGGTTGGATGATAGAGATTATCAAGTAGCACACACGTACATTCTTCTCAACTGTGCCGAAGTTGCACCATTTATTAGGTAATATATATACACATACGTCTACACATATGTATACACAAATATATATGCACACATGTATTTTAATCATAATGCAACATTTGTTCTATAATTGCAGTATTTACGAATCACAACATCCAAACGACGATATCGGTAAAGAATTTGCTGCTTGGTCTTCTAACTACATTTTTGATACAACAAATTGTGTTGTAGATGAAGGATTGAAACATTTATCTATGTGACCAAAAAGGATAGTCAAGACATATCCAACATTCTTTGTCAACGGATATAAATTTAATACCAAAGAATACGGTGCCGAAAATCAACTAACAATACTGGTGTATTTGTCAAAGATAGTGATGATCAAATGATCACATAAATGACTTTTATGGCGTGCTGACCCAGATTTTGCAGTTGACATATTTCACTCGACCCGCGGAAGAAGTATTTTTGTTTAAATGCAACTTGTTCAACAATGTTTCAGGTTCTGGAATAAACGTGGATCCAAAATATAATCTTATAGAAATAAAACATACTTCGAGGTATTATAAGTACGACCCTTTTGTACTTGCCAAACAAGCTCTTCAAGTTTATTATGTCCTTACCCATCTTTAAGAAGAGATAAAATAGATTGGTCGGCTGTTTTTAAAACCAAACCAAGGTTTACATTTGATGGACGAAATATTACTGAACAGCAAGCTTACCAAGCAGATATCGAGGAAAATAGAGGAATAATATTAACCGACGATCAAATAGATTTTGGACCTCTAAACGATGAATCAAATGCATTAATTGAAGCATTTGAGAGTATAGAGGAACAAAATATAGAGTGCGAAGAAGAGTCAGAATACGAAAGCGATGAGGATTGACCACTAATCAATATTTTGAGAAGGTAATTTTTTTTCATTTTTCTATTTCCAAAGTAATTTTATATGATATGTATCACAAATTCTCTTTTATGTTACGCCATAATGTATGTTACGCCATGTTCATTATTCTGACACCATTTGCATATTAAATTAATCAAATTTACCCTTGCTTTTCTTTATATTATGATTTCATATAGGTATGTCGGGACGCAGACGTTCACACTCCGGATCTTCCAGCTCACAGAGAGGTGATGATGCTGGTCCTTCACAGCCGGGTGTTCGGCCTATGGTATGGCTGAAACCCAAAGCCGATGGCAGGTAAGTATAAAGTTTCAAAATTGAATTTTATTCCATACAATCTTTTATCAAATATATATAGTAGTAACGGAATATTAAATGTTTTTTTCTGTTTTTACACAGCGGTGGGTTTTCGTTGGAGCCTTCCAACATAGTACTCACGATCTCGCGACGGGCGTATATGGCTCGTATGACCTCGTGTTGGTCGAGGTGGACTGCGATACCAGAGGGGGTGCGGGAGGCTATCTGGCAGGACTTTTTGGTATGTGTGGTATAGCAATTATTGCATTATTTAGTCATGTACATTATGTCAATTCATGTTTGCACTATTTATAGCAACTGTATAACTCATACTTTTTCAAACGTGCAGGGGGAAGTGGACTTGGCCGATTCTGATGTTTCAGTTGTCCGTCGCTATTGGAGCAGCAAAATTGCAAAAGACTATCGCGAAACGATTAACAACATCAAAACATCGGGAAAGAGGCCTCATTGGATGAGTGAAGCTGTTTTTGATGAGTTCGCCACCTGGTGGAGCAACGAGGATTTTGTGGTAAATCTCTATCATATATTTAATTTAAATTGTTTGAGGCAAATAATATATAAATAATTAAAGCTGTCAAAACAATTTTTGTTTTCAATTTAAATTTGCAGAGGCAGTCCGAGAGGAATTCTGCAAATAGGAGCAGGAACCCCGTTACACATCGCGGTGGTTCCAAGTCTTTCCAGCATCACCGGGAAGATTTGGTATAATTATTAAATAAGACAAATAGTTAATTATTTTAAGTTTTAATTTGTTAAATTATAAATAATGTATATTTATATGTGCATATTTCAGGAGAGACAACGCGGGGGGCTGTTAGTTATTGGGATGTGTTTACCCATGCACATGCATTGACTCAGGTCGATGATTCCGGCGCAGTTTCTTACTCTTGAGACCACGATGACAAAGCGCGTGCTGTCTATGTAAGTATAACAAAAGTAACTAAAACTTAAAAGTTAATTGAAATAACGTAATTAACTAAATTCAATTATATTTTGCATGACAGCAAAAGTTTCAGGAAGCGCGGACAACCTTACTTGAGAGTACGGGACGAGCTCACTTGACCCCCGATGAGGAGGACGCCATTTTTGAGTCCGTCATGGATTCAGTGACCCGCGGCAGACGCTACGGATATGGAAGCCAATCGGTTAGTTAATTTGCAATTATTTTAATACTAATTTTTTAGTGCAGTTGATAATTTAAATTTGTTTACAGGTTCAGACAGCCCAGAAAGAATATCAAAGGGCTCAAGATAAAGAAGAGATTGCGCAGGTACGAGCCGAGCTTGCTGAGATGCGGGAACACAATTTGCTGCATGAAGCGAGGACGGAGGAGTTGAACCGGCGTATGGCGGAGTTCATCGCACAGCATGGACAGCCTCCTTCATCTGGTGGTTCTGGCGCTGAGTGATTTAGGTATGTTTTGTTATTGGCATGTATATTTTGGAGTTGGTGAGAATTTGATACATTTTGATGTGATGGTTTGTGTATATTTGGATTTCGTTGTGGATGTTGGTTTGGATTTGTTGATGTTGGTTTGGATTTTTTAATGATGGTTATGTTGTGTTTTGTTTGGTTGTTGGTTTATATTGAAATATATGTAAGATTTGGTTATATATATATATATATGTGTGTGTGTGTGTGTGTGTGTGTGTGTGTGTGTGTGTTTGGATATAGTTGTTATATGTATATGCTCGAAATGGAGCTGTTTTGATATAATTGTGGTTATGTGTGGATGAAAGCAAGCACCGCTGCTTTTATATAAAAAAAATACCCCGATTTGCAACGGCTTCCAACGATGACCAACGACCAATTGGCCATTTATCTCCAACGGCTTCCAACGGCGTCCAACGGCATATTCCAACGATTTCCAACGGCATGTTGGTCAACAGGCTTTGCCACGTTGGCAAATTTGCCGTTGGAAGCCGTTGGTATATCCACGTTGATGCCGTTGGAAACTGTTGAAGTGTATACTAACGGCAATTTCAACGGCCTCCAACGGCTTTCCAACGGCCTCCAATGGCCATTCGCCGTTGGAAATAGTCGTTTCTCTTGTAGCGTGTGTTATTCAATATTATAGATTATGTGCAGCATCAAAATTTGAGATGAAACAATGCATTGACTCAGCAATCCACCTGTGTTACAAATTTTTATCACCCGATTTTTGGTCCAGCGTTAAAACAAACATGTGTATATTATAGTAACTACAATTTCATTCCAACTGCTATTTCAGTAAAACAGGTTATTTTCGTATGTGCAAATTTTAAGAAAAGAAGACTATCTGTTGCAAAACTGAAAAATGAAGAAGCTGGTGGTTCAGAAACCCATACTAATTCATGGAAACATAATTACGTAGCATTGCTAATCATCCGATGGCAACAAAAGCATATAATAATCACACAGTAGTATAATTAATTAATTAGTTACAAATTGTAATGGATGCGGCTCGTTGGAGAAGACATAGAAATTGCCGTCGGTGTTGAATTGACTTCGATTAGTAGACAATCGACTGATGTGGCTGCAGTAGTGGAGGATTGCATCGATGTAGTTGAAGTAGTGGAGGATTAGGAAATGAGGCTGACATTGTTTTCGTGGGCTAGCAAACGGATGGTAAAAAGGACGACATGTGAAGGGTAATTTGGAGATTTCAAAAAGACACATTTGATCCTAGTTCAATGAATTGTCATTATTAGTAGTAAAGATGCGGATTAACACAGTTAGTACTATAATAATAAGTTTAAGAATATTCAATCAATCCAATAAATTATTATAAACCGATTATGCCATTAAATAAACCATATAAGTACTAATATTAATATGAAGATAGACATGTATATTTGAGATCAGCCGTAATTAGCGCCTAAATCATGAAAATCATGATTGCAAGTTAATCTTGACATGCAACAATAACATACTACACAGTACATGAAAATTTGAACTGTCTACGCCTCTGACTACAACAATGCCATGCTTCACAATATGAAACTAGCGGCAAAACAATTTTTGTCGAAGCAAACATGTATTTTGCATTATTAACAAAATAAACATGAACAAATGAATGAGTTATTCTTGATACAAAGCTTAATTTGGTACTGTTGGTCTAATTTTTTGTTAGTACTACGTGGGCTGTGTTGGAAACTTCTTCTTTCTTTATATTTGAACCAAGTTCATAGTAAAAATGTAATAGCAACAGATAAGAAACTTGCACTGAAAAAGTAGCAGTTTCATTTTCATGCTTTAAATTGTTAAAAATGGTGGTAATTGCTGAATAGTTTCACCCTAACGATAAGCCGCAGTTTTAGGAACGTAAATTATGCAAATAACAAAACAGCCAAACTATAAGCTGTCAAAAGAATACATCATTGTTTTGCACTGTTGATAAGCAGTAATTTATAATAATACGAATATATCTAAAGTAATGGTTAACTTAACCAAAACAGAAATTTAAAAAAGGATGTTGGAATCAATGATAAGAACTACTCATAATTATCCTTTATTTTTATTTTTATTTTTTGAGAAATACTCTTTCAAACCATGTTTTTTACATAACATGAATTCCAGGTAATAATCAGGTATAATAAGAAACATACTTATGTTTTCTATGATAAATTTTTAGTTTAAGGCTAAAACTGGATAAGATATAAACAGACATATGACATGGACGAAGTCAGTGTATGTGTTAAAGGTTTAATTATAGAATGTAGCATAATTTTGTTTACGAATGTTTATTAAATCAGATTGAATATCACTACAGCAAACCATATGTACTAGGAGAGTTAATTAATGGTACAGCTGCCAGTGGATATGGGAAAAAAGACAAAAGTAGGAGAAAAATGAAATACTAAAATACGATATGCAAAAGGCGGAGTAGAGAAGATTAAAGCCATGCTTTGATTTGTGCATGCTGAAGTAGTAAAAAAAACACACAGTAATATCAATATTTAACCTCGTACGGTAATGTATACTAAATTGTCAGGCTCCTATTAGGGTTTACCTTACCTCACACAGCTGCATATTAAATTATAGAAAAATTTGCAAACTTAGACTTGTTTGGATAAACAATAACAGAAATGACCTGGTTTTGATAAGAATTACAAACGTAGACCTGTTTTTGTCAAGTAGACGGTGACGAATTTTCAAAATGCGCCAGCAGGCGACATTTGAAAATGCGCACGAAGGCGCATTTTGAAAATTCATCTTCGCAAAAACCCTGTGTTAGCACCATAATTGATCACTAACACTCTTTAGTAGAATTATGTAGAGAGATTAATGAAGAAAGTAAAGTTAAACAGAGATCAGTATGTAAACTTAAATGCAGAAAATACGGACACCAGATTTATAGTGGTTCGGCGTAATTGCCTACGTCCACTTTGAGGTTAATCTTTATTGCTTTCTTAATTACTTGAATACAGATACAATCCGTAAATCAATCACCTGAATAAAAGTTTGAACTAAAAAGATGAGAGTATAAAAATAACAGAGTCTCCCCAGTGTTCTCGGAAAAATGCCCATTTCACTGTGCCCCTGCCCTTCTATTTATAGACGAAGATGGGTTGGACTTCCCTCATGGGCTGAGAAACAAGGTACCTCGGCCTATAGTAGGTGACTTCTGTGCACCGGGCCAGGCAGGCCAAACGCTCTTGCTTTGCCTTAGGCCTGACAACTTGCTAACACCTCCAGTCTGCACCTTGCCATGGATGCCAAAACATGTCGATTGCATTAAACCCTTATACCTCCAGGATCTTCTTGATCAGAATCTTGTCTAGTGCTAATAATAATATATTCACCTGTCGTTTTGTAGCCCGTCCAAGGTGCCGGGTAACACCCTGCACACATAATAAACCAAACAGTAGCCCCCCTCTTCATTTTCACTCTCTCCCAACTTTCCGTACCGAACCCAAAAGCCCCAAATTCCTCAAAACTTTCCTTCACTTTCAATTCTTCTATTTTTATTCAAATTCTTTCACAAATTAGTCAATGACAAGCATATCAGGTATAGAACAAAATATAGATATGAATCTATACCCATAATTTGTTGTTTCTAATTTAGAGCATGAATTTTTTGCAATCTTACTTCATGAACAAAAATTGTGCTTGTAAAGTAAAGCATTTTAATATCACCGTTGATAAAGCATTTACAACACTATCATTACAAGTATTTGTACACATTATAGTTTTAGATTAAAAGCAATTTGAACTAAGTTAGAAGTAGTTTATAAAAGCCATATCAAAAAAGGTTCTTAAAAGCAACTTAAGATTATTTTTATAAGCAATCTATATGAACGACAAGGAGTTTACGTGCATTCATACTACTTTGTGGGTTAGGAGGTTGTCAATTTTTGGTTAGTGTATAATTTTTATCGAAATAAATTGATTTTTAATATTTGTATTTTGTAGAGTATGTTGAGATGGAGCCCAGACCCGTTGATGGAAGGGTATTATTTCTTCAAGCACAACATCGTACTTCTAACGACATATGGATGCAGGTGGTTTTAAAAAAATTATAATTTTGTGTCAGTTGGTATAATTCCTGCTTTTTAATTATGTATTTATCATTTGATCAGCGTGTCAGTCGGTGAAGAAAGTGATTTCAAGCCATCCAGGAGTATTGGCTGAGATTTTGGTAAGTGGTTTGTAGAATGGCTAGAAATCTCATTTCCACACTTTGCTACTACGACGGAAAAAAACGAAAAGTATGTCGGCCTTTTTTCTAAACCAGGGTGAGTAGGCAAATGTTGCACACTATTTGAGTTGAAAGAATCTGTTTACAAAGGGACAAAAATAAACGCAATCGAATTTGATATTGAGTTGCTCGTTAACTGGCCTACGGATTCGGGTTCAAAAGCAATAACACTTTCAGACGATGAGGATGTTGAAGTTATGTTTTCTACAGTTACAAAACTCATTGAGTTGTACGTTGGGAAAGTTGCAAAAGAAAATCTGCAAGAACATGTACAATCTCCTATCGTTAGCACAGGATTAAGGCATTTTACAGAAATGTTGGAAACTGATTGTAACAACCCGCATATTTATCAATTTTTATATTTAATTATTTTATTTAAATATTTCATCGTTCGTCGGATTTTAGTCCGGAAAGCTACTTTTTGCAAACAGTCGACTTGGGACTCGAGATCCCTTCCATTGAGTTCAAAATGACGTTTGCGATCTTTTTAAGTATAAACTTTGATATGTTTGGAGATAGTAGAATTTTGCTACTTTTCCACTTAGGGCTTTGGTTTGTGTTTCAGCCCATTAACCTAACATATGAACCCAACTCCACTCCAACTCTTCATTACTTCATTTTTAATTCCTAATACTCAAGCTTTAGCAACAATGATGGTAGGAATGGGATATTGAAACTCCAAGCCCTAATCTTTATTGCAAATTCAAGCTTCTACCTCCAAATCAAAAAAGAAGCTTTGGTAAGCCTTCTCTTCATCTTCTCCAACTCTTTCTCCATTCAATTTCAGAAATTTCCTAAACCTAATTTAGAAAATGTTTCTCCTTTAAGCTTAGATTCAAGCTTGTTGGGTTGGAATTGAAGAGTGATTGTTCTTGCCATTGCTCTATAGCTTCTTCTTCATTTGTTTTGGCCTTAAATGTGAGATTTTTATCTCACATATTAGTCTATAACTATCTTCGATTGTTAGGTATGAATTCCTAACGCTTATTCTTGTACAATTGCTTTTGGTTTGGATTGATTTGGTGAATATTCCAATTTTTGGTGTTTTGGGTTCAATTCTTTAAAAATCATAGCTTTGATGTTTTGATCATGTTTTTGGTGATGAACCGAAGAGCCCCTATGGCTGGGTAGTTGATTGGCGTAAATCCTTAGTGTCGTTGCTCGACCGATGGCAATTGGGAAGGGAATAGCATTTATTAGATAGGCATGGGAGTGCTGGCAACAGGCTCCGGTCGATCGAGCTCAGGGTCCGGTCGATCGACCTGCTACCCGAGCACTTTATGCCTCTGGTTGGAAATGCAGGTTACAGGCTCCGGTCGACCGAGCTCAGGGTCCGGTCGACCGACCTGCTACCCGAGCACTTCCATCTTTGGTTCAGTCAACCGATTCAGGGGGTCCGGTTGACCGACCTGCTCCTATTTGCCAATTTTGCCTATATTGCCTATTTTGTTGAATTTCCAACTTTAATCGATCCGTGTTGTTTCCCTTTTGTTGTTATCATTTATTATCGACTTTGATGACATATTCTTTGGGAATTTTCGAAATATCCATTTTGATGGATTTGATATCGATTTCTTTGGATTTTATTCACGTCTTCGAATGTGAATTTCGGTGATTGATTGTTTTACAATCGTTTTTGTGATTTGTCACTTTAAAATATAAAGGTTTTCTATACTAGTAGTAAATATCAAAACCCTTTCATTAAAACGATTTCAACACCATTTTATTACAAAGCTCCTTTCTTGAACCGTTTTCCAATCTATTAGTATATACAAACCTTTACCTCACTCGTATGAGAAATCTAATTAAACGACTTAGTAAAACGAGTGGTATGAAACGCTTGCGTTTACTTCATTGGTTAATTATTGGACTTGTTCGATTGAACCTCTTGTGACAATTTTCAAGTGGAGATCTACAGTTTGTTCGTAAATATTTAACTTAAGCTAGTGGTTATGGGACATGAAGCTAAGCTCATATATTTACTAGCTTAATGTAATTGACACTTCTTGATGATCGATGATGATCATTTTATGGTTTAGACTAGTAATGTGCAATGTCTCTTTGTCCACGTAGGGGACAGTACCTCATTTTATTGAGCTTCGTCTCATTTCTCGCATGGGTCGTACCTATTTAGGTGCGTCGATGTTTATTTACACATGGGTCGTATCTATTTAGGTGCGTCGATGTTTGTTTACTTCGTGGAGCAATCGGCTCAATAAGTCGGGGTATGGGGCGTATCTTTCTAGGTGCATCGATGTTCGTATATGCATGGGACGTATCTTTCTAGGTGCGTCGATGTTCGACTTTGCATGAGGTGTATCTTTCTAGGTGTATCGATGTTAGACATTACATAGGGCGTATCTTTCTAGATATGTCGATGTTGATTTATGCATGGGGCGTATCTTTCTAGGTACGTCGATGCTTGTTTATGCATGGGGTGTATCTTTCTAGGTGCATCGATGCTAGACATTGCATGGGTCGTGCCTTTCTAGGTGCGTCGATGTTTGACTATGCATGGGGCGTCTCTACTTAGGTGCGTCGATGTTCGGTCTATGGAATAGCGTTCCGTTTGGGATTGAACATCCTTTTATTGTGATTTATGGATTTCTAATTGATGATTTCTGGAATTTATGTTTCACCAACTTTTGCGATTGGCATTGATATGTATGTCATTTTTGTGGCTTGGTGAATTAAATAAAGAATATGACATTCTTTTTGATGTTATGAGATTCTTGAGATATTGTATGACTTTTGTGGATTTTCTAATGTATACTTGTCGTAGTATGACATTTTTGGTTATCACACATTTTTATTATATCTCTCCTTATATCTCATTTTATCTGATAATTATATCTAGACTGATCCGTTTATTATTTTCTTCTTAAATAATACTCGGGTCAGACTGAGATTTTACAGGTGCTTCTGCTTGACTCCTTATCGGACCATCATCTGATCTTTTGGCTAGCTACTTTAGTTTAGTATTTTTTGTTGTATACAATTGAGATATATACTTCTTGTTGTATACATTTTATCTAGCACTTGTATCTATTCCTTTGTGATGTTGTGGATCTTATTTGACCACTACTCTGATATACACTTTTATGTGTAATATTCATACTATTTCCGCCTTTGTGATATGAATTATCTATGACTGATTTGTGTTATGTTTATTTCTATATTTGTTTCCGAAGATTACATATAGCCACTGTGTAGTAGCTTTGAGTTTGTGTCGGTATGTCGGATTTATGAAAAGTTATATTTTTATCTGGCATATCGGTACTCGCACAAAGCAATTATACAGATGGTCGCTCCTCAACAGCCTTATTCTCCGCGCTAGTTGACAACATTACACCGTAGTATCCTTGGCTAGCGTGGGTATAGAGGTGGGGCGTCACAGCTTGGTATCAGAGCCAAACTTCAGAACAATGTAGAATAATTTAACAAGGATCATCGTCCTAAGTCCATCTTAGAAGTCGTGCCTTAGGATTTAATTTGAGTCTTCGTACCGATTCATCCTATTTTCTTTATGATTCCTTGTTTTATCTATCAAGATTGCTTGATATTTACTTTGAGAACAACTTTTTCCTCTTCTTTCTTTCTTTCTTAAAAGAAGAAGAATGGTTAGGTCTAACCGACCCAGTACGGGTCAATCTAGTGCTACTCCCCATGATGGAGTATTCATGTCTGCTCAACAACTTTTAGATCTCGTGAAGAATGCTCAAGCTACAGGACCCAAGCCTGAGCCTACTCATCCTAAATCCGGTTTTGCACGCTTGTGCAGAGACTATACCGATTTGGGTGGAAGGCCATTCAAGGGATCTGAGAGTGTTATAGAAATTCAAGCTTGGCTTAAATCATGCGATCATATCTTTTCTTGCATGAACCTTATTGATCCACATCGAGTCCAAGTGGCTTTTAGCATGCTCCAAGAAAGAGCATTAGATTGGTATGAGCTTTTGGTTTCTGAAATCGTTGAAGCAGATCTTACTTGGGAGCAATTCCGGGGAAAATTCAAATTGAAATTTGTGTCGGAGGCAGAAAATGTAACTTTGGCCCGACGTTTTATCGACCTTGTTCAAGGTGAATCTTCTGTGATGGATTACGTCGCATCTTTCGAATCTCTCTCTAAGTATGGGGTCGAGTATATTAATACCCCATTGAAGAAAAATCAGAGATTTGTTTATGGCTTGAATAAGAATCTTAAGAAGCCATTACTCCTGAAACTTGAGGTTTCATTCGATCAGCTGATTGATATCGCTCTTCGTCTTGAAGAGGCCGATAGAGAGAGTAATGTTGAAGTTGTGGTTGCCAAACAGAACTTCAACGACAACATGAAGAGGCCTACTAAATTCAAAGGCCCCATTCCCAACAAGAAAGGGAGGCATGAAACCTCGGTAGCAAAATCCCCTACCTTTAGTCGTGGACAATGCTACAATTGTGGTTCCACGGACCACTATGCAAGGGAGTGTCCGAAACCTCTTTATTGTCGCTATTGCAAAAATTCGGGTCACCATATAACTTCATGTCCCATACTTCAAAGTAGGAAGGAGGGAAAGCTCAATGTAGTGCAAGCCCCTAGCAACTCTTCTCTTGGTCAAGGTATTTTACATTCAATCCTTGATGCTATTGTTTTATTTTGTGATCTTCTTATTTGAGTTCTTTTTGATATGGGATCCTCTCATTATTTTATATCAAAAGAACTTGTTGATTCTTTTTCTTTAAACATTTTGGGCTTGTTGACTTCTTTGAGAATTGCGAATCCGGATGGTGGATCCGCAACACTCAGCTTTCTTTTATTGATGTCAAAATTATTTTATGTGATTTTTCTTTCCGAGCCGATTTGCATGTTATGCGTTACTTAGGCTTCAGAATTGATTTGTGTGAAAGGATTGGCTTAATCGTTGTGAAGCCCATATTCTATTTTCCGTGTGGACTATTCATCCTCGACATTTTTAATCTGTTAAGCATATTTCTATTTTCCTTTATGATTCCGATTCCAATTTGATGGCATCATTTTATTCTTTAAGCCCTCATCATGAGAAAAGTGTTATTTCTCTCATTCATGTAGTTTGAGAATTTTTCGGTATTTTTGGAGTTTGTCTTAGGATCATCACCTAAGCAATATCTTGTGTGGTGTTAAGGTCTTTTCAGCTCGACCTTGCCATCGGTTTTCATTTGCTACGAGTTGCGGCAGTTAGCATTCCACTTACCGCATTCCGCACTCGTTATGATTCTTATGAATGACTTATTATGTCATTCAGTTTGTCTAGCTTGTTTCATCCATTTTATGAATCGAGTATTTTACTAATATCTCGATGACTTCATTCTTGTATTTATTGATTTTGGATGAAAGTAGAAATTTAAAATTTTGCAAATCTTTTTCATAAGATTTATTTATTAGTATAATTAGATTTTATTCTTAAACGAGCAAAGAATATTCTCAAAACTTTTAAGAGATATTTTCACCATATAGAAGATGATTTGTGATTGTATTGTCCGTTGAGTGCTTTAAGAATTCTGGTCGATGCGCTTGATCAACGTTATCGATAAGAATTTCTTAAACGCTTAGATGAGACAGTCAGACACGATATATTGACTTGTAAAAATGTAAATTTTTCTAGAAAGATTTTTACATCGAGATAATTGTAATTTTGAAAGTTTTAGCTTTTTGGGAAAGAAGATTATTCAAAAGAAATTCTTTCTTTTGATACTCTTATTCTTGTAATTCCCGAGGGGAACCAAGACTTTATCTTTTCTACCGATGCTAGTTGTATTGGTTTGAGTGTCGTTCTCTTGCGAAAGAGAACGTGCTATCATTTATATTTCTAAATCATTAAAGCCTATCGAGACTATATATGCCATTCATGATCTAGTGCTCGCGGCTATTGATTTCACTTTTAGAGTTTGGCATCATCATTTTTGGATGAGAAATCTGTTCTCTACCCCGATCATAAATCTTTGGAATATTTATTTTCTCATAAGGAACTTCATGTTGACTCGAGTTCCTGGAATCTTATGATCTTGATATTCTTTTATTTCCGGAGGGGAAATCGTGTTGCCAATGCGTTTAGTCGTAAGCAACAAGTGGTTGATTATTTGATGATGTCTGGATGGAATTATCTTTTTACCAAGTTCATCGGACGTTTTGATATACTTCGTTTTATTGAGCTTTATCTCATTCCTTTTATGGACTAGTGTCCGATGTTCTTCTATGGTGTTCGGTTCATTGGGCGTACCGTATTTATACTACGTCGGTGTTCCGAAATTATTCGAGCTTTGGTTCATCTGGCGTATCGTTATTGTACCACGTCGTTGTTCCAAATTATTCGAGTTTCTAGTTTCTCGGGCGTACTGTTATTATACTACGTCGTTGCACCGGCTCAATTTTCCGATATTCATGACGTGTTTCACGTTTCTCAATTACGGAAGTGCCTTCGAGATTCCGATTCTATTCTTGAGCCCGATGTTGTGGAAGAAATTGAAGTTTCACCTAATTTAACTCTTGAGCAACATCCTATTCATATTATTGCTTCGGAGGTCAAACGCCTTCGAAATAAAGATGTTCCGCTTGTTAAGGTTCAATGGTTCTCAGATCCTAAGGATTGCTCTTGAGAATCCAGAGAATTCATCGAGCGAACACGTTCGGACTTACTCTTTCGTGCTCTTTTTGGTGAACTTCTTATTTCAATTTTTCTTTTGTGTTGTTATGCTTTTATGGTTGTTACTCTTTATTTTCTTCTTAAGAATTGCGAGGACGCAATTTCTTTAAGGAGGGGAGTCTGTAACAACCCGTATATTTATCAATTTTTATATTTATATATTTTATTTAAATATTTCATCGTTCGTCGGATTTTAGTCCGGAAAGCTACTTTTTGAAAATAGTCGAATTGGGACTCGAGACCCCTTCCATTGAGTTCAAAATGACGTTTGCGATCTTTTTAAGTATAAACTTTGATATGTTTGGAGATAGTAGAATTTTGCTACTTTTTCACTTAGGGCTTTGGTTTGGGTTTCAGCCCATTAACCTAACATATGAACCCAACTCCACTCCAACTCTTTATTACTTCATTTCTAATTCCTAATACTCAAGCTTTAACAACAATGGTGGGAGGAATGAGAAATTAAAACTCCAAGCCCTAATCTTTATTGCAAATTCAAGCTTCTACCTCCAAATTCAAGAAGAAGCTTTGGTAAGCATTCTCTTCATCTTCTCCAACTCTTTCTCCATTCAATTTCAGAAATTTCCTAAATCTAATTTAGAAAATGTTTCTCCTTTAAGCTTAGATTCAAGCTTGTTGGGTTGGAATTGAAGAATGATTGTTCTTGTCATTGCTATATAGCTTCTTCTTCATTTGTTTTGGGTTTAAAGGTGAGATTTTTATCTCACATCTTAGTCTATAACTATCTTCGATTGTTAGGTATGAATTCCTAACGCTTATTCTTGTACAATTGCTTTTGGTTTGGATTGATTTGGGGAATATTCCAATTTTTGGTGTTTTGGGTTCAATTCTTTAAAAATCATAGTTTTGATGTTTTGATCATGTTTTTGGTGATGAACCGAAGAGCCCCTATGGCCGGGTAGTCGATTGGCGTAAACCCTTAGTGTCGTTGCTCGATCGATGGAAATTGGGAAGGGAATGGCATTTATTAGATAGGCATGGGAGTGCCGGCAACAGACTCCGGTCGACCGAGCTCAGGGTCCGGTCGACCGACCTGCTACCCGAGCACTTCCTGCCTCTGGTTTGGAAATGCAGGTACAGGCTCCCGTCGACCGAGCTCAGGGTCTGGTCGACCGACCTGCTACCCGAGCACTTCCATCTTTGGTTCAGTCAATCGACTCAGGGGGTCCGGTTGACCGACCTGCTCCTATTTGCCAATTTTGCCTATATTGCCTATTTTGTTGAATTTCCAACTTTAATCGATCCGTGTTGTTTCCCTTTTGTTGTTATCATTTATTATCGACTTTGATGACATTTTCTTTGGGAATTTTCGAAATATCCATTTTAATGGATTTGATATCGATTTCTTTGGATTTTATTCACGTCTTCGAATGTGAATTTCGGTGTGATTGTTTTACAATCATTTTTGTGATTTGTCACTTTAAAATATAAAGGTTTTCTATACTAGTAGTAAATATCAAAACCCTTTCATTAAAATGATTTCAACACCATTTTATTACAAAGCTCCTTTCTTGAACCGTTTTCCAATCTATTAGTATATACAAACCTTTACCTCATTTGTATGAGAAATCTAATTAAACGACTTAGTAAAACGAGTGGTATGAAACGCTTGCGTTTACTTCGTTGGTTAATTATTGGACTTGTTCGATTGAACCTCTTGTGACAATTTTTATGTGGAGATCTACAATTTGCTCGTAAATATTTAAGTTAAGCTAGTGGTTATGGGACATGAAGCTAAGCTCATATATTTACTAGCTTAATGTAATTGACACTTCTTGATGACCGATGATGATCATTTTATGGTTTAGACTAGCAATGTGCAATGTCTCTTTGTCCACGTAGGGGACAGTACCTCGTTTTATTGAGCTTCGTCTCATTTCTCGCATGGGTCGTACCTATTTAGGTGCGTCGATGTTTATTTACACATGGGTCGTATCTATTTAAGTGCGTCGATGTTTGTTTACTTCGTGGAGCAATCGGCTCAATAAGTCGGGGCATGGGGCGTATCTTTCTAGGTGCATCGATGTTCTCCTATGCATGGGACGTATCTTTCTAGGTGCGTCGATGTTCGACTTTGCATGGGGTGTATCTTTCTAGGTGTATCGATGTTAGACATTACATGGGGCGTATCTTTCTAGATATGTCGATGTTGATTTATGCATGGGGCATATCTTTCTTAGTACGTCGATGCTTATTTATGCATGGGGTGTATCTTTCTAGGTGCATCGATGCAAGACATTGCATGGGTCGTGCCTTTCTAGGTGCGTCGATGTTTGACTATGCATGGGGCGTCTCTACTTAGGTGTGTCGATGTTCGGTCTATGGAATAGCGTTCCGTTTGGGATTGACCATCCTTTTCTTGTGATTTATGGATTTCTAATTGATGATTTCTGGAATTTATGTTTCACCAACTTTTGCGATTGACATTGATATGTATGTCATTTTTTGTGGCTTGGTGAATTAAATAAAGAATATGACATTCTTTTTGATGTTATGAGATTCTTGAGATATTGTATGACTTTTGTGGATTTTCTAATGTATACTTGTCGTAGTATGACATTTTTGGTTATCATACGTTTTTATTATATCTCTCCTTATATCTCATTTTATATGATAATTATATCTAGACTGATCCGTTTATTATTTTCTTCTTAAATAATACTCGGGTCAGACTGAGATTTTACAGGTGCTTCTGCTTGACTCCTTATCGGACCATCATCTGATCTTTTGGCTAGCTACTTTAGTTTAGTAGTTTTTGTTGTATACAATTGAGATATATACTCCTTGATGTATACATATTTTTGTCTAGCACTTGTATCTATTCCTTTGTGATGCTGTGGATCTTATTTGACCACTACTCTGATATACACTTTTATGTGTAATATTCATATCTATTTCTGCCTTTGTGTTATGAATTATCTATGACTGATTTGTGTTATGTTTATTTCTATATTTGTTTCCGAAGATTACATATAGCCACTGTGTAGTAGCTTTGAGTTTGTGTCGGTATGTCGGATTTTTGAAAAGTTATATTTTTATCTGGCATATCGGTACTCGTACAAAGCAATTGTATAGATGGTCGCTCCTCAACAGCCTTATTCTTCGCGCTAGTTGACAACATTACACCGTAGTGTCCTTGGCTAGCGTGGGTATAGAGGTGGGGCGTCACACTGATAATCCTTCATCAATTTTAGGTTCTCCTACTTACAGTAATCCATATGTACATGCTGGGGGTCATGGTCCTCCTCCCATAAACTATGGTTTCATGCATTACATGATGTCGCAACCAACTCCAGAATAATACTTTCCATACCACACACCACCTACGATGCATCCAAGGTATCGTTGTTAACATTGGTATTTTGCATGTACTTTTTAAATTACAATTGTCTAATACTTTCTTCAAACACATTCAGCTTCCAACAACAAATGCATTTACAAAATGTCCGTGCTGAACAACAAAATATTCATTTGTCACAACCGTTATATCCTACTCCATCACAAAATGTATGATATAAGTCAAAGGTTTGTTTAGCAATTTATTTGGATGATGTTTCCTATCTACTCTATCTTCGTACTTAAATACTGTTGCAAACAGATATACAAGTCTTGAGGATACTGCTGCAGAATGTGGTGATGGACCGTCACAATACTCACATTCCAATATTGACACTGATATGGATGTTTATATAGATAGAGACACCGAACATGTTCCTCCAATTGATAGTATGGCTGTTGCGACGAGGACTAATAATGATTCGTGTTGGGTAGAACAAATGCAGGTGAACAATGAATCGTTAAACTACGACTTTCCGAACGTAGATGAGGTTGAAGGTGATAGTGAAAAGCTCAAATGGAAGTTCCGTTGGATGATGATCTATGTACTGCACAAATGATGGCAAGTTCGGTCGTTACTAATCTGCAATTTGTTGGGGAAAAGTTTTCAACTGCGTGCATGCAAAATGGATTTGCTGTTGGAATGGTATTTGAAACTAAGCAAAAGATGATACACCAATTAACCGAATGGTCAATTCTACATGGAGTTTCGTACAAGCCGATCAAGTCGAATAAAACTATATACACTGCTATCTGTAATGTTGACACTAATTGTCCATGGAGAATACATGCAACAGTCTCAAAGAAATCGCAGTCTGGCTGGTGGAAAATCAGAAAGTTGCCTAGCGAACATACATGTGTCAATCGTACAGTTAATTCCAACAACAAGCAAGCCACTTCTAATTTTCTTGTGTCAAAAATCATATCATTTGTCAAGGCCGATTTGATATCTCAGTAGGTACAGTCCAAGTGCTTGTCGATGACCAACTGTTCATCAAAATTAGTTACATGAAAGCTTGGCGAGCACTAAACAAAACAATAGAAAGAATTTATGGTGAGTGGACCGAATCGTATGCGACTTTGCCTCAATATTTCGAGGAAATAAAGGGAAGTAATCCGAGACTGTGGACATGTGACCTACGATGAAGTTGTCGTATTTGATCGTGCGTTTTGGGCATTTGACCCTTGCATTACAGGTTTTCTACACTGCCGGCCATTGTTATGTATTGTGGGGACACATTTGTATGGTAAATACAAAGGGACGTTGCTTTTGCTACTACTGTAGATGCGGATGACTGTCTGTTTCCATTAGCTTATGCAGTTGTCGAATCTGAGTCATATGATAGCTGGGGTTGGTTTTTTTCCTACATGCGTGAATCCATTCATAGTGTTTGCAATGGTCGTATTAATTTCATATTGGATCGGATGAAAGGAATTCTGAAGGCTTTATAGGAGAAGTGGCGAGAACCACACAAACATAGGTTCTGTGCACGACATCTTAAAGCTAATTTTCAAACAGCGGGTTTTAGGGATAAACGACTTACAGCTTTATTTCATTCAGCTGTATGTGCTTCAGAAGTAGTTGAGTACAACAAAATTAGAGAAGAAATTAAAGCTACAAATTCACGGGCTCATGAATGGATTGAAAGAACTTTAGGGATTTTGAAGAAAATCGGGCCCTATACAAAGACGATGGAGGACGTTTTCATGTTATGACCACCAATACATCCAAAAGTTTTAATGGTGTACTGTGGCTCGATCATTACCTATAAAGGCGTTGGTTGCACGAACCTTCTTTCGATCGGTTGAATATTTCTGTAAGAGACGAAAGACGGTGGATGGTATCACAACACGTTTGACTCCAAAATGGGAAGCTAAAATAGCAGAACGAGCTATTGAAGCACGTCGTTGTAAACTAGTTCGCATTAGTCGAACAGAATGGAAAGTGATTCATTGCTACGACGATGAATTTAAAGTGTTAATTCAGGTCCTAATTGCTCATGTACATGCAACATCCCTTTACCGCAAAAATTACCATGTGCTCATGTAATGGCGGCTTGTTCGACACAGGATTACGGTGCAAACAGAACACATCATGAGTTCGCATCAGAGTGGTACTCTTTTTGCAGTTACAAATCTTCATATCAGCCAGAGTTTCATCCCGTACGTGATAAGAGATACTGGAGACCGTACGCCGTTCCATATATATTGCCTCCACCTACAAGAAGACAACCTGGACGACCTAAATCTACAAGGATAAAAAATGTTATGGACGAGCTTCAGACGCCGAAAACAAACAGGTGCAGCAAATGTGGATCGCAGGGCCATAACAGAAAGCAATGTATTGCAGCGACCTAAACTTCCATTATCAAATGTATGACTTTGTAACGAATTAAGATTTCGGTGTATTCAACTTTAAACAAATGTAATTTCTATGTATCAAACTTAAATGAACTTCGCAATTGTTAGATTTGCAAGCTGATGTCTATGAAAGTTGTTAGATTTGAAATTATATATCTATACGATTGTTAGATTTGATAAACTCTCCGCCTACTGTCTTGTTTGTGTGCAGGGTTTTTACAAAGACGAATTTTCAAAATGCGCATTCGTGCGCATTTTCGAAAGTCGCATGTTGGCGCATTTTCAAAATTTGCCCGAAGGCGAATTTTGAAAATTCGTCATCGTTTACCTGACAAAAACATGTCTACGCTTGTAATTATTATCAAAACCGGGTTATTTTTGTTATTATTTACATAAACAAGTCTATGTTTGCAAATTTTCCTTAAAATTATCATTTTTCCGTTATGTCTTTCCGTATGCAAAAAGGACATATGACAGAAAAATATTTTGAAAACCAATGAAGTAATCTATGCTGGATTTTTATGGCAAAGAAAAAAGCATCATGTAAGTTGGCAAGTTGTTCGCAGATCGAAACAAGAAGGGCTAGCTTGAAAAGTCAGGAAGGTTTAAACAACGCAATGACATTAAAATTGGTATGGAAATATGGTATGGTTAGCAGAACAAGGAGCAGGATTTCAGAATTTTTGGGAGAAGAAGAAGAAATAGCAGGAAGAAGAATTAAAGTAAGGAATTCAGAATGATCTTTTTTCCACCTTTTCCATTCTTAAAACCATACATATATAGTGAAATGCTAACAGATTGTGCCTACGTGGCCTCATATATGTTTTCTGCCGTAACTACTTTTGCAGGAAATAAAGCTAAATACAGGAAAAATAAAAAGATAAAGTTGGCACGTCCTAACAGAATTCATATGCAGCCAATTGTGACGGTCTTCATTAATCCAGGAACCTTCTAGGAACACGTGTTACCCTTTTAGGCCGAGCATCGGCTATTGTATCCTCTGTAGGAGATGGTGCATTATTAATGAGCGTATCAACACCCATCCCTTCAAGATCGACCTTGTTCTCAAGGTCGTTTGTACTTAAGTTAGGTGGTAGCATTTTTGGTGTAGCCAAATTTGGGTTGGGGCATAGTTTGAGGAGTGATATGTGAAATACGGGGTGAATGCGGCTATCTTGTGGAAGAAGGAGCTTGTAAGCGACATGGCCTATTCGTTCAATTACTTCGAAGGGGCCAAAGTATGGTTTGGTTAGTTTGTGATGCGTGGTTCGAATGGAACTCTGCCTGTAAGATTGTAATTTAACAAACACCCATGATCCCACTTCGAACTGTTTATCAGTACGTCGCTGATCGGCTTGGCTCTTCATTCTAGCATGTGCTCTCTGAAGGTTGGTTTTAATAATGTGTAGTAGTTGATCACGTGAGTCTATCCAAGTAGCAAGGTCAGGTATTGTAGTTGATGCAGTAATATAGCTAGAGAGTGTGGGCGGAGGGCGGCCGTACACTACCTGAAATGGTGACAAGCACAAGGCAGTGTGTCTTGTTGTGTTATACCACCATTCGGCCCACGAAAGGCATTTAACCCATTTATTTGGCATTTCCCCAACAGTGGCACGTAAATATGTTTCAAGACAGCGGTTGACTACTTCGGATTGGCCATCGGTTTTGGGGGTGATACGCGCTGCTCATCCGAAGTTTTGTGCCATGAAGACGAAATAATTCCTTCCAAAACTGACTTGTGAATAAGCGATCGCGGTCGGACACGATAGATCGTGGAAACCCGTGTAAGCGGACGTATTCATGCAAGAAATATGAGGCTAGTTGGGATGCTGAGACTGACGTGGGCAAGGCACAAAAGTGGGCATATTTGGAAAGTCGATCAACAATTACCCAGATTGCAGTTTTTCCCGCTGATGGAGGTAGATGAGTGATAAAATCCATAGCTATGTCTTCCCAAATTTGTGCCGGGATTGGTAATGGTTGAAGGAGTCCTTTGTAGGGAGTATTATCGGGTTTTGTTTGAAGGCGGGTGGGGCAATTTTGGACAAAAGTCTGGACAGATGAAGCTAACTTTGGCCAATAGAAATTACTGGCGACTCTGGCTAAAGTGGCTTTAATACCCGAATGTCCCCTAATTTTTGAAGAATGAAGCTCATTGACAATATTGTTTCGTAACTCATCATTAGCAGGAACAAATATTCTGTTCTTCCACAATAGTAGGTTATTGCGTAGTTGAAAATTCGGATTTGAACAAGTACCTGATGTGAGCTGGGCGATTATTTCTTGTGCTTCTGGATCGTTGCGCAGTGCTGTATGAATGTCAGAGAGTAATGGAAAAGTAGGCCCAGACACTGCATTCATCATTGCATCAGAGGTGTACCTGGAGAGGGCGTCTGCCACAACGTTTTGCTTCCCTGGTTTGTAATGAATTGTGTAGTCGAACCCCAAAAGTTTGGTCAGCCATTTCTGTTGCTCTGGTGTCTGGATTGCCTGAGATGCTAATTCACGAAGGCTTTGGTGGTCGGTGAAGATTTGGAAAGGTCGGCCGAGTAGGTAATGGTGCCATTTCTTAACGGCGGCGGTGATTGCGAACATTTCGCGGGAGTATGTGGAGGATTTTTATAGAAGGCGTGGAAGTTTGAGGCTATAGAAGGCTATTGGGTGGTCATGCTGAGCAAGCACAGCTCCGATTGCGGTGGCGGATGCGTCAGTGGTGATGGAGAAGGGTTCCTTAAAATTGGAGAGGGATAAGATTGGAGTATGAGTTACAGCAAATTTGAGAGATTCAAAGGCCTTTTGGGCTTGTGGGCTCCAAGTAAATTCAGCACGTTGCAATAAGTCAGTAAGCGGACTTGCAATAAGGGCGTAATGTTTAATAAATCGATGGTAGTAGCCCGTTAGTCCTAAAAATCCACGTACGGCCGTAACCGAAGTAGCTGTGGGCCATTGCACCATCGCGTCGATTTTTGATGGGTCCACACGTACGCCTTTGCTTGAGATTATGTGGCCCAAATAAGAGAGTTCTTCAAGGCCGAAACTACATTTGGGTAAGTTTGCGAAGAATTGATGTTGATCTAGAATATTTAAGATTGTTTGAAGGTGATGTGAGTGGGTGGTCCATGACGAACTATAGATGAGGATATCATCAAAGAAGACGATTACAAATTTGCGTAAATGTGGACGGAAAATATTGTTCATTGTGGCTTGGAAAGTGGATGGTGCATTTGTTAGCCCAAATGGCATAACGAGGAATTCGTAGTGGCCTTCATGAGTACGAAATGCGGTTTTTGGGATATCGGGTGGGTGAACTCGAATCTGAAAATACCCACTTCGAAGGTCAAGTTTGGAAAAGAATAGCGCGCCATATAATTCATCCAGTAGTTCGTCAACTGTTGGGATAGGGAATCGGTCTTTGATGGTGATGGCATTAAGTGCTCTATAGTCGACGCAAAATCGCTATGATCCATCTTTCTTTTTTATTAGCAGGACGGGGGAGGAGAATGGGCTAGTGGATGGTTGTATAAGTTGTGATTGAAGCATATCTTGTATTTGTCTTTCGATTTCGTTTTTTTGGAAATACGGGTAACGGTATGGTTTTGTGTTGATTGGTTCGGAATTGGGGAGAAGGTTGATATGGTGATTGAGTGGACGGTTTGGAGGTAAGTTGGTAGGTTTTGCGAATAAATGATCATATGTGGACAGTAAGTGCTGTAGTTGTGGGTCATTGGGTATGTTGGCTGAGGAAGCGATTTGTGTATCGTGTAATTGAAGGTATAAAAAATTGGAGATGGCATGTGTTGTGTCCAAACGCTTAAGTTGCTGAAGGGAAATAGAGGAGGGTTTATAAGTTGGGCTTATACCTGTTAAGCAAACGGTCCGCGAGCCCAACATGAAAGACATTGTGAGCTTTTTGTGGTCTGTAGTAACTGGGCCTAATAACTCTAACCACTGAATTCCACACACAGCATCAGAGCCCACTATGTCCAATAAGTGAAAATCAATCGAAAATTTATGCCCCTGGATGTCGACATTCACTGCTTTACAACATCCCGTGCTCCTCAATTTGTCACCATTGCCCACCGTGACCACGAAAGAACTCTTGCAGTTGGTTTCCAGTCCTAAAAACTTCGCAGTTTTAGGATGGAGGTAATTATGTGTCGATCCTGTATCGATGAGGATTGAAATCGGATTACCGTTAATCGAAGCTGGTAACCGAATAGCACGTGGGTGGGGAGAGCCGGTTAGTGCGTGAAAAGCGATTTCTTGTGGGGAATCCTGGATTGTTTCGGCGTTGGCGAGGGAATCAGTGATGGTTGTGTTGGGTTCAGGTGGTGGATCATCGTCCGAATGAACGTCGGGGAGGATCATTAAAATATGTGTGGGTTTACAACGGTGGCCAAAGTGGTATTTCTCGTCGCAATTAAAGCAAAGCCCTTGCTGTTTACGAGCGTTCATTTCTGCTTGAGAGAGTTGTTTAATAGGTATAGTTGGTTTGGAGGAGGGTACTTGAGGTGTTTGAGTGAATGTCTGAGCAGTCTGGGAAGTGGATGATGATTTCTGGAAAGGAAAATTGGTTTTTGGGATTGGGAATTTGGCGAGTTCAGTGTATTTTCGTTCGATTAGTTTAGCAGTTTCAATTGCATCGGATATAGTGGCTGGCTTGAGTATGTGGAGTTCATTTTGGATATGGGGTTTTAGGCCCGATATGAAACAGTGGAGGATCGAATCAGGTGATAGTGTTGTGATGCGGTTGCAAAGGGTTTCGAAGGTGGCTTGGTAGTTGTCGATGGTAGATAGTTGCTTGAGCTTGAACAGGGTCGCTTGGGGATTTAAGAATGTTGGTGGTCCAAAGCGCTGCTCGATGGCTTTTGTCAGTGCTGACCATGATGTTAAATGTTTGTTGCGATGCATCCACTGAAACCACGATAATGCTTGGCCTTGCATGTGAAAACTTGCGAGGTCGATGCGTTGGTCTTTCGGGGTGGAATAATAGGAGAAAAAACGGTCGGCCTGAAAAATCCAGTCATGGGGGTTTGTGCCATCGAATGGTGACAGCGAGCATTTGGGTGTACGGGTTGTCGTGGGTGTAGGGAGTATTGGTGGTTGGCGGTTGCTGGAGTTGGGGTGGTATGCTGTGGAGGTTTGGTTGGATGGTGATAAGGGTGGTTGGGTGTCGAGTTTGCGGCTGATGTCTAGGAGGGTAGCATTGAGGTCGATTATGTCGGCATGTTGGGTTTCTAACATGGAGTTGTGGCTTGCTTGAGTATTTTGGATTGTGGTGATAATTTCATGGTGTTGAGATAGTTGTTGGAGTGCATCATCGACTTTGGTCATGGTGTTTGGATGTGGTTTGGATTTTTGGGGAGGAGATGTGAGGTCAGCGGTGAAAGCACCAAATTGGTATGGTTAGCAGAACAAGGAGCAGGATTTCAGAATTTTTGGGAGAAGAAGAAGAAATAGCAGGAAGAAGAATTAAAGTAAGGAATTCAGAATGATCTTTTTTCCACCTTTTCCATTCTTACAACCATACATATATAGTGAAATGCTAACAGATTGTGCCTACGTGGCCTCATATATGTTTTCTGCCATAACTACTTTTGCAGGAAATAAAGCTAAATACAGGAAAAATAAAAAGATAAAGTTGGCACATCCTAACAGAATTCATATGCAGCCAATTGTGACGGTCTTCATTAATCCAGGAACCTTCTAGGAACACGTGTTACCCTTTTAGGCCGAGCATCGGCTATTGTATCCTCTGTAGGAGCTGGTGCATTATTAATGAGCGTATCAAAATACTTGCAACATGGAAGTCTCTAGGCTGTATGGATGAAAATTAGATATTGCAAAGATAAAAATTTATGGGTAATTAACGAAGACAGTAATGCCTCATATACTTGGACAACATTGCTTAAAATCAAGAAAATGACCAACGTCGTGATTGAAAAAAATTGCTAATGGAAGAAACACAAACATGGCATTTGATTCAGGGATCAATGGAAATTCACTAGTTAACATGTTGGGGTTTTGATGCTTATCTAATATAGGGGAGAGTGACAAGGAATGTATCTGCTCTCATAATTGCTCTCGGAAGTAATTCTGTATGGAGGCTTAACACATCCAACTTGCCAACTAGCATTTGTAATCAAATTGAAACCATAAAATACACGACGACACAAATAATGATTTCTAGTGGTGCCTATCTAATAATGATGAACATATTATGCACACTACTCAAAGTAAGGTAAATGTTCTATTATTGACTTGACAATGTGTAAACTTTGCAACAAAGAGGAAGAAACTCCTCGTCATTTGTTTTTTATATGCGAGTATTCTAATGCATTACTGAACGTAATCAAGCAACATCTAGGGCTACAACACATACAGCATAGCAACACAAAAGACGCCTTGGAATTCATAGCAGCAAACATTAAACTTAGTATTTTCACATAGATTTAATAGATGCATCTATTGTCACCGTTGCTTGGTATACATGGCTAGAGAGGAACTCAAGGATTTTTCTGAACAATAAGTTAACCATGCAAGTAAGGTTTGAGCTTATTTTGGAAGATTATAAAATAGTCATGGGTAATCAAACATTTAGATGCATAAATCATTAAAAGAAATGAAGTTTGCAGAAGACTTGGCCATATTGGAGCATCCTCGAAAATTTTCTGTATTGCTTCCTAGATTGAGAATAAGAGGCTTCAATTGGCTTCGATCTGCCTCGGTTAAACCTTGATCATCGCTGCGCGATAGCGATCTTCGAGATCATGATGAAGTGTCATCTTCCATTAGAGCTTCTTTTAGTAAAAGTGGAAATTGTCTAGTTAATTGAATAAGGAGCCGAATGAAGTCGACTCAAATTGCGTTTACTCCGGAGAAATGTATTGGTTTGTGGATATTTTGCAAAATGCACTTGCTTGCTTTTCTTGGAACCTGGCACTGTTAGAAGTTGTATTTATGTTTGAATTAGTCAAACACGTGTCCCTAATAATATGTGTAAATAGTGGTCAAGATCCTTATTAGTAGGTTAGTGGGTATTTTTCTTTTATTTAAAAAGCTTTGTACTTGGTTCTCATTATCCAAGTGAATAACAATGTAGTTCCTTTCTGTTTAACGTTGTACCTCTCTCTCCTTTCTCTATTTTAAATTCTAACATGGTATCAGAGCCTGGTGTGAGAGAGAGCGCACTAGAGAGAGATTAAAAAAAAACAACTCAAATCACTTCGTTCGAATTAGTTCCCAAATTTCAGACCTTAAATATTTCCAAAACAATCTATTCCAGACTTTCACAATTTTAGTTCCGTAGAGAGATGAATCTGGAGAATTCGAAGTCGAGTGGTAGCTGGGATGGGTTCGCGATTGAAGTCAATTGGTGCTCGGGGTATTTCAGGCGATTGGCTGAGTGATTACGCGTGGTTCGATTGTCGGGATGCAAGGAGGTGCTTTGGGTTGTGGCTCTCGTTTTGGGTGAGTTCTAGGCGAGCAGGTGAAGGCAATACAGTAATGTTCGTGATGCTGCTTGGGGATTGCGCGTGATGCAGATGGTTTGAAGAGTGTCGGCGATTGAGGTTCTGCAGTGTTTTTCGAAGGTGACTGTTCGAGGTGATTTTGTGAAGTTCGATGCCGTTCTAGATGAAGGGTTGAAGGCAGAGGTGATGTTGTAGCAGTTAAGTTTGAAAATGTCTAATGGGAGAATGTATTGATTTGCAGAAGTATGGCAAGAGAGGAAGGGAAGTTATATGGAAGCAATGTTGTTAGGCATGTTGAAAAGTTTGATGGAAGTGAACTTTGCAGCAGAAGATTGTATTGTGGGTTGTTATGTATTGCAGTGGTGTAGGGTGTTGGTGAAGGAGATGAAAAAGTGGCATTGTGATGTAGTGTTGTGGTGGTTTTGCAGTTGGTTGAAACTGACAGGGAAGTTGATGGTTGAGTGATTGGTAAAATTTGACAATGGAGTGGAGTGTAAATGAAATGGTCTTATGTTGTTGTATGATTGAGTGAAGTGTCTGTGTAGGAGTTAATTTGGCAATGGAGTGGAGTGTTTGAATGGTTGTTGTAGTGGTGACTGAGGATGTTCTGTGATGGATGGAAGTGGTGTTATGTGGTCAATGATGATTAGTTGAATGTTGGGGTGCAGAAGTATGGAGAAGCAAGTTGTTGTATGCACAGAAAGGTGGAGCAGCAGTCAGATTGGTGGAGGATGATGGTGGTTTGTGATGTATGTGTGCCGGTTTTGAGTGTATAGGGTTTCACGGCTGTGATGGTGAATATGTGGGGTGCTACGAAAGTAGGGGGTTCAGACGATGGTGGATGTGGCTATGTAATGGTGACTGATGAATTTGATGTTCCAATAGCAGTATGTAGTGCCGCTGTTGTATTTTGGTTGAAGATGTTTGTTTGTATGGGTATGACAGTGGGTTATCTGATGGAAGTTGGTTAGAGGACTACCGTGATAGTACTGTTATGTGACAGTACAGTGTGGAGGTGGCAGTAGTAAGAAGGGGTATTGATGGCAGTGTTGCAGTGGGGTTGTTTAGCACTGGTAGTTGGCAAGTTGTTGTGAGAATGATGTAGTGTAGTGATGTTGAGTTGTATTGTGATATTTTCTGCAACACTGTTGATGTATAGGCGGTAGTGAGATGTTGAATGGAAGTTTTACATGTATGGTTATGACAGGAAGTAAATGGTCCTTGCAACAGGCAGTGGGGATGAAGATAACGAAGTGTGTGATGGTTTTTGCAATTGATATGACTTGTGGAAGTGGAGTTTAGTGGAAGAGGTGGTAGCAGGTTGATGATGCAGTGGTTGTTTTATGGGGTTTGAATGTTGTGAATGTTGTGAATTGGAAGAGGTGAAAGTAAAAGTGTGAATTGTTGATGGATATATATGTCGAGTAATTTATGTGGTGTGACAATGGGAAGTACTGATAAGTGAAGGAGGTTGTGGAGATGCAGGCAGAGGTTAAAGATGATGTATTTTGTCTGGAGTGATGTTGTGTTAGGCAAAGGAAGTGAATCTGGGTCATGCTGATGTTGGAGAAGCTTGTGCTGCTGATATATGCTGTCGTGAGAGGGAATATTTGTGGTTGTGTTGTATTTCGGAGTTTGAGAAGATAATGTAGGCTGATGATGTTGCTGCTGTGAAAGAGATGGAGATCAGAACTTTGTCACTGCTGTCGAATACAGTAGGTTGAGGCTTGTGTCTGAGTTGATCTTGCTTTGTTGAAAGTAGATCTAAGTTGATGGAGTGATGTTCGGAGATCGGATGTGTGCTTGATTGAGTTTGCTTGTGATGTTGTTGTATGCTAAAGTGTTGATTCCTTGAGTGAGTTGTGTTATCTACCGAAGATTGGCACCGGTGATTGTTTGGTAGCATAAACAGCTGACCTGCTTGGAAGATGTTGTATTGCTGCTTGTTTTGCCTGGAAAACAATTCTGTTGTGCAGTTTGGATTGTCGTGAGATGTTGGTTGATAAACGTGAGTGGTTGGAATGTGATTATAGGCCGACGGAGATTGATGTATTTGTTTGGGTACAGTGTAGTTGTATGATGCTGTAGAGTTGTGATTATGGTAATGAAGACTCACTTTGTTTTGAGATGTTTGTGGCAGTGGTGATACTGGTGTTAGCATGAAGAAGACGTTTTGCAAAACGTTGGCTGCAGATGTTGATAGTGAAGAAAACGATGTCGGTTATGAGGTTGGACAATTCAAAGAATGCTCAAAAACTGTTTGATGATATGCTTAAGAGAAGATAGACATGCCTACATGTGAAGTAGGCGGAGTGAGGAAGATTTGGTTTTGTGTCATCCAACAAGTAAAGAAGAAAAGCCGCGGTTCTCACTTGTTGGGAAGATGACAGATACAAGGGACGGCCCGAATGGAGAGGTCAGTGGATCCCTAAGAGGAAACCCAGAGTATTGTTGATGATTAAAGTACCAATCAACGTGAAACAGTTGAGCATGTCCAACTAGGTAGAGATGAAAGTTGTGACCGAGTTCGTCTATGCAAGATGATGAAGAAATTGAGAACTGTAGTTTATTGAGTTGTAAACTGAATGTTTGATACATTTCAGTTTAAGTGAGGGTGTTAGAAGTTGTATTTATGTTTGAATTAGTCAAACACGTGTCCCTAATAATATGTGTAAATAGTGGTCAAGATCCTTATTAGTAGGTTAGTGGGTATTTTTCTTTTATTTAAAAAGCTTTGTACTTGGTTCTCATTATCCAAGTGAATAACAATGTAATTCCTTTCTGTTTAACGTTGTACCTCTCTCTCCTTTCTCTATTTTAAATTCTAACAGGCACAACTTCTTAATGCAGTTAGCAATGATTGAATTCTTCGTGTTGCATGTGAGTAAGACATGTCTTAACCAACTGAACTATTCTTGTATCTGCAATCCCCTATTTATTTACAACGTTACACCCTATTTCTTTATATTTTTTTTTCTCGTTTTCTTTTGTAATCCAGTACGAAATATTTGTCGACATCCGGATGCTTGTTTTGGTTATTTTATTGTGTAATGTACTGTAAGTTATACCACAGAATATATAGATATGATAAGTGATCTTTTTTGGTAGGACGTCTATTTAGATTGGAGGGTTGTAAGGTTTTGATGAGTAATGTCATTGAAGTATATACCATGTTTATAAAGATTAACAAAGCGAAAAAAAAAGTACATAAAAAAGACTAACCAGAAGTTGCAAGCAGTTGTAATTGGTAACCAAACAAGTACATTCTTTGCACAGTTGTTTGTCATGAACTGATTTGATTATAATTTAGAGCAACTCCAAGGGAATCATCGTATTAGCAACATTTTGAAATTTCAAAATTTATATTAAACACCAAACAAGAATGCAAAATTAGTCATTCTTCTTGATAGAAGTAAATTTGATGATTGATGAGAGAAATTTGATATTTTAAAATCATTTTTGTTATAGTTAATTTAAATGGCTAATTTAAAAAAAAATTAAAATGTTCTTTATTTTTTATTTTTTGGGTCAAAATATATTAATATTTTAGAAATCATATGGATAATCAAGCAGTAAAAGAGTAACCAACCGTGTGTTGCGTGTTTTGATATTTCGTGTTAATGTTTTGGATTAGAGTCAGCTCTAAGAATCGCAACTGATCATGTCCCTATTTTCAATCCAGATTTATTATTCAAATGATTTGTCATTAACAGACTCAACTATCAATTCAGACTTTCATCTAAACAATACACTTCCCCACAACAATCGACACCACAATTCTACATCCTACTCTTCGGCCCTGACGGGACCGGCCCAAGTTTCTTCGCCAGATCCCTCAAAACATACTTCTGAATCTTCCCAGTCGAAGTCTTGGGCAACTCCTCCTTAAAAACCACCGTCTTGGGCACCATATAACGCGGCATCCTATCCCTGCACCATCCCCTGATCTCATCCTCCCCCACCTTCCTCCCCTCCTTCAAACTAACAAAAGCGCAGGGCGACTCCCCCCAAAACTCGTCCGCTCGTGCCACAACCGCCGCTTCATTCACATCCGGATGACCATACAAAATCGACTCCACCTCCACACTACTCAAATTTTCCCCTCCACTTATGATCACATCCTTCGACCTATCTCTAATCTCAATGTACCCATCCGGGTGCATCACCCCCACATCCCCCGTGTAAAACCATCCATCTGGCCTTATCGCCTTCCTCGTCCCTTCCTCATCGTTCAAATACCCAAGCATTATACACCCACCTCTCAACACTATCTCCCCCATGCTTGCTCCGTCTCTCTTAACACTCTTCCCATCCGAATCCAAAATGTCGACATCCGTCGTGCTGAGCCGTCTCACCCCCTGCCGGGCCTTGAGCCGTGCTCTGATGTCCCCTGACAAGCGGTCCCACTCCCCCTTCCAAGCGCATGAGATCGGTAACCCCGCTGTTTCCGTGAGGCCGTACCCGTGGCTTACGACGAAGCCCAATGACTCTGTCCGGTGCAGCACAGGCGCTGGAGGCGGGGCGCCGGCTGTTAGAATGTGGACCGGATGGGTCGGTAAGGTGGGGTTGGGGGCGTTGGCGAGCATGTTGAGGACGACGGGTGCGCCGCACATGTGGGTGACGTTGTGATGCATGAGTGTGGAGTAGATGGTGGAGGCATCGAATTTACGGAGGCAGATGTTGGTGCCGCCTACGGCGCAGACGGCCCAAGGGAAGCTCCATCCATTGGCATGGAACATTGGGAGGGTCCATAGGTAGGTCGGGTTTTTCGGAAGGGGCCAGTCGAGGATGGAGTCGGTGGCCATTAGGAACAGGGCACGGTGGCAGTGGACGACCCCTTTGGGGGAGGAGGTGGTGCCGGAGGTGTAATTCAGGACCATGGGAGACCATGAGGATTTTGGGCGGATCCACTGGAAATTCGGGTTCCCGGATTGGATTAGGCTTTCGTAGGTGGGTAGGGAAGGTGGAGTGGTGGAGGGTTCGTGAAGGTCTTCGATTATGATGAGTTTGGGAGAAGGATGGGTAGGAGGGAAGAGGTTTATGGCAGAGATGGCGAGGGAGTGAGAGAGGGCGTCGAGGATTAGGAGTTTGGCTTTGCTGTGCTGGAGAAGGACCGAGATTGTACGAGCGTCTAGGCGAAGGTTTATCGTGTTCAGGATGGCTCCACACATTGGGACTCCGAAGTGCATTTCGTACATTGCCGGGATATTTGGTGCCATTACAGATACCTAGCACATGTGTGAAATAACAGAACGTTATCGTATCCTTTTGTTTAAGGTTTAAAACAATAAAATTTTAAACAGGGAAACATAACCACAATCGCTCAAATGAAAATACAGCGGTTTAGTACTAATGAAGAAGTAGATTGGTCTATACAATTTAGAGTAATTGTTGCAGCTAGGATAAAAGATGGTAGTACAATCTACAACGACTTTCTCAAGGATTTTAACGACGTGCAAATAATTGTAATCCAGATAACAAATTGTACATTCATCTCATTTCTATTCACAACGGGTTCGTCTCATATCCATCCCATACTGGATTAAGTATTTAGTGATAATTCTACCACATCTTATATTCAGTTTACCTGAATGAGAGAGCATGTGGTGGTTAAGCCTAGCTTTAGATTTAAAATAAAAAAAGACCGGTTATTTAAACACAAAATGGTGACACAAAAGAAACAAACTATTGAATTTTTTTGTCTTTATGAAAAAGATGGATTTCAAAGGACGAGAAGATTTTTTGTGTCACTAATTTATCTATATTTTTTGTTTCTAAAAATAGACTTTTCTAAAAAAGAATAATAATAAAAATAAACCACTTACCAAATTGGCGAATAAAGTTGAAGTTAACAAAACGAATCTTGTGACATGAAAGAACCAATGTAATCCACATGGGACACGGAATCCACACACTACATGTAATTCATGTTTGGCTAGCAGACGAGTCACACCGTTCATTATGTTGTCAGGTATTTTTAGATTCATATACAAATTGGCAAGGGGGTTGTTAAAAATTATTTGGATCGCTAAATTACTAAATACTCCAAAGTATCCAGCACATGATGTTACATTATGATAATTATATAAAAGTTTAATTATTAATTAACTAAGTTGTGATAAAATCATCATCTAACAAAAACACAAAATTTGAGACACATAAAAAAGCAACATACCATATGTTCAATAACGCGCGCGCGCGCACACACATAAAACAAACCAACCGTTCCAATAAAAATGATGAGATGAGAACATAGCTTTTAAAACCGGACAGTGAGTCGAATCGTGACTACTCAAGTTTTAAGATTTTGGTATTTCAACCGGTCAAACCAACCGTCGGAACTGTGATTTTGTTTTTGCAAAAAATTTACACACACATATAAACTAAACGAACCGTTCCAATAAAAATGATAAGATGAGAACATAGTTTTTAAACTGGACCGTGAGTTGAACCGCGGTTACTCAAGGTTTAAGATTTTGATGCTTCAACCGGTCAAATTGTCAGAATCGTGATTTTGTTTTTTCGAAAAATTTACACATTTAGCTATAAACTATATGCAAAAATATTGAAATAATAATGTTATATACACGAGCTATAGATGGTCTACGAAGTCTGCGATTAAAGTTGTGTGTTGTTATAGTACACGACTAAAGCTGTGTACGCAGTAGAGTAGTGCACAATGATAAAAGTTTAATAACGATAAACTTGATGAATCTTACAGTGGTGTTAAAGGAGTTTGCAGTAGTGAAGAACGAAGTGGTATAGTTTGTGCTTTAGATTTTGAAATTATTATGATTTTTGAAGTATAAATTTATTTATTTTCTTCAAAACAATACAAAAGATGAAAAATGAAATAGGATTATACAATAAGAAATTAAGAGAAAACGAAAGAACTGAGGTTCAATCAGATAAAATAGACGACTGGACCACAGGTTTGAAGGTCCAAAATGTAGTTTGTGCATGATCGAGTTTTTATCGAGTTTTGGACCGTGGTGATCCAAGTTTCAGGGTTATTCGAGCTTGAACGAGGGAGAGTTGGGATTTGAAAACTATGGATGAGAAGCCGTAACAAATACTAGCGATGGTTGTGGTAAAGTCAAACAACACCTAACATGAATTGGAGAAATCAAAATATTTCGGAAAAATGTATTCGTCTATTTCTTCTTTTTTTCTGAAAAAGAAACGATACAGTTGGGACTACATTTAATAAATGAATTTCTTCTACAAACTTTGCTTAAAAAAGGCGATTTATAAACATAAAATCAAAATTCGTAACGTTAAAACCTGAAAAAGCATTGTTCAATAAGTTGAAAAGGATAATTTAGCTCTACATCATAAGCGGACCGGTATCGAATTTGAAAAGAAAAGTGTTCATCGCCTATCGCTCGTTTGATGTATGCATATCATAAATAGGACTATAGTTGCATAGTACCACGTAAAACAAATTCGAAATAAGAAGTAACCGATCAATAAAGACAGATGCATAATACCACATCACCAGGAGAGATGCCAATAGAGGATAAAGATGAAGCAAGACGAAGACACCTTTCATGAGTCTGGGACCAAGTGTAAACCGTGTCATCATACACGACAGACGGGAGATCGCCGTACACTGTAGCGGTGCGTTCAAGAAACCCTAGAGGAGTGAGAGGGCTGCTGTTAGCATAATTTGGACCCAGCTTATCCATGATGGAGAGATGGAGGAGGAGGAAGCTGAGACTAAATGACTTTATTTTTATAATATGTTATGATTATTTTATTTTTTTATATTTGTCGAGGAACTGACGCGGACAGATGATGTAGAACTGTTTTTTTATTTGTGAATTATTGAGGTGCAACGAAGTATGACTTAATGAATTATTGGGACGATTTCGTAATGTAGCGGCTTATCACCACATGTGTTCCTTGATTTGTATTTGAAGCGACATTGCATGGCAACGACATTTCGCCTTCTTACATGATCCATCTGACAAAGCCCAATCGTTCGATTTACTATGATCTTATCAATCTTACCACTTTAATTTGATATGGTTATAGTATGTAAATCGTGACCTATCTGTCATTTACTTTCAGACTAAATAGTGCATCCTTTTTTATTTTTGATACAAATTTTCTTTTAGATCCTCTAAAATTTTTCAGTATTCCACAAATCTACTATCATTAAAATAGCAATTAATGTTATCGTTATTCTCTTCGATAAAATATTTTTATGTACGTTTATTTCTTTTGATAAACGCATAATCATTATTTCTTTGTAATTTAACAGAGATTTCTTTTTCTTTTACATGTTTACAGTTTTTTTTTTCTTATTTGTTTCATTGCATTTTTTTTACATTCCTCCCATTTAAATTTTTTTTCGTTATATTATCTCTTCCCATATGTCAGTTTCATTGTGTTATCTATTTCCAATCTAAATCAAGCTAAAGATTCTATCCAAATAGCATTTAGTCAATCTTTTTATTTTTTTTAATCTAACTACAATTAGGTTGAATTCATCATTAGTTTTTTAATTTCTATCCATTTAAAAAAAATTATCATTTTAATCATGTTTTGCAGAGATTATGTTTTTATCTATTACTTTCATCGCTGAAGTTTTTATTGAAAAATCGTCTAAAAGCTTCCTAAAAAATCTTGCTTACTAATCTATCAAGCTAAATTTAAAGGTTTAAATTTATTTTATTATCTTTATTGTATAATTTAATGTTGAATTTTTTTGTTTTAGCTCTAATATATTATTGTAGGTTATACTTTACATTTTTTATCCCAAAAATTATTTTCTTCTTATTTTTGTTACAATTGGTTAGATATGAATATGGTTTCGTTTGTATTTTAAAATGGTTATTGTATTTATTAATACATAGATATCATATAATCTTTGATTATTTTGTAAAATTTATAATACATGAAGATTGACTTTATTTTGTACTTAAATTTTCTACTTACACTGACGTTCACCTTATTTGTATTCGTTTAGTACGATTATGATTTTCATTTCATTCATTCATTTTGTAAGGAATAGTTGGCTTACTAACATGTAGGTATAAAATAATCTTAATCCTTTTATAATACACAAGAGGTAAAATTGATCTTTTTTATTTTAAAATATATGCATACATGAAAATACAAAAATCAAGTTGGAAAAAATCTTATACTTTCTTATTATTTTAGTTTTAATCTACATTATTATTAACATGATTTCCTTCATATTCTGCATGAAGCTATTGGATTGAGTAGATATCGTAGGACTTCATTATAAAATCCTTGATATGTAACGGTGAAATACTTTTTAGTTCTCAAGTTTTATATTTACATCGATGTTCAGCTGATTTGTGTTTCATTAGTACCATCATGAGATTTATTTCCTTTGTATATCTTAAATACATAATTAGTCTACTAGCACATGTATACCAAACAATCTTAAATTATGTATAATTTGAGATAAAATTGAAGTTTCTCCATTTTAAACATATGTATTCAAGAAAATCAAGTTGGAGTAAATATCATCTATGAAGTAAAAATGGTCAAATAATAAATTTTTATGTCATATTTGAGAAAAGAAATATAAATATATAAATATTACCTTTGTTCAGTCTAGCATATGTAACTTTATGTTGAAAATTTAGTTTTACAAAAGTGTTATATGAACTTAATTTTTAGTTAAATATTTTATTTTTTATTCTCAGCCTAGACTCATTTTTGTAATATGAGATATTATCCATTTAGTTGTCCTACAGTTTAATATATTTTCCTATAGCGATGCTTCATTGACCAAGAAATGTACGTAAATAGCACACATTTTCCTATTTAATGCATGGTTAACACTGAACTCTTGGAAACCTTACAGAACATATTAGTAATTATCTATTATTTCTATAAATATTATTCGATGCTATATTGTTTTGATTTTATTTTGCAGATTGAAGATGTTTATAAATCATTACAAATTGAAAATGTGTTATTAATTATGTTTACAAGAAAACTAACTTCAAATAGAAACAAGTATATTTAAAAGGAATAAATTGGTAATATTCATTTACTTCAGATTCAAACTAATTTGATAATTATTACAATTAATTCTCTTTAATTGAAATTTATCGTTAGGGAACTATTACATACTAATCTTCGTTAATCCAAATCAATTAGTCTCAACTTTTAGTCAATATAAAATTTTACTTCTGTGATGGATTAAGAATAATTTTTAATTTACTTAACCGTATATCTCTAAAATACACTATCCTTAACATATTATGTAGCTCTCATTCATATTATTTATACATTTTCAAACAAATTAGGATCATGTTTAAGTAGTTGCAATCATCAAAGTTAGAATATGCATATGTTACAAGTCAAGTTTTTTTTGAAAAGACCTAATATAGTAAAAATAATACAATGGATACTATATACATAATTATTAATCAAAAAATTATTGCATGATCTATAAACCTAAATGTTACTCTATATACAAATGGTAGAAGTCAAATGGTAATAGGTCAACTACGTATTCCCATTTATGTTTTCAATTTCGAAAATAATGGTAGGTTTAGTTCCTTTAGTATTTTTAGTTTTAAAGCTAAATGGTTTATTTGCAAAAATAAATAAATAAATAAGCTCAATATAAAATATGTATAATTTAGTTAATTTGGTAATTTGGTAATATGTTTATTTTATAATTCGACAGTCTGATGTTATAATAGAATCCAATCAAAATTTCTAAAAATTAATACGACCATATTTACGGCAAATTAGTTTCTTAGGTTAGCATCGAAGATAATTTAATACATAATAAGTTCTCTAATCTGTTTTGTGTTTGTTTAGTACGATCATGAATTTCATTTCCTTTATAAGGTATAATTGGTCTACTAACACATATACATCAAAAAAATAAATTAATTGAGTATAATCTGAGATAAAGTTGATGTATTTTTCATTTTGAACCATATGTATTTAAGAAAACCAAGTTGGAAAAATACCATCTATGATGTAAACGATTAGTCAAGTAATAAATGTCTATATCGCATTTCGAGAAAAGTATGTTGAAAGTTTAGTTCTAAATATGCATTCTATAAACTTAATTTTTATCTACATATTTTATTTTGTTATACACAACGTAGACTTATCTTTTATAATATTAGATATTATCCATCCTAATCGACCTACGATAATACATTTTTTACAGTAATGCTTCATTGACTATGAAATGTTTATAAGTAGCATGTATTTTCCTATTCGATGCATGGTTTACACTTACTACTTGGAGATCTTATGGAACAACTTAGCAATTATTTTGTATTTTTTATAAAAATTATTTATTCTATATTGTTTTGATTTTTTGCAACGTGGAGCTGTTTATAAATCAGTACAAATTAAAGGTGGGTTAATAATAATGTTTATGAGTAGGCTAACTTCAAACGGAAAGAATTATGTTAAAAAAAAAATTGTTGCTAATTTCATTTGGTTCCAATTCAAACTAATTTGAGAATTATTACAGTTAATTCTCTTTCATTAATATTTAATCTAATTTCTCTACTCTAGGTTTAACACACTATTATTAATCTAAATTATGTACACATTTCAATTTATATGTTAAAAATAAGATAAAACTATGTTGAACCACTGTATATTACATTTGAAAATCAGTTGAATGACATGCTTCGTAACATAATGCTTACCAAGTTAGGAACAATAGACAGTTGATGTAACCTTTTCTTATAAAGAGAATGTGTTATAAATATTAATTATACTCTATATTCTCCAAGACGATTTAAGTTGATTTATCAACATATTTTTGTTAGTAGCAATCACGAAAAAAAATTAATCTAAAAATTTACATCCCATAAATATGTGCTTTCATCTTCATATACTATAAAACCTAAAAAATACACGTCAACAGAATTATATACTAACCTCCGTATGCATAACATGGATTCACACTCATTACTATAAAATATTGGTTTTTTGTCTCTGTTATCAGAAATATCAAAGGTGACATTAAACAGGTAACTAATTTAAAGGAAAAACTTTAACCTAATTTCTAAACGAAGTACGAGACTTTTAGAATTTAGGAAGAAGGACAATAGAGTGTTTTTTCAATTTCTTGATTCAACAGTTTCGTCCGCCTTCATTCAAGCTTGCCTTCGCTGCCGTCTACCTTCATCTACTACTTTCCCCAACTGCCGTCGTCCAAGCAATCGCCGTCTAAAGTCGTCATCGTCCAAGCCGCCACCCTCCAAGCCTCTTCTTGTCGATGTTCGAATCGAATTTGAAAGGGACAACGAACTAAGGATCTTAAGACTAATTTAAACCAGAGGGGGTGAATAGTGTTTAATGTATTCTAAGACTTATATGAACTAACTTAAAATTATGATACAAAAAAGGAAAAACTTAATCAAAGAACAATTACAGAATCAAACACTGATGCAGAAAGTAAATAAAAAAAAATAAAGGGAAAGAACAAACCGGATTTTATACTGGTTCGGAGTTACCCTACATCCAATTCTGTACCAAGACAAACCACCTCATATAGATTTTTATTATACCAATGCCGAGATTACGCTCGTCATTTTCTAAAGGCCTTGAGGTACCCTCCTGTCTCACCAGTTTAGGGCAAACTCTCTTGATTTATGGGCCACAAGATTACCCAATTGATTTTCAGACACAACCGCACCTTATAGAGAGACTCGATAAACTTTTGATTACAAATTGATCACATAACTATGAATAGCACTTTGATCTTCGAGAGAGGGCAGAGAATCAAACAAGAATGAGATTCTAATTTGATTCACTTAAAAATTTGGCAGAATTTCGGCATGATCTTAAAAATATGAAAATTATAGAATACAGATTTGTGGAGAAATGAAGTGAAGAAAATACGAAAATAGATGATTGAAAAATTCGTTTGTGAAGCCTATTAATAAAGCACCAAAGATCACAACCATTCGTGAAGAGATTTAAACGAATAGGCACTTCTTTTGAAAATTGAAACTTTTGAATTCAACGGCCGCCATGTCGACATATGTATCCCATGATGTCGACATCCCTATGTAAAAAACAATGCAAAATTTATTTTTGAAAATGAAGTTTAAAACAAGAGTTTATTTTAAAACAAAAGCAAAAATATTTTAAGGCTAAAAAATCTTTTTAAAAAGCAGTTTTGAAAATCATTTTTGAAAAACCATTTTGAAGTAGTTTTTCAAGCTTCTTCCTACAGAATATCTCATCACGTTAGGACTCGAGAACTTGTACAAAACCAAGATGTTCGTGGGTTTGTAAGCCACTTGTCGTAGGTTTGTAGGCTACTTGACGTGGGTTTGTAAGCCACCAAGAAGGTAGAAATGAGTTCCATCTCAAATGAAATTCGAAATGAAGATTTTATGGACACATATCTTGAAATCTTGATCTCGATACTCTAGAGTCTTCAATCTTGAGTCTTGAGTCTTTACAATGATCAGTCTTAAGTAATCAATACCTGCATATACATATCTATACATCCTGTATATACATATCTATCTAGACAACTGTGTTAGTATATATTTTATAATAAGATAAGCTAAAAAGGTTGTCGTCATCAAAACCAACATCTCAGTTCCTAACAATCTCCCCCTTTTTGATGATGACAACCTGTATTTATAAAATATACTTATCATACCATAACTCCTATCATAACTCTCCCTTACTCCAAGCCAACTATTATTTTATAACTTCTCCCCCTTTGTCATCAACAAAACTCTTAAAAATCCTTGAACTTGTTATAAGATAATCAACCATAATAAAATAGGGTAAAACATATATAAGTGTAATAAGTGCTAAGTGTGATCATAAGTGTAATCCAAAAAGTAAATCAATCATCAACAAATTATATTTACAGTCATTATTCAATCCAAACATATATACAAACCATACCAAATAAGTTAAGTTAATTAAGTTTAAAACACACCAATCAAATCAAATAAATAATATACAAAATGACTAGACATTCCTTGGTACTTCCATCCATCCATCATCTCCAAAGATAGGGTCTGCTTTGATGGCATCCTATTCTTCTTTATCTTTGTCGAGAGTGATTAGTGGGTTTCCTTCGAGATCGTCCTTGTTAAGGGCTGAGATCATCCAATGAAGGGCGTTGAAATGTCTCTCTTGCTCCTTGATCATCTGTATTTGAGTCAATTCTAAGTGACGCTGATTACGAAGTATGAATGTAAGAATATTCTTGAAGGAAGTGAGAGTTTCTTCAAGATTATCACTTAGATTCTTAATCGAAGAAGTCATAATTCAAGAAATAGGAAGAACTATGAAAGAGAGTGATTAGAGATGAAGTTGTATAATTTATTCTGGAAGAAACATATATAAATAGGGTAGAAATTCGTTTGAAATGAATAGACACAAGTTAGTTACATGGAAATGAAATTTGAAAGTGTAACTATTTTCTGCCCGTTGGATGTCGACATGGGAGGATGGTGTATGTCAACATGCCTCTGCTTAAAATGACGTTTTGCTTTGTTTTGAATATTATGAACAAATCCATTAAAGTAAAATTTGTATAATATAAAAACAAGCAATTACAGAGACAAGTGAAGTTGAATAACAGGAAATGAAAGATTCCATTAATAATTCTAGTCAACATTACATAAGATAATATAATATTAAGTAAAGTAAATGAAATACAAAGACAGAACTTAAGATAACATGAACTAAAACTAGTTAGATGAAGACGAAGAAGATGATAGTCCAAGCTTTCTACTAATTTTTCCAAAGAACTTGTCGATTTTAGTGGAAATCTTATCCTTTTTCTTACTCATTGATCTTTTAAGTGTCTTTTGATTTTCCACTATAATTCTTTAATTATTGAGAATGGTCTTGTTAGATGGATTAACGGGATTAGTAGGATATTCAATACTTTCTAAGAAGGTTTCTTGATCTTCCACTTCCTCCTCTTCAATTTCCATTCCTTCCTCTTCCTTTTCTTCTTCCTCCATTTCTTCCATTTCTTCATGAGCAAGTCTTTCTTACTTTTCGTAAGTGCTTCATATGGTTGAAATACTAATGGATTTTGCATAAGGGAAATGTTTCCATGGTTGAACACTTTTCTAGTTATAAATTCTTCCCTTTAGAAATCAACTTCAAAGTAATTAAAAATCCTGGTGAGATAAATTCCATGATAATGTGTTTTCACCTATAATAAAATTCTTGGGCCTTAGCTCATCCAAAATAACTTGAGCCAATTAATATCATAATTTTAAAAAATTGCAAAAAGAGCTTTGCAAACTTTTAAAGTCGGGTTGTTGTAGTTTCCTGATCTTGGTATAAGAGTGTGTTGGATAAGAAGATTAATAATTATTGCTTTTGGACGAAAATAACGGTTTTTGAATTCGAAATTGTCATCCCCTTCAAAGATGTAATGAAATATCTCTTGATCATTTCCATTGATTTGAAATTCCGAGAGACTCATTTTGGTATATTTACATCCCAAAATATTTCCCAAAATTTCACAATCCAAAACAATTTGTGTTCCTTTAACATTACTCAAAATTTGTCCTTCTTCCCCATCATAAAAGCCGTGATTCAAATTCGCATAAAACATCTTAACAAGATTTGGATAACGTACAAAATCATTTTGTTTGTTATCAACTGAACTAAGAATAGAACATTGTTGAAAAAGATTTTCAATTTCATAAGAATGAAAATCTTCAAAAATAGCAAATTTTCCCATATGAATTTTACCAAAATGTACACAGTCGATGTAAGCTTTGACGGCTTCCTGGTCATTAAAAAGAAAGTTTTTAACATATTTTGGAAGCCTAATAGTGTTAGGAGTTCTTGAAGAGGCCATTGAAGAAGTCTGAGAGGAGTTGAAGATAATGAAGATTAGTATGAAATTTGAAATAAAAATGAAAAGTGATGATAAAGAGAGTGAGATAAATAGAGATTCTATAGACATGTTCTCTGGTCAAGAGACATCTTTCCAGAGCATTAAAGTTGGTCAAAAGGTGGAGGGAAATTCAAAAGTTTGAATTCAATATTTGAAATCAAATTCTGAGAGGCATGTCGACATGGGGCATCCGGGTATGTCGACATGTGCCTATTGAATCGAAGGACAAGTTTCTATTCCTAATTCCTAATATATATATATATATATATATAATCCTATATTCTAATTATATAATTCCTATGATAACATTAAATATAATAATACTTAAATATAATAATTTAATATTTAAAATATTATTAAAATAATGTTATTTTTGAATTTGAAATTCAAATTTCAAGGGATAAATTTGAATTTAAAAATTCATGTAATTTTAAAACATTCAGGCAAACAAACAAGCATCCATTCAAACAAGAAAAATAAAATATAATGTAAATGCATACCTATTTTTAGATCCATACTCCTATTGTCATCTGATTCATGAATAGCAGTGAAACACAGATTTGAATTATCCATCTTCTTTTTATCGTCACTGGATGATGAGTCCGAGTCATCAAGAGTTGCTCTGAATGCTTTCTTTCTTTTCCTTGACGAGTCACTGTTTGGAGGGAATAACTGTTTATATGGATACAGACAATCTTTTCTATAATGCCCGACCTTATTGCAAGCGTCTATCATTGTTGATGTTATCCATATTATTTCTAGAATTTCTTTGATTATTTCTTTTGTAAGTATTCATTTTTTTATATTTTAGGAATTTCCAAAAGTTTCTTGTCATGAAGGCAATCTCCTCATCACTGTCTGGTTTCGAATCTTCAGTTGTTGCATTGAATGCTAATGACTTCTTTTTCTGTAGCCTTGTTTTCTTCTTGCAGTTGAACTTCATAAGACATTAGATTCCCAATCAATTCTTCTATTTTCATGAGACTGATATCATTTTCTTCTTCGATTGCAAGTGTCTTTTGATCCCATTCTGGAGTGAGTGAATTTAGAATTTTTCTGACTTGGTCTTCCTCCGAAAAGCTTTTTCCCAGTGCAATTAGTGAATGAACAATATCTTGAAATCGACAATACATGTCAGAAATGGACTCATTTGCATGCATTTTAAACAATTGAAACTGATTAATTAATATAGAAATTTTAGTCTGTTTAACTTTGCTTGTTCTTCATGAGTAACTTGCAAAGTTTTCCAGATTTCAAATGCAAACTTACAAATAGACACTCTATTAAACTCATTCCTATCTAGTGAAAAAACTATATTCATGGCCTTTGAGTTATTTTGTGCAACATCCTTTTGCTCAGTAGTCCACTGGGCAAAATTGGTAGTTGGTTCAGCATACCCAGTTTGTGTGATATTCCAAGTGTCTAATCCTACAGATTGTAAATAAATTTTCATTCTACAAGCCCAATATGCATAATTACTGCCATTGAAGAATGGTGGTCTGATAGTAGACTGACCTTCTACAAATGAACTAGTGTTGGTGATAACAGAACTAGTGCCAGAGTTGACATTACCTGTAACAGCCCGCAAATCCGTACCTCTTTGAATCGACCCTATTCTCCGTCAATCAACTCAAGATGAACGGAAATACGAACCATTTGGGTTAAAGAAGAATAGGTGGAAGGAGAATAGAAATCAACATCAGAATCTAACTATCGCAGCGGAATAAAATATAATAGATAATAACGAATCTTTACACAAAGAAAAGTATATCTGTTTTATACATACATCATCAGATTACATCATTAGTGTTCAACAACATCAATAACGTACAACTGGACAGTCATATAAACTTGTCTTCAAAACTGAATACATAGCGGAATAATAATCAAGTACGGAAGTACATATCACCATCCAGCTCGTCTCCTGAGCTCCACAACATCCTATCCTATATTCTTTAATACTCGGTCTGACCTGTGCATTATAGTGAAATAACACCCGAGTCTATCTGGAATACCAGCGTGGGAAAATCACACTTAATTTGATTATTAAAGTTTCAAAATTCTTTTGAAAACAAAAGCATCTCGAAAGACCATGCCACAAATAAACATGTCGGGTTTTTACCTTACGATAGCCAAAACTCTTTTTACTAAATTCCTCTGATATTATAATAGGGTCTATTTACAAATACTTATTAAAATAGCCCAAATTGTTACATTAATTAAATTCCAACTACTAGCCATAATCGTGGATAATACAAACAAAACCGTAAAAGGAAGGTAGGGAGAATGGATTTCCAACTAATGACTAGGCACTGGGGTACCACCTGTCATAGTACGTGGTCTAGATCACCGTACCGAGGATTAATCCCAATCCCCTGCAACACAAGACCGGGACTACCCCTTGCTGGATAATCCCGAGTAAGATCACCCCACGGTTGGGATCAACAACCGCACCACTAAGCCGAAATAAAAAGGGACATCTAGACATGGATGACCTCACCCTAATGGGTGCTACCATGTAGCCTTGCTGGATAATTCTGATTTTCAGTCATTTCCGGTTGACGAGGCTCGAGGCTAAGCATTACCTTTTTAGAATGTTTCACTTAGAATGCCCATCGTCCAACTGATGATGTTTCGAAAGCATTCATCCATACAAGTCCGTACCGGGTTCGAACGAAACCGAAGGCACTACTCTTACTACATCCAATTTGGAAACCCTCAGGATTAGTAGCGACTAGCCCTTGCACTTCACTGCTCCATCTTCGAATCCGAACTCGTTTTTCCACGAAAACATACAAACCGGATCGAAGTGGTTTTTAGGAAATAAACCCCGATCCCGGTCTCTTCGAAACGATCGGCGCATTGGCCAATATTGATAGTCGGTTATTTAACTATCAAATAACATTCACAAACAACCATCAACCATAAATAATTTTCCAAATTATTTATTATCCTCAAAATATCTTCGCAAGATATATTTCCATTTTCAACCCTTTTGAAAACAGTTTTCAAACCACACTTTACTCATGAAATAAATTTCCAAATATTTATTTCCACTGAAAACACCAAGCACAAAAACTTTAGATTTTTAAAATAATTCAAAACACTTTATTATAAAATATCCTTTAAAACATTTAAATTAAAAATTACTTTAATACTTATTCAAAAATATATACTTTAAGAATATTTATAATAAAACTACTTTATACAATATAAAATTGAATTTCTAACTTTTAAAACGTAATACCAAGCCACCTTTAAACAATTACTGCTATAATAGATTAAAAGAAAATACTTACTTTAGAATTTAAACATTTAGAAATAATAAGTTTTCTAACATACTTTTTAAACAGCTTAAAACTCTTTACTTATACTTAAAATTTGTTTGAAACGTACTTGGTTATTCAGGGAAATACGCTTTCCTTCCACATTCTTTTTTTAAACATAAATCACTATTTATTTTTAAACAAATTTACCCATTCCTTTAATAAATTTCCACCATGAATTTATTCTTTCAAATATCCACTGATATATTACTTGTTTTTATAAACCCAGTATATAAATTTCAAGTCTCGCTTCTCTTTTAAAAATCCGGGTTTTACACACTTAAATAAATCCCCAAATTGATTTCCAATTTACTTTACCTTTGAATAAATTTCCTTACTCCATTTATTCCAAAATCCATTAACTTCAGATTTTATTCCTTAATTATGATTTAAAATCATTTAACTGAAAATACCAATTCATATTTCCCAAATTCCTTCTTTATCCTTTCAAATAAATTTAAACCTTGAATTTTAAAATAAATTCTTTATTTCTTTAAATAATAACACTTGAGTTTTAAAATAAAATCATTTATTCCCATTTATTCGAAATCTCATTTCCCACACTTGGAATTTAATTTATCAGAATTCGCAAATCACTTTTTATTCTTTTCCAATTCATTTTAATTTAATTAAATCTCTATGATTATTTTACTTAAAATTCACTCTTTTGTTTTCTTTCAGAAATCTCATTTCTATAAAATTTTGATAACTCAGTTCACCGAAATATTTTAAATTAACCATAATATCCAACATTTCCAATTATCAATATAATTCATCACAGGATAGCAAATAATTATATCACAGAATATTTTAATAAATCTAAATATTTTGAGGAATCCAGTTGAATCCCTCCAACCTGTTTCCCTGCATCCACAGATGTTAGCACAATAAAATACCAATTCCACTTTGAGGTGGAATATCGCGGTATATGGGATTAATATAATGCCATTCGCTATTATGCGGCGCATAGGGTCTCATCCACTATATAATGTGGCAAATCAATCACTCTAATATATACTATATACTACTACATATAATATAGCACATTAAAACAATTCAATCATTCAACCAATTATTTAAATTTAACCATTTAAATTTTAAATTAAACCCAGAGAGTGAGATTAACCCACCTTTGATTTTCAATATGATAATCTGATCCAAATTGGCTTGATACTCCGTGATTTTAGACCTTGTATATCATTACATGATTTTGTTAGTATTTGAAATAATCGAACAAATAAATCTTAACTAATAAATTTGACTTATCTAATAATTTAATTCTAAGTAAATTTTCTTTTTAATAAAATATCCTTTATAACTAAAATGATTAAATAGGTTAATAAAATAGGTAAATCATCAAAATCATTATTTTTAAATTTTCTTCTCTGCATAAAAATAAAAATCCTCTGGCTAATAAAACTTCTATTTAAACTATGTATATATTTCCTGTAAATATAAAAAATAGGAATTTCTGTGTTGTAAAACTTTCTATTTTTTTATACATTTATATTTAAAAATCCATTTTCTATGCATGAAGGAAAAAAAATTATTGACAAATTGATACCTCGCTGACACTCCCCTCGAGCCAGTGTCGTCGAGCATACACGCGATCAGCATCAGACCCAAAACTTCGCGAGCCACCTGCTACTTCTAACCCAACCAACGCCGCCAGCTGCCCCAATATTTCCATCTCAACTCCGCGATAGAATATCAATCGACTCGAATCCCACATCAACGCGACCCAGACTCCATCCTTCCACCACCTCAGTCGCCATCGAGCACATCTTCAACTGCATGGGGCTCAAACCCTAGAGAGGAGCGCCGATTACTCGTCGATACCGAGCTGGCTTGATTCGAGCCTCGCGGTTGCAAAGAGAGAGAAGGAGGAACAGATTGGCTTGCTCATGTAACAATGGCACGCTCCCAAACGAACTCGCATGATTTGATTAAATTTCGAAGTGAAACTGAAGACCGACTCGAGATTATCTTCGTTTTATATTTATTTGATTTCTTACGGCCATTGAATTTTTTTTGCTGGAATCGATTTTGAAAAACTGAAAAGGGAGAGGGATAAATATTGAAGTATAGACCATGGTTTTCCTATGAAGGAGAGTATGGAAGGTTGATTTTTTTTCTCTTTGAAGTGTTGGCCGAGTTTTAAAAAGAAAAGGGTGAGGGAACACGATTAGATGTAAGCGTACCAAAATCAACAAGCCACAGTGACAAATTAGTCGAAATCAAAATGTTCTGATGTTCCATAAATTCAGCTGGAGTTGACCAGAATTTCAAATTTAAATTCAAATTCCCTCGATAACCGCAACTTAAAATTTTGAACTCCTATCGAGGCGTGCCGCTGGGCGTTTATAATGTTATACACCTATTTCGAACGCAATGGAAAAGGTTTCGAGTCCTAATTCGATCATATGGAGAAGACAGTTTTTTGGACCCAGTTATTATATTAAATTTTCGATATAAAATTTCAGCGCGTTTATATATCGTATGCTCACATAACTACTCCAATCACTACGAAATTTGAAGTCCGATAATAATACAGTATTATGGATCCAATGGAACTAGTTTCGTCGAAATCCAAGATTATTCCTCAGAAGGCTATTTTTAAATACCTATTTACAATATAATTTCAAAACTTAATAAAACACTTCCAAATTAAATTTTAACACTTTTACTATCTTCAGTTCTATCAATATAAATTTTACAAGCCTTCAATTTTTTTAACAAGCTTAAAACTGAAGATTCAATATTTCATCCAACTTCCAATTATTGAAATCAATAATTTAATTATCAAATAAATAGTGATATTTGGAATTCAAGTTAAAATTAACATTTCAAATATTTAAAATCAATTTAATATTCCAATTTCAAATGCTCAAAATTCCGAGTCGTCACATTATCAGTGTTGGTAGCCATTAAAACAATTTTCAAGTTTAAGATTATGAAAGCTATGAAAACCAATGCTCCGATACCAATTGAAAGGGACAGCGGATTAAGGATCTTAAGGCTAATTTAATACTAGAGGGGGGGGGTATGAATAGTGTTTAATGGATTCTAAGACTTATATGAACTAACTTAAAATTATGACACAAACAAATGCAAACTTAATCACAGAACAATTACAGAATCAAACATAGATTTAGAGAGTAAATAAAAAACAGTAAAGGGAAAGAACACTTTGGATTTTATACTGGTTCGGAGTTAATCTACATCCAGTCCTGTACCAAGGAAAACCACCTCATACAGATTTTTATTATACCAATGTCGAGATTACATTCCTCAATTTCTAAAGGCCTTGAGGTACCCTCCTATCTCATGAGTCCGGGGCAAACTCTGTTGATTTACGGGCCACAAGATTACCCAATTGATTTCCAAGCACAACCATGCCTTATTGAGAGACTCGATAAATTTTTGATTACAAATTGATACTAAAACTCTGAATAACACTTTGATCTTCGAGAGAGGGTAAAGAATCAAACAAGAATGAGATTCTAATTTGATTCGCTTAAGAATTCGACAGAATTTTGGCACGATCTTAAAAATATGAAAATTATAGAATATGGATTTATGGAGAAGAAGAAGTGAATAAAATAGATGATTAAAAAATTCTTTTGTGAAGCCTATTTATAAAGCACCAACGGTCATAACAATTCGTGAAGAGATTTAAACGAATAGACACTTCTTTTGAATATAGAAACTTTTGAATTCAAAGGCCACCATGTCGACATGGGGTATCCCATGATGTCGACATCCCTATGTAAAAAACTGTAAGAGCCCGGAAATTTCGATTTCGAAAATTCCGGATAGTTAGAGAAAAGAAGAAAGAGATAGAAGAAGAACAGAAAAGAAACATACAATCTCACATTTGCAGCGGATAAAATATAATATCAATAATAGTTATACCAAAGAAAACTGTATCTATCAATTTACATCGATATAACAGAGTTATGAAATTTTTATACAACATTGGACAGATACAATTCAACACAGAAATACACAATATCATAGTGGAAACTCTCCATACGTCCCTGCCATCCAGCTCGCCTCCTGAGCTCCAAAACGTCCTAACCTGAAAATCTGTAATACTCGGTCTGACCCGAGCATTACATCAAAGTAACACCTGGGTCAGGCTGGAAACCAGCGTGAGTAAACTCATCAAGCATGAATTACAAAATCATATAGCTTATATATAACCCGGGGTAACTTGTATCAATTTATAACTTCACAAGTTGTTACAGACATCACTTATTTCACACATTAATTTCTAAGAGCCAAACTTAAATTAAAAAGGGTCCAGTTCACCTAATTCATTCCATTCCAGTCTATTGATTTCACATATCAAATTTATAAAGAATCGAAGTGGATTCAGACATCTGCTAATACCCGGCTCTGGTCTCCTCGACTCCAAAGTCATTATTAACCCAAGTTATTTAAACGAAATACAATTCAAACTTTAATATACAGGATGTCACTGTTTTAACCCAACATATTAAATCGCATAGCATCACACATCACATACCAGAGATATCAACCAATCTAAGGCATATATTATCATTCAATCATTCATAAGCAATATTAATTATCCATACCATCTCTAATTAATTTAATTAACCGACATTGAATTCAATCAATTACTTTAATTTCTTTTAAATCCTGTTTATTAATTGATTGCAAACCAATTAACTAATCATCCAATAATCATTCATGTTAATTAATCCTCCATGACTAGTTATTCTTAAATTACATTAAGTAATTTATTTCTAAATTAATCACATAGATTAATTATTCTTAACCATTCACATTGATTAGTCTTTGATAAATTAATAACATTCATTAGTGATCCTAAACCACTTCTAGTAATTTCTCTTTATTAATCATCTTCAACTTAATTATCCTTAATTGATCACAACTTAAATAATTTTAAAGATAAATTCTTTATCTTTATTTAATACTTAAATTATTATTATACTTCCATTTGAAACATTTTGCAAATTGATACTATAATTGGAAGATTTGGAAACCTTCAGCTTGGTTTTCTTTACTTAAAACAGATTTGGTACAAGTTCATTTCAAAACTTGCATTTGATTTTACTCAAACTTTAGATATCTGCATTTTTTATTTAGAACAGGTACAGGTTCTTACCTCAAACCAAAAATCCTATCACAAAACAAAAAAAAAACCCGAGCAAACTCTCACAAATTCCGAGTAAATTCATGAGGACCCTCACCTCTCACGTTTACTTTGAGTTCCACAACGTCCTACGCGAGAGAGAACCCGAGATCTCCCCTCATAACTTAAAACTCAAACACTCCAGATTCAGGTGGCACACGCATGCACAAGCACCGTTGATTGATGAGGTTCCGGCGTCCACTATCGTCATGGTCAAGTTACTGATGATCTTCTCCTACAATCCCAAATACCCCGCCTTCAACACAAATCCAGAATCAAAATTGAACAAACTCGAACCACCTGAAACAACACCCTCACCTAAAACTCCTTCGAGACCACATCGCCGACCACCGGACGTCCTGTGACTCCTACAACATATTCTCCGGCCATCCACTCATCCATCCCCCTGGGTCCGACGTAACTCGAACAACCAAAGACGATGTCGCTTCCAGACTTGACCCATTAGGTTAGATTCCCACTTCGACCAAATTCCGATGCTACGGTGAACTACCCACTCTTCTGGCATTTTTGTTGATCTCGACGAACTTCACCTTACCTCTAGTCGAAATCTTGCCCTTTCCAGTACCTCCAATCACCAGAAACACCCACAAATCTACCTTCCGATTAACGTCGAATCCAACACTCAATACAATACTACAAATTAGGATTTTCTTTCTTTTTCTTTTTTCTTTTTTTAAAAAATAACTTTCAGAGTTGATTCAAGTTATATAGTTGAATTAGCGAAATTTAACACTTTATTTTATTGTACTTTAAAATTGATACTGTATTTCCTTAATTCCCAGAATATTTCCAACCCTATTATACTTGAACACATATTTAAAAAAAAAAAAAACTAAATTATGTTTAAATAAACCTATCCTGTATGAAAATCAGAACCTATCAGAGGAAAGAAGGAAAGATTTGGATTTTTGATCAAAGTGTTAAACTCTAAACTATAACAGAGATAATCCAGGTATTCGAACATACACACTTCAAGACACATATATGTATAGAGATTACTTTATATATTCACATGAAATACATGATTCATTCTTAAAATCCCACCAGCAACATATTTTTATTTATTTAAACTTTTAAATCAAAAGTTTACTCACAGGGATTTCTAAACAAACAGAGGAGACTGGGTTATATTGCTCACTGTTATAATATGTTTGAATAGTGCTTGTAAACTGCTGAATAATTAACAGAGGTATACATGTTTAGATATAAACAGATATGCGCATATTCTTCCACTAATACTCATTAACATATGAATCTATCCATGCAAACATTACTCTATCTCATACATTAAAGATTTTCCCATGTGCAATCAAAGATAAACAGTTTTGAACCTTAGAAGTTAGTTCACTCACCTGATTTTTGAAAGACTGAGCACCTTACTTTGGAAACTGGAATATGCATTAGCTTTTAAAAAAAAAACTTGGGTTGCCTCCTTATTTTGAAACTGCAGCTGCATGCTAATGAAACTTGCATGCTGGCTTAGTTTGAAACCCAGGTTGAAGACATGCATGCTTTGCTTCCAGGTTGAAAAGAAAATGCTTCAAACTACTGATTTGATGATGCCAGGATTTTGGTTTGAGCTTTCTTTGAAAATAGAATTGAGTTGCTGAAGCATATTACTTGAAAACAGAGATGAAAATGCTTTACATGCTTCCGGCTTTAAGAAATGCAGGCTTTTTTTTATGATTCCAGATTGAAGAAATACAGACTGGATTTTCTTTTGAAAATGATTTGCAACTTGGTTTTTGAAAAAAAATGCAGACATTTGATTTTGCAAATATTAATTTCAGGTTGCTTTCAAAACAGAGAAAATTGTTTGAATGACCCCTGCCTTGATTTAGAAACTGATCTACAGGTTTTTGATTTGAGGAATGATATTCAAGTTGATATTTGATTCTCTGGTTTTACTTTGAGGAATGAACTGCAGATTTTTTTTTAGAAGTTAAGAAAAGAAATGGAAAGATGAATGAAGTATGTTTATATAACCTTGGTTAAATTTTAAATATTTATTTTTAAAGACAAATGACACTTGTTATCATAAGTTTACAAATGTTCACATGTGATCTAATAATTTTACACTTGTTATATTCCATTTTTGAAATTATGCCACATATACTTAAATGTTTTTGATATGTTTATAAATCCTTATATTATAATTTCAATTAATTAGGTATATATATATGCTATACTTACCTATATTAATTTATGCATTTTCCTTTTTATATTAACATAAGTAAAAATGTTTTTATGTTTTGTATTTATTTTTATACTTATAACTAATCTTATTTTTTTTCTTCATGTATTTATACTCTTTCAATGTCATAAACCATACTTCTTAAATTAACATATGTTTTTTTTAAATGTTTATTTATAAATTTACCTATATATATTTTTCATTTCATGATGTTCTTTAAATATACATCTATTTATTACAAAGTAACCTTTTCAATATATTTATTTGAATTCCAAACCTAAACTTACATTAAATTTTAAAAATCAACTCATATATAAATATAATTTTAAACAAACATATATTTAATTTTATTTGAAAATAATAAATTTTGCCCATTCCTATAATTATATTAGGGAATTAATAAATATTTATTCAGATATAAATATATATGATTAGATTTATTTAAAGTTGAATTTTATATTTTTATCACTAAAATAGGTATCTAAATGTATATATTTATTATCAAGTTTATTTGTTCAATTAATAAGTCAGGGTTTAATAAATTTAGTCCTGTTAATTACAAATTAACAGTTGTCCAAAAATCTGGTTTATCACATTCCTCCCACCTGTGAATCTTTTCATCCTCGAAAAGAAACGAAGCCAGAATTTAAAATTCTTGTTATTAGAAAAATTATTCTTTGAAACCCTTTTTAAAACACTTTAAAGTTTACATAATATCATAAAATAGTTTTATAAAAATACCTTTTATAACTCGATGTCTCAACCAATCCATCCTTGTTCTCACAAAAATTCGGTCATACGTTGATCAAGCGTAAGACTGAAAATCTACAAGTGCTTGGCAGACCCGTTTTCAACATCCAGTGAAAATACTTTGAAAATAATTTTATTGAAAATATAGAAAACGGTTTTTGAAAATAGAGGAAATATCTTTGGTGAGAATGCTCTGGAAATCATCACCCCCATCCATGGTCACAGTTACATTCCAGGGTTACGTTGCCGTCGCAGCAAAAGTCCATGTAACCGCAGGCTCTCCGCGGCCTCTCGATTACGCCATGGAACCCACACAACAGATCACAGTTACATCCAGGGTTACGTTGCCTTCGCAGCAAAAGTCCATGTAACTGCAAGCTCTCCGCGGCCTCTCGATTACGCCATGGAACCCACACAACAGATCACAGTTACATTCAGGGTTACGTTGCCATCGCAACAAAAGTCCATGTAATTGCAGGCTCTCAACGGCCTCTGATTTTCGCTGTCGAAATGAAACCTCTCCACTCCTATATAGGTCGCAGTCTGCCGATATAAAATCACACGCAGACTGTTGGCTCTCAGCGGCACACACGACTTTCGCTATGTTATACCATAGGTCGTAGTCTACCGATATAAAATCAAACGCAGACTGTTGGCTCTCAGCAACACACACAACTTTCGCTATGGTATACTCTACTCATAATCCCCAGGAACTAGTTTCGTCCGGACTCCTTACAGGATCAACTTTAGAACCCCCCTTGGGGCTCAAGGCAGCACCACCCGGTGGCACTCCTGAGAAGTTGATTTCAAGGGAGCGCCTTTTCCCCCAGAGCCATCATCAAAACATTTTATACTATACACATATAGTATCTTCAAATCATACACCTAGTATGATATCATACAAAGCTTCTTTACACAAAATCGATTATTTCAAAATCGATAATTCTCAAACTAGGCTTTCCAAATTCTCATATTGATTTTACCCAAAAATCAAAAGCCCTTTCCAAATCTAAAGATTCCCAAAACCTTTTTCCAAAATCCTCATATGATCCTTTATATATAGAGATATATATATAAAATCCTTGATAAAAACCTTTTGATCATTTTAAACTTGTATAAAACTTCTTTTATGCTTCAAACACTTTCAAAAACTCTTTTTCTTCTGGCAAAAGATTCAATAAGGGGAGTTTTATCTTATATTACTAGGATATATAACTTTATTTATCCAAAATCAAATATTCAAATTTGATTACTCCTTTCAATATCGTTTTCATTCAAATCCGTACGATGCACACATATCATTCGTACGCTATACCAATCTGATCGCTTACTCGATCACACAATTTCACTTCCGAACTAGTATCGTCCACCCGACTTCCTAGTGCGGACAAAAATCTAGTTTCTTGATCAGAAACCGTCATTCTTCTTGCATAGTCATAACTATGATAGAGAATATCCAGAACCAATCAACAATCCATATCCAGGTTCGCCGTCGAAAATCGAGTGAAAAATCCCACTCGGATCGAAATAACTATCTCAAAATTCTATGCTCGAATTTTGATCAAATCACTATGCGAATAGAATAACATACATACACCCTACGTATTTATCTTTATTTAGTTATTAGCCAAATCAATTCTCTTTCTATTCACAATAAATTTAATTTTCATTCACTTACTCACAATTGCTTCAATCCATTTGGATTATCACCTCTATTCTTATCTTGATTGGGTATTTAACCAATAATAGTTTGAACTCCGACCAGTTTATTTAGAAAATTGCTTGAAAATTTTAAAAATAGATAAGTAGTTGGAAAATAATTGCTTGTTTGTAAAATAGGTGTAAAATAGTTAGAAAATAGTTAAATAATTATAGAAATTTTAGATAATTGCAAAATAATAGTAAGATAGTAATTAGTTTTGTAAAATAGTAATTAGTTTATAAAATAGTTGGAAAATTGTTAAACAGTTTTAAAAATAATTGTAAAACAAGTATAAGATAGTTTGGCTTTTAAAAGAAAGGTTGTATGTATAATGAATAGCTTGGAAAAATAGGTTTATATTAAAAATAGTCCAGAGTCAAAACTGCTCACTTCCCAATCTCCATTCTCATCAATTCAATTTAAATTCCCTTTTTCATTTAAATTGACCCAATTCCAATTTAAATAACTTCAATTTCCATTGAAATTGATTCAACCCCCAATTCAAGTTGAATTAACCTCAGTTTCTTTTCAAATTTTACTTTATTCAACCTTGATTTCAAATTTTACTAATTCAATTAAATTTCAATTGATCTAGTTCCAATTTCAATTCATTTCAACTCCAGTTTGAATCATTCTCAATTTCAACTCCATTTCCAAATCAAGTTGAATTATTCTTGATTTCTTCCCAAATTCAATTCAAATTCCATTTGAATTTTATATTATTCAAATTTAATTACAATTCCGAATTATTCAAATCAATCCAATTCAAATTTTCCATTTGAATCTTATACTCATACATCTTCAATCACCATTTTAATTAATTCAAATCAAATTCAATTTGAGCCAATTCAAATTTCAAATTTAAACCATCTTGAATTATATAAATTCGAGTTAATACTTCAAATATTGATTTAATTCCTTTAAATCAATTTACCTTTAAAGTTTTTAACAATTCAATTCACAGTTCAGACCTTACATATTGTACCATAAATCAAATTAGCCCTTATTTTAAAAATATCCATCCATTTCCAATTTTCGGATCTCAAACCCAATTTGAGATCACTCAAACTCTCAAATATAATCAATCATTTAACTTTCCAAGTTAAAACTTAATTTTATCTTGAAGTTTCCAAATCAGGTTGATCATTCCAACTTATTTAACCTTTCCCCAGTTAAACTCAATCAATCTCGTTTAACCTTACTCAAATTTGAATTTCCTTTCAAATTTTAATCTTCTCATAAATAATCTTCCCACTTATTAAGTTCAAAAACTTATCACTTTGGGTATCATATCTCATCCCAAGTTTAAAACTCAATATTTAGAGTTTATTTCAAATTATCCTTGATATCATGTATATCCATATATATATATATATGTATTAATTTCTTTTACATACCAAGTTATACTTTAAAATTTTAAACCACCTTTGGTTTTTAATTCAAAACAAATTTCTTTAAATTTTCAAACAACTCTTGTTTGAAATAGGACTATTTCATTCAAATGCATTAAATAATATTTTTTATTATTTCTTTAAATTAATTACATCATTAATTAATTCCAATTAATCACATTTGGTAATTAACTTCTTTCTTAATTACCTTCATTAAGTAATTCTTCCTTAAATTACTTACCTCTAGTTACTTCATTAAGTAACTCCCTCTTTATTTATCATTTCCAATTATTATCCATTAATTAATCTCATTAAATAAAGTTTAATTAATTACATAAATTAATTGATTATCCTTATCTTGAAACCTTTCTAGAATTCAAGATTAAATTTCAGTTTGGTTGTATTTCCTTAAAACATTTTATTGTTTAAAACAATCAAACCATTATTAAACACAATAACCATTCAATTTCCTGGTTTGAAACTAATTCTGATTCATCTTATTTGGAAATTCTTCCTTAACTTTAAGATTTTAATTTAAGTTTGAATCCATTTCAAACTTATGCTTATTTAATTTCAATAATTTTAACAACCAATATTTATTAGAAAGAAATATTGTTTTATATATCAAAATATATTCTTATATAAAACCATTTAAAATCTTTATATAAGAAAATAGCAAGTACGCTCTCTCATATATATACACACTCAACTCATTCTAGGGTACCACTTACCCTATCCTTAATGAGTAATCCCACCAGAGCCAAGGTTCTCGCTTAACCTGGCTCTGATATCAAATGTAACGGCCCGGAAATTTCGATTCTGAAAATTCCGGATAGTTAGAGAAAAGAAGAAAGAGATAGAAGAAGAACAGAAAAGAAACACACAATCTCACATTCGCAACGGATAAAATATAATATCAATAATAGTTATACCAAAGAAAACTGTATCTATCAATTTACATCGATATAACAGAGTTACAAATTTTTTATACAACATTGGACAGATACAATTTAACATGACTCAGATATACACAATATCATAGTGGAAACTCTCCATACGTCCCTGCCATCCAGCTCGCCTCCTGAGCTCCAGAACGTCCTTACCTGAAAATCTGTAATACTCGGTCTGACCCGAGCATTACATCAAAGTAACACCAGGGTCAGGCTGGAAACCAGCGTGAGTAAACTCATCAAGCATGAATTACAAAATCATATAGCTTATATATAACCCGGGGTAACTTGTATCAATTTATAACTTCACAAGTTGTTACAGACATCACTTATTTCACACATTAATTTCTAAGAGCCAAACTTAAATTAAAAAGGGTCCAGTTCACCTAATTCATTCCATTCCAGTCTATTGATTTCACATATCAAATTTCTAAAGAATCGAAGTGGATTCGGACATCTGCTAAATACCCGACTCTGGTCTCCTCGACTCCAATGTCATTATTAACCCAAGTTATTTAAATGAAATACAATTCAAACTTTAATATACAGGATGTCGCTGTTTTAACCCAACATATTAAATCGCATAGCATCACACATCACATACCAGAGATATCAACCAATCTAAGGCATATATTATCATTCAATCATTCATAAGCAAGATTAATTATCCATACCATCTCTAATTAATTTAATTAACCGACATTGAATTCAATCAATTACTTTAATTTCTTTTAAATCCTGTTTATTAATTGATTGCAAACCAATTAACTAATCATCCAATAATCATTCATGTTAATTAATCCTCCTTGACTAGTTATTCTTAAATTACATTAATTAATTTATTTCTAAATTAATCACATAGATCAATTATTCTTAACCATTCACATTGATTAGTCTTTGATAAATTAATAACATTCATTAGTGATCCTAAACCACTTCTCGTAATTTCTCTTTATTAATCATCTTCAATTTAATTATCCTTAATTGATCACAACTTAAATAATTTTAAAGATAAATTCTTTATCTTTATTTAATACTTAAATTATTATTATATTTCCATTTGAAACATTTTGCAAATTGATACTATAATTGGAAGATTTGGAAACCTTCAGCTTGGTTTTCTTTACTTAAAACAGATTTGGTACAAGTTCATTTCAAAACTTGCATTTGATTTTACTCAAACTTTAGATATCTGCATTTTTTATTTAGAACAGGTATAGGTTCTTACCTCAAACCAAAAATCCTATCACAAAACAAAAAAACCCGAGCAAACTCTCACAAATTCCGAGTAAATTCATGAGGAGCCTCACCTCTCACGTTTACTTCGAGTTCCACAACGTTCTACGCGAGAGAGAACCTGAGATCTCCCCTCATCACTTAAAACTCAAACACTTCCAGATTCAGGTGGCACATGCGTGCACATGCACCGTTGATTGACGACGTTCCGACGTCCACTATCCTCATGGTCAAGTTACTGATGATCTTCTCCTACAATCCCAAATACCCCACCTTCAACACAAATCCAGAATCAAAATTGAACAAACTCGAACCTCCTGAAACAACACCCTCACCTAAAACTCCTTCGAGACCACATCGCCGACCACCGGACGTCCTGTGACTCCTATAACATATTCTCCGGCCATCCACTCATCCATTCCCCTGGGTCCGACGCAACTCGAACAACCAAAGACGATGTCGCTTCCAGACTTGACCCATTAGGTTAGATTCCCACTTTGACCAAATTCCGATGCTACGGTGAACTACCCACTCTTCTGGCATTTTTGTTGATCTCGACGAACTTCACCTTACCTCTAGTCGAAATCTTGCCCTTTCCAGTACCTCCAATCACCAGAAACACCCACAAATCTACCTTCCGATTAACATCGAATCCAACACTCAATACAATACTACAAATTAGAATTTTCTTTCTTTCTTTTTCTTTTTTTAAAAAAAAAATAACTTTCAGAGTTGATTCAAGTTATATAGTTGAATTAGCGAAATTTAACACTTTATTTTATCGTACTTTAAAATTGATACTGTATTTCCTTAATTCCCAGAATATTTCCAACCCTATTATACTTGAACACATATTTTAAAAAAAAAAAAACTAAATTATGTTTAGATAAACCTATGCTGTATGAAAATCATAACCTATCAGAGGAAAGAAGGAAAGATTTGGATTTTTGATCAAAGTGTTAAACTCTGAATTATAACAGAGATAATCCAGGTATTCAAACATACACACTTCAACACACATATATGTATAGAGATTACTTTATACATTCACATGAAATACATGATTCATTCTTAAAATCCCACCAGCAACAGATTTTTATTTATTTAAACTTTTAAATCAAAAGTTTACTCACAGGGATGTCCAACAAACAGAGGAGGCTGGGTTATATTGCTCACTGTTATAATATGTTTGAATAGTGCTTGTAAACTGCTGAATAATTAACAGAGGTATACATGTTTAGATATAAACAGATATGCACATATTCTTCCACTAATACTCATTAACATATGAATCTATCCATGCAAACGTTACTCCATCTCATACTTTAAAGATTTTCCCATGTGCAATCAAAGATAAACAGTTTTGAACCTTAGAAGTTAGTTCACTCACCTGATTTTTGAAAGACTGAGCACCTTACTTTGGAAACTGAAATATGCATTAGCTTTGTTAAAAAAAAAACTTGAGTTGCCTCATTATTTTGAAACTGCAGTTGCATGCTAATGAAACTTGCATGCTGGCTTAGTTTGAAACCCAGGTTGAAGACATGCTTGCTTTGCTTCCAGGTTGAAAAGAAAATGCTTCAAACTACTGATTTGATGATGCCAGGATTTTGGTTTGAGCTTTCTTTGAAAATAGAATTGAGTTGCTGAAGCATATTACTTGAAAACAGAGATGAAAATGCTTTACATGCTTCCGGCTTTAAGAAATGCAGGCTTTTTTTTTATGATTCCAGATTGAAGAAACGCAGACTTGATTTTCTTTTGAAAATGATTTGCAACTTGGTTTTTGAAAAAAAATGCAGACATTTGATTTTGCAAATATTAATTTCAGGTTGCTTTCAAAACAGAGAAAATTGTTTGAATGACCTCTGCCTTGATTTAGAAACTGATCTATAGGTTTTTGATTTGAGGAATGATATTCAAGTTGATGTTTGATTCTCTGGTTTTACTTTGAGGAATGAACTGCAGATTTTTTTTTTTAGAAGTTAAGAAAAGAAGTGGAAAGATGAATGAAGTATGTTTATATAACCTTGGTTAAATTTTAAATATTTATTTTTGAAGACAAATGACACTTGTTATCATAAGTTTACAAATGTTCATATGTAATCTAATAATTTTACACTTGTTATATTCCATTTTTGAAATTATGCCACATATACTTAAATGTTTTTGATATGTTTATAAATCCTTATATTATAATTTCAATTAATTAGGTATATATATATGTTATACCTACCTATATTAATTTATGCAATTTCCTTTTTATATTAACATAAGTAAAATTGTTTTTATATTTATTTATATATGTTTTGTATTTATTTTTATACTTATAACTAATCTTTTTTCTTCTTCATGTATTTATACTCTTTCAATGTCATAAACCATACTTCTTAAATTAACATATGTTTTGTTTAAATGTTTATTTATAAATTTACCTATATATATTTTTCATTTCATGATGTTCTTTAAATATACATCTATTTTTTATAAAGTAACTTTTTCAATATATTTATTTGAATTCCAAACCCAAACTTACATTAAATTTTAAAAATCAACTCATATATAAATATAATTTTAAACAAACATATATTTAATTTTATTTGAAAATAATAAATTTTGCCCATTCCTATAATTATATTAGGGAATTAATAAATATTTATTCAGATATAAATATTTATGGTTAGATTTATTTAATGTTGAATTTTATATTTTTATCACTAAAATAAGTATCTAAATGTATATATTTATTATCAAGTTTATTTGTTCAATTAATAAGTCAGGGTTTAATAAATTTAGTCCTGTTAATTACAAATTAACAGTTGCCCAAAAATCTGGTTGATCACAAAAACAATGTAAAATTTGTTTTTGACAATGAAGTTTAAAACAAGAGTTTATTTTAAAACAAAAACAAATAATATTTTAAGGCTAAAATAACTTTTTGAAAAATCTTTTGGAAAGATAATTTTAAGGCTAAATTATTTTGAAAAGCAGTTTTGAGAATCATTTTTGAAAAACCATTTTGAAGTCGTTTTGCAAGCTTCTTCCTGCAGAATATCTCATCACACCAGGACTCGAGAACTTGTACAAAACCGGGATGTTCGTGGGTTTGTAAGCCATTTGTCATAGGTTTGTAAGCTACTTGTCGTGGGTTTGTAAGCCGCTAAGAAGGTAGAAATGGGTTCCATCCTAAATGAAATTCGGAATGAAGATTTCCATGCTATTAGAAGTTTTAACAAAACTAGACACATATCTTGAAATCTTGATCTCGATACTCTAAAGTCTTCAATCTTGAGTCTTGAGTCTTTATACCGATCAGTCTTCAGTAATCAATACCTACATATACATATCTATAAATCTTGCATATACATATCTATCTAGACAACAATGTTAGTATATATTTTATAATAAGATAAGTTAAAAAGGTTGTTGTCATCAAAATCAACCTCTGAGTTCCTAACAGAATTTAATCTAACATTGTCGACATCGATTTCTCCAAAATCGAGAAAGCTTAACTTGTCGTCTCAATCCAAACCTACGATAGAAATTGCTTGACCTTTAAATTCAAGAGCTGCAAATTCACGATCTAAGAAACGAATGGAAAAGCAGAATCTAGAAGAAAAAGAAAAAAGTCCAAAAAGTACCATGAACTACAAGTCGAATGATATTTTGATATAACATTTCTATATTTGAAACACATCATATTGTGTTTAATATGTTAAATGATAGACGAATATAGCATTTGTAATTTTAAAACTAGTACCATTATCTGACTGTGCAAAATGATTGTTGGATATAACATAAGCATTTTCCAATTGAACAACGATAAAAAATGTGCAAAATGATACTTGAATTTAGCATAAGTATATCTAAAGTGAACTAGCATGAATAGAACATACAAAATGAAATTAGTATTCCGAAAAAGAACTGCCATGAATAGAATATGCAAAATGATAACTACATACGGCGTATGTATTTTTTAATGTAACATTTTAATCACAAAATTCACTACCATGTTTATGATATGCAAAATGATAGTTTAATGTAGCATTTGAATTATGTAGTCCACTATCATATTTAAAATATGCAAAATGATTGTTTAATGTAGCATTTTAATTATAAAGATCCATATTATTATTACAATATGCAAAATGGTATTTAATGTAACATTTAATCACAAAGTCCACTATCATCTTTATGACATGCAAAATGATAATTTAATGTAGTTTGAGTTATGAAGTCCACTATCATATTTTAAATATGAAAAATGATAGTTTGACATAACTTTTTTAGTTATGAAGTCCAGTATCAAAGTTACAATATGAAAAATGAGATTTAATATACCATTTTAATCACAAAGTCTGCTATCATATTTAAGGTGTACAAAATGATAGTCTAACATATCATTTGAGTTACGAAGTCCAATATCATATTTACAATATTCAAATGGTAGTTTAATATAGCATTGTAGTTATAAAGTCCAATATCATGATTACAATATGCAATATGAGATTTAATGTATCATTTTAATTACAAAGCCCACCAGCGTATTTAAGATATGCAAAATGATAGTTTAATATTGCATTTGAATTATAAAGTCCACCATCATGTTTATAATATGCAAAATGATATTTTAATGTTGCATTTCGATTACAAAGTCTATAACATGTTCACGATATGCAAAATATAGTTTAATGTAGCATTATATTTATGAAGTTCACTATCATGTGTAAAATATTCAAAATGATATTTTAATGTAACATTAAGTACAAAGTCCAATATTATGTCACGGGCTCAGTCAAAGGCTCGATCACGATATCGGTAATGGGATCGGTCACAGGCTCGGTTACAGATTCGGTCATCGAGATATATTGTTTAACCAAGCATACCATCGAATGAAAATGCTAACTAGATGTCAACCCTAATCGAGTACGTATGGATGCAAAATTCAACCCGATGCCAAACCTAATCAGCTACATATGAATGCAAAAGCAAACCGGATGTCAAACCTAATCAGATACATATGAATGCAACAACTAACCAAATGCCAAGCCTAATTGGGTATGTATGTATGCAAAAGTTAACAGAATACCAAGCCTAATCGGGTATATATTGAACCAATCTATACCAAAATATATTATTTAACCTAACATACCATCGAGTGTAAAAGCTAACCGAATACCGAGCCTAATTGGGTACATATGGATGCAAAATCTAATAGTATATCAAGCCTAATCAGGTATATATGGAACCAATCTATACCCAAGATATACTGTTTAATCGAGTGAACCATCGAATGTAAAAGCTAACCAAATATCAAGCCTACTCGGGTATGTGTGGATGTAAAAGCTAACTAGATGTCAAGCCTAATCGAGTACATATGAATGTAAAACCGAATCAAATGCCAAGCCTAATCGAGTACATATGGACGCAAAAGCTAACCAGATGTAAGCCTAATTGGGTACATATGAAACCAATCTGCCTAATTGGGTACATATGAAACCAATCTATACCCTAGATAAATTGTTTAACCATGCGTACAATTAAATGTAAAAGTTAATCGAATGCCAAGCCTAATCAGGTATGTATAGATCCAAAAGCTAGCCGATTGCCAAGCCTAGTTGGATACGTATGGATATAAAAGCAAACCAGAATTGAGTATGCATGGATGCAAATGCAAACCAGATGTCAAACCTAATTTAATGTCTAGTAGCATGTTTACGATATGTCAAATGATAATTTTATGTAGCATTTTGACTACGAAATCCATTAGCATGATTAAAAAAATATAAAATAATAATTTCATGCAGCATTTTTATACAAGGTCAAGTAGCATATTTATGATATGTGAAATGATATATGAAATGATAGTTTTATATGACATTTTAACCATGAAATATACTAGAGTGTTTATAACATGAAAAATGCAGTTTAATGATGCATTTTGTTAACAAAGTCTACTAGTATGTTTATGTTATCTAAAATGATAGTCAGTTGGGGGCATTTTGACTGTGAAGTCCATTGGCATGTTTAAAATATTCTAATTGATAGTTTAATGTCGCATTGCAATTACAAGGATCATTAGCGTTTATAAGATATTTGATATGATAGTTTGATTTGACATTTAAGTATGAAGTCAATTATCATATTTCTAGAATGATGAACTATTGGGTAATTGCAAAAATATGAAAAGTTTGTAATACAACCATAAATTACACTACCGTATGTTTACTCCTATTACCATCAATTATACTGAAATGCTATATACAACTAGCATAGTGCAAAAACTTGATATTCAATGTTTGTACTGTGAAAATCATAAACAGTATATATTGTTGAGTACTTAGAAATGTTTAAAAATATTAAATACACCTGTAAATTCCACAATATTTGTGAATAATATAGAAAATTAATAATTAAAATATAACACTATATACATATCGCATTACACTTTAACAAATACAACAACAGTTTGAAGCTTACTAGAAATACAATCAACATCATATACACAATCTAAAACTAACAAAAGCAACATTCAACACCAGATACAAAGTAATAAGGCAATAAAAGACTAAATTGCATAATATACACAGAAATGCTTGTCTCATATATCATAATCATATGAAAGATATAGTAATAACATACAGAAACAAAAAACTATTCAAAAAACAACACCATTCATTAATAATTCAGTACATGTCAAACCCCCAGTTAAGATCAACATCCTGTTTAAACTCCATAGCATTCACAAGCAGGCAGCGATGCACTCAAACTAAGTGCTCATGGCAGCATCTTCTATTCTAGGTATCACAAAGCACAACGAGGATGGCGAACTCAACTCAAATAATTTAGAACGGAGGAGCGAGGATCTCGATCTTCATTTGAGAGAAACGGGGAAGTGAGATGCATCTTCGAGTCGGCATCTTCAGGCGAATAACAACAACGAGTTTGGGAAGATGGAGCGACAAAATTTACTCAAGGAGAAGCAAAGATCGATTTAATTTTTAGTAGTCGGCATGATTTGAGATCGAAATTGAAGAAACGCACGATTTAATTTTTTGTAAAGATTTTCCTTCAACCAAAATTATAAATTTCGTATCTTTAAAAAATAAAAAATATGCGCATCTCTTAGGCGAAAAAGTGATATGTTTTTCCTTCAGCCCATTTTTCTGGATATTAAATTATATTAGAATACTAATATAAGTTAAAAAGAGTTTCACCTCTCTTAATCTATTGGCTAGTAAGATTCTAAAGTAAGCAATTATTGGTGAAAGCATCTAAATGTCTTGAAGAGCTTGAGGGATCAATTTCTAACCTGTTGATGATCCAAGGCATTATAGTACACACTTTCAAAATGTTTATAATATGCAGTTTACTTTGCTATTTAAACAAGGGTTAGTAGGATAAAGGTTTTAAGAGTAATTATCTATCAAGAGAAATTTTGTTCTTTGCTATTTCGATATATACGAAGTTCATATTTATTTATAACAGTTTTCCTTTTCAAATTACACAGAGTTGATATTTATTGTAGTATCTACGCTTCTGAACTTTAATACTTTTGGCTCTATGTATGAAGTATAATTTGTGTATATTTATATAGTACGATCAGCTATACCTCATTTTTACTACACCTCAAATCTCATGATTTCAACCACATGTTTCGAATTAAGTTATATACATTCATCCTCCTGAAATGACAAAAGAGAGAAGATATATTATTTATTTAGAATATGTGTCTGAGATCAAGGAACTAGAGGTGTAGCAAAAAATGTGGTGTAGTCGATCATAGCATACACACACACATACATACACATATATATATGCAAGGATCGGCTCCACCTCACTGTCGCTAAACCTTGAATCCCCTCTGATTTCAACCCTATAATTAATCCTTTAATTGGTTACTCTAATTAATTATCCTATAGTCACTTAAATTAAATTAATTAACCCATAATCACTTCCATTAGTTAATTATCTTTAACTAATTACATTCACTTATTAACCTTAAATTTATCACTTAAAGTAATTAACTATCCTCTAATTAATTACATTCGATAATTACTCTTCAATTTGTAAAATCTTGAATAATTAAGATAAACCACCTACTTTAATCACTTATTTTCATCAATAAACTTATTTGAATACATAAGCTTTGAAATTAATTTAGTCAAAACACCTCTTATTAAAGTTTTTAATATACTTATATTTTGAAAAATGTCTGATAAGGGCCTTGGAAACATGTTCCTATCTATTTGCTTTGAAAACTGACTACAAATTTCCTTTTTGTTTTTAAACCTTAAAAGAAAATCAAAGCAAACCCGATTCCCAAATGAAAACCCGAGCCACATGTCAAAATTCTCGAGTCAAAACTGGGTTACTCACAAACTCACAAACTTCGAGTCCAACGCGAACGTGACTTCGAGCCCAACACAAGAATGACCATCTTCCCCATCTCCTCTACAACTCCCAGCTACACCATACACTCGTGCACCATGCACGATGATCTAACCATCGTCGATCAACTCTGAAACCTTTAGCAAGTCGTCCCAGCCTTCCTCGGACATACCAACCACCCATCACTATCGATTAGGCGAAAAATCAAAAACGAGCCACTCAACTTCAACCTATAACCCAACCTACTCATCAATTCCCTTTTGCACCGCCATTACTGCCCACCGGAAAATCCACAACTGTTAGTCCATGAGTTGATGGTTTTGATGACAATAACCTTAGAATAGGTTATAATATATAAATACTAACATTATAAGTTTAGATATATATATGTATATGCAGGATTTAACCATGTAGGTAACAAGAATGAAGACTGTACAGTATAGAGATTCAAGATATCAAGATTGAAGACTCATGAGTATCAAGATTATCAAGAGTTCAAGAATTTAGGTAATTTATTCTTTAATTAGAAATTTTGTTAAAACTCATAGTAATGCACTGACATCTTAAAATCCAATTTATTCGTGGGATGGAATCCACTTCGAGCATGTTAAAGGGATGGAACCCTAAGTAGGATGGAACCTACGAAAATCTAGTGGAATATTGTTTTGTATCCGCTAACTTTTTATTCAAAATAATTTTTCAAAATTATATCTTATTTTCAAAATGATTTCAAAACCTTCCATTTAAAAGCATCAAAAACCTCTATCCTGATTTTAAATAATTTTAGCCTCAAAATCATCTTTAATTTCAGAGTCAAATTACTCCTGATTTTAAACTATTTTTTAATATAATATATTTAACTTTTAAATATTTATACTTAAATTTAAATATAAAATTATAGTTAAATTCTATACATATTATTCTCTATATTTACTTATGAATTTTAACTATAGTCAAGTATATTTATAAAGTTTTAAATAATTTTAATATAAGATAAATGTTATTTTCAAAGAAAATCAAATTAAAAAAAAAGCTTTGGGATGTCGACATACCCATGGTGACCATGTCGACATGGTGTCAGTTCAGTTCAAAATTTAAATTTCAAAAGAAGTGTCTATTCGCCATAACTCTTCATGAATAGACATGGCTGTTGTTCTTCTATAAATAGGGGTTAATTTCAACGAATTTATCATCATATTTTCTGGTTTTTCACTCCTCCTCTTCTTCCACTTTTCTTAATACAAATTGTTATCATTACTCTGCCGAAATCAACATTGAATCGAGCTCGATCATTCGTAGTTTGACTCTCTATCACTCTCTCAACAAGATCCTCAGTGCTATTCAGAGTTATAGGTTTTCTGTGATCAACTTAGCGAGAAATTGTGTGATTGTAGCCTTGAAAATCAATCAAGCGAGATAAGGTGTGATTGTAGCCTTGGGAAATCAATTGGGTGAACTTGTTGCCCGTAAAATCAAGTGGGTTAACTTGTTGCCCGTAAAATCAAGTATCTCTATCCAGAGGATTGTGATTCTGGAGGGTGTACCTCGTAGCCTTGGAATCGAGGGTGTAATTGTAAAGATTGATTCTGAAAGGAAATTCGTACTTGTGTTACGGGACTGGATGTAGGGTAACTCCGAACCAGTATAAAATCCGGTGTGTTCTTTCCTTTACTGCCTTTTATTTTATTTCTGCATCTGTGTTTGTTTCTGTGATCATATCTATATCTGTATATTGCATACATCTGTGTATAAATCAACATAAACTCATAAAGGTTTAGTAATTCTTTATAAAAACTATTCACCCCCCTCTAGTGTTAACGCTAGCCTTAAGATCCGTAATCCGCATTTCTCACAATTGGTATCGGTGCCAGGTTTTCAAAGTTTCATAATTTGATTTTTGAAAAAGTTTTTAAAATGCCTATATTTGTTAGTACTAGTTTAGAAATATTCAAATCATCATTGTTTCATGAGTCTGCATATAATCAATATTCAAATTCAAGTTATCTATCAAAATTGTTTGATGGCAGGAATCATGCTTTATGGCTGTTAAGGAATCAATCCACAACGAAAAAATTGTGCAGATCAGAAAGAACAAATGGATACTTGATAGTGGATGTTCTAGACACACGACTGGCAATCCAGATATACTGAATGATATGATATACAAAGACGGAGGACTGGTTAACTTTGGAGACAATTCAAAAGGATATGTGATTGACATCGGCAAAATCGGTAATTCTGAAACTCCTACTATTACTAATGTTTTGCTAGTTAAGAATCTGAAACATAATCTACTAAGTATAAGTCAACTCTGCAATAAAGGATATAAAATTAAATTTGAAAAAGATGAATGTCACATCGAAGATAATAATTCAACCATAATATTTGAGGGAGTCAGAAAAAGAATATTTATATTCTTAGTATGAAAGTTTCAAATGATAACCCGTGTCTGTTGGCAAATACAAGTGACCCTTGGATTTGGCATATGAGATTTGGGCATTTGAATTTCAAACTCTTATCTAGACTGTTAAAATATGATCTAGTAAGAGGTCTCCCTAAAATGAATTTTAAAGTAGATAGTTTATGTGATGCATGTCAATTAGGAAAACTTAGAAAAAGTTCCTTTAAATTAAAAGATATGATTTCAACTTCAAAACCTCTTGAATTACTTCATCTTGATTTATTTGGTCCATCTCAAATTCTATCAATAAATCATAGTGAATATGTTTTTGTGATTGTAAATGATTATTCTAGATTTACATGGACAATATTTTTGAAGCATAAAAGTGATACTTTTGAATGTTTTAAGACCTTTTCAAAAAGAATTCAAAATCAATTTTCTCTAAAAATTATAACTATTCGAAGTGATCACGGTGGTGAATTTGAAAATGAAAAGTTTGAGGAATTCTGCAATAAAAAGGGAATAACTCACAATTTTTTATTTTCGAGAACTCCACAACAAAACGGAGTAGTGGAACGTAAAGATAGGACGATTCAAGAGTATGCGAGAACTATGCTTTCAGATAGTAATTTACCAAAGAATTTTTGGGCAGAAGCAGTTACTACCGCCTGTTATATTTTAAATAGAATTTTAATTAGACCTCTAACTGATAAGACATCTTATGAACTTCTTTATTCAAAGAAAGCTAAGGTATCTTATTTCAGAATTTTTGGAAGTAAATGCTTTATTTTAAATACAAAAGATAATTTAGATAAATTTGATCCTAAATCTGACAAAGGAATCTTTATCGGATACTCTAATAGAAGTAAAGTATACAGAGTGTTTAATTTAAAAACTAACACCATTGAAGATACAATGCATGTTTCATTTGATGAAAATTTCAAAATTTTTGAAGATACAAATGATGAAGAGGATTTAATCACTCAAAATCAAAAATCAATTGAAACTAATAATGAAATTAATCATCCTAATAAAAGGTCTAAACTTTTGAAAGATCTTCCTATAGAAAATATACTGGGAGATATGCAATCTGTTGTTAAAACTAGAAATCAATTAAGTCAAATGAGTAATGTAGCTTTTATATCAACTATTGAACCCAAAAATTCAAAAGAAGCATCAACTAATGATTCATGGATTTTGGCTATGCAAGAAGAATTAGATCAATTTACTAGAAATGACGTTTGGGAACTTGTTCGTAGACCTGAAAATAAAACTATAATTGGAACTAAATGGGTTTATAAAAATAAAATGAATGAACAAGGAGAGGTAGTTAGAAATAAAGCTCGATTAGTCGCTCAAGGTTATTGTCAAGAAGAAGGAATAGATTTTGATGAAATCTTTGCTCCCGTAGCAAGATTGGAAGCCATTAGGATTCTACTTACTTTCGCAAATCATAATAATTTCAAATTATTTCAAATGGATGTTAAAAGTGCCTTTTTAAATGGATTTGTAAAAGAAGAAGTAAATGTTGAACAACCGCCACTTTTTGAAAATGATAAATTACCAAATCATGTTTACAAACTTAAGAAAGCTTTATATGGTCTAAACAAGCTCCTAGAGCCTGGTATGATAGACTTAGATCTTGTCTATTACAATCAAATTTTGAAATTGGTAAAGTAGATAATACTCTTTTTATTAAAAGAAATAAAAATGATATTTAACTAGTACAAGTTTACGTAGATGATATCATTTTTGGATCAACTAACTTTGAAATGAATAAAGAATTTTCTGAAATAATGACAAAAGAGTTTGAGATGAGTCATATGGTTGAATTAAATTTCTTTTTAGGATTACAAATAAAACAATTAGATAATGGTACCTTTATTAGTCCAGAAAAATATGCTAAAGATGTAATTAGTAAATTTGGTTTGACTACTGCAAGTGGAAAACCCACTCCCAAGGCAACTAATGAGTACCTTAGTAAAGAAGATCTCTTGAAAGATGTAGATCAAAAATTATATAGAGGAATGATTGGATCACTACTCTATATTACTGCTAGTAGACCTGATATTATGCATAGTGTTTGTCACTGTGCCAGATATCAATCTCAACCTAAAGAGACCCACTTAAAAGCCATAAAACGAATCATAAGATATGTTAAACACACATCTGATTATGGTTTATTTTACCCCAAAAATGATTCTTTTGACTTAATATCTTACTGTGATGCTGACTATGCTGGTTGTAAATCAGGCCGAAAAAGTACAAGTGGGACTTATCACTTTTTGGAGCATTCTCTGGTTTTCTGGCTTAGTAAAAAGCAAAACACAGTTTCTTTATCAACAACTGAAGCAAAGTATATTTCTGCTGCTTTGGCTTGTTCTCAAGTAATATATATGCAACAAACTTTAAAAGATTATGGTTTAAAATTTTCAAAATCACCAATTTATTGTGATACTACAAGTGCGATAAATTTATCCAAAAATACTACTCAACATGCTCGAACTAAATATATTGATATCAGACATTATTTTCTCAGAGATAATATAAGTAAGGAAGTAATCACTCTAGATTATATCAATTTCGAGAATCAAATTGCTGATATCTTAACAAAACCATTAAATGAATCTATATTTACTAAATTAAGAAGAGAATTAGGTATTTGTTCAATAACTAAAATATAAAATATAAATAAACAAAAGTATAATTAAAATTAATTCAAAATAAATTAAATAGGTAAAAATTCAAAGACTATGTCGACAAACAATGTTTTTAAAATTTTGAAATTTGCCACCAAAATTCAAAATAATTGGTTATATATTCTTCACTTTTTCAAAAATTTATTCATCCTTTCTGTTATCTCTTTGTTCTTCTCTCTGAAATCAAATAATCAATGGCCTCCTCTTCTATATCAGACATAAAATCAACCTTTTCGTTCCCCTCTCCTACGTCTTGTCCATTTCAACATACTACTCTCGTGACTAAAATAGAGGACTTTCTGAAGGATGCACTTCAGATGATGACTGAAATTAAAGTAATTCAACTCCGTATGGCAAAGGAACAAGAGAGGCAAGGCAAGATTCTTAGGAATTTGCAAAAATTTATAATGGATAATCAAGCCAACCCTATCATGATTGATGAAGATTCTTCACTCAATCAAGAACAAGAAGCCAGCAAAGAAGAAGAACCCATGGAAGAAGCGCATGCGGAGGATGATGATGACCAAGTCGTGTGTGTTGGAGAAGTGTGTTTTGACAAGAATGAGAATCTTGTCGAACAACGTGGAAATTTCTGTTTCCACTATCCAAACTGTTTGATTCATAGATCTCCTATGTTCAAAAACACACATTAGTTTCTTCTCTTTCTTTACCATTGTTATTTATTCCTTCTTACATTTACAACAAAAATGTACACATAACTATATGATTAATAAACTAATTGTGTTCTTATATGTGTTCTTCCTATTAATACATATAACTATACAATTATTATATACTTAAGATAGTTAGTAGTTTAGGATTAGATTTATTATTAGATCTAACTGTTGATTATTTATGATAACACTATCATTATAATCACATAGAATATTAGATTTAGCGAGAGTTATATAGTTTGAAATTATAAAGTTTAGAGTTTGTTTTTGTTGATGACAAAGGGGGAGAAATATAAAATAGGGTAGTTAGGCATAAATTAAGGGGGAGTTATCGGTTAAGGGGGAGTTATTAGGATAAGAAGTAATATTTTATAAACAAAGGTTGTCATCATCAAAAAGGGGGAGATTGTTAGTCCATGAGATGATGGTTTTGATGACAACAACCTTAGAATAGGTTATAGAATATAAATACTAACATTATAAGTTTAGATATATATGTATATGCAGGATTTAACCATGCAGGTAACAAGAATGAAGACTGTACAGTATAGAGATTCAAGATATCAGGATTGAAGACTCATGAGTATCAAGATTATCAAGAGCTCGAGAATTCAGGTAATTTATTCTTTAATTAGAAATTTTGTTAAAATTCATAGAAAAGCACTAGCATCTTAAAATCCAATTTATTCATGGAATGGAATCCACTTCGAGCCTGTTAAAGGGATGGAACCCTAAGTAGGATGGAACCTATGAAAAATATAGTGGAGCATTGTTTTGTATCTGCTAACTTTTTATTCAAAATGATTTTTCAAAATTATATCTTGTTTTCAAAATGATTTCAAAATCTTCCTTTTCAAAGCATCAAAAACCTCTATCCCGACTTTAAATAATTTCAGCCTCAAAATCATCTTTAATTTCAAAGTCAAATTACTCCTGATTTTAAACTATCTTTTAATATAATGTATTTAACTTTTAAATATTTATACTTAAATTTAAATATAAAATTATAGTTAAATTCTATACATATCATTCTCTATATTTTCTTATGAATTTTAACTATAGTCAAGTATATTTATAAAGTTTTAAATAGTTTTAATATAAGATAAAGGTTACTTTCAAAGAAAATTAAATTAACAAAAAATGCTTTGGGATGTCGACATACCCATGGTGACCATGTCGATGAGTTCAAAATTTAAATTTCAAAAGAAGTGTCTATTCGCCATAACTCTTCATGAATAGACATGGCTGTTGTTCTTCTATAAATAGGGGTCAGTTTCAACGAATTTATCATCGGATTTTCTGGTTTTTCACTCCTCTTCTTCTTCCACTTTTCTTAATACATATTCTTATCATTACTCTGCCGAAATCAACATTGAATTAAACTCGATCATTCGTAGTTTGATTCTCTATCACTCTCTCAACAAGATCCTTAGTGCTATTTAGAGTTATAGGTTTTTTGCAATCAACTTAGCGAGAAAAGGTGTGATTGTAGCCTTGAAAATCAATCGAGCGAGATAAGGTGTGATTGTAGCCTTGGGAAATCAATTGGGTGAACTTGTTGCCTGTAAAATCAAGTGGGTGAACTTGTTGCCTAGAAAATCAAGTATCTCTACCCAAAGGATTGTGATTCTGGAGGGTGTACCTCGTAGCCTTGAAATCGAGGGTGCAATTGTAAAGATTGCTTTTGAAAGGAAATCCTACTTGTGTTACGGGACTGGACGTAGGGTAACTCCGAACCAGTATAAAATCCGGTGTGTTCTTTCCTTTACTGCCTTTTATTTTATTTCTGCATCTGTGTTTGTTTCTGTGATCATATCTATATCTGTATATTGCATACATCTGTGTATGAGTCAACATAAACTCAAAAAGATTTAGTAATTCTTTATAAACACTATTCACCCCCTCCTCTAGTGTTAACGCTAGCCTTAAGATCCGTAATCTGCATTTCTCACAACAATTCTGTCCAGACCTTCGCCAGAGCCCTTTGCTCCATTACCCCTTCATCCGATCCAACCCGACTCAAAGTCATTGTCTTCGAGAATAACCATGACTCAAACACAACCTAAACCCTAGATTGCCATCGCCCGCTCACCACGACGTTCCAGAAAATACTAGACTATTTTTCCCACCATCCTCATCCCACGAGCTACCTCTGACATGAACCATGAATCTCAGATCGACATCGATCGACGAAAATTGACAGTTAACCCAAAACTAATCAACTCATAATTTCTCACTATTTACAAGTAAAAAAATCATGGTTTTGCTTTTAAAAATCTTAGATTTTGAAGTCAAATTCAATTATTCAATCAAAATATGGTAATTTGATAACCAAATTCTGATATTAATTTGTCCTTCATTGAAGTATTTTATTTTTGAAATATTTACAAAATATTTTTACTTGAATCAATTTTAAAAATGAAGTTTATTCACCTACAAACATTTTTATTTCAGAGATCAAAGCCTAAAAATCACTTAAGTGGATGATTTAATTTTTTGAATCAGGTTTTTCAAACCTGTATTGTTTTCAATAGAGGCATGCTTAGCCTTTTTCAGACATGAACAAATATATAAATATAAAAATCATTTTTAACATCATACATAATAAAATTCATATCATACTTCAAGCATTCATCACATGCCAATTCAAGATATTTCAGATTTTAAGAGTTTTACCCATATGTATCTATAAAACAGAGAATAGGTTTATGCTTTCTAAAGTAGTGGTTACTCACCTCTTTTGTTTGAACAAAGCAGGTTTTGAAGCGGTTTAAACTTTGAAAACTTGAATTGTCACTAAACTCTGAAACTTGTTTAACTGGAACTTTGATTTGCTACTGATCTAAGTTACTTGAAACTGAGATGAATTTGAATAGCTTGCTTTTAAACTCGAATTGCCTACTAATATGAGATGATCTTGTTTTTACTTCAGCTTGAATTTGTTTTCTGATTTTGAATTTGAGAAAATATTTCTTGATTTTGTTTTACTGGATTATTCCAGATTTTTGTTTCTTAGTTTTTTTGAAAGTGAAGGTAGGAAAAAAGTGAAGAGAATAGATATATGTTTATATTGGTTTAATTAGGCTTTATTAAAGATAAAGAAAATAATAAAAAAAACAAAGTAATGACACTTGTCTTTTACAATAGTTAATCACCTTACACTTGTTATAAAAAAGATTAATATGCTAACATATGTAATTATGCATGAATTTATTAATTTTAAATGTTTTAAAAAGCTTTTATAATTAATTTTCTAACTAATAATTACATATCTTATTTTATTTAATATAATCGTTTAAAAGAAAATAATATAAAACAAACTATATTCTAAATAAAATCATATATAATATATTTTTAAATCCAAAACGTATTTTATATACATATCGTTTGAATTTCAAATTCTAATCCAAATTCAAATTCAAATTCAAATTCAATTTAAAATCCAATTTAAAATCAACACAAATATATATATATATATATATATATATATATATATATATATATATATATATATATGTTAGCACCAGAATTGGTCACTAACACCCTTGAGTAGAGTTACGTAGAGAGATTAATGAAGAAAGTAAATTCAAACAGAGAATGATATGCTAAATTAAACGCGGGAAACAAGAACACCAGATTTATAGTGGTTCGGCGTAACTGCCTACGTCCACTTTGAGGTTAATCTTTATTGCTTTTCTCAATAATCGACTACAGATACAATCCGTACACCAACTATTTGATTACAATTGTTAAGAAAAAAGATAAGTCTTGAATAAGTCTTTAATGCGGCAGAGTCTCCCCAGTGTTCTTGAAAAAAGGTCCTTTTCACTGTGCATCTTCCTCTCTATTTATAGACGAAGATGGGTTGGACTTCCCTAGTGGGCGTAGTTAGACAGTTCGGCCCAAAATGAATGAACTCTGTGTATCGAACCACAAATGCCGATCGGCAAATGTCGAGCGCTTCCTTGATGCCGAACGAGAACCGATGCCGGTCGAGGGGAGATGCCGAATGAGGCTGGAATGCCGAACGGGGCAGTCTATGCCGAACGGGACAGTGTATGCTGAACGGGGCAGTGTATGCCCAACGAGCTTAATGCTGATCGAGATTGAATGCCGAACGACTCTGTCATGCCGAACGACCCTCAATGCCGAACGAGGTCTGGATGCCGAACAGTGTGGAATGCCGAACGAATTTGCCATGCCGAACGGCCCTCAATGCCGAACAGAAATGCTATGCCGAACGCGCTGGATGCCGAACGGTACACAAATGCCGAGTCCCTAGTTGCCTAGTCAAACCTCCAGGTAAAACTTGCCCTCCAAAGTGCATCATGTGGTCAAACGTGATGCGCTTTGAATCACGAGTCCTCCGTGCTTTGCTTCGAGCCTTGGCTTAGTCTTCTCGATAGTATTTTCTCTTGAATACCAATCGAGGCAATGTATGCCGAACGACATGCTGATGCCAAGCGATATACAAATGCCGAGCGACGTACAAATGCCGAACGACATATTGCCGAACGAGGGTGATGTACTGACCGGTTCTACTGGTTGCTGACCATTCGACTTCCCTTCTCTTCTATTTAAGCCAAGACCACTTCTTCCTGTCACTTTCACTTTTGCCTCCACATTTCAGAACCTACGAAAATGCCTTCCTTCAGACTCTTCCAATAATTCAACTTCCTTTCTGACTCCCAAATCCTACACGTCACTTCTCGACTGCTCTCAACCACAATCTTAAGAAGATTCCGCTTCCAAACCAAGCATATCTCCGAAATGCTACCCTCTTCTTTAGGTATGAGCTAAGACAAGACTTGAACTCACAACCTTCTTTTAACCTACGAACAACGATACTCGTGTAGATTAGGAAGGCTAAACAGGCCTTGGGATTAAATGAAGAGGAAGATGGAAGAAGGCGTTGGCTGTCTGATGACGGTGAGGGTTGGGATGCCTGGTTGCAGGTGGTGTGTGAGTTGAAGTGGTGGTCGACCGGCCACCTTGTAGGATATTTAGGTTGTACAAAGGATGGAGTTGAAAGATGATGTATAAATGTGGCTCGGCATGATTTATTAATGCCGAGTGATTAGAAGGGAGCATGGGAGTGGAGTTGGAGTTAAGGCCTTGTGTGCTGAGTGGTGTGGATCGGCATGGCCATGGTTCGGCATGATCTCTCCATGCCGAACGAGGTTGAAGGGGAAAAACAGAAAGGAAGTAGGAATTGGTAGGATGCCGATCGACATGGCTCGGCATGACCTGTCGAAGAACTCGGCCAAGCCGGTCGGGAGAGACGGAGGGAAAGAGGAAAAGTAATGTTAAGGGTAGAATACCGATCGAAGTGGCTCGGCAGAAGCACGGTTCGGCATGATTTGCCACGTGCCGAACGGGATTGAGGCCGAGCGTTATTTAGGCCGAACGAAATTTAAGCCGAACGACATTTAGGCCAAGCGGCCTTTAGGTCGTATGTTTCAAGTGTCCCTTGGCCTTGACCTTTGATGAATAGATAACAATGGTCAAAATCATTCCGACTTGAACATAACCCTCGTCGAATTCACTTATCGCATGCTTAATCATATGACAAAAACAAGGACAAGGACTTAAGCAAACCAGCATATCGAACTAATCCGGACTGATAACTCCCCAGTTTCAACAAACATAACTCTGAATTTAAATCGATAAAAACAGATAATAGCCTTCAACATTGAATGCCAATGTCCGAGTCCAAAATCGAAAACATCATAAGACAGGCTTTCGGAGACGGTCAGGATGGCGGTCTTCGAAGACGACAGTTCAAAGCTCAACTTTATATCGTCAACTCTGTGACTTTTAACTTCTCAGCACTTGTATTTGAATGATCGCACTAGTTCACACACCATACGGGGGGAATATTTATGCTGTTAAGTCTAATGTCGAGTATTTTTCAAGTATAGTTCAAACAGGTATTCTGTTAGATTCAATCTTCATTAGAGATTTCTAGGAAATCTAGATCTGCTACGATCTCAGATAGACCCGGGCCATCCTCTCGACAAGAAGTCGTAGATACTTCACATCCGTCAACTACCCCTGCTCAAGACATTCCGAACCCTACGACTGCATCTATCGACTTGGCTCTCGACGCTTTAGAGGCAGCGATTTTTCTAGATGACCCAATCGATTCTCAGCCTTCAAAGATTAATGAGAGTACGCTCCGTTGGATTTTCTCTGTCCACGGAATCCCCTTTGATGATGTATTAGTTCCATCGGGGCATGATCGTCCGCACTTGCCCCCATTCGGATACATAACTTGCAACAAATTCATGTGCCGGGTTGGCAGCGTGCAACGTTCAACTTATTCCTTCGAGATGTGGTGCAGTATATCGACGTTGCCCTATCACAACTACATCCAAACGGCCACACATTCATCTACAGCACCTGCATCCTCTTCATGAGTGTCCTCTCTAGGCTTTCGACTTCGGGCGATATCCGATACATATATTGCATCAAGAGAAGGAAGGATAGCCCGTCTTTCGTGTTTCTTGAGCCGTACAACAAATGTAAAATCTTAACTGGGGCATGGAGTAAATTTGCCTAGTACAAGCAAGAATGGTTTTATGTGCGCTGTCCTCCCGGTTTTGTGAAGAGATGGGTGGAAGGAAGTAAGTCTTTTTCCTGGATCGATACTCATGCTTGATTGAAGCTATACCTTTTCGAACTCTCTTCCATCTTTTCAGGTATTAATCCGCATCCCGAGGGCCCTGGATATTCTGAAGCCGTCGAAGGTATTCGAGCCATTCTCGCCGAAGACCGGGACATCAGAACCCTCATTTCAAATGAGACGCTTATAAAGTTCGGGCTGTTGGCAGAAGGTCGCCGGATAAGCCTCCCTCAGGGCGCTACAATACCTCAGCCTGCTTCTAGCAAAGGGAAAAAAACAAGCCGAGTCTTCAGCACGTAACGCCCCTGACACACTAGAAGAGGGGGAAATTAAAGAAATTGAAATGCCTGAGGCATAAGATGAGAACGTTAGTCCTACTCGGGATCCGATAGTCGAAGTTCATGACATTGAGACGTCGCCTTCCCCTTCGAAGGGGAAGAAAAAACTAACATATAGACTGAGGAGGAAAACAGTCGGTAGAACTTCTAAAGTTACGCTTGTTCCAATGGAGAAAAATGCTTCCTCACAACATTTAGAAAGTTCACTAAAAGGCCTGTCGAACCTGTCCATACCTGACGATCTACTCAACTACGACTTCGACGATTGAGAGGCCCTTAAGCTTCATTCGCCCATAAGAGGTGATACAAGCGTTCAAGTTCAAAACCAGGGAGAAAAAACTCCTATTAGTAAAGAAACTGGTTCGTCGGGGGGAAACACTAGGACACACACGAACACGTGCACTCCACCTTACACTTAAGTTTCCGCTGTCACCCTACTCTTTGCTAACTCACCGTTATTTAAACTTTGTGTAGGTGACATGGGGCGCACGCATGGACTTGATCGCCTTCGCGGGTCATCGATTTTCCACCAATATGGCTGGGATTCGGGCTCCGGCGGGCGCCGAGATAGAGATGAATCTAGTGACCGAGACTACTACCGCCGGGAGTCATCACACCGAAGAAAAACTTATAATCAGCCCTCATATCCTCTCGATCCTCCCTCTCAATCTGAATAGAGCAAAGAGAAATCTAGACATAGGGGATCTCAGCCTGAGGCACATCGGGATCAACACTCTGGTTCATCAAGTATCAGGCAATCTCAAGATCCCCACAAATCGCCTGCGGTCTCTAAGTAGACCCCTCTTACTCCCATGACCGATCCAATGGTGCTGAGCGGCTTTCTGAACTTAAAGCCTCATTTTCGAAGATATGCTTTGATGGCTTAAAGTTTCTTCCAACGATCCACCATATTCCAAGGCATGTGAAGCAAAGTGCTATCGCTTGTACCAATGATGTCTATGTACAACATGATGCGTTCGTGCACTTAGCTGAGAAAGTTTTGGAAGTTTCCATAGAGCGTCAGCATGAGATAGATCGCCTGAAGCTTGAGGCTATTCACGATAAAGACATTATTAAAGCTCAGGACGAAGAGCTTGCTTCTTATAAGTCTCCTCTTGAAGCCACCCAGCAGAGCGCTAAAGATACTACTGAGGCCGTTACTCATCTGGAGTCAACCTATAAAAAAGAAATCGATGAGGCGGTACAACGCTGTGGGGCCTTGGCTTTGGAGGAAGACTCAGTACAGAAGGAGAGGGACACCTTTGCCTTTTGGGTTAAAGAACTGGAGGAGCAACTCCATAAATAAAAGGAGGAGAAGACCGCTGCCCAAGAAGAGTCGCAACGATATTGTGACGAGATCGTTGCCACATGACTTCTAAAGGCGAAGCTTGAGGATGAACTTTCCAAGGCTGAGATGCTAAAGAATAAAGCCCGTGAAGAGGGCAAGAAGATAGCGTCTGCGGAGGTCGACTCCCACCTTGAGGCGCCTAAAGAAGCAGGTGGGGAGGAGGTCAAAAGCATGTTCGACCCACTAATTGCAGAATTCAATGCCCGCGTCCTCATGCACCGAGATTTAACTTTTCTGGGTGAGGGCTACCTCGAATATTTAGCTGAGGCATGGGAGACCTTAGTAGAAATCAAGAAGGTTGAACTTGGTACCGAGGAGGTTGATGAAGGAGCTTTGATAAAAGAATTTCTTAAGGGAAACGAGCCTTTGGACCTGTCTGTGGCAAAAGCTCTTTACTGCAAAGGCTCCTCCACAACGAAAGAGAAAGAGGTTATTGCCGGTCCATCTGGGATCGAGTCTCAAGCTCATGTGCCCACTAAGCCAACCGATCGGTAGATACTTGATCCCTTTGAGCAGCACATCGGTTATGACCCGGAGGACCCCGACCTTGGCGTTCACATTTTGTCTCCCATTCCAGAGGGTGAGACCCCTCGGACAGCTGAGAGCCAGCCGGAACCTGGTAGATAACACTTTACTTTAACATTCCAAAAGTCATCGTTTTTCTCCAGGGGCCATTGTATTTTAATGCTTGTTTTTCATGATTTTGTGCAGGCCGTTCTGATCCCGAGCCCACTTCGAGGAGCGATGTCGCCAAGGAGATGAAGGAAAAGACAAGCGAGGCTACTCACATCGAGGAGACTCCCGGTCCAGATGCTCAGGTGATCGAAGCGCTTGATGAGGATAAGTTTGAGACTTCCTCTCCCATCGATGGGGATTATGAAATCGAAATTACAGGCGCCTCTGAACACACCTCTAAACTAAGCATGAAGGAGCAGCTTAAGAAGGAGAAGAAAAAGACGATAGAGATCAAAGTCGAGCTGCAAGCTATGGATGTGGACGATCCTATGAATAAGCCGTTGAAGGTCATCCTTCCTGGCGGGTCCAAGCCCTTGGAAGTTCCCTGTATTTCTTCAGTTTTCACCTCCCCATCAAAGAAAACTATCAAGGGCGAACGCATGGGAGAGAGGTCGTCTGGAAAAAAGTCGAAGAAGTAGTCGTCGCTCTCGTTCAACGAGAGTTAGTTTAGATTATGTAATTACTTTTTATTTTCGTAGCCCATGTAAATAAACTTTTGACTTCGAATTTTGGGGGAGTTGTACTAGAAACTTATTTTTGATGAATAAAACTTAGTTCTTTTGCCTTTCAAAGGACTTCTGTTGTTTGGTTTTCTATATAACTGTGGTCAAAACCCAAGCTATTGCGAGTTACATGAACTTCTCGATTCATCGTCAAATAATTTGATAACGTTTTGGCATTGCACATTCTTTATTCCATGCTTCGGGTACTTAGAATATTTTCCAGTCCGCATGCCAAGGGTTCGGTGACTTCAAGCCATTTGTATCCAATCCGCCCTCAGGGGACTTGGACATTTAAATCGTTTATACTCTGGTCCGCACTCCGGGGCTCAGGGTACTTCAGTCAGTGCTTCAAGGACTTGGAGATTTTGAGTCGTTTATACTCTGGTTCGTATTCCATGGACTCGGAGTACTCCAGTCCGCACTTTGGGGACTTAGAGATTATGAGTTGTTTATACTCTGGTCCGCACTCCGGGGACTTAGAGTACTCCAGTCCGCACTCCGGGGACTTGGAGATTTTGAGTCATTTATACTCTGGTCCGCACTCTGCGGACTTAGAGTACTCCAGTCCGCACTCCAAGGACTTGGAGATTTTTAGTCGTTTATGCTCTGGTCCGCACTCCGGGGACTCAGAGTACTCCAGTTCGCACTCCGGGGACTTAGAGATTTTGAGTCGTTTATACTCTGGTCCGCACTCTGGGGACTCGGAGTACTCCAGTCCGCACTTCGGGGACTTGGAGATTTTGAGTCGTTTATACTCTGGTCCGCACTCCGTGGACTCAGAGTAATCTTATCCGCACTCTGGGGACTTGGTATACTCCAGGCCGCACTCCGGGGACTCGGAGTACTTCAGGCTGCACTCCGGAGACTTGGAGTTTTCGAGTCATTTATACTTTGGTCTGCACTCCAGGGACTCGGAGTACTCCAGTCCGCACTCCGGAAACTTGGAGATTTTGAGTCTTTTATACTCTGTTCCGCACTCCGGGGACTTAGAGTACTCCAATCCGCACTCCGGGGACTTGGAGATTTTGAGTCGTTTATACTCTGGTCCGCACTTTGGGGACTCGGAGTACTCCAGTCCGCACTATGGGGACTTGGAGATTATGAGTGCTTGTGCACGTTCTTACTTCAGACAGAATAATATATCTCTTAGTTATTCATCACAGCTTTGTCATACACAGAAACATCGACAATTCATGGAGAATATGGCTTCAAGCCTTTATTAATGCAAACGAGCTAAATTGTCTTATTACATGTCGTAAACTAGGAAAAAAATTGTTGGAAATAAATGCAACTAAAATATGAAAGAAATGAACTAAGTGCAATAATGCCGCAAATGCTTGCTATTCTATGCTCGAGGGAGTGTCGCATCATCAATGGTTGCTAGCTTGTAAGTTCCTTCTCCAAGCTTCCGTTCAATGACGTATGGACTTTCCCATGCGGGGCTCATATGTGATGGAACCGGGAAAACTCGTTTCAAAACGAGATCACCCAAACCAAAGATTCTCGATCGGAACTTTTCATTATAATATCAAGCGACTCGATGCCTGTATGCGGCCGCTCTTAAATTAGCTTCTTCATGCTTTTCATCAATGAAGTCCAATGATTCCAGCAAAAGATCTTGATTTGACTTATGGTCATAATAAGTAACCCTATGTGATGGAACTTCAAGTTCTACGGGTATAACAACTTCCATGCCGTATGCCAATGCGAATGGAGTGTGGCTAGCCGTGGACTTGTGGGTGGTTCTGTAAGCCCAAAGCGCTGTTGGAAGCTCATCCACCCACTTGCCTCTAGCCTTTTCCAAGTGTTTTTTCAATATGGATTTGATTATTTTATTTACTGCTTCCACTTGTCCATTGGCTTTCGGGCGAGCAACTGCTGCAAACTTTTTCTCAATACCATATTTTTGGCAAAATTTCTTGAACTCTTTGCTTTCAAACTGAGTTCCGTTATCTGTAATGATGGTTCATGGAAGGCCAAAACGACATATAATATTTCGTACAACGAAATTAATGACCTTTTTGGTGGTGATAGTGGCCAAAGGCTCTGCTTTTGCCCACTTGGTAAAGTAATCGACCGCAACACTCACGTATTTTGCACCACCTTTGGATAGGGGTAAGGAACCGACTATATCGATCCCCCACATTGCAAATGGCCAGGGACTAACCATTTGTGTGAGTTCCGTCGGCGAAGCTCTCAGGACTTTTGCGTACTTCTGACATTTTTCACAACTTTTCTCATAGTCTGCGGCATCCCGATTTACAGGCGGCCAATATTATCCATAGCGGAGGATTTTCTTTGCTAACGTCTGCCCTCCGGTATGGTCGCCACATTCACCTTCATGGACTTCCTTCAGGACCCGTTTTATCTCATCATGGGCAATACACCAGAGTAAGGTGGTCGAGAATCCCCTCCAATCCATTACCCCATCTTGCATTACATAACGTGAAGCCTTACGAATGACTTGCCATCTTTCGCTCTTTCTTTCGGCCACGACCCCATGTAACAAGTACTGCTTGAATAGGGTCATCCACGATTCCTTCTCGATTTCTATTTCTAACATGAAATCTATCATATTTATGCTCGAAACATGTAAGGTTTCAACGGGAAACAATCCCATTTGCTGCACATCGCCAGTGCTTGCAAATTTCGCCAATGAATCGGCTGCTCTGTTTTGCTCATGCAGGACATATAAAATATCATAATACTCGAGATTTGCTCGCAGCTCTTGAATTCGGACCAGATACGGGGCAAGTCTCTGCCCCTTTGCTTGATAGTCTCCCCGCACTTGGTACACCACCAGTTGCGAGTCATAAAAGATTTCAACCGATATTACTCCTAGTTCTTTGATAAGTCTTAAGCCGGTAATCAATGCTTCATACTCGGCTTCATTATTCGTTGCTGTGAATTCGAGCTTCAAAGCGTAACAAACTGATCGGTTCTCAGGAGTTACAAGAACTATGCCAGCCCCAAACAATGGTCGTTAGATGCCCCATCGGTGTACATCTTCCATCGAATGGGAGGTATGACATTACGACCGTTTGATTCGTCTGCCATGGTGAATTCAGCAATGAAATCTGCTAGCGCTTACCCATGTATGGCCCTTCGCGGCAGGTAGGTAATATCGAATCGACTCAACTTGATATTCCATTTTAACATCCTTCCAGAAGTTTTCGGTCGTTGGAGTACCTGTCACAAGGGTTGATCGGTGTAAGCACCGATCGAGTGTGCCTGGAAGTATGGGTGAAGCTTGCGTGATGCAATCACCAAGCAATAAGCTAACTTCTCAATCCTGGGATAATTTCTTTCTACCCCCGTCAAACGTTTACTGACATAATATACCGGCTTTTGACCTAGGTCCTCCTCGCAAACCAAAGCCAAACTGATAGCATGTTGGGATACTACCAGGTATACATACAACATTTCGTGGTCAATTTGTTTTGATAGCACCGGGCGCCTTTCTAGATGTCTAACCAGAGCTCGGAATGCTTCCTCGTAGTCAGATGTCCACTCGAAATTCCTCTTCCCTTTCTTTATCACATCAAAGAAAGGAATGCACTTATTCATGGCTCTGGATATGAATCGCCTCAGCGCGGCCACCTTTCCGTTTTAGCTTTATACTTGCTTTATAGTTCTGGGAATTTGTATGTCTCGAATAGCCTGAATCTTTTCCGGGTTAGCTTCAATTCCACGTGCGTTCACAATAAACCCAAGAACTTCCCTGATGCAATGCTAAAAGAACACTTTAAAGGGTTGATCTTCATCCTGCAATGCCTGAGTATATCAAACATCTCTGCTAAGTCTCGGATGTGGTCATTTGACTGTCGGGACTTCATGAGCATGTCATCCACATAGACTTCCATTGTTCTACCAATCTGGTCTTTAAACATTCGATTCACCAGACACTGATAAGTTGCTCCAGCGTTTTCAATCCAAAAGGCATTACTACATAGCAATATAGCCATCTGTGGCAAAGCTGGTGTGTTCGTGGTCTGGAATGTGCATCGGGATCTGACTGTATCCTGGAATGTGCATCGGGATCTGAATGTATCCTGAATATGCATCCATAAATGACAATAATTCGTGTCCGGTGGAAGAGTCGACGAGCTGGTCGATTCTAGGTAAAGGGAAACTATCCTTTGCGCATGCTCTATTCAGTTCAGAGTAATCAACACAAGTTCTTCACTTTCCATTCGCTTTTCTTACCAGCACAGGGTTAGATACCCATTCGGGGTAGAGGGCGTTGTGGATGAACCAATTGGCTTTGAGTTTGTCCTCCTCCTCTTTGAGAGCAGCGGACCTATCCGGGTCCATGCATCTCCTTTTCTATTTCACAGGAACGTACTTCGGGTATGTGTTCAACATATGACTCGCAATAGTAGGAGAAATCCCGCACATATCAGAATGTGTCCAAACGAAAACATCCAGATTCGCTCGAAGGAAATCAGTGAGGTCCTCGGCCATTGAAGGGTCGAGTTGCGATCTAATCATAAGAACTCGTGATGGGTCATCCTGGCTAATTGGAATGTCGATCGTCATCTCAATCGGTGCTGCATTCGTTTCCCTGGGTTTCCCATCATCATCTCTCGGATCTATGTCTCTAAGGATCCGAGAATGTCGCCCGAGCTAGGGCATGACACTACTTGTCAATCATCAGTATTTAGGATGCGGATGGAGCTGTCCGCAACCTTTCCTTTTTCTCTCCGTTGAGCTTCTCTCAGCTCTTCCACATAACATGCACGACCGGTCCCCTCACCGCCATGTACTGCACCGACTCCTTTGTCTGTCAGAAACTTTAATGTCAAACACCATGGGGCCAAAGCGGCCCTAAACTCTGCCAGGGCCGGACGACCCAAAAATACATTGTATGGAGAGTCAACATCCATTACTATGAATGGTAGGATTTGCACTCTCCTACGCTCACCTTCCCCCAGTTCAACTGGTAACTCTGTGATATCCCGAAATTTTTAGCAATATAAATTTAATAATCTGTGTTAAAATAGAATAGATTATTAATAATAATTTGAATTGATTAAACTATTTTCTTTAATAAATATTTAAATGAGTAGCTTTATCTTTTAAAAGCTAATTAAAATTGTTTCTATTTATAATGTGCATATATATATATATATATATTGTAAATAGATAAGCTTTGTTTTAAAATTTAATAAATAAAGAGGCATGCTTTTTAATATTTTGATAAATTGGAAATTTGATTTAATATTAAGCTATTAAATAATCATGACTTTAAAATACCCAAGATAAAAACTTAATTGTTAAAAATTGATTTTAGCTTAAGTATAAATTTAAACTAAAAGGTTGTTTTGTTTTTGTTTTAAATATAGCTTGATAAAATAAGTAATTTATTAATAAAGAAATGATTTATTTTATAAATTATTTTAATTTTAATAAGGAAATTGAATATTAGATAGTTAAACTTTGAAAATGAATAATAAAATGAGTGATGACGTTAACTAAATATTTCAAATAAAGTTATAGTCATGTAAAATATGAATTAAATATATAAGATAATTCTAGAAATAAAAATGGAAATAGATATAAGAAGTAAAATAAAATACTAATAAAATGTACTTACTAAATAAATAAAAATAAATCTATATATATATATATAGATACAAGACAATAAATATTTAAATTAGAAATTAATGTTTAAGTTAGAATAGAAATTAAAATACATAAGATAAGTAAATATATTAGACAATTCTAACAACATGTTCACCAGAAATTCATTTCAATTTCAAAGCAAAGACAAAAGATTTCAACTATAAGTATGTACACTTGAAAACTAACAAGAAACAAATACACAGTCAAATATATACACTTTCTAAAAGAAGAAAATAGAATATGTATTCAAGAATGTACGCTTGCAAATGAAATAAAAAAATAAATATATGTGAAGGCTACTAAAGAAGACAATATTATGTATTCTTGAACAAACAAAATCAGGATAAGGCTAAGAAACAAAACTAGAAATGTCTACTATGTACACTGGAAAGAAAAGCAAATACACATTCAAATATACAAGGATAGTATGTAGATTTTTTTAAAAAAAAAGGAAAGTAGCCTGTGAAGTAGTATGCAGGCAAGTATAGTTATAATAAAATTGTCTATGCATGCAAGAAAAAAAAATGTAGCCTGTTGAGTTGAAATGCAAAGTATAAGAGAATACCTGTGTACTAATAAGATAAGGTAAGCTAAGTAGGAAACATAAAGTACATTTGCATTAAATGTTTTATCATCTCAGCAAACAATTGAGTCAATTCGAATTTGTTCAAAAGATCATCTCAGCCTCCATAAAGAAAATCTTGCCTGATAAAACAAGAATAAACATTTTACCATGCAAATATGCAAACCCAGATAACACCTACCCTATACCAAACTTATCTTTCTATAAATACATCTCTACTTATTCTTGTTCAAGAATCTCCTCAACAACAACTATTGGCTTCAAAGTAAAAAGGATTTTTAGTGCGAAATTTTCAAGTTTCAGAGCATTTCAGTTTTTAAAGAGGTTCAAAAGGTTTTCAAACTGTTTTTCAAAAACTGGGTGCTCTGTCTTCATTTCAGGTGAGTAACACTTTTAAATAACTTGAGTTTTAAAATCTGTTGCATGCTAATATTTGGATGCTCAATATATTTGTGGGAATATTTGTATATATTCTTTTCTCTGGGTATTTGTGTGATGAAATTACTGCATATTGTATACCCTGCAAGATATCCTGTTAAAAATCTAAAGCTTCAAATTCAAACCGCTTTTCAAAAATCAAACAGTTGCAAGTAAAACTATTCTGTCCTCACTTTAAGTTAAATAACTTCATATTTTAAAACATAACTGTTAACTATCAGTTGCCTGTAAATGAGTATGCTTTGGATGCTTGGTTTGTGATGATTCTTCTGTGTATATATATACATAAGTACTGTTTTGTCCTGTTTGACTGTGTTTGTTTAAAACTAAGATTTTGATAAAAGTCTTTACCACTTGATCTGATCCCAGTTAGGAATTAAGGCTTAAACAAAAGTTGTTGTTAGTATAGATTTATGTTAAAAAAAATATTTGTAATTAAGATAAAGTAAAACCTGATTACTCTGTAAAACGAATAAGAGTAGAGCAAACTTAGAATCAGTAAGATTCCAAACATGTTAGTTCATTGATTCAGATATATAACTCGAATCCCTAAACAAAGCCTTGATTTTAAAAACAAAAATCATATTTTTTTTAGCAATGGGATATAGGAGAGTTTTAACTTTGTCTGTTTGGGGTTTTTGGGAATCACTGGTGACCCCAGTGATTAGGAAGGTTAAGATTTTCTATGATGGTAGATTGGTGACTGGAGAGGCCAGGAAAAATGACCGGTGGCTGGTCAGTGGTGTTGGTGGCAGTGGTGTTTGGGTTTTAGTTTCTAAACCTAGTTTGTCTGGATGGTAGTTTTTGGCTCTGTTCGTTTTCTATGGAGCATCGAGTGTTATAGGCTTTTGAGGATCGCGTGAGGGAAGGTTGTCGAGGCTGTGGCCGGTGGTGGTGGCTCTCAGGTGGTCGGAGTTTTGGGGAAAGGGCGTTGACAGGTTTGAGCTTTTGTTTGCAATGTCGAGTTCCAAATTTTGGATTAGGAACTCGATTTTGATTTCGAGCGACTGCGTGAATTTCTGGTGGTCGAGATCACGTTTGGAGATGGACGGCGACGAGATGAAGGTGGCGATGACGGCTGGACGTTGCCAGAGTCACGGTGCATGTGCATCGTGCATTTTATTTTTCTGGTGAACTGCAGGAGTTGAGAAGATAATGGTTCGAGTTTTACTCGAGAAATTCGAGTATTTTACTCGAAGCGTTTAGGGTTTTGTCTCGAAGCGTTAACAGGGTGGTCTCGGGTATGGATAGTTTCAGGTTTTAAAACCTGACAGTGATGAGTATTTTTTTTTAAGTGAAATGTAAATTTAAAGTAGAACTTAAAACAGGGGTTTTAAATTCAAAGTTTAAGTTGGATTCAAATGAACTTTTGAATCCTAAGTTTTAAAATGAAATTTAAATTTAAAGCAAGATTTAAATCAAGTTTCAAATTAAGTCTACAATATGAATTCAAGTTTACTTTGAATCCAATATCTTGAATTTAAATCAGTTTTATTAATGTAAATGTGAACAAGTTTAAATGTTTTAAAGTAGATTTTTAAAAGTGATTTTTTTTCAAATAAATGTTTAAAATGGTTAAACATTTTGAATCTTAATTTCAAAATGGAATTTGAATTTAAATTTAAAGTGTAATGTTTTAAATACACTTTGATATTAATGAAATCATTAATCAAAGAAATGAATTATTTTAGAGATAATTAAGGAAATGAAATGATTTAATTAATAAGGTAATTAAAGAATGATTTATTTAATTAATAATTTAGATTAATTTATAATCCGAAATAATTGATAATGATTAAATCTAAGATAATTTCTTAGGAAAGTAATTTAAGAAATGTCATTAGTCAATGAAGATAATTAACTAAGAATTATTAAGTAATTAATTAATGTGATTAATTTTAACAATTAATTAGATTAATTAATTAAGATAATCATTTGTAAATAGTTAAGTAATTACTTAATGAAAGTAATTAAGAGATTAATTACTTATTGTAATTAATTGAGATAAGTGATTAATTTAAGTTAAATAAATTTAGTTTAATTAATTTAAGATAATCATTTCATAAATGGATAAGTGTGATTACTTAATGTAATTAATGGAGCATAATTACTTAGGGAGGTAATAAATGATAATGACTGGAATGTAATCAGTAAAGGATGATTTGTTAATAAAGTAATGTGGATAATTACTTTTGTAATTAATCAAGGGATTAGTTAATGAAGATAATTAATTATGGAATAATTAATTTGTTAATGAATAATTAAGGGTAGTTAATTACTGGATTGATATTAATAAAGGGTGATGAATAATTATATTTTAAATTTTAGATTAATTACTAAATGTAATTAATTTAAATAAAGTAATTAATTTAAATATAAATGAGAAATCATTAATTTATATAATTAATGATGTAATTAAGAATTGTTTAATTTAGGAATAATTAATAATGAAGTGATTAATTAATGTAACTAATTAAGGATAAATGTAATTAATTTTAATTGATTAATTAATAAAGTAATAAAATGTTAATTACTGTAAATGATTAAGAACATCTAATGTGTGAAATTAATTAAAGACTAATTACTTATTGTAATTAGAGAATGATTAATCAAAGGTGTTTAATCAAGGTAAATACTTAGAGAATGATAAATGAATTAGGTTATAATTCATTAATGGATATATAAGCAGGATTTATGGAACGATGTAATTAATTTAATTCACTTTAAATTAATTAGAGATGTAGTAATTAATTTAATTTACTTTAAATTAATTAGAGATAGAAGTAATTAATTTAATTCATTTTAAATTAATTATAAATGGTGGTTAATAAATCATTGCTTATGGATGTTATTGATTGAATGGTTGTGATCTCAGCAATGAGATGAATAATATCTATATGATATGGATGCATAGTTAAGAATGATAATATGGATTATCTATTTGTGATGATTATCTATTTGTGATGATAATACAGATTATCTTTTATGACGAGAATGTGATTATCTATTGTGATATGTGAATTATCTATCCGTGTGTATATAGATAATATTGAATTGTTTTAAACTTTAAAACAACTTGGCCTTAAAAGATACGTTTTGGATTTCGATGAGACCGTGATCGGGTTTCCATATTTGGGCATCCGAAAACCACATCGATCCAAATTAATGTTAGGTCGTAATTCTGAAATGGAGATGAAGATTCAGAATGCAAGGGTTATTGTCGTTAACTCTGAGGGTGATTCCAAAATGAGTGTGAGGAGGTAATGCCTTCGGTTTCGTTCGAACCCGGAACGAACTTGTATGGATTGAATGCTTTTAGAACATCGTCAGGTGGGCGATGAGCATTCTAAGAGATATGTTCTCTAAAGGTAATCGTAGCCTCAAGCCTCATCAACCGTGAATGACTAAAACAGGGGATGTGCAGCAAGGTTAGGTGGGTCATGCCCAAGCAGGACGAGGTATACCCCTGTCTAGATGTCCCTTTTATTTTGGCTTTGTGGGCGGTTGAGTAGCTACAACCACTGGGGTTATCTTGTTCGGAACGGTTCAGTAAGGAATGTGTCCGGCCTTGTGTTGTAGGGGGTCGGGAGTGATCTTGGTACGTTGATCTAGGCCACGTACTGTGACGGGCGGTACCCCAGTAGCCCTGCCTTTGTATGGAATCCAAAATCCAATAAGTGCCATCAGATTTGATTGTATTACCCACTTTTGTGGCTAGTAGCTGGAATTTAATAAATGTAACAATTTCGGCTATTTCTTATTTACTTGAAAACCCTAAACCTATTATAATATCACTGAATTTCCTATCAAATGTTTGGTTAGCGTAAGGTAAAAACTTACCCATGTTTATTTGTGGGAAGTCTTACGTGATACTTTTTGTTTTCAAAGGATTTCAAAGTTAAGCAAATTTAACCTGTTACTCATACCATACCCATATCTGACCCGGAGTTTATTTTTGTTTTTCCTAAACTCTTGGGTACTCAAATTTTTCGAGTAGCCAAGGGATTCAGGTTAGCTTTGATGAATGTCTGGAGGAGCAATGGAGCAGGAGGCTTCAGCGTTTGTAGATATAGTTTTCCGCTGTGTTGGTATCTCTGAGTCGTATTGTTTGAGTTGTATTGTGTTGTATTGTAAATACTAGACAGGTGTTTATAACTGTCTAGTAAGTGATGTATTATCTGTGTAACTCTGATTGATGTTGTATATTATGTAATACTTATGTGATTAATATAATATATTCATTCCGCTGTTGAGATTCTGATGTTGGTTCTTCTTTCTTCCTTATCTTTTCTCTTTTCTATCCTTTTCTTTCTTCAAGATGATACGACTTTCTGGGGGTAGAAAGTTGGGTCGTCACAGTTGGTATCAGAGCGCTAGGTTGAGCGAATACCTAGACTCTTGAGTGATTTCTTTCTTAAGAGAGAGAGCGTATTTGTAATTTTGGTGTTTATATATATATTTATTTATTTTTACCTATTTGTTGGGTTACCTGTACGGGTTCTCCAATATAAGTTATAAAGGTAGATAGGGTAGTGGTGTGTGTAATGCGACTACCAATGGTTGGAGTTTGAATATTTGAGGTTAAAAGTGTATCGGTCGAGACTGTAGACCTAATACCGTCTCGAGTAAGCTTTGGATGGTGTAAGGATTTCATCGATCTCTGAAGAAAACCTGTTAAGGTTCAGAGTTCATCTTTGAGGTGTAGTTTGGATGAGCTGGAGTTTTGATCTGTCGGTTGGACTAAAGTAAGTCAAGTTATCTCGATACCTCAGGATGTAGTAGCTGTGTGGCGAGACACAGTGACCATGGATGTCTTCGAAGATGTTCTTTGGAACAAGTTAAGGAAGTGTGTCTGCTTTGGTATTGTGGCTGTGTTCAGCAGGGTGTCTGTGTCTGGCTTATGGTCCGAGTTTCTCGAAAAGCTCTGGATTAGGAATTTCTTGGCACCGGTGTCAGCAATGCTGTTGGGAGTATTATGTGTGCGGGCAAGGAAGTCGTTGACTTCTGAGTCAGCAGTGGAGTTCAGAAGCAGCAGTGTGGTCCCGTTTCCTTGATGGATTGGCTAGGTAAGTATAGGCTGTTCTGTTTGGTAAAGAGAGAGCAGTTTCTTCTTTAGAATTAGACAGGGTTGATCGCAAAGGTGACTTGCGATGGCTGAGTGTTCTCTTGGGCCGTCAGAGATTTTTCTGGATGTCTTCAGGAAGTCGGAGTTTTGTCAGCCTCTGGAGATTGAGTTTGGTATCGACTAGATTCCAGGAGTGGTACAGAGGGTTCAGCTTGATAGTATGATGGATTCTGGAGAGAGAGTTTAGTGAAGCAACTCAGGTTTTTAAGGAACTTCTGAGTTTTATCTTATGGATCTGTTGAACACTATTTTTGGAATGTGTTGTCCGGTCTGTGCTTGTGTTTATCATCAACATTTTCATCTGCTCAGTCAGAGTTACGCAGTGGAAGCATGGTGGCAGCTATTTTTAAGTGGTAGCATCTGGAAATTGTAGTGATTGGATTAGAGAGTTTCTACAGGGATTTTTTTTCAGGATCTGAGGCCAGATTGGAGTGCACCTGTTTTATCTTTTCCGGATGTGAGAAGTGAGATCAGTCTTCTGATTTTGGACTAGAGTTGTGTTCTGAGTTTTGAGTTGATCTTGGAAAGATCAATTTGTTAGATTTTTTTTTGGTCCAGTTTATTTCTAGGAGCATCAGCAAGGGTTGAGATGATCAGGAAGGATGTAAGCGGCCCAGGATCGTCAGAAGAGTTTTGTGGACAAGAAACTGTGGAATTTGGATTCCGAAGTCGGAGATTTAATTTTGGATCTTCTCTGTTGTTCTTCTGAGGATAAGTGTTGGGTCTTCAGATTTGAATTGCCAGTTTGGATAACTGGGATTCCTTTTGTTTCACATATATCTATGGGAGTACGTGTAGGATCTATCTTTGGTTATAGAACCATCTGTTTCAGGGAGTTTTGATAGCTGAGTCAGACTTGTCTGGAGTCTGATATCCTGTCTTGCTTTGTGGATTTAGTTGAATGGAAGCTCTGTAGTTTTGGATTATTGATTGTTTAGACTCTGTAGAGCGAGTATTCCGGTATTTATACTTGGGAAACTCAAGAAAATTCTATCCAGAATTTTGTCTGGATAGTTAGGTTTGTTTGATTGGATGAATTGGTTGCTTTGGTTGTTAGCATATGATTGATATATGTTTGTGTTTTAAAATTAAATCTTTAATTAGGTTATTAAATTATCTTTGTTTTGAATTTCGGGGACGAAATTCTTTTAATGGGGGAGGAATGTGATATCTCGAAATTTTTGGCAATATAAATTTAATAATCTGTGTTAAAATGGAATAGACTATTAATATTAATTTGAATGATTTAACTATTTCTGTAATAAATATTTAAATGAGTAGCTTTATCTTTTAAATGCTAATTAAAATTGTTTCTATTTATAATGTGTGTGTGTGTGTGTGTGTGTGTATATATATATATATATATATTGTAAATAGATAAGCTTTGTTTTAAAATTTAATAAATAAAGAGGCATGCTTTTTAATATTTTGATAAATTGGAAATTTGATTTAATATTAGAGAATGATAAATGATAAATGAATTAGGTTATAATTCATTAATGGATATATATGCAGGATTTATGAAACGATGTAATTAATTTAATTCACTTTAAATTAATTAGAGATGTAGTAATTAATTTAATTTACTTTAAATTAATTAGAGATAGAAGTAATTAATTTAATTCATTTTAAATTAATTATAAATGGTGGTTAATAAATCATTGCTTATGGATGTTATTGATTGAATGGTTGTGATCTCATTAATGAGATGAATAATATCTGTATGATATGGATGCATAGTTAAGAATGATAATATGGATTATCTATTTGTGATGATTATCTGTTTGTGATGATAATACAGATTATCTTTTATGATGAGAATGTGATTATCTATTGTGATATGTGAATTATCTATCTGTGTGTATATAGATAATATTGAATTGTTTTAAACTTTAAAACAACTTGGCCTTAAAAGATACGTTTTGGATTTCGATGAGACCAGGATCGGGTTTTCATATTTGGACATCCGAAAACCACATCGATCCAAATTAACGTTAGGTCGTAATTCTGAAATGGAGATGAAGATTCAGAATGCACGGGTTATTGTCGTTAACTCTAAGGGTGATTCAAAAATGAATGTAACGAGGTAATGCCTTCGGTTTCGTTCGAACCCGGAACGAACTTGTATGGATTGAATGCTTTTAGAACATCGTCAGGTGGGCGATGTGCATTCTAAGAGATATGTTCTCTAAAGGTAATCGTAGTCTCAAGCCTCATCAACCGGGAATGGCTAAAACAGGGGATGTGCAGCAAGGTTAGGTGGGTCATGCCCAAGCAGGACGAGGTATACCCCTGTCTAGATGTCCCTTTTATTTCGGCTTTGTGGGCGGTTGAAAAGCTATAACCGCTGGGGTTATCTTGTTCGGAATTGTTCAGTAAGGAATGGGTCCGGCCTTGTGTTGTAGGGGGTTGGGAGTGATCCTCGATACGTTGATCTAGGCCACGTACTGTGATGGGAGGTACCCCGGTAGCCCTGCCATTGTATGGAATCCAAAATCCAATAAGCGCCATCGGATTTGATTGTATTACCCACTTTTGTGGCTAGTAGCTGGAATTTAATAAATGTAACAATTTCGGCTATTTCTTATTTACTTGAAAACCCTAAACCTATTATAATATCACTGAATTTCCTATCAAATGCTTGGTTAGCGTAAGGTAAAAACTTACCCATGTTTATTTTTTGGAAGTCTTACGTGATACCTTTTGTTTTCAAAGGATTTCAAAGTTAAGCTACTTTAACCTGTTAGTCATACCAGACCCATGTCTGACCCGGAGTTTATTTCTATTTTTCCTAAACTCTCGGGTACTCAAATTTTACGAGTAGCCAAGGGATTCAGGTTAGCTTTGACGAATGTCTGAAGGAGCAATGGAGCAGGAGGCTTCAGCGTTTATAGATATAGTTTTCCGCTGTGTTGGTATCTCTGAGTCGTATTGTTTGAGTTGTATTGTGTTGTATTGTAAATACTAGACAGGTGTTTATAACTGTCTAGTAATTGATGTATTATCTGTGTAACTCTGATTGATGTTGTATATTATGTAATACTTATGTGATTAATATAATCTATTCGTTCCGCTATTGAGATTCTGATGTTGGTTCTTCTTTCTTCCTTATCTTTTCTCTTTTCTATCCCTTTCTTTCTTCAAGATGATACGACTTTCTGGTGGTAGAAAGTTGGGTCGTCACAAACTCAATATACCCCATCGCATCGGTTGCGGCACCATTAAAGCCGTGGATACGGGCTTTGCACGGTTTTAAATCTTTTGTCTCCATCTTTATTTGGTCATAAGCCTTCTTGAAGATGATGTTGACAGAGCTTCCACAATCAATCAAAATCCTTTTGACGTAAGCTAGCCCGATCGTTGCAGATATGACCATCGGGTCGATAGTAGGAGCCTCCATCCTGTCTGCATCTCGACTCTTAAACACTATATCGTCTGTCATCATGCGTTTTTGTTTTGCGGGGGTTCCATCTTCCACATTCGAACAACATTAATAATTCGCATGCCTCAAGGAGGTCGTTCCAACTCCTGCCAATTCTTGTCTGCAGGATGAGGTCCTCCACTATAGTGTTTATGATCAACCTACCTACGGTCCGGGCAGGTTCCTCTGGGTGGCGTGGTGCCGGCCCGCGTCCGGGGTCTGACGTTCCTTGCCTACCCTCCGGTGGGTTCTTAACAAACTCCTGTAGCTTTTTTTGCCTGATTAACCTTTCTATGGCATCATGGAGGTGTCTACACTCCTCAGTATTGTTCCCGTGGGTCTCATGGAAGTGACAGTACTTCCCCGTCCATTTCTGCTCCTTGGTGGACTCCTTTGGGCACGGCTTTCTGTATTGGAAGGTGTTACAGGTAGATAGGTAAATGTTTTTAAGAGACGTATACATGGGGGTGTATTCGTTGTAGGTCGGAATCCTCGACTTCCATTTCCCTGTCTCTTTTTTCTTTTCGGGATTTCCACCTCCGAATCCTTTAGACTGCCTAGGCTTGTTCTGGACATTGACTTCAACTTTTCCCAAACTGTCGTCGTATTTCTTCACGGTGATGTTACTTTTCACAGTGTCCTGAGCAGGCCCTGGTGCCTTATGTCGTCTCGTCCATCGAGCTTCCTCCCTCCTTATGAACTGGTGAGCTTTGGAATAGAATCGCTCCAACGTAGTTGGGGGCTTTCCCGCCAACCAACCTCCAAACTCCGAGTCTGGATCTACACGTCGCATTACCGCCATCAAGATTGCGTGGTCGTTAGGATTGCTAACTTTAGTGGTGGCAACATGAAACCTCTGCAAGTATGCTTTCAAAGACTCTCCCGGAACCTGGATTACGCTTGATAAGGACATCACGTCCTTTGGACGAGTAGCATGTATCCTGAATTGTTCAACAAATTTCATCGCCAACTCGTCGAAGCTGGATATAGACCGTGGAGGAAGTCGAGTAAACCACATAGTGGCGATCCCGGACAAAGTGATTGGGAAGCACCTACACTTAGTTGCGTCATTCGTCCTTACATAATCCATCATCCATTCGTACCTCATCACGTGTTTCTTAGGGTCAGTCTTCCCTTCGTAGGCTGAGATAGTCGGCATACTGAATTTCTTGGGATACTCAGCCTATAGAATAATATCTGTGAAGGGAGTATGACTCCTGGACACTCCCCAATCTTCGTTGGTCAGGCCTTGGTTTTCTCTCATTAACTGCCTGACCATGGATGATAAGTCTGGAGTTTGTATGGAGGATGGAAAGTTGGGTTCCATTCCATAGGGCCGTGAGGGTTGATGTCCCGTCTGCTAGCGGTCGGGCAAACGTGCTTCCTGAAGGCCAGCTTGATTTGGGTCTTGGTAAGCCGGGCGTCCGGTCTCCTCATGTGTCTGATCCCTGGCGGATCGATCAGTGGCACCTTCTTGTGCAGCTTCAGTCTTACGGCGTCTATGCCTAGGAGGTTCATCAGCTGAAGTCAAGCTATCGGATGAAGAATAAGGAGCAGGACTACTTCCAGCATTCTGATGCTGCTGCTGGGCAAGCTGGGTCATGAGATTTGTGTTGGCTTGAATCTGCTCAGCCAGTTGCCTTCTACTTTTCTTGAGTTCTCTTATCAAGTCGTTGAACTCTGTTCGGGAAAAGACTTCCGTTTGATTTTGGGTGGAGGGCCCTACACCTTGAATTGCTTGCTAGTTGCTAGGTCCAACTTGTTGCACACTAGCAGTCTCGTGGACATTCGCATTGTGAGAGGCCGATCGAGTGCGTGGTCTTCTCATAGTACAGTTGTCGGTTGGAACTCCGAATAGATTCAACGGGCGTCCAATGAATAAGTCGGATCTCCTTCGGGGGATTTTTCAATCCAGTAGCTACAAAGTAGATCCTATCGACTTGAGAATTCGTCTCTCAATGAAAGCACCAAAATGTTAGCACCAGAATTGGTCACTAACACCCTTGAGTAGAGTTATGTAGAGAGATTAACGAAGAAAGTAAATTCAAACAGAGAATGATATGCTAAATTAAACACAGGAAACAAGAACACCAGATTTATAGTGGTTCAGTGTAACTGCCTACATCCACTTTGAGGTTAATCTTTATTGCTTTTCTCAATAATCGATTACAGATACAATTCATACACCAGCTATTTGATTACAATTGTTAAGCAAAAAGATAAGTCTTGAATGAGTCTTTAATGCAGCAGAGTCTCCCCAGTGTTCTCGAAAAAAGGTCCCTTTCACTGTGCATCTGCCTCTTTATTTATAGACGAAGATGGGTTGGACTTCCCAGGTGGGCCTAGTAGTTAGACAGCTCAGCCCAAAATGAATGAACTCCGTGTGCGAGCCACAAATGCTGATCGAAAAATGCCGAGCGCTTCCTTAATGACGAACGCGAATCGATGCCAGTCGAGGGGAGTTGCCGAACGAGGCTGGAATGTCAAATGGAGCAGTGTATGCTGAACGGGGTAGTGTATGTCGAACGAGCTTCATGCCGGTCCAGATGGAATGCCGAATGACTCTATCATGCCAGATGGCCCTCAATGCCGAACGAGGTCTAGATGCCGAGCAGTGTGGAATGCCGATTGATTTCAATGCCAAATGATATACAATACTGAATGGCCCTCAATGCCTAACGACCATAGATGCCGAATGGTCTGGTCGTGACGAACGGAAATGCTGTGCCGAATGCGCTGGATGCCGAACGGTGCACAAATGCCGAGTCCCTAGTTGTCTGGTCAAACCTCCACGTAACAATATATAAGCAAACACAAATTCAATTTGTAAATAATAATTCTATTTAGAATCTATACAAATATATAAAAAACACATTATTATTATTGTTTGAAAATAACAATTTTGCCAAAAATTTATAAAGGTGATTATCACATTTATCTGTTCAATCTATAAATCAGTATTTTCAATAGTTAAACCAGATAATTATCCAATTATCTGATGCCCAAAAATCCGGATTATCATAGATTTGGGTGAGTGGGTGGTTGTTTTGGAGGGAGGAGTGTTTTGAAAGGAGATGGAAGCGTTTTAACTAAGTTTTTACACTATTTTTCCTAACCTTTTCTTTTAGAAATATAATTTGATAGTCATTGAAGTGGACGTAAACAAGAAGCAAGGAAGTGAATAAATGAAGTTTGATTTGTAAATTGAAATTTTAGGAAGTTAGATGATAATTATGACTAAGAAAAAGTGGTGGAATCACAACAATGACCTTGTACATAAATATGTATATATGTCATGTCTTGATGTCCCATCACCATTCCATCCCCTTCCCTCCCACATGACCACCATGAACCCCACTTAGCCATGTTGTAGGGTACTTTGTGTATGCTTAGGTGGAGGAAAAGATGCATGGATCATTTTTTTATGTATGTAAAGTATTTATATGTATATATATACTTTTAAAACATAAATTGGTCACATCACTATCAAAAATTATATACATAAGATAATATACCTCTAAATGATATTTATTATAACTAATACTATCATCTATATGTGTGTACATGTTGCATAAACGTGCATAATGTTTTCGACGACTTTCAATTGTCGAAAAGTTGAAATTTCGGAAAACATTCTTCTGTAAAATTTTCGTTTTTTCTATGAACTATCTATATTAGTAAATAAATTTTGAAAACTATTTTACCATCATTATTAAATGATTAAAATAGCTTTATTTTTAAATGCAAATCCATTTAGTTACTGTATAAAATACATTTAAATTGCCTTGTTCAAAGTGGCAAAATCCTAGGTCGTTTCAGTATATATTGTGATACACCATGCACTTGTACTTTATTAATTGCAAAAATTGGTTACATAGAAATTGGTTGATTAGTTTAAAATAGTTGCGCATTAGATTACATGGTTTAACCCTTGAGGAATTTCAGGGACGTAATTCTTTTAAGGTGGAGAATATAACACCCTGTAATTTTAATGATAATTAATTTAAAACTTAATAAGTAATAATGAGTAATGCCAAAAATAGAATTTTTACATATGTTAGAATTTGGCTATGAAACTTGCACCATTGGGTTCGTGGAAATTTTTCAATCAATTTTCTTATTTACAGTTTTCCGACCGAAGTTCTAATGGAAGAGTTATTAATGCTCAAAGTTTTCCAATAGGAAATAATTACATGTGTAATTAAGAACATAAAATGCGGATAACGAAAATAAATTAACACTAATTGATGATAACGTTTACTTAATATTTAAGTAAGTGAATCTAAAAAGAAATGGTCTTGATCGACTATAGAAGGAAACAAATCAACGAAATTAAGGCGATAAGTAATTAACATAATTACTATCGATTGGTCAACCCTTAGCTTGGGCCGGTCAACTGTTATGGTCGATCGGTAGGGGGAAATCGACCGGCTAAGTTGCCGAGTATGAGATTTTGACATGGCCGAACGACCCGAATACTATAATCCAACTGCTTGCATTGGTTCGAATACCTATAAATATAGGCCTAATCCATCTCTTTTTTCTCACATTTTATGAAGCAAAAGCGAAGCTCTGCCATTTATGACATTAAATCAATATAAACGGAATAAGAAGTAAACACACAAAATAGTAAAAGAATATTACTAATAGTTGAACATTAGAGGCGCAAGAATTAAACAAGTATGAATCCACACAGTTATACACACACATAGCCTTAAGTATTCATTTACGATGGGTATGAAATATTAAGTTAGTAAATAACTCAGATCCGATAAGAATGAAATAGTCATTAAAATGTGTTGGAATGCTAGGTCAGTAGTGTTACACAACATAAGGCTGCCCACCGCAAGTGGATAATAGTAGTTGTGTATATATTATACTAATGTGAGACATATCCAAATGTTGGATTCATGGAGCTATATACGTTCACATATAGGTGATGGACACTTAAGTAGGAAGGTTGGCCTCAGTCGGAGTGTCAAAGGACAAGTGAGTCCACTTCGACCTTTTAGGGGATATCATGCAACATGCGAGTGTTACCTTGATTGCATTAGGCAATCTAAATGGGATGGTGAGCAAGGCTTGATGCTAGTGTATGTATTTGGTACCATCTTAGGGAGTTAGAGCTGCATATAGGTCGAGAACATCGTCGGTCCTTAGTGGTCACTGGAAAGACAAGGACTAGGCCTAAATGGCTACACCTTCTACTAGTGTAGAACATGTTAGTTTATGCACCACTACAGTTGTTTGCTAGATTGTTTGTTTGGAGCAAGGCTTGATAAATCTTTATGGAAATCTTTTGAAATGGTTGGAATACGGGTAATATTATGATGTTGTTGTTAGGCACCATAGGAGTTCCTTGGTATGCATGACGACAAAGACGTGATACTACATTGATGATGGATCCTGATGAGGTGCCAAATTATAGATACTAGCAGAGATGGTATCTTAGTCCAAAGAGGGACTATGGTACTTACAAACACACAGATATATGCGGTTATTGTCTACCTAAGGTAGATGGGGAAAACCGTACGTGACTGGAGTTGTGACGACTATATAAAAATAAAATAAGAGATATAACATGTTAAGGAATGCAATCGGTGTAAACTAGTATTATGTATAAAACGTGTAATTTACCTGTGATAACCCAGATTTTGGAGATCTGATTAATTGGTACTTAACTGATTTTTACTATTAAGATAATGATTTTATTTAGTTGAACAAATTAATACTGATATCTGGATGTATATTATAAATAGATATATGCAAACTCTATAATGTGGGTATTATAAGTATACAAGTATATAAGTGTGTATATATATGTGTATATATATTGTGATTTGAAGCATGGATTTGAATCCAATGTAATAAATTTTCAAAAGTTATTTAAAGTTAATTATGTATTTTAAAACTCTAAAGATAAATATTTATTCATTTAAAAGTATAATTAAAATAAGATTTAATAAAGGATCTATTATGCTTTCTTTTAAAATTACTTAAACCAAAATGGTTTGTAAATATACAGAAAAGTTTAAAACATATAATACATAAATTTATATAAAACATAAGAAAAGATTTAAATAAAGAATTAATGCTCTTTCTTTTAAATTACACATGAATAAGAATAATTTAAAATAGTTATAGATTTAAAAACATACATATATAAATATTAAATTAAATAGAAAATAGGATATAAATATATATAAAAACATAAGTTGTTACAATTTAACAAATTTAAGTCAATTATAACATACAAATTTCAAATGGCAAGATAATTATAACAATTGTCATATGATTTATTTTCTTTTCTTCTTTTAGAAAAACATAAATGAATAAAGCTAGGCTATATATCTCCCTATCCCTCTCTTCCATTTTCCTTTTATGTTTCCATAGAAACCAAAAGCCTGAAAACTTAAACCAGAAACCACAAGAAATTTTATACTAACCAAATCACACAACTACTTCAACCTAGAGCTTAAATCAAAATCAAAACTGATGAAATCAAAAGCAAACAATAAGTTCAAAGCCTGAAGCAGTAGATTCAAGTTCAGTTGCAAAATCAAGCGTGCAAGTTTAATTCAGTTTTATCAAGTCTCAGTTTTCAAATTCAAGTAATAGTTTAAAGATCAGAAGCACTTCCAAGTTTCTCAAAGCCCTGGCTTCACTTCTTTTATAAAACAGGTGAGTAAACAAACAAACATTTGTTTAATTTGTTGCATGTGGTGATTATATGAAATAATGATGTGATAATTGTTTGCATGAGTGGAAATTAGGTTTGCATGTATGTGTATATTCATATAAATGTATGTGTGCATGTTTGGACAAGGATATATCCCTGTTCTTGTTAAACAGTTTTTCGAACTTTTCAAAAATCCAGATCTCAACCTCTAATTTCTTTTGGACTTTGTTATTTAAACAAAAATTGTTTAAAATTGTACGATCTTAAATATAAATATAGTTTTAAGTATGATTGGTTTATAGATTTCTGGAAAATTAATAAAGACGGTGAAATTTAAAACATATCAAAATCTCGACTTAAAAAATTTATGTTCTCAGGTATATAATCTGTTTTGTTTTCAAAAATCATGAATTTTAAAAGTTAAATCAGGGTTTTTAGTGATAAATCGACTGATAATTCTCGGGTTGTTCGGATTTGATGTTTTGGGCTGTTGCTACTGATCGGAGGGTGGTGATGCTTCGAGTTCGCGGCTAGAGGTAGCTGGGAAGATGGCGAGTTTGGGAAAAATGGTATGTGGTTTTTTAGTCCACCATGGCGGCGGTAGATCATCAGAGTAGGATTTAAACCCAAGTTTGGTCAAGACTAGAAAGTTGGCCTCTGCAGCTCTCTGGAGCATCGGGGTTCATCAAAGTGGGGGAAAAATTGAGTCGATGGTCGGCGAAGGCGTGGATGGAGTTTCATGGCTGCTGGCAGTCGAAAGCGTCAGGGCGAGGCGGTTTTGCTCGATGAGTTCGATACCAAGTTTATTCAAGGCTGCTTGTTTCCGATTCGAGTACAAATTTTGGAACTGGGTGGTCGGACGCTTTGAGGAGGTGGTCGTCGACGTGTGGGAAGTGATGGCAATGGTCAGAGTGGCGGGATTCGGTCGTGCACGTGCACGCATGTCAAAGAGTTGGTCAGGTGTCACATTTGGGAAGAAGGGTTTTGTCTCAGGGGAAGGCTCGGGAAAATGAATGTGTGGCCCGAGTCTGGTACTGAGTCTTTCGTTCGTAAGTGTATTTTGTTTACAGGTTTGAAAGTTTTAAACATATCAAGTTTTTTTTAAAAAAAGAAGGAAGTCTCGGGGTTGGACTCAGGTGAGTATCGGTTTGAACCCGAAGTAAATGTTATAACAGTTTTTTTTAAATATAAATGAAAGCAAGTTTTTAAGATTTAAAAATAAACCAAGTCTAGATTATTTCTTTAATCAAATTTTCTTTATAATTTATGTTTTTAAATATTTGGTTTTAAGGAAAGCGCTATGGTTTGTTTAACTTAAATTTATTTTGTTAAATTCTTAAGTTATTTTAAAATTAAGCTAAACGAAATATGTAATTAAATAGTTAATTAAAAGTTAAAATGTTTTGAATTTATGAGTTAATGACGATTAAGTAATTAATAAAGATAAATGGTTTATCTTAAAATTTATTTAAGGTCTTGGGTAATTAAAGATTATTAATTTAATGAAGTAATTTAGGATAAATTAATTTGTAATTAGGGATTAATTAATTAGAAATTAAAGGATAATTACTTAATGGAAGTAATTAAAGGATTAATTACTTAAAGTAATTAATTGAGGGTTAGTTAATGTAATTAAATAAAGTGTAAGTTAATTAATGTAAATAATTAAGGGTTAATGAAAGTAATTAAAGGATAGTTAATTACTTAATGTAATTAAAAGGTAACTACTTAATGTGATTAATTATGGTATGATTAATTAATGAGAGTAATTAAAGGTTAATTAATTTTATGTTAATAATTAAAGGTTGATTAGTTAATTTCATTAATTAATTAAAGTGATGATAAAAGGTTTGTAATTAATTAATGTTTGGTAAGCAGGATTTAAAGGTAATTAATTTAATTTATTTGGAGATTAAATTGAGTTAATTAGGGATTGAACAACCAATTAATCTTGCTTATGGATGATTAATTATGTTGAGTGCCTTGGATTATTTGATATTGCGGATATGTGATTTGTGATGCTATGTGATATGATATGTTTAGGTTGAACTGTGATAATATGGATTATCTATCTGTAATGGAATCGTTATGTGAATATGTTGCTCTAAATATAAATTGAATTGTTTTCACTTAAACAACCTGGACTAATAATGACATTGGATTCGAAGAGACCGGGTCAGGTATCACTTAATACCCGAAATCACTTCGATTTGTAATCTATAATAATTTTTATAGATTTGATATGTGCAATCAATTGGCTGGAATGGAATAATTTAAGTAATCTGGACCATTGAAGCTAATTAAGGGTACTTAGATATTGACTTATGAAATTAGTGTTGATTATAACAAGTTAAGAACTCGTAGTAATGAACGAGTTACCTCGGGATTTTGAATAAATTTTATACCTTAGTATTTCATGTTATGGGTTTACTCACGCAAGTTTCCAGCCTGACCAGGGTGTTACTTTATTGTAATGCTCTGGTCAGACCGAGTATTATAGATTTTCAGGTTAGGACGTTCTGGTGCTTAGGAGGCGAGCTGGAAGGCAGGAACGTATGGAGTATATTCCATTGTGTATTGTTTGCATTCTGAGACGAGCTAATTATAACTGTCCAGTTTAATTGTGAATGGCTGTACTCTAATGTATTGTATGTAAATTAATAGATAAAGCTTTTCTTTCTATAAATACTATTATGTGATATTATAATTTGACCCACTGCGAATGTGAGATTCTGTGTTTTGTTTTCTGTTCGTCTTCTACCTCTTTTCATCTTTACCCTAACAATCTGAGATTTGCAGTGTTTGTTTGCTTGGAACTTCTACAGTGAACGTATTAGGTCGAATTCTCGAGGTCAAAAATTTTGGGTCGTTACATTACCAGTTACTAGAACATTGTTTTAATCTCTTCCTCATTACAATCTACATGATATCTTAGATGGACATGCACTAGTACAAATGCGGGAATAGTGGAAGGACAGATTTCCTTATACATGCTCGATATTGACAAGGATACTTGACCTCAGAGGTGTAACCTTTAGTCAGTAAATGCATGTTTCATCATACTCTACCATTCTGCTATGATTTTATATCAATGGTGCTTTGACATGCAATTTATTTATGTAAGATACCAAAACAATGACCCGTAATTTGGTCTACTTGGATTTTCGATTTAGGGAAATCTGGGCCCATTGGTGTGTAAGTTGTCATAGTTACTTTATGTAAGTGGGGACACTCTTATTTTATGGGTTAATGTTTGAAGGAAGTGTTGGTTATGTGGAACTTGTGTTGTGTAGTATTTATCCAGATAGACTATAGTCTATTTTAGTTTGCTGATAGTGGGGTAGCGCCCTAGATCCGTGGCATCTCTTTATTATATATTTACATGCTATGTGCTAGTATTTAGATTATGCGATGATATAATTTGATGCCACACTAGCCAATTAGTTTGTTACCACTAGGCCGTAAGCTCCTAACTGTAATGTATTGGTGAACATAATGTCACGATGATCGGGAGTAACTAAGACCGTGGGTGGGCTGTGTGCCGCCAGAGTTGTATGATATCCCTTAGAGCATTTGTGTGCTGTGAAGCTCCCATCTAAAATATATCAAAATCTCGACTTAAATAATTTATGTTTTCAGGTATATAATCTGTTTTGATTCCAAAAATCATGAATTTTAAAAGTTAAATCAGGGTTTTTAGTGATAAATCGAGTGAGAATTCTCGGGTTATTCGGATTTGATGTTTTGGGCTATTGTTGGTCATCGCAGGGTGGTGAGGCTTTGAGTTCGCGGCTAGAGGTAGTTGGGAAGATGGCGAGTTTGGGAAAAATGGTAGGTGGCTTTTTAGTCCACCGTGGCGGGGGCAGATCATCAAAGTAGGGTTTAAAACCCAGGTTTGGTCAAGGCTAGAAAGTTGGCCGCTGCATCTTCTCTGAAGCATCGAGGTTCATCGGAGTGGGGTAAAAAGTTGGGTGGATGGTCGGCGAAGGTGTGGACAGAGTTTCATGGATGGTGGTGGTCAGAAGCGTTAGGTCGAGGCAGTTTTGGTCGATGAGTTTGGTACTAGGTTTGTTCAAGGTTGCTCGTTTTCAATTCGAGTACAAGTTCTGGGAACTGGGTTGTCGGTCGCTTTGAGGAGGTGGTCGCCGACATGTGGGAAGAGATGGCGATGGTCGGAGTGGCGTGATTCGGTCGTGCACATGCACACGTGTCAGATAGTTGGTCTGGTGTCAAATTTAGGAAGAAGGGTTGTGTCTCGGAGGAAGGCTCGAGGAAATGAATGTGTGGCCCGAGTTTGGCATCGAGTCGTTCGTTCATGAGTGTGTTTTGTTTGCAGGTTTTAAAGTTTTAAACATATCAAGTTTTTTTTTTAAAAAATAAGGAAATGTAACGACCAGGAATTTTAGGCTATATCAATTTAATAATCTGTATTAATAATTAAATTGATTTGATAATTTTTCTTTACAATTTTAATTTAAATTGGTAAATTTAATCTTTTCAAGGTTAATAAATATCTAATCTGGAAAATTGATTAGATTTTTTTTTCAAAGCTAATAAAATTTTATTCTATTTATAATATATATATTTGATATATATTGTGGATATAAAATCTTTTGTTTTAAATAAAAGATAAATTTTCAAATTGTAATATATATGTAAGTATATATTATAATTCGATGTTGTTTGAAATTTAATATAATCTGTCAGTAATTTATATATGTATGAATATTGTAATTTAAAGCTTTGTTTTAGAATTGATATTTTTCAAAAGCTAATTTAAGTTTAATTCGATTTATTTTCAAAATATAAGATAATTGTTTATTTTAAGTGTGATAGTTTATAAAGAATTTGAACCAAAGATTTATTTTTGTTTTCTTTAAAGTGTTTAAATTTTAAATGATTATAAATATATATATATAAATGTTTTATATTTTAAATTACAGGTATAAAGATTTATTTATATTATAACTAGCTTTATAATATTTTCTTTAAAAGATTTAAACTTGTATATTTATCTAAAATTCAAAGTTTATTAACAAAAAAACAATTCATATGCATAAAAACATTTCATAAATACAAATATCCATATTACATAGATGTAAAATATAATTATTATTTTTATAAGGTTTTAAAAACAATTTTGCAAAGATCTTTAAACACTTGTAATTTTTTTTAAAAACATGCTAATGACATTTGTTCAAATTGTAAACAAGTGGCAACATTTCATTTTAATTTTTAATAATGTATTTAAAGAAGAGGAAAAAACTTAGTTTCTTTTACATAACACTTTGATTCTTTGTTTTCCTTTCTTTCATTCTTTCGAAATTTTAATGGCAACTATAAATTTACTTCAAATCTGAAGTAAAAACAAATCTGCAAAGCAAATGTCAATCTGAAATTCAAAATCAAGCAAAAGTACTTCATATCAACTTCAAAACTGCAAATTTAAAATCCTGCAACCTTCAAATCTGCAACTTCAACCTGTAATGCAAATGGATGAGCAACTCAGCTGTTTCAACTTTAAAAAAAAACATCAGTTCAACACTTTTAATCATCAGATTGGAGGCATGCAGTAAGATTTTCAACAGCAATCAAAGTCTTTTTCAAATTAAAGTTGTTCAGGCATGGAAGTATTAAACCTTCTCTGGAAATTTAAATAAGATGAGTAAATATTCTTAAAAACAGTTTGATCTGGTTTTACTGCCATGCATGTGATGATCTTGACTTGTATTAAAGTTCTTTAGCTTGAATTTATATGAATTAGTATGTATATGTTGTTGAGCTTGTCTGTTATATACATTCAAGTGTTCTCTATTGGTTTACTGTAAATGTTCTGCTTAAAAATTTCAATATCTACAATTCTAATCCATATTAGCCTTAAGCATTTAAATGAGAATTGTTTGAAATTGTATGATGAAGATTATAAAATAGTTCCAGGAATTTTAAATACCATAAATCGTGTTTAAAATAAAATTAACAGTGAAACTAATTTTTTTTGATAAAAGTTAACTATCTTAAATTCTAAATTGAATTACATGCATGAAATCATGATTGAAAATCATGAATTTTGATATGAAATTCATAATTTTTAGTTGGGTATTTCGTGTGTTTTTTGGGAATTATTCGAATTATGGTTTTGAGAGTTTGCCGAAGATCAAGTTGATGATTGAAGCTGGATTTTTGATCATAGCTTGTTCTTGTGTTGTTGATTGGGGGAAAAATGCAAATGAATTTTTCTAATGGCTGATTTGATTGAATTCGAGCAAACTAGGGTTTTAGATTGTTTTTTGTTCAGCTGAACTGTCTCGATTTTTGCGACTTGGATATAGGACCGAAATGTATCGTGAGGGGTGAGAATTGTTCGGAGAAGCATGGCGATTCTATGGTGGCGTCGGCGAGGTTCATCGGAGTCGTGGTGATCGGCCGTGGGTTTTTTGGGTGGTTCGAGTTTCTGCAGTTTCGAGCAATATGTTCGAATTTTGACTCGATTACTTTTTGTTCGATCTGGGTTTAGATCCTTGCTCGCGCACGTTCATGTGATCGATGGCGATGGTCGCGACGACCTGGTTTGGCCGGAGGTGATGGGACACGTGCACGAGAATATGGTGTGTGCACGGTTTTGGTTCTGGAGAGTTTGGTTTGGGAAGATGAGTTATGACGCAAAGGAGCACTCGCGATATTCTCGTGATCGACTCGAAGGAAGGAGCTGGGGGTTTTAACTCGGGGTTGCACGCGTGAAGTTGCCGTGAGTGTCGCGAGTTTTAGGGATGTTGCTTTTTGTTAAGTACTGTATAAATGTTAAAGTTGTAAATTTTAACCTATGTTTGAATAAATGGAAGTAAGCTTTGAATTATAAAACTAGTTTATAAAAGGAAACCAATTTATAAAGGTTAAATCTCGTTCCTTGTAAATAAAAGTTAATTAAACTTTTAAAAGTGTTAATTGAATTCAATTTCAAATTTAAAATGTTTTAAATGATTTCCTTGAAAGCAAAGTATTAATTGAATTTATTTTAAATTTAAATTGTAAAGAAGTTTGAATTTGAAAGCAATTATCTAAGTAGAAGTTGAATTTCAATTTAAAGAAATGTTTTGAATTTTAATTTAAAAAGAAGTGTTGCAATTTTAAGTATTAAATCAAAGTTTTTAAAAGTAATGTTTAAAAAACTAAGTTTTCAAATTTATTTAAAATGAATAAGTTTTAATTTAGATAATTAAAGTGTTTTAAATTTTTTAAATGACTTATTTTCAAATATGGTTATTATTATGATTTTGAAAACCAAATTGAATAATTTATTTTTCAAGTTATTAAAATTTGATTAATTCAAATGATTAAATTATGAAGATAATTATGGTTAATTCATTATTTTATATGAACTTAGGAATACTTAATTAAATATGATTTTTTAATAAGTAAAAGTTTAATAAAGATTAATGCTTTTCTTAATTAATTAAGGAGTTTCTTGAAATATAAGAAGTTAGTTAATTAATTATTTAATTAATTTTAAATAATTAGTTAATTGTTTATTTAATTTTAAATAATCACTTAATTATGGATTAATTAAGTGTAATTACTTAATGAAGTAATTAATGGTGAATTTTTGAATGTATTTAAGTAAAGGAAATTACTTATGGAAGTAATTAGTGGAAAATTACTCATGGGAGTAATTAAGTGGAAGTGATTTATGAATAATCATTTGATGTTATTAATCTAAGGATTGATTAATGTAATTGTTTGAAGTTAATTAATTATGGAGTAATTAATTAATTATAGAAGTAGGAATTATTTAATGATGGAATTAATTACTTGTTAAGTAATTAATTAAGGAAGTAATTAAGATTTATTAATGGAAGTAATTTGAAGATAATTACTTATGTAAGTAATTAAGGGTTAATTACTTAGTTGATTTTAGTTAATTAATTATTGTGATTAATTAATTAATGAATGTAATTAATTTAAGATTAATTACTAGGGTAATTAATTAAAATGTAATTAATAAATAAAGTAATTAATTAAGGATTTATTTATTAATTTAATTAAATAATAATTACTTAATGAAGTAATTAAAGATTAATTAATTATATTAATTAATCAAAAGGTTAATATAATTAATTAAGATGTTATTAATTAAATAATTACAAGTTGTTAATTACTGTTTATGATTAATAAGATGATTAATTATAAATTAATTATTTAAAGGAATTATTAATTAATAAGGATTATTAGTTAATATAATTAATTAAATAATCAAGGTTGATTAATAAAAGTGATTAATTTAGGTATGATTAATTAATTGTAATTAATTGAGGTTTAATGTAATTAATTATAATTGATTAATTAATGGAAGTTAACGAAGGATCATTAATTATTGTAATTAATGATAGTAATTAAAGGTTAATTACTGTATATGGATAATTACTTGAATGTAATTAAAGATGATTAATCAAGGAAGATTAATTAAGGAAGATCATTAAGAGATGATTAATTTATTTATTTGGAATAAATAATCGAAAAGGATTTAGGTAATCCAATTGATTTAGAGTTAATCAATTCTGTTTATGAATGATTGATTGATATTTGGTAATTGATATTGGATGATTGATATTGGGTGATTGATTCATACTGGATGATTTGGATATCTATGATATGTGATATGCTGCTTTGTGAGATGAATGGTTGATATGAATTATCTGTTGTGATAATATGATTCATCTATCTGTTTATATCATCCTGAATATAAGTTTAATTATTTTAAACCCTTAAACAACTTGGACATTAAAATGACGTTTGGTTTCGGTGAGACCGGGATCGGGTTTCCATATTTGGATATCCGAAAACCACATCGATTCTAATCAAACGTTAGGTCGTGAATCCAAGTGGAGCAAGTGAAGACTCGAGGTGTCATAACTATACGTCAGTATAACCCTGGGGGTGATTCCGTAATGAGTTTGACGTAGATAGTACTTACAGGTTCAAGACGGTGATTTACAATGCAAGGGCTATGGTCGTTGACTCTGAGGGTGATTCCAAAATGAGTACAACGAGATAGTGCCTTCGATTTCGTTCGAACCCGGAACGAACTTGTATGGATTGAATGCTTTCAGAACATCGTCAGGTGGACGATGAGCATTATAAGATAGATGTGTTCTATAAAGGTAATCGCAGCCTCAAGCCTCATCAACGTGGGAATGGCTAAAACAGCGGAGGTGCAGCAAGGCTAGGTGGGTAGTACCCATTTCAGGGTAAGGTCATTCCTGTCTAGATGTCCCTTTTTTTCGGGCTTAGTGGGTGGTTGGTCGCGCCAACCACGGGATGATCTTACTCAGGACTGTTCAGTAAGGAACGTTCCAGTCTTGTGTTGCAGGGGAGTTAGGGTGGCTCCTCGGTACGTTAATCTAGGCCACGTATTGTGACGGGCGGTACCCCGGTAGACCTGCCATTGATGGAAACCCATTCTTCCTACGTGACCCTACAGTTTTGTTTGTATTACCCACTTTTGTGGCTAGTAGCTGGAATTTAATGAACGTAACAATTTCGGCTATTTTCTATTTACTTGAAAACCCTAGACACTATTATAATATCACTGGATTTCCTATCAAATGTTTTGGTTAGCATAAGGTAAAAGCTTTTCCATGTTTATGTGTGGGAAGTCTTACGTGATACCTTTTCTTTTCAAAGGTTTTTCTAAGGTTAAGCAATTTTAACCAGTTTACTCACACCAGACCCCTGTCTGACCCGAGTGTTTATTTTCTGTTTTATTAAACTCTTGGGTACTCATATTATGTATGAGTAGTCAAGTGAATCAGGTTTGCTTGACGAATTCTGGAGGAGATATGGAGCAGGTGGCTTCCACGTGTAGATATATTATGGTTCCGCTGTGTTTGTATAGTATCTGTATCTTGTGATCTTGAGTTGTATAGTTAGACAGATGTTTATAACTAGCTAATATGGTTGTATAGGTTGTGTACTCTGACGTAATATGATACTATGTAATATTTTATGTGATATATTATATTTCATTCGTTCCGCTGTGAGTTCTCTGATGTTGTTGTATTTCTTCTTTTCTCTTTCTTTTCTTCTTCTATCCCTTTCTTTCTTCATTAGTGATGCGACTTTCTGCTGATAGGAAGTCGGGTCGCTACAGGTGGTATCAGAGCATTAGGTTGAGTGAATACCTAGGCTCTGGAGTGGTGTCTTTCTTGAGAGAGCGTACTTGTAATTTTTGTATATAACTATATATATATATATATATGTATATCTACTTAATCTGTTGGGTTATCTGTTTGGATTTTTCAACATAAGTTTTAGAGGTAGATGGAGTAGTGTTGTGTGCGTAACACGACTACCAATGATGGAAGAGGTACATATGTTTGAGGTTGGAAGTGCTTTTGTCGAGATTGTAGACCTATTACCCTCTCGAGTAAGATTTGCAATTTGGTGTAAGGATTTATCTGATATCCGAAGGAAATCTTTTAAAGATTCGGAGTTTATCTTTGAAGTGTAATTTTGGATCGGTCGGAAGTGCAGAAGTAAGTGATGATATCTTGGTAGCTGCGTGATGAGATGCAGTACCCATGGATATTTCAGAAGATGTTTTCTCTTGAAGCAGTTTTAGAAGTAGTTGAGGAGCAGTCTTTACCTGCTGCAGGGAAGATTCGTCTGTGTTGGAGTTGTCTGGATCTTTAGCAAGGAGGTTGTCTGTTTTGGAATATGAGACTAAGGTCTATAAGTTGTTTCGCTTCGGCATGGTCTCATTTGTCATTCCTTAAGGAGAGCGAGATGTTGATGCTTGGTTTAGAGCCCAAATTTCTTGAGAGGATGTCTGCCATCTTAAAGGTCTTTTGTGTGGGTTGTTGATGGTTTTGGTTTTCGAGGAGCCTTTGGATTAGAAGTCTTTGGTTAGCCGTGGTAGCAGTTTCAGCTTGAAGTGTTCGGTGTGCTGACGAGGAGATCTTTTAGCTTCGCAGTATCTTCGAGGTAGAGTTGGAAGCAGCAACGTGGCTCGTTTCTCTGATAGTTCAGGAATCTTTGTAGTTCTTCTATCAACAGTCCGGGTAGTTGGTGAGATTTTCTTGAAGGGTTAACCTTGTTTGGAAAAGCTTAAGGCTGTTCTAATTGGTAAAGAGAGGACGGTTTCTTAGGAATCCGAACTAGGTAGGATCGCAAAAGTGACTTGCGATTAGTTTGGGAATTTTTCTTAGGCAATCTTTTTTTTCTTAGGCAATCTTTTGTTTGAGACAGAGGATTCTCATTTGGAAGTAGGAGCTACTGATGTAATCAGAAATTGTCTGCATCTGGAGTTGAGTTCCATATTGTTTGGTTCCAGAAGTGATTTTGGTGGTTAGCCTAGGAGAAGAGTTGGTGTAGCAGCTCAGAATTTTTTTGGAATTTGGATTGGTTAGATCTAGTTTTTGAGTTGGATTCTGTTATAAGGTTGTGATCGAGTCAGATTGGTCACAAAGATTATATGGATTTAATGAACAAAATTTCCCTGATATATTGGATAAGTTTGTATTCGTGTTCATCAACAGTACTCTCATCTATTTCAGAATCAGAGTTGTGCAGCGGAAGCAAGTTAACAGCTGTGGAAGGAAGGAAGCAAGCTCAGTTTACTATTGCTTGAGAAGTAGAGCTTGTGTTCTGGATTTCGCCGGATTTTGGAAGACTTTTCTGTTGGATAAGATCTAGAAACAGGTTTGTTTTGGTCTAGTTGTTTCTGGAAGCATCAGCAGAGCTTGAGCTGATCAGGAAGAAGTTTGGCAGCTTAGGATTGTCTGTTGAGTTATGCAGATATGAGATAAGGAGTTTAGGATTCGAAGTTGGAGACTTCATTGTTGTTAAGATTTTTTCGATTAAGAGAGCAGTAATTGGATAAGATTGGAAGGTTAGTTCTAAGGTATTTGGGATTTCTTATCTGGGTTTTTGATAGGATAAGTTCTTTTGTCAATAAGATTGAATTGCCACTTTGAATAGCTGGAATTCATTGTGTTTCATGTATCTCTGAGGGAGTACGTGTATAATTCATTGTTGGTTGTTGAATCTGCAGTCCAGTTGGATTTGGAAGTTGAGCTAGACTTGAGTATAGTCTGATGTTCTGTTCATACTGATGGATCTAGAGATGAGAGGAGCTCTGGATTTTGGCGGCGTAATTAGTTGACCTTCCGTAGAGTGATTCTCCTGGTGATTTGTACTTGGGAAACTCCTGATAGTATTTGTAAGATTTATTCTGATCTGTGTCAGGATAATTAGTTAGGTTTGTTTGTTTGATTGATTGCTATGGTTGATAGTAACTGGTTGTTAGGTATGCTCTGCTGTTTGAAATTGAAATCTTTGCTGGTTTATTAAATTACCTTTGCTTTTAAATTTCGGGGACGAAATTCTTTTAAGGGGGAGGATTGTAACGACCCGGAATTTTAGGCAATATCAATTTAATAATCTGTATTAATAATTAAATTGATTTGATAATTTTTCTTTACAATTTTAATTTAAATTGGTAAATTTAATCTTTTTAAGGTTAACAAATATTTAATCTGGCAAATTGATAAGATTTATTTTTGAAAACTAATAAAATTTATTCTATTTATAATATATATTTGATATATATTGTGAATAGAAAATCTTTTGTTTTAAATAAAAGATAAATTTTCAAATTGTAATATATATGTAAGTATAAATTATAATCTGATGTTGTTTGAAATTTAATATAATATGTTAATAATTTATATATGTATGAATATTGTAATTTAAAGCTTTGTTTAAGAATTGATATTTTTTAAAAGCTAATTTAAGTTTAATTCAATTTATTTTCAAAATATAAGATAATTGTTTAATTTAAGTGTGATAGTTTATAAAGAATTTGAATCAAAAATTTATTTTTGTTTTCTTTAAAGTGTTTAAATTTTTAATGATTATAAATGTATGTGTACATATATATATATATGTTTTAGATTTAAATTACAGGTATAAAGATTTCTTTGCATTATAATTAGCTTTATAATATTTTCTTTAAAATATTTAAACTTGTATATTTATCTAAAATTCAAAGTTTATTAACATAAAAACATTCAATATGCATAAAAACATTTCATAAATACAAATATCCTTATTACATAGATATAAAATATAATTATTATTTTTATAAGGTTTTAAAAACAATTTTGCAAAGATCTTTAAACACTTGTAATTTTTTTAAAAACATGCTAATGACATTTGTTCAAATTGTAAACAAGTGGCAACATTTCATTTTAATTTTTAATAAATGTTTTTAAAGAAGAGGAAAAAACTTAGTTTCTTTTACATAACACTTTCATTCTTTGTTTTCCTTTCTTTCATTCTTCAAATTTTAATGGCAACCAGAAATTTACTTCAAATCTGAAGTAAAAATAAATCTGCAAAGCAAATGTTAATCTGAAATTCAAAATCAAGCAAAAGTACTTCATATCAACTTCAAAACTGCAAATTTAAAATCCTGCAACCTTCAAATCTGCAACTTCAACCTGTAATGCAAATGGATGAGCAACTCAGCTGTTTCAAGTTTTAAAAAAAAACATCAGTTCAAAACTTTTAATCATGAGATTGGAGGCATGCAATAAGATTTTCAACAGCAATCAAAGTTTTTTTTCAAATTAAAGTTGTTCAGGCCTGGAAGTATTAAACCTTCTCTGCAAATTTAGAAAAGGTGAGTAAATATTCTTAAAAATAGTTTGATCTGGTTTTACTGCCATGCATGTGATGATCTTGACTTGTATTAAAGTTCTTTAGCTTGAATTTATATGAATTAGTATGTACATGTTGTTGAGCTTGTCCGTTATATACATTCAAGTGTTCTCTGTTGGTTTACTGTAAATGTTCTACTTAAAAATTTCAATATCTACAAGTCTAATCCATATTAGCCTTAAGCATTTAAATGAGAATTGTTTGAAATTGTATGATGAAGATTATAAAATAGTTTCAGAAATTTTAAATACCATAAATCATGTTTAAAATAAAATTAACAGTGAAACTATTTTTTTTTTGATAAAAGTTAACTATATTAAATTCTAAATTGAATTACATGCATGAAATCATGATTGAAAATCATGAATTTTGATATGCAATTCATAATTTTTAGTTGGGTATTTCGTGTGTATTTTGGGAATTGTTCGAATTGGGGTTTTGAGAGTTTGCCGAAGATCAAGTTGATGATTGAAGCTGGATTTTTGATCGTAGTTTGTTCTTGTGTTGTTGATTGGGGAAAAAATGCAAGTGAATTTTTCTAATGGCTGATTTGATCGAATTCGAGCAAACTAGGGTTTTAGATTGTTTTTTGTTCGACTGAACTGTCTCGATTTTTATGACTTGGATATGGGACCGAAATGTGTCGCGAGGGGTAAGAATTGTTCGACGAAGCATGGCGATTCTATGGTGGCATCAGCGAGGTTCATCGGTGTCGTGGTGATCGGCCGTGGGTTTTTAAGGTGGTTTGAGTTTCTGCAGTTTCGAGCAATATGTTCGAATTTCGACTCGATTACTTTTTATTCGATCTGGGTTTAGATCCTTGCTCGCGCATGTTCATGTGATCGATGGCGATGGTCTCGACGACCTGGTTTGGCCGGAGGTGATGGGACACATGCACGAGAATATGGTGTGTGCATGGTTTTGGAGAGTTCGGTTTGGGAAGATGAGTTGTGACACGAAGGAGCACTCGCGATATTCTCGTGATCGACTCAAAGAAAGGAGCTGGGGGTTTTTAACTCGGGTAGCATGCGTGAAGTTGCAGTGAGTGTCTCGAGTTTAGGGCTGTTGCTTTTTGTTAAGTACTGTATAAATGTTAAAGTTGCAAATTTTAACATGTGTTTGAATAAATGGAAGTAAGCTTTGAATTGTAAAACTAGTTTATAAAAGGAAACCAATTTATAAAGGTTAAATCTTGTTCATTGTAAATAAAAGTTAATTAAACTTTTAAAAGTGTTAATTGAATTCAATTTCAAATTTAAAATGTTTTAAATGATTTCCTTGAAAGCAAAGTATTAATTGAATTTATTTTAAATTTAAATTGTTAAAAAGTTTGAATTTGAAAGCAATTATCTAAGTATATGTTGAATTTCAATTTAAAGAAATGTTTTGAATTTTAATTTAAAAAGAAGTGTTGCAATTTTAAGTATTAAATCAAAGTTTTTAAAAGTAATGTTTAAAAAACTAAGTTTTCAAATTTATTTAAAATGAATAAGTTTTAAGTTAGATAATTAAAGTGTTTTAAATTTTCTAAATGCCTTATTTTCAAATAAGATTATTATTATGATTTTGAAAACCAAATTGAATAATTTGTTTTTCAAGTTATTAAAATTTGATTAATTCAAATGATTAAATTATGAAGATAACTATGGTTAATTCATTATTTTATATGAACTTAGGAATACTTAATTAAATATGATTTGTTAATGAGTAAAAGTTTAATTAAGATTAATGCTTTTCTTAATTAATTAAGGAGTTTCTTGAAATATAAGAAGTTAGTTAATTAATTATTTTGTTAATTTTAAATAATTAGTTAATTGTTTATTTAATTTTAAATAATCACTTAATTATGGATTAATTAAGTGTAATTACTTAATGAAGTAATTAATGGTGAATTTTTGAATGTATTTAATTAAAGGAAATTACTTATGGAAGTAATTAGTGGAAAATTACTCATGGGATTAATAAATGGAAGTGATTTATGAATAATCATTTGATGTTATTAATCTAAGGATTGATTAATATAATTGTTTGAAGTTAATTAATTATGGAGTAATTAATTAATTAAAGAAGTAGGAATTATTTAATGATGGAATTAATTACTTGTTAAGTAATTAATTAAGGAAGTAATCAAGATTTATTAATGGAAGTAATTAGAAGATAATTACTTATGTAAGTAATTAAGGGTTAATTACTTAGTTGATTTTAGTTAATTAATTAATGTGATTAATTAATTAATTAATGTGATTAATTTAAGATTAATTACTAGGGTAATTAATTAAAATGTAATTAATAAATAAAGTAATTAATTAAGGCTTTATTAATTAATTTAATTAAATACTAATTACTTAATGAAGTAATTAAAGATTAATTAATTATATTAATTAATCAAAAGGTTAATATAATTAATCAAGATGTTATTAATTAAGATAAGTAATTACAAGCTGTTAATTACTGTTTATTATTAAGAAGATGATTAATTATAAGTTAATTATTTGAAGGAATTATTAATTAATAAGGATTATTAGTTAATATAATTAATTAAATAATCAAGGTTGATTAATAAAAGTGATTAGTTTAGGTATGATTAATTAACTGTAATTAATTAAGGTTCAATGTAATTAATTATAATTTATTAATTAATGGAAGTAAATGAAGGATCATTAATTATTGTAATTAATGATAGTAATTAAAGGTTAATTACTGTATATGGATAATTACTTGAATGTAATTAAAGATGATTAATCAAGGAAGATTAATTAAGGAAGATCATTAAGTGATGATTTATTTATTTGGAATAAATAATTGAAAAAGGATTTAGGTAATCCAATTGATTTAGAGTTAATCAATTCTGTTTATGAATGATTGATTGATATTTGGTTATTGATATTGGATGATTGTTTTTGGGTGATTAGTTGATACTGGATGATTTGGATATCTATGATATGTGATATGCTGCTTTATGAGATGAATGGTTGATATGAATTATCTATTGTGACATCTATCTGTATATATCATCTTGAATATAATGACGTTTGGTTTCGGTGAGACCGGGATCGGGTTTCCATATTTGGATATCCGAAAACCACATCGATTCCAATTAAACGTTAGGTCGTGAATTCAAGTGGAGCAAGTGAAGACTCGAGGTGTAAGAACTATACGTCAGTATAACTCTGGGGGTGATTCCGTGATGAGTTTAACGGAGATAGTACTTACAGGTTCGAGATGGTGATTTAGAGTTCAAGGGCTATGGTCGTTGACTCTGAGGGTGATTCCAAAATGAGTGCAACGAGATAGTGCCTTCGGTTTCGTTCAAACCCGGAATGAACTTGTATGGATTGAATGCTTTCAGAACATCGTCAGGTGGACAATGAGTATTCTAAGATAGATGTGTTCTATAAAGGTAATCGCAGCCTCAAGCCTCATCAACCCGGGAATGGCTAAAACAGGAGAGGTGCAGCAAGGCTAGGTGGGTAGCACCCATTTCAGGATAAGGTCATTCCTGTCTAGATGTCCCTTTTTTTGGTTTAGTGGGTGGTTGGTCGCGCCAATCACGGGGTGATCTTACTCGAGACTGTTTAGTAAGGAACGGTTCCGGTCTTGTGTTGCAGGGGAATTAGGGTGGCTCCTCGGTACGTTGATCTAGGCCACGTACTGTGACGGGAGGTACCCCGGTAGCCCTGCCATTGATGGAAAACCATTCTTCCTACGAGACCCTACGATTTTGTTTGTATTACCCACTTTTGTGGCTAGTAGCTGGAATTTAATGAATGTAACAATTTCGGCTATTTTCTATTTACTTGAAAACCCTAGACACTATTATAATATCATTGGATTTCCTATCAAATATTTTGGTTAGCGTAAGGTAAAAACTTTTTCATGTTTATGTGTGGGAAGTCTTACGTGATACCTTTTCTTTTCAAAGGTTTTTCTAAAGTTAAGAAATTTGAACCAGTTTACTCACACCAGACCCTGTCTGACAGGAGTGTTTATTTTTTGTTTTATTAAACTCTTGGGTACTCATATTATGTATGAGTAGTCAAGTGAATCAGGTTTGCTTGACGAATTCTAGAGGAGATATGGAGCAGGAGGCTTCCACGTATAGATATATTATGGTTCCGCTGTGTTTGTATTGTATCTTGTGATCTTGAGTTGTATAGTTAGATAGATGTTTATAACTGTCTAAGATGGTTGTATAAGTTGTGTGCTCTGATGTAATATGATACTATGTAATATTTTATGTGATATATTATATTTCATTCGTTCCGCTGTGAGTTCTCTGATGTTGTTGTGTTTCTTCTTTTCTCTTTCTTTTCTTCTTCTATCCCTTTCTTTCTTCATTAGTGATGCGACTTTCTGGTGTTAGGAAGTCGAGTTGCTACAGGAAGTCTCGGGGCTGGACTCGGGTGAGTATCGGATTGAACCCAAAGTAAATGTTATAACAATTTTTTTAAAACATAAATGAAAGCAAGTATTTAAGATTTAAAAATAAATCAAGTCTAGATTATTTCTTAAATCAAAATTTCTTTATAATTTATGTTTTTAAATATTTAGTTTTAAGGAAAGTGGTATAGTTTATTTAACTTAAATTTATTAAGTTAAATTCTTAAGTTGTTTTGAAAATTAAATTAAATGAAATATGTAATTAAACAGTTAATTAAAAGATAAAATGTTTTAAATTTATATGTTAATGATGATTAAGTAATTAATGAAGATAAATGATTTATCTTAAAACTTATTCAAGGTCTTGGGTAATTAAAGATTAATTAATTTAATGAAGTAATTAAGGATAAATTAATTTGTAATTAGGGATTAATTAATTAGAAATTAAAGTATAATTACTTAATGGAAGTAATTAAAAGATTAATTACTTAAAGTAATTATTTGAGGGTTAATTAATGTATAAGGGTAAGTTAATTAATGTAAATAATTAAGGGTTAATGAAAGCAATTAAAGGATAATTAATTACTTAATGTAATTAAAAGGTAATTAATTAATGTGATTAATTATGGTATAATTAATTAATGAGAGTAATTAAAGGTTAATTAATTTTAGTGTAATTAGTTAATGTTAATAATTAAAGGCTGATTAGTTAATTTCATTAATTAATTAAAGTGATGATAAATGGTCAGAGTGCAAACTGTTTATAATTGAAGTGATAACCCAAATGGAAACGAAGGCAATTGTGAATAAGTGAAAAGAATAAACAATGAATGTGAAGTAAAAAGAAAATTGATTTAATTGATAATCAATAAAGATAAATACGTAGGATATACAAATGTTATTCTATTCGTATGGTGATTTGATCCAGATTCGAGCATAGAATTTCGAGATAGTTATCGATCCGAGATGGGATTTTTCACTCAATTTTCGACGGCGAACCCTGGATATGGATTTTTGATTGGTTCCGGAAATTCTCTATCATAATTATGGCTATGCAAGGAGAATGACGGTTTCTGATCAAGAAACCAGATCTGAGTCCGCACTAGGAAGTTGGGTGGATGATATTAGTTCGGAAGTGAAATTGTGTGATCGAGTGAGCGATCGGATTTGATGTTGCATACGGATGATACATGTACATCGTACGTGCTTGAATGAAATTGACATTGAAATTTTGAAAGAAACGAGAAACGATTTTTGAAAAGAAAAGTATATTTTGAGAAATATATATGAATAAAAATGGAAGTTGGATATCTTTTGAAATTCACTTTATGAAAAGTAAGTGATATGGTAAATAACTTTATAAAGGAAATCAAACTTGAATATTTAATATGGCATAACTAATGCTATGTATGTGTTTGTTTTATATGATAAACTCCCCTATGTTGAATCTAAAACCAGAAGAAAAGATGTTTGAAAATATTTAAAGTATAAAAGGAAATTTATGTAAGTATGAAGTGATTTAAGATTTTTCAAGACTATATATATGTATATAATTGACTTCGTGGGAGTGATTTTTGGAAAAAAGGGTTTTGGAACCTATGGATTTTGGAAAGGCTTTTGATTTTTGGGAAAAAATCAATTTTGGAAATTTGAAAAGCCAAGTTTGGAACTATCGATTTGAGATATCGATTTTGTGTAAAGGAAATTTTTATGTGAATCATAAAAGGTATGATTGGAAGATACTATAAGTGTATAGTATAAAATATTCTGAGATTGGCTCTGGGAAAAAAGGCGCTCCCATGAAATGAACTTCACAGGAGATCCACGGGGTGGTTCTTCCTTAAGCCCAAAGGGGGAGGCTCTAAATTTGATCCTGGGAGGAAGTCTGGACAAACTGAAGTTCCTGAGGATTGTGTGTGTTGGTAGCGAAAGTCGAGGGCGCTGATGCCTATAGAGTAATTTGGGTTATGCTGTGAAAACAATGTAACTCGATGTCACTGCGATCTACTGCGGACCATAGCGGAATTCGTGTGGCCATGAGCGCCAACAGTCTACGTTTGATTTTGCCATGATGGCAACATAACATCGATAGACTGCGATCTATAAGGACATAGCGAAAGTCGTGTAGCAGTGAGTGCCTACAGGCTACATTGGGACTCGACTGATGTAGTCTGCGATATATGTATGAGTGGTGAAGTTTCATTTGGCAGCGAAATTCGAGGGCACTGATGCCTACAGTTACATGGATTTTTGCCGTGATGGTGACGTAACCCTGGGGGTAGCTGCAATCTGCGGCGGGCTCCATGGCGTAATCGAAGGGCATGGAGTGCCTACAGTTATCTATGGTTTTTCTGGGATGGTGACGTAATCGTCAGGTTAACTGCGACCATGGAGGGGAGGAGGGGTGATGATTTCCAGAGCATTCTCACCAAAAATGACTTCTACATTTTCAAAAATGTTTCTACATTTTCACCAAAATATTTTCCAAGTACAACCACAGGGTGTTGAAAACGAGTTTGCTAAGTACTTATAGATTTTCAGTCCTACGCCTGATCAACGTATGACCGAATTTCTATGAGAACAAGGATGGACTTGTTGGGACATCGAGTTATAAAAATATTTTTATAAAGCTATTTTGGCAATAGTATGTAGATTTTAAAATGTTTTTAAAAAATTAAATAGAGGGAGTGAGAATGTTTAAAGGGTAATTAAGTGATGATAAGCATTATAATAAAATTCTAGTTTCGTTCCTTTCGAGGACGAAAAGATTAAAACGGGGGAGGAATGCGATAACCTGATTTTGGATATCTGATTAATTAGTAATTAACTGATTTTTACTATTAAGGTACTAATTTTATTTAGTTGAACAAATTAATACTGATATCTAGATGTATATTATAAATAGATATATGCAAACTCTCTAAAGTTGGAATTATAAGTATGCAAGTATATAAGTGCGTATATATATTATATATATATGTATTGTAATTTGAAGCATGGATTTGAATCCAATGTAATAAATTTTCAAAAGTTATTTAAAGTTAATTATGTATTTTAAAACTCTAAAGATAAATATTTATTCATTTGAAAGTATAGTTAAAATGAGATTTAATAAAGGATTTATTATGCTTTCTTTTAAAACTACTTAAACTAAAACGGTTTGTAAATATACAGAAAAGTTTAAAACATATGATACATAAATTTATATAAAACATAAGAAAAGATTTAAATAAAGAATTAATGCTCTTTCTTTTAAATTACACATGAATAAGAATAATTTAAAATAGTTATAGATTTAAAAACATACATATATAAATATTAAATTAAATAGAAAATAGGATATAAATATATATAAAAACATAAGTTGTTACAATTTAACAAATTTAAGTCAATTATAACATACAAATTTCAAATGGCAAGATAATTATAACAAGTGTCATATGATTTATTTTCTTTTCTTCTTTTAGAAAAAAATAAATGAATAAAGCTAGGCTATATATCTCCCTATCCCTCTCTTCCATTTTCCTTTTATGTTTCCATAGAAACCAAAAGCCTGAAAACTTAAACCAGAAACCACAAGAAATTTTATACTAACCAAATCACACAACTACTTCAACCTAGAGCTTAAATCAAAATCAAAACTGATGAAATCAAAAGCAAACAATAAGTTCAAAGCCTGAAGCAGTAGATTCAAGTTCAGTTGCAAAATCAAGCGTGCAAGTTTAATTCAGTTTTATCAAGTCTCAGTTTTCAAATTCAAGTAATAGTTTAAAGATCAGAAGCACTTCCCAGTTTCTCAAAGCCCTGGCTTCACTTCTTTTATAAAACAGGTGAGTAAACAAACAAACATTTGTTTAATTTGTTGCATGTGGTGATTATATGAAATAATGATGTGATAATTGTTTGCATGAGTGGAAATTAGGTTTGCATGTATGTGTATATTCATATAAATGTATGTGTGCATGTTTGGACAAGGATATATCCCTGTTCTTGTTAACTAGTTTTTCGAACTTTTCAAAAATCAAGATCTCAACCTCTAATTTCTTTTGGACTTTGTTATTTAAACAAAAATTGTTTAAAATTGTACGATCTTAAATATAAATATAGTTTTAAGTATGATTGGTTTATAGATTTCTGGAAAATTAAGAAAGACGGTGAAATTTAAAACATATCAAAATTTCGACTTAAAAAAATTATGTTCTCAGGTATATAATCTGTTTTGTTTTCAAAAATCATGAATTTTAAAAGTTAAATCAGGGTTTTTAGTGATAAATCGACTGATAATTCTCGGGTTGTTCGGATTTGATGTTTTGGGCTGTTGCTACTGATCGGAGGGTGGTGATGCTTCGAATTCGCGGCTAGAGGTAGCTGGGAAGATGGCGAGTTTGGGAAAAATGGTATGTGGTTTTTTAGTCCACCATGGCGGCGGTAGATCATCAGAGTAGGGTTTAAACCCAGGTTTGGTCAAGACTAGAAAGTTGGCCTCTGCAGCGTCTCTGGAGCATCGGGGTTCATCGAAGTGGGGGAAAAATTGAGTCGATGGTCGGCGAAGGCGTGGATGGAGTTTCATGGCTGCTGGCAGTCGAAAGCGTCAGGGCGAGGCGGTTTTGCTCGATGAGTTCGATACCAAGTTTATTCAAGGCTGCTTGTTTCCGATTCGAGTACAAATTTTTGGAACTGGGTGGTCGGACGCTTTGAGGAGGTGGTCGTCGACGTGTGGGAAGTGATGGCAATGGTCAGAGTGGCGGGATTCTATCGTGCACGTGCACGCATGTCAAAGAGTTGGTCAGGTGCCACATTTGGGAAGAAGGGTTGTGTCTCAGGGGAAGGCTCGGGATAATGAATGTGTGGCCCGAGTCTGGTATTGAGTCTTTCGTTCGTAAGTGTGTTTTGTTTACAGGTTTGAAAGTTTTAAACATATCAAGTTTTTTTTTAAAAAAGAAGGAAGTCTCGGGGTTGGACTCAGGTGAGTACCGGTTTGAACCCGAAGTAAATGTTATAACAGTTTTTTTTAAATATAAATGAAAGCAAGTTTTTAAGATTTAAAAATAAACCAAGTCTAGATTATTTCTTTAATCAAATTTTCTTTATAATTTATGTTTTTAAATATTTGGTTTTAAGGAAAGTGCTATGGTTTGTTTAACTTAAATTTATTTTGTTAAATTCTTAAGTTATTTTAAAATTAAGCTAAACGAAATATGTAATTAAATAGTTAATTAAAAGTTAAAATGTTTTGAATTTATGAGTTAATGACGATTAAGTAATTAATAAAGATAATGGTTTATCTTAAAATTTATTTAAGGTCTTGGGTAATTAAAGATTATTAATTTAATGAAGTAATTTAGGATAAATTAATTTGTAATTAGGGATTAATTAATTAGAAATTAAAGGATAATTACTTAATGGAAGTAATTAAAGGATTAATTACTTAAAGTAATTAATTGAGGGCTAGTTAATGTAATTAAATAAAGTGTAAGTTAATTAATGTAAATAATTAAGGGTCAATGAAAGTAATTAAAGGATAGTTAATTACTTAATGTAATTAAAAGGTAACTACTTAATGTGATTAATTATGGTATGATTAATTAATGAGAGTAATTAAAGGTTAATTAATTTTATGTTAATAATTAAAGGTTGATTAGTTAATTTCATTAATTAATTAAAGTGATGATAAAAGGTTTGTAATTAATTAATGTTTGGTAAGCAGGATTTAAAGGTAATTAATTTAATTTATTTGGAGATTAAATTGAGTTAATTAGGGATTGAACAACCAATTAATCTTGCTTATGGATGATTAATTATGTTGAGTGCCTTGGATTATTTGATATTGCGGATATGTAATTTGTGATGCTATGTGATATGATATGTTTAGGTTGAACTGTGATAATATGGATTATCTATCTGTAATGGAATCGTTATGTGAATATGTTGCTCTAAATATAAATTGAATTGTTTTCACTTAAACAACCTGGACTAATAATGACATTGGATTCGAAGAGACCGGGTCAGGTATCACTTAATACCCGAAATCACTTCGATTTGTAATCTATAATAATTTTTATAGATTTGATATGTGCAATCAATTGGCTGGAATGGAATAATTTAAGTAATCTGGACCATTGAAGCTAATTAAGGGTACTTAGATATTGACTTATGAAATTAGTGTTGATTATAACAAGTTAAGAACTCGTAGTAATGAACGAGTTACCTCGGGATTTTGAATAAATTTTATACCTTAGTATTTCATGTTATGGGTTTACTCACGCATGTTTCCAGCCTGACCAGGGTGTTACTTTATTGTAATGCTCTGGTCAGACCGAGTATTATAGATTTTCAGGTTAGGACGTTCTGGTGCTTAGGAGGCGAGCTGGAAGGCAGGAACGTATGGAGTATATTCCATTGTGTATTGTTTGCATTCTGAGACGAGCTAATTATAACTGTCCAGTCTAATTGTGAATGGCTGTACTCTAATGTATTGTATGTAAATTAATAGATAAAGCTTTTCTTTCTATAAATGCTATTATGTGATATTATAATTTGACCCACTGCGAATGTGAGATTCTGTGTTTTGTTTTCTGTTCGTCTTCTACCTCTTTTCATCTTTACCCTAATAATCTGAGATTTGCAGTGTTCGTTTGCTTGGAACTTCTACAGTGAACGTATTAGGTCGAATTCTCGAGGTCAAAAATTTTGGGTCGTTACATTACCAGTTACTAGAACATTGTTTTAATCTCTTCCTCATTACAATCTACATGATATCTTAGATGGACATGCATTAGTACAAATGCAGGAATAGTGGAAGGACAGATTTCCTTATACATGCTCGATATTGACAAGGATACTTGACCTCAGAGGTGTAACCTTTAGTCAGTAAATGCATGTTTTATCATACTCTACCATTCTTCTATGATTTTATATTAATGGTGCTTTGACATGCAATTTATTTATGTAAGATACCAAAACAATGACCCGTAATTTGGTCTACTTGGATTTTCGATTTAGCGAAATCTGGGCCCATTGGTGTGTAAGTTGTCATAGTTACTTTATGTAAGTGGGGACACTCTTATTTTATGGGTTAATGTTTAAAGGAAGTGTTGGTTATGTGGAACTTGTGTTGTGTAGTATTTATCCAGATAGACTATAGTCAATTTTAGTTTGCTGATAGTGGGGTAGCGCCCTAGATCCGTGGCATCTCTTTATTATATATTTACATGCTATGTGCTAGTATTTAGATTATGCGATGATATAATTTGATGCCACACTAGCCAATTAGTTTGTTACCACTAGGCCGTAAGCTCCTGACTGTAATGTATTGGTGAACATAATGTCACGATGATCGGGAGTAACTAAGACCGTGGGTGGGCTGTGTGCCGCCAGAGTTGTATGATATCCCTTAGAGCATTTGTGTGCTGTGAAGCTCCCATCTAATATGTATAAGATTATATGATTATACCATATTAATCACATACCCCCTCTAAATATCAAATCAAATGCGAGGACCTCTTAATCCATTGGAGCGTGTTGTGTGTTGTGTGATGTAAAGCTCCCTACCGGAGTATGTGATTTGGGATACATAAACTGATGATACCATACCTATAGCACCTCACTTGATTATGTGCTTGTTAATAGTTGATTCCTTTTAGTGTTATGGGTGTATTGATTGATGATTGGATATTTGGTTGATTCGTCAACTATATTATGGTTTTACTGATGGGTATTATGATTGGATGTTTGGATATATGTATGTCTTATTTACCTATGTGATGTGATCTTTTTTTGAAAGGTGATAATTTATGCATGGTATGATATATGTGATATACTTGAGATGTTCACATATGTTTATTAGATATATTTATAGCACTATGCCAGTAATTATTATGCACTAACATCTATAATCTAGGCATTGTCTGACCCATGTGTTATTTATATAATACTTGAGCCAATCTAAGATACTTCAGGTTCAAGGACGAGTTGATTGGTTTGTGGATGTTGGTCATATGTGAAGGATAGGGTGTTTGTATATCATTTTGAATATTTGTAGTTACATGTGTTAGTGTGTTGATGAGATGTATATATTGGACATGTTATGTATATATTTGATGACAATTGGCTTTTGACTATTTTAGTTAACCCACTTGGATTCTTGTATATTTTATACGATATGTTATCGCTGCATTGACGATTTTATGATCTCTGTGATTTATTTTATATGTTGTGTTGTTCTATCCTAGAAACACACGTTTATTACTTTTTGATGATATTGCGTACATATATATGGGCCGTTATTCGATTTTTAAATGTGTACGAGTATTATCTCAAGTGAATAATCATATGTGACAATCCAATATTGCCTCATTCTCCATACTATCCGCCAGTATGACCTGGTAATACTCTTCAATAGTATGGATACAGAGGTGGGATGTTACAATATCTATAAGCCAAGCAAATTAAGGAGTGTAGATGATGGGCAAGGTCGTTTAGGCCTGATTGAAGCAAGACATTATTTATTTATTATATCGTATATTTTTTAAAGTATTTATAATATAAAGAAGAATGTATGTAAATATATAGAGATAATATGTGTTTTTATCTTTCAAGGCATCCATTTAGGTTAGCAGGTTGTGGGGTTTTAATGAATGACGTTATTGAAGTACATGTAAGTTTATTTTCAATAGAGTGCCCAATTTCGATATATATATATATATATATATATATATATATATATATATATATATATATATATATATATATTTGTGTGTGTGTGTGTGTGTGTGTGCGCGCGCGTGCGTGTGCGCGCGTGTGTGTGCATGTACGTGCGTATGTATGTACATGGTAAGGATCGTCTCCCCTAAAATTACGTATGTGTGTGTGTAGTAAGGATCATCTCCCCTTTAGTTTTGCTACATCTCAAATCCCCTTGATTTCAATCACATATTTCAGATAAATAATCAAATTTCTCTCTCTTCTCACTCAATGAGAGAGAAAGAACCTTATTTAAAATGGAGCATGTGATAATTAATTAATGAATATGATTAATTAAGGATAATTAATTACTAAATATGATTAATCAAGGATAATTGATTAAAGATTATTTGTTGAATGTAATTAATTAAAAGGATAATTAATTAAGGGAAGTGATTAGAGGATCATTAATTAATGTAATTAATTAAGTTTATTAATTAAAGGTTATTTAATGTGAATGGTTAAGGCTAGTTTATCTATCTGGTAATTAAAGGTTAATTACTTAATGTAATTAAAAGATAATTAATCAAGGATGATTAATTAAGATGGATGATTAAAGAATGATTTATTATTTGGGTTGTAATTAATAAATGTTAAGTAAGCAGGATTAAGGTAATCCAAGTGATTAAAGTTGGTAATTAATTTAATTGGAGATTAATTAAATTAATTAGGAATTATATATCTAATAAATCTTGTCTATGGATGGTTGACTGATATTGGATGACTTGAATTAATGATATCTCTGATGGGCAATTGAGATGTGCTGTGATATGAATGGGTTGAACTGTGATAATGTAGGTTACCTATCTGAGTTGAATTGTTATGTGATATGATATCCTGGATATGAATTGTATTGTTTTAAACTTATCGACTTGGATTAGAGATGACATTGAATTCGAAGAAACCAGGGTCGGGTATTAGAAAATACCCGAAACCACTTCGATTCTTTATAGATTTTGTATGTGAAATCAATAGGCTGGAATGGAATAAATTTAAATGACTGGACCATTTAAAACTAAGTAGGGATACTTAGGATTTGATTTGCGGAAATAAGTGTTGACTATAACGAGTTATGAACTCGTAGTAAGGTACAAGATTTTAAATAAAGTTCTATGCAATAGAATTTCTTATTAGATGGGTTTACTCATGCTGGTTTCCAGCCTGACCCAGGTATTACTCTGATGTAATGCTCAGGTCAGACTGAGTAATACAGATTTTCAGGTTAGGACGTTCTGGAGCTCAGGCGGCAAGCTAGATGGCAGGATGTATGTAGTATTCCGCTGTGTATATTATTCTTCGTATTTCTGGAACAAGTTAATTTTAACTGTCCAGTTTGTGTAATGACTGTAACTCCGATGTATTGAATGTAATTTAACTGATACAATTTTCCCTTGTATAACCGCTATTATTTGATATTATATTTTTCCGTTGCGAATGTGAGAATCTGTGATTTGTTTCTGTTTCTTCTTGTACCTCTGATCTTCTTTACCCTAACAATCTGGGATTTCCGACGTTCGGATGCTCGGCACTTCTATAGTGAACGTATTAGTGTTGAATTTTCGAGGTCGAAAATTTCGGGTCGTTACAAAATCCTTACTGACCAAACCTCCTCAGCCCATTGGCCAAACCATATTAACCCCCTCTTGCCACCCAAAGTCCAAAACTCCAAAGTTACACAACTTGTAAGGGTCGTGTTTGAGTTTGAGAAAGTTCAACCTTGTTTTAGCATGTTTGGTGAGTAAAGTTCACACCCTTAAATCAATTAGTTAGATTTATTAAACCAATTAGTTAGGTTTATTAAAGAATCCTATGAGTCATGATGATCTTTATTTGTGTAAGTATGTAATATACGATGTACACGTGAATATGTGCTGTTTTTATGTTGATTATTTATGCCGAAGTTTGAGTAGGCAATAAAGATTATAACTTGAATATTGGAAAAGTTTGTTAGTATTGTGAAGTGATACTTTTGTTTATGATGACGCTATAATGTTTTGATATAATGTTTGCATGTTGTATTTGTTGTACGTAGGTTCATGACACAAGGGTAGCGATTCGCTAACCAAAAGCTACGTAGAAACCCGCTTTTTATCGAAAGTTTGATTTTTGTTTCAAAGTGAATAGTTTTCAAGTTTAAAACTTTAATTTAGTTTTCAAAATTTTATTTTCATGTTTCAAAAAGGATAAGAGTTTAGAGTCAAAATTTTGAAGATTAAAAATTCAAAATTTTCAAAGTTAGAATTACAGGTCCTATAGTGACGGATCATTATTCATGCAGTTTGAGTAAATAATTTTTTTTCAAACTTTAAGTGTTTTACACTTTGAATTTTTTTACTAAATGTTTCCTAACCTTAATTAAGATATTTTAGGGTAATTAGTAGTTTAAAATTAAGTTAATTATTTAATTAATAATTATGGTAATCAGCACCAATCACTGGTTAATAAAGGATGTTTATACTTAAATGTGAATCAGTTAAGTTAATCATAATTAGTAAAGTAATTAAAGTTAATTATTAATTAAGTAATTAATTAGGATTTAATTAATTATTTTTATTATTATTAATTATTAAAATAATTATTATTTAAAAAGGGTTTTATACTAGTTAATTACTGCTTAAGTTAACCAAGTCGTAATTAAGGCTCAATTAAGTTTAACTACTATTTAATAAGGATTTAAAGGTGAGTACTTAACTAATTAATAAAGGTTAGGAGTTTTAATTATCAACTGATTTAAAATATCAACTTATTTGAAATTGTTTTCTCTTTTCGAAATTGCTTTCTATTTTCAAATGTTTTAATCAAAGGATTTCTATGTCGTTTACCCTTAAGTAACCTTGAACAAATGTCAAACCCAAGTAATGTGTGATATGTTTGTGGGAAGTAAGTCATTCCATAGCTAGCACTAAAAGCCGATGAGTAGGCTGACTGCCTACCTATGAGATCTAGAGTTCATCTATAGGCAAAGGGTAGGATAAGGCCGAGATGTCAAAAACACGATGGGTATGGAAGATTTAATTTCCATAAGTGCTTCACGTTTAAATAAATAAATGGTTATCTATAAATTAACTATGTATAATCTTATTTCGATAGCGGATTTCTACTATTATAATTGACCTTTTTTCAACTCAGGGAGTTTGGTTTGTAAGTTCGAGTTCCCGATGAGAACTCGAATACATGTGCATTCTTCCAAGAGAGCCGGAGTTGAGTTAACCAAATATATCGCTTATTTTGGAGATACCAATTTTGGGTAATATGATTATCCAAACTACTTCAAACTAATAATGTTTGTATTGGATCATTATAAAGTATGCTGTGGAGTTGTACAATCCTTCCTGAGGGTGATTCCAATATGGATGATAGTAAGTTATGAATGTTTGTTCGATCCCGAAACAACTTATATGGATGAATGCTAGTATTGCACTAATTACCTAGAGGGAAATATTATCATTCCAAGATAGGTTATTAGGAGGAAGTGGTAAGAGCATAGCCTCTCAAATCCTTACAACTGGAAAAATGAATAAAGCTAGGACATGCCATAGGGCTATGTGGATTGCACCCATAAGGGTATGATCATTCCAAATCTAGAGCGATATTCATGTATGATTTGGTATCCCATTATATATTTATTGATCGCAACCAAGAGGTGATCTTTTTCAGTAGTACTCAAGAAGGGAGTAGTGCCAGTCCTGAGTTGAAAAGGTGCAACGTTGTTGTAGCCTCCCATACATTTGATCTAAAGGTGTACGGATTCGGTTGGTAGACCCATACCCTTTCATAGTTGGACTCCATTTCCACTATGAGCTTTACAGACTTAGTTGTGCCTAACTACTAGAATGTGAGATGCAAGTATTTCATCTACATATTTATTTTAAACCTATACAATATGATAATTTTTGAAGTTTTGATATAGAATGAGTTTGGTCATCGTAAGGTAAAAACCCGTCCTTTTATGTGCTATGTGGTCTTACGAGATACCTTTGTTCAAATTTTTATAAAAGTTAAACCATATGTATTAATCACACCAGACCCATGTCTGACTGGGAGTTTATTTTTCTTTCCCTTAAACTCTTGGTACCCTATTTTTTCGTGCAACCGAGTAGTCAAGTTTTGGATAGAGCGCCTTGGAGAATTTTGGAGCAGTATGAAGTTGAAGATTTTAGTCTATCTAGCAGTTATCTATATATTTCTACTGTGTTATGTATTAGTAGTAGCTATGTGGACAGATAGCTATAGTTATCCTTGGATGAAGTAGTACATATTGTAACTTGATGTAATATTTTGGAGTAACTTCATGTACTATTCAGTGATGTTGTAGTACCACTCTTATGTCGTAGTACCACTCTTATGTCGTAGTAAAATCTGTGGTTTATTTCTCTTGTCCATTACTTATATACGCGGTGACCTGTCTTTCGAATATTTAAATGATCGACGCATGAATACCAAGGATGTATTCAATGTCATCTTTAGGTGTAAGAAAGGTAGATCATTACACTTGGTATCAGAGCTTAGGTTAACTGAACACCTAAGCTTTGGTTAGATTCAACTCATTAGAGATGGCATTAGTGGTACCCTAGAATTAGTTTAGTATTTGAGAGTACTTTTCCACGTTGTTCTGATTAGTATTTATTTGTTGGTTTTATGCTCCTATCCCTATGATAATTTTGTCAATGTATTTCGAAGATAACTTGCTTGTTCTAGGTAGTAAGTATGTGTACAAGGGAAGGATGAAGAAGGGGAAACAACAACATGATAACCAAAAATGAAAGAACCTCAATAGCTAGATGGGGTAGAATAGTTAGTAAAGTAACAGCCCCAGTGTAGCCTCGAGTTAGCTTTGTAGCTTTTTGTAAGGATTTCACATATTTAAGAGGGAAACTTTTCAAGGGTATGGACATGATTATTAAGGTGCAGGCTTGGTTATAATCTTATGAAAATGTTTGCAAAGGTTTAGACATTTCTAATGAGCATAAACACTTTTTGGCTTTATGGAAATTACAAGAAGGTGCAACGGCTTGGTGGGATTTAATCACCACAATTATTCCAGAGGTTGAGTTCTCATTGGATAGATTTAAATAAGTATTCGAAGATCAATTCATGCCAGGTGTAGGAAAGACTTGATTATATAGAAGTTTTATGGATATCAAGCAGGAAGACTTTTCAGTGGCATAATATGAGGCAAAATTTAACTAGTTATCTCATTTCGACTCTGGATTTATTGACACACCACAAAAGAGAAACGGGATGTTCATTTGGGTATGAGAGAGGAATTTCATGAAAAGATGACCGGGCATGTGAAGGACCATTCGTGGATTTAGTAGATATAGCCCTGAGGTACATGGTTATTTCAAAGTTGCCAGCAATAGTAGCAGAAATAGCACCCATTGGAGGCAACTTTAACCCAAACAAATGAAAATTCAACCCAAAGTGGAAAAAGAAGCAAGGAAAAGGAAAATATTTAGGAGGTAATCAGGGAAACAAGTACAAAAATATTATTTGTTACAATTGTAAGTAAATGGGACATATTTCAACTTACTATCAAAAGGTGAAGGTTATTGCCCTAATAATCCAAAAGACTCTTTGCTACGATTGTCATCAAACTAGGCTACATGATTAAGGATTGTCCCTTGATAAAAAAGGGAAAGAAGGCTAAGGTGTATATAATTAAGGATGAGCCCTCCACCTCTACGGACGTAAAAGGAAAGGGAGTTTTAGAAGGTACCTTATTTAGTTATGGTATTTTAGTTCATGTTTTATTCGATACTGGAGCCTCTCATAGTTTCATCTCTAAAGAGTTAGTAGATAAGTTAAAACTTAAACCGGAAAGAGTTGAAACCCCTATATGTGTGTCGAACCCTATTAGTGGTATAACTAACTTTTGTTTTATTTGCAAAGACATACAAATTGATTTCCAAAATGCCATTTCTTTTATGACTTATTTGTCTTGGATTTCATGGGATATGATATGATTAAAGAAAATACTGTCTGTTATCACGAAGAATAAGGCTGGATAGGAGCGGCCATCCGTAGTTAGGCCTTACACTAGTATTGATTATTTCGAATTAACTACGGATGGCCGCTCCTATCCAGCCTTATTCTTCGTGATAATAGACAGTATTTTCTTTAATAATCTTTGTTATTATGAGCATAGAGGTGGGGCGTCACAGTTGTTATTATAAGGAGGGGAGTCTGTAACAACCCGGATTTCGCATTTATTTTATTATCGCCATTAGACGATTAATATTGTTGCTAAGTGCTAATTGAAGCTTTTAAATTGAGTTGAAATTATTTTCAAAAATTTGGTTAAGAGTTTGTGGGCTCTAAATTTAATCTCGGCCCATGGTTTTTCTTTATTGTCGTGTTATCTCGAGATAAGAACCGTTCCCCTTTTTACCCTTCTCATTCGAAAAACCTAATCAAAACAATCGAAAGAAAATAAAAATGGCGGCCTCGTGTATGCTTCGTTCCCAAATGGCTGTAGTGAATTTTAGGGCTTCGGCCGTTCTTCGAAATCGATTAGAGCTTTGAACAAATTTTGGAGATCGACTCAAATATGTTCGTCCCTCTTTTTAATTAGGGTTTTCGTGCAAATTGAAGTCGGCGACTTTAGTGGTTCGATCGAAGATGCTTTCGACTGAGATCTGGGTTTGGGTTCTTCGAATCTAAGGTGAGTGATTCTTTTTCACTCACGTCTTCTAATTCGACTTTAGTATCATGCTTCGACAATTCGATTTTGTTTCGACGTCGATTTTGAACTGTTTTTGGTAATTTCGTTTCGATGTTGATGATTTTTGACTTGAGTCGATTTCTTGAATTCCATGGCTTTGATCTTGGTCTAGAAATTGCTGCTTTGAATTCTCTGGCCTTCGAGTTGATTTTATTTGACCTTCGGTCATTTTAATCGTTGACTATGGTTTGAAATCTGCAATTTAATTTTGTGAAAATATTCTAAATGGGGATTTGCTTTGATTTTGCAATTTGCTCAGTGTTGACTTCGGTCTTTATTTTGTTGGTGAAACTGCTGATCCACGGTTTGTTGGAATTTGTTTGTGTATGTTGTTCCATTCGTAGTAGTATAGTCTTCAACTCGTACTACTTGCTGGTGCATTTTATTGTTGTCGAGCCACCGGGTCATTTTAAATGTTTCATCGCTGACTGCTCAGTTGTATATGCGACATTTAGTTGCCGTGCCATTGTTAATGTAATTGTGATGTTATGGTTTTGTATCACTTGATGTACAATGCATTGGTGCTTATGTACACTTGTGTTGTATTCTTGTTTGTGGCATTCTTCACCTATTTTTCACGATTGTACATGCGACCGATTTCTGTTGCACATATATATATTTTGCTTTCAAACTTCATTTTTGATATTGCACTTGAACGTATTTGTATCAGTGCACATTGTGCCTGTGAGTACCATCTGGAACTTGCAACTGTGTGCACTAATCCGAACTTTAGTATGTTCATTTTTGGTCTTTAATGGTGCACTTGAACTGTTTTGCTTCACCTAGACTGAATTTGAATTGATTTTCCAGTTCTGGTGCATTCCTTATCTGGTTTGCATATTCCCTAAACTAATTTTGATGCTTTTGGGTTTTGCCCTCATATACTTGAGTTTTGCAGTGTTCATATATAGTTGTTTATAGCCATTTCATTGTTGAGGCTGTATCACTGATATTGGCTTGCATTATTCATTTCACAGTTGCCTTTGTATTTGGCTGTTTGGTTGAGTTCACTTGAGATTGCAATCAGTTTCGTTATTTAGTTCATGCACAGTCTACTGTCCGTTGTTCTTTGAGTTAGAGCGTTGAGTCCTCATTCACTTTAGTTCATACTGTATATCTATATGTGCTACTGGCTGTGCACATCATATATTGATTCGAAATTTCGTTCATGTATCTTGTACTAGTGTCGTAGTGAGATATTTATATCCACAGCTGTTCTTGCAATTTGATCATCAAGTATGCACTCCCACATTGCTATGTTGTTTGTGTGGTATCCGGTCTTCGACTTTGCATTTCCTATGTGTATTGGCTTCGGCCATTATGCAATTGATTTATTTGTATCCATGACTTTGTCATACTCTGCATATGCCCCTGATACCTGTACCTATCTGCTTGTATTTGTAGTCACCGATATCTATATATACTGGTGCACTTGATATCTCTTTCCAATCTTCCCGCATTGTCCACTGCTCTTGTGCACTGAGCATTGCTTTGGATTTAAAGTGCCTGACCACTTTGATTTCCTTTGAGGTCTGGTTCCTTCATGTTGTTGTACCTGACTCATTACTGTTTTATGTAAGGTTGCATTCATCGGTGACTGCAGTTTCGGTTGTATGCAGTCTTGCCCTTGTTTGTTTGCATTGCATTGATGCAATTGGATTTGTTTTTCTAATTACACTTGAGTTGAATCCAGCTTAAATGCTCGGGTTTGACCTTGTGCTCGTATTGTGATTTTATTTGAATTGCATTTGAGTTGAACCTAACCTTTTCTCAGGTTTGACCTTGTGCTCGTTTGTGAACTTCATTGAGCTTTTGTGTATTTCATCACTGTATTGGCGAGGCAGTGCACGCGTGCGTGTACTGCAGCCAATTCAGAATTTGACATTTTAAATTGATTTATTTCAATTGATGAAATTGTTTCGTGTTGTCAATTCAATATTTTGATATTGTATTTGATTTGGTGATTTGATCATTTTGTTGTTGTCTAATTATCTATTGGATAATTAGATTATGAGCTTTTAATTATTTATTTAATAATTAGATTTTGTTGTTAATTGCCGTTAGGCAATTCTGTTGTTTTCTAAAAATTATCTTCATTGATATTCCTTTCATTTATCTTCGTTGATAATTTGAATTTGCAGATCTGTTGTTTAACATTGTTAAGTGTTATATTTACCGTTATCCGATTTCTTAGTAAAGGATTGGATAGACGAGATTATTTTGACTGTCGTCTATTTGTTATTTAATTATTATTGCTTTTGCGCATTAATAACTGAGTTTGAATTAGACTGACCCGTGTATTATTTTCTTTTGAATGTAATACTCGGGTCAAACCGTGTTATTACAGGTTGTAGATATCTTGCTTTGGGTTGCTGCTAGAGCTATGAAGTCTTTTCATACTTTTTGGAGTAGGCGTAGTCTTAGTATAGGATGTTGTATATTCATGTATATTATTCACGATAATGTACTTGTTTATGTAACTTCCAGAGTCGACAGATGTAGTTGTATCATATGTATTGTATCACATGTATATCAACTGACTTCATATATATATATATATATATATATATATATATATATATATATATGAGACTTTTGATTATCTATGTTCCGCACTTAGCTTGTCTGTGTTATTATTATACATATTGTCCTAAAATATTATGAGCCATCGTAGTTCGTTTTATACTGGGATTGAGTATGTCGATGGGAGTAAATAAATAAGTGATGAAAAATAAAAATATATACCACTCCTATCGAAATAATCAATACTAGTGTAAGGCCTAACTACGGATGGCCGCTCCTATCCAGCCTTATTCTTCGTGATAACAGACAGTATTTTCTTTAATACGCTTTGTTATAATGACGATAATAAAATAAATGCGAAATCCCGGGTTGTTACAAATAGTTTCCAAAAGGGTGGTTTCGACTCCATCACTTCTTTGTTTAAAAATGGTTTCAAAGAAAATGCTTTTGATTCTGTTGGTTTTTTTATCCTTTTACTCTTCTTGAAGGCGTAACCCAAAGGTTTTTGATGGAAATGTTTTAAAAAAGGTGATTTCAAAGTAGTTAACTTCGAGTGGTTTCGAAAGGTATCTACATGTTTTAAATTGAACCCCAAGTGATTTCGAAAGGATTGTTTTGACTATTTCGAAAGATTTTTATGAATGGTTTCAAAAGGGGTAGTTCCCTAAGGTTTCGACAAGGTTGAAAAGGAAGGTTTTTTTTAATGGTTTCGATAGGCAATATTTAAAGGGTTTTAGCGGAGGATGTCTGATATTTTGAAGCTTTGGAAGAAAAGAAAGGAAAGGCTATAGCAATGTTTTCGAAAGGGTCCTTCAATGGTTTCAAAGGAGTTACCTTCAATGATTTCGAGAGGATTGTTTAAAGGTTTTAAACAAAGGTTTCGAATATAATGAATAGGAAGATAGCTTAAGTGTTTTTAGTTATAATGGACTTGTGATAACCCGGATTTTTGGACATCTAATAATTGGAGATTTAACTAGTTTTTACTTTTGAGATACTAGTTTATTTAGTTAAGTAAATAAATTCAGATAATTAAAAGCATCTGGATGTATATAAATGGATTTGAAACCACAATAAGTGTTGAATTATAAAATGATAAACCTTATATGAAATTAATGAATTTATATAAATAGATATATGCAAAACTTTATAATATTGGAAATTATAAGTATATACGTATATAGGTATATAAGTGTGTGTATATATGTGTATATGTATATATATGCCACAGGGAATTGAATATATGAAAGTTTGTAAAAGTGTGGATATATATATATCAAAATTTACACAAGATATTTATAATTATAATATCTTGTGTTTGGGTTTGATAAATTATCAAAGAGACATTTAAAGATAAACTCTATATTTTTCAAACACTTAAAATATAATATTCTAAAATTTGAATAAATTTTATTAAAAAGGTTTAAATATACTTTCTTTTTAAAACATACATATACTAAATGTGGTTTATGCATAAATTTACAATAAAACATTACACATAAAAATAAATATAAAGGAATATGATAATAAATAAATAAAACATATTTCATAATTTATAAGATATAAGTAGTTAATAGAATAAGAGTTTAAACACTTGTAAGATAATAATAAATACTTTTAACATTTGTAAAATAATGAATTCATGCAAAATACATGTTTAAGCTTAGTATATTGCAATTAAACAAGTGGCAAGTAATTTTCTTTTAAAATTTTAAATATATTAATAAGTGTTTAGAGAAAAAAACAAGCTATACATAATTGTTCAAATCCTTTCTTTCTTTCTTTCTTTCTTCTTTAACATAAAAATTAAATTAAAATGAAAATCAAAACTACAACACTTTAAAACTTCAGTTTTCAACCTGAGAAGATTCAAGATCAACTTCAATTACTTTCAAATCTTCAACCTGACCAAATAAAAAGAAGATTCAATTTAAAGATCAGCTTCAGATCATTTCAAATTCAATAGTTGCAGATCAAGCATAGAAACTGTTCTCGGTTTTTAATAAAGCAGAGAGTACACTTCATCTTTTAAAGCTTAATCTTCTTTATACTATGTTGCATATGATAAATCATAGTAGCGATGATTGTGAAAATGTTTTGCATGGATTTATAAATGTGTTATGACTAATATATATTCATCTGCATATCTGTGTTTAGTTGTATATATTTCTGCTTTGTTTCAACAAACCAAAACTCACTCAAAATTTAATTCCCTTTCATATGAACAATTATAGGCTATGATGTCTAAAGATAATATGTTTGGAGTAGCTAAATTCTATGCTTTAAAATGTTTTTAAGTGTAGACAGCAAGTAATTTTACTGAAGGAAAGAAACTATAGTGAAAATCAAAGCAAGGCAGAAAATAAATTGTTTAAATCTTGGGTTTTACTCATATTATCAGACTTGATTTTGGAAACTATGATTTTTAATGCTAGTTTCAAGATTTTTAAGTTTGAAATTGGGGAGATTTTGCGAGTTGATCGTGATTTGATATTTCGTTGATTTTTGGCGATCTAGTCATGTCTAGGAATCAGTGCTTCAGTCGAAGGTAGCAGATTGATAGGGTATCCTAAGAAAAATGGTGGCATTATTTGTAGGCCATTATGGCGGCGAGGCGAGGCCATAGTAGGGTTTAGGGTTGGTTCATGTTGTCGATGTTTGTATGGCTAGTGCGACGACGAGGCGGCGTCGGTTGGGCTAGGGTAGGGGAAATAGAAGAGGAAGGACTGGCTCATCTCCAAGCATGGCGATGAGGTTACCGATGGGTCAACGGAGGCGTCGCGAGGTGTTGTGGATGATGTCTATTTTCTGGGTTTGGATAGGTTAGCTTGATTTTGACTTTCGGGACGACGGGGATTCTGTGTAGCTAGGAGGGTCGAGGAAATCGACGGTGACTTGGGGATGTCATTGATGTTGGCCGATGTTGCTTCACCGGCGTGTGCACGTGCACGTGCATGATGACTAGAGTATCGGTGGGTTTTGGTTGTTGTTGTAGGACCAAAGAAGTAGGAAAGAAGGGAGAAGAAAGAGAGAGGATCGGGGTTTTGCTCGGGTTGTTGTTCGTATGTTTTTTTGTTGGCCCAGGGTCGTGCTCGAGAAGTTGAGGGGTGGTCTCGAGTGTTGGATCGGGTAGTTTTATTCTTGGCTCATGTTTCTCTGTTATTTAACCTGATTTTAAAATCGAAAATAAAAGAAAATGGAACACAAGTTTCAAGCCAGGTATTGACAAGTTTTAACCTAGTTTCTAGTAATAATTTGTAAGGTTTAAAAACATAAGCAATTTAATTAACAAGTTTTAAGGGTATAAGCTAGTTAACAAGTTTCAAAACAAAATATTTAAATAAGTTTTCAAAGAAAGTGTTTATCAAGGTTTTCAAAAATAAGTTTTATATAAAGTCAAATGTTTCAAAATTTAACTTTTTTTGATTTGAATAATTTTATATTAGGTTATCTCTAATTGTTACAACTGTAATTAATTAAGGATAGTTAATTAAAATGATTAATTAAGGATAATTACTTAAGGTAAAATATTAGTTGATCATTAATTAATGTAAGTAATTAAAAATTTATTATTTAATGTGAATGATTATATGATTAAAGAATTAATTTCAATAATTAATTAAAGGGTTAATTAATGATAATTAAGTAGGATTTAAAGATAATTTATTTATTTTATGATAATTATTTAATTAAAAATGGTCTAATTAATCTTGCTTATGAATGATAAACCGAAATTGAATGCCTTGGTTTGTTTGATATCTCTGTTATGTAATTTATGGTGTACTGTGATATGATATGTTTGGGTTGAACTATGCTAATGTGGGTAATCTATCGATGATGAATTGCTGTGTTAATGTGACAGCCTGTGTTTTAAATTAATTATTTTCGCTTAAACAACTTGGATTAAAGATGACATTGGATTCGAAGAGACCGGGGTCGGGTATCAGCTAATACCCGAAACCACTTCAATTTGTAATCTACAATAATTCTCTATAGATCTGAGTTTAGAATCAAATAGGCTGGGATAAAATAAATTATGTAACTGGACCATTTGAACTAAGTTATGGTACTTAAATATTGATTTGTGAAATAAGTGGTTGACTATAAAAACTTAAGAACTCGTAGTGATGTGCGAGTAACCCTGGTTTTCAATGAAGTTTTATAACTTAGTATTTCAATTATATGAGTATACTCACACTGGTTTCCAGCCTGACTCAGGTGTTACTTTATTGTAATGCTTGGGTCAGATCGAGTATTGTAGCTTTTCAGGTTAGGACAATCTAGAGCTCAGGAGGCAAGCTGGATGGCAAGGACATATGGAGAATATTCCGTTGTGTGTTTGAGAGTCGTATTGATTATTCTATGACAAATTGATACAACTGTCTAGGTTTGATGAACTCTGATGTATTGTATGTGAATTGACAAATACAGCTTTTCTTTGTATAAATGCTATCATTTGATATTATATTTTGATCCGCCGCGAATGTGAGATTTTGTATTTTTTCGTTTTCTTCTCCTACCTCTTTTCTTCTTTACCCGAACCATGTGGAATTTTCAGCGTTTGATTGCTAGGCACTTCTACAGTGAATGTATTACGTCGAATTTTGAGGTCGAAAATTTCGGGTCATTACATTGTGGCATCAGAGCTGAAGGTTGAGCGAGAACCTTTGCTTTGGTGGGTTTACTCATTAAAGATAGGGTCAGTAATACCCTAGAATGAGTTGAGCATATTATGTATGAGAGCATACTTGTTATTTTCTTATATAAAGATTTTAAATGGTTTTAAAAATGAATGATTCTTGTATAAGTTTATATTTTGATATATATATATATATATATAAAGAAATAATTTTTCTAATTATTATATATATTAAGGAAATTGGTTGTTGGTTATTGAAATTGAATAGGACAATAAGAATAGAAGTTGGATATTTCTATAACTGAAACTCATTTTATAAAAAGTAAGTAATATGGCAAGTAACTTTATAAAAGAAAATCAAATTCGAATGTTGATTTGGCATAAGTAAAGTTATATACATATATATTTGTTATATATGATAAACTCCCCTATGTTAAATCTAAAACCAGAAGAAAAGGTTTTCAAAAAATATTTTAAGTATAAAAGAGGAATCTATATAAGTGATCCAAAGATTTTTTCAAGTTGGGAAGGATAAGTTATATATGTGTGTGTGTGTGTGTGTGTGTGTGTGTGAATGATTTTGGGAAAAGGGTTCTTGGAACCCATGGATTTTGAATGACTTTTGATCTTTGGGAAAAATCAATTTTGGAAATTTGAAAAGCCAAATTTGGAACTATCGATTTGAGATATTGATTTTGTGTAAAGGAGATTTATTGAATCATAAAGGGCGTGATTTGAAAGATACTATAAGTGTATAGTATAAAGTGTTTTAAAATTGGCTCTGGGAAAAAAGGCGCTCCCATGAAATGAACTTCTTAGGAGATCCATGTGGTGATTCTGCCTTGAGCCCTAAGGAGGAGGCTCTAAATTTGATCCTGGAAGGAAGTCTGGACAAATTGAAGCTCCTGAGGATTGTGTGTGGGCAGCGAAAGTCGGGGGCACTGATGCGTACAGAGACATTTGGGTTATGTTGTGATGACAGTGTAATTCAATGTCACTACGATCTACTGCGGACCATAGCGGAAGTCGTGTGGCGGTGAGTGCCAACGGTCTACGTTTGATTTTCCGTGATAGAAATGCAACATCGGTAGACTGCGATCTATGAAGACATAACGGAAGTCATGTGGCAGTGAGTGCCTACAGGCTACATTGGGACTCGACTAATGTAGTCTGCAATCTATGTAGGAGTGGTGAAGTTTCATTTGGCAGCGAAATTCGAGGGTCCTGATGCCTACAGTTACATGGGTTTTCCCATGATGGCGATGTAAAACTTGGGTGTAGCTGCGATCTATGGCGGGTTCATGGTGCAATCGAGGGACACGAAGTGCCTATAGTTATCTATGGTTTTGCTGGGATGGCGACGTAATCATCGGGTCAACTGCGACCATAGAGGAGGTGAAGATTTCCAGAGCATTCCCACCAAAAATGTTTCCTATATTCTCAAAAATTTGTTTCTATATTTTCAAAAATGTTTTCTAAGTATTTTTACTGGGTGTTGAAAACGAGTTTACCAAGTACTTATAGATTTTCAGTCCTACTCCCGATCAACGTATGACCGAAATTCTGTAAGAACGAGGATGGACTTGTTGAGACACCGAGTTATGAAAAGTATTTTTATAAAACTTGGTAATATTATATAGATTTTAAAGTGTTTTAAAAAAAATTCTAAACAAAAGAGTTTATAGTTGAAAATGATCAAAGAGTAATTAACTGATCAAAGAGTATTCCCATGGTGGAAGGAATGTGATAACCCGGATTTTTGGACATCTGATAATTAAAGATTTAAATGGCTTTTACTATTTATATACTAGTTTATTTAGTTAAATAAATAAAATTAAAATAATTAAAAATAGCTGGATGTATATAAATGGATTTGAAACCATAATAAGTGTTGAGGTATAAAATGATAAACCTTATATGAAATTAATGAATTTATATAAATAGATATATGCAAAATTTTATAATATTGGAAATTATAAGTATATACATGTATAGGTATATAAATGTGTATATAAATGTGTATATATGTGTGTATATAAATATATATGCCATGAGGAATTGAATATATGGAAGTTTGTAAAAGTGTGGATATATATAATATCAAAATTTACATAAGATATTTCTAATTATAATATATATATATGTGTGTGTGTGTGTGTGTGTGTGTGTGTATATATATAGTGTGATGTGAAAGCTATAGTTTGGATTTGATAAACTCTCAAAGAGGCATTTAAAGATAAACTCTATATTTTTCAAACACTTAAGATATAATATTTTAAAATTTTAATAAATTTTAATAAAAAGGTTTAAATAGACTTTCTTTTTTAAACATACATATAATAAATGTGGCTTATACATTAATTTATAATAAAACATTGCACATAAAAATAAATATAAAGACATAATAAATAAACAAACAAACATATTTCATAATTTATAAAACATAAGTAATTAATAGAATAAGAGTTATAAACACTTGTAAGATAGTAATGCACACATTTAACATTTATAAAATAACGAATTCATGCAAAATACATGTGTAAGCTTAGTATATTTCAATTTAACAAGTGGCAAGCAATTTTCTTTTAAAATTTTAAATATATCAGTAAGTTTTTAGAGAAATAAACAGGCTGTATATAATTTCTCAAATCCTTTCTTTCTTTCTTCTTCAACATAAAAATTAAACTAAAATGAAAATCAAAACTACAACACTTCAAAACTTCAGTTTTCAACCTGAGAAGATTCAAGATCGACTTCAACTATTTTCAGATCTTCAATCTGACCAGATAACAAGAAGATTCAATTTAAAGGTCAGCTTCATATCATTTCAAATTCAATAGTTCCAGATCAAGCGTAGAAACCGTTTTCTGCTTTTCATAAAACAGTGAGTAAACTTCATCTTTTAAAGCTTAATCTTCTTTATATTTTGTTGCATATGATAAATCATAGCAGTAATGATTGTGAAAATGTTTTGCATGGATTTATAAATGTGTTATGACTGATATATATTCATCTGCATGTCTGTATTTAGTTGCATATATTTCTACTTTGTTTCAACGGACCAAAACTCACTCAAAATTTAATTCCCTTTCATATAAACAATAATAGGCTCCAATGTTTAAACATAATATGTTTCAAATAACTAAATTCTATTTTCAAAAATGTTTTAGGTGTAGAAAGCAAGTAGTTTTACGGTGGGAAAGAAATTACGGTGAAAATCAAAGCAAGGCAAAAAATATATTGTTTCAATCTCGGGTTTTACTTATATCATCAGACTTGATTTTGGAAACTATGATTTTTAGTGCTAATTTCAAGATTTTAAGGTTTGAAATTGGGGAGATTTTGCGAGTTGATCGTGATTTGATATTTCATTGATTTTCAATGATCTAGTCATGTTTTGAAATCGATGCTTCAATCGAAGGTAGCCGGTTGATCGAGTATCCTAGGAAAAATGGTGGCATGATTTGTAAGCCATCGTGGTGGCAAGGCAAGGCCCTAGTAGGGTTTAGGGTTGGTTTAGGTCGTCGATGTTTGTATGGCTAGTGCGACGCTAGGGCGGCGTCGAGTTAGGCTAGGGTAGGGGAAATGGAAGAGGAAGGACTGGCGCATCTCCAGGCATGGTGAGGAGGTTACCGGTGGGTCAACGGAGGCGGTGCGAGGTATTGTGGGTGATGTTTGTTTACTGGGTTTGGATAGGTTAGCTTGATTTTGACTTTAGGGATGGCAAGGGGTTCTGGATAGCTAGGAGGGTTGCGGAAATAGACGGTGACTTAGGGATGTAGTTGAAGTTGGTCGATGTTGCTTCGCCGCCGTGTGCACATGCACGATGCACGATGCACGATGCACTAGAGTATCGATGGATTTTGGTTGTTGCTGTAGGACCATAGAAGTAGGAAAAAAGGGAAAAGAAGGAGAGAGGATCGGGGTTTTTCTTGGGTTGTTGTTCATGTGTTTTTATTGTTGGCACGGAGTTGTGCTCGAGAAGTTGAGGGGTGGTCTCGAGTGTTGGATCGGGTAGTTTTATTCTTGGCTTGTGTTTCTTTGTTATTCAACCTGGTTTTAAAATTAAAAAGAAAAAGAAAATGTAAAACAAGTTTCAAGCCAGGTATTGATAATTTTTAACCTAGTTTCTAGTAATAATTTGTAAGGTTTAAAAACATAAGCAATTTAATTAACAACTTTTAAGGGTATAAGTTAGTTAACAAGTTTAAAAACAAAATATTTAAATAAATTTTCAAAGAAAGTGTTTATCAAGTTTTTCAAAAACAAGTTTACATAAAGTCAATTGTTTTGAAATTTTACTTGTTTTGATTTGAATAATTTTATATGAGGTTATCGCTAAGTGTTACCAATGTAATTAATTGAGGATAGTTAATTAAAGTAATTAATTAAGGACAATTACTTAAGGTAATTAATTAGAGGATCATTAATTAATGTAAGTAATTAACGGTTAATTATTTAATGTAAATGATTATATGATTAAAGAATTAATTTCAATAATAATTAAAGGGTTAATTAATGATGATAAAGCAGGATTTAAAGATAATTAATTTGTTTTGTGATAATTAAATTAATTAAAAATGGACCGATTAATCTTGCTTATAAATGATAAACCGGAATTGAATGCCTTGGTTTGTTTGATATCTCTGTTATGTAATTTGTGGTGTACCGTGATAAGACATGTTTGCGTCGAACTATTCTAATGTGGGTAATCTATCGATGATGAATTGCTGTGTAAATGTGACAGCCTGTGTTTTAAATTAATTATTTTCACTTAAACAACTTGGATTAAAGATGACATTGGATTCGAAGAGACCGGGGTCGGGTATCAGCGAATACCCGAAACCACTTCAATTTGTAATCTACAATAATTCTCTATAGATCTGAGTTTAGAATCAATTAGGCTGGGCTATAATAAATTATGCAACTGGACCATTTGAACTAAGTTATGGTACTTAAATATTGATTTGTGGAATAAGTGGTTGACTATAACAACTTAAGAACTCGTAGTGATGTGCGAGTTACCCTGGTTTTCAATGAAGTTTTATAACTTAGTATTTCAATTATATGGGCTTACTCACGCTGGTTTCCATCCTGACCCGGCTTTTACTTTATTGTAATGCTCGGGTCAGACCGATTATTACAGCTTTTCATGTTAGGACGTTCTAGAGCTCAGGAGGCGAGCTGGATGGCAGGGACGTATGGAGAATATTCTGCTGTGTGTTTGAGAGTCATATTGATTATTCTATGACAAATTGATACAACTGTCCAGCTTTGATAAACTCTGATGTATTGTATGCAAGTTGAGAGATACAGCTTTTCTTTGTATAAATGCTATTATTTGATATTATATTTTGATCCACCGCGAATATGAGATTCTGCGCTTGTTTTCTGTTTCTTCTCCTACCTCTTTTCTTCTTTACCCTAACCATCTGGAATTTCCGGCGTTCGATTGCTCAGCACTTCTACAGTGAACGCATTAGTGTCAAATTTTAGAGGTCGAAAATTTCGAGTCGTTACAGGACTTTAACTTATTTTAAAAGGATAGTTAATCCTTATTGAATATCATCAATATTATTTTGAGTAATATATACATAACTTGGCAAAAGTAGCTTAGAATAAAGATAAAGATATATTTTTCTTGTATATTTATGATTTGATGGGCTAAATCATTTTGAAAAAGTTTTCATGGAAAATTTAGAAGGTATTTAACCCAAAGAAAATTCGAACTGTCGGTCCATTTAAATTCGGTCAGTCACTCTATTTTGAAGGCAGTCAGCTCAGAGGACAGTTAGTCCAGTTTGGGGGTAATCAGCCCAATTTATGAACAGATAGTTCATTTGTTAGCATAACAGACCTTGCTACTTTTTAGGGACAATTGGTCTACTTTTTACCTGTTTTGGACAGATAGTCCATTTATTAGTGTAGAAGATATTGCTATTATGGTAAATTGAGTTTTAGGACAGTTGGTCCAGTTTTAGGAAGCTAGCCTAAATTTCGAACAGTTAGTCCATTTATTTCCTGTTTTTAGCATAATGGATCTTGCTGTATTATTATTATAATCAGTTTAATTAACCAGTTTGTTTGCAGGAAAAGGTTTGCAAAATATATGTTTTGAAAGAGGATATTAGTGAGGGGAAACACATTCCGCTAAGCGGCGTAGTCTCAATTAATATCATTAAATCAAGATGTAACAGAATTATTCATACAAGGCTTTATGTCTGACTCGAAGTTTTTGTTTTCCCTTCAACTCTTAGGTGCTCAAAATTGATTTGAGTAGGATGAGGGTTTAGGTTTTTAGATTTTCATGGTTTTGGCAAACAATGCTTCTAGAGACGAGTAGGTGGCTGACGATAGCTAATTCAGGAATTCAGTTATGTTTCCGCTATGTATTAAGTCAGATATGACTATATTTCTTTGATCATCCAAGGGGTATCGTCATATGTCGCTCTGGGCATATTATTGTAAATTATGATTAATCAATGCCTAAGATACTTTTTGGGATTTTATAACTTAGATATGACTTTGTTTGAAATGTAATCACCATAAATGTTTTATGAAATCTGCGATTTTGTTCATATTCGAGCGCTTCTGAAATTATGGATACCATTAGCATTACCGTGTTTCATCACCAGAAGTTAATACTATGGATGACTGCAGCATCTGTAGTGCTTACCTTTTGGCCTCTAGAAACCGGATGTTACCGTTATTATTTATATTAATATTGTTTAAAAGTGGTTTATCAATATTTTTATATTTTGAAAAGATTTGTGACTCCCCACCCCGGGACCCATATTAACAAAGAGTACTACCAAGCAATACTGTCTGCTAATGCGGAGAATAGGCCTGGTTAGGAGCGATCATCCATAGCTTTGTCTTAAACATCTATTGAATGCGTCGATTGGGTGCTCTAAATTTTTTTCTTTCTCAAGTGGATCGACATACTCAATAAATATTTATCACAAAATTATGGTCGCTAACAGATCTATCAGAACAAAATACAACGATAACAAATATGATAGATCATAGAACAATAGTCAAACATATATACAATGATACATCACAGTATAATACAAAGTGATACAAGGGCCACAATATATACATCGAGTCAAAATGAATAGATACATATCAAAGTTACAAAATGACTAAAAACTACACAAAAAGGGACTAGCATTATCCATAGCAGAAGCATCATAAAAGTAATCAACATCAGGGTCTAAACTGAAACAAATTGGTCTGACCCGCGTATATAAAAATACATGGGTTAGTCTAGCTTAAACAACTGACTAATATGATAAGTGTAATAAAGGGTAAAGGGTAAGAATTCATCTCTAATGAGAAGTAACATTAAGAATATATCCATAACTCAAGTGATCTAATTTCATTAAGTATATCTTCGAAAGGTAAACCCAACAATAAAATCATCTAAGCACAATAATTGCCTCATCGCATCGGCAATATAACCCATAGGTCAATCAATCTGTAGTTTCGAACGAAAGAGTCCGAAATTAACTAAAAAAGTAAACGGATGTGTCCCATACCACATGTTTTATTAAATCCTTGATTCACTTTCTTGTACGCTCGAAGTGCAAAAACGTGTATTCTATATAGAAAATGCTTGCTGCGAGAAAATGAGTTTTTAAAACGATTTTTAAATCATTTGGAATTTGTTTCTTTGAAAATCTCTATATTTTGGAAAATATTTGTATAGTACATAGCTTTGAGCTAATTATAATTCTTAAAACAACTTAGAAAGCATTTTTTCATAGTAATAATTATATGTAGGAAATCTTTTAAAAATAGGTCTATAAAAACGTGCACAGTGTCAACACTTTTACTAAATCATTCATAAAATCGTCATACGAAAATCACCTAAAGGCTCACCAATCTAAAATACGGATAAATGGTGATATTGGCTCTTCCATCCTAGATCGAGCCGATCTAAAACAGCATCGAAATTTGCTTTAGAAATCAATGTAAAACAATTCAGAAATTTCCAGCTGGAGCAAAACATCTTCTGATTCAAAGTTCCAAGAAAGTTTTCAACTGGTTACAAAGGTCTAAAAGCCTTGAAATTTTATAGCATAGAGTTAAGCAACTCTACTTTAAATAAAAAAGGAGTGGATACAATTGGACAGAAAATGGCAGAGATATAATGTCACAAGGTTGGACTCACAGCCAGATTTTACCCTAAACAGCTGGAGCAAAACATGCTCCGATTCAAAGTTCTAGGCAAGTTTTCAACTAGTTACAGAGGTCTAAAAGCCTTGAAATTTTATAGGCGTAGAAGTCAACAACTGTAACTTAGATAAAAAAAATAATGGATACAACTGGATAAGAAACGGGAGAGATATAATGTCACAAAGTTGATATTACAGCCAAATTTTACCGTAAACGGCTTTAGCAAAACACGCTCCGATTCAAAGTTCCAGACAAGTTTTCAACTAGTTACAGAGGTCTAAAAGGCTTGAAATTTTACTGGTATAGAGTTCAACAACTCTAACTTCACAAAACAAAAAATGGGTACAATCGAACAAGAATCGTGAGAGATATAATGTCACAAAGTTGAACTCACATCCAAATTTTTACTCTAAACAACTGGAGCAAAACATGCTCCGAATCAAAGTTGGACAGCGGATTTCTATAAGCTATAGAGGTCGGAATGAATTGAAATTTGACATGCATAAATTTCAACAACAATAATATTAAAAAAAAAAACTTTACTCAAATCGGATAAGAAATGTGAGAGATATAAGCTCTCAAAATTGAACTCACATCCTGTTTTCACCGTAAACTTCTAAACAACCTATTTATGCTTACAGTAAGTGAATTTCAGCGGTTTCAGCTTACAAACTTTGATTTAGCTAGATTTTTGTGAGTTTTAAACTCATCTTTTCAAATTGAAGATCAAACTTGAGCAAATCCAGAGAAAGTTGAGAGCTTTTGGCTTGAATAAGCTTTAGGGACCTGTATGCATGAATTTTATAGACATGCAAATAGGAGAACACAAGTTACAGACAGAAAATTTCTCAAAATCTAAACTTGATGAAACTATCTATGATTTTGGAGTTATTATCTGAGGAAATATCTTCAATTTGATTAAATACAACAAAGAAATGGGTTAATTTGAAGATTTTTTACTTAGGTTTTGAAAGAGGAAAGGTTTTGTTAATTTTCTTTATGGTGCTTTGTTTTACAATATGTACTTCTGTTTTGAAAAAGAAGAAACTCTGTTCTCTTCTGGTAGTGGTGAAAATGGACTTAGACCCAATAAAAATGTTAATTAGCCTAATGATCGAATTATCACTTATTACACTAAAACATCCATAATTTCCTAATTACATCATATGTTTACATGATTTCAACACTATAAAATCAAACAATCATATTTTTATGTTTAACAAAATATTTTACAATAACCAGAAAGTTATTTTAACTATAAAATAATATTTTACATTATTAAAACTCCTTTTTTAATTAAATGCACAATTTTCCAATAATTTAAATAAAACTCTATTTTTAACACCAAAAGTTACATAAAAATCATTTTCTTGTATAATTAAATATAACAAAGCATATTAACATCATTTTTACATCAAAAAATTATTTTTTAAACAAAATCCATTTTTATTTACATTATACAATATATATTAAATCAAAATTCTTCATTTAAGATTAACAAAACCTACATTTGGTAATAATTACTAAAATTATTGCATTTTTATCAAACCAAAACCATGAAATTCTTGTTCTTATCACAAACAACCAAAATAAAGTTTCTAAAACATTATTTTCAATATTTTATATTTTTTCGACAAATTATTATTGAATTAATGGACCACTAATTTTTTTTTACAAGAAGAACATCCTTATTTCGAAGGAATTTCACCTTAGGAGCAAGAACACGGATCGGATGATACACAATAGATAAATCGAGTGAGGTCGATTCCTAAGAAGCTTCACGAATAAAATCGGGATTTAGTCAAAACTATATCCCGGACTCCTACCCACAAGATGGTAATTGAAATGATCTTCTGTATAAAACAACGAAAGAGTCGTATCGATATTAGATTGACAAATATTACGATAAGAAAACACAACATGAGGTAGGTGATCTCTCCCGATACCCCCAAACTCATACGGTTGCCAAAATGCAAGTCGTAAAATAATTGCACAAACGCAAATTAAATACAGGAATAGATTTTATAATTTCTTTAACTAATCAACTATTCTTAGAGTTTTCAAATCCATCATTTTCATTAAAAAATTCTAAAATTTCAAATCTTGAAAGTTTTCTAAGCTTCTCACTTAGATTTAATTTAATCTCATTACTCTTTATTTAGAGTAAATAAAATTTTGAGTTGTGTATTCTTTAATTCTTCCATAAATATTAATCTGTATCATATATTTTAAAATTTGTTTCATAGATTTTCTTAGTGTTAATTTTTTTCTCAAAAAACACTAACCTCCATTGTACGGAGGGCTATTTACAACATTACAGAATTGATTTAGAAAATATGCATCAACCATTAGCTCGAAAACACAATATATATATCTACATTTAACACCTAAAAATTAATTTGAAACGTACCTTTCTTTTTAGCACTTTAAAGCGAGTTTGCACTATTTTATATATACAATCTTTTTGCTTAAAATATAGTTCAACTATCCTCTTTCTCCTGTACCTAACTCAAATAGATGATATTAGTTTATATTCATAAATAAGAAGCACTAAATTTAATTATTAAAGGGAAATAGATCATTTTTCATTTCAAACCTATTGTAAAGAAGATAAGTTTAGACATAGCATATAACAAAATTTGAAAACTTTTATAATATTGAAGTTGTTCTGTTAAATCTAAGCTTTCTAGTAATATATAAATCATCAAAATTGGATTTATGGTTTGAAAGTTATGCCAAATTTACTTTCAGCTTAAATCTTACAAAATTTTATAATATGACAGAAATGTTTATCCACTTTCAAACCCGTTTTAAACTAAATAAAAGTTAAAATCTTCCAAACTAATAAATTGAAAATTTATAGCTTACTAAAAGCTCTTTCATTTACAAAAAGATTGAGCTCATTTGGAGTTATGAATCTAAAGTTATCGCTGTTTTAGTAGAATATTTTTTCCAATAAAATTTCAGCTTTTAAAATCAATTTGAAATTTGAAATTTCCAAATCATTCTATTTCCAAGTCATAGTTTCTAAATAATCATTTTATGCTTAATCATCTATTACAAGATTCTCTTTTCTGGAAAGCTAAGACATTCAAAAATTGTAATCAACTTTATGTAATTATCTTTTTAAAGATGCAATTCATTAATTGAAAACACCTTCACCATTTTATATAAACAAGTTTTTTTTCTACCTAAGGCATTTCCTTATCTTGAATACATAATTTTATTAATTAAAGCATCACAAGGTTTTCTCTACCAATTAAAATATCTCTTTAATTAGAATTATTTACTCTATTTACTAAAATTACTATATGATATCATTATTAAAATTCCTATAGGTTCTATTTACCAAGCCAATTAAAAGCTTAATCATATTAAATTTCACAAGTGTTCCAATAATAGAATGGCATTGCCTCGCCATTGCTTTATAGCGAATGACCCCATCAGTTGGCTGTAGAGTTGACCAAATGATCAAAACTGCCTCGCCACTCCAACAATCTCTGGTTCAATGGCTGCATTTATCTTCTATAATAAAATTAATACTCAGTCCTATATTTATTTATTTTCAAATACTTATTACAATTCAATCTACTATGTCTGACTGTCTCATCAAAGTGTTTGGGAAATCCCTATCGATAATGTTGATCAAACACATCGACCATAATTCTTAAAGCACTCGTTGGACAATCTAACAAAAAATCATTTTCTAAATGATAAACATACCTCTTATATAAATTTACAAAATATTCTTTGCTTATCTTAATAAACAGGTACCAATTACTCTTGTAAACGTATCTTCTCTTAGAAAGATTTGCAATTTAATTGGTTACTTTCACTTATCATCTATGAATTCAAGGATGAGCTCATCTAGATATTCCTAGAATACTCGATTAAGAAGATCGACGAATTAGACTAGAGCATTCGTCAAACCAAACGGTACAACGTGCCATACAAAACGATCATAACGAATGCAAAATGCAGTAGAAGGAATGCTATACTCCACAACTCGTAGCTGATGAAAACTGATGCAAGGTCAAGTAGAGAAAATACCCTAGCCCACTCAATAAATCAAACCTTTCATCGATCTTAAGCAATAGATAATCGTTCTAATGGTTAACTCATTATGCTTGCGGAAATTGATGCTAAGCCTAAGAGTTCCATCAGATTTCTTAACAAAATGACCATGGCACCCCACGTTAAAGAACTGGACTGAATAAATTGCTTGGCTTCAAGCTCCAGCAATTTCATTTGAGTTCCTTATTTTCCTTAAAGGACATCCTCATGGGAGGACAACTAATAGGCCGAGAACTAGGAATGATGTCAATAGAAAACTTAATTGCCCGCTTGGGTAGCAAACTCGCAAAGGACTCAAATATATCAACAAAATTACAACCATTGGAATTCGAGATACATCGTTATCATCTCGAGACTCAAGAGAAAATAAAGATACTTTGGAATAACCATCAACATTCCGAAGAACAGAAGACAACAAATCAGTTGAATTAGGATACCTAAGATATAGGATCCTTTCAAAACATGGGATTCGGGTTTGATAATATGCACCAATCCATCCCAAATTCACATCAAACCCGAGATAGTTAATAACGTGTAGATTTGCATGACAAGAAAAACTACAAAGAACAATCTTGATATTATCACACAACATGCCAAATATTGCGGATGCCCTCAATAGGATTGGCAATCCTCAAAGAAGCAACAAAACAAGAGACTTCCAGTGGCATCAACAAACTCCTTCGATATGGATGAGTGTCAAGCACCCGTATCGAAGATAACTCGAATAAGATAATCACGAATTGGATTATTCATAAGGTTAGATATCATTAATTCAATTATGTAATACTACGGAATTAAAATGCATTCCTATACATATTCCCAACTTATATCTACCCAAAAGGACAAAAAAAGTTAAGGACACAGTTTTTGAGGAAAATGTAACACTTATATTGTACTCTGATGTATCCTGATATATGTTTTATTCTGTGTTTATCATATTTTGTTCCGAACCTGCCTTTGATACCAAGCTGTGACGCCCCACCCAAGACACCAAATTAATTAAGGGTATTACTGAGTAACACTATATGCTAATGCGGAGAATATGGTTGGTTAGGAGCGACGATCCATAGCTTTGTCTTAAACATCTATTAAATATGTCGATTGGGTGCTCTAATTTTTTCTCTCAATTGAATCGACATACTCAATAAATATTTAATACAAAACTACGGTGGCTAAAACAAAATACAATGACAACAAATATAATAGATCACAGGATAGCAGTTAAACATACACACATATACACAGATACATCACAGTATATTACAAATTGATACAATAAAAGTGGTACAAGGACCACAATATATACATCGAGTCAAAATGAATAGATGCATATCAGAGTTACAAAACGACTACAAAAAATACACAAAAAGGAACTTGCAGATATCCATAGCGGAAGCAGCATAAAAGTAATCAACATCAAGGTCTAGCTTAAATAACTGATTAGTATGATAAGTGTAATAAAGGGTAAAGGATAAGAATTCTTCTCGAATGAGAAGAATAACACTAAGAATATATCTTCAAGTGAGCTAATTTCACTAAGTATATCCTCGAAAGGGTAAACCTAACAATAAAATCATTTATGCATAATGATAGCCTCATAGCGTTGGCATAATACCAAAAGCCAAATAATGGTTCTCATAAACCATAACTCCTAAATAGGAGATCACAAAACTCAATATTCGCCGAATAGCAACCTTGAATAAATCCCAAAATAGGAAATACCAAAATCTCAAAAAATGGCAAAAGATGGCAATAACATATAACTCCTAAAAAGGAAGCTATAATTTTCAAAATAAACGCCAAAAGATTGGCAATCACAAATCTCGATGTATAGAACTCGATAAAGATTTCAAAATCCAAAAATATAATCGCCATATAATAATGTCTCAAAACGCGATTCATTTGGAAAATCACAATAAATCATGAAATCATCACAAATAATAGCACATGCTTATAAAATCATCAAAGCCCGCCAAGTACTATCTCTCAAAATAAGACGCCGAATACGTCTCAATGGACAAATATCTCGAAGGACCACATCCCGAAGGACAAAACATCCTTAAGGACAAGACATCTTGAAGGACAAACATCCCTAAGGACAAAACATCCTGAAGGACAAATGACCCGAAGGTCCAGTTGTGACAATAATTCGCGAATGTTCACAAACTCTTAGATAGGAACCCCAAAAGTGGTAATAGTGTATCCCATACCACATATTCTCACTTAACGGTTTAATAATCGTTAGTCAATGCCACACTAAAAAACAAATAATTCAAATCACAGTAATTGCCTCATCTCATTGGCAAATACAACCCGAAGTTCAATGAATGTGTAGCTTCGAATAAAAGAATTCAGAATTAGTTGTAAAAGTAAACGCATATGTCCTATACCACATGTTTTACAAAATCTTTTAATTCACTTCTCATACGCTCGAAGAGATCTAAAACGTGTATTTTGAATGGAAGATACTTGCTTCGAGAAAACGAGTTTTTTTTGCAAATCATTTGGAATTTGTTTCTATGAAGATCTCTATATTTTGGAAAATATTGTATATTATATAACTTTGAGATAATTGTAATTTTTTAAAACAACTTAGAAAGAATTTGTCTCACAACAATAATTTATATGTAGGAAATCTCTTTAAAATCGATTTATAAAAATGTGCAGTGTCAACAAATTCACGAAAATATTCATAAAATCGTCATACGAAAATCACCTAAAAACTCATCAAAAATACAGATAAGTGGTAATATTGGCTCTTCCATCTTAGGATCGAGAAAATCAAAAATAACATCGAAATTTGCTTCAAAAATCCATGTAAAACAATTTAGAAATTTTCAGTTGTTGAAAAACATGCTCCGATACAAAGTTCTAGGCAAGTCTACAATATAGAGGTCTAAAAGCCTTGAAATTTTACAGGCATAGAGTTCAACAACTCTGCTTTCAATAAAAAAAAGAATGGATACAATTATACAAGAAATGGGAGAGATATAATTTCACAAAGTTGGACTCACAGCCATATTTTATCGTAAACGGCTGGAGCAAAAAATGCTACGATTCAGAGTTCTAGGCAGTTGAAGGTCTAATACTTCTAAATTTTACAGGCATATAATTCAACAACTCTAATTTCAATAAAAAAGGAATAGATACAATCGAACAAGAAAGGAGAGAGATATAATGTCACAAAGTTGAACTCATAACCAGATATTGCCGTAAATGGCTGGAGCAAAACATGCTCTGATTCAAAGTTCTAGGACAGTTTTCAATTAGTTAAAGTGGTCTAAAAGCATTGAAATTTTATGGCGTAGAGCTCAACAACTCTATTTTCAGTAAAAAAGAATGAATATAATCGGCCAAGAAATGGGAGAGATATAATGTCATAAAGTTGAACTCACTAACATATTTTTACGGCAAACAACTGGAGCAAAACATGCTCCGAATCGAAATTTGATAATAGATTTCTATAAGGTACAGAGGTCAGAATGACCTAAAATTCGACATACATAAAATTTAACAATGATACTATAAAACAAAAAAAACCTGACTCAAATTGAAAAGAAATGTGAGAGATATAAGCTTTCAAAATTGGACTCACAGCCTGTTTCATTATAAACTTCTAAACAACCTATTTTTGTTTACAATAAGCGAATTTCAGCGATTTCAGCTTGCAAACTGATTCAATCTATATTTTTGTGAGTTTTTAAACTGACCTTTGCAAATTTAAGATCAAACTTGAGCAAATTCGGAGAAAGTTAAGAGCTCTTGGCTTGAACAAGCTTCAGGAACCTGTATATAGGAATTTTATAGACATGCAAATAGGAGAACAAAAGTTACAAATAAACAAATTTCTCAAAATCTGAATTTGATGAAACTATCTTTGATTTTGGAATGATTACCTGAGAAAATAGCTTCAATTTGATTAAATATAGGAAAGAAATGGGTTAATTTGAAGGTTTTGTACTTAGGTTTTGAAAGAGTAAAGATTTCCTTAAATTTCTTTCTGGTGCTTTGTTTTACATTACGTACTTTTGTTTTGAGAAAGAAGAAACTCTTTTCTCTTCTGATTAGTGGTGAAAATGGACTTAGACCTAATAAAAAAAATTAGCCTAATGATCAAATTATCAATTATTACACTTGAACGCCCATATTTTCATAACTACAACATATATTTACAAAATTTCAACACTATAAAATCAAACAATCATATTTTTATGTTTAAAAAATACAACAAAGCATATTAACATCATTTTTACATCAAAGAATTATTTTTAAACAAAATTCCATCTTTTTATTTACATTGCACAATATATTATATTCAAATTCTTCAATTAAAATTAACAAAAACAACATTTGGTAATAATTACTAAAATTACTGCTTTTTTATCAAACCAAAACCATGAAATTCTTATTCTTATCACAAACAACCAAAATAAAGTTTTAATACTTTATTTTCAATATTTTACATCTTTTCAACCAAATTATTACTGAATTAATTCTTTTATCTTTTATTTAATTCTATGAATTACCAAATTTGTATATTTCCATAAGTCACCATTTATTACCAATATTATCATCTTAATTCCCTTTTGTTTTTCCCAAATCCATTGTTTATTCAAAATAAAAAATTTTAAATCTCCAATTTAATATTATTATTATTTTCTGAATTATTAAATTATAACCACCATTATAATTTAATTTATAAGTAATCACCAAAACCGAGGTTGTTACAAGATTATTATTAAATTGTTAATATGGTTTGAAAATAATTTTAATTATTTATCAGTAAATATTTGGAAACTAATTATTAGTAGTTATAAAAATGTTGAAGATAATTTTTTCTTATTTAATTAGAATGTTTGAAATTTACCAAAGACTATTTTTATGATATTTAAAGCTAATACTTATTTATTTACAATTATTATTATTATATAATAATGTTTTAAAGTAAATAATAATTGTTTATTTATAAATGTTTTCGAGATTTACTAATAAGGTTTTATAAATAGGTTTGGGTTTTATAAAAGAAGTTTGTAAAATGTTTTGAAGACTTAAAGGAGAATCATTTATACTGTATGAAGAGAGTTTTACAAATGGTTTTAAATAATTATTAAGGTGATTTATAAGTGGATTGTAGGTTTATAAGAAGAACTTTATAAATAATTATATGGATTATAAAAAGTTTTACAAATAACTTGAGAAACGATATTTATAAATGGTTATAAATAGTTTTACAAATGGTATTTCTGAGATTGGTAAGGGATTTGTTAATGATTTTAAATTTCATAAAAAGTGAACCTTTCTTAGCTTTGTGAATATACTTATCCTTTGACGTAAGCATATGGATATTCTCCACGCATTGAAATAGGGATGTTGGATGTGTGTATGTGTATGTTTGAAAAACAATTTTGAGGCGAATATTACAAAGAGAATTTAATTAATAAATGATTAATTAATAAAGGTCTAGTGTTGCTTGGTGCTTAACCAATACTGGTTTTCCTTATGGAATTAAATTTTTGATTGAATGTTCGTTATTCGATAGTTAAATAACCGACTATTGAAATTGAACCCAAAATGTAACTTTGGAAATATCTAGAAGAAACACGTGAGTTATATGGCAAAGTCATCTCCGATGATGCTTGCTATGTGTATAAATCTCATTTCGTTCTCCTAGGACAATGATAAGGAAATCCGTCCACTATGGTTTTTGGGGGTGACCTCTGCTTTTATCTTTGACTGTTTATTTCCTAAAGAAAAGAGGTTAAGTTTATTGAGAATTATCGAAAAGTTGTTTTGAAGAAACCAGGATCGGATATACTACTCGAAAACCACTTCGATCCAACGAACGAGTTTTGAAGTGAAGATATCTTGAAGATGATGGAATTGAAGATGAAGCTCTTAAGTGTTTCGTTCAATCCCAGAACGAACTTGTATAGATGAATTCTGATATTACATTGTTGTTTGGAGGGCAATGTTAGCATTCCTGGTGGGAAGTGCTATAAAAAGGTAGAACGTAGCCTCAAACCTCATCAATCGGGAAATGACGAAAATCGGGCATGTAACAGGGACAAATGGGTCACTCTTAAGTAGGGTATCGTCATTCCAAATATAGATATGTTATTATCTCTCATTTGTATGCTTCAGGGTCCAAAGTAGAATGATCGTATCCGGTACTACTAGTCAAGTGGTAGGCCAAACCTGTATGGCAAGGGTACAAGATGTTCTTGTCAGATCCTAGTGCATTTATTTAAAGATATACCTTTGGAAGATAGTTTCTTACCTTGTCATAGTATGGAGTCCAATCTCCAATATGTGCCTTTACAGTTTTGATTGTAGAACCTAGTACATCGAAATTTAATTAACGTAATAATTTTGGCAAAAATTAATATGTACTTGTATCTAGTCACTATTATAATATCAGAGAATTTCATATAAAATGTTTTGGTTATCGTAAGGTAAAAACCCTTCCGTGTTTATATGGGCGTGACCTTACGAGATACTTTTGATTCCAAAGGTTTTCTATAACTTTAAAAATCCAATTAGATGTGTTTTTCTCATGCAGGTTTTTCAGAACTGACTCGGTTTATTTTATTATAATGCTCGGGTCAGATCGAGCATATTTACATATTCTTTGGATGCATTCGAGCTCAGGAGACAAGTTTGAGGTCTTTGAGCCGTATTCATGTATATATTATTTTGCACTGCTTGGTTATTGAAATCATCAGCAATTGTGGGGACAGACTGTTATAACTATCAAGGCTAATGATAGTGGATTGTTGTTATATTCTAATGGTTGTATGTATATAACAGTTTCTCCTTTATAAAGATTATTGATTTTATATTATATGTCATTTCGTTGCGATTGTAAGATTCCGTGTTGTTTTTAATTTCTTTTTTTCTTCTCTTCTTTTCCACTTCTTTCCTCTTTCTTTCCATAATTATCCGTCTTTCAATTCGATTTGGGTTGGACATGTGTTTTATGTTATCATCTTAAATTGTATGGATTGGCGAGTCATTATAGTTGGTATTCGAACTTAGGTTGAGCAAACACCTAGGCTTTGTTGGGAATTTGCTCATTTGAGAGAGGGTAAGCAAGACCTTACGATGAGTATGAGTGTATGTATGTGAGCGCATATTTTTTAGTGATATAAAAATGTTTTATATTATGTTAATTTATCTGTTGAGTGACTTATGAATTTTGGTCGGCATATTGGACGCGACGATAACATTAGGGATTTCTAAACTTTTAAACAAGGCAAACCGACACGGTATTGTTTCAAAAGTGGGTAAATGAAATAAATTTAACTATATTATATTTTATATATATGAGAATAATTTTTCAGAAACTACTATAAGCTATATATGGTGTGTTTGGTTGTTAGTGGATGGTAATATTTGATTATTAAAATTTGTTGTTTGTTGTCTAATAAAAGTTGTTATTATTGTAATATAAACAACGATAAACATTTGCAAAATAAGTCATATAAGGAAGTGAATATATAAATATGATTTATAAGAGTGATATATAAATGGAAAGGAAAGGAAATTTTCATTGGCACGTTTATAGATATGATTTTGTAAATGGAAATGGATTTAAAACAAGAAGTTTGAGAATTTAAATCTCATTGGTCTGAAAATGGTTTTTCAAAGGATTTGGAGAAATAATAATAGTATTATTTTAGGAAAATGTTTTAATTGGAAATATTTTAAATGGAACTTAAAAGAAATAGAAAACATTGAACTCATCACAATCGCTGGAAAATAATTCTGGTAATGAAGGCTACATCATCTATATTCATTTTCGAGTTTCTAAGTGATGAATTGCTACCATTGAATTTTTTTTTGGTAAAAAAATTTGTTTTAGATTATAGAAGTGTGATTTGAAATATAAAGGAGTTATGTATATATACGATTTCAAAATGATTTAAAATAAAACGGGTGTTTAAAAATTCTGAAATTTTTATCTAAATGTTTTGAGAAAATATAGGATAATAAGCTTTGTACTTCGAAAATGACATAGATAAGAAAAGAAATTTTGGAAGTGAGATATAAAATTAAAAATTCAATTTATGAATTTTGAAGGGATAAGTTAAAATTTTATAAACTTGTTGGATACGAGTGTCAAAGAATGAAAATCATAACCTCAGATAGCTAATTGAATTTAACTTAAGTCAAGAAAAATAAAACGAATTTTGAAATGAAATTTAACTAAAGCAAAGTTAAATGAAATTGAAATATAATTCGATTTGTAAAGGATTAGTGAAATGGACTAATAAAATAAATTAGAAAAAATGGAAATGAACTTAGGTTGTAAAATTAATTGAATATGTTTTGGAATGTTGTTTGCTAGAAATAAATAAAATTGATGGCAATAATGAAATAAAATTAGTGAAGCGAACTAGTAAAATGAATTAATGTAATGAATGAACTTAATTGGGCTAATGAAGTAAATTAGTGAAATGGAATAATGAATGTTCAATAAATGAATGTTAATTAGTTGAATGCAAGTCAATTAAAAGTAAATGAATCAAACGACAATCAATTTAATGTGAATTGATGAGTGTAATTCAAATTAATATGAATAATTAAATTTGATTTAAATTGAGTACAGATCAATTGAATGCATAGAGATAGAATGTCAATTAATTGAATGTTAGTAATATATGAGTGAATAAATTCGAAGTGAATCAATTGTATGTTAATAAGAAATGAAAGTGTGTATGTGTAATGTTGACATTTCAAAATGTGATTTATATGATGACAATAAATTGGATGGATGTTATTTGTTCAATATGTTCTCTTATTACATTCAATAAAATTGCATATAGTATTGATATAGTCTATGTTATATAGTGATGTTATTTTCTATGTACATATTCTCTTTGTTTGTTGAGTGATTAGTAGGTGCGGATGGCGTATGCTTCACATTTGGAGCTCGCCTTCGCGTTATACTGTTTGTATATGCTGACTAATGCTAAATGAAAGGTACACATCTCGAACTACATACCGTATTTTTATATTTTTCCCTATAGGATGCCTCATCCTTAAAGATGAGATGTATATTTGTTAATATATATACATTGTAAATTTATTACGATTGAGCCACACAAAGGAGATGTTGGCGAAAATTTTCGTAAATTTAAGGCGATAGAAAATGTTTGAGAAATTATGGAAAAAAATTATAACTAAAATTTGGATTTTAGTTTTATAACTTGGAATGGTATTAGTTGGATTTGGAAACTTACTTATGAAATTAAAGACTTTGGAAATTATGATAACAAGGGCATTTTCTTACTGTGGAAATTTGGAAGATGAAATTCTGTTAAGGTAGGGAGAATGTAGCAATCCAAAATATTAGCCATTTGAATTTAAAATTCTTGGTTGAGTTTAAATACTTAAAAGGTTAATTTTATAAACTTAAGAACTTGGATTTCAAAATATAGCCATATAATTGATAATTAATTTTTGAATTTTATATTTGGGAATATTTAAATCAATTGAATTTTGAATATAATATGAATGAAAACAATTTCAAAAGTTGATCTAAAATCTATTTGAGTAAGAAGGAAGATAGTAAACTTTTAAATTGGATAAATTAGGAATAAGGCATCAAATTATGGATTTATAATAAGATGCGGAATGAGAATTTAGAAAATAGTTGATTCTATTTTGAAAATGAAGGGTGCGGGGACATTTGAAAATGTTAAACGGTATTTTACAAATTGAAAGGAATTTATAAAAGAAATTTATACCTATAGAAGCAAGACTAAAATGGTTAAAACTATGTTTTGAATGGATTTTATGAATAAGTGAGATTTTTAAAGGGATGGAGTTATAAATGAGGTTCATAGTTAAAAGAGATTTTATGAAAGGAAGTTTCATAAAATAGAAGAGATATATAAATATAATTTTATAAATATGGAAATGATCATATTGGAAACTAAGTATGGATTTTTATCAAAGGAATATAATTATGTTTTAAAGGTTGTTATTTATATTAATATTGTTTAAAAGTGGTTTATCAGTATATTTTTTGAAAATATTATTATTTAAATTGTTAATATAGTTTGAAATTAGTTTTAATTATTTATCAGTAAAGATTTTGAAATTAATTATTAGTAATTATTAAAAACGTTGAAGAAAATTTATTATTGTTTATTTAGAACGGTTAAAATTTATCAGTTACTATTTTTAAGATGTTTAAAGTTAGTACATATTTATTTGTAATGTTTATTATTATATAATAGTGTTTTAAAGTAAATAATAATTATTTATTTATAATTTTTTCAAGATTTATAAATGAGGTTTTATTAATAGATTTGGGCTTTATAAGAGAAGATTGTAAAATGTTTTAAAGACTAAAAGAGAATTATTTATAATGTATGAAGAGAGTTTTGTAAATGGTTTTGGATAATAATAGAAGAGGTTTATAAATGGGCTACAGGTTTATAAGAAGAGCATTATAAATAATTTCATGGATTATACAAAGGTTTATAAATGACTTGGGAAATGACATTTATAAATGGTTTTAAAAGGTTATAAGTAGTTTTATAAATTGTTTTTTTGAGATTGGTAAGGGATTTGTAAATGATTTTTGAATTGCATTAAAAAGGAATCTTTCTCAGCTTTGTGAATATACTTATATCGTTGAGGTAAGTATATGCATATTATTCAAGTATTGAAAATCTAGGGATTGTGAATGTGTGTGCATATACATACATATACATACATACATACATACACACACAAACACACACATATATATATTGTAGCGACTCGTAGTTCCGTACCCTTTGAGTTGATAATAATTCACTCTTGTTCGACCCAAATTGTACTAAAGAGCGAATAACTAGGGTAAAGAAGAAGAAAGAGATAAAAGAAATAAGAATAACAATACAAAGAATCTCACAATCACAACGGAACGAAGTATAATATATAATGATAGATTTTTATACAAAGAATCGGTAACTATTTATACTTACAATCATCAGCGTACATCAATCAATACATTAATCTGGACAATTATAATAACTTGTCCTCACACAACTAAAATAACCAAGTACGCGATATACGCCTGAACTCCTCCAACTCCTCTCACGAGCTTCGTAGCCATCTAACCTGAATGTGTAATATCGGTCTGACCCCAACATTATAATAAAAAAAATACTCGAGTCAGTCTGGGAAACCAACATGAGAAAACACACTCAATTTGGATACTAATTTTTATCAAAATCCTTTGAAAAACAAAAGTATCTCGTAAGACCATGCCATACATAAACACGACGGGTTTTTACCTTACGGTAACCAAAATGATTTTTATCAAAATCATATGATACTATAATAGTGTCTATAGAAAGTAAATAGAAAATAGCTGAAATGCTTGCATCTCACGTTTTGGCATAGTTGGGCACAAGCAAAACTGTACGGCACTTATTGGAGAATGGATTTCATATAATGACTAGGTACTAGGATACCACCTATCACAATACACGTCTAGAAACATGTATCATCGGGATCCCCTACAACACAGGACCGGCCCTATTCCTAACCTAGATAGAACCGAATATGGTATCACCCCGGGCGTTCCCACTCTTAAAATTGAGCGCTCAATTTTCCATGCACAACCATATCCATAATTTATAATATATCCATGGGTAACTAGAAAGGTGATAACATACCCTAATTGGGTGCGACCCACTTAGCCTTGCTGCACCTCCCTTGATTTTCAGTCATTTCGGTTGATGAGGATTGAGGCTACGATTACCTTTCAAGAACAATTTTACTTAGAATGCTCATCGTCCTCTAATGATGATGTTCTGACAGCATTCGTCCATACAAGTTGTCTTGGGTCTGGACAAACCGAACCACCGTCTTCTTTATCTTCATGATATCCATTCGTAACGTTCAAACTAGATCGAAGTGGTTTTTAGATAATTAAATCTGATCTCGGTCTCTTCGAAACAATTAAAGAAATTGGCCAATATTGATAGTCGATTATTTAACTATCAAATAACATCCATAAGCAGTCACCAGGCCATTGTTCAAAATTCTTTAAAACATTCATTTTAAAATATCTTTACAAAGCTATATATTAAAATCTCTTTCAAATTTATCAGTATTTGAAAACATTCCGAATATTTGTTTCCATAACAGATATCTCCACTCGTACCTCACTTAAACACTTAGTGAAATATTTCCAACTTCGATTTATAATCCATTACTCAAAAAATATCTCGATATAAATTCTTCATGTCTAATATTTTCAAAAACCTTCCATTTCAACATATAGGAAAATATTCTGAGTCCTTTTTCTTAAATCATTTCTAATGTCAATACTTAGGTCTTTTCTTATCTTATCTCCTACATTTTCAGAATTTATACAAATTCCTTTTAACCTTTTTCAAGGTCGATTATATTCACTTATAATTTCGTCTATCCATTTACAACTTCTAAAATAATATCTGTTTTCACATCTCGAGAGAGTTTGTAAATAAATAAATAATTTAAATCATCCAAGAATATATATGTTATCCCGCCTTTTGGCAAGGCCGAGATACCAAGGAACTGATTGAAAACCAAGGGTCACTCTTCCTGGATATCAAACATACACAGGTTCGCTATGGATATCGATAAATTTTGTCCGAGTCCGGATTGAGCTATAATTGGTAAGACACGGCAGGCAAGGCCAAGAGAACCAACGTTCCAAGTTTCAAGTCAATCCGAGTACATATGCTCATGTTATAATCGATTCAATCTAGAGGAAACGGCCCAGCCTTCGTATCCATCACTATGGTTGATTTCGTATCCATCAAGAGTGCGCTCGGTTCGTATCAATCATGCTCGCATCGATAAGTTAATAGTAGTTCGTATCGATCAGGTTGGCATTATTCGAATCCATCGAATTCGTATCGATGGACTTCGTATCCATCACTCGTAATGATTGGCCGGTGTCTTCTTCGCATCCATCATAGAAGCCTCTCTTCGCATACATCAGGCAACTGTTGTTCGTATCCATCAGGTCACTTTACTTCGTACCCATCAAAGGGCTCCAGTTCGCATCGATTGGCTTCGTATCCATTGAGACGCTACGTGGTTTGTATCCATCAAGGAAAGGCTTGTTCGTAACCATCGACCATCAGTAGTTCGTGTCCATCGTTGACTGCTGTTCGAACCCATGAGTGAGGCCTTATTCGAATCCATCAAGTCAACAAACTTGGGTGACGTGTCATCCCTCGATACGAATAAGGCGAGATTTATGGAGTCGATACGGTCAACTTGGAGTAAAGACCGGGTCGAGGCGAAGTGTGCATGCCACATCATCATGAGACCACGTGAGGTGATCGAGTCGAAGGGATCGTTTCGAAGTGATGTATTCGAACCAAACAGCCACCGAAAAAGTCCATTTCGTATCGACTATTTCTCCCAATCCACTGATCCAAATATAATGAAATTTTCACAGGAGCTTGCGTACACACTAAGGAATGCCTCTGCAAAATTTTAGCTCGATTGGACATCATCTTGATCAATACGAAATAAATTCATATCGATCACAGATCGACTCGAAACTTTCTGGAATTGGTCGTGTGGGCCCCCTTACGTGCTAGAGCGAATCTCCCGAAGTTTGAGCGAAGTCTCAGCCTCCTATGCCTATAAATAGAGCCGCAGAGCCTACAGAAGAGGGATTTTATGATTCCGAAGCACCGAGACTCTGCCGGATCGAGATTTACACCATACACTTGCTGTTGAATTCGAATTCCCAGTTGTATTTGGCCGTTGTTTGATGTAATCACTTGTAATCATTGAAAGAGAATCAATAAAGCTGTAAAAACTTCATAGTGGACGTAGGCAACACGCTGAACCACTCTAAATCGCTTGTCTGTGCATTTACATTCCTGTTATTTGGAATTTTTGTTAGATAATCCTCATTTTCAATTTATATTCTTCACTAATATCTCTTCAAAAACTTCCGAAGAGTGTTGTTACCAATTTTGGTGCAAACACTTTGGTGTTTTCACTGAGAAAAAAAACCTAATTTTTCTCCTATTCCTTGGATCTACTTTCGATACCGGAGTGCACAAATCTAAGGAGAAGATCCAGATCTATCGTTCAGAGGTTCCTTCTATTCTATTCAGATTGCTCCAGATCTAAGAGGAACCACATTTGTCAGGAATTTCGTACCCATGTTTTCGAATGCAGAAAGTATGTTGCATTTCGTACCCATATTTTCGAATGCAGAAAATATGTTGTTTTTCGTACCCATATTTTCGAATGCAGAAAATGTGTTGCATTTCGTACCCATATTTTCGAATCCAGAAAATATGATGATTTTCATACCCATGTTTTCGTATTCATGGAAATGTGATGATTTTCATATCCATATTTTCGTATCCATGAAAATATGATGGTTTTCGTATGCATATTTTTGAACCCAGAAAATATGTTGTATTTTGTATCCATATTTTTGTATCCATGAAATTATGATGGTTTTCGTACCCATATTTTCGAATGCAGAAAATATGTTGTATTTCGTATCCATATTTTCGAACCTAAAAAATATGATGAATTTCATACCCTTACTTTCGTATCCATGAAAGTATGAAGTTTTCGTATCCATGTTTTCATATCCAGAAAATATGGTGCTTTTCATATCTATGTTTTTGTATCCAAAAAATATGACAACATTCGTATCGATCGAATTTTGTACTCTCTTTGTATCGATCACCTATTGACTACTTCGTATCCATCCTGGAAGACCTTGTTCGAATCCATCGAGGCTCGTTAGTTCATGTCCATCAGATAAACATTACTTCGTACCCATCACGGAACCACTGTTCGTATCCATCAAGTTGGAGCAACAACGACCGATACGACATTAGATCGACAAGAAAACTGATCGATACGAAATTCGATCGATATGAAATGATCGATACGAAGTGCAGATCAATCCAGCCAGCTGCATTTCACATCAATCCTCAAACACCACCTCGTACCGAAAATGATGATGAAACATTCTGATCGTTCCATGACTGGACAGGACGTAGGGGGTTATGGCAGCAATTGTTGAATTGCAATCAAGGAATGGATAAAGAAATACTACTCAACTAGTGCTCCCAGAGGCTGGAGAACCTAGCTAATGTACCAAGAACTAGAGTTGATTAATGTATCATGCTTCTAAGGTGGATTGCAACTTCCTCCAATTGACCAGCTTTTAAAACTCCTAAATTGCCAACTATGATACGATGGCTAATATGGCGACTACCCTACCCTGTCTACTCTGCCAACTCAAAACATAGTTGGTCACTACTGAGCCATCTTCATGTGCTCGCGTCTTAATCATTCCACTTCCATATGACTAAAAGAATGACGTACAAACCTAAGAGGACTTCCTTACTATCTTATACGGGCCTCCTTCCTAGTGAAAATTAGAAATAATCACGAATCTATGAGCCCGTCTTAATCTACTCACCATCCAATCGACATTACCAATCACTCGAACATTAGGAAATCAGGCATACATCATTCACTAGTATTACAAGACCCTGTAGCCTTAAAATGAACTTGATAATGTTGATTGTAGTATCTTTCTCGGTCAAGACCCATTCATTCAAACCATCCTACATGCAAAATTTCTAGCAAAAATTCGGTATGCTGACCATGTTAATGTAATATGGAAATTCAACCTCCGACACTATCTCATGAAGAGAGAATGGTGCATGGATTCCACGAAGAGTGATGAATGCCATCAAATGCAGATGTCTCCCCTATTCCTCAAAGAAGACTGTCAATCAGTTTGATAAGAGAACTGGCGGATAACCACCAACAACTACAACAGCATATCGTATCTAATATAGAGTTGATGAACTAGATGAAGGATATATGTCGCAAGATATGGAGAAACCCTACTCCATACTCTAAATCGGGAAGCTCCTCTTCTTTAGATGGCTACCGTGGATGCCAACGCCATAAGGCGGCTTCGGAAAGGATAGCTCTGACAATATGTTCGAGCCCTATAAAATGAAGGGTCGGGAATCCCTGATCCCTATCAATCAAGAACTTTGGTCAAGCCGAGCCACTTGCATTAGGCTTCCAACAGAGAAGGGCCGGACTGAAGTGCAACAGCAAGCATACGACGCTGCTTCACTTATCAATGAGATTTAATCAGATCTTTTTGAATTATTTCTATTTCGTTTTTGTTGCAAAATATGACCGACTTGAATTAAACTACTTGCAAATGATGCAGGTGACCGAGCACTTAAGGATGGATGCAAAACAACCTCCACGGACTATGATCAAATCTTTAAGGTATCATCATGACGAGCATGATTCAACCACTCATCAGCTGCTATATGCACCTGACATGGGGTAAGGCATCAAAGCAGAAGATACCGACAAGGTTAGGACTCCAGTACAAAGTGGATGCAACCGACCATCCACTCATCCACCTATGAAATTTAATTGGAGATCTGGGAAAGACTTGGAGTTATATGTCCCGACAATGCTCTCTCCATCTCTTACTTGAAGCTTGCCAAAATACTTATGCTTCTTTTGATGCCCAGTAAAATCGGAGTCACACCAAGGGTGGACGTGACGTGACCTTCCATGCATCCAATCCTATGTTAGACAGTTGGGGTTACTTGAGGACACATGTTTATAATGGGTATGATTTGACCATTCACTCTCCAATTTGCGTCAGTGATCCGCAAAACAATCGTGCCTTAAACCGACTTCATTGGGGGCCAACCTTAATTTATAATTATCAACAACTGACTGCTTACTCATTAACCATCATGAGCCATCATTTCAACTCTCTTCCTCAACTCAACCGGAAGAACGCAAAGTATAAAGTGGACGTGACTTGTCCATCCGCTCTCCAACTCTTTCCCCCAACTTTAGGGAAAATACACAACTCAAAGTGGATGTAGTTCAGCCATCCTCTCCTTTGTTCGAGCTCAAAGCTCACCAGAACACTAATCTTACTCCTTAGGCTTGGCAGAACAGGGATCCAAATGAACATTGATGCGATTCAACCATCCATGAACTAAATCTCATCCTTCGTTGATAGCAGATAAGTGGAAAGTAATCGAAATCCCGTCGATCACTTGCTATGTGAAACCTCAGCTCGGGGGCAAGCCATCACATCAAAGGCTGAACTGGACCGACACACGACAGTCCTATAACTAACTCCAAATTCCCAGAGTGCGAACTGGAGTATAAACATCAACTCTAGGTTCCCAGAATGTGAACCGGGGTATAAACACTAACTCCACTTTCCCAGAGTGCGAATTGGAGTATAAACATCAACTCTAGGTTCCCAGAGTGCGAACCGAAGTATAAACCAACTCTGAATTCCTAGAGTGCTAATTGGAGTATAAACATCAACTCTAGCTTCCCAGAGCGCGAACCGGAGTATAAACCAACTTCGAATACCAGAGTGCGAATTGGAGTATAAACGTCAACTCTAGGTTCCCAGAGTGCGAACCGGAGCATAAACACTAACTCGAAACTCCCATAGTGCGAGTTCGAGTATAAACATACAAATGCGGTTCTGGAGAGGGTGGACCCGTCCGCCTAACGATCGACCGTATCCTAACCAAGTTTGAGGAGGATGGACCCGTCCGTCTAACGACCTCGCTTGTTAACTCGGGGTGGATGTGATCCGACCATCCACGATCCCGATAAATCCATCGTTCCCAGAGTGCGAACGAATTCCTAAAAAGCCCAAACAGGTGTGACTGGCCATCTGTCGGCTAACTCCAAGTTCCCAGAGTGTGAATTGGAGTATAAAACATCAATTCCAGGTTCTCGGAGTGCGAACCGAAATACAAATGCTAACTCCAAGTTCCCAGAGCATGAATTGGAGTATGAACATCAATTCTAGGTTCCCGGAGTGCGAACCAAAACATAAATGCTAACTCCAAGTTCCCAGAGATTGAATTGGAGTATAAACATCATTTCCAGGTTCCCGGAGTGCGAATCGAAACGTGCATGCTAACTCCAAGTTCCCAGAGCGTGAATTTGAGTATAAACATAAATTCCAGGTTCCCGGAGTGCGAACCGAAACGTACATGCTAACTCCAGATTCCCATAGCGCAAGTTGGAGTATAAACATCAATTCCAGGTTCCCGGAGTGCGTACCGAAATATACCTGCTGACTCCAAATTCCCAGAGTGTGAATTAGAGTACAAATGCCAAGTCAAAGTTCCTAGAGTGCGAACTTTATTACAAACATCGATAACTCTCGAATTCCCAGAGTGCGAACCAGATTATCGATCACAGATTATCCTAAGTCCCCGTAGTGTGGACATGTGCTCAAGATTTGCAATAGGTGCGATCGACCACCAAAATACAAATGTTGTTCCCCGGAACATGGGGCAAAAACTCAAGTGTTAATCACTAACCAAAGCAATACAATGTCTAAAATTCAACTCATTCATCGATTACCACGTGTAATCAAGATTTTCAGACTTGGCAAATAAAACAAACTCAACTTGAAGGTAAAAACACCACAAGTACATTGGACTGAAAGTCGAATACTGAAAATACTTAAGCACAAAAGAAATGAGAGTTGAAGCAAAGAAACTAAATGTCATTTCAACTAACTGTACGTGAAGATTCATGCACAAGTTATTCCAAAAAAATTCCTACTAGCAGGGGGCCGAGCCTGCATCTATACATGGCCTATGAAAGAGAAGTAAAAGCAACTTCCTAACTGCCAAAAATGCGCCAAAGGAGGATTATCTACTCTTTCTTCTTCGGGTTTTTCTTCAACGCGGAACCACTGGAACCACTCCGTCTTGAAGTAGCTCAGTCTAGTCCAAGATCGCGTAATCATTTGGCAGTTTCTTACCGCTTCCAGGAATGTGAAAGACGAACTATCAGTTCGACTATTGAAGTTGAATAGGTATCTGATCTCGGTTGGGTTCGATGGTCGATAGAGGTACTCTATAAATGCAATGAACAAGCTATTGAGTGAGGCATATCCGTTCGGGTGTAGCTGAGAGGGGGCGATCCCCAAAAACGACAATACTTCTCTTATATACTGGTTAAAAAGAGGCAGTGTCCTAGCTGCGCACGCGTGGCGATTGAATGCGGTATATTCCTCTGGTGGATTTTGCGGTCTATCATTTGGTCCCGGCAATAATACGTCGTCCATCGACAAACCATGCCTTAAGCATATTCTTCCTAGCATGTCTTCCGAAATGTTGGACGGAACAGAATCTGATGGGTTACTAATGAAGGATGCGTCAGGTAACTCGTCCGGAGCTGGACCGATAACTTCAACCTCAATCTCCAGTATTTCAAGCACGGGAGGGACTGAACTCTGAGTTTCTTGCGGCTGCGAACATGAAATTTCCATAACTAGCTAACTCACGAGAAATCATCGTTAGACACTGAAGAGCCCATGTGTTCCCCACGTGTAGAGTGTGTGTTGTGCAGTGTAGTGTTGTGCATTACTTGAAAAGATTTTGCAGAGTAAAGAAAATTTGCAAACGACAAAGATAATCGGAGTCTAGTTGGGGTGACCGTCATCGCTAACCGTCATCACCAAACCGTCCGGATGTTAGCAATCGATCCCAGTTGAAATTACTCATCATGTTGTTAAATTATGGTTCCATCAACGGGCTTCGAAAGGCAGTCAGATATGCTGTTCTACAGTTAATTTCAGATATGCAGGAATGAAGCTCACCGGAGTCAAGTGTTCAAGCATGCAAAAAATTCCCGAATTCATCGAACTTCGGTTGGGATCGATCACCACAGTTCAAGTTAGTAAAGAGTCAGCAGCCTCCCTTTCGCATCGATTGTGTTCGAAACGATACATTTCGTATCGATCGAGTTCGAATCGATACACTTCATATCGATCAGAGTCGAATCGATGTGCTTAGTACCGCACCAATTCAAAATGATACGTCCCGTATCGTTCAAGATCGAAACGATACCCCTCGTATCGACTAAGTTGCGCCAATGTCGTATCGATTACGAATCAGAGAACTTCGCATCGTTCGTTTTCGCAACCATCATTCCTCAACCAACATTACATCAATGCGAACCCCACACTCAGTAATCGATACAAAGTCAAGCGCTAGCTTTCTTTTCATCGGTACGAAGTGGAGGCCGAGCAACCCTCAATCGATTGTTCAAAATCCTTAACCCATTCTTCTCCGATCGATTCGAGCTTAGCCATGGCCATTTATGACCGAACACTATCCCAGACCTGGTTTCACCTATTGCCAGAAGGGATAATCGAAGAAAAAAGAAAGGATATGGAATGACTTCATCACTTGGATTCGTAATTAATTACCTAAGTTAAAATTGGAATTCGAAGGCTGGAAGAATTGAATTCGATCGAGTTGAAGGCATGATGACTCTCTAATCCCTGGATCGATACGAAAGCTAAAGGCGGCAGTAAAAAGTAAAAAAGGATGAAGTCCAGAGTATTTATATGAAACTCAGAAGGCAACCGGGCCGATTCACCTCCTGGTCCACGTGACCGATCGCAACTAGTCAACCCAGAATCGAGTCGAATACTTTGTTCATGACCATGTGATAGAATTTCCCATCGACTCAAAGCCTTTGCTCGTTTCAGAAAATTCGCAACTCCATCCAATGCACATCGATGCAAACAATGATTTCATATCCGTTATGACTATGCAATAGTATCGATGCGAAACTACAATCAGGATCCATCCATACGAGATACATAACGAAGGCTGTACTGAGGACATTGAATGCCATCAATACGAAGTATCTATTTCACAACAACGCGTGTATGTCGATACGAACGATTATTTTCGTATCCATCAAAACTCATCGATACGAACGATCATTTCGTATCCATCAATGAAAACCGCGTCAATATAGAAAACTACCTTTCAACCTTTTACATTGATTCAGGAGAGGATCGATACAAGAGGATGGTCCAAAACAACCATCAAGCGTTGTTTCAACTCGAATTTCAAATCGGTTCAGGAGAGAATCGACACGAAATTCGATAAAAAAAACTAAACTGACAACAACTCGTGAACAAGCAACGTTAACAAGAGTTAAGTTAACATATGTGCATATATGTCTGACTAATATTCGATTTTCAACAATCACAGGGATCGAATACTCATCTCATTATGATTACGACGACAAACAACTAATCCCTATCACACAGCAGTCAGCTACAGCAATACAGGGTGCAACTTTCAACGAAAAATACGATGATTGTTTAGAAAGAAACTGCAACTTTTCATAGCACGTCATATTTCCACAAGACGTACTTTGGGGGGCAAATGTTATCCCGCCTTTTGGCAAGGCCGAGATACCAAGGAACTGATTGAAAACCAAGGATCACTCTTCCTGGATATCTAACATACACAGGTTCGCTATGGATATCGGTAAATTTTGTCCAAGCCCGGATTGATCTATAATTGATAAGACACGGCAGGCAAGGCCAAGAGAACCAACGTTCCATGTTTCAAGTCAATCTGAGTTCATATGCTCATGTTGTGATCGATTCAATCTAGAGGAAACAACCCAGCCTTCGTATCCATCACTATGGTTGATTTCGTATCCATCAAGAGTGTGCTCGGTTCGTATCGATCATGTTCGCATCGATCAGTTAATAGTAGTTCATATCGATCAGGTTGGCATTGTTCGAATCCATCGAATTCGTATCGCATATCCATCAACAGGTGTTGTGCCTCGTAACGATTGGCCAGTGTCTTCTTCGCATCCATCATAGAAGCCTCTCTTCGTATCCATCAGGCAGCTGCTATTCGTATCCATCAGGTCACCTTACTTCATACCCATCAAAGGGCTCCAGTTCGCATCGATTGGCTTCATATCCATTGAGACGCTACGTGGTTCGTATCCATCAAGGAAACGCTTGTTCGTAACCATCGACTATCAGTAGTTCATGTCCATCGATGACTGCTGTTCGAACCCATGAGTGAGGCCTTATTCGAATCCATCAAGTCAACAAAACTGGGTGACGTGGCATCCCTCGATACGAACAAGGCGAGATTTATGGAGTCGATACGGTCAACTCGGAGTAAAGACCGGATCGAGGCGAAGTATGCGTGCCACATCATCACAAGACCACGTGAGGTGATCGAGTCGAAGGGATCGTTTCGAAGTGATGTATTCGAACTAATCAGCCACGAAAAGTCCATTTCGTATCGACTATTTCTCCCAATCCACTGATCCAAATACAATGAAATTTTCACAGGAGCTTGCGTACGCACTAAAGAACGTCTCTGCTAAATTTCAGCTCGATTGGACATCATCTCGATCGATACGAAATGAATCCGTATCGATCACAGATCGACTCGAAACTTTCTGGAATTGTTCATGTGGGCCCCCTCACGTGCCAGAGCGAATCTCCCGAAGTTTGAGCGAAGTCTCAGCCTCCTACACCTATAAATAGAGCCCCGGAGCATACAGAAGAGGGATCTTTTAATTCTGAAGCACCGAGACTCTGCCGAATCGAGATTTACACCATATACTTGCTGTTGAATTCGAATTCCTAGTTGTCTTTGACCTTTTTTTGCTGTAATCACTTATAATCATTGAAAGAGAATCAATAAAGTTGCAAAAACTTCATAGTGGACGTAGGCAATACGTCGAACCACTCTAAATCGCTTGTCTGTGCATTTACATTCCTGTTATTTGGAGTTTTTGTTAGATAATCCTCATTTTCAATTTATATTCTTCACTATTATCTCTTCAAAAACTTCCGAAGAGTGTTGTGACCAATTTTGGTGCAAACAATATATATGTATAAGTATTTTAATGAATAATTATTTATTTCTAAAACATGTTCAAATAATTATTTGAAACATCAAACACTTTTTAAATAAAACATTAACAACTCAGTTTTCAATCCATCCTTAATTAGAACTAACTGATTTACAAAACTTGTTATAAAAGTTAGAATTTATCTCAATAAATACTTATGTTTGAATAATCCACTTTCTGAAATATCCCAATATTAACTAGTTTAAAATTTCATAGTTAAATAAATAAAATTTCCCTTTTTAAATCAAACTTATTTTCTGAATAAAAATATACATATATCTTTTTTTAAAATAAAATTCTTAATAGCCAATTCCAATCTGTAATTCCCTCTCGATTCAATACACATCAATTTCCTTTCCAATTCCCTAGTCATTTCACTTCCCAAAAATAAATTCTACTACTTTTCCCAAAGCTATTTCCATATCTCGGTAGAAATTAACATTACGAATTTTTATTCCAATTTATCAACAATTATCGTTTCCCTTATTTATTAACATAGTTTATAAATTTTATAACTCCTTTGGGGTTTTCTTGTTTATAAAACTAATTCCATTTATAAAATCTCATTTCTTAATATTTTCGTATATTTCACAAATCAATTTAAATTATAAATTTCAAATCCTTTTCATATTTTCCAGAATATCACTTAAAGATTCCACTGTTAAAATCCTTTGTATAATTAACATTTTCTTAAATTCTAATTAAAACATTTTACGAATAGTTAAGTCCAATTCCAAATAAAAAATTTATTTTATCCAAATCAAACTCGCTTAAAATAACAAAATTTCTAATAATATTTTTATATTCAAAATCTCCTTTTAATTACTTCAAAATTTCAAAAAATAATGTTTATGATATTTAAAATACCAAAATTTAGGCCAGTGCTACTATAGCATCCAATAATTCAAATTACAACAATAATCTATGATAGACTATTTACACACATCATATATCACTATATATGAAAAATAAACTATATATTTGAGGAATTCAGTTGGATCCCTCCAATATGTTTCTCCGCATCCACTGATGTTAATACAACACAAAAATACCGATCCCACTTCGATGGGGATATCACGGTATATAGTATCATCCACTACTATGCGGGGTGCATAAGGTCTTATCCGCTCCAATCGACGGGTATATATCTATGATATCCCGGAAATTTTAGCAATACCAATTTAATAATCTGTATTTAAAATTAAATTGATTTGATAAAATTTTAACAAAAATTTACTTGATTTAATAATCCAATTAAATAATTGTTTAATTTATGAATTTTATCTTTTAAAAGCTAATAATTGTTTTCCTATTTATAATGTATGTATGTATGTATATATATATATATATATATATATATATTGTGAATAGATAAGTTTTGAGGTGAAGTTAAATTAACAAATAAAATATTGTTTTCAAATTTTAATATTCATTCTGATAGTTTGAAGATTATTATTTGTTTAATAAATAACTAATTGGTTTAGAATACTTAAAGTAATTGTTTAAAATTGTATAATTGTATTTTAAATATAGTTTAAATTTTAATAAGATAAATAAAAGTTTATTTTATTTGTTTTGAAATATAGCTTAATAATTATAATTTGGGATTATATGAAAATTTAAGACACACTTTATACAATAATTCTTTTAATTAAGATAAATAAGATAAGAAATTTATAATTTCTTTATAAATAATTTAAAATTGATAAATGAGTATTTTCTAATAATAATAAATGTATAAATATAGATATGTTTTAAAAGACAAATTTATTATTGTCAAATTAAATATGTTAATATAAATTAGTTTTAAAATTGGATTTTAAATATAAATAGCATTTGAATTTGAATTCATTTTGAAATTCAAATGAATAAAACATATATATGAATAACCATATTTGAATTTTGTAAGTGAGCTTTCATGTTTTATAAATTGTTTTACTTCATTAAAAAGAAATATATATACATTTATTAATGAAACTACTATATATGTATTTAATAAAGAAAAGAGGATTTTTATTTATCTTTAAATTAAAAATATTAAGTAACATAAGTATAAAACAAATGTTAACATTTTAATCAACTAATGAGACATGTGTTATCATATAATATAAGTTTGTGACAAGTGTTATCTCTTTATACAAGTGTCCTTTTATTTTGTTTTTCTTTTAATTTTTAAATAAATCATTTATACACTTATATAAAACATGTTTTTCTTCACTCTCATTTTTCTAATGTTCATTTTTTTCTAAGATAAGAAATTTTTTCCAGCTGAAACAAACTAGTTTCTAAACTCTTCAAAACCAGATTTTTCAAATGCAATGCAATCCTCCCTCAAAATCAAATCTGTAACCATATTCCTCAAAACAGAATATGGAAATTCTTTTTAAACCCAAAATCTGCAATCCTCTGTACAAATTTTTCTCATCAACAAAATCCACTTCTAAAAGCCTGCACCTGAAACCTTTTTAATAACAAAATCAAAGCCTGCACTGAAAAATTCATTCAAAAGCAAATTTAAAGGCCTCTGCATTTTTGAATCTGTAATCAGTAAGCAAGTATGTCTGCATGCAAGTGCTAACAACTAGTTCAAAGTTCAAATGGCCTTCAAGCCTGCATACAAGTTTTTAACAGCAAGCTACTCAAGTTTTATCAAAGATTCAAAGAAGTAAAAGCTTTTCAAAATTCTGTGCTCTGTTTCATAAATTCCAGGTGAGTAACACTCTTAAAGATTTAAAAATAAGTTTCTTTCTTAAATACGTATGTTTGTGCATGTTTATATGAATTGCATGATGATTAATCTGCCTGTGTATATGATCTTAAATACATTACTGTATATATGCATGCTAATGATAACTGTATGTGCTGTGTAAATATTCCTACTTGTGCTTAACTGCAGAAATACAGTTTTTAATAAAAATTAATTTTCTCTTAAACAAGAAAATGTTAGGATTTAAGATTCAGATGATATCTAAATTGTTGGGTATAAAGAAGCTTTAAAAATTTTTTATTTAAGTTAAATAAATTGTATCTTTGCCCTGGAAGAAAAAAAAACAAATGGAAAGCTTTAAATTTTTAGAAAAATTCAACAATGTAATCCTTTTATTTAAGATTATAAATTGAATACTAATTCAAAAATAGGATTTTTAAGTTCTAAATCTTAAATTCTAAAAGTTGAATCGTAGTGCATATCAGGGATTGCACTGTTTTGGGGTTTTTTGGAAATTCTGATGAACCTTGTAATCCGGGGGATCGGGATTACTTCTTGTGATAGTAGAGTAATCATTGTTAATGAGAAAAATAGTGGAGAAGGTGATAAATCACCGAGGAGGCAGGGATGTTGGGTTTTGCCCTGTAAACCTAATTTTTAGGCACCCCATTGATTATATTGGTATGGAAGCTACAGGTGACCGAGTGCCTTAAATTTTGGGGAGATAGGAGTATGGAAACTGACGAGATGGTGACCGGAGTTGCTTCTATTCTGGTGGATGGAGGAGGGAGAAACCAAGGTTTTCCAGGTTGGTGGTGATGTTTCCATTACTGTTGCCAGGTTTGTATTTGGAACGAGGAACTCGATTTCGATTTTGAATGGGAGGTGAGTTTGTGATGGTCGTAATGGGTTCCAGGGATGAATAACGTCTTGCTTGTTGATTTTGTGGTGGCCGGAGGTGGCTACAGCCACCGTGCATATGCACGGTGAAGAAGGAGTGTCAGGGGAATTGTTGGGGATGCTGTGTTTTGAGACTCGCGATTTAACTCGGGTAAGTTGAATTTTTACTCGAAGTAGAGTATGGTTTTACCCGAAGTAATGTTAGAGGAAACTCGGGTTTAATTTCTGAGTTTACAGGTTTTGAAAACCTGCATTTCAATTCAAAATTGTTTTAAAGTCTGAATGCAAGGTGTTAAATAGAATTTTAAACTTAAATTTAAAGGTAGGGTTTTTAAATCTGAGCTTGAATCCCAGTTTTTAAATTTAATTCAAACTTTTAAAATTAAAATGTTTTAACAATTTTTTTTAAAAAGGGGTTTACATAAATCTGAAATTTAAAATAAAGCATTAGATTTAATAGAAGATTTAAAAATCAAGTTTAAATCTGGAAATATGATATAGATTTGAATCCTGTTTTTGAAAATAAAAGTAGTTTTTAAAATTTTGAAATGTTTAAAATGTTTTAATTGTTGAAACATATTCTAAAAATGATTTGAATCTTAATATTTAATATGAGTTTAAATTTCCTTAAAACTTCTTTATAATATGAGAAATTATTTAGTATAAGTTTAAAGGTTTTAGAATGTTTTTAAAACTTTGATAAAGTTAAGTTTGGTTTCAATTTAAATTTAAAATTTAAAATGTAATTTGAAAATAATTTTAAGTTAAATTGTTTAAAGTTACTTTATTTATGATAAAGTAATCATGAATAAGAAATGTTTTATTTTTAAAAGTAAATTTAAAATTTAATGATTTTAGTTTCATTAAATTAGTAAGGTAATTTAAATAATTTAATTAATTAATTTAATTAAAGATTTGAAATTAATTAAGGTTAATTAAATTTGAAATTTATTTAAGTTAATTACTTAAGAAAGGTAATTAAGAATTTAATGATAAGTTAATGAAGGTCATTAACTTGTGATTATTTATTTATTAATTAATTAATGTAATTAATTTTGATAATTAAATGGATTAATTAAATTAGATAATCAATTGTGGACCTTAATTAAGTATGATTACTTTATGGGAATAATTAAAAAATTAATTACTCTTTGTAATTAATTTATTAAATTGATTAGTTTAAATTAATTAATTAACTTTAATTAATTTAGAATAATCATTTGATTGATAAGTAATCAATGAAGTATAATTACTTGGAGAAGTAATTAAGTTAAGTAAATTATTGGAAGTAATTAATTAAAGTATGATATTTGGGATTAATTACTTTATGAAGTGATTAATAATTAATTGCTTAATGGAATTAATTTAAGCATTTATTAATTGAGGTATTTGAAATAATTAAGTGATGTAATTAATTAAGGGTAATTAATTACTAATGAGATTAATCAAGGATGATTAATAAATATAATTAATTTAGGAGTGGTTAAGAAAGTAATTAAGGTTAGTTAATGACTAAATGTAATTAATCAAGTATGATTAATAATTGTGGTTTAATTAAGATTAATTACTTAATGTAATTAATTTAAATAAGTAATTAATTTAATTTTAATTAAGGATCATTCTTTAATATAATTAATAATGTAATTAAGGATTAATTAATTAGGATTAATTAATCAATGATAAGTGATTAAGGAAGTAATTAATTAATGTAATTAATTAATTTATGAAGTAATTAAAGGTTAATTACTGATTTTGGTTAAGGATAATTAATTTGTAAAAATTAATTAAGGATAATTACTTGAATGTAATTAAGGGATAATTAATCAAAGGTGATTAATTAAGGTGATTAATTAAGGTGATTAATTTGAGGATAAAGATTTAATTGATTGGTAAGCAATTAAGGGTTAAGTAAGCAAGCTTTAAATGGTGAAGTAATTAATTTAATTCATTTTAAATTAATTAAAAAAATAGGTAATTAATTTAATTCACTTTAAATTAATTAGAGATAGAAGTAATTAATTTAATTCATTTTAATTAATTATAGATGGTGTGATTATAGATCTTTGCTTATAAATGGATGATATGGTTTGCCCTGAATGGTTTGAATCTCAGACATGAGATAAATAGTGTTGTGTGTTATGGATGCATTGGTTGCATTTTGATGGTGATATGAGTTATCTATGGATGATGATAATGTAGATTATCAAGTTATGATGATAATATAGATTAATTGCTTATGATAATATTGTTGATTATCTATTATTATGATATGAAGTATCTATCTGTGTGTATATAGATAGTTTAAATTGAATTATTTTTAAACTTAAAACAACTTGGACCTAAAAGACACGCTTTGGATTACGATGAGACCGGGATCGGGTTTCCATATTTGGATATCCAAAAACCACATCGAATCCAAATAACGTTAGGTCGTTAATCTAAGTGGAGCAAGTGAAGACTCGAGGTGTAAGGGCTATACGTCAGTATAACTCTGTGGGTGATTCCGTAATGAGTTTGACGGAATAGTGCTTATAGATTCGAGATGGTAAATCAGAGTGCAAGGGCTATGGTCGTTGACTCTGAGGGTGATTCCAATAATGAGTGCAACGAGATAGTGCCTTCGGTTTCGTTCGAACCCGGAACGAACTTGTATGGATTGAATGCTTTCAGCACATCGTCAGGTGGACGATGAGCATTCTAAGATTTGATGACCTATAAAGGTAACCGTAACCTCAAGCCTCATCAACCGGGAATGGCTAAAACAGGGGAGGTGCAGCAAGGCTTCGTGGGTAGCTCCTACTGGAGAGCAAGATTGATCCCTATCTAGAGGTCCCTTTATATTCGGCTGTGTGGGGCAGTGGTTTGCGACAACTGCCGGGGTTTCGGAACTGTTCAGTAAGGAACGAGTCCGGCCTTGTGCTGCAGGGGAGTGGGAGTACTCCTCGGTACGGTGATCTAGGCCACGTACTGTGACGGGCGATACCCCAGTAGCCCTGCCATTGTATGGAATCCTAAATCCAATAAGTGCCAACGGTTTTGATTGTATTACCCACTTTTGTGGCTAGTAGCTGGAATTTAATCATGTAACAATTTCAGCTATTTCTTATTTACTTGAAAACCCTAGACCCTATTATAATATCATCGGATTTCCTATCAAATGTTTTGGTTAGCGTAAGGTAAAAACTTTTCCATGTTTATGTGTGGGAAGTCTTACGTGATACTTTTCTTTTAAAGGTTTTTGAAAGTTAAGCAACTTTAACCTGTTACTCACACCAGACCCATGTCTGACCCGGAGTTTATTTTTGTTTTTCATAAACTCTTGGGTACTCAAATTTTTACGAGTAGCCGAGGGGATTTAGGTTAGGATTCGGGTTAGCTTTGACGAATTATGGAGGAGCAAATGAAGCAGGAGGCTTCTGCGTTGTAGTTATATAGTAGTCCGCTGTGTTTGGTATCTCTGAGTTATTTGTGATGTTGTATTATGTTGTAAATACTAGATAGGTGTTTATAACTGTCTAGTATGTGTTGTATATGTGTGTATTCTGATAGTGGTTGTAAATTATGTAAATATTTTATGTTATTAATATAATTTATTCGTTCCGCTGTTTAGATTCTGATGTGTTGTTTTCTTCTTCTTCTCTTTCTTTCTATTCTCTATTCCTTTCTTTCTTATTAGCGATGCAATTTCCTAGAGATAGGAAGTTGGGTCGTTACAGTGGTATCAGAGCATTAGGTTGAGTGAATACCTAGGCTCTGTAGTGATGTCTAACTTGAGAGAGCGTATTTGTGGTTTTGATATATATATATATATATATATATATATATATATTATTTCTACGTATCTGTTGGGTTACCCGTTCAGGTTTTCCAACATAAGTTATAAAGATAGATAAGGTAGTGGTGTGTGTAACACGATTACTACCATTGGTTGGAGTTTGAATGATTGAGGTTGGAAGTGTATTTGTCGAGACTGTAGACCTAATACCGTCTCGAGTAAGTTGTACAGTGGTGTAGAGATTTCATCGATCTCTGAAGGAAACCTGTTAAGGTTCAGAGTCTATCTTTGAAGATGGATGAGTAGAGTTTGGATCTGTTGGTTGGCAGGAGTGTGTGATGGTATTTTGATACCTCAGGTAGTAGTAACTACATGATGAGATGCAGTAAATATGGATATTTCCGAAGATGTTTTCTTTGGAATGAGTTAGGAGGTGTGTCTGCTTCGGTGATGTGGCTGAGTTCAGCTAGATGTTTGAGTTTGGCTTTGAGGCCTGAGTTCTCGAAGAGCCCTGGATAAGTAGTTTTGGCATTAGTGTCAGCGGTGCAGCTCGGAATGTCTGTGTTGGCAGAAGTTGGCTGGCTGAGTAGTTTCTGAAGGTGGAGTTTAGAAGCAGTAGAGCGGACCCAATACTTTATTGGATTGGCTAATTAAGAGTAAGCTGATCTGTTGGGTAAAGAGAGAACAGTTTCCTTTGAAATTGGTCTATATTGATCGCAAAAGTGATTTGCGATAGTTTGAGTTTTCTTTTGAGGTATTGAAGAATTTTTGGTTATCTTCTGAGAAGTCGGAGGTTTGTCCACTTCTAAAGATTGAGTTTTCTTATCGTCCGGATTCCAGTAGGGCTACCGGTGAATCAGCTAGTAGAAGGATGATTTATCGAGATAGGTTTGGTAAGGAAGCTCAGGATTGGAGAAACTTCTGAGTTTTCTTTGGATATGTTGAGCCATATTTCTGGGAAGTGATGTCCAGTTTGTGCTCATATTCTTCATCAGCAATGTCTTCTGTGCCAGATCAGAGTTGTGCAGCGGAAGCAGTTTGGGAGTGTTTCTGTTTTGTCTTTTCTGGATAGAAGAAGTAAGTTTGTTCTTCTGAGGTTTTGAAAGAGTAGAGTTGGTGATCTTAGACTTGGTTGATCTTGAGAGATCGTTGTGTTGGATTGTTTTGGTCTAATTTGTTTCTTTTTGGGGCATCTGCAAGAGTTGAGCTGATCAGTTTGGATATAGGCAGCCCAGGTTCATCCGAAGAGTTTTATGGATAGGAGACGAAGGAAATTGGATTCTGGAGTCGGAGATTTGTTATTGGATCTCTTCTTTTTTTTGGTTGGATTGGTGTTTGGTTTTCAAGAGTCGAATTGCCAGTTTGGATAATTGGATTCGATGAGATTCACGTATCTTTGAGGGAGTACATGTATGAGCTATCTCTGGTTGGGGAACCAGCTGTTCAGGAAGGTTTAGTGGTTGAGTCAGACTCGTTTGTAGTCTGATATCTTGTTTAGTTCTATAGATTTAGATGAGTAGAAGCTCTGTAGCTTCGTAATTTAGATTGTTTGTATATTATAGGACGAGTATCCCGGTATATATATATATATATATATATATATATATATACATACTTGGGGAAACTCGTGGGAATTTATCCAGAATTTTATCTGGATAATTAATTTGATTAGATAAATTGGTTGCTATGGTTGTTAGCAAACGATTGATGTATGCTTGTGATTTAAAATTTTAAATTTTAAATGGGTTATTAAATTACCTTTGCTTTTAAATTTCGAGGACGAAATTCTTTTGAGAGGGGAGGAATGTGATATCCCGGAAATTTTAGCAATATCAATTTAATAATCTGTATTTAAAATTAAATTGATTTGATAAAATTTTAATAAAAATTTACTTGATTTAATAATCCAATTAAATGAATGTTTAATTTATGAATTTTATCTTTTAAAAGCTAATAATTGTTTTCCTATTTATAATGTATGTATATATATTTATATATATATATTGTGAATAGATAAGTTTTGAGGTGAAGTTAAATTAACAAATAAAATATTGTTTTCAAATTTTAATATTCATTCTGATAGTTTGAAGATTATTATTTGTTTAATAAATAACTAATTGGTTAAGAATACTTAAAGTAATTGTTTAAAATTGTATAATTGTATTTTAAATATAGTTTAAATTTTAATAAGATAAATAAAAGTTTATTTTATTTGTTTTGAAATATAGCTTAATAATTATAATTTGGGATTATATGAAAATTTAAGATACTCTTTAGACATTAATTCTTTTAATTAAGATAAATAAGATAAGAAATTTATAATTTCTTTATAAATAATTTAAAATTGATAAATGAGTATTTTCTAATAATAATAAATGTATAAATATAGATATGTTTTAAAAGACAAATTTATTATTGTCAAATTAAATATGTTAATATAAATTAGTTTTAAAATTGGATTTTAAATATAAATAGCATTTGAATTTGAATTCATTTTGAAATTCAAATGAATAAAACATATATATGAATAACCATATTTGAATTTTGTAAGTGAGCTTTCATGTTTTATAAATTGTTTTACTTCATTAAGAAATATATATACATTTATTAATGAAACTACTATATATGTATTTAATAAAGAAAAGAGGATTTTTATTTATCTTTAAATTAAAAATATTAAGTAACATAAGTATAAAACAAATGTTAACATTTTAATCAACTAATGAGACATGTGTTATCATATAATATAAGTTTGTGACAAGTGTTATCTCTTTATACAAGTGTCCTTTTATTTTGTTTTTCTTTTAATTTTTAAATAAATCATTTATACACTTATATAAAACATGTTTTTCTTCACTCTCATTTTTCTAATGTTCATTTTTTTTCTAAGATAAGAAATTTTTTCCAGCTGAAACAAACTAGTTTCTAAACTCTTCAAAACCAGATTTTTCAAATGCAATGCAATCCTCCCTCAAAATCAAATCTGTAACCATATTCCTCAAAACAAAATATGAAAATTCTTTTTAAACCCAAAATCTGCAATCCTCTGTACAAATTTTTCTCATCAACAAAATCCACTTCTAAAAGCCTGCACCTGAAACCTTTTTAATAACAAAATCAAAGCCTGCACTGAAAAATTCATTCAAAAGCAAATTTAAAGGCCTCTGCATTTTTGAATCTGTAATCAGTAAGCAAGTATGTCTGCATGCAAGTGCTAACAACTAGTTCAAAGTTCAAATGGCCTTCAAGCCTGCATACAAGTTTTTAACAGCAAGCTACTCAAGTTTTATCAAAGATTCAAAGAAGTAAAAGCTTTTCAAAATTCTGTGCTCTGTTTCATAAATTCCAGGTGAGTAACACTCTTAAAGATTTAAAAATAAGTTTGTTGCTTAAATATGTATGTTTGTGCATGTTTATATGAATTGCATGATGATTAATCTTCCTGTGTATATGATCTTAAATACGTTACTGTATATATGCATGCTAATGATAACTGTATGTGCTGTGTAAAAATTCCTACTTGTGCTTAACTGCAGAAATACAGTTTTTAATAAAAATTAATTTTCTCTTAAACAAGCAAATGTTAGGATTTAAGATTCAGATGATATCTGAATTGTTGAGTATAAAGAAGCTTTAAACTTTTTTTTATTTAAGTTAAATAGATTGTATCTTTGCCCTGGAAGAAAAAAAAACAATAGGAAAGCTTTAAATTTTTAGAAAAATTCAACAATGTAATCCTTTTATTTAAGTTATAAATTGAATACTAATTCAAAAATAGGATTTTTAAGATCTAAATCTTAAATTCTAAAAGTTGAATTGTAGTGCATATGAGGGATTGCACTGTTTTGGGGTCTTTTGGAAATTCTGATGAACCTTGTAATTTGGGGGATCGGGATTACTTCTGGTGATAGTAGAGTAATCATTGTTAATGAGAAAAATAGTGGAGAAGGTGATAAATCACCGAGGAGGCAGGGATGTTGGGTTTTGTCCTGTAAACCTAATTTTTAGGCACCCCATTGATTAGATTGGTATGGAAGCTACAGGTGACCGAGTGCCTTAAATTTTGGGGAGATAGGAGTATGGCAACTGACGAGATGGTGACCGGAGTTGCTTCTATTCTGGTGGATGGAGGAGGGAGAAACCAAGGTTTTCCAGGTTGGTGGTGATGTTTCCATTACTTTTGCCAGGTTTGTATTTGGAAGGAGGAACTCGATTTCGATTTTGAATGGGAGGTGAGTTTGTGATGGTCGTAATGGGTTCTAGGGATGAACAACGTCTTGCTTGTTGATTTTGTGGTGGCCGGAGGTGGCTACAGCCACCGTGCATATGCACGGTGAAGAAGGGGTGTCAGGGGAATTGTTGGGGATGCTGTGTTTTGAGACTCGCGATTTAACTCGGGTAAGTTGAGTTTTTACTCGAAGTAGAGTATGGTTTTACCCGAAGTAATGTTAGAGGAAACTCGGGTTTAATTTATGAGTTTACAGGTTTGGAAAACCTGCATTTCAATTCAAAATTGTTTTAAAGTCTGAATGCAAGGTGTTAAATAGAATTTTAAACTTAAATTTAAAGGTAGGGTTTTTAAATCTGAGCCTGAATCCCAGTTTTTAAATTTAGTTCAAACTTTTAAAATTAAAATGTTTTAACAATTTTTTTTAAAAAGGGGTTTACATAAATCTGAAATTTAAAATAAAGCATTAGATTTAATAGAAGATTTAAAAATCAAGTTTAAATCTGGAAATATGATACAGATTTGAATCCTGTTTTTAAAAATAAAAGTAGTTTTTAAAATTTTGAAACGTTTAAAATGTTTTAATTGTTGAAACATATTCTAAAAATGATTTGAATCTTAAAATTTAATATGAGTTTAAATTTCCTTAAAACTTCTTTATAATATGAGAAATTATTTAGTATAACTTTAAAGGTTTGAGAATGTTTTTAAACTTTGATAAAGTTAAGTTTGGTTTCAATTTAAATTTAAAATTTAAAATGTAATTTGAAAACAATTTTAAGTTAAATTGTTTAAAGTTACTTTATTTATGATAAAGTAATCATGAATAAGAAATGTTTTATTTTTAAAAGTAAATTTAAAATTTAATGATTTTAGTTTCATTAAATTAGTAAGGTAATTTAAATAATTTAATTAATTAATTTAATTAAAGATTTGAAATTAATTAAGGTTAATTAAATTTGAAATTTATTTAAGTTAATTACATAAGAAAGGTAATTAAGAATTTAATGATAAGTTAATGAAGGTCATTAACTTGTGATTATTTATTTATTAATTAATTAATGTAATTAATTTTGATAATTAAATGGATTAATTAAATTAGATAATCAATTTTGAAACTTAATTAAGTATGATTACTTTATGGGAATAATTAAAAAAATTAATTACTCTTTGTAATTAATTTATTAAATTGATTAGTTTAAATTAATTAATTAACTTTAATTAATTCAGAATAATCATTTGATTGATAAGTAATCAATGAAGTATAATTACTTGGAGAAGTAATTAAGTTAAGTAAATTACTGGAAGTAATTAATTAAAGTATGATATTTGGGATTAATTACTTTGTGAAGTGATTAATAATTAATTGCTTAATGGAGTTAATTTAAGCATTTATTAATTGAGTTATTTGAAATAATTAAGTGATGTTATTAATTAAGGGTGATTAATTACTAATGAGATTAATCAAGGATGATTAATAAATATAATTAATTTAGGAGTGGTTAAGAAAGTAATTAAGGTCAGTTAATGACTAAATGTAATTAATCAAGTATGATTAATAATTGTGGTTTAATTAAGATTAATTACTTAATGTAATTAATTTAAATAAGTAATTAATTTAAATTTAATTAAGGATCATTAATTAATATAATTAATGATGTAATTAAGGATTAATTAATTAGGATTAATTAATCAATGATAAGTGATTAAGGAAGTAATTAATTAATGTAATTAATTAATTTATGAAGTAATTAAAGGTTAATTACTGATTTTGGTTAAGGGCAATTAATTTGTAAAAATTAATTAAGGATAATTACTTGAATGTAATTAAGGGATAATTAATCAAGAGTGATTAATTAAGGTGATTAATTTGAGGATAATGATTTAATTGATTGGTAAGCAATTAAGGGTTAAGTAAGCAAGTTTTAAATGGTGAAGTAACTAATTTAATTCATTTTAAATTAATTAAAAAAATAGGTAATTAATTTAATTCACTTTAAATTAATTAGATATAGAAGTAATTAATTTAATTCATTTTAATTAATTATAGATGGTGTGATTATAGATCTTTGCTTATAAATGGATGATATGGTTTGCCCTGAATGGTTTGAATCTCAGACATGAGATAAATAGTGTTGTGTGTTATGGATGCATTGGTTGCATTGTGATGGTGATATGAGTTATCTACGGATGATGATAATGTAGATTATCAAGTTATGATGATAATATAGATTACTTGCTTATGATAATATTGTTGATTATCTATTATTATGATATGAAGTATCTATCTGTGTGTATATAGATAGTTTAAATTGAATTATTTTTAAACTTAAAACAACTTGGACCTAAAAGACACGCTTTGGATTACGATGAGACCGGGATCGGGTTTCCATATTTGGATATCCGAAAACTACATCGATTCCAAATAACGTTAGGTTGTTAATCTAAGTGGAGCAAGTGAAGAGTCGAGGTGTAAGGGCTATACGTCCGTATAACTCTGTGGGTGATTACGTAATGAGTTTGACGGAATAATGCTTATAGATTCGAGATGGTGAATCAGAGTGCAAGGGCTATGGTCGTTGACTCTGAGGGTGATTCCAATAATGAGTGCAACGAGATAGTGCCTTCGGTTTCGTTCGAACCCGGAACGAACTTGTATGGATTGAATGCTTTCAGCACATCGTCAGGTGGACGATGAGCATTCTAAGATTTGATGACCTATAAAGGTAACCGTAACCTCAAGCCTCATCAACCGGGAATGGCTAAAACAGGGGAGGTGCAGCAAGGCTTCGTGGGTAGCTCCCACTGGAGAGCAAGATTGATCCCTGTCTAGAGGTCCCTTTATATTCGGCTGTGTGGGGCAGTGTGTGACGCCCCACTTCTATACCCACGCTAGCCAAGAACATTACGGTGAATGCTGTCGACTAGCACGGAGAATAAGGCTGTTGAGCAGCGACCATCCGTGTAATTTCTTTGCACGAGCACCGATATGTCAGATAATATAACATGCATTCTATTTCAAGAGGAAATCCGACATACCGACACAAACTCAAAGCTACTACACGGTGGCTATATAAATCCTTCGGAAAACAAATATAGAAATAAGCATAACACAAATCAGTCACAGACAATTCATATCACAAAGGCGGAATAAGATATGAATATTACACTAGAAAGTGTACATCAGAGTAGTGGTCTAAAAAGATCCACAATATCACAAAAGAATAGTTACACGAACTACATAAAAGAATAAGTATACATTAAGGGGTCTATATCTCAAATGTATACAACAAAATAACTACTAATCTAAGTAGTTAACCCAAAAGTCAAGGAGTTAATCCCGGATGAGAAGTCAAGCAGAAGCACCTGTAACATCTCGGTCTGACTCGAGTATTATTTAATAAGAAAATAATAAATGGATCAGTCTAACTATAAATATCAGATGAAACGATATAGAATAAGAGATATGACTAAACACATAATAATCACAATGCCAACTTTTGATATATATATATATATATATATATATATATATATACACTTAGTTGATAATCATCAAGAGATTAATCAATGTCACCAAATCTACACAAGAATCAAAGAAACGTCATACTCCTTATTTCGTTCACCATACCATAAATATTGACGATAATATCAATGTCAATCACAAAAGTCAATGACACACAAATTCCAGAAGACTACACAAGAAATCCAGAAATCACTAAAGTCAATGACACACAAATTCACCAATGCACAAATATTGATAAAACTTATCAATGGAAATCACGAAAATTGGTGAAACACAAATTCTAGGAATCTACACAAGAAATCCAGAAATCACAAAGAGGGGAAGGCCTATCACAAACGGGAGCATAAAGCCCACCAACACGTGTATCACAAACGGAACGCTAATTCCATGGTCGCTAACCATCACAAATTGAGCCGAAGCTCCACAAACGGCCCGAAGACCATGGGTTGCTACCCCACCAAATTGAGTCGAAACTCCACAAAATGGGGTTTAGTCTCCCTCGCAGACAAAGGGACATCGCACATTGCTAGTCTAAATCACAAAGATGATCGTCATGATCAACAAGAAGTGTCGATTACAGTAAGCTAGTAAATATATGAGCTTAGCATCATGTCCCATAACCACTAGCTTAACTTAAATATTTACGAACAAATTGTAGATCTCCACTAGAAAATTGTCACAAGAGGTTCAATCGAACAAGTCCAAGAATTAACCGACAAAGTAAACGCAAGCGTTTCATACCACTTGTTTTACTAAGCCGTTTAATTAGATTTCTCATACGAGTGAGGTAAAGGTTTGTATATACTAATAGATTGGAAAACGGTTTTATAAACGAATTTGGTATTAAAATAGTATTGAAATCGTTTGAGGAAAGAGTTTTGATATTTACTACTAGTATAGAAAACCTTTATATTTTTAAAGTGACAAATCACGAAGAAGATTGTAAGAACAATCAGTCACAAAAAGTCACATACGAAGACGTGAATAAAATCCAAAGAAATCGATAAAGGATCCATCGAAATGGATATTCAAAAATCCCTAAAAAGAGTCATCAAAGTCATAATAGATGATAACAACAAATGGGATTATCACGAATCGATTTAAATTGGAATTCTCAAACGAATAGGCAAATATGCAAAATACAGCAGTTTCAGACGTCTGAAACAAGTGGTTCAGACGTCTGAATCTGGAAATATAAAAATTTCCAGAACACGATTCAGACGTCTGAACCAAATGTTTCAGACGTATGAAATAGGCATATTTTAGCCTATTTTCTTTCTGTTTGAAAATAAGCCAATTCAGACGTCTGAAATCCCAAATTCAGACGTCTGAATCTGGGAATAGAAAACTTCCCAGACAATATTCAGACGTCTGAATATCATGCTTCAGACGTCTGAATGAAGGGTTCAGGGCATTCCCTGAACCTAGGCCAAAAATGGCCAAACGAATATCGAAAACGATCGAATGAGAAAATGGCGAAGACTAAGGAATTACGTCGGACGACAACCCAGCCTAAACGGCTCTTCGATACGCCTCAAATATCAATGTCCAAATATCCATAATAGGATTTTCATAAATTAGACCAAGACACCAAAAATTGGAATATAAACGAAATCAATCCAAACCAAAATCAATTGCACAAGAATAAATGTTAGGAATTCATACCTAACAATCGAAGATAAATATAAGCATAGATGTGAGATAAAAATCTCACCTTTGAACCCAAATCAATGAAGGAGAAGCTATGAAGCAATGGCAAGAACAAGCACTCTTCAATTCCAACTCAACAAGCTTGAATCTAAGCTTAAAGGAGAAACATTTCCTAAATTAGGTTTAGGAAATTTCTGAAATTGATAAGAGAATGAGTTGGAGAAGAAGAAGAGGAAGCTTACCAATGGGTTCTCTTGAACTCTGGAGCTAGGAGATGGATTTGCAAAGGAAGCTAGGGCTTAGGAATTTCTAATTCTTTTCTCTCTTCCACCATTGTTGAAAGCTTGAAGAGTAAGGAATTAGAAATGAAGTAATGAAGAGTTGGAGTGGGTTGGGACTGAATACATAAGTGGGCTCAGCCCAAACCAAAACCCTAAGTGAAAAGTAGCAAAATCCAACTTTCTCCAAACATATCGAAGCTTATACTCAAAAAGGTCGCAAACGACATTTTGAACTCAATGGGGGTGGTCTCGAGTCCTAATTCGGCTGTTTACAAAAAGTAGCTTTTCGGACTAAAATCCGACTAACGATAAAATATTTAAATAAAATATTCAAATATAAAATCGATAAATATGCCGGTTGTTACACAGTGGTTCGCGACAACTGTCGGGGTTGTCTTGTTCGGAACTGTTCAGTAAGGAACGGGTCCGGCCTTGTGTTGCAGGGGAGTGGGAGTACTCCTCGGTACGGTGATCTAAGCCACATACCGTGACGGGCGGTACCCCAGTAGCCCTGCCATTGTATGGAATCCTAAATCCAATAAGTGCCAACGGTTTTGATTGTATTACCCACTTTTGTGGCTAGTAGCTGGAATTTAATCATGTAACAATTTCGGCTATTTTTTATTTACTTGAAAACCCTAGACCCTATTATAATATCATCGGATTTCCTATCAAATGTTTTGGTTAGCGTAAGGTAAAAACTTTTCCATGTTTATGTGTGGGAAGTCTTACGTGATACTTTTCTTTCAAAGGTTTTTGAAAGTTAAGCAACTTTAACCTGTTACTCACACCAGACCCATGTCTGATCCGGAGTTTATTTTTGTTTTTCATAAACTCTTGGGTACTCAAATTTTTACGAGTAGCCAAGGGGATTCAGGTTAGGATTCGGGTTAGCTTTGACGAATTATGGAGGAGCAAATGAAGCAGGAGGCTTCTGCGTTGTAGTTATATAGTAGTCCGCTGTGTTTGGTATCTCTGAGTTATTTGTGATGTTGTATTATGTTGTAAATACTAGACAGGTGTTTATAACTATCTAGTATGTGTTGTATATCTGTGTATTCTGATAGTGGTTGTAAATTATGTAAATATTTTATGTTATTAATATAATTTATTCGTTCCGCTGTTTAGATTCTGATGTGTTGTTTTCTTCTTCTTCTCTTTCTTTCTATTCTCTATCCTTTTCTTTCTTATTAGCGATGCGATTTCCTGGAGATAGGAAGTTGGGTCGTTACAATATCCAACTACTAATATATACATGCACACACACACTACTGTGTGTGTGTGTGTGTGTGTATATATATATATAACATCCAAACTGAGAATAATTTATAAATTCATCCAAAAAATCAATAATTTAAATTCAACATTTTTTAATTATACTAGCAATCCAAATGAAAGAGATTTTACTCTTCTGGATATTTAATTGTGATCTGTTCCAATTTTCAATTAGTGGCTGCCTCTAAAAATCTCCAATTAACTCCAAATTATAATTCATGATTTTTGTACCTCGCATGGAAACATTATAATATTTATAGGCTTCGATTCATCAATAAAATTTATTTCAGTAAATTACAGAATAGATTTTCTTAACATTAGTCCCACGTACTGCATCACTCGCTCTTCTCTTGCACAAACTCCTTTGCTCGCATCTCCAGCCCATGCTCGCATCACAACCAACCACCACCAGCCACTCCTATGCGCATGTGTGAACCCAGCCCCCCCAAACAACTCCACGGCCTCCACCTTTGCCTTGCTAAATCCCAAGTGACCACCGAACCTCCATCAGTACGTGGCCAGCCTCCAATCCATCGACTTGCGTCACTTGCGCCCAATCCCAAAGCCAAATCATAGCTCATATGTGCACGGCTTCCCACCTACATCACAACTCGCCGCATAGGTTGCCCGCCTTCGTCGCGCGTCTTCAAGGTGCTTTCTCTTGCCTTGCACAAATGTGATTCAATCGCTAACCAATTTCTTTTCTTTTTTCCATGTCGAACACAGAATTCGATTGGGAATGAAATAGAAGGAATATACATGAATGAACGATCTCATTTCTCTTATTCTTCTTTTTTCTTTAGTTTAATCGAATGCTAAGAAGAGGAAGAGGGGATCGAATAACTAAGAGGAGGAAGAGGCGATCGCAACTTCATTTCTTTCCTTTTCCTTTTTTACTATTTTTGCCTTTTGATTCGAGCTGATTGAATGTGGAAGGACATGCGATTTTTAAAAAAGGAAACATTTCTAACATGATAGGCTAGAAAGGATGGAAACAAAGGGTAGGATTGACTTTGATTAAAATCAAAATATCATTTTTACCTAACTCAAAATTTTGAACCTCGATCGAGGCATGCCACGAGGCGTTCATAATGTTATACCGCTATTCTGAATCCAATGTAATAAGTTTCGAATCCTAATTTAGTCGCATGGAGAAGATAGCTTTTTAAATCGCTTATTAAATTAAATTAAATTAATTCTAGGCGTTTCCATATCCTACGACCAAACGTTAACTCCAAACTCCACGAAACTTGAAATTCAATAATAATACCCTAATATAGATCCAGTGGGATCAATTTCGTCGAATTCCAAGACATTCCTAGGATCGCTATTTTAACGCGTCGATTAAATCGACGATTTCAAATTCTTATGAAATCACTTGAAATTTCAATTTTAAAATCTTACTAACTAAATTATAATTTTAGTAGAATTTATATCAACATTGGAAATAGTATTCGATTCATATTCTACTCCAATTCAATTATTTAAACACTTTCCAATTATTAATTAAACAATTAAATTTATCCAATAAATCGCAATATTTGAAACTTTAGTCTTAATCCAATTATTTGATCGTTAAACTCCATATTAAAATTCTATTCACATTTCAAAACTCAACATTTAAAATAAATTAAATGTCCAAAATCAACGACCAAAAATCCAGGTCATTACATACACACACACACACACACACACACACATATTTCCAAAAAGGATTTTAAGGCGAATATTACAAAGACAATTTCATTAATAAAAGATTAATTAATAAAGGCCAAGTGTTGCCTAGTGCTTTACCAATGCTAATTTTCCCTATGGAATTAAATTTCTGATTGAATGTTTATTATTCGATAGTTAAACAACAATCATCGAAATTGGACCCAAAATGTAACTTTGGAAATATCAAGGAGAAACGGGTGAGTTATATGGCACAGTCATCTACGAAGTTGTTGTACTGTGTGTATAAATCATGTTTCATTCTCCTAGGATAATGATAAGGAAATCTGTCCACTAACGGTTAGGAGGTGATCTTTGCTCTTATCTTTGACTGTTTATTTCCTAAAAAACCGGGGTTGAGTTTATTAGGAATTCGAATTATCAAAAAGTTGTTTCAAAGAGACGGGCATCGGGTATGTTATACAAAAAGCACTTCGATCCAACGAATGTGTTTCAAAGTGTAGACATCTTGAAGATGATGGAATTGAAGAGACTTCTTAAGTGTTTCATTATATGCAAGAAATAACCTGTATGGATGAATGCTAATATTGCATTGTTGCGTAGAGAGCGGTGTTAGCATTCCAAGTGAGAAGTGCTATAAAAAGTAGAATGTAGGCTCGAACGTCATCAACCAAGAAAATGACAAAAATCGAGCATGTAGCAGGGCCAAGTGGGTCGCTCCCAAGTAGGGTATGGTCATTCCAAATCTAGATCGATTATTATCATTCATTTATACGCTTCGGGGCCTAAAACACGGTAATCATATTCGGTACTACTAGTCAAGTGGTATGCTAGTCTTATGTGGCAGAGGCACAAGATGTTCTTATCAGACCCCAGTGCATCTATCTGGAGATGTACCTTCTGAAGGTAGTTCCTTACCTTATCATAGTATGGAATCCTATCTCCAATATGTTCCTTTACGGTTTTGATTGTAGAACCTAGTATGTTGGAATTTTGTTAATGTTACAATTTTGGCTAAGATTAATAAGTATTTGTATTTAGACACTATTATAATATCAGAGAATTTCATATAAAATGTTTTGGTTATATAAGGTAAAAACCTGTGATGACCCAAAAATTTTGAACATTTGTAAATGAAATATTTAATTAATTTTAGATATTTGAAGTTATTGTACACTTGAATACCAGATATAATTATGGATTTGGCAAGTGATTGAATTTAATTTATTAATGATGAGTAAAAATTTGAATCTTCAATTTTAAGCTTGTTAAAAATAATTTGATGGCTTAAAAAATTTATATTGATGATACTGAAAAATAATGGAAGCTTCAAAATTGAATTTGAAACTGTTTTGTTCAGTATTGAAATTATATCGTTTAAATCTATATTTAAAAATAGCCTTCGAGGCACCGTCTCGTATTCGACCAAACCAGTTCCGTTAGATCCGTAATAGTGTTTTATTATCGAATTTCAATTTCCATAGCATTTGGAGTTGTCGTGTGATCGCACGATAAGCACATGCTGAAAATTATATCGAAATTCAATATAATAACTGAATTCAAAAACTATCTTCTCCATACGATCGAATTGGACTCGGAGCCATTTTCATTGTATTCGGAATAGGCATATAACATTATAAACGCCAGGCGGCACGACTCGATTAGAGGTCGAAATTTTGAGTTGCGTTTATCGGAGTGATTTGAGTTTCGAATTTAAATTTAAAAATATAAATAATATAATCAAGCACCTTGCCTCCATTTGTCATGAATGCATTGAAGTTAAAGCACGTGCCATTAATAAATCGACACGCGTTCATTTTAAAATTTAAAAGAAAATACAATGCTCCTCTTAGCTAGAAAGAAAAGAAAATTTTTTGTTCGAAATCAGAAGCGAAACAGAAAAGCTTCAAAAAAAATTATGTGACGCCCCACTCCGAGACCCACTCTAGTAAAGAGTATTACGAAGTAATACCGTCTACTAGAACGGAGAATAGAGTATAATAGAAGCGACCATGTATAATTAATCTATATCTAACTACTGAATACGTCGAATAGGTGGTTTTCTTTTCTCAAGTGGTTCGACATATCCGATAGATATTTATAACGAAATTACAGTGGCTAAGGAAAATAGGTTCAGAACAAACATAATACTAAATGATAACATCATCATCACAGAACAGTCACATAACGGTCACAGAACATAGGTACAATATATCGTCAATACAGATCCAAATATCAAAAGGTGGGTACAAAGCCACCGCTCACACATGTGAGTCAAAAATATGTACATAAGAGACTGAATAATCAGAGTATCAAAATAGTGGACAAATATAAAGAGCTATCTATCAGCATAGCAGATAATGTCCAAGCGGAAGCACAGAAAGCTAAGTCCAGAGACCTAACCTAAAACAACTCGGTCTGACCCGAGCGAAAAAACACTCGGGTCAGGCTAGCTAAACAATCAGTTAATAAACTGAGATAAACATAAGAATGCGGTATATAAATAAAACAGTACTTCTCCAAAGAGATGAGTATTATGGACTACATGAATATAATGACGATCCCTAATCATCAATAAATAGTAAAAATCTCCAAAGAGAATATCAACACCAAAGTGTTAAATAAATAAAATTGCCTCATATCATCGGTGTAGCCAAAGCTATATAAATTTGCCCTAAGGCAATAATCCCAAGAGTGACCAGAGTCTGTAACCAATGCCCAAGCAAAGATCGATACTCCAAAGAGCAATAGGGATATACTGAAAAGTCAATGAAATCGAATACTGAAAAGCAGTGTCCAGAGACACTGTAAATCCATAAGATAATCACACTTATATCGTATGGTTCCATAGAACCAACACCGAATGGCGGTACTCGAATGGATATAAAAATCATCAGATAATACAAGTATTGCACGTGCACCGACCAGAGTCGTTATTGCCAAGTACTGTAGAGTTGTGATCGATCACTCGCACAGATGCGGAACGCGCAAGACGGCGAGATCCTTCCCAGAAGGATAAAGGCCCAGAGGCACATGCCGAAAAACTGCTCCATAGAGCAGGTGTCCAGAGACGGTTGCCCAGAGGCGTGGTGACCTAGAGGTCCAGTACTGGCCGCCCAGAGGCTAATGTGTCACAAACTTCTTGGAGAGAAACCTGTAAAGTGTTAACAATGAGTCCCATACCCCACGTTCGCACTAAACGGTTTACTAACCAATAACAAGCTCACACTCCAAACAATAAAAAGTCCACCTCGTATCATCGGTAAACTAGACCCAAAGGTCAAAACGATCAATCGAATAGGTCGGGGATTAACCGGAAAGAAAATACACATGGTTCCATAGGCCGGAGATTTCCTAACCGTTTAAGCACCTTTCCACTTCGCTCGACGTGCTAAAAGGGAGTGTGAGATTTTTATTATAGAAAATAATGGTGCGAAACGGATTTATAATTGATCTTGAAATCACTTTAAAACGGCTTTTGAAAACTCTCCTATTATGGAGTAATTAATTTAATAATTAAAAATAATATTATATAATAATTTCGAAAGCCATTTAGGAGTGAAAAATCCTTTTAAAATAGTTCATAAAAACCCGTGTACGAAATCCAGAGACAAATCTCAAAGAAATCGATAAATCAGAAAATCACTAAAAACCAATATTCGCTTTGGAAAATATTCCGAATGATTGTGAACCAAAGTTCGACAATTTTTGATTGGCAATTGAAGCCCAAAGGTTCATTGCAGAAACAATCAATTTGAAGCCGTTGCACTAAAATGGTGCAACCGGACTCGGTTTTCCCAAAATGGTGCAACTGGTGAGTCGGAACCCGGCTGCACCAAGTGGGTGCAGCCCATTTTTTTTTAGAAGCCGGCTGCACCACATAGTGCAGCCCGTTTCTGTGATCCATGCTGCACCATGTGGTGTAGCTGGTTCAGACCAGCCCGCATGGGCTGGGAAGAAGCATCAAGCCCCAGCCTTCATGGGCTGGGGGGTAAAGCCCCAGCCCGCCTGGGCTGGGGAGGGGGGTAACGGCCCCAGCCCGCTTGGGCTAGGGAGGGGGGAAGGCCCCAGCCCGCTTGGGCTGGGGAGGGTGCGGAAGGCCCCAGCCCGCTTGGGCTGGGGAGGGGGAAGCGCGCCAGCCCACTAAGGGCTGGCCTGCTACTGGCTAGCCCAACCGGGGTAGCCTACTGCGCCCGGGCTGCAGCCTGGGTGCAACCCAGGCTTGCCCTGGTGCACTCAGAGCCCTGTTTTAGCCTGTTTTCAGGCTGAAACATTCCAGCCAGCTGGAAATGCAGTTTTTGAGGGTTTTGGGGTGTTTTTTTTTCAATTTTTTAGCATCGAATTTCACTAATATCAATCACTAACTAGCATATAATGATTACTACACTATACTAAAGGAGACCAAGGGCCAAAGCTTAGCATTACCTTATGAAGCAATATCACAAACACCTTATGTGCACACCCAAAATGAAAGCAAAGATGATCAAAGAGCTATGATTCACATGTTACATAATAAAACATATGTTACTAAATGATTACTGAAATCAAAAGAGGATTAAACACATATTAGAAGAGGTTTTTAGCAATATACCTCTCTAGAAAGCAACAAAGACCACTATAGCATCAACCCAAGTTAGCAAAAGGTGATTAGGAGGCTATAAGATCAAAAAAACACATAAAACATGTGTTACCAAATAAATTTCAGAAATTAGAAAGATATAAAAATGGATTTGAGGTGGGTATTTGCATTACCTTTGCATAGAATGACTTGCATAAGCTAAAACTAGAAGGAGATGAAGATAGAGGCCATTTTTGTTAAGAAAGCTTTAGGAAATGATTAGGGTTTTGATTAGGGATGCATGAATGAGGTTAGGAGAGTTTGAGATAATTTATAGAAGAGGTTTTAGGGTGGATTATTGGGTTAAGTTTAGTAACCCAATAAGAAGAGGGTTATTTACATGTTTCCAAAAATTAGTCTAAGTGTTCATGTATGTTTATAAAACTCATTTTTCTTACCCAAACCCGTTTTAAAATCTCTCCTAAAATATTTAACTTTCCAAAAATAACATTTTATCCTCATTTTAAAATCCCATATTTCCCATTTAATTAAAATAGCCTTTTTCAAATAAATTTTGTTATTCAAATCCTTTTATGCTTCATTAAAATAAATAAAAATCCTAACTTTTATTTATTAATTGGTAATGCAAATTCCAGGTTGTTACAGACTCCCCCTTAAGAAAATTGCATCCCCGCAATTCCTTAAGATGGATGTCGTCTATAACGTCAAATCCACAAAAGAAGTGATAGACATAAAATAGAGAATTCTTACCCGCAGAAGAAGATTGGAGAAAGCCAGGATAAGAGCGCTCGATAGATTCTCTGGTCTCCCAAGTGCAGTCCTTAGGATTCGGTGACCATTGAATCTTCACGAATGGAACCTCTTTGTTGCGAAGGCGTCTAACCTCCGAATCAAGCACACGAAGAGGTTGCTGCTCCAAAGATAAATCAGGTAAGATCTCTAAATCAGGCACGCCATGCGGCTCAATGATAGAATCAGGATCGCGTACACACTTGCGAAGCTGAGAAACATGGAACACGTCATGCATTCCGGAAAAATGAGCAGGTAGAGCCACATGATAAGCAACGGGGCCGCTGCGTTCCGTGATAGGAAATGGTCCAACATAGCGAGGAGCCAATTTCCCTGTAGAGCTGAAACGCACAACCCCCTTCATAGGGGAAATCCGAATGAAGACAAAATCACCAATGGAGAACTCAAGAGGCTTCCTACGGTTGTCCGCGTAGGATTTCTGGCGGTCCTGTGCCTCCCTCATTCTCTGACGGATAAGAACAATCTTTTCAGAAGATTCCCGAACTGAATCTGGACCAAGAATGAGCTTCTCGCCATATTCTAACCAACAAGCAGGAGAGCGACATGGCCTTCCGTATAGAGCCTCGAAAGGTGCCATACCAATACTAGACTGATAGCTGTTGTTGTAGGAGAACTCTACGAGAGGTGAGTGATCCTCCCAACTACCACCGAAATCCAGAATACAACAGCGCAAAAGATCCTCCAAAACACGATTCACCCTCTCAGTTTGACCGTCGGTTTGAGGGTGATAAGCAGTCGAGAGATTCAACTTTGAGCCCAAAGCCGACTGTAGGCACTTCCAGAAGTGACTAGTGAAAATGGTGTCTCGATCACACACGATGGAGCTAGGAATGCCATGAAGTCGAACGACTTCCTTCACATAGAGCTTGGCCAACTGAGGTGTAGTCCGAGTGGACTTAATTGGAATGAAATGAGCCGATTTGGTCAAGCGATCAACAACAACCCAGATAGAAGTATGGCCTGACCTCGATCGAGGCAGACCGTCAATGAAATCCATGGATATCTGATCCCATTTCCATAATGGAATCTCTAGAGGTTGAAGAAGACCATATAGACGCTGATGCTCGGCCTTGATCTGTTGGCAAGTCATGCAACCGCTCACATAACTTGCCACATCTCTCTTCAAACCCTCCCAATAATATAGCCGGCACATACCGGCATACATCTTACTCGAACCGGGATGTATAGTGTACTTAGTGCGATGGCACACGTCCAGAATGTCACGCCTAAGTGATAAATCAAATGGTACAACAATACGGTTCTTCCTACGAAGACACCGATGAAAATCAAGAGAATAATCCAGCAATGTCTCATCACTGGATCCCGACTCGAGAAGGTGAATGAGATGCAATAAGTCTGGATCCTGCCGCTGAGCATGGGCAATGCGATCCAATAAGATAGGATGAGCATCCAAGCTGAATAATAAGACCGGAGAATCAGAAGATGGAGCTCGATCTCTAATATCACACAAAGATAGGGTCTCAAGAATATCCCACTCGGCAATCATCATAGAAACTACCGTCGAGTGCTTGCGACTGAGCGCATCTGCAACACGATTATCCTTGCCAGGGGTATACTGAATATCTAAATCACATGAGCCGAGAAACTCAAGCCATCGCTGCTGCCTCATATTGAGATCCCTCTGACTGAAAAGATACTTCAGCGACTTGTGATCGGTATAAAGAATGAAGCGTTCGCCTAATAGAAAGTGACGCCACGTCTTCAAGGCAAAGACGATAGCTGCCAACTCAAGATCATGAGTCGGATAGCGAACCTCATTCGGACGTAGCTCCCTAGAGGCATAAGCAACTACCCGATCCTTCTGCATAAGCACAACACCGAGGCCGCTACCACAAGCGTCAGTGTAAACAACAAGATCCTGGTTACTTTCAGGAACCACAAGGATAGGAGCATGAGTGAGAAGTTCCTTCAGTCGCTGAAAGGAAGCTTCACACTTATCAGACCAAATAAAGCGAACACCCTTACGAGTCAACGTCGTAAGGGGAAGTGCAACTCGAGAGAAATCCTTGATAAACCGACGGTAATAACCCGCCAGACCAAGGAAGCTGCGAATATCATGAACGTTCTCAGGCTGCTTCCAATACTGAATAGCTTCAATCTTGGCAGGATCGACAGAAATACCCTCAGATGATACAATATGGCCCAAGAACTTGACCTTGCTCTCCCAAAAATGGCACTTGGAGAGCTTGGCCTTAAGCTGATGCTGACGAAGAGTATCCAAGACGATCCGCAAATGATGAACATGCTCTGTCTCGGATCTAGAATAAATAAGAATATCGTCGATGAAAACCAGAACGAATCTATCGATGTATTCTCGGAATACTCGATTCATAAGATCGACAAAGAAAGCCGGTGCATTCGTCAAGCCGAATGGCATGACCAACCACTCAAAAGAACCATAACGAGTGCGGAAAGCGGTAAGAGGAATGCTATCTTCCGCAACTCAGAGCTGATGAAATCCGGTGGCAAGGTCGAGCTGTGAAAAGACCTTCGCACCGCTCAACTGATCAAACATATCGTCTATCCGTGGCAATGGATAACGATTTCTGATGGTCAACTCATTAAGCTTACGGTAGTCAATGCAAAGCCTAAGAGAGCCATCGGGCTTCTTAACGAAGACCACAGCAGCACCCCATGGCGAAGAACTGGACCGAATAAACTGCTTCGCCTCCAGCTCAACCAACTGCTTCTTGAGTTCCTCATTCTCCTTAATAGACATTCTCATAGGAGGACGCCCATCTGGATGGGAACCTGGAATGAGATCGATGTGGAACTCAATGGCCCACTTTGGCGGCAGGCCTGACATTGGCTCGAATATAACCGGGAAATCCCGAACAACTGGAATACGAGATATGTCCACATCCTCATCTCGTGAATCAAGAGAAAATAAAGTAATATCAGAAATCCCAACATCCTGAAGAGCAATAGCTAACGGAGCAGACGAGTCAGGATGACGAAGAAATAATATCCGCTCCGAACAAATGATTTTGGCGTCGTACTGAGCGAGCCAATCCATGCCAAGAATCATGTCAAAGCCCAAATACTCCATAATGTGCAGATTTGCATGGAAAGAAAAGCCACAAAGATCAATATCTATATCCTTACAAAGCAAGCTAAGGATTGTGGATCCGCCGATGGGATTCACAATCCTTAGTGAAGAAACCAAACATGTAACATCCAAAGATAATGTATCAACTAGTTCCTTTGATACGAATGAGTGAGAAGCACCCATATCAAAGAGAACTCTACAAGATCTACCATGAAATAAAATAGAACCTTCGAGAACGGAAGGATGCGTACCTCGAGGCTGAGATGAAGATGTAGGAGCCTTGGTAGCATTAAGCTCGCCAGATCTAGGAGGTGCAGTAGGACAAGTGGAGATCCTGTGTCCCTCCTTCTTGCAGAAGGTGCAATAGAGAGGTTTGGGACACTCTCGAATAAAGTGATCAGGAGAACCACAGTTGAAGCATTTCTTTGGAGGACGTGTCCCACTAGGCTGAGCAGGAGTCTGGGATGGAGAACGAGTCTGAGGCTGAGTCTGAAAAGTAGAACTGCCAGTCTTCTTCTTCTTGTTCCAAGGTTTGGTCTTTTGAAATGGACCCCACTTCTGATTGGGGTTTTTGGAACCCTCACCATCCTCATCGCTGTCTCTCTCACGCTCAACCGCTTCAATGTGAAGCGCTGCGTCAACTAGCTCATCAAAAGGGAGCTTAAGCTGGAGCATAAGCTGTTTCTTCAAATCTTTCTTCAAACCTTCAACAAATTTGAGATTCTTCTTATAAGGAGTGCTGATGAACTCGAGGCCATACTTGGACAGGGCCTCGAAAGATGATGAATAGTCAGCAACAGAGGTCTTCCTTTGCTTACGGTCAATAAAGCGGCGTGCAAAGGCTATCTTCTCGGACTGGGGAACAAACTTGAGCAAGAAGCGCTCTCGGAACTGATCCCAAGTGAAAGTGGCCTCATCGGTCTCAGAAATAAGGAGCTTGTACCAATCCAAGGCATGGCCCTCAAGATGGCTAGAAGCAACAAGAAGTCTACCATGGTCAGGAAGGGTCATGCGAGTGAAATTACGCTCGGAAACTCTGATCCAAGCCTGGACCTCAAGAACAGTCTCGGAGCCATTGAACGGCTTCCGTCCAAGATGAATAAAGTCGCTGCAGAGGCGCGCAAAAGCAGACTTGCGCGGTGCATCAGAAACTGGTGTAGGAGACTGAGAGTGCGATAGAGAGTTACGAACCAGCTCCATGATTTGGTCCATGGTCATGTATACGCCCTCTGGGTGAGGGTTGCTGGACTGTCCAGCATCAGCAGAACGGAGGTTCCTACCTCTACCAGCAAAACTGAAAGATAAGGTAAGATTTAGTTAAACACGATTCAAAGATAGATAATTCATTAAGGAATATTACGGAATATAATAGATTCCTACACATATTCCTAACTTATTTATCTAAAGGTGGATATGTTCAATTTGGATCGTATTATAACGTATTATACTACGTGTCTATTTTGTGTTTGTTATGCTTAATTCTGAACCTTAGCTCTGATACCAAGATGTGACGCCCCACTCCGAGACCCATTCTAGTAAAGAGTATTACGGAGTAATACCGTCTACTAGAACAGAGAATAGAGTATAATGGGAGCAACCATGTGTAATCAAGCTATAACTAACTATTGAATACGTCGAATAGGTGGTTTTCTTTTCTCAAGTGGTTCAACATATCCGATAGATATTTATAACGAAATTACAATGGCTAAGGAAGATAGGTTCAGAACAAACATAGTACTAAATGATAACATCATCATCACAGAACAGTCACATAACGGTCACAGAACATAGGTACAATATATCGTCAATACAGATCCAAATATCAAAAGGTGGGTACAAAGCCACCGCTCACACATGTGAGTCAAAAATATGTACATAAGAGACTGAATAATCAGAGTATCAAAATAGTGGACAAATATAAAGAGCTATCTATCAGCATAGCAGATAATGTCCAAGCGGAAGCACAGAAAGCTAAGTCCAGAGACCTAACCTAAAACAACTCGGTCTGACCCGAGCGAAAAAACACCCGGGTCAGGCTAGCTAAACAATCAGTTAATAAACTGAGATAAACATAATAATGCGGTACATAAATAAAATGGTACTTCTCCAAAGAGAAGATTATTATGGACTACTTGAATATAATGACGATCCCTAATCATCAATAAACAGTAAAAATCACCAAAGAGAATATCAACACCAAAGTGTTAAATAAATAAAATCGCCTCATATCATCGGCGTAGCCAAAGCTATATAAAGTTGCCCATAGGCAATAATTCCAAGAGTGACTAGAGTCTGTAATCAATGCCCAAGCAAAGATCGATACTCCATAGAGCAATAGGGATATACTGAAAAGTCAATGAAATCGAATACTGAAAAGCAGTGTCCAGAGACACTGTAAATCCATAAGGTAATCGCACTTACATCGTATGGTTCCATAGAACCAATACCGAATGGCGGTACTCGAATGGATATAAAAATCATCAGATAATACAAGTATTGCACGTGCACTGACCAGAGTCGTTATTTCCAAGTACTGTAGAGTTGTGATCGATCACTCGCACAGATGCGGAACGCGCGAGACGGCGAGATCCTTCCCAGAAGGATAAAGGCCCAGAGGCACATGCCGAAAAACTGCTCCATAGAGCAGGTGTCCAGAGACAGTTGCCCAAAGGCGTGGTGGCCCAGAGGTCCAGTACTGGCCGCCCAGAGGCTAATGTGTCACAAACTTCTTGGAGAGGAATCCGTAAAGTGTTAAAAATGAGTCCCATACCCCACGTTCGCACTAAACTGTTTACTAACCAATAGCAAGCTCACACTCCAAACAATAAAAAAATCCACCTCGTATCATCGGTAAACTAGACCCAAAGGTCAAAATGATCAATCGAATAGGTCGGGGATTAACCGGAAAGAAAATGCACACGGTTCCATAGGCCGGAGATTTCCTAACCGTTTAAGCACCTTTCCACTTCGCTCGACTTGCTAAAAGTGAGTGTGAGATTTTTATTATAGAAAATAATGGTGCGAAACGTATTTATAATTGATCTTGAAATCACTTTAAAACGGCTTTTGAAAACTGTCCTATTATAGGGTAATTAATTTAATAATTAAAAATAATATTATATAATAATTTCGAAAGCCATTTAGGAGTGAAAAATCCTTTTAAAATAGTTCATAAAAACCCGTGTACGAAATCCAGAGACAAATCTCAAAGAAATCGATAAATCAGAAAATCACTGAAAACCAATATTCGCGTTGGAAAATATTCCGAATGGTTGTGAACCAAAGTTCGACAATTTTTTATTAGCAATTGAAGCCCAAAGGTTCATTGTAGAAACAATCAATTTGAAGCGGTTGCACCAAAATGGTGCAACCCGGACTTGGTTGTCCCAAAATGGTGCAACCGGTGAGTCGGAACCCGGCTGCACCAAGTGGGTGCAGCCCTTTTTTTTTAGAAGCCGGCTGCACCTCATGGTGCAGCCCGTTTGTGTGAACCAGGCTGCACCATGCGGTGTAGCTGGTTCAGACCAGCCCCAGCCCGCATGGGCTGGGAAGAAGCATCAAGCCCCAGCCCGCATGGGCTGGGGGGGCAAAGCCCCAGCCCGATTGGGCTGGGGGGTAAAGCCCCAGCCCGTTTGGGCTGGGGAGGGGGGAAGGCCCCAGCCCGCTTGGGCTGGGGAGGGCGCGGAAGGCCCCAGCCCGCTTGGGCTGAGGAGGGGGAAGCACGCCAGCCCACTAAGGGCTGGCCTGCTACTGGCTAGCCCAACCGGGCTAGCCTGCTGTGCCTGGGCTGCAGCCTGGGTGCAACCCAGGCCTGCCCTGATGCACTCAGAGCCCTGTTTCAGCTTGTTTTCAGGCTGAAACATTCCAGCCAGTTGGAAATGCAGTTTTTGAGGGTTTTGGGGTGTTTTTTTTCAAATTTTTAGCATCAAATTTCACTAATATCAATCACTAACTACCATATAATGATTACTACACTATATTAAAGGAGACAAAGGGCCAAAGCTTAGCATTACCTTATGAAGCGATATCACAAACACCTTATGTGCACACCCAAAATGAAAGCAAAGATGATCAAAGAGCTATGATTCACATGTTACATAATAAAACACGTGTTACTAAATGATTACTGAAATCAAAAGAGGATTAAACACATATTAGAAGAGGTTTTTAGCAATATACCTCTCTAGAATGCAACAAAGACCACTATAGCATCAACCCAAGTTAGCAAAAGATGATTAGGAGGCTATAAGATCAAAAAACCACATAAACCATGTGTTACCAAATAAATTTCAGAAATTAGAAAGATATAAAAATGGATTTGAGGTGGGTATTTGCATTACCTTTGCATAAAATGACTTGCATAAGCTAAAACTAGAAGGAGATGAAGATAGAGGCCATTTTTGCTAAGAAAGCTTTAGGAAATGATTAGGGTTTTGATTAGGGATGCATGAATGAGGTTAGGAGAGTTTGAGATAATTTATAGAAGAGGTTTTAGGGTGGGTTATTGGGTTAAGTTTAGTAACCCAATAAGAAGAGGGTTATTTACATGTTTCCAAAAATTAGTCTAAGTGTTCATGTATGTTTATAAAACTCATTTTTCTTACCCAAACCCTTTTTAAAATCTCTCCTAAAATATTTAACTTTCCAAAAATAACATTTTATCCTCATTTTAAAATCCCATATTTCCCATTTAATTAAAATAGCCTTTTCAAATAAATTTTGTTATTCCAAATCCTTTTATGCTTCATTAAAATAAATAAAAATCCTAACTTTTATTTATTAATTGGTAATGCAAATCCCGGGTTGTTACAAATTATGGCCGCGATTTTCTTTTTATCGAAAGCCTTTCTCTCATTTGAAAAAAAAGAGGGATAACATCTAAACAAAATCAACGAATTCAAACAAAAATATTAATAGCCGAAGCCAAATCATTGAGGCAAATGAAAGTCGAGGCATAGGGTTTTGCGAGGGCGATCGATTTCAGGTCTTTGCCGAGCACAAGGAGGCGGCGTCGTCACAAAATTTTTAGGACTGCGAAGGCACGCGATGTTGTGGCTAGGGTTTCGACGATCCCATACGGGGAGGAGTGCGATGTACGTGCTCACGCACGTGCAAGGTAAGGCGACGACGCGCGTTGAAAAGGGGTGACATGCTCGAATTCGACGAAGTCAGAGTTGACGCTCGCATGTAAGTCCGGGCCACGATTATCGGTGGAGCTGAGTTCATGGTTCTCGGTGCAATTGTGGGGCAGCAACGACAGGCTCACGATGGTGATGGCGATTCGGGGAAAATATAAGTATTTTATCTTCGTTTTTTTATTTAAAATATTAACAGACTAAATGTTTAGATCTTAGAAGAAAAGAGAAAAACGAATATAATTTTTATACAATATGGTTTGAAAACAATTTGTTTTAATTTAAACTTATAGTCCCACAGTAAAGTAAATTTCCATAATGTTATTTATATAATTATATATAGGGTGATCTTTTTTATTTAATAAACTTATTTAACTTTTGAGTTACCAAAGATAATTTAAAAGGAAAATTTGTTTAAAATCTAATTATTAGTTTAAAAAATCCAAATTTATTAGCTTAAATTAAATTATTAGTTTAAAAACAAACTATTAGTTGAATTGATAAAAATAATTAATCTTTGAATCTAAGATTCAAATGATAATTAATCGTTCAATTTTTGCCAAGTGTTAATAAAATTATATAATGTTTATACAAGGTTATAAAATCGTGAAATCAAGCTGGAAAGGAAAACGGGTTGCATGCATACGCAAAGGTGAGATCTTCTCACTCAATTAAATTTTTCTGATTTAATTTTAAATAGTTAAATTTAAAATGGTTAATTGTGTGCTTAGATGATTAATTATTACTAGTTGTATTTAATTAGACCCTATGCGCCCATAATAGCGGATGATATTTATTTATACCCATATACCGCGATATTCCAGCTCGAAGTGGAATTGGTATTATATATGTATTTGGAGTGATTGGTTTCCTACATTATATAGTGGATGAGACCCTATCTGCCACATAATAGCGGATGATATTATATATTAATCCCATATACCGTGATATTCCACTTTGAAGTGGAATTGGTATTTAATTGTTGTGCTAACGTCTGCGGATGCATAGAAAATAGGTTGGAGGGGTCCAACTGGATTCCTCAAATATTTGAATTAGTTTCAATATTATGTGTTGATTATTTATAATATGTGTGTGACTATTTGTGATTGAAACGGTTGAAGGCTATAATTTAGCCGAATATATTTTTCGTATCGTAGGATACTAGAAATAAATAAAAATTGGATTTTGAAATTTGGGTAGAAAATTTATAATAAATTCATTTAAAGAATTGGGTGAATTTAAAAGTCGAAATTTATATAGATAAAGTTGTATTTCGAAAACTTATTGAATAAATTCCAAAATATGGAAAAGTTTAATAAATGGATTTCGAGTAATATTATTAAATAGTTGAAGAATTTATTTAAAATACGGATTTTAAATATTTGAAAGAGATAAAGGAATTTATTTAAAGGAAATAAATTTAGAAATTAAATTTGGAATCTAATTTGGAGTTGAAATAAATTTTAGAAATCTTTTTGGGATTTAATTTGGAGTTAAAATAAATTTTAGGAATCGATTTGGAAATTTGATTTGGCATTTTGGAAATAAATTGGGAATCGTTTTGAAATTTATATAGTGTTTAAAAAAATAAATTTTAGGAAATCAATTCTAAGATCGATTTGGTGTTTGAAATAAATGATTGAAAAATAAATTTGGGATTTGATTTGGTATTTGAAATAAATTTGAAAATCAATTTGAAAATTGATTTGGTGTTGAAAGTGAATATTTGGGAATCGATTTGAAAATCGCATTTCTGTGGATATTTGAAAATTCAAATTCACCATGGGAATTTTATAAAAGAAAGGGAAATTTGTTTTAAAAATAAATATTGTTTTATTTTCAAAAGTGTGGAAAGAAATTTATGGATTTGGAACGTAAATTTAAAATAAATCTAGAAGGATTTATTAATTGATTTAAAGTGATCCATTTTGAAAAGGAAGGTTTATTTGCCCTAAAAAGCCGAGTATGTTTTTAAAATAGCTTTTGAGATATGAATTAAAAGATCTAGAGTTGGTTTTAAAAGAATATTTTGGAGAAATTAGTTTCTTAAGTTATTTTGTAAATCTTTAAAGTAAAGATTTATTTATTTAATGAATCATAGAAGGAATTATTTTAAAGATTAAAATTGATATTTGGTTTAGAAAGTGGATATTTAAGTAGTTATACCCTATCTACTAATTTTGTTTAAAAATTAGTTTGGAATTGAAGTTTTATATGAGATATCGGTATAAAGTTTTGATAGCTAATATTTAAAATAACTATTTTAAAATATTTGAACTCGGCAGATTTTCAGTGGGATTAAATAAATATTTGGAAATTTATTCCACGTAAGGGAAGTGATTTGAAATTTGTTTTCAAAAGATTGAAAAGTGAAAAATGATTTGAAATTTGTTTTCAAATGGTTTAAGTGTTAAAATTATATCTTGCGAAGATATTTTGAAAGTAATAATTGGAGGAAAATTATTTGAAATCCAGTGAATGTTGATTGATACTTAAATAACCGACTATCAATATTGGCCTTTTAATGACATTTGAATTTCGATGCGGCCGAGGATCGAACCCCAAATGGATATTCGAAAACCACATCAAACCTTTGTGATTGCGATGGATCTTTTATTTAAAAGATCAAAGTGGAAATTTGTTGTGATTTGTTTGCAATCTGATTGAACACTTATTTTTAAAAATAAGCACTCATTATTCGGATTAGCTGGGAGAAGACATTGTGTCATAAAACCCATTCTGAATAATGATAGGACGAAATTGGATTGCATCTGAAGACGGTGTTGAAGACCGGGTACTTTTGAAAGCGAAAGGATTACCTGTTGAATGTCTCTGCACCGGGTTGCTCCAGTATAGAGATTTTATCACCCTTTGTGATGGGGATTCTGGATGTGATTAGTGAATATCCAGATTTGCAAGGGCTTCTTTGAAGTGCCTTCAGTTCCATTCGATCTCGGAACGGACTTGTATGGATATGTCTCTGACGTTACACTTTGAGATGTAAAGTTGGTTTCTATCAAATGCATTTTCTGTTGGTGGCGGAGAATTTATTCTCTTAGCTTAACACCCTTCTCTAAGACGTAAGAGCTCGGAGGTTATGTAGTTGATGGTTACTAGTGATATATTCCCAAATTGGTAATGTGGCATACGAAGTGTTGTTGATCATTTGTTGATCGAAGCATGACTTTGTGCAAAGTGTAGCTTTGTGGACGAGACTTCGTTGGACCACACACCCCGAAAATGGTCAAAACAGGAAGATTACGGCAAGGTTATAAGGGTCGCGCCCTTTAGGGTATGTCATTTCCTTCTGGAAAAGGGTGGTATCATGGTTTGGAGCCCAGATATTTAACCTATGTGGTTGCTGCAAATTTATTATACTTTATGGTTATTGCTTTGTGGTTGAGGATCCTCCGATAAAGGTCGCAAACGACCGGGGGATAGCATACTCGAGTAGTAGTTACCTAGTTACAAAGGTAACCCGGCCTTGTGTAGGCAGAGATCCGGGTAGGTTCTCGGGACGTCCCTCTAGAGCCGTACCCATGTTGAAGTAGGAAGTTCCTTAGCCTGACCATTTGTTGGAAATCCAAAGAAACAATACGCGCCCTATACGGTTTTAGTTTTATAACCTGCCATGGAATGTCACGGGTAGGCATAAGTGCGAAATGCCTATGCTGGCTAAGATTAATATTATACTTTCGAAATGTTTTCCGCACTATGCACTAATAATAATATTATCAAAGGATTTTGCGTATCAAGCATGTTTGACTATCATAAGGAGAAATCTCCTCCAATTCTGCATTGGCATTGTGTGTGTGCGGGGAGGCCTTATGTAGTTACATTTTTCAAAAAGCATTACGGATTTCTTTTAAATTCTTTTGTACAAAAAATAACTGTTTTTAAGATCTCACACTAGTCCCATGACTGACCTGGAGTTTATTGTTCCCTTTCTTATCTCTGGGTGCCCATAATTTCCCACACGGGCAGCCTAGAGTCAGGTTATCATTATTCTGGAGCGAAGTCAGAAAGGATGCTGTGGAGATCTGAAGGCCAGCTGGATTGCGAGACGTATCATTATACTATGTATTATCTGCTGCATTCGGATTGATGTAAGTCCAGTTTTAATATGGATTAGATGTTGTAAATGCCTAGTGTTGAATGGTGTCGTTGTAAACTCTAGTGCTGAATTGTAATAACAAATATGATTCTTTTGTCTTAAAGATTATTTATTTATCTATTATATATTGTTCCGCTGCGAAATGTTGAGATTCTGTTTAATGTTTCTATTTCTTCTTCTATCCTCTTCTTCTTTAACCGTAACGGTTCGTTTTTCCGGCATTCGACTGTTCGGCATTTGATACATTGGTTGTATTGATGTCGACTTTCGGAAGCCGTAAAATCAGGTCGTTATAATTTTGGTATCAGAGCAATTGGTTAAGCGACAACCTTGGCTCTGGTGGGGTTACTCATTAGAGATAGCGTCAGTAGTACTCTAGAATGAGTTGAATGTAATAATAGATATAAATGCGTATTTGTTAGTGAATATAAAAATTATTTTGCATTGTGTTGACTTATCGGTTAATTGTTTATAGAATCTGGTCGGTGTAGTGTGGCCAACTGTGTCGATGGTGATTTCTAAACTCTTAAACAAGATAAACCGACACAGTATTATTTTAAAAATCGGGTAAATGAAATAACCTTACCCAAATTATTTTTGTATATAAAAGGAATAATTTTTCCGTAAATTATTATAGTAGTATTTGGTTGCTTGAATGCTAGGAAGTGATAATATTAAATTATTATCATTTAAATTGAATAAGAAATTGAAATCATAATAAAAAGCTGAGAAATAAATTCATATACAAATGGAATTTGTAGATATAAATTTGTAAATGTGATTTATAATTTGAAATAGAATTCTAGAGAAGTGTTCTGAAAGGATTTGAAATTTGGAAAATTTATAAAGTAAACCCCTTTTGAGTTTGAAAATGATTTTCAAAGGTTTTGGAAAAATATTTTGAAGGGATAAAAAGCTCTAAACTCTTTTTGGTTGTTAGAAAATAATTCCGATGATGATTGCGACATCATCTGTGTTCATTTTCGAGTTTCCAAGAAAGTAATGGTTGCCAAATTATATAAAATTTGAAACTGTTTGGAAAACTGGGTTTGGTTTTGGAAATTCAAAAACATAATTTGAATTGATTTCAAAAATAATTTTGAAATATTGGAAAGACTCTGGAATCTGATAGAAATAGTTATGGAATAAAATTTATTAAGGTGGAAAATAAAATTATGAATGAACAAATGAATTTACAATTGCAAGTAAATGAAAATTAATTGAATGTTGGAATTTATTTCGAATTTGTAATCAAATAGAATTGAATTGGAATTGAATTTGATCTGTGATAAACAAAGTGAAGTGGAAGATTTATCAAATTGGATCAAATGAAGTGAAATATTGAAATAATATTAGTAAATGAAACCGATTTAAAATAGTGACATGAATCAGTTGTGAATGAATGATAGTTGATAAAATTCAATATTCGAAAGGAAAATTGAGTCCAAATAGAATTGAAAGTGGAAATTGAATTCAAATGAAATTGAAAATGTAAGATTGAATGAAATATATATTGAAAATTTTGGAATGTGCAAAATGATAGGCTGGATATACAGGTGTGTTAAAAGGAAAACGGATTGGGATTTTGATTTTGAAGATAAAAATTTGAATTGCTAAAGAAAAGGTATGTATTTGAATTTCAGTATGAAATTTGATGGTTTTCTTGTCCAACCGCTTGGCTTTTCATTTTCTTTTTGAATCTGAGGGCCCATGGTGCCATTTTGTAGTCGTACCGAGCTAACCGCGCAAAGGAGACACTGGCGAAATTTTACAAAAATTTCGGGAGTTAGAAAAATTTTGAGAAATTTTTGGAAATATAATATTTAAATTAGAATTGGTTAAGTAAACAATGTTGTTTGGAAACTTATGATTGAATTTGGAGAGTTAGTTGAAGAAATGATGGGTTTTAAATAAAAAGATTTGTTTTGGCAAGTTAATAAAACGATTTAATTTTAGAAAGATAGCGAATGGGTTAAGGATCATTTATCTTAACTAGGAATTTCGGGACGAAATTCTTTTAAGGGGGAAGATTATGACGATCCAGAAATTTTGAACATTTGAAAATGAAATATTTAATTAATTTTAGATATTTGAAGTTATTGTACATTTGAATTTCAGATATAATTATGGATTTGGTAATTAAATTTGATTCTTCAATTTTAAGTCTGTTAAAAATAATTTGATGGCTTAGAAAATTTATATTAATGATACTGAAAATAATGGAAGCTTCAAAATTGAATTTGAAACTATTTTTTTAGTATTGAAATTATATCATTTAAATCGATATTTAAAAATAGCCTTCCGAGGCACAGTCTCAGATTTCGACCAAACCAGTTCCGTTGGATTCATAATAGTGTTTTATTATTGAATTTTAATTTCCGTAGCATTCAGAGTTGTCGTGCGATCGTACGATAAGCAAACACACTGAAAATTATATCGAAATTCAATATAATACCTGAATTCCAAAAGCTATCTTCTTCATACGATCAAATTTGGACTCGAAACCTTTTCCATTGCGTTCAGAAGAGGCATATAACATTATGAACTCCTAGAGGCATGCCTCGATTGGAGGTCGAAATTTTGAGTTGCGTTTATCGAACCGAATTGAATTTCGAATTTAAATTTAAAAATATAAATAATATAATCAAGCACCTTGCCTCCAATTGTCATGAATGCATAGAAGTTAAAGCATGTGTCATTAATATATCGACACGTATTTATTTTAAAATTTAAAAGAAAATACAATGCTCGTCTTAGCTAGAAAGAAAAGAAAAAATTTCGTTCGAAATCAGAAGCGAAACAGAAAAGCTTCAAAAAAAATTTATGGACGCGATTTTCTTTTTATCGAAAGCCTTTTTCTCATTTGAAAAAAAAGAAAGGGATAACATCTAAAACAAAATCAACGAATCCGAACAAAAATATCAATGGCCGAGCCAAAATCATTGAGGCAAATGAAAGTCGAGGCATAGGGTTTCGCGAGGGCGATCGATTTCTGGTCTTCGCCGAGCACAAGGAGGCGGCATCATCACAAAATTTTGAGGACTACGGAGGCACGCGACGTTGTGTCTAGGGTTTCGGCGATCGCTCAGGGGGATAAGTGCATGTACGTGCTCGCACACGTGCGAGATAAGGTGGCGGAGCGCGTTGAAAAGGGGCGACATGCCTGAATTCGACGAAGTCAGAGGTGAAGCTCGCATGTAAGTCTGGGTTGCGATTATCGGTGGAGCTAAGTTTGTGGTTCTCTGTGCAGTAGTGGGGCAACAACGGAAGGCTCGTGGTGTGATGGCGATTCGAAGAAAATGTAAGTATTTTATCTTTGTTTTTTTATTTAAAATATTAACAAACTAAATGTTTAGATGTCAGAAGAAAAGAAAAAAAAAACGAATATAATTTTTATACAATCTGGTTTGAAAACAATTATTTTTAATTTAAACTTATAGTCCCACAGTAAAGTAAATTTCCATAATGTTATTTATATAAATATGTATATATAGAGAGGGTGATTTATTTTATTTAATACACTTATTTAACTATTGAGTTACCAAAGATAATTTAAAAGGAAAATTTGTTTAAAATTTAACCATTAGTTTAAAAAAATCAAATTTATTAGCTTAAATTAAATTATTAGTTTAAAAACAAACTATTAGTTGAATTGATAAAGAATAATTAACTTTTGAATCTAAGATTCAAATGATAATTAATCGTTCAATTTTTGCCAAGTGTTAGTAAAATTATGTAATGTTTATACAAGGTTAAAAAATTGTGAAATCAAGCTGGAAAGGAAAATGGGTTGCATGCATAAGCAAAGGTGAGATCTTCTCACTTAATTAAATTTTTATGATTTTATTTTAAGTAGTTAAATTTAAAATAGTTGATTGTGTACTTGGATAATTAATTATTACTAGTTGTATTGAAATAGACCCTATGCGCCGCATAGTAGCGAATGATATTATATTTAAACCCATGTACCGCAATATTCCACCTCGAAGTGGAATTGATATTATATATGTATTTGGAGTGATTGATTTCCCGCATTATATAGCGGATGAGACCCTATGCGCCGCATAATAGCGGATGATATTATATATTAATCCCGTATACCGCGATATTCCACCTCGAAGTGGAATTGGTATTTAATTGTTGTGCTAACATCTGTAGATGCAGGGAAAACAGGTTGGAGGGATCCAACTGGATTCCTCAAATATTTGAATTAGTTTCAATATTGTGTGTTGATTATTTATAATCTGTGTGTGACTATCTATGATTGTTGAAGGGTATAATTTAGCCAAATATATCTTTGGTATTGTAGGATACCAGAAATAAATAAAAATTGGATTTTGATATTTGGGTAGAAAATTTATAATAAATTTATTTAAAGAATTGGGTGAATTTAGAAGAAGAAATTTAAATAGATAAAGTTTTATTTTGAAAACTTATTGATAAATTCCAAAATATGGGAAAAGTTTAATAAATGGATTTCGAGTAATATTATTAAATAGTTGAAGAATTTATTTGAAATACGGATTTTAAATATTTGTAAGAGATAAAGGAATTTATTTAAAGGAAATAAATTTAGAAATTAAATTTGGGATTTAATTTAGAGTTGAAATAAATTTTAGAAATCGATTTGGGATTTAATTTGGAGTCAAAATAAATTTTATGAATCGATTTGGAAATTTGCTTTGGTGTTTTGAAAATAAATTGGGGAATCTATTTGAAATTGTTTGATGTTTAAAAAAATAAGTTTTGGGAAATAATTTCTGAAGTCAATTTGGTGTTTGAAATAAATGATTGGAAAATAAATTTGGGATTTGATTTGGTATTTGAAATAAATTTGAAAATCAATTTGAAAATTGATTTGGAGTTGAAAGTGAATATTTAGGAATCGATTTGAAAATCGTATATCTGTGGATATTTGGAAACTTAAATTCACCATGGGAATTTTATAAAAAAAGGGAAATTTGTTTTAAAAATAAATATTATTTTATTTTTAAAAGTGTGGAAAAAATTTACGATTTAGAACGTAAATTTTAAATAAATCTAGAAGGATTTATTAATTGATTTAAAATGATCCATTTTGAAAAGGAAGGTGCATTTGCCCTGAAAAGCCGAGTATGTTTTTTAAAATAGCTTTTGAAATATAAATTAAAAGTTCTAGAGTTGGTTTTGAAAGAATATTTTGAAGAAATTAGTTTCTTAAGTTATTTTGTAAATCTTTAAAGTAAACATTTATTTATTTAATTAATTATAGAAGGAATTATTTTAAAGATTAAAATTAATATTTGATTTAGAAAGTGGATATTTAAGTAGTTATACCCTATCTACTAATTCTATTTAAAAATTAGTTTGGAATTGAAGTTTTATATGAGATATCGGTATAAAGTTTTCATAGCCAATATTTAACATAAGTATTTTAAAATATTTGAACTCGGCAGATTTTCAGTGGGATTAAATAAATATTTGGAAATTTATTCCACGTGAGAGAAGTGATTTGAAATTTGTTTTCATAAGATTGAAAAGTGAAAAGTGATTTGAAATTTGTTTTTAAATAGTTGAAGTGTTAAAATTATATCTTGCGAAGATATGTTGAAAGTAATAATTGGAGGAAAATTATTTGAAATCCAGTGACTCTTGTGAATGTTGATTGATAGTTAAATAACCGACTATCAATATTGGCATTTTAATGGCATTTGAATTTCGATGCGACCGGGGGTCGAATTCCAAATGAATATTCGAAAACCACATCTAACCTTTGTGATTGTAATTGATATTTTATTTAAAAGATCAAAGTGTGAATTTGTTGTGATTTGTTTGAAATCTGATTGAATACTTGCTTTTTAAAATAAGCGCTCATTATTCAGATTAGCTGGGAGACGACTTTGTGTCATAAAACCCATTCCGAATAATGATACGACGAAATGGGATTGCATCTGAAGACGGTGTTGAAGACCGGGAATTTTTTAAAGCAAAAGGATTACCTGTCGAATGTCTCTGCACCAGGTTGCTCCAGTATAGAGATTTTATCACCCTTTGTGATGGGGATTCCGGACGTGATTATTGAATATCCAGATTTGCAAGGGATTCTTTGAAATGCCTTCAGTTCCGTTCAATCCCGGAATGGACTTGTATGGATGTGTGTATGACGTTACACTTTGAGATGTAAAGCAGGTTTCTATCAAATACATTTCTGTTGGTGGCGGAGAATTTATTCTCTTAGCTTAACACCCTTCTCTGAGACGTACGAGCTCGGAGGTTATGTAGTTGATGGTTACTAGTGATATATTCCCAAATTGGTAATGTGGCATACGAAGTGCTGCTGATCATTTGTTGATCAAAGCTTGACTTTGTGAAAAGTATAGCTTTGTGGATGAGACTTCGTCGAACCTCACAGCCCGGAAATGTTCAAAACAGGAAGAATGCGGCAAGGTTATGAGGGTCACGTCCTTTAGGGTATGTCATTTCTTTCTGGAAAAGGGTGGTATCATGGTATGGAGCCTAGATATTTAACCTATGAGGTTGCTGCAAATTTATTATACTTTGTGGTTGTTGCTTTGTGGTTGAGGATCCTCGGATAAAGGTCGCAAACGACCCGGGGATGGCATACTCGAGTAGTAGTTTCCTAGTTACAGAGGTAACCCGGCCTTATATTGTCCGAGATCCGGGTAGGTTCTCGGGACGTCCCTCCAGAGGCGTACCCATGTGGCAGTAGGAATTTCCTTAGCCTGACCAATGGTTGGAAATCCAAAGAAACAATACGCGCCCTGTACGGTTTTAGTTGTATAATCTGCCATGGAATGTGGCGGTAACCTACTATTGAACATGGTAGCTATAGTAGGCATAAGTGCGAAATGCCTATGCTGGCTAAGATTAATATTATACTTTCGAAATATTTTCCGCACTATGCACTAATAATAATATTATCAAAGGATTTTGCGTATCAAGCATGTTTGACTATCATAAGGAGAAATCTCCTCCAATTCTGTGTTTGCATTGGGTGTGTGCGGAGAGGCCTTATGGTAGTTTCATTTTTCAAAAAGCATTGCAGATTTCTTTTAAATTCTTTTGTAAAATAATAACTGTTTTTAAGATCCCACACCAGTCACATGACTGACCTAGAGTTTATTACTCCCTTTCTAAACTCTGGGTGCCCATAATTTTCCACACGGGCAGCCTAGATTCAGGTTATCATTATTCTAGAGCGAAGTCAGAAAGGATGTTGGAGATCCGAAGACAAGCTGGATCGCGAGATGTAGCATTATACTATGTATTATCCGCTGCGTTGGGATTGCTGTAAGTCCAGTTTTAATATGGATTAGATGTTGTAAATGCCTAGTGTTGAATGGTGTCGTTGTAAACTCTAGTGTTGAATTGTAATAACAAATATGTTTCTTTTGTTTTAAATATTATTCATTTATCTGTTATTTATATTGTTCCGCTGTGAAATTTGAGATTCTGTTTATTGTTAATGTTTCTTATTTTATCCTTTTCTACTTTAACCCTAACGGTTCGGTTTTCCGGCATTCGACTGTTCGGCATTTGATACATTGGTCATATTGATGTCGACTTTCGAAAGTCGTAAAATTAGGTCGTTATAAAACCCGTCCATGTTTATGTGTGGCATGGTCTTATGAGATACTCTTGATTCCAAAAGTTTTCTATGATTTTAAAAATCAAATTGGGTGTGTTTTTCTCACACTTAATTTCCATACTGACTCGGGTTATTTTATTATAATGCTCGGGTCGGATCGAGCATATTTACATATTATTTTGGATGTATTGGAGCTCAGGAGATGAGTTGGAGGTCTTCGAGTCGTATTCATGTATATGTTATTTTCTATTGCTTTGCTGTTGAAATCATTAACAATTGTGAGAAAAGGCTGTTATAACTGTCCAGGTTGATGATCGTGGATTTTTGTTATACTCTAATGGTTGTATGTATATAACAGTTTCTCATTTGTAAAGATTATTGATTTTATATTATATGTCGTTCCGCTGCGATTGTGAGATTATTGTTGTTTTTAATTTCTTTTTTTCATCTCTACTTCTTCCCCCTTTCTTTCCATAACTATCCGTCTTTTCGTTCGATTTGGATTGGACATGTGTGGTATATTTTCAACTTGAATTATATGGATTGGCGGGTCGTTACAGTTGGTATCAGAGCTTAGGTTGAGCAAACAACTAGGCTTTGGTAGGAATTTACTTATTTGAGATAGGGTAAGTGATACCCTAGTATGAGTTTGAGTGTATATATGAGTGCGTATTTGTTAGTGATATAAAAATGTTTTATATTGTGTTAATTTATCTGTTGAGTAGCTTATGAATTCTGGTCGGTACGTTGAACGCCACGACTTCGATAGGGTTTCTTAACGCTTAAACACAGAAAATAGACATAATATTGTTTTAGAAGCAGGTAATGAAATAATTTTACCTATATTATGTTTTATATATAAGAGAATAATTTTTCAAAAATTATTATAAGCTATATATAGTGTGTTTGCGTATTAGTAAATGATAATATTTGATTATTATTATTTGTCGTTATTGTCCAATAAAAGTTGTTATTATTGCAATATAAACAACAATAAACATTTGCAAAATAAGTTATATAAGAAAATGAATTAATAAATATGATTTATAAGAGAGATTTATAAATGAAAAGGAAATGAAATTTTCATAAGTATGTTTATAATTATGATTTTGTAAATAGAAACGGATTTAAATCAAGAAGTTTGAGAATTTAAATCTCATTTGTGACAACCCAGATTTTTGACATCTGTTAATTGGTAATTACCAGAATTAAAATTATTATTAAAACAAATAAAAGTTCTGATTTATATACATCTGTCAATGTATATCAAAGAATTTGAACTATAATAATACTGGATTTTAAATACTTGGATAGGTATTTATTTGAAAATCTTCTATTTTAATTTTTCAAATTTGATAATATTTGTTTAATGATCTTCTTTATATGACTTTGCAATTGAAAAAAGTACAAAGACATAAAGTATGTTAAAAAATAATAATTCATAATTTATAAAATATAAGAAATATATAAATTAAAGTTAAACATTTGTAACCATTATAATTCATGGAATTAACAAGTGTAACTTGAGTTAACATGTAAATAAACATGTGGCATGTTTGTTTTCTCTTTAAAATTTAATTATATAATTTAGGAGAAGAGGCTGTTTTACAGTTTGGATAAAACTCTTCACATATTTTCTCCTCAATTAAATTCATCTATAACTAAAGCCAAAAAAGGGATCAAAACAAAAATTCAAGATCAGCTTAAACAAATTCAGAACATCAAGTAGGAGGTCATAAATATCAGATCCAAATCAAATTTCGAGCAAGCCAAGGATCAACCCTAAACATTCCAGTTTTTCAACTATTTCAAGATTAAAGCAACTCAGATTCAAAATCAAGCAGAAGCAAAACACAGAAGATTCAACTCGAACAAATAACAGCAGGCAATCTTCAAAATTTTTTCAAAACAAAAGATCAAATGAGTTCCATTTTTAATCAAAACCCGACTTCTCTATTCAAAGCAGGTGAATGATCTGCCCTAGTTTACTCTGTTCTTTTTGAAATGTCTGTGAGTAAACTTTAAGCCTTTTAGGTCAATCATCTGTACATTGGGCATACAACGAGTAATGACAACAATAACTTAAATATGGTTAGCATTGCTGGAATAAATGTTGTCTGGTTTGGATTACAGTTTGCATGGCTATGTGTGTATTAGTATATCTCTGTTTCTTTTCAACAGCTCTATTTAGTTTCAAAAATTTAAATCTCTTCGCCTGATCACTTCTAGAACATGATGTTTAGATGAAACTTGCCTATAATGATGTAATGAAAATTTTAAAAATATTTTCAAGTAAAATTTCTAAGTAATTATCTGATAAATAAGCAATTACAGTAAAGAAGAAATATATCAGAAAAATTGATTGATTTAATTTCAAGTTTCACCTTTATAATTTAATTCATCTTTAGAAATCATGATTTTTAGTAATAATATCAAGATTTTTAAATGTGTATATGAAGAGGAATCTTGAGTTGTTCGCGAACTAGTCGTTGGCCAAATTCCGGCAATGCCGATAATGGTGGGCCTTAGGATTTGGTCAGGAGATAGCTGCAGGGGTGTGGACCATTAGAAAAATATAAATTAATTTTATTAATGGATGGATTAGTGGGACGCGGTGACTCTAGGGTTTTGGATGACATTTGGGTTGGTTCGGTCTCTTTAAATTATGATGACAAGGGGATGCTAAGGGAATGCGGATGTAGGGGAAAGGCAGGAGCAGGAGGTAGCGGAGCTTCATGAAAATTTTGGGATTGGTCGGAGGAAGATGGTGGTTGATTGAGACGGCGAGGGTAGGATGTCAGTTTCGAGTATTCGCTGTGATGTTCGATTTTTCGAATAGGGCCGGACTTCGTGAGTCAGGAAGCGTTTTGTGGGGAGATGGATGGGGGTGTTTGGCGTGGAAGTTGGTGGTTGGAATCAATGACCGTAGTGATTGTTCATGTGCACGAGCGTGCACGTTCCTGTTCGTGTTTGATTTGGGAAGAATAGGAGAGAGTGAGATAGTGGGAAGAAGGATATTTTGGGCCGTGTAAATCTGTGTCGAACATAGTAGTATTTAACAAATTTAAAATTTTAAGATGTAAGTGAGTTTTAAAAAAAAGGGGAAGCACGGGAATGTTGGTGATGGCCTCAGGATCGAACTCGAAGAAATCAGGGTTTGGCTCGAGAATTTGGGGTTTTTTGCTCGTGTGTGTCGATATCCAGTTTAAAGCAAAATGAAAACATGAGTTTTAAAATTTAAACAATTTTAAAACCAATTCCTCAACTCATTTATTCTGAAATATTAAAGGTTACTTTGGGTTCAAAATAAATTATGTTTAAATTTATTAAGTTAAAGGTGTTTTAAAATTTATATAATCCTTGTTCGAAAGTTAATTTTAAATAAAACTGGATATTTTAATTAGTTACATAATTAAAAGAATAAAGTGATCTGAAATCCTTAGTGTAACTTCGAGGTTTAAGTTAATAATATGGTGATAAATTATTCTCAAGTTTTATTTAATAAGGAATTAAAGATAGTTAAAATAATGAGAGAAAAGGGATAAAAGGGTTTAACCTTAAAATCAATTAAGATCTTAAGTAAGTGATGATTTATTGATCAACGTAAGTAATTAAGGGATAGTTAATTATGGAATGAGATTAATTAAGGTGAATTAATGAATATGATTAATTTAAAGGTTACTTGTTAAATGTAATTAATTAAAAGAATAATTAATTACTGGAAGTGATTAGAGGATCATTAATGAATGTAATTAATTAATTTAGGAGATTAATTAAAGATAATTAATGAGAATGGTTAAGGTTAATTAATCTGTGTGATAATTAAGGGTTAATTACTCGATGTAATTAAAGTATAATTAATCAAAAATGATTAATTAAGATGGATGATTAAAGAATGATTTATTAATTGGGTTGTAATTAATTTATATAAAGTGAGCAGGATTTAGGTAATCCAAGTAATTAAGTAGGTAATTAATTTAATTGAAAATTAATTTAATGAATTAGGAATTATACATCTAATAAATTTTGTTTATGGATGGTCAAATGAAATTGGATAACGTGGATGGATGATATCTCTGATGGGCGATTGAGATGTGATGTGATATGAATGGATTGAACTGTGATAATATAGGTTACCTATCTAAATTGAGTAATTATGTGATATGATATCTTGAATATGAATTGTATGGTTTTAAAACCTAATAACTTGGATTAGAGATGACATAGAATTGAAGAGACTAGGGTCGGGTATTAGCAAATACCCGGGACTACTTTGATTCTTTATAGATTGATGTGTGAAATCAATATGCTAGTATGGAATGACTTAAGTGAATTGGACCATTTAATCTAAGTTTTGGTACTTAGAAACTGATGTGTAAAATAAGTGATGTCTACAACAAATTGTGAATTTGTATATTGATACGAGTTACCCCGGATTTTTAGTAGGTCTTGTGCACTAGTTTTTCTTGTTAGTTGGGTTTACTCACGCTAGTTTCTAGCCTGACCCGGGTGTTACTTTGATGTAATGCTCGGGTCAGACCGAGTATTACAGATTTTCAGGTAAGGACGTTCTGGAGATCGGAGGCAAGCTGGATAGCAGGAACGTATGGAGTGTTTCCACTAAGATTTATTATTTCTGTTTATATGAGACATATTTGATTTGTATATGTCCAGTGTTTGTGTATGTGAGTAACTCTGATGTATTAAAATGTAATTGACAGATACAGTATTCTTTTGTAAACTATTATTATTCGATATTATATTTTGATACGCTGCGAATGTGAGAATCTGTGTTGTGTTTCTATTTCTTCTTCTTCTAACTATCTGAAATTTTCAGGATCGAAAATTTTCGGGTTGTTAAATTTGTTATCAGAGCTAAAGTTTAAGCGAGAACCTTGGCTCTGGTGGGGAATACTCATTACGGATAGGGTCAGTGGTACCCTAGAATGAGTTGAGTGCATATATATATAAGAGCGTATTTGTTATTTTCTTATATAAAGATTTTAAAATTGGTTTTAAATTGAATGATTTTTATATAAGAATATTTTTCCAATTACAAATATATAAAGACAATTGTTTGTTGACTATTGGAATTAAATGAAACAGTGAGAATTAAGTGATAACAGTAATACAACCAAATTGAAATTGAATGAAGATAAGTTTGAAATGGATTCAAAATGAAATTAGAATCCTGAATTTGGAAAAGATTTTCAGAATAAGATGATAATGAATGGTTTCCAGATATGATAATCTAGGTTATTATTATAAATAGTTGTTGTGTTTAATAATAAAATGTGTATTAATGAGTAAGCAAAATGAAATGTTTTAGGGAAGTAAAACATTTGGGTAAGTATGTCCTATAAATTGGAATTGAAGATGATCTAAATTGTGAAGTTTTCAATTTAGGTCCAGATATTTGAAATTTGTTTCAAAGTGATAAAGAAATAATAAATAATATTATTTGAATGAAAGAGCTTGATTCAAACAGGAATTGTTTGGAAATTTTAAAGGAATTTGTTTAAAAACCAAAGGTGGTTTAAAATTTAAGGATAACTTAGTATGTAAAAGAAATAATATGTATATATGAGGAATATACATAATATCAGAGGTGGTTCGAAATAAACTTTAAATGTTGAGTTTTAAAATTGGAATAAGATGTGATACCCAAAGTGATAAATTTTTGAACTTATAAGTGCAAAGGTTATTAACGTGAAGTTTAGGATTTGAAATGGGAATTCAGATTGGGTAAGGTTGGCAGGATTAAGTAAATTGAATTTAACTTTGGAAGTTAAATAAGTTTGAATAAACAACTTGATATGGAAATTTCAAGATGGAATTGGGATTTAACTTGGGAAGTTAAATGGTTAATTTGAATTGAGAGTTTGTGTGATCTCAAAATGGGCTTGAGATCTAGAAATTGGAAATGGATGGATGTTTTAAAATAATTTGAATGATACCATCCTGTTGTTATTAATAATCTTTAATATGAAATTGGATTTGTTTAAATGAATGAAGAAATAGGGTGTGGTAATATATCCATTATTAAGATAAAATGGAATCATTTTGGACTTAAGATTTGAATGTTTAAGATAAAACTTTAAAGGTTTGGTTTCAAAATTGAAATTTGGTGATAAACTGAATTTTAAAGATTTAGTTGTTTAAAAAGGATTTGGATTATTTTTATTTGAACTTTGAAATAGGTTAAAATGAAATTTGGATTCAGAATTAAATGGTTTAAAGTTGATTTGATTTAAAGGATTAAATCAACATTTAAAAATTTAACTCGAATTTATATAATTCGGGATGGTTTAAATTTGAAATTTGAATTGAATTAGTTCAAATTGAGTTTGATTTGAATTAATTGGAATTGTGATAGAAGGTGGATAAGTTTGAAAATTCAAATAGAATTTTAATTGAATTTGGAAAGAAATCAAGATTAATTCAACTTGAATTGGGGTTAAATCAATTTCAATGAAATTGAAGTTATTTAAATTGGAATTGAATCAATTTAAATGGAAGTGCAAATTTAAATTGAATTTATTGGAAATGGAGATTGGGAATTGAATAGTTTGACTCTGGGCTATTTTCATAATCAATTGTTTTAATATTAATCTATTTTTCCAAGCTACTTACTATACAATCTTTCTTTTTAATGTCAAACTATCTTATACTTACTTTACAACTATTTTTGGAACTATCTAACAATTTTTCAACTATTTATAAATTAATTACTATTTTTCAACAACTTTATAACTAATGACTATTTTGCAATTATTTAAAATTTCTATAACTATTTGACTATTTTCCAACTATTTTACAATTACTTAACTATTTTGCAGCTATTTTACAAACTAATAATTATTTTTCAACTACCTATTTATTTTTAACTTTTCAAGCTATTTTCTGAATTTAAGCTGGACAGAGTTCAAACTGTTTATGATTAAATACCCATTGAGATAAGAATTAAAGTGATAATTCAAATGGTATTGAAGCAATTGTGTATAAGTGAATGAAAATTAAAGTGAATATGAATAGAAAGGAGATTGATTTGACTAATAATCAATGAAGATAAATATGTAGAACGTGTGTATATTAATCTATTCGCATAATAATTTGATCCGGATTCGAGCATAGAATTTCGAGATAGTTATATCGATCTGGGTTGGGAGTTTTCACTCGATTTTCGACGGCGAACCTGGATATGGATTGTTGATTGGTTCTGGATATTCTCAATCATAGTTATGGCTATGCAAGGAGAATGATAGTTTGTGATCAAGAAACCAGATCTGGGTCCGCACTAGGAAGTCAGGTGGACAATACTAGTTCGGAAGTGGAATTGTGTGATCGAGTGAGCGATCAGATTGGTATAACGTACGGATGATATGTATACATCGTACGGGTTTGAATGAAATTGATATTGAAAGTTTGTGGATAAGAACTGTAAAATGGTTTTTGAAGTGAAGAATATATTTTGTGAAATATATGATGAAGTAAAGTAGAAATTGGATATTTCTATGGTAGAAATTTACTTTATGGAAGTAAGTAATATGGTTAGTGACTTTATAGAGTAATCAAATTTGAATATTTGATTTGGAATAAACAAAGTTATATATCTTTTTTTATAAGATAAATCTCCCCTTGTTGAATCTAAAGCCATAAGAAAGGGTTTTAAAAGATATTTGAAGTATAAAAAGGGTTTTATACAAGTTTGAAATGATCCTAAGATTTTTCAAGGTTATATATATATATATATATATATATATAAAAAGGATCTTGTGAGAATGATTTTGAAAAAGGTTTTTGGAACCTTTGGATTTGGAAAGGCTTTTGGTTTTTGGATAAAACCAATATTGGAATTTGGAAAAGCCAAATTTGATAATTATCGATTTTGGGATAATCGATTTTGAGAATGGAGGTTTATTTGAGATTCATACTAGGTGTATGATTTGGAAGATACTATATGTGTATAGTATAAAGTGTTTTAAAAATGGCTCTGGGGAAAAAGGCGCTCCCTTGAAATGAACTTCTCAGGAGTGCCATAGGTTGGTACTGCCTTGAAGCCTAAGGGGGGTTCTAAAGTTGATCCTGTGAGGAGTCCTGACCAAACTAGTTCCTGAGGATTTTGTGTAGTTTGTAGCGGAAGTCGAGGGCGCTGAGGCCTACAGAGACATTTGGGTTATGCTGTAACGATAGTGTAACTCGATGTCACTGCAATCTACTGCAGACCATAGCGAAAGTCGTGTGTGCCACTGAGAGCCAACAGTCTACGTTTGATTTTATATCGGTCGACTGCGACCTATGGTGACATAGAGAAAGTCGTGTGCACCACTGTGAGCCAGCAGTCTACGTTTGATTATACATCGGTAGACTGCGACCTATGTGGGAGCGGAGAAGTTTCATTTTTGGCAGCGAAAATCGAGGGCGTTGATGCTTACAGTTACATGGACTTTTGTTGCGATGGCAACGTAACCCTGGAATTAACTGCGATCTGTTGTGGGTTCCATGGCGTAATCGATAGGCGTGGAGTGCCTACAGTTACATGGACTTTTGCTGCGATGGCAACGTAACCTAGGATGTAACTGCGATCATGGATGGGGGTGATGATTTCCAGAGCATTCTCACCAAAGATATTTCCTCTATTTTCAAAAATGTTTTCTATATTTTCAGTAAAATTATTTTTCAAGCATTTTCACTGGGTGTTGAAAATGGGTTTACCAAGTACTTACAGATTTTCAGTCCTACACCTGATCAACGTATGACCGAATTTCTGTGAGAACGAGGACTGACTTGTTGGGACATCAAGTTATAAAAAGTATTTTTATAAAAACATTTTAGTTATATTATATAGATCTATAAAAGCGTTTTAGAAATTTACGAGTAATTTTTCTGATAATAATCATTTTAATAAATTATGGCTTCGTTTCTTTTCGAGGACGGAAATATTCTTGGGGGGAGGAATGTGACAACCCAGATTTTAGACATCTGTTAATTGGTAATTAACAGATTTAAAATTGTTGATGGAACAAATAAAAGTTCTAATTTATATATATCTGGCTATGTATATAAAAGAATTAGAACTATAATAATACTGGATTTTAAATACTTGGTTAGGTGTTTATTGGAAAATATTCTATTTTAATTATTGAAATTTGATAATATTTGTTTGTTGATCTTCCTTATATGATTTTGCAATTGACAAAAAATACAAAGACATAAAGTATTTAAAAAAACATAATTCATAATCTATAAAATATAAGAAATATATAAATTAAAATTTTAAACATTTGTAACCATTATAATTCATGGAATTAACAAGTGTAACTTGAGTTAACATGTAAATAAACATGTGGCATGATCGTTTTCTCTTTAAAATTTAATTATACAATTTGGGAGAAGAGGCTGTTTTATAGTTTGGATAAAACTCTACACATATTTTCTCCTCAATCAAATTCTTCTTTAACTAAAACCAGAAAAGGGATCAAAACAAAAATTCAAGATCAGCTTAAACAAATTCAGAACATCAAGTAGAAGATCATAAATATCAGATCCAAATCAAATTTCGAGCAAGCCAAGGATCAACCCTAAACATTCCAGTTTTTCAACTATTTGAAGATTAAAGCAACTCAGATTCAAAATCAAGCAGAAGCAAAACACAGAAGATTCAACTCGAAGAAATAACAGCAGGCAATCTTCAAATTTTTTTCAAAACAAAGGATCAAATGAGTTCCAGTTTTTAATCAAAACCTGACTTCTCTGTTCAAAGCAGGTGAGTGATCTGCCCTAGTTTACTATGTTCTTTTTGAAATGTCTTTGACTAAACTTTAAGCCTTTTAGGTCAATCATCTGTACATTGGGCATACAACAAATAATGACAACAATAACTTAAATATGATTAGCATTGCTGGAATAAATGTTATCTAGTTTGGATTACAGTTTTCATGGCTGTGTGTGTACAAGTATATCTCTGTTTCTTTTCAACAGCTCTATTTAGTTTCAAAAATTAAAATATCTTCGCCTGATCACTTCTAGAACATGACGTTTAGATTAAACTTGTCCATAATGATGTAATGAAAATTTTAGAAATATTTTCAAGTAAAATTTCTAAGTAACTATCTAATAAATAAGCAATTACAGTAAAGAAGAAATATATCAAAAAAAATTGATTGATTTAATTTCAAGTTTCACCTTTATAATTTAATTCGTCTTTAGAAATCATGATTTTTAGTAATAATATCAAGATTTTTAAATGTGTAAATGAAGAGGAATCTTGAGTTATTCGCGAACTAGTCGTTGGCCAAATTCTGGCAATGCCGATAATGGTGGGCCTCAGGAACTGGTCAGGAGATAGCTGCAAGGGTGAGGAGCATTAGAAAAATGGCAATTGATTTTATTAATGGATGGTTTAGTGGGACGCGGTGACTCTAGGGTTTTGGCTGACATTTGGGTTGGTTCGGTATCTTTAAATTTGTGACGACGAGGGGATGCTAGGGGAATGCGGATGTAGGGGAAAGGCAGGAGCAGGAGGTAGCGGAGCTTTAGGTAAATTTTAGGATTGATCGGAGGAAAATGGTGGTTGATCGAGGCGGCGAGGGTAGGATGTCAGTTTTGAGTATACGCTGTGATGTTCGATTTTTCAAACAGGGCCGGACTTCGCGAGTCCGGAAGCGTTTTGTGGGGAGATGGATGGGGGTGTTTTGGCGTGGAGGTTGGTGGTCGGAATCGATGACCGTAATGATCGTCCACGTGCACGAGCATACACTTTCCTGTTCATGTTCGATTTTAAAAGAATGGGAGAGAGTGAGATAGTGGGAAGAAGGAGATTTTAGGCCGTGTAAATCTGGGCCGAACATAGTAGTATTTAACTGATCTAAAATTTTAAGATGTAAGCGAGTTTTGAAAAAAAAGGAGGGAAGCACAGGAATGTTGGTGATGGCCTCAGGATCGAACTCGAAGAAATCAGGGTTTGGCTTGAGAATTTGGGGTTTTTTGCTCGGGTGTGTCGGTATCCAGTTTAAAGCAAAATGAAAATATGATTTTTATAATTTAAACATTTTAAAACCAATTCCTCAACTCATTTATTCTGAAATATTAAAGGATACTTTGGGTTCAAAATAAATTATGTTTAAATTTATTAAGTTAAAGGTGTTTTAAAATTTATATAATCCTTGTTCGAAAGTTTATTTTAAATAAAATTGGATATTTTAATTAGTTACATAATTAAAAGAACAAAGTGATCTGAAATCCTTAGTGTAACTTAGAGGTTTGAGTTAATAATATGGTGATAAATTATTCTCAAGTTTTATAAATAAGGAATTAAAGATAGTTAATATAATGAGAGAAAAAGGATAAAAGGGTTTAACCTTAAAATCAATTAAGATCTTAAGTTTGATGATTTATTAATCAACGTAAGTAATTAAGGGATAGTTAATTACAGAATGATATTAATTAAGGTGAATTAATGAATGTGATTAATTTAAAGGTTACTTGTTAAGTGTAATTAATTAAATGAATAATTAATTATTGGAAGTGATTAGATGATCATTAATGAATGTAATTAATTATTTTAGGAGATTAATTAAAGATAATTAATGAGAATGGTTAAGGTTAATTAATTTGTGTGATAATTAAGGGTTAATTACTCGATGTAATTAAAGTATAATTAATCAAAGATGATTAATTAAGATGGATGATTAAAGAATGATTTATTAATTCGGTTGTAATTAATTTATATAAAGTGAGCAAGATTTAGGTAATCCAAGTAATTAAGTTGGTAATTAATTTTATTGGAAACTAATTTAATTAATTAATAATTATACATCTAATAAATCTTGTTTATGGATGGTCGAATGAAATTGGATAACTTGGATTGATGATATCTCTGATGGGCGATTGAGATGTGCTGTGATATGAATGGATTGAACTATGATAATATAGATTACCTATCTAAATTGAATAATTATGTGATATGATATCTTGAATATGAATTGTATGGTTTTAAAACCTAATAACTTGGATTAGAGATGACATAGAATTGAAGAGACTGGGGTTGGGTATTAGCAAATACCCGAAACTACTTCGATTCTTCATAGATTGATGTGTGAAATCAATAAGCTAGTATGGAATGACTTAAGTGAATTGGACCATTTAATCTAAGTTTTGGTACTTAGAAACTGATGTGTAAAATAAGTGTGTCTACAACAAATTGTGAATTTGTATATTGATAAGAGTTACCCTGGGTTTTTAGCATGTCTTGTGCACTAGTTTTTCTTGTTAGTTGGGTTTACTCACGTTGATTTCCAGCCTGACCTGGGAGTTACTTTGATGTAATGCTCGGGTCAGACCGAGTATTATAGATTTTCAAGTAAGGATGTTCTGGAGATCGGAGGCGAGCTGGATAGCAGGAACGTATGAAGTGTTTCCGTTGTGATTTATTATTTCCATTTATATGAGACATATTTGATTTGTATATGTCTAGTGTTTGTGTATGTGAGTGACTCTGATGTATTAAAATGTAATTAAAAGATACAGTATTCTTTTGTAAACTGTTATTATTAGATATTATATTTTGATTCGCTGCGAATGTGAGAATCTGTGTTGTGTTTCTGTTTCTTCTTCTTCTAACTATCCAAAATTTTTGGGATCGAAAATTTCTGGATCATTACATCATTAGTTTGAAAATTATTTTTCGAAGGGTTTGGAAAAAATAATAATAGTATTATTTGAGAAAAAATGTAACCGAATTTTTTTTAAATGGAATTTAAAAGAAATAGAAAGCACTAAACTCATCTTAGTTTCTCGAAAATAATTATGGTTCTGGTGATGACAACTACGTGATCAGTATTCATTTTCGAGTTTCTAAGTGATGAATTGCTACCATTGAATTTTGTTCTAGTAAAACAAATTTGTTCAAATTCTACAAGTGTACTTTGAAATATAAAGGAGTTATGTATATATATTATTTCAAAATGATTTGAAATAAAACCGAGTGTTTAAAAATCTTGAAATTTTTATCTAAATGTTTTGAGAAAATAGAGGATAATAAGCTTCGAAATTTGAAAATGCCGTTGGTAAGAAAAAATAAATTGGAAGTGGATATGAAATTAAAGTTTTAACTTGTGAATTTGGAACGGATATGTGATATCCTTGAATTTTGGCAATATAAATTTAATAATCTGCGTAAAAATTAAATTGATTTGATAAACTTTGATAATAAATTTTGAATTGATCTAATAATCTTCTTTTAATAAATATTTAAATTGGAAGATTTTATCTTTTTAAAGCTAATAAATTGTTTTCTGTTTATAATATATATAATTGTATATATTGTAAATAGATAAGCTTTGATTTGGAATTTAGTAAATGAATCAATTTTCTAATTCTAATTTATTTTTGGTAAATTGAAAATTTGATTTAAATTTAACATTTAGCTTTTTAAAGCAATTTAATAAATATTTATATGGTTTGTAAATACGTAAAAGTAAATGTTATTTGTATAAATTTTTATTTAATTAGCTTAAATATGAATTTAAATTAGATTAACATGAAAGATTTGTTTTATTTTCTTTTTAACATATTGCTTGAAATTATATATAAAGGCATAAAATACAATTTACATATGATCTTAATTTATTGAGTAATAGAAATGATTTATAATCTCTTTTATAAATCGTTTTAAAATTGTTTAATTTGTTATTTTCAAATAATAATTATAATACTTAGTTCTTATGAACATAAATAAATTTTGTAAGAAATAGGATTTGTTATTTTTAAATTTAATAAGAGTTATATATGCATATATATAACTTGATTTTTAAATTGGATTTTTTATAATTTAATTTAAATTTGAATTTAATGTTTTTAAATTTAAAAGAATAAATACTTAAAATATTTGAATAAGCTTTTATTTATAATTTGTTTTGTTTCATTTCTCTTTAAATAAAAAAGGAAATTTATTTATATACACATAAGAAATAATAAATTAAGATTTAAAGATTTTATAAACAATTTAAATTAAAATAAAAATACTCTTAAGACATGTGTAAATATCTTAACATCCAAATGACATGTGTTAAGTCATAAAATAATCAAAGTGACAAATGTTAAATTTAAAACAAGTGTCCTATTTAAATTTTCTTTTTCTTTTATTTTAATTAAATCAAAATCTACTTATATAAACACATCTCCTCTCAAATCATTTTCTTTTCTATTCTTTTTTTTTCAAAACTTAAGTAATCTTCAGCTGTAAAGATCTGAAATCATCTTCTTCAAAACAGAAAACTCTGTTCAAACATAATCTGTAATCCCCTCAAAAACCAAATCAAAGACCAATATTTCCCTCTAACAAAATAAACCAAAAGCTATGTGAATCATCTTTAAACCAGAAATTCATTATGCAAATCAAATATAACCTGAAACTCTTCTCTTAAAAAAAATCTGGAAATTAACCTGATCATCAAATTGCGATTCTAAAGCCTGCAGATCTCCTCCATTTCTGTTTTAAATCAACCAAGCCTGTAATTTTTTTTCCTGGAAACATGCAAATGTAATCAGGGAGCAAAAGCAATGCAGTGAATCAAGATTAAAGTTTTAAAAAGCAAGCATGCAACTAAGGTTTAAGATCTTAAGTACTGCAGCAACTTGAAGCTTTCAAATTAAAGCACCATTCAGGTTCAAGTTTTTCAAAAAACAAGGTGCTCTGCTCATAAAATTACTGGGGAGTAACATATTTTTTATTAAATAAACTTAGTAAATATAGTTGCTTGATTTATTCCTGCGATAATCATGTTTGAAGTGGATAAATATGATAGAATCCTCTGTATAAATGATTGGGTTTTTGAATGCATGTTTGGGTTGTGATGTGTTCTTGCCTGTTCTAGAATGCTAGGTTTAAATCCTGATCAAAATCATGATCTCATGTTCAAATCCTTGTTAAGGTTAGATTCAAACAAAGTATGGTATGTAACATAAGTTAAAATTTTAATTTTATTTAATATGAAGAAAAAACCTGTAATGTCTCTGAAAACACAAAATACAACAGAACAAACTTTTGAAAGTAAGAATTTGATCATTCAGATTCTTTGATTCAAGAGTATAAACCGATTACATTAACAAAAATTGAATTTTAAAACAAAAATTAGAATTTTTAGTTTGAATATGATTAAGTATTTCTGGTTTAACCAGAAATCATATTTTGGGTTGGAACTATCAATCTAGGTGGTCGGGGTGGCCAGTGTTTTCATTGGTGATGAAGTGATGATCGAATTTTCAGGGAAAATAGATGGAGGTGGATCTGAGCATTGGGGCAGTAATGATTTAGGATTGAAATTTATAACCCTAATTTCTTTTGTTGATCAGTAATTTGATCGCCGCGATTTCTAGAGGCAACCGAGCTTTTCCAGATTTAGGGGGATGATTGATGGGGTGTGGAAGAGGTCGTGGCCGGAGGTGAAGCTACTCTGGTGGTCGGAATCTCGTGTTGAGGTGATTTCCAGGTTTCAACATTGATCCATTTTTGAGCTCGAAAGCTTGTTTTTGATTTTGGGGTTCTGCAGTTTATTTGAGGGTCGGAATCGAGATAGGAGGTGATCGCTGACTTGCGTGTGTGGTCGCGAGAGGTCGGAGTTGGCGGGAGTGGTGGTGCAGGTGCACGGTGATCATGTGTATCAGCCGTTGTTTTGGGGGAAATTGGTTCTCGTGTTTTGTATCGGGTTAATTCGTGATTTGCTCGAAGCTTTAGGTTGTTGGACTCGAAGACATTATGATATGGGCTCGGGTATTTTGTTGATACAGTGTATAAACTCTCAGTACTTTAAAGTTTTAATGTTTTCAAAATGAAGATGTTACTCGAGTTTTACTCGAGATATTTTGTGTTTTTGCTCGGGTTAGGCTAGGGTAGGCTCGAGTGGTTTCTTTGTGATTCGAGTTAGTGTTGTTGTAGACTTAAACCCTGTTCTATTTTCAAAATTTAAAACTGAATTTTTAAGTGTAAAGCAAAGATTTAAAATATGTTTTAAATCTAATTTAAATAATGGATTCAAGTTTAATTTGAATCATAGATGGAAATGAATAAGTTTTTAAATTCAAATTTATTTTAAATAAACTTAAAGGGATTAAGTGTTTAAAAGTGTTTTAAAGGGATTTGAATGTAAATTGGGGTTTGAAATGTAAAGAAATGTTTTAAACAAAGTTTAAATCTGATTCAAAGCTGAATTTGAATCTTTGGTTTAAAATAAATTTAAGTTTTATAAATTTAAGTGTTTAACAAATTGAATGATAAAGTAAAATTTAAATGTTTGAATTTAAAAAAGAATTTGATTTAAAACTCTTGTAAAATTTCTTTTATAAGAGAAAGTATTCTTTATCATGTAAATTTAAAGGTTTTAAATTGATTTTAAACTTGTTGAATATAAATTGAATTTCATTTTAAAATTTGAATTTAAAATGAAATTTGAAAATAAATTTGGAAATGAATGTTTTTAAATATATTTGTGGATGATAATTTAACCATAGACAAGGAAAAAGTTTTATCTTAAACTTAAATTATAATTTAATGATTTGTTATTCATTTAATTATTAGGGTAATTAAATGGATAATTAATTTATTTGATAAATTAATGAAATGGATAATTACTTAAAGTAATTAAGGGTTTTAAACTTAAAAATGTAAGATTAATTATTCTTAGAATAATTAACTTGTAATTTAAGAATCATTATTAAATAAGATTAGATTTAATTAATGATTAGTAATTAATTAATCAAATAATAAAGGATTAATTAAGTTACAGTTAACACTTAATTAATTAATTAATTAAAGGTTAATTAATGGGCTATTAATGATTAATTAATTTGTAATCTATTACTTAAATAGGAAAGGAGAATCCAACCTTTTCTTTGCTCGCCACGTGGCAATCAAAATTCCGAACCATCTTTTCCTACTATTTCGAACGGTTACGTTTATCTCTCTCCAACCATTACCCCAACCTCTTCATCCAAACAAAAAATTAAGATAAGTTACCGCATAAATCGATGAGGAGATGCATATTTTTTGTCAGTACTCTTCAGACTTTTCATTGATAATCGCAATACTAAAAATTGCAGCCTTTAAACCATGGTAACTTTTTGACCCACTGATTGTCATATTTTGTGAATTTTAATTTAGTTATATGATTTCTTGGTAATATGCTGACTCTAACAATTAAATCTCCATCTTTATCCACTATTATCTCAAATATGCTTATTCTATTACAGTTATAACTAATAATTATAGCATATTTCTGTATTCATATTTGATTTATATCTACAGATTTAATACGGTAAAATTTTGTAGAATTGGCTGTCGTTTTCGGACTGGAGTACATATTGATTTGTGCCTTGCTAATAACAGAAGTCTGTCGACGTTATTATCCGTGTTTGAAATGTTGAACAGTGTTACCACTACCTTACTACGTTTGTTCTTCTCTCGCCGTTCCTTTCTGGTTGGTTATTCCAAATTTTATGGTTATATAATTGGTTTGGTTATGATCTATTAATTAACACTGCTTTCAATGTAATAGTAATTATACAAATTCATATTTATCTTTATCTTTCATTAATCATAACTACCTATTGTTTTCCAGCATGAACATTATTGTTGTTGATGAATTTACTTAATGACAACTACTTCAATATTTAAAGTTGTATGTAATATTGATCATATTTTTACATCTTAGTAAATAATCACGGCGAATGCTTTTTTCCTACACATCCATACATATCGGAAAGTGGTTTAGTTTCACATTACTACTTAATGAGTCGGTCTCAAACGGTCAAACATTGACATTGTCTAGGTCTTTCTTTCAAAAAAAAATTTGGGTGCAATGAAAAATAGGTTTTCTACGTGCTAAAGTAATTTCCAAATATTGAAAATGATTGAATGATAAAAAAATGACAAACCAAGCCATTGCCAATAAATCTCATGAGGATAGTATAAATTTGGAATATGCGTGTCTTATATACCCCCACAACATATAATTTTACCTTTTTCTGTTTTAAATAAGGAAGCATTATTGTTGTTTTCCACTAGGTTCTCATCTATGATCTCTCATTCAATATTTGTTTGTAATGTTTGTTGCCCTTCAGCATTACACTTGGTAAGTTTATTGAATATTATAAGCAGGGTCAATACATTATCTTATGTTATGCAAATATATATTTAACAATCCATGTTCTATGATTTCAGTCAGTTCCTTCTTCCTTCTCTTACTTTTTAATTTTTTAATTTAATAATTGATAATAAAATGCAGTTTTTTGAGATCAAAGTTTCTTGAAGGAAATTGAAAATGTGAATCTTTATACTATAATAGATTTGAAATAATGAGCATTTCGAGTGTAGAATTAGATTTGATTGCGGTTTGAAATTAGATAAAAGTTTCTAAAAATCATAGTTTCTGGAAGTAATAGGAGTGACTTTTTTTCTCATATAGCAAACGTTAATATCTTTTATCATTTTTATTTGAAGTTAATTTGAAGTCCGACTTTAAATTTGTTACTACGATCTTGCAGTCTCTATCATCGTTTTTATAGCTAAACGAGTAATTAATTATTTTATGTTTGTTTATTAGTTGTTACTAACCTGATTTTGAACAAGGTATGCATGAGTTTTATTATGGGTATACATATAAGGATATTAGTTATTTTATGTCCCTATTCGTTCCTTTTATCAAGTCAATTCCATTATCTCTCAATTGATTATTATCATTTAATATCTTATTTTGTTGCATATGTAATTTTGGTTTGTAAAGTGTTTGTTGTTTTGAATTTAGGATTTTCAAAAATGAGTAAAAACAAGTAATAAGCAAATGGAAGATTATGTAGATAATTTTACCTTATTTTTTTCCTTAATCCTTTTATACTGACAGAGTGGTTCGCAAATTCAAGAGAGCACTCATATTAATCTATTAATATTTAAAATAAAAGTGTACCAAGAACTTTGATAGCCAGTAATACAATGGAGATTAAATGTTTATGTTGTTCAAAGATGCGACGAAAACAAATGATTGTCAAAGTGATGATCGAGTAAGAATTAAAACCCAAAATAATAATATATTACAAATGAGAAACAAATTTGCTATAACTGAACCGAGTAAAAAACTGAAAGAGCCAAACTGAATTAACTAAATGTTAACTGTACTGAAATTTGCTGTGAATGAATGGTTTGTGTTGTGCATACTCAGGATTGTAACTGAAGTAATTTGATTGATGAAACTAAGTAGATGGAATTGGAGTTGAACCATGGAGCTGAAGCAGGCCAAATGCATTGAGCAATCCTCTTATAGATGACTATATAGTTGAAGTAGGCCTTATTCACGAACTACGCTGGAGGCTTATAATGAACTAATGCAACACTGAACCAAGTGTCGATGCAACCTATTGAAGACTAAGGAGGGATGAGAGAGAATGAGATGCAACCAAAGCTACATGCAGCCTGATGCATATGTGCGATCGGTAGAAAACAGGAAGCCAGCACTATTGTGAGAAACAGCTACAATCTGTCATGAGAGAGAGCCGCATCCTGATATGAACATGAAGTGCAACCTGACAGGACCAATGCTGAAGCATACAAAGTGAATGTATGAAATTGAAGCTAAAATGTGATCTTGACATGAAACACTGGAATGAAATATGTCCGTGTGGCACTGCAACGCTTGGTCCGCATTGCTGAACTGGATAAAGGAAGTTCTGAAATGCTGAAGTGGATAGCATATCATGAAATTAAATACGTGCTAAGCGCATATCTAAGAAAAAATGGTCATGGGAGTTAATGATATAAGAGAGTAAGGGTTGAACAAAGTCAGATAGGTTACGTGAATATCTTGGAATGCAAGCAAACTTAGATAAAGCTGAAGAAAACTTAGACACTAAACTTGGTGGTGATTAGACATGTGCATTATTGGTTGTGCATATATGGGGGGGGGGGTATGTGTATGGTTTATGAGGATTAATGTTAATACATGAAAAAGTAGAGCATGATGAAGCATTTGAATTTTAAACCGACCAATATAGTTGAACTGGACGTGTGGCGACTAAAGCTAAGTGCATAGTTTGAATAGATTGCACAAATTGAACTAGACATGAGATGTAAAGGAAAGGCATAGACTGATGAGGAATGCACTGTTATTGAAGAATATATGAAATGAGTGCACAAACTAAGTGAGTTGAGGATGATTATAGTACATAGGCTTGGATGTCCAAGCAAGTTGAATGATGGAAAGCAAGTAAATATTGACGATTGGTCTGTACACTCTGATCTGAATTGCTTCTGAAAGTAAAATGAGGCTAATCAAGACTGAACTAAATCCAAGTGAGCTGCTCAACCAAAACTGTGGGTGTTTTTCCAGAAAGTCCGAATTAGTTCTTTGCAAACGAGGCAGGGATTAGTAGTGGACTATCATTAACTGTTGTGATGTTATTTTTTGTTAACTCTAATTGGTTGTATACTAGGAAAATTTAAAGGTTGAAATAGAATTTAATCAATTTATGTTGAGCCTTGCATTTATTGTCGATGGCAAGTACTTTGGAGTTTTGTTTATTACTTCTTTCTGGGTGCTTACAAAATTAAAGTTGATTAAAAACTAAATGATGGTAAAATGAATGGAAATTGTAGCTCACACACTACACACTTACATACTGACATAAAGAGGACACACACACACACATACATACTGACATGAAGAAGACAAATTCAACATCACAAGCATCAAACTTGAACAAACTGATTTAGAATTCATTCACTCAGCAACGAACTAACATAACATACAAAATCATCAAAAATGAAATTTGTTAACAAAAATAGAAAAACCCGATGAATAATAACTCTATACTGAAAGTTATTGCTCCTTTGATGCCCTTTTGATCTACATTTTAGTTTCACTTTGTAACTAAAAAGAAAAATGTTAGCTTGCATATTAGTTTGTTTCATTTCCTACATAGGTAAAAAAATGTTATGTGTTATGATTAGAATGCTATCATGAATTGTTTTGGAAATCATAGATTGCTACTGATAGGTCACAGTATTGACACTGGTTAACTTTTGAATACCGATGCTACTGCTGGGAAAAGGGTGGAAACAAGGAGGAGATTTGCATAATTTGATGATGCATAAATATTACCCATACACAAAGCTGACACAAAGCTGGGTACATTGTTGATGAAATATATTGTTTATTAACATAGTAGTTTTATTAATATTTATAAATCAGTAGTCAGTGGTAATGAGATTACCTCTAATATTGCTTCGATTTGATTATATAGTATGGTTTATGGGCAAGATGGTGGACACTGGATCCTTTGGAGGTATCATGGAATCCACTTATTTACAATATAATATCGCAAGCACCGTGATGCGGAAACCCATGTTTAACTTCGTATTTTACATACTTACTGTTCTATTTTGATTCATTCTTTTATTGGGTACATTCTTTTACAGTTACATATGAATATTCTTACTTGGTTTGATCTATAAGAGAATGCCATTGAAATAAAAAGTGCTTGGCCAATAAGGGGCAAAATCCCATTCTGAATTGTCGAATCCGGTCAATAGAAAATGAAGTGTTTACTCCATATTAAAGTAAACAGTGGTTTTATTTTGATCATCATTATCTTAAAGTATAGTGTATTTCTTTTTTTTACCTTTTGTTAATTTGTATTTTCTCTTTTCCATACTTTAAACTTCTACTATGTGACAAACAAATGGATTGGTAATATACGAAAATGTTACATACTAGCGCAAACTCTTATGATTTTAGAATTGAACATTTTACATTAAATCATTTCCCAAAGTTAGTGTTATCACTCTAACTTATATAACTACATGCACCAGTCATATTCTTCTTAAGTTTTATTCCTTAACAAATCTTCTTCCAACTACAACTGTGGCGCCCCACCCCGAGACCCACATTAGTAAAGAGAATTAACAAGTAATTCCGTCTACTAAAGCGGAGAATAGGGCTGGTTAAGGGCGACTATCTATAATATTTTCTTAAACATCTACCGAATACGTCGATAAATGCAATATAATTTTTTTTCAACTCAAGTGGATCGACATACCCAGTAAATGCTTAATCCAAAACTATAGGTGGTTAACGGATCTATCAGAACAAAATACAATAACTAAATGTAAAGCACATCACAGAACAGAAATCAACATCATATATATACATATACACTGATACATGTTTAGTACAATACAATATAAATACAATAAAGGTGGTACTCGACCACACCATATACACCAAATCAAATGTAAATACATCAGAGTATGCGGAAGAACAGAAATTGCTCAAGAGAAATGAGAGCTGATATCTAGCATCAACTTCAAGCTAAGTCCAATAGATGATACATGAAATAACTCGGTCTGACCCGAGTATAGATACACGGGTCAGTCTAGCTACACAAATCAGTCAATATCGGTAATATGAAGCAGAATAGACATGAAGATACTTCTTCTCGAAAGAGAAGAATGAATCGATAAACTCATAAGCTCAACACTTAAGTAACAAACACTACTTAAGTGAACAAATACCTCGAAGGAGGTAACTCAAACTCAATACTCAAATCAAACACAAGTGCCTCATATCATTAGCGATATCCCAAAATGTCTACATGGTTTCCATGAACCATATTTCCTCAAAAGGAGAAACATCAATACAAACTCTCGGCAAAATGGAAAACATAAAACATTCTCAAATAGGATGATCCAAAACTCAATTATAGATGAATCTCCAAATTCAATTATACCTCATCTCATTGGTGTAAATGTATATAAATCTCAATCTCAACTCGCCAAAATGGAAAAACACGGAATATCTTATAAAATCTTGAAATTATCAAAACTCATAACTCTAGGAACTCGATAAGAGTTCAAAACATCATAATTAAAATCACCATATATACAACATCTTATATAGCACTAGGCTATCGATGTAATAAAACATCTTAAAAAGGTGAAATCATAATAAAACAGAAAACTTAGAAATTCCGGATTGGCCAAATCCCCGATTATAATGCCGAAGCAATGTTGCACGTGCTAAACTCAGATGGCCGAAGCCTTAGACAAGGTCGCTAACACCTCCCAAAGCAGTTCGTCCTCATGACAAGATCGCTGCCACCTCTTCAAGCTATTTTGTCAGCCCTAACAAGGTCGCTAACACCTCCCAAAGCAGTTCATCCTCATGACAAGGTCGTTGACACCTCTTCAATCCGTTTTGTCAGCCCTAACAAGGTCGCTAACACCTCCCAAAACAGTTCGTCCTCATGACAAGGTCCCTGACACCTCTCCAAGCAGTAATGTTGGGTAAACATAATGAACGTGTCACAAACTCACGGATAGGAACCTGAAAAGTGTTAACGTGTGTCCCATACCACACATTAGCACTTAGCGGTTTACTAGCCGTTGGTCGATGCCACACTAGAAACATCATAAACTCAGAAATTTATATCTCGCCTAGTCTCATTGACGAGTGACAAAGAGCCACCATACTTGTCTCATCTCATCGACAAGCATTAAATGGAATCGTAACTTGTTTCATCTCATTGACAAGTGAAAACATCATGATGGTTCCTCATAAACCATAAATCTCAAAATATGAAATCATAAACTCAAGACTTGCCTTATATCATTGGCAAGTAAATAAGACATCGTAATGGATCTCCTCGACCATACTCCTATATAGGAGATCTCAAACCATAGTGTTTACCAAATATTGGCCATCTTAAATAATTCCAATAAATAGGAATTATAAAAATCAAAATATGCCATAATATGGCAAAACATCTCAGAATCATTAATCTCAAATAGCTTCGATCGTACAAGTCCGAAATTAACCAAAATAGTAAACGCACATGTCCCATACCACATGTTTTACTAAATCATTTAATTCTCTTTCTCATACATTCGAATAGTATAAAATCGTGTATTTTATAGATAAAATAATTTAGTTGAGAAAACAAGCTTTTAAAACCATTTTCCGAAACCAATTTTGAAGACAATATTTGAAAATTCCCTTATTATAGAGAATAAATAGATTTTACAGCTTAAATAATTTAAAAATGTTACATAATAATTATTTGAAATGCCAACTTATTTTTAAAAATTATTTCAAAATTGTTTGGAAAATTCTGTGCTCGAAACCAAAGAAATCACTCAAAACCGTCAATTCAAATTCAATTCAAATCAAATTTGAGTTTCAAATTCATCAAAACTTGGCTAGCCTTTTGATAAGCATTATAGCCCTCAAAACGTTTTAGAAATATCACAAAAAAGCATGAAGTACAAGTCAAAAATCGGACGGAAAAAGAACATAAGACACTTAGCCAAAATAATACACAGCTCTGAAATCTTCTCTGGGTTCAACTTTTGGATATAAAACAGGTGGCCTAACGAAATTTGATTGAACTATAAATTAGTGTACACAAACTAGAAAACTTCATCTTTCAAACAAAAAAAATAATCAATGAATTATGACTGGAAATGAAAAAGTTACGCTGCCTCAGACATGGACTCAGGCCATGTTTGCAACAGTTCAAAAACCAAAAATGCACAGGCCTGAAAACCCTTTGGGGTTCAATTTCTAGGCATGAAACAGAGAACCAAATTAGATCGGATTAAGCTAAAATTTTGTAAGCCTATAAAAGAAAACTACAGATTTCAAATAAAAAAAGAATCATGCAATTTGGATGAGGTGTGAGAAAGTTATGATATCTCAAAGTTGGACACATGCAGTATTTTCACTGTTAAAATCTGGGCAAAAACACGCTCCGAGTCAATGTTCGATAGCATGTTTCTATAAGTAATATAGGTCTAAATGACCTAAAATTTAATATTCATAATGTCTAACAATAACATTATAAACTGCATCAAGAATCATGCAATTTAGACAAAGCATGAAAAATATATGATGTCTCAAACTTTGACCCAGACAGTGTTTTCTCTGTAAAATCTGGGTAAAAACATGCTTCGAGTCAATGTTCGGCGGCATGTTTCTGTAGGTTATGTAGGTCTAAATGACCTGAAATTTAACCTGTATAAAGACCAAAACAACACCTTAAACTGCATCAAGATTCATGTAATTTACACAAAGCATGAAAAAGATATGATGTCTCAAACTTTGACCCAGACAGTGTTTTAACTGTAAAATCTGGACAAAAACATGCTCCGAGTCAATGTTTGGCAGCATGTTCCTATAAGTTTTATACGTCGAAATGACCTAAAATTTAAAATGTATAAAGACCAAAGACAACACTTTAAATTGCACCAAGTATCATGTAATTTAGACAAAGAATGAAAAAGATATGATGTCTCAAACTTTGACTCAGACAGTGTTTTCTCTGTAAAATCTGGGCAAAAACATGCTCCGAGTCAATGTTCGGCGGCATGTTCCTATAAGTTCTATAGGTCGAAATGACCTGAAATTTGGTATGCTTATAGTTCAACAACTATAGTTTAAACTTCAAAAGGAGTGATGACATTTCGACAGAAAACGTAAGAGATACGCTGTCTCAAACATGGACTCAGGCCATATTTGCAGCAGCTCAGAAAGCCAACGTCAAACGAATTTGCGAAATAAACAACCCAATTCATCACTACGAAATGTGAAACTAGCTAGAATGTGTGAGAGAGATTCTCACCTTGGAATAATTGAAGATTAAATTATGCTAACTCAAGAAAGTAGATGTCTTTAGGCAAGAAGATCCTTCAACAACCTATCAAATCAATAAAATAGCGGCATGCAACAAGAAAAGAAACAATTACAAACAACCCAAATCTCAAAATCGAAATTTGATGATATAATATATGTTTTGGAGTTGATTACCTGTAGAAAAGAGCTATTAATTTGATTTATTTCAACAAAGACTTGGATTAATTGGAGATTTGAAGCCTAGGGTTTGAAAGAGGAATAGTTTTTCTTCTTTTTGTTTTTTGGTAAAAAAATGTACGTATACTGTTTTGAGGAAGAAGAAGCTTTCTCATTACTCTACGAGTTAGTGAACAAATGGGCTTGACCCAAAAAAATTAATTAGCCTAAAAATCTAATTAACACTAAATTTATCCTAACACTCTCATATTTACATAATACAACATATGTGTATTTACATGATTTCATCTCTACCAATTGTATAAACATATTTTTATGTTTCACAAACATTCTTTCACAACAATTGAAAAGATAATGTAGTTATAAAAATATTTTTCATTATTAAAAAGACTTATTTTGCTTAAATACACAATTTACACAATAACTCATCTAAAACTCTATTTTTAACTCCAAAAAATACATAAAAATTATTTTATTGTGCAATAAAATATAACAAACCATTTTTTCAATATTTTACAACCAAAAATTATTTTTATACCAAATTTCCATTTTTAGTTATAATATATCACTTATTAAATGAAATGCTTCTTTTAAAAATATATAAAAGAAATGTTAGGCAATAATTATCAAAATTATTGCGTTTCTTTATATTAAAATCATGATTAGCTCATTTTTAACTTACTTAACCAAGTAAAGTTTCAAAACTTTATTTTTCACATTTTATTCCCCAAAATCAATTGCTTATTCCAAATAAATAATTTAAATCTCCAATTTATTCTTAATTTACAATATTAAATTATAACTACCATTATAATTCAATATTTGCAGGTAATCGCCAAAACCAGGGTTGTTACAACAACTTTTCCCATTAATAGTCAAATTATGAATTTAGGGGTGACTCTATTAATCTGAACATGTTTGTTTTAGCCACACGACCAACCGTCACTCGCTTCCTATTATCGAACACACGACCAACCAATCTATGAAAGTTTCCATCATGTGATACTTCTCTCATCACAACATTACCGCCCTTCATCACTCTCAAAATTCCACCTCAAGTCGCATAGGTGCAGCCACAACGTTCAACTGCTCAAGAGAAAAGGTATTTATAGAACTTGAAATTTGAGCGTTTTGTTAATTTTTTGTACTAAAAACATACTACATTTTTTTTAACCATTTTTGGTTCTGCTGTTTCAAGAGAATGATTTTCTAGTTGTACCGTGTTCATAGAGGTTTCACCGATACTAATTCTATATTATAGTCCATTGTTCTTTCATTTTTACTAAACATTGAAATTACAATTCGAGATGTTCATATTCAACAAAATTTACACCAAAAGAATTGAGAAATTGGGTCTCAGTTATTGCAATAGTTTGTTCTGGTTTTGAATGGAGCTGAAGAAGATCCTTACATTCTCAGATTAATTTCTACAGGTTTTGAAGATTGTTTTACCATAGATGTTGAACTTGAAGTTGTTCTACGAAGACCATGAATTTTTTGAAGAATCAGTTTTAGAGACCATCTTCTTTTAACATTATTCAAGTAGATGACTTATTTTAGCTGTTTATTTTAATGGTTAATTCTCTATCTTCCCATCTTTTCTATATCATGTTAAGTCAAAACTAGATTAAAGTAAGGAATAAAAAACAGGGGTGGAAGATTTCTTGCAAACTATTCGGCCAAGGTTTTTGTTTAGGTAACGGACCAGAAGCTTTATCTGTTATTCATCTATTACATGCCTTGGTGGCTTAGTCATAACTGAAACCATGATCTCTTTTTTATTTTGACTTTTTTAATTTGGACGCGATATACTGTTGTATTTTGAAATTATAAAGTTTGTGGTTCATATAATAGTATTCTCTATATGTGACATGGTTGTGTTTTGAGATATGAAGGCATTTCAAAATTTATTTTAAACCAGTATGATGAATCATATGAAAATTAATGGTCATAACTGAAACCATGATCTCTTTTTTATTTTGACATTTATATTTTGGACATGATATACTGTTGTATTTTGAAATTATAAAGTTTGTGGTTCATATAATAGTATTCTCTATATGTGACATGGTTGTGTTTTGAGATATGAAGGCATTTTAAATTTTATTTTAAATCAGTATGATGAATCATATGAAAATTAATGTTTATTTTATGTTTTATCCATTTGTTTTAAGAATTTTAATGTTATTTGTGCATGAAATTGTATTAAATCATAATTTTCTATTAGTAACATATACAAATGTTATCAATATTTGTATTAACAACGCTTATAAACGTTACAAAATTCAATGATACATGATTCAATTTATGTGTATCGATGGTTATAAGTGTTACCGTAATGATGATAGTAAATGTTCCTAAATAAGAATTTTCCAATGCTTATAAGTGTTACGAAATATTCATGTGGCAACGCTTATAATTGTTATAAATAAGTATGTTAATAATACTTATAACTATGACAAATTTGATTGCTCAATTGCTCACATGCCATCGGTAACACTGGAATAGTGTTACCGAAATTATACGTAACACTTATAACAGTTAGGAATTGTCTATTTTGGTGCGGTGATCTAAACAGTTGAAACTATTCGTAATACTTATATGGATTACAACATCACACAATAAACCTCCTTCACTGATTATTTCAACAAATCCCCGTGTGCGTAGCACGGGCCACGCACTAGTTAATAATGATTAAAATAAGCTAATTACTTTAGAAGAATAATTGATGAATTGTTAATAGTTAATAAAGGTTATTAACTAAGGATTATTTAATAATTAATTAATGTGATTAATTTTTAATAATTGATTAGATTAATTAATTTAAAGATAAACATTTGGTGATTTGTGAAGTATAATTACTTAATGTAATTAAATGAAGAGAAATTACTTAGGAAAGTAATTAATGGGTAATTACTGGATGTAATTAATTGAAGGTGATTTGTTGATGAAAGTAATTTGAGCATAATTACTTTGTAAAATTAATCAAGGGATTAATTAGAGATTATTAATTTATGAGTAATTAATTGATTTTGGTGAAGTAATTAAGGGTAGTTAATTGTTGAATGGGGTTAATCAAGAGTGATTAACAATTATGGTTTAATTGAAGATTAATTACTTAATGTAATTAATTTAAATAGAAAATGTAATTAGAGATCATTAATTATTATAATTAATGATGTAATTAAAAATAGATTTATTTGGAAATAATTAATAAATAAAGGAATTAATTAAGGTAATTAATTAAGGATTAATGTAATTAATTATAGTTAATTAATTAAGGAAGTAATCAAAGATTAATTACTATATTTGGTTAAGTACAACTAATTTGAGAAATTAATTAGTGGATAATTACTTGAATGTAATTAAAGGTTAATTAATCAGAGATGATTAATTAAAATGAATAATCGGTTGATGATTAATTAATTGATTGATAATTAATTAATAGTGATATAAGAAAGTTTGATATTGATGAAGTAATTAATTTAATTTACTTTAAATTAATAGAATGATGTAATTAATTTAATTCATTTTAAATTAATTATATTTGGTGTGTTTATTAGTCATTGCTTATATATGGATGGACGATATTGGTTGCCTTGAATGATTTGAATCACAGATATGAGATAAGTAATTTTGAGTGATATGGATGCATTGATTGCATTGTGATGATGATTTGGATTACCTTTTGACAATGATAATATGGATTATCTGTTGTGATGATAATGTTGATTATCTATTGTGAATCTGTGAATTATCTATTTGTGTGTATATAGATAATTGAATTGTTTTAAACTTTTAAACAACTTGGCCATAAAAGACACGCTTTGGATTTCGATGAGACCGGGATCGGGTTTCTAGATTTGGATATCCAAAAACCACATCGATCCAAATTAACGATAGGTCGTGAATCTCAAGTGAAAAGTGAAGACTCGAGGTGTAAGGACTATTCGTTAGTATAACTCTGAGGGTGATTTCGAGATGAGTTTGACGGAGTAGTAATTTCAGATTCGAGATGAAGATTCAGAGTGCAAGGGTTATCGTCGTTAACTCTGAGGGTAATTCCAAAATGAGTTAACGAGATAATGCCTTCGGATTCGTTCGAACCCGGAACGAACTTGTATGGATTTAATGCTTTCAGAACATCGTCAGGTGGACGATGAGCATTCTAAGAGATGTGTTCTCTAAAGGTAATCATAGCCTCAAGCCTCATCAACCGGGAATGGCTAAAACAGGGGTGGTGCAGCAAGGCTAAGTAGGTCATGCCCAAGTAGGACGAGATTTTCCCCTTTCTAGAATTTCCTTTTTATTTCGGTTGTGTGGGCGATTGGAACGTATGCCAACTGCAGGGTTGTCTTGTTCGGGACTGTCCAATAAGAGATGGTTCCGGTCTTGTGTTGCAGGGGATTAGGAGTGATCCTCGGTACGTTGATCTAGGCCACGTACTGTGACAGACGGTACCCCGGTAGCCCTGCCATTGATGGAATCCAAAATCCAATAAGTGCCAACGGTTTTGATTGTATTACCCACTTTTGTGGCTAGTAGCTGGAATTTAATAGATGTAACAATTTCGGCTTTTTCAAATTTACTTGAAAACCCTAGACCTATTATAATATCACTGGATTTCCTATCAAATGTTTTGGTTAGCATAAGGTAAAATCTTTTCCATGTTTATGTGTGGGAAGTCTTACGTGATACCTTTCTTTTCAAAGGTTTTTAAAAGTTAAGCAACTTTAACCTGTTACTCACACCAGACCCATGTCTGACCCGGAGTTTATCTTCTGTTTTCTTAAACTCTTGGGTACTCAAAATTTATGAGTAGCCAAGGGATTCAGGTTATCTAAATGATTTCCTATTGAGAATTTGGCAGAATGATGGCATGATCTTGAAAATATAAAGTTTTATGGATATGAAATGGTGGAGAAGAAAGAGTGAAGAAAATAAGAAAGTAGTTATTAAAAAAATTCGTTTTGGAAGCCTTTATATAGATGCACAACAGTCATAACCATTGGCGAAAGGTTTTTGAACGAATGGACACTTCTTTTGAAATTTGAATTTTGAATCCAACTGTCACCATGTCGACATGAGGTATCCCCTTATGTCGACATCCCTCAGTTCAAAATTGTAGAGATGTTGTTTTGTAAAAGCATTTGAATTTAAAACAAGTTGAAACTTCTCTGAAGCAAAATAAAGTGTGTAAACAATATTTTGAGATAGAGAATGAATATAAAACATTATTTTAAATATATATATATAATTGATATAGACCGTCAATTATATAAGTAATATTTAAAATCAGAATAAGTTTTGATGTTTTAAAAATAGAAGTTTTTAAAATCAGAATGGAGGAATATTTCAAGGCTAAAACAAAGTTTGAAAACATTTTTGAAAACATGATTTTGAACGCTAAAACATTTTGAAAACAGATTTAAAAACATTTTGAAAAATCTATTCAAACTGAAATTGCAAGAACCTTCCTACAGAGCTCCTCCATAGGACTCGAGAACTTGTACAAAGTAGTTTAAATGATTTTGATTTTCGTGGGTTTGTAAGCCACTTGTCATTGGTTTGTAAGCTACTTATCGTGGGTTTGTAAGCCACTAGTTTCGATAGAAATTGGGTTCCATCCCAAAAGAAAATTGGAAGAAAGATGAGAGTGCTATTATGAAGTTTTAACAAAATACTAGACACTTATCTTGAGATCTTGAAATCTTGATTCTCTAGAGTTTTGAATCTTGAATCTCTAATCTTCATCTTGATGCTTGAGTCTTTATACTGATCAGTCTTCGATAATACCTGCATATACTTCCTATATACATATATACATACATACATATATATATATGGAAATGTTAGTATATATTTTATAAAGTAAAGTATAGTAACTATATAAGGTTGTTGTCATCAAAACATCATCAAATCAGTTCCTAACAATCTCCCCCTTTTTGATGATGACAACCTTTATTTATAAAATATTCTTACCATACCATAACTCCCCCTTACTCCGTGACTTCTTCTTAAAACTACAACTCCCCCTTACTCCATGACTCCCTCTTACACCAAGCACATATATTTTTATAACTTTCTCCCCCTTTGTCATCAACAAAAAGGAATAAAAGATTTACCTGTTCTAAGATAATCAAGTATATATAGAATAAAAGTGTAAAGTGAACGTGTAAGTGATCAAGTGTGTGAGCATATATATAAGTGTAACTTGATAATCAAATCAATATCATACATAGCAAACCAATCATGTATAGTATATGAAGTTATATACAAACCAATTTCAAATCAAACTTAATCAATCAAATCCTAATCAAATCTAAGTCAAATCAAATCAAACAAACAAACAAACATACATAATGATCAAACATTCCTTGGGACTTCCACCCATCCATCTTCTCCAAAGATAGGATCAGTTTTGATAACATCCCAATTATTTTTGTCGAGAGTGACCGGTGGATTTGCTTCGGGTTCGTCTTTGCTAAGGCTTGAGATCATCCAACGAAGTGCGTCGAAGTGTTTCTCTTGCTCTTTGATCATCTGCATTTGGCTTAATTCTAAGTGCCTTTGATTTCTAAGTATAAAAGAAAGAATATTCTTGAAAGAAGTAAGATTTTCTTCAAGATTTTCACTTAAAATCTTAATTGTAGAAGCCATAATTTAAGAAATAAGTTGAAGTATGAGAGGAGATGAATAGAAATGGAGGTTGAGAAGTTTTTCTGGAAAAAAGAGGTATTTATAGGAGTTATTGGCCGTTCAAAATGAATTGTCACTTGGTAGTTACAAGAATTTAAAGTTAGAAATTGTAACTACTTTCTGACTGTTATATGTCGACATGGGGTGATGGGGCATGTCGACATGGTCTAGACAGAATGACCAAGTTGAGTTATTTTTGATTTCTAAGTTTATTTTTATACTAGTGGACCTATATAAACTCAAAATAAATAACCATCAGAGATATATAAAGTTGGAAAACAGAGAATAAGGTAGCATTACTTATATTAGTTAACATTACATAATCTTAACTAAAAAAGTAGAAAATACTAAGATAGATAAACGATAGCTAGAGAGATAGTGGTTAGGATTAATTTGATGAAGATGATGATGAAGACAAGCCAAGTTTCCTGCCTATCTTCCCAAAGAACTTGTCGATCTTGGTGGAGATTTTATCCATTTTCTTGCTAATAGATCTCTTAAGAACCTTTTGGTTTTGAGCAATTATCTTTTGGTTCTTGAGTATGGTTTTGTTAGAAGGGTTGGCGGGTGTATGTGGATACTCTATACTTTCCAAAGAGGTTTCTTCATTTTCCTCTTCTTCTTCAATTTCCATTCCTTCCCCTTCTTCTTCCTCTACTTCTTCCTCTTCTTCCATCTCTTCATGAGCAAGTCTCTCTTCCTTTTCGGCAAGTGTTTCATATGGTTGAAACATAAGTGGGATTTTCATAAGAGAAATGTTCCCATGATTGAACACTTTCCTACTTACAAACTCTTCCTTTTTAACATCCACACCAAAATAATTGAAAATCCGAGTAAGGTAAATTCCATGATAAAGAGTGTTTTCTCCCATATTAAAATTTTTGGGTCTTAACTCATCCAAAATAGTTTGTGCCCAATTAATATCATATTTTCCAAATATAGAAAAAAGAGCTTTACACACTTTTGAGGTGGGATTATTGTAGTTTCCCGACCTAGGAATAATTGTGTGTTGAATAAGAAGGTTGAAAATTCTTGCTTTTGGACGGAAAAAGCGATTATTAAAATCCATGTGGTCATCGCTTTCAAAAATGTGATGAAAAGTCTCTCGACCGGTTTCATTGATTTGAAATTCCGAGAGATTCATACCGGTAGATTTGCAACCCAAAATAGTACCCAAAATATCGGAATCCAAAACAATAAGTGTTCCTTTAACACTACTCCAAATTTGATCTTCATTTCCATTATAAAATCCATGATTTAGGTTTGCATAAAACATTTTGACAAGGTTTGGATAACAAACGAAATCATTTTGCTTGTTATCAATCAAGCTAAGAATGGAGTTTTCTTCAAAAAGTTGATCGATTTCATAAGAAGAAAAATCATCAAAAATGGCAAATTCTCCCGTATTGACTTTACCATAGTTTACATAGCTTATGTAAGCTTTGATAGCCTCCGGGTCATTGAAAAGATCATTTTTGATGGATTTGGGCAGCCTCATAGTTGATGGGTTACTTGAGGAAGCCATTGATGAGTGTTTGAGAGGAGTAGAAGATAATGAAGAAGGTTCGAATTATGAGAATAAAGTGAAAAGAGATGATAAGAGAAGTATACTAAATAGATTCTCTAAAGTCATTTTCTCTGGTCAAGAGGTATCTTTTCAGAATTTTGAAGTAAGTGAAAAGGTGGAGGGAAATTCAAAAGTTTGAATTCAAATTTTGAAATCAAATTTCTGAGAGGCATGTAGACATGGGGTGTCATGGCATGTCGACATTTACCTATTGAATTTGAAAGGAGGTGTCTATTTCTAAAATCTAATAAATTCCTAAAATCCTAAGAAAACTATTCTATATTCTATATCTATATTTGATTCCAGTAATAATATTAAATATAATAATATTAAAATATTTTAATATTTAAAATATTATTAAAATAATATTATTTTGAATTTAAAAATTCAAATTTCAAAGGGTGATTTTGAATTTAAAAATTCAAGAAATTGCAAACAAAATCAAAGCAAGCAAGCATCCAATAAAATTAAAATAAATGTGTACCTATTTTTAGATCCAACCGATCGTCTTCTGATTCGAGAATAGCTGTGAAGCACAGATTTGAATTATCAGTTTTCTTCTCGTCATCACTGGATGAATCTGAATCATCAAGAGTTGCTGCTTATGCCTTCTTTCTTTTCTTTGGTTGCTCGTTGTTTGGTTGAAATGTCTGTTTGTCTGGACATGTACAATCCATCTTGTAGTGCCCTGTTTTGTTGCGGTTATAGCATCTATCACCATTATTGTTGTTGTTGTAGTAGTAGTAGTAGTAGTTGTTGTTGTTCTCTGAAGTATTTCTGGAATTTCTTTGATCATTTCTTTTAAAGTTATTCATCTTTCTATACTTCAGAAATTTCCTAAAATTTCGGGTCATGAAAGCAATTTCTTCATCACTCTCTTGTTCTGAATCTCCAGTTATTGCTTTGAACGCGATCGATTTCTTTTCCGTTGCCTTAGATTCTTTTCTCCCTTGTAATTGGACTTCATAAGACATTAGATTACCGATTAACTCTTCGATCTTCATTTGACTAACATCATTTGCCTCTTCAATAGTAAGTGTCTTTTGATCACATTTTGGAGTGAGTGAATTGAGTATTTTCCTAACTTGATCTTCTTCTGCGAAGCCTTTTCCTAAAGCAATTAATGAGTGAACAATATCTTGAAATCGACAATACATGTCGGAAATGGACTCATTTTCATGCATTTTAAACAATTGAAACTGTTTAGTTAATATGGAAATTTTAGTCTGTTTAACTTTGCTTGTTCCTTCATGAGTTACTTGCAAAGTTTTCCACATATCAAATGCAGACTTACAAACAGAGACTCTATTAAACTCATTCATATCTAGTGAACAAAATAGTATATTCATAGCCTTAGAATTGTTTTATGCGACTGTCTTTTGTTCAGTAGTCCACTGGGCAAAATTAGTAGTTGGTTCAACATATTCAATTTGTGTCATATTCCAAGTATCTAAACTTATGGATTGTAAATAAATTTTCATCCTACATGCCCAATATGCATAATTACTGCCATTAAAAAGTGGTGGTCTAACAGTAGACTGACCTTCTACAAATGAACTAGTGTTTGTGCTTGTGTTGACAGAAGTAGTGGTGACAGGAGTGACATTATTAGTGTGTTGTGCCATTAAAACTTTTCAAAATTTCATATTATGAAAATAATGAAAACCATGCTCTGATACCAATTGTTGGGGATGCGGATTAAGGATCTTAAGGCAGATATAACACTAGAGGGGGGGTGAATAGTGTTTTAAAGAATATATGAACTATATGACTAAATTAAAACTTTCAACACAAATCTAAACAGAATTCTAACACAGAATGATCACAGAACATATAACAAATGCAAATAGTAAAGTAAAGCAAGTAAAAGGAAAGAACACACCCGATTTTATACTGGTTTGAAATCCTCCTACATCCAGTCCTGCAACAAGGCAATATCCTTGTACAGATTTTTATAAGCCAATATCCAAATTACAACCCTCAATTTCTAAGGCCTTGAGGAATTCTCCTATCTCCGAGCCTAGGGTAAACTCTCTTGATTTACGGGACACAAGATCACCCTAATACTTCTTAATAATAATCCTTTTGAATGGATAGACTCTATGGACTTTTTTGAATACAAATTAATCCTATAACTCTAAATAGCACTTTGATCTTTAGTAGAATGATGGAGAATCAAAAAGAGAGAGTATCTAAATGATTTCCTATTGAGAATTTGGCAGAATGATGGCACGATCTTGAAAATATGAAGTTTTATGGGTATGAAATGGTGGAGAAGAAAGAGTGAAGAAAATAAGAAAGTAGTTATGAAAAAAATTCGTTTTGGAAGCCTTTATATAGATGCACAACAGTCATAACCATTGGCGAAAGGTTTTTGAACGAATGGACACTTCTTTTGAAATTTGAATTTTGAATCCAACTGTCACCATGTCGACATGGTGTATCCCCTTATGTCGACATCCCTCAGTTATAAATTGTAGAGGTGTTGTTTTGTAAAAGCATTTGAATTTAAAACAAGTTGAAACTTCTCTGAAGCAAAATAAAGTGTGTAAACAATATTTTGAGATAGAGAATGAATATAAAACATTATTTTAAATATATATATAATTGATATAGACCGTCAATTATATAAGTAATATTTAAAATCAGAATAAGTTTTGATGTTTTAAAAATAGAAGTTTTTAAAATCAGAATGGAGGAATATTTCAAGGCTAAAACAAAGTTTGAAAACATGATTTTAAAAGCTAAAACATTTTGAAAACAGATTTAAAAACATTTTGACAAATCTATTCAAACTGAAATTGCAAGAACCTTCCTACAGAGCTCCTTCATAGGACTCGAGAACTTGTACAAAGTAGTTTAAATGATTTTGATTTTCGTGGGTTTGTAAGCCACTTGTCGTAGGTTTGTAAGCTACTTGTCATGGGTTTGTAAGCCACTGGTTTCGATAGAAATTGGGTTCCATCCCAAAAGAAAATTGGAAGAAAGATGAGAGTGCTATTATGAAGTTTTAACAAAATACTAGACACTTATCTTGAGATCTTGAAATCTTGATTCTCTAGAGTCTTCAATCTTGAATCTCTAATCTTCATCTTGATGCTTGAGTCTTTATACTGATCAGTCTTCGATAATACCTGCATATACTTCCTATATACATATATATATATATATATATATATATATGGAAATGTTTGTATATATTTTATAAAGTAAAGTATAATAACTATATAAGGTTGTTGTCATCAAAACATCATCAACTCAGTTCCTAACAACTATGTAATATTATGTTATTAATATAGTTTATTCGTTCCGCTGTTGAGATTCTGATGTTGTTTCTTCTTTCTTATCTTTCTTTTCTCTTTTCTATCCCTTTCTTTCTTCAAGATGGTGCGATTTTCTGTGGTTAGAAAGTTGGGTCGTCATAGTTGGTATCAGAGCGCTAGGTTGAGTGAATACCTAGGATTTGAAGTAATTCCTTTCTTGAGAGAGCGTATTTGTAATTTTGTATATATATGTATATATATATATATATATATTTACTTCTACCTATTTTTTGGATTACCTGTTCGGGTTTTCCAATATAAGTTATAAAGGTAGATAAGGTAGTGGGGTGTGTAACACGACTACTACCGATGGTTGGAGTTTGAGTGTTGAGGTTGGAAGTGTATCTATCGAGACTGTAGATCTAGTATCGTCTCGAGTTAGTTTTGCAGCTGGATGTAAGGATTTCATCGATCTCTGAAGGTAACTTGTTAAGGTTTGGAGTCTATCTTTGAAGTTGGATGAGTAGAGTTGGATCTGTCGGTTAGGAAGAAGTGAATAATGGTATCTTGATACCTCAGGAATTAGTACCTATGTGATGAGATGCAGTGACTATGGATGTCTTCGAAGATTTTTTCTTTGGAACAAGTTTAGGAAGTATGTCTGCTTCGATGTTGTGGCTGGGTTCAGTAGGATGTTTCTGTCTGGTTTGAGGCCCGAGTTTTCTCGAAGAGTTTTGGATTAGGAAGTATTTGGCATCGGTGTCAGCAGTGCAGTTCGAAGTGTTCTGCGCTGGCAAGAAAGTCTTCTGGTTAGTAGTTTTTCTGGAGATGGAGTTCAGAAGCAGTAGAGAAGATCCATTTCTTCGATGGATTGGCTAGATAAGTGTAAGCTGTTCTGATTGGTAAAGAGAGAACAGTTTTCTTTGGATATTGGAATGTTTGATCGCAAAAGTGACTTGCGATAGTTTGAGTGTTCTCTTGAGTTATCAGAGGTTTGTCTGCATCTGGAGGTTGAGTTTTCTTATCGACTGGATTCCAGGAATGCTATCGATAGTTCAGTTTAGGAGAAGGATGACTTCTAGAGCAAGGGTTTGGTGAAGCAGCTTAGGATCAGGTGGGACATCTGATTTTTCTTTTATAGATCTTTTGAACCATATTTCTGAGATGCGTTGTCCAGTTTGTGCTTGTGTTCTTCATCAGCATTTTCTTCTATTCCAGATCAGAGATGCGCAGCAGAAGCAGTTTGGGAGTGCTTTAGTTTTGTCTTTTCCGGATAGGAAAAGTAACTTAGTCTTCTGATGTTTGTGGAATAGAGTTGGTGTTCTTGGTTTGGATTGATCTTGAGGAGAACATTATGTTGGGTTGTTTTGGTCCAGTTTGTTTCTAGAGACATCAGCGAAGGTTGAGCTGATCGGGAGAGATGAAGGCAGCCCAGGATCGTTAGGAGAATTTTGTGGATAAGAGACGAAGGAATTTGGATTCCAGAGTCGGAGATTTGATTTTGGGTAAGTTTTCTCCGATCCAAGGAGCTTTAAGACTGGGTAAGACTGGGTAAGTCAGCTCCGAGGTGTTTTGGACCTTTTCTGTGTTCTAGTGAGGATTAGTGTTTGATTTTCAAGGTTGAATTGCCAGTTTGGATAACTGGGATTCGATGTGTTTCATGTATCTCTAAGGGAGTACGTGTATGATTTATCTCTGGTTGTGGAACCAACAGTTCAGAAGGATGTGATTGTTGAGTAAGACTTGTCTGTACTCTGATATCCTATTCAGTTTTGTAGATCTAGTTGGATAGGAGCTCTGTAGCTTAATAGTATAGATTGTTTTGGATTCTGTAGAGCAAGTATCCCGACATTTATATTTGGGAAACTCTAGGAAATCATATCCAGAATTTTGTCTGGATAGTAAGATTTGTTTGTTTGAGTGAATTGGTTGCTATGGTTGTTAGTATATGATTGATAATATATGTTTGTATTTTAAAATAAAATCTTAAGATAGATTATTAAATTACCTTTTCTTTTAAATTTCGGGGACGAAATTCTTTTAAGAGGGGAGGAATGTGATATCCTGGAATTTTGGCAATATAAATTTAATAATCTGTGTTAAAAACTAAATTGATTTGATAATTTTTGATAATAAATTTTGAATTGATCTAATAGTCTTCTTTTAATAAATATTTAAATTAGAAGATTTTATCTTTTTAAAGTTAATAAACTATTTTCTGTTTATAATATATATAATTGTATATATTGTAAATAGATAAGCTTTGATTTGGAAATTAGGAAATGAATCAATTTTCTAATTCTAATTTATTTTTGGTAAATTGAAAATTTGATTTAAATTTAACATTTAGCTTTTTAAACCAATTTAATAAATAATTATATGGTTTGTAAATACTTAAAAGTAAATGTTATTTGTTTAAAATTTTATTTAATTAGCTTAAATATGAATTTAAATTAGATTAACATGAAAGTTTTGTTTTATTTTCTTTTTAAAATATTGCTTAAAATTATATATAAGAGTTTAAAATGCAATTTACATACGATCTTAATATATTGAGTAAAATAAATGATTTATAATCTCTTTTATAAATCATTTTAAAATTGTTTAACTTGTTATTTTCAAATAATAATTATAATACTTAGTTCTAATGAATATAAATAAATTTTGTAAGAAATAGGATTTGTTATTTTTAAATTTAATAAGAGTTATATATGCATATATATAATTTGATTTTTAAATTGGATTTTTTTAATTTAATTTAAATTTGAATTTAATGTTTTGAAATTTAAAAGAACAAATACTTAAAATATTTGAATAAGCTTTTATTTATATTTTTTTTGTTTCATTTCTCTTTAAGTAAAAAAGGAAATTTATTTATATACACATAAGAAATAATAAATTAAGATTTAAAGCTTTTATAAATAATTTAAATTAAATTAAAAATACTCTTAAGACATGTGTAAATATCTTAACATCCAAATGACATGTGTTAAGTCATAAAATAAACAAAGTGACAAATGTTGAATTTAAAACAAGTGTCCTATTTAAATTTTATTTTTCTATTATTTTAATTAAATCAAAATCTACTTATATAAACACATCTCCTCCCAAGTCATTTTCTATTCTTTTTTTTTCAAAACTTAAGTAATCTTCAGCTGTAAAGATCTGAAATCATCTTCTTCAAAATAGAAAACTCTGTTCAAACATAATCTGTAATCCCCTCAAAAACCAAATCAAAAAGCAATATTTCCCTCTAACCAAAATAAACCAAAAGCTATCTGAATCATCTTCAAACCTGAAATTCATTTTGCAAATCAAATATAACCTGAAACTCTTCTCTTAAAAAAATCTGGAAATTAACCTGATCATCAAATTACAATTCTAAAGCCTGCAGATCTCCTCCATTTCTGTTTTAAATCAACCAAGCCTGCAATTTTTTTCTGGAAACATGCAAATGTAATCAGGGAGCAAAAGCAATGCAGTGAATCAAGATTAAAGTTTTAAAAAGCAAGCATGCAACTGAGTTTTAAGATCTTAAGTACTGCAGCAACTTGAAGCTTTCAAATTAAATCACCATTCAGGTTCAAGTTTTTCAAAAAGCAAGGTGCTCTGCTCATAAAATTACTGGTGAGTAACATTTTTTATTATTAAATAAACTTACTAAATATAGTTGCTTGATTTATTCCTGTGATAATCATGTTTGAAGTGGATAAATATGATAGAATTATCTGTATAAATGTTCGGGTTTCTGAATGCATGTTTGGGTTGTGATGTGTTCTTGCCTGTTCTAGAATTCCAGGTTTAAATCCTGATCAAAATCATGATCTCATGTTCAAATCCTTGTTAAGGTTTAAGATTCAAACAAAGTATGGTATGTAACATAAGTTAAAGTTTTAATTTTATTTAATATGAAGAAAAAACCTGTAATGTCTCTGAAAACACAAGATACAACAGAATAAACTTTTGAAAGTAAGAATTTGATCATTCAGATTCTTTGATTCAAGAGTATAAACCGATTACATTAACAAAACTTGAATTTTAAAACTAAAATTAGAATTTTTAGTTTGAATATGATTAAGTATTTATGGTTTAACCAGAAATCATGTTTTGGGTTGGAACTGTCAATCTAGGAGGTCGGGTTGGCCAGTGTTTTCTTTGGTGATGAAGTGATGATCGAATATTCAGGGAAAAATAGATGGAGGTGGATCTAAGCATTGAGGCAGTAATGATTTAGGATTGAAATTTATAACCCTAATTTCTTTAGTTGATCATTAATTTGATCGCCGCAATTTCTAGAGGCAACCGAGCTTTTCCAGATTTAGGGGGATGATTGATGGGGTGTGAAGAGGTCGTGGCCGGAGGTGAAGCTACTCTGGTGGTCGGAATCTCGTGTTGAGGTGATTTCCAGGTTTCAACATTGATCCAATTTTTATCTCGAAAGCTTGTTTTTGGTTTTGGGGTTCTGCAGTTTATTTGAGGGTCGGAATCGAGATAGGAGGTGATCGCTGACTTGCGCGTGTGGTCGCGAGAGGTCGGAGTTGGCGGCAGTGGTGGTGCAGGTGCACGGTGATCATGGGTATCAGCTGGTATTTTGGGGAAATTGGTTCCCGTGTTTTGTATTGGGTTAATTCGTGATTTGCTCGAAGCTTTAGGTTGTTGGACTCGAAGACATTGTGATATGGGCTCGGGTATTTTATTGATACAGGGTTATGTATAAACTGTCAATACTTTAAAGTTTTAATGTTTTCGAAATAAAGATGCTACTCGAGTTTTACTTGAGATATTTTGTGTTTTTGCTCGGGTTAGGCTAGGGTAGGCTCAAGTGGTTTCTTTGTGATTCGAGTTAGTGTTGTTGCAGATTAAAATCCTGTTCTATTTTCAAATTTTAAAACTGAATTTTTAAGTGTAAAGCAAAGATTAAAATATGTTTTAAATCTAATTTAAATAATGGATTCAAGTTTCATTTGAATCATAGATGGAAATGAATAATTTTTTTAATTCAAATTTGTTTTAAATAAACTTAAAGGGGTTAAATGTTTAAAAGTGTTTTTAAAGGGATTTGAATTTAAATTGGGGTTTGAAATGAAAAGAAATGTTTTAAACAAAGTTTAAATCTGATTTAAATCTGAATTTGAATCTTTGGTTTAAAATAAATTTGAATTTTATAAATTTAAGTGTTTAACAAATTGAATGATAAAGTAAAATTTAAATGTTTGAATTTAAAAAAGAATTTGATTTAAACTCTTTTAAAATTTCTTTTATAAGAGAAAGTACTCTTTATCATGTAAATTTAAAGGTTTTTAATTGATTTTAAATTTGTTTAAGATAAATTGAATTTCATTTTGATACTTGAATTTAAAATGAAATTTGAAAATAAATTTAGAAATGAATGTTTTCAAATATATTTGTGGATGATAATTTAACCATAGATAAGGAAAAAGTTTTATCTTAAAGTTAAATTATAATTTAATGATTTGTTGTTCATTTAATTATTATGGTAATTAAATAGATAATTAATTTATTTGATAAATTAATGAAATGGATAATTACTTAAAGTAATTAAGGGTTTTAAACTTAAAAGTTTAAGATTAATTATTCTTAGAATAATTAACTTGTAATTTAAGAATTGTTACTTAAATAAGATTAGATTTAATTAATGATTAGTAATTAATTAATCAAATAATAAAGGATTAATTAAGTTACAGTTAACACTTAATTAATTAAATAATTAAAGGTTAATTAATGGGTTATTAATGATTAATTAATTTGTAATTAATAATTATTAAAATAAGTTAATTACTTTAGAAGAATAATTGATGAATTGTTAATAGTTAATAAAGGTTATTAACTAAGGATTATTTAATAATTAATTAATGTGATTAATTTTTAATAATTGATTAGATTCATTAATTTAAAGATAATCATTTTGTGATTTGTGAAGTATAATTACTTAATGTAATTAAATGAAGAGAAATTACTTAGGAAAGTAATTAATCGGTAATTACTGGATGTAATTAATTGAAGTGATTTGTTGATGAAAGTAATTTGAGCATAATTACTTTGTAAAATTAATCAGGGGATTAATTAGAGATTATTAATTGACGAGTAATTTATTTATTTTGGTGAAGTAATTAAGGATAGTTAATCACTGAGTGGAGTTAATCAAGAGTGAATAACAATTATGGTTTAATTGAAGATTAATTACTTAATGTAATTAATTTAAGTAAAAAATGTAATTAGAGATCATTAATTATTATAATTATGATGTAATTAAAAATAGATTTATTTGGAAATAATTAATAAATGAAGGAATTAGTTAAGGTAATTAATTAAGGATTAATGTAATTAATTATAGTTAATTAATTAATTAAATAAGGAAGTAATTAAAGATTAATTACTGTATTTGGTTAAGTATAATTAATTTGAGAAATTAATTAGTGGATAATTACTTGAATGTAATTAAAGGTTAATTAATCAGAGATGATTAATTAAAATGAATGATTGGTTAATGATTAATTAATTTATTGATAATTAATTAATAATGATATAAGAAAGTTTGATAATGATGAAGTAATTAATTTAATTTACTTTAAATTAATTAGAATGATGTAATTAATTTAATTCATTTTAAATTAATTTTATTTGGCATGTTTATTAATCATTGCTTATATATGGATGGATGATATTGGTTGCCATGAATGATTTGAATCTCAGATATGAGATAAGTAATGTTGAGTGATATGGATGCATCGATTGCATTGTGAGGATGATTTGGATTACCTTTTGATAATGATAATATGGATTATCTGTTGTGATGATAATGTTGATTATCTATTGTGAATATGTGAATTATCTATTTGTGTGTATATAGATAATTGAATTGTTTTAAACTTTTAAACAACTTAGCCTTAAAAGACACGCTTTGAATTTCGATAAGACAGGGATCCGGTTTCCAGATTTGGATATCCGAAAACCACATCGATCCAAATTAACGATAGGTCGTGAATCTCAAGTGAAGAGTGAAAACTCGAGGTGTAAGGACTATTCGTCAGTATAACTCTGAGGGTGATTCCGAGATGAGTTTGACAGAGCAGTACTTTCATATTTGAGATGAAGATTCATAGTGCAAGGGTTATCGTCGTTAACTCTGAGGGTGATTTCAAAATGAGTGTAACGAGATAATGCCTTCGGATTCGTTCGAACCTGGAACGAACTTGTATGGATTGAATGCTTTCAGATCATCGTCAGGTAGACGATGAGCATTCTAAGAGGTGTGTTCTCTAAAGGTAATCGTAGCCTCAAGCCTCATCAACCGGGAATGGCTAAAACAGCGGAGGTGCAGCATGGCTAAGTGGGTCATTCCCAAGTAGGACGAGATTTTCCCCTGTCTAGAAGTTCCTTTTTATTTCGGCTGTGTGGGTGGTTGGAACGTACGCCAACTGCGGGGTTGTCTTGTTCGGGACTGTCCAGTAAGGGATGGTTCCGGTCTTGTGTTGCAGGGGATTGGGAGTGATCCTCGTACGTTGATCTAGGCCACGTACTATGACAGGCGGTGCACCGGTAGCCCTGCCATTGATGGAATCCAAAATCCAATAAGTGCCAACGGTTTTGATTGTATTACCCACTTTTGTGGCTAGTGGCTGGAATTTAATAGATGTAACAATTTCGGCTATTTCATATTTACTTGAAAACCCTAGACCTATTATAATATCACTGGATTTCCTATCAAATGTTTTGGTTAGCGTAAGGTAAAAACTTTTCCATGTTTACGTGTGGGAAGTCTTACGTGATACCTTTCTTTTCAAAGGTTTTTAAAAGTTAAGCAACTTTAACCTGTTACTCACACCAGACCCATGTCTGATCCGGAGTTTATCTTCTGTTTTCTTAAACTCTTGGGTACTCAAAATTTATGAGTAGCCAAGGGATTCAGGTTAGCTTTGACGAATTCTGGAGGAGCAAATGGGGCAGGAGGCTTCTACGATATACATATATAGTTTTCGCTGTGTGTTCTCTGTGTTGGTATCTCTTTGTTGAGTTGTATTGAGATGTAATTACTAGACAGGTGTTTATAACTGTCTAGTATGTGTTGTGTAATCTGTGTACTCTGATAGTTGTTGTATATGATACTATGTTATATTATGTTATTAATATAATTTATTTGTTCCGCTGTTGAGATTATGATGTTGTTTCTTCTTTCTTCTCTTTTCTATCCCTTTCTTTCTTCAAGATGATGCAATTTTCTGTGGTTAGAAAGTCGGGTCGTCACAGGATAAGTTAAAATAAATTTCTAAATTTGTTGTACATAACTATTAAGAAATGAAAATCATAACCTGAGATGCGTGATTAAATTTAACTTAAGTCAAGATAAATATAACGAATTTTGAAATGAAATTTAACTAAAGCAAGGTTAAATGAAATTGAAATAGAATTCGATTTGCAAAGGATAAGTGAAATGAACTAATAAAATAAATTAGAAAAAATGGAAATGAACTTAAGTTTTAAAATGAATTAACTTGTTTTGAAATGTTGTTTGCTAGAAATAAATAAAATTGATGGTGATAATGAAATAAAATTAGGAAAGTGAACCAGTAAAATGAATTAATGTAATGAATTAACTGAATTGGGCTAATGAAGTAGATTAGTAAAATGGAATAATGAATGTTCAATAAATGAATGTTAATTAGTTGGATGCAACTCAATTGAAAATAAATGAACTGAATGAAAATCAATTTAATGTGAATAGATGAGTGTAAGTCAAATTAATATGAATATTAGAATTTGATTTAAATTGAGTATAGATCAATTGAATTCAAATGGATTGAATGTTAATTAATTAAATGGTAGTAAAATATGGGTGAATAAATTGGAAGTGAATCAATTGAATGTTAATAAGAAATGAAAGTATGTAAATGTAATTTTGACATTTGAAAATGCAATTTATACGATAACAAAAAATTGATTGGATGTTATTTGTTTAATAAGTTCTCTTGTTACATTTGCTAAAATTGCATATAGTCAAGGTATAGTCTATGTTATATAGTGATATATTTTTCTGTGTACATATTTTCGTTGTTTGTTGAGTGATTAGTAGGTGTGGATAGCGTATGCTTTGCATTTGGAGCTCGCTTTCGTGTTATATTAATGGCATATCTCGCTAATGCTAAATAAAAGGTACATATCTTGGATTACATACAATAATTTTATATTTTTCCCTACGGGATGCCTCATCCTCGAAGATGAGATGTATATTTATTATTATATATACATTGTAAATTTTTACGATCGAGCCGCTCAAAGGAAATGCTGGTGAAATTTTTCGTAAATTTAAGGAGTTAGAAAATTTTTGAGAAATTTTCGAAAAAAATTTATAGCTAAAATTTGGATTTTAATTTTATAACTTAGAATGGTATTGGTTGGTGTTGGAAATTTAATTATGAAATTAAATACTTATGAAATTATGATAAAAAAATTTAATTAACTAGTTTTTAAAGCAATTGGGTTTACGCATTTTTCGTATTTCAAAATTTTCGAGGACGAAATTCTTTTAAGGGAGAGAGAATGTAACGACTCAAAATTTTAATCATTTGAATTTACAATATTTAATTGAGTTTAAATATTGAAAGGTTAATTTTACAAATTTATGGATTTCAAAATATAGCCATTTAATTGATAATTAATTGTTGAATTTGATATTTGGGAATATTTAAAATAATTGAATCTTGAATTTAATGTGAATGAAAATGATTTCAAAAGTTGATCTAAAATATATTTGAATAAGAAGGAAGACAGTAGACTTTTAAATTGGATAAATTAGGAACAAGACATCAAATTGTGGATTTATAATAAGATGTGGAATGATGTTTTAGAAAATAGTTGATTCTATTTTGCAAATGAAGGGTGTGGGTACATTAGAAAATGTTCAACGATATTTTATAAATTGAAAGGAATTTTGAAAAGAAATTTATACCCATAGAAGCAAGGCTAAAATGGCTAAAATTATATTTTGAATGAATTTTATGAATAAATGATATTTATAAAGGGATAGGTTATAAATGGAGTTCATAAATAAAAGAGATTTTATGAAATGAAGTTTCATGAAAACAGAAGAAATTTATGAATATAATTTTTTAAATATGGAAATGATCATTTTGGAAATTAAGTATGGATTTTTACCAAGGGAATATAATTATGTTTTAAAGGTTGTTATTATATTAATACTGTTTAAATGGTTTATCAATATTTTTATATTTTGAAAAGATCATTATTTAAATCGCTAATATGGTTTGAAATTAATTTTAATTATTTATCAATAAAGATTTGGAAATTAATTATTAGTAATTATTATAGATGTTAATGATAATTTATTATTGTTCATTTAAAACGTTTGAAATTTATTTATTACTATTTTTAAGATGTTTAAAGTTAATACTTATTTATTTATAATGTTTTTTATTATATAACGGTGTTTGTAGAAATAATAGTTATTTATTTATAAATGTTTTTTATATTTATAAATAAGGTTTTATCAATAGATTTGGGCTTTATAAGAGAAATTTATAAAATGTTTCGATGATTTAAAGAAGAATCATTTATAATATATGAAGAGAGTTTTGCAAATTGCTTTAGATAATTATAGAGGAGATTTATAAATGGATTACAGGTCTATATGAAGAGCTTTATAAATAATTGCATGGATTATAAAAATATTGACTCGAGAAATGATATTTATAAATGGTTTTAGAAGGATAAAATAGTTTTATAAATGGGTTTTTTGAGATTGGTAAGCGATTTGTAAATGATTTTGGAATTGCATAAAAAGGGAGTCTTTCTCTTTTTTTTTGAATATACTTATAGCGTTGAGGTAAATATATGGATATTCTCCAAGTATTGAAAATTTAGGGATTGTTGATGTGTGCGCATATACACACACACACACACACACACACACACACACACATACATACATACATATATATATGAAAAAGGATTTTGAGGCGAATATTACAAGGAGAATTTAATTTATAAAAGATTAATTAATAAAGGTATAGTGTTGCTTGGTGCTAACCAATGCTGGTTTTCCCTATGGAATTAAATTTCTGATTGAATATTTGTTATTTGATAATTAAATAACCGACTATCAAAATTTGACCCAAAAGTAACATCCTTAAATTTTTGATAAATAGAATAATGATGATAAGGGTATTGAGACTTGAATAAATCATCTAAAGGTTTGTGCTTAATAATAAAATAAATGGGCTTTAAATTGGTTTAAAGGTTAATTAAGCTACACATGGGCATATTAGTAAAATAGCCTCTTTATCATACATGACTATACACATCTCACCCTTGTCCATTCACGTTCCATTTTTTAATTTTCACAAACGCAAATCTAAAACCTAAAAGTCGGCCATTGCTAAGGAAGAAAGGAGGAAAATTTATCTAAAGCTAGGAAGGATTAATCAACAAAAAAATCTCAAATTTCTTATTATATCTAAGGTGAATAATAATTTTATACCATCTCTATTTTATTCTATGATTATATGTTTTTGGATTTATGAATAAATTCATTCTTGTGATGTTATGGATGAAATGCTTGAACTATATTATGGTTGATTTTTTTAATTCACTTACATATGAATTTCATTGTTTTAGGGTAAAACCGAAAGTTTATGATTTTAGAATGCCTTGTAAAAAAAATTATGTTAAGTAAAACATGATTTTGGAGATGTGTTTTAATTTTCAGAATTTTTCAAGCTATAGAAAATTTATTATGAATCTCTAAAGGAAAATATGATAGAATGGGGTTTAAAATTTATGTCGAGAATTTCATAGAGAAATCGGGTCTGAAATTTAGTTTTTTGATTACATAATGAAATTGAATTTTTTTGATTTTTGTGGATTTTTCCCAATTGATTTGCTAAGAGAAATAAATTATTTTAAAGTATGGACTTCTCTAAAATGGTTGGTTTTGTTATATAGAAGGGCTTAATGTTATATTCCTTCGATTTAGATCTGATTAAATGCAGCAGTTTTAAATGAAAGTATTTGAAAAGTTTTGTGGTAACCAATCATTGATTTACAAATAGGCAAGTGGTGTAAAGAAATTATCAAAAGTGTCAAAGTTTCAGCCTTTAAATCAGAAAAGTAGGTTCCGCCTCTAACAGCAATACCCTTCGACTCAATTTACACTGCCCCAACTCAGTCGAAACCCACTCATTTGAAACCTACATAGTCAAAACTAAACCAATACACAAAGTATCACTTAGATGGTACGCGGTAAAATGGAAGAAAGACGGAAGCTTGGTGTCGAAAGGTATGCTTCCGGAGAAACCCGGTTTTGTTTTCAAAAGATAAGATCTTTCCTTGTTTTACTTAAAGCTTTCGACATTGTCAAAATACGTGCTTTCTAAAAGGTTTTATAAATAGCTTTTAAAGATGGTTGTTATACTATATAAGGTGTTAGCTTTAGAAGGGGTACTTTTTATTTAAATAAGAGCTTTCGAAAGGATTGGTTTCGACCAAGTCAAAACCTAGCCACTAATCTTCCTTTCGACTGCATTGATGATATCTATGTCGTCGAAGGGTTACCTCTGCTTTAATCTAAACTAAGCCTTTCCTTGAATGATTGCGAAAGGGGTTGAGAGTGTCGAAGTAATGGAGTCAAAAAGGGTTTCGACTCTATCCTTCAAAGTTTTAATTTAAAGGTTGTCGCTTTCGACTAGATGGTTCCGACACCATCAAATTTTTTCCCCAAACAAATTTATAAGGGTTTCGAAAGAGATACTTTTGTGTATAATGACTTGACCCAAATGATGTTTTAAAGAGTAAACCCAATGCTTTCGAAAAGGATACTTTCATTTGTTTCGAAGCTATGTTTAAAAGGATGTTTTGATACCTTCAAAGTTATATTTGATTTCCAAGAAGAATATTTATCAAAGACTTCGAAAGGTATGTATTTATGTTTTGAAAAGAAGTTTTTGCTTTCGACCGAAGTCATCCAGAAGTTTCAAAAGAGATGTTTTTAAGATTACAAAACATAAACCTAATCTCAATTTGATGGAATAACCATGGCATAAATAAATAAAGGGTTCTGAAATAAAGAGGTTTTCATGGATTATAAAGGTTAAAGAGCTTAACCAAGATATATATATATATACACACACACACATATATATAAGGTAATAAACCACAGGTGTTAGTATTAATTTTTGTTATATGTATACTTATTCACATTGTTATTAACCCATAACTGTATTTTGGGGGAAGGGTAGACTAAACAACTAGGTTGACCCAGGAGTGAATACAACTTAAGAAATGTTAATTCAAGATATTGGCAGGGGCCAATAGGTTCGCAGTAAGCCTATGAAAACTGTGTATAACAAATGATATATGCAGCGGTTAATAGGTTCATAGTCATCCCATGAAAACTATGACTTGATACTATCAAGGGCCAATAGGTTTGTAGTTAGCCCGTGAAAACTATACCCGGATTAAGATATTAACAAATAGTCAATAGGTTCCTAGTTAGTCCATGAAAACTAGGAAAAGAAATTATGAAATTGGAGTTACCAATAGGTTCTTAGTGATCCCATTAAAACTATGAAATTGGACAGATAGTCCCTAATCATTTAGCATGTTAATAATGACTCTTAAAACTATAATTGAGATAGATAGACAGAATGAATGGGGATGGGCAATCTAGAAATGATTCACTTATTTTGCATATCATCATAATATTTTGAAATACTAAGTTTTTAACCATTGTGGATGCAGAAGCATGGTTTTATATGTGTTTTAGGATACTATTGAGGGAAAAACCCATTTCACTAAGTGGTATGGTCTCACTATATATCTAAATAGTTTGAGATGGAAGATTATTATTCATTGCAGGCTTTACGTCTGACTTGAAGTTTTTGTTTTCCCCTTAAACTCTCAGGTACTCAACTAATTTTGCGTAGGTTGAGAGTTAAGGTCTTCAGATTTTCTTTTAGATGAATAAAGCTTTAGAGGATGTGCAGGAGGCAAGCTTGTTATTAGAGTTCTCATATTTTCGTTGTGTATTTGATTGTAAAGGCGAATTATTTTAGTACCTTATTGTATATAATCTGATAATCCAGGAGGGCATCCTCATATGTCGCTCTTGGCATATTTAGCATTAATTATAGTGAAAATAAGGAACACATCCCTAAAATCAAACTTAATACACAAAAAATCCTCCAAAAAAAGATATAAATTACATCCTTATTTTCAAATATTGCAATTTTCTTCACTACCCCTCTATTATAAGGCTGAATGTTTGTTCTTCATAGGTGGATGTTATTCTCACATCCATAATTAAAATTTGCACCCCATTAATTATCAATCTTTGAAACACAATAAGTTTTTGCAAAAACGATGGATTAACAAACCGTTTTCACTGTTAAATCACAAATTTTATTATCTTACTGATGATGGTATTATGCATATGTAAAAACAATGGCAGCCCGAGTTATTCATGGATTATATGGTATGATTGCCGACAATTCAGCAATTATATGCAATAATTGTAGAAAAGCCTACAATAATATGGTATAGTTGCACTTTAATGGTTACTTGGAACATATTATTTGATATAATTACGTAAAATTATGCAATTATATGGAATAATTGCATAAAAGTCTACAATTATTCCATTTAATTATAGAAAAGTCTGCAATTATATGGAATAGTAGCATAAAAGCCTGCAATTATTCCACTGAATTGCATAAAAATTTGCAATTATTCCATACAATTGCATAAAAGTCTGCACTTATATGGAATAATTGCTGACATTTGAAGAAAAACTGATGATTATATTGTATAATTGCAAAAAATGACAAGTATACAGAATAATTGCAAAAAAATTGGCAGCTATATGGAATAATAGCAGAGAAGTCTGCAATTATTTCATATAATTGCATAAAATTCTGCAATTATTCCATATAATTTTATAAAAGTCTACAATTATATGGAATAGTTGGTGATATTTGAAGAAAAATTGATGTGTTTCAATAATTGCAGAATTGTATGCAAATATATGGAATAATTGTAGCCTTATTGCAAATATGATATTTTTTTGGATCAACAATGGAAATATTGTAAAATTTATGATTTTTTGGTGAAAAAGGTATGCTGATTCGATGTTTCTACAGAAAGTTGTGCGTGTTTAAATGCTAAAAAGGTAAAAGGTATTTGAGTCTTTTGGAACAGTCAGATTTTAAAATAGAGACTAGAAATATAAGTTTATTTTAGGGAGGATGATTTCTCTATATTGAAACTTAACAGGGATATGAGCCAAAATATCCCTTAATTATACTTTATCTGAACGTGGTCTGCGTAATGGGATTACATAATCAATTTGAAATATTTTGAAATGGAATGTGAAATTTGTTGTTGTTTAAAATTTTCCATATTCTTGTGTTTCTATGTGTTAATGTATCTAATATCGCTATATTTGGTGGCCGAGGATTGATAACTATGGATGACTGCAGCATCCGTAGCCATTAGTTTTGGGCCTCCAAGTAGGGGTATATTACATAAAATGTAACTTTTGAAATATCTTGGAGAAACACATGAGTTATATGGCATAGTCATCTCTGATGATGCTGTATTTTGAGTATAAATCTTCTTTCATTCTCCTAGGACAATGATAAGGAAATCCATCCACTAACAGTTAGAAGGTGATCTCCACTTTTATCTTTGATTGTTTATTTCCTAAAGAACAGGGGTTGAGTTTATCGGGAATTATCAAAAAGTTGTTACAAAGAGACCGGAATTGGGTATGTTACTCGAAAACCACTTCGATCCAATGAATGCATTTCGAAGTAAAGACATCTTAAAGATGATGGAATTAAAGACGGAGCTCTTCAGTGTTTCGTTCAGTCCCAGAACGAACTTGTATGAATTGCTGCTGATATTGCATTGTTGCCTGGAGGCCAGTGTTAGCATTCCAAGTGGGAATTTCTATAAAAAGTTAAAACATAGCCTCGCACCTCATCAACAGGGAAATGATAAAAATCGGGCATGCGGCAAGGCCAAGTGGGTCACTTCCATGTAGGGTATGGTCATTCTAAATCTAGATGGGTTGTTACATCTCATTTGTATGCTTCGGGGCCTAAAGCGGGGTGATCATCTTCGATAATACTAGTAAGTGGTAGGCCAGTCCAGTGTGGTAAGGGTATAAGACGTTCTTATTAGACCTCGGTGCATTTATCTAGAGATGTACTTTCGGAAGGTTGTTCCTTACCTTGTCATAGTATGAAATCGAATCTCCAATACGTGCCTTTACGGTTTTGATTGTAGAATCTAGTACGCTGGATTTTAATTAATGTAACAATTTTGGCTAAGATTAATAAGTACTCATATCTATAAAATATTATAATATCATAGAGTTTCGTATAAAATGTTTTTTATATCGCAAGGTAAAAACACGTCCATTTTTATGTGTAGCATGGTCTTATAAGATACTTTGATTGCAAAGGTCTTCTATTACTTAAAAATCAAATTAGGCGTGTTTCTCTCACGCTGATTTTCCAGACTGACTCCGATATTATTTTATTATAATGCTCGGATCAGACCGAGCATATTTTTAGATTGCATTGGATGCATCTGAGCTCAGGAGACGAGTTGGAGTCTTCGAGTCGTATTCACATATATGTTATTTTTCGCTGCTTTGTTGTTGAAATCATTAGCAATTGTGAGAAAATGCTGTTATAACTATCCAGGCTGATGATAGTGGATTGTTGTTATACTTTAATGGTTGTATGTATATAACAGTTTCTCCTTTGTAAAGATTATTGATTTTATATCATATGTCATTTCGCTCTGATTGTGAGATTCTATGTTGTTTTTAATTTCTTTCTTCTTCTCTATTTCTTTCCTCTTTCTTTCCCATAATTATCCATCTTTCCGTTTGATTTGGGTTGGACATGTGTGGTATGTTGTCGGCTTGAATTATACAGGTTGGCGGGTCGTTACACTTGTATCACAGGCTATGTCATCTAGATTAGTACTGAAGTAACTACATATGATCATAACATACTAAACTTGTACTTATTCAGTAGACTTTCATCTGACCCATTCCCTTTCCTCCTTTTTTCCACCACAAGTGGACAAAGCAGCAGTTGATTAGTCCATTTCTGATACTTGAAAAGTTGAGCTTATCTTTGGATGCTGCTTTTTAACATATTTGCTCTCCTTGTATTTATCTATGTTATCAGTACAGACTAATTCTTTTTTCAAAGTTGGAGTGATATTTTCTATATACTCTTTATCAGATCACGTACTAATTTTCTAAGACTGCGATTAGGATATTTTATGAGATGGATATCGTTCTGTGTTATATATTTTGTTTCTTCCGTTGCACATTCTGAAAGTGTAGTATATTATAGATTATATATTCATTTATGATCTTTATGATGTAGAATGTTATATAACCCCGATAATCTGCATTTAATGACATAACGCAAGTCCGGAATTCACACTAGGCTTTGGATAGGTGTGTCTGGAGGTGCAGATTATCACGATCAAGAGGATATTTTTTCTATAACACCAAGAAACAGAATGATTGTTTCTCCACATGCTATCTTTTTTGAAATAGAATTTCTATCAAAAGAAATTAATAGCGAAATTACAAATTTGGGTGAAATCCGAGAAACTAACACAGGGGCTAAACCAATAGGAGAATCAAATTCACCGTTATACTAAAACATTCAACATACTAAAAGGTCTAACAGAAGATCTCATGCACTAGAGAGATACTACGATCTTCTCATGCATGGCTAGAAAGAGGTTCGGTATTAATAAACAATACCCCTCTCTCATTCAAAAAAGCAATGCGGAGTAAATACTCTGCACTTTAGCTTGAAGTTATGAAATTCGAAATAGATTTCATGTGCGACAAAAAAATTTGAAATATGGGTGACATACTTAGAGGAATAAAATCCATCATCTAAAAATGGAGCTTTAACAAAAGGCTAAATGCAGATGGATATGTAGATACTTATAAAGCAAGACTCGTTATAAAGGGGTTTCGTCCAATTCAAGGTGTTGATTATAAAAAAATATATTCGACCGTAGCTATGCTTAAGCCATGCAGATAATGCTTATCATTGCCATGTTCTATGAATATGAAATATAGACAATGGATGTGAAAAATGCATTTATAAATGGTGATTTAGAAGAGAATATTTATATGTTGCAGTCCAAAGGTTTTGAGATTAGTGGAAGTAAGGGCAAGGCATGCAAATTGTTGAGGTCAATTGATGGCATTAAAAAAGCTTTAAGGAGTTAGAATAAGTATTTAATAAGGTAAACAAACAGTTTAGTTTTTATCATAATACAGAGGAAGTATGTATATGCCAAATAAAGGGGAAGTGCTATATTTCTAGGTGATGTATGTCGATGGTTTGGTCCTGATTAAAAATGAAATTATGTTGTTGCAATCAGTGAAAGCATGACCGTCCAAGAAATTATCCATGAAAGATTTGGGAGAAGCGACCTAAATACTTGGTGTAAGGATTTATAGAGATAGATCAAAGAGGTAGCTAAGATTGTCCAAGTCTCAATATATAGGTGCCATCTAAAAAGGTTCAGTATAAAGAATTCTAAGCGCAGAAATATTTCGACACAATCTGGAATCATCCTTTCTAAAAAAATACTCCTCATACCAATGAAGAGAAATGGAATATGAAAGAGGATACTATATGCATCTACATTCAGTTCCCTGATGTACGCTATGTTGTACCAGATTGGATGCGGCTTATGCATTAGGATGCGTAAGCCGATATTAGTATAATCTGGTGTGAAGCAGTTGTAAAATTTATTCTTAAGTATTTGAGAAATACCAAGGACTTATACATCATATGCGGGAATGAAGACTATGAAGAAGTATAGAGATCTGGCTATCAGAGTGATATCGATGACGATAAATTTGTATTTAGTTATGTTTGTACATTAAATAGTGAGGCTAATACTTGGAAAAGTCCCAAATAGGAAACAGAAATCGATTCATCGAAGAAGGAAAATACATCTGCAACAACCCGCATCCTAGTGGACCAAAAATTTTGCTAAATCGAAACCCAGGTCCACTAATGTATAGATTGTTGGTTTGATATCCTGTAAATAAAATTATCAGATCAAAAACGATACAATTCACAACGGAATAGATAAAATATAACAAGTTACATAACTATTGACCAAAATTTAACACTTCCAAGGTCAAGGGTCCTTGTCGCCGCCATATATCCCCATTATCAGTGCTTATCCTTTAAGACATCATATGTGTTGTAATAAGGAGGAGATCAGAACAACATTCTGGTGACTGGTAAAATATATAGTCTATACATAACACTAGTTTATGCCAATTGTCTTCCATCTCTTGTTATGTCCTTTTATTTTTAATTAGTCATCTCAACTCTCCATACACATACGATACATCCCATTTATCCATAGTAGACTATAGCTGTGTTTGCATATGTATGTATGTAAGTATAAGCAACCCGATCCCCCATTTGACCAAAATACTATCCTAGTATCCATAATTCTGCACGATTGGGCATCATCACCAATGTCTAAGCCAAAGTTGCCTGCGCACAAGGTAGAACCAGCCATTAGTGCTTAATAACGTCATCGCTATAATTTAGTTGTATGCTATTTTTCTTCTCTTTAGGGATTTACTAACTTATCTGCTTCCTATTGTGGACTCAGATCCATGGACCACCATATACATTTTAGAAAGAACATTGTCACAGGTTAACCAGCCATGCCCTAGAAATAAACTAGAAAACAACTATAGCCATGCATTACCCAACTTGGAAACTTTAGTAGGAAGCATAATCTGTTAGGTGTAACAACGTCTTTCCCGTATTGACCGTTTTGGACTGATGACGCACACAACCTGCCTAGCTTCCACTCCTAATTTGGTGTCTGCATCCGCTAATATAGCATCGAGCTTCTTCACCATCCTAATTAGATTTCCTAAAGCAATCAAGGCAATACCTTTCTTTTCTATTTTTAAAGAAGACTCCTCTTACTATTATGGTATTCTTTTATCTATACGCAAGCGTATACTCTCCATGGGTCCAGCGGTTCGATATGTCTCACATCAATATAATATATACACAACTGCGGATAGGCCTTTGCGGTGGGCAGACGTCTATTGTGTAACACTGCTGGCCTTACATTCTAAACCATACTAATGACTAATGTCATTCTTATCTATTTAAGTTATTTATACACTTATGTAATTCACACCTGCCATAAACACACACTTGAGGCAATTTATTCTTGTATAATTATTATGCCTCTACCGTTCATTGTTGATAATATTTCTTTACTTTTCTTTGCGTTTACATCTTATTTAACTAAAGCTCATTTACCACTTTCTTTTAAATATCTTTTCTTAATTACTATCATCCGTTGTCCATTTTTTAATTATTGATTTTAGTGCCATTAGTATTCAATGAATCATACATAGTTTTACTTTATAATTGCTTTTGTCCAATTGTGTATTTTGAATTCCCTTTTCAACTATTTTTCTTATTCCTATTTACTTAACCTTTATTATTAATCAAGGGTCTTGCACTTTAATGCATTGGAACTACTCTCTCCTTTTAAAAGGAATAGTTAATGTTATAATTCTCTATGAATTACTTAAAAGAGGATTTGTGTTTTGTGCGAAATTACAAGGAATTTTTATTTTATTTTATTGAAATAGACGGTACAAAATATGAGATTTCCATTATTTTGCATATTTCCTTCATTACATTTACATTCCTTATTATTTCATACAATGCACCTTTATTTATGACTTGGATGATTCATAGAGACTTGTATAATTACTCCTTTTCATTCCAATGAATTAAAATAGGTCAAATTCTAATCTGATTAAAATCAATTACAATAATAATCAAATCTGGAATTCTAAACACAACCAATTTTATTATAACCAATTTCCATTAAATCCATTCCATAATCAATTTCATTAAGTCTATTCCATAATTATTACGCTTATACAATTTAATATCCAATTTGTTATTTATCATTCTAATCAATACGCATATTCAATTAAAAATTCCAAATAGAGATTTATATTTACTTCTTTCACATTTACAATAAAATAACAAAAACGGTTTTTAAACGCGGATGAAATAGATTTCAACGAACAAATCTAATCTTATTATAAACTATGTAATTTCCCACTCACTTTGCTTTTAGCTTTCTAAATTTTCAGATCTAAATCCATTCCCTATTTATTTAACACTCTCTTACTTCAAATCCAAAATAATAAAATGGGTATTCACTTATTAAAATTACAAATCTGGATGAACGATTGAACTAAATTTGAATTAGAGCTTTAGATTTGTGATTTTGACTTTGTTTCCATTCTGAATTTCTTCTACTCTTCTCTTCTCTTATTTCCCGCTTTTCTCCACTTATATACATATATGTAATATAATTTTAGAATTATAAAAATTATGGAGAAAAGAGGATGGCAGAGCTCCACTCTATGACCTAGAATATATATGAACAGAAGTGAGAAACTAGGCTTGTACTTATAAGGGTTTGGAGTTAACATGGAGCGTTAAATTGACCTTAGGCAATATTTAGTTTTATCTTGGACGCAACTCAATTACTATGCAAAGAAGTGAAATATTAGAGTCCACCACATTCGTTCATTTATTATTTAGAATTCATGTTTTAACACATCCATCGATCGACCATTTATTGCCTTGGGTCGACCATTGACATAAGAGCCTTACTGGTTAACTTGTGGCATGTTCTATGCATACTTAATTAGCGTTTCTGATTTCCTTTGTTCTATTCCTTTTTTAAACCATCAATATAATTTCCTTCCCATTATGACCTTTTAATGTTTAAGTTAACGTTAACTTAAATTTAACTAAAGCTAATTAACATTGATTAATTATTCTTATTTTCTTAATTACATGGAGTTAACATGAGCGTTAAATTGAGCTTAGGATACCTTTAGTTCTATCTTGACGCACCTCAGTTACTTTGCAAAGATGTAAAATATTAGAGTCCATCACGCTAATTCATTTATTATTTAAAATTCACGTTTCCACATGTCCATCGATTGACTGCCTGTTGCCTTGGGTTGACAGCTACCGGCCGACCTAGGTGCCTTATTGGTTGAGGTATGGCATGTTTTATGCATAATTTATTAGCATTTGTGATTTTGTTTATTTTATTCCTTTCTTAAACCAATGCTGTAATTTTATTTCCATTATGACTTTTTAACGCCTAAGTAAACATTAACGGTCCATAAAATTTAACTTACGCTAAATAACATTAATTAATTATTCTTATTTTCATAATTACATATATAATTATTTCCAATTCAAAAACTTCAAATGTTAACAACTCTTCCATTTTAATTTCGATTGAAAAACATTATATATAAAAATTGATCAGAAAACCGCCACAAACCCAGTAGATTAAGTTTCATGCTTAAAATCTTACATTTAATCAAAAAAATTATTTTTTATGTTATCATTTATTTCTTAATTTTTTATAAAATTATCGTAAAAATTATGGGGTGTTACGTTCTCCCCTCCTTAAAGTAATTTCATCTTCGAAATTCCTCAAGGGTTGAACAATGTAACCAAACGTTCAACCATTCTAAACTAACCAATTATTCAGTGTACAACCAATTTTTCAACCAATTGTGTACAAGTACATGATGTATCGCAACATATATGATATGCAAGCGGTTAATATACGCCTATTATTTGAACGCATTCTTCTAAATCAATTTTGAAAATATAGTGCAAATATCCTAAATATTTAGGCAATTCTATATGTATGAAAACTTTAAAAACCAAAAACTGGTTTTTGCACCCAAATTTTCTCATACTTCCACGAATGGAAATATAGTACAACCAATTTTTTATCCAACATCTACCATCCAAAATCCAAGCACGTTATTTCTACCATCCAAATTTAGAAAAGTCCATTTATCTAAATCTATTTTCTTTATGCTGAGAAAAAGGCATAGATGGAAAGTTCCATATATCTATCCTTTCTCTCTTGTGTACCCAACTTCCCACTATGCATTGGGACCTTCACTTATGCCCAAATATTTTCTTCCAACTTTTTCAATAACATTTTACATGGATAAATTTTAATTTTGAAGTTTGAGAACATGGTTATTCCAAAAACCAACTATTTGCCTATCGACATGATACATGGGAAAAGATTCCATAGCTAAAAAACTTCCATGTCACTAACCACATTTTAATTTACTACCATTTCTACTGCATTGGAAAATCCATTCTATTAAATCTGCCCGCTATTCTTCTATATCAAGTAGGCCGCATTTTAAAATTTGAAACTTTTATAATTCAAAAATGTTTTTGTATTTTTTCTTAGATATCAAATAAAATTTAAAAATTCAAAATATTCCCAAAACCCATGAAAACGGGGTTTAATCAACAATTCAGCGTCCATGGCGGACTTCATTCAATTATGCAGTAAATTTTTAAGTTTCTCCAAAAAAAATCGTTCTTTTATATTATCAACCGGCACACAAGTTCAATTACAAATTTCAGCCTATACGGCGCAGAGACATTGACCTGTGGCTATGTAACATTCTTTCCCTATCCTTCACTCACTAAAATTTATTTTATGAATTTTTTAGAACTAAAAATCTTATCTCTTTTCTATTTTAGTAGTCAGTTAAATAAATTTTCTTAATTTATTTCTTAACTTCTGCTCTGTACTATTTTCTTTCCAATTTTTGCATTAGTTGACCGTTTTTCTTGAATTTTCCTTGCCTTATTGTTTTCCTATAACATTGTGGTTTATACCAAAAACACAATAATATAACATTTCATATAATATCATATGTGTTTTTATACCAATAGAGACAACTAATACTTACAACAAAACCTTAAAGAAACAACTGCTGGAAGGAAATACAACTACTAATAGCAACTAACTACTACTACCTGTGGACCTTTTTCACGTGTAACCTTCAACAACCCTTATATCTTAACCTTCTTTTACAGCTTCTGATGAATAAAGTCTATTCATTTCTTCCATCATCACATCCAAATATGGCATAAACTATGAGTACCCACACTGTAGTGGTTAAAAATACAAACTATTCACATTTGAATAACTCATAGAAACTTGGCTTGGTGGAATAACTTTTCCTCCCTTTATCATGTATTCAACTTTGAGTCTACCAATGTCCTCTATATGTGTTTTCCATCTTATTACCCTCTGTTACCCTCTTATTATAATCCAAATCTCTTGATGATATTCTCTAACCTTAGTATTTAGTTTCTTTACTCTTGGTATTTCATAGAAGCATACCCTAAAACTCATAGAAATGTATTTTAATACCATTTATCATTCCATTTGTTGGTACTTCTTCTGGCTTGCACATATGTCTGTCAAAAAATTCATATATTCTCACCAGTATTCTTTACACTTTCGGGGATTCTTATTACTACTCCATGAGTAGTCATTGCTATCTTCTTTATAGCCTTACCTTTAACCCCATCTTACATAGGCACTCGTCTATCTACTCCGTATTTAAAATTTTGGTTCACCGTTTTTCAAAAATTAAAAACTTCAAATTGTTTAAAATTCTCAATCCCAAATCCTTTGCCTTTAAAAGTGAAACTTAGAAACCGTTTATCTAATTAGAAAATACTTAGTGTCTTAGCTTTTAAAACCTATAAATTAGGATTTATTTTTTAATTTAACTTATTCATTAAATCTAAAAGAAATTGTTAACAAATCTAATTTTAAAAAGTTTCTTTCCTTTTACTTCAAATAAACTTTTACTTTTAAAGGCCGTTTGAACTTTTGCTTCTTAAGAATTGAGATTTTTAGTGCAAACTATGTATTAAGCTTTCTTTCAAAAACTCATTTGTTACACCTAGCTATTTTTCAAAAATATACTTTATAATGTTTTTAAAACATTTTTTTAAATAATTTTTAACAATATAACTGGAGTAGACAAGGACAACTCTAATTCCAATTTTTTCTTGTCACTCTCATTATCTCTACTTTCAACCCTAATGGAGGTTCTACTAGTATATTAAGGGGACTTCTAAAAGATATGTGCCAATATTGCACTTGCTATGAAAACTTTCCAAAAAAAATTCCCTTTTAAATTTCCTATATTAGATCACTATCATTACTTTAACATAACCTCCTAAAGTTATTACTTATTACTAGCATTATTTTATACAAATTCCTTTTATTATTTTTATATTTTGCAATACTATTATTATTTAACTTCCTCTAACTAACCTGTCATGTTGTGACAAATCGAGATTTTCGACTCTCGAAAATAGACATAAATACGTTCACTGTATAACATGTCGAATATTCAAGTGCCGGAAATACCGATTTCTAGGAAAAGAAGAAATAGGCAGAAGAATAAATAGAAACAACAGCACAGAATCTCACAAACGCAGCGGATTAAAATGTTATATACAATAACAGAGCTTTATACAAAAAAACTATAATTGTTTTATACTCACAATTATCAGAGTACATCAATCAATACATCAATCTAGGCAGTTACAATAATTTATCCTGATATACGTAACTCACACAACCGAAATAACCAAGTACGTGGTATACGTTTGAAATCCTCCAGCTCGTCTCCTGAGCTCTATAGCATTCTAACCTGGATTGCTAATACTCGGTCTGACCCATGCATTATAATAAAATAACACCCGAGTCAGTCTAGAAAACTAGCGTGAGAAAACATATTCAATTTGAATTAATATTATTTTCAAATTTCTTTGAAAAACAAAGGTATCTCGTAAGACCACATCACACATAAACATGACGGGTTTTTCCCTTACGATAACCAAAACATTTTTATCAAAATCGTTTGATATTATAATAATGTCCCAACAAAGTAAATAGAAAATGGTTGAAATGCTTGCATCTAATGTTTCAGCATAGTTGCACACAATCGAAACCGTAAGGCGCTTATTGGAGAATGGATTCCATATAATAACTCGGCACTGGGGTACCACATATCACGGTACACTTCTAGAAAAATGTACCAAGGACCTCATCGGGATCCACTACAACACAAAAGTAGCAATATCTCTAACCTAGATAGAACCGAATACGTTATCACTCTGGGTGTTCCTACCCTTATCGAGAGCTCTATTCCATGCACTACCATATCCATAATTAATAATATATCTAAGGGTATTTAGAAAGGTGATAACATACCCTAATTAGGTATGACCCACTTAGCCTTGCAGTATATCCCATGATTTTCAGTCATACTGGTTGATGAGGCTTGATGCTATGATTAGCTTTTAATAACAATTTCACTAAGAATGCTAATCGTCCTCCAATGACGATGTTCTAATAGTATTCTTCCATACAAGTTGTTCTGGGTATGGACAAACTGAATCACCTTTTTCACTATCTTCACTATATCCATTCGTAACGCTCAAATCGGATTGAAGTGGTTTTCGAATAATTAAATCCAATCCGGGTCGCTTCGAAATGATCAACGAATTGGTCAAATCTTGATACTTGGTAATTTATCTGTCAATATAACATCCATAAGCAGTCGTTAGGCCCATGTTATAATTTTCCAAAACTTATTGTCAAAATATCTTTATGAGATATATATTTAAATCCCTTCAAAATTTTCAATATTTAAGACAACTCAAATACTTATTCATATAAGGATATTTCAAACCATCTCTTATTTCGATACATCGAAAAAATATTTAAAAATATATTTTTCTAATGCCTTACTTCCCAACAATTAGGAAAGTTCCATTTATTTCTCATTTCTCTAAACCCTTCATGATTTTTATTGTAAATTCCCTAACTCGTTTATAACGAATTCTATAAGTTCCAAGGTTCCTTAATTAAATCTCTTTATTCAAAAGTATATATTTGTCTCACCGAAATAAGTATATTCACAAACCATTTCCTTTAAATAAATTTGGAAAGCCTTTTAAAATAAATATGTAAAGCACCTAGCAGTATCAATCATGGATTCATAACTCAATGTTACGTCTCTATCCGAGAGAAATCCAAACTTAACTGCAGGAAATCTCTGCCTTCGATTTCGCCATGAAAGTATACCACTACTTTCTGAAAACTTATTTAATAATTAAATATACTTTTAAACAATTTAAATAATTACATAAATCTGAAATAATAATTAATCCTGATTTATTAATAAAATTCTAATCGATTTACAAGGCTTGTTTATAAAACTTATAATTCATTTTGAGAACTTAAAAATATTTAAATAACTAACTTTATGAAATATTTTTATGCTAAAACATTTTCAAATTACCTAGTTTATTAATTAAAAATCCTCTTTTTAAAACAAACTCAACTTCTCGATAAAAATATATTCTTCAATTCTAATATAATTAATCTAATATTTATAAATCTCTCTAGATTTATCACCAATCGATTTATGTCCCCAATTTCATAAATCCCGTTTTAACGTTTCCAAAAGTAATATCTATCATTTCATTTCAAACGGATTAACCCATCTCATCATAAATTCTATAACGACCCGTAAATTTTAGCGATTTAATAATGCAGTTAAACTGAATTTTTGTGAAATTTTAAATAATTAAATTTGAAAATAGAAATTTTATATTTGGGATAGTCTATATAAACATAACAAATGGTAAATTTTCATTAGATAATATAAAAGTTGATTTTATTGTAAAAATTTATTTAAATTTAAATCAGTGAATATTTGATGATAATAAAATATTTTTCAAACCTGAATATTTTTATATAATAAATTTGTAAATCATCTCTAGAGTGAGACGTCATATTTCATTTCACCAAATTTAGACTACTATTGCTCTATTTAACTTATTTTCGGCATTTTAGTAGCATTTTTGGGTATCGATATCGACTTTTGATAGAATGTTCATACTACTAATATCTGTATACCATTTTGATCGTCTTGTCGTGTTGGTCTCTGTGTTATATTCACTTCTGTGTTTTAGTGTCACGAGGCGATACCGTGATACGGTTAGCCATATCGGCCCGTATTCGAGACTTTTTGTTTTCCTGTCCCTTCATTTACTAATGTAAACTAATAGACACCTGAAATTAATATTTTTCAGTTCTGGGTTCTGCTATTCCATTGGCTATTTCATTGTATATCTCTCGTTCATACTCCCTCTCCTCTTCTTTTATTTTATTATGGCTTCCAAAATAAATAAAAAGGGATGATATATATTGGCCTCTGGGAAACTCATTGCTCACTTCCTTCCATGCTTGCTCATGAAAAATTCCCTAGACAAAAATCTCTGTCACCTGCTCACCATCGAATCACCCCACTCTGCCATGTCATCCAATGCCCAGGCCACCACATCTGCCACAAATCTCTGCCAAACCTGACCCTATGATGCCCCATCTCTCTCGTTAACCATGTCTTCGCCCTTCCCGTGCAGCATCGATCATCGAAGTCGCTGCCGAGCTCCAACTCCGTGCCACGTCCTCTTACTCGAGCCCACTCCATAGCACGCAGCCACGGAAACGACCTTCACCTCTCATCTAGTGGCTACCTGCACCACCTTCCTCCTCAGCCGAGCCAGTCACCCATGCCTCCCTCCCTTCAACCGACATCAGCAATCTTCCTCTGCGTGCACGTTGGCCGTAGCCTCCTTCCTTACTTCTATCTCATACCTTTCCAATTCAGTATATATATACATCTGCAAGTTGTATATTGATTTTATTTTAGTATTTTATCTTATATATGGATCTGTATATATATATATAAGTGTATATATTTGAAAGTAAGGAGAAGATATGTATATGTGTTGACCATATATATATATATATATATATATATATATATATATATATATATGCATGTACATATGCGTTGGTTTCAATACATATAGAGATGTATATGTTTTGTTATTTGTAAAACTGTGAAAGTTTTTATGGTTTAATTTATATATATAGTGGTATGCTGATTTTTGTTGAGTTGTTTGTATAATATAAAAGCAGTATTATAGATATGGTTACTATATATAATATATATGTTATGTATTATTATCGGAGCAGTATTTTATATTATATTATGAGATTGTTTATATACTAGTCTGTTTGTTTTAAAGGTCATATTGTACAAGTTGTTATATATATATATATATTGGTTAATATATGCCTTGTTTGTTGAGTACAGTAATATGTTAGTATGTATTATTAGTTTTACCTGTTATACTGTAGGTATATATATAATCTTTTGTTCTGTTTATTCAATGCAGTACATTGTTTGTCAAAGAAGTATTATATGTTATATTATAAAGTTGTTTATATATATATATATATATATATATATATGTTTATATATGAAATCTATTGGGTGTATAATACATGTTTATACAGATTTGTTTTGATTTGTTTAAAGTGTAGATATAATATAGTAAGTTTGTATTGCTTTATAATAAATATTGTTAAATATAATATGTATATAAGTTATGTGCAGTCTGTTAGTATATCTAAGTTGTATAGTTTATATATATATATATAGGATTTGGTTGAATTTAGATATACAGTATGATTTGGTAAACTTATATTGACTTTTGTATTTGCATGTGTTTTAATTTAAATAATGATTTTTAATAATATATATAGCTTATGTATGATTTACTAGGTTCGTATATATTAAGTTATATTGATTTATTATATAATTATCGATTTTTTCTTAAATATAGTATGTATGTATGTTTATACCTATGTTTATACATTTGTTTATATTCACAAGTATATGAGTATTGTTTTAAAATAAAGTGTATATATATTTATATTCCACTTATATCAAGTTGATTTGATCTGTCTTATCGATTCCTATTATCAGCCATGTTCGTCGAATCCGTGCCAATCTTGTTTTGCTTTGAAATTCATGCTTGGATTCGTAACTCATCTCATTCTCGTTCATCTCTAGCCTCGAAATATGAGAAATCACTCACGATTAACGTTCTTATATATATTAAATTTGATTTCAATTGAAACAACAATTGAAATATGCCACTGTTAGTTATTTACAATGCGATATATATGCTATTATCTGTATTTGTTCACCTGTGGCATCTAACACTATTATCTGTTATTTATATTGATGATATGTGCTTGTTATGTTATTATCATATCTGCTTTCACTCTGCAAGTTTCTTGTTAGTATAGAATTCCCTATGGGTTGAAATGATACATACCCGAACGATTTTGTAGAATAGGGGAAAATCGTTATGGGTTGAAATGATAAACCCAATCGATTTTTATTGAATTGAATTTGAGATTTCCAGTTGAAATGATATATACTCGTATATATTTAAATTGCAGATTGAAATGATAAATATCCACATCACTTGACCAAAGGATAGAAAACTATATACAGACACCGTTGGTATATATATATATATAAATGATTTCCATGGTTTTGAAAGGAAATGTATGTGGTTTTAATAAATATTGATTATAAGATATTTTATATATAAATGTTTTTCATTAAGATTTAAATTTCAGATTTTTAAATTTATATGTTTAGAAATTTGAAATTGATAAGCTAGTTTTAAAATATGATTTTAAGAATTTACTTATAATTTTACTATTTTTAAAAATATAAATTAAGTTTAATATGAAATAAGTTTAATATTTTAATAAAGTTTGATTTAATAATATATAATATGTTTAAGTATTTATTTAAATTTTATATTTTTAAATAGATTTTTGTAATGATTTTTATAAGGTTGGGAATGTGAATTTGAATTTATTTGAAATTGTATTTAATTAAGAACTTTATCTAATTAAATCGATTTGAAACTTATTGAATTTGAAATTTTTAAAGGATATGATTTTATAAATTGATTTTGGTTCAAGGTGATTAATGAATATTTCAAGTTTAAAAAAGTTGAAGAAAATATTTAGTTTATTTGAAATTTGGGTTTTATTTAAATGATATTGGATTTATTAGTTAAATTTGTGATATAAATGAAATTATCAAAATTTAGTTTTAAAATGTTGAATATTTAAAGCTTTGAAATATATTGAAATTGAAATGGTTTATTTTGTGGTTCAATCTGTATTTAAAATCTATATAATTTGAAATGGTTTATTAAGAAAGTGAATTGAGTTGAAATTTATGAATTGAGATTGAATTAAATTTGAATTTTGGATTTCGAGTTGATTTGAATCGATTGGTGAAATTTGAGAACTATTTTATTATATAAAGTATTTTTAAATTATATTTTACTTTATAAATTATTTTAATATGAACTCTTTTATTATAAATCATTTTTTTTTAAACTATTTTTAATATAAACTATTTCAATACACTAATTATTTTAATATAAACTATTTTAACTTATAACTATTTTATATAAACTATTTATTTTCTATACTATTATTGATATCTAAATTATTCAAGTGGAGAGTTATGATTTCAGAGTTATGAACTTCAAAGTATTATGTTATCAAGTGTCATGGTTTCCAAAGTGTTATTATTTCTAAGCTTTATAACTTCAAAAGTCTTATAACTTTGAAAGTGCTATGATTTTGGAAATGGATATATATTTGAAGTGAAAAACGATATAGTATTGATATGGTTTTGAAATGGAAATGATATTTTGGTTTTGAAGTATGATATTTTGAAATCAGTGTTATAATAAGGTTGGTTGTAAAAGAGACCGGGATCCCTTATTGTCATACTCTCTGCCGATACCAAAAACTACTTTAACAACTGTGTATGTGGTGGAGATTCTAGAATGAAGTAGGTGGTTGATGACGTTCTATTTGAGGTACATACGTGGACCTGACTCCCGTGAGTTAGCTTAAGGTGGCCAAAATAGGAGGAATCGACGGGCCAAGTGAGGTAGCTCCACCGATCGGAGACACTTCTTCGATTTCCATTCTATTACTTTGTGATTGATTTGGTGCGCACCTTTAATTTGGGAGTGTGGATCGAGGTAGGAGGTAGCTGCAACTATGCGCTACCACTGGCCTAGAAGTGTAATTGGAATATCTACCATGGCATTGCCTAGTTGTGCCGTCTCACCTACCATATCGAGCCTACTACGAGTTTGTTTAGTACCATACCTATGGAGTGCCCTTTGACGACTACCAGTACGGGGGAGATTACGGTACTATATAGGTTATGGGAATATATAAAATGTGTTAAGGCGTTATGGGTAATGCCTTAACGCTACTGCAATAGTTTACTTTACTATAGACATATTATTATAGCGTATATTACTACATAGTAGATAGTTCCACGGATCCTTAGAGGATGGTAATCCCAAACATCCTTCAAGTAACTTGTATTTCAATTGATATTTCACTTGAGTTGGATTTATTGATATAATAATGTTAATCCTAACTCGAGTGTTTTATATTTTTGCTTTACGCTCGGGTCAGACTGAGTATCACGACATTTGAGGCTCACCTTTGGAGTTTGGAGCTTCGCTTGGAGATCCAACTATCGATTCAGCTTTTTGTTATTCAGTTGATTCCAATGATGTATTCAGATTTGTATTTGACTATTGTATTGAGACTTCTATGTATTCGTGACATCTATTTTATCTTGTTTTAAATTTGTTACATATATATATACATACATACATATACAGTAGCTTCATGAACTACTATCCATTTGTTTCCGCTGCTTATTATTATATTACTTTATGTTTGTGATTTCTGTCATTATTTTATTTGCTGTATATGATGAGTTTGCCAAATATAAATTAAGAATATGATAGTTTGAGCAATTCAAGTCCGACATGTGGATGCGAATGGTTGAAAATATCGGGATGTTACATGTGGTATCAGAGCTTTGGTTTTAGGCAAAACTTAACATATAGAGTAAATTCAATTATAGAATCACTTTCGTTTGAGCTTGAATTCCTTCCTCTTTGATTCCGTTTTCCTTTGAATTTTGGAACTTTTTCCTTTATTCTAAAATTCGTTCTTGTTTCTTCCTATTCGTGTTTCCTTGACTCTGGAGTATCCCATAGCTCCACTATATGATTTGTAAAGGGGTGAAACTCCTTTACAATGAAAATTTATTCACCGAAGATTTCTATATCCTTGGTTTTGATGCTGCTATCTCTTGTTATTCTCGAATTCTATTCTCTTGTGACCAGATGTCGATTTACCTCAGAATTCTGCCTCGATCTTATTCTTGAAGTCATGGTTGATCCGGTTAAGGTCACCTGCGATTTATATAAGTATATCTAACTTCCTCTTTTGTAATTTAATCATCTTATCTTCATTTCGAGCCTATCTTCTAGTTAGAATTCTCTTTGATTAGGGTTCCCTTGGATTCGGATCCCTACCTTGTTTTGAAACCCATTTTTGTATCATCGAGTGAGGAAGTGTATTTGTAATTAATATAATTTTTTTATATATTGTGTTGTTTGAGTTGTTAATGTTGATTTGGTTTTTCAATCGATTTGTTTGATCAACGCTATCAATAGGAATTTCAAAACACTTGAACATAGCCAACTGACATAATAAATTTTGTATGATAATATTATACAAGTAAATTTTTTGAAATTAAATAGTTAATTGAATTGGTTGTTAAAAGTGATAATATTTGATTTTCATTCTATAAACCATTGACTATTGCCACATTATAAATAAATGAAAATATAAACGTAGTCTATAAACTGATTTGGAATTGAAATTAACTTTAAATTAAGGATTTAAGAATTAAATTTTCAATATTTTAGAAAATTTGGTTTTAAAATTTTAGTGTATGTTATTAAAAAGTATTTTCGAATAGAAATCGTTTCCAAAGAAACTTTAGAAGTTTAAATCAGTACTCTCCTCCTTTGTCGATGGGGAATAACTTCGGTGATGATGGCCGCATCATCAACATTCATTTTCGAATTTTAGAGTGGAGAGACCATTAGTAGCTTTGCTACACTTTTGTTTTGAAAAATGAATTTGGTTGAATTTCTTAAGTATGGCATGTTGTATTATATATATAGGTATATGGCTATGGATTTGATTTGATATAAAATGTGTGTATGTGTGTGTATGTATGTATGTATTACATTTATCTCTAAATTGTTTGGAGTTAATTGGAAATTTAATTCTTAAATCTTGTTAAAGGATGACTCCAATTTTAAATGAAGCCAAAATTTTAAATAAATATTTAAAACTTTAAATAATTGAATGTGGAAATTTTACTTGTATAATACTCAATTGTATTCCAACATATATAACTTACCTAAATTACTCAGAAGTTAACCATACAATTGAGTTGTATACAATATAAGTGATGGTTAAAGAATTTTTAAATAAAATTTGAATGGTTATAATAAGTGTCATACACTAAATCTATGATTATAGAAAATGTTAATTGAGATAAATTGAATAATAAGATAATGAATAAATAAATAGGAATCCATGAATAATTAGGCTTGAATTATAAGTGAAATTACTTAAGTGAAATTGAATGGATTTAAATAAATGAGTTAAATAAAACAAATTTTGGTTTTGAAAGAAATTTTATAACAAATACAAACTGAAAACAAATCAAATTGAATCAGAATAGCTTGAATTGAAAAATCAACAAAATATGAATGAGTATTATTGATTTAATAAAATAGATTAAACCAAATTGTTGAATATAAATTAGTTTAATTGAAATTTATATGGTTTTAAATTAATTGTTTTATTTTATATACCAAATCTATTTTCTTCCTGGTAGTTTCTATTCTCCTACCCCCTTCCTTTTCAGAGACGAAAAGTTTTGAGTGGGGGAGAGCGTGACGACACTTAAATTTTAGCGATTTAATAATGTAATTAAACCGTATTTTTATGAAATTTTAAATAGTTGAATTTGAAAATAGAAATTTGATATGTGGGATACGTCTATATAAACATAGCAAATGGTAAATTTTCATCAGATAATATGAAAGTTTATTTTACTGTGAAATTTTATTTAAGTTTAAATCGGTTAATATTTGATGATAATAAAATATTTTTCAAACCTAAATATTTTTTTATAATAAATTAGTAAATCATCTCCTGAGTGAGGCGTCATATTTTGTTTCGCTAAATTTGGACTGCTATTGCTTCGTTTATCTTATTTTCGGCATTTTAGTAGCATTTTTGGTACCGATATTGACTTTTGATTGGATAGTTGCACCACTAATATCTGTATGCCGTTTTGATCACGTCGTCATGCTGATCTCTGTGGGGTATTCACTTCTGTGTTTCAGTGTCCGGTATGCGGCGAAACTACGATATGGTTAGCCATATCGGCCCGTATTCGAGCCTTTACTTTCCTGTCCCTTCATTTACCAACGTAAACTAATAGACACCTAAAATTAATATTCTTCAGTTCTAACTTTTGCTATTCCATTGGCTATTTCGTTGTATATCTCTCATTCGCATTACCTCTCCTCTTCTTCTATTTTGTTCTGGCTTCTAAAATAAATAAAAAGGATGATATATATATTGGCCTCTGGGAAACTCACCGCTCACTTCCCTCCATGCGTGCTCACAACAAAAATTCTCTGGCCGAAAATCTCTATCACCTACTCACCATCGAACCACCCTACTCTGCCACATCATCCAACGCCCAGGCGACCGCGTCCGCCACCAACATCTGCCGAACCTGACCCCACGATTCCCCCTCCCTCTCGTTCGCTATGTCTTCGCCCTTCCCACGTAGCACCGACTACCGAAGCCGCTGTCGAGCTCCACATCCGTGCCACGTCCTCTTGCCCGAGCCCACTCCATAGCATGCATCCATCGATACGACTTTCACCTCCCATCCAGCGGCCGCCTGCACCACCTTCCTCCTCAGCCGAGCCAGTCACCCATGCCTCCCTCCCTCCACCCGACATCAGCCATCTTCCTCTGCGTGCATGTTGGCCGCAGCCTTCTTCCTTGCTTCCATCTCATAACTTTCCAGTTCGGTATATATATATCTGTAAGTTGTATATTGATTTTATTTTAGTATTTTATCTATACATAGATCTATATATATAAATGTATAGTAAGGAGAAGATATGTATATGAGTTGACCATATATATATGCATGTACGTATGCGTCTGTTTCAATACATATAGAGATGTATATGTTTTGTTATTTATAAAACTGTAAAAGTTTATATGGTTTAGTTTATATATATATAGTGGTATGCTGATTTTTTTTGAGCTGTTTGTATAATATAAAAGCAGTACTATTGATATGGTTACTATATATAATATATATGTTATATATTATAGTAGGAGCACTATTATATACCATATTATGAGATTGTTTATATACTAGTTTGTTTGTTTTAAAGGTTAATTGTACAAGTTGTTATGTATATTGGTTAATCTATGACTTGCTTGCTGAGCAGAGTAATATGTTAGTATGTATTACTAGTTTTACCTGTTACACTATAGGTATATATATATATATATAGTATCTAAGTTGTTCCATTTATTCAATAGTACATCGTTTGTCAAAGAAGTATTATATATTATATTATAAAGTTGTTTATATATATATATATATGTATATGTGTGTATGTATATATATATATATATGAAATCTGTTCGGTGTATAATATATGTTTATACAGATTTGTTTTGATTTGTTTAAAGTGTAGATATAATAATATAGTAAGTTTGTATTGTTTTATAATAAATATTGTTAAATATAATAGTACATAAGTTATGTGCAGTCTAATAGTATATCTAAGTTGTATAGTTTATATATATATTGGATCTGGTTGAATTTAGATATACAATATGATTTGGTAAACTTATATTGACTTTTAAATTTGTATGTGTTTTAATTTAAACAATGATTATTAATAATATATATAAAATATATAGCTTATAAATGATTTGTTGGGTTCATATATATTAAGTTATATTGATTTCTTTTATAATTATTGATTTTTTTTAAATATAGTATGTATGTACGTTTATACCTATGTTTATACATTTGTTTATATTCATAAGTATATGAGTATTGTTTTTAAATAGAGTGTGTGTGTGTATATATATATATATATTCCATTTATATCAAGTTGATTTGATCTATTCTCATCGATTCCTGTTATCAAGCATGTTCGTCGAATTCGTGCCAAGCTTACTTTGCTCTGGAATTCATGCTTGGATTCATAACTCATCTCGTTCTCCTTCATCTCTAGCCTTGAAAGATGAGCAATCACTCACGATTAACGTTCTTATATTTATTAAATTGTTTTTCAATTGAAACAATAGTTGAAATATACTGCTGTTAGTTATATACATTGCTATATATATGTTATTATTTGTATCTGTTCACCTATGACATCTGACACCATTATCTGTTATTTATATTGATGATATATGCCTGTTATGTTATTATCATATCTGCTCTCACTCTGCAATTTCCCTGTTAGTATAGAATTCCCTATGGGTCGAAACGATACATACCCAAACAATTTTGTAGAATAGGAGAAAACTGTTATGGATTGAAATGATAAACCCAAACGATTTTCATTGAATTGAATTTGAGATTTCGGGTTGAAATGATATATACTCGTATGTATTTAAATTGCGGATTAAATGGAGAAATATCTGTATAACTTGACGACAGGATAGAAAAATATATATAGACATCGTTATATATATATATATCATATATATTTAAATGTTTCCATAGTTTTGAAAGGAAATCTATCTTGTTTTAATAAATATTGATTTTAAGATATTTTATATATAAATGTTATTTTATTAAGATTTTAATTTTATATTTTTAAATTTATATGTTTAGGAATTTGAGATTTATAAGTTAGCTTTAAAATATAATTTTAAAAATTTACTTAAAATTTTACTATTTTTAAAAATATAAATTAAGTTTAATGCAAAATAAGTTTAATAATAAATTTAATTAAATAAAGTATTATTTAATTAATATATAATATGTTTAAGTATTTATTTACATTTTATATTTTAAAATAGATTTTTATAATTAAGATTGGGAAGATAAATTTGAATTTATTTTAAATTGTATTTAATTAATAATTTTATTTAATTAAATCAATTTGAAACTTATTGAATTTGAGATTTTTAACGGATATGATTTTATAAATTGATTTTGGTTTAAGGTGATTATTGAATATTTCAAGTTTAAATAAATTGAAGAAAATATTTAGCTTATTTGCAATTTTGGTTTTATTCAAATGATATTGGATTTATTAGTTAAATTTGAGAAATAAATGAAATTATCAAAATTTAGTTTTAAAATGTTGAATATTTAAAGTTTTGAAATATATTGAAAATGAAGGGGTTTATTTTATGGTTCAATCTGTATTTGAAATGGTTTATTAAGAAACTGAATTGAGTTGAAATTTATGAATTGAGATTGAATTATTTTAATATAAACTATTTTAACTTATAACTATTTTATATAAACTATTTTATTTTACAAACTATTTATTTTCTATACTATTATTAATATCTAAACTGTTCAAGTGGAAAGTTATGATTTCACAGTTATGAACTTCAAAATATCATGTTATCAAGTGTTATGATTTCCTAAGTGTTACAATTTCTAAGCTTTATAATTTCGAAAGTGTTATAACTTTGAAATTGCTATGATTTTGGAAATGGATATATATTTGAAGTGAAAAACGATATAGTATTGACATGGTTTTGAAATGGAAATGATATTTTGGTTTTGAAGTATGATATTTTGAAATGACCACAGTGTTATAATAATGGTTGGTTGTTAAAGAGACCGGGATCGGTTATTGTCATACTCTCTGCAAATACCGAAAACTACTTTAACAACTGTGTACGCGGTGGAGATTCCAGAATGAAGTAGGTGGTTGATGACATTCTATTTGAGGTATATACGTGGACCTGACTCCCGTGAGTTAGCTTAAGGTGGCTAAAACAGGAGCAATCGATGGGCCAAGTGAGGTAGCTCCTCCGATCGGACACACTTCTTCGATTGCCATTCTATTACTTTGTGAATGATTTGTTGCATGGATCGAGGTGGACGGTACTTGCGGTTATGCTTTACCACTAGCCCGGAAGTTCAATTGGTATATCTACCCTGGCATTGCCTAGTTGTGTCATGTCACCTACCATATCGACTCTACTACGAGTTTGTTCGTACCATACCTATGGAGTGACCTCTGACGACGCCCAGCACAGGGGAGATTACGGTACTATATAGACTATGGGAATATATAAAATATGTTAAAGGGGATATAGGTAATGCCTTAACGCTACTTTAATAGTTTACTTTACTATAGACATATTATAATAGCGTATATTACTACATAGTAGATAGTTCCACGGATCTTTGGAGGATGGTTAACCCAAACATCCTTTAGTTACTTGTATTTCAGTTGATATTTCACCTGAGTTGGATTAATTGATATAAGAATGTTAATCCTGACTCGAGTGTTTTGTGATTTTGCTTTACGCTTGGGTCAGACTGAGTGTCACAGCATTCGAGACTCATATTAGGAGTTTGGAGCTTCACTTGGAGATCCAACTATCGATTCATCTTTCAGTTATTTAGTTGATTCCAGTGATGTATTCAGATTTTGTATTTGACTATTGTATTGTGGCTTCTATGTATTCGAGACTTTTGTTGCATCTTGTTTTAACTCTATGTCATATATATATAGTAGCTTCATGAACTACTATTCTTTTGTTTTCGCTGCTTATTGTTATATTACTCTGTGTCTGTGATTTTTGTGATAATTTTACTTATTGTATATGCTGAGTTTGCCAAATATAAATTAACAATCTAATATTTTGAGCAATTCAAGTCCGACATGTGGATGTGAATAGTTGAAAATATCGAGATGTTATAAATTCTCTCCGTGAATTTATATCTTAAGTTTATCAAATAATACTCATTTATATTTAAAAACATTGTTTATAAATCCCATAGCCTCATTCAGTTTACAGCGGTTTCACATCACGTCGATTTCTAAACTAACTCCCATTTATAAATCAATCTCTTAAATAACCCAACTATATTCCTAAACCCTTCAAATCTCGATTCTACTTCCATTTCGTAATTAAAATCTTATTTAAGATGAAGTGTACAAATTTTACATCAATTTCCAAATTTTCCTCCTATTTTCCCAATTTATTTAAAACCTCGACTTTTAAAATCCTTTTACAATTGATCAAATATCACTTAAGTTTATTATTTAAAATCCCTTATATTCATTATCCAAAATCTATATTTACAATATCCCAAATAGTTAAGTACAAATTTAATGTCAAACCATTTATTTCATCCAAATCAATTTCTTTTAACTAATCCAAAAACTCTGTATAAATATTTTACTTCCAAAATCTCTTTTTAATTTCCTTTAAAATTTAAACATATATTTATGATATTTTTAAAATACCAAAATCTAGGACAGTGCTATTATAGCATCCAATAAATTCAAATCACACTATAATCTATCAGAAATTATTCCAATATATCATATGCCATTATATATAAAATTAAATTCAACATTTTTGAGGAATCCAGTTAGATCCCTCCAACATATTTCCCTGCATCCACAGATGTTAGCACAACAAAAATTATCAATCACGCTTCGAGGCGGGATATCGCGGTAATTTAGGGTCATCCGCTATTATACGGGGCGCATAGGGTCTCATTCGCTCCAATAGGCGGGAAATATATCCAACTACTATTCTATATACCATCCAACTGATATTAATTTATAAATTCAACCAACCATCCAAAATTAATTTTAATCATTTAAAATTAATTGCAGTAATCCAAATGGGTAAGATTTACTCACATTGATTTTTATTAAATTGAACAACGTCCGATTTGAGTCTAAAATTCTAGCCTGTGGCCTATCCCCTGCGAGCCTACCAGTTTCATGCAATTTTGACCATGTATAAATTTATAATAACATTCATGAGATTCACGGATTAAATTAAAATTTAATTTCACTAATCCCTCATTTGTTAGTTAATTTCCTTGATTAAATTTAATTAAAATAAATGACTTATGCCTCATTACTTATCATCGCACTTAACCTGGAAGCTGCAACCTTCCCATTGGCTTAATCTTCACCTCCAGAACACTGCAAGGTCAGCGTCTTCACAGGATCCCAGCATCTGACTACCAAGACGTCAACGCTCCAGCTTGTGACCTCCCCCCTCTCATTATGCCTAAACCTAAGTCGAGCCGTGTCCCCTAACCCCTGCCATCACCCCACCACCCCATTGCTTACACCAAAACCCATGCTTCGGCCACTATCGCCGCCGCCTTCAAACACATACATGAGTGACCCCACTCCGCCGAGCCTAAAACCCTAGTCTCGAAAAAGTACGAACGAGGCCTTGTCTCCCTAATGATGAGCCACGTCTTTGTTTGCTTTCCAGGCTCCTTGATTTGCTTTTTTATGAGATAAAAGCGATTTTGATTTTCTTCTAAAAGATTGATTTCGAGAGACCTGGTTTTGACTTAATTTCTGAAAGAAGGCAAAGGAAGCATACACGTTTTAAATTGAGGAAGGCGGCTACGATTTGACTTTGACTCGATATATAAATTTTAATATTAAAAATATCTTGCTTTGGGTAACTAAAAATTTACAATCCCTATCGAGGCGTGCCACCAGGCATTTCTAATCTTATACCACTATTTCGGACGCACTGGAATAAGTTTTGTAGCCTAATTCGATCGTATGTGGAAGATAACTTTTTAAGTCGACTATCTAAATTAAATTAAATTCAATTAAATTATTTCTCGGTGTTTCCAGATCGTATGACCAAACGGTAAATTCAAATGCCACGAGATTTGAAATCCGAAAATAATATACTATTACGGATCTAATAGAACTGGTTACATCGAAATCCGAGACTATGCCTTGGAAAGCTATTTTAACGTGTCGATTAAATCTTTCAAAAATTTACGAAATCAGCTAAAATTTCAGTTTTAAAAACTTTTTAACTCAATTATAATTCCAAATCTAATATTTAAAACCATTTATGTATTCAAAATCAACCGTCGAAAAGTCCAGGTCGTTACATTCCTCCATCCCATAAAAAGAATTTCGGCCCCGAAATTACTAAGGCGGGAAAATGCTCTAAACCCATTAACTTAGCAGAATCCACTTGTTAAAACTCTACATTTCTCCCTTCTAATCCTTTAGACTTACATTCACTATCTATTTTCCAAACATTTGTCAAAACCCTTTGTTTCTCAATTAAATTCAAAAATCAATTTCTTATTAACAAAAATTTCAAACATTTCCAAAAAAATTCTAGCGCCCTAAATTTCTGAAAAATTTAGGCAGAGCCTCCCTTGTACGGACACCTTTTGCAATATGACAAGAGAGAAAAAAACGTATATATCGACCCACATGGTCGAAAAACAAAAAATATCAATATGTTATACAATTGCTGTATTTAATCTGAAAACATGACTTATTCTAGTATTTTTAAGCGAGCAGCTTATTTAATATGCAATTACTCAACCCAAATCTAGCCCAATAGCCTCTGTTGTGACGACCTAGAATTTGACCACTTTAAAATATACTATTTAAAGTGATTTTAAATATGAAATATGTAAGGTTATATGATTCAAACAGTATTGATAGGATTTGGAAAGAGAAGTATACACAAAAATAGTAACATTTGCCTATAACGACAAAAGTGACAAAATGCTGATTTCAGAAAAGCATGTTTCAATGGTTAAATAAATTATTTTAATTAATTTATGAGTGTTTATATTTTTAAATAGCATTATACAAATTTATTTTTAAATTTGGTTTACATAAATAAATAGTTTAACTACAGCAACAAAATGTGACCGTAAAACATTTTGTCGGAAAACGACGTTATGTCGATTAAAAGTTGTCGCAAGGTCGTCGCACCTTTATTTTCTTATATAGGAAAATATATTCAAATAGTTTAAGTATTAAATAATTCACTAAATATGTTTACTTTTACTAAATAAGATTAGAAAACTTCTAGAAGTCATTAGTAAAAGTAAGAATTAACAAAAGTAAGAAAAAGTAAACATCAAATCACATCAAATCAAAACCAACATAATTATGATATTCTTTACTTAATCTTTAAGTGACTAAGATGTAAAGTAAGGATGTGAAATATGAGGTTAAGTATTGAAAAAGTAGAGTTTTCTTTGGGTTGAAGTAAGGTTAGTTTGGTTAATTTGGTAAGAGGTTATTTTGGTAAATTTACCACTTCTTTCTTTTTCCATAAATACCCACCTCCTTCTTCACTTTCATTCACATTTCTTCTTCTTCTTTTTTCAAGCTTCTTTATCTTCTTCCTCTTCTCTTTAATGGCTTCCAAGCCATAGAAAAAATTAGAAATAAATAACGTCAAAACTATTTTGAAAAGGTTTAAGCATTCTATATACACCATTTCATTTTCAAAAGGAAAGTTCTTTCCTTTGTGCTTATCGACCTGTATTAACGTGAATCAGTAAAATAGTTTAACAATCATATCAAACAATAATACTTGATGATCAAAGCATATATAAGCATCCATAGCAATTATAACACAACATCAAACATGTATATATATAAATAGAGATGCTAAATAGAGTTTCTCGCCATAAACCAAAGCGATTAACTTTCTACCAACATTCTAATCAACCAACACTTCACTAATTAATTCCTACTCCCTCAAAAACTAGAAAACAACACCCTCTCTCTTCTAGCCGAGGCTTGAGATGGAGGTTGGCCGAAAATATAGAGAAGAAGCTGTAGAGCTTTGAACTTGAATTCTCAAAATAAGACCCGAGAAATGAGTCATTTCTCTCTTGTTTTTGACTCTCTTACTCTCAAAATTTTAAAAACTTGTTAACTGAAAAGTTGTCGAAAATTATTTTCTCTTCAATTAAAAAAAAAAGAATCAGTTAAATCCAAGTTGTTTTGAGGGAGATATGATAGAATGAAGAAGAGGTATTGTCGGATTGACAAAAATAAAGCCCGAAAATGCACCTCAAAGAATTGAGTTTCAAGTATAACCCTCAAAACAAGAAAAAGTTATCAACATAAAAGTTGTAACCAATGGAATTTCATATGGTTTAAAAAAAGAATTTCTTAATTTGGGTAAGTTATGATCAAAACAAAATGACATATTCTCTGGCTTAAAAATTGGGTCAGAAAATGCACTGGAAAGAAGTATAATTTTGACATAGATAAATTTAAAATGAGATAAAGTGATCAACATAATATTTGCATCCACTATAAAAATACATGATTCAAAAAAAGTATTTGGCATTTTGGTTCAGTTTTGAAGAAGTTATGGCCGAGATAAGAAGAGGTAAAATATCGAGAAAAAAAGAGTTTGATTTGAAGAGAACGAACATTGATTTCTTTTGAATATTTTGAAAATATTTTGACATTATTTGTTTCTAGTTTTTTCTATGGCTTGGAAACCATTAAATAGAAGATAAAGAAGATGAAGAAGCTTGAAAAAAGAAGAAGAAGAAATGTGAATGAAAGTGAAGAAGGAGGTGCGTATTTATGGAAAAAGAAAGAAGTGGTAAATTTACCAAAATAACCTCTTACCAAATTACCAAACTAATCTTACTTCAACCTAAAGAAAGCTCTAATTTTTCACTACTTAACATCATCTTTAACATCCTTAATTTATGTCTTAGTCACTTAAATATTAAGTAAAGAATATCATAATTATGTTGGTTTTGATTTGATGTGATTTGATGTTTACTTTTTCTTACTTTTGTTAATTCTAACTTACTTTTACTAATGACTTCTAGAAGTCTTCTAATCTTATTCAGTAAAAGAAAACATATTTAGTGAATTAATTAATACTTACACTATTTGAATATATTTTTCAATATAAGAAAATAAAGGTGCGACGACGTTGCGACAACTTTTAATCGACAAAACATCGTTTTTCGACTAAATGTTTTACGGTCACATTTTGACGTTTTAGTTAAACTATTTATTTATGTAAACCAAATTTAAAAATGAATTTGTATAATGCTATTTAAAAATATAAACACTCATAAATTAACTAAGATAATTTATTTAACCATTGAAACATACTTTTCTGAAATCAACATTTTGTCACTTTTGTCGTCATAGGCAAATGTTACTATTTTTGTGTATACTTCTCTTTCCATATCCTATATAATATTGTTTGAATCATATAACCTTACATATTTCATATTTAAAATCACTTTAAATAGTATATTTTAAAATGGTCAAATTCTGGATCGTTACATTCTCCCCTACTTAAAAGAATTTCATCCTCGAAATTACCCAAACAAAAGTTTACCTAAAACATTTGTCATTAAATTTAATTCCATATAATATACACAGATCATCCATATGAAATATCTTATTTGATCTCCTATTCGAATACATGACTTCATTTCTGAACTAGTATCGATCCTCCGATCCTCTAGTGTAGACTTTAATCAGACTCTTTGCTCAGAAACTTTTGCTTTCCTTGCATAGTGCTCAACTATGATAGAAAACTAAAGTACCTAACCAAACATCCTCATCAGTGTTTGTCGTCAATAATTGAGTGATAAAAATTTTTCCGGATCAGTGTAAACACCTCAAAGTTTCGAACTCGAATCTTAGATCAAAATTGTATGATGAGATGATCTACATATAACATATGTATTTACTAACCCTCGAAACTTTCATAAACTTTTATCTTAAGCTCAAAACACTTTATAAAGGTGCTTTTTTTCTATAATCCCTTTAATTATTTATTTTCAAATATATTTATTAAAGAAATATATTCCAAAGAAACCATTTTTCACTCAAAAGATAATTTATCTTTATAGAAAAGTCTTCCCACAATCTTTTAACTCAGTATATTTCCTTTAACACTAATATTATTTATGAACCATTTTATAAATCTATTACTTAAGTTTATTACATCTTATAACTTATGTAAATCAATCATTTTTAAAGACTTAAGTCCAAATTCTTAATTAATGCTAGAGTTCATTAATAAAACATTTCCATGTTACAATTACTTTTTGAGGAGTCATTATTTTACTTAATAATTCACGATTTAGATCTACATTTGTATGATATATCTTTACATCCTAAGAGTATATACAAATCCCAAATTCCATTAATTAAATCCATCTGCCTAACAAATTTAGACTTTGTTGTAATTTACTATTATCTCAAATTCATAAGTTATAAAACTTATTTCTTAGTTAGTACTATTGTTAATTTTCTAGCTTTGAAAAACAAATTTTAAAGCCACCCATATTTAACCCCTTATACTCTTAACTCTTAAATCTTTTTTCTTTATAAATCAGATTTTTAAATTATCCTTATCTTATTTCATTTACTCAGAGTATTTCACAATGGTTTATCTTTTACCATAATATTCCATAAATTCCTTAGCTTTGAGTTTGATGCGATTCAGAAATTTTCGGCTGTCCAAAATCGTCGGAAATTTCGCTTTATTTTAGCAATTAGCGATTCCAAATTTATCTTTACTTTAAACACTTTTATAAAGATTACTAATCAATGGTTCATATTATTTCATTAGCTTAAGAAAATTATATAGATCGAGTAACTCTAAAACAATCTAAGGAACTGGGTACTATCAATAGTATCATACGTCTTCTTAACAAGAAGAGTAATACTTAAGTGAAGTGCTTACCATCTGAACGCATCTCTTGCCCATTTTTAGTTTATTTTCTAGTAAATCGAATTAGTTATCATAAAATACCACTTTTTATTTGAAATAACATTTTCAAAATCCTTTAGAGATTACTTTATAAAACCTATTTCATTTTATAATTTATCTTATATTAATTAACTTTATTTAAATTTCCATAATTCTTTTAAATTACTCGAATTTTAAACCTTCATTCCTTTTATATATAACTTTTACTAAATCGTTTTCTATTATTTAAATACATTTTTATCTTATATGTTCATTCCTTGAACCAATCTTATTATCAAACACCTTATAGTCAAATCGTGAAACTAAATTCACAAGATATTTGTACTTTAACTTTTGAATTAAACAATTGATTAATTTATGATAGTAAATTAACATTATCATTTCTTAATTTATTATTTTCGAATAAGTATTAAAGATCTTAGTTACCTTATCAGATTTCTTACTTATTGATTATCTTTATGAAATATCTTACAGTCGAATCGTGAAATTCTAACCACAAGATGTTCATATTTAAATTTCACTGATCTTGATTTCTAACTATACAATTTTTCCAAATACATACTTTGTATTCAAAATATAATCGTAGGTAAAATTATTTCATTGACCATTTAAAACAAAACCAATTTTATAAAATTAACAATTACACGCTCACATATATATAACACTCTCAAAACTCATTCTAGGGTGTTGCTAACCCTATCTCTAATGAGTTACTCATCCTAGGATATTACTAATCTTATCTCTGATGAGACTTACCCCTATCAGGCTTCGGTGTTCGCTCAACCAAAAGCTCTGATACCAAATGTCACGACCCATTTTTCCGTACCCTTTGAATCGACAATAAACCACACATGTCCAACTCAAATTGCACGAAAATACGGAACATGAAGGAAAATAAAGAAAAATAGACAGAACAGAATCTCACTCGAATGGAATAACATATAATATTGAACAAATATCTTTACAGTGGAAAACTTTTAAATACATATATCAAAGTCTAACCTAAATTCAGCCTGGACAGTTATAAACACCTGTCCTTACAATTGCTGACAAACATCAAACAAAATACACTAAGTACAGCGGATAATAGAATCTGTCCATATGTATGATGAATATCTCCAGCTCTCCTCTAGAAACTCCAACCGTCTTCGAATTAACCTGAAACTACTCGGATCTGACCCGAGTAATGAAAATATCTGGATCAGGCTTGATAAACCAGCGTGAGAAAACTCAATAATAAATGACAATTTCATTTATCAGCCTTTGGATAAAATCCTTTGAAACAAAGAGTATCTCATAAGACCACGCCCACACATAAACATAGACGGGTTTTTACCTTATGATAACTAAAACACTTTTATATTAAAATATTTGATATTATTTCTAATGACGTCTCTTTGAAAACATTTGCAAATAAACTTATTAATCTTAGCCGAAATTGTTACATTGATTAAATTCCAGCATAATAGGTTTACAATCAAGTCTGTAGGTTCTTATTGGAGAATGGATTTCCATACAAATGACCAGGCAAAGGATTACCTTCCGAAATGGGTACACCTCTAAGTGGATGCCCCGAGAAACCATCACACAGCTTCTCTACCAACACAAGACCGGCCCACCTCTATAACTAGTGGTACCGAATATGTCATCCCTTAGTCGTTACCGACCTTTAACCGAGCGCTTGTTTTCCATACACCACATTAATTTACATCACGAACGTCATAGTGGGAAGAAATATATCTAGAAGGGAATGATCACACCCTAATTAGGAATAACCCACTTAGCCTTGCTGCATCTAATCCAGTTTTGATCTTTTTCGGTTTGATGAGGCTTGAGGCTATGATTACCTTTTCACAAAGCACGTATCACATCTTTGAATGCCACATTGCTATTTCCGTTGACTACTAATTGCCTTCCACAAAAATACAACCCTTGAGCTCGTACGTCTCAAGGAGGGTGTTAAGCTAAGAGAAGTTGCCTTCTCCGCCACTACCGATGTACGTTTGTAAAAACTAATGTACATAATCTTTAGAAATGCAATGTCAGACAAACATCAGCACAAGTTTTCCAAGAACAGGACAAACTGAAGGCACTCTCCTACTACCACTAGTAGCGAGTAATCCTTGCAATCCGAAAAATCTCGACAATGAGGAGACCACTGCTATATAAAAATCTATAATGGGTGCAACCCAAAGAAAATCAACAAGCAGTCATCACGCTAAGAAGATCCACGGTTTTCAATAATCATCGTCTTCAACATGTCTTCACGTTCGAACGTATCATTTGTTCGAAGTGGTTTTCGGATACCTTAGCATGGTTGATTGTAAACCTTTGGACTTTGACTGTAAACCTATTATGCTGAAATTTAATCAATGTAACAATTTTGGCTAAGATCAATAAATGTATATGCAAAGGTTTTCAAAGAATGTCATTAGAAATAATATCAAAGGTTTTGATATAAAAGTGTTTTAGTTATCGTAAGGTAAAAAATGTCCGTTTTATGTGTGGACTTGCCTTACGAGATACTCTTTCTTTTCGAAGGATTTTTATTCAAAGGCTGATATATGACATTGTCATCTATTATTGAGTTTTTCTCATGCTGGTTTATCAAGCCCGATCCGGGTATTTTCAATACTCCGGTCAGATCCGAGTAGTTTTAGGTTTAGTCGAAGACGGTTGGAGTTTCCAGAGGAGAGCTGGAGATATTCATCGGCATATGGGCATATTCTATTATCCGTTGTACTTAGCGTATTTTGTTTGATGTTTGGCAGCAATTGTAAGGACAGATGTTTATAACTGTCCAAGCTTAAATTTAGGTTAGAATCTGATATATGTATTCAAAAGTTTTCTACTGTAAAAAATATATTTGTTCAATATTATATGTTATTCCATTCGAGTGAGATTCTGTTCTGTCTACTTTTCTTTATTTCCCTTAAAGATACGTCTTTTCATGAAATTTGCTTCAGACATGTGTGGTTTATTGTCGATTCAAAGAGTATGGGAAAACGGGTATATTTTGAATAAACCACACATGGTAGGAAGTATGCGTTAGATCTTAAGTTCCCTGCCTTAAAGTTTGACGGAGTGGAATCCAAAGTAAGTTATTTCTTATTTTAAGTTCATTAAAACCATTGCTAAGTTGAAAGAACTTTAAGTGTTAAGTTGTTTGAAAACCCTTGTTAAATGCTGGTTTACTTTGTTTTCTAGAACAATGATTTGATTTCCTTGCTCGATATTATGTTTGGATGGTTAATTAAGTAATTTAAAACTTAGAAGTTAAATACCTAAAGGGGTATGCAGAAACGACTAGTACATGTGTTTCGTCTGTGAGATCCAAGAAGACTTGGGCGAGGGATGAAACATGTCGAAGGGAAATCCCGGATGCTCCAAAATAAATATCAAACTGCTAAAGTGTTATAAACATTTGATAGAATGAAGCATTGTTTATCATTTATTATTACATTTATTTCATTGATGATTGTTTGAATTAGGCTCGACCAGTTTATGAGCACTGATTATTAATTATTGATTATTGACTTTGCTCGACCAGTTTATGAGCAATTAATTATCCATATGCATGGGCTGGGTAGAAAATAATTATAGTCTAACATCTTGTAATTTATTTCACAATTTGACTATAAGGTGTTTAGCGGTAATATTTGGTTCACTTCAATCTAATGAATTGTTTTGAAAATTGGTTTTCAAATGGAAACGTTGTGAAATGTTTTCACTTTAAAAGAAATAGAAATGTTTGGTAATGAATATTTTGAAGTTATATTATATAAAAGTGATTTATATAAGAATGGATTTATAAAAATGTTTTATAAAACGGAAAGAATTTGGAGGACTAAACCCGATGGTTTTAAGATGATTTTTGAAAGGATTTGGGAATTGAAAATTATTATAGATTTGAAAGTACTTGTGAATATTAGTGTGAAATGATTTATCGCTTCGGGATATAAAATGATTTGTTATGTTACCAATGATTCAAGTAGCCCGTAACTAAAAAGTGGGCATGTGTTTTTGGTATAGTCCATTCTTTGAATAGAGGGATATACTTATTTATCGATCGTATTAAGACTAGGACCCAGTTGCCTTGTTATTGGGAGAAACCTCTCGATCTGGTTACATATGGTTTGATATGTTTTTATTACAGTATTTGGAATTTCCAGACAAACTTTTCAAAAGTGATTTGATTTAAGATCTCGAAGAAAAGTATAATTTGAATATAAAGGATATATATTTCAAAAGTTTTGAAATAAGAATTCGAGAATAAAGTCCCAAGAGATAATTTCCTTAAAGGCGATTAGGTTTGAAAATCTAAATTTAAAGATTAGGCCTAAGTGGGTAGTTTTGGGAATTGCATATTTGTTTGTTGCATCGTAGGCTCCAAGAGTGCTATTTGCGGCAGGAGAACTACGTTGGCTTGATCTTATATCTAATTTGGTACCCAATTAGATAGGGGTACGTAGGCAGTCACAAGTGATAGTGATGCAGTCCCTAAAATGATATAACCCTTTTTTGTTTATTTGTTAATGGTTGTTGTTTATCTCGTGTCATTGTATTTTTCCTGCTTACTATTTTATTCCGCATTTGACATGTTTATTGAGTTCGCAAGTGGCTATTGCTGTCTCTCTTATTAGAGTTGTGCAGTGTTAGATTTATTTGCATTTGGTTTGTATATAAGCATACCTAGTATATTAAATTGATTAGCTGATAACTTGTAAAATTGAAATTTTATCCTATACATTTAGTAATGTTGAATAATTATCAAATATGGTGTATTTAGTTAGTAGTTTTCATTATAGTCTTAGAATAGACGGATTTTTTGGAATTTTAACTGGTTTAAAAATCTGGGTCGTCACAGTGGTATCAAAGCTTAGGTTAGGTGCCTAAGTAAAATTCATCTAGGGTTAGTATATCAACCTAGGAATTTTAAAAATGAAACTACCTTAATTTGATAAATAAAATGGATAGGATAAGGCACCATACCTCCAACCAGGGTTATGGGTGATATTACTATTTTTGTTGTGCATAACTTTCGTTAATTGTTGTTTTTTCGTTATATTTTTTTCATCCTTGTAATTTCGAGGATGAAATTCTTTAAAGTAGGGGAGAATGTAACGATCCAAAATTTGACCACTTTAAAATATATTATTTAGAGCGATTTTAAATATAAAATATAAAAGGTTTTATGATTTAAATAATATTCGATAGGATTTGGAAGTAGAAACACACATAAAAATAGTAATATTTGCCTATATCGACAAAAGTGACAAAATGCTGATTTCAGAAAAGTATGTTTCGATGGTTAAATAAATTATCTTAATTAATTTATGAGTGTTTATATTTTTAAATAGAATTATACAAATTTATTTTTAAATTTGGTTTACATAAATAAATAGTTTAACAAAAATGTCAAAATGTGACCGTAAAACATTTTGTCGTAAATCAACGTTTTGTTCAAAATAAGTTGTCGCAACGTCATCGCATCTTTATTTTCTTATATAGGAACATATATTCACATAGTATAAGTACTAATTAATTTCCTAACATTTTTATTTTTACTAAATAAGATTAGAAAACTTCTAGAAGTCATTAGTAAAAGTAAGTAAGAATTAAAAGTAAGAAAAAGTAAACATCAAATCACATCAAATCAAAGCCGACATAATTATGATATTCTTTACTTAATCATTAAGTGACTAAGACATAAAGTAAGGATGTGAAATATTATGTTAAGTATTGAAAAATGAAGATTGCTTTAGGTTAAAGGAAGGTTAGTTTGGTAATTTGGTAAGAGGTTGTTTTGGTAAATTTACCGCTTCTTTCATTTTCTATAAATAACCACCTCCTTCTTCACTTTCATTCACATTTTCTTCTTCTTTTCTCAAGCTTCTTCATCTTCTTCCCCTTCTTTTTAATGTCTTCCAAACCATAGAGAAAAAATTAGAAAGATAAAATGTCAAAATATTTACAAAATATTCAAAAGAAATAAATGTTCATCCTCTTCAAATCAAACTCATTTTTTCTCCATATTTTACCTCTTCTCTTGGCCATAACTTCTCCAAAAACAAACCAAAATGCAAAATTATTTTTTCAAATCATGTATTTTTCCAGTGAATACAACTTTCATGTTGACCACTTTGTCACATTCTAAAGTTAATCATGTCAAAAATACACTTCTTTCCAGTGCATTCTCTGGCCCAATTTTTAAGCCAGAGAATAGGCCATTTTGTTTTGATCATAACTTGATCATAACAGATCCATATTAAGAAATTATTCCTTTGAAACCATATAAAATTTCATTGGCTATAATTTTTATGTTGATCACTTTTTTTAGTTTTGAGGTTTGCTATACCTGAAACTCAATCCTTTGAAGTGCAATTTCGGGTTCATTTTTGTTAATCCGACAATACCTCTTCTTCGTTCTATCATATCCCCCTCAAAAAAACTTGGATTCAAATGATTCTTTTTTCAAGTTTAATAGAAAATAATTTTCAACAACTTTTCAGTTAACAAGTTTTTTAAATTTTGAGAGTAATAGAATCAAAAATAAGAGAGAAGATGACCTATTTTTCAGGTCTAATTTTGAGAATTCAAGTTCAAAGCTCTACCGCTGCTTCTCTATATTTTCGGCCAACCTCCATCTTAAGCCTTAGCCAAGCTATTGGAAGGGAGATGGTGTTGTTTGCTAGTGTTTAATGGAGTAGGAATTAATTAGTGAAGAGTTGATTGATTAGAATGTTGGTAGGAAGTTAATCGCTTTGGTTTATGGTGAGAAACTCTATTTAGCATCTCTATTTATATATATACATGTTTGATGTTGTGTTATGTTTGTTATGGATGCTTATATATGCTTTGATCGTCAAGTATTGATTGTTTGATATGATTGTTAAATTGTTTTACCAAGTCACGTTAATACACGTCGATAAGCACAAAGGAAATTACTTTCCTTTTGAAAATGAAATCGTGTATATGGAATGCTTAAACCTTTTGGAAATAGTTTTAAAATGAGTTAGAAATGTTTTATAAATATTTAAATATGTTTAAAGAAATAAAGGAAGAAAATCAAGATATTATCTTGTATATTTAAAATATGTCCAAAACAATTTTCTAGAAAAAAATCATGCTTTTGCAGTAAAGTGACCAAAGTTTAAAATTGAAATTTTAAATGTTTTAAAAATATGAAATAAATCCTAAAAATCTTTTAAAATGTATTAAAAGAGATTTAAGTTGAAAATTTGGATTTCTAAATGATATAAAAGTCGTTTTGAAGAATATAGCTTTCAATTCGCTATTTGCAACACTTTTCGCAAGGCTTTTCGCAGCGGTTTGAAATAACTTTTGAAATGCAGTTTTAAACTTAACAATTCTTTCCTATATAATTTGTGAATGATTTTAAAAGAATAATTAAGTCGTTTAAATATGATTTGGAAATTTTAATGACAGTTTGAATAAATGGGAAAGAGGAATTGTTTATACCACTTAAACAATAAGTGAAGAAGATTGAATATAATTACAAACTAAGTAATGCGGAAATGACTAGTACATTTGTAACCCGCCTGTGAGATCTGGGAAGGTAAAACAAGGTGTTTAATTAAGGTTAGGAATGGAGCAACCAGTGCCCTGAACTTACCTGGCCTATATTTTCTCTTCTTAGGCGAGGGGTGGAACATATCGAAAGGAAAGCCCGGATGCTCTAAAAGATCATAATTAAGTTTTTCTAAGATAAAAGAAAAAAAATTCTTTGAATTTACTATAAATGGTCTATATATAAGATTTATAAAATTGATATTTTATAAATAAAAGTAATGGATTATAAAAGTGTTTTATAAATATTAATCAAATTTATATATGGGTTTGCAATTGAAATTTAGAAAAGAATTTATAATGGATTTTATAAATAATCAGATTTGAAAGGAATGAATTTGTAAATAAGAGTTTTATAAGTAATTAAATTATAATTGGATTTTGACTTATAAGTGAGATATAAATGGAATTTGTTAGTAAAGAAATTTTGTATGTGGAAGTTTATAAAATATAAATGGAATTTATAAACACCGTTTTGTAAATCTGAAATCAATTTAAATTGATAAGTTAAATGTAAAAGTTTATTAAAGGAACTATGTTCGCGATTTTGGACAGTGAATAATCCTTTAAATTAAATTGATGTTTTGGAAAGTGATATTATAAAAAGAGAATATTTTCCCTAAGTTAAAAGTTAAAAAAGAAAATCTTTGATTAAGATTTAATGAATGATTTGGAAAGGTTTTCCTAAGTAAAAGATAAAATGATTTAGAATTATTCCAGGATGTAAGAAAGGTTTAAATAAACCAAATGATTTGATGAATGAGGCTTAATGATTTCTTATACTCTTAAAAAGAAAATGGAATAAATCGAAAAGAATATATCTAACAAAGGTATTTTATAAAAGATGAAGTAATTTATTGATGATTGATATCCACATATGAACTTAACATCTTTTAAATCGATAATTGGCTTGAAAGGAACCGGGGTCGGATTTGGGAAATTCCTATCCAAAAACCACTTCGAACCAATGTACACGTTCGAACGTGAAGACATGTTGAAGACGATGTGTAACAACCTGGGGTTTTGTAACAATTAATTATCGTCATTAGGCGATTAAATTGTTAACTAATTGCTACGGGGATTTTATTGGGTTGAAATCCTTTTAAAAATTTGATAAGGGAGTATACGGGCTTTAAAATCTTGGCCACGTTTCTTTTGTTTTGGGGGCGGTGATAACTATCAAGCAAATAACCGGTTCCCTTATTCATTTTTCATCGCTAGCCCTAAATCAAAGAAAATGAAATAATGGCGGCTCATTCCTTGTTTGTTCCTCTTCCTTCAAAAAATTAGGGTTTCGATCGACTTCGTGATGCCACGGCTTCGATCCCAATTGTTCGATCTTTGGTTTCGGCTGCGAGATTGGATTTGGTTCTTCGAAGCAAGGTGAGTGATTTATCGATTTGGTTTCATCGTAGATGATTTCTGACTTGGTCAACTTTGATTTTGATTTGTGAATTCATGTTTCTGCTGGCTTCAGCCTTGGCTTGAGATTTCATGTGCTTGATTGATTGTGGTCGCACATTGCTGTGTAGTGCCATTGATGTTTTGTCGCTGTAGCCATGAGCTACAGTCTTCGCTGCACCCATATTATCCTTGTATATGCTTCCTTCATGAGTGACAGTTGTGGATATTGTGTTCATGTATTCTTTTGTTTTGTATTGATGCATTGTCCACTTCGTGTTACTGTTGCATACAGTTGAGTTGTTTTGTTGGTCATGTCGCTCCTTTGGTTTGTGATTCACTTTATGTTGCCTTGACTCTGCATATCTTGGTTCGGTCTGTAGTCTTCATTAGCTTTGTGTTTGTTATACATATGAACTTGTGTGTTGTACACTAAGCATTGCTTTGAGTTGTACACTTGAGTCTGTACTTGTAATATCCATCTGGAGCTTGCTGCCTGATCTGATTCATCTTGTATTGCTTTACTTTTAACTTTGAACTGTTATTACCAGTTGCCTCTGTTGAGTCTTGCCTTGTATCACAACAAACCGCATGTTATATTTGCTGTCTTCATATTTTTTGTCATTTATGTTGCTCTGGAGTGCCAATGTTCTTCTGGAGATCGAGTTTTTGCTGTGTCCTTTGTGCATTGTTGCTATACTTGAATTGAATCTGCTTCGAGTCAGGTTGCATTATCACTGTTGTATGCATTTGAACTCGTAGCCTTGGTTCATGTGCATAGCATATTGAACTGGTCGAGTTGTTTTGTTGCATTCATTAGCCTTGCTTCCATGTCTGGACAGGTGCTTTGCACTTGTAATCTTCACACTGGCATGTTTCACTGTCATGCTACTTGTATGTGGTCTTGTTCTTTGAGTCTGGGCACGTGTGCTTCAGGCAGTCTTCACTTTTTCCAATTTGCACTGTTAGGTTTGTGTTGCCTTTGTTTGTGCTCGAGGCTGATACATTGCATTGTAATCATTTTCATTTGGTCACTGTATTTCAGTAGTGACATTATTCTCATTTGAAGCTTCTCTGTGTCTTTTACTGTTGTGTGCTGTGGTGCCATATCTTTGGTGCTCTCACCTTCATTCTGCTGTGTCTTCATGTTGTACCACTGCCTTGTGCACTTGGTCATTTGAGCCTTTGTGCTTTGCATTTGAGTTGTGTTGCCTTTGTTTCCAGTCTTTGGTATACATGAATGCATTTTGAATCTGTCTGGCCTTTAGTTGCTTCTTCTGATTTCGTTTACTTGAACTCGATGCATTACTGAACTGCCTTGTTCATGTACAATCTGCTGTTGATCGCGTACATATATGATTGTGCATTCAAGTTGTCAGACCTGTACCATGCATTGTTCAGGTCATTTTGAGGCCACTGCCCGGTTGAGTTTGAGTAATATAACTCGAACTTGTTCTGAGTTGGTGCCATTTTCTTTTGATTTATTGATCTTTTGCGTATTTCATATGCTGTATTGGCGAGGCAGTACACGTGAGCGTGTACTGCAGCCAATAAATATTGATGTTTTTAGGTGATATTTCAATTGTTTGAATTGTTTTGTGTGTCCAATTCAATATATTTTAAAAGTGTATTTTGATTTGGGTTAATTCGATCATTTTGTGATATCTAATTATCTTCAAGATAATTAGATTATATGTTTTCTAATTATCGTATCGATAATTAGATTTTGTTGTTCATGTTGTTTCCCTGACTTGAGTTTTGCTTTAGCCACTTGCTGTTAATTGATGTTTAGGCAATTCTGTTGTTTCTAAATTATCTTCATTGATAATTCTTTTATTTATCTTTGCTGATGATTTGGCTTTGTTGATTCGTTGTTTATTGTTGTTACGTGTTATATCTACCGTTATCTGATTCTCTTATTGAAGGATTAGATAGGTGAGATTTTTATGATTGTCATCTAATTGTTATTTAATTATTAGTGCTTCCGTGCATTAATAAATGAGTTTGAATTAGACTGACCCGCGTATTATTTTCTTTTGAATTAATACTCGGACCAGACCGAGTTATTACAGGTTGTTGATATCTTGCTTTTGGTTGCAGCTTGAGATATGAAGTCTCTTGATATCTTTTGGAGTAGTCATTGTCATTTTATAGGATGATATGTATTCATGTATATTATTTACGATAATGTACTTGTTTATGTAACTTATAGTGTCGACAGTTGTAGTTGTATCATATGTATTGTATCACATGTATTGTAACTGCCTTCAGTTATATATATATATATATATATATATATATGAGATTTTATATTAGCTGTGTTCCACATTTAGCTTATCTGTGTTATTATATATATATATATATATATATATTGTCCTAAACTATTATGAACCATCGTAGTTCGTTTTATACTGGAATTGGATATGTCGATGGGAGTAATAAACAAAGAGGTGAAAAATAAATATACCACTCCTATCGAGATAACAATACTAGTGTAAGGCTTAACTACTGATGGCCACTCCTATCCAGCCTTATTCTTCGTAATAACAGATAGTATTTCCTTTTAATACTCTTTGTTATTGTGAGCATAGAGGTGGGGCGTCACAGTTGGTATCAGAGCGAGGGGTTTATGGACATAATATAGAACATAACTTAGATGGAACATGTGTTACAACTATTTGTTGATGTTTTTATTTGTGCCTTGAGTCAAAACTAAAGTTTTTAAATTATGATGAAATTTTTAAATATCTTTATTTAAAAATAGAAGTGAATTTGTGTTTTGATGATTGAGTAATTTGTGTTCTGTTTATCAGAGTACGCAGCGGAAACAATGAGACTACCTTCGCTGAATACAGCTGATAACCTTTTTGATTTAAAAATCAAAATACGAAAATGAAATAAATTTCATACATAGATGTGTTTATTTTGTTTTCTTTGAAAATTTCGAATCCGATCTAAGGATCCGAAGCAATTACATTTATGTGATTTTGTTGAGGTTTTTGCTGTTTTAAATTTATCTGCAATGAAGATATATTCGAGTGATTTCTTTGTTCATTTTGTAGTATGCGTGCAAAGATGAGTTGCACGTTACTGCATTAATTTTACGTTGAACAGGTGTTTGGTTTTAAATGTATTTTGTTGCCGTTATTTTTATAACGGGATTTTTACAATGGTGTTAAATTTTTGAAGCACGGCGTTTTGTTCACATTTTAATGAATGAAAATTCACTGGTATTATATTTTGATGTGAATTATTTTGATGAGATTTTGACGTATAAAATTTATTGTCGCTTTGACTTCAGTAACTGTCAAATTTAAAATGGATTTTCAAGCGGTTATCCCGTAATGCTGATTTTGAGATCTGTTTTTACGGTGTTTTGTGAAGTGCAATTTCCTTGGCGGAATTGCTACAGATGTTGCTGTTTTAATCATGGGTTTGCAAATCGTTTTAAAATAAAATTGTTTTCAAAATTTTTATAGTTTGCGCTTTCAAAAGAATGAGGAAGCGATTTAAACGCTTCAGCAAAATTGAGGACTATGAACCCTCACTTTTACTGATACGCTTAATTCTAGACTTGTCCGTTTGAGAAAGTAAAATGTTATTTATTTAAAATACACAATTTTGCACTTTCAAGGAAACGACGAAGAGATTTAAATGATTTAGTAAAATACGTGGTATGGGACATGTGCGTTTGCTATTTTGGTTAATTCCGGACTCGTTAATTGAAACAATCTGTTGTTTGATGATTCTGATGATTTGTTGGGCTTTCGGGCCACTCTGCTGGACTTTCGGGTCATTTGTTGGGCTTTCGGGCCACTCCGCTGAACCTTCGGGCCACTCTGCTGAACCTTCGGGCCATCTGATGGACCTTCGGGTCAAATACCAGTACTAGACCTTCGGGTCACTCTACCGACCTTTGGGTCATCTGATGGACGCCAAAATTTATAGTGCTTGGTAGGCTTCGACCATTTGTTGATGCATGTGCGGCGTAGCTAACACTCGCCATCTATTGGGATCGATCCACCTTTTATGTTGATTTTCTACTTATCCTGATTGATTCTAGATATTTGTTGCTTCTAATTATCTACAGGTAATTAGATATTTGCTGTTATGAGTTCTAATTATCTTTGTTGATAATTAGATATTTGTTGTTTCTAATTATCTTTGTTGATAATTAGATATTTGTTGTTTCTGATTATCATTTTTGATAATTAGATAATTGTTGTTTCTAATTATCTTTGTTGATAATTAGATATCTGATGTTTCTGATTATCGTTTTTAATAATTAGATAATTGCTGATTTGAGATTTCTGATTATTGTTTTTGATAATTAGATATTTGTTGATTTGAGATTTTTGATTATTAGATAATTGTTGATTTGAGATTTCTGATTATCGTTTTTGACAACTAGATATTTAATGATTTGAGGTTTCTGATTATCGTTTTTGATAATTAGATATTTGCTGATTTGAGATTTCTGATTATCGTTTTTGATAATTAGATAATTGCTGATTTGAGATTTCTGATTATCGTTTTTGATAATTAGATAATTGTGATTTGAGATTTCTGATTATCGTTTTTGATAATTAGATATTTGTTGATTTGAGATTTCTGATTATCGTTTTTGATAGTTAGATATTTGTTGATTTGAGATTTCTTATTATCGTTTTTGATAATTAGATATTTGTTGATTTAAGTTTTCTGATTATCGTTTTTGATAATCGGATATTAGTTGTTTCTGATTATCGCTGTTGATAATTAGATATTTGTTGATTTGAGATTTCTGATTATTGTTTTTGATAATTAGATATTTGTTGATTTGGGTTTTCTGATTATCGTTTTTGATAATCAGATATTTGTTGTTTCTGATTATCATTGTTGATAATTAGATATTTATTGATTTGAGATTTCTGATTATCGTTTTTGATAATTAGATATTTGTTGATTTGAGTCTTCTGATTATCATTTCTGATAATCGGATATTTGTTATTTCTGATTATCGTTGTTGATAATTAGATATTTGTTGATTTGAGATTTCTGATTATCGTTTTTGATAATTAGATATTTGTTGATTTGAGTTTTCTGATTATCGTTTTTGATTATCGGATATTTGTTGTTTCTGATTATTGTTGTTGATAATTAGATATTTGTTGATTTGAGATTTCTGATTATCGTTTTTGATAATTAGATATTTGTTGATTTGAGTTTTCTGATTATCGTTTTTGATAATCGGACATTTGTTGTTTCTGATTATCGTTATTGATAATTAGATATTTGTTGATTTGAGATTTCTGATTATCGTTTTTGATAATTAGATATTTGTTGATTTGAGATTTCTGATTCTCGTTTTTGATAATTGGATATTTGTTGTTTCTGATTATCATTGTTGATAATTAGATATTTGTTGATTTGAGATTTCTGATTATCGTTTTTGATAATTAAATATTTGTTGATTTGAGTTTTCTGATTATTGTTTTTGATAATCGGATATTTGTTGTTTCTAATTATCATTGTTGATAATTAGATATTTGTTGATTTGATATTTCTGTTTATCGTTTTTGATAATTAGATATTTGTTGATTTGAGATTTCTGATTCTCGTTTTTGATAATTGGATATTTGTTGTTTTTGATTATCTATTTGATAATTAGAATTCGTGAATTTCTTTTATGAAATTAAAAGATTTCTCTGGCGTTTGTATTCTTGACCTTTATTTTTCAAGCTTAACCAGTTTACGTTAGAAAAATAATTGTTATTGACGCCTTTAATTATGAAAATTGCGGGGACGCAATTTTTATAAGGAGGGGAGTCTGTAACAACCCGGGGTTTTGTAACAATTAATTATCGTCATTAGGCGATTAAATTGTTAGCTAATTGCTATTGGGATTTTATTGGGTTGAAATACTTTTAAAATTTTGTTAAGGGAGTATACGGGCTTTAAAATCTTGGCCACGTTTCTTTTGTTTTGGGGGCGGTGATAACTATCAAGCAAATAACCAGTTCCCTTATTCATTTTTCATCGCTAGCCCTAAATCAAAGAAAACAAAATAATGGCGGCCCATTCCTTGTTCGTTCCTTTTCATTCAAAAAACTAGGGTTTCGATCGACTTCGTGATGTCACGGCTTCGATCCCAATTGTTCGATCTTTGGTTTCGGCTGCGAGATTGGATTTGGTTCTTCGAAGCAAGGTGAGTGATTTACACTCACATCTTAAATTCAAACTTAATATTATGCTTCGCGTTCGATTTGGTTTCGTCGTAGATGATTTCTGACTTGGTCAACTTGATTTTGATTTGTGAATTCATGTTTATGCTGGCTTCGGCCTTGGCTTGAGATTTCATGTACTTGATTGTTTATGGCCGCATATTGCTATGTAGTGCCATTGATGTTCTGTCGCTGTAGCCATGAGCTACAGTCTTTACTGCACCCATATTATCCTTGTATATGTTGCCTTCATGAGTGACAGTTGTGGATATTGTGTTCATGTTTTCTTCTGTTTAGTATTGGTGCATTGTCCACTTCGTGTTGCTGTTGCATACAGCTGAGTTGTTTTGTTGGTCATGTCAATCCTTTGGTTTGTGATTCACTTCATGTTGCCTTGACTCTGCATGTATTGGTTCGGTCTGTAGTCTTCATTAGCTTTGTGTTTGTTGTACATATGAACTTGTGTGTTGTACATTAAGCATTGCTTTGAGTTGTACACTTGAGTCTGTACTTGTAATATCCATCTGGAGCTTACTGCCTGATCTGTTTCATCTTGTATTGCTTCACTTTTAACTTTGAACTGTTGTTACCAGTTGCCTTGTTGAGTCTTGCCTTGTATCACAGCAAACTGCATGTTATATTTGTTGTCTTCGTATTTTGTGTCATTTATGTTGCTCTGGATTGCCATTGTTCTTTTAGAGCTTGAGTTTTTGTTGTGTCCTTTGTGCATTGTTGCTATACTTGACTTGAAACTGCTTCGAGTCGGGTTGCATTATCACTATTGTATGCATTTGAACTCGTGGCCTTGGTTCCTATGCATAACATATTGAACTGGTTGAGTTGTTTTGTTGCATTCATTAGCCTTGCTTCCATGTCTGGACAGGTGCTTTGCACCTGTAATCTTCACACTGGCATGTTTCACTGTCATGCTACTTTTATGTGGTCTTGTTCTTTGAGTCTGGGCACGTGTGCTTCAGGCAGTCTTCACTTTTGCCAATTTGCACTGTTAGGTTTATGTTGCCTTTGTTTGTGCTCGAGTCTTATACATTGCATTGATGCATTGTAATCATTTGCATTTGGTCATTGTATTTCACTAGTGGCGTTATTCTCATTTGAAGCTTCTCTGTGTCTTTTACTGTTGTGTGCTGTAGTGCCATATCTTTGGTGCTCTCACCTTCATTCTGCTGTGTCTTCATGTTGTACCACTGCCTTGTGCACTTGGTCATTTGAGCCTTTGTGCTTTGCGTTTGAGTTGTGTTTCCTTTGTTTCTATTCTTTGGTATACATGAATGCATTTTGAATCTGTCTGGCCTTTAGTTGCTTCTTCTGATTTTGTTTACTTGAACTCGATGCATTGCTGAACTGCCTTGTTCATGTACAATCTGCTGTTGATCGCGTACATATGTGATTGTGCATTCAAGTGGTCAGACCTGTTGCATGCATTGTTCAGGTCATTTTGAGGGCACTGACCGGTTGAGTTTGAGTAATATAACTCGAACTTGATTTGAGTTGGTGCCATTTGCTTTAGATTTATTGATCTTTTGTGTATTTCATATGCTCTATTGGCGAGGCAGTACACGTGAGCGTGTACTGCAGCCAGTCAATATTAATGTTTTTAAGTGATATTTCAATTGTTTGAATTGTTTCGTGTATCCAATTCAATATATTTTGAAAGTGTATTTTGATTTGGTTTAATTCGATCATTTTGTGATATCTAATTATCTTCTAGATAATTAGATTAATTGTTTTCTAATTATCGTAACGATAATTAGATTTTGTTGTTCATGTTGTTTCCCTGGCTTGAGTTTTGCTTTGGCCACTTGCTGTTAATTGTTGTTTAGCCAATTCTGTTGTTTCTAAATTATCTTCATTGATAAATTTTTTATTTATCTTTGTTGATGATTTGGCTTTGTCGATTCGTTGTTTATTGCTGTTACGTGCCGTTATCTGATTCTCTTATTGAAGGATTGGATATGTGAGATTTTTGTGATTGTCATCTAATTGTTATTTAATTATTACTGCTTCCGTGCATTAATAACTGAGTTTGAATTAGACTGACCCGTGTATTATTTTCTTTTGAATTAATACTCGGGTCAGACCGAGTTATTACAGGTTGTTGATATCTTGCTTTGGGTTGCTGCTTGAACTATGAAGTCTCTTCATATCTTTTGGAGTAGTCGTTGTCATTTTATAGGATGATATGCATTCATGTATATTATTTACAATAATGTACTTGTTTATGTAACTTCCAGTGTCGACAGTTGTAGTTGTATCATATGTATTGTATCACATGTATTGTAACTGCCTTCAGTTATATATATATATATATATATATATGAGATTTTATATTAGCTGTGTTCCGCATTTAGCTTATCTTGTTATTGTTATATATATTGTCCTAAACTATTATGAACCATCGTAGTTCGTTTTATTCTGAAATTGGATATGTCGATGGGAGTAATAAACAAAGAGGTGAAAAGTAAATATACCACTCTTAGCGAGGTAATACTAGTGTAAGGCCTAACTACGGATGGCCGCTCCTATCCAGCCTTATTCTTCGTAATAACAGACAGTATTCCCTTTTAATACTCTTTGTTATTGTGAGCATAGAGGTGGGGCATCACACGATGATTATTGAAGACCGTGGATCTTCATAGCGTGAGTTCTGCTTGTTGATTTGCTCGGGTCGCACCCATTATAGAGTTATATATAGCAATGATCTCCTCCTTGTGGAGATTTTTCGGATTGCAAGGACTACTCGCTACTAGTGGTAGTAGGAGAGTGCCTTCGGTTTGTCCTATTTCTGGACAACTTGTGTAGCGACCCAACTTTCTATCACCAGAAAGTCACATCACTAATTAAGAAAGAAAGAGATAGAAGAAAGAAAAGAAAGAGAAGAAAGAACAACAACACAACAGAAATCTCAACAGCGGAGCGAATGAAATATAATATATAACATATATTTAGAATCATATACATCAAAGTACACAACTATACATCTCAATTTAGATAGTTATAACATTTCTGTCCAATTTACAATACAAGAACAACTATACAGAATAACACACGGCAGAAACTCTATCTAAATATCTACACACTGAAGCCTCCTGCTCCAAAGCTCGTTCAGAATTCATCAAGGATAACCTGAATCACTTGACTACTCATACATAATATGAGTGCCCAAGAGTTCAATAAAACAGAATATAAATACTTGGGTCACACAGGGGGTCTAGTGTGAGTAAACGGTTTAAGATTGCTTAACTTTAGAAAATCCTTTGAAAAGAAAAGGTATCACGAAAGACTTCCCACACATAAACAAGGAAAAGTTTTTAACTTACAATAACCATAACATTTGATAGGAAATCCAGTGATATTATAATAGTGTCTAGGGTTCTCAAGTAAATATGAAATAGCCGAAATTGTTACATTCATTAAATTCTAGCTACCAGCCACAAAAGTGGGTAATACAAACAAAACCGTAGGGTCTCGTAGGAAGAATGGGTTTCCATCAATGGCAGGGCTACTGGGGTACCGCCCGTCACAGTACGTGGCCTAGATCACCGTATCGAGGAGCCACCCTAACTCCCCTGCAACACAAGGCCAGGACCATTCCTTACTGAACAGTCCCGAACAAGACCACCCCGCAGTTGGCTGCAGATCCAACTGCCCACGAAGCCGAAATAAAAAGGGACATCTAGACACGGATGACTCTCGTCGTACTTGGGCATGACCCACTTAACCTTGCTGCACCTCCCCTGTTTTAGCCATTCCCGGTTGATGAGGCTTGAGGCTGCGATTACCTTTGTAGGACACATTTATCTTAGAATGCTCATCGTCCACGTGACAATGTTCTGAAAGCATTCAATCCATACAAGTCTGTTCCGGGTTCGAACGGAACCGAAGGCACTATCTCGTTGCACTCATTTTGGAATCACCCTCAGAGTCAACGACCATAGCCCTTGCACTCTGAATCACCATCTCGAACCTGTAAGTACTATTTCCGTCAAACTCATTACGGAATCACCCCCAGAGTTATACTGACGAATAGTTCTTACACCTCGAGTCTTCACTTGCACTCCACTTGGATTCACGACCTAACGTTTATTTTGGATCGGTGTGGTTTTCGGATATCCAAATATGGAAACCCGATCCCGTACTCACCGAATCCAAACGCCATTTTAATGTCCAAGATGTACTTAAGGGTTTTAAACAGTAGATATTCAGAATATTACTTAAACATAAATGGATGATTCACATTACCTAGATAGATAATCCACTATTATCACATTCATCCATACATATCACAAAGCAGCATATATATCATATCTCAGATATATCACATTCACATCATCACATATCAATCAATGACATCCACTATCATACAATATCGTCAACTCATCCAATGATATTTATCATCCAATCATTAATCATCCATAACAAGTTTGATCCAAACTCAATTAATTTAATTGATCTTTAATTAAATTGATCCTTACTTAGTTACTTGGATTATCATCAATCTAGCTTACTTATTCATTAATTAATCACAAATTAATTAACTAACGTCACTTAATTATCCAATTTGAATTAATCATCCTTGATTAATTATTACTTAATTACTTTAAGTAATTATTCCTTAATTACAATATTAATTAATCATCTTGATTAATTACTTCTTAATTATCCAAGTAATTATCTCTTAATTACCCTTTTAAATTAATCACGCTTGATTAATTATCCTTTAATTATTCTGATAATTATTCCTTAATTATCCATCAATTACTTCTCTAAGTAATTTACTTCCAAAATATCATTTGATTAATCCAAATTAATTAAACTAAATTAACTAACTCAAATTAATCAAATTACTCAATTAATTACAATAAATAATTAATTCCTTAATTACAATATTAATTAATCATGTTGATTAATTACTTCTTAATTATCCAAGTAATTATCTCTTAATTACCCTTTTTAAATTAATCACACTTGATTAATTATCCTTTAATTATTCTGATAATTATTCCTTAATTATCCATCAGTTACTTCTCTAAGTAATTTACTTCCAAAATATCAATTGATTAATCCAAATTAATTAAACTAAATTAATTAACTCAAATTAGTCAAATTACTCAATTAATTATAATAAGTAATTAATTCCTTAATTACTTCCCATTGATTAATTACATTTAAACTATTACAATGATTATTATTAAATTAATTAATCTAATTAATTATTAAAAATCAATCACCTTAATTAATTATAAAATAATCTAGTTAATGACATTCATTAACAATTATTTAATTACTTTTCTAAAATAATTAACTTACATTAATCATTATTAATTATAATTTTGATAAATCGTTAAAATTCGTTAATTAATTATAGTCTAACCTATGGTTCTCAAATACATATTAAATACTTAATTCATTATTTAAACTTTAATTAATACATTTAAACTTATAATTACTAATTTACTTAATATAATTTATCAATTATCTATTTTTATTATTTTTAATGGCTAATGAATGTAAATCGTTAATCTTTATTACTTAAAGTAAACTCATTTTTCATTATTGATCAAATTTTCACTTTCAATATGTTTGAAAACATTTATTTCAAATTTTCTTCGAAATCTCATTTTGAATTCCAAGTTTAAAATGAACACTAATTGAACTTTAAATCAATTTATAAAACTAACTTTTAAAATCTTTAAATTACAACTTAAAGCAATTCCTTTGTTATTGAAAGGATTTTTAAATCGAATTCCTTAATTTTAGAATAGTTAAACTTATTTTTTTGAGAAAAATGTGTGATCCTCTAATAAAAGAGGAGAGCACACATGGAAAACTATATAAGAATATTTAAACTTATTTAAAATACTTAAATTTATAAACTTCCTTTCAAATTATTATTTTTTCAAACTTCCATTTGACTTCAACCTTTTTTTTCTTCTTACTTAACTACTTAATGCCTTAAACAAATTTGAGTTAAAAACAAACTTTATTTTATCAAAATCTAATTATACAATCAAACTTGAATCTATATACTTAAACTTTATTTAGACTCAGTTTAAACTTGATTTGATTTAAAAACTAAAATTTTAGAAACTGTTAACTGGTACAGGTTTTAAACTCTGAACCCAAACTACTCGAGCCTCCTTGGTTTACATCGAGTTCGACATGAAGTTTCCCCGAGTAACGCTCGAGGTAAATATGAGAAAACTGCTTCCCTCCTAAAAAAATAGCCACTCCAAAATCAGATATGCACCGTGCACCCTGCACCATCCACGGCGAGACTCCGATCATCGCCGACCCTCCCCACAAGTCAACTATCATCCTCCGATCTGACAACGATCATCAAAATCTCTCCGATTCGACCCGAACTCGAATTTGAGTAAAAATCAAAACCTGGAAACACCCGCAAGCCTCCACTCCACAAACCTGTCATCGATTCTCACTCGACGCTCCGACCACTTGAGAGCCATCACCCCCGGCCATGGCCTCGTCATCGACCCAGCTTCCATCACCCCAAAGCTCGCTACACTCGATCGTCTCGTGGTGACGAAATCACCTTGGTTCCAGACCACACTAAAACTAGGTTACCAAAATTCGAATGCCTCCCGCCGCCACCATGGTCATCGGTCGACCATCACGATATTTTTCCTGGGACCACCATAGGCCCCTCCATCTCCACGAGACATCTTGACCTCCCTAGTTCATTGTAACGCCGGAATATGATCAAACTACCCATTCCGATCATCTTCGAACTGCCCTCAAATCCCGCCTCTAAAAAAACATCAAAGCTACCTTAAAAATCATCGCTTCCGGTAAGGATTCAAGTTATATACTTGAATCAATATTTCGTGAAGTTCGAAATTTCCAAAAATAAAAGTTTTTACTGTAAAAATTTGATTTTCCACTTCATATGCATTTATATTTCAGGAACCATTTTTAGATTATAACTCATACTAAAACACAACTATTTTGTTTTGAAACCAAAACCTAATATTGATTAGAAACAAGGAAATGGATTTTTTTATTGGTTTGGACCCTGTAAAGTAAACAGAGAGGAAGAACAGATATAGACACAGCACTTCAATCATATTCACAAGTTAAAATTTCTAGTTGATATTCATAGATGCTATCATTTCCACAAAGCATTCATATAGAGGTAGATACAACCATATTCATTTATAACAACTTCATCCTTTAAATTTTAAAAATAAAGTTACTCACAGGTTAAAAGAACAGAGACACTTCTGCAAACAGGTTTGAAAATTATAACTGAAGTTCTTCCTCTGATTCTCTGGTGATTTGAGTTTTGATTTATGTTCAAGTAGAACTTTGTTTTGGTTTACGAACTAAAGAAGGGAAGACTGAGATATATAGAAAATAGAGTAGACATGGTGATAATTTTATATTCAAAATAGTGTTTTATTTTGTACAATACAGAGATAGCTTCCCATTGTTTATTTGCCTAAGCAGATTTACTTAGTTCAAGCATGCAACCAATTTAAATTCAAGTATTACAGAGAACAATCATGATATTCATCCATAAAGAAAGAAAATCCAGGGTTAAAACTGCTTTTAAAATATCATTTGCTCATCTATATATGCAGAGGATTAGAAACTGGTTTCTAGGCTTTAGAAATTCATTGCATGTTCTTGAATTGTTTTGATTCTAGTTCTTGCATGTTGAAATAATCCTACTGCTGATGATTTGTTGAAGTTTTACATCTTGCATTGATTCCAACTTTGCATACTGATTGAATTTGAAAAGCTAAAGGATTATGTTGAATTTTCCCTTGCCCTTTGATTGAATTTCCAGATTTTCTGTTTTTATGTCTTCTTTTTATTCTTGATTTGTTTTGTATTAAGTTTGAGTTGAAAAAAAATGAAGAAAAGGTTTTCAGCTGAAGAATAAAACTTATCTTTTAATTTACAATTTAATTTTAAATTTAATTATTAAAGAGAATGACATGTGTCTCTTTAATGCCTTAATGATCTTACACATATGCAATTTGATTTACAAGTGTCTTAACATACATTAAAAAGTTAACAAGTGTTATTTAATGTTTCACTAATGTTTAACAAATGTTTTTAATGTTTGATTAATATTTTAAATGTTATTTTCTCTTTTTAATAATCTATTTAAATTATTAATGAAATGTTTATGTGATTATAAAATGTGTACTTATCTTTTAATAAATATGTTTTAGATTTTAATAAATATTCAAAAATGAATTCATGTAAACATTTATAAATAACTTATATTTTTGATTCAATTTAGTCTGTCATATGTTTATAAATTTGAGAAACTTATATTAATTCTTTATGTAAAAAATTTAAAACAAGCTTAACTTATGTTAAAATTTTAAAAGAAAAGATTATTAAAACAATTGAACTTTTAAATTTAAACCTTATTCAGAACTTAAGTACAAAATATATATGTATCTATATTAGATAAGAAATTAACTTTGTTATAAAAAATTAAATCTCAAATGTCATTTTCAAAAGTATTAAACCAAATTAAAATTTCAAAATTACAAATTATATATATTAAAGTTTGAAAACACTTATTAAATTCAAATCAATACAATTTTCCCATTTCTAATATACAAATATATATATATATATATATATATATTTCAAAAGAATTAAACTTGCCAATTTATAATATAAAATGATCAAATTGATTTAATTATTATCAAAGATTATTAAATTTGCTCAAAATTCCGGGTCGTCACATTCCTCTCCCCTTAAAAGAATTTCGTCCCCGAAATCTAAAAGCAAAGATAATTTAATAACCCAGCAAAAGATTTAACTTCAAACAGCGATCACACAATCAATCATAGCAACCAATTCAAACAAACAATTTTAATTATCCAGACAAAATTCTAAATAGATCTTCCTAATATTATCTAGAGTTTCCCAGGTACCTATACTGGAATACTCGCTCTACAGAATCTTAAGTAACTATACTACTATAGCCAAGAACTTCCTCATTTGATCCTTCAAATCTGAACAAGATATCAGACTAAACTCAAAACCATCTCAACCACCAGATCCTTCTAAACTGCTGATTCTATCACTCGATGAATCATACACATATTTCTCAGAAATATGTGAAATACAATGAATTCCAGTTATCCGAACTGGCAATTCAATCATGTAGATCAAAATCTAATCTTCAGAGAACATAGGAAAAACTCAAAATTCTTTCGGAGCTAGCTCTCCAGTTTTACCACATCTTATATCTCCTTTGATCGGATAAAACTAAAACAATATCCAAATTCCAACTTCTCATTCCAAGTCTCCTCAATTCTTAACTACATAGCTCTTCTGATACTCCTGAGTCACCTTCAATATTCCTGATCAGCTTATATTCCTGATTAGCTTAACCCTTGCTGATTGCTTCATGAAAAACTGGGCCAAAAATCAAACCAATTCTCCAGATCCAACTCAACAAAATGAATTTCTCAATAATTTGCTGAAATTCAATACACAACTCTATTCCACAAGCATTAGTGGACTTCAAACCTGCATCTCTTATCTGGAATAGTCAAACAGTTGCACCTGACAGCCTTGCCTTCAAAATCTAAAAAAGTTCTTCATACCTGAATTTCCAGTAGAAATCCTCTAATCCGAGAAAACTGCAACTCGCGGTTGCTCCCATTCTAGAATAACTGCTATCTTGCTTCCATTGCACAACTCTGATCTGTGGTAGATGAGAATGCTATCAAAGAACTCAAGCACAATCTTTCTCTAAACCCTGTTCATCCGACTTATAAAATCTTAGTGACCCATTCCATTTGGTCAAAACATCCTAGCAGAATCTTAACTAGAAAACTAGATGATTAATCCTTCCTAAAGTATCCTGAGCTGTTTCACCAAACTCTTCTCGCTCTAAGTGTCATCCCTCTACATGGTTAAACCATCAGAATTACTCCTGGAATCCAAGTCGATAAGAAAACTCAATCTCCGATTCGGGAAACTTCTGAATTTTTCCAAAAACATCTAGAAAAATCTCTAACTACTTTCATAGCCTTCACCTCCACTTGAGATGCCTCAATTCCCAAACCAAAGATTATTCAAAGATTTCCCAAACTAATCGCAAGTCACTTTTGCGATCATACTCGGTTCAGATTCCAAAGAACTATCTTCACCAACTAGAACAGCTTCAGTAAGGACCCGATTCTTCGTCTTTCGAAAATTCAACATCGATACTCACTTTATCGACTGCCGAGCAATCGAACGACGGAAAACCGAACGCTTAGGGTTTTAAGAAAAAGAAAAAGAAGAAGAAGAGAGAAGAAGGTAGAAAATAGAAAGGAAAGAAAATAGAAAATAGAACTGAATAGAAAACAACAGAACAATAACAAAATCTCACAATTCGCAGCGGAACAACATATAATAATAAATGAAAAATATTTAAACAAAGAACTATACCAGTTATTACATTACATCACATTTCATTACATCATATCATCATTACATCAGAGTGTACAACAACAGACAACATCAATAGTGCAGCGGAAAAAGAAACACTATATACTAATAATATGCCATGCCATCCAGCTTGCCTCCTGCAACTCCAGAATATCCAGAATATCCTGATAAACCTAACTCTTGACTGCCCGTGTGGAAATTGGTGGGCACCTAGAGTTTAGGAAGGAAAACAATAAACTCCGAGTCAGTCATGTGACTGGTGTGAGAACTCAAAACAGTTTATTTATTTTTAAAAATCAAAATAGAGGAATATTTTTAAAGTCAATTCGCAATGCTTTTTAAAAATGAGACTACCATAAGGCCTCCCGCACACACACACAATGCAAACGCAGAATCGGAGGAGATTTCTCCTTATGATAGTCAAAGATGCTTGATACGCATTTAAAAGAACATTTGATATTATTATTAGTGCATAGTGTAGGAAAAATTCATTTCGAAAGTAGAATATAAATCTTAGCCAACATACGACCATTATCGTATGCCTACTATAGCAACCATCCAAACAGTGGTGACCACCATAAGTAAATGGCAGGTTCTACAACTAATACCGTACAAGTTTCGTATTGGGAATTGGATTTCCAACGAATGATCAGGCCAAGGAACTTCCCATTACCACATGAAAATGCCTCTGGATGGACATCCCCGAGAACCAAACCGGATCTCTACCAACACAAGGCCGGGTTACCCCTAACTGAGTAACAACTGACCGAATATGCCATCCCCCGGTCCTTTGGGACCTTTCACTGAGCGCTCGCAATCAATTCACACAATCATAAAGTGTTTTCAACATGAGTAAGTATCTGGGCTCCATACCATGATACCACCCTTTTCCAGAAGGAAATGCACATATCCTAAAGAGCGCTACCCCTCATAACCTTGCTGCATCTTTCCTGTTTTGACCATTCCGGGGTGTGAGGCTCGACGAAGTCTCGTCCACAAAAACATACTTTATACAAAAGCCATGCTTTGGGTCAACAAATGATCATAGAAATGATCACCAGGATAGACGATCAAACAAATGATCCTATCACAAATAATCAACACAATGATCATTTCATAGCAACACTCAGCATGTCACATTACCAAATTGGGAATATCGCTGATAACCTTCAACTACATAACCTCTGAGCTCGTACGTCTCAGAGAAGGGTGTTAAGCTAAAAGAATAAATTCTCCGCCACCAACAGAAATATATTTGAAAGAAATCAGCTTTACATCTCAATTTGTAATGTCAGACATACAATCCATACAAGTCTGTTCCGGGCTCGAACAGAACCGAAGGCACTTACAAAGAAGTCCTTGCAATCCGGATATCCACAATCCTGATCGGATTCACCATCACATATGGAGAACTCTATACCGGAGCAACTCGGTGCAGAGTCAATCGACAGGTCATCCTATCGCTCTCGCAAATATCCGGTCTTCAACACCGATCTTCAAACGCAATTCATAACGACGTATCACATATTCGGAATGGGTTATACGACCCCATGGTCCTTTCCCGGTTAACCCGAATAGTGAGCGCTTATTCAAAAATAAGTGTGACATTCAAATTCAAGCAAATCACATCAAATACCCATTCAAAGGGAAATATTGATAGTCGGTTATTGAACTATCAATGGATATGCACACATCACCAGTTTCCAAATAATTTTCCAAATTATTTATTTTCCAAAAATATCTTTACTAGATATATAATTTTCAATACTTCAAAAATAAATCAATATTTATTTTTAAACAATTTCCACTTCCTTTTATAAATTCCATAGTGAATTTATATTTCACAATATCCATGCATATACGATTTTCAATAGGTTTCAATATTCCTTTTCAATTTATCTTCAAAAAGATAAATTCTCAAAATATTCACTTTATATTGGAAAACATTTCCATACTTATTTATTAATAAGTAATTCACAAATTTTATTTATTTTCAACACTTGGAAAATATTCAATATACTTAAATCGAAATTAAGTATATATTTCATTCTTTAAGGAAATCATTCTCTTAAACATATTTATTTGGGCCAAAACGAATGTTGCGTAAAACATCGTTACGACAACCCAAAATCACTAGTATAGGGATTCGAAATTAAAATAGATATATAAATCCCAATACTATACAAAACATTTCCTTTCGGAAATCATTTACTATAACAACAGTGTTATAGTCCACTATTTCCTTTTATTTCTCGAAAACGTCTATTTCAACAATAAATGTTGAAATCTATGGTTTCGAATCTCAACACATTTTAAAACATCGTTAGATCGTTTTAATTCTATTTAAAATATCACATTCAAAACAATTTCTTTAACATATTATTCACTATTCAAAAACGTGAATATACTACGTTAACAAATTTCATCCTTTTATTCATTTTATTTCAAAGGATTATTCACAGTCAAAAACGTGAATATAACTCCATTAATAGGTTACAACAATTTACTTATCAAAATAAGTCGTTTGCGAATTTTATAAAACAACGTTTATAAATTCCATTTCTATTTATTTTATAACTCCTTTTTATAAATCTCCTTTATTAATCTATTCGATTTATAACTCAATTATAAACCAAAAGTTCACATTATAAGTTAAATGCTTATAAAACGATTATTTTACAAAATCGTTCTTTTAAACTTCATAATTATAAATCTTATAACTTATAAGATTAAATTATTTATCCAAATATATTCTTTAATAACTTCACAAAATTTATAAATCTTACTATTTATAAAAAAATTTATAACTTCACCATTTATAATTTTATAATTTCCATTCACTTATGCAATCCATTTTCACTTCATTCAGACACTTATAAAAACTCGTTTTATAATTCAAATATTTTCATTTATAAATATCAATTTATAAATCCTTTATAAAATCAATTTATATTATTCTTTTAAACCATCTTTAATTCCCTTTATAATTTCATCATTTTGATTCATAAAATAATTAAATTTTATAAATCCTATATTTTCAACTCTTTATAATAAATTCAATAAATCCCGATTAAACTATTTTATAAAATCATTAGCCTCATATTTTCAAAAATCAACCTTTAACTATATTTCTCAATAATCATAATTTTTATAACATTAAAAATTATAACGTTTATTTATTTAAAATGGATCAATTCCAAACATATAGTATATTTTCAAAAATCACTTTATAAATCATTTTAAAATTCCAAAACTTGGTCCAATGATGCTACATACCAAATAGTCAATCACGACAACAAAGATATCATATATCGATATGATAGTCCATCAAATATCAAAATATCTGAAATCAAATAAATACTGTTGAGGAATCCAGTTGGATCCCTCCAACCTGTTTTCCTGCATCCACAAACATTAGCACAATACCAATTCCGCTCCAGTACGGAATTATCGCGGTATATGGGATTTAAAATATTATCCGCTTAATAGACGGCGCAATAGGGTCTCATACGCTATACAAATGCGGGAAATCAATAACTCCAGTATATACATATGCCAATATATATATATTGCTATTATATATAATACCAATTTCACTGTTTATGAAATATCCGCGGTATATGTTTTTAATAAATAACATCCGCTTACTAACGGCGCATAATGTCTATTTTAACAATCAATAGATAACAATCATCATTCAAACATGCATTCAAATATTTTAAATCTAACTATTTAAAATAAAATCGAAACTGATTCGATTGAGTGAGAAGTTCTCACCTTGATTTCAATTTTGTTTTAGCGATTTATTTCGAATAAAATTAAACGGACGTTTAATTTTACACGAATTTTTCACTAACTCCAAACGACTATAATCCAACTCCATCGCGTAGTGCTCGTCCATACGATTCCAACGCAACTGGTTTCGCGCATTTTCGACCTCGTATGAAAAGGATATGATTTTATGAAGTTTTACACAATTTTAATAACAAATTTACAACTTTAATTAAAAAATTTAAACCTAAACTAATCTGGGCCGTTCAAACTTCTACATGAGATCAAGGCCGTGCGTCCCCTCCTTCCTCCTCACGTTCACTCCCAGTAAGCTACACGCAAGAGAACCCATACCATAGCCGAACTAGGGTTCAAGATCTCGGCCACTACGTAGCTCGAAACTTCATCACCACAGCCCCAAACGAAAGCCCTACGCGCGAGCCACCCACGCCCCTAGCACGGCCATGCTCGGCCACCTGCATCTTCTTGAATTTTGTGCCAAAACGCAGCCGAACGCGGCCCCCCTACTCCCTCTACGTTGCTTCGTTTTACATCTCAACCGTTCAGATTGTAGCTCTCACTTCCCTCTCAAACTTCCATGTTGAAAGATTGTTGTAATATTGAGTGGATTAAGAGATTTGGGGGAATAAAGATCGTGAGTTTCTGGCCGTTGAATGCTATGGGTGGCGGCTCTGAACAAATTAGGGTTTTAAATTTTTTATTTTTTTATTTTTGTGAGTTTAGGGTCTATTTATAGGAAATTAAACGACACTATTCATCCGGGAATTCCAAACTCCGATTTACGCGCCGTAACCAGCGTTTCTAGGCTTTACCCCGCGTTCCGGACACAATGGAATAGGTTTCGAAAGCTAATTCGGACATCTGTGCGAGTTATGGCTATAAACGTTCAATTTAAATTAAACCGATTTAAACGATTTTCTAGGCGTTTTAATTTGTACCGGACAAACGGTAAATCCAATTGACACGAAATTTGAAACCTTACAATAATTTCACTTTACGGATCCGATGAAACTGGTTTCGTCGAAATCTGAGACTTTTTGAAAAATGGCTATTTTAACTCGCCAAATTAATATTAAAAACAATTCGATGCGTTTCGAGCTGCCACGATCAAACGATAACTCCGATTGACACGAAATTTGAAATCCGGTAATAACTAAATATTACGGATCCAATGGAACTGGTTTCGTCCAATTCTGAGACTGTTCAAAAATTGACTATTTTCACTAGTCGATTTAAATATTAAAATATTCAATTTTCACAAATAAACTTTTAATTCGATTTTAAAAGTTCTAAAATATCATTCTAACTTCAATATGATAAAATAAAATTTTACAAATCATTTTCAATCATATTTAACCCAATTTTCAATTATTTCCATAATTTAACATATTAAATTATCGATTTAATTATCCAATCAAATCCAATAATTCGAATTAAAATTTATTCGACTTATAAATTCACTTATTAATATTTAAAATTAATTAAATATTCAAATTTTAATTAAATAAAATTCTGGGTCGTTACAATCTTCCCCCCTTAAAAGAATTTCGTCCTCGAAATTATCAAGTAAGAAAAGTTACAGAATTTATTAACTTTCCAAAATTCATAGTCAAACTTCTTATAATAACTTTACTAAGTTTCAAATCATACTTAGTTATCTTTTTAAAAACAACTATTATGGTTTAACTTTCAATTTAAAATCAAAGTTATAGTTTTCAAAAAAAATTCCAATTTTCTCAAATTTTTTCTAACGCCTTAAATTTTCGGAAAAATTCGCCATAGTCTCCTTTGCGCGGTTCGATCCGAAAAAAAATGACAGTATATATATCACAAATATACATCTCATCAAGTAATGAGGCATCCCGAAGGGAAAAAAGTATAAAAGTACGATATGTAATCCGAGATATGTACCTTATATTTTATTAGCGAGCATATACGGCTAATATAGCACGAAAGCGAGCTCCAAATGCGAAGCAAACGCGATCCGCACCTACTAACACTCAACAAACAACATGAGAAACATGTATATATGAAAATAGTATCTATACACAACATATAGCAACATAATAACTATATATGCCAACATAGCAAATATAGTAAAAGCAACATATATTCAACCATCAACCAACTATCATCCATAACCAATAAATATTCATTCATATTCTCATTAATATTTAATGAAATAGGTTTTCAATTTAATCACATTTGATTCATTAACAGTGGATGTTCTTACTAACATTCATTTTCAATTTTAATTAGTTTGCATTCACTAATTCATATTCTCAATTCTAAAGTAAATTTCCATTTAACTTTAAATTCATTTTTATTTCAACTCATATTTATAAATATATCCATATAGTTTCACTTCTTATATATATATAAGTTTATTTCACAATTGTAAATCACTTTAATTATAATTCAATTCTTATAATTCTTTTGCTTATACAATTATTCTTTTATTTAGATTATTCAAACAACTAAACAATCAACTTATATACACTTTAATAACTCTGAAAAATTATTCATTTATATATAAAATATACTCAAGGTAAAATTATTTCATTTACCCAATTTAAAACAATATCGTGTCGGTTTATCTTGTTTAAGAGTTTAGAAACCCCTATCTACGATAGTTAGCAAGACTACATCGACTGGAATCTATAAACAATCAACCGATAATTCAACACAATACAAAACAATTTTTATATTCACTAACAAGTACGCTCTCATAGCTATTATTACACTCAAACTCATTCTAGAGTACTACTGACTCTATCTCTAATGAGTAATACCCAACAGAACCATGGTTGTCGCTTAACCATAAGCTTTGATACCAGATGTAAGGAACGTACCATCAGCGGTCACAACCGGTAGGCTTTTCAACCATCCCAGCCCCACCGTGGCTTACACTGATATCCCAAACTTGCTTTTACGGCCACCCTTTTGAATGTCACGGCTTCGCCTAACCAACCCCGTAAAGAGGACGTGTGGGGGTAAGAGTCTCCCGTTCGCCAGCAAACCGCGAAGCGAGAACCCCCCATCACATATCACCTAGCATAAGCAAGTCTGGTCCGGGCTCGAACAGAACCGAAGGCACTTACAAAGAAGTCCTTGCAATCCGGATATCCACAATCCTGATCGGATTCACCATCACATATGGAGAACTCTATACCGAAGCAACTCGGTGCAGAGTCAATCGACAGGTCATCCTATCGCTCTCGCAAATATCCGGTCTTCAACACCGATCTTCAAATGCAATTCATAACGACATATCACAGATTCGGAATGGGTTATACGACCCCATGGTCCTTTCCCGGTTAACCCGAATAGTGAGCGCTTATTCAAAAATAAGTGTGACATTCAAATTCAAGCAAATCACATCAAATACCCATTCAAAGGGAAATATTGATAGTCGGTTATTGAACTATCAATGGATATGCACACATCACCAGTTTCCAAATAATTTTCCAAATTATTTATTTTCCAAAAATATCTTTACTAGATATATAATTTTCAATACTTCAAAAATAAATCAATATTTATTTTTAAACAATTTCCACTTCCTTTTATAAATTCCATAGTGAATTTATATTTCACAATATCCATGCATATACGATTTTCAATAGGTTTCAATATTCCTTTTCAATTTATCTTCAAAAAGATAAATTCTCAAAATATTCACTTAATATTGGAAAACATTTCCATACTTATTTATTAATAAGTAATTCACAAATTTTATTTATTTTCAACACTTGGAAAATATTCAATATACTTAAATCGAAATTAAGTATATATTTCATTCTTTAAGGAAATCATTCTCTTAAACATATTTATTTGGGCCAAAACGAATGTTGCGTAAAACATCGTTACGACAACCCAAAATCACTAGTATAGGGATTCGAAATTAAAATAGATATATAAATCCCAATACTATACAAAACATTTCCTTTCGGAAATCATTTACTATAACAACAGTGTTATAGTCCACTATTTCCTTTTATTTCTCGAAAACGTCTATTTCAACAATAAATGTTGAAATCTATGGTTTCGAATCTCAACACATTTTAAAACATTTTTAGATCGTTTTAATTCTATTTAAAACATCACATTCAAAACAATTTCTTTAACATATTATTCACTATTCAAAAACGTGAATATATTACGTTAACAAATTTCATCCTTTTATTCATTTTATTTCAAAGGATTATTCACAGTCAAAAACGTGAATATAACTCCATTAATAGGTTACAACAATTTACTTATCAAAATAAGTCGTTTGCGAATTTTATAAAACAACGTTTATAAATTCCATTTCTATTTATTTTATAACTCCTTTTTATAAATCTCCTTTATTAATCTATTCGATTTATAACTCAATTATAAACCAAAAGTTCACATTATAAGTTAAATGCTTATAAAACGATTATTTTACAAAATCGTTCTTTTAAACTTCATAATTATAAATCTTATAACTTATAAGATTAAATTATTTATCCAAATATATTCTTTAATAACTTCACAAAATTTATAAATCTTACTATTTATAAATTTTATTTATAACTTCACCATTTATAATTTTATAATTTCCATTCACTTATGCAATCCATTTTCACTTCATTCAGACACTTATAAAAACTCGTTTTATAATTCAAATATTTTCATTTATAAATATCAATTATAAATCCTTTATAAAATCAATTTATATTATTCTTTTAAACCATCTTTAATTCCCTTTATAATTTCATCATTTTGATTCATAAAATAATTAAATTTTATAAATCCTATATTTTCAACTCTTTATAATAAATTCAATAAATCCCGATTAAACTATTTTATAAAATCATTAGCCTCATATTTTCAAAAATCAACCTTTAACTATATTTCTCAAAAATCATAATTTTTATAACATTAAAAATTATAACGTTTATTTATTTAAAATGGATCAATTCCGAACATATAGTATATTTTCAAAAATCACTTTATAAATCATTTTAAAATTCCAAAACTTGGTCCAATGATGCTACATACCAAATAGTCAATCACGACAACAACGATATCATATATCGATATGATAGTCCATCAAATATCAAAATATCTGAAATCAAATAAATACTGTTGAGGAATCCAGTTGGATCCCTCCAACCTGTTTTCCTGCATCCACAAACATTAGCACAATACCAATTCCGCTCCAGTACGGAATTATCGCGGTATATGGGATTTAAAATATTATCCGCTTAATAGACGGCGCAATACGGTCTCATCCGCTATACAAATGCGGGAAATCAATAACTCCAATATATACATATGCCAATATATATATATTGCTATTATATATAATACCAATTTCACTGTTTATGAAATATCCACGGTATATGTTTTTAATAAATAACATCCGCTTACTAACGGCGCATAATGTCTATTTTAACAATCAATAGATAACAATCATCATTCAAACATGCATTCAAATATTTTAAATCTAACTATTTAAAATAAAATCGAAACTGATTCGATTGAGTGAGAAGTTCTCACCTTGATTTCAATTTCGTTTTAGCGATTTATTTCGAATAAAATTAAACGGAAGTTTAATTTTACACGAAATTTTCACTAACTCCAAACGACTCCAATCCAACTCCATCGCGTAGTGCCTGTCCATACGATTCCAACGCAACTGGTTTCGCGCGTTTTCGACCTCGTATGAAAAAGATATGATTTTATGAAGTTTTACACAATTTTAATAACAAATTTACAACTTTAATTAAAAAAATTAAACCTAAACTAATCTGGGCCGTTCAAACTTCTACATGAGATCAAGGCCGTGCGTCCCCTCCTTCCTCCTCACGTTCACTCCCAGTAAGCTATACGCAAGAGAACCCATATCATAGCCGAACTAGGGTTCAAGATCTCGGCCACTACGTAGCTCGAAACTTCATCACCACACCCCCAAACGAAAGCCCTACGCGCGAGCCACCCACGCCCCTAGCACGGCCATGCTCGTCCACCTGCATCTTCTTGAATTTCATGCCAAAACGCAGCCGAACGCGGCCCCCCTACTCCCTCTACGTTGCTTCGTTTTACATCTCAACCGTTCAGATTGTAGCTCTCACTTCCCTCTCCAACTTCCATGTTGAAAGATTGTTGTAATATTGAGTGGATTAAGAGATTTGGGGGAAGAAAGATCGTGAGTTTCTGGCCGTTGAATGCTATGGGTGGCGGCTCTGAACAAATTAGGGTTTTAATTTTTTTATTTTTATTTTTGTGAGTTTAGGGTCTATTTATAGGAAATTAAACGACACTATTCATCCGGGAATTCCGAACTCCGATTTACGCGCCGTAACCAACGTTTCTAGGGTTTACCCCGCGTTCCGGACACAATGGAATAGGTTTCGAAAGCTAATTCGGACATCTGTGCGAGTTATGGCTATAAACGTTCAATTTAAATTAAACCGATTTAAACGATTTTCTAGGCGTTTTAATTTGTACCGGACAAACGGTAAATCCAATTGACACGAAATTTGAAACCTTACAATAATATCACATTATGGATCCGATGAAACTGGTTTCGTCGAAATCCGAGACTTTTTGAAAAATGGCTATTTTAACTCGCCAAATTAATATTAAAAACAATTCGATGCGTTTCGAGCTGCCACGATCAAACGATAACTCCTATTGACACGAAATTTGAAATCCGGTAATAACTAACTATTATGGATCCAATAGAACTGGTTTCGTCCAATTCTGAGACTGTTCAAAAATTGACTATTTTCACTAGTCGATTTAAATATTAAAATATTCAATTTTCACAAATAAACTTTTAATTCGATTTTAAAAGTTCTAAAATATCATTCTAACTTCAATATGATAAAATAAAATTTTACAAATCATTTTCAATCATATTTAACCCAATTTTCAATTATTTCCATAATTTAACATATTAAATTATCGATTTAATTATCCAATCAAATCCAATAATTCGAATTAAAATTTATTCGACTTATAAATTCACTTATTAATATTTAAAATTAATTAAATATTCAAATTTTAATTAAATAAAATTCTGGGTCGTTACAGCTTCCCTAATCAAGATCAATCTTCAAGAATGGCTTACCTATCAGAAAAACTGATAGATCACTTCCAACAAATATCCTGCTCTGCTAAGCCTCCCAAAGAAATGGATAAGCCTTCACTATCTTCATGGTCTGCTGACAGTAGAATCCCAAAGATTACTGAATCATCGAAGAAACGGATCCACGCTGCTGCTTCCAAACTTCACTTCAATGCTACTGCTATGCCAAAAGATCTTCCTTAACCCCAAGCTTCTTGAAACTCAAAACAATCACCCAATTCCACTAAAAATCCTTGACACGAGTAGACATCTCCTCAAGAAACTCGGCTCCAAACCAAAAACCAACCACTTGTTCTTCTTAAGGAAACAAATGAGAAAATGTCTGAAATGGGGTAATTCATCGTCCTTAGTCTCATACTTTAATGTAGATAAGATACCCTTACTCGAGATCCAGAAAATCTCTAAACATCAAAATCTTCCCTGCAGTGAGCATCAACGTTCCTCCAACACTATCTAAATCTTTCTCCAGAAGAACATCTTCAGAACCATCTATGGATACTGCATCCCACCACACAGCTATTCCTTCCTGAAGTCACCAAGATACCATCACCTGCTTCTACTCAGCTGACAGATACAACTCTTGGTAATCTCGCTCACTCGAGAGCAAATCAACCTCGCACTCCAAGAATATACTCCCATTCTTGAAAAGACTTCCTCTGGGATCACTGAAATCCTTTCACCAATCTACGAAGCTTATTTGTGATGGTATTAGGTCTACAATCTCGACATATACACCTCTAACCACAACATATGACCCTCTTCCATTAGTGGTAGTCGTGTTACACACACCCCTACCTTATCTACCTCTATAGCCTATGTTGGAAAATCCAAACAGATAACCCAACAGATTAGGTAGATAAATATATCTATATATATATATATAAATTACAAGTACGCTCTCTCTCAAGATAGACACCACTCCAGAGCCTAGGTATTCACTCAAACTCGCTCTGATACCAACTGTAGCAACCCGACTTTCTATCACCAGAAAGTCGCATCACTAATTAAGAAAGAAAGAGATAGAAGAAGAAAAGAAAGAGAAGAAAGAACAACAACACAACAGAAATCTCAACAGCGGAACGAATGAAATATAATATATAACATATATTTAGAATCATATACATCAGAGTACACAACTATACATCTCAATTTAGACAGTTATAACATTTCTGTCCAATTTACAATACAAGAACAACTATACAGAATAACACACAGCGGAAACCCTATCTAAATATCTACACACTGAAGCCTCCTGCTCCAAAGCTCGTTCAGAATTCGTCAAGGATAACCTGAATCACTTGACTACTCATACATGATATGAGTGCCCAAGAGTTCAATAAAACAGAATATAAAACTTGGGTCACACAGGGGTCTGGTGTGAGTAAACGGTTTAAGATTGCTTACTTTAGAAAATCCTTTGAAAAGAAAAGGTATCACGAAAGACTTCCCACACATAAACATGGAAAAGTTTTTAACTTACGATAACCATAACATTTGATAGGAAATCCAGTGATATTATAATAGTGTCTAGGGTTCTCAAGTAAATATGAAATAGCCGAAATTGTTACATTCATTAAATTCTAGCAACCAGCCACAAAAGTGGGTAATACAAACAAAACCGTAGGGTCTCGTAGGAAGAATGGGTTTCCATCAATGGCAGGGCTATTGGGGTACCGCTCGTCACAGTACGTGGCCTAGATCACCGTACCGAGGAGCCACCCTAACTCCCCTGCAACACAAGGCCGAGACCATTCCTTACTGAACAGTCCCGAACAAGACCACCCCGCAGTTGGCTGTAGATCCAACTGCCCACAAAGCCGAAATAAAAAGGGACATCTAGACAGGGATGAATCTCGTCCTACTTGGGCATGACCCACTTAACCTTGCTGCACCTCCCCTGTTTTAGCCATTCCCGGTTGATGAGGCTTGAGGCTGCGATTACCTTTATAGGACACATTTATCTTAGAATGCTCATCGTCCACGTGACAATGTTCTGAAAGCATTCAATCCATACAAGTCTGTTCCGGGTTCGAACGGAACCGAAGGCACTATCTCGTTGCACTCATTTTGGAATCACCCTCAGAGTCAATGACCATAGCCCTTGCACTCTGAATCACCATCTCGAACCTGTAAGTACTATTTCCGTCAAACTCATTACGGAATCACCCCAGAGTTATACTGACGAATAGTTCTTACACCTCGAGTCTTTACTTGCACTCCACTTGGATTCACGACCTAACGTTTATTTTGGATCGGTGTGGTTTTCGGATATCCAAATATGGAAACCCGATCCCGGTCTCACCGAATCCAAACATCATTTTAATGTCCAAGCTGTACTTAAGGTTTTAAATAGTAGATATTCATAATATTACTTAAACATATGATTCACATTACCCAGATAGATAATCCACTATTATCACATTCATCCATACATATCACAAAGCAACATATATATCATATCTCAGATATATCACATTCACATCATCACATGTCAATCAATGACATCCAATATCATCCAATATCATCAACTCATCAAATGATATTTATCATCCAATCATTAGTCATCCATAACAAGTTTGATCCAAACTCAATTAATTTAATTGATCTTTAATTAAATTGATCCTTACTTAGTTACTTGGATTATCATCAATCCATCTTACTTATTCATTAGTTAATCACAAATTAATTAACTAACATCACTTAATTATCCACTTTGAATTAATCATCCTTGATTAATTATTACTTAATTACTTTTAGTAATTATTCCTTAATTACAATATTAATTAATCATCATGATTAATTACTTCTTAATTATCCAAGTAATTATCTCTTAATCACCCTTTTTAAATTAATCACGCTTGATTAATTATCCTTTAATTATTCTAATAATTATTCCTTATTTATCCATCAATTACTTCTCTAAGTAATTTACTTCCAAAATATCAATTGATTAATCCAAATTAATTAAACTAAATTAATTAACTTAAATTAATCAAATTATTCAATTAATTACAATAAGTAATTAATTCCTTAATTACAATATTAATTAATCATCTTGATTAATTACTTCTTAATTATCCAAGTAATTATCTCTTAATTACCCTTTTTAAATTAATCACACTTGATTAATTATCCTTTAATTATTCTGATAATGATTCCTTAATTATCCATCAGTTACTTCTCTAAGTAATTTACTTCCAAAATATCAATTGATTAATCCAAATTAATTAAACTAAATTAATTAACTCAAATTAATCAAATTACTTAATTAATTACAATAAGTAATTAATTACTTAATTACTTCCCATTGAGTAATTACATTTAAACTATTACAACGATTATTATTAAATTAATTAATCATATTAATTATTAAAAATCAATCACCTTAATTAATTATAAAATAATCTAGTTAATGACATTCATTAACAATTATTTAATTACTTTTCTAAAATAATTAACTTACATTAATCATTATTAATTATAATTTTGATAAATCATTAAGATTCATTAATTAATTAAAGTCTAATCTGTGGTTCTCAAATACATATTAAATATTTAATTCATTATTTAAACATTAATTAATACATTTAAAATTATAATTTCTAATTTACTTAATATAATTTATCAATTATCTATTTTTATTATTTTTAATGGCTAACGAATGTAAATCGTTAATCTTTATTACTTAAAGTAAACTCATTTTTCATTATTGATTAAATTTTCACTTTCAATATGTTTGAAAACATTTATTTCAAATTTTCTTTGAAATCTCATTTTAAATTCCAAGTTTAAAATGAACACTAATTGAACTTTAAATCAATTTATAAAACTTTTAAAATCTTTAAATTACAACTTGAAGCAATTCCTTTGTTATTGAAAGGATTTTTAAATCGAATTCCTTTAATTTTAGAATATTTAAACTTATTTAAAATACTTAAATTTATAAACTTCCTTTCAAAAAAAAAATTTAAACATCCATTTAACTTCAACCTCTTTTTTTTCCTCTTCTTACTTAACTACTTAATGCCTTAAACAAATCTGAGTTAAAAACAAACTTTATTTTATCAAAATCTAATTCTACAATCTAACTTGAATATATATACTTAAACTTTATTTAGACTCAGTTTAAACATGATTTAATTTAAAAACTAAAATTTTAAAAACTGCTAACTGGTACAGGTTTTAAACTCTGAACCCAAACTACTCGAGCCTCCCTGGTTTATATCGAGTTCGACATGAAGTTTCCCCTAGTAACGCTTGAGGCAAATATGAGAAAACTACTTCCCTCCTAAAAACCACCACCACTCTAGAATCAGATATGCGCCGTGCACCCTGCATCATCTATGGCGAGACTCCGATCATCGCCGACCCTCCCCATAAGTCGATATCATCCTCCGATCTGACAACGGCCATCAAAATCCCTCCGATTCGACTCGAACTCAAATTCGAGTAAAAATCAAAATCTGGAAGCACACGCAAGCCTCCACTTCACAAACCTATCACCGATTCTCACTCGACGCTCCAACCACCTGAGAGCCATCACCCCCGGCCATGGCCTCGTCATCGACCCAGCTTCCATCACCCTGAAACTCGCTACACTCGATCATCTCGTGGTGACGAAATCATCTTGGTTCCAGACCACGCTAAAACTAGGTCATCAAAATTCGAATGCCTCCCGCCGCTACCATGGTCATCGGTCGACCATCACGATATTTTTCCTGGGACCACCATAGGCCCCTCCATCTCCACGAGACAACTCGACCTCCCTAGTTCATTGTAACGTCGGAATATGATCAAACTACCCGTTCTGATCATCTTCGAACTGCCCTCAAATCCCGCCTCTAAAAAAACATCAAAGCTACCATAAAAATCATCGCTTCCGGTAAGGATTCAAGTTATATACTTGAATCAATATTTCGTGAAGTTTGAAATTTCCAGAAATAAAAGTTTTTACTGTAAAAATTTGATTTTCCACTTCATATGCATTTATACTTCACGAACCATTTTTAGATTATAACTCATACTAAAACACAACTATTTTGTTTTGAAGCCAAAACCTAATATTGATTAGAAACAAGGAAATGGATTTTTTTGTTGGTTTGGACCTTGTAAAGTAAACAGAGAGGAAGAACAGATATAGACACAGCACTTCAATCATATTCACAAGTTAAAATTTCTAGTTGATGTTCACAGAGGCTATCATTTCCACAAAGCATTCATATAGAGGTAGATACAACCATATTCATTTATAACAACTTCGTCCTTTAAATTTTAAAAATAAAGTTACTCACAGGTTAAAAGAACAGAGACACTTCTGGAAACAGGTTTGAAAATTATAACTGAAGCTCTTCCTCTGATTCTCTGGTGATTTGAGTTTTGATTTATGTTCAAGTAGAACTTTGTTTTGGTTTACGAACTAAAGAAGGGAAGACTGAGATATATAGAAAAGAGAGTAGATAGGGTGATAATTTTATATTCAAAATAGTGTTTTATTTTGTACAATAAAGAGATAGCTTCCCATTGTTTATTTGCCTAAGCAGATTTACTTAGTTCAAGCATGCAACCAATTTAAATTCAAGTATTACAGAGAACAATCATGATATTCATCCATAAAGCGAGAAAATCCAGGGTTAAAACTGCTTTTAAAATATCATTTCCTCACCTATATATGCAGAGGATTAGAAACTGGTTTCCAGGCTTTAGAAATTCACTACATGTTCTTGAATTGTTTTGATTCCAGTTCTTGCATGTTGAAATAATCCTATTGTTGATGATTTGTTGAAGTTTTACATCTTGCATTGACTCCAACTTTGCATACTGATTGAATTTGAAAAGCTGAAGGTTTATGTTGAATTTTCCCTTGCCCTTTGATTGAATTTCCAGATTTTCTGTTTTTATGTCTTCTTTTTATTCTTGATTTGTTTTGTATTAAGTTGAGTTGAAAAAAAATGAAGAAACGGTTTTCAACTGAAGAATAAAACTTATCTTTTAATTTATAATTAATTTTAAATTTAATTATTAAAGAGAATGACATGTGTGTCTTTAATGCCTTGATGATATTACACATATGCAATTTGATTTACAAGTGTCTTAACATACATTAAAAAGTTAACAAGTGTTATTTAATGTTTCATTAATGTTTAACAAATTTTTTTAATGTTTGATTAATATTTTAAATGTTATTTTCTCTTTTCAATAATTTATTTAAATTATGAATGAAATATTTATGTGATTATAAAATGTGTACTTATCGTTTAATAAATATGTTTTAGATTTTAATAAATACTCAAAGATGAATTCATGTAAACATTTATAAATAACTTATATTTTTGATTCAATTTAATCTATCATATGTTTATAAATTTGAGAAACTTATATTAATTCTTTATGTAAAAAATTTAGAACAAGCTTAACTTATGTTAAAGTTTTAAAAGAAAAGATTATTAAAACAATTGAACTTTTAAATTTAAATCTTGTTTAGAACTTAAGTACAAAATATATATGTATCTATATTAGGTAAGAAATTAACTTTGTTATAAAAATTTAAATCTCAAATATCATTTTCAAAAGTATTAAATCAAATTAAAATTTCAAAATTACAAATTATATATTAAAGTTTGAAAACACTTATTAAATTCAAATCAATACAATTTTCCCATTTCTGATATACAAATATATATATATATATATATATATATATATATATATATATCAAAAGAAATTAACTTGCCAATTTATAATATAAAATGATCAAATTAATTTAATTATTATCAAAGATTATTAAATTGATATTGCTCAAAATTCCGGGTCGTCACAACTTGCATGGACTTTTGTCTAACATTGCATTTCTAATGATTATGCACATTGGTTTTTACAAACGTACATTAGTGGTGGCGGAGAAGGCAACTTCTCTTAGCTTAACACCCTCCTTGAGACGTATGAGCTCAAGGGTTGTATTTTTGTGGAAAGCAATTAGTAATTAACGGAAATGGAAATGTGGCATTCAAAGATGTGATATGTGCTGTGTAAAAAGGTAATCGTTTGCCTCAAGCTTCATCAAACCTTAAATGACCGAAACGGGCTTAGATGCAGCAGGGCTAAGTGGGTAATTCCCAATTAGGATATGATCATCCTCTTCTAGATGTATCTTTGCACGCTATGATGTCGTATATCTGATTATTGTGGTTTGTATGCTATAAGGGCCCTTGGATAAAGGTCGGTAACGACCGGGGGATGACATATTCGGTACTATCTAGTTACGCTGGTAGGCCAGTCTTGTGTTGGTAGAGGATCCTTTGTGATGGTCCTCGGGACATCCATCTAGAGGTGTACCTCTTCGGAAGGTAGTCCCTTCACCTGGTCATTTTTGTGGAAATCCATTCTCCAATAAGAACCTTCGGACTTGGTTGTAAACCTATTATGCTGGAATTTAATCAATGTAACAAATTCGGCTAAGATTAATAAGTTTATTTGCAAAGGTTTTCAAAGAATGTCATTAGAAATAATTTCAAAGGTTTTGATATAAAAGTGTTTTAGTTATCATAAGGTAAAAACCCATCCATGTTTATGTGTAGGCGTGGTCTTATGAGATACTCTTTCTTTTCAAAGGATTTTTGTTCAAAGGCCGATATATGACACTGTCATCTATTATTGAGTTTTTCTCACGCTGGTTTATCAAGCCTGATCCGGGTATTTTCAATACTCGGGTCAGATCCGAGTAGTTTCAGGATACTCGAAGACGGTTGGAGTTTCCAGAGGATAGCTGGAGATATTCATCGACGTATGAGCATATTCTATTATCTACTGTACTTAGTGTATTTTTTTTTAATGTTTATCAGCAATTGTAAGGACAGATGTTTATAACTGTCCAAGCTGAATTTAGGTTATACTCTGATATATGTATTTAAAAGTTTTCCGCTGTAAAAATATTTGTTCAATATTATATGTTATTCCATTCGAGTGAGATTCTGTTCTGTCTACTTTTCTTTTTTAGCCTTAAAGATCCGTTTTTCCATTCAATTTGAGTTAGACATGTGTGGTTTATTGTCGATTCAAAGAGTATGGGAAAACGGGTCTTTACATTTGGTATCAGAGCACTTTGTCGTACTCTTTGAATCTCACTCGAATGGAATAACATAAAATATTGAACATTTAAATATGTTAAAGAAATTTTTTATAAACATTTAAATATGTTTAAAGAAATAAAGGAAGAAAAACAAGATTTTATCTTGTATATTTCAAATATGTCCAAAATAATTTTCCAGAATAATCGCGCTTTTGCAGTAAAGTGACCAAAGTTTAAAATTGATATTTTAAATGTTTTAAAAATATGAAGTAAATCATAAAAATCTTTTAAAATGTATTAAAAGAGATTTAAGTTGAAAAATTGGATTTCTAAATGATATAAAAGTCGTTTTGAAGAATATAGCTTTTAAAACGCTATTTGCAAACACTTTTCGTAAGGCTTTTCGCAGCAGTTTGAAATAACTTTTGAAATGCAGTTTTAAACTTAACAATTCTTTCCTGTATATTTTGTGAATGATTTTAAAAGAATAATTAAGTCATTTAAAGATGATTTGGAAGTTTTAATGAGAGTTTGAATAAATGGGAAAGAGGAATTGTTTATACCACTTAAACAATAAGTGAAGAAGATTGAATATAATAACAAACTGAGTAATGCGGAAACGACTAGTACATTTGTCCTGCCTGTGAGATCTGGGAAGATAAAATAAGGTGTTTAACTAAGGTTAGGAATGGAGCAACCAGTGCAATGAACTTACCTGGCCTATATTTTCTCTTCTTAGGCGAGGAGTGGAACATATCGAAAGGAAAGCCCGGATGCTATAAAAGATCGTAATTAAATTTTTTCTAAGATAAAAGAAAAGAAATAAATTCTTTGAATTTATTATAAATGGTCTAGATATAAGGGTTATAAAATTTATATTTCATAAATAAAAGTAATGAAATTATAAAAGTGTTTTATAAATATTAAAAATGGAATTGTAATCAAATTTATATATGGGTTTACAATTGAAATTTAGAAAAGAATTTATAATGGATTTTATAAATAATAAGATTTGAAAGGAATGAGTTTGTAAATAAGTGTTTTATAAGTAATTAAACTATAATTGGATTTTGACTTATAAGTGAGATATAAATGGAATTTGTTAGTAAAGAAATTTTGTATATGGAAGATTATAAAATATAAATGGAATTTATATACACCGTTTTGTAAATCTGAAATCAATTTGAATTGATAAGTTAAATGTGAAAGTTTATTAAAGGAATTATATTTGCAATTTTGGACAATGAACAATCTTTTAAATTAAATGAATGTTTTAGAAAGTGATATTATAAAAAGGGAATATTTTCCCTAAGTTAAAAGTTAAGAAAGAAAATCTTTGATTAAGATTTAATGAATGATTTGGAAAGGTTTTCCATGTAAAAGAGAAAATGATTTAGAATTATTTCAGGATTTAAGAAAGGTTTAAATAAACCAAATGATTTGATAAATGAGGCTTAATGATTCCTTATACTCTTGAAAAGAAAATGGATTAATCAAAAAGAATATATCTACCAAAGATATTATATAAAAGATGAAGTAATTGATTGATGTTTGATATCCACATATGAACTTAACATCTTTTAAATCGATAATTGGCTTCGAAGCAACCGGGGTTGGATTTGGATAATTCCTATCCGAACACCACTTCGAACAAATGTATACGTTCGAACGTGAAGACATGTTGAAGACGATGATTATTGAAGACCGTGGATCTTCATAGCGTGAGGACTGCTTGATGATTTGCTCGGGGTCGCACCCATTATAGAGTTATAAATAGCAGTGGTCTCCTCGTTGTGGAGATTTTTCGGATTGCAAGGACTACTTGCTACTAGTGGTAGTAGGAGAGTGCCTTCGGTTTGTCCTGTTCCTGAACAACTTGTATGGACGTTTGTCTGACATTTCATTTCTAAAGATAATGTACATTGGTTTTTACAAACTCACATCAGTGGTGGCGTTGAAGGCAACTTCTCTTAGCTTAACACCCTCCTTGAGACGTACGAGCTCAAGGGTTGTATTTTGTGGAAGGCAATTAGTAGTCAACGGAAATGGCAATGTGGCATTCAAAGATGTGATATGTGATATGTGCTTTATGAAAAGGTAATCATAGCCTCAAGCCTCATCAAACCGGAAATGATCGAAACAGGATTAGATGCAGCAAGGCTAAGTGGGTCATTCTCAATTAGGGTATGATCATTCCCTTCTAGATATATTTCTTCCTGCTATGATGTTCGTGATGTAAATTAATGTGGTGTATGGAAAACGAGCGCTCGGTCAAAAATCGATAACGACCGGGGAATGACATATTCGGTACCATCTAGTTATAGAGGTGGGTCGGTCTTGTGTTGGTAGAGAAGCTGTGTGAAGGTTTCTCGGGGCATCCATCTAGAGGTGTACCCATTTCGGAAGGTAGATCATTCGCTTGGTCATTTGTATGGAAATCCATTCTCCAATAAGAGCCTACGGACTTGATTGTAAACCTATTATGCTGGAATTTAATCAATGTAACAATTTCAGCTAAGGTTAATATGTTTATTTGCAAATGTTTTCAAAGAGATGTCATTAGAAATAATATCAAATGTTTTGATATAAAAGTGTTATAGATCATAAGGTAAAAACTTGTCTGTGTTTATGTGTGGGCGCGGTCTTATGAGATACTCTTTATTTCAAAGGATTTTATGCAAAGGCTGATATATGACACTGTCATTTAGTATTAAGTTTCTCTCACGCTGGTTTATCAAGCCTGATCTGGGTATTTTCCATACTTGGGTCAGATCCGAGTAGTTTCAGGTTAATTCGAAGACGGTTGGAGTTTCCAGAGGAGAGCTGGAGATATTCATCATACGTATGGACACATTCTATCATCCTCTATACTTAGTGTATTTTGTTTGATGTTTGTCAGAAATTGTAAGGACAGGTGTTTATAACTGTCCAGATAGAATTTATGTGACGCCCCACCTCTATACCTATGCTAGCCAAGAACACTACGGTGTAGTGCTGTCAACTAGCATGGAGAATAAGGCTGTTGAGGAGCGATCATCCACGTAATTGCTTATCACACGGTGTCTATAAATAATCTTCGAAAACAAACATAGAAATAAGCATAACACAAATCAGTCACATACATCCATATCACAAAGGCGGAAGAAGATATGAATATCTAACTAACACATGAAAGTTTGCATCAGAGTAGTGGTCAAAAAGATCCACAATAATACAAAAGAATAGCAACACGTGCTATACAAAAGAATACAACTATGAGTCTATATCTCAAGTGTATACAACAAAAACTGCTAATCTAAATAGTTAGCCAAAAGTTAGAGTAGCAAATCCCGGGAAGAAGTCAAGCAGAACCACCTGTAACATCTCGGTCTGACCCGAGTATTATTTAAGAAAATAATAAACGGATCAGTCTAGCTATAAATATCAGATGACATGATATAAAATAAAAGATATGGCATAAACATAAAATATCCATACTGACATACTCCTATAAGTATGCAAATGATGATCAACAGAAGATCAATCAACATGAGATAAATCAATATCACAAGAATCTTCTCAAAGATCCAAAGAGGGCATCATACCCTAAACTTGTACTCATAACAAGTCAATGACATAAATTCCAGAAATCAACACAAGAAATCCAGAAATCACAAAAAAAAAGGGAAAGAGGCCTATCACATGACGGTCCGAAGGCCATGGGGAGCTACCCCATACGGGTGAGTCGGAATCACCCAGATGAGGTCTAGGCTAACCAAAACGCAAAAAGGTATGTGTGAATGGAATCACAATAATGGTGTCTAGCCTAACCTCGCAACAAAAAGGTATGTATGAGTGGAATCACACAAATGGTGTCTAGATTAACCTTGCGGACAAAGAGATATGTGTGAGTAGGAATCACACCAATGAGGTCTAGTATAACCTTCCAAACAAAGAGACATCGCACAATTGCTAGTCTAAATCATAAAATGATCGTCATGATCAACGAGAAGTGTCAATTACACTGAACTAGTAAATATAAAAGTTTATCTTCGTGTCCCAAAACCACTTGCTTAACTTAAATATTTACGAACAAACTGTAAATCTTCACTAGAAAATTGTCACAAGGGGTTCAATCGAACAAGTCCAAGAATTAACCGACAAAGTGAACGCAAGCGTTTCATACCACTTATTTTACTAAGCCTTTTAATTAGATTTCTCATCCGAGTGAGGTAAAGGTTTGTATATACTAGTAGATTGGAAAACGGTTTAAGAAAAGATCTTTGTTATTGAAAATAGAGCTGAAATCATTTTGTTGAAAGAGTTTTGATATTTACTACTAGTACAGAAACCTTCATATTTCTAAAGTTGTTATCCCGCCTATTTAGCAAGGCCGTGATACCATAAAATCGACCGAGAAGCCAAAGATAGTTTGTCTCGAAGAATGGTCAACTCAGCATCTCAACAAAGCAAGTTCTGTTGAATGTTTTTCAAATAAGATCCCCTACGGAGGGGGGTTCGGGGGGGTGGTAACCCCCCAAGGTGGGTTGCGGGGGCAACGCCCCCGCTACGGGGTTCGACCTGCCCGGTCAGGTCGCGGGGGTCCAGGGGGCAACGACCTAAGGTCTTAAACAAGGTCGAGCAACCTATAGAGGCATAGGGTCAAACGACCAAATGTGTCGCGACCTAGCGAACTAAGTGGGTTCGCGAGTTAATGGTACAAAGACCGAGCGACCTAACATTCGAACGACCCAAGGAAGTAAGGGGTTGAGCGACCTACGAGTTTAAGGGTTCGAGCGACCTAGAGGTGTTCGCGACCTAGTGGTCGAGCGACTTAAGGGGGTACGCGACCTAAGGGAAACTCGCGACCTAGCATTGCCGATCTAAGGTAAGGTGTGACTCAACCAGGTGAGCGACCTAAGGAAGACGAACGACTTAAGGAACTTGCGGGTTAGAAGAGGCGAGCGACCTAAGGTCATACGACCTTACGGGGAAACGACCTAATGTCATACGACCTAACGGCCTAAGGTCATACGGCCTAACGACCTAAAGTCTAAAACAAGGTCTAGCGACCTAAGGTCAGGAACGACCTAGTGGTTGCAGCGACCTAGCGTTGCCGCGACCTAACGAATAATGGATCGAGTAACCAAACGAAGAACAAGCCGAGCGACCTACAACCTAGAGGCCCACGACCTACGACCTAGCGAGCCAGAGCCGAGCGACCTAAGGCTGTAGAACGTTTTAAGGCCAGAAACGACCTAGCATTGGCAGAACGACCTAAGTGCGGAATTTTACCAAAAACACTAAAAATTGGAGTTTTTCGCCAATCCAATCCAAACCAAATGCAAATATACATGCGAACGTGATAGGAAATCATTTCCAACAGTCCAATATAGTTATAGACTAGAATTGTGAGATAAAAATCTCACCTTTGCACCAAATTTATGAAGAAAAGCTTGAAAGCAATGGAGAAGTAATCACAAGCTTGAATCCAATATCTTCTTCTTGAATTTGTAATTGAATGTTGGATTTGCAAGAGAATTTGAGCTTGGAATATTAATTTCCCCTTCCACTCACCATTAATGCTAAAGCTTGGTTGTTAGGAAATTTATGAAGAGTGAGGAGAAGGAGAGAAGTGGGTTTGAGTTATAATGGCTAATCTAACCCAAAGTCCAAAGAGGGAAAAGTAAGTGAAATTCCATTAACTCCAAACCTATCAATGTTTATACTTAAAAAAATTGTAAACGGCATTTCGAACTCAATGGAAGTGGTCTCAAGTACTAATTTGACTGTTTGCAAAAAGTATCTTTTCGGACCAATATCCGATTAACGACAAAATATTTAAATAAAATATTTAAATATAAAATGGATAAATATGCAGGTTGTTACAATTTAGGTTAGACTCTGATATATGTATTTAAAGTTTTTCCGCTGTAAAAATATTTGTTCAATATTATATGTTATTCCATTTGAGTGAGATTCTGTTTTGCCTATTTTTTTATTTCCCTTCATGTTCCGTGACATGTGTGGTTTATTGTCGATTCAAAGGGTACGAAAAAACGGGTCGTGACATCTGTCCTTACTCAATTTAAATACGTAAGTACCAAAACATGAAAATTCAATAATAGTTCACTTATGTCACAAGTTAAACATAATATTTCATAGCCAAACGTGTTAACATATATTTGAAAGCAACTATATGTTCCGATACTAATTTAATTACCTTCAATCCATTCGTATATCCTTTCATTCAATTCAAAATGGTTTACAACCAAATTTTCTTGCATTCTATTCACACTTATACCTAACAAATTCATATCCATTCCAAATTGATTTTAAAAATCAATTTATTCACTTCACTATTAATTCACAAAAAAAAAATTCATCCGCTTACGTCAAAGGTTTATATGTAAATTCGGCTATATTTATTTAATAGAATAACCGTTTTAGTTTAAAGCTTTATTAAATTGATTCCAAATCAATTTATATTCGATTTTATTCCATTTCAAATTTATTCTCAATCAATTCAATTGCATTCCATCCATATGTACTTTCATTACATTCATATCCACTTTATTTAAATTGATTCCTATTCAATTAAATTCCATTTGCTAATTAATTTAATTAGTTCATTCACTTAATCCACTTCAATTTTAATTCCACACTCGAATCCATTCTCGAATTTATTTAAATAATATCCACAGTCATATTCAATTTATTTTTACTTACATTGAATTTATTTATAACTTAAATCATCACTATTTCAAAACATTTCCAATTCATTCGACACTATCTCCAATTATATTTAGTTCACTTAAAATTTAAGTCCAATTCTTGTTTATAACTCAAGTTCCATTTCCAATGTCCACCTTTAATCCGCAATCCAATTTACTTAACCAAGTTAAAACTCCATTACTATATTCAGTTGACTAATTAATTATCTGATTAGTTCTCTTTTAATTTATAATTCAATATCTAGTTTTTATATCAAAAATCACTTCATTTAATTTACTTGAGTTTAACTCATCTTACAACTTATGTTTGGATTTTTATTTCTTCACCAAAATATCAAACCATTTTTATTTTTGGTTATTCTATCCCATTTTCAATTTTATAAGTTACGCAACTTATTTCTCAAGTTTCCATCAATTTTAAACTTGAGTATATTCACATTTATTATTAACTCAAGATTATATAACGCTTTATAGCTTATATATATATATATATATATATATATATATATATATATTCCATTAACTCCAATTTTTGCAAGCTAATCAAAATTATTTATTCACAATTCCATATTTTTCTTTTCCATTTAAATTTTTATTCCATTCACTAACCTATAACTCATAGTTATATAGCCACTTTACAATTCAAACTCTATATTCAATTCCCTTCAATATCAATTATAATTCAATCCAATTTTATTTTCAATTAAATTCAAATCCAACTCAATTTTATTTAACTCATCTTAAGTTAAAGTTTTATTTATCTTAACTCACTCAAGTTAAAATTTATTTCCAAAACTCAAATTCCATACTTTCCTTTCCTGTTTAAGTCATTCTCAATTTATAAGTTCATAACTTATTTTCTAATATTTTCCAAAAGATTTATATTAAAATTCCAAAATTCAAACACTCGTTTTTATTTCAAATCATTTGAAACCATGATATATACATATATATAACTCTTTGTTTCAACAAACCATTACTTGGAATTTTAAACTCAAACTTGCTTTTATCCAAAAAACAGTTTTCCTGGAATTTCCAAAACAACATTTGTTTTTCAACAAAAATTTCCATAACAAATTACTACAGTAGCAATCCGTCACATAGAAACTCGAAAATGAATACTGATGATGTAACATCCAGCCTTTTCGCGCGCTTTAAATCGACACACGTGCCAATTCAAACCATATGGAAGGGTGGATTGTTATGGGGTAAATAAGAAAACCAAGAAATAAATAAAAACAAAACAGAATCTCATAGCGCAAGGAAAAATATAATAATCAAATATACAGTTCATGAAGTTGTTTTTCAAAATATTTAATTATACTTACAATATATATCAGAGTTATACATACCATAGAATATCAATAATGCAGCAGAATACAATAACGTAGTGGAATAATATAGTAGATAATAGTTTACTAATCGTTATCTTCTTCCTCCAGAATAAAATCTTCAAATGCTGAAACGCTCGGACTGACCCGGGCGATTTGAAAAGACAAAACACTCGAGTCAGAACTAAAAGATTTTATGTAAGTTAAATTAACTGAAATAAATATGAGTGTAACGGCATCGGAGATGTTTACGGGATTTGACATCTCCTATCCAGTGTCTAACGTGAGTGCAGTAACTCAAGAGATGCTCGGGATTCACATCTCCTAAGGATCCGTTAAACTATTTACTATGTAGTAATATTTCGCTATTATAATAGTGTCTATTAGTTAAATAAACTTACTTTTTCTTGGCATTAAGGGGTTACCCATATAGCCCTTAACACGTAATAGTCACAGTAGTCCATCCAATATCATGGTCCCTCCTGATCGGGAAGCCACCAGAGGATACCACACGGGCTACGGGAGAAATCCAAACTCGTACAAAGTGCGATAGGGTAGGTGACATGGCACAACTAGGAAATGCCAGGGTAGATATACCAATTACGCTTCCGGGTCAGTGGCAACGCGTAGCGCGCAGCTCCCGCCCACCTCGAGCTACACTCCCAAATAAAAAAATCAAAAGTGGCCACCGAATCAATCCAATAGTTAAAGTATAATATCGAAGGGATGTGTCTGATCAAAGGTGCTAACTCAATTAATCCGTCGATCGCTCCTGTTTTAGCCACCTTATGCCAACTCACAGGAGTTGGGTCCACGTATTTACCTTAAAGGAAACGCGCCACCATGCTACTTCATTCTGGAATCTCCACCGCGTGCACAGTTATTAAAGTGGTTTTCGGAGTTGGCAGAGAGTATGACAATTTCCGATCTCGGTCTCTTTAACAACCAATCGTTATTATAACACAGCAGTCTCTTCAAAACAATTTATACTTTAAAACCAGAATAAAAATTCCACTTCAAAACCATATAAATACAATATCATTTTATTTTAAGACCCAAATCAATATGATATCATTTTATTTCAAATATATCCTTTTTCAAGAAATCATAGCACTTCCAAATCTATATACTTGAAATCTATAGCTTTGAAACATAATTTAGTATACTTCAATGGTTACATATTAAATTACTTTATATAATAAAATAGCTTCTTTAATTTTTCAAATAAATCCCAAATACCGATTTGAACCTCCAATAGACCATTTCGAATTTCCATATATTTTAAAGCTTTAAATATTCTACCATTTCAAAACTAATTCTTTGATAATCCCATATATATCAGTTCAATTGCTATTATTTAGATTTGAAATGCTTACAAAATAAACCCAATATAATTTAAGTAAAACTTTTAACTTCAAACAACTGGATATACTTCAATATATTTAACTTGATATATTCATTTATCTCAAATTTATATTCATTTAAATCACTTAAACCAAATCAAGTTATAAGAATCATACCCTTTAAAATCTCCATTTTTATTTAAATATTCAAATAATATTTTATTCAAGTACAACTATTAAATAATTCAATTTAAGCAAATATCATATTTATATTCCAACTTAAATTTCATTTAAGTCATTTTAAAAACACTAAATATATAATATCTTAAGTAGGTACTTAACCACATAATATAAAATAATTAAACTCCGTTATTACACTCATTTTTATTAAACAATTTTATACATAGCATAAATCCAAAAATTTAACTCTATATATATATATATAATAGTATTTATATAACATCAAAATTCATATTTATTAAATCGTATTTCTCTTTACAAAACCATATAAATCATTTCAAAGTATTTATATATAGACCACGGTGTGTGTATAATTTCTACCCTATGGTCAAGTGATACGGATATTTATCGTTTTAATCCATAATTTAAAATAAAAATTACGGTTATATATCATTTCAAACCGCAATCCCAAATGAAATGAAAATGCATAATAACTTGCAGTTTATACAATATAAAATACAGCATCCATTCATCCAATATCAATCATCAACCATTTATAACAATCATCATCCAATATAAACTATAACATCACTATAGAATAGATAATAAACAACAAGTATTAACTAGCAGTTTATATTCAATAATAAATTTAAAATTGTTAACTGGCGGTTTATATGCAATAATAAATAAATAAAAATTAAACTGGCCCTTTATATGCAAAAATAAATTAAATAACAATTTAATTTTAAATAAATGCAATCTAACTGAGATGATGATTAAATATATGCCCAAACAATCATAGATAAATTTTAAATCACATCAAAATTTAATTTAACAAACATAAGAAATCTTAGAAGTTGTGAGTGAGTTAAAACACTCACCTTTTGAATTTAAACTCAATTTAAATTCAATTTAAACCCAAAAATTTGACAGTCTCAGAATTCATCCAAACCAGCACCAAAATGTTCGGAATTTCAATACGATCCTAACAAAAAAAACTGCGCGTGAATTAGTGTTCGTATGTGAAAGATATAGCGAAAATTTTCATTGAATTTCAATTTTAAAAATAAAAAAAAGAACATAATACGCCCCCCTTTACCACATCACCATCCCTTTCTCCCAGATACAACGCAAATTCCACCGTTGCTGCACCCCATTCGCGTGAAATACAGCTGCCTCCACGACAAACCGCGACCACTCGCCCACCACCAGACGACGCGCCGCGCTCCTCTCCACAACCCTCTACTCCCAGCGAACGTCCCTAAGTCGCCGATCGTCGCCAAAACCACCGGCCGCCACATACAACGTCAACCCTAATGTAATTTTATCTGATGATCCAACCATCCAAACGACGAACAAACTATGGTGATGCGATCCTCTCGGTCCACTCTACAACACCCAGAAGTTGATTTGACGATCGGACAAATTTGATTACGGCGTGATGAACGGCCGAGAATTGATCTGCTATTTCTGGAAAAACGGTGATTGGAAACCAAAAATGAACTGCCGATCCAGATGCGTACATCGAGAGCTTCGACACATATTTTTTCTGAATTTTTTTGAGGAGTTTGAATTTTCAGCTTTGGATTTGATTTGGGATTGCAATCGGAATTAGGGTTTGTCTGCCATTGAAGTGAGGAGGTGAATAGAACATATAGAAATGAGGAACAGAGGCTGCTAGGGTTTATAGCAGGATATATATAGGCAGGGTTGACATTTGAATGGATGGATACGATAGATTTACGCGCTAATGCCAAAATGGCCCAAAAAGCCCATTTCGACTCTGGAATGAAATTGGGTCAACCCATATATCAAAATAGATGTTTTTAATTATTTTAAACGCAATAAAACAAGTTTCAAGTCCAAATTCCATCTATGAAGAAGTTATGTTCAAATCAATATTTGATTTCAGTTGATTTTAATTTCATAAATTTCAAGGCGTTCCGAGTCCGTACGATCAAACGACAAGTCTGATCGCTACGAAACTTGAAACCCTACAATAATTCACCGTTACGGATCCGATGAAACTAGTTTCGTCGAAATCCGAGTCAGTGGCCAAAATGGCTATTTTTTCATTAATTAAATAAATTATTAATTAATTAATTAAATCAAATTTTCAATTTTATTTCGATAATTGACAAATTTTAACATTTTTAACTTCTTAATCATTTACAATGATTTAAACAAATTTAAATGTCAATTTATCGTTGATTAATCTATCAATTGCAGTGTTAAATTTTCAATTCCATTATATTCAAAATTATAAATTAAATTTCCAATAATTCTATTTAATTGACTTTCATTATGTTATTCACTTTCATTGCTATCAAATGGAAAATTTTAACATTGGATTCAGGCTATTACATTAATATTCTCAACTTCATCTTAATTCCAGTTTACCGTAGTATCTAATTTCAATTTCTTACAATAAACCCATTTACTATAAATTTGAATACCAATTAATTAGTTCCAAATAAATTGATTAATTCAATTCAACTCTTTTATTAAGTTTATTATTAATCTATACACTCAGTTACTGTTGATTTTATATTCCATTACACTATATACCCCTAATTATCTTTATTTGTATTAATGGCTATGTTTCAAATGTGAAATCTTGTTAATTACACACATAAATTAAGGTTTTAAAACCAAATCTTAGTTCCATTCCTTTTTTCCAATTTATTACTTATGAAAAATTTCACGTTTCTATTTATTTATTACATACCTACCTTCAGTCCTTGCATTAATTCTCATAACCATTATATTATTGATATCCAAATTTGATTTAGTAAACCAATTTGTTACAACTTTACTTACATTAACAATATTTCTCTTATTTTGGTTATTATTTCATACGTAGATCACAAGTGTACATTCCTTTATATTATCTTATGGAAACAATATACATTTCTAATACTTTATTACATTTATTGTTTCTTTAAATTTACATTAACAAAACGTTAAATTTAATATTTATCATAATTGGTTACCAAAGTTTATTTGACACATTAAATAAATAACAACTTATATTAATTGTCACCTATTTGCTTCTATTTGCATTTAAAAGTTTGTTACCTATCAACCCAGGTTATTATTCTACATTTATAACACTAATTTTATTCCATCACCATTTATTCATCATTAATTCATTGATAAATTCAACCTTTACATTTATTTTCTTATATTAATTATTACCAGTTATATCCTCTTACATTGTTTTTAATTATTGCAAATTCATTCAATTTACACAACTCAGCTTTAATTAACTTACATTAACATAACCGCCTTAATTTACATTCATTTACACTTAATCCATATATTATTTTCCACATTAATACACTGATTGCAATTGTTTTCATTATATTCTATTTAAAACTAAGTCGTAACATTTGAATTATTTTATTAAGTTGGAATGTTCATTCTTCCCAACCAATCACCATTTATTACATTACAACTTTACAATTTTAAATGAATTCATTTATTGTCCTTTCATTCATCCTATCAATTATTATTAACCATAATTAGCATTGTTACGTTTTAATTCACTTATTATTTCATTAAAAATTTACACAAATTTATTTCTCCAAATTTTAAATCACAAAGTCCTATTTAATTTACCATTGCTACATTTCCTTTTTACGTTTGCTTCATTATAAATTGTAAATTTTTTTTGTTTCTTCTAAATTTAGTTACCCAATTTTAAACGAAATAACCAAACTTAATTATTGAAAATTTACCGGTCGTTACACTCTCCCCCACTCAAAACTTTCCGTCCTCGAAAAAGAAAAAAAGGAAAGAAAGAATTAAATAAACAATACGTCTTATTCGAAAATATTAACTTTATAAACAAATAAATTTACAAAATAAATTAATTTAAATAAAATATATCAATTTATAACCATTAGATCTTTTTATGCTTAAATTAATAAAGTTTGGAAACAATTTCAAAATATTTTCTAAGTCCAAAAATTTACCGAAAATTTTGGCAGAGTCTCCTTTGTACGGAGAGACTCGGGAGAAAATATAATATCAAATAAAACAATATATAACATATATCTTCCAATATATATATATATATATATATATATATATATATATATATATCTCAACCCGGGAAACAATATAATAACGCAATAAACTGAAATACGAAAACGTACCTATTTGTTGGGCAATTTACGCTTATATTATGAAACCAAATGCAGTAGCAATTGCTTCCATAACCTTTATTTCACTTATATAATCCAAAAGGTTAACAATTATATAAAATGAAATATTATTTTGTTTCATCCACTAACAACCAAAGCAATGTCAAACACAACAATCACTTACAATCACAACATACAACCATCATACAGAATCAACAAAATCATTCATTCATATCAAACAAAACAAATAGTTGTTCGGGTTCAAAACTTCAAATTGTACATAATGAAAAATAAACTACCTAGTGCACCATTTACTCAACAGTCTTCGATGAAACTAAATAGATTATTCATTCATCCAAACAATTTTAAAGTATCCTTACCCAAACAACCACAAACCAAACAAACAACAAATTCCAAACAATAAATCAAGTTAATTATTATTAATTTCATTTCATAATATTTCTTTTAATTTCACTTCATAATATTCATTGTTTGGTTTCCTTTCATCCATATAATGATTTGTCCTTTTAATTTACATTTACTTCTTGCAAACTTTCCTTTTCTATTCATTCATATTTTTCTTTCTTAATTTCATTTATTCATTTATTTCTATCCGCTATTAACAAATTCATTTTCTTTTATCCATATACTGCAAATTTCTTTTATTTACATTACATTCATCTATTCATTACTTAATCTCATTTATTTACAGTATTTATCTTCCTATTTATTTTTAGTATAAATAACTTCAACATTTACGTAAATCTATAATTACTTACTTACAACATTTATCTTCTATCATATTTTATTATAGTAAGATTTCCATTATAACTTAAGTTTATAACAATTACAATGCCAAATTCTTATTTGTTAAAGAATTTCATTGAACCTTCCTATTTCAAAAGCTTTACTTGTATGATATCCATTACGTTTTCTTATTAACATTTCAACATTTTACATCTTCTGGTAAGTTATATATATGCCTTTAAGAATGTAACTAAAATCATACAAGTTTACCTTATTTCTTTTAATTAATTAATGGTTCAATAATTATATCTTTCGTTTTATAAGATTACAATTTCACTTTCTTTTAGTCTCATTTATAACTTAGCATTAAATCACTTATTTTAATTAAAGGTTCCAATTTATAAATTAGTTATATTCCATTTTACTACCCTTAATTGAAAATATTAATTAATGGAAACTTAAGAGCTAAATACCCGGTTATATTCAAAAATCATTTTAAAGTAACAGATAAACATATGCTTGCAATTATATATCCAATTATATTTAAAACAATTTAAAAATTTATTTGTTTATCAAAATAAATCTGTAGTAAAACTGCTACAGTGGCCTTCCCACTTCGAAACTCGAAAATGAATGTCGACGATGCGGCCGCCATCGCCGAAATTATTTTCTAGCGACAGAGAGGGGAGTACAAAACTAATTTCTTTCCAAACTTTCTTTTAAAACATTTCTTTCAAATTATATTGAAATATTTAAATCAAAAAATACTTCTAAAACATTATTATTATAATCCAAAATCATTTGAAAGAAAATTTCAAAACCCCGAAACTTAAGTTCTAAAATTTCCAATTTGATTTATTTTATTTTCAATCCTATTTCAACTATATTTATAAATTTCATTACCTAACAACCAATATATTGCAACCAAATATAACCTTTATAATAATTTATTTTATATATAGAAAATAAAATAGGCAAAATTATTTCATTCACCTATATTAAAAACAAATATTATGTCGGTCTGTCCTATTAAGTGTTTAGAAATCTCTATTGATGTCATAGCATCCCATGCACCAACCAGAATTTATAAATACAAAACGGAACAGATTTACACAATATTAAAACCTTTTTATAACACTAACAAATACGCTCTCTCATATATATACACTCAGCGACTCACCATAGGGTATTACTGTCCTATTAATAAAGAGTCAAACACCACAAAGCTAAGGTTTATCGCTGAACCAAAGCTCTGATACCAGATGTAACATCTCGCATTTTCGCGCGCTTTAAATTGACACAAGTGCAAATTCAAACTATACGTAAGGGCGGATTGTTATGGGGTAAATAAGAAAATCAAGAAAGAAATAAAAACAAAACAGAATCTCACAACGGAAGGAAAATATAATAATCAAATATACAGTTCATGAAGCTGTTTTTCAAAATATTTAATTATACTTACAATATATATCAGAGTTATACATACCGTAGAATATCAATAATGCAACGGAATACAATAGTGTAGTGGAATAATGTAGTAGATAATAGTACTACTAATCGTCGTCTTCTTCCTCTAGAATAAAATCTTCAAATCCTGAAACGCTTGGACTGGCCCGAGCGAATTGAAAAGACAAAACACCCGAGTCAGAACTAAAAGATCTTATTAGGTTAAATTAACTGAAATAAATATGAGTGTAACGGCGTCGGAGATGTTTACGGGATTTGACATCTCCTATCGAGTGTCTAACGTGAGTGCAGTAACTCAAGAGATGCTCGAGATTCACATCACCTAAGGATCCGTTAAACTATTTACTATGTAGTAATATTTCGCTATTATAATAGTGTCTATTAGTAAAATAAACTTACTTTTTCTTAGCATTAAGGGGTTACCCATATAGCCCTTAACACGTAATAGTCCCAGTAGTCCATCCAATATCATGGTCCCTCCAGATCGGGAAGCCACCAGAGGATACCACACGGGCTACGGGAGAAATCCAAACTCGTACAAAAGTGCTATAGGGTAGGTGACACGGCACAACTAGGCAATGCCAGGGTAGATATACCAATTACGGTTCCGGGTCAGTGGTAACGCGTAGCGCGCAGCTCCCGCCCACCTCGAGCCACACCCCCAAATAAAAAAAATCAAAAGTGGCCATTGAATCAATCCAAAAGTCAAAGTATAATATCGAAGGGATGTGTCCGATCAAAGGTTCTACCTCAATTAACCCGTCGATCGCTCCTGTTTTAGCCACCTTATGCCAACTCATGGGAGTTGGGTCCACGTATTTACCTCAAAGGAAACGCCGCCACCATCTTACTTCATTCTGGAATCTCCACCGCGTACACGGTTATTAAAGTGGTTTTCGGAGTTGGCAGAGAGTATGACAACTTCCGATCCCGGTCTCTTTAACAATCAATCGTTATTATAACACCACGGTCTCTTCAAAATAGTTTATACTTTAAAATCAGAATAAAAATACCACTTCAAAACCATATAAATACGATATCATTTTATTTTAAGAACCAAATCAATATGATATCATTTTATTTCAAATATATCCTTTTCAAGAAATCATAGCACTTCCAAATCTATATACCTTGAAATCTATAGCTTTGAAACATAATTTAATATACTTCAATGGGTTACATATTAAATTACTTTATATAATAAAATAGCTTCTTTAAATTTTCAAATAAATCCCAAATACCGATTTGAACCTCCAATAGAACATTTCGAATTTCCATATATTTTAAAGCTTTAAATATTCTACCATTTCAAAACTAATTCTTTGATAATCCCATATATATCAATTCAATTGCTATTATTTAGATTTGAAATGCTTACTAAATAAACCCAATATAATTTAAGTAAAACTTTTAACTTCAAACAACTGGATATACTTCAATATATTTAACTTGATATCTTCGTTTATCTCAACTTTATATTCATTTAAATCACTTAGACCAAATCAAGTTATAAGAATCATACCCTTTAAAATCTCCATTTTTATTTAAATTTTCAAATCAGATTTTATTCAAGTACAACTCTTAAATAATTCAATTTAAGCAAATATCATATTTATCTTCCAACTTAAATTTCATTTAAGTCATTTTAAAAACTCTATATATACAATATCTTAAGTAGGTACTTAACCACATAGTATAAAAAAATTAAACTCCATTATTAAACTCATTTTTATTAAACAATTTTATACATAACTTAAATCCAAAAATTTAACTATATATATATAATAGTATTTATATAACATCAAAATTCATATTTGTTAAATCATATTTTTCTTTCCAGAACCATAGAAATCAGTTCAAAGTATTTTATATATAGACCACGGTGTCTGCATATAATTTTCTACCCTATAGTCAAGTGATACGGATATTTATCATTTCAATCCGTAATTTACAATAAAAATTACGGTTATATATCATTTCAAACCGCAATCCCGAATGAAATGAAAATGCACAATAACTTGCAGTTTATACAATATAAAATACGGCATCCATTCATCCAATATCAATCATCAACCATTTATAACAAGCATCATCCAATATAAACAATAACATCACTATAGAATGGATAATAAACAACAAGTATTAACTAGCAATTTATATTCAATAATAAATTTAAAACTGTCAACTGACGGTTTATATGCAATAGTAAATAAAAAAATTAAACTGGCAGTTTATATGCAAAAATAAATTAAAAAACAATTTAATTTTAAATAAATGCAATCTAACTAAGATGATGATTAAATATAAGCCCAAACAATCATAGATAAATTTTAAATCACATCAAAATTTAATTTAACAAACATAAGAAATCTTAGAAGTTGTGAGTGAGTTAAAACACTCACCTTTTGAATTTAAATTGAATTTAAATTTAATTTAAACCCAAAAATTTGACAGTCTTAGAATTCGTCCAAACCAGTGCCAAATTGTTCGGAATTTCAATACGATCCAACAAAAAAACCACGCGTAAATTGGTGTTCGTATATGCAAGATATAGCGAAAATTTTGATTGAATTTCAATTTTAAAAATAAAAAAGAACACAATACCTCCCCTTTGCCACGTCACCATGCCTTTCTTCCCTGATACAACACAAATTCCATCGGTTGCTGCACCCCATTCGTGTGAACTACAGCCGCCTCCACGATAAACCGCGATTACTCGCCCACCACCAGACGACGCGTCGTGCTCCTCTCCACTACCCTCGACTCCCGGCGAACGTCCCTAAGTCGCCGATCGTCGCCAAAACCACAGGCCTCCACATACAAAGTTAACCCTAATGTAGTTTTATCCGACGATCCAACCGTCCAAACGACGAACAAACTATGCCGATGCGATCCCCTCGGTCCACTCTACAATACCCAGAAGTTGATTTGACGATCGGACAAATTTGATTACGGCGTGATGAACGGCTGAGAATCGATCTGCTATTTCTGGACAAACGATGATTCGAAACTAAAAATGAACTGCAGATCCGAGATACGTACATCAAGAGCTTCGATATATATTTTTTCTGAATTTTTTTTGAGGAGTTTGAATTTTCAGCTTTGGATTTGATTTGGGATTGCAATCGGAATTAGGGTTTGTCTGCTATTGAAGTGAGGAGGTGAATAGAACATATAGAAATGAGGAACAGAGGCTGCTAGGGTTTATAGCATGATATATATATAGGCAGGGTTGACATTTGAATGGATGGATACAATAGATTTACGCGCTAACGCCAAAATGGCCCAAAAAGCCTGTTTCGACTTAGGAATGAAATTGGGCCAACCCATATATCAAAATAGATGTTTTTAAATATTTAAACGCGATGGAACAAGTTTCAAGTCCAAATTCCATCGTATGAAGAAGTTATGTTCAAATTAATATTTTTCAAATTGATTTCAATTTCAAAATTTCAAGGCGTTTCGAGTCCGTACGATCAAACGACAAGTCCGATCGCTACGAAACTTGAAACCCTAAAAAAATTCACTGTTACGGATCCGATGAAACTGGTTTCGTCGAAATCTGAGTCAGTGGCCAAAATGGCTATTTTTTCATTAATTAAATAAATTAGTAATTAATTATTTAAATCAAAATTTCAATTTTATTTCGATAATTGACAAATTTCAACATTTTTAACTTCTTAATCATTTACAATGATTTAAACAAATTTAAATGTCAATTTATCGTTGATTAATCTATCAATTGCAGTGTCAAATTTCCAATTCCATTGTATTCAAAATTATACATTAAATTTCCAATAATTCTATTTAACTGACTTTCATTATGTTATTCAATTTCATTGCTATCAAATGGAAAAATTTTAACATTGGATTCAGGCTATTACATTAATATTCTCAACTTCATCTTAATTCCAGTTTACCGTAGTATCTAATTTCAATTTCTTACAATAAACTCATTTACTATAAATTTGAATACCAATTAATTAGTTCCAAATAAATTGATTGATTCAATTCAACTCTTTTATTAAGTTTATTATTAATCTATACACTTAGTTACTATTGGTTTTATATTCCATTACACTATATACCCCTAATTATCTTTATTCGTATTAATGGCTATGTTTCAAATGTGAAATCTTCTTAATTACACACATAAATTAAGGTTTTAAAACCAAACCTTATTTCCATTCCTTTTTTTCCAATTTATTACTTATGAAAAATTTCACATTTCTATTTATTTATTACATACCTACCTTCGGTCCTTGCATTAATTCCCATAACCATTACATTACTGATATCCATATTTGATTTAGTAAACCAATTTGTTACAACTTTACTTACATTAACACTATTTCCCTTATTTTGGTTATTATTTCATACGTAGATCACAAGTTTACATTCCTTTTACTATCTTATGGAAACAAAATATATTTCTAATACTTTATTACATTTATTGTTACTTTAAATTTACATTAACAAAACGTTAAATTTAAAATTTATCGTAATTGGTTACCAAAGTTTATTTGACACATTAAATAAATAACAACTTATATTAATTGTCACTTATTTGCTTCTATTTGCATTTAAAAGTTTGTTACCTATCAACCCAGGTTATTATTCTACATATATAACCCTAATTTTATTCCATCACCATTTATTCTTCATTAATTCATTGATTAATTCAACCTTTACATTTATTTTCTTATATTAATTTATTACCATTTATATCCTCTTACATTGTTTTTAATTATTGCAAATTCATTCATTTTACACAATTCAACTTTAATTAACTTACATTAACATAATCCTCTTAATTTACATTCAGTTACACTTAATCCATATATTATTTCCCATATTAATACACTGATTGCATTTGTTTTTATTATATTCTATTTAAAACTAAGCCATAACATTTGGATTATTTTATTAAGTTGGAATGTTCATTCATCCTAACCAGTCACCATTTATTACATTATAACTTTACAGTTTTAAATGAATTCATTAATTGTCATTTCATTCATCCTATTAATTATTATTAACCATAATTAGCATTGTTACGTTTTAATTCACTTATTATTTCGTTAAAAGGTTACACAAATTTATTTCTCCAAATTTTAAATCACAAAGTCCTATTTAATTTACCATTTCTACATTTCCTTTTTACGTTTGCTTTATTATAAATTATAAAAAAATTGTTTCTTCTAAATTTAATTACTCAATTTTAAACAAAATAACCAAACTTCATTATTGAAAATTTACGGGTCGTTACAGATGATGCTGCACAGTCATCATAAGGATTATTTTCCAGCGATCGAAGTGTGTTCAGTGCTATTCCCTCCAAAATCCATCTAAAACCATTTTTCTATTCAAAAATACCTCCAAAATAATAATACTAAAACACTTTGGAAAATATTTCCAAAAATCTCTGAGATTTAATTTTCCAAATTCTAGTTTGAACCAATTTTTAGTTTTTAACTCATTTGTATAATTCATACTTATACAATCTCCTTTTGGTTATATATAACCGTTTATAATTTTATAATATTATTTTGATTATATAATAACAACCAAGCACATCACTATAATAATTTTCAGAAAGTTATTCTTTTTATACTAAAATAGTGTGGGTAAAATTATTTCATTTACCCGCTTCAAAACAATACAGTGTCGGTTTACCGTGTTTAAGTGTCTAGAAACTCCTATCAATTTAGTGGCGTCCCACTGCTCGACCAAAATTTGTATGCCACTCAACAGCTAAATCAACACAATATAAAACATTTTTTATTCACTGACAAATACATGCTCATATCTATTAATACACTCAAACTCATTCTATGGTTCTACTGACCCCATCTCTAATGAGTAATCCCCACCAAAGCCAAGGTTCTCACATAACCTTCAGCTCTGATACCAAATGTGATGAATCGGGATTTTCAACTCTTGAAAATCGACATAAATACTTTCACTGTATAAAATGCCAAATATTCAAGTGCCGGAAATACCGATTGCTAGGAAAAGAAGAAAGAGGTAGAAGAAGAAATAGAAACAACAGCACAGAATCTCACAAATGCAGTAGAATAAAATATAATATATAGTAACAAAGCTTATACAAAGAAAATTGCAATTGTTTTCTACTTACAATTATCAGGGTACATCAATCAATACATCAATCTAGACAGTTATAATAATTTGTCCTGATATACATAACTCACACAGCGGAATAACCAAGCACGTGGTATACATCTGAAATCCTCCAACACATCTCTTGAGCTCCATAGCATTCTAACTGAATCTTTAATACTCGGTCTGACCCATGCATTATAATAAAATAACACCCGAGTCAGTCTAGAAAACCAGCGTGAGAAAACACACTCAATTTGAATTATTAATATTTTCAAAATTCTTTGAAAAACAAAGTTATCTTATAAGACCACGTCGCACATAAACACGACGGGTTTTTCCCTTACGATAACCAAAACATTTTTATCAAAGTCATATGATATTATAATAGTGTCTCAACAAAGTAAATAGAAAATAGCTGAAATGCTAGCATCTCACGTTTCAGCATAGTTGGGCATAATCAAAACCGTACGGAGCTTATTGGAGAACGGATTTCATACAATGACTAGGCACTGGGGCACCACCTATCACGGTACACTTTAAGAAAAATGTACCAAGGACCTCGTCGGGATCTCCTACAATACAAGACCGGCCCTATCCCTAACCTGGATAGAACCAAATATGTTATCACCCTGGGAGTTCCCATCCTTATCAAAAGCTCTTTTCCATGCACCACCGCATCCATAATTAATAATATATCCGAGGGTATCTAGAAAGGTGATAAAATACCCTAATTGGGTATGACCGACTTAGCCTTGCTGCATATCCCCTTATTTTTAGTCATTTTGGTTGATGAGGCTTGAGGCTACGATTACCTTTCAAGAATAATTTCACTTAGAATGCTCATCTCCCTCCAATGATGATGTTCTGATAGCATTCATCCATACAAGTTGTCCTAGGTCTGGACAAACCGAATCATCGCCTTTACCATCTTCACGATATCCATTCGTAATGCTCAAATCGGATCAAAGTGGTTTTTGGCTAATTAAATTCGATCCCAGTCTCTTCAAAGTGATCAACAAAATTAGCCAAATCTTGATAGTTGGTTATAACTATCAGCGTAACATCCATAAGCAATCACTAGGCCCATATTATAATTTTCCAAAATTTATTTTCAAAATATCTTTATAAGATATATATTCAAATCCCTTCCAAATTTTCAATATTGGAGACAACTCAAATACTTATCTGTATCAGGATATTTCAAACAATCTCTTATTTCAACACTTAGAAAAAAATATTCAAAAATATATTTTTTAACCCATTACATCCCAACATTTAGGAAAGTTCCATTTATTTCTCATTTCTCAAAACCCTTCACGATTTTTATTGTAAATTCCTTAACTCTTTTATAACGAATTCTATAAGTTATGTCGTTCCGTAATTAAATCACTGTATTCAAAATTATGTACTTATCTCAACGAAATAATTATATTCACAAACCATTTCCTTCAAAAATATTTGAAAACCTTTTAAAATAAATATGGAAAGCATCCCACGGTATCAACCATGGATTCACGGCTAAATGCTTACGTCTCTATCCTAGAGAAATCCAAACTTAACAGTAGGCAATCTCTGCCTTCATTTCACCACGAAAGTATATCATTACCTTCCAAAAACTTATTTTATAATTAAATATACTTTTAAACAGTTTAAATAATTACATAACTTCGACAAAATAATTAATTTTGATAAAATTCTAATCAATTTACAACACTTATTTATAAAATTTATAATTCATTTTGACAATTTAAAAATATTTAAATATCTAACTTTCTAAAATATTTTTATGTTAAAACATTTTCAAATTACCTAGTTTAATAATTCAAAACCCTCTTTTTAAAACAAACTCAACTTCTTGATAAAAATATATTCTTTAATTCTAATATAACCAATCTAATATTTATAAATCTCGCTAGATTTATCACCAATCGATTTACGTCCCGAATTTCAAAAATCCTATTTTCACATTTCCAAAAGTAAAATCTTTCATTTCTTTTTAAATTGATTGGCCCATCTCATCATAAATTCTCTCCGTGAATTTATATCTTCAATTTATCAAACGATACTCATTTCACTTTTATTTATAAACATTGTTTATAAATCTCATAGCCTCATTTTCCAGTTTACAACGGTTTCACATCACATCAATTTTTAAATTAAATTCCATTTATAAATCAATCTCTTAAATAACCCAACTATATTCCAAAACCCTCAAATCTCGATTCTACTCCCATTTAGTAATTTAGAATCTTATTTAAGATCTAGGGTACAAATTTTATATCTATATCCAAATTTTCCTTCTATTCTACGTGTATTTAAAATATCAATTTTAAAAATCCTTTTACACTTAAACAAATATCACTTAATTTTTATTATTTAAAATCCCTTACATTTATTATTTAAAATCTTTATTCACAACATCCTAAAATAGTTAAGTACAAATTTAAAGTCAAACCATTTATTTCATCCAAATTAACTTCTTTTAACTAATCCAGAAAATGTACATAAATATTTTACTTCTAAAACCTCTTTTTAATTTCCTTCAAATTTAAACATATATTTATGGTATTTTTAAGAATATCAAAATCTAGGCCAAAGCTATTATAACATCCAATAAATTCAAATCACAATATAATCTATAACAGATTATTTCAAAGCATCATATATCACTATATATGAAATTTAATTCAACATTTTTGAGGAATCCAGTTGGATCCCTCCAACCTGTTTCTCTGCATCACAGATGTTAATATAACATAAAATTACCAATCCCGCTTCGTGGTGGGATATCGTGGTAATTTAGGGTCATCCGCTATTATGCAGGGCGTATAGGTTCTCATTCGCTCTAGTAGGCGATAAATATATCCAACTACTATTTTATATATCAATATAAATAATATTGCATCCAACTGATATTAATTTATAAATTTAATCAATCATTCAAAAATAATTTTAATCTTTAAAATTAATTGCAGTAATCCAAATGAGTGAGAATTACTCATATTGATTTTTATTAAATCGAACAACGTTCGGTTTAAATCTAAAATTCCAGCTTGTAGCCTATTGCCCTGCGAGCCTGCCTGTTTCATACAAATTTGACCTAATATAAATTTATAATAGCATTCATGAGATTCACGGATTAAATTAAAATTTAATCTTACTAATCCCTCATTTATTAGTAAATTTCCTTGATTAAATTTAATTAAAATAAATGACTTATACCTCACTACTTATCATCGCACTCAACCTGGAAGTCGCGATCTTCCACTAGCTTCATCTTCATGTCCAGAACATAGCTAGGTCAGCGTCTTCACTAGTACTCCACCATCTACTTGCCAAGACGTCAACGCACCAGCTCGTGACCTCCTCCCTCTCATTGTGCCTAAATCTAGGTCGAGCCGCATCCCCTAACCCCTACCATCGCGCCACCATGCTATTGCCTACACCAGAACCCACAACTCAGCCACTGTCGCCACAACCCTCAAACGTACGCATGAGAAAACCCATTCCGTCGAGCCCAAAACCCTAGCCTCGACAAAGTACTAATGCGGCCTCGCCTTTTCTGATGGTGAGCCGTGTCAACACCTACTTCACAGGCTTCTTTATTTGCTTTTTTTATGAGATGAAAGCGATTTCTATTTTCTTCTGAAAGATTGATTTTTAAAGATGTGGTTTTGACTTAGTTTCTGAAAGAAGGCAAAGGCAGCTTATACGTTTTAAATTGAGGAATGTGGGTACGATTAGACTTTGACTTCATACATAAATTTTAATATTGAAAATATCTTGTTTTGGGTAACCCAAAATTTACAATCCCTATCGAGGCATGCCGCTAGGCGTTCCTAATGTTATACCACTATATCAGGCATATTAGAGCAAGTTTCATAGCCTAATTTGATCGTATGTGGAATATAACTTTTTAAATCGACTATTTAAATTAAATTCAATTAAATTATTTCTTGGTATTTCCAAATCTTACGACCAAACAGTAAATCCAAATGCTATGAAATTTAAAATTCGATAATAATATACTATTACATATCCAATGGAGCTAGCTTCGTCGAAATCCAAGACTATGCCTCGGAAAGCTATTTTAACGTAACGATTAAATCGACAATTTCAAAAATTTATGAAATCACTTAAGATTTTAGTTTTAAAAACTTTCCAACTCAATTATAATTCCAAATCCAATATTTAAAACCATTTAAATATTCAAAATTAACCATCAGAAGATTTGGGTCGTTACACATGTTGTTCCAAATACTCTTCTCTCAATTTATTATCTTCTTAATTGAACCATTATAATGCATTCCCCTATAGCTTTGTTTTAGAGTTTTAAATCTTCTTTCTCGTACTATTTACCCTATTCAAAATTATACCACTACCTATTGTCCACCCCTAAGAAAGTTTTTACAGCTTAAAATTTTCATCACATAGAAACTCATGAGCTATATTGCTCTACCATTTTTTTGTTCTTTCAAAAGAAATAGCTTGTTACAAATTTTCCTTTACTAAAATTTTAGGTGTTAACAAATTTTAGTTTCTACTAGAACTTTATATTTACACTTTCTTTCTTTACAAAAAAACTAGCAAACTATATATGCTCTATAATTTTTCAACCATTGGCTTTTGTAAAAACCAATTATGAAAAAATTTCAATTTAACAAAATATTTGTATTCGTATATACATTTTAAAATCCAATATTTGCTTACCTTTTCAAATATATTAACTATATATTTTTCTCAACTTTTAGAACTATTTCCTATAGGGTTGGACTCAAATTGGAATTTCATTTGTTCTTACTCTAAACCTTCTGCTCATTAACTTACTGACTTATCACCAGTATTAGAAATCTGACTATTAACTTAGAGTGACTACTTTATACCATTCTTTCGAAAACTAACTGCTTTTGGATATCTACAACGTATGGAATCTTATTTTCCCCTTATCTGGACCTATTGTACATCATCAATCGACAATCATATGGATATTTGCAACCATTGGGTTATCCATGCCAACTAGGGAGTCATGTACTATCCAGCTTTAAGAACCTTCCATATGCAACTACTCTATAGTTGGAATTATTAGGATGTAGCGTATAATATATTTATATTTATGAAAAATACAAATATGTTCACTCAATGTTCCCTAATTTTTCAAGATCGACTAACCTAAGCTCTGATATCAAATGTAACAACCCACACCTCAGTAGGCCAAATTTTTGCTAAATCAAAAAACCAAGTCCATCAAAGTATGGATCGTTGGTTTGGTATCCTACAAATAAACAATGAATGCATATCAGAGCACTAATGAATAAGTCAGAGCGGAATAAATAAAATATGATAAGTTATATACCTACCAACCAAAATTTGACATTCAAGGTCCAAGGTTCTTGTCGTCACTATATACGCCTAGTACCAGTACATGTCCTTCAAGATATCTAGTGGGTTGTAATGAGGAGGGGGTCAGAACAATGTTCTGGTAACTGATAAATTATACACTTTGTACATAACATTAGTTTATGCCGATTGTCTTCGATCTTTTATTATGTCTTTTATTTTTAATTAGTCTCTTGACTTCCCTTACACATACGATATCTCCCATCTACCCATAGTAGAATGTAGCTATGTATCCATATATATGTGTGTGTGTGTGTGTAAGCACCACGATCCCCCATTTGGCCAAGATATTATCCCTACTAATGTCGATAATTTTACACTAGGGCATCATCAATAATGTCTAGGACAAATTGGCCGCGTACAAAATATAACCTCCCGTTAGTGCCTAATAACGTATCATTGCCATAATTTAGTCATATTCTATCTCGCTTCACTTTGGGGATATACTAGCCCGCATGCTTACTATTAGGGACTCGGCTCCATGGACTACCCCATTTATTTTGGAAAGAACTACTCATAGGTTAGTTAGCCATCCCTAACAACAAACTAGCAAAAACTGTAGCCATGCATTGCCCAACATGGCTTACCCTAGTATGAGGTGTAGCCTATTAGGTGTAACCTTTTCTTTCCCATTTTGACTGCACTAGACCGATGACGCACCCAACATATATAGCTCATACTTCTGATTTGGTGCCTACACCTCCTAACATAGCGTCGAGCTACTTCACTATCCTATTTAGATTGCCCAACACAATCAAGGCAATACTAACATTTTATTTTTTTGAAGCAATCTCCTCTTATTATTGGGGTATTTCTTCGTCTATACATAAGCATATACTCTCCACGGGTCCCACGGTTGGATATATCTCACATTAATATAATGTATACACAACTGCCAGTAGCCCCTTGCGGTAGGCAGACTTCTATTATGCAATACTACTGACCTCGCATTCCAACTCATACTAATAACTAATGTCATTCTTATCTATCTAAGTTATTTACATACTTATGTGATTTACACTCATTATAAATGTATACTTGAGGCTACACATGTACGTATAAATATATATCTTATCTACATATAACTTCATTTATTCTGGTTTAATTACCGTGCCTCTATCGTTCGTTGTTGATAATATTTTTTTTTTACTTTTCTATGCATTTACGTCTTATTTGACCTAAGGTCATTTATCGCTTTATTTTACATATCTTTTCGTAATTACTATCAATTGTTATCCATTTAACATTTATTGGCTTAAGTGTCATTAATGTTTAATAAATCTTACATCGTTTTACTTTCCAATTACATCTATCCAATTATGTATTTTGAATTCCAATTTTAACTATTTTTCTTATTCTTGTTTACTCTACTTTTTATTATACTTAAGGACCTTTTACTTTAATGCATTGGAACTACTTTCACTTTTTAAAAGGAATTGCTAACATTATTATTCTCTATGAAATGTTTAAAAGAGTATTTGTGTTTTGTATGAAATTACAAGGAATTATATTTTATTTCTTTATTGAAATAGATAAAACAAAATATAGGATGTCCATTACTTTATACATCTTTTTCTTTACATTTAGATTCCTTATTATTTCAAACAATAGACCTTTATTTGTAACTTAAATGATCCATAGAGACTTATATCATTAGCCCTTTTCATTCCAATGAATTAAAATATATCAAATCCAAACCTAATTATAATCAATCCCAAAAATAATCAAATCTGGAATTCTAGGTAGAACCAGTTTTATTAAATCTATTCCATAATCAATTTCCATTAATTCTATTCCATAATCATTAAATCTATTCCATAGTTATTGCGCATATACAATATGATCCAATTCATTATTCATCATTCTTGTAACAATCCCGATTTTTGAGTCAAATTTAAATCGGTAACTAATATAAATTTTTGAATTAAATAGTGAATTAATTTGGATTTTTCCAAAATAAATAAAGATATGTGTTGTTTATTTATATATATGTATATAAATGGATTTTTAATTTAAATAGAATTTCTAATTGGAAATTCAGAAATAAATATTTTGAATAATACATTGGATTTGGATTTATTTGTGAATTCATTGAAAATTAATTTGAATGTATGGAATAAATGTATTAGTAGATTGTGAAAGTAAATTTGGATTGGGAATTTTAGAACAAAATATATTATAAAATTTATAAAAATTTGTTTTGGATTTATAATACATGTGTATATCTATATTTTGAAAGTTGTATTGTGAAATTGATATAAATAAAATTTACAAAAGCTATTTAAAGAATTAAGTTCAAATATATACATATTATATACTTATTTATTAATGTTTGATCTATTTCAAATCACATTCTTTAAAATTTTTTTTATATATATATATATATATATATATATATATATATATATATATTAGATTTGATAAAAAGATAGGTTTGAATATAAGATATCTTGTTTAAACTTTTGAAATTTTTTTTGGGAATATATAACATACTTATAAAAAAGGTCTTTAAAATAAGATAAGATAAAAGGGTTTAAAACAAATTGTATAAATTAAATAAAAATATGTTTCATAAATTGGAATAAAGTAAGGTCTAAAAATATAATTTGTAAATAAATTCAAGACAAGGTTTAAACACAAAAATTCTTGCCTATGAACATTTTTAAGGTGGAGATTATAGGAATTAACATGTGTAAGACTAACATATCTTGAGATAACAAGTGGCACAGATTTTATTTCTTTTGATTTGAATTTGAGATATAAAATGTTTGAAGAAGAAACCCGGTCATTCTTTTCCAGTGCAAAAGCTCTCTTTCTCAAATTATTTCTTCATTCTAAACTAAAAACCAAAACCTCAAAAATAAAATAAAGACCAGAAGCGAAATAAATCAAATTCAACGGTAGTTTCAAATCTTTAAACCTGAAGCTTCAAACCTAAGCAAGATCAACTCAAGCATAATAAAAACCTGATCCAAGTGCAAAGATCAGATTCAAACTTCAACAACAAAGTTGCAGATCAAAACTAGTTTCAAAAAAAAGAAAAAAAAAGAAACACCAGGCTCCTCTATTCAAAATACAGGTGAGTTAACTCACTTCTAAAACCTAAGATCTGTTTGAATTTTTGGTTTGCATGTGATCATTCTGGATGTTATGAATTAAAAAAAATTCTTGTGTGGTTATGGTTATATTCGTGTATGGATATATATACTTTGTGTACATATTGGAAACGGGCAAGAATGCCTTTGTTAAAATTTAACAGGTTTTAATCTAGTTTAAAATTCAATTCCACTTTCCCTGATCTTCTATAGTTCGTAATGTTAAAACAAAATGGGTTTAAAATTACCATAACTTAATTATAAAATATATTTCCAAGAAAATATGAGATGGTTCTGACTAGCAGAAGAAATACAGTGAAAATTCAAAACCTATCCAATTTTCAACCTGCATGGATTCATGATTCATTTACATCATCCAAATCAATTTCGAAAACAATGATTTTTTAAAACTAAAATTAGGATTTTTAGTTTTGAATTGAGGTAGTATTTGCAAAATGAACGGAAATTAGCTTGTGGCGAAGTTTTGGTAATCGGCGAGCTATTAGCTGTCGGAGTTGCTTCCAGAGGTGATTGGGTAGTTGTCGAACTCGAGGAAAATGCATGATGAATTTATAATCCATCGTGAATGGTGATCGGAGTCGATCTAGGTTTAAGCCTAGATTTTTGTTAGAGACGGAAAATTGATCGCCACATCATCGTCATTGCATCGGGTCACACCGGAGGTGGTGCAATAGAAGAAGGGAAGCGAGGCGAGGGTTTAGGCGAGTGGATGTGGTCTTTGGTGTCGGAGAGAGGTGATGTGAAGTGTTTAGATGGTCAGTTTTCATCCTGATGGTCTCAAATTGGCTCGATTTTGATTTAAGGATGATTTCATAAATTTGGTTGCTTGAATCGATTTTGGTGATCGTCGACGATGCTCCGGTGGCTGCGGTGTTGATCGAAGACGGCTCTGGCAATCGTGCATGTGCACGAGATATGGGTTCGTACATACGTTTTGAGGAAGAAGCGGTTTTATCGGGTTCGACTCGAGGGTTTTTGTGAGAAAACTCGAAGCAAATGAATGGTGGGGGAAACCCGAAGTAAGGATCGGGAAAATCAGGAAATGGCCTGGGGTTTGAGTAATTGAATGAACATAAGACAGTTTTAAAGTTTTAAAATTTAAACCAGTTAAGTTTTAAAATTTAAACAATTTTTTAACAAAATTTTCAAAGTTTAAAATTTTAAGCTAAATGTTTTAAGATTTATTTGTTTTTAAAGTAATATATATTAGGTTAATTTTATAGTTAATTCCTAAATGAGATTTGACGATTAATTAGATAAAAAGTTTTATCTTTAACTAATTAATGTGATTTATTAAATTTAATTAATATGAGTAATTAAAGAGTAGTTAATTACTTAATTTAGGATTTATTACTTGATGTAATTAATTATGAATAATTAATTAAGGGTTAATTAAAATAAGTAATTAAAGGTTAATAAATTAATAAATAAAGGTTAATTCATTAAAGTAATTAATTAAAGGATAAATTAATTAATTAAGATTAGTTAATGTAAGTAATTAAAGTTAATTAATTACTTAAAGGCAATTACTTAATGAAAGTAATTAAGGATGATTAATTAATGATTAAAGTTAATTAATCAAGTGATTTAAAAAATAATAATAATTACTCAATGTAATTAATTTGTGATTTATTAATAAAAGAGATTAGGGATAATCACTTATTGAAATTAATTATGGATAATTAATTAAGGGTTGATTAATTAATGTAATTAATTAATTAAGGGTTAATTAATTAATTAAAGGTTAATTATTTAATGATTAAAGCTTGATTTATTAATTAAGGCTAATTAATTAATAATTAAAGGTTGATTTATTTATTTTTAAAGGTTAAACAAATAAATGATTAAAGGATAATTAATTAATATGGTTTGTAATTAATTAATGTTAATTAACCAGGATTAGTAGTTTATTCATAAGTAATTAATCTGATTTAAATTAATCAGATAAATAATTGATCATACTTATGGATGTTTGAATTCTATTGATTGTTGAATTGTTTGATATCCCTGATATGTTATGCTTTGTGCTATGAATTGTTTGGGTGTGATCTGTGACGAATGTAGTTTATTTATCTATGATAAATTTACATTATTTATTTGTGAATCTGTGAATGAAGATAAGCGTTATAGATTATACTGCTTATCGATATTACTGTGCTTGAGTCTGTGATGATTGATGATGTTGCATTATTATGTAAAACACCTAGACTATACTATACACACACAAATATGGATTTCACGGCAAATCAGTTAAGTCATAGATAATTTCAATTTAATGTTATTTTATTCAAATGATGTAATGGGTTTAAAAGTTGATTTTTGAATCCAAATGGTTTTGGAAATAGAATTGGGTTAAATATGAAAAGCTTTTGAAAAGGAGTTTTGAAGATAAAAGTTATTTTGAATAACTTGATAAAGTTTTGAAATTTAAATAATTTGATTTAAATTTGAATTCAAGATTTGAAATTGAATTCTATGTTTGGAAATTATGGTTTAAAATGGTTATTCAAGTTATAAATGTGTTTATATGGGTTTTAAAACCATTTTAAATTGTTTCGGGAATTTGAATTTAACCCAAGTTTTATACTTGAAGGGCTTTAACTTGTGCAAATGTAATCGGATTTTTCCGAAACGAAAAGCATTGTTTTTCAAATAATAATAGCTTTCATATAAAGAAAGGATTTCTAATTCATGTTGAAAAGATTTCAAGTTTGAAATAGAATTGTTTTGAAAGCTATGAATTGAATTTTTGATGTAAAGATTGGATGAGTTAATCCAATTTGAAAGGGAAATTGTTTACATAGGCTTTGAATGAATCTTTGTGGAAGATTGGTGAACTTTGTGAAGTGAATCTTTTTGTTTAAAAGATTAAAATGATAACTTGTTTTAACCATTTGACGAAAGGTTTTGAGATTTAAGTTGTGACTTAACTGAGATCCCAATATCCGTAATTTTTTAAAATTGAGCGCTCATTATTCGGTTTAGCCGGGAGAGGACCTTTGTGTCATATAACCCATTTCGAATAATGATACGACGATATGGATAGCATTTGAAGACCGGTGGTGAAGACCGGATATTTTCGAAAGCAAAAGGATAAATCGTCGAATGTCTCTACACCGGCTGATCCCCGGTATAGAGATTTATATCATCCTTTGTGATGGGAAGTCCAGACATGATTAGGGATTATACGGATTTGCAAAGGCTCCTTTGTGAAGTGCCTTCGGTTCTGTTCGAACCCGGAACAGACTTGTATGGATGTGTGTCTGACATTACACTTTGAGATGTAAAGCTGGTTTCTATCAACTACATTTATGTTTGGTGGCGGAGAATTTATTCTCTTAGCTTAACACCCTTCTCTGAGACGTACGAGCTCAGAGGTTATGTAGTTGATAGTTACTAGTGATACATTCCCAATTTGGTAATGTGGCATATGAAGTGTTGTTGATCATTTGTTGATCAAAGCATGGCTTTGTGAAAAGTGTAGCTTTGTGGACGAGACTTCGTCGAGCCTTACAACTCGAAAATGGTCAAAATAGGAATGTTGCGGCAAGGTTTTTAGGGGTCGCGCCCCTAGGGTATGTCCATTTCCTTCTGCATAAAAAGTGGTATCATGGTATGGAGCCTAGATATTTAACTGTGTGGTTGTTGCTATTTGTTGGTGAATCCCGGGATAAAGGTCGGTAACGACCGGGGATGGCTTACTTATAGGTATTACCTAGTTACAGAGGTAACCCGGCCTTGTGTTGGTAGGGAACCATTTTGGTTCTTGGGGGCGTCCCTCTAGAGGCATTCAATTTGATAAGGAAGCTCCTTAGCCTGACCATTGATGGAAATCTAATCATTTAATACGAGCCCTTTACGATTGCAGTTGTATAACTTGCCACCTCAGGTGGTAGCTATAGTAGGCATAATATAATGGTGCCTATGCTGGCTAAGATTAGTATTATACTTTCAAAAGGTTTTCGCACTATGCACTAATAATAATATCAAAAGAATTTTGCGTATTAAGCATGTTTGACTATCACAAGGAGAAATCTCCACCAAGTGTGCAGTTGCATTGTGTGTGCGCCGGGAGGCCTTATGGTAGTTGCATTTTCCAAAAAGCATTGCAAATTTCTTTTAAATTCTTTTATTTTTCTTTTGATAAAGATAAATTGTTTTCATTTGCTCACACCAGTCCCACGACTGACCTGGAGTTTATTATTCCCTTTTTAAACTCTGGGTGCCCACAATTTTCCACACGGGCAGTCTGGAGTTAGATTTCAGATAGCGAGATAGTAGATGTAGATTCGGTAGCCTTCAGTCTTTGGAAATTTTCTTCAGTCTTTGGACGACTGACCTTGCTTAAATCCAACTTGATGGGGGTTCTTGCCTTTTAGTTTGGAGTCTCTCTAGTCTTGGAGCATTGGCAATGGTGTTGCAGTTAATTGGAGTATCTATCTCGAGGACTTCTGAAGATATTATCTTTTGGAGTTGTTTCTTTCCGCTATACCTTGTATCTCCGATAATATTGATTATTTCTTGTTGTATCATTGTTGTAATTCATTGTTCTATATCAATGATATTATCTTTTTCTTCCGTTGTGTTGTTATACTTAATGTGTTATAACCTCCTGCGAACCAGATTCGACGTTTGAATCTGCGGCATTCGAATACGGGTGAAGTATGGATGTCGATTTTCGAACGTTGAAATTCGGGTCGTCACATCTGGTATCAGAGCTGAAGGTTGAGTAAAAACTTTAGCTTTTAACACATTAATTAGCTCATTAGGGATAGGGTGAAGAATACCCTAGAATGAGTATATCCCTAAGATATCTGTCCATGTGCCTCAGTAAATTCTCTTACTATTCACTGATAATGAGTATGAGTGCAAGAAGAGGAGGAGATAGGGGACAGGGAATACCACTACAAATGGTCAATACCCTACAACAACGTAAACAGTCTTTCTCTATCAATCTCCTTTGTTGATCATCCAATTTCAATTCTTTGATGGCTTCGTGGCAACTGTAAGGAGAAGCTTTGGTGTTGTGATGGCCCTATGAATCGTGTGGATAAGTACCTATTTCGTGTTCTCTTCATCGGTTTCTTATCAATTTTCCCGTTTTTAAACTTTATGAATTGGAGATTCTATTTAAAATGAATTGATGAATAAAATATGAAACTGAATTAAAATGTATTAATAGAACGATTTCGGTTAAAACCAAGTTTTGGAAAATTTTGTTATGATTTCTTGTGAGGATCCAAGTCCGAAGTGGGACAAGTTAGTGTATACTTTAGGATATTCCAATCTGGATTGAGTATCCATTGTCTGTTCTCTTGGGTCCAGATATATTCTATGAACGGTTAGTTATCCCTTCGAACTAACTGATACCCCTGCTTATTTCGTAGATCCGATGACCCGAATACTTCGTGAGATATTGAATGAATTCGTTCTCATATTTATGGATGATATTCTGATTTGGTGAGCCAAATGCAGAATAAATAATCAGTTTGATCTGGAAAGCTATATCTCAGACGTGTTCATCTGTTCTTTGTTGTCTCCCTGTATAGCGAATTTCGAGGAAAAAATTTTCCTAGGGGGGAATCTGTAACGATCCTGATTTTTGAGTCAAATTTAAATCGGTAATTAATATAAATTTTTGAATTAAATGGTGAATTAATTTGGATTTTTCCAAAATAAATAAAGATATGTGTTGTTTATTTATATATATGTATATAAATGGATTTTTAATTTAAATAGAAATTCTAATTGGAAATTCAGAAATAAATATTTTGAATAATACATTGGATTGGATTTATTTGTGAATTAATTGAAAATTAATTTGAATATTTAGAATAAATGTATAGGTAAATTGTGAAAGTAAATTTGGATTGGGAATTGGAGAATAAAATATATTATAAAATTTATAAAAATCTGTTTTGGAATTATAATACATGTGTATATCTATATCTTGAAAGTTATATTGTGAAATTGATATAAATAAAGTTTACAAAAGCTATTTAAAAAATTAAATTCAAATATATACATATTATATACTTGTTTATTAATGTTTGATTTATTTTAAATCACATTCTTTAAAATTATAAATATATATATATATATATATAAATATTTATTGGATTTGATAAAAAGATTGGTTTGAATATAAGATATCTTGTTTAAACTTTTGAAATTTTTTTGGGAATATAAAACATACTTACAAAAAAATGTCTCCTAAATTAAAATAAGATAAAAGGGTTTTAAAAAAATTGTATAAATTAAATAAAAATATGTTCATAAATTGGAATAAAGTAAGGTCTAAAAATATAATTTGTACATAAATTCAAGACAAGGTTGACACAAATTTCTTACCTACGAACGTTTGCAAGGTGGAGATTATAGGAATTAACATGTGTACGATTAACATATCTTGAGATTAACAAGTGGCATAGCTTTTATTTCTTTTGATTTGAATTTGAGATATAAAATGCTTAAAGAAGAAACCTGGGCATTCTTTTCCAGCGCAAAAGCTCTCTTTCTTAAATTATTTCTTCTTTCTAAACTAAAAACTAAAACCTGGAAAATTAAATGAAAATCAGAAGAGAAATAAATCAAATTTCAATAGTAGTTTCAAATCTTTAAACCTAAAGCTTCAAACCTAAGCAAGATCAACTCAAGCAAAATCAAAACCTGATCCAAGGGCAAAGATCAGATTCAAACTTCGACAACAAAGTTGCAGATCAAAACCAGTTTCAAATAAAAAAAAGAAACACCAGGCTCCTCTGTTCAAAATACAGGTGAGTAAACTCACTTCTAAAACCTAAGATCTGTTTGAAATTTTGGTTTGCATGTGATCATTTTGGAAGTTATGAATTAAAAAAATGCTTGTATGGTTATGGTTATATGCCTATATGTATATATATACTTTGTGTACATATCTGGAAACAGGCAAGAATGCCTCTGTTAAAATTTATAGGTTTTAATCTAGTTCAAAATTTAATTCTACTTTCCCTGAACTTCTACAGTTTGTAATGTTAAAACAAAATGGGTCTAAAAATTACCATAATTTAATTATAAAATATATTTCCAAGAAAATATGAATGGTTCTAACTGGAAGAAGAAATACAGTGAAAATTCAAAACCTATCCAATTTTCAACATGCATGGATTCTAGATTCATTTACATCATCCAAACAAATTTCAAAAACAATGTTTTTTAAAACTAAAATCGGGATTTTTAGTTTTGAATTGAGGTAGTATTTGAAAAATGAACGGAAATTAGTTTGTAGCGAAGTTCTGGTGATCGGCGAGCTATTGGGTGTTGAGGTTGCTTCTAGAGGTGACAACTCAAGAAAAATGCGTGATGAATTTATAATCCATCGTGGATGGTGATCGGAGGCGATCTAGGGTTTAAGCCCAGATTTTTGTTAGCGACGGAAAATTGATTGCCGCGTTATCGTCATTACATCGGTGTAACGATCCTGACTCGACCTTCGAAAATCGACACCGAATATATCACCTATATTCAAATGCCGCAGATCCAAACGTCGAATCTAGTTCACCGGAGCTTATAACACATTAAGTATAACAACACAACGGAAGAAAAAGAATATGTCAATATACAACATTGATACAATATCTGATACAACTGAATGATACAATGAATATCAATATACATCAGAGATATGATACAAGACAATAGCAGCGGAAAGAAAATATAACACCAACAGCGGAACAATATCTCCAATATGGAAAGTAGTCTTCAAAAGAGAACTCCAGTATCGGTAATCTCCATCTCCGAGGCACCAATCCAGAAATAGCTCGAACGCCCAATAACGATGCACTAAGCTAAGCAAGGTTAGTCGTCCAAAGGTAAAGAAGACTCCAAAGATTGAAAGCTACCAAACGAAAGACTTCGAAAGCTATCGAATCTACACATATTATTGATTATCTGAAAAACCCAACTCCAGACTGCCCGTGTGGGAAAATTATGGACACCCAGAGTTTAGGAAGGGAACAATAAACTCCAGGTCAGTCATGGGACTGGTATGAGCAAAAAAAAATAGTTTATCTTTAAAACGAACAACCAAGGATTTAAAATAAATCCGCAATGCTTTTTGGAAAATGAAACTACCATAAGGCCTCCCACCGCACACACAATGCAAATACAGAATTGGAGGAGATTTCTCCTTATGATAGTCAAACATGCTTGATAAGCAAAAGTCATTTGATATTATTATTAGTTCATAATGCAGAAAACCTTTCGAAAGTATAATATTAATCTTAGCCAGCATACAACCATTATTGTATGCCTACTATAGCTACCATCCAAACAGTGGGGCGCCACCATAAGTAGATGGCAGGTTATACAACTAAAACCGTACAAGGCGCGTATTGAAGATTGGATTTTCAACAAATGATCAGGCTAAGGAACTTCCTACTGCCACATGGGTACATCTCTGGAGGGACGTCCCGAGAGCTTAACTAGCTCACTGCCAACATAAGGCCGGTTACCTCTGTAACTAGGTAACTACTACTCGAGCATGCCATCCCCCGGACTTTTGCGACCTTTATCTGAGGCGCCTCTCAACCACAAAGCAATCACAAAGTAATAGATTTGCAGTGACCACATGAGTTAAGTATCTGGGCTCCATACCATGACACCACCCTTTTCCAGAAGGGAATGACACACCCTAAAGGGAGCGACCCACATAACCTTGCCACATCTTTCCTGTTTCGACCATTTCCGGTGTGTGTGGTCCTGATGTAGTCTCGTCCACAAAGCTACGCTTTATAAAAAAGCCGTGATTTGATCAACAAATGATACAAAGCCGCACTCGGCATGCCACACTGCCAAATTGGGAGTATATCACTGATAACTATCAACTACATAACCTCTGAGCTCGTACGTCTCAGAGAAGGGTGTTAAGCTAAGAGAATAAATTCTCCGCCACCAAACAGAGATGTATTTGATAGAGATCAGTTTTATATCTCAAAGTGTAATGCCAGACACACAACCATACAAGTCTGTTCCGTGTTCGAATAGGACCGAAGGCACTTCGTCCAATAAAGGAAGAAGCCCGTGCAATTCGGGTATCCACAATCCCGATCGGACTTCCCATCACTTAGGGAATCTCTATATCGTAGCTACTCGGTGCAGAGACAATCGATAGGTTATCCTACCGTTCTCTCAAATACCCGGTCTTCAAATGCTATCGTCGTATCACTATTTGAAATGGGTTATATGACACAAGGTCCTCTCCCGGCTAAACCGAATAGTGAGCGCAATATTTGAAACATATAGATATTGGATTTCAGTTAAGTCACAACTTTTAAAAAAACCCAAAGCCTTTCTTCAGATGGTTTAAACAAATTGCCATTTCATATCTTTAAACAGAAAAATTTATTTCACAAAGTTCACCCGGTTTCACAAAGATCCATTCACAGATTTCAAAACAATTTCCATTTCAATTGGATTAACTCATTAAATCTTTAAATCAAAGATTTAACTTATAGCTTTCAAAACACGTTTCCAAAGATTTATTTGTAACTTGGAAAACCATTTTTTTCAACTTGAAATCCCTTTAATACAGATTGGAAATTTCTTTTCTTATATGAAAGCTTTTATTATTTGAAAACAAATAGTTTTCGTTTGAGAAAAGTCCAATTATATTTGCATGAGTTAAAGCCCTTGAATTGAATTCAAATTCCCAAATCAATACCTTTAAAAGGGTTTAACCCATATATAACTTGTATAACATCTTTAATCCCTAGTTTCCAAGCATAGAATTCAATTTCAAATTTCAAATTTAAATTTAAATCAAATTATTTAAACTTTAAAACTTAATCAAGTTATTCAAAAATAAATTTTATCTTTGAAATTCCTTTTCAAAAACTTTTTACTTTAATCCCAATCCATTTCCAAAACCATTTGAATTCGAAATTCAATTTTAAAACAATTTCAAAAATCTGTGACTTAACCAATTTCCACGTGCAATCTATGTTTGTGTGTATAAGTGTGGTCTAGGGGTTTTACACAATAAAAGTGCAACACCATCAATTAGCATATATTCAAATACAGCAATATATTTGATAAGCGGTATAAACTATAACGCTTATCTTTCATTCACAGATCATAGATATATATATCACAGATAATAAATTAAATTAACACAGCTCAAATTAAAACAGAGCATCACAAATTAGGGATATCGAACAATTCAATCATCCATAGAATCCAAACATTCATAAGTAAGATCAGTCAATTGTCTAAATGATTTATATCAGATAAATTACTTACGAATAATTTACTAATCATGGTTAATTAATATTAATTAATTACAAATCATTTTGATTAATTATTCTTTAATCATTTGTTAATTAACCGTTTATAATAAATTAATTAACCTTTAATTATAATTCATCAACCTTTAATTATTAAATAATTAACCTTTAATTATTTAATTCCTCATTTAATTAATTATCTTTAATTAATTAATTAATCCTTAATTAATTAATTACCATTAAATTAATTATCCTTAATTAATCATGATAAGTGACTATCCCTAATCTTAAATTAATGTTAATCACTTGATTAATCCACCCTTAATCATTAATTAATTACTTTTAATTAAGTAATTATCTTTAAGCAATTAATTACCTTTAATTGCTTTCATTAATTTAATTTTCATTTATTAATTACATTAATTAATAAATCCATAATTATAAATTAATTAACCCTTAATTAATTTATTCAAAATAATTCTCCTTAAATATTCACAATAATTAGCCTTAAATTAATTATCCAAAGTAATTAATTCTAATTTTAATTACGCAAAGTAATTATACTTAATTACTTCATCACATTCTTTAATTTATCAAAACTTAATAAATTTCAAAGATAAACCTCTTTTATCTTTGATTAACTACTTAATCACAACATTTAAATCTTACTTTAATGAACCTTTGAAAATAGATTTACTTATTATCATAAATTAACTAAAGACCTGAAGTCAAATAACAATTTAAAAACGTCATTATCTTTTAAATTAATTTCTTAATTTAAACTCAATCAACTTAAATAATATTTTCATTAATCCTAATTTCAAACTAAAATAAAACATTTATTGTCCTTCAAAATAATCAGGAAAGGTTTAAAGCTTGATTTAATTACATTTTTGAATACCTGTTCTAATTTAAAGTCTAAAACTGCTCTCAATACCAAATCGAGACCATCCCGCGTCTTTCCCCGAGTCAAATACCAACTTCCCCGAAGCCTTACCCGCTTCTGTTTCCTTTTCTTTTAAACTTTGTTATGTTAAAATTCTAAAACTCGTTATCAAAACCCTGCGAGTTTCCCCGGCAACGAACCCGAGCCAGGACCCCAAATTCTCCAAGTATTCCTTCGAGCTCCTATCTTCTTCTCCTTCCACCATTACAAATCACGACATAGGCACCACCATGTGCATCGTGCACGTGCACGATTCATCTGAGCAACGACGATCATTGCCATAACCTCCTATGCATCAACAATGATCGACTCGACCACGTTCGACACCAGATTCTCGAGCAGACGCGAAAGTCAAATTTGAGCCGTTCGATCCAAATACTGGAACCACCCCTCATCAGGAAATCACCACATGCCGACACTCCTGATCACCAGCGAACACGCCATCCCTATCAGAGATGCATCACGACCTCCTTTCCATATTCCCCCACCCGCGAACGCCCGAATCGCAATGTCGACGACGCGAATAACTCGCGACTACCACCAACAAAACGCACGGCTTAAACCCTAAATCAATTTAAATCTCCAACCACGATGAATAAAAAAATTATCTGGCATTTTTCCTATGATCTACGATGCTCCAACTACCACCATCCCAAGTTTCAATTTTTGAAAGTTAGCTGGTCACCAGAAACTCATGAAAACCCATTTTCGTTCAACTCTCGAATACTACCCCAATTCAAAGCTAAAAATCCAAATTTTTGTTTTAAAAATCCTTTTTTCGAAATAGATTTGGATGGCGTAACTCAAACTCAAATTCATGCAGGTTGGAAATTGGACAAATTTTGAATTTATACTGTAATATACAAATTTTCGAGATATTAAATCAATATTTCCACTTGTATTTATTTTTAAAAATGATGTCTAGTTTTATTAAAAATTATGTTTCAACATGCATGGGGAAGAAGCAGTTTTACCGGGTTCGACTCGAGGGATTTTGCGAGAAAACTCGAAGCAAATGAATGGTGGAGGGAACCCGAAGTAAGGATCGGGAAAATCAGGAAATGGCCCAGGGTTTGAGTGATTGAATGAACATAAGACAATTTTAAAGTTTTAAAGTTTAAACCAGTTTTAAAGTTTAAAATTTAAACAAGTTTTTAACAAAATTTTCAAAGTTTAAATTTTTAAGCTAAATGTTTTAAGATTGATTTGTTTTCGAAGTAATATATATTAGGTTAATTATTTATTTAATTCCTAAATGAGATTTAATGATTAATTAGATAAAAAGATTTATCTTTAATTAATCAATGTGATTTATTAAACTTTATTTAATATGAGTAATTAAAGAGTAGTTAATTACTTAATTTAGGATTTATTACTTGATGTAATTATTTAAGAATAATTAATTAAGGGTTAATTAAAATAAGTAATTAAAGGTTAATTCATTAAAGTAATTAATTAAAGGATAAATTAATTAATTAAGATTAATTATTGTAAGTAATTAAAGTTAATTAATTACTTAAAGATAATTAAGTAATGAAAGTAATTAAGGATGATTAATTAATGATTAAAGTTAATTAATCAAGTGATTTAAAAAATTACTTAATGTAATTAATTTGTGATTTATTAATAAAAGAGATTAGGTATAATTACTCATTGAAATTAATTAAGGATAATTAATTAAGGGTTAATTAATTAATGTAATTAATTAATTCAAGGATAATTAAATAATTAAAGGTTAATTATTTAATGATTAAAGGTTGATTATTAATTAAGGTTAATTAATTAATAATTAAAGGTTGATTTATTTATTATTAAAGGTTAAATAAATAAATGATTAAAGGATAATTAATTAATATGGTTTGTAATTAATTAATGTTGATTAACCAGGATTAGTAGTTTATTCATAAGTAATTAATCTGATTTAAATTAATAAGATAATTAATTGATCTTACTTATGAATGTTTGAATTCTATTGATTGTTGAATTGTTTGATATCCCTGATATGTTATGCTTTGTGCTATGAATTATTTTGGTGTGATCTGTGATGAATGTAATTTATTTATCTGTGAATCTGTGAGTGAAGATAAGCGTTATAGATTACACCACTTACCGATATTACCGTGCTTGAATCTGTGATGATTGATGATGTTGCACTATTATGTAAAACCCCTGGGCTACACTATACACACACAAATATGGATTTCACGGGAAATCAGTTAAGTCACAGATAATTTGAATTTAATATTATCTTATTCAAATGATGTAATGGTTTTAAAAGTTAAAGTTTGAATCCAAATGGTTTTGGAAATAGAATTGGGTTAAATATAAAAAGCTTTTGAAAAGGAGTTTTGAAGATAAAAGTTATTTTGAATAACTTGATAAAGTTTTTAAATTTAAATAATTTGATTTAAATTTGAATTTAAGATTTGAAATTGAATTCTATGTTTGGAAATTATGGTTTAAAAAGGTTATGCAAATTATAAATGTGTTTATATGGGTTTTAAAACCATTTTAAAATTATTGTTTCGGGAATTTGAATTTAACCCAAGTTTTATGGTTGAAGGGATTTAACTTGTGTAAATGTAATCGGATTCTTCCGAAACACAAAGGATTGTTTTTCAAATAATAATAGCTTTCATTTAAAGAAAGTATTTTCAATTCATGTTGAAAAGATTTCAAGTTTGAAATAGAAATGTTTTGAAAGCTATGAATTGAATCTTTGATTTAAAGATTGGATGAGTTAATCCAATTTGAAAGGGAAATTGTTTAGAAAGGCTATGAATGAATCTTTGTGAAAGAATGGTGAACTTTGTGAAGTGAATCTTTTTGTTTAAAATATTAAAATGGTAATTTGTTTAAACCATTTGAAGAAAGGTTTGGGCTTTAAGTTGTGACTTAACTGAGATCCCAATATCAATATGTTTTTAAAATTGAGCGCTCATTATTCGGTTTAGCCGGGAGAGGATCTTTGTGCCATATAGCCCATTCCAAATAATGATATGACAATACGGATAGCATTTGAAGACTGGTGGTGAAGACCAGATATTTTCGAAAGCGAAAGCATAACTCGTCGAATGTCTCTACATCGGCTGATCCCCGATACATAGATTTATATCAACCTTTGTGATGGGAAGTCCAGACGTGATTAGGGATTATCTGGATTTGCAAGAGCTTCTTTGTGAAGTGCCTTCGGTTCTATCCGAACACGGAACAGACTTGTATGGATTTGTGTCTGACATTACACTTGAGATATAAAGCTGGTTTCTGTTAAATACACTTCTGTTTGGTGGCGGAGAATTTATTATCTTAGCTTAACACCCTTCTCTGAGACGTACTGGCTTAGAGGTTATGTAGTTGATAGTTACTAGTGATACATTCCCAATTTGGTAATGTGGCATATAAAGTGCTGCTGATTATTTATTGATCTGAGCATGGCTTTGTGAAAAATGTAGCTTTGTGGACGAGGCTTCGTCGAGCCTTACAACCCGAAAATGGTCGAAACAGGAATGTTGTGGCAAGATTTTTAGGGGTCGCGCCCCTAGGTATGTCCATTTCCTTCTGGATAAAAAGTGGTATCATGGTATGGAGCCCAGATACTTAACTGTGTGGTTGTTTCTATTTGTTGGTGAATCCCAGGATAAAGGTCGGTAATGACCGAGGATGGCTTACTTGTAAGTGTTACCTAGTTACAGAGGTAACCCAGCCTTGTGTTGGTAGGGAACCATTTTGGTTCTTGGGGGCGTCCCTCCAGGGGCATTCCATTTGATAAGGAAGTTCCTTAGCCTGACCATTGATGGAAATCCAATCATTCAATACGAGCCCTTTACGATTGCAGTTGTATAACCTGCCACCACAGGCGTTAGCTATAGCAGGCCTAGTATAATGGTACCTATGCTGGCTAAGATTAATATTATACTTTCGAAAGGTTTTCTGTACTATGCACTAACAATAATATCAAAAGAATTTTGCGTAGTAAGCATGTTTGACTATCATAAGGAGAAATCTCCCCAAGTGTGTGATTGCATTGTGTGTGTGCCAGGAGGCCTTATGGCAGTTTTATTTTCCAAAAAGCATTGTGAATTTCTTTTAAATTCTTTTGTTTTGCTTTTGATAAAGATAAACTATTTTCGTTTGCTTACACCAGTCCCATGACTGACCTAGAGTTTATTTTTCCCTTTCTAAACTCTGGGTGTCCACAATTTTCCACACGGGCAGTCTAGAGTTAGATTTTTCAGATAGCGAGATAGTAGATGTAGATTCGGTAGCCTTCGGTCTTTGGATGACTGGCCTTGCTTAAATCCAACTTGATGGTGGTTATCGCCTTTTACTTTGGAGTCTTCCTAGTCTTTGAGCATTGGCAATGGTGTTGCAGTTAATTGGAGTATCTATCTCGAGGACTTCTGAAGATATTATCTTTTAGAGTTGTTTCTTTCCATTGTACCTATATCTTTGATAATATTGATTAATTCTTGTTGTATCATTGTTGTAATTCATTGTTGTATATCAATGATATTATCTTTTTCTTCTGCTATGTTGTTATACTTAATGTGTTATAAGCTCCTACGAACCAGATTCGGCGTTTGAATTTGCGGCATTCGAATACGGGTGAAGTATGGATGTCGATTTTCGAACGTTGAAATTCGAGTCGTCACAATTCTAATCAATATGCATATTCAGTTAAATATTCCAAACTAAGATTGGTATTTACTCCTTTCGCATTTACAATAAAATATACAAAATGATTTTTAAATACAGATGAAATAGATTTCAACGATATAAATCTATTCTTATTACAAAACATTTAATTTACTACTTATCTAGCTTTTAGCTTTCTAATTCCTCAGATCTTGATTCATTCCGTTTTCGTTTGATTCCCTCTTACTTCAAACCCAAAATAATAAAAACGGTATTCACTTATTAAAATTACAAATCTAGGTGAAGGTTTGAATTATATTTGAATTAAAATTTTAGTTTTATGATTTTAACTTTGTTTCCATTTTGAATTTCTTCTACTCTTCTCTTCTCTTATTTTCCGCTTTTCTCCACTTATATACATATATGTAATATAATATTTTACTTTTAGAATTCTAGAAATTGTGGATAAAAGAGAATGGCAGAGCTCCACTCTATGACCTAGAAATTATGCGAAGAGAAGTGAGAAACTAGGCTTGTACTTATAAGGGTTTGGAGTTAACATGGAGCGTTAAATTGACTTTAGGCAATATTTAGTTCTATCTTGGACACAGCTCAATTACTATGCAAAGAAGTAAACAATTAGAGTCCATCACATTCGTTCACGTATTATTTAGAATTCACGTTTCAACACATCCACTGATCAACCATTTATTGCCTCAGCTCGACCTCTATTAGTTGACTTAGGTGATTTATTGGTCGAGTTGTGGCGTGTTCTATGCGTACTTTATTAGCTTTTTCGATTTCCTTTGTTCTATTCCTTTCTAAAACCACCAATGTAATTTTCTTTCCATTATGGCTAACGTTTCAGTTAACGTTAACTGTCCATTAACTTTAATTGATGCTAATTAATGTTGGTTAATTATTCTTATTTCCTTAACAACACATATAATTATTTTCGATTCAAAATTTTCAAATGTTAATAACTTTTGATTTTGAGCTCCGAACGGATAACATTATGAAAATTGATCAGAAAATCACCATAAATCTAACGATGTATGTTTCATAGTTAAATCCAGACATTTATGAAATACTTATTTTTTTGACATTATCGTTTATTATTCAATTTTTTTTTAAATTAGTTATCATAAAAATTACGAGATGTTACAACATCACGCTCAATGAAGTATCTAAAGAAGTAGTCTAGATGTGCAAAATAATGATTGAGCTTGAGGTGATTCCAAACATTGAGAATCCATTGATATTGATCTATGACAACAATGTTACAATGCAGATCACAACGGAACCAAGAGCTCACAAGAAGCCAAGTTGCATTCGTTGAAAGTTCCACCTTATTGGAGAGTTTGTTGCCAATAAAGAAGTTGTGATTAATATAGTAGATACGAAGGACAACATAACCGATATATTCACGAAAAGACTAGCTTATTCATTTCTCAACAAACCAATCGAAGGAATGAGATTAAGATTGTATAATCGGCCTTGAGTACTAGTAAGAGATTCATAGAGTTAGGGGTATGTGCAGATGTAAATTTTAATTTATTTCAAATTATTTATTATGCAGTAAAATCTTGTCGAAATTAGGGTTTTTTTTCTTTCTATAGCATACTTGTCGTATTGTGATATGTAAATTAATTATTTGATTTAAGTATATTAAAGAGAAAATCCTCAAATAGTATGTTATGTGATAATAATTACAATGTGTTGCAATCACAAGAAGTTCATCACATTAAAAAATATATTATTTTAAATATTCATAGTCAAGATGTTTCGAGACTTGACATCAATACGTACGTTAAGACTAGAGTATGTAGCGCTCTCCAAATGTTGGATAATGCTTTTCTCATAGCTGTTGGGGGTACCAAGGGGTTACATACTGATGGTTATCAAACAGCTATGGAATGACTTGCTCGAGAGTTTTCTATTAGTTGATATAAACTAAGGTTAGAGAATCTCGAAGCGATGATATTGCACGGTTCTCTCGAGTTGAGAATACCATTGAACTTTGGATACTCCAATTTGATTATAATTAAACTATGGCATGTCGTATATCGAGAGACTATAGTTGGGGTTATGTTGAAGCATTTGAAGTGAAATGCTATAATAGAGAATCCATCTCCTTAGTTATATAATGAAAATACCACGTTCAGCCCTACTCAACTCAATGTCAAAGTCTTTGGCTAGAGCAGCACAAATAATAATAATTGCTATTGTTGAATCAAAGGCTTCTTTTTTGAACTAACCAAGTTGAATGTGAACGATATTGGAATTTTGATCAAAATTTGAATTCCATAACTCGTGAAGTGATGTAATTTTGATGAAGAGAATTGGTGTAAATAATCATTACTATCGGGTACCGCTTCAAATAGTAAATTGGATTTTTATTAAAAAATATGTAAGCAATAAATTCGGTCAAAACGTTACACTACTAGCCAAGGTAATGTATGAACATTAATATTAGAATTGTTCGATATTAAACGTTCTAACTAAGTTAGAAAACCGTAATGATGAATACTTTGAAATAACACATGATTTAATGTATTTATAATTATTGTAAATTAATACAATTAATTAATATTTATAAAATATTAATTATTAAATTTTATTATAATTATTGAATGTCAATAGTTTTTCATAAATTGTGTATTTATAAGTTATATATGTACATATCGATATACAATATCGATAAATATTTAAATTTGATTTAAATCGACTAATTACTAAATGGGTGTTGGAATTGTTGAAGGTCCATAATGCCTCAAGCATGGCTGGCCATGGAAGCATAAGAGAGGAGGTTTAAGTGTTTCAGAATGATTCTGAAATGGTAGAAAAGAAAGAGTTAACGAAGAAGATATTTTCTTCTCCTTTATCTCTTCTTGATATCACTATATAAACTACATTTTCTCATTATTTTTTTGGGCTCCTCCTCATCTCTTTTGAGCTGTAAGTATCAATGTTAAATATCCATTAATTCTGAAAACAAAATCAAAACATAATCAAATTAAAAGGAAGGTATGTTTGTTATCCCGCTTTTGGTAAGGCCGTGATACTAAGAAATTAACTAGAAACCAAAGACAGTTCATCCCGGAGATCGGTTATACACAGGTTCACTATGGATACTCGTAAATTTTGCCCGAGTCTAGATCTTGCTACAATTAATGTGACACGATAAGCAAAGCTATGAAATCCAACATTCCAAATTTCAAGTCAATCGGAGTTCGTATGCTCAAGATAGTGATCGATCAAGGTTGAGAAAACCAACTCTATTCGTATCCATACAATTTCGTATCCATTCCCCAAGAGAGACTTAGTTCGTATCCAGCCCACTAGCTTCCTTGGTATCCATCAAAATGAAGCTACTTTGTATCCACCATGTTAACAACACTTCGTACCCATCAACAAATAATACTTCGTATCGGTCCCATGAATACACTCTGTGTATCGGTCTTTTAACTACATGGTTCGTATCGATCGTCACTGATCGATAAGAAAGAAGCCACGCATCCTCGATACGAAATTAGCTACTCGACAATCGATACGAAGAGGTTGTCCATCTATCAATACGAAGCCAACCAAGTGCCATCGGGACGAACCAGCGTCTCACGATCGATACAAAGGTATTGGCAACCATCGATACGAAAAAATCACCATATCGATACGAACAAAGCTTGTAAAAGCAAAAGACTCGGTCACTCGGTATGAAAAGTGGATCGATCCTAGAATATAGCGCCATGTCATTTGGGAAACACGTGCAAGCCATCGATACAAAGACATCAATACGAATCGTATCGATACGAGCTCGGCAGCACACTACAAATTCAAACTTGCATCGATCATGTCTCAAAATCTACAAGTCCAAGTGCCATCAGATTTTCAAAGGAGCTTGCATACCAACTCAAGAATGCTCATAATCGATCTCAGCCCAAAAGGAGGTTTTTTGGATCGATACAAATTGCGTACATATCGGTCATGGATCGATTCCAAATGGTCAGGGATCGATCATGTGGGACCACCCACATGAGACAAGAGGTCTTCTGGGATTTGAGTGAGATATTGACAGCCTACACCTATAAATAGCAGTCCTAATCCTTAAGAAAATGGACTTGGACTCTGGAAAGCTGAACTCTACCAAAATCTGCATTGTGCCTCAAGTGTTCCGTTGTAAACAATTGTAATCAACGAGAGTTATCAATAAACAACAAATATTCTATAGTGGATGTACGCTACAATGCCAAACCACTCTAAATCTTTGTGTTTTCATACTTTCGTTTGTTTGTTTTTGGTGTGTTTGTTAGATCCACCTCATTTTCTATTTATATTCTTCAATTTAATCTCTTCAAACACGCCCTAAGAGTGTTGTGCCCAATTTTGGTACAAACACTTTGATGCTTTCACCAAGAAAACCCAGCTTTTCTCCTGCTCTTTAGATCTACTATTGTCGTTGGATTGCAAGAATCTAAGGAGAAGATCCAGATCTCACATCCTATAGTTCTTCTATCCTATTCAGATTGCATCAGATCTAGGAGAGAGCTATATCATTCATCATGGTTACTACAAGGAACGCCTCGACTGCTGCAGATCAGGAAGGAAGAGATAGACAGAACCCTATGCAACTACCCACCACAAGCCAGAACTCGGTTGGACCTACAGATCCACAAGGCCCTGTCATCTGGGAGGAGTACCAAATGTTGATGCAAGAATTGACCCAAAGCCGCCAGCAGCTTACCCAGTAGATCCGCGCCAACACGAAGTTAACCAACTGATTAATTAGGAAAAATGAAGGAGATCCAAGAGGGATCAAGCTTCCTACTCATCTACTGAGAGCTCAGCTTCCTCTAATTACCATCACAGATCCACACATTCACAACTGGATGGAAGCTACGCGCAAGCTCTCGGGAATCAGCGCACTCTGAATCTTGGATAAGCAAGACCTGGTCCATCAACTTGTCACCAGGTAGGATCCTCCTCCGGAGGAGGGATAATTCCTTATCACATTACTTATAACCATGCTGCCATCGCTCTCAACCTGCAAGCTGACATTCGAGACTGAACAGATTCAAACCTTCATCAACGCGATCGTACTCCTGAATCCTATATGCCTGAAGACCTAGAGCCAAGGAGGCGAGGTATGGACCATCGACCGTTCCCGGGTCATCCTTGCATTGTGGAAGCCGACCGTACCTTGGCCCAACATGCTCAGGAAGTCCATATGTCAGACATCCCGACCATGATTCGTCAAATGATTTGAGAAAGTCAAGGCCTCTCCAATGATGACTAAGGAATCTCTCGGAGTCATACACCCTTCACTGGTGATATCTATTATGCTAAACCACCTCGCCGATTCAGAATGCTAACTCTACTTGTTTACGAAGGGAGTTCGGACCCTAACCAACACATTTCGAAGTATGAATGGCTGATAAATGCCGCACGAGCTGACGATGCGGTCAAATGCAAAAGTTTTTCTATCTCCCTCGGGGTATGGCAACTATGTGGTTACTCGCCTACTGCCTCAATCCGTTTCATGCTTTGATCAATTTGCTACAAAATTCGTCGAATGGTTTCATATGCATGTCACAAGACCTAAGGATGTTAACACATTATCTAGCGCTACTCAAGATCTTGGAAAGATGCTCAGACGTTATGTGGAGAGGATTCATGCCGCTTATGCGGAGATTAGTAACCCTAATGATAATTCCATATCAATGCACTGACTAAAGGAATCGATCTTGATCCCGAATTTGGCAACTGGTTGGCTGGGAAACCCCCCACGTCGCTAGACCGTTTCTACTCTAAAGCGGCCCAGTTCTTAAGAAGTGAAGGTGCTAAACAATCAAGGAAGAAGGATGGCGTGGGCCCAGTGTCGAAGGCGTTTAAAGTAACATCGTTGTAAAGTAAACCGGTGAGAGTTCAGATAAAGTACAGTTAAATATACAGAATAAGCAGAAAGTCAAAGGAATCCAGGGTAAGAAGCGGGACTAAAATTGCGGACCGCGACATAGAGCTCTCATATTTGGCGCCTATACTTCTTTGAATACATCACTGGAGAATGTATACTTGCAGACCTGTAATACTGGATAATATAAGAAGCCTGCTTCGAAGCTATCGTTCGAAAATCAGATTCAATCTGGGAAATTTTGTAGATTCCATGATTACTATGGTCACAATACCAATGAATGTCGCCATTTACAGGATATCATTGAGAAGTTAATCTGAGGTAGGAAGTTGGAACAATTTGTTCGGGAGCCACAGGCTGGAGGTGCGGGCCCATTAAACCAAAATCAAGTATCGAATCAGGCTAGACTGGATGAACCTGTGTGTACTAGCGGGAGGTTATTAATCCAATTAGTGGTTGTCCTCGTCTTATGGATCGCAGCTGGAGGGAAATGGAGTCGTATGCCAGTTTGATTAGGCATACTGTTGCAGTAATCATGACGATGGGGCTCCGGCTAAACAACAGAAGACGATGATAGATGACATCGTTTTTCGAGATAGAGATGCCAATAGAGTCGAAGCGAGCGTATGATCAAATGAAAATGGAGGCAAAGGACTTAAAGCTGTGCTAGTCTCATATACATGGATCCAATGGAAGTGCAACTATACCCACTGGGATAGTGGAATTGCCAGTTGATTTGGGAATAGGAGAGCGCCGGAGGGTCCGGATGTTAAAATTCATTATGTTGGATGTCAATTCACCATATAACGGTTTCTTGGGTTGACCAACCCTAGCTGAATTCAGGGCAGCTATTGCCGCTTGGTGTTTAACTTTGAAATTCCCTATTGACAATGGGGTTGGAGTTGTTCAGGGGGATCAGGCGGTTGGACACGCCTATTATGTTGCTGAGCTGAGGGAGGCGTAGTGGGAAGAGAAGGGCAAGGACATAGAGAAATCTCTCTACATCCGTTTTATCAAAAATTGACAGCCAACGCATGGGCCGAGGCCCAGGCGCCACGACCAGTTCCTAAAGGATCTAGATCTGCGAGATGATGATGGTGAAGAGGAAGTTAAGGACAGTCAGGCTTCCCCGGTAGAGCTGACGATCGACATTCTGATCGATGATGACAATGACTCTAGAATGATAAAGATCGGGTCTCAACTAAGCCAACAGATGAAAGAGGAATTAGTTGAATTTCTTTGGACAAAACCTTAACATATTGACCTGGACACACTCGAACATGTGTGGGATCTCGTCGGACATCGCGAGCCATGCATTGAATATTGATCCCAGCATGTCCTGGTCAAACAGAATAGGCGCGGTATGGATCCAGAGAGATCTATTTCCCTGAAGGAAGAGGTTCATAAACTTAAGACCGGGTTTATCTGAGATGCATTATATCCAGAATGGTTATCCAACCCATTGCTTGTCAGAAAACCAAACGGGAAATGGAAAACTTGTGTGGATTACTTGGACCTAAATAAAAAATGCCTTAAAGGTAGCTTTCCGCTTCCTAGAATTGATCAGCTTGTAGATTCAATGGTCGGACACGGGCTCTTATCTTTTATGGATGCGTATTCTGGCTACAATCAAATACCGATGCACCTACCCGATCAGGAGCATACCAGATTTTTCATCGATCTTGGACTCTATTATTACAAAGTGATGCTGTTTGGACTTAAGAATGATGGGGTGACCTATAAAAGACTTGTCAGTCGAATGTTTGCTAGCCAAATCGGGAAAACTATGGAGGTGAACATGGCGATATGCTTGTAAAGTTGCAATTCTCCTTTAATCATGTCAAGGATCTGGAAACAATGTTCAAAATCCTCCAAGAGCACCGAATGAAGCTCAACCCATTGAAATGTCACTTTGGAGTCGCATTCGGAAATTTCCTTGGATCCATTGTCAATGCTTGAGGAATTAAAGCCAGTCCAGAGATGATCTAGGCGATTCGTAATCCTGAGACTTCAAGAACAATATAGCAAGTACAGAGCCTCTACGGGAAGATAGCAGCGTTGATCAGATTCATCTCCAGATCCATCGACAAGTGCATTCCCTTGTTTAATCTAATCAAGAAAGGAAAGCGAAACTTTGAATGGACCAAGAAGTGTGAAGGCGCATTCTGAGCACTGGTTCAACACCTGGCTATGCCACCTATTCTGTCGAAACTGATTGATCATGAGAGACTATACATCTATCTGGCAGTATCATAGAATGCAATCAGTGTTGCATTACGATCGGTCTATTACATTAACCAACGATTGAACGAAGCAGAGAGAAACTATCCAAAGTTGGGAAATCTGGCCCACTATCTCGTCGTTGCCTCAAGAAAGCTCCGTCCCTACTTTCAGGATCATCCTAACACGGTCTATACCGACCAGCCATTACGATAGGTCCTTACACGACTTGAGATGTCTGGTAGGCTGCTAAAGTGGAACATCGTATTGAGTCAGTTTGATATTGCTTACACACCAAAGTGGGCTATTCAAGGATAAATTCTGGCGGATTTCGTTGCTGAATTCACTATCCCAAAGGACTTGCCCGAGACCAGTGAATCTCCTAGATACATATGGAAACTTTATATCGGTGGTACATCCAAAAACCGCTGCTTAGGCGCTGGAGTTGTACTTGAAACCCCGGAAGGTCGATTCGTATGTTATGATTTGAAGTTTTATTGTCATGCAACCAATAACGAGGCCGAATATGAAGCTTTACTTTCCAAACTCAGGCTTGCCAGAGACTTGATAATTATTGCTATGGAGATCTACTGCGACTCGTAATTAGTCGTATGCCAAGCTCAGGGAGAATACTATGCTAGAAACTGGAGGTTGCTGCTTATCTTGCTCGAGTCCAGGAGGTATTAAATCAATTCGATTATTATGTCATCTATTGCATACCCCGAGATCATAAGCAGAAGGCTCATTCTCTGTAAAAACTAGCCAGTACTGGTGAAGCACAGCAGATGGGACTTGTCTCTGTTGAGACACTTACCTCTTCGAGTATCGATCAGATGGAGATAGACTGGGATCATGAAGTCACATCCGGGAAAGAGTCATGGATGACCTTTTTTAGAAAATATCCCGAGCATGGAGCTTTGCCCAAGCGCAGAAGTGAGAGAAGACAAGTTCTTCGCAAAGCTTCACGATTCATTATCCAGAATGGAGTCATGTATAGAAGAGGATACTCCATTCCTTTACTTCGGTGTATTGCCCATGACAAAATCAAATGAGTGTTACATGGCATGCACAAGGGGGAATGCGGCGATTACACTGGGGGAAAGCCCTTGCTAAGAAGGTACTCTGATACGGGTATTATTGACTGACTCTGAATCAGGATGCATTAGACTATGCCAAGAGATGTGACAGATGTCAAAAACATACTCGGATATAAATAGCCCCTTCTATTGCTCAAATGGTCAATCCATGGCCGTTTGCCACGTGGGGCATCGATATAATTGGATCTTTACCTCTAGCTAAAGTTGGTGCGAAATACATCGTCGTTGTAGTTGAGTACTTTACCAAATGGGCGGAAGTTAAGCCCCTTGCTACTATCACGAAGAAGAAAGTAATCAACTTTATTGTCCACAACGTCATCTATCGTTTTGGCCTCCCACATACCGTTATCACTGACAATGGAGCTCAATTCGATAGTGCCGAGCTCAAGAACTTCTGTCAACATTTCCATATTCAGAAGAAATTCTCAGCAATTGCTCACCCTCAAGCGAATGGACAGGTTAAAGTTGTTAACAAAGTTATCAAATCTATTCTGAAAAAGCGACTGGAAAAGGCCGGAGGCAAATGGGTCGATGAGCTTCCTATGGCCATATGGGCATATCGAACTACCCACAAGTTCGCATCTGGCCACACTCTATTTTCACTTTCCTATGGCTCGAAAGCCGTCATTCTGGTCAAATTGGAAGTACCTTCTCATCGTGTAACTTACTATGATCCGAAGACAAATGCTATATTGCTTGTCGAATCTCTATACTTATTAGATGAAAAGCGTGAAGAGGCTGATTTGAGGGTAGTTGCATAATGAAGTCGAGTCGCCCGATTGCACAATGCTAAGGTTCGACCCCGAACCTTTGAACTAGGCAATCTCGTGCTCAAGAGAATTTATTCTGTCCCTTTGCATATGAAGCCAACATGGGAAGGACCATATGTTATCGAATGAAGACTTAGAGACGGCACATTCAAATTGTCGACCATTGATGGTCTCACTTTGCCGAGCGCTTGGAATAGCAAAAGTCTCTGTTGCTATTACACATAATAGGCTTTGTTTATTAATTTAGTCTGCTTTTCATTTGCATTTTATTTATGCATTTCAAAATTTGAACTTGCAATAAGGCAACTGCCTTTGCCGTACTTTCTTATTTCACAATAAAATGCAATCTCTTCGAGCCAGAGTAGTGATTCTAGAAATGCATCATACGATCATCACAATGCACAGAGAGCTAAGTTCCATCCTACGATAGGACTTATTCAAATAGGGAGTGACTGTGATACGACCGGTCACTTGCTAAGTGAAACCCAAGCTCAGAGGCAAGCTGTCACACTGAAGCCAAAGAGGATTGATGCACGATAATCCTTTAACTAACTTCGGCTCCAGAGTGCAAGATGGAGTATAAACTTAAAATAAAAAACATGGGCTCGAGGAGGGTGAATCTGTTCACCCATGACTTCGTCCATGTACAATATAAACTCGAGGAGGATGGATCTGTCCATCTAAGACTTCGCTTGTTTATTCAGGATGGATGTGATCTGACCATCCATGTTCCTGAATAGTTTATCGTTCCCAGAGTGTGAACGAGATCTCAAAACTCAAAACAGATGTGGTCGACCATCTGTTAACTAACTCCAGATTCCCAAAGCGTGAATCGGAGTATAAACATTAATTGGATGCGACTGACCACCCACAACTAACTCTAATCCCCAAAGCGCGGGCTGTAATATAAACACAAATTGGGTGTGACTAACCGCCCACAAATCAACCTAAGTCCCAAGAGTGTGGATGTAGTTTCAATTATTAAAGTGTATGTGAGAGACCGCTTGAAATATAATTTAAGTCCCTGAAGCATGGACGTAATTTTAAACATTAAGTAGGCATGGTCGACCGCCAGTGTGCGAGTTCAATCCCCAAAGTGTGGAGGCTATTGTCAATACATAAATGAGTGTGATCTGACCGCCAGTGTGCGAGTTCAATCCCCAAAATGTGGAGGCTATTGTCAATACATAAATGAGTGTGATCTGACCGCTCGAACTCATCACAACAACTTAGTTCTAACTAAGTGAAATTCAAAAGTACGAAAGGTGAAAAGCAATCATCGTCCAACCACCTCAACTCATCCCCAGGACTAGGGGTATAACTCAAGCACCAGCTGCCGATTGAGATAGTACATTATTACGAAACGACTTAACGTTTGATTATGGCTAAAAGCCATGACTCTAAGACTTAACAGCCGAACACGAGTCCTATCCAAAGATTAAAGCTTCACAAGTGTATAGAACAAAAATTCAAGTACTGAAAACACTTAGGCAAATAAACTTAGAGTTATGTGAAGAAAGCGAAAGGAGATTTTATTTCATTTATTCTTTGGAAACAAAATAAGTACAAAAAAGCATATTCCAAAAATTCCTACTAGCAGGCGCCGAACCCGCATCTATATACGGCCTACTGAAAGTAAAAGAGGAATTCCTACTTATATACCAAAAAGTGACATGTCTACTCCTTATGTTTCTTCTTTTTCTTCCCCTTCGACGTCGATCCACTGGAGCTACCGCTATGGTGCCGTTTCGAACTCTTACCTTTACCGGCTTATCCCCGGTCGGGGGAAAAATTGTAATTTCCTCCTCCAAACTCATGGAAATTGGAATGCTTTCGGAATGCGTAGTCAAAGGTAGGGGCACTTGCTATATAAGGAGATACAGGGGTACCCCAGTGATGATGAATGTACCACCCGAAGAGACCATACGTAAAGGAGTCGGGCCGGGACCTACCATTCCACCTCCAATAACGCTACCCAGAGCGGCACTTTCCATCTTAGCAATGATCTCCACCATTATCGCCTCATCATGAGCTGCTCGAGTGTCCGGTGGGATGCTGGCAGTTAAGGCCAAAGAGCTAGCTGTGAATGCGCCTTCTCCTATGATGAAAGGCAAGTATATAAGTGGATCACTCTGATGACCGAGTAGTTCTTCCATTATCTGCTCGTTGAAGATAAAAGCGCTCATATGAACTTCCTCAGTCGACGCAGTAGCTGTAGTAGTCGTCAGCTCTGTCACGACAGCCCCTGCTCTTGATGCTATACTTGGGTTGCAAGGGGACGGTCGATGCATCTCCTATCACTGAATGAAGATAAGAGAAAGTATTAGTGACTTCTTCTGATAATACTCTAGACTTTGAATGAATTCAAGAAGTGTTCAGAGTACCTTCCTCGGGTTGGCTCGCGGGTGGAGCCGAGACTCCTTTGGAAATGTGCTCGCGAGTCGAAGACAATTGCGGTTGATTGGGATCGTAAGCAAGCACAGGTGGAGGATCGACTGCAAGGGTAGGTTCAGGCTGGGTTGGCATAGGAATTCCAGAAATTGTGTTATGATACTCAACACTAGAACTCTCTCCGACCTTCGGATGCTGAGTGACGAGTTTCTCCTTTCCAAATGTAACAATGGCCTCGTTGAGAGTTCTCCTCTCATCTTCTGTTAGCACCCGATTCTCCAAGTCAAATTCATCGATAGATTCAGCATGGTGCTCTGCCTTTTCATCCGCAACCAAACGACGCTAGACATTGTGCAAATGAGTCAAATAATCATCAAGCCAGTTCAGGCCATGGTATTTCAGGACATTGACATTGTAAGTGATCAGAAGGTCTTCCATATCGCCTTCTAACCTAGCCTCCACTGCTCCGACTTCGGCCTCAATTCTAGCCTCGGCTTCCTAAACCTTTAGAACTACCACATCCCGCTCTCCCTTAAGCTCTATCGTCTAATCGCATGCCTCCTGAGCATCCTTATTTGTGTCATCTTTTTCTTTGACGGCTTCGGTGTACTTCACCTTAAGCTCATTAAGCTCTTTGACCGCGTTATCTCTTTCAGCTGTGATGATGGCATTCCTGTGGCCCATATCGTCGACCAGTTCAAGTGCTCTTGCCTCATTTGCTCCATTTTCTTATTGGCCTCATTGACTTTCTTCAAGGCTTGTGTTTCTGTGTTCCTTAAGGTTTCATTCTCGTTAGTATGCACTTGGACTATGCGATCTTTCTGGGTGAGACTTTCTTGTAGCTATTAAATTGTTTTGGCCCGATCGAATGCCACAACCGAGGCTTTCTTTGCAGTTTTCATCCATTCTGAATGTTGGTTGCAGGCAAGGTGAACATAGTCATGCATACTTTTCTCTACCCCTTCTAGAATCACTTGCAAATTTGGAGGGAAGTGGAAGTCGTCAAAACAAATGTTAGGGAATTCCTTCTTCAGCTGAGCAATTCAGGCAGCTCCTTCCCCTATGAGCTTTGTAGCCATTGATGTGTTAACAATAGAATCGTCCACCATAGTTCTTTGGCATTGCTCGCCAAGCCTTGAAGTTTGTGGAGGCACTAGATGGCGCGAAGCTTCAGTAGTGTATGCTCCAGAACTGGAAGGTGGCAAGGGAGCTCTAGGTGGAGGGAAGCAAGATCGAGAGCGACGCCTATCTCGTCCCTCTCTTTTCCTCTCTCTCTCTCTATCTTTCTCCCTCCTTTTCCTTAGTTCTTTCTCTATCATAGTAGTCTCTGTCTAGGTTGGAATGATGGTGATCATAATTGTACTCGTGCCTGCAGGACTCTCTATATGAACTAGAAGATTGGCATTCGGCGTGGAAGCTGCTAAGCATGGATCCCCTCTTCGTTATTGAATCTGTAAAGTAAAAAGAGAAACAGAGTTAGTTATCTCCAGATATTGAACAACTTGTGTATATTAGTTGTGTGATGTCGTGAAGTGTATGCATGCATGTGTAAACCCCCAACCAACCGGTAATGGCAGCCGTAGCCGATGGAGTTGGCTCTCCTAAATCTAAGGCACTTTAAAGCCCTTCAAATCTGGCATCTTGGTGAAGGGACGCATCATTCAAAATTGGAATATCTGTAAGTCCCTCTAAAGGACTCTCTATTTGTGAAGAGAGAGCCTCTGAAATTACAAAAGCCATAGCTAGCAAAGACATTACAACAGACTTGCATCTTGGAGCTTTGTGGGCAGCGACCTTGCCTTTCCTTATCCTCTTTGAATGTCGATGGCTTTGTGAAGGCTGGGATACGAGCTCATCTCTAGCAGGCAGATTTTCATCGTCACCTTGCTCGATGATCACGATTCTAGGAGCTCTCCTTCTGACTTGCCTCATTGGAGCCGTTCTGAGAGATCCTTCAAGACCGATGCTTTGATCTCTATCAATCAGCCCATCAGCCCTCAGATTGACATCAGTGAGGACCTTATCGATCTTCCTATGCTTGGCAGGCACCTCTTGAAGATCTCTTACAGTCTCCTCAAACTGAGCCTCTTCGGGCCATGCAATCGAAGCCGTGAAAGAAAAGAACTGCTAAACTCTGAAATCGAGTACTATTATCTAGTTACTCAGCATAGAAGTTGAAGCACTTACGTCTGGCTAGCCACCTTATGGAAAAACCCGATGGGCATCGAATGTAGAACCATTCGGTCTTGAAATAACTCTGCTTTATCCAGGCTCCGATCACGACTTGACAGTTCCTGACTACCTCTAAGAAAGTGAAGGATGTGTTGTCTCCTTGTCTCTTTATATTGAATAAGTATCTGACTTCCTCTGGAGTTGGGGGTCGGAAGAGATGCTGCATGAAGATGATGAACAAGTTATTCAGCAAGGCAAACCCATTCGGGTGCAGCTGTGATGGGGCAATCATTAAATAGAATAACACTTCCTCGATGTATTGATTAAATGGAGGGAGTGTCCAAGCTAAGCACGAAAATTAGTTACAAGTCGTATACCCTTCCGGGGGAGTATAGGCTCTATCTTCTACTCCAGGAAATAGAATGTCATCCATCGACAATCCATGACTTATAAAAATTCTGCCCAGCATGTCTTTAGAGATATTGGATGGAACCGAATCTTGCGGATGCACGATAAAGACTGCTCCTGGTAGCTCATCCGGAGCAGGACCAACAACTTCGGCTACGATAGCCGGCATCTCGATTATAGGAAGAGATGGACTCTGAACTTCCTGCAGTTGCAAACTTCTAGCTTCCATAGCTAATCAACTCAGCAAAAATCATCGTTAGATGACAATAAACACATGTTTCCCCCAGTGTGAAGTGCACGAATGTGCTGTACAGTGTAGTGCTGTATATTACTTAAGAGACTCTACAAGATTAGAAAGATGTTTGAACAACAAGACTTCGAAATTCAATAGGAGTGACCGTTATCTCTGACCGTCACAACCATACTATCCGAACTTCGGAGATCGACCCAAATTAAAGTTCATTAAATTTCGTCAAGTCACAATTCCATCGACGAGCTTCGAAAGGCAGTCAAATATGCAGTGAAATAGTTAAGTGAAATATTGTAGGGTAGAAGCTCGTCGGAGTTAAGTGTTCAAGCGTGCAAAGGACTTCATATCCATCCAGTTCAATCTTGGATCGATCCTCAAATAGATAGTTCATATCGATCAGAGGGGAGACAATTTGTATCGATCAAATTGGATAATTCATATCGATCTTTAGAAAAACCATTTTGTATCAATCAACAAATAGTAATTTGTACTGATACTAAAGCACTCATTTTGTATCGCTTCAAAAAAAGCATCTTTGTATCGATCGGTGGAACACAATTTCGTATCAATCGAGTTATTGATTTTAAGTCCCAAAATTTGTATCGATCAAGGCACATCGATATGAATGCTACTGGTTAATAATCGATACGAACGCCACCATTAACTGGTCGATACGAAGAGTCTGTCACCAACCGATACAGGGCGCATCCTTTGCTCGATACAAAACTCCCTCGTGCCCAGATCGATATGGTCCCTCCTTTCTTCCCAGATCAATATGAACATTTCCCTTCATATCCCCATACTTCATCTTCTCCAAAGCCTCACAAAGGTCGTCTCCTCCTCCAAACCCATTCTGACCATCTACGGCCACCACTTCAACAGAATCGGCCATAAAAGCATATGGAATGGCATAAAATCACGAGTCTCGTTGTTTTTACGTTGATTTTGTTCAATGGATTGCCTAGATTTAGTAATTGGTTTGAGCTATTGAAGTTTAATTCGATTCGAAGGCAAAGATGATTTCTTAATTTTCTGATATCTAGAGCATACGAAAATTAGGCAAGAAAATGAGTAAGTGGGAAATATGCTAAGTACAAAAGCATTACATACTAAGGAGAGTGTCTATTCTTCTCCTAGTTGCTTTGACCGATGAACAATTGTTCTCCTCCAATCGATACAAGAAAAGCTCTTCCATACTCATTCTACATCGATTCGAAGCAACCCCTGTTCATGTCCACTAGCCTATCGATACATATGATGCTTTGGGAACCGATTGGACTACATTGTTTTGGAGATCACTAAGAGTCATAGCCAGCAATACAAAATGTTTTGTTTGTGTCCATCAAACGAAATCCCACAGAAATTTGTATTCATCCATATGAAATTTTTTGAGAAGCCAAGCGATTCGTGTCGATCACCACTGATACGAATATGATTTTTCAACTTTTCAGTAAGGACCTGTAAATTTTCAATTGTTTTTAATAAGTAATTAACTGAATTTTGTGAAATTTTAAATAATTTAATTTTGAAATAAAATTTGATTTTTGTAATGCGTCCATACAAACATAGCAAATGGTAAATTTTCATCAGAAAATATAAAGTTTATTTTATTGTGTAATTTTAATTAAATTTAAATCGGTTAATATTTGTTGATATAAAAATGTTTTCGAAACTTGAATATTTTTATGTAGAAAATTTGTAAATCATCTTCTAAGTGAGACGTCATCTTCTGTTCCATAAAATGTGGGCAACTATTACTCCGTTTATCTTATTTTCAACAAATTGGCAACATTTTTGGTACCGCTTATCGACTTGATCGGATGACCATACCACTGATATTTATGTACCATTCTGTTCGTCTCGTTGTGCTGATCTCCATGGTATATTCATTTGTGCATTTCGAAATGCGGTACACGACGAAATCGCTAAAACGGTTAATCGGATTTGTGCCTTTTCATTTCTTATGTCCTTTCATTTGTCCCCGTTGAAAACCTAACAACTATTTACTTTTATTAATTTCTAAATTCAATAGCTGCCTTTCACCATTCCCTAATTTCAATTTATAATTAGCTAGTATGTTTCCACCCTTCTTTCTCTTTGCTCAGTCAAGATTTATAAAACATAAATAAGTATAAAGCAAGCTATAAACTGTTCCTCCAGCCTTTAATTTCCGGTCACCCCATCCTTCCCCTCCAAACCGCTGCACCGCTCCACCCCATCAGCCCAAGCCAACATGACAGCGCACCCCATTCGCCTGACCCGCCATCACAGGTGCAGTCCGACCCATTAACCATGCACCACATATCCCCACCGTTGAACCACAAACGCCATGACTAACCCCACCTGCTCGCACACCTTACAACCGAAGCTTCCACCCACCACCGGCTTCTCCTCCTTGCTGAGGCCTTCCACAACCGAGTACACCCTTCAAGCCCAACCACACCTTCCCCTCGGCCACGTTTTCTCCACCCGAGACCATTCATCTTCGCCATCATCCTCCCTCCATCGTGGCACAACAGCCATCTCCCACTTGATGGCCGAAGCCGAGCTTGAAAACTCACCCATCTCCTTCCTCTGCCATTTGCTCACCTCTTGCATTTTATATGCGTAAGTATGTGTGTGTGTGTGTATGTTTTGTCATTTATAATAGTATGTATGTTGTTATTGTTGAGCTATTTGAAAAAAAAAAGCAGTATTATATATCTATAGTTACATCATATATTTCCTTTGTTTTACTGTGTGTTAGATATATATATATATATATATATATATATATATATATATATATTAGTTTACTAAGTTATATAATATATCGATTGTTATGTTAATTTATGTAATTACTTGTACACGATTGTTGTTAATATTTTAAGTATATGTTATATGTTATATGTAGGTTTATTAATGTAAGTTATATGTAATTGTTGTTGCATATGTGGTTGTACAAGTTTGTAATTTGTTGTAATGTATATTCTGTTACCTTCACACGTATATATGCGATATATTGATGTCAATATAGTAGACTAGTATATATATTTTGATGCTTGGGTTATAAGTATATTATATACAGTTCAGTTTATATATTAGTTTATATATATCATGTTCTGATTTTGGTAAGTTTATAGTAAAGTATATATATGTTAGTATACATACTATCTGGTTATACTATGTTGTTTATTTGGAAGTATGAAAGTATTTATTATAGGTAGAATAAGTTTATATATGTTGTTTATATAAGACTGGATATAAAATGTTATATATATAAAGTTAAGCATGTTTGAATATAATATATGATTATGTATATAAGTTATAAGTGTACTTGATATGGTTCTGTTTTACTCTTTTGTATAGTATGATTTAGATAGTGATATTTTTAAAATAAAATTTATGTATATAGATTTTGTTTTATTGGCGTTAAAGTTAAACTATTGACTTGATATATATATATATATATATATATATATCTTATTTTAAATATATGTTTAATAATTGGTTTTAAAGAAAATATATAATATATATTTTGTTTCAGTTATATCAAGATGGTTCTGATTCGTTTTCATCAATTCTTATCTATCAGCTTTGCCGAATTCGTGCCTATCTAGTTTTGCTTTGGAATTCTTGCTTGGATTCGTAACTCGTTTCATTGTCGTATCTCTCTGGCCTTGAAAGGTGAGCAAACACTCACGATCAATGTTCTTATATTTAATAAATTTGATTTCAATTGAAACAAAAATTGAAATATGCTGCTGTTGGTTATTTAAATTGCTATTTATCTGCCAGTATCTGTAACTATTCACCTGTGACATCTGACACCATGATCTGTTGTTTATATTTTATCTGTTATTAATGGTATTGCCTGTTATTGATATGTTATATTATTATCATTACTATTCTCACTCTGCAAGTTCCCTGTTAGTATAGATTTCCCTATGGGTTGAAATGATACATACCCGAACGATCATGTAGAATAGAAGAAAATCGTTATAGGTAGAAATGATAAACCCAAGCGATTTTCATTTAATTGAATTTGGGATTGCGGGTTGAAATGATATATACCCGTATATATTTTAATTGCGGATTGAAATGATAAATATCCATATCACTTGACCATAGGATAGAAAATTATACACAAACATCGTTGGTCTATATATAAATATTTTGAAAATGATTTCTATAGTTTTGGAAAGAAATATATAGTTTTAATAAATATTGATTTTAAGATATTATATACAAATGTATTTTTATAAAGATTTAAATTTTAGATTTTTAAAATTTTATGTTTTGAAAATTTTATGGTTATAGGTTAATTTTTGAAATTATAAATTTTAAGAATTTCCTTGTAATTTTACTATTTTTAAATATATAAATAGATTTAATATACAAATAAATTTAGTAATATGTTTAGGTAATTGTTTAAAATTATATTTCAAGGATCGATTTTATAATAATTTTTAATAAATTGAGGCTGGAAAGATAAATTTGAAATTGATTTGAAATTATATTTATTTAAGCATTATACTTAAATAAATTTGATTTGAAATTATTAAATTTGAGATTTTAAAGATATGACTTTATAACTTGAGTTTGATTAAAAGTGATTTAAATGAATATTTTCAAATTTACATAAATTGAAATGGGATATTTAGTTTATTTAAATTTGTAGTTTGATGTTTATTTAAATGTTATTGAAATGATTAATTAAATATTTCAAAACTAAATAATAGTAAGTGAATTTGAGATATAAATGAAATTATCAAATTTAGTTTTGAAAATGTTAAATGTTTAAAGCTTTGAAATATACTGAAATTGAAATGGTTTATTTTGTGTACAAATCTGTATTTGAAATCGATAAAATTTGAAATGGTTTATTGAGAAACTGAATTAAAGTTGATGAATTGAAATTGAATTAAATTCGAATTTGGAACTCATGTTAATTTGAATAGATTTGTGAAATTCGACGAAAATATTTTATTATATAAAGTATTTTATTATATATATAAATATTTTACTTTATAAATAATTTGATATAAATTATTTTAATATAAACTATTTTAATATATATAACTGTTTTATTTCAAACTATTTTTAATGTAAAACTATTTTAATATACTAATTATTTTAAAATATAAACTATTTAGTTTATAACTATTTTGTTTTATAAACTATTTTATTATGTAAACTATTTTATTTTATAACTATTTTATTTTATGTACTAGTATTAATATCTAAACTATTCAAGTAGGAAGTTATGATTTCAAAGTTAGGAATTTCAACGTATTATGTTACCAAGTGTTACGATTTCCAAAGTGTTATAATTTCAAAGCTTTATAATTTCGAAAGTGTTATAACTTTGAAAGTGCTATGATTTTGGAAATGAATATATATTTGAAGTGAAAAATGATATATAGTATTGATATGGTTTTCAAATGGAAATGATATTTTGGTATTGAAGTATGATATTTTGAAATGACTACAGGGTTATAATAATGATTGGTTGTTAAAGAGACTCGGATTGGTTATTGTTATACTCTCTGCCAATGCCGAAAACCACATTAATAACCATGTACGCGGTGGAGATTCCAGAATGAAGTAGGATGGTGGCGACGATCCTATATGAGGTATATATGTGGACCTAACTGTCGTGAGTTAGCATAAGGTGGCTAAAAAACGAGCGATTGACGGGCCAAGTGAGGTAGCTCCTCTGATCGGACACATTTCTTCGATTGCCATTCTATTACTTTGTGATTGATTTGGTGCATACCTTTGATTTGGGAGTGTGGATTAAGGTGGGCTGTAGTTGCGGTTGTGTGTTACCACCAGCCCGGAAGTGTAATTGGTATATCTATCCTGGCATTGCTTAGTTGTGCCGTGTCACCTACCTTATCGAGACCATTACGTGTTTGTTTCGTGTCATACCTTTGGATTATCCTTTGGTAGCCTCCCGATCAGGAGGTATTATGGTATTGTATAGACTATTGGCACCATAAAATGTGGGTGAGGGGGATATGGGTAATGCCTTAATGCTATTTTAATAGTTTACTTTACTATAGACATTATTATAATAGCGTATATTACTATATAGTAGATATTTCCACGGATCCTTAGAGGATGGTTATCCCAAACATCCTTTAAGTTACTTGTATTTCAGTTGACATTTCACTTGAGTTGGATTCATTGATATAAGAGTGTAAATCCTGACTCGAGTGTTTTGTGTGCTTTACGCTTGGTTCAGACTAAGTGTCACAGCATTTGAGGCTCACCTTGGGAGTTTGGAGCTTCGCTTGGAGATCCAACTATCGATTCGGCTTTCGGTTATTCAGTTGATTCCAGTGATGTATTCAGATTTTGTATTTGACTATCGTATTGAGACTTCTGTGTATTCGAGACTTTTATCGTATCTTATTTAACTCTGATATATATATAGTAACTTCATGAACTACTATTCCTTTATTTCCGCTGCTTATTGTTATATTACTCTGTGTCTGTGATTTTGTAATTATATTATTTACTGTATATGTTAAGTTTTGCCAAATATAAATTAATAATCCAATATTTTGAGCAATTCAAGTCCGACATGTGTGAATGCGAATGCCATGAAATACCGGGATGTTACATTTTCACATCGATCCAGGAGAGGATTGATATAAAGAGATATACTAAAACGACCATCAAGCATTGTTACAGCTTGAATTTCACATTGATTCATGAGAGGATCGATACGAAATTCGATACAAGAATAAACTAACAATGACTCCTGAATATGCAAACGTTAACGGGAGTCAGGTTAACATATATTTAAGTGTGACGAATTAACATTAAACTTTCAAAATTCACAGGAATTGGATGATCACATAGTGACAATTACAAGATGAACAACAGCTTGCTAACGCTCGGTTACAACAATGCACTATACAATTATTGGCAGTCAATAATCCAATATATATATTACCGGGAATCAATCGAAGGTTACATCTTTTGACGAAAAGACAACGACTACTCAACGAATCGGACAGAACTTTATAGACTAAAGATTGCATCTTTTCAAAGCACGTCATGTTCACATAAGACGTATTTTTGGGGGAAAATGTTATTCCGCCTTTTGGTAAGGCCTTGACACCAAGAAATTAACTAGAAACCAAAGAGAGTTCATCTCGGAGATCAGTTATACACAGGCTCGCTATGGATACTGGTAAATTTTGCCCAAATCCGGATCGAGCTATAATTGATATGACATGAAAAGCAAAGCTATGAATCCAACGTTCCAAATTTCAAGTCAATCGGAGTTCGTATGCTCAAGACAGTGATCGAACAAGGTTGAGAAAACCAACTCTATTCGTATCCATATGATTTCGTATCCATTCCCCAAGAGAGATTTAGTTACTATCCAGCCCACGAACTTCCTTCATATCCTTCAAAATGAAGCTACTTCATATTTATCATGTAAACAACACTTCGTATCCATCAACAAATAATACTTCGTATCGGTCCATAAATACACTTTGTGTATCAGTCTTTTAACTACATGGTTTGTATCGATCGTCGCTGATTGATACAAAAGAACCCATGCATCCTCGATACGAAATTAGCTACTCGACGATCGGTATCGTTACGAAGCCAACCAAGTGCCATCGAGACGAATCAGTGTCCCATGATCGATACGAATGTATTAGTGTGACGACCCGCCTTTCTACGCCCAGAAAGACGTATCGTCTTGAAGAAAGAAAGGGATGAGAAAATAGAAAAGATAGAGAAGAAAGAACAACAACATCAGAATCTCACAGCGGAACGAATAAATTATAATAATCACATAAGTATTTACATAATATACAACATCCATCAGAGTTATACAGATAATACATCACATACTAGACAGTTATAACACCTGTCTAGTTAATACAACAAAACTCAAACAAATAACAAAAAGATGCCAACACGGCGGAACTATATAAATATCTATCTACAACGCTGAAGCCTCCTGCTCCATTACTCCTCCAGAATTCGTCAAAGCTAACCTGAATCCCTAGGCTACCCGCAAAAATTTGGGTACCCGAGAGTTTATGAAAAACAAAAATAAACTCCGGGTCAGACATAGGTCTGGTATGAGTAACAGGTTAAAGTTGCTTAACTTTTGAAAACATTTGAAAATAAAAGGTATCACATAAGACTCCCCACAAATAAACATGGGTAAGTTTTTACCTTACGCTAACCAAAACATTTTATAGGAAATTCTATGATATTATAATAGGTCTAGGGTTTTCAAGTAAATAGAAAATAGCCGAAATTGTTACATTCATTAAATTCCAGCTACTAGCCACAAAAGTGGGTTATACAATCAAAACCGTTGGCACTTATTGGATTGTGGATTCCATACAATGGCAGGGCTACTGGGGTACCGCCCGTCACAGTACGTGGCCTAGATCAACGTACCGAGGATCACTCCCGACCCCCTGCAACACAAGACCGGAACCATTCCTTACTGAACAGTCCTGAACAAGACAACCCCGACAGTTGGAGCTCACAACTGTCCACACAGCCGAATAAAAAGGGACATCTAGACAGGGGAAAATCTTGTCCTGCTTGGGCATGACCCACCTAACCTTGCTGCACCTCTCCTGTTTTAGCCATTCCCGGTTGATGAGGCTTGAGGCTACGATTACCTTTAGAGAACATATTTCTTAAAATACTCATCGTCCACCTGACGATGTGTTGAAAGCATTCAATCCATACAGGTTCGTTCCGGGTTTGAACGAAACCGAAGGCATTATCTCGTTACACTCATTTTGGAATCACCCTCAGAGTTAACGACGATAACCCTTGCACTCTGAATCTTCATCTTCACTTCAGATTCACGACCTATCGTTAATTTGGAATCGATGTGGTTTTCGGACTTCCAAATATGGAAAACCCGATCCCGGTCTCATCGAAATCTAAAACGTGTCTTTTAGGGCCAAGTTGTCTATTTAGTCTTAACAGTTTAATTCAAATAATTCAATACACACACAGATAGATAATTCACAATATCATAATAGATAGTCAACATAAACAGATAATCAATATTACCACTACTAACAAATAATGCATATCATCATAACAGATAATTCATATTATCATCATATTTAAATTAAGCATCCATGTCACATAGCATCAATTTCTCATATCTGAAATCTTAAATCATTCAAACAATTTCATCCATCCATATGTAAGCAATCATATAAGCTATAATTAATTTAAAATGAATTAAATTAATTATATCATCTCTAATTAATTTAAAGTAAATTAAATTAATTACTTCACCATTTAAATCTTGCTTATATAATTATTAATCAATTTCCAATCAATTAATAAATCATCACTCAATTATTCTATTTAATTAATCATCCTTGATTAGATAACTTTTAATTACATTTAAATAATTATCCTTTAATTATTTTCACAATATAATTTCCTTTAACCAAATATGGAAATTAACCTTTAATTTACTAACATTAATTACATTGCTTCTTAATTAATTATATTAATAAATCAATTCATTCATTAATTATTTCCAAATAATCTATTCTAATTTACATCATTAATTATAATAATTAATGATCTCTAATTACATTTTCTATTTAAATTAATTACATTAAGGAATTAATCTTCAATTAAACCAAACTGTTAATCATCCTTGATTAACCCCATTCAGTAATTAACTACCCTTAATTACTTCATCAAATAAATAAATTACTCCATAATTTAATATCTCTAATTAATTTCTTGATTAATTATACTAAGTAATTATATTCCAATTACTTTCACTATTAAATCATTCCTGGGTAATTACATCCAGTAAATATCATTAATTACTTTCCTAAGTAATTATACTTATCACATCATCAAATGATTATTTAAATTAATTAAACTTAATTAATTAACTTAAACAATTCATATTAAATCGAATTAATTACAATGAGTAATTAATTCCTTGATTACTTTTTATTAAGTAATTATACTTAAACAATTTACAATTTGGTTATCTTTAAATTAATTAACCCAATTAATTATTAAAAATCAATCACATTAATCAATTATTAAATAATCCTTAGTTAATGACCTTCATTAACTATTAAAAATTCTTTAATTACTTTTCTGAAGTAATAAACTAAGATTTATCATTATTAATTACAAATTTGATTAATCTTTAATAACTCATTAATTAATCCAATATTTTTTTATTAACTAAGTGTTAGCTATAACTTAATTATTTCTCAATTACTAGATTAATTCATTACTAATCATTAATTTGAATATTAAAATCTTATTTAATTAATGATTCTTAATTATCAATTTGTTTATCCTAAATTAATTATCTTAAACTTAATTAACTAATTTAAACTCTTAATTACTAACTTGATTAATCGAAATCATTAATTATCCATTTTAATTATTTTAATAATTACAAATTATTAAATCTTCATTTATTTGAAGACGGAAATATTTTTCTTATTACTGAACAAATTATCATTAGCAAGACAATTAAAAACAATTTACTTTAAATTTACTTTTAAATTTCATTTTAAATTTAAGATTTAAAATGAAACAAATTAACTTTAACAAGTTTAAACCAAGTAAAACTCTTTTAAATGGAATGTTGTAAAACATTTACCTTTATAAAGAAATTTATATAAGAGTTTAAACCAATTTATTTAAAGTCAAAAAAATCCAAATTATTCTTTATACCCTTTAAATTTGTTTAAATAATAAATTTTATAAAACTTTCTTTATTTTCAAATTAGGATACAAAAACTAATTTGGATCCGTATCTCAAATTCTGATTTTAACTTTATTTTAAAATCATGTTTCAAGTTTAAAATTCTGCTTTAAATTTTAAACAAACAGTTACTAAAACCTGTCACCATTCAAATGACGCGAGGCCATACCAAAGTACTTCGAGACAAACCCATCCTTGCTTCGAGCCTTACCCGATACTTACTCGAGAAAAACTCGAGTTCTCCCCACTGCTACTACCCAGATTCGCCAGGAATCAAAAGTGCACGGTGCACATGCACCGTGACTTTGATTATCTCCAGCCATTGACGATGGCTTCGTCACGTCAACAATCATCTACACATCATCTCATGACCATCAGATCTCCTCCAAGTCGACTCGAAACGAATTCGAGTCAAAACCGAAACCTGGAAACAAGAAAAAAACAGGAACGCCTAAAACCTGTCAACGCGCCTCGACCACGTAGCTCCGACCACCGTAGACGCTGAAACTCCGGTCATGACCTTGTCCACGACCAAGCTTTCACCCACCGAAACCTCGCTGCACTCGATCCATCCAAACAGCCGTGGTGTTCGATTCTTTATACACAGCAAAAACCAGGGTTCTAAAATAAAATCCATTGCCGGAATTTCCACAATGCTTTCTATCACCAACCATGATTTTTCCTAACTTCTACTAACTCTCCTCCATCACCTGGAAGAACCCCGAGCCTCCACGATTCATAGATCACCAGAAAGTCACGAATTTCCATAATTTGTTCAACCCAGAACTACACCGCTATTCCCAAACTAAAATTTATGATTTTATTATTAAAAATCATGATATTGCTTGTAGGTTTGATCTATAAACCTGAACTAATAAATTACTAAGTTTGAAGTTGTACTTATAAATGGTTTTCTCTGTTATTTTCAAATATCCAGTGAAAATTCAAATTCAATTAACTTAACAAAATTTAAGAAGAAAAAACAAAACTTCTCCATGATAAAACAAACAAGTTTTGTTTGATAATTAAATCCTAACATAGATTGGATCAAGAGATATAGATTTTTGAATTAAGCATGAGCCTGGTAACAATAACACTGATATTCAACAGTATATACACACTTATAATCATTCATAGAAAATGCCAGAAAATTCATATCAACTTATTTGTTTCAGAGAATAGCATGCAACTAGATTTATTTAAGTTAAAAAAAAATATTACTCACCTTGTTCCTGAGAAAATAACAGAGCACTTCTGCTTGAACTTTTAAAACTGTGAAATGTTTGCTTTGATCTTCCTCTAATCTTCTTGCTTTTGTTTAGTTGTAGTTGTATGCAATAACAATTTCCAGGTTGAAGAAAAATGATGTTTAGGTTGTAAAAAAAAGAAAAAAAAACTTACTTATGTTCAGGTTTGCTATGTTGAACAAACTGCAATAAGAAGATGTATAAATAGAAAGAAAAGATTTGTACAAGGGGTAGGTGTTTTCTGGGTTTAAGCTTTTCTATTTGGTCAGATTTTTCTTTTGTTTTATCAGGCAAGATATTTATTTTGGAGGCTGAAATGAGTTTTATATATTTCGAGTAGACCAAATGGTGTGCTAGTATTAAATGAAATGTCCATTATGTTGTATACATATCTTATTTTGTATGCATTAAGATATTTTCTCTTTTGTCTTATTTCTTTCTTTGTTCTTGCCTTGCATCTGTTACAGGCAACATACATATTTCATTTACACTTTGTGTCTTTGCCTTGCATGCTATTTTACAGGCTGCATACATATTTATTATTCACTTGCCTAGCTTTCTTTATATCCTATGTATATATATACTTTGTTTTATTAGGCAGATTTGTGGAGGCTGAAATAAGATTTCGAATTGACTTAAGTTTGTGTAGAGATGAAAGCATTTTGATGCTAATGTACTTTATGTTTCCTACCTAGCTAATTTTATATGTTGATTCTTTTTTTTTCTACCTTGCTGCATCTAAACTTCCTAAATAAGATTCCAGCCTACTTTGTTTTTATACTTATATTGTTGTCTTGTTCATGAATGTATTTATACTTATCCAATTCACATAACTGAATGTGTATTTTTGTTCTTTTGCTTTGTCTCACAGCTTGTTCACAACTTGAATGTATTATATATTTTGTTTTTATTTGTTGTACATGAATATACTTTGTAATATAAATGAATTTCTATAATATTATGTGGTTAGATTTTAGCTAAACGTGTTATTTAATATTATAGAATTTATCTTATATGTATGTATTTCTATTTCTAACTTAAATACTTATTTCTAACTTAACTACTTATTATCTTGCATTTTTACATGTACATATAATTATTCTATTAATTGTATAAGTGTAGTTTGGGTGTATTTTATTTTTACTTCTTATAATGATTCTTACTTAAATATTTTTATTTTTATTATTATCAAGCTATATTTTAGAAGAAAATAGAACAAATCTTTGTGTTAATAAATTCTAAATGTAAACTTAAACTAAAATCAATTTTAAATAATTAAGTTTTTAGCTTGGGTATTAAAATCATATGATTATTTATTTAGTAGCTTAATATCAAATCAAATTTCCAGAAATATTAGAATAAAAAAACATGCCTATATATATTAAATTTAAAACAAAGATTATCAATTTATAATATATACAGATATGTATATATTTCAGATATAAAACAATTTATTAGCCTATAAAAATAGATTATCGGTTTAAATAATTATTTTAAATAAGATTATTAATTAAATTCAAATTTATTATTAACAATATGATCAAATCAATTAAATTTTGACGTAAATTATTAAATTGTTATTGTCAAAATTTCCGGGATATCACATTCCTCCCCCTTAAAAGAATTTCGTCCCCGAAATTTAAAACAAAGGTAATTTAATAATTTAATTAAAGATTTAATACTGAAACACAGGCAGATATCAATCATATGCTAGCAACCATAGCAACCAATTCATCCAATCTACAAATCTAATTGTCCAGATAAAATTCTAAATAGAATTTTCTCAAGTTTCCCCAAGTATAAATACTGGAATACTCGCTCTACAGAATCCAAACAATCAATATTACTAAGCTACCGAGTTTCTACTCATCTGGATCTACAGAACAAAACAGGATATTAGACTACAGTTAAGTCTGACTCAACAACCAAAACTCCCCGAACTGCTGACTCTACAATCAAAGATAGCTCTTACACGTACTCCCTCAGAGATACGTGAAACACACCGAATTCCAGTTATCCAAACTGGCAATCCACTCCTGACACTAAACACTTATCCACAAAACTCTTCGGACGATCCTGGGCTGCCTACATCCTTCCTGATCAGCTCAACCCTCGCTGATGACCTTAGAAACTGCTGCACCAAAGACCATTCAACAAAATGATCTTCCCAAGATTGTCTTCAAAAATCGCGTCACAACTCAATTCCAAAATCAAGAGACTGACCTTACTTCTTCTCATATGGAAAGATAATACAGATGCATTCCAATTTGGTCTTAAGATCTTGAAAATTTTCCAGTAGAAACTCTCTAATCCAAAACACTGCAAATTTTAGTTGTTTCCACAACAAACAGCTGCCACCATGTTTCCACTGCACAACTCTAGCCAGAGCAAATGAAAATGCTGATGATCATCATGAACACTAGCTGGGCAACACATCTTAGAACTATGGTTCAACGGATCCTTAAAAGAAACTCAGAAGTTCCTCCAAAAATCTAGCTTCTTCACCCACTCATTCTCCAAAAATCATCTTACTGAACCATCGATACCACTCCTGGAATCCAGTCGATACCAAACTCAATCTCTAGACACGGACAAAATTCTAACTTCCTGAAGACATCTAGAAAAATCAGATAACCCAAAAGAAACTCAAACAATCGCAAGTCACTTTTGCGATCAATCTAGCCCACTACCAAAGAAAAATTGTTCTCTCTTTACCAAACAGAACAGCCTATGCTTAATTAGCCAATTTATCAAAGAAATGGAACCACACTGCAATTTCTGAACTCCATTGCTGATGCAGAAGTCAAAAACTTCCTTGCTAACACCAATGCCAAGAAATTCCTAATCCAGAGCTCTTCGAGAAACTCGGACCTCAAACCAACAGAAACATTCTACTGTACTCAGCCCCAACACCGAAACAGCTACACTTCCTTAACTGATTCCAAAGAAACATCTTCGGAGACTTCCACAGTCACTGTGTCTCATCACACAGCTACTACATCCAGAGATAAGATATCCGGACTTGCTCATGTCAAACCGATAGGTCCAAATTCTAGCTCATCCAAACTTGTGCTTCAAAAAGGAACTCCGAACCTTAACAGGTTTCCTTTCAGAGATCAATGAAATCTTTACACCACTCAAAGCTCACTCGAGACGGTAATAGGTCTACAGTCTCGACATATACACTTCCAACCTCAAATATTCATACTCCAACCATTGGTAGTCATGTTATACACACCACTACTCTATCTACCTTTATAACTTATATTGGATAACCCGGACAGGTAACCCAACAAATAGGTAGAAATGAATATATATATATATATATATATATATATATCACAAAATTACAAATACGCTCTCTCAAGATAGAAATCACTCAAGAGCCTAGGTATTCACTCAACCTAGTGCTCTGATACCAACTGTGACGACCCGCCTTTCTACGCCCAGAAAGACGTATCGTCTTGAAGAAAGAAAGGGATGAGAAAATAGAAAAGATAGAGAAGAAAGAACAACAACATCAGAATCTCACAGCGGAACGAATAAATTATAATAATCACATAAGTATTTACATAATATACAACATCCATCAGAGTTATACAGATAATACATCACATACTAGACAGTTATAACACCTGTCTAGTTAATACAACACAACTCAAACAAATAACAAAAAGATGCCAACACAGCGGAACTATATAAATATCTATCTACAACGCTGAAGCCTCCTGCTCCATTACTCCTCCAGAATTCGTCAAAGCTAACCTGAATCCCTTGGCTACCCGTAAAAATTTGGATACCCGAGAGTTTATGAAAAACAAAAATAAACTCCGGGTCAGACATAGGTCTGGTATGAGTAACAGGTTAAAGTTGCTTAACTTTTGAAAACATTTGAAAATAAAAGGTATCACGTAAGACTCCCCACAAATAAACATGGGTAAGTTTTTACCTTACGCTAACCAAAACATTTTATAGAAAATTCTATGATATTATAATAGGTCTAGGGTTTTCAAGTAAATAGAAAATAGCCGAAATTGTTACATTCATTAAATTCCAGCTACTAGCCACAAAAGTGGGTTATACAATCAAAACCGTTGGCACTTATTGGATTGTGGATTCCATACAATGGCAGGGCTACTGGGGTACCGCCCGTCACAGTACGTGGCCTAGATCAACGTACCGAGGATCACTCCCGACCCCCTGCAACACAAGGCCGGAACCATTCCTTACTGAACAGTCCCGAACAAGACAACCCCGACAGTTGGAGCTCACAACTGTCCACACAGCCGAATAAAAAGGGACATCTAGACAGGGGAAAATCTTGTCCTGCTTGGGCATGACCCACCTAACCTTGCTGCACCTCCCCTGTTTTAGCCATTCCCGGTTGATGAGGCTTGAGGCTACGATTACCTTTAGAGAACATATTTCTTAGAATGCTCATCGTCCACCTGACGATGTGTTGAAAGCATTCAATCCATACAAGTTCGTTCCGGGTTCGAACGAAACCGAAGGCATTATCTCGTTACACTCATTTTGGAATCACCCTCAGAGTTAACGACGATAACCCTTGCATTCTGAATCTTCATCTTCACTTCAGATTCACGACTATCGTTAATTTGGAATCGATGTGGTTTTCGAACTTCCAAATATGGAAAACCCGATCCCGGTCTCATCGAAATCCAAAACGTGTCTTTTAGGGCCAAGTTGTCTATTTAGTCTTAACAGTTTAATTCAAATAATTCAATACACACACAGATAGATAATTCACAATATCATAATAGATAGTCAACATAAACAGATAATCAATATTACCACTACAAACAAATAATGCATATCATCATAACAGATAATTCATATTATCATCATATTTAAATTAAGCATCCATGTCACATAGCATCAATTTCTCATATCTGAGATCTTAAATCATTCAAACAATTTCATCCATCCATATATAAGCAATCATATAAGCTATAATTAATTTAAAATGAATTAAATTAATTATATCATCTCTAATTAATTTAAAGTAAATTAAATTAATTACTTCACCATTTAAATCTTGCTTATATAATTATTAATCAATTTCCAATCAATTAATAAATCATCACTCAATTATTCTATTTAATTAATCATCCTTGATTAGATAACTTTTAATTACATTTAAATAATTATCCTTTAATTATTTTCACAATATAATTTCCTTTAACCAAATATGGAAATTAACCTTTAATTTACTAACATTAATTACATTGCTTCTTAATTAATTATATTAATAAATCAATTCATTCATTAATTATTTCCAAATAATCTATTCTAATTTACATCATTAATTATAATAATTAATGATCTCTAATTACATTTTCTATTTAAATTAATTACATTAAGGAATTAATCTTCAATTAAACCAAACTGTTAATCATCCTTGATTAACCCCATTCAGTAATTAACTACCCTTAATTACTTTATCAAATAAATAAATTACTCCATAATTTAATATCTCTAATTAATTTCTTGATTAATTATACCAAGTAATTATATTCCAATTACTTTCACTATTAAATCATTCCTGGGTAATTACATCCAGTAAATATCATTAATTACTTTCCTAAGTAATTATACTTATCACATCATCAAATGATTATTTAAATTAATAAAACTTAATTAATTAACTTAAACAATTCATATTAAATCGAATTAATTACAATGAGTAATTAATTCCTTGATTACTTTTTATTAAGTAATTATACTTAAACAATTTACAATTTGGTTATCTTTAAATTAATTAACCCAATTAATTATTAAAAATCAATCACATTAATCAATTATTAAATAATCCTTAGTTAATGACCTTCATTAACTATTAAAAATTCTTTAATTACTTTTCTAAAGTAATAAACTAAGATTTATCATTATTAATTACAAATTTGATTAATCTTTAATAACTCATTAATTAATCCAATATTTTTTTATTAACTAAGTGTTAGTTATAACTTAATTATTTCTCAATTACTAGATTAATTCATTACTAATCATTAATTTGAATATTAAAATCTTATTTAATTAATGATTCTTAATTATCAATTTGTTTATCCTAAATTAATTATCTTAAACTTAATTAGCTAATTTAAACTCTTAATTACTAAATTGATTAATCCAAATCATTAATTATCCATTTTAATTATTTTAATAATTACAAATTATTAAATCTTCATTTATTTGAAGATGGAAACATTTTTCTTATTAATGAACAAATTATCATTAACAAGACAATTAAAAACAATTTACTTTAAATTTACTTTTAAATTTAAGATTTAAAATGAAACAAATTAACTTTAACAAGTTTAAACCAAGTAAAACTCTTTTAAATGGAAAGTTGTAAAACATTTACCTTTATAAAGAAATTTATATAAGAGTTTAAACCAATTTATTTAAAGTCAAAACAATCCAAATTATTCTTTATACCCTTTAAATTTGTTTAAATATTAAATTTTATAAAACTTTCTTTATTTTCAAATTAGGATACAAAAACTAATTTGGATCCGTATCTCAAATTCTGATTTTAACTTTATTTTAAAATCATGTTTCAAGTTTAAAATTCTGCTTTAAATTTTAAACAAACAGTTACTAAAACCTGTCACCATTCAAATGACGCGAGGCCATACCAAAGTACTTCGAGACAAACCCATCCTTGCTTCGAGCCTTACCCGATACTTACTCGAGAAAAACTCGAGTTCTCCCCACTGCTACTACCCAGATTCGCCAGGAATCAAAAGTGCACGGTGCACATGCACCGTGACTTTGATTATCTCCAGCCATTGACGATGGCTTCATCACGTCAACAGTCATCTACACATCATCTCATGACCATCAGATCTCCTCCAAGTCGATTCGAAACGAATTCGAGTCAAAACCGAAACCTGGAAACAAGAAAAAAACAGGAACGCCTAAAACCTGTCAACGCGCCTCGACCACGTAGCTCCGACCACCGTAGACGCTGAAACTCCGGTCATGACCTTGTCCACGACCAAGCTTTCACCCACCGAAACCTCGCTGCACTCGATCCATCCAAACAGTCATGGTGTTCGATTCTTTATACACAGCAAAAACTAGGGTTCTAAAAGAAAATCCATTGCCGGAATTTCCACAATGCTTTCTATCACCAACCATGATTTTTCCTAACTTCTACTAACTCTCCTCCATCACCTGGAAGAACCCCGAGCCTCCACGATTCATAGATCACCAGAAAGTCACGAATTTCCATAATTTGTTCAACCCAGAACTATACACCGTTATTCCCAAACTAAAATTTATGATTTTATTATTAAAAATCATGATATTGTTTGTAGATTTGATCTATAAACCTGAACTAATAAATTACTAATTTTGAAGTTGTACTTATAAATGGTTTGCTCTGTTATTTTCAAATATCCAGTGAAAATTCAAATTCAATTAACTTAACAAAATTTAAGAAGAAAAAACAAAACTTCTCCATGATAAAACAAACAAGTTTTGTTTGATAATTAAATCCTAACATAGATTGGATCAAGAGATATAGATTTTTGAATTAAGCATGAGCCTGGTAACAATAACACTGATATTCAACAATATATACACACTTATAATCATTCATAGAAAATGCCAGAAAATTCATATCAACTTATTTGTTTCAGAGAATAGCATGCAACTTGATTTATTTAAGTTAAAAAAAATATTACTCACCTTGTTCCTGAGAAAATAACAGAGCACTTTTGCTTGAACTTTTAAAACTGTGAAATGTTTGCTTTGATCTTCCTCTAATCTTCTTGCTTTTGTTTAGTTGTAGTTGTATGCAGTAACAATTTCCAGGTTGAAGAAAAATGATGTTTAAGTTGTAAAAAAAAGAAAAAAAAACTTACTTATGTTCAGGTTTGCTATGTTGAACAAACTGCAATAAGAAGATGTATAAATAGAAAGAAAAGATTTGTACAAGGGGTAGGTGTTTTCTGGGATTAAGCTTTTCTATTTGGTCAGATTTTTCTTTTGTTTTATCAGGCAAGATATTTATTTTGGAGGCTGAAATGAGTTTTATATATTTCGAGTAGACCAAATGGTGTGCTAGTATTAAATGAAATGTCCTTTATGTTGTATACATATCTTATTTTGTATGCATTAAGATATTTTCTCTTTTGTCTTATTTCTTTCTTTGTTCTTGCCTTGCATCTGTTACAGGCAACATACATATTTCATTTACACTTTGTGTCTTTGCCTTGCATGCTATTTTACAGGCTGCATACATATTTATTATTCACTTGCCTAGCTTTCTTTATATCCTATGTATATATATACTTTGTTTTATTAGGCAGATTTGTGGAGGCTGAAATAAGATTTCAAATTGACTTAAGTTTGTGCAGAGATGAAAGCATTTTGATGCTAATGTACTTTGTGTTTCCTACCTAGCTAATTTTATATGTTGATTCTTTTTTTTCTACCTTGCTGCATCTAAACTTCCTAAATAAGATTCCAGCCTACTTTGTTTTTATACTTATATTGTTGTCTTGTTCATGAATGTATTTATACTTATCCAATTCACATAACTGAATGTGTATTTTTGTTCTTTTGCTTTGTCTCACAGCTTGTTCACAACTTGAATGTATTATATATTTTGTTTTTATTTGTTGTACATGAATATACTTTGTAATATAAATGAATTTCTATAATTATTATGTGGTTAGATTTTAGCTAAACGTGTTATTTAATATTATAGAATTTATCTTATATGTATGTATTTCTATTTCTAACTTAAATACTTATTTCTAACTTAACTACTTATTATCTTGCATTTTTACATGTACATATAATTATTCTATTAATTGTATAAGTGTAGTTTGGGTGTATTTTATTTTTACTTCTTATAATGATTCTTACTTAAATATTTTTATTTTTATTATTATCAAGCTATATTTTAGAAGAAAATAGAACAAACCTTTGTGTTAATAAATTCTAAATGTAAACTTAAACTAAAATCAATTTTAAATAATTAAGTTTTTAGCTTGGGTATTAAAATCATATGATTATTTATTTAGTAGCTTAATATCAAATCAAATTTCCAGAAATATTAGAATAAAAAAACATGCCTATATATATTAAATTTAAAACAAAGATTATCAATTTATAATATATACAGATATGTATATATTTCAGATATAAAACAATTTATTAGCCTATAAAAATAGATTATCAGCTTAAATAATTATTTTAAAGAAGATTATTAATTAAATTCAAATTTATTATTAACAATATGATCAAATCAATTAAATTTTGACGTAAATTATTAAATTGTTATTGTCAAAATTTCCGGGATATCACAATTAGCAACCATTGATACAAAAAAAACACTCCATTTCGATATGAACAAAGCCTTTAAAAGAGGAAGACTCGATCACTCAACATGAAAAGTGGATCGATCCTAGAATATAGTGCTATGTCATCTGGAAAACACGTGCAAGCCATCGATACGAAGACATCAATACAAATCATATTGATACAAGCTCGGCAGCGCACTACAAATCCAAACTTGCATTAATCATATCTAAAAATCTACAAGGCCAAATGCAACCAAATTTTCACAAGAGCTTGCGTTCCATCTCAAGAATGCTCATGATCGATCTCGGCCCAAAATGAGATGTTTAGATCGATACAAATTGTGTACGTACCGATCATGGATCGATTCCAAATGGTCAGGGATCTCTCACGTGGCCCACCCACGTGAGAGAAGAGGTCTCCCGGGATTTGAGCGAGATATTTGCAGCTTACACATATAAATAGCAGTCATAGGCCTTTAGAAAATGGATTTTGGACTCCAGAACGCTGATACTTTGCCGAAATCTTCATTGTACCTCAAGTGTTCTATTGTAAACAATTGTAATCATTGTCAGTTATCAATAAACAACAAACTTTCTATAGTGGACGTAGGCTACAACGCCGAACCACTCTATATCTTTGTATTTTCGTACTTCTATTTTTCTATTATTGGTGCATTTGTTTGATCTGCCTCATTTTCCATTTATATTCTTCTCTTTATCTCTTCAAACACGTTCGAAGAGTGTTGTGCCCAATTTTGGTATAAACAATGTTCATATGTAGACCATAACAAAATCCGAAGGTTGATTCAATCAAATGTAAGGCGTTATTCTTCTTTCAAGGTGCGAAATTAGGCCACTTATTCAGTTAATAATGCAATTTATATTTCTTATTACATATTACATTATGCCGATGTAAATTTGATCTCATGTATATTTTATAACAAATTTTTATGTGCGTGCTTTGTCTGATTTAATATGTATATTTAAATTGTTTATTAAAAAGAAGCAAGAAAACATTATTAACATGTACTTGCATTTTTCGACAGTATTCTTAATTAGCTAATATAGATTTATAACATGTTAGATACACATTTACATATTACTATGTATAATACATAACATAAAATTTTAATTTTTAACCATATATATTCGGTTTTTAAAATAAAAAATATATTTTTACATCTACATGATTATAATTAATAAATGTTTTAAAATGATTATACATAAAGAAATGTATGTATTTCTGTTTAAAAAAACAACCAATACATAATTGATTATATTAAAAATAATTAAAAACTTTCTCACAGATCTGATTTTGAATGATAAATCAACTCAAGGTTTTAAGATATTAATTCAAAATATTTTGAATTAGTCTAAACCATTTTAAATTAAAAATATTTAATTATTATATAGATATATATTTAAAAATGAAACTATGGATAACAAAGACATATATAAATGGATAAATGTGTTCGTTGTGATGTAAATCCTAACACCTATAAACGTATACATTAACCATGTATACTATTTACATGTTGCATGTGCATTGTACACATGAGTATATTTGAATATACATGAATTTAAATTCAAATTAAATCCATTATTAAATTAAAAAAAATAAGATTTTATTTAATTACCGTTTTAGGTCTAAAATCAATTAGACTCCATAGATCCAATAAAGAACCATAATAGTAAAAAAAAAAAAATCGAACTTAACTCATTTAACCTGTTGCGACCTGGCCCAATTTCTATAGAAACTACTTTTAAGCATAAACATTAGTCATATTTTTCTCTTCTCTGTTTTATGAAAGAAAATGTGTTATTTTTTATTTTAGCTACCGTTGAAATTTAGATGTAAGAGTAAACAACATTCTTTTCTTCTAAATCTAAAAATGAATAATTGGACTAAGGAAAAGTGTTAAGAAAAGAAGTAGGAAATGGTGGATACAATTGATATTCATACATAAGATTGAGTTTGCAATAGATTTGAAATATAAACTTAATTCCATAGGCATTGTACTACACCTATTTAGAGAGATCACATTATAGCTGATATTCTCTTAAGTAATACAAATATTACAATAAGCGACTTTTAAGACTCGAACTTGTTAGCTTATCATGATGTCAGGCTCGACTTTAAAGCACAACACATAATACACTGTTTATTTTCTAAATATTTTAAAAATGTTTGCACTTTACGATGTGAAATATGAATTCTATAGCATTTAATTGATAATTATGTTTGTAATGATCGTATACAAGTTAACTCAAGATTAAGTCTTGTTTAGTTTGGATTGTTAATTTGACTTGTTGATCAGGTTCCTAGGTGATGAACGTGTAATTTTAACTTGTAAACTCAATGCTGATGATGCCTCAATGTGTGTTATTTTGATGTAGACATGCCGGCAGTAGGTATTAAAAATTAATATTGTCACATGCCAAGATTGGACCCATGACCTCTTGATTGAGAAGTCTAACACGACCAATCTGCTTTTGGGTATGCTAAATACTGATATTCTTTCTTAGTTAATTTAAACAACCATTATCATTTATCGTTTTAATTGATAGTATAATATTTGTATTTTATTTTCATGTTTGCTTCTTTTCTTCAACCATAGAATAAGAAGAAGCTCTTTCTATATAGTTCCATGTCTGTAAACTTAATTTTTTTTACTTAATTTAACTGAAATATTATTACTAATACAGATAAAATGTAGTTTGTAAGGTGGTGGTAACTCACATGTAAGCATATTAGACCGGTAAAATTTTCATCTTTTCCAGGATATTGTTTTTACTAAGACGTATCAAGAAGAAGAGTTAGCAAACCACATGATGAGGTAGAGTTAACAAGACTAGCCGAGTTGCGAGAGCAATAGAAAATTTGAACAAAGCTGAAGATATTTTAGGAGATGGCATATTGTAGGAAGGCATTAGCAAACAACTCTAAATTCAATAGTAGGTGGAGCTAAAGTGCTTCAATGGGAGCTTCATTGTTTGTAGGCAAGAGACAAATTCAGTTTGTTATTTTAGCCTTTCAATTTAAAGTGTATATAGAGAAAAGCGTATTAATTTTTCATTTGTATACTACAACCTAAAATATTTTCCAAATCAATATTATAATTTGTTGATATGTTCATTATTGATATTTTCATCTTACATTTACTCCTCACATGTGTTATGTTTAGTACAAGATGCAACTTTCATCGAAATAAAGATGTACAAGTTCAAGCCAAGCAGAAGTATTATCATTTTTTTAACATCCTAGGTTATTAATTAAGACAATAATTTCAATAGTATGTCCTTTTTCACTTTTGATCAGTAGAATAAATGATGATGGTGTGCTAATTTGAATTTTTCTCTTTGTGGGATTCTTATTCTTTTATTTTAGGGAATCTATACATCAAAATTTTGATCACATATAACTACAAACAACTTCTTCTCATCAATATTTGGTCATTCCAACTGTAAACAGTATCACTTATACATCATTGAAATAATACAAAGAAACATAAAATTTTCTAAGTCTCTGCAGTTGATATTAGCGGTAGATTTTACAAAGTCTCGAACAATCAAACTAAATTAAATAAACGATAAGGAACCGGATACAAACACTTGGAGAATGCCATGAGATGATAAAGTGGAACTCTACAAAAAAAACATAGCTAAAATTCAATAAGGAATCACAACTCAGCACCCTTCAAGTTGGCACCGAGTTGAGATGTTACAAGAGACAAGTTAACAAGCACTATATAAAGATTGAAAAGCAAAAGGAGATAAAGAAAAGGCTAACCAAAAAGAGTCAACTTGGCATCAAGTTGATACCCTCATGTTAGTACTGAGTTATAACGGAGAGTGGGTTTTGACCCACGATCTTTTTACCCTAGCTTCGTGATGACTTGGAGAGCGTAGCTGAGAATTTTTGGCCATTTTAATGGGTGGATTCCTCTATAAAAAGAGGAGGAGATGCACTTTAAAGAAGAACTTTTTTCTTAACTCAAAGTGAATGACAAGTTAGAGATATCCGCTTCTGAATTAAAAGTTGTATATTTCATACCCGAGCTGTAAAATATACTTTTTACAAGCAAAGTAAGATCAACAAAAAACTATTAAGTGGATATAGATCGAAGTTTTTGTCGAACCACTATAAAAATTATGTGTTCTTTTCTCTCTTTTTTTTAATCTCTTTTCTTTTGTCATTTTCATTAATTACTTGATTAGATGTTTGTGATGCTTTTGGTCCAAATTGGTAAGAAAAAACTTACTATGGGGAAATTTCCATTTTTTTATATAAGGATTTTTAATATAACCACAAGTGGGTAAAATTTGCATAACACTATTTTCTCCATTTCAATGTTTTTTTTCTAGATTTTCCAATGGTACTTTTATAATTTATACCATTAAGTTAATTATATTATAAACATATGAATTTTTTTTCCACGTTTACTACTCACATAAGATTGTGGTTATATAAAACTATCCATTATAAAACGTTTTTAACTCCGCCATCTACGTGCTACGCTGTCGGTTTCAAGCCCGAGAAAAGGAGGAGATAAAACAATTGGTACAAAGTTGTTACAGATTCTTTTATAAGCTACCACTTTTTTTATCTACCTTGAAAAAAGCAGAGAGAACAAAAACAAATCTAGGTCTTAGAAATCGTCACACTGATATTAATCTAAAGCTAAATTCGACAAACGATTAGTGTTTTATTATTTCCTAAACTAACTTAGTCTCATTAGTGTTTTGACAAAAGGTTGATTTGTGAGTGTATGTATATAAAAATATACAAAATTACATATACTTCAAATTCATTTCGTAAAATCCAAGAAAACTTACAAATGATGGTTTTTAATGTCAGTTACACCTGCGTACGTGCGTCACACGTGTTGAAGTACTCTTGTGTGTGTGTATTATAAAAAAAAAAGAATGACGAATGTATAATAACACCCACAACTTTTTATTTCTTTCCTCATTCCCTATCTATTTTTAACTAGGCCGTACTATACTTGTAATGCATTGCAAAAGCTTATTTTGTATATCTAGTGATTCTCAAGATTTTTTTACGCCACCCAAACAATTATCGATGGCCATGGATTCGCTTTTTATTGAATGCATATAAATTCGCTTTCTATTGGCTTAGTTAACCAAAATAGTTGATGTTGTTCTTTTATTATTATTGTATTATTATATTTAGCTCGATTGGGGCTGTTATGAAATATGATAATATTTTGAAAAGAAATCATGGAGTTTGAAAAAGATTGCTATCAATTAAGCTAATAAAATGTGTTGTGGTGAAACAATTTTTTTTACATATGACATCATGAAATCAAGTCTAGAGTTAAAGTGCTTATAAGGAGAATACTGTTTCCTCTTTGCAAAAATCTATTTTGTGAAATTGGTTTCACGAGCGGACTATAAAATCTAATCTCATTGGTCGCTAGATATTTGCTCAACTTGTAAAATTAATTATCGTAAAATCAGAATAATAATTTTTCTTCTTCTATGATTACTCATGTTTCTTCCAATTATCACTCATTTTCTTAACTTTTGCTAATATATTGTGTTCTCTATAATCTATTGATTCCTTCTAATTTTACCGTGTGTATGTATAAGTATGTATGCATATATTTTATTTTCAACACATCATCATCATACGTTTGATCGAAAATAATGGAAAATTAAAATAAATGTTATTTTTAAGATTCGTAGATTGATTTATATAACTGTTAATAGATTGATTTATATAATTGATTAGATTTAGTGCACAGTGATACAAAGAATTGAGAAAGATCTATACTCGAGTCAATTTGTCCAATAACGCGAACACAATATTGAGAACGCACCTCAATATTTCCACTGCTATGTATCGCTACATGTCCAATCCGGAATACCAGATCCTATTTTCTCTCTTTTTCTCTTAGTTTGCCGCGTCACTATATCTCTTTCTTCTCTCTAACTCTTAACGTAAAATCCCCAAATATTAATGGAGTTGCACCATCGGTAGCTATTTCCATCGCAAATACTCTAGCCACAGAAAGGACGATGGGGAACGCAAGCACGAAGGACGATTTGGAGAACGGCGGCCTAGACGATGATCCAACGATGAGATCGGACGGCCAGGACGACATCGAAGGCTCAGTCATGCCGCGTCACGTAAGGCGGGCTTACTCTGTTGATTCCATGGGAAATAACACTCCTCCTGACAGCCCTCGGCGGTCTAGATCTCCTCTCATGTTTGCTCCTCAGGTCTGGATTTAATTTGAATACTGTTTTAATACGTTAATCTTTGGTGGTTTTGTGATCAGATTTGTAGTTTTGATCTGAATATATTCAGTAAATCTAGGATTAGTTCAGTTTCTACTAAATACAGCTCATTGCTTGTGAAAAGAATCTATAAATTTTCTTGATAGTGACAGTTCTATGAAATGGAAATAAGAGCAGTCAAATCGACAATCTTAATCGCACACTAACATCAATATTTGTTGTTACTTAGCACACTAACATAAATTTTGCTTAAATTCCTAAGACAACGTACGGACACTAACATGCGAAAAGCAAAACTTCTCATTCATATTCTAAGATTCGGCATACATGTTATTGCGCTGTGATTTAGGAGATGATGGCCGGGATGGGACTTCAGTGTTACTCAATACACACTAATTTCTATTTGCTTACTGTACACATTTAGGTTCACATTCATAATTTTTGTTCTTTGAGAATGGTTGCTCTTAGAGCAAGTGCTGTTACACATGATTTTCACCTAATCGTAGGACCAAACCTAGGTGGCATTGTACTACTGTATTTGAATGCGATATGCTTTTTTCTTTAAATCACTGTTTAGTTTCTAGATTAGAAGTGAGCTCCTTAGCAAATCATGCCATGTATTGGATGTATGCAGAAACTTTAAAGCACTCTGAGCTCTGGTTCCCATTTGTTATTCCTTCTTTTCATATAAATTTTTGTTACAGCTAAACAATCGTTCTTGTTTGAGATCTCCTGTTATGTTACATACACATACGCAGGGCCGGCTTGACAATATGGTCAACTAGGCAAATGTTTGGGGTCCCAAAACTATTGTAATCCCATGAATCTTTCTTCGCAATACCTATACATCAAAATACAGGAGAGCAACTAAGAGCCAAAATTTAATTCTGTAAAGCAGGTAGATAGCAAAATATGTGATTGAACGCCAGTTCAAGTCCGCTTGATTGCAATATAGTTATCAGTAAAGCTTTCGTTTATATGTTTTATAAATGTGAGACTAGTAATGTTGCCTTTCTCAAACTAAAATTAAGATTAAAAACTTCATTTTCTTTGAAGCATTTATAGAACAGTTTGGTAGATTTAAGAATTTCATTAAATTGTTTCTTCTAATACCTGCGAAATCATTGGATATAGAAAACCAATCAATTATATTAATCATGTACTGCCGCACTTGGCTGTCAAGAAATATTACCCAATTATAGTATTCTTTTACACATTTATTCGGTGAAACAGGCCGAGTCCGATAATTTTTCAGCTGAAAATTGAACATCAATAGGCGAAACTTGTTAGAGAATTATTACTTGTCAATTGGATAACAATTGAATAGTGACTAAATGACGAATTATAATTGAAGAAAAAGGGTAATAAGGAGTTTGAAGTTAAAACATTTCATATTGAAGAGAAAATGTTGTTGGTCCCTTATGTTGGTAGTTTAATAAAGCTTGTTTAGGGTCTTAAATTAGCTTGAGACGGTCATATATGTACATATGTATATGTATGCATGTACGTACATAAACACACGTACACATATACATATGTGTATATGTATGTGTATGTGTGTATGGGAGTGTGGGTGTGGGGACCTTATGATGATTTTTTGATAATGAAACAAGGTATATCAATCTTTCAGCTAAGCATAATTTATTAAATTTATATATATTTGATTATTTTTTTGAATGTCCATGAAGTATGCAAATAAATTGATGTTATCATCAGTGGTAACATGACGATAAATTCAAACTAACTATGCAAGTAAATTGTATATAGTTATAATAAACAGAGTTTGAAAATATGCATATTCTTGTTAAATTGTGATTCAGACTTGTGAAATCATTTATAAAATTTCAATTAAAAATAATCGCTAAATTTTGTCAACTCAGGACCTCATCTGTATAAAGGGTATTTTTTGAAAGTTTGCAGTCGGACCAATATATTGTGACTCTATTGCAACCACTAATAAAGGTATGCTAGAAGCAAACCATTATATTGAAATTGCGAAGCGTAATGTTTTGACGATTGAATGTATGAATATTGAAGCATTTGGATGGAAAAAAGATTTGATTGTATTATTTTTTGCATAATTCACAAAAAAAAAAAAGAACCAAGACTTGGAATACAATTTACATACCTTTCTTAACCCGAAGGAAAAGTAAGTAAACTATATAAAGTTAACATCAACTTAAGAATACAATTTAAATACTGTTTCTGCATCAAAATTAATGAGTAGTGAACTAATGCACGGTTGTAAAAATTGCTAGGAGAATGCTAGGCGGTTAGCACGTGCTAGAGATTAATCGTTTAGACGTGGATTAATCGATGATTAATCGAAGCTAGGAATTTTTGATAACTTATGTAGCAACCACTAATAAAGGTATGCTAGAAGCAAAACCATTATATTGAGATTGTGAAGCATAATATTTTGACAATTGAATGTATGAATATTGAAGCATTTGGACGGAAAAAAGATTTGATTGTATTATTTTTTGCATAATTCACCAAAAAAAAGAACCAAGAGTTGGAATACAATTTAAATACCTTTCTTAACCCGAAGGAAAAGTAAGTAAACTATATAAAGTTAACATCAACTTAAGAATACAATTTAAACACTGTTTCTGCATCAAAATTAATGAGTACTGAACTAATGCACGGTTGTAAAAATCGCTAGGAGAATGCTAGGCGGTTAGCACGTGCTAGAGATTAATCGTTTAGGCGTGGATTAATCGATGTTTAATCGAAGCTAGGAATTTTTGATAACTTATATACTTTGGATAAAATGTTAGTGTGCAGTTTAGTACCGATTGACATAAATTGGAATTTTGGAATTTTGAATGTGCTTAGGAGTAGGCGAGAAAGCAAGATCTAAAATTAGCACATCGACGTCTATGTGTGGCTTTAAACCTTAAATAATGTCTAACCAATGCCTAAATACATGTTTTGATTCTTACATGAGGCGTAAATCTTGTCTAAGCAGGCCTAACGCCTACACGGGGCCTAAGAGGAGGCCTAGAAGGATTTTTACAACAGTGACTATATGTGAACCAAAAATTAATTTAACAAACCATTTAAAGTGTTTTAATGTGCAAAGGAATATTTATGCATACTTGCTTATGATTTCTTGTCTTGATATTTTAGCTTATATTTGATAAAACTGGTTATCTTGATCGATATCTATTGATAAAATTTTATCCAAGCATTACAGCTCTTGTTTTAGAATGTGAGGTTATTGTAGCAAGGTGCAACTGATTAGTGGTGAAGAACAGACATAGACTTTAGGTGCAACATATTACCTGTAAGTAAAATAGATCCAGGGAATATGCAATATCAGTTGGTTTATTGCACACACACACACACACTCTGCCTCCCCAATTATGAAGCCTCCAGATTTCATTCGTGTTATTTTTAGAGTTTTAGCCAAGCAATCATCATTTTATTTTTGTAGAAGGTTTGTACTGCATCGGTACTGTAAAGAATACTTTAGGGAAGTCAGTAAAGATATCTTTGATCGTTGTTGTTGGTTTTACCACTTGAACATTTAGGTTTATGCACTGTGTTTCCTTGGCTATTCCAATGTCATGCAGATGTAAAAAAACAATAATTAATATTTTCCGCTACAATATAATCAGTGTATTTTCGCTTTTGATTGTTCATTGACGACAATTGTCGCTTGAGAAAGCATGCAGTACAGTAAAATTGATTATTATTTTTCCACCTTCTCTCTTTGTATGATTCAGGTACCTGTAGCTCCATTGCAAAGAGCTACCGATGTACCTCCAGTTTTCAACCAGTCATGGATGAATGAAAAATACGAAACTTTTGATGAGCCTGTTGAGAAGGGCATCCCAACATTGATTACATGGAATCTTGGTGGAAAGGAAGTCTTAGTTGAAGGATCATGGGATAACTGGGCTTCAAGGTGACAATATCTTTATTTTGTATGTTCATATATTTTGGTATATGTTCTAAGAGCATAAAAATTTCTGGAGCTCAACTTACATTGTTGCATAAAAGTAACTTAAACTGACACGTTTAATTTGGCATATGTTCATTTATTGCAGTCTAACACGTTTGATGAAATTTGGGGTCTAACAGTTTTACATATCAGGAAGGTTCTACATAGGTCAGGCAAAGATCATGCAATATTGTTGGTTCTTTCATCTGGAGTTTACGAGTACAAGTACATTGTTGATGGAGAGTGGAGATACATTCAAGATCTTCCGACCTCAACTGATGAGATGGGGAATGTTTCAAATATCCTTGATGTCCATGTTAGTACCCCTCAACATGCAATTTTATATTAACATTGTTAATCATCCTTCTTGGTTATCCAGGTTTCTTTTTGTTAGCAATCTTTTTTCTAGTATTGTGAACCTCTGACTCATGTAATTTTTTCCCCCTCTTTTTCCCCTGTAATGCCTTAAAACATCCGATGTTGTAAGAGTTATTTAGGACCGCATACACACTGTTTTTAAGTGCTAATATACATGGAAGAAAGTAACGATAAACACAAAATTTCAAGGAGTGATCTACATGGCGCACCATGAATTTACCAACGACGTCACTTGTCCCTACTGGGTGTTTGAACAAAATTAAAGCATTTCGATAATGTACCTGTTATTCCTTGTTTGATATTAACCAGAAACATCAGTAGCCTTTTTAGTGCAAATATTAATTTACCAACGATGTCACTTATTCAAGTTTAAGTTGGATTGTTCTCCCTCGTAATAAGTTTTACCACTAAGACACATTGGGAAGCTTGATATAATAGAACACGCGTAATGTATTTGTGCACTGGAAGTGGATTCTACGAATTCACAGGTCCATTCATGAAAGTGGTAGAATATATACAAAAAGGGCAATGGGGGAGAAGGCAGCTTTTCTCGAAAGCTTCTTTAGTACCAGATCAATACCCGAACCTTCATTGTTAACTTTATAGAATTGATCGACCTAATATCAAACAAAAAGTGGGTTGCTGCTATTGTTTCTCCCAAAAAAGCCCTTCTACCTCCTGTTTAATTTCCTTTTTCTTATGTTAATGTTAAAACGGAGTGCAAAACTAAGGCCCCGTTTGGTTTCGTTTTGAGTTTTATGTTTTGCGTTTTCAACACGCACCACTAAATACGAGAAAATTTGAGAAAAAGATTTACAATTCTTGGCCATTGCGACAATGGTTGCACAATGGAAGAGAAGGATTGTTTTCCGTGCTTTTATTATGTCCCGAAACACGAAAAATCAAATAAATCTATTTTCTATTTTGTATATTAACTTCATTTTTGAAAATTGTTTGTTTTTCAGCAATGCATACCATGTGCGTATTTTTGTTTAGACGAAGACACATAACTAAAAACGACAAACCAACGAAGACACATAACTAAAAACGACAAACCAAACAGGGCCTACTTTTTTGGAGTGTTAAGGTTTACAGCTTGAGCCGTGAAAACTTTTTTTGGGATTACGATTGGCAACAGTCTAAAAGAAAATATCTATAGGGCTATCTTCGTGGATGTGCTCAAAGATTAAACTTATTTTATGTTTGTTACACATACTTTGTAAGTCATAGGCTGATCCCACCACCCACCGAGAAAAATAAAACATATGAATAATCAAACTTGAATTATTGTTGTTTTGTGGATTAATGTTGAAGACGATGTAGGTAAATCAATGTTATGCTGAATTGTAGGAATTTATGATCCACGATTGATTAGTTGTGTAAATTGGGATCTATCTTCTGCTTCATGTTGATTTCATTGAAGAAATTTGAAGGATTTGAGCAGTACATCTACCCTATTTTGTGGAAACTGTAACCTATTGTCATCTCACGTGACTGTCCATGCCTCTATTACAACCAATTTTGACTTTCTTTTATGTGCTGAGGGCAGGTGTGTGTATTTTCTAACCGGATTTCCGTCAGTCGCTACAACATAACAGCAATCTGAATCTGCACATTTTTATACTGTACCTCTGTGGTATTCAACAAACGATAGCAATATTGTCATTCATTTCAAAAGGATACAAGGACAAATTTGTCCAATTCACTGCAAAGTACAGATAGTATGGAAAGGATGACACTCGTATTTCTTAACATAAAAATATTTATTTATTAATGTTTACCAATACTTCGGTGCAACTATGTTTACCTATTTCATCAATAAATAAATTCGGAGACACCTTGAAACCGAAATATTTGACTTCAATAAACATGGTTTTACATCTCATTATACCAAATTTTAGGGTACCAACAACTTAAAATCAGTATAATGCATGGTTATCAAATATTAGTTGAATCACAATATAAAATTGGGGACCAGACGAATACGGTTATTGTGTTTGTTTGGTGTAGGTATGTGTTATAGCAGTGGTTAAATTAGGCATGTGTGCTATAGCATTGGTTAAATTAGGCATGCATCGGTCTATTACCACCATTAGAAGTGCAACCATTACCTACTGAAGCCTACTTGGTAGCTCAAAGTCAAATCTATTGCCATCCAAACCTATTTTGTTTACCTACAACAACAATTGTATCCCGTGGTGATTGGTAATGGTTCATTTGATGGTAGTGATTACCAACAATCAAACCTGTTTTGTTTACGAAGAATATTTTGGCCCAACAATTAGGATAGTATGGCTCATTAGTCATCACCAATTTAGAGCATAATAAACACAATCAATCTGATAAATTGGAAAATCAATCTGATAAATTGGAAGGAAAAAAAAATGATTATCATATGAATAAAGATGATAGTGAGATAAAAACCTACTTGCATCATAAATCAATAAAGAAGGAGGTTATTGTTTTTCTGATATTTATATGAGAATATTTCGTCATTGGATCTAGTAATCTAAAGGGCAAATTGAATCAATTTTATCGACATACAAGAATATTTTAATTCAAAAATTACAAGCGATATGGTTCATTGAAACATATATCAGATCTATTACTATTAGCGTGCTACTTTTATTGTCTCTGCTAGGCAAATCAACACTTTTAATGCTGATACTCGGTATGGTTTTCAACTATATAAGTTGACAATAGGCGTTGGTTGGTGGTACAGTAAACATGTCCAGTTCTTGGTTTAATTGTCAGCAGGACAAAAGTGTTTAAATATTATGTATTTTTGAATTTGATTTCTTTTCTTCCATTGGTGGGATTTGGGCAGACATATATGTAATAAACCAAAAAGTAATTATGAATTTGGTTAATTTGATAACTAAGATCATATTGCTTTCTTCCAGGACCATGTTCCAGAAAATCTAGAAAGTGTGTCAGAATTTGAACCGCCTCCATCTCCGGATTCAAGCTATGGGCAAGCATTCCCAGTAGACGAAGACTTTGCAAAGGAACCACCAACCGTACCTCCACAAGTTCATCTAACGGTTCTAGGGGAGGAAGAACCTTGTGCTTCTGAAAAGCCGCAGCATGTGGTTGTTAACCATCTCTTCATAGAAAAGGGATGGGCTCCACAGTCCCTCGTCGCTCTTGGCATGACCCACAGATTTCAGTCCAAATACGTCACTGTTGTTCTCTACAAGCCCACGTTAAGGTAATGAATGTTACTCACCACTACAAACTGAGCCTGGATCGTCTGTGAATGATGCAAAAGCAGAATGGGTGACTCTGTTATTTCTTTTTGGGCGGCTCTCTTTCCCTTTATATATTATATTTAGAGTTGTAAAAGATGATGGGATCTTGTGTCCTTTATCAGTAGAGTTTCAGTTTGTGATACATGAATAATAATGTTGGGTTTAGATTCTTTGCTTTGTCATCTTTGTAGGGGTGTATTTCATTTCTATTGAACAGCCGTGTTCGTTTCACAAAAGCTATTCACTCCTTTACATGGTATGTATTTCACATCGGTCTGTAAATACAGATGATCTTTCTGAAAACAAAACGAGTTGCATCCCATTACGTCCCATCATGAGTGCTCTTCAATGTTTATAAGCAAACGTTCACCCTATGCTTGCATCGTTAATGGTTGTCAAGTGATATATTTTCTATATATGGTTTATGCGTATATTTTTATTAGAGCATCAAACTAGTATCAGCATAAATCGCAATCGTTGTCGCCGATTATTTAAACGTCTTCAGCCTGTGGAACTATGTCCTCCCAAGCTCAGTAGACATGATCCTAGCATAAATTGCTAAGTGTTCATTTATGTGCTATAATAATCTTCGAGATATAAATAAATAGTTCCCGTAAATAGATTCAAACCGATAAGAGCTCAGTTGTCACGGTTCTATTTGAATTTTGGTTGTACTTAAATAAATTAGCTTCTATCACGATCTAACATTGTATGCATCGTACAAAGATATGTATTGGATTACTACGATACCGCACAAGTTTCGTAATATATATGAACTTTAAAGCACTGATATTCTGTTACAATATACGTGTGTTGGTTTTCTATGCCGCAACAGATAGAGTGGCGGAACCCATCTGTTGGAATTCCTTAAGAAATCAAGTGAATGAAAAATACATAAAGTCCCACATCGCCAATTTCTAGAGAGGGATATTAGTTTATATATGCCTTTCTCAAGTGGAGGTTGAAGGTCTGGAGCTTCCAAATGTATGCTTCGTTGTGAGGAGGGAGATCATGCATCACCATCACGCGTGCGGCCGTCCGTCCGACCGAACCGAACCGGTAGCAGTCGCGACCGAAGGAATACAGACCAACTATAAATAAGGAGGAAAACTGATCACTTTCTTTATATAGCATGATAGAGGGGGACACATAAATTTCCGCAAAATGAAAACATTATCAAACTTGAGATTAATTCCAAAATTCCAAGTAGATAAGAACTACAAATGTGAGACATGTGTAGGAGCAAAAATGGTCAAACAACCATTTAAATCTGTTGACAGAAGCACCGAACCATTAGCTTTGGTACATACAGATTTATGTCATTTTAAATCATCACCTACAAGAGGTGGGAAAAAGTATTTCATTACTTTTATTGACGATTATACGCGATATTGCTATGTATATCTTTTAAATAGTAAAGATGAAGCAATAACAGCGTTTATAAAAACAAGGCTGAGGTAGAAAATCAGTTAAATAAAAAGATCAAGATACTAAGATCTGATCGAGGTGGAGAATATGAATCATCATTTGAACAGTTATGTGCCGAAAATGGTATAATTCATCAAACAACAACTCCATATTCACCACAACAAAATGGTGTAGCCAAGAGGAAGAACAGAACGTTAAAAGACATGATTACTGCCATGCTTTTAACTTCTGATCTACCGACAAACTTGTGGGGGGAAACCTTAAATATGTCTAATCACATTTTAAACAAAGTTCCTCACAATAAAACGGGAACAATTCCATATGAGATATGGAAAGGACACAAACCAAGCTTTAAATACCTCAAAGTGTGGGGGTGCTTGGCAAAAGTTACAGTTCCGCCTCCCAAGAGAGTCAAACTTGGACCAAAAACAGTAGATTATTATTATCTTGGGCCAGCCCAAAATAGTAGTGCCTACAGATTTTTGGTATTCAAGTCTGATATAATTGCATGTAAATACAATCATAAAATCAAGAGATGCCTCATTCTTTGAAGATGTGTTTCCACACAAAAGGAATGAAGGAAATAATGTCCCAAAATGGACAAGAGAAGAATCAAACGATTCACATGAATATGAAACTCATCATCAAATTGAGGATGCTGGACCAAGAAGAAGCGTAAGGGCTAGAACTTCCAAAACATTTGGTTCGGACTTTTTTACATATGTATTAGAGCACGAACCTCAAACGTATAAGGAAGCAATGTCATCTTCTGAATCCTCATGTTGGAAAGAAGCAATCCAAAGTGAGATTGATTCAATTCTAAGTAATAAAACTTGGGAAATTGTTGATATTCCACCAGGAATAAAACCAATTGGCTGCAAATGGATTTTCAAGAAGAAAATGAAAGCAGATAGCTCTATCGACAAGTATAAAGCCAGATTAGTAGTCAAAGGATATCGTCAAAAAGAAGGAGTAGACTTTTTTGATACATATTCGCCGGTAACACGAATAACCTCTATAAGAATGCTAATAGCAATTGCATCCATCTATGATCTAGAGATTCATCAGATGGATGTAAAAACAGCATTCTTAAATGGAAATCTCGATGAGGAGATTTACATGGAGCAACCTGAGGGATTTATTTCCAAAGAAAATGAAAACAAAGTCTGTAGATTAGTCAAATCATTATACGGACTAAAACAAGCTCCAAAGCAATGACACGCAAAATTTGATAGTGTCATGATGAGAAATGGTTTTCGTATAAATGAATGTGACAAATGTGTTTATTATAAACAACTTGGACAATCATATGTGATGATCTGTCTGTATGTGGACGATATGCTAATATTCGGTCCAAATACTCAGGTAATTGAGACCATAAAGAAAATGTTGATCAACAATTTCGACATGAAAGACTTGGGTGTTGCAGATGTTATTTTGGGAATAAAAATAATAAGAACACCTAATGGAATTGAGTTATCTCAATCACATTATGTAGAAAAGGTGATTGAAAGATTTCAAAATTTTGGAATTAAAGGAGTAAATACACCTTTTAATCCATCAGAAGTACTGCATAAAAACACTAATAAGAGTGTAATGCAACTGGAATATTCTCGTGTAATAGGATGTCTCATGTATCTCATGAATTGCACAAGACCAGATATAGCTTATGCAGTAAGTCGATTGAGCAGGTATACAAGCAATCCAGGGAAGGAACACTGGAAAGCACTAATGAGAGTGCTTGGATATTTAAAAAATACCACTAAGTATTCCTTACACTATGAAAAATATCCTGCCGTCTTAGAAGGATATAGTGATGCAAACTGGATTGCAGATTCAGAGGAATCAAAATCAACAAGTGGTTATGTCTTTACCCTAGCAGGGACACCAGTGTCATGGAAATCCACTAAACAAACATGCATAGCTCGATCCACTATGGAATCGGAGTTCATTGCATTAGATAAAGCAGGCGAAGAAGCAGAATGACTTCGTCACTTTTTAGAAGATACCCATTTTGGCCTAAACCTGTACCGGCCATATGTATACACTGTGATAACTAAGCTGCGCTAAGTAGAGCGCACAACTTTGTATATAATGGAAAGTCACGACATGTTCGTCGACGCCATAACACAGTTAGGCAGTTACTCTCAAATGGAACAATTTCCATAGACTATGTGAGAACAAATGATAACCTAGTGGATCTATTTACTAAAGGTTTATCAAGAGAGAAAATTGACTGCGCATCGAGGGGAATGAGTTTAAAAGCCTAAACCACAAAGAGTTATCTTATACGGAAACCTATCCTAGCGACTGGAGATCCCACGGACTAGGATCAATAGGCAAACCAGTTATGAATAACTCAAGACGTAATGCATTTACATGGACATAGTCCAACTCCATTCCTATGGTGCACAACATAAATGCATGCCTACAGAAGTATTTAAAGGTTAAAACTATGTTTTTTTAATGATGGTCATATCTTGGAAATAACAAGTGGGGTACATGTAGGATACTCTTAATTGTTGCGATCACCTATGTTAGTGTGAGCTGGGTCGGCTCTATGAGAATATTAAAAGGCTTTTATTTTCTAAAACACTCGCAGAACCAAAAATTGTTCAGGACCAAAATGAACACAACCAAGAGATTGGATGAGAAGGGAATTAATGCTTCGAAAAACTTATTGTCTGGATATACAATAAAGGTCGACGGTTCAAGATGAAATAATTCACCGATTAGCCAAGTAGATCCGATAAGTTTTAACTAGGGAAAGTTCAAAGTGAAATATCTACTTATCCACGATAAAGCATTATTCCATATGTACTCTGTGATATTTCACTTTGTGTGGGGGATATGTATATTATCATTCATGTGGGGGATATGTATATTATCATTCATGTGGGGGATTGTTGGAATTCCTTAAGAAATCAAGTGAATGAAAAATACATAAAGTCCCACATCGCCAATTTGTAGAGAGGGATATTAGTTTATATATGCCTTTCTCAAGTGGAGGTTGGGGGCCTGAGGCTCCCAAATGTATGCTTCGTTGTGAGGAGGGAGATCATGCATCACCATCACACATGCGCGCCGCCGTCCGGCCGGCCGGGCCGGGTACGGGTCTAAAATGACCATTCATTTGCTAGGCCATTATCTAACAGTTTTTGGGCTTCGGCTGAAACTGGGCTGGGCCTGGAATATGAACAGAAGCAGCGGGCGGGTAAAAACGGACGCGGGGACTGAAGAGACACGATTTCGCACGCGCAAACGAACAGGTGCGGCCCAACTGAGGAGACGCGGTCGAACAGCAGGCAGATGCGATGAAAAGCAACAGGCGCGACCGTTTGGACAAACGGGTGCAGTCGCGACCGTTCGAAGGGATACAGACCAACTATAAATAAGGAGGAAAACTGATCACTTTCCTTACTGAATTTTTAATCTGGATTATCTCTTCTCTTCTAAATCATGGAGTGATATACTCATTACAATTTCGTGCAGAATTCGTCTGTTGTATCTTGGGAGAATTTTGAAATAAAATTCTTAAGGAAATCGTTACAACGAGCCTCAGACGTAATCCGGTTAGAATTCTAGTCTGATTGTATATTTATATACATTATTCTATATTCTATCCGTTCTTCTGGTTATACTGTTTATTCAAAATAGTATAACGCTGTTGTTGTAATTTATTTACAACATTCATATTGTTATAATAATTACTACAGAATTCCAGTGTAGTGGAAATCTGAGTTATAAACTTATGCGACGAGTTTATAATTGATTATTCTCTATACTAGATGATTAACACCATCTATGTAGAATTTAAGTACGATTTGGTTTAACATTTTTAATTTTTAATTTTCGTTCTAAAATTGTGCATCGGACATACGTAATTTTGGAAAACAATCCATTTTCTTGATCGTCCTTCCGTATTCGTTTAATATATCTTTAGTTATTTTCATATTTTGTTATAAACGTTAAAGCACCACGAAATAAAACCAGCCATGCCCTAAACTTGTGTCTATTGGACGACACTACTAACCTCCTAAAATTCAATCATGAAAACGATAGGAAACTCATCAGTGTCATAGCTTGGGCCAGCAATGCACAAACGTCTTATGCCATAATTTTGGTGCATGTGAATTAAACCTGTTACTCAATTTATTTTTAAGTTAACTGTGTATATAATATATGGATGAATTTTATGCTGGTAGTTCTGAGAATGATTTCAAGTTTATTCTTAGTTTTAAGAATGATACACTTTAACAATACAGTTAAAAAGACGACTTTTACAATTTATTTAGTAATGATATTAGATCAGATGCATCGGACAACAGCGCAGCAGCAGTAATTTCAAAAAAGTTGTCATTTTATTCATCATGCACTACATCTCTCAACGTGTTAATTAGCATAAATAAAGTTTAGTGAATTAAATCATATTTAATGTTAACTGTTTAATCATATATAATTTCATATGATGGAGAATGATCTGACTCCATATATTTGGAAGTCTTCATCTGAACGCATGTCATCGAGCAGACTAATAAAGATGGCTCATTAGCATTTACTTGGACATACCCCAAATCATAAGCAATCTTGATAAACATGTTTTAATTTTTTTTACCTTACATAAATTTTAAATTGAATATCTATTTTTGCAAAATTCTATTTCTAATCGCAGAAAAAGTTTGAAATGGAGCGGGCTTGAATGTTGTAGGCGGCCAGCTGAGAAGAGTTGATTGTTGAGGGGAACTGGATAGGATTTTTGATGGTGTGATCGACAGGCTGACGAGGAACAGACGCTATTACCTATTAACTAATTTACAGACGAGTACTTCTTGGGCCGATATAGGAAATCATAGAATGAGGAGGAGATAGCACAGTTGAGAGTCGAGATAGCAGAATTGAATGATTGACGAAAGAGTATGACTTACTATGCTGTTAGATGAGCATATTGCGACATAAATGACAAAGCACGAGACATTTCCTTCGCAGGGGTCGAGAAATGATGATTAGTAGGTATATTTTCATTTTTTAATGGATGTTCGATTGATTGTGTACTTTAAACTTGGTTTATGGTTGATGGATGTTGATGGTTGATGTTTGATTGAACGATTAGTAGGTATGTTGTGGAAGTTTGATGGAATGTTGAAGTAAATATGAATCTTTGTGATGTAGACTTGATTTTTTATGGTATGTATGATATTATACGTTGTATGCGATGGTTGTATGTGTGAAATTGAGTTTATACATGTTGTATATGAGATGGAGCGATTGATACATGTAGATGTGTTGTTTGATGGATGAAACATCAACTGTTTTATAATACAGAACTTCCAGTATAACGACGACTTACTGTTTCTAGGTTAGCGATGTGGCAAGGAACTCCCTAGTGTAGGATTGATTTCACCCTAGGGAGGTAAATATGGTGATACTATTAAATATAAATTTTTATTGCGGAAGTATATAAAATAATTTCAGCACAGATAATAGTCGTGTAACAGCAGCACAGATAATAGCAGAATAATAAAAAATACAGAAATAGAACACACAGATTTACCTAACTTCAGCAAAACCCTGCCTACGTGCTGCCCCCAAGGTTTCTACTAGAAATTAAGTAGTCAGACGCTTACACACGCAAACTCGTGACACCCGCTATCGACTAATCTAACTCAACACTCAAAATCCTGCCACAACTCAGCCACCGAGTTGCGTATTCTCGAACTACACCACCGTAGTTCGTCTTCTAATCACACGACTAGAAATTACAAAAGTTTAAAAGAGAAAAATACAATTTTAAAAACAATTCAAAAATAAAACCCTAATTTAAATATACTAAAGCCCAAAAAATAAAAGGAACCGACCGAATAAAATTAACACAAAAGAATTGCCGGCCCTTTTCTCTTACTTTCTATGGCCCGATGCTTTGCTTTGCTTTGTGAAAAATGGTTGCTTCTCTTCGTTCGTTCCTTTTTGATAAAATTAGGGCTTTGGAAATTTTGAAGACGCCGACTTTATTCGATCGAGTAGATGTTTCTCGTTCCTTATTTTTGTCGATCGTTTGTTCGATCGAGTAGATGTTGATTTCTGACACTGCTCAGTTACTTGTATCAATTGGTTTGATAATTCCTTATATTTGATCCTGTACTTGAATGCTTGCACTGTTTCGTTTGTCTGGTGGCATTTGGTCTTGCATATTTGTACATGTCTGAAGCATTTTTGTATATGTACTTGAGTCTGGTTCATGATATTTGTGAAGCTTGTGTTCATGTACATTTGGGTTTCACTATGCACTGCTTGAATCGAAGTCTGGTTGCCTTTTTGTGATGATCATCACTTCTGTTTTGTGTATGTTGACATTACTTTGTGTATTCATATAGTCTAGTGGCTTCATGTATATGATGCATGTTGAATTGTTGTCGATTTGTGCCTATTAGTCTTCACTGTGCATTACCCATCGTACATATTCATGTTATATGTCGCTGTTGCATTCACCTGTGTACATTGTAGTCTTGGTCGAGTCTGGTGCTTGAATTTGTCTCAGTCTTGAACACTGCATCCTTGTATGTGTATGTGTGTTGTTGGTTCATTATTCTGGTTGATTGCACTGGTTCATGTATATGTGTAAATATGTCTTGTTGAACTTGTAGCATATCCAGCTTGGTTGTCTCGACCACATTTGTTTTATTTGTTCTACTTGAGTTTGCCTTCATGTACGGTCTGCTTGACTTGATTACTTGATGCAGTCTTCTTCTCTTCATGGTTCACCACTGTTTCATTGACTTTGTACATATTGTGCTTGTATTTTTGGACTACACCTATGTTGAATCCAGCTTTAAAGCTCGGGTTTGACCTTGTGCTCGTGTCGTGATTTTATTTGTATTTCACTTGAATTGAACCCGACTTTTCATTTGGGTTTGACCTTGTGCTCACTTGTCCCTATAGATTTATCAAGTATATATCGGTGTTCACGGCTTTGTGGCATGTACAACGATACACTGTGCATGTCACAAGCTATTCGTGTATGATGAATTCAAAATTAAATGATGACGAACAACCCAAATAACTGAGGCAAATAATATTTTCAAAATTACATTTTTATTTTACACTACAAAAATATTATATTCTCATATTAATCAAGATAATTTTAACTTTGTCTCTCTTTGTGAAAATGCACATGAAATCTGGAACACTTTAGATGCAATATATGGTGCACAAGTTAACAACCGTGAGAGGTCCCCCATAATCAACTTAGAAACTTGCTTGACAGGATAGGCAAAATGCAGCAGTGATGAAGATTCAATAGCCAATGTGATAAGTGATTTTCCAATCAATGAGTTGGTTTTCTTGCGCCAAAAAGTAATAAAAATAATTAATTTCTTGAGTTGAAAAATAATAAGTTGGAAAGCGAACAAGCTAAACTTCATCAGAAAAATAGTGTTAGCCCGCCTTTTTACAAGGCTACGGGCGGGCGGGTTTAACTTAATCGACTACACGTTCGTCGAGGCTGGTGTACGATGGATTCAGTCCACTGGATGGATGGATGACGCAACGTGCTTAGGAGATGGAAATATGGTTGGATGTAGATGAATCAACTATAATTTGGGTCTAGGAAACATGGTTCGGCATGGTGGAGGTTCGACACAAATGGTTCGTCTGGCATTCATGTTCGAACAGCATTCAAGAGTACTCGGCATACATAGAGCGTCCGTCATACATGAGTGGTTCGACATTCCAGGAGCGCTCGGCATTTAAAAGCGTTCGGCATTAGAAGATCGTTCGGCATGATGGAGGTTTGGCATTAAGGATCGTTCGGCATTGGATGGATCGTTCGACATCAGGGAGTGTTCGGCATTGGAAGGATCGTTCGGCATTGGATGGATTGTCCGGCATTAGATGGATCGTTCGGGATTGGAAGGATCGTTCGGCATCAGTAGACATTCGGCATGGAAACCTCGCTCAGCATACGAGTGTGTTCGGCACGGCTACCTCGGTCGGCATATGAGTGTGTTCGGCATGGCTACCTCGTTCGGCATACGAGTGCGTTCGGCATGGCATTTTGGTTCGGCATGGGCCGTTCGGCCCTGATGGGCTTAGGTTACTCAGAGAGCCCAACAACTACCTGGACGTGTCTATAAATAGAGCATGTAGGAATTTAGAAAGGGGGGCTTCTTTTTCTCCTCTTCTGTTCTCTGACTTTTTTCCTAAGACTAAGGTTGGTCTCCCACTTTGTAATTGTAACTGATTCTTACATCAATAAAAGGAAAACTTCTGGAGTGGACGTAGGCCGGAGTTAGCCGAACCACTATAAATCTTGTGTTTCTGTGTCGTTCTTTACTGCTTTCATTTTAATTTTAACCGTTCTTCATATTATTACTCTCTACATACATCCTATCAGCGAGCTATGATTGTGATTTGGTGCTTCCATTTGGATTTGGGTGTTAGTGACCAATTTTGGCGCTAACAAATAGTGATTTGAAAAATGAGCTTAAAAATATTAAGAAAAATAAAAGTTCTAATTGTAAAAGGTGTTTGAATCATGAAAAAGAATTTTCCCATCTTCATGAAAACTTTCAAAAGTTAGAAAATGAAATTTTAATTCAAAAGAAAAACAAAATCGAGTTGATTTGTAAATTTTTTTTTTACAAAAAGAGTTGTATAGCATTAAGAAGTCTGAATTTTCTAAATGTGTGATTTTTGAAAAGAAATTAAATGATGACAAACAACCTAAATAACCGAGGAAAATAATATTTTCAAAATTACATTTTATTTTACACTGCTAAAATATTTCATTTTCAATTTTACCGCGTCAGTGTATATTTTTGCAGATAGCTCAGATGCCGGATTCAATCTGGAATAGAGTTGAAGATAAATACGAGTGAACGAGTGACAAGCAGTGATGTGCTAATGTAATGAAAATTGTGATGTATTCAAATTTGCATTGTTTGAAAATTGTGCATATAGTGCGAGCTTAAATTTGCACTATTCAAAATTGTAATAAATATTTATTTGAATAAAATATTTATTTGAATTTAAATTTCATGTTATTTATTTTATTCAACCAATATTTATTTAATATGTGAAAATAAAATAGTACATTGACAAATATATTTAAATGAATATATATATATATATATATATGTTTATTATCATCAAACAAAAATCATATACTCGTATATTCAACAATCTCCCCTTTTTGATGATAACAAACATATATTTTGAAGATTTTGGATGTATTAAATATATTTGATTATTCAGTCTGCTTCCCCTATTTGAATGCTCTCTCTCTACACAAAGCTCCCCCTTCATATATGCATGAGAATAAATAAAAATATTCAAATGAACTTAGATGCATATTTAAAATACAAAATAAAATATTTGAATTTTATTTGCCAAAATCTTAGCCTTTATCTCCCCTTTTTGTTATCAGCATCAGAGCAATCATGTTAGAAAAATAGAGATAAAGTGATAGACATTAATACAACATTAATACCCAATAGAGTATAAATATTAAATTTCAACAAAAAATCAAACAAAAATCATAAATACTCTGTTAGGCGCATATTCCACTTTAGAATGATAGGGGTGACGTTATCATATAAAACCATATAGTTGTGTCTATTTGTGGTATATTTATATCAGAAATTAGAATATCTACTAACCATGCATAACCGTTAGGACTTTTAAATGCGATTAGTAGTATTCCAAATTTTTATTAAAAAAGAATTCAAGTATCTTCTAACCACGCATAACCGTGAGAACTTTTAAATGGGATTAGAATCAACTTGTCTACTTAATCAATCAATTTTGATATGCGTTCCATATATGCATAACCATGAGGATTTTTAAATGAGCATGGAAGCACATAATGAAAAATCCAAGTAATTCACCCATGCATAACCGTGAGGACTTTTAAATGAGAGTGAATACTGTAAGTGTACGTGCAGTACCAAGGATCGTGTAATATAATATATAAATGCGGAAACTGATAATAGCAGTAAAATAAAAATTAAAGTAAGCACACCAGGAATTTTTATACTGGTTCGAACTTCCCGTTCTACGTCCAGTCCCAGAATATCCTCTGAATTTAGATTAAACCCCTCACTTAACCTGGAGGAATAGGTATATCATACCTGAGCAGCCGAACATGAATTTTTCCGCCTCAACAGCCGAAGAGGACTTCAATTTAATATAAATACTTTGTTGACGAGTGTGTTCTGAATAACACGGATTGTCTTTTGATAGTACAATTTCCTATAATCAAATCCACAAGAATATATAGTGTATGTGAAGATTTAAAAGGAAGGTAATCTCGTAGAATCGAAGTATATAAATTAATTCAGAGATTCTAGAGATATTGAATGAGAATGAATGCTTTTATTTGCAGAAATAAATAGAGAATAGATTGCAGAATTATAAACAAGAATCGGTGATTTTAGAAGTGATTTGACCTTGTTTATATAGTTGTAGAATAGTTATAATCTTTCATGAAGAGTTTCAATCAAAAGTTGTGTCTGTATCTCTTGGATTGAGGGACATTCCTCTTCATGATCAATCGCAACTCTTCAGGAAAACTAGCCGTTATGTTCAGGTCGGTCGACCTATAAAACTGGCCGGTCAGCTGAGATTTAAAAACGTATACAGAATAATGTATATCTATGCACTTGACACAGAGTCGGTCGACCGAAGTTTCTGGTCGGTCAGCCGACCTGTTGTCAATTGTACAGTATACACTAATTTATGTATAATCTTAATATAAATCAATTTGTGTATGTGTGTGACTACTTGAGGAATGATTTTAACAATATTCTAAGACTCAATACATTAAAATATTCATACTAATCTGTGGATTGTAGTCTTGTCTCCTTTGTAATGCATATTATACACTTATTCTCTTTTTGTCGCTTCGTATAATATTCTAGTCGTATGATTTCTGAAGCTTGTGTCATGAATCAAAACTCATGAATCAACATTCTCCCCCTTTTTAATTGATGACAATACTTATGTGACGAAGTAGTATATATATTCTCCCCCTAAATATATGGCCACTTTTCTACAAAAATTTGTTAGTTTTCATATATTTCTCCCCCTTTGTCATCGACAAAAAGGAATACTTATTTGATGTATATAAAAAATATGGAACATGTAACACAACATAAGAAAAACATCGAGTTTTTAAATAGTACATACTCAAAGCAAAATAGAAATATTAATGATGCTTACTTAGTACACAACATCTAAAAACAAAAAACTAGAAATTATAAGATAGCAAGTTGTAAAACAACATGATCACTCCTCATCATCATCGGAATCCCAAAATTCTAGACGGATATTTTCTTCCGGAGGAGCATGTTCCTTACCACGTCTTTGAGCGGTAGAAGTGTGAGTTCACGATGTACCGGAGCTTGTATTCTCCGAAGTGGAAAAAGAGAAGTTTGGCACTGTCCTTTTTCCTGGAGCAACATAAGAGGCACCGGCTTCGGAAGTACATGATAAGTCATCACATAAATTCATGAAGAAACCCTTGATTTTCTTGAAACGACCATCAGTTTTTCGTAGCCAGGCATCCAAAGCTAGTTGATTTTGAGCCAAAATATCAATGGTCGCCTCTGTACTAATTTCGGGAGTTGGTCTTTGAATTGAATGTTGACATGTTAGATGTTCCGTAGCACGAGTTGATGGTTGAGGATTTTCTACGGCGTAGTTGTTCTTGAGGAGTAGTACTCCACTAGTTAAATGGTATAAATCGAGGAGGTGCATCGTGCAACTTCATTAGTTTTATGGTCCTTGAATCAAAAGTACAAACTTAGGAGGTTTCGGATTCCGGAGCATGTGGGACGAAGGTATTGATCAATCTCATTATGTATTCTCCATAATAAATATGAAGCATTTTGCCTTAATTAAATGAGAGAAACTCATCCATGAGTAATTGTGCCCAACTGACATGTGTATTCGAACATATAGCATATAGAGCTTTAAAATTTTCAGGATATACTAAGTGATAGGAGCCGCCTCTTGGTATAATGGATTTCATCATTAAACGATGAAAAAGTCTAGCTCTAGATCTAAGTGATGATGTTTGTCTAAAATCCGTAGCATCATCTTCGAAAAATAAATGGCTTATGTGGTCACGACTTGACATATTACAATCTACATCGTGTAATGAGATTCCACCCGGTTTAGCATTTAAAATGTGGTTAATTCGATCAATGGAAAGGAAAATTGAGGTGCCACATACCGATGTCCAAACACAATTTTCAGTGTTTCTAGGAGGGTTGACAAGATTTAGGTTAGCAAGGAACAATTTGACCATAATGTGGTTAATCTTCAAATTATTCTTTCTATGGTCTAGAAAAGTATCGAGCCCACTTTTAATTGTGGCATTTTCAATATGATAGGCGGCGAAATCAGGATAACTTACAAATGATTCTTCAAAGATTTTGGCATCTTGAAGTTGTATCCATCTTTGAAGTGCTACGTCATTGACAAGCCATGAGGCGATTTTAGTATCTACGGGAGTTGATGAAGGTGAGTCACCGGTAGTCTTTGATTTCTTCATTGGAGCCATTGTTTTTGAAGTAAAAATAGAAATTTGAGAAAACTTTTAATGGGGGCTAGGGCAAAAACCAAAATTGGAAAAGCAAGAGTGAAGAGGTAGGTTGAAAAGGTGAAAGGATGGGTTACTAATATGAGGAAAACAAGGAAAAGCATACAGCTGTCTACACGTTCGGTCGGTCGAAAATACTGGGTCGACCGACTTTGGTAACAGAGAGTCATTGAAACTCTCGGGAAGGGTTCGGCTGACCGGTACAGGGACTTCGGTCGACCGACCCTATTTTAAAAATGTGTATTTGATACTTTCGGTTGGCCGACTCAGGTTTTTCGGTCAGCCGACACTGTTAGAAATGCACATTTTTGCTGTTATTATTAAAAAAAGAATGATAGAAATTTAAATTTTTTTATCATTGCATTATAAGTATACATTTTATTGAAAACAACAACAACATATATATATAAAAAAGTTTTAGCCACCGTTCGTTAAAATTTACGTTCCCATGAGTTTGGGGACGGAACATCTTCTATAGGTGACCATCTTGGAGCTATTGGAGTTTGAACAGGATTTGAAGAGGATGGGGTTCTATAAGAAGGTTCAGCAACATCATCCTTTTTTGATGAACAAACTTTCATGGCAATCTTTTCTAGAAAACTTAAACGTCTTGCCGTGACTTTTTGTTCATAGTAGAGTTCCCGTTGCATATTCATTTGTTGTTGTTGGTAGTGATGTATTTCATCAATTTTTTGTTTGGTGGATGGAGATATTACCATTTTATTCTTCTTCTTTTTTTCTTTTCAGGTGTATAGCCTGTATGAGATTCATCCCATGGTTTCCACCCGTGTCGGGGGTCTTTATCCGGAGAAGAGAAATCAAGGATACATTTAGGCATGGGAAAGGTAGGATAGGGGCCATTTTCAGGAATTTGGTCGGAAACATCATCGTCTGGAGATGAGTATGATAGATGGGAGTTTTTGGAATTATAGGTGTCATTGTTTGAAGACATTTTTCAGGTTTTAATTTTTCTTAGTATATGTTTTGAAGGATAAGCTTAGTATATATATAATCATATGTTTGCTGGAAAACTAGTGGATATAAACTAATTTTAAATATAATCATAGAAATTTAACAACAAAACCATTTGTAAATTTATGATTTATAACTTTTAGAACTAAAAATAGTTATTTCTGAAAAACAAAACAGATAAGACAAATGTTAAGGTAAACTGGAACAAGAAACACTCATAGCCCAAGTGGTTATAACACAACATCTAACAAATAAGTCAGAGATCATGAGTTCGAGTTTCGCTTTAGTCAGAAATAAAACAATTTTTGTTTTTCAAATTTTTTGCATATTTTTATTTATAAATATTTTAAAGACATTATTCCTAAATCTCGTCTAAGTTTGATAAAACTATTTTCATTTAAAGGTTTAGTAAAAATGTCAGCAATTTGATTTTCAGTATTAATAAATTCTAAATTTATCAATCCTTTTTCCAAACAATCACGAAGAATGTGATGACGAATATCAACGTGTTTTGTTCGTGAGTGATTTACCGGATTTTTAGAAAGATTTATTGCATTAGTATTATCACAATAAATTATAGATTTTTCAAGATAACAATTAAAATCTTGTAGTGTTTGTTGCATGTATACGACTTGTGCACATGCCAAAGCAGCAGATATATATTCTGCTTCACACGTTGATAAAGAAACACAGTTTTGTTTCTAACCAAACCAAGAGACTAAGGAACGTCCAATGAAATGACATGTTCCACTCGTACTTTTTCGGTCCGTCCGACTTCCTCCAAAATCAGCATCGCTATAGGAGACTAATTCGAAAGGACATTCTTTCGGATAGAATAGTCCGAAATCTTTGGTTTTAGTTAGATAACGAATAATACGTTTAACTGCTCTCATATGTGATTCTTTGGGATTTGCTTGAAATCGAGCACATAAACGAACACTCATCATAATATCGGGTCGATTCGCTGTTAAATATAATAACGATCCAATCATACTGCGATATAGTTTTTGATTAACACTTTTGCCTTCTTCATTTCTGTCGAGATGAATGGTTGTGCTCACCGGAGTTGGTTTGGCAGAAGTGTTTTCTAGACCAAATCGTTTAATTAAATTATAACAATATTTTTCTTGATTAATAAAAATTCCATTTTCTATTTGTTTTATTTGTAAACCAAGAAAATAATTTAACTCACCCATATGAGACATTTCAAATTCATTTTTCATTATTTCAGAAAATTCTTGACAAAGCTTTTCATTTGTAGATCCAAAAATTATATCGTCAACATATATTTGTATAATTAAAATATCATGCTTGTTTCATTTAATAAAAAGAGTTTGATCAACCTTTCCAATTTCAAAACCAGAATTTAGTAAATAACTTTTAAAACGATCATACCAAGCATAAGGTGCTTGTTTTAGACCGTATAAAGCCTTTTTGAGTTTATAGACATGGTCAGGAAATTGTTCATGTATAAATATGGAGGTTGTTCAACATAAACATTTTCTTTTATAAAACCATTTAAAAAAGTACTTTTAACATCCATTTGATAAAGTTTAAAATTATGAAAACATATGAATGCTAATAAGATTCGTATTGCTTCAAGTCGGGCGACTGGAGCAAACGTTTCTTCATAGTCTATTCCCTCTTCTTGATTATATCCTTGTGCAACTAATCTAGCTTTATTCCTAGTTATATTTCCTAGTTCATCTGCTTTATTTTTAAAGACCCATTTAGTACTGATAACTGATTGACCACTTGGTCTAGGAACAAGTTCCCAAACTTCGTTTCATTCAAATTGATTTAGTTCTTCTTGCATAGCAAGAATTCAGTAGTCATCAGTAGAGGCTTCTTTTATATTCTTAGGTTCTATGTTAGAGAGAAAAGCTACATGACCAACTTGATTTAATTGATGTCTAGTTTTAACGTTCGTATTTACTTCTCCAATTATATTTTTCACAGGATGATGTCGTAAAATTTTAGGTGGAGATTTTATTATATTAGTAGTAGTATTCTCATTTTCAGTAATATCATGATCATTATTGAAAATTTCTTCAGTATTACTATTTTCATTCTGAGTAGCTTCATCATCAGAATCAATAATAATATTTGGATTTATGTATTTAAAATTTTCGTCAAATGAAACATGTAAACTTTCTTCAATAATTTGAGTTCTTTTATTAAAAATTCGATAAGCTTTACTTTGTTCCGAGTATCCAACGAATATTCCTTCATCGGATTTTGGATCGAATTTGCCTAGTTGATCTTTAGTATTTAAAATAAAACATTTAGAGCCAAAAACTTTAAGATATGAAATATTTGGTTTTCTTCCATTTAGAAGTTCATATGGAGTATTCTTAGTTAACGGTCGAATGGAAACACGATTCAATACATAACAAGCAGTAGCTACAGCTTCTGCCCAAAAATGCTTTGATAAATTGGTTCCATTTAATAAAGTTCTTGCACATTCTTGTAATGTTCTATTTTTTCTTTCTACAACGCCATTTTGTTGTGGAGTTCTAGGAAATGAAAAATTATGGTTAATATCTTTCTTGTTACAAAATTGTTCAAAAACTTCATTTTCAAATTCTCCTCCATGATCATTTCTGATATTTTTAATTTTCAAACTTTTAATATTTTGAATTCTTTTAACAAACACTTCAAAATTATAAAAAGTATCACTTTTATTTTTTAAAAAGAAAATCCAAGTGTATCTAGAAAAATCATCTACAATAACAAACACATATCTATTATGATTAATAGATTGAACTTGAGTTGGACCAAATAGATCCATGTGTAAAAGTTCAAGTGGTTGTTCAGTAGAAATTACTTTTTTTGATTTAAAAGAAGATTTTGTTAATTTTCCTAATTTACATGCATCACAAAATATATTTGTTTTGAATTTCATGTCAGGTAAACCTTTAACTAATTTATTTTTTGCTAATTTGTTGATGGTTTTAAAATTGATGTGACAAAATCTTTTGTGCCAAAGACAGGAATCATTTTCCTTAGCTATTAAAAACAAATTTGAATCATTTTTAACGTTCGTATTTAAAATATAAATGTTTTTATCTCTTATTCCTTCAAAAATAGTGTTATGATTTTTATCAAAAATATTACATTTATTTTCTGAAAAAGTTATATTAAAACCTTTATCACATAACTGACTAATACTCAATAAATTATGTTTTAAATTTTTGACTAATAAAACATCAGTAATGAGAGGTAAATTAGTGGTACCGTTGCTGCTGACATCGCCTTTACCGATGATATATCCTTTAGAGTTATCTCCAAAAGTGACTGATCCTCCATTTGAGTAGATAACATTTGACAACATTTCTTTGTTTCCAGTCATATGTTTTGAGCAACCGCTGCCTAAAATCCATTTTCCTCTCCTTTTATGTGGGACATCATTTGATGAAGCCATGAAGCACACATTTTCTTGTTCATTTTCATTGTCACTTTCACTTTCTGATGAAGATGATGAGTCTGTGTCGTCCCAAGTGACTGAAAAAGCTCTTCGTTTGGTTTTGTCTTTCTTAAAATTGCTCTTTTTACGTTCAGGACAATCTTTCTTCATGTGACCTTTCTTGTGACATTCATAACATTCCATTACTGAAGATGATGGTTTGCTACTGTTGATATTGTTGTTGGAATTATTTTTGTTTCCCCTGAATTTATTTCTTTTGAATTTCAGAAACTTTTTGAAATTTTTAGCAATCATTGCCATATCTTCATTCTCTGAGTCGGAATCATCTTTTTCTGCTTGAAATGCCACATTCTTCTTTTCTTGTGCTACATTTCTCTTTGCCTACAAATTTACTTCGTAGGACATTAAATTACCTATCAATTCTTCTGGTTTTAATGTTGACAAATCACTTGCTTCTTCAATGGCTAGGACTTTTCTTTCCCATTCGTCAATTAAAGAATTTAATATTTTTGTGACACATCAAAATCAGTAAATGTTTGTTCTAATGATAGTAGAGCATGATGAATATCCTGAAATCTAGAGTACATATCATTTATAGATTCGTTTGGTCTCATTTTGAAATTTTGAAATTGATTTTTCAACATAGAAATTTTGCTTAATTTAACTTTGTTCGTTCCCTCATGTGTTATCTTAAGTGTTCTCCATATTTCATAACCAGAAGTGCACATGCTAACTCTATTGAATTCATTTCTATCTAATGCACAAAATAAAATATTCATAGTCTTTGCATTTGATGTAGCATCTAGTTTTTGTGTGTTACTCCAAGTTGAGTATTCTCCAGTAGGAGTTATGTACTCTCTTTGTATAATATTCCAGATATCAAAAGCACTAGATTGCATATAGATTCTCATTCTAGTTGACCAATAATTATAATTTAACCAATTAAAAAGTGGAGGTCGTGAAGTTGATTGACCTTCTGTGAAACTAGTATTAGTGTTAGTGCTAACATTGTTAGTTTGTGTCGTTTCCATATTACTAGAAATAAATATCAAATAACTTTGTGACGGTTATAGGATAGCCTTGCTCTGATACCAAATGTAAGTGTACGTGCAGTACTAAGGATCGTGTAATATAATATATAAATGCGGAAACTGATAATAGAAGTAAAATAAAAATTAAAGTAAGCACACCAGGAATTTTTATACTGGTTCGAACTTCCCGTTCTACGTCCAGTCCCAGAATAGCCTCTGGATTTAGACTAAACCCCTCACTTAAGCCGGAGGAATAGGTATATCACACCTGAGCAGTCGAACAGGAATTTTTCTGCCTCAACAGCCGAAGAGGACTTCAACTTAATACAAATACTTTGTTGACGAGTGTGTTCTGAATAACACGGATTGTCTTTTGATAGTACAATTTCCTATAATCAAATCCTCAAGAATATGTAGTGTATGTGAAGATTTAGAAGGAAGGTAATCTCGTAGAATCGAAGTATATAAATTAATTCAGAGATTATAGAGATATTGAATGATAATGAATACTTTTATTTGCAGAAATAAATATAGAATAGATTGCAGAATTATAAACAAGAATCGGTAATTGTAGAAGTGATTTGAACATGTTTATATAGTTGTAGAATAGTTATAATATTTCATGAAGAGTTTCAATCAAAAGTTGTGTCTGTATCTCTTGGATTGAGAGACATTCCTCTTCATGATTAATCCCAACTCTTCAGGAAAACTAGCCGTTATGTTCAGGTCGGTCGACCTATAAAACTAGCCGGTCAGCTGAGATTTAAAAACGTATACAGAATAATGTATATCTGTGCACTTGACACAGAGTCGGTCGATCGAAGTTTCTGGTCGGTCAGCCGACCTGTTGTCAATTGCACAGTATACACTAATCTATGTATAATCTTAATATAAATCAATTTGTGTATGTGTGTGACTACTTGAGGAATGATTTTAACAATATTCTAAGACCCAATACATTAAAATATTCATACTAATCTCTGGATTGTAGTCTTGTCTCCTTTGTAGTGCATAATATACACTAATTCTCTGTTTGTCGCTTTCGTATAATATTCTAGTCGTATGATCTCTGAAGCTTGTGTCATGAATCAAAACTCATGAATCAAACAAATACTTTGGATGTTTTTATTGCTAAAAATATAATAAAATGAAAGCGCATAATTTCTCTTTTCCAATACCACATATTGACATACCATATTGGATTATGATGAGTGATGATCAATAGAAATATGATGTAACAACCTGCATATTTATCGATTGTGTATTTAAATATTTCATTTAAATATTTCATCGTTCGTCGGATTTTTGTCCGAAAACCTACCTTTTGCAAACAGTCGAATTAGGACTCGAGACCCCTCCCATTGAGTTCAAAATGCCATTGAGTTAGTCAAGTTTTGCTACTTTTTCACTTTGGGTTTGGGTTTGGGTTCAGCCCTATGTTTAACTTATACTTAAATCTGAACCACTTCCCCCATTCACTCTCACTTCCTCCTCTTTTCAGTTCTAAAGCATCAATGGTGGGAGAGATGGAAAATTAAAAATTCAAAACCCTAGTCTTCCTTAGCAAATCCAACTTCTAGCTCCAAATTCAAGAGAACCCATTGGTAAGTTTCTCTTCGTCTTCTCCAACTCATTCTCTTAATCAATTTCAGAAATTCCTAAACCTAATTTTGGGAATGTTCTTCTTTTAAGCTTAGAATCAAGCATCTTGAGTTGGATTCGAAGAGTGGTTGATTCTTCTTTGCTTTCAAGCTTCTTCTTCAATCGTTTGGGTTCAAAGGTGAGATTTTTATCTCACATCTTAGTCTATAATTATCTTCTTCTGTAAGGTATGGATTCCTAACACTTATTCTTATGCAATTGATTTTGGTTTGGATTGATTTTGTGTATATTCCAATTTTTGGTGTTTTGGTCTAATTTATGAAAATCCTATTATGGATATTTGGACATTGATATTTGAGGCGTATCGAAGAGCCGTTTAGGCTGGGTTGTCGCTCGACGTAATTCCTTAGTCATCGTCGCTCGATCGATCGCTTCCGGTATTCGTTTGGCCATTTTTGGCCTAGGTTCAGAGAATGCCCTGAACCCTTCATTCAGACGTCTGAAACGTATTATTCAGACATCTGAATATTGTTCTGGGAATATTTCTATTCCCAGATTCATATGTCTGAATATATGATTTCAGACGTCTGAATTGTTTCATTTGGAACCAGAGAGGAATTAGGCTAAAAAGTGCCTATTTCAGACGTCTGAATTCAAGGATTCAGACGTCTGAATTCTGTTTTTGGAAAATATTAACTTTCCAAATTCAGACGTCTGAATCCTTGATTTCAGATGTCTGAATCTGCACTCTTTTTGCCTATTTGCCTATTTGCTTGAGAATTCCAACTTTAATCAATTCGTGTTGATTCCCTTTTGTTATTATCACTTATTATCGACTTTGATGACATTTTCTTCGTGATTTCTGGGAATATCCATTTTGATGGATTCGGTATCGATTTCTTGGATTTTATTCACGTCTTCGAATGTGAATTTTAGTGATTGATTGTTCCTACAATCTTCTTTGTGATTTGTCACTTTAAAAATATAAAGGTTTTCTATACTAGTAGTAAATATCAAAATTCTTTCATCAAAACGATTTCAACACTATTTTATTACAAAGCTCGTTTCTTAAACCGTTTTCCAATCTATTAGTATATACAAGCCTTTACCTCACTCGTATGAGAAATCTAATTAAACGACATAGTAAAACGAGTGGTATGAAACGCTTGCGTTTACTTCGTCAGTTAATTCTTGGACTTGTTCGATTGAATCTCTTGTGACAATTTTCTAGTGGAGATCTACAATTTGTTCGTAAATATTTAAGTTAAGCTAGTATGGGACATGAAGCTAAACTCATATATTTACTAGCTTAGTGTAATTGCCACTTCTCGTTGATCATGACGATCATCTTTGTGATTTAGACTAGCAATGTGCGATGTCTCTTTGTCTGCGAGGGAGACTAAACCCCGTTTTGTGGAGTTTCGACTCAAATTGGTGGGGTAGCAACCCATGGTCTTCGGGCCGTTTGTGGAGCTTCGGCTCAATTTGTGATGGTTAGCAACCATGGAATTAGCGTTCCGTTTGTGATACACATGTTTGTGAGCTTTATGCTCCCGTTTGTGATAGGCCTTCCCCCCTTTTTGTGATTTCTGGATTTCGTGTGTTGAATTCTAGAATTTGTGCTTCACCAATTTTAATGATTTTCATTGATAAGTTTTATCAATATTTGTGCATTGGTGAATTTGTGCGTCATTGACAATTTGTGATTGATATTGATATAATTGTCAATATTTACGGTTTGGTGAATGAAATAAAGAGTATAACATTTCTTTTGATCCTTGAGTAGATTTTTGTGATATTGATTAATCTCTTGTTGATTTTCAATTACTTATATATATCACAGCTTGGCATTGTGATTATTATGTGTTTAGTCGTACCTCTTATTCTATATCGCTTCATCTGATATTTATAGTTAGACTGATCCGTTTATTATTTTCTTATTAAATAATACTCGGGTCAGACCGAGATGTTACAGGTGCTTCTGCTTGACTTCTCACTTGGAATTGATTTCTCTGACTTTTGGCTAACTACTTAGATTAGTAGTTTATTTTGTTGTATACACTTGAGATATGGACTCATAGTTGTATTCTTTTGTATAGCACGTGTTGCTATTCTTTTGTATTATTGTGGATCTTTTTGACCACTACTCTGATATACACTTCCATGTGTTAGTTATTTATTCATATCTTCTTCCGCCTTTGCGATATGAATTATCTGTGACTGATTAGTGTTATGCTTATTTCTATATTTGTTTCCGAAGATTATTATAGCCACTGTGTAGTAGCTTTGAGTTTGTATCGGTGTGTCGGATTTCCTCTCGAAATCAAATGCATGTTATACTATCCGACATAGCGGTGCTCGCACAAAGCAATTGCACGGATGGTCGCTCCTCAACTGCCTTATTCTCCGTGCTAGTTGACGGCATTACCCCCTAGTGTCCTTGGCTAGCGTGGGTATAGAGGTGGGGCGTCACAGCTTGGTATCAAAGCCATACTTCGGAACAATGTAGAATAATTTAGCAAGGATCATGTCCTAAGTCTTTCTTAGGAGTTGTGCCTTAGGATTTAATTCGAGTCTTCGTACCGATTCATCCTATTTTCTTTATGATTCCTTGTTTTATCTATCAAGATTGCTTGATATTCATTTTGTGAATTACCTTCTTCTTCTTCTTCCTTCTTTCTTTCTTAAGGAAAAGAAATGGTTAGACCTGGTCGTCCCAGTGCCGGTCAATCTACTGCTACTCCCCAAGATGGAGTTTTTATGTCTGCCCAGCAGCTTCTTAATCTAGTAAAGAACGCTCAAGCAGCCGGTCCCAATCCAGAGCCTACTCATCCTAGATCCGGTTTTGCACGCTTGTGCAGAGACTATACCGATTTGGGTGGAAGGCCATTCAGGGGATCCGAGAGTGTTATAGAAATTCAAGTTTGGCTCAAATCATGCGATCGCATCTTTTCTCGCATGAACCTTATTGACCTTCATCGAGTCCAAGTGGATCTAGCATGCTCCAAGAAAGAGCATTAGATTGGTATGAGCTTTTAATTTCTGAAATCGTTGAAGCGGATCTCACTTGGGAGCAATTCCGAGATAGATTCGAATTGAAATTCGTGCCGGAGGCTGAAAAAGTAACTTTAGCACGGCGTTTTATTGACCTTGTTCAAGGTGAATCTTCTGTGACAGACTATGTCGCATCTTTTGAATCTCTGTCCAAATACGGGGTCAAGTAAATTAATACCCCATTGAAGAAAAATCAGAGATTTGTCTATGGCCTGAATAAGAATCTTAAGAAGCCATTACTTTTGAAACTAGAAGTTTCTTTTGATCAGCTTATTGATATTGCTCTTCGTCTTGAAGAGGCCGATAATGAAGGTGATGTTGAAGTTGTGCGTGCCCAACAAAACTTCGACAATAACTTGAAGAGGCCTATCAAGTTCAAAGGCCCCAATTCTAATAAGAAAGGGAAGCAACAAACCCCGGTAGCAAAAGCCCCTACCCCTAGTCGTGGACAATGCTACAATTGTAGTTCCACGGACCACTATGCAAGGGAGTGTCCGAAACCTCTTTATTGTCGCTATTGCAAAAATTCGGGTCACCATATAACTGCATGTCCCATACTTCAAAGTAGAAAGGAGGGAAAGCTTAATGTAGCGCAGGCTCCTAGCAACTCTTCTCTTGGTAAAGGTATTTTTCACTCAATCCTTGATGGCATTGTTTTATTTCGTGATCTTCTATTTGAGTTCTATTTGATACGGGTCTATTTTATATCAAAAGAACTTGTTGATTCTTTTTCTTTGAAAATATTTTGGGCTCGATGACTTCTTTGAGAGTTGCGAATCTGGTTGGTGGATCCGCAACACTCAATTTGCTTTCTATTGATGTCGAAATTATTTTATGTGATTTTTCTTTCCAAGCCGATTTTTACTTAGGCTTCGGAATTGATTTATGTAAGGATTGGCTCAATCGTTGTGAAGCCCATATCCTATTTTCTGTGTGGACTATTCATCTTCGACATTTTCTATCTGTTAAGCAGATTTCTAATTTTTCTTGAGATTCCGATTTCAAATTTTTGAAGGCATCATTTTATTCTTTAAGCCCTCAAGATGAGAATAGTGTTATTTCTCTTATCTAAATAATTTGTGAAACTTTTCCGGTATTTTTGAGTTTGTCTTAGGATTATCACCTAAGAAATCTTTTGTGTGGTGTTAAGGTCTTTCTAGTTCGACCTTGCCACCGATTTTCATTTGGCTACGAGTTGTGGAAGTTAGCATTCCACTTACCGCATTCCACACTCGTTACGATTCTTATGAATGACTTATTATGTCATTCAGTTTGTCCAGCTTATTTCATCCATTTTATGAATCGAGTATTTTATGAGTATTTCGATGAGACCATTCTTGTGTTTATTGATTTTGGATGAAAATAGCAATTTAAAAATTTTGCAAATCTTTTTCATAAGATTTATTTATAAGTACAATTTGACTTTGCTCTTAAACAAGCAAAGAATATTCTTAAAGGTTTTTAAGAAACATGTTTATTATATATAAGATGATTTTGTGATTGTATTGCTCGTTGAGTCCTTTAAGAATTCTGGTCGATGCGCTTGATCAACGTTATCGATAAGAATTTCCTAAACACTTTGATGAGACAGTCAGACAAGATATATTGACTTGTAAAATGTAAATTTTTCTAGAAAGATTTTTTACATTGAGATAAATGTAATTTTGAAAGTTTTGACTTTTCAGGAAAGAAGATTATTTAAAAGAAATTCTTCCTTTTCGATACTCTTATTCTTGTGATTCCCGTTGGAAACCAAGACTTTATCTTTTGTACCAATGCTAATCGTATTGGTTTGGATGTCGTTCTCTTACAAAAGATGACGTGCTATCACTTGTGCTTCTAAATCATTAAAAGTCGATCGAGACTAGGTATGCCACTCGTGACCTAGTGCTCGCGGTTATTGTTTTTGCTTTTAGAATTTGGCATCATTATTTTTGGGGGAGAAATTTGTTCTCCACCTCGATCATAAATATTTGGAGTATTTATTTTCTTATAAGGAACTTCATATTGGCTTGGGTTCCTTACATCTTATGATCTTGATATTCTTTATACTCCCGGAAAGGAGAATCGTGTTGCCTATGCACTTAGTCGTAAGCAACAGGTGGTTGTTTCTTTGTTGATGACCAAATGAAATTATCATTTTACCAAGTTCATCGGGCGTTTTGATGTACTTCGTTTTATTGAGTTTCATCTCATTTCTTTGATAGACTTCCGTCTGATGTTCTTTTATGGTGTTCGGTTCATTGGACGTACGGTTTTGTACTACGTCGGTGTTCCGAATTATTTGAACTTCGGATCATTGGACGTACCGTTTTTGTACTACGTCGGTATTTCGAAATTATTCGAGCTTTGGATCATCTGGCGTACCGTTATTGTACTACGCCGTTGTTCCAAATTATTCGAGTTCCTCATTTCTCGGGCGTACCGTTTCTGTACTACGCCGTTGCACCGGCTCAATTTTTCTGCTATCCTTGACGTTTTCTACGTCTTTTAACTATGTAAATGCTTTTAAGTTTCCAATTTTTATTCTTGAGCCTGGTGTTATAGTAGAGATTGAAGTTTCACCTGATTTGACTGAGGAGCAACATACTCTCTTATGCTCTTTATGGTGAACTTCCTTTTTCAAATTTCTTTTGAGTTGATATGCTTTTATGGTTGTTACTCTTTATTTTCTTCTTAAGTATTGCGAGGACGCAATTTCTTTAAGGAGGGGAGTCTGTAACAACCCGCATATTTATCGATTGTGTATTTAAATATTTCATTTAAATATTTCATCGTTTGTCGGATTTTTGTCCGAAAACCTACTTTTTGCAAATAGTCGAATTAGGACTCGAGACCCCTCCAATTGAGTTCAAAATGCCGTTTGCAACCTTTTTGAGTATAAGCTTCGATATGTTTGGAGTTAGTCAAGTTTTGCTACTTTTTCACTTTGGGTTTGGGTTTGGGTTCATCCCTTTGTTTAACTTATACTCAAATCTGAACCACTCCCCCCCATTCACTCTCACTTCCTCCTCTTTTCAGTTCTAAAGCATCAATGGTGGGAGAGATGGGAAATTAAGACTCCAAAACCCTAGTCTTCCTTACCAAATCCAACTTCTAGCTCCAAATTCAAGAGAACCCATTGGTAAGTTTCTCTTCATCTTCTCCAACTCGTTCTCTTAATCAATTTCAGAAATTCCTAAACCTAATTTTGGGAATGTTCTTCTTTTAAGCTTAGAATCAAGCATATTGAGTTGGATTCGAAGAGTGGTTGATTCTTCTTTGCTTTCAAGCTTCTTCTTCAATCGTTTGGGTTCAAATGTGAGATTTTTTATCTCACATCTTTGTCTATAATTATCTTCGTTTGTTACGTATGGATTCCTAACACTTATTCTTGTGCAATTGATTTTGGTTTTGATTGATTTTGTGTATATTCCAATTTTTGGTGTTTTGGTCTAATTTATGAAAATCCTATTATGGATATTTGGACATTGATATTTGAGGCGTATTGAAGAGCCGTTTAGGCTGGGTTGTCGCTCGACGTAATTCCTTAGTCATCGTCGCTCGATCGATCGCTTTCGGTATCCGTTTGGCCATTTTTGGCCTAGGCTCAGGGAATGCCCTGAACCCTTCATTCAGATGTCTGAAACGTAATATTTAGACGTCTGAATATTGTTCTGGGAAGATTTCTATTCCCAGATTCAGACGTCTGAATATATGATTTCAGACGTCTGAATTGGTTCATTTGGAACCAGAGAGGAATTAGGCTAAAAAATGCCTATTTCAGATGTCTGAATTCAAGGATTCAGACGTCTGAATTCTTATTTTGGAAAATATTTATTTTCCAGATTCAGACGTCTGAATCCTTGATTTCAGACGTCTGAATCTGCACTCTTTTTACCTATTTGCCTATTTGCTTGAGAATTCCAACTTTAATCGATTCGTGTTGATTCCCTTTTGTTATTATCACTTATTATCGACTTTGATGACATTTTCTTCGTGATTTCTGGGAATATCCATTTTGATGGATTCGGTATCGATTTCTTTGGATTTTATTCACGTCTTCGAATGTGAATTTTAGTGATTGATTGTTCCTACAATCTTCTTTGTGATTTGTCACTTTAAAAATATAAAGGTTTTCTATACTAGTAGTAAATATCAAAATTCTTTCATCAAAATGATTTCAACACTATGTTATTACAAAGCTCGTTTCTTAAACCGTGTTCCAATCTATTAGTATATACAAGCCTTTACCTCACTCGTATGGGAAATCTAATTAAACGACCTAGTAAAACGAGTGGTATGAAACGCTTGCGTTTACTTCGTCGGTTAATTCTTGGACTTGTTCGATTGAATCTCTTGTGACAATTTTCTAGTGGAGATCTACAATTTGTTCGTAAATATTTAAGTTAAGCTAGTGGTTATGGGACATGAAGCTAAACTCATATATTTACTAGCTTAGTGTAATTGACACTTCTCATTGATCATGACGATCATCTTTGTGATTTAGACTAGCAATGTGCGATGTCTCTTTGCCTGCGAGGGAGACTAAACCCCGTTTTGTGGAGTTTCGACTCAAATTGGTGGGGTAGCAACCCATGGTCTTCGGGCCGTTTGTGGAGCTTCGACTCAATTTGTGATGGTTAGCAACCATGGAATTAGCGTTCCGTTTGTGATACACGTGTTGGTGAGCTTTATGCTCCCGTTTTTGATAGGCCTTCCCCTCTTTTTGTGATTTCTGGATTTCGTGTGTTGAATTTTGGAATATGTGCTTCACCAATTTTAGTGATTTTCATTGATGAGTTTTATCAATATTTGTGCATTGGTGAATTTGTGCATCATTGACAATTTGTGATTGATATTGATATAATTGTCAATATTTATGGTTTGGTGAATGAAATAAAGAGTATGACATTTCTTTTGATCCTTGAGTAGATTTTTATGATATTGATTAATCTCTTGTTGACTTTCCATTACTTATATATATTACAGCTTGGCATTGTGATTATTTGTCGACCGTTGTGTGTCTGGAACAGCCAGAATCCAGATAACACTGTTGTTGTTCCTTAACCTGCTACCACACTAGACGAGAAAAGATTTTTGTGACCTATTTGTTTTTATAGGTCCATGGTTGTTAGTGGCAACGGATTTTGATAAAATCAAAGTATTTTTCTCACCTATTATCTCACACCCATTCCCAATAATATTCCAATATTTAGCATCGACAGATTTCAAATAAAGTTCCATTTTTAATTTCCAAATCAAAAAATCCGTTCCATCAAAAACAGAAGGAATAATATTGGACCGACCCACGGTAAAAACATTATTAACATAAGCCATTTTAAAAATTCAAATTTGTAGAAAAAATTGGACTTTGAAAAATCAACTTTTGTTCCTCACTCTGATACCACTTGTAGGATCGATTTCACCCTAGAGGGGGGGGTGAATAGGGTCATACTGTTAGTTAGAATTTTTTTATTGCGGAAGTATATAAAATAATTTCAGCACAGATAATAGTCATGTAACAGCCACATATAAAATAACAGAATAATAAAAATACAGAAATATAACACACAGATTTACCCAGCTTCGGAAAAACCCTACCTACATGCTTCCCCAAGGTTTCTACTAGAAATTAAGTAGTCAGACGCTTACATACGTAAACTCGCAACACCCGCTATCGACTAACCTAACTCTACGATCAAAAACCTGCCACCCTCAACCACTAAGTTGCATATTCTCGAACTACACAACGTAGTTCGTCCCCTAGTCACACGACTAGAAATTACAAAAGTTTAAAAGAGAAAAACACAACTTTAAAACAATTCAAAAATAAAACCCTAATTTAAATATACTAAACCCCAAATAATAAAAGGAACTGACCCAATAAAATTATCACAAAAGAATTGCCGGCCCTTTTCTCTTTTAATTTCTATGGCCCGATACTTTGCTTAGCTCTGTGAAAAATGGTTGCTTCTCTTCATTCGTTCCTTTTTGATAAAATTAGAGCTTTGGAAATTTTGAAGATGCCGACTTTGTTCGATCGAGTAGATGTTTCATGTTCTTTGCTTCTGTCGATCGTTTGTCTCTTTGATATGCTTTCGGCTTCTTCAAAATTGTCGAGCTTGAATGTTTATGTAACGACCCGGAAATTTCGATCTCGAAAATTCCAGATAGTTAGGAAAAGAAGAAAGAGAAAGAAGAAGAAGAAAAAGAAAACCCAACTCAGAATCTCACATTCGCTGCGGATAAAGTACAATATCAAATAATAACAGTTATACAAAGGAAAACTGTACATATAAAATTACATTTTAATACATCAGAGTTACATATTTCACAATCACTGGACAGTTAAAATAACTTGCCCTAGATATACAACAACATAACACAACGGCTACACTAAATACGTTCCTGCCATCCAGCTCGCCTCCTGAGCACCAGAACGTCCTTACTTGAAAATTTGTAATACTCGGTCTGACCTGAGCATTGCATCAAAGTAACATCCAGGTCAGGCTGGAAACCAGCATGAGTAAACTAATCTAACATGAATGACAAAAGCATACAACCAATATATATATAACCCGGGTAACGTGTATCAAATACAAGCTCACAAATTGTTATAGACATTACTTATTTCACTCACAAATCTCTAAGTACCAAAAATTTGATTAAATAGTCCAATTCACTTAAAACATTCCATTCCAGCTTATCGATTTCACATATCAATCTATAAAGAATCGAAGTGGTTTTGGGTATTTGCTAATACCCGACTCCAGTCTCTTCGAATCCAATATCATCTTAACCTAAGCTATTCAAATGAAATACAATTCAAACTTTAAATACATGATGTCACTTTTCACAGCAATTCATAATTGATAGATACTCACATTATCACCGTCCATCCAACATATCATATCACAAAGCAATTCATATCAGAGATATCAACCAAGTCAAAGCACTCAACATCATTCAATCATTCATAAGCAAGATAAATTAGTCATACCATTTCTAATTAATTTAATTAACTACCAATGAATTAAATTAATTACTTATTACTTAAAAATCTTGCTTATTTAACATTAATTAATCATATCCAATTAAGTAGTCATCCCTTAATTATTTATCTTGATTAATCATTCTTGATTAATCATTCTGTAATTACATTAAGTAATTTGCCTTTAAATTAATTACACAAGTTAATTATTCTCAAACCTATCACATTACTTAACCTTTAATTACCATCTTAATTAATTACCAAACTAATTATCCGATAATCACATTGATTAGTTATCTTTTAATTAATTCATGCTCATTAATTAACTAATCCTTAATAAATTTACTTAATTAATCAATCCTTTAATTAATTAATTAATTAATTAATTACATTAAGTAATTAATTCTTAATTACTTCCCTTAAGTAATTAACTTTAATTACTAATTAAATTAATTAATCCTTATCAAATTTATCTTTTATTTACTTACATTAAGTAATTATCATTTAAGTAATTAATATCTAATTACTTTGATTAGTCAATCTCTAATCACCAATTCATTATTTTCTAATTATCAGCTAATGAATTTCTGTTGACTAATCAATAACTTAAACAATTGATTAATTAATTCTTAATAACTTCCCTTAATTTATAAATTAAATAATAAATCTTAATTAACCAAACCTTAATTAATTTTAAGATAATTCATTTATCTTAATTACTTATTAATTTTATCATTGCTTAATTACATTGGTTAACTATCCTTACTGATTAAAATTAGAATAAATCACCCAATTTTAAATCAATCAAACAATTTCTATTTAGAACAATAGTTAAGGAAATTTAAAATTGACTCGGGTTATTCCTTAAACTTTAAATCTCTGGTTAAAATATCATGCAGACTTGATCAACTAAATTTCTTTTTGCTTAAATCTGCAATTACTTGATTCTTATCATCAGGTCATGTTCCTACCACACATACCTGGCTACCCATCAATTCTCTCACCCAAGCTCTACTCTAAAACTCCGCGAGTCAAACTTCGATTGACTCACGCACGCGCCCGATACAACTCGCTTCTTCCCCGATGCTAAACACACAACCATCCTTCAGATACACGAAGTCACGTGTGCACGCCGCCAGACGCCGCTCTGATCATCCACATCATCACCGCGAGTCATCCCAAGCCTCACTACCGGATTACGACCATAAGTGCGTCAGTTCGAACTCGAAAGCAAGATCGAGTCAGTGCGCACCTAAACCGAAACGAACCGTCGCCTAAAAGCTTCCCAAACTACCACCTCCGGCCACCAGAAACATCATCACTCCGATCAATACTTCATCATTGCCCATAGACCTATTCCCCTACTCGCGATCAAGACCGAAGTCCTGTCAACGTCGCGATGATCTCGGAATCAAACATGATTAAAACCCAGGTTATGCCCTAGTTCGCCAAATTCTCGCCTCCTCGATGATTGATAGGACTAGTCACCATTTTTCCAACCTCGACGAACCCCCATCTTACTTCAGTCGGACCCCGATGCGACTTGTTATCGTGATCATCGAAAATTGACAGTTTTCCAAATTTTGATCAACCCTTAAATTCCCTTCCAATTCAAGCTTAAAAATTTTGATTTTTCCTTTAAAAATCATTTTCCCCAATATTGAATCAAATCATATGAACAAAAATTGAGATTATACTACTTTAAATTTCGATTTAAATTGACTTAACACTGTAAATTCCAATTTTTGTCATCATTACTTTATGGATTATGCTTGGAGCTATCTTTAAAAATCGAATCTGATAATTACAAACCATTCCCTTTCAAAGATCCTAACATGAAAGTATTTACACAAGGAGTTATTGATTTTTGATTTAATTTTTGTCTGTAAACTAAGAACAGAGCATAATATTGACATGCACACAGATACATTCTCATACATATATTCATATAATCAGGAGATCAACATGCAACCCAATATCTCCAATTCAAACTCAAGATTATTGCATGAATCGGGGTTTAAACCAATTTAAAGCCTTTAAAAATCAAAATTGTTTACTCACCTTAATTTATGCAAACAGAGGTCCTGGATCTGCTTTTGAAAATTGAAGGTGATGATGCTTTGATAGCTTTAAAAACTGGAAGATATTAGATGATTCTTGCTGTTAACTTGGTTTAGATCAAGTTGTAACAGCAGTTAATGTTGTCGCAAGCTTATCTTCTTCCATTTATGTTTTTTTGAAGCTTTTGCTTATCTCAGATTGCTTCTAAATTTTGAAGGTAAAAAGAAGCTAAGTTTTGAGATAGTTTTAAACTGAGGAAAATTTGGGTCAGGTTCCTCTGAAAATATTTTTATTAAGAATGCCACTTGTTCTAGTGTATGATACTTAGGTGACAATTGTATTTACATCTATTCATTTATTTACAAATGTCTAACTTATTTTATATGCTTACAAACTTCCTAATACACTTTCATATTACTTTTCTTATGTTTAGTATTAATGAGTTAATGTCTTCATTAATAAATTTTAAAGTAAAAAAAGAAAGTATATTAAAAAGAAATAATCCTTTAGTTAAATCTTTTTTTTAAATTTAAACAAAAATATATTTTAAATAAATAATAAATTATCTTTGTTGTTAAGAAATATAAACTTTAAATTTCAAATATATATAATCTTAAAAGGAAAAAATGATATTGTTTTCCAATTGTACACTTATAAATAATTTATAAAACATAGTATTTTGAATCCCATTTATTTCTAAAATGTTTACAATTGAATTTCAAATCCAAATTTTATTTACTACAATATTTATTTAATAAGGCAATCATTCCTTATTTTTCTTTGAAATAAAAAATTTATATTATCAAAATTTATTTTGTTCAACTTCATTTATAAACATATCCAAATATATTCTAACTACCCAAGTTTTATTTGTTAAACCAAACAAAAAAAACAGCATTTCTGAAAATTAATCCCATTAATTATCAATTAACAAATACTCCCAAATCTGGGCTATCACATTCCTCCCCCCTTTGAATCTTTTCGTCCTCGAAAAGGAACAAAGCCAAAATTTATTAAAATGCTTAATATTAATTAAGTCACTTTTGATCATTTTTAAAATACTTTAAATCTATATAATTTTGCCAAAATAGTTTTATAAAAATATATTTTATAACTCGATGTTTCAACACGTCCATCGTGTTCTCACAGAAATTCGGTCATACGTTGATTGGGCGTAGGACTGAAAATCTATAAGTACTTAGCAGACCCATTTCAACACCCAGTGAAAATACTCGAAAAATAATTTTATTAAAAATATGGAAAACATTTTCAAAATAGAGGGCATATCTTTGGTGAGAATGCTTTGGAAATCATCACCCCCACCCACGGTCGCAGTTAACCCGATGGTTACGTTGTCATCCCGGCAAAATCCATAGATAGCTGTAGGCCTCCGCGCCCCTCGATTACGCCATGGAATCCGCTACAGATTGCAGTTACATCCGGGGTTACGTTGCCATCGTAGCAAAAGTCCATGTAACTGTAGGCCTCAACGCCCTCGAATTTCGCTGCTAAAAGAATGAAACCTATCCACTCCCACATAGGTCGTAGTCTAGCGATGTAAAATCAAACGTAGACTATTGGCTCTCAGTAGCACACACGACTTTCGCTATGTTACCATAGGTCATGGTCTACCGATATAAAATCAAACGCAGACTCTTGGCTCTCGGCGGCACACACGACTTTTGCTATTGTCTGCAGTAGATCACAGTGACATCGAGTTACACTCTCGTCACAATATACCCAAATGCCTCTGTAGGCCTCAGTGCCCTCGACTTTCACTACACACTACACATAATCCTCAAGAACTGTTTTGTCCGGACTCCTCACAGGATCAACTTTAGAACCCCCTTTTAGGGTTCAAGGCAGTACCAACCTATGGCACTCTTGGGAAGTTCATTTCAAGGGACCGCCTTTTTCCCCATAGCCATTTTCAAAACACTTTATACTATACACATATAGTATCTTCCAAATCATACACCTAGTCTGAATCTCAAATAAATCTTCTTTCTCAAAATCGATTATCCCAAAACCGATAATTCTCAAATTAGGCCTTTTCAAATTCCAATATTGATTTTACCCAAAAATCAAAAGCCTTTTCAAATCCAAAGGTTCCAAAAACCTTTCCAAAATCATCCTCATGAAATCCTTTATATATGTACATAGATATATATAATTTTGAAAAAATCTTTGGATCGTTTCAAACTTGTATAAAATCCCTTTTATACTTCAAATACTTTCAAAAATCCTTTCCTTGTGGCAGTAGATTCAACAATGAGAGATTTATCTTGTTTAACAAAGATATATAACTTTATTTATTCCAAATCAAATATTTAAATTTGATTACTCTATAAAGTCATTAACCATATTACTTACTGCCATAAAGTAAATTTCTACCATAGAAATATCCTATTTCTATTCTATTTCATCATATATTTCACAAAATATATTTTTACTTCAAAAATCATTTCACATTTCTTATCCACAAATTCCCAGTATCAATTTCATTCAAATCCGTACGATGTACACATATCATCTGTATGCTATACCAATCTGATCGCTCGCTCGATCACACAATTTCACTTCCGAACTAGTATCGTCCACCCGACTTCCTAGTGCGGACTCAGATCAGGTTTCTTGATAAAAAACCGTCATTCTCCTTACATAGCCATAACAATGGTAGAGAATATTCGGAACCAATCAACAACCCATACCCAGGTTCGCCGTCGAAAATCGAGTGAAAAATCCCAACTCGCATCGATATACTATCTCGAAATTCTATGCTCGAATCCAGATCAAATCATTATGCGAATAGAATAATATATGCACATCCTATATGTAACATCCCGCCTTTTCGCATGCTTTAAATCGACACACGTGCCAATTCAAACCATACGGAAGGGTGGATTGTTATGGGGTAAATAAGAAAAAAAACAGAGAAGAAATAAAAAGAAAATAGAATCTCACAGCGGAAGGATAAAATATAATAATCAATATATGGTTCATAAAACTTTACAAAACATTTGCTTCCTCTTTATACAATAAATATCAAAGTTCACATTCCAAAATATCAATGCAGCGGAATTAAATGTTGTAGTGGAATAATATACTAGATAATAGTAATACAACTCTTCGTCTTCGTCCTCCAGAGCTAAATCTTCAAATCCTGAAACGCTCGGACTGACCCGAGCGTATTTGGAAAGAAAAAAACACTCGAGTCAGAACTAAAAGATCTTATGTGAGTTAAATTAACAGAAATAAATATGAGTGCAGTAACTCAAGAGATGCTCGGGATTTACATCTCCTAAGGATCCGTTAAACTATTTACTATGTAGTATATTTCGCTATTATAATAGTGTCTAATTTAAAATAAACTTACTTCTAAATAGCGTTAAGGCTTTTCATTTTCCACCTTAACACGTAAAATGCCAATAGTCTATACAGTACCGTAATACCTCCTGATCGGGAGGCTACCAGAGGATACTCCATAGGTACGACACAAATAAAAACTCGTACAAGACGCGATAGGGTAGGTGACACGGCACAACTAGGCAATGCCAGGGTAGATATACCAATTATGCTTCCAGGTCGGTGGTAACGCGTAGCGCGCAGCTACCGCTCACCTCGAGCCACACCTCCAAATAAAATCAAAAGTGGCCACCGAATCAATCCAAAAGTCAAAGTAAAATATCGAAGGGATGTGTCCGATCAAATGTGCTACCTTATTAACCCGTCGATTGCTCCTGTTTTAGCCACCTTATTCCAACTCACGGGAGTCGGGTCCACGTATTTACCTTAAAGGAAACGCCACCACCATCCTACTTCATTCTGGAATCTCCACCGCGTACACGGTTGTTAAAGTGGTTTTCGAGGTTGGCAGAGAGTATGACAACTTTTGATCTCGGTCTCTTCAACAACCAAACGTTATTATAACACCACGGTCTTTAAAATAGTTTATAATTTAAAACTAGAAATGACTATCCATTTCAAAACCCATAAATACGATATCATTTCCTTTTAAAACCCAAATAAATATGATATCATTTTTTTTTCAAATATATTTCTTCTCCAAAATCATGCCACTTTAAAATTTATAATACCTCGAAACCAAATATTTGAATTTTAACTTTCAACATAATACTTCGAAATCCATAGTTTAAAACCATAACTTTCAAAACTTAAATGGTTTGGATATTCAACAGCATATAAAATAAAACAGTTTAATTAAAATTTCTTTAAAAGTAAATAATTTCCACGCCTTCACAATTTTTATTCACTTTAAATTCAGTCTAAACCCATAACCTTTATATCCTCTTTCAGTTTAAATAAAACACTTCGATTTTCAATATTTCAACTTTGAGTATTTAATGAATTTCAAAACTAAGGTTGGGGTTTCAAATCAACAATTCATTTTCCTATTAATTAGTTTGAAAGGTTTACATGATAAATCCATAACCATTTAAAATAAAACTAAATTTATTAACACTAAATATTTCCTTCCATTTATTTATACTAGAATTATTCATTAAATCCAGTTATAAATATCATACCTTTAAAATTTCCAATTTAAATAAGTTAACATCAACTTATGGAGTTAATATTTTTTTTAAATAAGCTCAATTCAAATTAAATTTCCAATTTATCTTTCAAATCTTAATTTTTTTGAATCATTAAAAATTCTATATATATACAAGATCTTAAACCTGTACTTAATCATATAATATAAATTATCAAATGCCATTTTTTCAACTTATTCATTTTTATGTAACAGATTTATGCATAGCTTAAATTCAACAATTTAACTATGTATGTATATATAAAATATATTTATATCATATCCAAATTTAATATTTATTAAACCGTATCATATCCAAACCATAAAATCATTTCAAAAATAATTATATATATATATATATATATATAAATATCGCGGCGCCTGTATATAATTTTCTATCCTATGGTCAAGTGATACAGATATTTATCATTTCAATCTGCAATTTAAAAAAATAAAAACGCGGTTGTATATCATTTCAAACCGCAATCCTGAATGAAATGAAAATACATGATAACTTGCAGTTTATATAAGATAGAACACATCATCCATTCACCCAATATCAATCATCAACCAATTTATTTGAATCATCATCAATTTAAACAAACATCAATATATAGCATATAAAATATAACAGGTAATAAATAACAGTCATTAACTTACAGTTTATATTCAAAAATAAACTTATTGACTGTTTAACTATCAGTTTATATGCAAATAAATAAATTTTAACTGTTAATTTATATGCAATAATAAAATTTATTAACAGTTAAATTAAATAAATGCGATTTAACAGAGATGATGAATAAAACATGCCAAACAGTCATAAATAAATTTCTACTCATATCTTAAGTCAATTTAACAGACATAGGAAATTTTAGAAGTTGTGAGTGGGTTAAAGCACTCACCTTTTGAGTTTAAATTGAATTCAAATCCAATTTAAACCCAAAAATTCAATGGTTTCCAAATCTGTCCAAAACAGAGTCATCAGATCTAGAATTTTATTACGATCCGAACAAAAAAAAAATCGCGTGTAAATCGGATCGTGTATGCAAAAGTTATTCGATTTAAACGATTTGAAATCTAAAATAAAAATTAAATAAAACTAACCCTATCAGAGGCCACGTCATCAAAGCCCTAAGCACGCTACAGTAGAGAAAACGCGCAACCCTTCTCCAGGTCGAAAACGAGCCGCCACCTTCAAACCCTATTCGCAATTTTCGCCGCCACCACGTTGCTTTTGGTTACGATCAGCCACCACCATTGCATTCTCGACGGCCGGCCGCCCCTCCTGCACCCACGACACGAATTCCGGTCACCCAAGTCGTGTTCGCCACCGCCACGTTCTTCGACCAACTCCATCAAATCCAAGCACCTCTGACATGGAGTAGCCGTATGGATTGAGAGCCCTAGTCGCCCTCTACCCAACGCAACCCTTCGATCGTTCTCAGGTCACCGATCCACCGTCCAATCCGTCAATAACATACAAACGGCCAAAAATTTATCGCTGATTTTAGGCCAAACCATAACTCGAATCGAGAAACAAATTGCAGATCTGAGTTGCGCTCGTCAAAAACTTCAACGTATATTTTTTTGGAAATTTTCTGAGGTGTTTGAATTTTTGACTTTTGAAAATTGAAAATGGATCTAGGGTTAGCAGCCATGGGGAAGAGGAGGAGCTGAGCAAATGAACATATAGCAAATGAGAATAAATGGAGGCTAGGGTTTACAGCTGAGTTTATATAGGTAGGTCAGAATTTGAATAGATGGATCAGGTTGGATATACGTGCTAGCTCCAAAGTGACCCAAAAAGCCCGTTCTGACTCCGTAACGAAATTGGGTAAACCCATATATCAAAATAGGTGTTTTAAAATATTCTGAGCGCGATGGAAAAAGTTTCACGTCCAAATTCGATCGTATGAAGAAGTTATGCTGAAATCAATAATTTCAAATTGATTTCAATTAAATCGATTTCAAGGCGTTTTGCGTTCGTACGATCAAACGACAAGTCCGATCGCTACGAAACTTGAAACCCTACAATAATTATCTTATACGGATCCGATGAAACTGGTTTCGTTGAAATCCGAGTAAGATGCCAAAATGGCTATTTTTTAAATTAATGAAATAAATTGATTAAATCCAATTTTATAATTTAAATTCTAAATTTGACACTTTTATCATATTTACAATTTCTTAAATCAAAATTCCAACAAGCTTAGATGTCAAAATTAAAGAAGGTAAATTTATAAATTTCAATATAAATCCTTAATTTCATTAAATTTCCAAATTATAAATAACATCCTAAAATTTCGTTTAGTTAAATAAATTAATTAGTATTCCATTCATTTCTGTCAAACAGATGGATTAAATATTGAATTCCAAATTATCACATAAATTCCTCATATTATCTTTATTTCAAATAACGAATTATTTACTATATCCAATCTCATTTAATTGCAATTAAATTCAATTATTGAACTTTAAGTTTCAATATAGATAAATAAATTCTGATTCCCATTCTTTAAATTCACTATTTATCCTATTACCATCCTGGGTACCATTTATTTTAATATATATATATATATATATATATATATATATATACACACACAGATACTTTAACATTTTCTAATTTTTTTATCTCAATTGCATAACATTAAATTTACCTTAACGTAACATTCAAAGATTGAATTTTATTTCAATTGATTACCTGTTTAAACCAATAACCTTTAATCCATTCCGGATTCTAAAAATTCCAATCAATAAAAACCTCACAATTTCTTATACAAATTTTGATTTCACAACATTTATTATATTTTTGTCAAATATATTAATTACAACTAAATGTCCTCTGCAAATTTATCTCTTAGTTTCACACTTTGTATTACCCAAATTACTATCTTGTATTAATTACACAATTTATCATACTTATTAAAGTAACGCTTAATAAATTCAACCCTATCATTACTCAACATTTAAACGACCGTTATTTCACTTTCCGTAAGTTAACATCCATTTATTTTGTTATCACTTATTGCAAATTCTAATTCCACTAACAAATAAGCAGGTAATTCATAATATGCGTTACAAAATTTGAATTAACCACTATTCATTATCATTTTACATTACTTACCTTGTATTAACATTGTTATTTATACTCCCTACCCAATTTCAACTAATATTCTAATGAATACATTTACTCTTTTCCGTTATGTTATAAATTATCAGCAAGGCACTTCTAATTATCTTTTATTGGTAAATGAGTGAATTTACTAGTAACCCACTATTACAACTTTTAATATACTTGTATATTTATTCTTCACACAACTACTACTTATCAAAATTTATAAATTTTTAACTTGCATTAACATTATTCCTAAATTTATTCCAATTACCGTTTACACTCTTTTATTGGACTAAATTAATTTAATATTTCCATTAATTTCTCATATTAAATTTTATATCCAGGTAAGAATCTTTTTTTCTACTTAATTCATTTGGATTTTATTCAAATTTCTATAAATAGGTTTTAAGTTATCATTTACATAATTTATTTTATCCTTCATTTTAACATTTATTTATCCCCTTTATTGTTTCTACTAAATTAATTACAGAAACCCTATTAAATAAATAAATTAAATTGCCGAAATTTACGGGTCGTTACACTATGTATTTATCTTCATTGATCACTAGCCAAATCAATCTCCTTTCTATTCACATTCACTTTAATTTTCATTCACTGATTCACAATCACTTCAATCCCATTTTGATTATCACCTCAATCCTTATCTCAATTGGGTAATTAATCATAAACAGTTTGAACTCTGTCCAGCTTAAATTTAGAAAATAGCTTGAAAAGTTAAAAATTAGATAAGTAGTTGGAAAATAATTATTAGTTTTGTAAAACAGCTGTAAAATAGTTAAGTAATGATAAAATAGTTATAAATAGTAATTAGTTATAAAACAGTTAAAACCAGTAATTTGTTTATAAAACAGTGGTTTCAAAAAAATTTATAAAATGAGTATAAAATAGTTTAGGATTTAAAAAGAAAGGCTGTATATATAAATAACTTGGAAAAATAAGTTTATATTAAAACAATTTATATTGAAAAATAGTCCAGAGTCAAATTGTTCAATTTCCAATCTCCATTCCCATCATTCATGTGATGATCCGTCTTTCAATATCCAGAAAGACAAATCATCATTAAGAAAAGAAAGAGATAGAAATAGAAAAGATAGAAAGAAAAGAACAACAATCATCAGAATCTCACAGCGGAAACGAAACAAAATATAATATTACACATATCCATTACATAGTTTTACATATCAGAGTACACAAAATAATACGACTTCATTACATCTGACATTTTAAGAGTTTGCCAAACCATACGACCCAAAATACAACATCAAAAGTCACTACAGCGGATAGAGATAGATAAGTACTTCTGAACTCCAGCTCCAGCTTCCAAAAAACATTCGCCAATCCCAACCTAATCATTTGGCTACTCATAAAAATTTGAGTACCCAAGAGTTTATGAAAAACAAAATAAGCTCCGGGTCAGACATGGGTCTGGTGTGAGTAAACAAGTTAAATTTATTTAACTTTAAAATTATTTGAAAACCAAACGTATCACGTAAGACTCCCCACAAATAAATACGGGTAAGTTTTTACCTTACGCTAACCAAAGCATTTGATAGAAAATCCAGTGATATTATAACAGGGTCTAGGGTTTTCAAAATAAAATGCAGAAATAGCTGGAATGCTTACATCTCACGTTCCAACATAGTTTGGCACAATCAAAACCGTACAGGCACTTATTGGAGATTGGATTCCATACAATGGCAGGGCTACTGGGTACCGCCCGTCACAGTACGGGGCCTAGATCACCGTACCGAGGACCACTCCCGATCCCCTGCAACACAAGGCTGGAACCATCCTTTACTGGACAGTCCCGAACAAGAAAACCCTGCAGTTGGGGCCAACAACCGCCCACACAGCCGAAATAATAAGGGTCTTCTAGACAGGGGAAAATCTCGTCCTACTTGGGCATGACCCACTTAGCCTTGCTGCACCTCCCCTGTTTTAGCCATTCCCAGTTGATGAGGCTTGAGGCGACGATTACCTTTAGAGAACACAACTCTTAAAATGCTCATCGTCCACCTGATGATGTTATAAAAGCATTCAATCCATACAAGTTCGTTCCGGGTTCGAACGAAACCGAAGGCATTATTTCGTTACACTCATTTTGGAATCACCCTCAGAGTTAACGACAATAATCCTTGCACTCTAAACTCCATCTCGATCTTCAGTTTGAGATGTCACGACCTAACGTTTAACTTGGATCGATGTGGTTTTCGGAAAATCAAATTTGACTCCCGATCTCGGTCTCATCGAAATCCAAACGTGTCTTAAAGGCCAAGTTGTTTGAAGATTTAAACAACTCAATTCAATTTTAAACATTGAATCCACACAGCATCATCCACAAATAATAACCAATATCTATCAAAGATATATACAATATCTCATTCCTGAATATCTCAAACTATCATCCAACAAATATCAACCAAATCCAGATATTCAATTCAAAAAAATCATCCATAAGCAAGCACATCTCTAATTCATATTATAATTAATTTAATTAATTCAAATTAAATTAATTACTTAAGAATTAATCACTTTACCTTGCTTAACCAATCATTAATTAATTAATAACAATCATTTAATTAATTACTCACTTCTTAATTAACCTCATTATCAATTAATTAATCTTTAATTAATAATCCTTTAATTATTAATTAATTATTTACACTAATTATCCATTATTAAACTTTATTAAAAATTAATCATGCCTTAATTGATCACTAATTAATCCTTAATTTACGACTAATTATCTTAATTAACTTCTTAATTAATTACAAATTTTAAATTAATTTATCTTAATTAATTATAAATTAATTAACCCTAATAATTTAATTAATTAACCCTAACCATTTAATTAATTAAGCCTTAACCACCAGTTAATTAACTATTACTTATAAATTGATTAATGTTTAATTACTTTATTAATTAACCTTAATCAATCAATTAATTAATTCTTAATTACTAATTTAATTAATTAATAATTACTTAATTAGTTACTAATTACTTATTAATTAATTTTAATTATTTAATTAATTATCTATTAACTATAATTTAATTTAATTCTTAATTATCCATTTATTAATCTATAATTAATTAATTAAACCTTTATAAATTAATTAATCTAAAATTATTAATTACTTTAACCTTAATTACTTTATTAATTAAAGTAAACCTTAACCATAAAATTTAATTAATTTTCAAAACAAAACAATTGTATTAATTACTAAAAATTATTACATATTTAAAACATTCCAATTTGTTTAAACTAATTACTTTTTAAAAGTTAAATTTAAATGAATATAAAATCATCTTAAACTCAACCATCGAAATATAAAATACTTTGAATTAAAAAGTTTAACATTTCACAAAGTAGTTTAAATAAAATTTTAAAGTTTTAAAACTTAAAACAAATTTATAAAAAAACCTTTTTAAAACATTACTTTTTTCGGGTTCGAACGACCCAATTTCGAACACTCAAGCCCGTCGTCTTCTTCTCTTCCTATTTCTTTAGCTAAGCTTCAACTAAAATTCAAACTTCAAAGCAAAGAACAGGAAGGAGGCAACATACTTGAACCCAGGCATGAGCAGTATTACCCAATCCCTACACGAGCCAAAACCCATACAACTCGATCATTGCTTCGGGTCACCATATCACCAATCCTTCCTGACACAAGCACTGACACGGTGCACGTGTACGTCGCGTCGACGTCGCTGCCACCATCAACGACACCACGCTCAAGCCCCACATCGACCACAAACACGTCTTCCACCATTGATTAGCCAACACGCGACTCCAATCAAAATCGAGATAATCACACCATTACTGGAACAGACCCCTCATCAGAAAACCCACCGTAACCACCAACCTTGACCATCGTTCGCCACGCAACCTCGGCCACATCACCGCACGGCCTCCACGCAGCTATCCCCAAGAACACTCGCGACTCAATCCAACAATCATTCCCAATCACGAAATTCGAATGCTACCCAAAACACTAAGCTTAAACCCTAATTTCCCAAAATTTTAATTCCCTGATGAATGATTTCCTATTCTACTATTTTTCACAGATTAATCCATCTCCATTACAACTTCAATCCAAAGCCCATCCTCTGGAACTTACTCAGTCGCCAGAATTTTGTCCAAAGACCAATTTTGGTCATCAACAAAAAACTTCCTCAAATTCAATTTAAAAATCCTGATTTTTACCTTAAAAATAATGTTTTACAAAGTAGATTCAAGATGTAAAATTGAATCAACAAGTTCCAAAACTTGATTTTATAACACCCTGATTCAGAAGATTTTTAAACAAATTCTTTTTGAATAACAATTTAAATCTTAATTCATGTTAAATAAACCTACTGCATTGAAGATTCAAACTTGATAGTGATTTGAAATGGAAATTTTGAACTCTATGTTTACATTTACTCTGTAATCTTAAAGATACAGAGAAGCATCAGTAAATTTTAAGCATGCACAGTTGAATTATAACATGTAAATGAAGATCTTACAGAAATAGGTACATGTAAGAATCAAACATATCTATCATTCATATGCAAACAATTTTTCTTACTTAAATTTTCTGATTTATAAATTTGCTCACCTGAATTATTTTTAAGCAGAGACCCAAAATTGAATTCTGGAAAAATGACTGCAGATTTTTAACTTGTAATTGCTTGATGATGTTGCTTTCCACTTTAATCAATCAGCACTTAATATGGAAGAGTTTTGAATTTTCCTTTCTAAAATTTGATTTTTTTCAGGAACCTTCATTTATTTGCCGATTTTTTCTGTAATTTGTTTGAAGATTTTTTTGTAATTTGTATTGCAGATTTGAAACTTTGAAACGAGGCTTGAATGTTTGATTAATTTAGGTTGAAAGAGTAGAAATTTATGAAGAGTAATTTTTCTTTCTTTAGAAAATGAGAATGGGAAAATTTAGAGGAAGAATATGAAATAGCCTTTTATATAAAAAATTTGTTTTGTAAAAATTTAAAGAAAATAAATTAAAATTGTGACACTTGTCATTATACATTGTTATCTTCTTAACACAGGTTATTAGTGTGCTTTAAATTATAACAAATGTAATCTTCATGCAAAAAGAATTTTTAGTTTTTATTAATTAATTTTCTAAATTTAAAATACATTTTTAATTCATATAAATCAATTCTTCTTACAGAAATAAATATAAATCAAATTTTATATTCTAAATAAAATCAAAGAAATACACTTTTAAAATCAAAGTATAATATTAAAATATAAATAACCCTACTTTGAAATTTCAATTTAACAATTCAAATTCAAATAAAAATTTCAAATTTAATTTAGAAATCAAATTTGATATGTATACAATGTTAACAAATCCATTTCCAATTGTATATATTAATTTTTAATTAAAATCAATATACATTTAAAATCCATTTATTATTATTGTTTTAAAATAACAATTTTGTTAATTTAAATTAATTTACTAAAATGATTATCACATTTAAATTAGTTTTGTAATTCCGGAATATCACATTCCTTCCCCTTTAAAAGAATTTCGTCTCCGAAATTTAAACAAAGGATAATCCAAAAAATTTCCATTTTATTTTAAGAATTCAAGCATACATATCATCCATACATAAGAAATTAACAAACAAAACATCCAAAGAGCAATACATCCAATAAAAACATCACTAGCTATCCGGACACATCCGGATAAGCCTTCCTAAAACCATCCCGAGTCTTCCAGGTACAATTTCTGGGATCCTCACTCCATTGGACTTTAACGAGCTTCACTATCTTGCTTATGAGTTGCCTCTCGTCTTGATCAACAATTCGAACAGGATGTCTGACAACTGATAAGTCCGGCTCAACCTCTAAGTCTTCCTACACGGCTGGCTCCACAATAAGAGATGGATCGTGTACATATTTCCGTAGATGAGATACGTGGAAAACATTGTGAATTCCAGCCATCCAGATTGGCAATCCAATCCTGTATGCTACAGTGCCAATCCTCTCGAACACTCGGAACGGACCAATATATCTCGGAGCGAGTTTTCCTGTCTTTCCAAATCTTACTGCTCCTTTAATAGGGGAAACTTTGACAAAGACTAAATCACCAATCTCGAACTCAAATTGTCTTCGTCTTTTATTTGCATATTTCTTTTGACGATCCTGAGCAGCTCTCATCCTTTTCTTGATAAGCTCGACTTTAGCAGATGCTTCACGGATTAGATCTGGTCCAAGCACAAGACGGTCTTTTGACTCAATCCAACAGGCTGGGGATCTACACGGTCTTCCATACAGTGTTTCATAAGGAGCCATCTTGATACTTGCTTGGTAACTGTTATTATAAGAGAATTCCACTAGATATAGATGGTCTTCCCACGATCCACCAAAATCCAATACACAGGCTCTCAGCATATCTTCTAGAATTCGATTCAGCCTCTCCGTCTGCCCATCTATCTGGGGATGATATGCTGTACTCAATCTCAAACTTATTCCCATAGCTGATTGCAAAGCCTCCCAGAACTTGCTAGTGAAGATAGGATCTCGATCACTTACAATACTGACTGGAACACCATGCAATCTCACTATCTCTCTCAAGAAAATTTCTGCCAGAGAAGCTGCAGTACGGGTTGCCTTAACTGGTATAAAATGGGCGCTCTTGGTTAGACGATCCACAATTACCCATATTCCTTCATTCCCCTTCTTTGTTCTAGGCAAACCGTCGGTGAAGTCCATCGAAATCATCTCCTACTTCCACATCGGGATCTCCAAAGGTTGTAACAAACCGGCTGGCTTCTGCTGATCTCCTTTAACTTGCTGGCAGATAGCACAACTATTAACGAATCTAGAAATATCCTTCTTCATACTCGACCACCAGAAAATCGTTCTCATATCTTTATACGTCTTTGAAATTCCCTGGTGGATACTTAGTCGGGAGCGATGACTTTCAAATAAGACTTCGTGTCTCAATCCATCTATATAAGGTACACACAAACGTCCATTAATCCTCAATGCCCCTTGATTGTCTATCTTGAAATCCGAATATCGACCATCCTTAGTTCCAAGAATCAGTTCTTCAAAATATCTATCCTCCATTTTCTTGCTTATGATTCTTTCCTGGAGAGACGGAACAACTTCCAAAAGAGATAGAGCTGCATTTCTGCTAAGAGCGTCTGCCACAACGTTCGCCTTTCCAGGGATGTACAAAATATCCAAATCATACGATGCCAAGAACTCGACCCATCGCTGCTGTCTTAGATTAAGATCTTTTTGAGAGAAAAGATATTTAAATGGTTTGTGATCCATGAATAACTCAAACTTTTCTCCTAAAAAATAGTGCCTCCATATCTTTAAAGCAAAAACAATGGCCAACAGCTCTAGATCATGCGTAGCGTAGTTCCTTTCATGTGGCTTCAATTGCCGACTTGCATACGCAATTACCCTACCATTTTGCATTTTCACGGCTCCCAATCCAACAATACAGGCATCAGTATAAACCTCAAACTTGCTCTTCCCATCTGGAATAGCCAATACAGGAGCACTTGTCAACCTTGCCTTCAGATTTTGAAAAGCCTCCTCACATTCAAGTGTCCACTTGAATTTAGCTCCCTTCCTTGTCAGCTTTGTTAGGTGAGAAGAGATCTTGGAATAATCCCTAATAAACTTCCTGTAGTAACTGGCCAGTCCTAGAAAACTGCAAACTTCTGTTGGTGTCCGAGGCTGCTTCCACTCCAAAATAGTCTCAACTTTCGCTAGATCTACAGAGATTCCCTCACCAGAAACAATGTGCCCCAAAATTTTTACTTCTGATTTCCAAAAATGGCACTTAGAGAACTTCGCCTTTAGCACATTCCTTCTCAGAGTTTCCAGTACTATTCTCAAGTGCTGCTTGTGCTCTTCTTCTGACTTAGAGTAAACCAAGATGTCATCGATGAACACCAAAACAAACTTATTCAAAACATCTCCAAAGACTCGGTTCATCAGGTCTACAAAGTAGGTAGGAGCGTTGGTTAACCCAAAAGGCATAACCAACCACTCATGGAAACAATTAGGTCCCCTAAATGCAGTTAAGGGAATACTGTCCTCAGCTACCCTTAACTGATGGAAGCCTGATGCTAAATCCAACTGAGAAAAGACTGAAGCTCCATGAAGCTGGTCGAAGAGATCATCAATACGCGGAAGTGGATACTTATTCCGAATGGCCACTTTGTTCAATTCAGATAGTCTACACAGAACCTTAGCGACCCATCCGACTTGGTAACAAATACCGGAGACGAACCCCAGCAAGAAAAACTGGGTCTAATCAAACCCTTCTCCAACAAATCTTGAGTTTGCTTCACTATTTCCTCCCTTTCCCTTGGAGCCATCCTTCTACTAGGTTGAATTACGGGTACTGCTCCAGGAACCAAATCTATGCGAAACTCTATTTCTCGGTGCGGAGGAAAACACTTAACTTCCTCAAATACGTCTGAGAAATCCTAGACTACCTCAATATCTTCAACCCCCTCTTGAGAAGTCTCAACTCCATGTAAAAGACTACTCAAGTGAATTCCAGAGTTATCACACATTACTACGGCAATCCTACGCAGATCAGTTTCCAACGAAACTGTTCTCTCATCACAATTTAAGACAGCCTTATATTTAACAAGCCAATCCATTCCCAATATAAGGTCAAAATCCTTAAAATCCAATACATAAGGGTCATAAGAAAACTATGGGACAAATAGGAGATTCTCAAATTCTTACAGATCCTATCTAATTTGGTTACCTCTCCTATAGGATTAGATACACAGGTGGGATTGTCTACGGTACTAGGGGTAAGAAAGAAATTCTCTACAGATTCCAGAGAAATAAAACTCAAAGAAGCACCAGAATCAAACAAAACTTTAATATATTTTCCATCTAAAAGTAAGGTACCTTCCAAAACTCCTTTTCCCTTAGACGAGTTTGATGGCGCACCTTCTAAAGCAAATACTTTGTTCTGCTGGTCTTTATGAAGGAGCGGGAAATCTTTAATCATATGTCCCGGTTGATGGCAGTTGAAGCAAAGTGACTTCTGAATTAAAGCTGAACCTGGCCCACTATAATGCTGCCGCTGTTGCTAAGACTCTCTTCTGGGACACTTATTCGCCAGGTGATCTTCTTGCTGACAAATATAGCATTTGCGTGGTCCATTGTTGTTTCCAGACTTCTTCTTGTTTTGCCTCTTCCAATTAGGATTGAATTTTCTTTTATTAGGGTTGGAAGAATTTCCTCCTGATGCAGCAACTCGTGCCAGTGATCTTTTATTCATCAAGTCCTTATATCTTAACGCCATATCAATTAGCTCCACAAAAGACCCTTTCAAGTGTGTTGTCATCCTTTCATGATACTCTGGCCTCAACCCTTGTACAAACATCTCGTTCTTTTTAAGAGGGGCGTCTATAAGTCCTGGACCATAGCAAGATAACTCGTTGAATTTAGTCTCATATTCAGCTATAGTCATGTTTTCTTGTTTTAGATTCAGAAAATCCTGATAAAGACAAGTCCTCCCTGTAGTAGGCATGAACTTCTCCTCAAACAACTCCTTAAACTCTTTCCAAGACATATCATCCTCTGAGACATTAGCTGTCACTGCATCCAACCAGGCTGCAACACCACTTTGTAATTGCCACGAAGCCATTATCCTCTTCAGCTCATCCGACAATTTCATGCTCTTAAAGATTTTCTCACACGAGCGAAGCTATGCTTGGATCTCTATTATAGTTTTCGACCCTTGGAATGGTCTTCCTCCAAGATTAACGAAGTCCTTGCATAATGCAGCAAAATTGACTGGAGATGGTACTGGATTAACAGCCTCATTATCAGTCTGTTCTCTCCAATTACTAGTTGATGCACTTCCTACAACCCTTCCCCTTCGGCCTCTTGAACTCATTCTGGCTACCTGAACAGGTAACCCAACCAATTTAGAAAGGGATATAGTTATTTAAGAAAAATTACAAATACACACTCTCAAGATAGATATTACTCCAGAGCCTGGGTGTTTCTCAACCTACGCTCTGATACCAACTATGACGACCCGTCTTTCAATATCCAGAAAGACGTATCATCATTAAGAAAAGAAAGATATAGAAATAGAAAAGATAGAAAGAAAAGAACAACAATCATCAGAATCTCACAGCGGAAACGAAACAAAATATAATATTACACATATCCATTACATAGTTTCACATATCAGAGTACACAAAATAATACGACTTCATTACAATTGACATTTTAAGAGTTTGCCAAACCATACGACCCAAAATACAACATCAAAAGTCACTACAGCGGATAGAGATAGATAAGTACGTCTGGACTCCAGCTCCAGCTTCCAAAAAACATTCGCCAATCCCAACCTAATCACTAGGCTATTATAAAAATTTGAGTACCCAAGAGTTTTGAAAAAATAATAAGCTCCGGGTCAGACATGGGTCTGGTGTGAGTAAACAAGTTAAAGTTATTTAACTTTAAAATCATTTGAAAACAAAAGGTATCACGTAAGACTACCCACAAATAAATACGGCTAAGTTTTTACCTTATGCTAACCAAAGCATTTGATAGAAAATCCAGTGATATTATAATAGGGTCTAGGGTTTTCAAAATAAAATACAGAGATAGCTGGAATGCTTACATCTCACGTTCCGACATAGTTGGGCACAATCAAAACCGTATAGGCACTTATTGGAGATTGGATTCCATACAATGGTAGGGCTACTGGGGTACCGCCTGTCACGGTACGGGGCCTAGATCACCGTACCGTGGACCACTCTCGATCCTCTGCAACACAAGGCCGGAACCATCCCTTACTGGACAGTCCCGAACAAGACAACCCCGCAGTTGTGGCCAACAACCGCCCACACAGCCGAAATAATAAAGGACTTCTAGACAGGGGGAAATCTCGTCCTACTTGGGCATGGCCCACTTAGCCTTGCTGCACCTCCCCTGTTTTAGCCATTCCCAGTTGATGAGGCTTGAGGCTACGATTACCTTTAGAGAACACATCTCTTAAAATGCTCATCGTCTACCTGATGATGTTCTGAAAGCATTCAATCCATACAAGTTCATTTTGGGTTCGAACGAAACCGAAGCCATTATTTCGTTACACTCATTTTGGAATCACCCTCAGAGTTAACGATAATAACCCTTGCACTCTAAACTCCATCTCGATCTTCAGTTTGAGAGGTCACGGCCTAACGTTTAACTTGGATCGATGTGGTTTTCGAAAAATCAAATTTGATTCCCGATCCCGGTCTCATCGAAATCCAAACGTGTCTTAAAGGCCAAGTTGTTTAAAGATTTAAACAATTCAATTCAATTTTAGCATTGAATCCACACAGCATCATCCACAAATAATAACCAATATCTATCACAGATATATACAATATCTCATTGCAGAATATCTCAAACTATCATCCAGCAGATATCAACCAAATCCAGATATTCAATTCAAAACAATAATCCATAAGCAAGCACATCTCTAATTCATATTATAATTAATTTAATTAATTCAAATTAAATTAATTAATTAAGAATTAATCACTTTACCTTGCTTAACCAATCATTAATTAATTAATCACAATCATTTAATTAATTAATCACTTCTTAATTAACCTCATTATCAATTAATTAATCTTTAATTAATTAATAATCCTTTAATTATTAATTAATTACTCTAATTATCCATTATTAAACTTGATTAAAAATTAATCAGTCCTTAATTGATCACTAATTAATCTTTAATTTACAATTGATTAATCTTAATTAATTTCTTAATTAATTACAAATTAGAAATTAATTTATCTTAATTACTTAATTAATTATAAATTAATTAACCCAAATCGTTTAATTAATTAAGACTTAACCACCAATTAATTAACTATTAATTACAAATTAATTAATGTTTAATTAATTTATTAATTAACCTTAATCAATCAATTAATTAATTCTTAATTACTAATTTAATTAATTACTAATTACTTAATTAATTAATTACTAATCACTTATTAATTAATTTTAATTATTTAATTAATTATCTATTAATTATAATTTAATTTAATTCTTAATTATCCATTTATTAATCCATAATTAATTAATTAAACCTTAACAATTAATTAATCTAAAGCTATTAATTAATTTAACCTTAATTACTTTATTAATTAAAATAAAACTTAACCATAAAATTTAATTAATTTTCAAAACAAAACAATTTTATTAATTACGAAAAATTATTACATATTTAAAACATTCCAATTTGTTTAAACTAATTACTTTTTAAAAGTTAAACTTAAATGAATATAAAATCATCTTAAACTCAACTATCAAAATATAAAATACTTGTTTAACATTTCACAAAGTAGTTTAAATAAAATTTTCAAAGTTTTAAAACTTAAAAAAAAAAATTAAAAAAATCTTTTTAAAACATTACTAGTTTCGGGTTCGAACAACCCAAATTCGAACACTCAATCCCACCGTCTTCTTCTCTTCCTATTTCTTTAGCTAAGCTTCAACTAAAATTCAAACTTCAAAACAAAGAAGGGGAAGGAGGCAACATACTTGAACCAGGCACGAGCAGTATTACCCCGAGCCCTACACGAGCCAAAACCCATACAACTCGATCATTGCTTCGAGTCACCACATCACCAATCCTTCCTGACATAAGCACTAACACGGTGCACGTGTACGTCGCGCCGACGCCGCCGCCACCATCAACGACACCATGCGCAAGCCCCACGTCGACCACAAACACGTCTTCCACCATTGATTAGCCAACACGCGACTCCAATCAAAATCGAGATAATCGAACCATTACTGGAACAGACCCCTCATCAGAAAACCCACCGTAACCACAAACCTCGACCATCGTTCGCCATGCAACCTCGGCCACATCACCGCACGGCCTCCACGCAGCTATCCCCAAGAACACTCACGACTCGATCCAACCAATCATTCTCAGTCACGAAATTCGAATGCTACCTAAAACACTAAGCTTAAACCCTAATTTCCTAAATTTTTAATTCCCTAATGAATGATTTCCTATTCTACTATTTTTCATAGATTAATCCATCTTGATTACAACTTCAATCCAAAGCTCATCCTTTGGAACTTATTCAGTCGCCAGAATTTTGGCCAAAGACCAATTTCGGTCATCAACAAAATACTTCCTCAAATTCAATTTAAAACTCCTGATTTTTACCTTAAAAACATGTTTTAAAAAGTAGATTCAAGATGTAAAATTGAATCAACAAGTTTCAAAACTTGATTTTATTATATTATTAAAAATTTCCACTGTAACACCCTGATTCAGAAGATTTTTGAACAAATTCTTTTTGAATAACAATTTAAACCCTTAATTCATGTTTAAATAAACCTACTGCATTGAAGATTCAAACTTGATAGTGATTTGAAATGGAAATTTTGAACTCTGTGTTTACATTTACTCTGTAATCTTAAAGATACATAGAAGCATCAGTAAATTTTAAGCATGCACAGTTGAATTATAACATGTAAATGAAGATCTTACAGAAATAGGTACATGTAAGAATCAAACATATCTATCATTCATATGCAAACATTTTTCTTACTTAAATTTTCTGATTTATAAATTTACTCATCTGAATTATTTTTAAGCAGAGACCCAAAATTAAATTCTGGAAAAATGACTGCAGATTTTTAACTTGTAATAGCTTGATGATGTTGCTTTCCACTTTAATCAATCAGCACTTAAGATGGAAGAGCTTTGAATTTGCCTTTCTAAAATTTGATTTTTTTTTCTGGAACGTTGATTTATTTGCAGATTTTTTCTGTAATTTGTTTGCAGATTTTTCTGTAATTTGTTTTGTAGATTTGAAACTTTGAAATGAGGCTTGAAAGTTTGATTAATTTTGGTTGAAAGAGTAGAAATTTATGAAGTTTAGATTTTGTAAATGGAAGAGTAATTTTTCTTGCTTTAGAAAATGAGAATGGGAAAATTTAGAGGAGTAATTTTTCTTGCTTTAGAAAATGAGAATGGGAAAATTTAGAGGAAGAATATGAAATAGCCTTTTATATAAAAATTTTGTTTTATAAAAATTTAAAGAAAATAAATTGAAATTGCGACACTTGTCATTATACATTGTTATCTTCTTAACACATGTTATTAGTGTGCTTTAAATTGTAACAAATGTAATCTTCATGCAAAATGAATTTTTAGATGTTTTTATTAATTAATTTTCTAAATTTAAAATACATTTTTAATTCATATAAATCAATTCTTCTTAAAGAAATAAATATAAATCAAATTTTATATTCTAAATAAAATCAAAGAAATACACTTTTAAAATCAAAGTATAATTTAAAATATAAATAACCCTACTTTGAAATTTCAATTTAACAATTCAAATTCAAATAAAAATTTCAAATTTAATTTAGAAATCAAATTTGATATGTACACAATTTTAACAAATCCATTTCCAATTGTATATATTAATTTTTAATAAAATCAATATACATTTAAAATCCATTTATTATTATTGTTTTAAAATAATAATTTTATTAATTTAAATTAATTTATTAAAATGATTATCACATTTAAATTGGGTTTGAAATTCCAGAATATCACAATTCAATTTAAATTTCCATTTCTATCTAAATTGATTCAATTCCAATTTGAATTGTTCCCAATTCCAATCAATTGCCAATTTCCAATTAACTTCCAATTTCAATTCAAATTAAGTTAACCACCATTCTCATCCCAAATTCAAATCAACTTCCTATTTGAATTTGAACTCATTCAACTTCAATTTCATTTCAAAATAATTCAATTTGAATTTTTAAACTTATACATCTTCAATCACAATTCCAATTAATTCAAATCAAATCCAGTTTGAATTAATTTAATTTAAATCTCAACTTTAAATCATCTCGAATTATAAATTCGAGTTATATTTTAAATGTTGATTTAATCCTTTAAATCAAATCAACTTATATCTTAATAATGGATATATTACCATACCCCATTTCTTTATTCATTTAAACAAATCCAATTCACAATTTTAAAGATTATTAATAACAACATGATGATATCATTCAAATTATTTTAAACATCCATCCATTTCAATTTCCAGATCTCAAACCCATTTTGAGATTACACAAACTCCCAATTCAAATCAACCATTTAACTTCCTAAGTTAAATCCCAATTTCATTTTGAAATTTCCATATCAGTTTGTTCGTTCAAATTTATTAACTTTTTCTAAGTTAAATTTAATTTAAATCCCGTTAACCTTACTCAATTTTGAATTCCCACTTCAAATCTCCAAATTCTTTCCCACTTATAAGTTCAAAACTTATGTCATTTGGGTTTTATATCACACTTCAGGGAAAATCAAAGCTCGTCACTTTAGAGTTTATTTCAAAATATTATGTATATCCACACATATATATACATATTTACTTCTTGGCCCACTAAAACAAATTTTAAAATTTAAACCACCTTTGGTTTTTGAATTCAAAACAAATTCCTTTAAAATTTTAAACAACTTCTTATTTTAAAAATAAGATTAGTTTCACAAATATTCCGAATAATATTACTTATCATTCCTTTTAACAATTTGAAAAAAAAATTCAAATGTTTTTTAATCTTAGAATTCAAACTTCACAATTTAAAACCTACTTCAATTTACAAGTCATACTTATCCAAATGTTTTACTTCCTTAAAACATTTCATTTTGCTTCCTAATTAATACACATTTCATTATTAAACACAACAATCATTTATGACAATAACCAAGATTATCATATCTGGAAACCAATTCATTATTATCTTATTCTAAAACTCCTTCCCAAATTCAAGATTTAAATTTCAGTTTGAATCCATTTCAAACTCATTTAAGTTCAATTTGGTTGTATTTCTATTACTACTTAATTTAATTCCAATTTAACAACTAATTACCTTAATATTTGTCAGAAAGAAATATTGCTTTATATATTAAAATATATTCTTATATAAAATCATTTAAAATCATTATATAAGAAAATAACAAGTATGCTCTCATATATATATAAACTCAACTCATTCTAGGGTACCATTGACCCTATTTTTAATGAGTAATCCCACCAGAGCTAAGGCTCTCGCTTAACCTTCCGCTCTGATACCAAATGTAACGACCCGGAAATTTCGATCCTGAAAATTCCAGATAGTTAGGAAAAGAAGAAAGAGAAAGAAGAAGAAGAAACAGAAAAACCAACTCAGAATCTCACATTCGCAGCGGATAAAGTATAATATCAAATAATAATAGTTATACAAAGGAAAACTATACTTATCAAATTACATTTTAATACATCAGAGTTACACATTTCACAATCACTGGACAGTTAAAATAACTTGTCCCAAATATACAACAGCATAACACAGCGGATACACTAAATACGTTCCTGCCATCCAGCTCGCCTCCTGAGCTCCAGAACGTCCTTACGTAAAAATCTGTAATACTCGGTCTGACCCGAGCATTACATCAAAGTAACACCCAGGTCAGGCTGGAAACCAGCGTGAGTAAACCCATCTAACATGAATGACAAAAGCATACAAACTATATATAATACCCGGGTAACTTGTATCAAATACGAGTTCACAAATTGTTATAGGCATTACTTATTTCACTCACAAATCTCTAAGTACCAAAACTTAGATTAAATAGTCCAATTTACTTAAATCATTCCATTCCAGTTTATTGATTTCACATATCAATCTATAAAGAATCGAAGTGGTTTCGGGTATTTGGTAATACCCAACTCCGGTCTCTTTGAATCTAATATCATCTTAACCCAAGCTATTCAAATGAAATACAATTCAAACTTTAAATATATGATGTTACTTTTCACAGCAATTCATAATTTATAGATAATCACATTATCACCGTCCATCCAACATATCATATCACAAAGCAATTCATATTAGAGATATCAACCAATTCAAAGCACTCATCATCATTCAATCATTCATAAGCAAGATAAATTAGTCATACCATTTCTAATTAATTTAATTAACTAGCAATGAATTAAATTAATTACTTATTACTTAAAAATCTTGCTTATTTAAATTAATTAATTATATCCAATTAATTAATCATCCCTTAATTATTTATCTTGATTAATCATTCTTTAATTACATTAAGTACTTCGCCTTTAAATTAATTACACAAATTAATTATTCTCAAACCCATCACATTACTTAACCTTTACTTACCATCTTAATTAACTACCAAATTAATTATTCGATAATCACATTGATTAATTATCCTTTAATTAATTCACGCTCATTAATTAACTAATCCTTAATAAATTTCCTTAATTGATCAATCCTTTAATTATAATTAAGTAATTAATTCTTAATTACTTCCCTTAAGTAATTAACCTTTAATTAGTAATTAAATTAATTAATCCTTATCAAATTTATCTTTTAACTACTTACATTAAGTAATTATCATTTAAGTAATTAACCTCTAATTACTTTGATTAGTTAATCTCTAATCACCAATTCATTATTTTCTAATTACCGGTTAATGAATTTCTGTTGATTAATCAATAACTCTAAACAATTGATTGATTAATCCTTGATAACTTCCCTTAATTTATAACTCCTTGGTTAATAACCAATTAATTAAATAATAAATCTTAATTAACCAAACCTTAATTAATTTTATGATAATTCATTTATCTTAATTACTTATTAATTTCATCCTTGCTTAATTACATTGGTTATTATCCTTACTAATTAAAATTAGAATAAATCACCCAATTTTAAATCAACCAAACAATTTCTATTTAGAAAAATAGTTAAGGAAATTTAAACTTGACTCGGGTTATTCTTTAAACTTTAAATCTCTAGTTAAAATATCTTACAGACCTAATTAACTAAATTTCTTTTTGCTTAAATCTACAATTACTCGATTCTTATCATCAGGTCATGTTCCTACCATACAAACGTGGCTACCCATCAATTCTCTCACCCGAGCTCTACTCTAAAGCTTCCCAAGTCAAACTTCGATTAACTTGCGCACGCATCCGATACAACTCGCTTCTTCCCCGATGCCAAACACACAGCCTTCAGATACACGAAGTCACGTGTGCACGTGTACACGTCGCCAGACGCTGCTCCGATCATCCACGTCATCGCCGCGAGTCATCCCAAGCCTCACTACCGGATTCCGACCATAAATGCTTCAGTTCGAACTCGAAAGCAAGATCGAGTCAGTGCGCACCTAAACCAAAATGAACCATCACCTAAAAGCTTCCCAAACTACCACCTCCGGCCACCAGAAACATCACCACTCCGATCAATACTTCATCATAGGCCCACAGACCTATTCCCCTACTTGCGATCAAGACCGAGGTCCTGTTAACGTCGCGATGATCCCGGAATCAAACATGATTAAAACCCAGGTTATGCCCTAGTTCGCCAAATTCTCGCCTCCTCCGTGATAAATAGGACCAGTCACCATTTTTGCCAACCTCGACGAACCCCCAACTTACTTCATCCGCGTCGTGATCATCGGAAATTGATAGCCCCTAAATTCACTTTCAATTCAAGCTTAAAAATTTTGATTTTTCCTTCAAAAATCATTTTTCCCAATATTGAATCAGATCGTATAAACAAAACTTGAGATTAAACTACTTTAAGTTTCGATTTAAATTGACTTACCACTATAAATTCCAATTTTTGTCAACAATACTTTATGGATATGCTTGAAACTATCTTTAAAAATCGAATCTGATAATTACAAACCATTCCCTTTCGAAGATCCTAACATAAAAGTATTTACACAAGCAGTTATTGATTTTTGATTTAATTGTTGTCTGTAAACTTAGAACAAAGCATAATACTGACATGCACACAGATACATTCTCATACATATATTCATATAATTAGGAGATCAACATGCAACCCAATATCTCCAATTCAAACACAAGATTATTGCATGAATCGGGGTTTAAACCAATTTAAAGCCTTTAAAAATCAAAATTATTTACTTACCTTAATTTATGCAAACAGAGGTCATGGATCTGCTTTTGAAAACTGAAGGTGATGATGTGTGATGACCCGCCCTTCTACTACCAGAACGACGTATCATCATTAAGAAAGAAAGGGATGAGAAAATAGAAAAGATAGAGAAGAAAGAACAACAACATCAGAATCTCACAGCGGAATGGAACAAAATATAATATATCACTTAAATATTTAAAAGTTTTACATATATCAGAGTTATACAGATAATACATCAATACTAGACAGTTATAAACACCTGTCTAGTTAATACAACCCAATACAATACAACTCAAACGATATGACTCAGAGATACCAACACAGCGGAACTATATATATATATATATATATACACAACGCTGAAGCCTCCTGCTCCATTGCTCCTCCAGAATTCGTCAAATCTAACCTGAATCCCTTGGCTACCCGTAAAAATTTGGGTACCCGAGAGTTTATGAAAAACAAAAATAAACTCCGGGTCAGACATGGGTCTGGTATGAGTAAACAGTTTAAAGTTGTTTACTTTGAAAACATTTGAAAATAAAGGTATCACGTAAGACTTCCCACAAATAAATACGGGTAAGTTTTTACCTTACGCTAACCAAAACATTTCATAGGAAATCCAATGATATTATAATAGTGTCTAGGGTTTTCAAGTAAATAGAAAATAGCCAAAATTGTTACATCTATTAAATTCCAGCTACTAGCCACAAAAGTGGGTAATACAAATCAAAACCGTAGGGTCTCGTAGGGAAAATGGATTTCCAACAATGGCAGGGCCACTGGGGTACCGCCCGTCACAGTACGGGGCCTAGATCACCGTACCGAGGATTACTCCCTTCATCCCCTGCAACACAAGGCCGGAACCATTCCTTACTGAACAGTCCCGAACAAGATAAACCCCGCGGTTGTAGCTAGCAACCGCCCACTAAGCCGAAATATAAAAAGGGACATCTAGACAGGGGAAATATCTTGTCCTGCTTGGGCATGACCCACCTAACCTTGCTGCACATCCCCTGTTTTAGCCATTCCCGGTTGATGAGGCTTGAGGTTACGATTACCTTTATTGAACATTATTCTTAGAATGCTCATCGTCCGCCTGACAATGTGTTGAAAGCATTCAATCCATACAAGTTCGTTCCGGGTTCGAACGAAACCGAAGGCATTATCTCGTCACACTCATTTTGGAATCACCCTCAGAGTCAACGACGATAACCCTTGCATTTTGAAAACACCATCTCGATCACCAATGATAAATCACGACCTATCGTTTAATTTGGATCGATGTGGTTTTCGGAGAATCAAATATGATTCTTCCGATCCTGGTCTCATCGAATCCAAACGCCATTTTAAGGGCCAAGTTGTCTAATTAACTTAACAGTTTAAATAAATTAAATTCAACAATTGAATTAATATAGCATTTATCACAGATAAAACATATACAAGCATCATAGATATAACATAACATATCACAGAACATCACAGAATATCATCAATTTAAACATCACAAATCAGATATTCTACTCATCCATCCATAAACAATTACTCTTAAATTCTATTTGTAATTAATTCAATTTAAAATGAATTACCCGAGAGTTAACCTCTTAACTCTTTTTATTAATTAACAATTTATTTTCTATTTCATTTCAAATCATCTAATAAATGATTTCTTAATTAACTATTAAATCCTAATTACATAATTATTTATTTCACACTATCAATTACTTAATTTCTTCTTAATCCAGTTATTTACTTCAATTAATCATTTAATTAATAGTCTTAATTATTGATTAAACTTAAATATTCCATTTAATTACTGCTAATTACTTACTTAACCATTTATTTACTCTTAATTAATTTACTCGACTAATCAACTATTAGTCATTCATAAAATTGACTTTAAGTAAATAATTTCCAAATTTACCCCTTCTCTTAATTATTTACTCGATCTTTGCCTGTGAAGCAATTACTCTCAATCAACTTCCACCAAGAATTAATCTACCGTTAATTCTAATTTAAAAGTAATTGTTAATGATTTATTTATCTTATTGTTCAACTTCATTAAATATGTAAAAGTCTTCTTTTAAATTGTATAATTAAATATAGTATTAACCACAACATTAATTTATTGGTTAACCCATTACTTAATTTGAATTAATTCCATGATTAAAATAGCAGCTAAGATTCTCAACCATTGTGAAACATTACTTCCACACTAAATCTCGTATTTAATTGTATCTAAATTTTGTTAAACACTTCCACAAAATACAACAGTTCAATGAACCCGAGACTTCCCTATCCTCGCTCGAGTGTTCCTTCGAGTTTCCCACGCAACTACCTGAGTCGTCTCTGTACAACATCTTCTTCTTCATTATATATTTCTTCCTTCAGTAATTAAGTTCAGGAAAACCCAAAATAGCATTAGACCCTTACACTCGAACGCGAATCCGGAGCAACACTCAAAACTACACGCGCACAACTCGGGGAAAGTGATCACGCGACCCTTATGGCACTTTAACTCGACATCCATCACCACCGTGCACGTGCACGGTGGTTCGCCTTGCCTCCGGCGACCCACGACAGTCCCCACAAACCCCAAACCGACCTCTCATACGAATACGATACCCAAATCATCTCGATTCGGTCGAAGGCAAAGAATTGCCTGAAGCTCGACCATGCGGCACCAACCCCTTCCCAAAAATTTCCTCGTGCGGCCACCACCCATCACCGGAGGTGATGAAACCTCACCAGTACGTCGCTCACACCCCTACCTACCTCCACTAAAACTCGCGTTCCACTCGGTTTACTTATGATGCTGAAATCAAATTTTTACAGAGCATACAAAACATTCACACTAAGACCCTACTCTTGATTCAATCCCAAAATCCCTACATTCGAGAATTTTTTTGACATTTTTCTTGGATCATATGGTTTAAACTCTTGCTTCCTGTAAATTTACAGAAGCTAAAATTGACTCAAACTTCCAGAATTGACACAAACCCCACTTAGTTTCATTTTAAAACTGCACCTTTGATCTTTACTTAAAAATCAAGATTTTTATATTAAAAATCATAATTGTGTTTATGAAAACTAAATATAATATTGGATTTTCAATTTTCAACACTTGAATTTTTAACCTTGATTTTCTTTTTAACTTGTAGTTCGAATACAGAGTTAATGTCATACTGTTAATTTCCAACATGTTTTGCAGACTTTGTTTTCATACAAACAAACTTGAATTATCCCACTAACACATCCAAATGGCTATATAAATATGTTTTGTAAATTTATTTGCTTTGTTTTGTACAAAATTTAAAGTACTGATCAAGAACAACTATGCAAACATTCAGTGTAAACTGACATATACAAAACAGTATGCTCAAACTACTTCAACACATATCATAAATAAACAAACATATAAACTAAAGTTGAAATTAGTTCGTCTACTCACATAAAACTGTTGAACAGAATTGATGTTGAAGAATTTGCAATTGAATTTTCTGAAACTTCCCTGTTGGTTTTGCTGTTGAATTTAAATCTAAGCTTGCATAACAAATCAATATTTTTCTCAGATTTGCCTGTGGTTTTTTTGATCCAGTTCTCTTTTTTTCTATATATATAAATGAGCATATTATATAGGTGTATATATAAGTTAAAGCTACTTAGCAGGTTGAACCTAGACAGTTAATATTTGCATTGTCCTTTCCTCTCTTTTATTGGTTAAATATATATACTTGCAGTATGAAATCATAAAGGGATTTCGGCTATAGTACTTGTTAAACAATATGTTATGCTAATTAATGCCTTTGCTCTTAATTATGACAACATGTAATAAATGTTTTACTGATACTTATTTTGTTTTGTACAAAGATATTTCTTTTATTTCGGCTAGCATATCCTATAAGACACAGCTTTGATTTTTATTATATTTGAAGTGAAAACCTGTTTTTCTCATGCCTATAAGCTGTATAACAGCATATATATGTTTAGTACAGAAATGTGTTACAGGTTATCTCTATAGCTTATGCATTTAACATGTCTACATGATATTCAACAATGTAAAAGGCTTTGGTTAAAAGGTTTATGTTATACAAATGAGTTTTATAGGTTATTATCTTGACTAAATTAATTTTATTCTATTTGTACTTCAGATTTCCAGGTATTAGATTCATAATATTTCATATGTAAAGTTTATATTCCTAGTTATAACTTATATTCGTATATTTATATTGTTAGTTATATTTTATATTTTAAAATTTTTGGTTTATACTTATGTTTATAATTATTATTCATACTTGTTTTTCCATGTTATGTTTAATATTACTATGTTAAATATTTCCATGTTTGTTTAATTTAAATTTCATCATCTTAAAAACTAACATTGTATCCATATAAATTATCAAATAATAAAATGTTAAATCTTTGATTTGATTTTATTGAATAAGACAAATCTTGTTTAATGGTTTTGAAGCATTAAATTTTAAATTTGTCAAATCAAACTTTCTTTTATAAACATACATAACTGTTAAATATCCAAGATCTCATTAATTTAAACATTGATAAGCTTATATTAAATTGAAATTAGATTAAATATTCATTAAAATATGCTGTCAAGATTCCGGGTCGTTACATGATGCTTTGATGGCTTTAAAAACTAGAAGATACTAGATGATTCTTGTTGTTAACTTGGCTTCAGATCAGGTTGTAATAGCAGTTAATGTTGTCGCAAGCTTACCTTCTTCCATTTGTGATTGTTTGAAGCTTTTGCTTATCTCAGATTGCTTCTAAATTTTGAAGGTGAAAGCTAAGTTTTGAGATAGTTTTAAACTGAGGAAAAATCGGGTCAGGTTCCTCTAAAACTATTTTTATTTTTATATTTTTAATTTAAATTTTAATTTAAAAGAAGAATGCCACTTGTTCTAGTGTATGATACTTAGGAGACAATTGTATTTACATGTATTCATTTATTTACAAATGTCCAACTTGTTTTATATGCTTACAAATTTCCTAATACACTTTCATATTACTTTTCTTATGTTTAGTATTAATGAGTTAATGTCTTCGTTAATAAATTTTAAAGTAAAAAAAAGAAAGTATATTAAAAGAAATAATCCGTTAGTTAAATCTTATTTTTAAATTTAAACAAAAATATATTTTATAAATAAGAAATTATCTTTGTTGTTAAGAAATATAAACTTTAAATTTCAAATATATATAATCTTAAAAGAAGAAAAATGATATTGTTTTCCAATTGTACACTTATAAATAATTTATAAAACATAGAATTTTTAAATCACATTTATTTCTAAAATGTTGACAATTGAATTTCAAATCCAAATTTATTTACTACAATATTTATTTAATAAGGCAATCATTCCTTTTTTTGCTTTGAAATAAAAATTTTATATTATCAGAATTTATTTTGTTCAACTTCATTTATAAATATATCCAAATATATTCTAACTACCCATGTTTTATTTGTTAAAACAAACAAAAAAAAGCATTTCTGATAATTAATCACTTTAATCATCAATTAACATATACTCCAAAATCCGAGCTATCACATTCCTCCCCCCTTTGAATCTTTTCGTCCTCGATAAGAAATGAAGCTAGAATTTATTAAAATACTTAATATTAATTAAATCACTTTTGATCATTTTTAAAATATTTTAAAATCTATATAATTTTGCCAAGATAGTTTTATAAAAATACTTTTTATAAATCAATGTTTCAACACGTCCATCCTCATTCTCACAGAAATTCGGTCATATGTTGATTGGGCATAGGACTGAAAATCTACAAGTACTTAGCAGTCCCATTTCAACACCTAGTGAAAATACTTGAAAAATAATTTTATTAAAAATATCGAAAACATTTTGAAAATAGAGGATATATTTTTGGTGAGAATGCTTTGGAAATCATCACCCCCATCCACGGTCCTAGTTTACCTGATGGTTACATTGTCGTCCCGGCAAAATCCATTGATAACTATAGGCCTCCGCGCCCCTCGATTACGCCATGGAACCAGCTATTGATCGCAGTTACATCCAGGGTTACATTGCCATCGCAGCAAAAGTCCAAGTAACAGTAGGCCTCAGCGTCCTCAAATTTCACTACCAAAAGAATGAAACTTCCCCACTCCCACATAGGTCGCAGTCTACCAATGTAAAATCAAACGTAGATTGTTGGCTCTCAGCACCACACACAACTTTCACTATGTTACCATAGGACGCAGTCTAGCGATATAAAATCAAATGCACACTGTTGGCTCTTAGCGGCACACACGACTTTCGCTATGTTCTGTAGTAGATCGCAGTGACATCGAGTTACACTGTCATCACAGCAAACCCAAATGCCTCTGTAGGCCTCAGCGCCCTCGAATTCGCTACACACTACACATAATCCTCAGGAACTAGTTTTGTCCGAATTCCTCACAGGATAAACTATAGAACACCTCCCTTAGAGTTCAAGGCAGTACCAACCTATGACACTCTTGAGAAGTTCATTTCATGGGAGCGCCTTTTTCCCCAGTTCCATTTTCAAAACACTTTATACTATACACATATGGTATCTTCAAAATCATACACCTAGTATGATTCTCAAATGAATCTTCTTTCTCAAAATCGATTATCCCAAAATCAATAATTCTCAAATTAGGCTTTTTTAAATTCCAATATTGATTTTACCTAAAAATCAAAAGCCTTACCAAATCCAAAGGTTCCAAAAACCTTTCCAAAATCATCCTCATGAAATCCTTTATATACACATAGATATATATAATTTGAAAAAAATCTTTGGATCATTTCAAACTTGTACTTAACCCTTTATACTTCAAATACTTTCAAAAATCCTTTCCTTCTGGCAATAGATTCAACAAGGAAAGATTTATCTTATATAACAAAGATGTATAACTTTATTTATTCCAAATCAAATATTCAAATTTGATTACTCGATAAAGTCATTGACCATATTACTTACTTCCATAAAGTACATTTCTACCATATATAGAAATATCCAATTTCTATTTTATTTCATCATATATTTCACAAAATATATTTTTACTTCAAAAACCATTTCACATTTCTTATCCACAAATTCCCAGTATCAATTTTATTCAAATCCGTACGATGTACATATATCATCCGTATGCTATACCAATCTGATCGCTCGCTCGATCACATAATTTTACTTCCGAACTAGTATCGTCCACCCGACTTCCTAGTGCGGACTCAGATCTGGTTTCTTGATCAGAAACCGTCATTCTCCTTGCATAGGCATAACTATGATAGAGAATATCCAGAACCAATCAACAATCCATATCCAGGTTAGCCGTCGAAAATCGAGTGAAAAATCCCAACTCGGATCGATATACTATCTTGAAATTCTGTGCTCGAATCCATATCAAATCATTACGCGAATAGAATAATATACGCACATCCTACGTATTTATCTTGATTGATTATTAGCCAAATCAATCTCCTCTCTATCCACATTCACTTTAATTTTAATTCACTGATTCACAATTGCTTCAATCCCATTTGATTATCACCTCAATCCTTATCTCATTGGGTAATTAATCATAAACAGTTTGAACTCTGTCCAGCTTAAATTTAAAAAATAGCTTGAAAAGTCAAAAATAGATAAGTAGTTGAAAATTAATTATTAGTTTGTAAAATAGCTGTAAAATAGTTAAGTAATGATAAATATTTATAAATAGTAATTAGTTATAAAATAGTTGAAAAACAATAATTTGTTTATAAAACAGTGGTTTCAAAAATAATTATAAAATAAGTATAAAATAGTTTGGGATTTAAAAAGAAAGATTGTATATATAAATAACTTGAAAAAATAAGTTTATATTAAAACAACTTATATTGAAACATAGTCCAGGGTCAAACTGTTCAATTCCTAATCTCCATACCCATCAATTCAATTTAAATTTCCATTTCTATTTAAATTGATTCAATTCCAATTTGAATTGTTCCCGATTCCAATCAATTGCCAATTTCCAATCAACTTCCAATTTCAATCAATTGCCAGTTTCCAATCAACTTCCAATTTCAATTCAAATTAAGTTAACCACCATTCTCAACCCAAATTCAAATCAACTTCCTATTTGAATTTGAACTCATTCTACTTCATTTTCATTTCAAAACAATTCAATTCAAATTTTCCATTTGAATTTTTAAACTTATACATCTTCAATCACAATTCCAATTAATTCAAATCAAATCTAATTTGAACTAATTTAATTTAAATCTCAACTTTAAATCATATCGAATTATAAATTCGAGTTACATTTTAAATGTTGATTTAATCCTTTAAATCAAGTCAATTTATATCTTAATAATGGATATATTACCATACCCTATTTCTTTATTAATTTAAACAAATCCAATTCACAATTTTAAAGATTATTAATAACAACAGGATGGTATCATTCAAATTATTTAAAACATCCATCCATTTCCAATTTCCAGATCTCAAACCCATTTTGAGATCACACAAACTCCCAATTCAAATCAACCATTTTACTTCCCAAGTTAAATCCCAATTTCATCTTGAAATTTCCAAATCAGTTTGTTCATTCAAACTTATTAATTTTTCCTAAGTTAAATTTAATTTAAATCCTGTTAACCTTACTCAAATTTGAATTTCCACTTCAAATCTCAAAAATATTTCACACTTATAAGTTCAAAACTTGTATCATTTGGGTTTTATAACACACTTCAGGGAAAATAAAAAACTCATCACTTTAGAGTTTGTTTCAAAATATTATGTATATCCACACACACACGCACACACACACACGCACACACATACATATTTACTTCTTGGCACACCAAACCAAATTTAAAAATTTAAACCACCTTTGGTTTTTAAATTCAAAACAAATTCCTTTAAATTTTTAAACAACTTCTTATTTTAAAAATAAGATTACTTTCACAAATATTCCAAATAATATTATTTATCATTCCTTTTAATTACTTAAATCATTCCATTCCAGTTTATTGACTTCACATATCAATCTATAAAGAATCGAAGTGGTTTCGGGTATTTAGTAATACCCAACTCCGGTCTCTTTGAATCTAATATCATCTTAACCCAAGCTATTCAAATGAAATACAATTCAAACTTTAAATATATGATGTTACTTTTCACAGCAATTCATAATTTATAGATAATCACATTATCACCGTCCATCCAACATATCATATCACAAAGCAATTCATATCAGAGATATCAACCAATTCAAAGCACTCTCATCATCCAATCATTCATAAGCAAGATAAATTAGTCATACCATTTCTAATTAATTTAATTAACCAGCAATGAATTAAATTAATTACTTATTACTTAAAAATCTTGCTTATTTAACATTAATCAATTAAATCCAATTAATTAATCATCACTTAATTATTTATCTTGATTAATCATTCTTTAATTACATTAAGTAATTTGCCTTTAAATTAATTACACAAATTAGTTATTCTCAAACCCATCACATTACTTAGCCTTTACTTACCATCTTAATTAATTACCAAATTAATTATTCGATAATCACATTGATTAATTATCCTTTAATTAATTCACGCTCATTAATTAACTAATCCTTAATAAATTTCTTAATTAATCAATCCTTTAGTTAATTACATTAAGTAATTAATTCTTAATTACTTCCCTTAATCAAATTTATCTTTTAATTACTTACATTAAGCAATTATCATTTTAGTAATTAATCTCTAATTACTTTGATTAGTTAATCTCTAATCACCAATTCATTATTTTCTAATTATCGGTTAATGAATTTCTCTTGATTAATCAATAACTCTAAACAATTGATTAATTAATCCTTGATGACTTTCCTTAATTTATAACTCCTTGGTTAATAACCAATTAATTAAATAATAAACTTAATTAACCAGACCTTAATTAATTTTAAGATAATTCATTTATCTTAATTACTTATTAATTTTATCCTTGCTTAATTACATTTGTTAATTATTCTTACTAATTAAAATTAGAATAAATCACCCAATTTTAAATCAACCGAACAATTCTATTTAGAACAATAGTCAAGGAAATTTAAACTTGACTCGGGTTATTCCTTAAACTTTAAATCTCTAGTTAAAATATCTTGCAGACTTGATTAACTAAATTTCTTTTTGCTTAAATCTGCAATTACTTGATTCTTATCATCAGATTATGTTCCTACCATACAAACCTGGCTACCCATCAATTCTCTCACCCGAGCTCTACTCTAAAGCTCCCCGAGTCAAACTTTGATTAACTCGCGCACGCATCCGATACAACTCACTTCTTCCCCGATGCCAAACACACAGCCATCCTTCAGATACACGAAGTCACGTGTGCACATGTACACGTCGCCAGACACCGCTCTAATCATCCACATCATCGCCGCGAGTCATCCCAAGCCTCACTACCGGATTCCGACCATAAATGCTTCAGTTCGAACTCGAAAGCAAGATCGAGTCAGTGTGCACCTAAACCGAAACGAACCATCACCTAAAAGCTTCGCAAACTACAACAGCCGGCCACCAGAAACATCATCAATCCGATCAATACTTCATCATAGGCCCACAGACCTATTCCCCTACTCGCGATCAAGACCGAAGTCCTGTCAACGTCGCGATGATCCCGGAATCAAACATGATTAAAACCCAGGTTATGCCCTAGGTCGCCAAATTCTCGCCTCCTCGGTGATTGATAGGACCAGTCACCATTTTTGCCAACCTCGACGAACCCCCAGCTTACTTTAGCCGCGACCCCGAGGCGACCTGTTGTCTTGATCATCAAAAATTAACAGTTTTCCAAATTTTGATCAACCCCTAAATTCCCTTCGAATTCAAGCTTAAAAATTTTGATTTTTCCTTTAAAAATCATTTTTCCCAATATCGAATCAGATCATATAAACAAAATTTGAGATTAAACTACTTTAAATTTCGATTTAAATTGACTTACCACTGTAAATTCCAATTTTTGTCATCATTACTTTATGGATATGCTTGGAACTATCTTTAAAAATCGAATCTGACAATTACAAACCATTCCCTCTCAGAGATCCTAACATAAAAGTATTTACACAAGGAATTATTGATTTTTGATTTAATTTTTGTCTGTAAACTAAGAACAGAGCATAATATTGACATGCACACAGATACATTCTCATAAATATATTCATATAATCAGGAGATCAACATGCAACCCAATATCTCCAATTCAAACTCAAGATTATTGCATGAATCGGGGTTTAAACCAATTTAAAGCCTTTAAAAATCAAAATTGTTTACTCACCTTAATTTATGCAAACAGAGGTCCTGGATCTGCTTTTGAAAACTGAAGGTGATGATGCTTTGATAACTTTAAAAACTGGAAGATAGTAGATGATTCTTGTTGTTACTTGGTTTCAGATCAGGTTATAATAGCAATTAATGTTGTCGCAAGCTTATCTTCTTCCATTTGTGATTGTTTGAAGCTTTTGCTTGTCTCAGATTGCTTCTAAATTTTGAAGGTGAATAGAAGCTAAGTTTTGAGATAGTTTTAAACTGAGCAAAAATTGGGTCAGGTTCCTCTAAAACTATTTTTATTTTTATATTTTTAATTTAAATTTTAATTTAAAAGAAGAATGCCACTTGTTCTAGTGTATGATACTTAGGTGACAATTGTATTTACATGTATTCTGTGACGACCCGGAATTTTCGAGCATTTAAAATCAGAATATTTAATTGATTTTAAATATTTAATAGTTAAATATTAACTTGAATTCAAGTATTACAGTTTATTTGATGATTAAATTATTAAATTAAATAATTTGAGGTTGGATAAAATGTTAAATCTGGAATTTTAAGCTTGTTAAAAATAATTTAAAGGCTTTTAAAATTTACATTGATAATACTGAAGAGAATAGAAGTGTTGAAATCAAATTTAAGAATGGTTTGTTAAGTTTTGAAATTTAATATCGTTTAAATTGAATTTAAAAATAGCCTTCCGAGGAATAGTCTCGGAATTCGACGAAACTAGTTCCATTGGATCCGTAATATTAAATTATTACCAGATTTCAAATTTCGTATTGATCAGAGTTGTTGTGTGAGCGTACGAGATATAAACGCGCTGAAATTTATATCGAAATTAAATATAATAACTGATCCAAAGAGCTATCTTCTCCATACGATCGAATTAGGACTCGAGACCTTTTCCATTGTGCTCGGAATAGGTGCATAACATTATAAACGCCTAACGGCACGCCTCGATAGGATGTCAAGATTTTAAGCTTTGAATTCAAGACAATTTAAATTTAAAATTTGAATTTAATATTTATACATACCCTAACTAACACAGCCGAAATTCCTTCCCATCAGTTGCCTTTCTTTCACCATCACGCCTTTTCTCCTCAGAAGTTTTTGTTCCTTCTGAAATCACTGCAGCTCATCTGCTTCACGCAAAATCACCTCCATGCAGACATTGCTTTTCCTTTTTTTTGTTTCATAACCGATACTCTATGTTTTATAAATCAATCGAACGATAAAATAAAATGGCAACAGTCTTATCCTTTCTTCCCTCTTCTAAAATCAAAACCGAATTCGATTCCTCAAAAAAAAAGTAATCGCAAGCTCGAATTCACGAAGGAGGGTGGCACGAGGCGGCGCCGTCGCGAAGTCAAATCTGGGCGTGCGCGAGAAGGTTAGGGCTTTGTGAAGCATGGAGGCTTAGTTCGATACAACGGGAGGGTTCGGTCGCGTAGGTCTCGATCGCGACTAGGGCAGTAGCGTGTGGTTAAGTCATGCCGCGAGGGTTGTCAAGTGACTCGCGTAGGGCAGCTGGAACATTCGAGCTTGACTATGGCAGATGTGGCCTAGGGCTCGTGTCGAAGTTTGCGAGGCCGTCGACATTTCTGGTAGGAGTAGGAGGAGGTCGTGGGGTTGTTCATGGCGCTCGTGTGATCAGGTATTTACTGTTGTTAGTTTTGCTTTTTAACTCTGGGGTAGTTAATTATAAGTAAGTGTATTGTGTATATAAAAAGGAAAATGAGATAGGTTACAGAAAATATTTAGCACATATGAATGCAAGCTAATTAGAAAAAAAATAAAAATAAAAATAAAAATATAGTGGTAACAGTATAGTAAATGCTTGTTTTTGGAGGTACTGGAAAATGAAAAAATATATTTATATGCAGCTTAGAAATGAAATCTACAAGTTTACTTAATAATGTATATTAGTGATTTAGACGATTAATAAACTTATTTAATATTTCTTAAATACTAAAAGAATTTGTAAAAGAAAAAAATTAGTTCAACTAAATTATTAGTTGATTGATTTATTTAAAGGTAATTAATTTGTTTAATAAAACTTATTTGTTTGTTTTAGTTATCAAAGAATATTTTATTAAAGGGAAAGTAATTCAAATAAATAATTAGCTAGGTAAAATTAGGAAAGGGAAATAATTGTTCAATAAGTTCAAAATATTAATAAAATGTAAAATGTTTATACAAGGTAAATTGTGAAGAATTGTGACGAGCAAGCTGGTTTGGAAATGGGTTGCAAACGGAATAAGGTGAGTTAAATCTCACTCAGCTGAATTTTTAATTTAAAATTAAATAGTTTAATTGATTGATGTGCTATATTATAGTATATACTATATCTTGGAATGTTAGATTTCCCGCATTATATAGTGAATATTATATGTAAACCCATATACCGCGATGTTCCACTTCAAAGTGGAATTGGTATTTTATGTCGTGCTAACGTCTGTGGATGTAGGGAAAACAGGTTGGAAGGATCCAACTGGACCCCTCAATATTTATTTAACTTATTTAATATTCTCTGTTGTGATTATTTGATATTCTATGATGAATCATATTTGAATATTGAATGCTATGGTTTGATTGGATATATTTAGGTATAATGAATTACCAAAAATATATAAATTAGATTTTGGAAAGAAAATAAAAAAGTGAATTTGTAAGTGAAATAATTATAGAAAACTTGAATAAATTAAGAATGAATTGAAAAGAAATGGAAGTGATATTAAAATTCTAATAAATAACTTTGAGTATGTAAAGAAAAAGATTTTGAATAAACAGAATTAATGAATTGTAAAATCAAGTGATATTATTTTAAGGAATAAGGAATTATTTGAAATTTAAAGTTTAAATTTTATTTAAAAAGAATAAAGAAGTAATTTGGGAAATCTAAAATTGGAATTTTTAGTTAAAAATATTTTAAATCATAATTAAGGAATAAAATCTGAAATTAATGGATTTTGGAATAAAAGGGAGTAAATTGGAAATCAATTTGGAAATTGATTCAAGTGTTTGAATTGGAAATTTAAAGAAGAATGTGAAGAGAAGTATATTTCTCTGGATAGCCAAGCACGTTTTTAAAATAAACTTTTTTTTTAAAATAAGATAAAGGTTTTAATGTGGTTTTTAAAAAGTATGTTTTAGAAAATTTATTATATCTAAATATTTAAATTCTAAAGTAAATATTTTTTTATAAAATCTATTATCGTAATAATTATTTAAAAGATGATTTGGTATTTTGTTTAAAGAAGAAAATCTAGTTATATTTATAAAGTAAACTTATTTTAATTATTTCTAAAGTATTATTTTAAATTAAGAATTAAAGTAATTTTTCTAAATTAAATGTTAAACATATTTTACAATAAAGTGTTTTAAATTATTTTAAAGATCTAAAGTTTTGTGCTTGGTGATTTCAGTGGAAATAGAAAGACTTGGAATTTATTCTGAGAAAGGAAGATAGTTTGAAAATTGTTTTCAAAAGGGTTTGAAAAGTGAAAATATATCTTGTGAAGATATTTTTAGGATTAATAAATAATTTAGGAAGTTATTTATTGGTTGATAGTTGATTGTGAATGTTAATTGATAGTTAAATAACCGACTATCAATATTGGCCAAATGCGTTGACCGTTTCGAAGAGACCGGGATCGAGATTTATTTCTCGAAAACCACTTCGATCTGGTTTGTACGTTTTCGTGGAAAACGAGTTTGAATTCAAAGATGGAGCAGTGAAGTGCAAGGACTAGTCGCTACTAATCCTAAGGATATTTCCAAAATGGATGTAGTAGGAATAGTGCCTTCGGTTCCATTCGAACCCGGGATGGACTTGTATGGATGAATGCTTTCGGAACATCGTCAGGTGGACGATGGGCATTCTAAGGGATATGTTCTAAAAAGGTAACGCTTAGCCTCAAGCCTCATCAATCGGGAATGACTGAAAATCAGGGGTTATGCAGCGAGGCTAGGTGGGTAGCACCCATTCAGGGTGAGGTCATCCCTGTCTAGATGTCCCTTTTTATTTCGGCTTAGTGGTGCGGTTGTTGATCCCAACCGTGGGGTGATCTCACTCGGTATTATCCAGTAAGGGATAGTCCCGGTCTTGTGTTGCAGGGGAGCAGGCGTACTCCTCGGTACTGTGATCTAGGCCACGTACTGTGACAGGTGGTACCCCAGTGCCTAGTCATTAGTTGGAAATCAATTTTCCCTACGCGCCTTGTACAAGTTTTGTTTGTATTACCCACTCCATGGCTAGTAGCTGGAATTTAATAATGCAACAATTTCGACTATTTTATAAGTATTTGTATATAGACCCTATTATAATATCAGAGGATTTCTATAAAAATTGTTTTAGCTATCGTAAGGTAAAAATCCGACATGTTTATTTGTGGCGTGGTCTTACGAGATGCTTTTGTTTTCAAAAGATTTTTGAAACTTTAATAATCAATTGAGTGTGATTTTCTCACGCTGGTATTCCAGACTGACTCGGGTGTTATTTAACTGTAATGCTCGGGTTAGACCGAGTATTATAGGATACAGGATTTGATGCTGTGGAGCTCAGGAGACGAGCTGGATGACGATACGTACTTTCGTACTTGTTTTATATATATATATTCCACTGTGTTGAGTAGTTGTGTATCCAGTTGTATGTTATTGTTGTTGTTGAACTCTGATGATGTACTCTGATGATGATGTATATATAAAACAGATATATATTTGTTTTTGTGTAAAGATCTGTTATTATATATTATATTTTATTCCGCTGCGATGGTTAGATTCTGATGTTGTTTTCTATTTTCTTCTTCTACCTCTTCTTCTTTAACCCAAATGGTTCGTATTTTAGTATATCTTGAGTTGATTGACGTAGAATAGTGTTGACTCAAGGGGTATGGATTTGCGAGTCGTTACACTTGGTATCAGAGTAAGGTTGGTGATAACGTTGGCTATGGTGGGAATTACTCATAGAATAAAATCCATAATACTCTAGAATGAGTTTGAGAGTATTAATAGATATGAGCGTGTATTTGTTAGTGAATATAAAATTGTTTTTATATTGCATTGATTTATCAGTTGAGTGTTTATGGATTCTGGTCGATATATGGGACGCCATGTCATCGATAGGTATTTCTAAACTCTTGAACAAGATAAACCGACACAGTATTGTTTTAAATTGGGTAAATGGAATAATTTTACCCAAATTTATTTTGTATATAAAAGAAATGATTGTTCGTAAATTATTATAGTTATATATGGATGCTTGGTTGTTAGGAATAGTAACATTAAATTATTATTATTAATGTGTAAAATTGAATAAGAAATTGAAATAATAACCAGAGATTAAGGAATAAATTGATAAATAAATGAGACTTGTAAATATGATTCATAATTGAATAAGATATTGAAACCATAATTAAAAACTAAGAAATAATTTCATATACAAATGAAATTTGAAAATATAAACTAAATGTGAATTATAGTATGATTAATAATTAAAATAAGATAAACTTTCAAAGTAATGTTCGAATATAAATTTAAAGGAGTTGGAATTTGAAAATTTGGAAATTTAAATTTCTTTGAAGTTGAAATGATTCCCAAAGGTTGGGAAAAATAAATATATATGTGAGAAATATTTTTGAATTAGATTTGAAATCTAGAGAGATTTGGAATTTAAAATATTTAAAGGGTTTTAAAAGAGATAAAAGCATCGAACTCACTTCAGTCGCTGGAAAATAATCATGATGATGATGGCCACATCATCAGTATTCATTTTCAAGTTTCTAAAGTGATGGATTTGCTACCAGGATAGTTGGTTATTATATTGTTTGGGCTTGTTGGGCATACAAGTTGTTTAGAAATTTCAAAAGGAAATTTTGTTTTGGTAAAAGCAAGTGTTTGGAATCCGGAGATTTGATTTGATATACCAAGAGGGTATGTGTAGTTATCCTTTCAAAATGATTTTGGAAATGAGATCGGACAATTGAATTCTAAGAAGTTCTATTTAAAGAATGTGAAAAGTTTAAATGAATCAACTATTGAACTTATAAAGTAAAGTTGATATTAATAGGAAGGAATTGAAAATTTTAATCCGGGAATTAAAATTTAACTTAAGTGAATGAAAGCGAAGAAAATATATTTGAATTTAACTTGAGATAAGTTAAATTAAATTGAAATTGAACTAAATTTGATATAAAGTTGAAAGGTAAAATGATTATAATTGTGAAATGAAAATTTATACCTTAAGCTAGTAGGTGTTATATATATGATCTGAAATTGCGGTTATAAGATGAAATGACTCAAATGAGCAATGAGCAATGTAAGCATTTAAGTAAATAAATAAGTTTTGAACTCACATATATTGAGAAATAAAATTTAGTTAAATTTGGATTGATTTGAATCAAAATTCAGTTGTGTCATGAAGGATATTAAATGGAATTAAGTCCTTGCTTAACAAAAATTCAAAAGGAATGGTATGTAACAAGATTTAACTGGGATTAAGTTAAATAGAATTGAATTGGAGTAGAATTCAATTGAGTTATGGGTGTTATTAAATGGAATTAGATTCTTACCTGAATAAATGTAAACTAAGTAAATATTGAATTAGAATAAATAAACTTCAGAAGATTATAAAAGAATTGAAAAGCATTGAAAAAAATATGTAATCCCTGGTTAAAGGTAAGATGTGGATGTGGTTGACTGTAAATAGATGATGAAGTATGAATATTAAAAGTGAGTAGCTTATAAAATTTAAAAAGGGAATAAATAAGCCGGGATAGAAAAAATTGTATTTTGAGATAAAAATCCAAACTTGGGATATAAAATAAGATTGAACTCAAGGAAATCAAATAAAATGATTTTCAAGATAAATAAAAAAGAAAATCAAGTATGGGATTATAATTGGAAGTGTTATTGAATGAAAATTGAATTGGATTAAAATGGATATGGCATGAAATATAAACAAATCCAATTCGAGCATAAATTGAATGGCCTTATTAGTAATAAATTCAACAATGAATTGTTAATGTAAATTAAAATTTAAGAAAAATGGATAAAAGAATAAACTAATCGAGTAAATTAGTGAAATGGTTGGGATTTGATCAAAGGAAAATCAAATCAAAGATTGTGAATAGGTAATAGAGTTTGGAAATAAAAATGAATTGTATGGAATCGGATTAAAATAAAAATGATTTGAGATGAAAATAAATCCAATTCGAGTATGAATAAAAGAAAAATGGGGGAAGTGAACTTAAGTTATGAAATGGTAGTGAGATTGAAGCAAATTAACTTAAGTTTAAGGTTAATAGAAATATGAGATGTTGTCGAGTATAATAAAATAGTTTGGAATCAAACTTTTTGGATATGAAAGAAATGCAATGAAAGTTTGTGAATAAATTAAAAAGGGATGAGATTAAGTGTAAATTGAGTTGGAATCAATTTAAATTGGTTATAAAGCCTATGTTATTATTTATTCACATTAATATTGTAGAATTGCATAAGGAAGTGGATCGTTTGATGTAAACGAGATTGGATAAACTCTATGAATTATTAAAAGTGAAATGATATGATTTTGAAATCAATTGGTATGTAATTTGGATGCGAACAATTTAAACTAGCGTCGAAACCTTGCATATGTACTTATGAATGTATATCACATGCATTACTTATGAAATCTATGTGTTAGCTATTTGAATATAAGTGAAATGTTATTAAATTACATATATTTAGTACTTACATATTTAAATTGAGCAAGTACAGGTACCGAGAAGCCGTGTGGCTGGATTTGGTTGCGCTAATTGCTAAATTAATAAGGCGCTTGCTTATAAATGCTAAACAAGGTACGCTTATGCAATAAAAATAGGAAATATGAACTGTTTTTGGTTTTTCCGACCGTGTGGGTCGATGTATATATATTTATATCTTTTGTCAAATTGCAAAATCTCCTCCGTACAAAGGAGACTCTGCCAAAAAATTTCGAAAATTTTGGAAGTTAGAAAATTTTTTGGAAATAAATTTGGTTAACGACAAATGATTTCAAACTGGAAATTGGAGCAAATTAGTAAATCAAACTAATTTAAAATAATGACATGGATTAGTTATAAATGGAAAATAAAATTCAAATGTTCAGAGTTGAAAATAAATTGAATTCATATGGAAATGAAAGAATCAATTTGAATAGAAATAGATATAAACTAAAAGTGGTGAATTGAAAATAAATAAAGAAACATATAAAATGCTTATATTAACTTAAGAAAGGAACAGGGAATTCTTGATTGGAAATTGATATTACAAATATAATCTAAGTTAATATTAGAATGGATAAATATTGACATTTTGTAAGGAAGTCGATAAAATGTTTTTGTAATATTGTGATTGGATATTATTGCTATGTAGGATATATATAGTATTATGAAGGAAAAGAAAAATGGGTTTTTAATTCAGAAGATAAATTTGAATTGCTCGACAAAAAGGTATGTGTTAAAATTTCTGTATGAAATTTGATTGGGTTTTTGATCGAGCCACTTGGCTTTTTGTTTTCTTTTGGAATTTAGGAGCCCGTAGAGGCCTTTTGTAGTTGTACCGAGCTAGTCGCGCAAAGGAGACACTGGCGAATTTTTTCAGAAATTTAAGGAGTTAGAAAAAATTTGAGAAAATTTTAATAATTCAAAATTTGGTTTTAAATTGAAACTTGAATGGTTAAACAAATAGAATAGTTCGAAACTATGGGAGGGTTTGGAAAATTAGTAAGAGTGATAATGGGTCTTCTATAAAAAGATAGTTGGTAGAATGTTAAAATTGTTGGTTTTGAGAAAGTTAAACGGGTATTGGACTATTTTTCCTAACTAGTAATTTCGGGGACGAAATCCTTTAAAGGGGGAGGAATGTGACGACCCGGAATTTTCAAGCAATTTAAAATCGAAATATTTAATTGATTTTAAATATTTAATAGTTAAATATTAACTTGAATTCAAATATTACAATTTATTTGATGATTAAATTATTAAATTAAATAATTTGAGGTTGGATAAAATGTTAAATCTGGAATTTTAAGCCTGTTAAAAATAATTTGAAGGCTTATAAAATTTACATTGAGAATACTGAAGAGAATATAAGTGTTGAAATCAAATTTAAGAATGGTTTGTTAAGTTTTGAAATTTAATATCGTTTAAATTGAATTTAAAAATAGCCTTCCGAGGCACAGTCTCGGAATTCGACGAAACCAGTTCCATTGGATCCGTAATATTAAATTATTATCGGATTTCAAATTTCGTATTGATCAAAGTTGTTGTGTCAGCGTACGATATATAAATGCGCTGAAATTTATATCGAAATTCAATATAATAACTAATCCAAAGAGCTATCTTCTCCATACGATCGAATTAGGACTCAAGACCTTTTCCATTGCGCTCGGAATAGGTGCATAACATTGTAAACGCCTAACGGCAGCCTCGATAGGATGTTAAGATTTTAAGCTTTGAGTTCAAGACAATTTAAATTTAAAATTTGAATTTAATATTTATACATACCCTAATTAACTCAGCCGAAATTCCTTCCCATCAGTTTCCTTTCTTTCACCATCACGCTTTTTCTCCTCAGCAGTTTTTGTTCCCTCTGAAATCACTACAGCTCATCTGCTTCACGCAAAATCACCTCCACACAGACATTGCTTTTCCTTTGTTTCGTTTCATTACCAATACTCTATGTTTTATAAATCAATCAAACGATAAAATAAAATGGCGACAGTCTTATCCTTTCTTCCCTCTTCTAAAATTGAAACCGAGTTCGATTCTCAAAAAAAAAGAAGGAAAGTAATGGCAAGCTCGAATTCACGAAGGAGGATGTAACAACCCGCATATTTAACGATTTTATATTTAAATATTTTATTTAAATATTTTATCGTTAGTCGGATTTTAGTCCGAAAAGCTACTTTGTGCATACGGTCGAATTAGGACTCGGGACCACTCCCATTGAGTTTAAAATGCCGTTTGCGACTTTTTGAGTATAAGCTTCGATATGTTTGGAGAAAGTTGATTTTTGCTACTTTTCACTTTGGGTTTGGTTTTTGGGCTCAGCCCTATGTTTTACTTATGCTCAAATCTGAGCCATTCTTCCCCATTCACCCTCCTTCTCTTCTCTTTTCAGTTTTCTTAGCTTTAATGGTGGGAGAGATTGGAAATTAAAAACTCCAAAACCCTAGTTTCTCTTGCAAATCAAATTCCAAGCTCCAAACTCAAGAAGAACCCATTGGTAAGCTTCTCTTCTTCTTCTCCAACTTATTCTCTTACCAATTTCAGAAATTCCTAAACCTAATTTTGGGAATGTTCTTGCTTTTGAGCTTAGATTCAAGCTCAATTGGGTTGTGTTGAAGAGAGGGTGATTCTCCATTTTCTTTCAAGCTTCTTCTTGTTTGATTTTGAGAAAAGGTGAGATTTTTAATCTCACGTCTAGGTCTATGATTATCCTTGATTGTTAGGTATGAATTCCTAACACATATTCATGTGTATTTGATTTTGATTTGGATAGGTTTTGTGAACATTCCAAATTTTAGTGTTTTGAGTTCAAATCTTCAAAAATCATAGCTTTGTTGTTTGAACTTGTTTTTGGTGATGCATCGAAGAGCTTATTGGACCAGGTAGTCGATTTGCATAAACCCTTAGTGACCGTGCTCGCTCGATTGCATTTTGGTGAAGATTGCATCTTCATTTCATAGGCTAAGAAAACAGCCTTGGTGCCAGTCAGTCGACTGGACCTTTGGGTCAGTCGACTGGCTGTAGCACATAGGCATTCCGAAGGTAGCTAACAGAGGCTCGGGTCCTCTGTTTTCCTGCATTCAGTCGACTGAAATTTTAGGTCAGTCGACTGACTGCAGGAAATTATTTTTCCCTGCTTCTGGTTCAGTCGACTGGACCTTTGTGTCAGTCGACTGACCTGCACCAATTTTCCTTATTGGGCCTATTTGTGCATGTTTTTGCTTGGTTTCCAAATTCCATCGATTCGTGTTATTTCCCACTTGTTGCTGCTACAACTTTAATGACTTCTCTTCTTGGAATTTTTGGGAATACCCATTTTGATGGATTCGGATCGATTTCTTTGGATTTTTGTGCACGTCTTTGAATGTGAATTTTGGTGGTTGATTGTTCTACAATCATTTTCGTGTTTTGTCACTTTAAAAATATAAAGGTTTCAATACTAGTAGTAAATATTAAAACTCTTTCCTCAAACGATTTCAATTCTATTTTAATACCAAATTCGTTTATAAAACCGTTTTCTAATCTATTAGTATATACAAACCTTTACCTCACTCGTATGAGAAATCTAATTAAACGGCTTGGTAAAACAAGTGGTATGAAACGCTTGCGTTTACTTCGCCGGTTAATTCTTGGACTTGTTCGATTGAATCTCTTGTGACAATTTTCTAGTGGAGATTTACAGTTTGTTCGTAAATATTTAAGTTAAGCAAGTGGTTATGTGACATGAAGCTAAACTCATATATTTACTAGCTTAGTGTAATTGACACTTCTCGTTGATCATGACAATCATCTTTGTGATTTAGACTAGCAATGTGCGATGTCTCTTTGTCTGCGAGGGAGACTAAACCCCGTTTTGTGGAGTTTCGACTCAATTTGGTGGGGTAGCAACCCATGGTCTTCGGGTCGTTTGTGGAGCTTCGGCTCAATTTGTGATGGTTAGCGACCATGGAATTAGCGTTCCGTTTGTGATACACGTGTTGGTGGGCTTTATGCTCCCGTTTGTGATAGGCCTCCCCCCCCTTTGTGATTTATGGATTTCTTGTGTAGATTCCTAGAATTTGTGTTTCACCAATTTTCGTGATTTCCATTGATAAGTTTTATCAATATTTGTGCATTGGTGAATTTGTGTGTCATTGACTTTAGTGATTTCTGGATTTCTTGTGTAGTCTTCTGGAATTTGTGTGTCATTGACTTTTGTGATTGACATTGATATTATCGTCAATATTTATGGTATGGTGAACGAAATAAGGAGTATGACGTTTCTTTGATTCTTGTGTAGATTTGGTGACATTGATTAATCTCTTGATGATTATCAACTAAGTATATATATATATATATATATATCACAGCTTGGCATTGTGATTATTATGTGTTTAGTCATATCTCTTATTCTATATCGTTTCATCTGATATTTATAGTTAGACTGATCCATTTATTATTTTCTTATTAAATAATACTCGGGTCAGACCGAGATGTTACAGGTGCTTCTGCTTGACTTCTCTCTTGGGATTGATTTCTCTTGCTTTTGGTTAACTACTTAGATTAGTAGTTTTTGTTGTATACATTTGAGATATAGACTCCATAATGTATACTTATTCTTTTGTGTAGCTCATGTAACTATTCTTTTGTGTTATTGTGGATCTTTTTAGACCACTACTCTGATGTACACTTTCATGTGTAATATTCATATCTATTTTCCGCCTTCGTGATATGAATTGTCTGTGACTGATTTATGTTATGTTTATTTCTATATTTGTTTCCGAAGATCTTTATAGCCACTGTGTAGTAGCTTTGAGTTTGTGTCGGTATGTCGGATTTTATTTTTATCTGGCATATCGGTACTCGCGCAACGAAATTATACAGATGGTCGCTCCTCAACAGCCTTATTCTCCGTGCTAGTTGACAGCATTCACAGTAGTGTTCTTGGCTAGCGTGGGTATAGAGGTGGGGCGTCACAGTTTGGTATCAGAGCCAAACTTCGGGACAATATGGAATATTATAACAAGCATCATCGTCCTAAGTTCATCTTAGGAGTCGTGCTTTAGGATTTTATTCGGGTCTACGTACCGTTCTATCCTATTTTCTTTTATGATTCCATGTTTTGTCTATGAAGATTGCTTGATATTCAATTTGGTGAATAACCTTTTTCTTCCTCTTCTTTCTTTCAAAAGGAAGAGAAATGTCTAGACCTGGCCGCCCCAGAGCCATGCCATCTAGCACTCCGCCCCAGGATGGAGTTTTTATGACTGCTCAACAGCTTTTTGATTTGGTAACAAATGCTCAAGCAGCTGGAGCTAATCCGGAACCTACTCACCCAAAGTCGGGATTTGCAAGCTTGTGTAGCGATTACACTAATTTGGGTGGGGAGGCATTCAAGGGTTCCGAAACTGTTATTGAAGTACAGGCCTGGCTAAGGTCATGCGATCGAATCTTTTCTCGCATGAATCTTATTGACCTTCACCGAGTTCAGGTGGCCTCTAGTATGCTCCGAGAAAGAGCATTGGACTGGTACGAGCTTCTTATTTCTGAGATTAATGAAGCGGATCTCACTTGGGAGAAATTCCGAGAACGCTTCGAGTTGAAATTCATACCAGAAGCAGAAAAAGTGACTATGGCTCGTCGATTTATAGACCTTGTTCAAGGTGAGTCCTCCGTGACTGATTACGTCGCCTCCTTCGAGCCGCTTTCCAAATATGGGGTTGAATACATCAACACCCCTCTTAAGAAGAATCAGAGATTCGTCTATGGCTTAAACAAAAGTCTCAAGAAGCCATTACTTCTAAAGTTAGAAGTTTCTTTCGACCAACTCGTTGATATCGCTCTTCGTCTTGAAGAGGCGGATAGAGAGAATGACGTTGAAGTGGTGGGTTCCAAACCAAACTTCAACAACAAAAAGAGGCCAAACAAATTTAAAGGCCCTTATCCCAATAAGAAAGGGAAGCAAGCAACCTCTGTGGCAAAGACTTCTTCCTTTGGTCGTGGGGAATGCTATAATTGTGGTTCGAAGGACCATTATGCGAACAAGTGCCCAAAGTCTCTTTCTTGTCGCTACTGCAAAGTTCCCGGTCATGTTATATCTTCATGCCCCAAGCTTCAGGGCAGGAAGGAGGGAAAGTTAAATGTTGCTCAAGCCCCTGGCAACACATCTCGTGGCCAAGGTATTTCTCATTCTATTCTAGATGGAATTATTTTGTTTCGTGATCATCCTATTCGAGTTCTTTTTGATACGGGTGCGTCCCATTCTTTTATATCAAAAGAACTTGTTGATACTTTTTCTTTGGATGTTTTGTGTTTAATGACTTCTTTGAGAATTGCGAATCCGGTTGGTGGATCCGCAACAATCAGTTTATTGTGTAAAGATGTCGAGATTATTTTGTGTGATTTTTCTTTCCGAGCCGATTTGCATGTCATGCGTTATTTAGGCTTTGGAATGATTTTGGGAATGGATTGGCTTAACCGTTATGAAGCTCATATCCTATGTCCTGAGCGGACTATTCATCTTCGACATCCTCAATTTGTTAATCAGGTTTCTGTTATTCTTAAAGATTCAGATTCTGCTTTGGTTGCATCTTTATATTCTTTAAATCCTCGTGATGACGATGATGATGATGAGGGTGATATTATTTCTCTTATTCACGTCGTTTGTGAATTTTCCGACATATTCGAGCCCGTTTTAGGATTACCACCTAAGCGAGCAATTGAGTTCAGAATTAATCTCATTCCTGGAGCTCAACCTATCACTCGCCCTCCCTATCGTATGTCCAATAAAGAAAACGAGGAGATGCGTAAACAATTATCTGAATTGGAAACGAAGCAATTTATTCGCTCTAGTTCCTCGCCTTGGGGAGCTTCAGCTATTTTTGTGAAGAAATCCGATGGTACACTTAGGCTTTGCGTTGACTACCGCAAGCTTAATGATCTTACTATCAAAAATAAATATCCTTTACCTCGGATTGATGATCTATTCGATCAACTTAGTGGTGCTAGAGTCTTTTCACAATTGGACTTGGCTACCGGTTTTCATCAGCTTCGTATTGCAGAGGATAGCATTCCTTTGACATCGTTCCGTACTCGGTATGGATCTTATGAATGGCTTGTTATGCCATTTGGGTTAACAAATGCCCCGGTTATTTCGTTGACTTAATGAATCGAGTTTTTAAAGACTTTCTCGACCGGTTTGTTGTCATCTTTATCGATGATATTCTTATTTATTCTAAAACCGAGGAGGAGCATGAAAAACATCTTCGGATTGTGTTGGAAACTATTAGGAGTAATCAATTAAAGGCAAAATTTTCTAAGTGCCACTTTTGGCAATCTCGTGTGAAGTTTCTCGGTCACATTATTTCTGAATCCGGAATTTCCGTGGATCCTTCAAACATTGAAGCGATTCAAGATTGGAAGAGACCGGAGAGTGTGACAGAGATTCGTAGTTTTCTCGGATTGGCGGGCTATTACCGTCGTTTTATCAAAGACTTTTCTAAGATTTCCGTGCCTCTCACTAGCTTGACGAAGAAAGGTGTTAAATACATTTGGTCGGACAAATGTGAAGCTTCTTTTCAGAAATTAAAAGAACTTCTTTCTGATGCTCCTATTCTTGTTATTCCCGATGGGAATCAAGATTTCGTTGTTTATACCGATGCTAGTCGCATTGGTTTGGGTGCCGTTCTTATGCAAAAGGAACGCGTTATTGCTTATGCTTCTAGGCAATTAAAGCCTGCTGAGACTAGATATGCCACTCATGATTTAGAGCTCGCGGCTATTGTTTTTGCTCTTCGGATTTGGCGTCATTATCTCTTAGGAGAGAAATTTGTTCTTTACACAGATCATAAGTCTTTGAAATATTTATTCTCTCGAAAGGAACTTAATTTGCGTCAACAGCGTTGGCTCGAATTTCTTGCACCATATGATCTTGATATTCTTTATACTCCCGGTAAGGGTAATCTTGTCGCCGATGCTCTTAGCCGTAAACAACAAGCTGTTGTTTCTATGATGATATCCGAATGGAACGATCTCGAGATTTTATCCACTTGCGAAATTCGAGACCGTGTTTCCGATTTATGCTCATCATTTGTTTTATGTAGCCTTGAGGCTCATCCATCTCTTTTAGACCGCATTCTTGAAGCTCAAAGGCTAGATACTGAATTGGTTCTTCTTGGCCAAAATATTAAGGATAAAATTGATACTGAAGGTTTGAAAGACTTTAATATCGATTCTCGTGGCGGCATTCGGAAATTTGGTAGACTTATCGTGCCCAATGTTAGGGATCTTCGTAAAGATATTTTAGAAGATTCTCATCACTCTAAATTTACCATTCATCCCGGTAGTAGTAAAATGTACGCGGATATGAAGCGACTTTATTATTGGGAGGGAATGAAACTTGACATCACTAACTTCGTTAAACGTTGCAGGACTTGCCAACTCGTTAAGGCCGAACATCAAAGGCCCGGAGGGTTATTGCAACCTTTAGAAATTCCAGTTTGGAAGTGGGATCAAATTTCCATGGATTTTATAGATGTCCTTCACCGTTCTCGTTCGGGTCATGATAGCTTATGGGTGATCGTTGATAGACTTACTAAATCCGCCCATTTTATTCCCGTTCGATCTAACCGAACCGTTCCTCTTTTGGCCAAACTCTTTATCAAAGAAATTGTTAAATTGCATGGAGTTCCTAATTCTATAGTTAGTGATCATGATCCATTGTTTACTAGTGGATTTTGGAAGAGTCTTCAAAAAGCTTTAGGAACAAAGCTTAATTTTAGCACCGCTTATCACCCCCAGTCCGATGGACAAACTGAGCGTGTGAATCAAACTCTTGAAGATCTTCTTCGTGCTTGTGTTCTTGATTTTGGTGGAAGTTGGGAAGATCACATTTCACTTGTTGAATTTTCCTACAATAATAGATTCCAATCTAGTATTGGTATGGCACCTTTTGAGGCACTCTATGGAAGGCCATGCCGATCTCCTTCTTGTTGGCTTGAGGCCGGTGAGAAGCTGGTTTTAGGTCCAGATTTTATTCGGGATTCTACAGAAAAGATTGATCTTATTCATCATAGGATGAAAGAAGCCCAGAGTAGACAAAAATCCTATGCCGATAACCGGAGAAGGAAGTTAGAATTTTCTGTGGGAGATCTTGTGTTCATTCGTGTTTCACCTATGAAAGGTGTTGTACGTTTCAGTCGATCGGGAAAACTAGCGCCTCGATATATTGGGCCATTTCCTATCACCGAACGTATTGGTTCCATGGCTTATCGCCTTTTATTACCGGCTCAGTTTTCTGCTATGCATGACGTGTTTCACGTTTCTCAACTTCGGAAATGTCTTCGAGATTCCGATTCCGTTCTTGAGCCCGGTGTTGTGGAAGAGATTGAAGTTTCGCCTAATTTAACTTATGAGCAACATCCTATTCGTATCATTGCTTCGGAAGTCAAACGACTTCGAAATAAAGATGTTCCGCTTGTTAAAGTTCAATGGTCTTCAAATCCTAAGGATTGTTCTTGGGAATCTAGAGAGTACATCGAGCGTACACATCTGGACTTACTTTCTCGTGCTCTTTGAGGTGAACTTCTTATTTCAAACTTCTTTTGTGTTGAGTATGCTTTTATGTTTGTTACTATATATATATCTTCTTCTTAAATATTGCGAGGACGCAATTTCTTTAAGGAGGGGAGTCTGTAACAACCCGCATATTTAACGATTTTATATTTAAATATTTTATTTAAATATTTTATCGTTAGTCGGATTTTAGTCCGAAAAGCTACTTTGTGCATACGGTCGAATTAGGACTCGGGACCACTCCCATTGAGTTTAAAATGTCGTTTGCGACCTTTTTGAGTATAAGCTTCGAAATGTTTGGAGAAAGTTGATTTTTGCTACTTTTCACTTTGGGTTTGGTTTTTGGGCTCAGCCCTATGTTTTACTTATGCTCAAATCTGAGCCATTCTTCCCCATTCACCCTCGTTCTCTTCTCTTTTCAGTTTTCTTAGCTTTAATGGTGGGAGAGATTGGAAATTAAAAACTCCAAAACCCTAGTTTCTCTTGCAAATCAAATTCCAAGCTCCAAACTCAAGAAGAACCCATTGGTAATCTTCTCTTCTTCTTATCCAACTTATTCTCTTACCAATTTCAGAAATTCCTAAACCTAATTTTGGGAATGTTCTTGTTTTTTAGCTTAGATTCAAGCTCAATTGGGTTGTGTTGAAGAGAGGGTGATTCTCCATTTTCTTTCAAGCTTCTTCTTGTTTGATTTTGAGAAAAGGTGAGATTTTTAATCTCACATCTAGGTCTATGATTATCGTTGATTGTTAGGTATGAATTCCTAACACATATTCATGTGTATTTGATTTTGATTTGGATAGGTTTTGTGAACATTCCAAATTTTAGTGTTTTGAGTTCAAATCTTCAAAAATCATAGCTTTGTTGTTTGAACTTGTTTTTGGTGATGCATCGAAGAGCTTATTGGGCCAGGTAGTCGATTTGCATAAACCCTTAGTGACCGTGCTCGCTCGATTGCATTTTGATGAAGATTGCATCTTCATTTCATAGGCTAAGAAAACAGCCTTGGTGCCAGTCAGTCGACTATAGGCATTCCGAAGGTAGCTAACAGAGGCTCGGGTCCTCTGTTTTCCTGCATTCAGTCGACTAAAATTTTAGGTCAGTCGACTGACTGCAGGAAATTATTTTTCCCTACTTCTGGTTTAGTCGACTGGACCTTTGTGTTAGTCGACTGACCTGCACCAATTTTCCTTATTGTGCCTATTTGTGCATGTTTTTGCTTGGTTTCCAAATTCCATCGATTCGTGTTATTTCCCACTTGTTGCTGCTACAACTTTAATGACTTCTCTTCTTGGAATTTTTGGGAATACCCATTTTGATGGATTCGGATCGATTTCTTTGGATTTTTGTGCACGTCTTTGAATGTGAATTTTGGTGGTTGATTGTTCTACAATCATTTTCTTGTTTTGTCACTTTAAAAATATAAAGGTTTCAATACTAGTAGTAAATATTAAAACTCTTTCCTCAAACGATTTCAATTCTATTTTAATACCAAATTCGTTTATAAAACCGTTTTCCAATCTATTAGTATATACAAACTTTTACCTCACTCGTATGAGAAATCTAATTAAACGGCTTGGTAAAACAAGTGGTATGAAACGCTTGCGTTTACTTCGCCGGTTAATTCTTGGACTTGTTCGATTGAATCTCTTGTGACAATTTTCTAGTGGAGATTTACAGTTTGTTCGTAAATATTTAAGTTAAGCAAGTGGTTATGGGACATGAAGCTAAACTCATATATTTACTAGCTTAGTGTAATTGACACTTCTCGTTGATCATGACAATCATCTTTGTGATTTAGACTAGCAATGTGCGATGTCTCTTTGTCTGCGAGGGAGACTAAACCCCGTTTTGTGGAGTTTCGACTCAATTTGGTGGGGTAGCAACCCATGGTCTGCGGGCCGTTTGTGGAGCTTCGGCTCAATTTGTGATGGTTAGCGACCATGGAATTAGCGTTCCGTTTGTGATACACGTGTTGGTGGGCTTTATGCTCCCGTTTGTGATAGGCCTCCCCCCTCCCCCTTTGTGATTTATGGATTTCTTGTGTAGATTCCTAGAATTTGTGTTTCACCAATTTTCGTGATTTCCATTGATAAGTTTTATCAATATTTGTGCATTGGTGAATTTGTGTGTCATTGACTTTAGTGATTTCTGGATTTCTTGTGTAGTCTTCTGGAATTTGTGTGTCATTGACTTTTGTGATTGACATTGATATTATCGTCAATATTTATGGTATGGTGAACGAAATAAGGAGTATGCCGTTTCTTTGATTCTTGTGTAGATTTGGTGACATTGATTAATCTCTTGATGATTATCAACTAAGTATATATATATATATATATATATCACAGCTTGGCGTTGTGATTATTATGTGTTTAGTCATATCTCTTATTCTATATCGTTTCATCTGATATTTATAGTTAGACTGATCCGTTTATTATTTTCTTATTAAATAATACTCGGGTCAGACCGAGATGTTACAAGTGCTTCTGCTTGACTTCTCTCTTGGGATTGATTTCTCTTGCTTTTGGTTAACTACTTAGATTAGTAGTTTTTGTTGTATACATTTGAGATATAGACTCCATAATGTATACTTATTCTTTTGTGTAGCTCATGTAACTATTCTTTTGTGTTATTGTGGATCTTTTTAGACCACTACTCTGATGTACACTTTCATGTGTAATATTCATATCTATTTTCCGCCTTCGTGATATGAATTGTCTGTGACTGATTTATGTTATGTTTATTTCTATATTTGTTTCCGAAGATCTTTATAGCCACTGTGTAGTAGCTTTGAGTTTGTATCGGTATGTCGGATTTTATTTTTATCTGGCATATCGGTACTCGCGCAAAGAAATTATACAGATGGTCGCTCCTCAACAGCCTTATTCTCCGTGCTAGTTGACAGCATTCACAGTAGTGTTCTTGGCTAGCGTGGGTATAGAGGTGGGGCGTCACAGAGGATGGCACGAGGCAGCGCCGTCGCGAAGTCAAATATGGGCGTGCGCGAGAAGGTTAGGGCATTATGAAGCACGGAGGCTCAGTTCGATTCAACGGGAGGGTTCGGTCGCGTAGGTCTCGATCGCGACTAGGGCAGTAGCGTGTGGTTAGGTCATGTCGCGAGGGTTGTCGAGTGACTCGCGTAGTGCAGTTGGAACGTTCGAGCTTGACTGTGGTAGATGTGGCCTAAGGCTCGTGTCGAAGTTTGCGAGGCCGTCGACATTTCTGGTAGGAGTAGGAGGAGGTCGTGGGGTTGTTCGTGGCGCTCGTGTGATCAGGTATTTACTGTTGTTAGTTTTGCTTTTTAACTCTAGGGTAGTTAATTATAAGTAAGTGTATTGTGTATATAAAAAGGAAAATGCAGATAGGTTACAGAAAATATTTAGCACATATGAATGCAAGCTAATTAGAAAAAAATTAAAATAAAAATATAGTGGTAACAGTATAGTAAATGCTTGTTTTTGGAGATACTGGAAAATGAAAAAAAAATATTTATATGCAGCTTAGAAATGAATCTACAAGTTTACTTAATAATGTATATTAGTGATTTAGACGATTAATATACTTATTTAAATTTTCTTATATACTAAAAGAATTTGTAAAAGAAAAAAATTAGTTCAACTAAATTATTAGTTGATTGATTTATTTAAAGGTAATTAATTTGTTTAATAAAACTTATTTATTTGTTTTAGTTATCAAAGAATATTTTATTAAAGGGAAAGTAATTTAAATAAATAATTAGCTAGGTAAAATTATCAAAGGGAAATAATTGTTCAATAAGTTCAAAATATTAATAAAATGTAAAATGTTTATACAAGGTAAATTGTAAAGAATTATGACGAGCAAGCTGGTTTGGAAATGGGTTGCAAACGGAATAAGGTGAGTTAAATCTCACTCAGCTTAATTTTTAATTTAAAATTAAATAGTTTAATTGATTGATGTGCTATATTATAGTATATACTATATCTTGGAATGTTTAATTTCCCGCATTATATAGAGAATATTATATATAAACCCATATACCGCGATGTTCCACTTCAAAGTGGAATTGGTATTTTATGTCGTGCTAACGTCTGTGGATGTAGGGAAAATAGGTTGGAAGGATCCAACTGGACCACTCAATATTTATTTAACTTATTTAATATTCTCTGTTGTGATTATTTGATATTCTATGATGAATCATATTTCAATATTGAATGCCGTGGTTTGATTGGATATATTTAGGTATAATGAATTATCAAAAATATATAAATTAGATTTTGGAAAAAAATAAAAAAATGAATTTGTAAGTGAAATAATTATAGAAAATTTGAATAAATTAAGAATGAATTGAAAAGAAATGGAAGTGATATTAAAATTCTAATAAATAACTTCAAGTATGAAAAGAAAAAGATTTTGAATAAACAGAATTAATGAATTGTAAAATCAAGTAATATTATTTTAAGGAATAAGGAATTATTTGAAATTTAAAGTTTAAATTTTATTTAAAAAGAATAAAGAAGTAATTTGGGAAATCTAAAATTGGAATTTTCAGTTAAAAATATTTTAAATCATAATTAAGGAATAAAATCTGAAATTAATGGATATTGGAATAAAAGGGAGTAAATTGGAAATCAATTTGGAAATTGATTCAAGTGTTTAAATTGGAAATTTAAATAAGAATGTGAAGAGAAGTATATTTCTCTGGATAGCCAAGCACATTTTCAAAATAAACCTTTTCTGAAAAATAAGATAAAGGTTTTAATATGGTTTTTAAAAAAGTATGTTTTAGAAAATTTATTATATCTAAATATTTAAATTCTAAAGTAAATACATTTTTTATAAAATCTATTATCGTAATAATTATTTAAAAGATGATTTGGTATTTTGTTTAAAGAGAAAATCTAGTTATATTTATAAAGTAAACTTATTTTAATTATTTCTAAATTATTATTTTAAATTAAGTATTAAAGTAATTTTTATAAATTAAATGTTAAACATATTTTACAATAAAGCGTTTTAAATTATTTTAAAGATCTAAAGTTTTGTGCTTGGTGATTTCAGTAGAAATAGAAAGACTTGGAATTTATTCTGAGAAAGGAAGATAGTTTGAAAATTGTTTTCAAAAGGGTTTGAAAAGTGGAAATATATCTTGTGAAGATATTTTTGGGATTAATAAATAATTCGGGAAGTTATTTATTGGTTGATGGTTGATTGTGAATGTTAATTGATAGTTAAATAACCGACTATCAATATTGGCCAAATGCGTTGATCGTTTCGAAGAGACCGGTATCGAGATTTATTTCTTGAAACCACTTCGATCCGTTTTGTATGTTTTTGTGGAAAACGAGTTTGGATTCGAAGATGGAGCAGTGAAGTGCAAGGGCTAGTCGCTACTAATCCTGAGGATATTTCCAAAATGGATGTAGTAGGAATAGTGCCTTCGGTTCCGTTCGAACCCGAGACGGACTTGCATGGATGAATGCTTTCGGAACATCGTCAGACGGACGATGGGCATTCTAAGGGATATGTTCTAAAAAGGTAACGCTTAGCATCAAGTCTCATCATTCGAGAATGACTGAAAATCAGGGGTTATGCAGCAAGGCTAGGTGGGTAGCACCCATTCAGGATGAGGTCATCCCTGTCTAGATGTCCCTTTTTATTTCGGCTTAGTGGTGCGGTTGCTGATCCCAACCGCGGGGTGATCTCATTCGGGATTATCCAGTAAGGGGTAGTCTTGTGTTGCAGGGGAGCGGGCGTACTCCTCGGTACTGTGATCTAGGCCACGTACTGTGACAGGTGGTACCCCAGTGCCTAGTCATTAGTTGGAAATCCATTTTCCCTACGCGCCTTGTACGAGTTTTGTTTGTATTACCCACTCCGTGGCTAGTAGCTAGAATTTAATAATGTAACAATTTGGCTATTTTATAAGTATTTGTATATATACTCTATTATAATATCAGAGGATTTCTATAAAAATTGTTTAACTATCGTAAGGTAAAAACCCGACATGTTTATTTGTGGCGTGGTCTTACGAGATGCTTTTGTTTTCAAAAGATTTTTGAAACTTTAATAATCAATTGAGTGTGATTTTCTCACGCTGGTATTCCAGACTGACTTGGGTGTTATTTAACTGTAATGCTCGGGTCAAACCGAGTATTATAGGATACAGGATTTGATGCTGTGGAGCTCAAGAGACGAGCTGGATGACGATACGTACTTCCGTACTTGTTTTATATATATATATTCCACTGTGTTGAGTAGCTGTGTATCCAGTTGTATGTTAATGTTGTTGTTGAACTCTGATGATGTACTCAGATGATGATGTATGTATAAAATAGATATATATTTGTTTTTGTGTAAAGATCTGTTATTATATATTATATTTTATTCCGCTGCGATGGTTAGATTCTGATGTTGTTTTCTATTTTCTTCTTCTACCTCTTCTTCTTTAACCCAAATGGTTCGTATTTCTGTACATCTTGAGTTCATTAACGTAGAATATTGTTGACTCAAGGGGTATGGATTTGCGAGTCGTTACATATTCATTTATTTACAAATGTCCAACTTGTTTTATATGCTTACAAATTTCCGAATACACTTTCATATTACTTTTCTTATGTTTAGTATTAATGAGTTAACGTCTTCATTAATAAATTTTAAAGTAAAAAAAGAAAGTATATTAAAAGAAATAATCCTTTTGTTAAATCTTATTTTTAAACTTAAACAAAAATATATTTTAAATAAATAAGAAATTATAGTTGTTGTTAAGAAATATAAACTTTAAATTTCAAATATATATAATCTTAACAGAAAAAATGATATTGTTTTTCAGTTGTACACTTATAAATAATTAATAAAAACATATAATTTTTAAATCCCATTTGTTTCTAAAAGTTTACAATCGAATTTCAAATCCGAATTTTATTTACTACAGTATTTATTTAATAAGGCAATCATTTCTTATTTTGCTTTGAAATAAAAAATTTATTTTATCAGAATTTATTTTGTTCAACTTCATTTATAAACATATCCAAATATATCCCAACTACCCAAGTTTTATTTGTCAAACCAAACAAAAAAACATCATTTCTGATAATTAATCCCATTAATTATTAATTAACAGATACTCCAAAATCCGGGCTATGATAGTTTAAGATGGTATGTGGTTTTTCCTTTTCCAATATGCTTATGCTCGACTTGATTCGAGTTTTTAATGATTGATTGCTTCTCTGTTTTTCTTGGACTCGAATGAATTTTTTGGCCGATGATGTTAAGGGTTTATATATGGTTCAATCCCTTGTATTTTCGTTCGTATTTGTCATACGAATTCGTCTGATAATTATATGCCTGTCGTTTGATATTGTTTGAATGCTGGTGATTTTTACTAACTTCTTCAGTTTTGTACATTATGTTTACTTGCTTATCACGACTTTGGTTTTGACTTCCTTGGCCACCATGCTGTTGAATTCTTTGATTTCGGTCAATTGATATTTTTAAAATTGAACTTGTTTAATTTCCTTGATTGAATTGTGGCATGACATTGATTCTGTTCAATTGCTCACGGCTTCGACTTGAATTTTGCCATTACCTGACTTCGGCTTTGGTAAAACTGTTAATTGTTGTTCCATGATTTTGAGCTCATGTGCATTTCTAACCGTGCTCAGTTACTTGTATCGATTGGTTTGATAATTCCTTGTATTCGATCCTGTACTTGAATGCTTGCATTGTTTCGTTTGTCTGGTGGCATTTGGTCTTGCATATTTGTACATGTCTGAAGCATTTTTGTATATGTACTTGAGTCTGGTTCATGATATTTGTGAAGCTTGTGTTCATGTACATTTGGGTTTCACTGTGCACTGCTTGACTCGAAGTCTGGTTGCCTTTTTGTGATGATCATCACTTTTGCATTGTGTATGTTGACATTACTCACTACAACAGTTTATGGGTTTCATAGCGTTTGAAAAACGCTATAACAGGCTACCATAGCGTTTCAGAGAACGCCGTGGAACGACAAGCTATGGTAGGCCGGCAGCATTACATAGCAGGAAGGAAAACGCTATAATAGCTAATAGCGTTTACAAAAGGGCATAGCGTTTGCAACCTACCATAGCGTTTTTTCTCTGTTATTAAACTTAAACGCTATAGAGAATATAATCCTTCATTTAACTTCTATAGCGTTTTCGAGCACATTTTATAGCGTTTCATCAAACCATGTTATAGCGTTACAATGTTTTTCGATAGCATTTCTTGTCATGCTTGTATAGCGTTTTTATTTTCTACTATAGCGTTTTTATTCTATTATAGCGTTTTTTATGCATAAATCTTACATCTCATATAGAGTTGCGATAGCGTTTGATGAATCAATAGCGTTTTTCAAACGCTATTCTATATAATATTAATTTTCAGCATTTGTTTCAATTTTCTTTTTATTATATTATAATATATATATGCACACAGATAGATATATGTATACACATTACACACACACAGATATATATATATATATATATATATATATATTAAAATGTGGATCACAAAATTAACAAATCGAGAAGATGACAACAAATATATGTAACAATGATAACGTTGCAGTGAATTCTAATTTGAAAACACACAATCAAACTAGTGGAAAAGTTTCAAATAATTCTGCTAATATTTCAAATACTACAAGACATGGTCGCATGATAATAGTTCAAAATAGTCTAACAAATGAACACAAATACTACAAGACATGGTGATAATAGCTCAAAATAGTCTAACAAATGGACACAAATACTCAGTTATGGAGACGATGATACGGAAATGGCTGCTACAGAAGATTCTTGCAAGGATCTAAACATTGCTCCAGGTTGCTTCAGTGTTAACCAAGTTCCTGCATTAAATGACAAAGTAGACAATGACAGTTCCAGGTTGAATATACTAAATTCTGTGTATCGATTCTCATAACTTGGAGCAATAAGAAAGCACAAGATTGCAATGTTACCCAAGTTCTACTAAATAGGAAAAAGCAGAATGTGTATGCTACAAACAAAGCAAGTATGCAAAGATTAAATTTATAACACCATATGGTACTAAATAACCATGTATGATATGAACAAATATGTAACAGCAGTGATAAGGGTCCAAGTGTACATAATATTGTCAACCATTCTTAGCAGCTTTTCAAAAGTGGTAATACGTTTTTTACCATAACTAGAAGTCAGAACCGCATTTAACATGTTATGCGCACCATAATAGAAGGAGCAATAATTTTTTCTTGTCGCAACTTCAACTAAAATTGAATACATATGCATGGCCTTCAATATATTTAGAATGACCGCCTTTAATAATTGATTTTCAAAATTTATTTTAAAACATAACATTGAAAACTCAAGTCCAATTCATGAAATCTTGAAAGAAGACTGCAAAAGTTACATAACACGCATTTTAGATTAAACGGGGGTTTTTTTTGATACTCGTATAAACTTAACAGAACTCTGCTTGTTTAGACATTTAACAGAATATGTAACAAGCTTCAGGTGATAAAAGGGATTTCTAACCTTCTTAATAACTGGATCTTCTTTGCACATCCTATTGTATAATTTGATTCTTGATAGATGAACAATTGTATGATGTAATTATATAAGTAGCTTAAATGAACTATGCAAGGGAAGGGTGAGCCAGATGGGTGACAACCAATCTAATCGTTGGTTATTAGGTGAGACTAATACACAAAACAAAAAAATTATGGAAACTGAGATTAGTAGGCAGGCTTTTGTTCCGTGTCCTATATGAAAACTAAATCCCTACTTTCCATATCAAAATTAGTCAATCACATGAACAATCATCAAACAAATTCATCCAATATAAAACTTTCCACTTCAACCCCATATATGACAGGCCCTTGTATAAGAGTTTTCCTTAATTATTGCAGTACCTCAAATGATGAATCTTAAGTAAATTTAGCATCAAGATAGATTCGTTTATATTTCTCAGCTGAAATAAAATCTTAATGAGGGGATACTCAGTCAGTCGTTTTAATCTTAAATATATATATATATTTTTTTATTTTATTTTTAAATTCTTCTTGGTGGGATGCTTGGCACACTAGTGCTGCAAGTGGACCAACAGCCCACTTGGCTATTCCCGTGTCCACCTGCATGCGTAGGTGGACAAATATGAATTGTAATTCATATATCTACCTGTGCATGCAGGTGGATATGATTTACATTTCATATGTCTCAGGACATACGAATATAAATTCGCATGTGCTGCTACATTTAGTAGCAACTTGTATACGCACTCAGGTGGAAGGAAATACATGAACTAGGTGCTGCTTGATGGAGAAACTACACGGCAGAAATGAACTTCATAAGGCAGGAGTTTCAAGAACAGTGGTGAAACGGGGATGTGTTTCAGACCAAATGGAGTAACAGGGGTACATACTGGGTCAGGGACGAGCATGAACAGGGTGAGGGACGAGGATGAACATGTCGGTAAACACATTTAAATAAACTCAAGTATACAACATGAACGACTCAGGCAATTAGTTCAATTTATGCCAATTGGTTCAGAAAAAAGTGCATAAGTGCACAGGCAAAATGTACACAGCTGCTGTTTGCAGCAGTGACCGTGCTGCTGTTACAGCAAGCGCAAGTCAAGTGCTTACCATGACGCTTCTTTTATGATAACAACTTTGCTTTGCTTGTTTGATTAAGCTTCAATTATGATGTCAACTTAAATTCAAACAAGTTCAATTCAGTCTGTAAAGTTGAAAAAGCTTATAGATGATGTTAGATATTTTCAAATTGTAGAAAATAAATTATAGTCGATGTTTTTATAATCGACTAAGTATGGAATGTTTGAATAATGATTTCCTAGGCAGTTCTAAATGAATGAGCAAAATATTCTTTTGCAACCAAACTTTGAAAAATAAAATCAATTGTTAATTATTACGTCAAATCTTAAATAAGTATAAATTGATTTTTTTTCAAGTTAATAAATTATTTAGTTAGAGCTATGTACATCCATGATAATGTTCACTACTGGGACCTTTTCCTGCACTTCACTTTTATGGTATACAAATACGGATATTTTCGGATATCCAAAACAAATCTACGGATGCGGACCATCAAGTTTTACCGGTGGAACTTCATTGATCAACTTCATTGGCGACTTTTTGCTTGTATCTTGTAGCACAAAATGTAGCAGAAACTTAATTAGTAAATATGCATGGCAAAATCTCAGTTCATTCATTTATTAACTAATCAAATAACTGAAATAATAAATATAAGATGATGAAAAAATCATTGAGATGCTAATTTCTTATGGGATGTGCATGTATAATATTCTTTCCATCTCGAGACCTAAAATGCTTCAATAGGTAATCTTTCTTCTTCTTTTTTATTCTTTTGTTACCACAAAGTTTTGCACTTTTGTGTTGAGTTGTTAGTTTAAAGAGTAATTGTAAAAACAGCAGTATATCTGAATTATGACATTTTTCCCTGCATAATCCATGAACATTTACATGATATTTTTCCTTTAAATATTTACTGCAAAATGCATCCCAACAAATCTACCAAACCGAGACAGTAAAAAACAAGTTACGTTATCAATGGGTTTCATAAAATTTTAAACGAAATGCTATTAGAAAGCGGTTGATTTTATATTCAAAAAATACAAGTGTAAAAAAATAAACATCAGAAGTAATGCTATACCTTCCAAGATAAACTGGACTTCCAAGAAGACAGGAATGCAGATATTAAAGGCTGACATACAACGCCATAAGCGCAGGACCTAGAATCTTATTTGACCATGTCAACAACCAATAATTTAGAGCAGATGCAATGATTCCCTGAAGGAAAAATATATGAGAAGAAACAAGTATTTAGTAGAAAGTCGTCCCATTCTCTCAACAAGTGTTTGTAAGTCCATGCACATGTAAATGCACCGGTACAACCGTACAAAATATATATGGTTTAGGTATATCAAATGCTAAATCTAATACTAACTGGTCAGCAAATATCAGTCACATAGTTTTATAGGTATAATGACATCAGGAAACTAGTAGCTCCCTAGCTTTACTCTTTTTACATATGCATTTCCAGATGAATATATTCCAATGTAACCTTAACAGGATATACAAGTAGTTAGTGGACCAGTTAAATTTTCTTAAGGTGTGTTCAGGGTCAAAACCAAAGTTGGAGATGTGGTCGCTTAATAAATTACCCCCTTTGCCCCATTTGTAATATCGTTTAGGGTTTTCTTTTTATCACAAAATAGATGGCATTTTAGGAGCGTATGGTTGTAATTAAGTTATAAGTAAATGAGATGAAATACTTGGCGATTTTCACAAATACTGTGCACAAAGCTAAAACAGCAATATAAGCAACACAGGGATTATTACTTAAGAACGTTTTTCTCGTACTAGCATTGTTGAACACAATGGAATTGAATATTTCATTAAGCTTGACACTGATATTCAAGTTGTGATATTTGTGAGCATGTTTTACATAATCTACAGAATAACCCAGACAGTTGGTCATGGGCGATCTTTTTCTATAAATATTAATATTGAACATGTAATGATGCCATCACTATGCTAAAACCTATATTTTTAGCTTTCATACTGTACCGATTTGTTCACCTCTTATTATGTACAAACTACAAACTAAAGTTTGAGAACTCGGTTTATCAGGTCCAGACTTTTTTTGTGTTTCATCTCGTTAATTTCCAAAGCTTCAGTAAAAATTTCGTAAAAGTTTCGATTTCTGAATTGAGTGAGTATTTGAATAAACATTTTATTAATTATTTGTTGATTTTTATACACATAATTATCCTAATTGTGTTTTAAATTTTCCGCTAAAGAAGATAACTATTTTTCTAATTGTTTCTCTACACTACTTCCTGTCTTCCTGTTTTTCTCTCTTTCATTTTTATTTACGCACAATTACAACTTTCACACTTTCAAAGCTATTCCACGCTATCTTTTCTACTTGTATAAAAATAAAATAGCTTCATAACAGACATTGAATTCACTTCATGGCAATCTTAAAATTGTTTGAAGTAGAAGTGTTTTGACCACCAAAGCTTTTGCACTTATAGAAAAATCTGTCCATTAATTTTTTATTAAATAAAAAGTAAATATCTCTAACTGTTATATGCACGTATGTTCGATTTATCCTAGTATGTAATTATAGATTGCTTTATACCTACCATAATTAGTATTTAGTATGACTATTGTATATTCAACTATTTAATCAAGCTTTGTCTTGAGTAATATATGCAGTTCTCACTTCCATATCATTTTGATGGCTAATTTTGATTATTGTCACTCCCTAATGTAAAGATGTAATTTTTGGAAAAAGCAATGGTAACCAAAAAATTTCCATGCTAGTTTTGAGGAGTTGGTCCAACACCGCGTCCATGGTGACTGCATATAAATATACATATCATACATGCATTCATATTTATGTGGACATACATATGTGTGTATATAATAATCTCCCATCATCGGATGTTTTTATAATAGTTTTATTAGACTGGTCTAGTTCACAATGCAAAATTCCCAGAGTTGACGAAGAAATAAATATGGGATCTCCAAATTTTGCTAAGTAGCATTTCAAGGTCAAGGACATAAATAACTACAATACCTACCATACTGAAGGCTTGTAATCACGATACAGAGCTTCTCCCCTTCCTGGCAGCTCTAGAATGTTCCAACTTTCGTCTAAAACCATGTTGTCCGTCTATTCCACTACTGTAACTCTGACTGTCCGCAACAGCTTCTGTCTATAGCCATGCAGCCCTCCACTTAGCTTGATTCACACTGTTACTGTGAATCTTCTTCAATCTCGGCAGTTTCTCTTTAGCCCTTCAGCAAGACTAATCTTGTACACAATAGAAATTAGCCTGTTACTGAGGATCTGTTATAGCAGTTACTCGGTATGTTATAATTTAGCTTGCTCTATTAAATTTAGCACTAATTCAGCAAGACTCAAATTGATTCAACAGCAATACAACATTGAAACTCGGTCTGTTCTCCACTATTGTTGAATTGCAACGCAGCAATATAGTTGCTTTACTGAATTCTGCAACCAGTCTTCGCCTATCACTTTTTAATCTGTTACCCTTCGCTTTGTAGACATTAAGTTGCAGCCAGAACGGGTTTTGTTAATTCAGTATCCACTTCAGCTAGTATTCGCCCATCAACTCCCGAACCAAAGTCAGATTCAGCTAGTGCTCACTCGTCGGTTTTGCAAAGCCTTGCAACAAGTTCAACCTCTTCCACTGATTAAACCAGACAGCCAATATCACCTTACAATGCTTTTCAGCCTTTCAACCGTCTAACTGCGTTCATTTGTTCAGTCTACTCAATCCCTTGGTAGTTCGATCATTCAGTTTGAACAGAAAATTAACAGCAGAATTACACAAAATATTATAATGAAAAAATAAAATTACCTTAAAACTAAAAGAAATTGATGGTGAAAGTTTGGAAGAACTAAATGACAGCAGGTGCAGATGCAATCAAAAAAAAAAAATTGACACTGAAGCATTAATGAGGTCATATATGATATAACATGCGAAAAAATTCAATGCAACTTCAAACCATCACAATATACAGTAAAAAAAAATGAGATTATGATCACATTAGTTTAAGCAAGGTCAACTAAATTAGTGATTATGATCACATTTGCAGGCAAAGTTTGACCATGGTCGTTAAATTAGTGATCACATGATTGGTCAGAAATGAAAGATCCAAAACTTTGTTTTTCATTCCTCGTTACAATCATCAGTAATTTTTGAAATTTTTGTTTATGTTTCAGATATATGTTTTGCAAATTTCGATACTTTTTTCTATATAAATATGTTAGTAAAATATTCGGTACAAAAATTTATACTAATTTTGGGTTCTTTCACAGGCAAAAACAAAATTCCTTTGTTCAAATGAAATGGTTAAAAAAACTTAGACTTGCTCATAGCTAAAGCTAAGAGGTAGGAAAAAACTTCTTGTATTAGATACAAAATACATGATTTGATGAATAAAGATACAAGAATACAGTTGTTGTTATTTTTTTTTATTTTTTTTTTTTTATTTTTATTTTTACAAACAAATGGAATTTGATGCTATTACTACTCAACTGCCATTTGATGCTAATACTGTCAATAAGCTTGGTTATATCTATTGTTGATTGAATTAACAAAAAAACAGTTGAAACAAGTTGCCTCGGAATTATTCAATTTGATGCTAATACTAAATATAACCAAAGCTGCAACAAGGTTGAATAAATTACCTCACGACTATTCAATTTCTAGGCATCAGAACTAGGGTTCCAGGCAGTTGAAATAAGCGGAGGGAGACTGGGATCGACGATCGCGTATTTTTTTGGTGGTTGGATTTAGATTTAGGGATCTCGACTACAGAAGCAGAGGAAGTAAGCGATGGAGAGGATTGGGAGAATTTTGTGACAGCGCGTTATCCCCACTTTTTATCTCCCCTGAAAGTGACGAAGAGAAAGGAAAATAAGAAGATGAGGGTTTTCGAAGACTTGAATTTTTCGTTCCCTGTGGTAAGACAAATGATTCCCGCCTGTTTCATAGCGTTGAATGCTTTGTATCCATCTATTTGATTCAGTTTCCACGGAATGTAAGAGGTAAGACGCTATACATTGGTGCTATTGAAAGCCAAGATTCTTGTAGTGACTTTGTGTATTCATATAGTCTGGCGGCTTCATGTATATGATGCATGTTGAATTGTTGTCGATTTGTGCTTGTTAGTCTTCACTGTGCATTACCCATCGTACATATTCATGTTATATGTCGCAGTTGCATTCATTTGTGTACATTGTAGTTTTGGTCAAGTCTGGTGCTTGAATTTGTCTTAGTCTTGGACACTGCATCTCTATATATGTATGTGTGCTGTTGGTTCATTATTCTGGTTGATTGCACTGGTTCATGTATATGTATACATATGTCTTGTTGAACTTGTAGCATATCTAGCTCGGTTGTCTCGACCACATTTGTTTTATCTGTTCTACTTGAGTTTTCCTTCATGTACAGTCTGCTTGATTGATTACTTGATGCAGTCTTGTTCTCTTCATGGTTCATCACCGTTGCATTGACTTTGTACATATTGTGCTTGTATTTTTGGACTGCACCTGTCTTGAATCCAGCTTTAAAGCTCGGGTTTGACCTTGTGCTCGTGTCGTGATTTTATTATTATTTCACTTGAGTTGAATCCGACTTTTAATTTGGGTTTGACCTTGTGCTCACCTGTCCCTATAGACTTATTAAGTGTATATTAGTGTGTACGGCCTTGTGACATGTATAGTGATACACTGTGCATGTCACAAGCTGTTCGTGTATGATGAATTCAAAATTAAATGATGACGAACAACCCAAATAGCTATGGCAAATAATTTTTCCAAAATTACATTTTATTTTACATTGCAAAAATATTTCATTTTCAATTTTACTACGTCAGTGTATATTTTTGTAGATTGCTCAGGCGCTGGATTCAATCTAGAATGGGGTTGAAGATAAATACGAGTGAATGAGTGATATGTAGTGAGTTGCTAATGTAAATGAAAATTGTGATGTAGTCAAATTTGTATTGTTTGAAAATTGTGTATATAGTGAGAGCTCAAATTTGTAGTATTCAAAATTGTAATAAATATTTATTTGAATAAAATATTTATTTGAATTTAAATTCTGTGTTATTTATTTTATGCAGCAAAATATTTATTTAATCCGTGAAAATAAAATAGTACATTGACTAATACATTTAAATGAATATATATATGTCTATTATCATAAAAAAAAAAATCATATACTCGCATATTCAACACCTAGTGGCAAATTCGTGATCCTTAGAATCTTGACACATCTCTTTCGACTAGCGACGGTTAATGACGGCTATATTGCCGTTAGTCGTTGAAAGTTATCGACGGGAACGTCGCTAAGTTCGTCACTCTTTCTTGAATCGACAACTAGGTAAGCGACGGCTATCATTGTTGGCCAACGACGGCCGTCGACGGTAAATAGCCATTGCTAAATACTATGTATCTTGTAGTGTTAGCAATGAATAAAGTTTAATGAATTAAATCATTTTAATATTAATAATTTGATTTAAATTTGAATCAATTTAAATTTTACTTACTTGAAAATTCAACAAGATTAAATTAACTATAAATTTATATAATTCATTAATTAATTGAACTAGTAATAATTGAATAAACATATATATTTTATATTTATAAATAATAATAATAAATTCACAAAGGACCTCTAGTTCGAATGATTAGAGTATCATATTTTAGACAAACGTTTTAGAGGTGATGAGTTCAAGCCTCCACGTTATAGGATCTACACCTGAAAAAAAGTTTAAAGCAGCCAGAATAAAAAGAGTTAATATTACATCATTGGCTGCTATCATCAACCGAGGAATAAAACTATTAAAAGCACAACCGGTACGTTGCACACTGAAATAGATGAAGAACTGGAAATTCCAGTCTGGAATGTGTTTGCTGAGCTGAGTACATTGATGAGCTGCTGGAGTACTGAGATAGACGAAGGACTGAGTTGAAGTCTTGAAGATGCTTTGAAGTCTAGGACATGATGAAGAGTGTACTCTGCGAAGTGAAAGGTTGCTGCAAATGCACATGCTGCAGAATTGAAGAACCTTGACTTGCGGAAATATCATGCAGTGGCCTGCCCTAATAAAAAGTGCCAAAGCTTCAAGATAACGTAGAGCTCTGAAGTAACGTGCACCTCTGGTATCCGTGAACTAGAAACTAAAGCTATTTATGAACACATGGCAACTGAATCAAAACCGTTGAGGTTAAGATAATAACAAACAGCAAGCATAAACCGAAAACCGAAAACAATTACACATTTCAATTAATATATTTTTGACGAATAATTAATGTCTTTTGCATCCATGAATTGTGAACTCATTCATATTATATAATATTATTGAAACATAAAATCTAAAACCTATATTATAATTTAATCACAAAATGACATTTCTTCTATAAATTTATATTGATGTACCTATGTGTGTGTTTATATATCAAACATAATTGTGGTTTTGCTTCAAGATAACCTCATGTCACTAGGTATTCAATTAGTGCATTGTACCACTGCCACACAGTCTTCCAGATTGTCCTATGACCGCTCAAATTTGGTTAAATACACAACATTTGGTTTTGCTTTAGACAAGTTGAATCTTTTATGAACTTTCCTGCAAATGTCCACTTCTAAATTAGGTATATACATAATACACATAGTCATCCAGTACAGATGTGCGTGCAGAGTCATGTGACTTCTAATCCACTGAATTTTAAAAAGTAACAATATATTTGGTTTTGTCATTTTTATTTGTTTTTGTTAACAGTCAAAAATAGTTAGATATAAAGATATCAGAGTACTGTTATAAAGAGTAGTCATCATGCAACATCAAGCAACTTAGATTGAGTTGCTTGTTTCTATTTTGTCAACCCTTTGTTTGTTAATATAAATCGAGAGGATAATTTTTGATGCTAGAGTTTGCTACGATTGTGGTATTTTTTACACTCTAGGACAATATCAGACCCATCAAAATATGTCCCAACCCATTTACCCTATTTTAAATGAGTTGGGTCAATCAGTATATGAATTTAATTAAACGAGCGTGTTGATCCATTTTTAAAAGGGTAATAAATGGATAACTCATTTATCTATTTATTAAACTTAAAATTCAAAAATATAAATTTGATAATAACAGTTTTGCAAATTTGGATTTTTTTACTCGGATATTTCATATTGTGAACGCAAATTAAAATTCTCCATGATGACTAACAGTTGTACTTAGAAAATAACAGGCTACATTCTCATATTTGAACATTGCCTAAACAGAAACCTCTATTTTTTTTTGTCCGGACTACAATAACTTTTTCATACTAACTCGGAATCAGGCAAGCCTTCGACCGATGAACTTCCACCTAAATTAAGGACAAAATGCAACACTCGAATACTTCATCTTGTGAACGCACACCATAGTTTTCCACTGTGACTGGCAGTTGTACGTAAAAATAACAGCCTCATCTCCATATTTGAACTTCGTCTAGATAGAAGCCGCTATTTTTTTGTTCGGACTGCAGTAACATTTTCGTACTAACTCGGAATCATGCGAGACTTTGATCGATGAACTCCCACCTAAATTAGAGACAATATGAAACGCTCAGATACTTTATCTTGTGATCGCACACTATAATTCTCCATGATAATTAACAGTTGTACTTAAAAAATAACAAGCTACATCCTGATATTTGAACTTCGCCTAGGCAGAAACCGCTATATTTTTGTTAGACCGCAATAATTTCTTCGTACTAACTCGGAATCAGGTGAGACTTTGACTAATGAAATCCCACTTAAATTACGGACAATAAAAAGAATACTCGGATACTTCATTTTATGAATGCTTATTGTAGTTATCCATGGTAAACAACGGTTGCACCTAGCAAATAACAGTCTACATCCTCGTATTTGAATTTTGATGAAAGTTAGAATTAAAATTTTAAATTTTGAAACTTTGATTTTTATCAAAATTCAAAACTTAAAAATTAGAATTAGAATTATTTTTTATCTGTTTGTTTTTTATTAGTCAAATCAAATTTAAAATTTTAAGTGAATTCTTTCATTTCTGCTATAGTATTCAATCAAAATGGGTTCAATGGATCGCGCTGGTTTTACCCATAAAATTACAGGTTGGGTTGGATTTATCCATTTAATAAATGAGTCTAATGAGTTGAGATTTTTTTTAAATGGGTAGGGTTAATTTTCAACCCAACCCAACCTATTTGAAACCCTAGATAATATTCATCTTTTCCATTTTATAGGAATTTCCTTCATATGGAGAGTCAACATACTTATTTGCCTGTTACTTGTGAGAGTTTGAATCTTTTGATATTTGAAGATTTATTAGCTTCTACATTTCATATATTAATTTTTATTTGTCACTGTTGTATAATGTATTGCTAAAAACATCCATAAATCCTCTTCCTAATACTATAATTTTTTTTATAAAATTAATGAAATTACCCACTTCCTACTACAACGCTGAGTTGATCTCCACATTATCAAAATCCATTTAACTTCATTCCTAAATCCATCTCCATAAATTATCATTGACCACCATCTTTTCATCCCTAAACTAAACCAGGTTCATAAAAACAAAATTAATTCTAATCAAAACCTAACATGAAGTAATAATTAAATATCAACTAAAAATTAACTCAACGTCCATATTAACTGATTAACATAGAATTCAAAACCAAAATTCAAAACATGAATAATTTTATTAAGAAATAGTATATGAAGGAGAGCTGTTGGCGATGTAAGTGGTTGCAATGTGTCTTACTACATAATGACGCAGTGCTCTTCTGGTTGAGTTTGAATAAATTTCTCATCTTTTGATTTAGGATTAAGAGTTCATTGAGGAATTAGATTTTCAAATTGAAGTTAAACAGTGAAATGGATTAGATGCTAGCTTGTAGAGGAGAGCATGTTATTAAGAAGTGAAATTGATGTTAATTTATGGTATTTTTCAGTGTGGGTATTAGAGAGTAGGTTTATGTGTGCTTTTAACAACACACTGTTGTATATGATTTGAGAATTCTTAACGCATCAAGCATCTTATTTGCAATTTTGTAGGACTCATTATCAATCCACCTCATAATGACAAGGGGAAGGGGACCAAGATGAGGCATAATTTTATGGGACCCTAAAGGTTCATTGTAACAACCCGATATTTTCAGCCATCCGCATCCATATATGTCGGACTTGAATTGCTCAAAATACCGCATTGTAAATAAATTTGAAGCAAATGAAAACAATCACAGAATCACAGACACAGATATACCAGAATAACTCACAACGGAAATTAACATACCATAGTTGTTCATGAAGCTACTATAACAAAATCTCAAAAACAAATACATCATATCCGTTTGAAAAACATATACAATAGAAATCTCAAATACATAGAAGTTTATAAATAGCAGAGCTGAAATAGAACAACTGAAACTGAAAGGGAATAGATAACCAGACAAGAAGAATCTCCAGTGATTCCTAGCTCCAGAAAAGAAATCCAAAGCTAAGCTGTAATTACTCAGTCTGACCCGAGCATAAAGTAAACACAAAACACTCGAGTCAGGACATACATACTTATATAATGTAAACTAACTCAAGTGAACTGTAGTAGTAATGCACAATAACTTAAAGGATGCTTGAAATCGTCCATCCTCTAAAGATCAGTTAAACCAAAAATTAAATACATCTCGTGGTTTAAATTCCAAAATGGTATTTTATACTTCTAAGTCAAATATCATTCAAAATTTAATATCATTTCAAATCCATTTCAAAATATCACAATATCATATCATTCTAAACCTCATTCATTTTTATTTAATTTTGAATACCATTTCAAATCACATTTCAAATGGTTTTATATTTCAAATCGAAATACTCCATTCAAAACCAATTAAAAATGAAGTTATTCTATTAAATAATCAAATATTTAATTTCCAAATTTTTAGTCTTTTCAGAATTCATTCACTTAAGTTTATTCAAACAGTGAAATTTCAACTTTCGTAGCACTTAGAAAATGCTACGGAAAGTTATATTTGAAAACAATTCAATTTAACAAAGATAGCATTTACAGAAATGCTGTAATAGGTTTAGTTTAGTTTCTACAACTATAGCACTTACAAAGTGCTATAATAGCCCTTAGTTCAATTTAGTCTTTTACTTCATTTATATCAATTGCAGCATTTACAAAATGCTGTAATATCTTTTACTTCAGAAATGATAGCATTACTGAAATGCTGTTAAATTAAATTCCAAAATTTCAATACAATTTCATAAACAATTAAATTAAATTTAAATCATTTTAACTTATAAAAATCATATATTTCTCTTTTAAAACAATCATTTAAAAACCCTTTAATTTATGATTATATAAAGTGAGATTTTCATTAAAAAAAAATCAATTTTTAATAATTCACATATAAAAATTTATGTACAATTTTATAACATTTCATTTACTTTACCTTTTAATTTAATTTACCATTTCATAAATTAAATTTAAATTCCATTTTATTTTTCTTAACTTAACTTTTATTATTACACCACATTTCACATTTTCCCAATTAAGTTATATTTCAAATTTCAATTTTTAAACATTTATTTATTTAACTATATTTTAATTTATAGAAAATCATTACACTTTAGAAAATCATTTTAAATTAAAAGTAAAATTCAAATTATCATATTTTCTTACTTAACTTAAATTCCATTTATAAACAAAATCATAAATTCCAAAATTAACTTATAATTCAAATTCTACTTTAACATTTATTTATTTCACTTATTTAACTTATAGAAAATCACTTATATTTTATCAAAATCATTTTTAATTAAATTTAAATCAAAATATCATCATATTTACATTTTTAAAATATTTTAAAATTTAGAAAAATATATTTTAACCACGGGTCTGTATATAATTTTCTTGCCTAGGTCAAGTGATACGGATAATATATCATTTCAATCCGTAATTTACAAAGGAAAAATATGGGTTTTATCATTCAAACCCGCAACTGCAAGTAAATAAAAATAAATAAAAATCGTTCAGGCCTATCATTTCAGCCCATAACGATTTTTCTCTATTCTAAAGTCCGTTCGGGTATGTATCATTTCAACCCATAGTGATTCTATTCTGCAAGGAATTTGCAGTGTGATAAACTGATATAAATAAATAGAATAACACTATATAACAGTAACAGATGATATAACAGGTGTATAAACATGGTGAACATCATATGATCATAGTATAGGTAGTTATAACATGATAGTATAATTCTACAAATTCATAAGGTGTCAATTTACTACTTATATAAGTATAGAATGCCTTATGAGAAATACTCACATCTACAGGCTGGAGATAACAGATTCAGACACAAAACTGAGATCCAAAAGGCACGAAAGCACGACTACGATTCAAGTGAGGGGAGAGCAAATAGTTGTCTTGTACATGTGAAACAAAATAACGTATTTCACATAAATATACAACACAATATAACATTAAACAAGTTGTACAATAACACAACAAAGTATCACACACAACTTGCACTTGCTTTCACCTATCAAATGATCGGCCTAGGTATAAAATTTCACGGCTATGGTGTGAATTTGGATTAGGTACGGTTCAACATGGTCGGCCAAAAATGAGGAAGTGAATGTAACGACCTGTAAATTTTGATAAATAAATTAGTTAATTTAATTAAATTTTGTAATTTAATTTAGAAATAAATAAAAAATTTATAATTTATATTGAAATAAATGTTAAGAATGAATTGTAGCAATGGTTATAAAAAAAAACCAATTGTTGATAATTGAAGTGAAATCAATAAAAGTGAAATAGCGTAAATGGTGCAGTTGGTTATGAAATAGAAGATAGGTAAATAAAGATAAGTGATAAACTTTTAAAAGTTAGTATAAACTAAAGAAATGATTGGGAATCATATTTATGAAATAATAACTAGAATGCAGGTTAAATAATACCAATCAAGTTAATAAATTTATGAATTGAATGGAATACCAATTAATGAAAATAAATCTAAATGTTATGTTTGGCTATAAATTGAACATAAGTGAATGAAATTTGTAGTATGAAGATAAATGCCAGCATTGATTTGTAAGTAATAAAAGCTTATTAATGCGACTAAATGATTAACGGTAAAGATTTTTGTATTTTACCTATTTTGTAGCTGGTTGATTTTAAATTGGAAATCAGTTACAAAAATTATAATCTAATATTACGTTAATGTTAACTAAGGTAATAATCAATAAATTGAATGAAATTCAAATCAATGTAAATAATATAGATGTATACTTAGCTACAAATTGAATATATGAAAACAATATGTAAGCATTGAATTAAATTAATGAATTTAAGGCAATAATGTTAATTTTATCTATTTGGTAACAATGGATTAATAACGGGAATGAAATGTAAGAATGATAATGCAAGTTAATAAATAAATAATTAATTCAAGGCAATCTCAATTGATGGGAACAACTATTGGGGTCGTAATTGATTGTAAACAGGAATATTTGGCAATAAATTAATATAAGAAAATGAATATAAATACTGAATTAATTAATGAATTAATAATGAATAAATAATGATTGAATAAAATCAATATTCTGTATGTAATTGGTTGGAAATGAGAACTTATATAAATATGATAAAGGGTTAGTGGCAACAATTATTATAAAAGAATCATTTATTTAGTCCATTAAATCAAGTTTGTAATCAATTGCAATGAATCCCAATTCAAGGTTATATTAGTATAAATTAGGGTAATAATTGGTAATAAGGTATTGTTAATGGTATATGAATGAAATGATAATTAAAATTGAAGGAAATGTTGTTAATGTTATTCATAATTGGAAAATTTGTTAAATTATAAGAACGAGAATGAAGATTCATCAATTTATTTGGAATTTGAACTATAATAATAATTGGAGTAATTGCAATTTAATGAAATTAAATATCTAAATATTGCGTTAACTGAAATGATGATGAAATGTGAGAATATTAATGTAATAGTTTTGAATCCAATATTAAATCCATCTATTTGGCAATAATGAATGGAATAATAATTAATTAATTTAATTAAATGAAATTTTGGAAATTTAATTTATAATTCTGAATATAATGAAATTGAAAATTTAACACTGCAATTGATAGATTAATCAACTTTAGACTGACATCTAAACTTGTTTAAATTATTGTAGATGATTAAGAAATATAAAAGTGATAAAATTGTCAATTATAGAACTGAAATTAAAAATTAGATTTTTTGTATTAATTACTAAATTACTTAATTAATGTAAAAATAGCCATTTTGGCCACTGGCTTGGATTTCGACGAAACCAGTTTCAACGGATCCGTAACGGTGAATTATTGTAGAATTTCAAGTTTCGTAGCGATCGGACCTGTCGTTTGATCGTACGAACGCAAAATGCCTTGAAATCGATTTAATTAAAATCAATTTGAAAAATATTGATTTTATCATAACTTCCTCATACGATGGAATTTAGACTTGAAACATGTTCCGTTGCATTTAAAATATTTTAAAACACCTATTTTGATATATGGGTTGACCCAATTTCGTTCCGGAGTCAGAACGGGCTTTTCAGGCCATTCATTGTTCGACGCGTTTATAAATCGGGTCCATTTATTCTATTTTCAACTTCGTCTATAAATATCCGGTTACAAACTCTAGCCTACTTCTACTTCTCATTTGTCTGTACGAACAATTCAGCTATCTCTCCTCCTTAATGGCAGACAAACAAATTCTCGATCCGAATACAATTCCAAATCAAATCAAAAGCTAAAATTTCAAACTCCACAATATATGTCAAATTTTATATCAATTTGAAGCTCTCGAAGAGCGTAACTCAGATCTGCAATTCGTTTTTCGATCTGGATCTCTGTTCATCTAGAAACTGAAGGACTATTTTCGGCCATCCATTGCGTCGAAATCAACTGCAGCTGATCGATGAATCAAAGTTGCAATAATGTAGAGAGAGCCGAGGGGGTCGCATCCTTGTGGGTTTTGTGATGGTTTAACGGCTAGATCGCCGTATTAAATTCAATTAGGGTTCGAATTATGGTGGCGGCGGCCGTGCTTTCTGGCATCGAGCGATGTCGGCGTGGTAGGGATGGTCGTGGGGGATTTGCTTGGTGGTGGAGCGGGTCGCGTACGGCCGTGGAGGAGGCGGCGGCTTCTGGTGTCGAGCGCGTTTGTTCATGCATAGGTAGAAATTGTGTGCGTGCTGCATTTCAGCTAGGGCTTCTTGGTGCTGACGTGTTTAGAAAGGTGAGTGCGTTTTTTTAATTATTTTATTTTATTATTTAATTTTTGATTTCAATCGTTATAACGTATGTATCTTTCTCATACGATATCCGTTTCACGCACGGTTTTCTCCGCTATGTTCATATTGGAATTCCGGGCATTTTTGCACTAGTTTGATCGGATTCGGAGATTGTTAAAATTTTGGGTTTAAATTGGATTTAAATTCAAAAGGTGAGTGTTTTAACCCACTCACAACTTCTAGAATTTCTTATGTTTGTAAAATTTAATTTTTGATGTGATTATGCATTTATTTATCACTGTTTAGTATATTTTAATCATCATCTCAGTTAATTGCATTTATTTAAATTAAATCGTTATTTAATTTATTATTGTATATAACTGCTAGTTAATTACCTGTTATATATATATATATATATATATATATATATATATATATTATCAGTTATATATTGATATTGATTGATTGTTTTGGATGATGATTATGATGGATGTGTGATTTTATGATGGATGCATGGATGTTTTATTTATCATCATCATAATCTGCAAGTTCTTTATTGATTGTCGTTATTGATTCGGGATTGCGGTTTGAAATGATATACAACCGTATTTTTACTTTAAATTGCGGATTGAAATGATAAACATCCTTATCACTTGACCATAGGATAAAAAATTATATACATACACCGTGGTCTATATATAAAAATATTTTGAAATGATTTTCTATGGTTTTGGAAAGAAATATATGGATTTATATAAATATTGATTTTTGAGTGTTATATAAATGTTATTTTATATATAGCTAAATTCTTGGTTTTAAGCTATGTATGAAATTGGTTTAAAGTATAAATAAGTTTAAAAGTAAAGTTTGATTTTATTAAGATATAATATGTTTAAATATTTATTATAGTTTTGTAGTTTATAATGACTTAAATGACAATAAGGTTGGAAGATAATTATGAAATTGATTTGAAATTTAATAAAAAATTTGAGATTTTAAAGGTGTGATTTTATAACTGGATTTTTGGGTTTAAGACGAATTAGACGAATATTCCAAGTATAAATAAATTGGAGGAAATATTTAGTTATTTGAATTCAAGTCTTATTTAAATGATAATGGATTTATTATGCAAATATTTCAAAACTAAATAATAGAAAATGGAGTTGTTGAATCGAAATTTCCAACCCTAGTTTTGAAATTTGTTTAATACTTAAAAATTGAAATATATTGAATTTGAAACGGTTTATTAAAAACTAAAGGGAGATAAAAGTTATGAATTGAGATTTAATTTAAAGGTGAAGAAAATTGTGAAGTTGAGGAAATTTTTCTACTTTATAAAGAAAATTTTAAATTCAAACTATTTTATTTTATATACCGTTGAATATCCAAACCATTTAAGTCTTCGAAGTTATGGTTTGAAAGCTATGAAATTCAAAGTATTATGTTTTGAAAGGTTATATTTCAAGCGTTTGGTTTCAAAATATATTAATTTTGAAAGTGCTATGATTTTGAAAAAAAAAATATTTGAAATAAAAATGATATTATATTGATTCGGGTTTTTATATAATAATATCATATTGATTTGGTTTTTGAAATGGAAAGGATATCGTATTTATATGGTTTTGAAATGGATATTATATTCTGGTTTCGAGGTATAATTATTTTAAAATGACCGCGGTGTTATAATAACGTTTGGTTGTTAAAGAGACCGAGAGCGGAAGTTGTCATACTCTCTGCCAACTCCGAAAACCACTTTAACAACCGTGTACTCCAGAATGAAGTAGGATAGTGGCGGCGTTCTCTTTGAGGTAAATACGTGGACCCGACTCCCGTGAGTTGGCATAAGGTGGGTAAAACAGAAGCGATCTCGGGCGAATGAGGTCATTCCTCTGAATGGACACATCCCTTGGATTTTATACTCTGACTTTTGGATTTATTCAGTGGCCACTTTTGTTTTTGATTTGTGGGTGTGGCTCGAGGTGGGCGGTAGCTGCGCGCTACGCGTTACTATCAGCTTGTGTGCGTAATTGGTATATCTACCCTGGCATTGCCTAGTTGTGCCGTGTCACCTACCCTAGCACGCCTTGTACGAGTTTGATTTGTGTCGTACCTATGGAGTATCCTCTGGTAGCCTCCCGATCAGGAGGTATTACGGTACTGTATAGACTATTGGCACTATTACGTGTTAAGGGGAATATCGAGTCACTCCTTAATGCTATTTAAAAGTAAGTTTATTTTACTATTTGACATTATTATAATAGCGAAATATTATTACATAGTAAATAGTTTAACGGATCCTTAGGAGATGTGAATCCCGAGCATCTTTTAAGTTACTGCACTCACGTTAGACACTGGATAGGAGATGTCAAATCCCGTAAACATCTCTGACGCCGTTCCACTCATATTATTTAATAAATTTCAAATCAAAGTTATTTGAGTATAATTCTTAAAAAATTCAATTTCCCTTTCTAACCTGAATTTTATAATTAAAAATATAAATTTAAATAAATACTTAAACATATTATATATTAATTAAATCAACTTTAATATATCAAATCTTATTATTAAACTTGTTTATATATATTTTAAAATAGTAAAATTTAAGTAAAATCTTAATATTTAAAATTCCAAAACTAACTTATAATTTTAAAATTTCAAAACATATAATTTTAAAATCAAAATTTAAAACCTTTATAAAAATAACACACACACACACACACACACACACACACACATATATATATATAACACATATATCTTAAAATCAATATTTATTAAAACCAAAATATTCATTTCAAAACCTTGGAAACCATTTCAATATATATACACACACATATACATATACACACACACACATACATGCATGCATACATACATACATACATACATACATACATATATATATATATATATATTGACCAACGGTGTCTATATATAATTTTCTATCATATAGTTAAGTGATACGATTATTTTTTATTTCAATCCGCAATTTAAATATATACGGGTATATATCATTTCAACCCACAATCCCAAATTCAATTCAATGAAATCGTTTGGGTTTATCATTTCAACCCATAACGATTTTCTCATATTCTATAGATCGTTCGGGTATGTATCATTTCAACATATCAGGAATTTTATACTAATAGGGAATTTGCAGAGTGATAACATATATAATAATAATATAATAGACACATCATCAATATAAATAACAAATAATGGTTTCAGATGTCACAGGTGAATAGATACAGATAATAGCATATATAGCAATGTAAATAACTAACAGTAGCATATTTCAATTGTCGTTTCAATTGAAATCAAATTTAATAAATATAAGAACGTTAATCGAGAGTGATTGCTCACCTTTCGATGTTAGAGGATAGACAATGAAGTTGAGTTACGAAATGCAAGTACGAATCCCAGAGCAAAGCCAGATAGGCACAAATTGACAACATAGCTGATAGATAAAAATCAACGAGGACAAGATAATCAGTTTTGATATAAACTGAAACGAAATATACTAAAGCCAAAATTTAAATTTAGAAATTCACATTTTAAAATAAATTCCCATATTATATATATATACACAAACATAACATATTAACGAAATATATATATATATATATATATATATATATATATATATATATATATATTTGCACTATCATTATTCAAAATTTAAACACATATATTGTAAAAGTCAAACCCATACGCTATATATATATATATATAGACTAACATTTATAGAACTTGAAACGAATTATCTTATATAATGTTTTCATACAGAATATATATATATATATATATATATATATATTATAAATCACATTTACTATAAAACAACGTAACTAGCTTTATTGTAATACATATATAACTCGGCAGTTTATATATATAAACTTCTAAAACTTATATCATACTTAAACAATTTATTACTATCGTATAACTATATAACTGTTATAAGTAAAACACTTCAAAAATCAATGCCTATATATACACAAGCACGTTATCTACCACTTATCTATTGTATATATATATACAGATAAAGCATGCAAACGGAATATAATATACATATTATAAACACTTGTAACTGTGTATATACTGCAAACATATATATCACATTATATTAAATAAAATCTATATATATTTCCAAACTTAGGCGAACTTGTATACACACACACTATATATATATACATATATATATAGATCAAATCCATATTTTTGTTCGAACACATATATATAAAAACTTTTATATACGGCTATTATAACTTAATATACTTTATAAAATATAAACTGTGTAAATATAAATATACTAAAACATATATAAGCTAATATAAACACATATACCGTGATCTATATACAGTAACTTCTATAACTTATGTATAACTATAAAACATATGGAATTACTTAAAAAAATGTTAAAACCTTACTTATAACAACAGAATTACTTAATATATAATGAAAAGCAAAGGCCAAAAGGCAGACAAGGGAGGTGTAGGTTGCCAGGCTGCGGAATACGGAGAGGCAGAGGCCGGAGGTGATTGCGGATAAGAGAGAGGAAGTGAATGATGGATGACCAAGCTGTGGCGGGCAGAAGGCTGCTCGGCCAGTGAGATGTTTGGGTTCAGTTAGCTAGGCTTTGATCAAAGGAAAGATATGAGGTGTTCGCGGCCTAGGTTGTGGAGGCAGTGGAGCACAGACATGCTGATTAGGCTGCGAGATGCTTGATGTAGGGGCGGGTGATGACAAGTCGAGGTTAAGGGGATGCAGTATGAGAAGGTTTCGGTTGTAGATCAAGAGGTGGTCAAGGGAAAGTGGAGGATGGAGACCGACGAAGCGGAGGCTGTTCATGCGGAGGTGATGATGTGTTGGTGGCCGGCTATAAAGTGGATGATGAAGTGTTTGGCCTATGGAGCTTTGGTGGTGGAGATGGAGTAGGTTTCGGCCTAGACTGGCAGTGGTCAGGCAAGGAGAATGGTGGCTGAGCATAAGAAAGGAGCTAGAAAATATAAAGAGGAAAAAGAAAGCAAAGTTTTAAAACTTACTGTGTAAATTGTTTGTGTAGAAGAAAAATGAGAAGAGGAGAAATGAAGAATGAGAAGTGGAGAAAAATGAGAAGGATGAGGAGTGACAAGAAGTGGTCAGTAAAAAGAATTTGAACGAGAATGAGAAACCCAAAAGATTGAATGCAAAAAAATTTGTACGGGCATAAAAATGAACGTGCATTTCAATGAACGTGTATTTTAAATTCACAAAGGCTATTCATTTCCTAACATTAATTTCAAGTAACTTTTACTATTCTAGCCTATTAGTCTACCATTTAAATAAACAAGCAAAATAAAATAAACCCAAAACAAAAAAAATATGAAAAAAAATACGAAAATGACCGCGTGGAATACGCTAAAAAATTACAGACATCAGTGGTACGATTATCCGATCAAAAATCGATACCAAAATGCTGCCAATTTGCCGAAAATAAGATAACGAATCAATAACACTCAAAATTTGGAGAAACGAAATATGGCGTTTCACTCAGAAGGTGATTTAAAAATTTATTGTATAAAAATATTCAGGTATGGGGAACATTTTATTATCAACAATTTCAACTGATTTAAGTTGAAATACAATTACATAAGAAAATAAACTTTAATATTATCAGATGAAAATTTTACCATTTGCTACATTTAATTAGAAGTATTCCAAATATTAAATTTTTTATTTCAAAATATTATTATTCAAAAATTTCACAAAAATTCAATTAACTAAATAAATAAAACCACTAAAATTTACAGATCGTTACATATGAAGTATTTAGTATGATGTTTGTTTTGAAATTTGGTGCAACATATTTGAAATTTGATTACATGTTTGTCGTTAATATAAATTTGAATTTGTATTATACATGTAATATGTTTGATGTTTGTTGTTACATGATATGGTTCAAGAAAACCAAATTTATATTTATAAATTTGAATTTTATTATAAATGAAATATGTATTATAAATAAAATTTGTTTGATGTTATAAATGATGTATTTTAGTAATATATTTACCAACGGTTACAACTGTTCGTAAATATATTATACCAAAGGTTATAACTATTTAGAATATGAGAATTCCCAACGGTTATGACCGTTGGGAAATATGTCGTAGATTTTGTCACGTACTTATTTGTAACGGTTATAAGCGTTACAAATTTGATTTGTAACAGCTATAACTGTTGTGAACTAGCAATTTTGGTGTTGTGATAGCTCTCATTCAGGTAATGGGTAGGATTTGTCGATGCACCATGAATCACTGTAACAATGCAACCGAAGGTTTAAATACCTTCGGAGAAACAATTCAGTATAATATTTATGAATCACCGTAATATTTATAAATAATTATTGCTCTGTCGTAGCCTAGACACTAAGAAATTAAATTGTCGAACGATAACAACTTGTCAATTTACAATTAAATGTTATTGATGTCCAACCATTATTATTAACAAGTTCTAAGATGAAATGCAAAGCATAAATAAAACGTGTATTAACAATGCAACTACAAATATATTTTTTTGTTTTTGAATTTTTTCTTCTAATGTATGCAAACAACAATGCAAAGCAATTAAAAAGAATAGATAAGGGTTAAAAGCATCAAAAAAAATTTTATAAGCAAGCAACTTATTTGGCAAGCAGAGCGGGAGTTTTCAGCAAATTATTCTTCTCCTTGCGATTTTCTATTCTGACAACCTGAAAATAAAAACAAGATATATATACAATTTTTTTTATATCAAAGAAGAAAAGAAAATAAATGAAAAAAAAAACAGAAATGAAACTAAACCAAAACCAATGAAGCTAAAACAAATGAAAACAAAATTAAATCTAACTTGTTTGGTTTTTTTTTTAATTGGACAAAAAAACAAAACAAAACAGGTTCAAAACAAAATAAATTAAAACAAACCAAAAGGAATCACTAACCACAGGAAAACAAAGACAAACCAAATCACAAATAAAAAATTCTTTAAAAAAACAAAGATCAAATCAAACTAAAAAAAAAGAAAATTAAAAATATGCGCTCACCCAAGAAAGCTCGGCAAAAAAAAAAAAATCAGACGCTCTACCCTTTCTTTAAAGAGAAACCCAATACACTTCAAAAATCAAACTTAAGCTCTCGTTCTCCTCGAAGAAATCCACCTCAACCCAAGAAACAAATGGTAGAAAAAAAAATTGAAATTGCAAAATCAAGTTCCACTTGTTTCAGTGGCTCTCGATGATTGTGACGGTGGCAGTTTCGATGAAGGAGAGTTTCGTGCGTTCGATTTTGGTGATGGATGGATTTTGGTGATGAAGGCACTGAAGCCAGTTCGATTGGGGAATCGCGACTTGCTGGGGTTCGCGAATTGAGTTGAGGGTTCCTGGTGATTGTAGGTTGTTGGCGGTTGAGTTTGAGTTTTGGATTTATGCAGCTGTTGTTGCATGAAGGCGATGGAATTGGGGGATTTTGTGGTTGTTCTGAGCAAAGGTTGTTCAACTCGGGGTTGTATTGTGGTGGTCACGAGTTGGGTTGAAGGCGATTTGGGGCAGAATAGGATGTGGGTTGTGGTGGTGATTGGCGAGTGGAAGGAAGGCGCTGCGGGTATGGGTGGTTGTATTTGTTGACAGGATGTCGAAATGTTTGGTTGTGCGCTGTCTGGTGACAGTGGATGGTGGAGAAATCAGTGGTATGGGGGTATAGCAAGTTGGTGAATGTTATCTGGTCTAGTGTGGGTTGATCTGGTATTTGATATTGTATGATGGTAATGGATGTATGGAGAAGGTTTGGTCGAGAAGTGGATGGTATTGGTGATTGTAATGCATGCTCACGTTCAGGTGATTGTAATGCAGTTTTGGGCTGCTGTTGAATGTTGATCAGTGTGGAATTTTGTTGACTGTTGTATGTTGCAGAAATGAGCAGTGGGTGATTGAGGTGGTTATATAGTGATGGGTATTTGATGACAGTAGAGATGATGTTGGCTGTTCAATGATGATCAGGAGTGAATATGAGGCAACAAGGCAGGTGGTTATATAAAACCTATATACATATGTATAATTAAAATAAGATTTAATAAAAAGTGTTTAAAATATTTTCTTTTAAAAATTTTACTTGAGATAAAAGTTGTTTTGTGTATATAAAAATATAAAAGTTAAGAACATAAATGCATAAAAACATGTTTGAACATAAACCTATTTAAATATGAAAATTGAATAAAAATTAAATAAAGGGATTAAACACAAAATGTTTACATTTGAACATTTGTAAGTTTGAGATTACATGCAATTACAAGTGTAGGTTAAGGATTTTAAGCATTAACAAGTGTAACTTATTGTAATTTACAAATAAACAAATGGTCAATATGTTTTTGTTTTCTTTTAAAATTGTAATGTAAATATCAAAGTGAGAAACCAGGCTATTTTCAAACTTTTCATTTCTTTCTTCAATCTTCAAAAGAAAATCAAAAACTTAAATCAAATAAGCAACAAACTTCAACCTATTTTCAACCTAAATCGAGCAAAGCAATTCAAAGCTTTAGAACAACATCAAATATCAAGTATAGATTATTTCAACAAAGTTTCCAAATCAAAATCAGGTTTTTCAGTTTCAAGTATCAGATTCAAAAACCTGTTTCAAGTCTTCATTTAAGCTGAGGCAAAGGTTCAAACTAAACATTAATTTAATCAAGATCAGTTTCAACTTCAAACAAAAGAGATCAAATCATCACAATCAAGTTCCAACCCAGTTTTTCAAATTCAAAGAAAAATCAACTTCCAGGCTTTCTGTTTCAAAACAACAGGTGAGTAAACTCTTTTGAAAACTGGATTTTTACTTGTTGATTGTGATCATGCTTGAAGTAAAGTTGTGAATCTGCTTGCATGCAAACAAATTTGTGTGTATATATATATATATATATATATATATATATATAGATATGTTTGTGCATGTCTGTTGTACAGGCATACATCTCTGTTTCCAGGTTTTACAAAAATTAAATTCTCTTCTTCCAATTCATTTTAGGTTTTAAGATCTAAATGTTGCATTTGTATAATCAAGATCTAACTTTTAAAAATATTTTTAAGTTAAAAATGAAGAAAAATTGGACTGAGAAGAAGATATACAGTAAAAATTCAAACCATGCCAAAATTTGAATGTCTAATTTCCTTGATTCACATATGCCATCCATCACGTCTTTGAAAATCATGATTTTTAAAAGTAAAATCAAAATTTTTAGTGAAGTATTGATCGAGGAATTCGTGGTTGAACGAATTTGGGACTGTTGGCAAATTCCGGTCATCGGCGAAGTGTGGGTTGTCGCGATCATGGCTGAAGTTCGCTGGGAGGTCGGGGAGTTTGAGAAAAATGCTAGGAGATTTTTTAGATGATCAGAGCGGAGGCACGGCGATGATTTAGGTTTTAAACCTAGTTTCTAATCGATATTAGAAAGTGGGTTGCTGCAGCATCCATGGCGCATCGGAATCGTCCGATGGTAGTGGGATCAAAGCTTGAGTCTGAGGCGAAGGTCTGGATAGGATGGTGTGGTTTCAGGTGGTCTGAGGCGAAGGTCTGGATAGGATGGTGTGGTTTCAGGTGGTCGGAGGCGATGGTGTAACGTCTCGCCTTTTCGCACGCTTTAAATCGACACGCGTGTCAATTCAAACCATACGGAAGGGCGGATTGTTATGGGATAAATAAGAAAAATAGAGAAGAGAAAAAAACTAAACAGAATCTCACAGCGGAAGGATAAAATATAATAATAAATATACAGTTCATAAAACTATTTACTAAACATTTGATTCTTCTTTACACAATAAATATCAGAGTTCACATACCAAAAAATACCAATACAGCGGAACAATATGAGTGTAGTGGAATATAATTAATAATAATAGTAGAAATCTCCGTCTTCGTCCTCCAGAGCTAAAGTCTTCGATCCTGAAACGCTCGGACTGACCCGAGCGAATTTGAAAATACAAAAACACTCGAGTCAGAACTAAAAGATCTTTTGTGAGTTAAATTAACAGAAATAAATATGAGTACAGTAACTCAAGAGATGCTCGGGATTTACATCTCCTAAGGACCCGTTAAACTATTTACTATTTAGTATATTGCGCTACTATAATAGTGTCTAATTGTAAAATAAACTTACTTTTTTTCTTAGCATTAAGGGGTTACCCATATAGCCCTTAACACGTAATAGTCCCAGTAGTCCATCCAATATCATAGTCCCTTCTGATCGGAAAGCCACCAGAGGATACCACACGGGCTACGGGAGAAATCCAAACTCGTACAAGGCGCGATAGGGTAGATGACACTGCACAACTAGGCAATGCCAGGGTAGATATACCAATTGCTATCTGGGCTGATGGAAACGCGTAGCCGCAGCTACCGCCCACCTCGAAAAAAACTCCCCCAAAAATCAAAGTAAAAGTGGTCACTGAATCAATCCAAAGTCAAAGTATAATATCGACGAGGAGTGTCTGATCAGAGAAATGACCTCATTGGCCCGAGAATCGCTCATATTTTAGCCACCTTATGCCAACTTACGGGAGTTGGGTCCACGTATTTACCTTGCAGGAAACGCCTCCACCAACCTACTTCATTCTGTAATCTCCACCGCGTACACGGTTGTTAAAGTGGTTTTCGGAGTTGGAAGAGAGTATGACAACTTTCGATCCCGGTCTCTTCAACAACCAAACGTTATTATAACACCACGGTCCTTTAAAATAATTTATACTTTTAAAACCAGAATATAATATCCATTTCAAAACCATATAAATATGATATCATTTCCTTTAAAACCCAAAACAATATGATATCATCTTTATTTTCCAATATATTCTTTCCAAAAATCATAGTGGTTTCAATGTAAAATATTTAGAAATCAAAACTCTTGAATATAATACTTCCAAATTATACTACCTTGAAAACCATAACTTTGAAACAAATTTCCATCTCTCAAATGGTTAAATATTAAATTTCTTTTATAAAACAAAATAGCTTCTTTACATTTCACAAATCAATTCCAAATATCGATTTAATGTTCTAAATATCATTTTAAAATTTTACGTTTCAAAGCTTTAAATATTACACCATTTCAAAAACAAACTCATTTGACAAACCCATATATATCAAATTCAATTTCTTATTATTTAGACTTGAAATGTTTACTTAATGAATTCAATATAATTTAAGTAAAACCTTTAACTTCACATAATTGGAAAATCTTTCAATTTATTAAACTTGATACATTCATTTAAATCAACCTAATATTCATTTAAATCACTTTACACAAAAATCAAGTTATAAAAATCATATCCTTTAAAAAATTTAACTTTTATTAAATTTCAATTTAACTTAATATCCATCTTCCAAATCTTATCCTCATTTAAGTCATAAAAACTCCAGAAATTAGATTTTAAATAAATGCTTAATCGTATTTGATCTTAAAAATCAAACTTTATTTTATACTTCAAATCAAATTTATACGAAGCTTAAAAACCGAAAATTACTATATATATATATATATATATATATATATATAAATAACCAATTCAATATCCCATAAACCATATATATAGCTTTACAAAACCATAAAAACATTTCAAAATATATTTTACATATATACCGCGGTGCCTGTATAAAATTTTCTACCCTATGGTCAAGTGATACGGATGTTTATCTTTTCAATCCGCAATTTAAAATAAAAATGCGGTTGTATATCATTTCAAACCGCAATCCCGAATGAAATGAAAATGCATGATGACTTGAAGTTTATCCAATATAAATGTAGCATCCATTCATCCAAATATCAATCATCAACCATTATTTGCAATCATCATCCAATTTAAACAATCATCGATATAGAGCATATAAATTATACAGGTAATAAATAACATGTATTAACCAACAGTTTATATTCAATAATAAATTCAATAAATGTTAAACTAGCAGTTTATACGCAAATAAATAAATTTAACTGTCAATTTATATGCAATAAATAAAATTAACTAACAGTTAAATTAAATAAATGCGAATGAACTGAGATGATGAATAAAACATGCCAAACAATCATAAATAAATTTCTACTCATATCTTAGGTCAAATTAACAAACATAAGAAATTCTAGAAATTGAGAGTGGGTTAAAACACTCACCTTTTGAATTTAAATCGAATTTAAATTCGATTTAAACCCAAAATTTCGACGGTCTCAGAATCTGTCCAAACCTGTGTCAAAATCTCTGGAATTTAAATACGATCCTAACAAAAAAACGGCACGTAAATTCGAGATCGTGTGCAAAAGTTATGATAAACTTTACGAATTGAAATCAAAAATAAAATAAAATAAAATAAAATTCACGGCTCACCCTCACCAAACAAAATTACATGTCACCATCTGGTAAACCTAAATTCTCGCATACAGTAACGGAGCCGCTCCTAAACGTAGCATCGCCTTCGCAAAACCACGACCCCACGCCATCGGCCACCTCGGCTTCGACCGCCGCCACCCATCCCATACCGGCGCCGTCCAGGCTCGGCTCCACGACCCCGAGACTCTCCCCCGTTCGAACGACGAAAAAAACCACCGGCCGTCACCTCCCATGCTAACCCTAATTGAATTATCGACGCAAATCCAACCGTCGAATTGCCCAATCACCTACGCCGATGACCTCCCCACAGACTCTCCACGTATCCATGCCTTCGATTTGTTGATCAGAAGAAGTCGATCAACACGACAATGAATGGCTGAAAATGATTTCCTGAATTCTGGACAAACTGTGCATCGATTTGAAAAACGAATTCCACTAGGAGATTACGCTCATCGAGAGCATCAACATATATTTTTTTGGAATTTTTCTGAGATGTTTGAATTTTCAACTTTTGATTTGGATTGTTTGAAGTTTGAATTTTGAATCTAGGGTTTCTAGCCATTGGAAGAAGAGAAGGAACTGATGAAATGAACATACAGCAAATGAGAATAGAATGGAGGCTAGGATTTACAACTGAGTTTATATAAGTAGGTCAGAATTTGAATAGATGGATTGGATAAACAAACGTGCTAATGCTAACGTGGCCCAAAAAGCCCATTTTGACTCCGGAACGAAATTGGATAAACACATATATCAAAATAGGCATTTTAAAATATTCTGAACGCGATGGAAAAAAATTTCACGTTCAAATTCGATCGTATGAAGAAGTTATGCTCAAATCAATATTTTCAAATTGATTTCAATTAAATCGATTTCAAGGCGTTTCGTGTTCGTACGATCAAACGACAAGCCCGATCGCTACGAAACTTGAAACCCTACAATAATTCACTGTTACGGATCCGATGAAACTGGTTTCGTCGAAATCCGAGTCCGTGACAAAAATGGCTATTTTTATACTAATTAATTAAATTAAGAATTAGTAAATAAATCCAAATTTTTATATTTCGGTTTTAGTATTGGAAAATTTTTATCACTTAATAATCCTTCGTTGATTATCCAAATTTAGACAAATTAAGATGTTTCTTAAATGCTGATTAAATTATTAATTTCAGCGTAAAATTTCAATTTCGTTATATCTACAAATTATAAATTAACTTTGCAATAATCCCTTAGTTGACCTTTCATTCAATTATCCTATATATTGGTACCCAAATAGATGGGAATTCCTTTGGATTTATACTCTATTACTAAAACATCTCCAAATTCCAACTTTAATTTCAATCAAAATAAAATGTTCTATTCAATTTCAAATAATTTCAATAGATTCAAATTATCATATTCTACATCCAAATGAATAAATAAAGCTTAATTCCCGTTTAAGAATTTATCATTTGATTGCAATTAACCTTTTATCAAAATTAAATTCCGATATATTAATAAACTTTATTTCCATCTTTATATTCACAAATCATCATTTAATGAAGAATTTATATACGTTATTCCTCATTATTACCTAAATTTATTTAACGTAACATTTAATTTATTTTTATTGCAATGATTTCCAAATCAATTGAATGAATTAAATATGTATGTATCACTCATAATAACTGGTGGTCACAACTCTTGATCACCTTTAATAAGTTTATTATTTACAATCCAAAAATCACCATTTACTATATATATACGGATTAATAAATTCAATATTTCCATTTCGTTTTCCTATACTAAATTTATTACTAAGTGTATTTACTCCATTCCAACAAGTTGGAATTCCATTCTTACTATAACAATCATTTCCCTATTCACCTTTATTAATAACCCACCATCATTGTATTTATTGTCTTTTATTGATTTAATCAAATTAACCCATTTTCCCTTAAATTCATACTAACGAAATATTCAATTTCATTTATTTCATAAACTCCATTTCATAAATCTACCTGCAATTTCTACCTAGAAATAAGGTTACGCTTCCATTGTAATTTACATTTACACCTTACGTTACTACATTAATTATCCTTAAAGTAACGTTTTTATTAACGACAATATTAACCTACTTAACATTTTATATGGTTGCTATCCTTTATTTCATAAATTAATCCATTCCCTCTAAATCCTTATCTATATAATATTTCAACATTTAATATCAACCCACAGTTATTGCAATTCATTATCTTATATTGATTTTATACAATTACCATTAACTTACATTCAATTACTATTCAATGCATATTTATTCATCAATCAATTCGATATTTACTTTTCTTTCCTTCTATTTGATAAATAACCTAGAATGCATTTACATTCATTATTTTCATTCCATTCATTTATGGGTATTGCATTGAAATTTAATTTATTAGCTAATACCAACATTATTACCATTAATTACAATTAGATTCCAAATTTTTATTCAATACCCTGAATGAATAACATATATATTAACCAAATCCTTACATTTGTTTTTCTTCATATTTAAAATCAAATCATAACATTTAAATGATTTAAATGTTTTAATTAACTTGCATTTACATGATTGCTTAGTTTATTCCAATTACCTTTTTCACTCTTTTATTGCATTAAATCAATTTAATATTTTCATTAATTTCTCATATTAAATTTTATATCCAGATAAGAATCCTTTTTCTACTTAATTCATTTGGATTTTATTCCAATTTCTATAAATAGGTCTTAAGTCACCATTTACATAATTCAATTTAGCGTTTATTTCAATATTTGTTTATAATTTAAAGTTTCTACTAAATTAAATTACAAAACTTATAAATTTTAACCAATTTTAATCCACTAAATTTACGGGTTGTTACACTCTTCCCCACTCAAAACTTTTCGTCCCCGAAAAGGGAAAGAAGTGAAAAGAAGAAATAAGAAACAATATTTTTCTTAATTTAGTTTATAACAAATAAGTTTACAAACTAAAATAATTTAACATAAAATATTCCAATTTATACCCATTTAAATCTTTTATACATAAATTATTAAAGTTTGTAAAACATTTTCAAATTCTTCTAAGTCCCAAAATTTATGGAAAATTTTGGCAGAGTCTCCTTTGTACGGAGAGGCTCGGGAGAAAATATAATATAAATATAACAATATACACAAATATTTTCCAAAATAATATATATCCCTACATGGGAAAATATATAAAATAGCGCTATAAACCGTAATCCGAAAACGTACCTATTTGTCAGGCAATTTACGCTAAATTTATGGAACCAAAAGCAGTAGTAATTGCTTCCATAACCTGCATTTCACTTATAAAATCCCAAAGGGTTAACAATTTATATAAAGTGAAATATTTAAGTGGCTTCAATCACTAACAACAAATCAATCCAACCACCACAGTTTCAACAAACAGCATACACAACAATTTCAAACAACCATTCAACCAAACAAACAAATAGTTGTTCGGGTTCAAACTTTTAATTTATACGGAATGAAGAATAACTACTAGCGTATCATTTACTCAAAGTCTTAGATAAATCTAAATAGGTTATTCACACATCCATATAAATCTAGAGTATCCTTACCCCAATAACCATAAATCAAACAACACAATTCAAATCAACTTTTCTTATTATTAATTTTATTTCATACATTAGTTGTTTAATTGCTTCATTCATTCATTTCAGTGATATTTTTTTCGTTTATATAACAGTTTATCTTTTTATTTTCATTCATTTCTTTAAATTTTATTTAGAATAACTTTAACCCTTTGTCTTAAGTTTACAAGTTCTCTCTATTATATTACATTCATTTATAATTGCATGACCTCGTCTATTTACACTTTAATTACCTAAGTTTATAATCATTTATTTGTCATACTTAACTTTAATTATATTTACTTGGTAAAAATTTAATTATAACTTAAGTTTATAACATTAAATTCTCATTTAATAGCAATTCATTTAATACTTCATTACCTACTTTTACTTGTACAATTTTCATTACATTTCCTATTAAACATTTCAACTTTTAATATTTGGTAAGTTATATATGTTTTTAAAGAATGTACTTGAAAGTTATACAAGTTTTCTCATTACCTATGATTAATTTAACGTTCAATAATAATATTCTTTATTTCGTAGGTTATAATTTCAAATTCCATTTAATACCATTTATAACCTATCATTAAATCTCTTATTTCCTTTAGAGGTTTTAATTTATTAATTACCTACGTTTCAATTCACTACAATAATTGAAACAATTAATTAATGGAAATCTAAGAATTTAATACCGGGTTAAATTTCAAATTATTTTATATAATATATAAATATATTCTTACAACTTATATACCTCTAATTATATTTAAAACAATTCAAAATTTCTATATTTTTCAAAAATGAATCTGCAGCAGAACAACTACAGTGGCCTTCCCCCTTCGAAAGTCGAAAATGAAAGTCGATGATGCGGCCGCCATCACCGAAATTATTTTCCAGTGACAGAGAGGAAAGTACAAAAACTATTTTCTCCAAAATCCTCTTTAAATTTTTTTTTTTCAAATTATATCAAATATTTATATCAGAAAATACTTATAACAATATAATTATGTTCCAAAATTTATTCGAAAGAAATTTCAAAACTCCAGATCATAAGTTCTAAATTTCCACTTTTTATTTATTTTATTTTTCAATCTTTATTACCTATCGACCAATCTATGGCAGCCAAATATAGATATCATTTGAAAAAAATGATTTTATATATAGAAAATATAATAGGCAAAATTTATTTCATTTACCTATATTTAAAACAAATATTATGTCATTATGTCCTATTAAGTGTTTAGAAATCCCTATTGATGTCATAGCGTCCCATGCATCAACCAGAATTTATAAATACAAAACAGAACGGATTAACACAATATTAAAACCTTTTTATAACACTAACAAATACGCTCTCTCATATATATACCCTCAGCGACTCCCATAGGGTATTATTACCATATTAGTAAAGAGTCAAACCCCACAAAGCTAAGGTTTATCGCTAAACCAAAGCTCTGATACCAGATGTAACATCTTGCCTTTTCACACGCTTTAAATCGACAGACGTGCCAATTCGAACCATACGGAAGGGCGGATTGTTATGGGATAAATAAGAAAAATAGAGAAGAGAAAAAAACTAAACAGAATTTCACAGCGGAAGGATAAAATATAATAATAAATATACAGTTCACAAAACTATTTACAAAACATTTGATTCTTCTTTACACAATAAATATCAGAGTTCACATACCAATAAATACCAATACAGCGGAGCAATATGAGTGTAGTGGAATATAATTAATAATAATAATAGAAATCTCCGTCTTCGTCCTCCAGAGCTAAAGTCTTCGATCCTGAAACGCTCGGACTGACCCGAGCGAATTTGAAAAGACAAAAACACTCGAGTCAGAACTAAAAGATCTTATGTGAGTTAAATTAACAGAAATAAATATGAGTACAGTAACTCAAGAGATGCTCGGGATTTACATCTCCTAAGGATCCGTTAAACTATTTACTATGTAGTATATTGCGCTATTATAAAAGTGTCTAATTGTAAAATAAATTTACTTTTTTTTCTTAGCATTAAGGGGTTACCCATATAGCCCTTAACACGTAATAGTCCCAGTAGTCCATCCAATATCATAGTCCCTCCTGATCGGGAAGCCACTAGAGGATACCACACGGGCTACGGGAGAAATCCAAACTCGTACAAGGCGCGATAGGGTAGCTGACACGGCACAACTAGGCAATGCCAGGGTAGATATACCAATTGCTATCCGGGCTGATGGAAACGCATAGCCACAGCTGCCGCCCACCTCGAAACAAACTCCCCCAAAAATCAAAGTAAAAGTGGCCACTGAATCAATCCAAAGTCAAAGTATAATATCGAAGAGGAGTGTCCGATCAGAGGAATGACCTCATTGGCCCGAGAATCACTCCTGTTTTAGCCACCTTATGCCAACTCATGGGAGTCGGGTCCACGTATTTACCTTGCAGGAAACGCCTCCACCAACCTACTTCATTTTGGAATCTCCACCGCGTACACGGTTGTTAAAGTGGTTTTCGGAGTTGGCAGAGAGTATGACAACTTCCGATCCCGGTCTCTTCAACAACCAAACGTTATTATAACACCGTGGTCCTTTAAAATAATTTATACTTTTAAAACCAGAATATAATATCCATTTCAAAACCATATAAATATGATATCATTTCCTTTAAAACCCAAACAGTATGATATCATCTTTATTTTCCAATATATTCTTTCCAAAAATCATAGTGGTTTCAAAGTAAAATATGTAGAAATCAAAACTCTTGAATATAATACTTTCAAATTATACTACCTTGAAAACCATAACTTTGAAACAAATTTCCATCTCTCAAATGGTTAAATATTAAATTTCTTTTATAAAACAAAATAGCTTCTTTACATTTCACAAATCAATTCCAAATATCGATTTAAGCTTCAAAATATCATTTTAAAATTTTACGTTTCAAAGCTTTAAATATTACACCATTTCAAAAACAAACTCATTTGACAAACCCATATATATCAAATTCAATTTCTTATTATTTAGACTTGAAATGTTTACCTAATAAATTCAATATAATTTAAGTAAAACCTTTAACTTCACATAATTGGAAAATCTTTCAATTTAGTAAACTTGATACATTCATTTAAATCAACCTGATATTCATTTAAATCACTTTACACAAATATCAAGTTATAAAAATCATTTCCTTTAAAAATTTTAACTTTTATTAAATTTCAATTTAACTTAATATTCATCTTCCAAATCTTATCCTCATTTAAGTCATAAAAACTCCAGAAATTAGATTTTAAATAAATGTTTAATCGTATTTAATCTTAAAAATCAAACTTTATTTTATACTTCAAATCAAATTTATACGAAGCTTAAAAACCGAAAATTACTATATATATATATATAACCAATTCAATATCCCATAAACCATATATATAGCTTTACAAAACCATAAAAACATTTCAAAATATATTTTATATATACACCGCGGTGCCTGTATAAAATTTTCTACCCTATGGTCAAGTGATACGGATGTTTATCATTTCAATCCGCAATTTAAAATAAAAATGCGGTTGTATATCATTTCAAACCGCAATCCCGAATGAAATGAAAATGCATGATGACTTGAAGTTTATCCAATATAAATGTAGCATCCATTCATCCAAATATCATTCATCAACCATCATTTGCAATCATCATCCAATTTAAACAATCATCGATATAGAGCATATAAATTATACAGGTAATAAATAACATGTATTAACCAACAGTTTATATTCAATAATAAATTCAATAATTGTTAAACTAGCAGTTTATATGCAAATAAATAAATTTAACTGTCAATTTATATGCAATAAATAAAATTAATTAACAGTTAAATTAAATAAATGCGAATTAACTGAGATGATGAATAAAACATGCCAAACAATCATAAATAAATTTCTACTCATATCTTAGGTCAAATTAACAAACATAAGAAATTCTAGAAGTTGAGAGTGGGTTAAAACACTCACCTTTTGAATTTAAATCGAATTTAAATTCGATTTAAACCCAAAATTTCGACGGTCTCAGAATCTGTCCAAACCTATGTCAAAATCTCCGGAATTTAAATACGATCCTAACCCAAAAAACGGCACGTAAATTCGAGATCGTGTGCAAAAGTTATGATAAACTTTACAAATTGAAATAAAAAATAAAATAAAATTCACAGCGCACTCTCACCAAACAAACTTACACGTCACCATCTGGTAAACCTAAATTCTCGCATACAGTAACGGAGCTGCTCCTAAACGTAGCATCGCCTTCGCAAAACCACGACCCCACGCCATCGGCCACCTCGGCTTCGACCGCCGCCACCCATCCCATACCGGCGCCGTCCAGGCTCGGCTCCATGACCCCGAGACTCTCCCCCGTTCGAACGACGAGAAAAACCACCGGCCGCCACCTCCCATGCTAACCCTAATTGAATTATCGACGCAAATCCAACCGTCGAATTGCCCAATCACCTGCGCCGATGACCTCCCCACGAGACTCTCCACGTATCCATGCCTTCGATTTGTTGATCAGAAGAAGTCGATCAACACGACAATGAATGGCCGAAAATGATTCCCTGAATTCTAGACAAACTGTGCATCGACTTGAAAACGAATTCCACTAGGAGATTACGCTCATCGAGAGCATCAACATATATTTTTTTGGAATTTTTCTAAGATGTTTGAATTTTCAACTTTTGATTTGGATTGTTTGAAGTTTGAATTTTGAATCTAGGGTTTCTAGCCATTGGAAGAAGAGAATGAACTGATGAAATGAACGTACATCAAATGAGAATAGAGTGGAGGTTAGGGTTTACAACTGAGTTTATATAAGTAGGTCAGAATTTGAATAGATGGATTGGATAAACAAACGTGTTAACGCTAACGTGGCTCAAAAAGCCCATTTTGACCCCGGAATGAAATTGGATAAACCCATATATCAAAATAGGCATTTTAAAATATTCTGAACGCGATGGAAAAAATTTCACGTTCAAATTCGATCGTCTGAAGAAGTTAGGCGCAAATCAATATTTTCAAATTGATTTCAAATTGATTTCAATTAAATCGATTTCAAGGCGTTTCGTGTTCGTACGATCAAACGACAAGCCCGATCGCTACGAAACTTGAAACCCTACAATAATTCACTATTACGGATCCGATGAAACTGGTTTCGTCGAAATCCGAGTCCGTGACAAAAATGGCTATTTTTATACTAATTAATTAAATTAAGAATTAGTAAATAAATACAAATTTTTACATTTCGGTTTTAGTATTGGAAAATTTTTATCACTTAATAATCCTTCGTTGATTATCCAAATTTAGACAATTTAAGATGTTTCTTAAATGCTGATTAAATTATTAACTTCAGCGTAAAATTTCAATTTCATTATATCTACAAATTATAAATTAACTTTGCAATAATCCCTTAGTTGACCTTTCATTCAATTATCCTATATATTGGTACCCAATAGATGGGAATTCCTTTGGATTTATACTCTATTACTAAAACATCTCCAAATTCCAACTTTAATTTCAATCAACATAAAATGTTCTATTCAATTTCAAATAATTTCAATAGATTCAAATTATCATACTCTACATCCAAATGAATAAATAAAGCTTAATTCCCGTTTAAGCATTTATCATTTGATTGCAATTAACCTTTTATCAAAATTAAATTCCGATATATTAATAAACTTTATTTCCATCTTTATATTCACAAATCATCATTTAATGAAGAATTTATATACGTTATTCCCCATTATTACCTAAATTTATTTAACGTAACATTTAATTTATTTTTATTGCAATGATTTCCAAATCAATTGAATGAATTAAATATGTATGTATCACTCATAATAACTGGTGGTCACAACTCTTGATCACCTTTAATAAGTTTATTATTTACAATCCAAAAATCACCATTTACTATATATATACGGATTAATAAATTCAATATTTCCATTTCATTTTCCTATGCTAAATTTATTACTAAGTGTATTTACTCCATTCCAACAAGTTGGAATTCCATTCTTACTATAACAATCATTTCCCTATTCACCTTTATTAATAACTCACCATCATTGTATTTATTGTCTTTTATTGATTTAATCAAATTAACCCATTTTCCTTTAAATTCATACTAACGAAATATTCAATTTCATTTATTTCATAAACTCCATTTCATAAATCTACCTGCAATTTCTACCTAGAAATAAGGTTACGCTTCCATTGTAATTTACATTTACACCTTACGTTACTACATTAATTATCCTTAAAGTAACGTTTTTATTAATGACAATATTAACTTACTTAACATTTTATATGGTTGCTATCCATTATTTCATAAATTAATCCATTCCATCTAAATCCTTATCTATATAATATTTCAACATTTAATATCAATCCACAGTTATTGCAATTCATTATCTTATATTGATTTTATACAATTACCATTAACTTACATTCAATTACTATTCAATGCATATTTATTCATCAATCAATTCGATATTTACTTTTCTTTCCTTCTATTTGATAAATAACCTAGAATGCATTTACATTCATTCATTTAATTCCATTCATTTGTGAGTATTGCATTGAAATTTAATTTATTAGCTAATACCAACATTATTACCATTAATTACAATTAGATTCCAAATTTTTATTCAATACCCTGAATGAATAACATATATATTAACCAAATCCTTACATTTGTTTTTCTTCATATTTAAAATCAAATCATAACATTTAAATGATTTAATTGAATTGGAATTTCATCCAAGACATAAATTATTAACTTGCATTTACATGATTGCTTAGTTTATTCCAATTACCTTTTTCACTCTTTTATTGCATTAAATCAATTTAATATTTTCATTAATTTCTCATATTAAATTTTATATCCAGGTAAGAATCCTTTTTCTACTTAATTCATTTGGATTTTATTCCAATTTCTATAAATAGGTCTTAAGTCACTATTTACATAATTCAAGTTAGCGTTTATTTCAATATTTGTTTATAATTTAAAGTTTCCACTAAATTAAATTACAAAACTTATAAATTTCAACCAATTTTAATCCACTAAATTTACGGGTCGTTACAGATGGCGCGGGGAAGATTGGTCGATCGGGTTTGGACTTCAGCATGGTCGAGAAGTTTGTATTCAACTTCCAACTGAACTCGTCGAAGTTGGGTGATCATGATGCTTGAGTGGGTTGTTGACGACTTTGCGACATGGTCGTGGGTGATCGCCGTGGCTCCGGCGTCTTGTGCACGTGCACAAGTTGTCATTTTTTATCCGGTGTTGTTGTGGGGGTTGAACCTCGGGAACGAAGAGTAGTGTCTCGAAGTTGTTCTCGGGTATGGGCATGGGGTTTTGTTCATTTAGCTCAGGTAGGTTTAGTCTTACCTCGGGTTAGTTTGTTTGTAACAGGTTTTAAAAAAATTTGTAAGTAAATTGTACCAGGTTTTTTTGAAATTATAAAGAAATGAGGAAATTAGTTTTTAAGCCAAAGTATTAACCAAGTTTAAAACAACTTTCAAGGATTTCAAATGTTTAATTTTTTTTTGTTTTAAACGTAATTACATATTAGATAAATTATGTAATTGAATTCATAATCGTTTTCAAAATATAATAAGAGGATGTTTGAATTAAAAAGTAATTAAGAATTGTATTTCAAACTTAATTAATCAATATTCTCAAATGATTTGTATAATTGTTTTTCAAGCATTTAAATTTAATAAGATTTAAATGATGATTGAGTAATTAAGATAAAATGGTTTATTTTTGATCAATTAAAATTTTATGTAATTAAAGGAATTACTTAATGGAAATAATTAGAAGAATAATTACTCAAAATAATAAATTAAAGGATTAAATTACTTAATTACTTAAAAGATAATTAATCAATGTGATTAATTTATGTGATTAATGAAAGGATAATCAGTTAATGAAAGTAATAAAGGTTAATTAATTAGTATGATAATTAATTAATGTGATTAATTGAAGGTTAATTTGTTAGTGTGATTGATCAATGATTAAAGCTTAAATTAATGTATGATTGAAGGATAATTACTTAATGTAATTAATTTGTGTTGATATAAGTTATTAGGGATAATCATTTATTGTAATTAATTAAGAATAATTAAATGGTAATTAATTAAGGGATGATTAATTAATGTAAGGAATTAAGGGTAATTAATTACTTAAAGATAATTATTTAATGAAAGTAATTAAGGATAATTTATAATTAAAGGTTGATTAATCAAGTGATTTAAAGGATAATTAATTAAAGGGTAATTAATTTATACGATTAATTAACTAAGGTAATTAATTTGAGGATAATTAATTAATTTAAGGTTAATTATTTAATGATCAAAGGTTGATTGATTGATTAATTGAGTTGATTAATTAATAATTAAAGGTTGATTAATTTATTATTAAAGGTTAATTAATAAATGATTAAAAGATAATTAATTAAAATGGTTTATAATTGATTAATGTTAATTAACCAGGATTAGTAATATATTCATACGTAATTAATCTGGTTTAAATTAATTAGGTGATTAATTAATCTTACTTATGGATGTTTGGATTGTATTGAATGCTTTGAATTTGTTTGATATCCTCGATGTATGATGTTCTGCGATATGAGCTGTGTAAATTGAGCTGTAAACTGTGATTTATTTATCTGTGATGAATTCACATATTTTTCTGTGAATCTGTGAACGAAGATAAGCGTTATAGGTTTATACCGCTTATCGAATTTTTTATGCTTGAATTGATGATGGTTGTGATATGCTATTGTTGTGTGTAAAACGCATGGACTACACCCCACACACACAAAAATGCGTGGCACGAGGAAATCGGTTAAGTCACACATAGTTTGAATTTAATATTATTTTATTCAAAATGGTGAAATGATGAATTTTGAATCCAAGTGGTTTTGGAAATGGAATTTGGGTTGAATATAAAAAGCTTTTGAGAAGGAAGTTTGAAATTAAAATTTAGTTTGAATATAATATATCTTGTTTAAGTTTTGAAATTATTTTGGAAATTATGATTTGAAAGGGTTATACAAGTTATACAATATATATATATATATATATATATATATATATATATATATATATATGGGGATTTTAAACCATTTTGAAGTATGTTGAGTAAATTATTTTGGAAATTTGAATTTAATTCAAATAGAATTTTCCTAGGATATGGTAGTTCGTTGATTTCCTTTAAAAGGATTAACTTGTGCAAAATTAATCGGATTTCCCGAAATGAAAAGCATTTGTTTTCAAATGATAATGGCTTTCATACAACGAAAGAACTTCCAGTTTTTGTTGAAAGGATTTCAAGTTTGAAATGGTAATTGTTTTGAAAACTATTTTTGTGAAAGATTGTTGAACTTGTTTCAAATTGAAGAGGATCTTAAAAAGTGAATCTTTGGTTTAAAGGATTAAAAGTGGAAAATTATCTAAACCATTCAAAATGTAAGGTTTTGGGAAACAAATGTTGAAAGTTGTGACTTAACTAAGATCCTAATATATCCAAATGGTTTTAAAATTAGCGCTTACTATTCGGTTTAGACGGGAGATGACTTTATGTCATAAAACCCATTTCGAATAATAATACGATTAAATGGATATCATTGAAGACGGTGGTGAAGACCGAGTATTTTCGAGAATGATGGGATTACCTACTGAATGTCTGCGCACTGAGTCGTGCCGGTATAGTGATCTCCATATGTGATGGGGAATTCAATCGAGTTGTGAATACCTGGATTTCAAGGGCTTCTTTGAAGTGCCTTTGGTTCCGTTTGGAACCCAGAATGGACTTGTGTAGATGTATGTCTGACGTTACACTTTGAGATGTAAAGCTGGTTTCTATCAAATACATTTCTGTTTGGTGGTGGAGAATTTATTCTCTTAGCTTAACACCCTTCTCTGAGACGTACGAGCTCAGAGGTTGTGTAGTTGATGGTTCCAAGTGATATATTCCCAATTTGGTAATGTGGCATGCTAAGTGTTGCTAATCATTTGTTGATAAAAGCATGGCTTTTGTGAAAAGCTAGCTTTGTGGGACGAGACTTCGTCGAACCTATATCCCGGAAAATAGTCGAAGCAGAAAGGATGCAACAAGGTTATGAGGGTCGCCCCCTTTATGGTATGTGCATTTCCTTCTGGATAAAAAGTGGTATCATGGTATGGAGCCCAGATATTTAACTTATGTTGTTGTTTGAATTTATTGGTGTTGAGCGCTCGGAAAAGGTCGGTCTAGACCGGGGGATTGCATACTCATGATAGTTAGTTACCTAGTTACAGAGGTAACTCGGCCTTGTGTTGGCAGAGAGCCGGTTAGGTTCTTGGGACATCCCTCCAGAGGCATACCCATTCGGTGAGGAAGTTCCTTAGCCTAACCATTTGTTGGAAATCCAATCATCCAATATGAGCCATGTACGGTTTTAGTTATAGAACCTGCCATTTAACATGGTAGCTATAGTAGGCATACTATAATGGTATGTATGGCGGCTAAGATTAATATTATACTTTCTAAATGTTTTCTGCACTATGCACTAATAATAATATTAAAAGGATTTTGCGTATCAAGCATGTTCGACTATCATAAGGAGAAATCTCCTCCAATTGTGCGCTTGCATTGTGTGTGTGCGGGGAGGCCTTATGGTAGTTTCATTTTTCTAAAAAAAGCATTGCGGATTTCTTCTTACTTCTTTTGTTGTTTGTTTGTTGCAAAAATAAAAATGTTTCGTTTTCTCACACCAATCCCATGACTGACCTGGAGTTTATTGTTCCCTTTCTAAACTCTGGATGCCTATAATTTTCCACATGGGCAGCCTAGAGTCAGGTTATCAAATAGTCGGCTAGTAGGTGTAGCCTTTGGCGGTCTTTGAAGTCTTTGGATTTTGGCAATCGCAATTGTTTCACTTCAACATAATTCTGCACCGAGTTTGCTTAAGTTCATCATGGTGGGGGTTCGAGCTTTTGATTTGGAATCTTTTGGGGCTTTGGAGCTTTGGCATTGAAGTTGTTGTCTTTCCGCTGCTGCTGCTGTTTTTTTCCGCTATTGTATCATATCTCTGATATTATTGATCATCTCATTTGTATCATTGTTATACCAAATGTTGTGTATCAAAAATTATTCTCCTATTTCCGCTATGTTGTTATCGACTAATGTTGTTATAAGGCGAACCAGACTCAACGTTTATATTTGCGGCATTCGAATACGGGTGAAGTATTTGGGTGTCGATTTTCGAAGGTCGAGTCAGGGTCGTTATAAGTGGTATCAGAGCTAAAGGTTAAGTAAGAACTTTAGCTTTGGAGTATATGTTATAAACACCCTAGAATGAATTTTCCTAAGATATCTTGTCTATATGCCTCAATAAATTCTCTTACTATCCACTGATAATTAGTATGAGTGCAATAAGAGGACGAGATAGCGGACATGGGAGTACCACTACAAATAGTCAATACCCTGTAACAACAAGGAACAACTTTTCCTATCAATCCTTTTGGTTCATCATCCAATTTCAATTCTTTGAAGGTTTCTTAGCAGCTACAAGTAGAAGCTTTGGTGTGGTGGTGGCCCTATGAATCGTTGTAGATAAGTTCCTTTTTCGTATTCTCTTCATCAATTACCTATCAGTTTTTCATTTTTAACTTTAACGAATTTGAAATTTAAATTGAAATGAATTGGTTAATGAAATATGAAGCTAAAATCAGATTGTGTGTACTTGTCTATTCTTTGGGTCCAGATATATTCTACGAATGGTTTGTTATCCCTTCGGACTAACCAATGCCCTGCATATTTCGTAGACCGGATGACCCGACTATCTTGTGAAGTATCGAATAAGTTTGTTCTCATATCTATTGATGATATTCTGATTTGGTAAGGCCAATGCAGAATAAATATTTAGTTTGATCTGATAAACCATTTCTCTATCCTTCTATATGTTCATCTGTTCTTCTGTCGTCTCCCTATCTAGCAAATTTCGGGGACGAAATTTTCTTAAGGGGTGAATCTGTAACGATCCCTTTTTAAGCCAATTTTAATTTAGTAATTAATATAAAATTTTGGGATTAATTTGAAAATTTGAGAATAAATATATATAAAATATTGTAAATAAAGGATTTGATTTGGAAATCAAAATATTTTATAAATAGATTAAAAAAATTGATTCGAGATTCAAAGAAATAAATATATTCAAAATAAAAATTGGATTAAAAAAGACTTTATAAACTATAGAAATTTGTTTCCTAATTTTAATAAATATGAATATATATTTTTAATTTAATATAATAATTTCCAAAAAGGGTATTTTAAGTTAGATTCTTATATATATAAATATATGTGATTACTTATTAATGTATAATTAGTCTTAAAATCATTTTTCTTAAGGCTATATAAGTATTTATAAAAGGAAATGCGTTGATTTAAAATAATAACAAAATGCATGAATAAAAATAAAATAAAACCTAAATACATATATATAATTAAAACACGATTTAATAAAAAGGTTTAAAGTATTTTCTTTTTAATTTTTTACTTAAGATGAAAGTAGTTTGTCTATATACAATTATAAAAGTTAAGAACATAAATGCATAAAAACATGTTTAAACATAAACCTATGTAATATAAAAATTAAATAAAAATTAAATAAAGGGTTTAAATACAAAATATTTACATTTGAACATTTTAAGTTTGAGATTACATGCAATTACAAGTGTAGGTTAATGATTTTAAGCATTAAAAAGTGTAACTTAATGTAATTTACAAATAAACAAGTGGCCAGTATGTTTTTGTTTTCTTTTAAAATTGTAATGTAAATATCAAAGTGGGATACTAGGCTGTTTTCAAACTTTTCATTTCTTTCTTCAATCTTCAAAAGAAATCAAAAATTAAAATAAATAAGCAATAAACTTCAACCTGTTTTCAACCTGAATCAAGCAAAGCAATTCAAAGCTTTAGATCAACATCAAATATCAAGTACAGATTATTTCAACAAAGTTTCCAAATCAAAACCAGGCTTTTCAGTTTCAAGTATCAGATTCGAAAACTTGTTTTAAGTCTTCATTTAATCTGAGGCAAAGATTCAAACTAAACATTAATTTCATCAAGATCAGTTTCAACTTCAAACAACAGAGATGAAAACATCACAATCAAATTCTAACCCAGTTTTTCAAATTCAAAGAAAAATCAACTTCCAGGCTTTCTGTTTCAAAACAATAGGTGAGTAAACTCTTTTGAAAACTGCATTTTTACTTGTTGATTGTGATCATTCTTGAAGTAAAGTTGTGAATCCGCTTGCGTGTATACAAATTTGTGTGTGTGTGTGTGTATATATATATGTGTAGATATGTTTGTGCATGTTTGTTGTACATGCATACATATCTGTTTCTAGATTTTACAAAATTTAAACCCATTCAAAAATTAAATTCTCTTCTTCCAGTTCATTTATGTTTTAAGATCTAAATGAAATGCGTTTGTATAATCTAGATCTAACTTCCAAAAATAATTTTAAGTTAAAAATGAAGAAAAATTGGACTGGGAAGAAGATATATAGTAAAAATTCAAACTATGTCAAAATGTGAATGCCTGATTTCCTTGATTCACCTATACCTCCATCACGTCTTTGAAAATCATGATTTTTAAAAGTAAAATCAATTTTTTTAGTAAAGTATTGATCGAGGAATTCATAGTTGAACGTATTTGGGACTTTCGGCAAATTTCAGTCATCGGCGAAGTGTGGGTTGTCGCTATCATGGCTGAAGTTCGCTGGGAAGTCGGGGAGTTTGAGAAAAATGCTAGGAGGTTTTTTAGATGATCGAAGCGGTGGCACGACGATGATTTAGTTTTTAAACCTAGTTTCTAATCGATGTTAGAAAGTGGGTTGCTGCAGCATCCAGGTTGCATCGGAATCGTCCAGTGGTAGTGGGATCGAAGCTCGAGTCTGAGGCGAAGGTCTAGGTAGGATGGCGTGGCTCTAGGTGGTCGGAGGTGATGGCGTGGGGAAGATTGGTCGATCGGGTTTGGACTTCAGTATGGTCGAGAAGTTTGTTTTCAATTTCCAGATGAACTCGTCGAAGTTGGGTGGTCATGATGCTTGAGTGGGTTGTCAATGACTTGGTGACATGGTCGTGGGTGATCACCGTGGTTCCGACGCCTTATGCACGTGCACAAGTTGTCATTTGTATCAGGTGTTGTTGTGGGGGTTGACGCTCGGGAATTAAGAGGAGTATGTCCAAGTTGTTCTCGGGTATGGGCTCGGGATTTTGTTCATTTGGCTCGGGTACGTTTGGTCTTACCTCGGGCTAGTTTGTTTATAACAGGTTTTAATAATTTTTGTAAGTAATTGTACCATTTTTTTGAAATTACAAAGAAATGAGGAAATCAGTTTTTAAGCCAAAGTATTAATCAAGATTAAAACAAGTTTCAAGGATTTCAAATGTTTAAATTTGTTTTTTATTTTAAAAGTAATTACATATTAGATAAATTATGTAATTGAATTCATAGGCGTTTTCAAAATATAATAAGAGGATGATTGAATTAAGAAGTAATTAAGAATTGTATTTTAAAACTTAATCAATATTCTCTAATGATTTGTATAATTGTTTTCAAGCATTTAAATTTAATAAGATTTAAATGATGATTGAGTAATTAATTAAGATAAAAAGGTTTATTTTCGATCAATTAAAATTTTAAGTAATTAAAGGATAATTACTTAACGGAAATAATTAGAAGAATAATTACTCAAAATAATAAATTAAAGGATTAAATTACTTAATTACTTAAAAGATAATTAATCAATGTGATTAATTTATGTGATTAATGAAAGGATAATCAGTTAATGAAAGTAATAAAGGTTAATTAATTAATATGATAAATTAATTAATATGATAAATTAATTAATGTGATTAATTGAAGGTTAATTTGATAATGTGATTAATCAATGATTAAAGGTTAAATTAACGTATGATTGAAGGATAATTACTTAATGTAATTAATTTGTGATTTATTGATATAAGTGATTATGGATAATCATTTATTGTAATTAATTGAGAATGATTAAATGGTAATTAATTAAGGGATGATTAATTAATGTAAGTAATTAAGGGTGATTAATTACTTAAAGATAATTATTTAATAAAAGTAATTAAGTATAATTAATGATTAAAGGTTGATTAATCAAGTGATTTAAAGGATAATTAATTTATGCGATTAATCAATTAAGGTAATTAATTTGAGGATAATTAATTAATTTATGGTTAATTATTTAATGATCAAAGTTGATTGATTTATTAATTGAGTTGATTAATTAATAATTAAAGGTTGATTAATTTATTATTAAAGGTTAATTAATAAATGATTAAAGGATAATTAATTAAAATGGTTTGTAACTGATTAATGTTAACTAACCAGGATTAGTAATTTATTCATAAGTAATTAATCTAGTTTAAATTAATTAGGTGATTAATTAATCTTACTTATGGATGTTTGGATTGTATCGAATGCTTTGAATTTGTTTAATATCCAAGATGTGTGATGTTCTGTGATATGAGTTTTGTAAATTGAGATGTGAACTATGATTTATTTGTCTATGATGAATTTACATATTTATTTGTGAATCTGTGAATGAAGATAAGCGTTATAGGATTATACCGCTTATCAAATTTGTTGTGCTTGAATTGATGGTGATTGTGATATGCTATTGTTGTGTGTAAAACCCCTAGACCACACCAAACGCACACAAAAATGGGTGGCACGAGGAAATCAGTTAAGTCACAGATATTTTGAATTTAATATTATTTTATTCAAAATGGTGAAATGATGAATTTTTAATCCAAATGGTTTTGGAAATGGAATTTGAGTTGAATATAAAAAGCTTTTGAAAAGGAAGTTTGAATATAATATATCTTGTTTAAGTTTTGAAATTATTTTAGAAATTATGATTTGAAAGGGTTATACAAGTTATAAAATATATATGGATTTTAAACCATTTTGAAGAATGTTGAATAAATTATTTTGGAAATTTGAATTTAATTCAAATAGAATTTGCCGAGGATATGGCAGTTCGCTGATTTCCTTTAAAAGGACATAACTTATGCAAAATTAATTGGATTTTCCCGTAATGAAAAGCATTTGTTTTCAAATGATAACGACTTTCATAAAACGAAAGAACTTCCAGTTTTTGTTGAAAGGATTTCAAGTTTGAAATAGAAATTGTTTTGAAAACTATCTTTGTTAAAGAGTGATGAACTTGTTTTAAATTAAAGAGGATCTTAAAAAGTGAATCTTTTGTTTAAAGGATTAAAAGTTGAAAATTGTTTAAACCATTCAAAATGGAAGGTTTTGGGAAACAAGTGTTGAAAATTGTGTGTAACAACCCGCATATTTTACGATTGTATATTTAAATATAGCATTGTTAGTCGGATTTTAGTCTGAAATGCTACTTTTGCAAACAGTCGACTCGAAACCACTTCCATTGAGTTCAAAATAGCATTTGCGGCCTTTTTGAGTATAAAAATTGATATGTTTGGAGTTAGCTAGAGTTTCGACCTTTTCACTTAGGGCTTTGGGTTTGGGTTTCAGCCTATTAACCCCAACTTATCAATCCAACTCCTCTCCACTTCTCTTCATTCATTCTCATATTTCCTAACACTTCAAGATTTAGTAAAAATGGGTGAAGAGATTGGAAATTAAAACCCTAAGCCCTAGTTTCATTTGTAAATCCAAGTTTTAGCTCCAAATTCCAAAGAGAAGCTTTGGTAAGCAACTCCTTCTTTTTCTCCATCACAATCTCCCTCCAATTTCAGAAATTTCCTATAACCTAATTTGGGAAATTATTGCTTATGATCTTAGATTGGAGCTTTTAGAGTTGGGATTGAAGAGTGGTTGATCTTTCCTTTGTTTTCAAGCTTCTCCTTCCTTGTTTTTGTAAAAAAGGTGATATTTTTATCTCACATATATGTCCACATCTATCTTTGTTTCTAGGTATGAATTCCTAACATCTATTCATGTTCATTGGCTTTTGATTTGAATTGCTTTTGTGAATATTCTAATTTTTGGTGTTTTGAAGTCAAATCTTTAAAAATCCTAGCTTTGATGTTTGAACATGCTTTTGGTGATGCATCGAAGAGCCAATAGGGCTGGGTTGCCGATCGGCATAAACCCCTAGCGCCCATCGCTCGACCGATGGCGAATTGTAGAAATTTGCCCCACAAGGGGGCTAGGATGAAAATGCTTCATAAGCAGGTTCGGTCGATTGGACCAAAAGGCCAGTCGACTGAACCAGAAGGCGGAAAATGCCAAAGAAGTAGGTTCAGTCGACTGGACCAGTGGGTCAATCGACTGAACCAGAACCCAGGAATTTTCCCTGTTCTGTGTCAGACTGACCCTAGAGATAGAATTTTCGTATTCCTGTGCCATTCGACTGACCACCTGGTCCAGTCGACTGACTTGCTTGCTTCAGCCCAAATTGCCTATTTTGTGTTGATTTCCAATTTTTATCGATTCGTGTTGACCTGATTTGTTGTTATCATTTATTATCGACTTTGATGAATTCTTATTTGGGATTTTTGGAAATATCCATTTTGATGGATTCAGTATCGATTTCTATGGATTTGATTCATAGCTTCATATGTGAATTTTCTGTGATTGCTTGTTTCTACAATCATTTCTATGATTTGTCACTCTAAAATACAAAGGTTTCTATACTAGTAGTAAATATCAAAACTCTTTCATCAAAACGATTTCAACGTTATTTTAATATAAAGCTCGTTTATTAAAACTGTTTTCCAACCTGTTTGTATTTACAAACCTTTACCTCATTCGTATGAGAAATCCAATTAAACGACTTAGCAAAACAAGTGGTATGAAACGCTTGCGTTTACTTTGCCGGTTAGTTTTTGGACTTGTTCGATTGAAACTCTTGTGATAATTTTCGAGTGGAGATTTACAATTTGTTTATAAATTCTTAAGTTAAGCCAGTGGTTATAGGACATGAAGCTAAACTAATCTATTTACTAGCTTGGTGTAATTGACACTTCTTGATGATCGATGATGATCTCTTTGTCTGCGGGGGAGACTAAACCCCGTTTCTGTGGAGCTTTGGCTCAGAATTGGTGGGGTAGCGACCCCTGGTCTTCAGGTCATTTGTGGAGCCTCGGCTCAAAATTGATGGTTAGCAACCATAGAATAGCGTTCCGTTTTGTGATACCCATGTTGGTGAGTTTTCATGCTCCCGTTTTGTGATAGGCCTCCCCCTTTTTGTGATTGCTGGATTTCTAGAATTTGTGTTTCATCAATTTTTGTGATTTACATTGATATGCTTTATCAATATTTGTGCATTGGTGAATGTGTTTCACTAACTTTTCCGATTGGCATTGATAAGTTTATCAATATTTGTGGTTTGGTGAAAGGGTTAAAGAATATGACATTCTTTTTGGTGCTTTGAGATTTCTCGAGATATTGTATGATTTTAGTTGTTGTTAGATGTATACTTGTCACAGTATGGCATTATTGTTATCATGCTTTTTTGTCATATCTCTTATTCTATCTCATTTTATCTGATATTTATAGCCAGACTGATCCTTTTATTATTTTCTTATTAAATAATACTCGGGTCAGACCAAGATGTTTCCGGTGCTTCTGCTTGACTCCTCATCTGGGAGTATTATCTGACTTTTGGCTAACTACATTAGATTGGTAGTTTTTTTTGTTATACATTCAAGATAGAGACTCCTTGATGTATACGTGTTCTTTTGTGTAGCACTTGTATCTATTCTTTTGTGATATTGTGGATCCTGTTAGACCACTACTCTGATGTACACTTTTACGTGTTATATTCATATTTGTTTCCGCCTTTGAGATATGAACATCTATGACTGATTTATGTTATGCTTATTTCTATATTTGTTTCCGAAGATTATATAGCCACTGAGTAGTAGCTTTGAGTTTGAATCGATGTGTCAGATTTCCTCTTGAAATGAAATGCATGTTATTCTATTTGGCGTATTGATGCTCGCACAAAGTAATTACACGGATGGTCGCTCCTCAACAGCCTTATTGTTCATGCTAGTTGACGGCATTACTCCCTAGTGTCCTTGACTAGCGTGAGCTATAGAGGTAGGGTGTCACAGCTTGGGATCAGAGCCAAATTTCGAAACGATGTAGAATAATCTAGCAAGGATCATCATCCTAAGTCCATCTTAGGAGTCGTGCCTTAGGATTTTATTCGAGTCATTGGACCCGTTCTATCCTATTTTCTTTGTGATGCCTTGTTTTATCAATCTTGATCGTTTGATATTCATTTTGAGAATAACCTTTTCTTCTTCTTTCTTTCTTTCTTAAAGAAGAGAAATGGCTAGATCTAACCGACCCAGCGCCGGTCAATCAAGTGCTACTACCCATGATGGAGTATTTATGTCTGCCCAACAGCTTCTTGATCTTGTAAAGAATGCTCAAGCTGTCGGACCCATTCGAGAGCCTACTCACCCAAAATCCATATTTGCACTCCTGTGCAGTGACTATACAAACTTGGGTGGGAAGCCATTCATGGGTTTCGAAAGCATCATTGAAGTCAAAGCTTGGCTTAGAACATGCGATCACATCTTTTCTCGCATGAATCTTATTGATCTTCATCGAGTCCAAGTGGCTTCGAGTATGCTCCATGAAAGAGCATTGGATTGGTACGAGCTTCTGATTTCTGAAATTATTGAAGCGGATCTTACTTCGGAGCAATTCCGGGAAAGATTTCAATCGAAGTTTGTACCAGAGGCTGAAAAAGTGACTTTGGCCCGTCGTTTTATCGACCTTGTTCAAGGTGAATCTTCTGTGGCAGAATATGTGCATCTTTTGAATCCCTCTCTAAATATGGGGCCGAGTATGTAAATACCCAATTGAAGAAAAATCAGAGGTTTATCTATAGTTTGAATAAGAATCTTAAAAGCCTCTACTTCTGAACCTGGAAGTTTCTTTTGATCAGTTTGTTGATATCGCTCTTCGACTCGACGATGCAGATAAAGAAAGTGATGTTGAAGTTGTGGGTGCCATACCGAACTTCAAAAACAACAAGAAGAGGCCTAATAAGTTCAAAGGTCCTTATCCCAATAAGAAAGGGAAGCAAACAACTTCGGTAGCAAAGACTCCTACCTCTAGTGGAGGCAATGCTACAATTGCGGTTCTAAGGACCATTATGCAAATAAGTGTTCGAAGCCCCTTACTTGTCGCTTTTGCAAAAGTTTGGGTCATTATATATCTACATGTACCAAACTTCAAAGCAAGAAGGCGGGAAAGATAAATGTTATGCAAGACCCTAATAACACTTCTCGTGGTAAAGGTATTTTTGATTCTATCCTTGATGGCATTATTATGTTTTGTGATCAACTTATTCGAGTTCTTTTTGATATGGGTGCATCCCATTCTTTTATATCAAAAGAGCTTGTTGATACTTTTCTTTAAGTGTTATGGCTTTAATGACTTCTTTGAGGATTGCGATCCGGTTGGTGGATCCACGACACTCAGTTTGCTTTGTAAAGATGTCGAGATTATTTTATGTGATTTTCTTTCCGAGCCAATTTGCATGTTATGCATTACTTAGGCTTCAGAATGATTTTGGGAATGGATTAGCTTAACCGTTATGAAGCCCATATCCTATGTTCTGAGCAGACTATTCATCTTCGGCATCCTCAATCTGTTAAGCAGATTTCTATTGTTTTTAAAGATTCGGATTCCAACTTGGCAGTATTTTTATATTCTATAAATCCTCATGATGACGATAATAATGATGAGGAAGATGTTATTTCCCTCATTCACGTTGTTCGTGAATTTTTCGACATATTTGAGTCCGTTTTAGGATTACCACCAGCGAGCAATTGAGTTCAGAATTAATCTAATCCCTGGAGCTCTATCTATCACTCGTCCTGTAGCGACCCGAAATTCCACTACCGGAAAATCGCATCACTAATTAAGAAAGAAAGGGATAGAAGAAGAAAAGAAAGAGAAGAAAGAGAAGACAACACATCAGAATCTCACAGCGGAACGATTTAAATATAATATAGAACATATACATAGTATCATATACATCAGAGTACACAACTAAACATCTCAATATAGACAGTTATAACATTTCTGTCTAATACAATACAAGACATCAACATAGAATACACAGCGGAAACTCTAACCATATATCTACACGCTGAAGCCTCCTGCTCCAAAGCTCCTCCAGAATTCGTCAAGAGATAACCTGAATCACTTGACTACTCATATATAATATGAGTACCCAAGAGTTTAATAAAACAGAAAATAAACACTCGGGTCAGACAGGGGTCTGGTGTGAGTAAACGGTTTAAGATTGCTTAACTTTAGAAAAACCTTTGAAAAGAAAAGGTATCACGTAAGACTTCCCACACATAAACATGGAAAAGTTTTTACCTTACGCTAACCAAAACATTTTATAGGAAATCCAGTGATATTATTATAGTGTCTAGGGTTTTCAAGTGAATATGAAATAGCCGAAATTGTTACATTCATTAAATTCCAGCTACTAGCCACAAAAGTGGGTAATACAAACAAAACCGTAGGGTCTCGTAGGGAAATTGGGTTTCCATCAATGGCAGGGCTACTGGGGTACCGCCCGTCACAGTACGTGGCCTAGATCACCGTACCGAGGATTACTCCCTTCATCCCCTGCAACACAAGACCGGACCCATCCCTTACTGGATAGTTCCGAACAAGACAACCCCGGCGGTTGTCCGGATCAACCGCCCCACACAGCCGAATATAAAAGGGACTTCTAGACAGGGGTAAATCTTGCTCTCTAGTGGGAGCTACCCACGAAGCCTTGCTGCACCTCCCCTGTTTTAGCCATTCCCGGTTGATGAGGCTTGAGGCTGCGATTACCTTTATAGAACACATCTATCTTAGAATGCTCATCGTCCGCCTGACGATGTACTGAAAGCATTCAATCCATACAAGTCCGTCCCGGGTTCGAACGGAACCGAAGGCACTATCTCGTTGCACTCGTTTTGGAATCACCCTCAGAGTCAACGACCATAGCCCTTGCACTCTAAAACCACCATCTCGAATCTATAAGTACTATTCCGTCAAACTCATTACGGAATCACCCACAGAGTTATACTGACGTATAGCCCTTACACCTCGAGTCTTCACTTGCTCCACTTGGATTAACGACCTATCGTTTAATTGGAAACGGTGTGGTATTCGGATATCCAAATATGGAAACCCGATCCCGGTCTCACCGAATCCAAACGCCATTTTAATGTCCAAGTTGTACTTAAGGGATTTAAATAGTTTAAAACTTATATACAGGATGATATATAACAGATAGATGAATAACATTATCACAATAGATAATTCATATCAACATTCATCTAATAAAGCAGCATATCACATATCTCATAAACATCCAAATCATCCAGTATCAACCAAACACCCAATATCAATCATCCAATATCATTCAACATCAAATATCAATTATTCAACATCAACCATTCAATATTAATCAATCACCCATAGCAGAATTGATTAACTCTTAATCAAATTAATTAATCTCTAATTAAATTAATTACTATCCTTTAATCACTTCGACTATTGATTTATCACAAATCAAATCCTTTATCATCCCTTAATGATCTTCCTTAATTAATCTCCCTTGATTAATTATTTCTTAATTACCCTCAAGTAATTATCCTTAACCATACTCAGTAATTATCCTTTAATTACTATCATTAATTACAATAATTAATGATCCTTCATTAATTAATTAACTATAATTAATTACATTAAACCTTAATTAATTACAATTAATTAATCATATTTAAATTAATTACTTCATTAATTTTATTAATTAATAATCTTTATTAATTAATAATCCTTAAATTAATTAAATAATTAACTTGTAATTAATCATCTCATTAACCATAAACAGTAATTAACAATTTGTAATTACTTATTTTAATTAATTAACTTCTTAATTAATTATTTACAAATTAATTATATTAATCCTTGATTAATTAATCAAATTAATTAATCTTTAATCACTTCATTAAGTAATTATTAAACAATTAAATTTATAAATAAATCCTTAATTAATTACAATCTTAATTAATTACACTTAGTATTTAACCTTAATTTAATCTCATTTATTAATTAATCAATCACATAAATTAATTATCTAAAATAATTAAGTAATTAACTCTTAATTACTTAACAAGTAATTATAACTAATTTCTTCCTTAAATAAACCTTAATTACTCTCTTAACAATAATTGATTCCCTTATTAAATAAATCTTAATTCATTAACAAATTAATTACTCCATAATTTAATTAACTTTAAAACAATTAATAACTTTAAGTGATCATCCATTAATCACTTCCAATTAATTACTTACATGAGTAACTCCTCCAATTACTTCCATAAGCAACTCCTGTAATTACTTTTCATAAGTAATTAGCATTCTTAATTACATTCAAAAATTAACCTTTAATCACTTCATTAAGTAATTACACTTAATCAATCCATAATTAAGTGATTATTTAAAATTAAATAAATAATTAACTAATTATTTAAAATTAATTAAACAATTAATTAATTAATTTCTTATATTTCAAAATTCTTAATTAATTAAGAAAACATTAATCTTAATTAATATCTTACCTATTAACAAATTATATTTATTAAGAATTCTTATATTAATAACAAAGATAAATAAATCCTATTTATCTTCATAATTGAATTATTTGAATTAATCAAATTTTTAATAACTTAAAATCAACTTATTCTATTTGGATTTCAAAATCATATCCACAACTTTTTTTTTTTTTTAAATAAACATTTAGAATTCATCTTTAAAAGTTAAAATACTTTAATTATCTAATTTTAAACTTATTCATTTTCAAAATAAGTTTGAAAACTTGTTATTTAAACATTACTTAACAATTACTTAAACTTGGATTTTATAATTTAAATTCAAAACACTTGTTTGATAATCATTGAAACTTGCTCCCTCTCAATTATTCAAATTCGAGAAACTTTGCAATTGTCTTCAATTTGTTCAGTAACAAGTTTATAGCTTAACAACATTATCTTCCCTACTACAGTACTTAAACAAAACACTTCACCCTATAACCCGAGCCTACCCAGCACACTTCCCTTGCACCTCGTCATCGAGTCATACGCGAGCATACGCGATAGTTTCTTCGAGTCGAACATGCGACATCACGAAAGCTTCCCCGAGTATGAACTCGTCTTCTCAAATCGACAACTACCCAGAACCAAGCTGTGCACACGCCAACACCGTGCACATGTCCCACTGCCGGAGGCCGCCGAAGCTCATCGCCGCCATCGACGATCATCACTTCCCTCCTCGCGAACTCCAAACCATACTCAGATCGAACCAAACGCAGATGATTCAAAATTTCACCATTTCGAAATGAAATCAAAAGAACAACGTGACCCATTGCGGCCACAAAATCACCCAAACGCCGTCCATCACACACTCCTGAACCCCGCCCTTTACACCATCGAACGCCAAGACCTCAATCTCCAACATCCTCGAACACGATCGAACTCGAACGCATAACAAAGTCGCAATAATTTCCCAAAGTCAGACCGAAACCCAAACAAACTAAAACCCTAGTTTTGTCAAATTCGATCAATATACTTATTTGAAAAATTATTTTGTATTTTTCCCAAATTCTACATCTCAAAAGCTATCTTATAACCAAATATCAATTCAAATCATTGAGTGGTTGATCTGAAATCAACAAAAACTCAGGGAAAGGTCAAACCCGAAATTCATGATAATCTCTCAACTAAAAATTATGATATTCTTATCAAAATTCACGATTCCCCTTCGTGATTATAGACATGTAATCCAAGATGGAAATTAGAATAATTGATTTTATCCAAATTTAGTTTCCACTGCCATTTACAGAACATTCAGCCTGAATATTTATTTTAAACTCGAAGAAAGAATTTAGTAATGAAACTTCATGATTTTCAATCATCTCCAGCTTGCAAATTACATACTATCAATGCATAAAAATGAGTTATTGAAATTAAAGAGAAGTAAGATCAATAGCAGAACCTATGTTTAAATGTTCAGGCATTCAAACAAACACATTTTTCTGTAACTAATATTCATAGCCTAATTTTTATTGCATGCATACACAACTAACTTCAAATTAGTAAATCTGTTTTTAAAACATTTACTCACCTGATTATTTAAGAATGCAGAGCAGAGAAACTTTACTTCCCAAGCTTTAAACAATTCCAGTCACCTGATTCTTCAATTTGAAAAGATTTTACCTATGCTTTTGTTTGTAGAAGAAATACTTTGCATGCTTTAAAATCATGTTGATCTCCCTTTGCATGTTTCCAGATTGATGATTAAATGTTGAAATTGCAGATTTATATTGCAGGTTGATTGTAGATTGTAAATTTGTGAAATGCAGTTTTTAATAATTGCAGTTTGAAGTCTTTTGAAATGCAGGTTGAGGTTTATGGCTTGAAGTTGAGAAAACTTTGATTTTGATTTTAAATTCTCAGATTTGCAAATGGATTTCTGGATTTAGCCATTAACATTTGAAAGAAAGAAAGTGTTTTGAAGGAAGTTTGTTTTCTTAAAAAAAAAACATTTATTAAAAATCAAGGTTATATGTTGCCACATGTTGTTTAAACTTACATTTGTCATTTATTTATTTAATTGCCTTACAAATGTCTTCAACAAGTTAATATGTCTACACATATTTATTTATAAGATTTCATTTAGTTTTAAATATAAATATAAACTTACATATTAAATTTAGTTTATAAATAAATACTTATATGTATATAAATAAGTTTACCTTCTAAAAGAAAATATACTAAACTAATTAAAATAAAAATAAAATCTTAAACATTCATTTTTAATGTAAACATTTTAAAAGAAAACAAACAAAGCTTGTTTAAATTCCTTTAAAACTATCTTATTTAAAAATAAACCACAATCTTATATTTGAAACCATGGAATTAAACTAAATTATCTTTTGAAAAACATTATTGAATTTAAAACAAAACTTTAAAATTGCAATATTCATTCTTACATAAATTATTGATAGATTAAATTAAATTTTCAAAACAATATCAAATTATAACATATGCTTACATATATTACAATTTGAAAATTTCAATTTTTAATTTAAAACAAAAGTCATTCCCATTCACAATATATATCAAACATATATATTATAAACAGAATAAAATTTCATTAGCTTTGGAAAATAACTCTTATCAATATTGTCAGATTAAAATTTATTAACCTTTAAAAGATTAAATTAGCCAATTTTAAATTAAAATTACAAAGAAAATCATTAAACCAATTAAATTATTTATACAGATTATTAAATCGATATTGCCCAAAATTCCGGGTCGTTACAATCCTCCCCCCTCAAAAGAATTTCGTCCCCGAAATTTAAAAGCAAAGTTAATTTAATAACCCAGCAAAGATTTAAAATCAACTAGCAAAGCATTCCTAACAACCAGTAACTAACAACCAAAGCAATCAATCACACAAACAACTTAACTAATTATTCTGACATACGCCAGAATAAAACTCTAATACTATCTCGAGTTTCCCAAGTAAAAAACACCGGGAGACTCGCTCCACCAAAGCTAAACTAACAAACTACACCACCTAAATCCAAGAACTCCCTCATCTGATTCTATAAATCTAAACAAGACATCAGACTAACTCAAAACCAGCTCAACTACCAGATTCCTTTCTGAACTGCTGATTCTATCACTCAAAGAATCATACACATATTCATCAGAGATATGTGAAATACAATGAATTCCAGCTATCCAAACTGGCAATTCAATCCTGTAGATCAAAATCAAATCTCTAGAGAACACAGATAAACTCCAAAATACCTCCAGAGCTAAATCTCCAGTTTTACCCAATCTTATATCTCTTTTGATCGGATAAAAACAAATCAAAATCCAAACTCTAACTACACATCCCAAATCCCTCAATTCTAAACTGCACAATTCTTCAGATGTTTCTGAGTCACCTCTAATATCCCTGATCAGCCTAACCCTTGCTGATTGCTCCATGAAACAACAGCACCAACTCAAATCAAAACTCCAGATCCTACTCAACCAAATGGCTCTCCCAAAAATAATCTTCTGAAATCCAATCCACAGCTCTATACCACAAACATCAATGGACTTCAAACCTTTATCTCAAATCTAAATAGCCAAACAGTTGTACTTGACAACCAAACCTTCCAAATTCAGAAAATTCCTTCCTACTTGAATTTCCTGTAGAAATTCCTTTACTGCAACATCCGGTTGCTCCATACTAGAATAATTCCCAACTCGCTTCCGCTGCACAACTCTGATCTAGAGCAGATAAGAATGCTATCGAAGAACTCAAGCACACTCTATCTCCATACATAGTTCATCTGACTCATAAAAATCTCAACGACCATTCCACTTGGTCAAAACATCACAACAGAATCTTAACTTAGAATAAGATGATCAATCCAAAGGATCCTGAGCTGCCACACCAAACTCTTCTCGCTCCAGGAGTCATCCTCCTATAAGGTTGAACCATCAAAATTACTCTTAGAGATCCAAGTTGATAAGAAAACTCAATCTCCGATTTGAGTCAACATCTAAACTCTCTCAAAATATCTGGAGATCTCTGACTACTTCTATAGTTTCCACCTCTACTTGAGATGCCTCAATCCCAAACCAAGAATACTCCGAAATTCCCAAACTAATCGCAAGTCACTTTTGCGATCCTACTCAGTTCTGGTTCCAAAGAACTGTCTCCCCAACTAGAACAGCTTCCCAAATCAAGATCAATCTTCAAGAATGGTTCACCTATCAGAAACTGATAGATCCCTTCCAACAAATATCTCGCTTTGCTGAGCCTTCCAAAGAAATGAATAAGCCTTCACCATCTGCCTGGTCTGCTGATAGTAGAATCCCAAAGATTACTGAATCATCGAAGAAACAGATCCATACTGCTACTTCCAAACTCCACTTCAATGATACAGCTAAGCCACAAGATCTTCCTTAACCAGAAGCTCCTGAAACACACAACTAACACCCAAATCCTCTAAAACATCCTTGAGACGAGTAGACATCTTCTCAAGAAACTCGGCTCCAAACCAAACACCAGCCACTTATCTTCTTAAGAAAAACAAATGAGACCATGTCCGAAATGAGGTAACTCATCGACCTTAGTCTCCTACTTCAATAAAAATAAGATACCCTTACTTAAGATCCAGAAAATCTCTAAACATCTGAACCTTCCCTGCAGCAGACATCAATGCTCTTCCAACACCATCTAAATCTGACTCCAAAAGAAACATCTTCAGAACCATCTGTGGATACTGCATCTCATCACACAGCTATTCCTTCTTGAAGCCACCAAGATACCACCACTAGCTTCGGCTCAGCTGACAACTCAACTCAAGGAAATCCCGCTCACTAGAGAGCAAATCAACCTCACACTTCAAGAATATACTCTAATTCTTGAAAAAGACTTCCTCTGGACTCAAAGAAATCCTTTTTACAATCCACAAAACTAATTCGAGATCGTATTAGGTCTACAATCTCGATAAACACACCTCCAACCACAACATATAAACCTCAACCAATAGTGGTAGTCGTGTTCCACACACTCCTACCTTATCTACCTTTATAACCTATGTTGGTAAATCCGAACAGATAACCCAACAGATTAGGTAGTTATATATATATATATATATATATATATATAAATTACAAGTACGCTCTCTCAAGATAGACACCACTCCAGAGCCTAGGTATTCACTCAACCTAACGCTCTGATACCAACTGTAGCGACCCGAAATTCCACTACCGGAAAATCGCATCATTAATTAAGAAAGAAAGGGATAGAAGAAGAAAAGAAAGAGAAGAAAGAGAAGACAACACATCAGAATCTCACAGCGGAACGATTTAAATATAATATAGAACATATACATAGTATCATATACATCAGAGTACACAACTAAACATCTCAATATAGACAGTTATAACATTTCTGTCTAATACAATACAAGACATCAACATAGAATACACAGCGGAAACTCTAACCATATATCTACACGCTGAAGCCTCCTGCTCCAAAGCTCCTCCAGAATTCGTCAAGAGATAACCTGAATCACTTGACTACTCATATATAATATGAGTACCCAAGAGTTTAATAAAATAGAAAATAAACACTCGGGTCAGACAGGGGTCTGGTGTGAGTAAACGGTTTAAGATTGCTTAACTTTAGAAAAACCTTTGAAAAGAAAAGGTATCACGTAAGACTTCCCACACATAAACATGGAAAAGTTTTTACCTTACGCTAACCAAAACATTTTATAGGAAATCCAGTGATATTATTATAGTGTCTAGGGTTTTCAAGTAAATATGAAATAGCCGAAATTGTTACATTCATTAAATTCCAGCTACTAGCCACAAAAGTGGGTAATACAAACAAAACCGTAGGGTCTCGTAGGGAAATTGGGTTTCCATCAATGGCAGGGCTACTGGGGTACCGCCCGTCACAGTACGTGGCCTAGATCACCGTACCGAGGATTACTCCCTTCATCCCCTGCAACACAAGACCGGACCCATCCCTTACTGGATAGTTCCGAACAAGACAACCCCGGCGGTTGTCCGGATCAACCGCCCCACACAGCCGAATATAAAAGGGACTTCTAGACAGGGGTAAATCTTGCTCTCTAGTGGGAGCTACCCACGAAGCCTTGCTGCACCTCCCCTGTTTTATCCATTCCCGGTTGATGAGGCTTGAGGCTGCGATTACCTTTATAGAACACATCTATCTTAGAATGCTCATCGTCCGCCTGACGATGTACTGAAAGCATTCAATCCATACAAGTCCGTCCCGGGTTCGAACGGAACCGAAGGCACTATCTCGTTGCACTCGTTTTGGAATCACCCTCAGAGTCAACGACCATAGCCCTTGCACTCTAAAACCACCATCTCGAATCTATAAGTACTATTCCGTCAAACTCATTACGGAATCACCCACAGAGTTATACTGACGTATAGCCCTTACACCTCGAGTCTTCACTTGCTCCACTTGGATTAACGACCTATCGTTTAATTGGAAACGGTGTGGTATTCGGATATCCAAATATGGAAACCCGATCCCGGTCTCACCGAATCCAAACGCCATTTTAATGTCCAAGTTGTACTTAAGGGATTTAAATAGTTTAAAACTTATATACAGGATGATATATAACAGATAGATGAATAACATTATCACAATAGATAATTCATATCAACATTCATCTAATAAAGCAGCATATCACATATCTCATAAACATCCAAATCATCCAGTATCAACCAAACACCCAATATCAATCATCCAATATCATTCAACATCAAATATCAATTATTCAACATCAACCATTCAATATTAATCAATCACCCATAGCAGAATTGATTAACTCTTAATCAAATTAATTAATCTCTAATTAAATTAATTACTATCCTTTAATCACTTGGACTATTGATTTATCACAAATCAAATCCTTTATCATCCCTTAATGATCTTCCTTAATTAATCTCCCTTGATTAATTATTTCTTAATTACCCTCAAGTAATTATCCTTAACCATACTCAGTAATTATCCTTTAATTACTATCATTAATTACAATAATTAATGATCCTTCATTAATTAATTAACTATAATTAATTACATTAAACCTTAATTAATTACAATTAATTAATCATATTTAAATTAATTACTTCATTAATTTTATTAATTAATAATCTTTATTAATTAATAATCCTTAAATTAATTAAATAATTAACTTGTAATTAATCATCTCATTAACCATAAACAGTAATTAACAATTTGTAATTACTTATTTTAATTAATTAACTTCTTAATTAATTATTTACAAATTAATTATATTAATCCTTGATTAATTAATCAAATTAATTAATCTTTAATCACTTCATTAAGTAATTATTAAACAATTAAATTTATAAATAAATTCTTAATTAATTACAATCTTAATTAATTACACTTAGTATTTAACCTTAATTTAATCTCATTTATTAATTAATCAATCACATAAATTAATTATCTAAAATAATTAAGTAATTAACTCTTAATTACTTAACAAGTAATTATAACTAATTTCTTCCTTAAATAAACCTTAATTACTCTCTTAACAATAATTGATTCCCTTATTAAATAAATCTTAATTCATTAACAAATTAATTACTCCATAATTTAATTAACTTTAAAACAATTAATAACTTTAAGTGATCATCCATTAATCACTTCCAATTAATTACTTACATGAGTAACTCCTCCAATTACTTCCATAAGCAACTCCTGTAATTACTTTTCATAAGTAATTAGCATTCTTAATTACATTCAAAAATTAACCTTTAATCACTTCATTAAGTAATTACACTTAATTAATCCATAATTAAGTGATTATTTAAAATTAAATAAATAATTAACTAATTATTTAAAATTAATTAAACAATTAATTAATTAATTTCTTATATTTCAAAATTCTTAATTAATTAAGAAAACATTAATCTTAATTAATATCTTACCTATTAACAAATTATATTTATTAAGAATTCTTATATTAATAACAAAGATAAATAAATCCTATTTATCTTCATAATTGAATTATTTGAATTAATCAAATTTTTAATAACTTAAAATCAACTTATTCTATTTGGATTTCAAAATCATATCCACAACTTTTTTTTTTTTTTAAAATAAACATTTAGAATTCATCTTTAAAAGTTAAAATACTTTAATTATCTAATTTTAAACTTATTCATTTTCAAAATAAGTTTGAAAACTTGTTATTTAAACATTACTTAACAATTACTTAAACTTGGATTTTATAATTTAAATTCAAAACACTTGTTTGACAATCATTGAAACTTGCTCCCTCTCAATTATTCAAATTCGAGAAACTTTGCAATTGTCTTCAATTTGTTCAGTAACAAGTTTATAGCTTAACAACATTATCTTCCCTACTACAGTACTTAAACAAAACACTTCACCCTATAACCCGAGCCTACCCAGCACACTTCCCTTGCACCTCGTCATCGAGTCATACGCGAGCATACGCGATAGTTTCTTCGAGTCGAACATGCGACATCACGAAAGCTTCCCCGAGTATGAACTCGTCTTCTCAAATCGACAACTACCCAGAACCAAGCTGTGCACACGCCAACACCGTGCACATGTCCCACTGCCGGAGGCCGCCGAAGCTCATCGCCGCCATCGACGATCATCACTTCCCTCCTCGCGAACTCCAAACCATACTCAGATCGAACCAAACGCAGATGATTCAAAATTTCACCATTTCGAAATGAAATCAAAAGAACAACGTGACCCATTGCGGCCACAAAATCACCCAAACGCCGTCCATCACACACTCCTGAACCCCGCCCTTTACACCATCGAACGCCAAGACCTCAATCTCCAACATCCTCGAACACGATCGAACTCGAACGCATAACAAAGTCGCAATAATTTCCCAAAGTCAGACCGAAACCCAAACAAACTAAAACCCTAGTTTTGTCAAATTCGATCAATATACTTATTTGAAAAATTATTTTGTATTTTTCCCAAATTCTACATCTCAAAAGCTATCTTATAACCAAATATCAATTCAAATCATTGAGTGGTTGATCTGAAATCAACAAAAACTCAGGGAAAGGTCAAACCCGAAATTCATGATAATCTCTCAACTAAAAATTATGATATTCTTATCAAAATTCACGATTCCCCTTCGTGATTATAGACATGTAATCCAAGATGGAAATTAGAATAATTGATTTTATCCAAATTTAGTTTCCACTGCCATTTACAGAACATTCAGCCTGAATATTTATTTTAAACTCGAAGAAAGAATTTAGTAATGAAACTTCATGATTTTCAATCATCTCCAGCTTGCAAATTACATACTATCAATGCATAAAAATGAGTTATTGAAATTAAAGAGAAGTAAGATCAATAGCAGAACCTATGTTTAAATGTTCAGGCATTCAAACAAACACATTTTTCTGTAACTAATATTCATAGCCTAATTTTTATTGCATGCATACACAACTAACTTCAAATTAGTAAATCTGTTTTTAAAACATTTACTCACCTGATTATTTAAGAATGCAGAGCAGAGAAACTTTACTTCCCAAGCTTTAAACAATTCCAGTCACCTGATTCTTCAATTTGAAAAGATTTTACCTATGCTTTTGTTTGCAGAAGAAATACTTTGCATGCTTTAAAATCATGTTGATCTCCCTTTGCATGTTTCCAGATTGATGATTAAATGTTGAAATTGCAGATTTATATTGCAGGTTGATTGTAGATTGTAAATTTGTGAAATGCAGTTTTTAATAATTGCAGTTTGAAGTCTTTTGAAATGCAGGTTGAGGTTTATGGCTTGAAGTTGAGAAAACTTTGATTTTGATTTTAAATTCTCAGATTTGCAAATGGATTTCTGGATTTAGCCATTAACATTTGAAAGAAAGAAAGTGTTTTGAAGGAAGTTTGTTTTCTTAAAAAAAAAACATTTATTAAAAATCAAGGTTATATGTTGCCACATGTTGTTTAAACTTACATTTGTCATTTATTTATTTAATTGCCTTACAAATGTCTTCAACAAGTTAATATGTCTACACATATTTATTTATAAGATTTCATTTAGTTTTAAATATAAATATAAACTTACATATTAAATTTAGTTTATAAATAAATACTTATATGTATATAAATAAGTTTACCTTCTAAAAGAAAATATACTAAACTAATTAAAATAAAAATAAAATCTTAAACATTCATTTTTAATGTAAACATTTTAAAAGAAAACAAACAAAGCTTGTTTAAATTCCTTTAAAACTATCTTATTTAAAAATAAACCACAATCTTATATTTGAAACCATGGAATTAAACTAAATTATCTTTTGAAAAACATTATTGAATTTAAAACAAAACTTTAAAATTGCAATATTCATTCTTACATAAATTATTGATAGATTAAATTAAATTTTCAAAACAATATCAAATTATAACATATGCTTACATATATTACAATTTGAAAATTTCAATTTTTAATTTAAAACAAAAGTCATTCCCATTCACAATATATATCAAACATATATATTATAAACAGAATAAAATTTCATTAGCTTTGGAAAATAACTCTTATCAATATTGTCAGATTAAAATTTATTAACCTTTAAAAGATTAAATTAGCCAATTTTAAATTAAAATTACAAAGAAAATCATTAAACCAATTAAATTATTTATACAGATTATTAAATCGATATTGCCCAAAATTCCGGGTCGTTACACGTCCTCCTTATCATATGTCCCATAAGGAAAATGAGGAGATGCGTAAACAATTATCCAAATTGGAGACGAACCAGATTCGTTCTAGTTCCTCTCCTTGGGGAGCTTCTGCTATTTTTGTAAAGAAATCCGATGGTACACTTAGGCTTTGCGTTGACTACCGCAAACTTAATGGTCTCACCATTAAGAATAAATATCCCTTACCTCGGATTGATGATTTATTTAATCAACTCAGCAGTGCTAGTGTCTTTTCACATTTAGACTTAGCAACCGGTTTTCGTCAGCTTCGTATTTCAAAGGATAGTATTCCTTTGACGTCGTTCCGTACTCGTTATGGATCTTATGAATGGCTTGTTATGCCATTTGGTTTAATGAATGCTCCAGCTTATTTCGTTGACCTTATGAATCGAGTTTTCAAAGACTTCCTCGATCGATTTTTTCTCATCTTTATTGATGATATTCTTGTTTATTCTAAAACCGAGGAAGAGCATGAAAAGCATCTTTGGATTGTGATGGAAACTCTTAGGAGCAATCAATTAAAAGCAAAATTTTCTAAATGCCACTTTTGGCTATCTCATGTGAAATTTGTTGGTCACATTATTTTTGAATCCGAAATTTCCAAGGATCCTTCAAAGATTGAAGCGATTCAAAATTGAAAGAGACCGGAGAGTGTGACGGAAACCCGTAGCTTTCTCAGATTGGCGGGTTATTACCGCCGGTTCATAAAAGACTTTTCAAAGATTTCCATGCCTCTTACTAGTTTGACTAAGAAAGGAGTTAAATACATTTGGTCGGACAAATGTGAAGCTTCTTTTCAGAGATTAAAGAACTCCTTTCCGATGCTCCTATTCTTGTGATTCCCTAAGGGAACCAAGATTTTATAGTTTATACCGATGCTAGTCGTTTTGGTTTGGGTGCCATCCTTATGCAAAGGGAACGTGTTATTTCTTATGCTTCTACGCAATTAAAGCCTGTCGAGACTAGATATGCCACTCATGATTTAGAACTCGCGGCTATATTTTTCGCCCTTAGAATTTGGCGACATTATCTTTTGGGAGAGAAATTTGTTCTTTATACCGATCATAAATCTTTGAAGTATTTATTTTCTCAAAAGGAACTTAATTTGCGTCAATAGCGTTGGCTCAAATTCCTTGCATCTTATGATCTTGATATTCTTTATACTCTCGGAAAGGGAAATCGTGTTGCCGATGCCCTTAGTCGTAAGCAACAAGCAGTTGTTTCCATGATGATATCCGAATGGAATGATCTTCAGACTTTATCCACTTGTGAGATTCGAGATCGTGAATCCAATTTATGTGCATCCCTTGTTTATGTAGCCTTGAGGCTCATCCTTCTCTATTAGACCACATCCTCGAAGCTCAAAAGCTAGATCCTGAGTTGGCTCTTCTTAGCCAAAATTGTAGGGATAAAATTGATATTGAAGGTTTGAAAGACTTTGATATTGATGCTCGTGGAGGCATTCGAAAATTTGGTAGACTTATCGTGCCAAATACTGATAATCTTCGTAAAGATATTTTAGAAGAGTCTCATCGTTCTAAATTTACCATTCATCCCGGTAGTAGTAAAATGTACGTGGATATGAAGTGACTCTATTATTGGGATGCGATGAAATCTGATATTGTTAACTTTGTTAAATGTTGCATGACTTGCCAACTTTTTAAGGCCGAACGCCAAAGGCCCGGTGGGTTATTGAAACCTTTGGACATTCCAATTTGGAAGTGGGACCAAATTTTCATGGATTTTATTGACGGTCTTCCCCGTTCTCGTTCGGGTCATGATAGTCTTTGGATGATAGTTGATAGACTTACAAAATCCGCCCATTTTATTCCCGTTCGGTCCAATCAGACCGTACCTCTTTTGGCCAAACTCTTTATTAAAGAAATTGTTAAATTGCATGGAGTTCCTACTTTTATTGTTAGCGATCATGATCCATTGTTTACTAGTGGATTTTGGAAGAGTCTTTAAAAAGCTTTGGAAACGAAGATTAATTTTAGCATTGCATATCATCCTCAGTACCATGGATAAACCGAGCGTGTGAATCAAACTCTTGAAGATCTTCTTCGTGCATGTGTTCTTGATTTTGGTGGAAGTTAGGAAGATCATATTTCTCTTGTTGAGTTTTCCTATAATAATAGCTTCCAATCTAGTATTGGTATGGCACCTTTTGAGGCGCTCTACGGAAGGCCATGCCGATCTCATTCTTGTTGGGTTGAGGATGGTGAGAAGCTGGTTTTAAGTCCAAATTTTATTCATGACTCCATAGAAAAGATTGACCTTATTTGTCATAGGATGAAAGAAGCTCAAAGTAGGCAAAAATCCTATGCCGATAACCGAAGAAGGAAATTAGAATTTTCTGTGCGGGAGTTTGTGTTTACTCGTGTTTCACCTATGAAAGGTGTTGTGCATTTCAGTCGATCGGGAAAGTTAGCACCTCGATATATTGGTCCATTTTCCATCACCGAACGCATTAGTTCCATGGCTTATAACCTCTTATTATCAGCTCAGTTTCTGCTATTCATGATATGTTTTACGTTTCTTAATTACGGAAATGTCTTCGAGATTCCGATTCTATTCTTGAGCCCGGTGTTTTGGAAGAAATTGAAGTTTTACCTAATTTGACTTGTGAGCAACATCCTATTCGTATTATTTCTTCGGAGGTCAAACGCCTTCGAAATAAAGTTGTTCCTCTTGTGAAAGTTTAATGGTCCTCAAATCCTAATGCGACGACCCGGAATTTTCGAGCATTTAAAATCGGAATATTTAATTGATTTTAAATATTCAATAGAGTAATTTTAACTTGAATTACGAGTATCACAATTTATTTGATAATTAAATTATTGAATTTAAATAATTTAAAATTGGATGAAATGTTGAATCTAGAATTTTAAGCCTATTAATAATAATTTGAAGGCTTATAAAATTTATATTGATAATACTGAAGACAATAGAATCGTTAAGATTGAAATTAACAGTGATATGTTAAGTTTTGAAATTTTATCGTTTTAATTTGAATTTAAGATAGTCTTCCGAGGCACAGTCTCGGAACTCGATGAAATTAGTTCCATTGGGTCCATAGTATTGAATTATTACCGGATTTCAAATTTTCGTAGCATTTGGAGTTGTTGTGTGAGCGTACGATATATAAACACGCTGAAAATTTAATTGGTAATAATTTCATGAAATTCAATTTAGTTAATCAAGCTTCTGGTATACGCCATCTTCCTGTCATTTAATCACATACTTTCCCAATTTTAAGCCGTTCAATCAACAATCAAAACGCTCGAACTAAACTAAAAAATAAATAGATAAATAGAGGAAGAGGCTTCTAGTAGAAGCTGTAAGCCGCGTATATAAAAAAAAAGCAGCACAATAGGGGCCGAACCCCTTCTCTTCTTTTCAAACCCCAACCACTCGGTGATAATAATAAAAATTTTATGGCCGAAGCCGTATTCTTCAATTCGAAAACCAAATTAACCGAAACCCTAAACGTCGTGCTCATCTCGTATTAATTGAAGCGCGAGCCATTATTCAGTTTCTTCGGCATCTGGGGGAGGGAGGGTTTATCGCGTTTTGCGCATAAGGAAAGGAGGAGATTAGGGTTTCACGGCAGATCTGGGGGTGGCTCGAGTCGCTGCGACATTCGATGTCGCGTGTGGTAGGCCAGCGATATCGACATCGCGTGCGTGGCGGTGTTTGGGTGGTACTCGAGAGAGGCCGGGGTGCTTGCGATAGGCGATTTGGTGGAGTTATTCCAGGAGAAAGTGGTTGCGGGCGGCGATCATTGGAAGGTTCGGCTCGTGCAGGTTTCGCGAGACTAGGGTTTGGGCTTCGCGGTAGTAGGAGTGCGTTTTCGTTAAGGCAGCGAGGTAATCTTCGATCGCATTCGTTCAGTTCAAATTTATATCATTTACGTATAATAATATATATTGAATAAGATGTATAGAACGGAGTAAAGCTGATATAAATAAATGCACTTTTTCCTCATTTCAATTAAAGGATTTATGTACACATATGTATATATAGGTAGTTTTAAGGAAAAAAATAATAATGATAATAAATAGCTAAGTTTTAAATGTTGTTAATTATTTTTAACTAATGGGTTTAAAGAATATTTTGTTTTACTAATTTATTTAATTACTAGAATATATTAAAGGAAGATTTTGGAAGCTATATGGATTTTAATAAATATATTTATAGATTCAGAAAAAAAGTCTAGATTATTTTAAAGTAATGAATTTGGAGATTAAACTGTTTTAACTAAATTAATAAATGGCAATTAGTTGTTTGATTAATTCCAATAGTAACAAATCCATATAATGTTTATACAAGGTCTAGAATCGAGAAGAACAAGTCGGAATGGAACTGGAGTGAAATAGACTGCAAACTAAAAGCTAAAGGTGAGTTAATCTCACTCAGTTAAATTTAAATTTAAATAATTGTTTGAAATGGTTGAATTGATTTATGTGCTGTAGTGTGGTGTATATTTGGAATTTGCATTTTATATTGTGCTAACATCTGTGGATGCAGGGAAAACAGGTTGGAGGGATCCAACTGGACCCTTCAACTTTATTTAATTATTTAATATTCTCTGTTCGGAATATTTGATATTCTGTAATGAATTATGTGGAAATATTGAATGTTATGGCTTGATTGTTATAATCGGGCAATAATGAATTACCAAATATATAATTTGAGTTTGGGAATGAAATAAAAGAAGTGAAGTTGTAAGTAAAATATTATAGAAAAGTTGAATAAATTTATGAATGAACTGGAAAGGAAATAAAGTGACTTTAAAATTTTAATAAATAAATCTTGAGTGTGGGAAGGAAAATTTAAATAAACAGAAAGTTAACGAAACTTAAACCTCAATGTTATTGTTTAAAAGAACAAAACATTTATTTTAAATTTAGGATTTAAATTATTGAAGAAGAATAAAGAAGAAATTGGGAATAATCTGAAATTTGTATATTTCAGCTAAAGGATTTAAAAATCAAACTGAAAATAATAATAAAGTTCATAATTAATGAATTTTGAAATGAACTGATAAGTAAAGAAATTTATTTCAAATGGAATAAATTGGGAATCAATTTGGAAAATTGATTTAAGTGATTGAGATTGGAAATTTCTCTCTGAATAACCAAGTACGTTTTCAAAGTAAATTTTTAAATATAAATTAAAAGTTTAAAGTTGTTTTAAGAAGTATGTTTTGAAAAAATTTACTATTTCTAAATATTTAAATTCTAAAGTAAGTATTTCCTTTTAATCTATTATAGCAATAATTATTTAAAGAGTGACTTAGTATTTTATTTTTAAAAGTAAAAATCTAATTATATATTTTATTAAGTAACCTTATTTTCAAATATTCATACATTATGTATTTTTTTTAACAAATCATTGAAGTAGTTTTAAAATAAATGTTTTAAATTATATTTCAAAGTAAAGTGTTTTAAATTATTTTAAAATCTAGTTTTGAGCTTGGTGATTTCAAAAGAGATAGAAAATAATTGGGAAAGTTTATTCTGAAGGGAAAGATGGTTTTGAAATTGTTTTCAAAGGATTGAAAATAGAAATATATCTTGTGAAGATATTTTGAGATAAATAAATAATTTGTAAAATTATTTTTTGGCTGATGGTTGTTTGTGAATATTAATTGATAGTTAAATAACCGACTATCAATATTGGCCAAATGCGTTGATCGTTTCGAAAAGACCGGGATCGAGATTAATTTCTCGAAAACCACTTCGATCCGGTTTGTACGTTTCGTGAAAAACGATTTTGGATTCGAAGATGGAGCAGTGAAGTGCAAGGGCTAGTCACTACTAATCCTGAGGATATTTCCAAAATGGATGTAGTAGGAATAGTGCCTTCGGTTCCGTTCGAACCCGGGACGAACTTGTATGGATGAATGCTTTCATAAACATCGTCAGGTGGACGATGGGCATTCTAAGGGATATATTCTAAAAAGGTAACGCTTAGCCTCAAGCCTCATCAAATGGGAATGGCTGAAAATCAGGGGATATGCAGCAAGGTTTCATGGGTAGCCCCCACTGGAGGGTGAGATCATCCCTGTCTAGATGAACCTTTTATTTCGGCTTAGTGGGCGGTTGCTGATCCCAACCGCGGGATGATCTTGCTCGGGACTATCCAGTAAGGGATGGTTCCGGTCTTGTATTGCAGTAGGGTGGCTCCTCGGTACGCTGATCTAGACCAGGTACTGTGACAGGTGGTACCCCAGTGCCTAGCCATTGGTTGGAATCCATTTTCCCTACGCGCCCGTACGGTTTTGATTAGCCCAACTATTGCTGAAACGTGAGATGCAAACATTTCAGCTAGATTCTATTTTACTTTCTATAGACACTATTATAATATCAGAGGACTCTAATAAAAATGTTTTAGCTATCGTAAGGTAAAAACCCGACATGTTTATTTGTGGCGTGGTCTTACGAGATGCTTTTGTTTCAAAGGATTTTGAAAACTTTAATAATCAATTGGGTGTGATTTTCTCACGCTGGTATTCCAGACTGACTCGGGTGTTATTTAACTGTAATGCTCGGGTCAGACCGAGTATTATAGGATTCAAGATGATGCTGTGGAGCTCAAGAGACGAGCTGGATGACTATACGTACTCTCGTACTTGTTTTTATATATATTTCCGCTATGTTGAGTTGTTGTGTATCCATTTGTATGATATTGTTGTTGAGCTGTGATTGATGTACTCTGATGATGTAATATATAAACAGAGATATTTGATTTAGAGTAAAGATCATTTAATATCTATTATATTTTATTTCGCTGCGATGGTTAGATTCTGATGTTGTTTTCTATTTTCTTCTTCTACCTCTTCTTCTTTAACCCAAATGATTCGTATTTCTGTACAACTTGAGTTGATTTTGTAGAATAGTGTTAAATCAAGGGGTACGGATTTGCAGGCTGTTACACCTAAGGACTGCTCTTGGGAATTTAGAGAATTCATCGAGCGAACAAATCCGAACTTACTCTCTTGTGCACTTTGAGGTGAACTTTTTATTTCAAATTTTCTCTTGTGTTGATATGCTTTTATGCTTGTTACTTTTTACTTTTTAATTTTTATTTTTTCCTTCTTAAGTATTGCGAGGACGCAATTTCTTTAAGGAGGGGAGTCTGTAACAACCCGCATATTTTACGTTTGTATATTTAAATATTTTATTTAAATATAGCATTATCAGTCGGATTTTAGTCCAAAATGCCACTTTTTGCGAACAGTCGAATTAGGACTTGAGACCATTTCCATTGAGTTCAAAATAGCGTTTTCGACCTTTTTGAGTATAAACATTGATATGTTTGGAGTTAGCTAGAATTTTGACCTTTTCACTTAGGGGTTTGGGTTTGGGTTTCAGCCCATTAACCCCAACTTATCAACCCAACTCCACTCCACTTCTCTTCATTCATTCTAATATTTCCTAACACTTCAAGCTTTAGTAAAAATGAGGGAAGAGATTGGAAATTAAAATCCTAAGCCCTCGTTTCATTTGCAAATCCAAGTTTTAGCTCCAAATTCCAAAGAGAAGCTTTGGTAAGCAACTCCTTATTCTTCTCCGTCACAATCTCCCTCCAATTTCAGAAATTTTCTATTACCTAATTTGGAAAATTATTGCTTATGATCTTAGATTGGAGCTTTTAGAGTTAGGATTGAAGAGTGGTTGATATCTCCTTTGTTTTCAAGCTTCTCCTTCCTTGTTTTTGTGAAAAAGGTGAGATTTTTATCTCACATCTATGTCCATATCTATCTTTGTTGATAGGTATAAATTCCTAACATCTATTCATATTCATTTGCTTTTGATTTGAATTGGTTTTGTGAATATTCCAATTTTTGATGTTTTGAAGTCAAATCTTTAAAAATCCTAGCTTTGATGTTTCAACATGCCTTTGGTGATACATCGAAGAGCCAATAGGGCTGGGTTGCCGATCGGCGTAAACTCCTAGCGCCCATCGCTCGATCGATCGTGAATTATAGGATTTTCTCCCCACAAAGGGGCTAGGCTGAAAATGCTTCAGAAGCAGGTTCATTCGACTGGACCAGAAGGCCAGTTGACTGAACCAGAAGGCAGAAAATGCCATAGAAGCAGGTTCAGTCGACCGGACCAGTGGGTCAGTCAACTGAACCAGAACCCAGGAATTTTCCGAGGTCTATGTCAGTCGACTGACCTTCTGGTTCAGCCGACTGACCATGGGGATAGAATTTTTATATCCCTGTGCCGATCGACTGACCACCTGGTCCAGTCGGCTGACTTGCTTGCTTCAGCCCAAATTGCCTATATTGTGTTGATTTTCAATTTTTATCGATTCCTGTTGAACCGATTTGTTATTATCATTTATCATCGACTTTTATGACTTCTTATTCAGGATTTTTGGGAATATCCATTTTAATGGATTCAATGTCGATTTCTATGGATTTGATTCATAGCTTTGTATGTGAATTTTTGGCGATTGATTGTTTCTACAATCATTTTTGTGATTTGTCACTTTAAAATACAAAGGTTTCTGTTCTAGTAGTAAATATCAAAACTCTTTCATTAAAACGATTTCAACACTATTATAATATAAAGCTCGTTTATTAAAACCGTTTTTCAACATATTAGTATGTACAAACCTTTTACCTCATTCGTATGAGAAATCCAATTAAACGACTTACAAAAACAAGTGGTATGAAACGCTTGCGTTTACTTTGCCGGTTAATTTTTGTAATTGTTCGATTGAAACTCCTGTGACAATTTTCGAGTGGAGATTTACAATTTGTTTGTAAATACTTAAGTTAAGCCAGTGGTTATGGGACATGAAGCTAAACTCATCTATTTACTAGCTTAGTGTAATTGACACTTCTTGATGATCGACGATGATCATTTTGTGATTTAGACTAGCAATGTGCGATGTCACTTTGTGTGCGAGGGAGACTATACCCATTTCTGTGGAGCTTTGGCTCAAAATTGGTGGGGTAGCGACCCACGGTCTTCGGGCCGTTTGTGGAGCCTTGGCTCAAAATTGATGGTTAGCAACCATGGAATATCATTCTGTTTTGTGATACACGTGTTGGTGAGTTTTCATGCTCCCGTTTTGTGATAGGCCTCCCCTTTTTTGTGATTTCTGGATTTCTATTAATGATTTCTAGAATTTGTGTTTCACCAATTTTCATGATTTACATTGATAAGCTTTATCAATATTTGTGCATTGGTGAATTTTTTTTCACTAACTTTTTCGATTGGCATTGATAAGTTTGTCAATATTTGTGGTTTGGTGAAAGGGTAAAAGAATATGACATTCTTTTTGGTGCTTTGAGATTTCTTGAGAAATTGTATGATTTTAGTTGTTGTTAGATATATACTTGTCACTGTATGGCATTATTGTTATCATGCGTTTTTGTCGTATCTCTTATTCTATCTCATTTTATCTAATATGTATAGCTAGACTGATCCGTTTAGCATTTTCCTATTAAATAATACTCGGGTCAGACCGAGATGTTACAAGTGCTTCTGCTGGACTCCTCATTTGGGAGTATTATCTGACTTTTGGCTAACTACATTAGATTAGTAGTTTTTGTTGTTATACATTCGAGATAGAGACTCCTTGATGTATACGTATTATCCTTTTGTGTAGCACTTGTCTCTATTCATTTGTGATATTGTGGATCTTGTTAGACCACTACTCTGATGTACACTTTTACGTATTATATTCATATCTGTTTCTGTCTTTGAGATATGAACATCTGTGGCTGAATTATATTATGCTTATTTGTATATTTGTTTTGGAAGATTATACAGCCACTGAGTAGTAGCTTTGAGTTTGAATCGATGTGTCGGATTTCCTCTTGAAATGAAATGCATGTTATTCTATCTGACATATCGGTGCTCGCACAAAGCAATTACACGGATGTCGTTCCTCAATAGCCTTATTCTTCTTGCTAGTTGACGAAATTACTCCGTAATGTCCTTAGCTAGCATGAGTTATGGAGGTGGGGTGTCACATTATGACTTAGCTAAGATCCCAATATATCCATATGGTTTTAAAATTAGTGCTCACTATTCGGTTTAGCTGGGAGAGGACTTTATGTCATAAAACTCATTTTGAATAATGATACGACAAAATGGATATCATTGAAGATTGTGGTGAAGAACGGGGATTTTTGAGAACGATAGGATTACCTGTTGAATGTCTGTGCACTGAGTTACGCCGGTACAGAGATCTCCATATGTGATTGGGAGTCCGATCGAGATTGTGAATACTCGGATTTGCATGGGCTTCTTTGAAGTGCCTTTGGTTCCGTTCGAACCCGGAATGGACTTGTATGGATATATGTCTGACGTTACACTTTGAGATGTAAAGCTGGTTTGTATCAAATACATTTCTATTTGGTGGCCGAGAATTTATTCTCTTAGGTTAACACCGTTCTCTGAGACATACGAGCTCAGAGATTATGTAGTTGATCGTTACTAGTGATATATTCCCAATCTGGTAATGTGGCATGCTAAGTGTTGTAGATCATTTGTTGATCAAAGCATGGCTTTTATGAAAAGCGTAGCTTTGTGGGACAAGACTTCGTCGAACCCCACATCTCGAAAAATGGTCGAAACAGGAAGGATGCAACAAGGTTATGAGGGTTGCGCCCTTTAGGGTATGTGCATTTCCTTCTGGATAAAAAGTGGTATCATGGTATGGAGCCCAGATATTTAACTTACGTTGTCGTTTGAATTTGTTGGTGTTGAGCGCTCGGAAAAGGTCGGTCTACACCGGGAGATGGCATACTCAAGACAGTTAGTTACCTAGTAACAAGGTAACCCGGCCTTGTGTTGGCAGAGAGCCGGTTAGGTTCTTGGGGCGTCCCTCTAGAGGTGTACCTGTTCGGTGAGGAAGTTCCTTAGCCTGACCATTTGTTGGAAATCCAATCATCCAATACGAGCCCTGTACGGTTTTAGTTGTAGAACCTGTCATTTAACATGGTAGTTATAGTAGGCATACTATAATGGTACATATGCTGGCTTAGATTAATATTATACTTTCTAATTGTTTTCTACACTATGCACTAATAATAATATCAAAAGGATTTCGCGTATCAAGCATGTTTGACTATCATAAGGAGAAATCTCCTTCAATTGTGCGCTTGCATTGTGTGTGTGCGGGGAGACCTTATGGTAGTTTCATTTTTCAAAAAAAGCATTGCGGATTTCTTATTACTTCTATTTTTGTTTGTTCGTTTCAAAAATAAAACTGTTTTTTTGCTCACACCAATCCCATGACTGACCTGGAGTTTATTGTATCCTTTCTAAACTTTTGGTGCCCACAATTTTCCATACGGGCAACCTAGAGTCAAGTTATCAAATAGTCGGCTAGTAGGTGAAGCCTTTGGCTATCTTTGAAGTCTTTGGATTTTGGCAATCGCAATTGTTTCACTTCAATATAATTCTGCACCGAGTTTGCTTAAGTTCAACATGGTGGGGGTTCAAACTATTGATTTGGAATCTTTGGAGCTTTTGCATTGAAGTTGTTGTCTTTCCGTCGCTGCTGCTATTTTTTTCCGCTATTGTATCATATCTCCGATATTGTTAATCATTTCATTTGTATCATTGTTATACCAAATGTTGTGTATCAAAAATTTTATTCTTCTATTTCCGCTGTGTTGTTATCGCCTAATGTTGTTATATGCTCCGACGAACTAGACTCAACGTTTGAATCTGCGACATTCGAATATGGGTGAAGTATTTGGGTGTCGATTTTCAAGGTCGAGTCAGGGTCATTATATTATAGGAAGATTGTACTTAATTGACTTATCAATGCTATTTAATGAGCTTACTACAGTCAGATACTTTTGTTTATTTGTAAAGAAGTCCTATTTGGTCGCTTAGGTAGTAGAAGTCCTGTTTGATTGTTCAGGCGCTGTAAACCTATTCCCCCAGGTTAAGTGAGGGTTGCTAGTTGTATTCCAGATGAAGTCTGGGACTGGACGTAGAACGGGAGTTCGAACCAATAACGAACCATTTTCCGTACCTTTTGAATTGACAATATACTACACATGTCCAACTTAAGTTGCATGAGTAAGCGTATCATTAAAGGTGGAAAGAAAATGAAGATACAACAGAATCTCACATGAATGGAATAACATATATTATTTCAAAAATAATTTTTACAGCGGAAAATTTTAAAATACAATATTAGAGTCTAACCTAGATTCAGCCTGGAAAGTTACAAACCCCTGTCCTTACAAATGCTGAAAACAACAAAACAAATGCAATAGATGCAGCGGATAGTAGAGTACGTCCATACGATGATGAAGATCTCCAGCTTTCCTCTGGAAAATCCAACCGTCTTAAACTAAACCTGAAACTACTCTTATATGACTCGAGTATTAAAAGTACTCGAATCAGGCTCAATAAACCAGCGTGAGATACTCAAAATTTTAAATGCATCGATCATGATGATGTTATAAAAACCTTTGAAAAGGAGGGTATCTCATAAGACCACGCCCAAAAATAAACATGGACATGTTTTTACCATACGATAACCAAAATACTTTATACCAAAATACACTTGACATTACTCTTAACGACATTCTTTTGAAAACATTTTTAACTTATTCATATAAGGTATCAATATCCGGACTAAGTCTAAGGTAATATATCCGGATTGGGTCAACGGAATATACCGAATGGAATATAAGATACCAGAAGGGGTAGCCGAAGTGTTTGCAAGTCATTACAGCTATTTTGGAATATAATCAAAACCGTAAATCTTGTATTAGGATTGGATTTTTAACATTATAGAGAACTAATGACATTTTCTTCAATCCGCACATAACAAACATAGTTTCCATGGTGCCTTAATCGCCTTACTCAAACTAGTCACTTGGAACTACACTTTCTATACTACAACTGATAACCAGTAATTTCCTGCTTTTCTCATGCTGAGCACTTTATCCAAATGGGGCAATAAATGCCTTGAGGGACGTATCCCCCGAAGGGTCCAACGTATTGGACACCACCATACATACCAACTTATTCTGAATTTGTGTCTATCAAACCACATATTATCTCATATCATCTTTCGGGATGTGAGGCTAGTAAGACTATGCTCAATTTCTTCAAATCCACGCTTTTCATACAAAATCACACTTTAGATCAAAACAGGTTCCACTTTGAATGCCACATTATCATTCCATGTCACATGACTGATTTCTAGAAAAGTGTAACTTCCTGAGCTTGTATGTCTCGTGAAAGGGTGTTAAGCTAAAAGAAGTTGCCTTCTCCGCCACCAACTGATATACATTTATAGAAACCACTCAAATGTTATTTAGAATACAACGTCAGACAAACATCCATACAAGTTCATTCTAGGGAAGAAGCAAACCGAAGGCACTCCCTTACTACCACTAGTAGCGAGTAGTCCTTGCAATTCAAAAAATCTCCACAACGAGGAGACCGCTGCTATAAATAACTCTATAATGGGAGCTACCCAAAGCATGTCAACAAGCAGTCCTCAGCTATGAAGATCCTCGGTCTTCAATAATCATCATCTTCAACATGTCTTCACTTTCGAACGTATATATTGGTTCATAGTAGTTTACGGATAGGAATCACCAAAATCCGACCCCGGTTCCTTCGAAGCCAATTATCGATAAAAAGATTGTTAACTTCATATATTGATATCAATCGTCAATCAATTACTACATCTTTTATTTGAATCAAATATTTTCTTAGATATATTATTTTCAATTTATTCCATTTTCTTTTCAAGTGTATATGGAATCATTGAGCCTTATTTATCAAATCATTTGGTTTATTTAAACCTTTCTTAAATCCTGGAAAAATTCCAAATCATATTCTCTTTTACTTAGGAAAACATTTCCAAATCATTCATTAAATATTAATTGAAGATTTCTTATATTCAAGCTATAAATTTTAACTTGGGGAAAATATTCCCAAATCAGTTATTAAATCTCAATCAAAGATTTCTTTCTTAACTTAAATCATATTCTTGCAAACTGAAGCTTTTCATAACAGAGCACCACTGCCACTTTAAATATGGTAAAATTTACCTTCAGGGAATAATGGCAAGTAATCCTACATTATGAAGATCTTTGTCTTCAATATGTTTTATTTCAAAAATTAGTTTAAAGGGATTTACGGATAGGAATCGCCTAAATCCGATCCAAGTTCTTCGGATAGGAATCACTTAAATCTAATCTCGATTCCTTTATACTAACATCGAATCAAAGGTTTTAAGTGGTTAATTAACATTCAAATAATTTTTTTCTTTTCTTTTATTTTGGAAAAACTTAAATATTATCATTTAGAGCACTCGGGCTTTCCTTTCGATATATTCCACCCCTTTCCCATAAAGAGAAAACATAGGCCAGGTAAGTTCAGGGCACTGGTTGCTCCATCCCTAACCTTAGTTAAACACCTTATTTTGTCTTTCCAGATCTCACTAAGTGGGATAAATTTACTAGTGTTTCTACATACTCAATTATTAGCTTTATTGTGGAATTGATTATAAGATTCCAAATTATCTTTTAAACGGTTAATTTTTCCTTTAAATACATTCATAATTGATTTAGGAAATATCGTTAGTTTAAACTCATATTCAAAAGTTTATAGAATTCGCAGCATAAAAGTGCTGCGGCAAGCGCTATATAAGCTTATTTGATTAAACAACTTTTTAATATTTGAAAATTCATATTTTCCTTTCCAATATCTTTTGAACCATTCTAATAGATTTATCAAAATTATTCCATATTTTTAATCATTTAAAAATATCATTTTTAAAGAAATCCTTTTGGATTCCAAACTACACAACCGCGATGGTTTTTTGAAAATTGTTTTAGACATATTTTAAAATCTACTTAATGAAACCTTGATTTTCTTTCTTCGTTGGAAAAATATTATCGTTGTGACCAAAGAATTTTTATTTTGAAGAAATCTGACTTATAAATCATTCTCTACGTTAATTTGAAGTTACGGGTCGAAATTTACGAACTACCGCTACACGATGGCTCGATTTTGACCAATTTTTTGAATTGTGTTCGAACTTTTCTAAAACACTTCAAATTTGTTTTAAACCTTATTTAAGCTATTTTAACTTATTTAAAACAATATTTTCATCATTTCAAACTCATTTTTCATTTTATTTCATATTATAATATTATATTATTATAATATTGTAACAACTCGGGTTTTCGTATTGAATAATATCATCGTTAGACGGTTAAATCTGGTTGCTAATTACTGTTGGGTTTTTTTAAATCAGTTGTAAATCCTTTGAAAATTTGTAAGTATTGTTTGAGCTTTGCATATTTGTCTCGGCCCATTTATTCTTGGTGCCGAATTATTTCGAGTTATACTCGTTCCCCTTTTCGTTTTTCATTTTATTCGTAACCCTAAACCTAAAAATCGAATGAAGAAAAATAATGGCGGCTCTCTTTACTCCCTCACTCAAAACGCTAGGGCTTCACAAATTAATGGCTGCTCATCCTCGTGTTTGTTCGTCTTCAGGAAGTAGGGCTCGTTCAATTCGAAGGTGCCAACTTCTTGTCATGGATCGATGGTGTCGCTCGCGGCTGCTCCTATTCGATTCGAATAAGGTGAGTGATACTTGTCACTCACATCTAATTCGAACTCCATGATTCTTCTGTTTCTTTTCTTCGTATAATTTTGTTGCTGTTTAACATGACTTTGGTCACTTGAGTTTTCGGCTGTTAAATTGTGGTTCGATATTGTTGATTTCTCTGATGTTTTCTATTCACTCGGGTTTGAATACTTGATTGACTTTTGGCTGTGGATTGAAACTGCTACAAGTGAATTTATTTGACGATGTTGATTTCGTTTGTGGCCACCAGGATTTCGATTCCTGTAACATCGGTCACTTGATTTTGATTGAATGTTGAGATTTATCTCTGACCTTTTCCAATTCGTATATATTTTGTGATGCTTGCTTACTGATTTTCACGGCATCAATTTCCTTTGACTTCGGTATCCTTTGTTGGCCACGGCTTCGATGTTTGACTTGGTGATGAAGGTTGACTCGTTCATCATTGACTGTGACGATTTTTGGTTGACTTCGTATTCTCTGTCATTGTTCAAACTGCTACTTGACATTTTAAATGCAACTGCTTGACTTTTACTGTTCCGGCCTGTTGTGTATTTGACATTGTTCTTGAGTTTTATTTCTGGTATTTCACCTTGGCCATGTTAGTCTCATCTGAGTGTTGCATATCGTAGCCTTGGTTCCTGTTGCACTTCATCTATGACATTCTGTCCGGTCCTTGCATCTGGTTTTTGATTCGTGTTTAAACTGATCAAGTCTAGTTTCTGCATTTGATCGAATGCTCGAGTCTTTGTCTTTCTGTAGTTGGTATTGTTGCAGTTTGATTGTGTGATGTTGCATCACTTGATGTTGCCTCTGGTTGTTGTCTTGATTCATTCCTGTGTATCAGTAATGCTTATGTATTTGACTTCACTTGCATTTGTGTTCTGACCATATTTAATTGCATTGTGTAGTTGACTTGAGTCACTGATTTTTTTTGTTTTTTTGTCTAGACTTATTTTAGATGTCTTGACCACATGCTTCCTTGACCTGTTGCACTATAACTACACAGGTGAATAAGCACTTTACATTATTGAAATGCTTTACTTCCTAGCTGCATGCTTGGGTGATTGTTTTTGCAAACATTGAAATGTTCATTTTTGACTTGGTTGAGTTTGTAATTGTTGTCTCTCTGATCTGGTCTGGATTTATGAAGTACTCACTGACCTGAGTTGTTGCATTGGTTATCCACCTGACTTTGGTTTTGTTTACTGATCCAGTTTCATTTGGACTTTGTTGTTTCACTAACTCACCTATAGTTGAGTTGAGATGTACTACGACCTTTGGTCGTGAGTATGTTAGTTGCACTATCCAGTTTACACTGCATACATGTTTTATCTTTGTTCCTATCACTCCTTTGGTTTGTTATTTCATTGTGGCCATGACTCTGCATACATTCACTGATGTTGTCACTACACTCATGTTCGTCATGTAATTCACGGAATTGGGTTTCGAACATGGTTATTTCATTGTTTAGGCTGCTGCACATGTGATCTTTGTTGCATATATGTGTCAGTTGCAAGGTTGGTTATGTTCCTTCCACTGTTGCATATAGGTGATTGTCCATCCATGTTGTAAGACCTGTAGCATGCTTTGTTCATGCATTTTGATGTTACTTTCCAGTTTCACTATGGTATACCTGTCGTATCTGTTGCAGTGTAACCTTCATGCGAGCCTTTGTGCTTTGTATTCGAGTTGAGTTGCTTTGCAGTTGTGTTGAATCAATAATTTTGACCTCTGCAGTCTCGAGTTTCTGTCATAACTGGGTCTGCATTTTTGAAATTGTGTAGACTATCTGGATCATATATGTTTTCTTGAGACTGTTTGTACTTGTACATTGATTTGTACATTGAGTTGAATCCAGCTTAAATGCTCGGGTTTGACCTTGTGTTAGCATTGCGAATTTATTTGAATTGCAATTGAGTTGAACCTGATTTTTCTTGGGTTTGACCTTGTGCTCGTTTGTGAATTTTCATTGTGTACATCATCACTGTAGTGGCAAGGCAGTGCGCGCAAGCGTGAACTGCAGCCACACGGTATCGATTTTATTGGTATTTCTTTTACTCTTGATGCGTTGATCTTTTGTGTAATGCGTGTGTAGTGGCGAGGCAATACACGCGTGCGTGTGCTGCAGCCCTACCTGAATTGATGTTTTTAAGTAATGTTTCAATTACTTGAATTGTTTTGTTTAATTCAATATTTTGGAATTTGCTAATTTGTTGTTAACGCTGTTATGAATTATATTTACCGTTATCCTTTTCTTTATTAAAGGATTGAATAGGTGAAATTATTGTGACTGTTGTCTAATTGTTATTTAATTATTACTGCTTCCGTGCATTAATAACTGAGTTTGAATTAGACTGACCCGGGTATTATTTTCTTTTGAATGTAATACTCGGGTCAGACCGAGTTATTGCAGGTTGTAGATATCTTACTTTGGGTTGCTGCTAGAGCTATGAAGTCTTTTCTTACTTTTTGGAGTAGTCGTTGTCTTAGTATAGGATGTTGTATATTCATGTATATTATTTACGATAATGTACTTGTATATGTAACTTCCAGAGTCGACAGTTGTATCATATGTATTGTATCACATGTATTGTAACTGACATCAGTTATTATATATATGAGACTTTTTGTTTTATCTGTGTTCCGCATTTATATTATCTGTGTTATTATTATATCTACTGTCCTAAATTATTATGAACCATCGTAGTTCGTTTTTTACTGGAATTGGGGTACGTCGATGGGAGTAAATAAATCAGAGATGAAAAATGAAAGAATATATATACCACTCCTATCGAGATAACCAAAACTAGTGTAAGGCCTAACTACGGATGGCCGCTCCTCAACAGCCTTATACTTCGTGCTAGTTGACAGCATTACACCGTAGTGTTCTTGGCTAGTGTGGGTATTGAGGTGGGGCGTCACAAATATCATTTTCAATCTTTTTAAATGACATTGATGGCTAAATCACTCCACACATATTATTATGGATTTAATTTTCATATTTAATTTGGTTAATTACTAACCATTTCTTTTATTATTTATCAAGCCAAGTTATCAACTATTTCATAACCATACAATGAACAAGGTTATCATCCAATATCAACCAATATTCAACATGTTAATTTTATTTTAACATGTGTATTATCAACTTAAGTTTTTATTGAAATAAAACTAAGATTTGAGTACTCACTATTAGTTCCACTCCACCAATCTTTTTCGTTTCTTTTTGTCCAAGTCACTTCTCTTTTTGTCCAAATCACTTCCATTTTTGCCCAAATCACTTCCCTTTTTCTTTGTGAGTATCAGGAATACCCCCATTCATAGGCCCGAGATCCACATCTACGAATTGAAAAGTCCAAATGATCAACCCTGCAATCAGTTGTTAGAATTAATAGGTGTTCAAATCATTCATTTGAATAAATTGAAACCCTTCTTATTGTATGATTGTGATACTTCCCAAAGACCTAAATTCTTGATCAACGGAGGACAGTATTACCATTTTTGTTCAAAAAGATCACTTCCTTCTCTTTTTCTAGCATCGAAGCTTCACAAGCTGGCTTCCTTCCTTCCATATGGTTCGGCCTTGCCCTACTGTACCCCTTCCTCCATCATTTTTTTACTTCTTAGATATTAAACCATGTTTTTACGACGATATAAGAACATTGGAAAAGTTTGGTGATGTTTGGAGTTGATTTAATATGATTTTAAGAAAAGTTAGTAAGGAAAGAGAAGAGAAGAAGCCATTAGAAAGTGGAAGAAAAGTTTGGAAAAGGAAGAAGAAAGGTTTGAAAAAGGCGAGAAAGTGGATGCTTATTTACACCAAATGTTTTGGATTGAAATAATATTTTGTAAGAAGATCAAAATACCTTTACTTACCTTTTAAGAAACCTTATTTTTTCAATACTTAACATCACATTTCAAATCATTACTTTATGTAATTTTCACTTAAGTATTAAGTAAATAATATAATAATTATGTTTGTTTGATTTGATGTTTACTTTTTGACTCTTGTACTTTTTTTTGTCTTTTTGTGCTTATTTTTTCTTAATTATATTATAGAATTTTCTAAGTATATTTAGTAAAAGTAAACTTGATTAGTGAATTAATTAACAATTACACTATTTGAATATATGTTCCTATATAAGAAAGTGAAAGTGCGACAATGTTGCGACAACTTTTAATCGACAAAACATTGATTTTCGATAAAATGTTTTATGGTCATATTTTGACGTTTTAGTTAAACTATTTATTTATGTCAACCTAATTTAAAAATAATTTTTTATAATGTTATTTAAAAATATACACACTTATAAATACATTAAAATAATTTATTTAACCATTAAAATATACTTTTCTGAAATCAGCATTTGGTCAGTTATGTCGATATAGGTAAATGTTACTATTTTTGTGTATACTTATCTTTCCAAATTCTATTTAATATTGTTTGAATCATATAATCTTATCTATTTTATATTTAAAATCACTTTAAATAGAATATTTTAAAGTGGTCAAATTCCGGGTTGTTACATTTCCCCCTAGTTAAAAGAATTTCATCCTCGAAATTACCCAAAATAAAAGTTTGCCTAAAACATTTATCTTTAAATTTAATTCCATATAATATACCTTTACATCCTAGGAGTATATATAAATCCAAATTTCAAATTGGTTTTACTTAAATCTGTCTATTTAACAAATTTTGAATTTGTTATAATTAACTCTTATCTTAAATTCATAAGTTATAAAACTTATTTCTTATTTAAAATTATTATTAATTTTCTAGCTTTGAAAAAAATAAATTTTATAACCACCCATATGTAAATCCTCATTCTCTTAACTCTAAAATCATTTTTTTCTTTATAAATCAGATTTATAAATTATCCTTATCTTATTTCATTTACTCAACGTACTTCACAGTCTTTTACCAATTTTTTTATAATTATCTTAGCTCTGAGTTAGGTATGATTCGAAAATTATCGATTGTCCAAAATCATTGAGAATCCCGGTTTATCTTATCAATTAGCGATCCCAATTTATCTTTAGTTTAAACACTTTTATAAAAATTACTAATCAATGATTCACATTATTTCTTTAACTTAAGAAAATTATATAGATCGAGTAACTCCAAAACAATCCAAGGAACTGGGTACTACCAATAGCATCATATATCCTCTTCAAAAGAAGAGTAATACTTAAGAGAAGTGCTTACCATCCGAACACATCTTTTGCCCCCTTTTAGTTCATTTTCCAGCCAATCGAATCAGTAATCATAAAATACCTCTTTTTATTTTAAATAAAATCCTTTAGAGATTACTTTATAAAACCTATTTTATAAATTCATTTTATCTTATATTAATTAAATTCATTTAAATCACCACAATTTTTTAAATTACTCAAATTTAAATTCTCATTCCTTTTATGTTTATCTTTTTAAGCAATCATTTAAATACATTTTCATCTTATATGTTCATTCCTTAAACACTCTTATTTCAAACACCTTATAGTCAAATCGTGAAACTTATTTCATAAGATACTAGTGAGTGACCCGTGCTACGCACATGGGTAATTGTGCAATTCAAATTTGTGAACCTTTGTGACGTTATGGAAGATATATAGGATTATGTTTTTTTTTTAGGGTAAGCTTTTATTATGATATTCATAATCGCTTATAAACAAACATATGTATGATGCCCATTATAATTTGTTGTAAACGAAATGCATTACTTAATTGTTTGTGAAGCTACAACCAAATAATAAATGTTCGTACCGAAGGAAATGCAAAATTTATTTGGTCCCACACAACTGATGGAAGAAGAGATGTTAATTATTAGATCCTTTCCGTATTCAACCCCTAAATCTAAAGATCAACTTCTATTGTGTTTCATTTTATGCTTTATATTGTGTCATAATGGCCACCTCCTGATATGGCACATAGGTACTTTTAAAATCAATACGGTAAGTCAGTAGTAAGTAGTACCTTGTCGGTTGAAAAGCTAAACATAGAATTACGTTAATATTGGAACTTAAAAGAAACCTAATTTTAACAAACACAGTTGTAGAAAGTAGAAATGCAAGTAAAATATAATTGATTACATCATGCCTAATTTTTATCCACAAACTGTGCCCTGCATTGAATATATTAAAGCTAATATGTTGATGATAATAGCATTTATGCTTTAACATATTATATATAAACACCCAAATAGTACTCAACTCTATTAAAGCCGGTTAGTGCTTCAGGATTCAACGTGATCGGTATCTAAATTAATTTATCTAGACTTCCATTTCAGCTGCATGCATCTTCATCCAGTTACATCTAATAATCATCATTTTTTGCATTCAGGAAGGGTCTAAAGGTTGGAAAACACATTCTAAACTGTATATAGTGTCATGGTACTAATATTGCATGGCCTGCAACCATAATGTTTGAATTTTTATTTGTACATTTCTAAACATAAATTTGCTTACACATGAAATGTTATAAAAATATTTTTTGTTTCACACAATAACTTCTCCAACATAAGCCTGCATCTGAGATTTTTTTCTTTTGCCTTCTATGTTGCACTTGCATTACTTAATTCCAATTTAGCAACTTTATATATGTCCTCGTGCTTGGCAGTAACATTGCATGGTAGAAGAATCCTATCCGAGTGTATGAAGAGCCCACGTCTTCATGCCAGGATGTTCAAGCAGAGAATATATGCAGGTCCATTGTAAACATGGTCATTATGTAACAGTGTACAACCAAAAAAACCTACATGTTAATTCATTATCATTATTTTTTTCCTACGAACTTTTTGAGTAATGGAAAAGAAACAAATGGATAATACAAAAAATCTAGTTGTATAATGCACTATATCATTCGAAATATACACCACTGTTATTTAAATAGTCACATCGTGGTTATGTTATAAAATAACAGAAGGAAAAAACATATCCAAAGGCATACATGATACATGACCTAAAAGAAGAAAGAACTAAAATATTACTCTGGGATGAGGAAAAATACAGGGATTATGAAATAAAATATGTGCATACCTAATAGGAACATCAATGCCACTTAGATCTTGTAGGCCTACTTGGATGGTAGTAACCCAGATTTTCTGAAATGATCTGTTGTCTAGTTTGGCATTGCTTCTTTATTATCTTCTTCTTTCTAATAAAACTATTTATACTAAAAAATCATCAACAAAACAAACATTTAAGCACTCTCTTTATATCTAACTTGAATTTAAAGTTACTTAGCATTATGTTATTACAAAGACAAAGTATCACCTGAAGAATAACCACCTGGTGTCTCCTATTACCAATGCTACTAAAGCCAGAGTCATAAATGACGTGAACTAAAAGTTACTTAGCATTATGTTATTACAACTGACACTTGAAGATTAGAATTATCTTATTTTGTACCTATAAAGAGGACTTACTTTACTTGTTTTGTTTGGAAAGTAAAAATAATATAATGTTTGTGTAGAGGTTCCACTTATGAGTTAAATATGCTATGAATGTATTATCAAAAGAAATATTCCGAGTAGCACAAAAATACCAACCTTCTACTGCCTCAAAATTCGTCTACTTTGCACCTATAAAGCTTGATGCTTTCTTATTTTGCTTTGACGTCATTGATATGGATCATATCCGACTTCATTTTCACCATAAACAACCAACTGATAGGACCACCAGTACTCTCCCCATCTAAACTGTTTTCCTGGCCAATTCTTTAGTGGCTGTATAGAATCTCCATGACTGTCAATAATTTTGCAGGTACAACAAAAGTTTTCTAGGATCCTTAGCTACAACCACATGAAGAAAGCATTTATAATACCTAATAAAAAGGATGATGAAACATAAGAAGTGAGTGCACACAGACCTAGAACCAAGAGAAACTGATATAAACAGTAAGTTCTGTCAATATTTAGTTTAGTAAACAAACAATGCCACAAAGTTTCACAATTGTTCACCAATTTTCAATAATTTTGCAGGTACAACAAAAGTTTTCTAGGATCCTTAGCTACAACCACATGAAGAAAGCATTTATAATCCCTAATAAAAAGGATGATGAAACATAAGAAGTGAGTGCACACAGACCTAGAACCAAGAGAAACTGATATAAACAGTAAGTTCTATCAATATTTAGTTTGGTAAACAAACAATGCCACAAAGTTTCACAATTGTTCACCATGTGCTATATCGACACCATAATCTAAGTACTTGCATCTGTTATGAGTTCTTCTTAAGTGCAATATAAGACTAATTAATCTACATCTATTAAACGTTTTTTGGTAACTTCACATTCATCATATAAGAATAGAGATAACATGCTTTATATAGGATTATATTAACGGTTGCATTCATAAAATAGTAAAATATTTATCAAAAGAAATCCTATTGGATAATAAAAATAATCGTACCTGAGCCAGCAAGGACAATCCACCAACAAAATTTGCTAATCCAAATAATGATATTTAACTACAAAAACAAATACGCATTCAAAAACAACAAAACACATTAGCACACTTTTTGTGAAGTAAATATTAAACTTAACTTCATGTGTTGCAAACTTGGATATGGATCGGACATGGCTTCACCAGATAAATCAATTGCAACTGTACAACAATGAGGAAGTAATAATGTAACCCAACGACGTAAGGGTCAAACTGATTAACATGTATAACGCATTAGTTGTGTTATTCGTGAATATAATAATTTATTGATGAAGCTATACAAAATTTCAACCAGTTATATTATTAAGCATTAATATTTTTTGTGTCACGTAGCTCATGAACTTGAAAAAAATCAAAATTTTTGAAAAATAAAGTGGAAATTTCAACTATAGCGATATGTCTAATATATTTATCCTCTGTGGTAAAGAATTTATGATTTAAGCATATAATAATTATTATAAGGAAAAGAAGAAGATGGATTATTATAAGAAATTTAACAAAAAATGATAGTGATGTACATATTACAAATGTTTATGTAGTGTTATTTCTTATATATTATTAATAATCATTAAGAACATAACACTATAGTTTTATTCCCTATACAATAGCATCCTTTATGGGTATTTAGGTAGATATTAATTGTCAGCGTTAAACCAATATATGCATGCACCTAATTATGATAAATATTCAATCAAGTACTTCAAAGAGTATACATTTTTGTAATTCTTCTCATTCTTATAATTTGGCAGAATAAAAAATAATTTCAATAAATAATTTATTATAATAGAGCTAAATAAAATGTCACATGCTACTCATTAATAATCGGATGTGATTATTGAAAACTGAGATTTGATAGAAACAGTTTAAACCTCAAATGGGAACATAATTTTAAAACCAAAGAGTCTATCCATCATGAATACATGATTAATTTCATAGTAATCATAGAATTTGATTATGATATTGACTACTAAGATACATTAAAACATATACAAATTGTCTGTATTCCTATAAAGACAACTTTCCATTTGGATATCTGTAATATATTAATATAAGTTATTGGATTATTCAAAGCCTTCTCATGGTATTCATTTTACAAAATGAAGAGCTTCCCTTAAGCTCTGATTCACATATCAGTTATTTTAGAACATCAAGTACAGTTTGAGATTACAGAACCAACTCTTTTTTCATATTATGGGCAGACAACTCCTTATAAATATACAATTCATAATGGAACTCAATTAAAGGGACAGTTCGGTTAAAGGGCTAGTCACTCAGGTTGCAAACAAAACTTAACATGTATGGACCTATATCGATGATATTAATGTAAACATGGACAAAAAAATTCTACAAACATGGTTATTTTATGGAAGTAAGGAATATAGCGTATGCGAACATCATTAACACCACACTCACTTGTGTGACTCGCTTCATATGTGTAATTTATTTCTTACTATTAAATTATACTGCAATAAAATAAATATTTGCTAAAATTGGTAAAATAATAATATACAAATAGTAAGTTGTATATGCATAATAGTTTACAATACAAACAAATCAACTCCTATGGTTAACGGAAGCAATATATTCAAAGTTAATGTTAGCCTTGATGGAAGGTTCATATTATTTGTCCATTACAAAATTGCAAGTCAATAGTGATGCAAATAATTTCATATAAAGTTAATAATCATTTGCATCAGAAAACGCAAGTGTTTATAACGTTTATTTCCATTTAATAAAATTTTGTGCAAAAAATATATCTTACATGAAAATCATTAATACTCGTTATCGTAGATCTGTCAGTTTGCATAGCGGAAAGTGATCAACTTCGTATGTTTCAGACTCCAGAGAAACCAATGAAAAAATGAGTTACCTCGATTTGAATTACTTCAGATATACTGCAATAAACCAAATCGCCTATAAATTAATATGTAATCCAAATCAAAACAACAAACAGTAATATTGAATTTTAATACAGTAGATCTATAAGTATGAATACAAAAATATGTGATTCATACATTTTTGGACTGTAATAGAGTAAAAGTATTATAGACGATAGTGGGTAAAGATCGCGGCTTGATTAGATTTGACATATTACCTTGAAATCGCACAGCCAAATAAAGATTGGAAAAAAAAATTACTAAACAGTGCTCCACAAAGTTACCACGGTAAGAAGATTTCGATCAGTAGTATCGTTTGTTATCAGCAAGAGGGTTGAAGAGCATTGAAGAAAAATAACTACTTCCTCTTGTCGTCTTTTTAACTTTCACTTAGATTTATTTGTTAATGGGATAAATTATTTTGTTTTGTTTTCCGGATGAAGTAGGTTAGCGAAGAGAGTGACAGTGGTAAATGTAACCGTTGTTTAAAATAAAAAGGCATACTGCTGAAGTTAATGCTGCCACGTGGTGAGCAAGGAAGGGGTGGATTCTCCTTTCCTATTTAAGTAATAGATTTGTACTTAAACTCTTAAATCAAACAATTGATCAATTTATTATTTTGGAATAAGTATTAAAGATCTTACTTACCTTATCAGATTTCTTACTTATATTTATGAAACATCATATAGTCAAATTATGAAATTCTAATCACAAGATGTTCATATTTAAATTTCACCAATCCTAATTTCTAACTATATAACTTTTCAAAAAATACACTTTACATTCAAAATATAATCCTAGGTAAAATTATTTCATTTACAAATTTTTTCAAAATCAATATGTCGGTTTGCCTTGTTTAAGTTTTTGGGAATCCTCATCGATTACATGCAGCTCTCATGCATCGATTGGAATCCATATACCACTCAACACAAAGCATTTGTATATCCAATACCAATACACGCTTATATAATACACTCAAACTCATTCTAGGATGTTACTAAACCTATCTCTAATGAGTTACTCATCCTAGGGTATTACTAACCCTATCTCCAATGAGTCTTTACCCCACCAAACCCAAGTTTGTCGCTTAACCTTTAACTCTAATACTATGTAATGAACTGTTTTTCTATACCTTTTGAATGGACAATAAACCATACATGTCCAACTCAAATTGTACAAATAAGCGGATCATTAAGGATAGAAAGAAAATGAAGACAGAATAGAATCTCACACGAATGGAATAACATATATTATTTTAATAATAATCTTTATAGCGGAAAATTTTAAAATACAATATTAGAGTCTAACCTAGATTTAGTCTGGACAGTTATAAACCTCTGTCCTTACAAATGCCGAAAACAAAAAAACAAATGAAATAGATGCAGCGGATAGTAGAATACGTCCATACGATGATGAAGATATCTAGCTCTCCTTTAAAAACTCCAACTGTCTTCAAATAAACCTGAAACTACTTTGATCTGACCTGAGTATAAAAATACCCGGTTCAGCCTGGATAAACCAGCGTGAGATACTCGAAATTTTAAATGCATAAACCATGATGATGTTATCAAAACCTTTGAAAAGAAGGGTATCTTATAAGACTATGCCCATGTATAAACACGGACAGGTTTTTACCTTATGATAACCAAAATACTTTATACCAAATTACACTTGATATTATTTTTAATGACGTTCTTTTGAAAACACTTTTCAAACAAACATATTTAAATATGATATCAATACCCAGACTAAGTCTAAGGTAATATATCTGGACTGGGTCAATAGAATATACCGAACGGAATATAAAATACTAGAAGGGGTAGCTAAAATGTTTGCAAGTCATTACAATTATTTTTGGAATACAATCAAAACTGTAAATCTCGTATTGGAATTGGATTTCCAACATTATAGGAAACCAATGGCCTTTTCTCCGATCCACGCATAATAAACATAGTTCCCGCGGTGCCTTAATTGCCTTTCTCAAACTAGTCATTTGGAAATATACTTACTCACTGATAACCGGTAGTTCCCTGTTTTCTCAAACTAACCACTTTATCCAAATGGGGAAATAAATGCCTTGAGGGACGTATTCCAAAAAGGGCCCAATGTATTGGACACCACCATACATACCCACTTATTCTGAATTTGTGTCTACCAAACCACATAGTATCCCATATCATCTTTCGGGATGTGAGGCTAGTGAGGCTATGCTCAATTTCTTCAAAGCCACGGTTTTCATACAAAACCACGATTTAGATCAAAATAGGTTCCACTTTGAATGCCATGTTGTCATTCCACATCACACGACTGATTTTTAGAAAAATATAACTTCCTGAGCTCGTATGTTTCGGGACAGGGTGTTAAGCTAAAAGAAGTTTCCTTCTTCGCCACCAACTGATATACATTTATAGAAACCAATCAAATGTGAATTAGAATACAATGTCAGAAAAACGCTCGATACAAGTTCATTTTGGGACTGAACGAAACCAAAGAAATTCTTCTACTACCACTAGTAGCGAGTAATCCTTGCAATTTGAAAAATCCACAACGAGGAGACCGCTGCTACAAATAACCCTATAACGGAAGCGGCCCAGAGCATGACAACAAGCAGTCCTCATGCTATGAAGATCTTTGGTCTTTAATAGTCATCATCTTCAACATGTCTCCACTTTCGAGCGTATACATTGGTTCGAAGTGGTTTTTGGATAAGAATCACCCAAATCCGACTTCAGTTCCTTCGAAGCCAAATAAAATTATTATTAAGTTCATATGTGGATGCCAATCATCAATCAATTGCTTCTTCTTTTATTTAAATCAATTATCTTTCTTAGATATATTCTTTTTAATTTATTCCATTTTCTTTTCAAGTGTATATGCAATCATTAAGCCTCATTTATCAAATCATTTGGTTTATTTAAACCTTTCTTACATGTTGGAATAGTTCCAAATCATTTTCTCTTTTACTTCGGAAAACTTTTCCAAATTATTCATTAAATCTTAATCAAAGATTTATTATATTCAAGCTATAACTTGTAACTTAGGGAAAATATTCCCAAATTAGTTATTAAATCTTAATCAAAGATTTCTTTCTTAAATTTAAATTGTATTCTTGCAAATTTAAGATTTTCATAACAGAGCACTACAGCCACTTTAAATATGGTAAATTTCACCTCCAGGGACTAACGGTAGATAATCCTACATTATGAAGATTTTCGTCTTCAATATGTTTTATTATGAAAAATAGTTTAAAGGTATTTTCGGATATGATTCACCCAAATCCGATCTCGGTTCTTCGAATAGGAATCATCCAAATCAGATCCTGATTCCTTCGTACTAATTATCGAATAAAAGGTTTTAAGTGGTTGATTAACATTCAAAGAATTTGTTTATTTTCTTTTACTGTGGAAAAACTTAAACATGATCTTTTAGAGCATTCGAGCTTTCCTTTCAATATGTTCCACCCTTTGCCTAAAAAGAGAAAACATAGGCCAGGTATGTCTAGGGCACTGGTTGCTCCATCCCTAACCTTAGGTAAACACCTTATTTTATCTTCCCAGATCTCACACGCGGAATAAATGTACTAGTCTTTTCCGCATACTCAGTTATTAGCTTTATTTGGAATTGATTATAAGATTCCAAATTATCTTTTAAACACTTAATTTTTCCATTTAAAAACATTCATAATTGATTCTATGAAATATCGTTACGTTTAAACTCATGTTCAAACGGTTATAGTTTTCGCAGCATAAAAGTGCTACGGAAAGTGCTATATAAACTTATTTGATTTAAACAATTTTTTAATACATGAAAATTCATATTTTTCATTCGAAATCTCTTTTAAACCATTGTAATAAATTTATCAAATTATTTCATATTTTCAATCGTCTAAAAATATCATTTTTAAAGAAATCCTGTTTTAGATTCTGAATTGCAAAACCGCGATGTTTTTAGAAAATTGTTTTGGATATATTTTAAAATCTACTTAACGAAACCTTTATTTTCTTTATTCATTGGAAAACTATTATCATTTTGAACAAATTATTTTTATTTCAAAAAAATATGACTTATAAATCATTTTCAACGTTAAAGTTACGGGTCGAAATTTACGAACTACCGCTACCCGACGGCTCGATTTCGACCAATTTTGTGAATTGCTGTGGAACTTGTCTAAAACACTCCAAATTTGTTTTAAACCGTGTTTAAACCACTTTAACTTATTTAAAACATTATTTCATCATTTCAAACTCATTTTTCATTTCATTTCATATTATAATATTATATTATTATAATATCATTTTCAATCTTTCTAAAATCATTTAACTAAATCACTCCATACACATATTATTATGGAATTAGTTTCCATATTTAATTTTACTAATTACTACCCATTTCTTTTATTATTTATCAAACCAAGTTATCAACTATTTCACAACCATATAATCAATCATAATATCAACCAAGTTATCATCCAATATCAACCAATATTCAATATATTAATTTCTAATTTAACATGTGTATTATCAACTTAAGTTTTTATTAAAATAAAATTAATATTTGAGTACTCATTATTAGTTACACTCCATAAATCTTTATTGTAGACTTTCCTTTTAATTCCGGCAGCACTTCTTCTTGTTTTCTAGCTCCGAAGCTTCACGAACTTGCCTTCTTCCTTCCAAATGGTTCCGCCTTGCCCTATTGTACCTCTTCCTCCATCATTTCTTTACATCTTAGATGTTAAACCATGTTTTGATGACAATATAAGAAATTTGGAAAATTATGGTTATGTTTGGAGTTAATTTAATATGATTTTAAGAAAGGTTAGTAGGGAAAGAGAAGAGAAGAAGCCAGAGTGGAAGAAATGCTTGGAAAGGGAAGAAGAAAGGTGTGAAAAAAAGTAAGTAAGTGGATGCTTATTTATAGAAAATATTTTGGATTAAAATAATATTTTGTAAAAATGTCGAAATACTATTTTCTTACTTTTTAAGCAATCTTATTTTTTCAACACTTAACATCATATTTCGAATCATTACTTTATGTCATTTTCACTTAAGTATTAAGTAGAGAATATAATAATTATTTTTGTTTGATTTGATTTTACCTTTTCACTTTTGTACTTTTTTTGTCATTTTGTGCTTTCCTTTTTTAATTATTTTCTAAATTTTCGAGGTATGTTTAGTAAAAGTAAGATTGATTAGTGAATTAATTAATACTTATACTATTTGAATATATTCTTGAACTTTTAGTAATGTATTATTTTATATTAAATCTCTTTCGAAATGGCGACCATAAACCGTACAAACCCTACGAATCCCGGTTCTTCTGCCCCAGCTATCGAACCTAATGATGACGAAGATGGGTGGGTGGAAGTTAAACGAAAGGGGAAGGAGACAAGAAAAGAGGGAAGAAGCTTGTCTTTTGCTGAGATTCTACAGAATCCTAAAAAATATGTCCAAAACCCTAAATCTTAGATTGATGTTATCGGCAATTAGGTTGAATTAAAGGATAGGTTAACTATGTAGAACCAATAATTGAAGGTGAAGAAATCTATCAGCTAATCGATGAAGATAATTAGGTAGAAGAACAAAACATATGGAAAAACTCAATTTATTCTATATGGTAGGCAAACGACCATTTGTTATTTACCTTAATGCTTATATAAAGTGGGTCAGGAATCCAAAAGGAGTGTGGGATGTTTTCCCTAAGGATAATGATTTCTATCTTATAAAGTTTGAACAAGAAGAAGACTACAAAAAGTTTTAAATGGCGGCCCTTGGTTCATGGATATCAAACTTATCATATTGAAAAAATGGGAAGCAGAATTTAATTTCGAAAGGGAAATGCTTTCATCTTACCCAGTGTGGATCAAAATGTACAATCTTAATATGGCACTCTAGAACACAAGATTTATCAGTAAATTAGCTAGTATGGTTGGGAAACCATTGGACGTCTACGAAAATACTAGAAAGTAAAAAGGATTAACTTTGCCAAAGTCTTAGTTGAATTAAAGGCTAACAACAGCCTTCCTAAAACAGTCATGGCTATGAACAGACAGGGCCATATATACACACAGGAAATTGAATATGAATTTGGGTCCCCTAGGTGTAGTGAATGCATGTGTTTTGGTCATTCTTTTATACATTGCAATAACATAAAGGAGAAACCAGAACAAGTCCGAGTGGAGAAGAACAAATCTCACACCTCAATTCCTATATAATATATTTCTCCTTCTATCAGCCTAAAAAATATAGCAGCTACAAAAAATTACATACAAAATGTACCCAAACCACTCCTATCAATCAATCTGCCTTTATTGTTGAGGGCTCCGGATTAGAGCAAGCAGTTCTTCCAGTTCCTGATCAATTGGCTGAACTTCAGTCTGGAGCAAAGTCCCTATAACCTGAGTACCTTGCAGAGCAGCTTCACTGTATTAAGAATGAAAAATTGCATGTTTCTCTAGAGGAAATCCAAAAGATGAATATACAGGTGGAGTCATTTGATGAAGAAAATGTAAATGAAGAAGAAGATCTCAGTAAATACATAGAGGTTAATGAGCAGTATGAAAATCAGTTCAATAAAAAAGGAGAAAATGGAGTTTCAAAGAAAGAAAACGTTGGGTCTACTACTGTCACAAGGAGCAAAACCAACAAAATTAAATGACAATACTTTGTTGGAATGTGAGAGGTTTAAAAATGACATTCGTCAATTAGACCTCCACAACTTAAAGGCCTTATATAGGTCATCCATTATAGCATTATTGGAAAATAAATTTAGTGAAGAAAGCTTTGACATGTGTAAATACCAAATAGGTAACCAATGGAGATCTGAACACAACATCACACAGCAAATAAAAGGCAGAATTCTTGTCCTATGGGACAATAATGTTCGAAATGGTTCCTTAATAGACAAGAAAGAACAGAAATTTACAATCTTATTTAAAAACATAGGAGGGCTGGTAATCTACACTACATTTGTCTATGCAAAAACTTTGGATTCAAAAAGAACTGAACTGTGGTAATAAATAATTGATCACTCCAAAATATCGAAATGTTATGGCTAGTTATGGGTGATTTTAGCAGCCATGAAACCAAAGGAAAAGAGAGGAGGATTTACCTTGAAGATGTTCCGAGTCATGGAGTTCAATGATTGTGTAGCAGCAAATGGACTACTTGAACCATTCCATACTGGCATATAGTTTACATGGAAAAGTGGTGATGCAAGGAAAATAATATCTAGAATAGACAGAGCTTTATGCAATCCAGATCTTATTAATAAAATCCCTACCTTAAAAACAACAGTCTTACTCAGTTCTACCAGTAATCACTATCCCTTACTGATTCAATTAAATAAAGAAAATAGCAATCACGAAGGAAAGCTAATAAGATATGCTAATCACTGGAATCAATTAGAAGGATACAATGAGGCTTTAAATATGGAGAACATTCTACTTCCTCCGGGAACCACATGTATAAATTCATTATAATGCTTAAAGCTATGAAAAATAGATTAAAGATGTGGAATAGGAAGAGACCCAAAACAAAGATTTAATCCTCAATATTCAGAATCAACTAAGGGATATCCAAGAGAAACTTGATAAGGATCCATCGAATGAGAATCTTAACTCTTTATATTACCAATTACAGGGAAAATTGAAGGAAGAACTCAATAAACTATCCTTAGAGATCAAATAAAAAGCAAAAGAAAATTGGTTAACCATGGGAGATGAATGTACGAAATTCTTCTACACCAAAATGTCTCAACAAACTCATCACAATAATCTTTTGAACTGTTTGAATGAGGAAGGGAAAGTTGTGAGAAACTTGAAGGAGATAGAAATGGTGCTTTATCCTACTTCGTGGGCCTATATAATGGAGATGAAGCACAAGAATTACCTGTTGTCCAATGTAGAAGGAAGATCTCTCAAGAAGGCTGCTCCATGTCACAGCTCCGATTACTGAAAGGGAATTGTGGAGAGCTATACAGCCCATTCATATTGACTCCAGCCCTATCCCAGATGGAATAGGGGCAGCTGTCTTCAAAGTGCACTGGGTACACCTGAAAAGTCCTATGTTACAAGCATACCAGGAAGCTTTATACATTGGTGATTTTTGACTAGAAATAAATCATACTTTTATTTCCCTGATCCTAAAAGTCAAAAAACCAAATAGGATGGAGGAATATAGACCAATATCTTGTTGCAATGTTTCTTATAAGATTCTTAGTAAAATAATTTACATGAGATTAAATAAAGTGCTACCAGATTTAATCTCCCAGAATCAAAGTGCCTTTATTAAAGGTAGATACATATCTGAAAACTCACTCCTAGCTCATGAGCTTATCAGAAATTTCAATAAACCAGGGGCAGATAAAATGTGTCTTAATGTAGACTTACATAAGGTATATAATAAAGTGAATATAAAATTTGTTATACATATGCTTAACCTATGGGGCTTCCAGAAAAGCTCTTAAAGTTGGTAGAGTACTGGATTTCCACCCCAGCATATTCAATTCTTATCAATGGAGTCCCTAAAGGATGCATATCAAGTAATAGGGAAATAAGACAGGAGGATCCTCCTGCCCTCTACCTTTTTGCGGTTGCAATAGAATGGTTTTCCCTCCAAATGGAGATAGCATGTTGTCAAAATAGTATAGTCCTAGTGCACAAAATAATACCAAAAGTAACTAAACTAGTATATGCTAATGACCTTATCATAGTCATGAAAGCTTCTACACATGCAATTGATGCTCTTAGACATGTACTATCATCTTAAGCTGTATGGTGGCTTGAAACTTAATGAGGGGAAAACAAAATGCTACTTTAATAAGTATTATAAAGATAGACAAAGCTTACTTAGAAGAATAGATTCTTAGAAAGGGAAGTACCAAACAAATATCTTGGCCTTCCACTGTCTACAAACACCATGACAAACAGAGAATGTGCTAAACTCATAGATAGTATTAGAGCGAAATTACAAGGACGGAGGTCCAAGTTTTTGACATTTGCTGGTAGGATTGAGCTAGTTCATACAGTGATCACATCTAAAGTTAGATTTTGACTCCAAACATTTCAAACTCCAAACCGTACTTTGGGCATTAACTCAGTTTGTGCAGACTTTATATGGAGGGAAAAATTACATAAAATTAGCTATAAAGACTTTTACAAATCAAAGAAAGAAGGTGGAGTTGGATTAAAAGACCTTTTTGAACTTAAAAGGTTTATGGTATCTAGATGGCCTGGAATATCTTAACCTCTGAGAATTTATGACCTAAATGGATGAGAGCAAAGTATATCAAAAATAATTTTTGGACAGACCCCATAGAGAACAATGCATAAGTAATTTGGAAAAATATCTTAAAATTCAGAGAAGAACTTAAGGCCCTCATTGAACGAAAAATAGAAAATGGGTTTAAAAAAGATCTCCGGAAAGACCCGTGGTTCAACAATCAAAATTTGATTGAAAGAGTTGGACGGGAAGGTTTCTCAGACTATGGTAACCCTAGTTGTACCGTATCAAGCATTATAAAAGGGGGGCAAGTGGAGATGTGCAATCAGCTTATAAGTAGGAACTTTACTGAAGAGATACATAAGATACCAATATATAATTATATAATAGATGATGTTCGGTACATGAAAAATTCAAATGAAGGGCAGACCTTGTTTCACAAGGTGTGGGAGGAGACAAGGAACAGACATCAGAAGGTTGACTGGTATCATATCATTTGGAGCAAATCTGTTAATCCTAAGATGGCTCACACAACTTATAAAGCCATCTTAGGTAAGCTTTCCACTAAAGACCTCTGCAGAAATGGGGGATAATTGAGGAAACTACATGCAATATATGACATGAAGAAGTTGAAAGTCATGAACATTTATATATTGATTGACCTCATACCAAAACTATATGGGACTACGAAAATGAAATGCATCTTTTCAAATGAAGTTACAAACGCTGAAAGAAGAAATCTTTTACTTGGCCAATAGGAGCAACGGATCGCAATTGATGCAAGAAATACTCAAAATTAGCCTCACAACTTCCATATGGAACATCTGGAGAGAAAGGAACCACATGGCTTTCAACAACAAAAGAAAGGATATTCAGTCAGTTAATTCCCAAATTAATAGGGATATAGACTTGATAATCAATCGAATTTAAAAAAAGAAGCTCACTAGCCTAACGGTACCAGAAAAACAACTACTGGAGAGGATGAAATGGAAGGTAGATTGTTAGGAATTCTACGAGACTCTTGGGAGCCACCATGAAGTGGAAGGTTTGAGTTTTGAGATGTTGTAAAAGGAAAAGTGTGAGTTAATGTCTGTAGCTAATCCTTTGCTTGTACGGTTGCCTTGTAATTATGGGCTTTGAGCCCGAACATACTTTAATGCAACAAAATTATTAACCAATTTTCATAAAAAAATGTTCATATGTAAGAAAATAAAGGTGCGACAAACTTTTAATCGACAAAACGTTGATTTTTGGCAAAATGTTCTATGGTCACATTTTGACGTTTTAGTTAAACTATTTATCTATGTAAAGCGAATTTAAAAGTAAATCTTAATAATGTTATTTAAAAATATAAACATTTATAAATAAATTAAAGTAATTTATTTAACCATTGAAACATACTTTTCTGAAATCAGCATTTTGTCACTTTTATCGATATAGGTAAATGTTACTATTTTTGCCTATACTTCTCTTTTGAAATCCTATCTAATTTTGTTTGAATCAAATAGCACTACCTAATTTATATTTAAAATTGCTTTAAATAGTATATTTTAAAGTGGTCAAATTCTAGATCGTTACAGAACCATTATAAAATTCTCTGGTGTCATTTACTTTACTGCTTTAATTGTTTACTTAATTGTAATTCCGCACAAGTAGTATATCCATATTACATGATCCTATAGCAGAGTCACATTCATTCGGTATCAGAGCATAGTAACTTTCATTTGGTATCACAGCATAGTAACTTTCATTTTCTTACCACAATTGCCGTCAATCCAATCTCGGTATGGCTTTTTTCATAGCGTATACGGAAGGTCATGTTGATCACCATCTTGTTATTTGGAGTCCGAGGTAAAGTCGTGCTAAGTCCCGACTCTATTCGTAAAGCTTCTGAAAGATCGATCTCACTTGATTTATCTATTGTGCGACATCATGGCCGTGTTCTTGCTTCGAAGGTGAAATGCCTTTGAAATGGCCGCTCATAGAGATTCATTGGTCCACTAATCCAAATGACTACACATGGAAAACCATAGAATTTATCGAGCGATCTTATCCTAGTTTTCTATCTTCTTACGTTAAGGGTGAGAATTTTAAACTCAACCTTATCTATTTTCTTTTCATAAATTATGTTGAATATAGCTCTTCTCAAGGAATTACAAGGATGCAATTTTTATAAGGGGGAATCTGTAACAACCCTGGTTTTGGTGATTACCTATAAAATTAAATCATAACGATGGTTATAATTCAATAAATAAATTAAAAAAATTGGAAACGCAAAATTGGTTAAAATTGTTTATTTTAAATAAACAACTGAATTTGGTGAAATAAAATAGAATTAAGATAGTTTGTTTGTGTAATACCTCACACCCCTTAGTATACCCAAAAGAACATACTAAAGATGTGGTGCGTTGTAGGTATAACCAAAACTAGCAGAGACTAAGATTCACAAGAGAAAATAGATGAAGATAGCGGAAACAATTAAAATAATAATTTTCTAAAAGTCCAACTTCATAATATAGAATTATAAAACCAAACACATTATATGTCTCAAAATACCAAAATATGCCTCATGAAGTCAAAACCTCAGTCTCATAAATATCATAGTACAAACTATCCCTCACAAAGTGCCAGTACATGGAATAAGCTAAAAACTGAAAATAAAGGAGAGAAATACATAAGAAATCTCTGCCAAAGAAGTCTCCAAGTGTCTGCAACCTATAGTCCTTGTTCTTGCTAGCCTACGGAGGGAAAATGGGAAAAATGGAGGAGTGGGTCAAGCTAAAAGTCTAGTGAATGATAGTAATTACTAGAATCTTTAACCAAAGTAAGAGTAATAGACTTTACAATGGTTCTAGTATATAAAAGGAAAGAAAGGAAATAGAGAGAAGGAATAAGCTGGAAATAAATATGAATTAACTAAATTGACATAATTGATTAACTTTGATTGTTTGCACTTGTCTTTGATAGCTGCTTTAATTAGGTTGAATTCTTAATTCTATAATTAGGCTGAAATCCTAATTCTACCCTTTGATCGGCCTGCTACTCCATAGACCTGCTACGGACCGGACGCCAAATCTCTTTACACAGTATACATTGGTGCCCACAAAAGGCACACACTAAGCGCTTAAAACTCATATCGTTTACTGAGCACCCGAATGGAAGTCGCACGCGTAACCGCCACTATGCTCATATTACCTATTATTCTGCCTATTGGGTCTTCTTTTTACGTTTATCTCCAATATAAGCATGCTCCTCATCTTACTTCAGGATTATGTGAGAGATCTCGTCTCACTTTAGGGTTATGTGAGACACCTCGTTTTACTGTAGTGTTATGTAAAGCACCGTGTCCATAGAAATAATAATCGAAATGCTGTTGGAGCTGGCCCATCATCCAAACAATATCTAGTTGCGCCCCTTTCCCAAATCCCTATGATTTTGACTTCTACTTATTAACCATTTACTACCATTATTAACATATAAGTGTGCCCCTCCTCTCACTTCATGATTATGTGAGATACCTCATCTCACTTCAGGGTTATCTGAAACACCTCATTTCACTTCAAGGTTATGTGAAACACCGTGTCCACAGAAATAATAAGGGAATGTTATTTTATACAGGTCCTACTTTAATTCTTTGCTTATTAACTTAGATAAATCATTTCAATAAGCCTTTACTTTTGTTCTTACTATCCTTGCTTATTAATTTATCCTAAGTCTTAAAATAAGCCTTACTTTGTTCTATTTCTTATTATAACCTACGTTATAATCATGCTTATTACTTAACAAAAGGTCTAAGTGTAGAAATAAGCTCCTTTAATCTTTTACTCAGTTTAGTTATAATTCTAAGTTATAACTAGGCCAATTATCTTTAATTAGTCCAACTCTAGCATCAATATCATAATTAGGGTCAATTTCAGTCTTAATTCCATTTCTATTATAGTCTTTACAATTTACATCTTATCTTCGTTATTTTAGTATTCTTATAATTTGAATTCATATTTGCGTTTAATCTATTCTAATCCATATGCGAAGAAGAAGGAGAAATAAAAGAAAACTGAAAATAGAAGAAAATCCAAAACATAGGAAAAAGATGTAAATAACGCATAAATAACAGTAAATAAATTAAAATACTATAAATAAACTGTAAATAAATGGAAAATCTATAATTAACAAAAAAACTAAAATTAGTTGAAAAGAATAGCTAAAAGAAATAGATTGAAAATAATTCTAAAAACTGTAAATAAGCTACTAAAAGGTTATTCCAAAAATCGTAGTAGAACTACAACTATTGGAAACCCTATTATTTTAAATTACTTAAAGAAATATAAAATAATTACAATCACTTACTTGTGGTCCTAAGCTCTTCCCTTGTGATCTTCTCGGATCCACTTGAGGGAATTAAAATAATATTTTTGTTAAAAAGATTATCTCATTGGAAAATTATTCCTTTTTGTGGTCCTTTCTGAAAATGTGAACCCAAGCGGATAAAATCCAGAATAAGAAAAAATGTTAGGCCTAGGGTCTTATTTATAGGGGTAGAAGTGGATCTCAGACTGTTGGATTAGGAGATTGAATAGGATACAACCATGTCATAGGCTGAATAGGGGCCGTTGGATGCCAGAATGGAAGGACCAGATGAGTTGAAAGAATGCAAATGAGGACTAAAATTCGCTATCGAACGTTACTGGACGATGGAAAATTTCCTTTGTCCATAACCCAAAGCGGGTCATCCGGTAGGTCAACCTAGGCACGGTTGGGTCGACCTCCCGGTCGACCTAGCCCAATTACTTTTTTGTTTAATTTGTAACTCTCTCATACTAACACGGATTCTGATGTCCTATATATGAAAACTGACCAAAAAATATCTACAGATACAATGATGCAACTCCTGTGGCTCAATTCTGATAACTTCACAAAGTTATTTTATTATTTCATTAATTCGTTAATAAACTATTATAGCTTAACTTTTGGGTTGCTACATTCTCCCATCCCCGAAATCTCTAAGGATAAAAGAATGAACTAAATGTTTTCATCCAAGTTCTACAACCAACTACTCAACCATCACCCATTTATCCACTGTCCTTAAGTTTTTCTAATGTGATTTATGATACTTATGAAATCAGTGTAGTGTTAGTGTCCCTAAATAATGCAAATGTTAGGCTATCCACTGATTCAGTTGACCTCCTTTTATGCAATCATGTCCATGCTATGTATCTAAATGGATGCAAAATTCCTTATGGTAAATGAAAGTTTTATATGCGTGCTTCAGTCATCATCCAAGTGCAACAACTATATGATAAACATCCATTTATAACAACCATGAAAATTAATAAAAATGCAAATGCGCACACATCCATATGCATATGCTCTAGTGTCCTAATTAGGCCGATCCCTATGAGATAATAGTGCCTAGTGTAAGTACATGCATCTGTTATCATCCACTAGCAAACACTTGCAAGCACTAGCACCCATCATTCATAACATGTTCTAATAATACGTTTACATCAAATCCTACCATCCATAGGTTAAATCCTAAGTTCTATCGTCCCAAAGGATAACAAAGGAAAGAACCTATTAGCACCAAAATTGGTCACTAACATCCTTGAATAGAGTTACGTAGAGAGGTTAATGAAGAAAGTAAATTAAAATAGAGGAGTAATACGATCGAATACTAAAATAATAACAGAAAAGAGAACACCGGATTTATAGTGGTTTAGCGTAATTGCCTACGTCCACTTTGAATAGGATCATTATTGCCTTTTAAATTGCTTGAATAAAGATATAATCGGTAAACAGATAGTTTGAATACAATTTTGAGTAGAAAAAAGTCAGTATAGAAAATGGCAGTCTCCCTACAGTTCTCCAAAAAGGATCAATCCAACTGCACCCCCTGCCCCTCTATTTATAGACAAAAATAGGTCGGTACCCTCATACAAGCCCATGACTAAGGTAGCTTGTCCCATAGCTGATAGGTAGACCAAACCAGTTATGCCGATTCACTACCATCGATCCACTTGTTGCCGATCCAGGGGTTGTCTCGTCACTGACTCGAAGCATGCCTTTAAGGAACTCGGAGCAAGCGGCAGGTGACTCGAAGCAAAGAAATGCAGGTCGCATCACTCTGTTGTAGATCGAATAACTTGTCAACCTATCCAGGTATGTAGACCCACACATGCCAAACCATTAAGGCCGAACCATAGATTCTGAACCACACCCGACCAACCCACTTTGGCTTTCCTACCATGAATGAACGACACTTGCTGTCCTACTATGACTTACTTCCCTGACCGAATGACGCACGATCTTCCTTCCTTGATCGAGCCACCCATGTCGACCCATATTTGCCGAACCATATATGTCAATTCCATTAAGGCCAACCCAAGGGTGTCGAACCATGTTTAAAGGCCAATCCACTTAAATATACCGAGCCATTCAAACATGTCGAACCATATATGTAGGTTGAACGACGTACCAGATTAATCAGGTCACACCGAACCCTTATATTTCCACATCTCTTTTGGCTCAAATCCTATAACAAACCATAATTTTAATAAATATTTTAATTCAATTTTACTTGAAACTTTGACTTTAATCATTTAAAAATTGAAATTTTGAAATTTTCCAGTGTAAGTTTCGATTTTTTCTATAATTTATTTCTCAAATGTAATAAAATAAAGATTTTCTGGAAATTTTATATTTTGGCCAACTTTGGTCAAACTTTGACTCTTAGTTGAAATTTTAAATTTGAATTTTAAATTTCCAATCTTTTCTTTGAAAATGAATTTGGTTCTGATATTTGTTATGCTTTTCGTTTCGTCAAATTCTGTTTTATACTTTTTAAATCCGATAAATTTCAGCGTTTTACATGCAATTATTTTCAGTATTTTTATTGTTCAATTTTCTATTCTATATTTTCTATTTCATTTCTATTTTTATTTTGTTTGGGCTTTGATCTTTTTATTTGATTTTTGTTTGGATTTTGGACTTGTTTGCTAATGGGCTTTGGAAATTCAAGAGACATAAGTTTCTTTCTTTAATACGAAGAGAGGCTCTTCATTACCCTAGCCGTTCAAACATTTCCATTTCTTAGCCATACAAACTTCTCGTCCCCTTCTCATTCATGGAAAAAACTTCTTATTCATATCTATCTTTCTCGTTTCATTTCCTGACTTAAAATATTTTACAGTAAGTTTCTTTTCTCCTTCCTCATTTTCTTTTCCTTTCTCTTTTATTCTCAAGCAAAGCTCTGCCATCATGCTTCCCTATAGCCGACCATCATCTCCACTTAACCGCCACCTAGGAATGGCCATCACTATCTCATCACTATCCCCTTGCCTTGCCATGAACCCTAGATCCAAACCCATCACAAAATTGCTTGCAAACTATAGCCGACCGCACTATATTCATCCTCTTCCTATTTGCTTGCCTCGGCCACCACCTACTCCTCCACCACTCGACTTTCCTTGCCGTGAACACACCATAGCCATGCCTATTTAGTTGCCTTAACCTAAGCCTAGCACCATGGCCGAGCCATGTAGCCATAAGGCCGAACCCAAAACCCATCATGCCTTGCCTTTTTGCCTTCCTATTGACTTTTGCCTTACCACCACTTCATATTCTAGCCCATAGCCATGTATTTGTGACCATGGCTGAGCTTTGTTTGAGGATGACCGAGCACGAAGTGGTGTGACCAAGCCCAAAACACAAGTGGCCAGCCTACTTGGGCCGATGCTTGCCTATTGCTTTGTAATTTATCTTAATTATTTTATGTATAAATAGTTGCTTATATATGTTGTATTTGTTGGTGTACAAGAATTGAATCTTGGCTCCCCATCTACTCAAATCTATTTCGTGCTTTGTCATGCTTTTCGGAGTTCATTCGTGTGTCTTGAATTTCCATCTTTAGCTTTAGAAGGTGAGTTTATCACTCTCGACATTCTTACTTATATAGTTGGGAAACAATGACATGTGAATTGTAGTAATTGATATGTTATGTTGATAGTAGTTCATACATGCCTGGGATATGATATTTCATGATGTTATAACCTGATTATATTTTTGTTACATCACCTGATATGATATGCTATACTATGCTACACTGTTTATTATTTACTATTCCTCACACTGCAAGTTCTCTGTTAGTATAGATTCACTATGGGTTGAAATGATACATACCCGAACGGATTTTAGAATAGGGAAAAATTGTTATGAGCCGAAATGATAGGCTCAAGCGATTTTTATTTTATTTGACTTGGGATTGTGGGTTTGAATTGATAGAACCACAGAAATTTTTAAATTACGGATTTAAATAATACATATCCGTATCACTTGACCTAGGTTAGAAAATATTATACAGACCTATGGTTAAGTTTTAAATAATTGTTTTCTAAAAATTATTAAGTATGTTGAATCTTTAAATAAATGAAATTTAATTTAAAATTTTGATTTAACGATTTTTAAATATAATGGTATATTGGAATTTTATAAGTAAATAATTGGATTAAACTAAATTAAATATCTTATCTACGATAAATAACTTAATAATTTAAATATGATTTAATATGGAATTTTGATTCTAACCTAATAGAAATAGATTTTAATTATGAAATAGATATGTTTTGTATAAATAAAACGATGATAAAAATTGAAATAGTATGTTTTAAACATGTTATGATAGTATCCGTAGCATTTTTAAAATGCTATGGTATTTTAGTTATGTTTTGAAATGTTGTAGTTATAGAAAGATAACATTTTTAAAATGCTATGTTACTTTAGGTTATGTTTTAAAGGAGCTACTATTTTTAAATTGTAATATTTTCTAAAGTGCTATTATATAAGGGTAACATTTTAAAAGTGCTATGGTTTCTAACTTATTACATTTTTTAGATGCTATAATAAGTGTATGATTTTGAAAGTGTTATGATTTTAAATTATTACATTTTAAAGTGTTATAACTAATATATATGGATTTCGAAATATTACCAATTTTGAAATGGATATTATTTTGGAAAGAGTAAAAGCATTTGATTTTAAATGGTTACGGAATAGATATGTTTTGAAATTAATATCCATGGATTATAATAACGTTTGGTTTTGTTAAGGAGACCAGGATCGGAAGATGTCATACTCTCTGCCAACTCCGAAAACCACTTTAACAACTGTGTACGTGGTGGAGATTCCAGAATAAAGTAGGATGGTGGCGATGTTCTATTAAGGTATATATGTGGACTCGACTCCCGTGAGTTGGCATAAGGTAACTAAAATAGGAACAATTGATGGGCTAATGAGGTAGCTCCTCTTATCGGACACATTTCTTCATATGCTATTCAATTACTTTGTAACTGATTGGTGTGCAACTTTGTAACTGATTGTGGCTCGAGGTGGGCGGTAGATGTGGCTATGCATTACCACCGGTACGTTAGTGTAATTAGTATATTATCCTGGTATTGCCTAGTTGTGCCAAGTCACCTACCCTAGCGTGCCTTATACAATTTTGTTTTGTACCATACTTATGGAGTGCCCTCTGACGATGCCAATTACGGGGGAGATTACGGTACTGTATAGAATATGGGAATATATAAAATGTGTTAAGGGGGATATGGGTAATGCCTTAACGCTATTTTTAAATATATTATACTTTACTTTAGACATTATTATAATAGCATATATTACTACATAGTAGATAGTTTAATGGATCCTTAAAGGATGGACGGTCCCAAGCATCCTTTAAGTTTCTTGTGCATTTCTATTGCATTTCATTTGATTTGGTTTACATTGTATAGGTATGTATGTCCTGACTCAAGTGTTTTGTATTTGTCCTTTACGCTCGGGTCAGCCTGAGTATCGGCTTTAAATTACATCTTCTGGAGTTAGAGGATTTGTTGGAGTTTATCTATCTATTTAGTTGTCATCTATTTCTACTCAGTATTTCTATTCAGCTTATGTATTGGTGGACATTTATGTATTGGGATTTTCTATTGTATTTACTTTCAGACTCTGGTATTTTGTACTTGTTTTGAGACTATGTTTGTAGTAGCTTCATGGACTACTATGGTTATTTTATTTGAGCTGCGAGTTATTATGATATTTTTGTGTCTGTGATTGATTTTGTTTGCTTCAAATTATATTACAATCAACTGTTTTGAATTATTCAAATCGGACATGTGCGGTTTTATTTTCGAATTTGAATGTCGTTACATTTGGTATCAGAGCTTTGGTTTTAGGCAAACCTTTGCATGGGGCAAAAACTCATTAGAGATAGGGTAGAAATATCCTAAAATGAGTGAAGTCAATCCTAGAATCATTTCTTTGTGGGAGAACGTATTTTAAAGTATAAAATGATTTTCAAATGATTTTTCAAAGGATTTTCAAAGATTATTTTGATATAAATTTTCTTGCTTTGAAACCAAAATTTTCTTAATTTCATTCCTTTCCTCATGCACCTTGTTAATTAAATTCCTTGATTAGGATTTCTGTTTAGGTTGAATCTTGTCTTTTGTTTCTTAATTACCATTGCCCTACTCAGAATAAGGGCAAATCATCTGACATTTTGCTATTGCCTCTGCTCCTACTCCTAGTGTTACCCAAGGTACTCTTCAGAGCACATTTTCTTTATTCTATTCTATTGTTCGTGTTTTATTTGATACTGGAGTTTTCCATAGTTTTACTTATATTGATCTTTGTGATAAGTTTGAACATCTCCTTTATCCTAAGTATCTGATGAGCCTTTGTGTGTTTCAAATCCTATTTGGGGTCTCGCGAACCTTAGTAGGATTTGTAACCAAGTGAAACTCCTTTATTTTTTATTACCGTTTCAGTGGTGATTTCTATGTTCTGGGTTTTGATGCTTTTGATCTATTGCTTGGAGGTGATTGGTTGAAGAGGCATGAAGCCGTTATCTCTTGTAAAAACAAAACTGTTGCTCTTGTTGGAGATAAAGGTGACTCTTGGGTGATTCAGTGTCGTTTGCCTCAGGATCATGCTGGCAGTTCTATTTATTCTCTTGACTCTTCTCCGGATGATCTTGATTCTATTACCATGGTCAAACTCTATCCCAGTGTATATGGTGAAGTCACTTCTTTACCTCCAAAGCGGGAAATTGATTTACGCATTGATCTTATTTCGGGAGCTCGACCTGTAGTTCTTCCTCCCAGAAGAATGGCATCCCATGAGAAGGTTGAGTTAAGGAAGCAAATTGAGGACTTATCTCCAAGGGTCTGATCAAACCTAGACATTCATAATGGGGAGTAGTGTGGTTTTCGTCACTAAGTCTGATGGTTCTTTGAGGATGTGTGTTGATTATAGGGAGCTGAACAAGCTCACTATGAGGAACAAATATCCAATGCCTCGCGTCAATGATATGTTTGATCAGCTCCATGGAGCTACTCTTTTCTCTCAGCTTGATCTTGCCACAGGTTTCCACTAGCTTAGAGTTGTTGAGGAAAGTATTCCCAAGACTGCTTTCCATACCGATAATGGTTTCTATGAATGGTTAGTTATGCCTTTTGGTTTGATTATGCCCCAGCTTTCTTTGTTGATTTGATGAATCATTTTTTTGGTGATGTGCTTAGCAAGTTTGTTCTAGTCTTTGTTGATGATATCCTTGTCTTCTCCAAGTCAAGGGAAGAGCATGAATCCCATTTGAGCTTTGTTCTGGGAACTCTTAGGAGTCATCACTATAGAGCTAAATTCTTGAAATGCCATTTCTGGAAGTATGATATCCGATTTCTCGGGCATATTATTTCTAGTAATGGAGCTTCTATTGATCCAGTTGAAATCACTGTGATTAACGTAAGTCTTTCTTCTCTTATCTCTTTGTGGATGGATTGACCAAGTCAGCTCATTTCATTGCGGTCAAGTCTACCCGTTATGCTTCTAGTTTGTTGGAGATCTATATGAGGGAGATTTTTCATCTTCATAGAGGTTCCATCTTTACTAGTCAGTTTTGGGGAAGCCTTTCAGGAATCTTTGGGTACTCATTTGAATCTGAGCACTGCTTACCATCCGCAGACCAATGGTTAAACGGAAAGAGTGAACCAGATTCTAGAGGATCTTCTTCATGCCTGTGTCCTTGATTACGGAGGATCTTGGGAAGATCATCTCTATCTCCTTGAGTTCACCTATAACAACAGTTATCAGGTGTAATTTCAATCTTCTATTTTAATCTTGTCTAATCCTTTATCTATCTCATTTTATCTTTGAATCTCCTAAATTTGAAATGCTATCCTTATTTTGAAATCCATTCTGGAATCATCGAGTGAGGGAGTGTATTTGTATTAGTATTGAATGTTCTATATGTTGTGTTGTTTGAGTTGTTGATGTTGATTTGGATTTTCGATCGATTCATCTGATCAACGCTATCGATAGGATGTCCAAAACACTTAAATAGAGCTAACCGACACAATATCCTTTTCAAATTTGGTAAATAAAATAAATTTGTATGATTATTATATATATAAGTAAATTTCCTAAAAGATAATTGTTAAATGAATTGGTTAACGAAATGATGATAGTTGATTTTCATTTATTGTTTTGTAAACCAATGACTATTGCCTCATAAAATAAATAAATGCTATTATAAACAGTTTATAAACTTATTTGGAAATTTAGGCATAGTTTATAAACTGATTTGGAATTTAAATGAATTTAAATTATGGATTTGAGAATTAATTTCTAGTTATTTCAAACTTTGGTTTTAATAATTAAAATGTATATCATTTAAAGGTATATTTGAATATAAATTTTAAAATGTTTAGATCTATGCTCTTCTCTTATGTCGTTGGAAAATAATTTCGGTAATGGTGGCCACATCATCGATATTCATTTTCAAGTTTCAAAGTAAAGAGACCAATTCGTAGCTTTCCTACACTTTTGTTGGAAGAAAAAAATTGACTTAAATTTCTTCATATGGTTTTTTTAATATATAAGTATATGATTTTAGATTTGATTTGATCTGAAATATATATATATGTATGTATGTATGTATGTATGTATGTATGTATGTATGTATGTATGTATATGTATGTATATTATCTCTTAATTGTTTAAGGTGAATCGGAGATTTAAATTAAATTTATGATTCATGGATGATTTCAATTATAAACTGAATATTAACTTATGATTCAAATTTTGGATAGATAATTAAACTTGAAATAAATGAATTGGAAAATTTATGATAAATAATTTGAATTTTGGGTAAATAATTGAATCGAAATTTTTATTTATAATACTAAATTGCATTCCATTATAACTTATCAATTATTCAGAAGATAGGTATGTAATTGGATAATATACAATATAAAATGATATTAAAGGAATTTGTAAACTTGAGTAATTATGGCAAGATTAAATATACTTAATATATGTGACAGAATATATTAAGTGGATTAAATTTAATAATAATTTGGGATAAAGAGGAAGATGAGGGAAGCTTGCTCTAGGTTTGTTGGCCCTTTCCGTCTCTTGGAAAGGATTGGTTCTTTGGCTTATCGTCTGGATTTGCCTGAGAATTTTTTTGGAGTGCATAATGTATTCCTTGTTTCGCATCTTCGTTGATATTTGCATGATCCATCTTTGATTGTCCATCTTTTTGCTCTCGAGAGTTTGGATATTGAGCCTAATCTTACTTACTGTCATGAGGAAGCCACTTTGTATTATAGATAGAGGTACGAAGCAGCTGAGAATGAAATCTGTCAACATGGTCAAAGTGTAGTGGAGTATAGATGATCGGGATTGCATCTGGGAGATAGAGGAGAGCATGCGTGCTTCAAATCCAGAATTGTTTGTTTCAGGTACTATTTGCTTTTCTATCTTATCTTTCCTTGTTTTTGTTTCTTGTTCCTTTTCGAGGATGGATAGTTTTGAGTGGGGGAGAGTGTAACAACGCATAATTTTAATAAATATTTTAATTCAATTTTATTTGAAACTGATATTTAATCATCTAAAAATTGAAATTTTAGAATTTTCCAGTGTAAGTTTGGATTTTGTCTATAACTTTTTCCCAAATATAATAAAATAAAGATTTTCTGAAATTTTTATATTTTGGTCAACTTTGGTCAAACTTTGACTGAAATTTTTAAATTTGGATTTTAAATTTACAATCTTTTCTTTGAAGCTGAACTTGATTCTGATATTCGTTCTGCTTTTCGTTTCATCAAATTCTATTTTATACTTTACAAATCTGATAAATTTCACCATTTTACACGCGATTATTTTCAGTATTTTTATTGTTCATTTTTCTATTATATGTTTTCTATTTCATTTCTATTTTATTTTGTTTGGTCTTTGATCTTTTTATTTGATTTTTATTTGGATTTTGGTTTTGTTTACTAATAGGCTTTGGAAATTCAAGGGACATAAGTTTCTTTCTTTAATATAAAGAGAGGCCTCTTCATTACCCTTGCTGTCGAAACATTTCCATTTCTTAGCTATACAAACTTATCATCACCTTCTCATTCACGTATAAAACTTCTTATTCCCATCTCTCTTTCTCATTTCATTTCCTGACCAAAATATTTTACAGTAAGTTTCTTTTCTCCTTCCTCCTTTTTTTCCTTTCTACTTTATTCTCAAGAAAAGCTCGACCATCATCCTTTCTCGACATTCGTACTTATATAGTTGTGAAACAATGACATGTGAATTATAGTAATTGATATACTATGTTAATAGTAGTTCATACATGCCTGGGATATGATATTTCATGATGTTATAACATGACTATATATTTGTTACATCACCTGATATGCTATGCTATGCTATACTGTTTATTATTTACTTTTCCTCACACTGCAAGTTCCATGTTAGTATGATTCACTATGGGCTGAAATGATACATACCCAAACGGACTTTAGAATAGGAAAAATCGTTATGAGCTAAAATGATAGGCTCAAGCGATTTTTATTTTATTTGACTTCGGATTACGGGTTTGAAATGATAGAACCCAGAAAATTTTAATTACGGATTGAAATGATACATATCCATATCACTTGACCTAGGTTAGAAATATTATACAGACCCATGGTTAAGTTTTAAATAATAGTTTTCTAAAAATTATTAAGTATTTTGAATCATTAAATATATGAAATTTAATTTAAAAATTTGATTTAATGATTTTTAAATATACTGATATATTGGAATTATATAGGTAAATAATTGGATTAAACTAAATTAAAGATCTTATCTATGATAAATAACTTAATAATTTAAATTTGATTTAATATGGAATTTTGATTCTAGCCTAATAATAATAATAGATTTTAATTATGAAATGGATATATTTTGTATAAATAAAGCTATGATAAAAATTGAAATAGTATGTTTTAAATATGTTATAGTAGTATCCGTAGCATTTTTAAAATGCTATGGTATTTTAGTTATGATTTGAAATGTTGTAGTTATGAAAAGGTAACATTTTTAAAATGCTATGTTACTTTAGTTTATGTTTTAAAGGTGCTACTATTTACAAATTGTAACATTTCTAAAGTGCTATTATATAAGGGTAACATTTTAAAAGCGTTATGGTTTCTAACTTATTACATTTTTTAAATGCTATAACAAGTGTACGGTTTTGAAAATGTTACGATTTTAAATTATTACATTTTAAAGTACTATAACTAATATATATGAATTTGGAAATATTACCAATTTTGAAATGGATATTATTTTGGAAAAAGTAATAGCATTTGATTTTAAATGGTTTTGGAATAGATATGTTTTGAAATAAATATCCATGGGTTACAATAACGTTTGGTTGTTAAAGAAACCGGGATCGAAAGTTGACATACTCTCTGCCAACTCCGAAAACCACATTGACAACCGTGTATGCGTTGGAGATTCCAGAATGAAGTAGGACGGTGGCGACGTTCTATTAAGGTATATACGTGGACCCGACTCCCGTGAGTTGGCATAAGGTGGCTAAAATAGGAGCAATTGATGGGCTAATGAGGTAGCTTCTCTTATCAGACACACTTCTTCGTATGCCATTCTATTACTTTGTGATTTATTGGTGCACACCTTTGATTTTGGGAGTGTGGCTCGAGGTGGGCTGTAGCTGCGGCTATGCGCTACCACTGGTTCGGAAGTATAATTGGTATATCTACCCTAGCATTGCCTAGTTGTGTCGTGTTACCTACCCTAGCGTGCCTTATACGATTTTGTTTTGTGCCATACCTATGGAGTGCCCTCTGATGACGCCTAGTATGGGGAGATTACGGTACTGTATACACTATGGGAATTTGTAAAATGTGTTAAGGGGGATATGGGTAACGCCTTAACGCTATTTTTAAATATATATATTTTACTTTAGACATTATTATAATAGCGTATATTACTACATAGTAGATAGTTTAACGGATCCTTAAAGGATGGGCGGTCCCAAGCGTCCTTTAAGTTACTTGTGCATTTCTATTACAGTTCATTTGAGTTGGTTTACATTGTATTAGTATGTATGTTCTGACTCGAGTGTTTTGTGTTTGTGCTTTACGCTCGGTTCAGCCTGAGTATTAGCTTTGGATTTCATCTTCTGGAGCTAGAGGATATGCTGGAGTTTATCTATCTATCTAGTTGTCATCTATTTCTATTCAGTATTTCTATTCAACTTATGTATTGGTGGAAATTTATGTATTGGGATTTCTATTGTATTTACTTTCAGACTCTTGCATTTTGTACTTGTTTTGAGACTGTGTTTGTAGTAACTTCATGAACTACTATGGTTATTTTTATTTCCGCTGCGAGTTATTCTGATATCACTGTGTCTGTGATTCTGTGATTGGTTTTATTTGCTCCAAATTATATTACAATCTACTGTTTTAATTTATTCAAGTCCGACATGTGTGGTTTTATTGCCGAATATGAATGATACAAAATAGTGGGTCGTTACAAATCCCATCTGGGCTTAACCATAGCCTTTATAACTATGTTTTGTAGTCGAGCCAAGTAGTCGGGTAACATTTGCCCCCCCCCCCCCCCCAAGTACGTTGTGTGAATCAACATGACGCGCGTTGAATCAACGAGTAAATCCTGCTTTCATAGGCTAGGCCATCCCGAATGGTAATTGACTATCGCTTTTCACTAGTCTTTGACGAAGCCTTGTGTTGTCTGAACCACTAGCTTAGTCTCGAAGAGGCTCTTGAATTTTTGCCTTAGCTTTTCAAAAGCTAAATGTATTCAGCCTTTTAAAGGCCGAACTAAAGTGGGTTTCTTAAATTCATGCTCTCCTATTCATCTAGTAAAATCCATCTCTTTATCACATTACCTCCCTCCATTACCATTATATATGTACACATTCACGTATACACATTTTAATTCATTATTTTCATATTTATTTTCTATCTATTATTATTACATAAACGTTCATTTATTTATATCTTTTATTATTTTATTATTAATTAATTTTTTTTTTATTTTTTTAAAGGAGGAATCGGCACACTAAAGCTGATCCATTCGAACGGTTATCTGGGTTGGGTCGGCATGTCCTTTTGCCGACCTATTGAAGCATGCTAACTGGGTCATTAGGGGGACACCCGTTCACCTCCCCTTCATCATATATAAAAGCCTACGGTCCCTCTACTTATTCTCACTTCTACTTTATTCTCACAAGCCTATTAACTTACTTCCCTCCAAGCCTTGTTTACCAATCAGTCCTCCCTTCCTCCTCTCAAACCCACACTGCCCACCATGCAACTCCAGCTGCCACCAAACCCGAACAACCCTCAGCTCGACATCCCACAATTTCCATAAGTTTCAAACTTTATGCATATGTACGAATCTCTCACTCAAATCATCCTCGTATGTTAGAAGTCTATGTGAAGTCCGAGTACATGGGTAAATGATTCTTAAACAGGAATCAGTAGGAGATGGCGAAGAAGAGAGAGACGAATTGGAAATAGGAGCATGTATTAGGTAAGGATTCGGCTCGGTCTTGAGGGATTAGAAAGAAAATTACTAGTAGAAGTAGTGATATCCTTAGCTTCGAGGTCGGCCATGTAGAGAATAGGAGAGTTCGATGTCTTTGATAAGGAAGTTCGGTAATTTACAGGGTTTGATGCGTAGGCCGTAGGCTCCTGCTTGGCATACCGATCGAGGGTGATGGTCGGTTGGTTTTTTTAGTAGAGCTAGGTTGGTAAACCTTCAATGGAAGTATAGGTCGGTATTCCTAAGAGAAACTGGGTCAGTACCATAGGAGAAAGAGAGTGGGTTGCTACCTTTAAGAGAGAGAGAGAGAGAGTGGGTTAGTATATGCTATGGTGAGGCCATTCGGTGACTTGAAAATGAGTGGTTCGGTGATTGGAGAGAGCGAGTGGGTCAGTATAGACGATTTTAGGTGTTAAGGATTGGATTGGTACTAAGTGTTTAGGTCAGCATTGGCTATTAGGACCATCTTAATCCGAACACCGCATACATCAGGACCATACGTTTCCACGCCTAAAAATAATATGATGAACAATGATGAGGACCAAAGTGCATAAGATAATGGGCTTAATTCAGATTAACAACTTTATAATTTAAATAATTTTAAACATGGATCTAACCCTACCAACGCAAGCTTTCATAACATATGATGTCAATGTCTAATCCCAAGGTTTCTGTTACTGATCAAAAGAAAAACTTCGGTGACCGTGAACGATGACGATCTCCAATGATGACAACATAAAGCTTCATCACGCTGTATTATTCTTTAGGACTATAATTTATTTGTACTCTTTGCTTAAATCATCGCACTAGTTCACACACAACACGGGAGAATACTTTATTGTTATATCTGATATCTATCATCTTTCAAGTATAGCTTAAGCAGATATCTATTCATACCTATTGCTCTTTGTAGATTTCCAAAAAGTCGTGCTCTATTACTTTCTGACAAGCCTGGGCCAAGTTCTTGGTAGGAGGCAGTGGGGACTCTGAACCCATCATTAGCCCCTATACCCGACATCCCGGACCCACCGATCGTGTTTATAGGCCCGGCTCCTGATGCGGTAGATGGGTCGTTGTTCTTGATGATCCCTTCGACTCTCAAGCCTCGAAAATAGGCAAATCTTCTCTCTATCGATTATGTTCTACCCACGGAATCCCCTTCGAAGACATTCTGGTTCCTTTGGCATAAGATCGGCTTACTTGCCCCCAGCTGAATATAATGCGTGCAACAATTTATGTGCTGGGCTGGAAGTGTGCCACCTTTCAATTTATTCATCCGTGAAGTGTTGCAGTATACAAGGATTGCTTCAGCACAACTACACCCTAATAGCCATGCATTTATTCACGGTACATGCATTCTTTTCATGAGATTTTTAATCAGACCTCTAACTCTCAAGGATAACCGTTATATTTACCCCTTCAAGAGCTGTATGGACAGTCCATCTTACATATTGCTCAAGCCACACCCCAAATATCAAGCCCTGATGGGTGCGTGGAGTAAATTTTCTCAGTATAAAAAAAAGTGGTTCTACGTATGTTATCCTCTCGGTTTTGCGAGAAGATGGCTAGAAGAGAGTAAGTCTCAATTTTATCCCAATCTTTGTCTTAAGGCTCGAAGAGCATCTTTTCTGAACTTCTTTCAACTCTTATAGCCATTCTCCCATGACCCGAAGGCGCCAGGTATTCTAAGGCCGTCCAGGCCATCCGAGCTATTCCCGTAGGAGATCGGGACATTAAATCTTCAATTACCAATAAACTGCTCTCGAAGTTCGGATTACTGGAAGAGGGCCATCGTACTAGCCTTCTAATTGGTGCCACTACAATAAGAATGGTTGCGGGGACATGCAAAGAGCAAGCTAGATCTTCAGTGCCCCTACTGAAGGGGCCCTCTATAAAATTGAGGAAGGCAAAATTAAAGAAAATGTGGAGCCAGAGGCGACTGACGAGAATGTAAGTTTCGGCCAAGCACAGGTGGTTGATGCACCCTACATCGACGAACCACTGCCTCCTTCGAAGAAGAAAAAGAGTCTAGCTTACAAGCTAAAAAAGAAGACAGCTGCAAAACCTCAAAGTTTATGATAACCCTAACTGAGAAGAAGTCGTCTTCCCAAAATTTAGAGGGCTCATTAAAGGGCCTATCTAACCTAACAATCCCTGACGATATACTAAATTACGGTTCCAATAATCCTGAGGCTATAGGATTTAATTCGCCCATGAGAAGCAATGAAAGCGTTCAGTCTCATCATTAAGGAGAGAAAACTCAAAGGAGTAAAGCAAAAAACACTGGTCCCTTAGGGGGATGCACTAGGACACACACGAACACTTACACTCCACTATGCACTTGAATTCCACTCATCATGTGATTCCTACTAACTCGTCCTCATTTGGCTTTATGTGCAGGTGATATGGGGAATGCATATGGCATTAACTGCCTTCGTGGATCCTTCATCTTCTGCCATTCCAGTCGAGATTCAGGATTAAGAAAACGACGAGATAGGGACGACAGTGGTGATAGAGATTATCATCCTAGAGAGTCGTTGTCTTCTAGAAGGAGTACTTATAGCCATTCTTTATATCTAAATTATCCTTCCCTTCACTCGGAGCATAGTAGGGAGAAGTATGCCCAGAAGGAATCCCAGTCTAAAGTTCCTCGTGACCAACATTCTGGCTCTTCGAGTACTAAACGATCCCTTGAGCCTTATAAGAAATCCATGACTCCGGTTAGGAAGACTCCTCCAGCCTCCGCTCACGATCCATCGATGGTAGAAAAATTAGCTGAACTCAAGGCAACATTCTCGAAGATATCTTTTGATGGACTGAAATTTCTCGCCATAATCCATCATACCCCTGGACATGTCAAACAGAGCACCATTGCCTACAACAACGATGTTTATTTTCAGCATAATGCGTTTGTACACTGGGTGGAGAAAGTTTCAAAGGTATCCATTGAATCCCAACAAGAGATTGATTACCTCAAACTCAAAGCTATTCATGACATACATATCATTAAAGACAAAGATGAAGAGCTATCCTCGTACAAATCTCAACTCGAAGCTGTGCAGAAAAATGCCAAGGAGACAGCCGAGGTAGCTAGTCGCTTGGAGGCCACTCATAAGAAAGAAATCGATGAGGTAATCCAATGCAGCGGCACTCTATCTTTAGAGAAAACTCTATCCAAAAAGAGAAAGACATTCTCGCTTGATGGGTCAAGGAGCTGGAGGAGTTGCTCTTTAAAGAGAGAGAAGAGAATATTGTAGCGCAAGAAGAATCACAAAGATGCTATGATGAAATCGTCGAAACATAGCTTTTAAAGACAAAACTCGATGAGGAGAGTGGTTGAGTGAAATATAGTGAGGTGCTAACGTAAAGGATAATTTTATGGTGATCAAAATTGTATTGTAATTGAAATTGTATATATATAATGAGAGCTCAAATTTGTACTATTCAAAATTGTAATAAATATTTGTTTGAACAAAATATCTGTTTGAATTTAAATTATGTGTTATTTATTTTATTCAGCAAATATTTATTTAATTATGTAAAAATAAAATAGTACATTAAAAAATACATTTAATTGAATATATATATGTTTATTATCATCAAACAAAAATTATATACTAACATATTCAACAGATGTCTAATCACAATCAAGTTCAGTTCTATCTCTATATCCTCTTTCACAGACGACACCGCAATTAGCTACTGGTCATGCACATATGGGACATATGGAAAACATTATGAATCCCTAACAACCTCTCTACTAACTCCACTCTACAAGCGACCCAATCCTTTCAAGTATACGGAAAGATCCAATATACCTTGGTGCTAACTTTCCCGCTCTCCCTAATTTAATAGCTCCCCTAATTGGTGAAATCTTTACAAGCACTCCAACAGCAAATTGTAAATCCTTTGCCTCTTATCTATATATCTCTTCTATCAATCTTGGGCTTCCTTCATCCTCCTCTTAATCACTGCAAACTTTCCAGTATCATATTCAATCATATTCAATTCAAGCACTAAACAATCCTCGATCTCTACCAATAGGCTAGTGACTTGCACGCCCCTCCATACAGGGCTTTATAAGGTGCCATGCCAATGTTGTGTTGATAAATATTATTAAGGAGAATTCCACCAAATGTAGATGATCTTTTCAAGATCCACTAAAGTCCAGGATCCATGCTCTTAATAGATCCTTGAAGATTTGATTCATCGTCTTAGTCTAACCATCGGTTTAAGGGTGATAGGCAGTGCTCGGACTTATCTTTGTTCCCAAAGCTACTTGTAACGCCTCCTAAAATTGGCTTACAAAGGTAGGATCTCGATCGCTTGCTATGCTCATGGAAACTCCATGCAATCTGAAGATCTCTCTCATGTAAACCTTTGCCAATGACACTGCACTCCTTGTCTACCTCACCGGGATAAAATGAGCACTCTTAGTTAGCCGATCCGCTATTACTCACACTCCTTTGTTCCCTTTTGCTCGATCAAGGCAATCCATCAATAAATTCCATGGACATCTAATCCTATTTCTGATTTGGGATCTCCAATGGTTGAAGTAGCCTTAGTAGTTCTTTGGCGGTCCCCTTGATCTGCTGATAGTTTGCACACCTACTCACAAAGATAAAGATATCTCTATTCATTCCCTTTCGCCAGAATACCCAAATTATATCTCTATGCATCTTAGAAAACTCGGGTGGATACTCAATATAGAATGATTACATTCTGATAGAACCTCCTACCTAGGACCTTCGATATTAGGAACACAGACCCTCCATTCATCCGCACAACTCCATAGCTATCAAATTTCAAAATTTTAACATTTCCCTCCTCAACATCCTTGGTGATTTTCAATAAGCGCTTGCCTTCCCTTTGCTTACTTGCTATCCTTTCTAGATGAGTCAAAGTAACTTCCAAGAGAGCTATAAATGTATTCCTACTCAAAGCGTCTGCCACCATATTAGCCTTTCCTAACATATAAAGAATATCTAAGTTATAGACCATCAAAAACTCTCATCATTGCTATTGCCTTAATTTTAGATCCTTCTAAGTGAAAAGATACTTCAGGGGCTTGTGGTCCATAAAGAGCTAAAACTTCTCACCCAGCAAGTAATGTCTCCACATTTGCAGAGCAAACATGATTGCTAACAATTTCCGATCATGCATAGCATAATTATTCTTATGGGGCTTCAACTTCCTACTAGCATATGAAATAACCTTCCTATGCTGCATCAGAACTGCACCCAACCTTACTCCATAAGCATTGGTACAAATAGTCCATCCTCCACTACTATCTGGAATAGCTAAAATAGGTGCACTAGTCAATCTCTTTTTCAATTCCACTAACGATTTCTCATACTTTGGAGCCCAAACAAACTTCTCATCCTTCTTCTGAGCTTATTAAGTATGAGGCAATCTTAGAATAATCCTGAATGAATCTCTTACAGAATCTGGCCAAGCCTAAGAAACTTCGAACTTCAGTAGGAGTCTATCGTTGCTTCCACTCTTGACCAGGCACCACCTTCATTGGATCCACTGAAACCTTCAGTGGGTTTCGTGAAACTTGCATTATTTTCCAGATCTCTTCTCCTTCTCGGTCGACTCTTTTATGGTCGGCTTCCTATAATGCTTGGTACCTTGAGTTGCTATATAAATATTTTTGATTGAGTTATTTAACTTAGTATAATTATCATACTTAGGAATCCTGGGAAGATTCTTATTATGAAGCATTTTCTTTCTAGCTCCATTGTCATTCTATTTCTAACCTCTGCTCTCGTTGCTATGTTCAATTCACATTCTTGAAACTCCTTCCAGACTGTTTTATAGCAATGTTTCTCTATATCACCTAACCTGAACTGTAACATCCAGCCCTTTCGCACACTTTAAACCGACACACGTGCCAATTCAAAGCATACGCAAGGGCGGATTGTTATGGGGTAAATAAGAAAAATAGAGAAGAAATAAAAACAAAACAGAATCTCACAGCGGAAGGATAAAATATAATAATCAATATACAGTTCATGATAACTGTTTACAAAATATTTATTTTACTTATGCAATGAATATCAGAGTTACACATACCAATACAAACAATGCAGCGGAACAGTATGAGTGTGGTGCAATACTATAGATAATAATAATACGACTCCTTCGTCTTCATCCTTCAAAGCTAAAGTCTTCGATCCTGAAACGCTCGGACTGACCCGAGCGAATTTGAAAAGACAAAAACACTCGAGTCAGACTAAAAGATCTTATGTGAGTTAAATTAACAGAAATAAATATGAGTCCAGTAACTCAAGAGATGCTCGGGATTTACATCTCCTAAGGATCCGTTAAACTATTTACTATGTAGTATATTGCGCTATTATAATAGTGTCTATTTATAAAATAAACTTACTTTTTAATAGCGTTAAGGGGTTACCCATATAGCCCTTAACACAAATAATGCCAATAGTCTATACAGTACCGTAATACCTCCTGATCGGGAAGCTACCAGAGGATACTCCATAGGTACGACACAAATAGAAACTCGTAGTAAAGGCTCGGTATGGTAGGTGACACGGCACAACTAGGCAATGCCAGGGTAGATATACCAATTGCTATCCAGGCTGGTGGAAACGCGTAGCCGCAGTTACCGCCCACCTCGGACTAACTCCCCAAAAATCCAAATATAGAAGTGGCCACTGAATCAATCCAAGTCAAAGTATAATATCGAAGAGGAGGGTCCGATCAGAGGAATGACCTCATTGGCCTGAGAATCGCTCCTGTTTTAGCCACCTTATGCCAACTCACGGGAGTCGGGTCCACGTATTTACCTTACAGGAAACGTCGCCACCACCTACTTCATTCTGGAATCTCCACCGCGTACACGGTTAGTCAAAGTGGTTTTCGGTATCGACAGAGAGTATGTCAGATATCCGATCCCGGTCTCTTTGCCAACCCATCGTTATTATAACACCGCGGTCATTTAAAAATAGGTTATACTTTAAAAATCAGAATAAACATTCCATTTCATAACCATGAATACGATATCATTTCAAAACCCAAACCATATTTTATCACTTATCCCAAATATAATTCTTTTCCAAAATCAAAATGCTTTAACTTCATAACGTCTGAAAATCAAATATTTTCAAAGCATAGTATTTTGAAAATCATAATTTAAAACCATAACTTCTAAAAAAACTTGAATGGTTTGGACATTCAACGGTATATGAATTAAATGGTTTAACTTAAATGTTACTTTGTAAAGAAAATAGTTCTCATGGCTTTACAAATACATTTCTTTATTAAAGTGTAAACCAAAATTTATATTATCTCTCTCAAGTTCCAAAACCACTTCAATTTATTTATATATACGTATATCCATTTTGAGTATCAATATTTCAAACTAAAGTTGGATTTTATTCTTTCAACAAATCAATTGTTCTATTAATTAGTCTTGAATATTCATATAAAATCCATAAATAATAAGACTTCAATTTCTAGTAATAAAATATATATATTTTTCCAAATTCAAATTATACTAGAATATTCATTTCAATTCATTTTGGGAAAAATCCAATTATAAATATCATATCTTAAAATTTCCAAACTTAACATTTAAACATATGATATAATTTATTAAACTCCATTTTCTTAATTTTCTTCCATTTTTAATAAAGATTTTTATACACCTTTTAATTTCAAAATTTTCAACTTCATATGTATATATATATATATGGAAGAAAAATATTTATACAATATAAAATTTAAGATTATTATAAACCGTATTCCATCCAAACCATAGAAATCACATTAAAATAGTTATATATAGACCGCGGTGCCTGTATATAATTTTCTATCCTATGGTCAAGTGATACGGATATTTATCATTTCAATCCGCAATTTAAAAGATATAAAATTTTGCGGTTATATATCATTTCAAACCACAATCCCGAATGAAATGAAATATGCATGATAATTTGCAATTTAATGATATACAATAAACATCCATTCATCAACATCATCCATCATCCAAATCGCAATCATCAATCAATATCAACCAATAACAATATTATTTTTGGTACTACATAACAGGTAATACTGGCAATTTTATTCAAATTAAATTTAACAGCTATTAATCTACAGTCTATATTCAGTAATAAATTATATAATTGTTAACTAGCATTTCATATACAAACAAATAAATTTTAACTGTAAATTTATACGCAATAAATTAATTAAATTAACAGTTAAATTTAATAAATGCAATTCCACAGATATGAATAAAATAAACATGCCAAATACTCATAAATAAATTTCTATTCATTTCTAAAATTAATTTAACAAACATAAAAGCTTCTAGTAGTTGTGAGTGGGTTAAAACACTCGCCTTTGGAATTTAAATCAAATTTTTCGATTTAAACCCAAAAATTCACCCTTCTCGGAATTCGTCCAAACCAATGTCATCAAATCCGAAATTAAATTACGATCCTAACAAAAGAAATTTCGTGTGAATCCGACTTCGTATGAGAAAGTTATGGCGAAAATGATGATTGAATTCAAAATTGAAAATAAATAAAACGACACACATTCATCACTTACAAATATATGTGCCTCGAGAACATTAACATATATTTTTTTTGTGGAATTTTTCTGAAGTGTTTGCATTTTCATTGAAATTTGGATTGAAGTAGATCTAGGTTTTGCAACCATTTGAGGAGGAGAAGGAGATGAAGAAATGAATATACAGCAAATGACAATAGGATGAGGCTAGGGTTTATAACTGTATATATATATTAAATTTCCAAAATTTAATTAAATTTACTTTCCATTATTTATTGTCAATTAGATTGATTTATCATTGGATTCATATTTCAATATGTAAATATCCCCAATTTCATCTGTACTTATATTTACATAGTTTCTAAATATTAAATTTCAAATATTACTTCATTTAACGTTACGTATTTATTATTTATTACTTGCTGCAGTTGATTATCAATTATACTTAATATACTAAATAGATGGTAAATTTTGAATACTTGTTATCATTAACGTTTTATTTCCACTTACAAAATAAATGAAATTATTACATAAACTCCCTTAATTAAGTCAACCATTATCTTATATAACTTAACTGGTAATATATATACCCAATTGCCCTAATTGGTTTATAGTTATCAGCTAAATACATACGAACTTGTAAATAAATTCGTTTAATTGCAAATGGATCTGATCAAATTTAATAGATTGAATAGATGGGTAAGCAAATAATAAATTTTCCTTTTTTTCAAATTCAAACCCATTCCTACTTAATTATCAATTCCAATTTATTACAAAACATTGATTTTATGCAGTTACCTTTTATTTGCGTAGTATTACATCAATTCTTATAACCTTGGATTCATTCCCAATTCACCAAATTCAATTAATTACACTTTACAAATGTGTTTCCAATATATAGGTATTGCCCAAGTTAAATTTATTAGCTAACTCATATTAATAAACAAATGACTTATATGAATGATTAAAATTTTCAATTATCTCACTTTACTCCTAAACTTCTGTTATTTAATAATTATTGCTTAGAACCTGATTTTAATCTTCCCATTATCTATTTAATTCCTTCTAGAATCATAACTAATATTTGTCATCCCTTCATTACCCAAATGTTCTTATCCCATCAAATTTTAAGTTATCGAAATATTAAATGTCAATTTCTTTAATTGCACTAAATTTATCTATTAAAGGTTGCACTTAACCCAAATACATAAAACTTGCCCAATTTCTCCTTAAATCAATAACCTTCATATACAAATATGTTTATCATAAATTTTATCTACTCTTCCTTTTTAGGTAATGTCCTATATATTAGATTTCCATGTAATTTGCAATAAATCATACTCGTAGTTATATCACATTAAATGAATAAATAAGTGTTGACTCTATTCTTTTGATTCAACATTGGTTTACGTTATATTTCATAAATATTTCTACATACATCAGTATTTTTTAAAAATGGTTGTAACGTGAAATCTCGTCTACTTTCCATTTTATATTTAAGGCTTCTAAAACCGATTCATATCATTTCTCTAGTCCAAATTTTATTAATATAACCTTAAATTTAATTTATTCCTATCGATGTAATGGTTAAACACAAATTTCACCTATTTGCAATAAATCCACAAATTGGATTTCAAATTTTCAAATAAATAAATAAATTTTAGTTTATCACTTCTTAAATACCCAAACGTCAATGCCTTAATTTAAACTGCATTTATTACATTTTATAAAAATCCTCCATCTTAAGTGACAAATCAAAACTACCCTAACTACACAAATCATCGTATTATAAAGATATTTACACTATCCTCCATTTATTACCTTAATTTATTTAAGGTAACCTTAAATTAATATCTATTGCAATGATTTCAAATTATTATTCCCCCATTCCTTTTTAATTTCAATAACACCAATTTTAACCGTTATATTCTCTTTATTTATGCGATAAATGCAATTATTGAATCTAATACTCCATTTAATTAATAGATCCTGCTTCCTAGAATCTATATCAACAATAGGTCAAATAAATACATAGAATTAGCCTTAACTTCACCTAAAAGAATTAGCTATTTCAACTACCGCACAAAACTACGCTACTGCACTATTTAATCAAATAAATTAATTGAACTTAAATCAGCATAAAGGTTATAAAATTATAAATGTAATCTTAATAAATTCATTTATTGATTTAGACTCTTTCTATACAGTAATTAACCTATTTGTGGGTATAAATAACTTTGGAATTATATTACATCTCATTAGTGCGCGTTTTATTTCCTATAACTTCTCCTTATTTAACTATACCCATTAACAACCAAAAAAAATTAAATTAGCTTTATTTCAATCTATTTCCCTTCTTAACTAAATAAAATAAATGGTTAACCTAAACACTTGTTATCCTTTGATATATTCAAATTCACTTCCAACATTTATTAACAAAATATTGCCATAGGTTTAGATTTACATAAATAAATTATATGAATAGGTAGAAAAATTGGTAATCCGCAAATGCCCAATATACACGCATTAATTACTACCTATTGTTAGAATCCATTAATTAATTTACTAGTTAATAACGGTCATTTTATTTCTATTTACTACCAAACTCTTTATTTTATTATAGTTCCAATATATTAATACTTAGGCACATCAAGTGCTAGCCCTTTTGTTATTTATATTAAATTGGGTATGCACAAATAAGTTGTTAATTAACTATTTCTACAAAATTATATTCATACATTCAGTTCCATATCTTATAGGTTAAATTCTAATTACTTATGCTTAATCTATCAATTTAATACTCTATTCAAACATGCATTTAAATTCTTTTTATTCTAAATAAATTTTATTAAGTGTTGACATCCACTAATAGCATTTACCTTTATTACAACCAAAGGTGACATCTTCACTACTGATTTTATATTAATGAATCTCATTTTAGTTAATATTTTTTTATTAATATTCTCAATTCAACATTTATTGATTTCTTAAAATTTACTTTTAACAAAAAGTGACAAATTACATTATCCAAATCTATTGTCATAAAATTTTATTGTTACACTAGGTTACAACTACTATACCAAATTTCTACATTTATTCTTAAACAAATTAGAAATTATATTAATTTAATTTATTAAATATTATTAATTTCAACGGGTCGTTACAATCTCCCCCACTCAAAACTTTTCGTCCCCGAAAAGGAAAAAGAAGGGAGAAGGAAGAATAAAACAGTACATCTTATTTCAAATATTATTTATTTTAAAGTGAACTATTCAAGTGGATTCAATCATTAATCAACCAAACAATTCAACAACCATCAACCTTACAAACAACATAGATACACAAACAAAGCAACCATTTAATCCATCAAACAAATAGTTGTTTGGGTTCAAACTTGAAATTTGTATGAAATGAAATTAACTATCATGTGCATCCTTTACTCAACAGTCTTAGATGGAACAAAGATAGATACTTATTCATTTAACCACTTCAAATTTCTTACCCAACAACATAAATCAAACAACACAATTCAAACCAACACCCAAATTTATTTATTATACATTTATCTCATGCTTCAATGGTTTGATTTTCTTTCTTTCATTTATGGAGTGATCCCTTTACTTCTTACAATTTTCATTTTCATTTATTACAAAATTATCATATTTGTGTTCCAATTTATTGACTAAAGTTTATATCACCCGTTTATTCTACTTACCTTTCTTATATAGTAAAATTTCCGATTTAGCTTAAGTTTTAATAGCAATTAATTGAATACTTTAATTACCTCAAGCTTCACTTGTAAGATTTCCCTTTACACTTTCTTACTAGCAATTGCAACTTTTATTTTATGGTAAGTTATATATATTTTAAGAATGTAAGTGAAAATTTACAAGTTTCTTTTCATTCCTTTAATTAATATATATTTGTTTTATAACCTACAATTTCAACTTACCTTTAATCTCATTCATTTATTTAATGTTGAAGTTTCCATTATATTTAATTACAGTAACCCTCTACTTACACTTAATTTATTAACCTTATAACTTGCATTCCTATAAGTGAAAGATTTTACTCATTCATTAACTATGGATTGCAGTCATTTATATTTTTCCTACTTTCTATTATATTAGAATAGGGGAAATTAAGGCATACTTAAGTTAATAACCCTACAATCAAACTTTATAAATTAAGGAATTTCATTTTTACTTTCTTACGGTTAAAATCGCCTATTAATAATACAACCTTTAATTTTAGTAAAATTCCAATCATCACTTAAGTTAATACCATTAAATTCTTATTTATAACAGTAATTTATTGAATACTTCATTATTTCCAAAAATTCTACTTGCATAATATTCTATTCCACTCTTAATTTACATTTCAACTTTTTATACTTGGTAAGTTATTTATGTTAAAGAAAAAGCAAAAGAACTTATACAAGTTTAATCTCAACCCTTTTAATTCATTGATTACTTAACCTTTATTTTACTAACCTCAAATTTTTTTTTTTTTTACAACTAATTAATGGAAATTCAAGAATTAATACCGGGTCAAATTCCAAAATTACTTTAAAATAATAGATAATTAATTTCTTACAACTTTTATATCTCTAATTACCTTTAAACAATTAAAATTTTAAATAATTTCAAACAAATCTGCAGTAGAACTTACTACAGTGGTCTTTCCCTTCGAAACTCGAAAATGAAAGTCGATGATGCGGCCGTCATCACCGAAATTATTTTCCAGCGACAGAGAGGAAAGTACAAACTTATTTTCTTCAAAATCCTCTTAAACCAATTCTTTCGAATTATACTAAATATTTATATAAGAAAATATTTATAAACCAAATCATTATATTTCATAAATCCTTTGAAAGAAGATTTCAAAAATCCCGGACTTAAGTTCTAAAATCTTTAATTTGATTTATTAAAATTCAACTTAGCTTTAATTCATTACAAATATTTTTATTACCTAACACCCAACTATAGCAACCAAAATATATCTTTATAAAAATATTTTTATATATGGAAAATATAATAGGCAAAATTATTTCATTCACCTATATTAAAACAAATATTATGTCGGTCTGTCCTATTAAGTGTTTAGAAATCCCTATTGATGACGTAGCGTCCCATGCATCAACCAGAATTTATAAATACAAAGCGGAACAGATTAACACAATATCAAAATCTTTTATTAATACTAACAAATACGCTCTCTCATATATATATACACTCAGCGACTCCCATAGGGTATTACACCCTATTAATAAAGAGTCAAACCCCACAAAGCCAAAGTTTATCGCTAAACCAAAGCTCTGATACCAACTGTAACATCCAGCCCTTTCGCACACTTTAAAACGACACACGTGCCAATTCAAAGCATACGCAAGGGCGGATTGTTATGGGGTAAATAAGAAAAATAGAGAAGAAATAAAAACAAAACAGAATCTCACAGCGAAAGGATAAAATATAATAATCAATATACAGTTCATGATAACTGTTTACAAAATATTTATTTTACTTATGCAATGAATATCAGAGTTACACATACCAATACAAACAATGCAGCGGAACAGTATGAGTGTGGTGCAATACTATAGATAATAATAATACGACTCCTTCGTCTTCATCCTTCAAAGCTAAAGTCTTCGATCCTGAAACGCTCGGACTGACCCGAGCGAATCTGAAAAGACAAAAACACTCGAGTCAGACTAAAAGATCTTATGTGAGTTAAATTAATAGAAATAAATATGAGTACAGTAACTCAAGAGATGCTCGGGATTTACATCTCCTAAGGATCCGTTAAACTATTTACTATGTAGTATATTGCGCTATTATAATAGTGTCTATTTATAAAATAAACTTACTTTTTAATAGCGTTAAGGGGTTACCCATATAGCCCTTAACACAAATAATGCCAATAGTCTATACAGTACCGTAATACCTCCTGATCGGGAAGCTACCAGAGGATACTCCATAGGTACGACACAAATAGAAACTCGTAGTAAAGGCTCGGTATGGTAGGTGACACGGCACAACTAGGCAATGCCAGGGTAGATATACCAATTGCTATCCAGGCTGGTGGAAACGCGTAGCCGCAGTTACCGCCCACCTCGGACTAACTCCCCAAAAATCCAAATATAGAAGTGGCCACTGAATCAATCCAAGTCAAAGTATAATATCGAAGAGGAGGGTCCGATCAGAGGAATGACCTCATTGGCCTGAGAATCGCTCCTGTTTTAGCCACCTTATGCCAACTCACGGGAGTCGGGTCCACGTATTTACCTTACAGGAAACGTCGCCACCACCTACTTCATTCTGGAATCTCCACCGCGTACACGGTTAGTCAAAGTGGTTTTCGGTATCGACAGAGAGTATGTCAGATATCCGATCCCGGTCTCTTTGCCAACCCATCGTTATTATAACACCACGGTCATTTAAAAATAGGTTATACTTTAAAAATCAGAATAAACATTCCATTTCATAACCATGAATACGATATCATTTCAAAACCCAAACCATATTTTATCACTTATCCCAAATATAATTCTTTTCCAAAATCAAAATGCTTTAACTTTATAACGTCTGAAAATCAAATATTTTCAAAGCATAGTATTTTGAAAATCATAATTTAAAACCATAACTTCTAAAAAAAACTTGAATGGTTTGGACATTCAACGGTATATGAATTAAATGGTTTAACTTAAATGTTACTTTGTAAAGAAAATAGTTCTCGTGGCTTTACAAATACATTTCTTTATTAAAGTGTAAACCAAAATTTATATTATCTCTCTCAAGTTCCAAAACCACTTCAATTTATTTATATATACGTATATCCATTTTGAGTATCAATATTTCAAACTAAAGTTGGATTTTATTCTTTCAACAAATCAATTGTTCTATTAATTAGTCTTGAATATTCATATAAAATCCATAAATAATAAGACTTCAATTTCTAGTAATAAAATATATATATTTTTCCAAATTCAAATTATACTAGAATATTCATTTCAATTCATTTTGGGAAAAATCCAATTATAAATATCATATCTTAAAATTTCCAAACTTAACATTTAAACATATGATATAATTTATTAAACTCCATTTTCTTAATTTTCTTCCATTTTTAATAAAGATTTTTATACACCTTTTAATTTCAAAATTTTCAACTTCATATGTGTATATATATATATATGGAAGAAAAATATTTATACAATATAAAATTTAAGATTATTATAAACCGTATTCCATCCAAACCATAGAAATCACATTAAAATAGTTATATATAGACCGCGGTGCATGTATATAATTTTCTATCCTATGGTCAAGTGATACGGATATTTATCATTTCAATCCGCAATTTAAAAGATATAAAATTTTGCGGTTATATATCATTTTAAACCACAATCCCGAATGAAATGAAATATGCATGATAATTTGCAATTTAATGATATACAATAAACATCCATTCATCAACATCATCCATCATCCAAATCGCAATCATCAATCAATATCAACCAATAACAATATTATTTTTGGTACTACATAACAGGTAATACTGGCAATTTTATTCAAATTAAATTTAACAGCTATTAATCTACAGTCTATATTCAGTAATAAATTATATAACTGTTAACTAGCATTTCATATACAAACAAATAAATTTTAACTGTAAATTTATACGCAATAAATTAATTAAATTAACAGTTAAATTTAATAAATGCAATTCCACAGATATGAATAAAATAAACATGCCAAATACTCATAAATAAATTTCTATTCATTTCTAAAATTAATTTAACAAACATAAAAGCTTCTAGTAGTTGTGAGTGGGTTAAAACACTCGCCTTTGGAATTTAAATCGAATTTTTCGATTTAAACCCAAAAATTCGCCCTTCTCGGAATTCGTCCAAACCAACGTCATCAAATCCGAAATTAAATTACGATCCTAACAAAAGAAATTTCGTGTGAATCCGACTTCGTATGAGAAAGTTATGGCGAAAATGATGATTGAATTCAAAATTGAAAATAAATAAAACGACACACATTCATCACTTACAAATATATGTGCCTCGAGAACATTAACATATATTTTTTTTGTGGAATTTTTCTGAAGTGTTTGCATTTTCATTGAAATTTGGATTGAAGTAGATCTAGGTTTTGCAACCATTTGAGGAGGAGAAGGAGATGAAGAAATGAATATACAACAAATGACAATAGGATGAGGCTAGGGTTTATAACTGTATATATATATTAAATTTCCAAAATTTAATTAAATTTACTTTCCATTATTTATTGTCAATTAGATTGATTTATCATTGGATTCATATTTCAATATGTAAATATCCCCAATTTCATCTGTACTTATATTTACATAGTTTCTAAATATTAAATTTCAAATATTACTTCATTTAACGTTACGTATTTATTATTTATTACTTGCTGCAGTTGATTATCAATTATACTTAATATACTAAATAGATGGTAAATTTTGAATACTTGTTATCATTAACGTTTTATTTCCACTTACAAAATAAATGAAATTATTACATAAACTCCCTTAATTAAGTCAACCATTATCTTATATAACTTAACTGGTAATATATATACCCAATTGCCCTAATTGGTTTATAGTTATCAGCTAAATACATACTAACTTGTAAATAAATTCGTTTAATTGCAAATGGATCTGATCAAATTTAATAGATTGAATAGATGGGTAAGCAAATAATAAATTTTCCTTTTTTTCAAATTCAAACCCATTCCTACTTAATTATCAATTCCAATTTATTACAAAACATTGATTTTATGCAGTTACCTTTTATTTGCGTAGTATTACATCAATTCCTATAACCTTGGATTCATTCCCAATTCACCAAATTCAATTAATTACACTTTACAAATGTGTTTCCAATATATAGGTATTGCCCAAGTTAAATTTATTAGCTAACTCATATTAATAAACAAATGACTTATATAAATGATTAAAATTTTCAATTATCTCACTTTACTCCTAAACTTCTGTTATTTAATAATTATTGCTTAGAACCTGATTTTAATCTTCTCATTATCTATTTAATTCCTTCTAGAATCATAGCTAATATTTGTCATCCCTTCATTACCCAAATGTTCTTATCCCATCAAATTTTAAGTTATCGAAATATTAAATGTCAATTTCTTTAATTGCACTAAATTTATCTATTAAAGGTTGCACTTAACCCAAATACATAAAAATTGCCCAATTTCTCCTTAAATCAATAACCTTCATATACAAATATGTTTATCATAAATTTTATCTACTCTTCCTTTTTAGGTAATGTCCTATATATTAGATTTCCATGTAATTTGCAATAAATCATACTCGTAGTTATATCACATTAAATGAATAAATAAGTGTTGACTCTATTCTTTTGATTCAACATTGGTTTACGTTATATTTCATAAATATTTCTACATACATCAGGATTTTTTAAAAATGGTTGTAACGTGAAATCTCGTCTACTTCCCATTTTATATTTAAGGCTTCTAAAACCGATTCATATCATTTCTCTAATCCAAATTTTATTAATATAACCTTAAATTTAATTTATTCTTATCGATGTAATGGTTAAACACAAATTTCACTTATTTGCAATAAATCCACAAATTGGATTTCAAATTTTCAAATAAATAAATAAATTTTAGTTTATCACTTCTTAAATACCCAAACGTCAATGCCTTAATTTAAACTGCATTTATTACATTTTATAAAAATCCTCCATCTTAAGTGACAAATCAAAACTACCCTAACTACACAAATCATCGTATTATAAAGATATTTACACTATCCTCCATTTATTACCTTAATTTATTTAAGGTAACCTTAAATTAATATCTATTGCAATGATTTCAAATTATTATTCCCCCATTCCTTTTTAATTTCAATAACGCCAATTTTAACCGTTATATTCTCTTTATTTATGCGATAAATGCAATTATTGAATCTAATACTCCATTTAATTAATAGATCCTGCTTCCTAGAATCTATATCAACAATAGGTCAAATATATACATAGAATTAGCCTTAACTTCACCTAAAAGAATTAGCTATTTCAACTACCGCACAAAACTACGCTACTGCACCATTTAATCAAATAAATTAATTGAACTTAAATCAGCATAAAGGTTATAAAATTATAAATGTAATCTTAATAAATTCATTTATTGATTTAGACTCTTTCTATACAGTAATTAACCTATTTGTGGGTATAAATAACTTTGAAATTATATTACATCTCATTAGTGCGCGTTTTATTTCCTATAACTTCTCCTTATTTAACTATACCCATTAACAACCAAAAAAATTAAATTAGCTTTATTTCAATCTATTTCCCTTCTTAACTAAATAAAATAAATGGTTAACCTAAACACTTGTTATCCTTTGATATATTCAAATTCACTTCCAACATTTATTAACAAAATGTTGCCATAGGTTTAGATTTACATAAATAAATTATATGAATAGGTAGAAAAATTGGTAATCCGCAAATGCCCAATATACACGCATTAATTACTACCTATTGTTAGAATCCATTAATTAATTTACTAGTTAATAACGGTCTTTTTATTTCTATTTACTACCAAACTCTTTATTTTATTATAGTTCCAATATATTAATACTTAGGCACATCAAGTGCTAGCCCTTTTGTTATTTATATTAAATTGGGTATGCACAAATAAGTTGTTAATTAACTATTTCTACAAAATTATATTCATACATTCAGTTCCATATCTTATAGGGTTAAATTCTAATTACTTATGCTTAATCTATCAATTTAATACTCTATTCAAACATGCATTTAAATTCTTTTTATTCTAAATAAATTTTATTAAGTGTTGACATCCACTAATAGCATTCACCTTTATTACAACCAAAGGTGACATCTTCACTACTGATTTTATATTAATGAATCTCATTTTAGTTAATATTTTTTTATTAATATTCTCAATTCAACATTTATTGATTTCTTAAAATTTACTTTTAACAAAAAGTGACAAATTACATTATCCAAATCTATTGTCATAAAATTTTATTGTTACACTAGGTTACAACTACTATACCAAATTTCTACATTTATTCTTAAACAAATTATGAATTATATTAATTTAATTTATTAAATATTATTAATTTCAACGGGTCGTTACATGAACTCCCACCCTCACTTCACCAGGGATGATTGTATGCCTCATACAAACACAGGTTTTGATTAGCCTTTCTGTAGAAAATATCCATCGTCGATAAGGGTTTTATTTCTAACCATCTCCTAAAGTCCGTCTTGGGATGAATCCCCTGATCAATACCATTAATACTATGTCATCGTTGGGATTTATTACTCTGTTATAGTTATATGGTACTGGTTTAAGAAAACCTTTAATGACCTCTCGCACCCTAGAAGAGGTTTGATAATGACACCACATATGTTGGACGTGAAGTGTGTAGACGAAATTGCTTTAGAAATTTTCACAACAACTCCGTGAAAGATGATATGGATCTTGTTGGGAGCCAAGTAAACCACATCATCGCTACTCCCTCTAGGAAAATTGGAAAGAAACGACATCTTATGGAATCAGAAGCGCCAGCAGAGTCCATATGCCATTTGTATTTCATCAATTGCTGCTATAGATCTATCCATCCATTGTACAACGACATTGTAGGCATTACAAACCTCCATGGATACTTCTCACATAGAATGGTTTCAGTAAACGGATTCCAACTAAAAGAGCTAGCCACCCATCATTGCTTCTAAATCAGTTTTCACTTACTAGTCACCTGACCATGTCTTCCAAGTATGTTGGGTTTACAGGTTCAACTAAACGAGGAAAATCGAGGTCAGCCCTTAGTGTTCAGCCTGGCGAATACTCTTTGGTAGGATCTCGATACCTAGGCTCTCCAGGCTCTTAGAGATCCATTCGTCCAAAAGTCTCCCCTTTGATTATCGTTGGTTGTATCATTAGCAGTAGCTTGATTTTTCAAATTCTGATCATCAAAAGCATGTCCAGAGGTCACATCCGCATCACCATCTAAAGGGCGAGGTCCGATTGCAACATAAGGTACATATCCGTCAACTTAGATCAGTACCGATCCATAAGTTTGAGCCGCAAGTTTGTTCGTCCCTTGATTTGAGGTCTCAGTTGTGTTTTGCATCTTCTTCTGCTTCCTATACCTCTGCCTTTGCTCAGATTATAAGGAAATTTCAGATTATGAACTTGAATGGTCTATGTCCCTCCTACTCCTCCTATGGCTATTTTGGGTTAGTTTATTCAGCAAACTTGAGCTCTACTGCATTTGCTAGCTCATCTCATTGTGAGTCTCCTAGAATCTGTCCTCTATCTGCTTCATCATACGATCCATCTCCATTCTGATCATGACTTCAGTTGCATTATTGATCTCATCTTATTTCGATTGGGCAACTTCATCCGCATGGTGAGTGTCTTGGTTCTCAACATCATCAGTAGCTCTAGAAGTTTTAGCACGGTCTCTCCTTGACTGGGCCATAGCGAATAACTTCTCTTATATTATTGAAAATCTGAATAATAGAGAACCTGTTTGGTATGCGGGAGGTCTTGAGTTTCAATTCTCAATGAAAGCACCAAAATGTTTGAACCAAAAATGGTACAAACACATAAGAGATTGTGTTAGAATAAAAAGTGGAGAAAATAATCAAAACGATCAAGAAAAGAACATAACATTTACGGTGGTTCAGATAATCTTGGCCTACGTCCTCTTAGTGATCCTATTCCTTATGTCATTGGATTATAGAAAATTGTTCTTATGGATTGGTATAAATCCATGGATGAGTATAAGAAATTGGAGTAGAGAAAGGAAGAGCCAAAAAAGTCAATCAAAATGAACCCTTCCCCTCTATTAATTGATGTAGGAAGCCTAATATCTCGCCATGTGATCTCCTCCTCATTAACCATTCCATAGACTGATTCCCTAAGAAAATAGGTAGACATCTGAACAATAATTACAGATCGATACCGATTTAAGGGCTTGGATCGATAACAATCCATAAATTCTTCATATGGATGATTTTCAACTCCTTATCGTGGCTCGATTTATGGTTAGCTTCATGATTCCAAACTTTTTTGCAACATAATTAGCTTGTTTCTAAGTCCAAATGATGGATCGTGGAAGAGTGGAGTTGCTGATTTTGATTGCTGATAGAGATCGATAAAGAATTGCATGAAGTCAATGAAGTTATATTTGAATATGCTCTTAGGATCATCACTAGCATGTAGTAGGAGCGTGGGAAAACTTTAGAGAGATTTGGTGGATCAGTACCTATCCATTGGTTAGATCGCTACTGATCCAACTCCTTATTGGATCTTGGCTTTGAATTCTTGTGATAGTTTGGTCTTTGTCTCATGGCTCTGTTTGTACTTGTTTTTTGGTCTCTTAGGCCATCTCTCTGGGCTTCGTGCCTTAATATTTTCCAAGTTCAATTCGTCCAGTCTATTTGAATATTGCTGATCAAAAGGCAGGATAACAGTGCTACTCATGATACTCCTTTGTTGTGATATACTACTTCTTCCACCATTTTTAAGGACTATGCAATTCAAATCAAGGAGCTTAAGGCTACCAATGTAGGTCTTATTAAGCAGAAGGAGTCGATTGCCAATAAAATTTGTATGGAATAGGAATTGAAGGAGTTTAAGTGGGATAACGTAATACAATATACTTGCATTGCTAAACAACATTTAAAAATAGAAGAGTTGGAGAAAAATCTTAAGTCCACTCAGAATTGTATTGCTAAATTGGAAGGTTAGTTGAGAGATGCCATGAATGCATCGCATATGAGGATGAGATCAAAGCTCTATAATGCTAAGTCAATGAATTGTTTAAGTAGATCGCAAAGAAAATTAGTGCTAAAGATGAATCTACTAGGGTCATGGCTCCAGTTGAAGTTCTAGGCATTGTGCCACTCCTGCGCCTCCTCCAGGATCAGACCCTGATGATGTTCTCGAGTGGAAGAATGATTTATAAATTTATTATAAGATCAAATTTATCGAGTTGAAGAATTATTACAAAAAGGAATCAAATTTTGCTGGGAGTAGCAACTCGCATTTTACACCTACTACACAGGAATTATTCAGCTCCTATTCTCATGTTGCCAAGAAGACGAAGAGCGGCTTTTGGATGAGATTGAATGGATATGGAATGCATGAACAATCTCGAAAAAAATAATTCTTCCCTAGAGTCCCAACCCAATGCACAGACCTTTGGTCGAGTTTCCATTACTATGCCATAGGGAACCTCTGTTACTTCTCTAGGTAGTTTGGATTGGGATTCCTTAATGAAGCTAATTTATAAACAGAGAGTCGGGAGGGTTATGGTAGATATTGTGTTGAAGTTTTCAATCGATGTTTTCTCTCACTTCCAGCTCGAATATGACTTAATCTTTCTATATAATTGTGCAGTCTATGTTTCCAATCTAGAGGATTATGTTGATGCCTGATCCGACACTAATTATGTTCCTCGAGTTGTTTATGTTGGCCGCTACTATGGAAGACCAACTCTTAGCGAGTCAGTAAACTCAGTTCGCTTGTGGCCTGCACAGGGGAACTGACTACTGAGTCATATCTTACTATTCCTTCCTCAGATTCATTGTCTCTAATAGGAGATTCTTGAATGAGCGAATTTTTATCTAGTTGTTCTTGTTCGTTATTACTATGCTAGATGATCTGTCCCCTGCTTCTTATCTTAGAGGTAGCTCTATGTAGCGCATGATGTTAGATGGCCGACGATCTGATCATCGTAGAAGAATCACAGTTGAGGCCCCTTTTGAGTCTGAGTCAGACTCTTGTTATTGTTTTATTTTGCTACAAGTTATAGTTTCTTGAACTCGACTTTTGATATAACTTGTGTTGTAATTGTTTTTATTTATTTGTTCTTGTGAAGTATGTGCAAATACATATAAGTAGAATCAAGTAAGTATGAGTAGATCTTAAACCTTGATGTTTACCTGGCAAGCTTTAAACGGTTTCTAGAATTGTACCTGATTTATAGGTTGTAGTGCATTCCGTATGTTTATTTTCCTTGCTATTTTTTGATTTACTTCTTATGTAGTCCATGCTTTCTAAACTTGATTTTTATTACACATGTTTTGTAGCATGCTTGGTTTGACCTGCCGCATTATTTGGATGTGGTTTTATATTCAGCGCTTGGCCATGATCCACTCTGCTATTTGGAGGTAGATTATATTTTAACCGTGAAGTCGGGTCATGTAGTTACGACCTTTTTAATTCATGCGCATGGTTTTTTGTACTAGGTCAAGCTGTACGATATCCTTATGTCCAGTGTGGCTATGTCACATCAATTATCATAAAGAGATTTTTACATTGGTTCGGGCCGTCTAATATCCCTATGTCCAGTTTAGTTATTTGGCCGAAATGTCAAGCTACGTTTGTGTAGTTATATTTTAATAGCCGGTTTAGGCCGTAAATATTCCTATGTCTAGCACAATATTTTGGCAAAAGAGTCGAATTACGTTTGTTTGAGATTTATGTTCTTATCTACTAACTACATGCTTATCTTGTGTAGGGACCACTGACGGTGAATTGTGAAGGGTCAAGAGAAGGTTCTCCTTGATGAATTTTGGAATTCATGTTTATTTTGGACCATACCATATTTTTGGTATACACGGACCTTGTTTTAGATCCTTGCCCTTGTCCATCTTATCTCAATATCACTATTCTCAATATTGAGAGTGCTATTTTTGCTCTCTACTGGTGTAATTAGTTGGACAAGAGGGCATTAGCGGTGACCTACAGAGTGATGGAAGCAGGTTTGCATTGATGGACATTGGTTTTTCGTGTTATTTAGATAGTTAAAGGAATAGAACACCTTATAGCTAATGCTAACTAAACCAAAGCATATTATCATATACAAGAAATTGGAAGTTTGCTTTGTTTAATAAATATTTTTCCCTACACTTTATTAGAAGGGTTCTATTCCATACTTATACGAAGAATTTCTTTCACATCAGATTTTAAAATGGATTATAATCAACAAGTAAGATGGAGGATTGACTTATGACAATTTAACTTTGAAAGCACGATTAATATGCATAAATAGTGGTAGTTATAGGTAAAATGGTACATATTATGAAACTTCAGCTTATGATATAGTGCTTTTGTACAACAAGAGTTGCAAGGTAAGATTATGAATGATCAACGATTAATAAAAAAGAGATATTCTGTAGTGAACCTCTTTGTGTAATATCAGGTTGTGTTGAATAACATGGATCTGGCAACCTTTGTTGAATTGTTTGTTGATGAAGGCTTCTTCCATATCTATACAGATTTGTCGTTGTTAATGCAATGGTCAAGAGAAAACTGGATGGAGGTTCAGGTCCTCCTTCTAATGCCAAAATGCTGGTGAGGTTTTTCATCCCACAACACCCAAAATGATCATAGAGCAATTATGATGCCGTTTTCTTTTGCAATCATAAATTTGCAAATTTGAGTAATATCAAATTAGCTTTGAAGTAGTAATTATATCGCTATGTGCTTACATAATTAGGAAGTAATATTCCAACTATTTGTTAAAATGATTCTTTGAATTTAACCATTCTTTAAAATTCCTTAATCATATTAAACTTGGAGAATAGAATAGAAAATGCAACAAATAAGTAAAAACACTAAAATTTATATGATTTGAATTTAAGAAATCCTACGTCCATGGGAAATTCCATCTTCTACTCTTTCATTCACATTTGACATTTACATCACTACATTGTAGTTGTTGAATATGCGCTTATATGATTTTTGTTTGATGATAATAAACATATAAACATTCGTTTAAATGTATTTGATAATATACTATTTTATTTTTCACAGATTAAATAAATATTTGCAGAATAAAATAAATAACACGGAATTTGAATTCAAACGAATATTTTATTCAAACAAATATTTATTACAATTTTTGATAGTACAAATTCAAGCTCTCACTATACATATACATTTTTGATTACATCACAATTCAGTTTACATTAATAACCTCACTACATATCACTCACACTCGTATTTATCTTCAACTTCATTCTAGTTTGAATCCAGCATCTGGGCAATCTGCAAAAATATAAACTAACGCAGTAAAATTGAAAATAAAATATTTTTGCAATATAAAATAAAAGATGAATTTTGAAAATAATATTTGCCTCAGTTATTTGGGTTGTTCGTCATAATTTAAATTTGAATTCATCATACACGAACAACTTGTGACATACACAGTGTATTACTGTATATGCCACAAGGCCGTGCTCGCCGATATATACACTTGATTGTTTTACAGGGACAGCAACGCACAGGTCAAACCCAAATGAAAAACCGGGTTCAACTCACGTGCAATAACATTGAAATTCAAAAATACGACACGAGCACAAGGTCAAATCCGAGTTTTGAAACTGGATTCAACACAAGTGAACATGACAAGAAACAGTTCAATATGAAATGATGAACATGCAGTCAACAAGTGACAACATACTTCAATGACCAAAGCATGGCCAATGCAAAATGCAGATACAAACTACAAAGAACATCAACAACTACAAAACTGCATGCACACGGCAACTACAAAGTGCAAAGGCCATGATCAAGCCAACACAGCAACCATTAACTACAACAGGCCAGAGGTGAAAGCAATACACGACTGAAGTGATGAAGAGAATGTAAACAAGTCGCAACCACTACAACAGTATGCACCAGTCCAGGCCGCAAGCAGATGCAAGCTAACCGGCAAATGAACAGAGGCAACAAGGTCAGAGAACCATGCAACAATGTGCACAGTTCAGAGCAGACATAACAGGTGAAGCATCACCAAATACTCAACTCAATGCATCAACAAAAGTCAAGACCGCAAATGAAATACAACTCACATGTATGCACCAGTAAACCATGCTTCACGATGAACTTGTGGTCATAAACACAGTGACATGCACAGATGTATTCAAGAACAGCATGAACAAGTCAATGACTACAAGCTAACACATTACAACTGACTCAAAGCACAAAAGTGCACAGCAACCATCATGAGCTCAATGAAGACCACTAATATATGCAACATGAACATTTAAACCAGAATGCACAGTGGCAACCACAAAATGCAGACAAACTCAAAGCAAGCCGAGAACAAACACCAAGTGCAACTCAGTTTCAAAAGAATCAAAGTATGCCACAATAAAGACAGTAAAATGAACAATGCAAAGAAGGATGCAGTGAAGCATGTACATGAGTGGACTGGACTACAACTCGACCAAATGGCCAACATGATCAAGAAATATAACATGCAGTGCTGTGCAAACACAAGTGGAATGCAACAGTGAAGTTCAACATTATCAAAGAGCATATGGAAGGGTCAGACCAACAATGGAACAACAGTTCATATGAACAAGTGTACAAATGCAAAGACCAGTGATATAACTCAAGTGCACCACTGACAATATCAACAACTCAAATATCAAGCACATGAATTCGCAAATAAATTTCAGACTCAAAAAATCAACTACAAGCCCAATTGGCAACACAGCAGCAACATGTACACAGTAAACAAAGACCAAAGTGCATGAACACAGTGAAGACCACAAAGGCAGTGCAACAGTGGTGATGCAGTATCATGGTACATTTCAAGTTCATCAGTATATGACAGCAACCAGAGGCAACATCACACAATCGAAGATAACTACAGTACAAAATCAAATACCAACTATCCAAGTACAACATGAACACTATAGGCCGAGGTGAACAATGTAAGGGACGAAGCCGTGGAAGCATAGCAAAGCCAAAAATCGTCACAGTCAATATTGAACGAGTCAATAATCAAAACCGTGTCAACCAAGCCGTGGGAAGCAAGCATCACAAAATATATACGAAGTGACAAAGTCAGAATCAATCTCAATCGTTCAAGAATAATAAAGTGGCCGAGATGAAGAATTTGACAAATTCAAACAAAATTGATACGAACGCAATTATAGGAACTGGAATCCTATAAATTACCACAAATCATCATCGGCAATTGATTGAGTTCGAACAAGCCAAAATCAGAAAAGCAAAAGGATAAAATACATACCGAAATCACGAATCGAACTCGATCAAAATTGAAGAGCCGTGAGCAAAGCAAACAGCATCGAAGCATACAATCAAACTGTATCGAGCGGCGCTTCAATTTTGCACAACCCTAATTTAAATCGCAAGGAGCAAAAGCAAATTACCAGAAGCCCTAATTCGCAAAGAGGAACAAAGAGGATCGGCCATACTTTCACAAAACAAAAGGAACGGGTTGAAGAAAAGAATAAGGGGCCGGCCTGTATTAATTTGGGCTTACTTTAAGGGTTTAAATTTAAATAGGGTTTTGTTATTTAAAATTGTTTTTAATTTGTATTTTCTTTTTAAACTGTTTTTAATTTTCTAGTCGTGTGACTAGGGGACAAACTACGGTGTGTAGTTTGGGAATTCGCAACTCGGTGGTTGAGTTGTGGTCAGGGTTTTGAGCATAGAGTTAGATTAGTCAATAGCGGGTATAGCGAGTTTATGTGTGTAAGCGAGGGACTATCTAATTTCTAGTAGAAACCTTGGGGGCAGCACGTAGGCAGGGTTTTGCCGAAGCTGGGTAAATTCTGTGTTGTTCTGTTATTTATATTCTGCAATATCTGTGCTGCTATTCTGTGATCTGAATTTAATTTAATTCATAAGCTTCCACGATTAATTTTTATAATTTACACTATCACCCTATTCACCCCCCCCCTCTAGGGTGAAATCGATCCTACAAGTGGTATCAGAGCTAGGAACAAAAGCCGTTTTTGTTTTAAAAATTTGATTTTACAAAAACCAATTTTTGTTTTAAAAATTCGTGTTTCAAAAATCAATTTTTGTTTTAAAAATTTATGTTTCAAAAAAAATCGGTTTTTGTTTTAAAAATTTGAATTTTTTAAAACGGCTTCTTTTAATAATGCTTTTGCAGAGGGTCAGTCGATAGTTAGACCACCAATGTTCAATGGTGAATATGCTTACTGGAAAAATAGAATGCAAATTTTTCTGAAAACCATTGACGCTTTGAATATTGTTGAGACAGGTTATAGAATACCAACTATAACTGTAGACAATCAGGAAATAGAGAAACCAAAGGAACAATGGACAGAACTAGAAAATAAATTACAAAATACTAATGCCAAAGCTATGAATTCTATTATCTGTTCACTGGATCAATTTGAATTTAATCGTGTCTCACATTGGCTAACTGCGCAGGAAATATGGCACATACTAGAAGTGACTCACGAAGGAACATCTCAAGTCAAAGAATCTCGCCTTGCAATGCTAAGCAGCGAATACGAGAACTTCAAAATGGCGAAGGAAGAAAATGTCAAAGAGATGTACGGACGACTCTCCAATATCGTATACAAATCAAAAGCTCTCGGAAAAACATACACCGAATTAGAAATAGTCCGGAAAATCCTCAGAGTCCTTCCACGAAGCTTTGAAGCAAAAGTAACTGCCATACAAGAATCGAAAGATTTAAAACAACTTAAAGTTGAGGAACTCATCGGAAATCTCACCACTTATGAGCTAGAAATGAAATTCAAAGAAGAGCGTGAAGGAGGTGACACTCAAAAGAAATCAATAGCTCTCAAAGGAACAACCGAAAGTGATGATGATAACGATGAAGATGATGGAGCAGCAGAATTGGAGCTGTTGATAAGGAAATTCAAAAAATGGAATCAAAAACATGGTAACTCAGCTCGAATTCAAAAGGCAAAAAGCAGAATAGCCAAAGCACTAGACTACTCGGAAGAACAAAAGTTTATTTGTTATAATTGCAACAAACCCGGCCATATCAAGCCCGATTGTCCACAAATTAAATCCAGCCACGGAAAGAAACAGAAAAAGAAAAGTTTTGCAGCCACTTGGGATGAAATAGACGAGAATGATCAAAGCACTGGCAGTGAAAGCGAAAAGGCAGAATTATGTCTTCGAGGTGATACAACTGACAGTGACGATGACGAGCCAAGTGAGGTATCAAAACTTACCCATTCTGAGTTGCTTATATATTTTCATGAAGTAAACGGTTGTTTTGAACGACTTAGGGAAAAATACGCCAAACTTGAATCTCAAAAAGATACTTTGATAGAATGTAATAAACAACTTGATCAATTAGTTAAAACTTATCAAAGTAGGATCCCTAAGTGTGATAAGTGTCCAACATTTGATGAAGAAATTAAAAAATCAGAAATTAAAATAAAATCGCTTGAAAATGAAATTCTGATTTTAAAGGAGAATGAAAATACTAGGAGAGAGAATTCTACTAAAAAATGCACACAGTTGTTAAACGAAAATGAATCTCTCAAATCACAAGTCCAACAATTGTCAACGACTTTAGATAAATTTTCAAAAAGTGAAAAATCGTTGAATATGCTATTAGGAAAGCAAACTGTTAATTCGGTTAGACAAGGACTTGGATATAACAGTTCGAAAATTGTTGAAAGCAATATTAATCAAGTTAATTCTATGTGCACAATTTGTAGAAAATTTGGACACGATCACAATAACTGTTGGTATAGACCCAAACATGTGAAAACTATACCGATTTGGGTTCCAAAAGGCACAAATATAAAATCTCTCAAAGTTAAACAAATTTGGGTGCCAAAGGGAACAATTATAAATAGTTTTGGGTCTTTACAAAATTGTTTTTCAAAATTTTCTGCCACTAACAACCATGGACCTATAAAAACAAATAGGTCACATAAATCTTTCATCGTGTAGGTGTGGTGGCAGGCTAAGGAACAACAACAGTGTACTCTGGATTTTTTGGCTGTTCCAGAAACACAACGGATAACGAAGCAAAGTTCCTTAGCCTAGTATAAAGGTGACAGAATCACAATGGACAACGACGAAAAATATCGTAAAGGTAAAACAGGTAATGGTATGTTTTAAACGATATATTAAATGTGATAATCTGCACCATATTCTGAATTAAAATCAGCCAATATTGAGATTGATGAAAAGATGATGATTTTTGATTCTAACTTATTCAACATAGTTGGCCAATTATATTCTTATGCCAAAAACACTATAAAAATCTCTAGATTCTTTGAATTACTTCATATATATCATTTTGGATCAAAAATAGTGTTTTGTTGGATATTACAATTGGTTATAATATGACTGACTCTATATTCACGGTTTTCGATTATTTACACGGCTTCATTTTAAATTCAAAAGAATGTCATTTAAATTGTTGTTAAAATTGAATTTGAAATTTTTTGGTGCACACTTCATGTTTTGGTCTATAAAATTCAATTGATGATAATTTTGAGTGAAAGAGAAATTCAGATGCAGATTACACTCGTAATCTAGTTGATAGAAAAATTACTAGTGAAACGTGATTTTTTTTGAGACATTTAGTAACTGCATCGTTTTTTCAAAGAAAATATCTGCATATTTTTCAAATAATTTTCAAATAGCAGAAAATTTTCTTTTAAAAACCCCCTGGAGAAAATCATTTTTGACCATATTTTCAGATTATTCATTTTTGAAAAATTAATTTCATAATTATTTTTGAATTTGATTTTAAATGACTATTATGACTAATCTGACTCCCAAATGATTATCGAAAAGAAAAATAGTGATTGAAAAAGTGATGAGTGTTGATATTGATTATATATTATAACTCGAGAAAGTATAATTAGAAAAAAAATTTAGAAATGTAAACAAGAGTTGTAAAACTTTTTGTTGGTAAAAATTCCATGACCATCTCTATACCTATCATATTTCTATCAACCATCACTCATCAAAATTCTATATAGTTTGTCGATATGTGGTACTTTAAACAGGAATCGTTCGTTTTTCATTTTCACATTTTTTAAAAAAAAATAAAAAAAATAAAAATAAAAAAAATATATAAAATAAAAAATAAAATAAATAAATACCAAAGTATTCACTCTCATTTAAAAGTCCTCACGGTTATGCATGGGTGAATTACTTGGAATTTGTTATGTGCTTCCATGCTCATTTAAAAGTCTTCGCGGTTATGCATGTATGGAACGCATATCAAAAGTTGATTTGTAAAATAAACAAGTTGATTCTAATCCCATTTAAAAGTCCTCACGGTTATGCGTGGTTAGAAGATACTTGAATTCGTTTTTTTTTAAAATAAAATTGGAATACTACTAATCTCATTTAAAAGTCCTAACGGTTATGCATGGTTAGTAGATATTCAAATTCCTGATATAAATATACCACAAATAGACACAACTGTATGGTTTTATATGATGACATCATTTCCATCACTCTAAAAGTGGAATATGCGCCTAACAAAATATTTATGATTTTTGTTTGATTTTTTATTGAAATTTAATATTTATATTCAATTGAGTTTTTAATGTTGGATTGATATCAATTACTTTATCTCTATTTTCTCTAACACTATTATTCTTTTGCTGATAACAAAAGGGGGAGAGAAAAGTTAAGATTTTGTCAGATAAATTCAAGCAAAGGTCAAATAATCTTCTATTAGCATCTAGGATCATTTGCATATTTTTATTTGTATGCATATATGTAGGGGGAGCATCCTATAGAGAGGAAGCATTTAAATAGGGGGAGCAATTAGAATATATCAATGATCAAATACATTTAACATATTCAAAATCTTAAATATATGTTTGTTATCATCAAAAGGGGGAGATTGTTGAATATGCGCTTATATGATTTTTGTTTGATGATAATAAACATATATACATTCGTTTAAATGTATTTGATAATATACTATTTTATTTTTCACAGATTAAATAAATATTTGCAGAATAAAATAAATAACACGGAATTTGAATTCAAATGAATATTTTATTCAAACAAATATTTATTACAATTTTTGATAGTACAAATTCAAGCTCTCACTATACATATACATTTTTGATTACATCACAATTCAGTTTACATTAATAACCTCACTACATATCACTCACACTCGTATTTATCTTCAACTTCATTCCAGTTTGAATCCAGCATCTGGGCAATCTGCAAAAATATAAACTAACGCAGTAAATTGAAAATAAAATATTTTTGCAATATAAAATAAAAGATGAATTTTGAAAATAATATTTGCCTCAGTTATTTGGGTTGTCCGTCATAATTTAAATTTGAATTCATCATACACGAACAACTTGTGACATACACAGTGTATTACTGTATATGCCATAAGGCCGTGCTCGCCAATATATAGACTTGATTGTTTTACAGGGACAGCAACGCACAGGTCAAACCTAAATGAAAAACCGGGTTCAACTCACGTGCAATAACATTGAAATTCAAAAATACGACACGAGCACAAGGTCAAATCCGAGTTTTGAAACTGGATTCAACACAAGTGAACATGACAAGAAATAGTTCAATATGAAATGATGAACATGCAGTCAACAAGTGATAACATACTTCAATGACCAAAGCATGGCCAATGCAAAATGCAGATACAAACTACAAAGAACATCAACAACTACAAAACTGCATGCACACGGCAACTACAAAGTGCAAAGGCCATGGTCAAGCCAACACAGCAACCATTAACTACAACAGGCCAGAGGTGAAAGCAATACACGACTGAAGTGATGAAGAGAATGTAAACAAGTCACAACCACTACAACAGTATGCACCAGTCCAGGCCGCAAGCAGATGCAAGCTAACTGGCAAATGAACAGAGGCAACAAGGTCAGAGAACCATGCAACAATGTGCACAGTTCAGAGCAGACATAACAGGTGAAGCATCACCAAATACTCAACTCAATGCATCAACAAAAGTCAAGACCGCAAATGAAATACAACTCACATGTATGCACCAGTAAACCATGCTTCACGATGAACTTGTGGTCATAAACACAGTGACATGCACAGATGTATTCAAGAACAGCATGAACAAGTCAATGACTACAAGATAACACATTACAACTGACTCAAAGCACAAAAGTGCACAGCAACCATCATGAGCTCAATGAAGACCACTAATATATGCAACATGAACATTTAAACCAGAATGCACAGTGGCAACCACAAAATGCAGACAAACTCAAAGCAAGCCGAGAACAAACACCAAGTGCAACTCAGTTTCAAAAGAATTAAAGTATGCCACAATAAAGACAGTAAAATGAACAATGCAAAGAAGGATGCAGTGAAGCATGTACATGAGTGGACTGGACTACAACTCGACCAAATGGCCAACATGATCAAGAAATATAACATGCAGTGCTGTGCAAACACAAGTGGAATGCAACAGTGAAGTTCAACATTATCAAAGAGCATATGGAAGGGTCAGACCAACAATGGAACAACAGTTCATATGAACAAGTGTACAAATGCAAAGACCAGTGATATAACTCAAGTGCACCACTGACAATATCAACAACTCAAATATCAAGCACATGAATTCGCAAATAAATTTCAGACTCAAAAAATCAACTACAAGCCCAATTGGCAACACAGCAGCAACATGTACACAGTAAACAAAGACCAAAGTGCATGAACACAGTGAAGACCACAAAGGCAGTGCAACAGTGGTGATGCAGTATCATAGTACATTTCAAGTTCATCAGTATATGACAGCAACCAGAGGCAACATCACACAATCGAAGATAACTACAGTACAAAATCAAATACCAACTATCCAAGTACAACATGAACACTATAGGCCGAGGTGAACAATGTAAGGGACGAAGCCGTGGAAGCATAGCAAAGCCAAAAATCGTCACAGTCAATATTGAACGAGTCAATAATCAAAACCGTGTCAACCAAGCCGTGGGAAGCAAGCATCACAAAATATATACGAAGTGACAAAGTCAGAATCAATCTCAATCGTTCAAGAATAATAAAGTGGCCGAGATGAAGAATTTGACAAATTCAAACAAAATTGATACGAACGAAATTATAGGAACTGGAATCCTATAAATTACCACAAATCATCATCGGCAATTGATTGAGTTCGAACAAGCCAAAATCAGAAAAGCAAAAGGATAAAATACATACCGAAATCACGAATCGAACTCGATCAAAATTGAAGAGCCGTGAGCAAAGCAAACAACATCGAAGCATATAATCAAACTTTATCGAGCGGCGCTTCAATTTTGCACAACCCTAATTTAAATCGCAAGGAGCAAAAGCAAATTACCAGAAGCCCTAATTCGCAAAGAGGAACAAAGAGGATCGGCCATACTTTCACAAAACAAAAGGAACGGGTTGAAGAAAAGAATAAGGGGCCGGCCTGTATTAATTTGGGCTTACTTTAAGGGTTTAAATTTAAATAGGGTTTTGTTATTTAAAATTGTTTTTAATTTGTATTTTCTTTTTAAACCGTTTTTAATTTTCTAGTCGTGTGACTAGGGGACAAACTACGGTGTGTAGTTTGGGAATTCGCAACTCGGTGGTTGAGTTGTGGTCAGGGTTTTGAGCGTAGAGTTAGATTAGTCAATAGCGGGTATAGCGAGTTTACGTGTGTAAGCGAGGGACTATCTAATTTCTAGTAGAAACCTTGGGGGCAGCACGTAGGCAGGGTTTTGCCGAAGCTGGGTAAATTCTGTGTTGTTCTGTTATTTATATTCTGCAATATCTGTGCTGCTATTCTGTGATCTGAATTTAATTTAATTCATAAGCTTCCGCGATTAATTTTTATAATTTACACTATCACCCTATTCACCCCCCCTCTAGGGTGAAATCGATCCTACAGTAGTAAATAACCTTTTTTTACATAATACTTTTATTTTTGAAATCGAAAATTGCCCTTTTATTTGTAGTTTTTTTTGCGAATTGATGGAGTTGTCCTTCCAGACTTCCCTTCCCCTGTCAAACCTTTACACATATCATCCATCCCCTACTTACTTTAAGCTTGTGTGGATTGGTGATGTGTCTTTGGGCTAGAAGTTTGTTAGGTGGGAAGATTTGATTCTGAAGCAGGAATACGCGGAATTGAGGTAGGAAACGCCTAAATTTAAATGGATAATGCCTTCTTTGATCCTGGAAAGCAACGGATTAATGGATTGCGCGGACATGTGAATAATACTACGCTGGTGGACTTTCATTTATCTGAGGATGGGTTGTATCGGCTACCCCTTATTTGCATAGTGCAGTGCTAGTGGGTTGACTGGCTTGGTGGGGGACACTACACCATAATTTTGAAGGGTAATTACTCATATGAATGTGTTCTGAGTCGCTCCTATTGGTAGAGGACCGTGCTACCTCCTTTGATTTGGCAGTGAAGTATTATGCATCATTGCATCATCCCTTGGACTTTTATGTCTATGGTAAGTACCTTTTAGGATTGCGACACCGCCTTACTATGTCAAGTTTGTAGTGCATCTTTATCACTTAAGCATCCATATTGGATTGTAGTGTAGTCCTACTAACTTAGTGTTAGTTGCAGTTTGTGCCGCATCCCTACTTAGATATTGTTATTCGAGTAGATATACCACGGTTCTAATTTGAGATGAATGTTAAGGCTGCAGATCAATTTCTATCATCCAGATTTCATTTCAACATGGGATTGCAGCTCAGCCAAAGATTGTAGAAATAGCGCAGTTTAAAGTGACCATGTAACAATATTTCGAATGGTTTGGATGTTGTGATCTGACTTTCCACCTGTGCAGTATGAGTTTTATGCTTCCAGAGTGTGCCAGCATATTTCGGTTGACGCGAACTTGATTTTGACAGGGATGTAATTGGTCATCTTTGCATGTTGGAGTGGCCTTTCCTATCAAAATTGGAGCAGTTTACGGGTGTAGCACAATTCTTCTTGTTTGGCTTGCTTTCGGTGACTTCGGCTGGCATTGATGCTGTGCGGATTGTCATACCAGGATCGGTTGCTTATACACTTAGGATTTTGGTGATCAAATGAGCCATAAAACATAAATATGACAATATGGCATGGCTTAGCTTTATCCGGTTTAGTTAATTAGTCCTGTGCATATTTGTTTGTTTAGTGTGTCATATTGCTTTATATTTGTTGGCCTTGCTATCTTTGCGCTTTAATGTGGTATATTGGCGTAGTTGTATTTTAAAAATACATGACCTACTCTTTGTCTCGGAGTGGTATCGTGTAATTGCTATGTTATTTGCTTTGACCCTATGTGGCTTATTTTGTGGTTTAGCTAGTCTATTTTGTATAAGTGGGCTGCTATACTTTTGGCTTGGACCTCCTTAGTTTTACTTCACGATTCACTGCTTGACTAATCTGCATATTATACTACATGACTCGAAAAACGGGTGCAACACTATATATGCACTAACATTCAAAAAAGATGTAGGATGAATAGGAGCATGATAACCAATATAAATCTAGCATAATGCAATAAATACGACCAATGCACCTTATATGAATGCAAAGATATGGCATAATAGGATGATGGATAACAACCTTAGTATGAAACTGGCAGTTCTATATGTATGCAATTTTAGTGACATAAGAAATAATTATAATATAACATCTAATAATTATAGCATTCAATTCCGAACATCCTATCTAGGTATCCATATCCAACTCCTAGCAAATCACATCAACTAAAAGAATGTACTGGTAAAGAGTTCGTAATGAGAAGCCCATATCTTCCCCTAAGGCTCCCGTGTACCCTCTAACGGATCGTTTATCCATTGCACCTTAACTAGCTTGATTTCTTTATTCCACAACCTTCGGATCCCATACTCTACTATCCTTGTAGGTCCTTTTGATGAACTTGCTTCAGCTTCTAACTCGACATCCTCCAACTTACTACGCTCTACAACTATAGCTGAGCCACGTATTCATTGTTTCAAATGCGACACATAAAATACATTATGAACTCTAGCCAATTACTCTGGTAAATCTACTTTATAAACTAATACCCTAATATGCTCCAGCACTTTAAACGGTCCAATAATTCTTGGCGCCAACTTGCCTGAGCTTCCAAACTTTGTCACATGTTTAAGAGGAGATATTTCCACAAAGAAAAGATCAACAACTTCAAATTCCAATGCTTATCGCCTTTTGTTAGCATATGACTTCTGTCTGTCCTGGGCCATCTTTATCCTTTTCCTTACCAACTCAACTTTCCCTGATGTATCCCTTATTATATATGGTCCATGTATTACCTTATCTGTCAACTCCTACCAACATGAAGGTGGTTTACATGGCCTTCTGTGAAATGCTTCGAACGGTACCATCCCAATACTAGTTTGATAACTGTTATTATATATGAATTCCACTAATGAAAAATGGTCTTCCAAAGCACCTCCAAAATCTAGAATGCATGCTCTTAATAAATCTTCTAACGCTTTATTCACCCTCTCTATCTTTCCTTCCATTTGTGGATGATAAGCCATACTCAAACTTAATTTCGTACCCAAGCTATACCGTAGACTTCTCCAGAACTCACTCGTGAAAAGTGGGTCTCGATCACTCACAATATTCACAGGTATTCCATGCAATCTCACCACCTCCTTAATATACAATGTAGCCAAAGATAATGCCATCCTTGTGCTCTACAAAATGTGTGATGACCCGTATTTTACATATCGGAGGATCGTAAAATAATTTTTGATTCATTTTGGTCATAAGATTCTGATATTTTGTGATATGGTTGCCAAGGATGTTTTACACCCTAAATTTCTATGCAACCATTTTCCCCCTAGAGATCTTACTTTGGCTATAACTTTTGATAGAAGCCGAATCAGATGCTCTAACCTATTTCATTGCTTAGGGAAGATGGTTTACCATTCTATAGAATGGTTATATAGGAAAATAAAATATGTGATTAGGAAGTTATAGCAGTTTAAAGTTTTAAAATCTACTAGTTAGAATTAGAAGGGGATTAATGAGATGAAGTAGCAAGCCCATTAGTCTAATCAGGTTTGGCTGCAAATATAAGGTATGAGAGTCCATTTGAAAGTTTATCTCTCATTTCAAACCAGCCACAAACCCTAACTTCTCTTTAATTCTCCATTCATCTCATTGGATTTCATCTTAAATCATTTCTAGTTACAAATTTGAGGCTAGATCTTCAACGAGGGGCTTGATTTCATCATTTTGATTGCATCTTCACCCAATTTGTCACTGTTTAGATTGGAGCTTCATCATATTTCGAAGATTTATTAGATTTTGTGAGTGATGATTATCTATCACTAGTCGATGATGGATTATATTTGTAATTAGGTAATTATAGGTTAGAATTGTGAAATTAAGCTATAAATTGATTAGAATTAGATAATTTTAGATCTATAAAATCTAGATTCCCCTAATTAAACGTGTAACTGGGATTAGATCATTGGCTAGTGTCATTTGTGTATGTTTGGTAATGAAATTATATGTGTAAGATTAGATCTATGTTAAAATTGTGATGGTAGATTGAATAAGATGATTTATATGTTCATATTGGATGTAATTGAATGATTTTCTATGTTTGATTCGCTGTTATGTTTGAATTGCTTGCTATGCTTGATTCGTTTGCTAGTGTTATTCTTGTTTTAGGACTTAGATTGGTGATCAGAGCATATCAGAAGTAAAGTTCATCGGAATTGCACGAAACATGGACGTTAGGCTCTATAGCATGTCAGGTGGAAGTCTTTTGAATTGCAGCATAATTGGAGCTTAGTATTTGGATCGGCACCGATCCGATAGGATCAGATTGGTGTTGATCTGAATTTTGAGCTCCAATTGAGGAGCGATTCATATGGGGAATATAACATGGGTTTTAGAGTTTCTTTATGAAGTTGGATCAGAGGATAGGCCAACTATTAAAGATTTGATGGATCGTCTTTGTTAGATCGGCTATGGTGCATATAAGAGAAGATCTGAAGGCTAAGAAGGATGGCTGATGGTCTATGGCATCTAGAGGGAGTGCACTAGAGGCTGGAGGAGAAATGGAGTCCAAATCGGCTAAGTATTTGGATCGGCACCGATCTAATTGGATTGAATCAGTACCGATTCAAATTGTTGGCTCCAATGGTGATGCGATCTGGATTAGAGACTTTGGGGTTTTGTGGATCATGTTGGAAGTTATGGCTCGTTCATTTCTTCTATGGTTTAGAAGTGATAACATAATGAAGTTTCAGCTCTTCGATCGGGGTCTTGGATAAGGATAGGATCGAAGGAGTTGATAGACAGCTCGGGATGGAATAAGGCTATGGTATAATGGACCGGGTTGAGTGGCAGGACTCATGCCCAGAAATGGATTGGAGTTGTGAAAGCTCTGAATATTTGGGAGTTCCAAGGAATTGTTAATAATTCAGAGTGTTCTGGTTGTGTTCAAGTAAAGGTACCATATCAGGGGCACCCGAGGGCTGGTCACCAGTGGTGTATCCTAGACGGCTCCAAGTAGGTCTAGTGTTAGATGGTATGGAGGTATTATAGGAGACAACCGTATGGGTTTGGACTTAAAGATACTGTGGAACACAATCGAGAACTGGGATTTCCATTGGTCTTTGGCAAGCGAGGATTGGGCCATATAAGTCATATATTCAAGGTTTTAGAAGATGATAACTAGGTTTTGGTTGGTGGATGTTATTGTTGCTATGATTGCTATGTTTGCTATTTCTTTTGGGTAGGCTATAATCTATAGGAATGCCGGAGAAGGGACTGGGAATAAGGTCAATGGAGGAGCTGCTTAGATTCTTCTATCCTATTCTATTACAATATCTTATTATCATTTGTTTGAGTAGATTATTATATCTTATTATTATGTGATAACTCTTTGGTTGTATGGACAAGTCAGGTATGGATTATTGTACCTACCTAGTATCATATTTTCTGGTTTAGCTTTTGATAGTCATTTACCGCTCACACCAAAGTGTTATCTGACCCAAGGTTTTATGTTTCCTCTTATCAACTTTGGTACTCTTAAATGAGTAGACTAGATGATAGGTTTGGGGTCGCAGTTGTTGCACAAAGACAAGCATAGAGAAGCTATGGCGTATTACACCATATTTATAGTTTCTAATGTCTATTTTTATGTACTCTAAGGGACGTAGTAAGGAAATGTTGTATTGAGATATTATGACATTTGTACCATAACCCATGATTTAGTGGAGATGTTATTCTCATTTGTTATGGCTCACTATAATATGTTGCATATTTTCTGTATTATATTTTATCCATATGTTATGAGATATGCAACAGATTTCTGCTTTAAATTTCAACTTTGATGATCGTTCCATATTAGCCTGGCATGATTACAACGCTCTTTTAGATCATTGATGTGTGGTGGTATAGGGTGGTCATCATAAAATGAAATGTGCACTCTTCGTCAATTGATCCACATAACTCATATAATCTCATTACCCCTTCTACTCCTTGGCAATCCATCTATGAAATCCATCGAAACACTTTCCCATTTCTACTATGGAACTTCTAAGGGCATTAGAAATTCACTCATTTTTCTCTACTCCACCTTAACTCTCTGACAGGTGAGACATCTTGCCACATACCTCGCCACATCACTCTTTATCCATGGCCAAAAATAAATTCTTTTCGTATCCTTATACATTTTATCACCACCGGGATGAATAATTGTCTTGGAATGATGACATTCTGCTAACACCTAATCTATGAGTTCCCTCAACTTTGGCACACATAACCTTCCATCTTGCCTCAAGTATCCTTTCTCATCTTTTGCATATTGCTCCAAATGACTTCAACTCTCACCTTTCTCTAGCTGATCCATAATCTTAACCAACTTTGCATCTTTACTTTGATTCATACCAATCCTATCAACTTTTGTTGGCCTAACCTCTAAAATTGCCGATAATCCTGTGGTAATATCGGTCGGTGGTCGAAAATCAAATCCAGAAATATACTCCAATTGTCTCATTTCTAACATTATAGCATTCAACGTCACATGCTTCCTACTTAGTGCATCTACCACAACATTACCCTTTCTAGGAGTATAAGCAGTACTAAAATCATAAGACTCTAAGAATTCCATCCACCTTTGTTGTCTTAAGTTTAAATCCTTCTCTAAAAACAAATACTTCAACAACTTGTGGTCTGTATATCATTCAAATCTCTCTTCGAATAAATAGTGTCTCTATTACTTCAAAGAAAATAAAATTGTAGCTAATTCCCAATTATATGTAGGGTAATTATTCTCATGGGTCATTAACCGTCGCTAGCCTTCCTCCATCAAGACAACACCCGGGCCGGTACCGAAAGCTTCAGTATAAATGATAAATGGTTTGGTACCATCAGGGATAACCAAAACAAGTGCACTCATCAAATACTCTTTTAATCTGATACACATTGCTTCATATTCCACATTCTAAACATAAACCATATTCTTCTTCGCAAACTTCATCAATGGTGCAGATATCTTCACAAAGTCCTTTACAAATTTTTAATAGTAACCTGCTAATCTCAATAAACTATGTACTTTTTAAGTTTTAGAAATTTCCAATCTTTAATGCCACTTTTCCTAGGTCTACTGCCAAACCATACCCAGATACAACATGTCCTAGAAATCGTACTTCATTCCTCCATAAATGGCATTTCAAAAATTTAGCTTTCAACTATTTCTTTCTTAGTACATCCAGTTCTTCATGTAAATATGACTCACATTCCTTCTTGTCTCTACACAACACTAGGATATCATCAAAAAATACAATGCAAATTTATTCAGTTGCTTCCGAAAGATCATACTCATCAAATCAACAAAATAAGCTAGGGCATTAGTCAGCCTAAATGGCATCACAACCCACTCAAGCAATCCATCCAGAGTATGAAAAGTGGACTTTGGAATGTTATCCTCTGCAACTCTCAACTAATGAAATCCTATAATAAGATCAAGCTGCAAGAAAACTTTTTCCCAGACAAGTTGATCGAAAACATCACCAATATGAGGCTACAGATAACGGTTTTTCTTCATCAACTTATTCAATTCTCAATAATCAATGCAAAGTCTTAGGGTACGTCTACCTTAGTAGCAAAAACAACAGGTGCTCCCCATTGTAAAATACTTCACTTAATAAATTCTTTATGTAACAATTTTGAAACCTATTTACCATATTCTCTTCTCTCCTTTAGAGCCATATGTCATAAAGCCATTACCATCGGCCTAGCGTTTTTCTTGAGGTCAATCCTAAACTTGATTTCTCTACCAGGAGGAAGTGTGGAAACCTCGGCAAATACGTTTGGAAAATATTAAACTACGGAAAAAAATGCAAACCAATCTAACGAATATAAGTATGACTTCATCATGGAAACATCTGTCTCACACAAAACTTTTAAATCAGTTTTCCCATAACTACTTAAGAAAACAATCCTCCTATCGCAATCTAAAATTGCTCCATACCGGGTCATCCAATCCATTCCTAAAATCAATCCATATCCCACAAAGCTAAGGACACCCACATCATAATTTAATTATAAACCACTTATAACCAACTTAAGGTTATGGAAAATGGCCGACAAATACATCGATCCCCTAACAGGATTCTACATAGAAATTACTTCAGGTACAATGTTGGGGACTATCACTAGTCTTTCCACTAATGCATTAGCTACGAATGAATGTGATGTACCGGTATCAAATAAACTCTTGTAGGTAAATCAGATAGTAATGCACCTTCCATAGCTGACTTCCACTTCTCTTGGGCTTTTGGTGCAATCCTGGCAATGGATAGAGCTTCCAATGCATAAGATTTAACAAACTGGCCCTTTTTTTAAATGTTGGACAATCCATATCATAATGCCTCATTTGGTTACAATTATAGCACTTAACCTCTTTCAACCTTTCATTTTGTCTCGACTGCTCTTGCGATCCCGATGGTTTCAACCTATATTCCTTTGCTTAATGTTTTATCTTTTCACACTGATGGCACTTCGTTCCCTTTTGAAGGTCCACCCTACAGTTCGTGGCTATATGTCCTACTTTTTACATTTCCTACACATAGTAACCTACTACTTATTCTGTACACTTTGCGATTCTTCATTCTTGCACATATTCTGATCTCCACTTAATACTTACTCCTTAATAACATTTCCACTCATAGTATTCCATAAGGCACCTTCAACCAATTTCTCAAAATTCACCCCCAATGGTATGAATTTCAAATCCAACTTCTTCTATGGGGGATTGAATCCCCTAGCAAATTTTTCGTCCTTTTTCTCCTAGGTACCAATCAATTCGAATTCCACTAACTCGTTAAATTTGTTCATATACTCATTTATAGTCATATCTCCTTTCTTAAGCCAAATAAACTCCTCAGGTATTGTTTCTTTCCGAAAAAGAATTTTATCTCTAAATTTCTTTTGAATATCACTCAAATTACAGTATTTCCACCGTCTTGGCTATAACAATTTCCCACCAATTTGATGTGCCTTCTTGTAGGTGCAAACTGCCTTTTAGTTGCATCACATGTTCCCAATAGCCCAAATATCTTCTCATAGTTAGTTAGCAATGTCTTAGTTGCTGTATATGATTATGTTCCATTGTACAACTTTTCAAGTAAGTTGGAAAACCTTGGCAGAGCTTCGTGAAGTCAACGTTACATGGTGGAACAGCAACCACGGCTTTGGCTGTAGCAACTGGCTAGTCTGAGCAGTTGCTTGGAGATATCTGCGGAACCAAATGGGTATGTTCACCCTAGTAACCTCAAGGACATCCACTCGGGTATTAGCACCCACTTTAATATTATCCCTACCAGCCCTATTTCAGTTCCCTTTAAATCATTCATGCTTCAGTTATCTATAAATGAGATTTGTTAATGACTCCTTAGTAGATAACTAGATAATCAAAGACTAGAATAGGCCACGGTGTATTTATAAATATTAAATTTAGCTCTTATATGTTATATATTTTATAAAAGATACAAATACGCTCTCTCTATACATTCCTAGTCATATAACCTATATCTGATGCCAAATGTAACAACCTGCTATTTCAGAACCCCATAACTACACAACAAAGTTCCAAAATGGCAAGTTGTTGAAGGATAATACATATGATATACATAGAGAGAGCATAAGGTAAAAGCTAAACTTACTAATAACTTTCAAAATATCATAGTAGATGGTAAAACTAGTACCTCATATCATAAAAATACCGATTTGCAAATTCTGATACCAATATATAGGTCTATACAATCCAAATCCAATCAACACCACACATTATCACATTAGTCTTCAATTCACACTTTATTTAAAATATATAAAACTTCATATCCAGATCCATCACATTTCCAAACTCCATCAACCTAAAGAATATAGAAAGGAAAATATAGGAGTTGGCCAGACACATGTTTGCATAAGGAAACAAAGCTAATACAGGTATACTACTATGATAGTGCTAACTTGATTTAAGTCTAAGTATAATATTTTTATGGATCTACCTACACCACGCTATAGAATAGTATATACCATCTAAATACTCTTAAATGTAATCTGGTCTTGCCCCTAATAGTAAATTACACATCCATGACTATCCAGCCCCACCATGTGCGATAAATGATAGTCATGCATCGGAATCATGCCTGGTCCAACCGTGTGGGCTACAGGTCGACTGTTTTCTACATCATAATACTCCTATAACTACCTCGATGCTCTAAAGGAGAATGCCACATCAATACCATGAATCAAGGACCCACCGCGTGCACTGCAAGATTAAGGTATTCATATTACTAACTAGAAACGTATACTATTTCAAACTATGACGTCCAAAGTCATACTCACCATATTCAATCAAATCATTTCCTTCTAAGTCTTACATATTCGCCCATTTTCCTAAATTAATATATACACCTTCGTGCTTCATCTCTATCAAGCTATAACCCCAATTGAGTCTTGTATTCGACAATCACATAAAAAAACAAACATCTACAATAATACATCTTTTGTACTATTAGTTTATATATACAAGAAGTAGTTAACCAAACCATAAAAGTGTCAAGCAAACCTTCAGGGTTCACCATGCAAAAGGTCAAAGCAACATACTTTGGTTCGAGCTTTTAAATAGCCTATAATACCCAATTTGGCTTATCCATCGATGGACCGGTATGCACCGCCGATGCATCGGTGCATGAGATAGATATGGGAGTTTTCCTTTTATTTTGACTTCTTTGTTCTAGATTTGAGTTGTACTTCATTTTTTGGATTTTGATGACTCCACATTGTAAATATATGTTTTCAAGTGTTTTCCTATAGCCATTATACATTTCCAGACATCAATTTGGTATTTAATTTAGTTTACAATTCGAATTAGAATAAAACTAGGTTTTTATAGTTTTTCTGGAAATGATCTTCATCATTTCTTAGTTTCAAAGATCGGTTTAGATTTATACACATATCATAAAATTCCCAATTTTAGCCCTAAAACATCTTATAGCATTGTCAAAACGCTATACAAGTATCGGATAAACCACACTCACTCAAATCTAGCCAAAGAAACTTGAACTTCTCTGATGTCCGAAAACTTTAGAAATTTCAACCATCGAATTAGCCCTTAGTCTTTTCTCCAGGTGATAGAGAACTCCCCGATGATTCGATTGCAACTAGTCTTGTAAAATTTTGTTGAGATTTGTGATTTTGGTGTTTGGTTGATTGAAGACGAAGAAGATGGAATCGGTAAGTTTTGAAAATGATAAGTAACAAAAATGAGAAAATGAATATAGTACACTCTTAATAGACTATTAGGAGGGAAATCTGAAACTGTGGTTGATTCAAATTATGGGCCTGGCTTAACGCGGCCCAAAACCAAACCTATTAAATTAAAACTTTATTATCTCACTCATACAATGCCCAGTTTGGACAAGTGAATACTCCATCTTGACCCCAAAAAATGAGAGCTATGCAATGGTATGACCCCCGTTAGCTAATTTAATTATGTGTAAAATTACTATTTTCCATGTATTAAAATTTTTCAAATTACCCTCCAATTAAATTCAAAATTTATTTACTATCAATTATAATAATTATTTAAGTTATATATGAAATTTTAGGGTATTTCATGTATTGTCCTTGTATAGATTAATTTTTCAAAAAGCTTATTAAATACTTAATTGTACTTAATGCCCTTCTTAAATATATACCCATATCGTATTTTAATATGTACATATATAATTTTTATATATACATCCAATTAATTACGAATAACACATAAAATATCAAATAAACTAATAACCAATATTTCTTAAATATTAATCTATTTTAGTAATTTGTAATACTTTATAAACTAATTAAATCATGCGGTATTTCGGAGAATTCAAAAAACATTTGTATAACCCAAAGGCTTGAATTCAATCAGCGATTAATATTGAACAATTCAGATATTAACGTTCATATGTCACCTTTGCTAGTAGTGTGACAATTTGGCCAAATTCATTGTTTATAGGTCTTTTGGATAAAATCATAAATCATATTTTATATTATATTAAGCGGTATCAATAAGGATTACAATTTACATGTGTTCTCTTTGTCAACATTATATCACTTTAGGATGTATAAAATTCGATAATGGTCAAAACTTTAATATTGTCCATATTCAACTTGATTAGCCCAAAAACAAACTCATTGGTTCAATAATAACATTTATTATTGATCGTTATACTCTGGTAGAGATTTTGAATTTGAGTTGATTTCATTTGACAGTGATACTAACCTCATACAACTAATGAGGAGAATTTCCTATTAGTTAGTGCTTCACTTTCAATGCATCAACTCAGGTCCAAATATAATCACTCGATGGATCGTCATTTCATGATTTATGTAACGATCCTGTTCTACATATTGGAGGATCGCAGAATATTTATATTGTTTCCATATGAGGTTGAATGATTCTTATATTTTGGAAAATGACTCTTAAGGTCATTTTACACATACATGGTTTATGGGAAATTTCTATATGACCATTTTGACTTATAAATCTTATATGACTATAAAATTTGACAGGAGCTGAGTAAGGCCTAAAACCATTTCCATTAGATCTGGATGATGATTTTTCTTTTCCTAGAATGGTTATATTAAGAAAATGGACTAACCCATTGAGAATTATGCTTGTTTGAAGTTTTCTTTGATTTTGAGCAGCTTAAGTGGGCAATTAGGGTCACTAACTTGGAGGCTCATAACCTATTTCGGTTTTGGGGTAAGTGAAGGCTGATAGGATCTCATCCAACTTCCAAAAATAGTTAAAATCTTCCACTAACCCCCATTAGCCAAAATTCCACCCTAAAACATACTTTACATGGCCAAATTACACCATTAAGAAAAGATTAGCATTGTTAGCACTTGAGATTAGAGTTTGTTACAAGAAAAGCCTTGAGTTTTATGCCTTCTAATGTTCATTGGAGGATTTGGGCTTTGATTTGGATTAAGGTTAGTGATTAGATCTCTTACTTACTAATTAGGCCATTATACATCCTAAATGATGTTTTAAAAATTATTTAAATATACTAAAAAGGTTTTCAGACCATATTACACCATATATGTGAATTTTAGACGATTTGGAGTTAATTTGTAAAAACGTTTTCTTGTGGATTCCTCACCATGTTCTTATGGATCCCTAACATTCATCTTAAATTTAGATCTCTTAAAAATAATATATTTGGATATTTTTCTATTGTTAATGCTTATCTATGATGAGTATATGATTTCTCTTTGGTTGAATGGTTGAAAACGCTGATCGAATGGCGATTTAATTAGGGAGATGCTATTGGTTAATGATGATCCTTATGGATTGATGAAGATCCATAAACTTTACCCTAAATAGGATGTGATCGATGAAAGACAATAAGGAAGGCCTCATAAGGTTGCATACCAAGTTTGAAGCTAATTGTAATTTGTATGGTCAAGATATCGGTATGCAAAGCACGGATCAATAGAGGTCAAAGGCATGGATTGGTCGGAATTCAAAGGCATTGATCGGTGAGACTCAATAGCATGGATTGGTGGACTAACTTAGAGTATGCATTGGGGTATGGATATATGGAAGCAAGAGGGTGGAGCCAACATCACATGATTTTGGGTAAGTATGAGTTTGACCTATGGATTGGTGTCGATCCATAAGGGTTAACCCATTCGACACATTAATTGTTTTGGAGGATGGTGGAGTAATTTAGAGCTAAAAAATGAAGTATGGGATCAGTCTCTATGGATCGACATCGATCCATGGGAATCAACCCAATCAAGGCACGATCTATAGGGGAGCATAAGGCGTGTGTAGGAGTTCATGTGTGAAGTGTGGGATTGGTAGCGACGGTTTCGTGGCCATAGATCGATAGGGATGGTTCGATCTTCATGGGTCGATACCTATCCATGGGTTTTGCCCCAAATTTGGTGAGATCGGTATGGAGTGACAAGGAAGGTCACATAAGGCTACGTTCAGAATTTTAGATCGTTAGGAGTTCGTATGCTCGAGTTATGTTCATTTGATAATGGATAGCTATACTCTGAGAGGCAGAGTAGGGGACAAAAAGTCGGATTAAGAGGATTATTGAGGCGGGTTAGGGGACGCATCATGATACTTTGTGACATATGACGGCTGTCTAGAATAGTTCTCGACTGTGGCAACTTCAGATGAGAGTTATATGGATAGTTCCAAGGTGAGCTCTAATATGGATGAAATGTGCAAAAGGATCATTGATATTTGTAGGTTTCAAAGTGTACTCATAAAGAAGTGGTGTGTAAGGACGTTCATTTGGGTTATGATGTGCCCTAGATCAAATGGCGACCAGGTCCATTTATCTTGGACTATTATGATGTGTAATCTTTTTTCTAGCCTTCTGAGTGGCATGGATTCGAGTAACAAGAGACCTAGATGTTGAGTAGTCCTAGCTATATGATGGGGTCTTATGAGTATAATATATCCAATGCACCGATCGAGTGAATGAGAAGATGGATGATGGATGCCATGTTTGTTTGATAATGTCGCACGATGTAGATATTACCGATGCCGATAGCTTCACACCCATAGTATTTTGACATGTAGCATACCCATGAAGACTATCATAGAGTAGCGTATATCTTTTATATGAGCTAACTCTACGGATGTAGGGACAGGTCATGTATGGTTTCCATACCATTTGTCCTAATATATTGATTTTATAGTATGTGAGATTCTACTACTCACACTATGCTATTATCTAACCTAGGTTTTTATGCTTTGCTTCCTATTACTCTGATATTCTTAAACAAGTAGATTAGGGATATTGGGTCTGGTGAGCATATGAAGCTGGACAGGTGGTGAACAGGAGGCGTTTCTCTCGTATTGTTATATGGACTCATTTGTTATTCTATTGTACAACATTATAGAGCTTGCTAGTGCCTTACAATTTAGAGATGATTATTTATAAGTTATTATTTGATGTACAACTCTATCACACATGCCATTTACTCTATGGATCTATAAACTATAATGCTATGATACATCCAATTGTTTAATATCTTGCCTGTTTTATGTCAGAGATGTTTACTATTACATTTTACTTGACACGATGTGAGATATACAACAGATTATGTGTTGCTTATTTACGTTATAACCATTGATGATCGCCCAGCATTAACCAAACACAGCTATAGCACACTACACAAGTATATAGGATGTCGGCAGTGTAGGTCAGTCATCACATTTTGTATCAGATCTTAGGTTGCATTATTTAACCAAAGGGATACTAGGATCCGATAAAGGTAGGGTTGGAGTTCTTGTCTTGGACTAGATCGAGAGAGTGTGTACATATATACAATAACACGTACTTGTTATATTTTTTGGTTTTCAAAAGTATATTATAGTGTACATAGTATATAAGTCACACTACACATACGAGTACTATTTATGAAGAATTCCTTATTGAGAGACTAATCATCCATATTGCAAACTGAACGATAAGTCGCCATAATAGGAATGATCTAGGAACTCCATCTCTAGAGTCGAGGAGGAAGCAAATTGGGAGCTGCTAATCCCAATTTGCAGAACATGATTAAAACTAGGACGAGGAACATGCTGCGCAATGCTTAAGTAGCCGCTCCAAATGTTGCTGATGGTAGTGCTCCAATGCAGCCACCCATAGCCGATTTCGCTAAGATGAACAAGGACTTCTCTATTCTAGGTGGAAATCGTTCTAAGGAACAGAGTTGGCGATGGACGTGCATGATTGGCTTGATATCTAAGAAAGGATTTTTGATGACTTAGAGCTGGATGATGCTATAAAATAATGATTGGCTTCTCGAAAGCTTCAAGGGTGAGCCATGAACTAGTGTAATGGAGTAAGGGTGACCACTCCCGAGGATCAGTTCACTTGAGACTGGTCCAAAGTCAGATTTGAGGAGAAATTTATTCCTGTAGCTCAAAAGTCAGTTATATTATGTAAGTTTGTGGATCTAAAACAAAGGGATATGACAGTCTCTGAGTATGTTGCTAAGTTCGATGCTCTATCGAAATATGGGATATCCTTCATCGACACTCCATTAAAGAAGAATGAGAAATTTAATATTGGCTTAGACAACTAATTAGGGGAGTGACTCGTAGTCCATATTAACAACACTTTTGGGACGATAGTCGAGAAGGCTCTAAGGCATGAAAGTCTATATCCGAAATCGAAAGCTATCATTCCCAAAGAAGAGTCGAAGCCCCAATCAGATGGGGGAGGCAAGATGCTAGGGATCAACTAGAGGAAGCTCCAAAATGCAGATGGCGAAAAGAAGAAATTTAAGCTAGGACTGACTAGCTACGACTATGGAGAGAAAGGTCGCTATGTTAGAGGCTGCAATGGTGAGGGTAAGAAATGCTACAAAACAAGCTTCGGAAAATTTAAAAGAACTATCTAGAGCCACTAAAATAGAAGGCGATGGTGACAGCATATGCTATCAATGTCGTTCAATTGTATTTAATGCTCCATCGGTAAAAGAGAAGGGGAAATGCATAGTTATTCAAGGTACGCTTTCTATTTGTAATGCTTCTATAGGATTTTTATTTGATACCTGAGCTTCGCACCCCTTCATATCTAGTGTATTGGTAGACAAGTTAGGATTAGAACCTGTAATAGTCGATCGACCTTTGATTTTGACGAACCCTATTAGAGTCTCCACTAGCATATGTATGGTTTGTCGTGGTTTGGTCTTATCGAGTCATGGATGTTTTTATGATTGTGATTGTTTTGTTGGGTTTGGTGTCATTGTGTAGTTGGATTGGCTTCATAGATACGGAGTGATGATGGATTGTGAGAAGTCATTGGTGATGACAAGTGTAGATGATGGGCGATCAGTAGTGTTAGGCTGCCTTCTAGATGATGAGGTAATGGTTAGCTTTCTATATTCACTCGATATTTCACATGGTGAGTTGTCATCAGTGTTATTGCTAGGGGTATCTGGACATATTTGAGCAGGTGACCAAACGTCCTTCACATAGAGAGATTGAGTTTCATATTGATTTAGTTAAAAATGCCAAACCGACAGCGATGTTGTTGAGGAAGAGGACACATAGAGAGCAGAGAGAGATTGGGGTGCAAGTAAATGACCTTTTGCAAAAGGGTTCATTTGCATAAGTATATCTAAGTGGGGAGCACCAATAGTATTCACCACGAAGGAGGACGGCTCCCTTAGATTATGTACTGATTAGTGAGCTGCATAAAGTGATGAAGAAGAACAAGTACTTAATCCCACGTACTGATGGCTTGTTCGATCATCTTTATGGTTATAGAGTATTTTCTTGGTTGGAACTTGCGATGGGATTTCACCAATTGAGAGTGGAAAAAAGAGTGTGTCGATTACTGCATTACGTACATCGTCTGGTTTATATGAGTGGTTGGTTATGCCGCTCGGGCTAATCAATGCATCGACATACTTTGTTAATCTCATGAACCGTGTCTTCAAGGGTCAGCTAAAAAAATTCATGCTTATGTTCGTTAAGGATACTCTATTCTATTCGCGGACAGAGGAAGAGCATAAGATACATTAAAGGATTGTATTAGAGACGTTGAGAGAGCATGGAGTAAAGGCGAAGTTTTCTAAATGTCACTTGTGGAGGAGAGAATGTGACTCTTAGGTCATGTTGTTTCTGAGCAGGGCATTACCGCTGATCCTGCAAAAGTTGTAGCAGTCCAAGATTGGATTAGACCGAAAAATACTATAGACACGAGAAGTTTCTTTGGGTTAACTACGTGATTCATCTAAAACTTCTCCACGATAGTAGCACCTTCGACTCGCTTGAAAAAAAAGAATCAGACTTTTACTTAAGATGTGAGATATGAACAGGTATTTGTGAGTTTAAAGGAGAGATTGATGAGTGCACTAGTATTGAGTATTCCAAGTGAAAATGAGGAGATGTTAGTATACACTGATGCTTGTGGTACCGTAAAGGATGCAGTATTGATGTAGAGAGATAAGGTTGTTGCATATGCTAGTTGACAGCTGAAGCTACATGAGAAGAAATACTTGACCCATGATTTAGAATTAGCAGCAATTGTGTTTGTGCTGAAGAGTTGGAGGCACCATATTTTAGGAGAGAGGTTTGAGCTATTCACTGACCATGAATCATTGAAGTTCCTCTTTTTGCAGAAGGATCTTATCATTCGTCAATAGTGATGAATTGTGTTCCTAGCCTCATTTCAGTTTGATACTACATATACACCCGGGAAAGGTAATGTAGTTACTGATGCCTTATAGGAGACATGTCATCTTGAGAGCTATGTTTCTAGAGTGGACACAGCTAGAGTATATTGCTGGTTATGATTTCCGACTGAGGTGCACGCTAGAGCTAGAGATGTTGACGAGCTTGACTATCAAACCTACACTTATTGAGCGGATTGGTACTAGTCAAAGGCGTGATGCCAAATTAGTCGAGATCATTTCTAAGATTAAAGCGGGAGTAGAGTCCGAGGACATGAGAAACGATGGACTTGATCAAGATGGTTGGCTCCATAAAGATGGAAGATTGTTCCTGATGTCGATGGGTTGAGGAATGAAGTGCTCATAGAGTGCCATCATTTGAGATTGATGATTCCTCCTACCAGTAATAAAATGTACCGTGATATGAGCCTGGCCTTCTTTTGGGAAGGGATGAAGAAAGATGTTGGAACATTCATCTCTAAATGCATGAACTGCTAGTTGGTTAAGGCAAAACAGAAGAAACCTAGTAGTCTGATGCAACCGCTAGAAGTTCCTGAATGGAAATAGGAACAAGTATCAATGGATTTCATCGATGGACTGCCAAGGAGTCAAGTAGCATACGATTGGGTCATAGTTGATTAGTTGACCAAGAGCGCTAGATTTACACCCATTAAGTAAAGTAGAACTTTAGCCAAAATGGCTAACTTGAATGTGAAATGGATCGTATGATTCCATAATGTGCCAAAGAGCATTTTGAGAGACCGAGACCTATTGTTCAATAGTAGGTTTTGAAAGAGCTTACAAGAGGCGTTAGGAACAGAGCTGCATCTCAGCATAGCTTATCACCCTCAAACTGAAGGAAAAACAGAGAGAGTGAATCGAACCTTAGAGGATCTCTTTTAGGCTTGCATACTAGACTTTGGAGGCTTATAGGATGATCACTTCCACCTGGTTGAATTCGCATACAGCAATAGTTATTAGTCTAGCATCAGTATGACACTATTTAAGGAATATATGACCGATCATGCAAAGCTCCTTCTTGTTGGAGGGAAGCGAACGAGAAACTGATATTGGGGTTACATATGGTTAAAGAAACATCAAAAAAGATCGAGATCATTTGACAACGGATGAAAGCTGCCCAAGATAGGAAAAAAAGTTACACTGATAAGAGATGTCGAGATTTAGAGTTCTCTATCGATGACATGGTATTTGTCAAGTCTCTCCATAGAAGATTGTCATTAGGTTCGTTAGTAAAGGGAAGTTGGCACCAAGATTTGTTGGTCCTTTTTCGATATTAAGAGCATTGGGAATCTTGCTTATAAAATTGACTTACCTAAAAGAATGGCGGGAGTGCACAATGTCTTCCATGTCTCTTATTTATGGAAATTTATGAATAACTCAGGCGTAATTAATCCACCAGATCAAGTATATGGTATCGAGATTCAACCAAAAGCTTTGTGACCTAATGGCCAATTCATATCGTCGGATGTGACATGAAGCAGTTTAGGAGGAAAACGTTGAAGTTGGTAAAGGTTCAATGGAGTGATAGTGAAAGCGATTAAACTTGGGAGATCGGGGAGAGCATGTGGAAGGCATATCCAGAGCTCTTTACTAGTGAGATTTCCTATTTATCGCTTTTACTTTCACTTATGATATCATGATATGTACCATGGCATAGTATCCTGCATGCTAGGATAGACTTACATATTTTCTTATTCCTTTGTTGTTATGTATGTGTGTCTGATGTATGATGGTTTCCTATGCTTGTATATGAATGTTAGGTAAGAAGGATGACCCTATTGACTTGGTTATAGAATTTTAGGGGAAAAATTCCTTAAGTTGGTAGAATTGAACGATCTGTATTCTATGTATTGGAGGATCGTAGAATATTTGTATTATTTTCACATAAGGTCATATGATTCTAATATTTTAGGAAATGACTCTTAAGGATATTTTCCACTACATGATTTTTGGAAAATTTCTACGTGATCATTTTGACCCTGTAAATATTATACGGACTATAATTTTTGATAGAAGCTGAGTTAGGATCTGAAACCACTACCATTAGATCCGGATGTTGGTTTTTCTTTTGGTAGAGTGGTCATACATAGAAAATGGACTAAATGTTTGAGAGTTATGTCTATTGAAGTTTTCTTTGACTTTAAACGGCTTAAGTTAGTAATTAGGGACATTAACTTTGAGGCCCATAATCAATTTTGGTTTTGGGATAAGTGAAGGCTGATGGGACCTCATCCCCATCATTTCATAACTCATAAAAATAGTTAAAAGCTTCCATTAACTCTATTGGCCAAATAGCAACCCTAAAACATACTTTAATCAATCAAATTACACCATTAAAGGAGATTAGTAGGATTGGAGATTTTCTATTGGAAAAGCCATGAATTTTGTGCCTTCTATTGCTTATTAGAGGACTTGGGCTTTGATTTAGATTAAGGTGGGTGATTAGATCTCCCACTTACTAATTAGGCCATTATACACTATAAATGATGTTTTAAAAATACTAAAAATGTTTTTGGACCATGTTACACCATATATATGAATTTTAGATGATTTGGACTTAATTTGTAAAAAGGTTATCTTATGGATTCCTAACCATGTTCTTATGGATATCTAACCTTCACCTTAGATTTAGATCTCTTTAAAATGATATATTTGGATGTTAGTTAATGCTTATCTATGATGAATGTATGATTACTCTTTAGTTGAATGGTTGAAAACACCGATCGAATGGCGATTTATTTAGGAAGAATCCATGGATCGGTGATGATCCCTATGGATCCGTGACGATCCTTTACCCTAAATTGGACACGATGGATGTGAGGCAATAAGGAGCGCCTCATAAGGTTGCACACTAAGTCTCAAGATAATTAGAGTCCATATGGTTAAGTATAGGTAGGTACAGTGTAACGAGCGCCCTACACCTAATGTGCAGAATGGTTGTCAAAGGAAAGAAAAAGAGTGAAGAAGAGAAAGTAGAAGTGAAGAGAATGGAAAAGAAGAAAAGGAAACATCAAAATCAGATAACATATTGTATATCTTACATCGCATCAGACAAAATGTAATAGTCAACACAGATATAAAACAGTTGAGGCTGTAATAATGATGTCAACTAATCATTAGAGTATAAGATCCACAGAGTTATACAACATAGTAATAGAGTTTATACAACTGGAAAATAAACTCAACTGATGCATTGTATCTAGTAATAATAAATCAAATACTGTCAAGACTCCACAGTATCATGCAATGGAATATACAATTATAAGCTCAAATATAAGTATAAGTAAACGTCACTACCTAGTAGTCCATCTGTAGAACTCCATATGTCATCCACACCTGCTCTCTAGTCTACTCATTTAAGAGTACCCAGATAATAAGAAGCATAGCATAAAACCTCGGGTCAGAAACAGTCTGGTGTGAGCGATAAACAATCTCAAAATTTAATGAAAGTTGATATAGTAAAGGGAACATAGGGTATACGAATCATACCGGACATGTCCCTACAACCAAAGAGACGGCACATAACACTGGTAATATGCTACTCTACAACATCATAAAAAGGTACTCCATACTCAGTAACTATCGAGGTGCCTCGGTATCTCCATCCACAATAGCTACTGAATACTAGGTAAAGTCGGGGTGTCTAGGTATCCTTATGTACAATACCCGTGTGACATCCCTAGTGTAACGGGTGGATAGTGAAGCAACCATAACAAACATTACATCCATAAAATATTACTAACTGTCACCCAGTGTGCTCTTGATATATGATAACTCGTATGACCCTCAAGCCAGGGACTAGTGGAAATCTCAGTTCTTTGTCGTACTCTCATAGCCAAAAGCTGGATATGCGTCTTGCAGCCTAAAGCTAGACACTAGACCCAAAGGATCTAGGGTATATGGATCTTCGCTACCATTCCATGGTCGTCTCCACTATACATTACCCCTACTTCGAGTACAACAGAAAAATCCGAATCATTAATGATCTCTTAGCACATACACATCCATCTGACCTCTACTAGCTCAATACAATTTCCACTATCAAGAATCTACCGTGTTCGTCCACCCCACGACTTCCTCTATGAGCCTTTTTGGTATCTTTCCCTACTCGAGTCACAAACCGAAGATTAGACTAATAGTCGGCACCTAATACCTCATGAGTCACTAACCGATGATACATGGCTTTTTATTATGTTGTACATCGCCATCCCACATGATGCAAACGAGCCAATGCCTCCAACATGTCTAGTGTACTGAAAGTATCAATCTCAGAGTCTACTCCATACATCGTCGAGTCATGATCTGAAGTACTAACTCTCATGACAAAGAGCCACATCATTGCCTCACTATTTAAATCGCTCTCCATAGAGCAATAACAGTAAGAGTCTAAGCAAGTCGCACAAATAAGTCATCAAATCATGCACCACAAAATCTCTTCAACGTCCAAGCCAAAAATCAACCAAATAGCCAAACAAAAATAGTGATGTACATTTACCACTCTACAGTGGTCAATACTAAGCACCTTGGTCTTGCACTTAACCAAAACAGATAAGTATATACCAAATGGAAATATCCAGCATCCATCCTGAAGTCCGAAGCCTTGTCTTCCACCTTCAAATCAGTCGGCACATATCCTAACACTGCTCTAAAATTTATCTCATTCCTTAGGTTCTGCATGTACAAAACCTTAACATATAAGATATTTCCCTAATATTTGATCATCGCTAATCGCCGTTTTCAACCAAAACAGCCAATCAAGCAACTATGCAACCAACATCCATACATACATCCAAAACAGCATACATACAACATGTATAATGCATCTGTACAACTAATGGGAAATCATATCAAAAATGACCCAAATCTAATAATTCCCTAAAAATGGCACGATGATGGAAAATATATGATATTCGATTAAATCATTTTAAAATACTTTTATTTTCTTTTATAAAAATCTACTGGGTATATAAGTATTGGAAAATCACATTCTAAAACCTAAAATTATTCCAGAACGTTGATCTAATACGGTACAACCAATCATTGCATGATGAGAGATAATACCAATCACCTCTATAAAATTTGTCCAAACTTGTACCAAAGCATAGATCTCTCCATCACGAGAGCAACGCAAGAAACCGCATTCAAAATGGACCTTGTATGCAAAAGATATACCCAATATAAGAATCAGGATTATTTAAATAATTAGTTAACTAATTAAAATGCTAATTACCTGAATTAGCAAGTAATCCTTCTTCCCCCTTTTCACTTGTACATGTGCATGTACAGTCACAAGCAAACCCACTACGCGTCCACTCCTCCTTAGAATCAAAATGGACAAGCTCAATCCTCAATATAAAACCTCAACATGAAGCTATGCATACGACAATGCTTTGAACACATTTTGATCCACCTAATCGGCCTTGACGATGGTAGGAGGTGCGCGTTATTGAGAGAAGTGCAATGATAATCTCTGTTTAAATATCAAACGATCTCAAACTCTAGATCCACCACCAAGAAGGTCGATGTCGCAAATCAACATTGATCAAAATTATGCCGTGGTCGTCACGTAACTCTCATCCATACAAGCTCATATCCATGATTTCTAGTGAAGCGGATGATTTTATTTTTTTGAATGGACTAAGAGGAAGAGGCTATGATTTTTATTCTCTAGAATGGAACGGTAAATGGAAAATGTAATTAAAGAGAGGGAAAGGATTTAGGGATATCTATTATATTATTTTATTATGATTTATTTGAATTCTCAAATAAGTCATCATACATTTCGAGTCCGTACGATTGCACGCTTCTGATTGCGACGAAACTCATCTGCATACATTACCACATTTTTCTAGATCCAATGGTATAAATTTTGTCACCATCTGAGATGGTGCTCCAGGATGCTAATTTCGTGCATTTCAACATCGTTCCGACCATTGGATCATCTGATCTCTAAATATAGCGATCTTTGTACTCATTTTAATCCACAATGTCAATCCAAACTCAATGGAGTGGTCTCGAGTCCTGATTCTGCCATATGCAAAAATCATATTTTTTGGGTTTTATTTAATTAACGATTAAATATTCAAATCAATTATTTAGATATCCAATCATTAAAAATATGAGTCATTGCATTCTCCCATCCTTATAGGATTTCACCCTCAATATCACAAAGCAAAGAGAATGTCTCCTAATCTATAGGCCCTCAAAAGCCTCTTAGATTCTAGAAAATTTCAATAGCATCACCTATGTACGGCTAAGTCTGGGAGAAATCCCAATACAACATATATATACACACATTATATATTTAAACATAGTAGATCATATATATCAATCATCTCAAACAAGTATGCTTATCAAATCATAACTATCTTGCATGCTTAACAATCATATAAGCATGGGCTATTATGTCAAATGCTAACAATCAAAATCAATATGCGTTCGTAAGATCAAACATCAAAAAGTATCATCCACGCCAATCCTAGCATGTGGAATAATAAACTATCTAGCATAAAACATCAAATATGATACCCAATACGAAAGACGACGATACAAATGAAATCTCACCATCTGAAGAGCTCTAGATAAGTGATCATCGTGCTCTTCTTGTCTCTTATATCCTATTTCCTTCACTTTCACTTCACTGAACTTCTACTACTCCACTATCCTCCTAACCTTTTTTTATAACATGTCATTCAATATGAATATGCTTATGAGGTCGTGAAGTCTTTAGTTCAGCCTTAACATCATATAATCGATTCAGTACCAAATTCTCAAACGCCTCCTGTAAGTTCTCCCAAAATCCACTATCAAACACCCACTATCAATCAACGGGTTTCGGCCACTTACAATGCTCTTAGCATGAAATTGAATTATACTATCCATCCCATATATAACTCGTCGAATTCGGATGTTGTTTTACTGGACTTAAGGAGTACAAATCTTGCATTATTTGTCAATCGATCAATTGTGGCTCAAATGCTATCATACTATCCTCAATCATCGGTAATCCATCGACCTAGTCTATATATATGTTCCTGCTACTCGAGAAAAAACAATCTCTCATCCTAATAGAACCAACAGTCATGGTTGGGTCCACACTGGATCACCTCTACATATGCTACTCGTTCTTTTAATTTAGCCATGATCTCCACTAATCTAGCGTAACGCCTTTGACTAGTACTAATCTGCTAGATCAAAGTAGGTCTGGTGGTCAAACTAGCCATCACCTTTGGCCCTAGCCCATCAAGTTCTGTAGTCATAACCAGTGATAAGCTCGAGCAATGCCCACTCTAGGAATACTACTCCCAAACTGATATGTCTTCTACTCGAAGCACTAACATTTATGAACGTATAGGAAATATCAGATTCATAAGAGGCTAAAAACTCCAAGCATCACTGTTAATGAAGGTCAAGATCCCTCTCGGAGAAGAGATACTCCAATGAGGTGGTATCACTGAACATCTCGAATTCCTCTCCTACAAAATAGTTCCTCCAAATCCCCAAAGCAAACGCTATAGCCTCTAACTCCGAATTAAGAGTCGAACACTTCCTCTCATGCAATTTTAGATATCAACTAACGTGTGACAACCTTACCTTTCGGTATCAATATCGCATCCAATTAAGTACCACAGGCATGTGTATACTATCATTTCCTCATTCCTGCTCGGAATGAGAAACATCGGTGCACGTGTCAGCCTCTAAGTTAGACTCACTAGTGCATGTCTACACCTCGTTTCTCAAATAAAAGTTTGATCCTCTCTTATCAAATAGCTTAACGATGTTGCTACCTTGGTTCTATTCAAATTTTGGATTGTCGTAACTATAGGATCTACAAATCCCAACAACCGAAGAGTAAACGAACCGGGCCTTTATGGTACTAAAGAGTAGCATATTTTAGTGTTATATGCTAACTCTTTGGTTGTAGGGACATGTCAGGTATGGTTCGTGTACTCTTGTTCCTTACCATATTTACATGTATAGTATTTTGAGATTTATTTACCACTTACACCAAACTATTGTTTGACCTAAAGTTTTATGCTTTGTTTTTACCTTGGATGCTCTTAAATGAGTAGACTAGATAATGGGTCTAGGTGACGCGGTCGCTATTCGAAGGACGAGCTGGATGGAGTTATCTCATACTATATACATATATATATATATATATGGAGTTTATGCTTATGTTGTTATGCAGCACGGGGAAGGCTTAGAAGTAGCTGCATACCATTTGTATTTTAGACCGTTGTGGAGTTTGTTTCCATTTTGTAGACCCTACTACTGATGTATAACTCTATGATATTATACTCTGATGATGATGGTCAATTCGCATTTTTATTACTACCTCTTCTTTTGTATATATGATATTATATTTTATTTATGCACTGTGAGATATACGACAGGATATATGTTGTATTGGTTTGTTTCAATCTTGATGATCATCTTATATCAACTAGGCATGGAAGGCGCACTATTTCTATACTATTAGCGTCGGTGGTATAGGGTGATAACAAACCTCAAGCATATTCAATAAGAAATCTAGGTGTCATGGATAATGATTTAAATCAATCATAGATCTATGTTAATTATTTAAATCAATTGCATGCTTGAGTCTCAAATGGATATTATTATTTAAATATCCAATTGTTAAAAATACGGGTCGTTACACAAAGCATGGATTGGTGGAGGTCAAAGGCATGGATCAATGGGAATTCAAAGGATGGATCAATGTGACTTAATAACATGGATCGATGGAGTAACTTGGAGTATGGATCAGGGCATGGGAATATGGAAGAGAGAGGGTTGAGCCAACTCACACGATTTTGACTAATATGTGTTCGACCTTATAGACGGTACCAATCCATAGGGGTTAACCCATTCGACCCACAAATTATTTTGGAGCATGATGGAGTGATTTGGAACTAAAAAATGAAGTGTGAGATCGGTTTCCATGGATCAGTACAAACCATGGAAATTGACCCAGTTAAGTCGCGATCCATATGGGAGTATGTGGAGGTGTGTAGGAGCTCATGTGTGAAGTGTAGGATCGATAGAAATTGTTCGGTGGCTATGGATCGGTGAGGATGGTTCAATCTTCATGGATCAGTACATATCCATGGGTTTGTCCAAAATTTGGTTAGACTGATATGGCTTGACAATGAAAGTCCCATAAGGCTACGTTTAGAGTTATAGATCATTTGGGGTTATGCTCGAGTTATAGTCATTTGAAGATGGATAGCTATACTCCGAGAGGTAGAGTAGGCGACAACGAGTTGGATTGAGGTGACTATTGGAGGTGGGTTACGGGACGTATGATGACACTCTATGACTTATGATGGTTGTCTAGAATAGTTCCCAATCATGGTGAGTTCAGATAGGAGTTGTATGGACAGTTCCGAGGTAAGCTCTACTATGGATGACATGTTCAAAGGGATCACTGATATTCGTAGGCTTCAAAGTGTACTCTTAAAAAGGGATATGTGAGAACGCTCACCTGGGTTATGATGTACCCTAGATCAAATGATGACCCAATCCATTTACCCTAAACTATTATGATGTGCAGTCTAGTTCCTAACCTTCTGAGTGGTATGGATTCAAATACCGAGAAACCAAAATGTTGAGTAGTCCTAGACTATATGATGGGGACTTACGAGTATCATATATCCAATGCAATGAGTGAGTGAATGTGAAGATGAATGATGGATTCCATGTTTGTTTAATTTATTTTATCACCTTAGAGATGTCACACGATGTAGGTATTACTGATGCCAATATCTAGACACCCTTAGTACTTTGACATGTAACACATCCATGATAACTATCATAAAGTAGCATATATCTTTTATATGCGCTAATTCTATGGATGAAGGGACATGTCATGTATGATTTTTCATACCATTTGTCCTAGTATGTTGACCTTATATTATTTAAGATATCTAGCGCTCACACCAGATTGTTGTCTGACATGGAGTTTTATGCTTTGTTTCCTATTACTCTGGGTATTCTTAAATGAGTATATTAAGGATATCTGGTCTGGTGAGCACGTGGAGCTGGATAGGTGGCAAGCAGGAGGCCATTCTCTCGTATCATTATATGTACTCATTTGCTATTCCGTTGCAAAGCACTATGGAGCTTGCTGGTGTCTTACTATTTAGAGACAATTATTTATGAGTCACTATTTGATATATAACTCACTTATGCTATTTACTGTATGTATCTATATACTCTGATATTGTGATTAATCCAGTTATTTATTGTCTCATCTATTTATATCTGAGATGTTACTATTATATTTTATTCGACGCTCTATGAGATATACGACAAGTTCTGTGTTGCTTATTTACTTTACAACAATTTATGATCGCCCTGCATCGACCGAGCACCGCTATAGTGCACTATACATGTATATGGGGTGTCGAAGGACGGTAGTCAAAATTTCACTATAATCGAAGTGAAATAACTGCATTGAAGTTTCACAGTATTCTCAAGTTGAAGGAACTGTGTAACATCATCATATTGAGATTTCATGTTTAACCTAGTTGTTATCAACCAACAGGAAACTATCAGAAGATTTATTCTATAGTTATCAAATAACTACGAGTATGCAACCCCTTGTTGCTCACAGCAGCGATGAGTAATATACTGGCCAACATTTGGAGAATGTTACGATCCCTAGTCTTGACAAATAAATCAATATCATTTTCTCGAAACATCTTGGCTAGGAATATCTAAACAAAATATCATTTTATTTCATGATTAATTACTCACGATTGCAACTAATTGCAATTACATTCACATAATATTTCATTTAAGGATTTTCTTATTATATACTCTAAATTAATTACTTAATTAAATATATCATAATATAACAAGTTATGTAAAGAGAAACAAACACGTTATTGTAACAAAAATTGACTATAGAGTTAGATATATGTAAGAAATTGCATAATTGTCTTTAGGGGATACTACTTATTTTTTCAATTCCAGCAATTCAAAACCAAATTATCCAACCTAAACCAAGACAGTAATCTGCGACGCATAACCTATGACAAACTCGATGGGAGACACGTGGCAAGATCTAACGGCCACTATCTTATTCCATGTGATGTCATTACCTAATAATGATTGTAGTAGCAGAATGAGATCAAAAACTTAAAGTTAGAGGATTATACATAATAAGTTATAGAAAGCAATTTTGGGATCATTTTATAATTACATGCTTGACCTTCGTAATTATAAATTTTAAAGAATGATTTGATCCATGGACGTAGTATTTCTTTACGTTCGAACCATGAAAATTTGTTATGTTCTTTACTATTCCAGCAAGTTATTATTACTTTTTTCTTATTAAAAATATAGCAAAGTTAAATTAAATCCATCAAGGCAATTTAGAAAACAGTTAATTTGCTACCTAGTTGTCTAAGCATAGAGTGACACAATTACTTCATAACTGGGCATTTTTAGCAAACAGTCAATCTGCTACTTCATAGTTATATCAGCATACAATAATACAACTACTACAAATTGGTGATACGAGACCGAAAATCTCACTAACGGTTGTGTCGTGAACTCATGTAGTTGCTGTTTGGTGAATACTGCAAAGCAGGTCTTGGAAACTTATGCTCAAAGCATGGTCGCACATACAATAGCATGGAAGTTGATGGATCAATTATATATGGTGGATACTCAAAACAAGATTGGAGTAAACCAAAATTATGTTATACGTATTCCTATTAACCAGCCTTTATATTCTGCTGCTCCCTTATTATGTGCCGGAATCATTGCTTATAGTCCAGTGTAGTATTTTGGATTGAATATGTTAGAATTCTCAAAAAATGGTGAATGAGATATGTTCTACATCGCCAAAAATATGTTAATTTTCTGGTTTATACAGTATACTCTCAATCCCTACATTCGCCCTTAGGGTCGGTAGTTTTGTGTGAGGGGGAGGACCTGTATGGCATGGACTAACACCGTCGCCGCCCGCCCGACCGGCCGGGCCGGGTCGGGTCGGGTAAGAGTAGACCGTGTTATATTTTTGCTGTACAGAAGTGAACGGTTTTCTACTGTTCAAATTCAAAAAGAAGCGGCTGGTGGATTGGACGTGACTGTTGCAAATCGTAAGAGTTTTTTGCCGTTGCAAACGAAGAGACGCAACTGTTGCAAATCGCAACAGTTTCTGGCGGTTGCAAATGAAGAGACGCGACTGTTGTAAACAACAACAGTTTTCGATCACTGCAAACGAAGAGGCATGACTATTGCGAACATCAACAATTTTCGGCCGTTGCAAAACGAAGAGGCACAACTGTTGTGAACAGTAACGCTTTTTGGCGTTGCAAAACGAAGAGGCACGACTGTTATGAACAGCAACGCTTTTTGGCATTGCAAATGAAGGGATGCTACTTTTCTCAAAGGGTGCAGCCATTGGGAATTTGACTATAAATAAGAAGGAAACCTGATCACTTTCCTCACTCATTTTTAATTTCGAATTTTTTCTTCTTCCTCTTCATTTCTTAATATCTATAATGCGTGCGCGTTTGCATATCACACAGAAGATCATACATATCACAATCTCGAGCAGATCACATCTGTTATATCTTGGGAGACTCTGAATAAAGTCTTAAGGAAATTATTTCGACAAGCCTCAGACGAAATTTCCTTCTTCAACCGGTTAGATTTCCAATTGATTTATATATATATATATATATATATATATATATCATTTTCGTTTCTGCATTGTACTATTTCTTTAAATAGCATAACGTTTGATTTATCGCTATTGTTGCTATGGTTGTTAGTTTGTTGTTGTAATTAATTACAACATACTTATTGAAATAACTAATACAGAATTCCAAAGTAGTGTAAATCTGAGTTGTAAACTTGTGAGATATGTTTATTATTGATTAGTCATTGTTTTGCTATACTAGACGTATAACATCTTAAGGCTTTCCTATTTTCGCTAAAACAAAAATGGCAATAGTTGAACTATCAACAAAGGCTACTACTCACAACAGGCCTGATCCGTTCAAAAGGGATGGTGACGACTTCAAAACAATGCAAAATCAAATGCCATTTTATCTCACCATACTTGGTCTGCAACCGTATGTCAAGGAGGAGGAACCAATTTCTACGCCAGGCAAAGAATCAGATATTGATATGTGGAAGCATTCCAATTTTTTATGTAGAAACTATATTCTGAATTGTCTCGACAAGGTGCTATACAAAGTATATTAGCCTATAAAGACAGAAAAAGCACTCTGGAATGCACTTGCCGCGAAGTACAAAACGCAGAATATCAGTCTTAAGAAATTCATTGTAGACAAATTCATGGACTACAAGATGGTTGACTCCAAACCGGTGACTGCTCAACTGCATGAACTGCAAATCATCATTCATGAACTCAAAGCGGATGGTCATAAGGTTGGAGAATCGTTTTTGGTTGAAGCCATCATAGGAAAACTGCCGCCGTCATGGAGAGATTACCGCAACTATCTAAAGCATAAGACGAAGGAAATCTCTTTACAGGATCTCATAGTCCAATTAAAAATTGAGGCAGATAACCGTGGAGTTACAAAACCAAGCAAGGAGGCATTTATGGTTGAAGGGTCAAAGATGAAAAACAAAAAGAAGAATTTCCAGAAGAAAAGGAAAGCTCCAAACAACAAACCAAAAGACAACAAATGAACCAAAAATTTTAATGGCGAGTGTTAGGTTTGTGGAAAGGTTGGACATGCCGCTAGAGATTGCAGACACAAAAAGGAATGCGACAAAGAGGCAAATATAGTAGACAACATGGAAGTAGACGAGTCCAACTTCTCGACAGTTGTATCTAAATGCAATTTGGTTCAGAATCCTAACGATTTGTGGGTAGATACTGGCACTACTCGTCATGTCTGCTCTGACAAATCCATGTTTTCTACATACCAGAAATTCGATCACGAAGAAAAACTCTATATGAGTAATTCTGCAGTATCCATGATCGAAGGCAGTGGCACGGTAATCCTCAAGTTTACTTCTGGAAATACTATCAAGTTGAATGACATGCTCCACGTTCCAGACATACGCAAGAATCTCATCTATGGTGCAGTATTATCAAAGAAAAGATTAAAAATGGTCTTCGACTCAGACAACATGGTTCTGTCCAAAGCTGGAATGTATATCGGAAGAGGATATTATATGATGGCCTATTTAAGGAAAAAGTAGCCGTTATCGGCAATAAAACTATGTATTATGATTGTGCTATTAATAAAATTGAAGTTTCTTACTTGCTTGAGCACGAAATTTTATTATGGTATGATAGATTGGGACACATAAATTTTCGAAAAATGAAAACATTATCGAACTTGAGATTAATTCTGAAATTCCAAGTAGATAAGAACTACAAACATGAGACATGTGTAGAAGCAAAAATGGTTAGAAACCATTTCAATCTGTTGATTGAAGCACCAAACCATTAGGTTTGGTTCATACAGATTTATGTGATTTTAAAACGTTACCTAAAAGAGGTGGGAAAAAGTACTTTATCTCATTTATTGACAATCATACGCGATATTGCTATGTATATCTTCTGAATAATAAAGATGAAGCAATTACATCATTTATAAAGTACAAGGCTGAGATAAAAAAATCAGTTAAATAAAAAGATTAAGATATTAAGATCTGATCGAGGTGGAGAATATGAATCACCATTTGAATAGTTCTATGCCGAAAATGATATAATTCATCAAACAACAGCTTCATATTCACCACAACAAAATGATGCAGCCGAGAGGAAGAACAGAACGTTAAAAGTCATGATTAATGCCATGCTTTTAACCTCTGGTCTACCGACCAACTTGTGGGAGGAAGCCTTAAATATGTCTAATCACATATTAAACAAAGCCCCTCACAATAAAACAGGAACAATGCCATATGAGATTGGGAAAGGACACAAACCAAGCTTTAAATACGTTAAAATGTGCGAGTGCTTGATAAAAGTTCGAGTTCCGCCTCCCAAGAGAATAAAACTTGGACCAAAAACAGTAGATTGTTATTATCTAGGGCCAACCCAAAATAGTAATGCCTATATATTTTTGATATTCAAGTCTGATATAGCTGATATTCATGTAAATACAATCATAGAATCTAGAGATGCCTCATTCTTTGAAGACGTGTTTTCGCATAAAAAGGAATGATGGGAATAATGTCTCTAAAAGGACAAGAGAAGAATCAAGCATTTCACATGAAGATGAAACTCATCATGGAATTGAGGAAGTTGAACCAAGAAGAAGCGTAAGGGCAAGGACTTCCAAGACATTTGGTTTGGATTTTTTCACATATGTATTAGAGCACGAACCTCAAATGTACAAGGAAGCAATGTCATCTTCTGAATCTTCATGTTAGAAAGAAGCAATCCAAATTGAAATTGATTCAATTCTAAATAATAAAACTTGGAAAATTGTTGATATTCCACCTGAAATAAAACTTATTGGCTATAAATGGATTTTTAAGAAGAAAATGAAAGCAAATGGCTTTATCGACAAGTGTAAAGCCAGATTAATAGCTAAAGGATATTGTCAAAAAGAAGGAGTGGACTTTTTGATACATATTCGCCGGTAACACGAATAACCTCTATAAGAATGCTAATAGCAATTGCACCAATCTATAATCTAGAAATTCATCAGATGGATGTAGAGACAGCATTCTTAAATGGAGATCTCGATGAGGAGATCTATATGGAGCAACCTGAAGGTTTTATTTTCGAAGGAAATGAAATCAAAGTCTGTAGATTGGTAAAATTACTATATGGACTAAAACAATGGCAGGCAAAATTTGATAGTGTCATGATGAGAAATGATTTTCGTATAAATGAATGCAATAAGTATGTTTATTATAAACAAACTGGACAATCATATGTGATGATTTGTTTGTATGTAGACGATATGTTAATATTTGATCCAAATACTCAGATAATAGAGACCATAAAGAAAATGTTAATTAGCAATTTCGATATGAAAGACTTAGGAGTTACAAACGTTATTTTAGGAATTAAAATAATAAGAACACTTAATGGAATTGAATTATCTCAGTCACACTATGTACACAAAGTGATTGAAAATTTTCAAAAGTTTGGAATTAAAGGAGTAAGAACACCTTTTAATCCATCAAAAGTACTACATAAAAACGCTAATGAGAATGTAATGCAACTGGAATGCTCTCGTGTAATAGGATGTCTCATGTATCTCATGAATTGCATAAGACCAGATATAGCTTATGTAGTAAGTCGATTGAGCAGATATACAAGCAATTCAGGAAAGGAACACTGGAAAGCACTAATGAGAGTGCTTGGATATTTAAAAAATACCATAAATTATTCCTTACATTACGAAAAATATCCTGCCGTCTTAGAAGGATATAATGATGCAAACTGGACTACTGATTAAGAGGAATCAAAATCAACGAGTGGTTATGTATTTACCTTAGCAGGGGTGGCAGTGTCATAGAAATCTACTAAGCAAACGTGCATAGCTCGATCCACTATGGAATCAGAGTTCATTGCTTTAGATAAAGCAGGCGAAGAAGCATAATGGCTTCGTCATTTTTTAGAAGATATTCCATTTTGGCCTAAACCTATACCGGCCATATGCATACACTGTGATAACCAAGCTGCGCTAAGCAGAGCGCATAACTTTGTGTATAATGGAAAGTCATGACACATTCGTCGACGCTATAACACGGTTAGGCAGTTACTCTCAAATGGGACTATTTCCATAGATTATGTGAGAACAAATGACAACCTAGTGGATCCATTTATTAAAGGTTTATAAAGAGAGAAAATTGACTGCGCATCGAGGGGAATGGGCTTAAAAGCCTAAACTACCAAGAGTTACCTTATACCGAAAATTATCCTAGCGATTGGAGATCCCACGGACTAGGATCAATAGGCAAACTAGTTCTGAGTAACTCAAGACGTAATGCATTTGCTTGGACATAGTCCAACTCCATTCCTATGATGCACAATATAAATGCATGCCTACAGAAGTATTTAAAGTTTAAACTATGTTTCTTAATGATGACCATATCTTGAATATAACAAGTGGGGTATATATAGAATACTCTTAATGGCTGCGATCACCTATATTAGTGTGAGTTGAGTCGGCCCTATAAGTATATTAAAGGCTTTTATTCTCTAAAAACACTCGCAGAATCAAAAATTGTTCAGGACCAAAATGAACACAACCAAAAGATTGGATGTGAAGGGAAATAATGCCTTGTAAAGCTTATGTCTAGTTATACAATAACGGCTGACGGTTCAATTTGAAATAATTCACCGATTAGCCAAGTATATCCAATAAGTTTTAACTCGGGAAAGTTCAAAGTGAAATATCTACTTATCCTCGATATAGCATTATTTTCATATGAACTGTGTGATATTACACTTTGTGTGGGGGAGACATATCGTTATTCATGTGGGGGATTGTTAGAATTCTCAAAAAATGGTGAATGAGACATGTCCCACATCACCAAATATACGTTAATTTTCTAGTTTATATAGTATACTCTCAATCCCTATATTGGCCCTTAGAGTCAGGTAATTTTATGCGAGGGGGATGACCCATATGACCATGGACTAACACATGCGTGCCCCCATGGTTTTAAATCTCTTATATCTCTCCCGAGATCTCGCCCGAGATCTCATTTTCACACTTAAACGAGACGAGACTTCAAATCTCCTCCATATCTCCTTTGACACTCATCTCGTCCAAGATATTCAAATCTCACCCGATATATGGATCAAAATCTCAATCCGAGATCTCACCCGAAGTTATACGTATTTTTTATTTTCCATAATAATTTTCATTTTCATATTGATTTAAAAGAATCTACTCAATCCAATTGTAATTTACCAACTTCTTGAACATATTATTTACCTTTTATCTTATGAGTCATAGCGAAAGGTTTCTGTGATGATCCGGAATTTCTAATAATTTAAATAGTTAATTGATTTTAAAATATTTAAAAGTTAATTTTAGCTTGATTTTCAGGATATCAATATTTACTTGATAATTAAATCATTGAATTGTATAGTTTAAGTATTGAATTTAATAATTGAAATTGGGTAAATTGTTGAATCCGAGATTCTAGGTCTGTTTAAAATAATTTGAAGGCTTATAAAATCTATAATGATGATACTGAAGATAATAGAATGGTTGAAACTTAATTTAATGGTAATTTGTTCAATTTTAAAAATATATCGTTTAAATTGGATTTAAAAATAGCCTTCCGAGGCACAGTCTCGGAATTCGACGAAACTAGTTCCATTGGATCCGTAATAGTTAGTTATTATCGGTTTCAATTTTCGTAGCAATCGGAATTGTCGTTTGACCCGGGCGGATCAAAACGCTTAGAAATATTTTAATCGATTTAATTTAATACCGATCGTTTAATTCCGTAACTCGCACATACATTCAAATTCGCCTCCGAAACACGTTCCATTGTGTTCGGAACACGGGTAAAACCTTTTAATCATCGGTCGACATGTTTGATTTGGGGTTCGGGATTTTGCGTTATACAACTCGAGATATTTGATATATTTAATTATTTTAATCAACGCGTACTCGAGACGCTTCCTTCCATCTTTAATTACCCCCGTCCTCTCTTGTCCTCTACAGCAAACATCAAACTCATCGTAAAAAAAAATCGAATTAATGGCCGAAGGCTTCAGGCCGTTGGATTTTGGGGCCATGATTCGATTTCGCGTGCGCGCGTGGTAGAGATTGGGAAATCGCGATGCTCAGTGGGGTTTAAGGCGCGCAACCCGAAGATGGAGGAGGTCAGCACCGTGTGAGTTGGTCATGGGTTAGGGAAGCGCGGCTAATGGTCATGTGTGCTCGCGCAGAAGGCGGCGGAGCTAAGGTTGCAGGGACAAGGGGTGTTGTGGCGATGGCCTGAAGTGGATGCGTGGGCGAGGGTTGGGGACAAGGTAGACATCTTGTTCGAGGCTGAGTGCGCGAGCGTAGGATCGCGATGGCACAAAGCAGCGTAGTGGGTGATAATCAGAAATCTATGGTGAGTACCTTCGATCTGTATAACAGATTGTTAATATGAATTTGTGAAAGCTTTAAATTTATGGGTTGTTGTTATCTATCTGTTTGTTCGAAAGAAAACAGTATTAAGTTTAAAAATGAATTTGAAAAAAAAAACATATTTTAAATGTGTTTGAGAAATGATCTGTAAATCGGTTATAAAATGTTTACTTTTTATCTAAAAGTAAATTAAAAATTTAATGATTTGGAATTCAATAAATTGTTAAGGTAAATAATGAGTTAATTAAATAAGTTTGGATTGATAATCAATGATTATAAAATTAGTAATCGAGTAATTTAAGATAATTAATTAAATGTTAATAAATTGTGAATGTTTAATTCAAGGTTCGAAATCTGAAAGGAAAACAAGCTGGTTGGAATGGGTTGCAAAAAAGCGAAATCATAGGTGAGTAAATCTCACTCTATTGGATTTATATTTAAATTTAAATAGTTAAATTTAAATGATTTGTTGGATGAATAAATTTATTGGATGTGTGCTGGTGATGTTGTGACTTTGGTTTGGGTTGGATTTCGAGTTTATTGTGGGTTGACTCTAAGTATTTGGGTTTTTAATTTGGTTAGATGTAAAGTTATAAATAAGAGAATGTTGTCATTCTAAAGTTGTTGAGAATTAATGCCTTCTGGTTCGTCAAGTCAGTGGGGAAATTAAATAGATAATTAATTAATTCCATTAATAATTGGTTTGGGCCGATAAATTTAGTAAGTAAGAGTTTGAATTAATTAATTAATTAATGAAGGTAAATTAATCGATGGATGTTCGATAGGTTATTACCTAATGTAATTAATAAAATATATTTACTTTTTGGAATTAACCAAGAGATTAATTTAGGTAATTAACTAAGGAGGAATTTGATTTATTTAACAAAAGGATAATTAATTACAGGTTGAGATAATTCGAAGGTGATTAATATTGTGATTGAATTAAAGTAATTAATTTAGATGGGAACAAATTAATATATAACTGGAAATACTTAATTAATATAATTAACGATGTAGTTGAAGTTTGACTAATTGAGATGAATTAATCAGAAATAAGTGACTTAAGGGAAGTTACTTAGTATAAGTAATTAAGGATCGATTAATTAAATAGAAGTAATAAAGACTACTTAATGATCTTGGTTGATACTTAGTAATATTGTGAAGTTAATCTAGGATAATTACTTGAATGTAATTGAAAAATAATTAACCCAGAGTGATTAATTAAGATAAATAGTGAAGGGTTGACTAATTAATTGATTTGGAATAAATTAATATGGAATGAAGGAACCTTAATGAATGTGGTTAGAAATTCAATTAGAATCATTTGAACTAATTTGTATGTGATTAAGCATTGCTTATGGATGATTGAATGGTATTGGATGTTTGAATAGGTTGATATCTATGATATGAAATGTTGTGAATTTCATTTGGATAACTTGGGTTAGGATGACTTGAGACTCGAAGAGACTGGTTTGGGTATTAGGAAAAATACCCAAAACCACTTCGAATATTTATTGATTGATATGTGAAATCTACTGTAAGGAAATGATTTAAGTGAACTGGATTTATTTATCTAAGTTTGGTACTTAGAAAGTGATATGTGAAATAAGTGTTGTTTATAGTAAATTACGAATTGGTTAAATTGATATAAGTTGCCCCGGGTTTATATATGTCGTTTGCTTTGGTATTCCATGTTAGTCTGGTTTACTCACGCTGGTTTCCAGCCTAACCCGGGTGTTACTTTGGTGTAATGCTCGGGTCAGACCGAGTATTACAGATTTTCAGGTAGGTACGTTCTGGAGCTCAGGAGGCGAGCTGGATGGCAAGAGCGTATAGAGTATGTTCGTTGTATTTATATTAATGTTAATCTGAGACATGATAATTGTATATATTCAGTGACTGTATATATATGAACTCTGATGTATATTAAATGTAATCGACAGATATAGTATTCTTTTGTAAACTGTTATTATTTATTATTATATTTTATGCGCTGTGAATGTGAGATGTTTGGTGTTTCTGTTCTTCTTCTATCTCTTTCTTCTTTTTCATAACTATCTGGAATTTTCAGGTTCGAAAAATCCGGGTCGTTACAGTTGGTATCAGAGCTGAAAGGTTAAGCGAGAACCTTGGCTCTGGTGGGGATTACTCATTGAATAGAGTCCGTAGTACTCTAGAATGAGTTAGGTATATATATATATATATATATATATATATATATGAGAGCGTACTTGTTATTTGTTTATAAAGATTTTTAATGATTTTATATAAAAATATATTTTGATATATATAGCAACATTTCCTTTTAAATTATAGGAATTAAGTTAAGAAGTAATATAAAATACGACCAAAATGAAACTTATAACCAAAGTTGAAGAATAAACTTATATAACAAAATGGAATTTGAAATATAGATTGTGAATGTAATTTATAAATTGAAATAAACTTCATAAATAAATGAGATTATAATTTGAAATAGAATTCCAGAGAATAATTGAAAATAAAGTAAGATGAAAATTCCAGAGTAATATTTAAATATGAATTGGATGGATTGGGAATTTGGAATTTTTGGGAAAATTTAAAATTCCTTTGGATTTGGAAGTGGCTTCCAAAGGTTTTGGAAAAATAATAGTATTATTTCAAAAATATTTTTGTGTTGAATTTGAAATCTGGGGGATTTGAAATAAAAAAATATTTGGAAATGTTTTTAAAGAGATAAAAGCATTGAACTCTTTTGGTCACTGGAAAATAACGTCGGTGATGACTGCAGCATTATCGATGTTTATTTTCGAGTTTCTAGAAGAAAAATTGCTACCAAATTGTTTTACATTGGAATTGTTTGTGAACTGGGTTTGGTTTTGAAATTCAAAGGGGTAATTGAATTTGCCAAAGAGTTTTGGATATAGTTGAATTCTAAGGTGATATTGAAATTTTGGAAATTTGTTTAAACTCTGGAATCTTGATTGAAATGTTTACGGAATAATAAAATATATTGGCTAAATAAAATGTATAATTCTGAGTTAAAAGCAAAGTGTGAATGTAATTGATTATAAATAGAAATTGTAAAATTGAAATTATAATTAAAGTTGTACAAGTTTAAAAATCAAATGGAATTTGATTTAAATTAGAAAAGAAATGGAGAATTAATTCAACTTGAATTGAGAATAAATCAAGTCCAATGGAAATTGGAGTAATTTAAATTGGAATTGGATCAATTTAAATGGAAGTGGAAAATTAAAATTTAATGGTTGGGGAAGCGAACAGTTTGACTCTGGACTGTTTTCAAAATAAACTTATTTTTCTAGGCTATTAAATATATACAACCCTTCTTTCTTAAAACCAAATTATTTTATACTTGTTTTACAATTATTTTTGGAAATATTTAACCAATTTTTAACTGCTTTCTAAACTCATTACTATTTTTCAACCATGTTACAAATTATTTACTATTTTGCAAATATCTAAATTTTCTAAGACTATTTAGCTATTTTTTTTCCAACTATTTCATAAGTAGCTAACTATTTTACAGCTATATTTCAAACCAATAATTATTTTCCAATTATTTACCTATTTTTAAATTTTCAAGCTATTTTCTAAATATAAACGGGTCGGAGTTCAAACTGTTATTGATTTAAATACCCAACTGAGATAAGGATTGAAGTGATAAGTCAATGAGAATTAAGGCAATTGTAAAGAAATGAAAAAGGGAATTAAAGGAAATGTGAATAGAAAGGGAATTGATTTGGCTGATAATCAATGAAAATAAATACGTAGGATGTACGTATATTATTCTATTCGCATAGTGATTTGGTCTAGATTCGAGCACAGAATTTCGAGATAGTTTATCGATCCGAGTTGGGATTTTTCACTCAATTTTCGACGGCGAACCTGGATATGGATTGTTGATTGGTTCTGGATATTCTCTATCATAGTTATAGCTATGCAAGGAGAATGATGGTTTCTGATCAAGAAACCAGATCTGAGTCCGCACTAGGAAGTCGGATGGACAATGCTAGTTCGGAAGTGAAATTGTATGATCGAGTGAGCGATCAGATTAGTATAGCGTACGGATGATAAGTGTACATCATACGGATTTGAATGAAATTGATATTGGAAAGAGAAATTAAATTTGGATATTTGGTTTTGAATAAACAAAGTTGTATATCTTCGTTATATGAGATAAATCTCCCCTTGTTGAATTTATTGCTGGAAGAAAAATGCTTATGAAATGTTTGAAGTATAAAAAGGGATTTTATACAAGTTTGAAATGATCCAAAGTTTAAAAAAATATATATATTTGAATATATATATATAAAGGATCTTATGAGGATTTTGGAAAAGGTTTTGAGAACCTTTGGTTTTGGGAAAGGCTTTTGATTTTTGGGTAAAATCAATATTGGAATTTGGAAAAGTCTAGTTTGAGAATTATCGATTTTGGAATAATCGATTTTGTGTAAAGGAGCCTTGTATGAGATCATACTAGGTGTATGATTTGAAAGATACTATATATGTATAGTATAAAGTGTTTTGATGATGGCACTGGGGAAAAAGGCGCTTCCTTGAAATGAACTTCTTAGGAGTGCCACTGTGTGGTACTGCCTTGAGCCCCAAGGGGGGGTTCTAGAGTTGATCCTGTGAGGAGTCCGGACAAAACTAGTTCCTGAGGATTATGAGTTAAGTATACCATAGCGTAAGTCGTGTGTGCCGCTGAGAGCCAACAGTCTACGTTTGATTTTATATCGGTGGACTGCGACCTATGGTATAACATAGCGAAAGTCGTGTTGCCGCTGAGAGCCAACAGTCTGCGTTTGATTTTATATCGGTGGACTGCGACCTATGGTAAAACATAGCGAAAGTCGTGTGTGCCGTTGAGAGCCAACAGTCTGCGTTTGATTTTATATCGGTAGACTGCGACCTATGTAGGAGTGGAGAAGTTTCATTTTGACATCGAAAATCAGAGGCCGCTAAGAGCCTACAGTTACATGGACTTTCGCTATGATGGCAACGTAACCCTGGAATGTAACTGTGATCTGTGTGGGTTCCATGGCGTAATCAAGAGGCTGCAGAGAGCCTGCAGTTACATGGACTTTTGCTGCGACGGCAACGTAACCCTGGAATGTAACTGTGACCATGGATTGGGTGATGATTTTCAGAGCATTGTCACCAAAGATATTTCTTCTATTTTCAACAAAACCGTTTTCTATATTTTCAATAAAAATTATTTTTCCAAGTATTTTCACTGGGTGTTGAAAACGGGTTTACCAAGCACTTATAGATTTTCAGTCCTACGCCTGATCAACGTACGACTGAATTTCTGTGAGAACAAGGATGGGCTGGTTGAGACATCGAGTTATAAGAAATATTTTTATAAAAAGCTATTTTAATTGTATCATCTGGATTTAAAGGAATTTCTAAATTTTAAAATAAAGGTGAATCCAAACTAAAATTATAAAATAAAATTGGACTCAGAGAATTTAAATGCAGCGATTCTTAGTAATAAAATCGAATATTGATTTAAAAGATGGAAGTAAGCTAATTAGCTAAATAATTATTTGATAGAGCATGTTAATAAAATTTAACTCGGTTAAATAAAATGAATTGTAAATTAATAATGGAATTTGGGAATGAATTCAAATTTTAAATAGAATTCGACTTAGATTCGATAATGAATTAAATAAGAGGAGATGTTGTAAAACAAAAATAAAATAGAGTTGGATTGAAAAATGTAATGGTTTGAATTACAAATAAAATTCAAGGGTGATTTGAATAATATTTAATGAAATTTGTGAGTAAATTAGATATAAGAGAAGTGATTATAATAGAAATGGTTTGAGTTGCAAAACAAAACCCAGGTGAATAGAAATAAATTGAGGATGGTCTTATATTAATAAAATAAATTCGATAACGAATTAAGTAAATTAAATTTTTTAAAATAGGTTGATTGAGTTAAATAACAAATGGATGAAGTCTGACTGAATAAAAACTAAATCAAAGTTGTGATTGGAATTGGATTATCAGACTAAACTTAAGTTCGGTGGCATATTAATTTGAAGTATAAATGAGTTAAGTATGTGTTGCATATTATTTTGATAAATTAAGAAAGTAAACTAAAATTAAAATTAAAGTGGATGGGCTAACTGAATTTAAAGGAATTTGATTAAATGAGAATCAAATAGAAGTAAACTTAAGTTTGGTGTTGGAATAAATTAAAGTAAAGTAACTTAAGTTTAAATTTTAAGGAAGCTTGCCTTCGAATAAGGGTAAAAGACCATTAAATAAAAGCTCGGTTTAAATTAATTTGGGAATGGTTAGTAGCATAGAATGTGTCGAGCTAAATAAAATGATTGTGAATAAATTAAAATGGAATTGAATGAAATAATATTGAGTTGAAATCAATTTTAATTGGTTATAAAACTGAAGTAATTATTTATTCACATGGATATTATCAAATTGCGTAGAAATGATTGTCGTTTAACGTAAACGAGATTTAATTAAATTCTATGAACAAGTGGAAGCAAATATAATTGATTTTTGAATCAATTGATATGAATACGAGTTTGTTTTGCTTAAAAATAAATTGAATGTAAGCAATTGCATTGTAAACCATTAAAATTGAATGAAATGACATATAAATTTGGTTGGAAGCGATTGGATTAGCTTTAAATTATATAAATCGCTTATGGTAAGCGTTTGGTGTTGGTTGCTTTTGAAATGCTTGTGTTTAGCCATTAAAAGTAAGTGAAATGTTAATAGAATTTCTATATATGACACTTACATATTTAAATTGAGATAGTACAGGTACCTAAAGGCTGTTTGGTTGGTTTGGATTGTGCTAATTGCTTAAATTAATAAGCTGCTTGCTTAAAATATTAAATAAAGGTACGCATACGCAATAAAAATAGGAAATATGAACTGTTTTTAATTTTTCCGACCGTGTCGGTCGATGTATACATATTTATATCTACTGTCAAATTGCAAAAGCTCCTCCGTACAAAGGAGACTCTGCCAAAATTTTCTGAAAATTTTGAGAGTTAGAAAATTTTTGGAAATTTTTGGTTAACGACAAAACAATTTCAGATTAGAAATTAAAATAAACTAGTAAATGAAACTAATATGAATCAGTTTAAATGAAAGATAAAACTCAATATTAGAAATTGAAAATAAATTGAATTCATATAGAAATGGGAAAAACTAATTTGAATAGAAGTGGGTATGAAACATATGTAAAGAGATGTATAAATTAATTTAAAGGGCTATGATTGGATGTTATTGCTAAGTAGGTTGTGCAGGTATTAAAGGGAAAGAAATTGGATTTGATTCCAAAAGATAAATGTGAATTGCCCGACAAAAGGTATGTATTTAATTTCTGTATAAAATTGGATTGGGCTTTTGGATATAGCCACTTGGCTTATGTTTCTTTTGAGAATTTAGGAGCCCGTAGAGGCCTTTTGTAGTTGTACCGAGTTAGCCGCGCAAAGGAGACGCTGGCAAAAAATTTCGGGAATTTAGAGAGTTAGAAAAAATTTGAGAAAATTTTGATAATTTAAAATTTGGTTTTAAATTGAAATTTAGATGATTGAGCAGAAGAGTATTGATTGGAACTATGGAAGGTTTTGGAAAGTTGGTTGAGGCGATAGTGGGACTTTAATAAAGGATAGTTGGTAGGAAGTTGAATTGTGAGTTTTGGAAAAAAAAGTAAACGGGTATTGGTCCATTCTCCCTAATTAGTAATTTCGGGGACGAAATTCTTTTAAGGGGGGAGGAATGTGATGACCCGGAATTTCTAACAATTTAAATTTGAATAGTTAATTGATTTTAAAATATTTAATAGTTAATTTTAGCTTGAATTTCAGGATATCAATATTTACTTGATAATTAAATCATTGAATTGTATAGTTTAAGTATTGGATTTAATAATTGAAATTGGGTAAATTGTTGAATCCGAGATTCTAGGCCTGTTTAAAATAATTTGAAGGCTTATAAAATCTATAATGATGGTACTGAAGATAATAGAATGGTTGAAACTTAATTTAATGGTAATTTGTTCAATTTTAAAAATATATCGTTTAAATTGGATTTGAAAATAGCCTTCTGAGGCACAGTCTCGGAATTCGACGAAACCCGTTCCATTGGATCCGTAATAGTTAGTTATTATTGGGTTTCAATTTTCGTAGCAATCGGAATTGTCGTTTGACCTGGGCGGATCAAAACGCTTAGAACTACTTTAATCGATTTAATTTAATACCGATCGTTTAATTCCGTAACTCGCACATACGTTCAAATTAGCCTCCGAAACACGTTCCATTGTGTTCGGAACGCGGGTAAAACCTTTTAATCGTCGGTTGACATGTCTGATTTGGGGTTCGAGATTTTGCGTTATGCAACTCGAGATATTTGCTATATTTAATTATTTTAATCAACGCGTACTCGAGACGCTTCCTTCCATCTTTAACCCCCGTCCTCTCTTGTCTTCTACAGCAAACATTTCATCGTAAAAAAAATCGAATTAATGGCCGAAGGCTTCAGGCCATTGGATTTTGGGGCCATGATTCGATTTCGCGTGCGCGCGTGCAGTAGAGGCTGGGAAATCGCGATACTCAGTGGGGTTTAAGGCGCGCGACCCGAAGATGGAGGAGGTCAGCACCGTGTGAGTTGGTCGTGGGTTAGGGAAGCGCGGCTAATGGTCATGTGTGCTCGCGCAGAAGGCGGCGGAGCTAAGGTTGCAGGGACAAGGGGTGTTGTGGCGATGGCCTGAAGTGGATGCGTGGGCGAGGGCTGGGGACAAGGTAGACATCTTGTTCGGGGCTGCGTGCGCGGGCGTTGGATCGCGATGGCACAAAGCAGCGTAGTGGGTGATAATCAGAAATCTATGGTGAGTACCTTCGATCTGTATAACAGATTGTTAATATGAATTTGTGAAAGCTTTAAATTTATGGGTTGTTGTTATCTATCTGTTTGTTCGAAAGAAAACAGTATTAAGTTTAAAAATGAATTTGAAAAAAAAACATATTTTAAATGTGTTTGAGAAATGATCAGTAAATCGGTTATAAAATGTTTACTTTTTATCTAAAAGTAAATTAAAAATTTAATGATTTGGAATTCAATAAATTGTTAAGGTAAATAATGAGTTAATTAAATAAGTTTGGATTGATAATCAATGATTATAAAATTAGTAATCGAGTAATTTAAGATAATTAATTAAATGTTAATAAATTGTGAATGTTTAATTCAAGGTTCAAAATCTGAAAGGAAAACAAGCTGGTTGGAATGGGTTGCAAAAAAGCGAAATCATAGGTGAGTAAATCTCACTCTATTGGATTTATATTTAAATTTAAATGGTTAAATTTAAATGATTTGTTGGATGAATAAATTTATTGGATGTATGCTGATGATGTTGTGACTTTGGTTTGGGTTGGCTTTCGATTTTATTGTGGATTGACTCGAAGTATTTGGGTTTTTAATTTGGTTAGATGTAAAGTTATAAATAAGAGAATGTTGTCATTCTAAAGTTGTTGAGAATTAATGCCTTCTGGTTCGTCAAGTCAGTGGGGAAACTAAATAGATAATTAATTAATTCCATTAATTAATGGTTTGGCCGATAAATTTAGTAAGTAAGAGTTTGAATTAATTAATTAATTAATGAAGGTAAAATAATCAATGGATGTACGATAGGTTATTACCTAATGTAATTAATAAAATATATTTACTTTGTGGAATTAACCAAGAGATTAATTAAGGTAATTAATTAAGGAGGAATTTGATTTATTTAACAAAAGGATAATTAATTACAGGTTGAGATAATTCGAAGGTGATTAATATTGTGATTGAATTAAAGTAATTAATTTAAATGGGAACAAATTAATATATAATTGGAAATAGTTAATTAATATAATTAACGATGTAATTGAAGTTTGACTAATTGAGATGAATAAATCAGAAATAAGTGACTTAAGGGAAGTTACTTAGTATAAGTAATTAAGGATCAATTAATTAAATAGAAGTAATAAAGATTACTTAATGATCTTGGTTGATACTTAGTAATATTGTGAAGTTAATCTAGGATAATTACTTGAATGTAATTGAAAAATAATTAACCCAGAGTGATTAATTAAGATAAATAGTGAAGGGTTGACTAATTAATTGATTTGGAATAAATTAATATGGAATGAAGGAATCTTAATGAATGTGGTTAGAAATTCAACTAGAATCATTTGAACTAATTTGTATGTGATTAAGCATTGCTTATGGATGATTGAATGGTATTGGATGTTTGAATAGGTTGATATCTCTGATATGAAATGTTGTGAATTTCATTTGGATAACTTGGGTTAGGATGACTAGAGACTCGAAGAGACCGGTTCGGGTATTAGGAAAAATACCCGAAACCACTTCGAATATTGATTGATTGATATGTGAAATCTACTGTAAGGAAACGATTTAAGTGAACTGGATTTATTTATTTAAGTTTGGTACTTAGAAAGTGATATGTGAAATAAGTGTTGTTTATAGCAAATTGCGAATTGGTTAAATTGATATAAGTTGCCCCAGGTTTATATATGTCGTTTGCTTTGGTATTCCATGTTAGTCTGGTTTACTCACGCTGGTTTCCAGCCTGACCCGGGTGTTACTTTGGTGTAATGCTCGGGTCAGACCGAGTATCACAGATTTTCAGGTAGGTACGTTCTGGAGCTCAGGAGGCGAGCTGGATGGCAAGAGCGTATAGAGTATGTCCGCTGTATTTATATTAATGTTAATCTGAGACATGATAATTGTATATATTCAGTGACTGTATATATGTGAAACTCTGATGTATATTAAATGTAATCGACAGATATAGTATTCTTTTGTAAATTGTTATTATTTATTATTATATTTTATCAGCTGCGAATGTGAGATGTTTGGTGTTTCTGTTCTTCTTCTATCTCTTTCTTCTTTTTCATAACTATCTGGAATTTTCGGGTTCGAAAAATCCGGGTCGTTACAGTTTCACTTCTTTATTACGTTCAAATAAAAAGATATTATTCAAGCATTACCAAATCAATTAAGCTAATCAAGCTACTACTCTTCTAAAAATATTTCTTTTTCCATGTAAATCAAGTATGTTACCATTTTTGTTTTTACTAAGAAAGTTATAATCGTTAAGTAAATTTTTGACACGTCAATTTTAAACACATAAGTACATCAGATATATTCCCGAGATGCATTATAAGACCCAAGATGTCAATCTGAGATGTACACCCGATACGTACTCATCTCGCCCGAGATCTCTCCCGATACGAGATAACTTATGTAAAAATTCCGAGACGAAACGTGACCGAAATCCGATATTTAAAACCTTGCGTGCGCCACGCCCATCCGTCCGACCGGACCGGGCCATGTAATGACCCGTGATTTTCGTTAATTAAATTTGTCATATTAATAAGATTTGGAATTAGATTTATAAAGAAATATAATTGTTATAATGTGTAATGAAGTAAATTTAAGAATTAACCTATGAAATATTATATTAATTAAAATAGACTTAATTAAAAAGGTTGAATTGAATAAATCCTATTTATTAGAACCTAATTTATTGGTATGCAAATTTGTAATAAATGAGCTATTGCAAGAAATTGAAATTTGAATAGAATTCTAATGAATGAAAGTAGTGAAAAGATTATACCCGGATGTAATTGTATGTGAGAAATAGAGGAAAGTATTAAATAGATTAATGTAATAAAACATTGTTAAAGGTATTTGATTTTAAATTAAGGAAACGTGTTAATGCAAGTTAGTATTTAATGAACTTGAACGAACGTTACAATTTAATTAAAATTCAAATATAATAAACTTAGCTATAAATGAACTTGAATGAACGTTACAATTCAATTACAATTTAATGAACTTGAATGAATTGGCTATAAATGGAATATAATAAGAACAAATGCAATTATTGTATTTATGGGTGAAATAATATATTGATTTATTTGTAACCGAATGTAAATTAATGCAAGGGCTGAAGGTAGGTATGTAATAAATAAATAGAAACGGGAAATTTTTCATAAGTAATAAATGGAAAGAAAAAAAAATGGAACTAAGGTTTGGTTTTAAAACCTAAATTTATATGTGTAATTAATAAGATTTCACATTTGAAACATAGCCATTAATACAAATAAAGAAAAAGGGGAAATAGTGTAAAACTTTAATCATTTACCCATTCATGTAATGCATTGAATTTGGTCTAAATTAAATTTCAACATTTGGTTGTTAATAATAGCTTATGAGTGAAATAAACGTTAAAGGGTAACAAGTATTGTAAGTTAACCTTTTAGACAAGTATATTAAATTATAACTCGTAATCAATTGCAATAAATATAAACAAATTTTTACGTTAACGTTAATTTAAGTAATTTTTGAAAATAATGACAATTCCATTTATAATATGACTATTGGTTGAGGTAAAGATTGTAAGTCAAGATTTATTGATTTTTTTGAATGAAAGTAATAGGTATTGTAGAAAAAAATGAATTAGTATAATTAATGGAAATTGGATGAATTCAGTGTTACGCAAGTAATCATAATAATTAGTGAAATTAATAAAATTAATTGTATTATAAAGTTAATGGTAACGATTGTTATATTTAGTTGGCCTTATAAATCAAATTAGGAAATCTTTAATGTTTTCATGAAGTTTGTAACGGAAGTTGTGAATGTAATAATGAAATAATTAGAAGTGTAAATTCATTCATAATGTAGTAATCTATATAATGGAAAGTATGAACCCAAGTGAATGAATTTATATAGAATGTTAATCGCAATTAGCGTGAATATTGGTAGAAATGTGATAAAATGGGAATGGGGTAATTAATGCAAAGGAAAGATGGAAATTTGAACTTACTAATGTAATAAAGGGTAAAAAAAAAGGTTATCTTTGTTTATCGAATAATAATTGGTTAGATAAGAAGGATTGAAGTAAATCAAGTTAATTTATTGGAATAAATTTTAAATAATTGAGGCTATTGCAAATAGGTAGAATTAAACATTAAATTTTTCGTTATTTGAATTAAAGATAATATGAGAATAATTAATGTAATAGTTTTAAATCCAATATTTAAGTCATCTATTTAACAATAATGAATGGAATAATTATTGATGGGTTTAATTAAATAGAATTTTGGAAATTTAATTTATAATTGTTGAATTTAAGGAAATTGAGGAATTTATCAATTTTAAATCAACAGTTAAATTTGTTTAAATTAGTATAAATGTTTACGAAATTAAAAATGACAAGAATTGTCGATTATAGAATTGAAATTAAAAAATGGATTTAATTAATTTAATATTAAATTATTTAATTAATGTAAAAATTGGATTATAGAATTGTTATAGACATCACTTATTTCACATATCAATTCCTAAGTACCAAAACCTAGATTAAATGATCCAATTCACTTAAATCAAACTATAAAGAATCAAAGTGGTTTCGGATATTTACTAATACCCGACTCCCGTCTCTTCGAAACCAATGTCATCTAACCCAAGTTATTCAATTAAATACCATTCAACTTTGATTACCAGATAATTCTATTTACATAACAATTAATAATTGATAGATAATCTCATTATCATTGCATTCAGCATATCATATCACAAGGCAAATCATATCAGAGATATCAATCAATTTGAGACATTAAATCATCATTCAATCATTCATAAGCAAGATGGACCATTTCCAAAATAAATTAAGTTTATCTCTAATTAAATTAATTACTAATTCTTTAATCACTTGGATTACCTCTCCTTAAACATGTATTAATTACAAACAATTAATTAATGATTTTTAAGTTATCCATCTTAATTAATCACCTCTGATTAATTATCCTTTAATTTCAATAACTAATTAATTCTTAATAAATTACAGATTAATTAGCTTTCCCTATCACAACAAATGATTCCTTAATTACTTTCATAAAGTAATTAACAACGATTTATTTCATTTATCCTTAATTAGTTACTCAAATTAATTGTCATATAACTACTTACACTGATTAATTATCGTTTAATCAATCATACTTCTTATTCATTATATTAGGTAATTAATCCTTAATTAATTTCATTGAAGTAATTATTCGCTAATTACTTCATTAAGAGATTTTTTTTTCTTTTTATTCAGTTGATAAATTACATTCAATGATTATCCATCAATTACTTCACTGAGCAATTATATTTAATAGTTATACTTAACCAATTTCCATGAAGGAATATCCTTAATTAATTGATCAAATTAATTATCTCAAATTAATTATCTTAACTAATTATCTCAAAATCATTAGTTAATGGTCTTTGAACACAATCATTAACTAGTCCTTCATGACTTATATTAAGTAATTAACCCTTTGATTATTAATTTCAGATTAATTAACTCTTGTTAATTTAATAAGCGATTGGCTCTTAGTAAACATTCCAAGATATTTTTAAAACAAATTCAATTTAAAAATTACTTTTAAATTTCAAAACTGAAATACAGCTTGAACCTTTATTCCAGATCTAACTTAAATCTTTAAGGATTTATTTACATCTTATATCTTCCTTTTTAAAAATTCAAATCATTTAACCTTTTCAACGTTATTAAACAATTTAAATTTAAACTCATTTTATTTTTAAAAACTGAAGTTTAAATTTAATTCCAGATTTAAAAACCAGATTTTAAACTCATTTTAAATTTCTAAATTAAACTTTAAACTTCCAATTCAAATTCAAAACCACGTATGCTTTTCATTTGTAAGTTTTAAAACCAAATTTAAATTTTAAAACTTAAATTATTTCAAAAACTCAGATTCAAACTACTTTGAATCCATATTCAAATTCAGATTTTTAACTTAGTTTAAAATTTTGGTTTACATTTTTTTTAAACTTGCTTTTAAAACTTAAAAGCAAAACAGGTTTCTGTTTTTTTTTATAAAACTTGAAACAACAATATACTCGAGCCACTGTTATTTTACTTCGAATCCAAAGCTCATCTGCTTCGAGTCATCGCAACAAAATACACGAGCCCGCCCTACGTCCGGACCTTCTTCCCAAACATCCCTCTCCTCCTGATACTCAAGAGTATATGGTGCACGTGCACGAGTGACTGGGCGTCGCTGCCACCCTGTCGACGACGCTCCCAAGTCGATGATCACCTCGCCCCACGTACGAGCTTCCAGATCGTTGCAACTGTCATCCACGCGAAATCGAGCTACCTGGCGACGGCAGGTCCAATTCCATTCTGGCAAAACTAGTTCGCCACGTCGATCACGGCAGCTGGAAAACTCCAGCCTTCCTCCCAAAGTATCACTACGACTCCTCTACTCTGTCCCTTGCCCTGCGATCGAACTCGACACTTCGTTTCAAGCGAAATCACCCCTCCATTAAACTCGACAGAACCACACTCCTAAATCCTAACATCTTCACGTCAGGCCATCCCGCACAATAAAAAAAATCAAGCTTATTTTTCCCATATGCCTTAACACCCAAACCAACTTCATCCCAAACGCCGGACAACCCGACGCCGCCAATCACCTCAAATCGATGAAAATGTCGAAAACACTCAACTCCAAAATTCCCATGAATTAACACACTAAAAATTATGAAATGCATGTTAAAATTCGTGATTTTCAAGCACAAATTCATTCATGCAACCCAAATTAGATTTTAAGATTTGTTGATTTTTATCACAAATAAATATTTCACTGTTATTCCTATTTTAAAAATTATTTGATGGATTAAAAATCCTGAATTTATTTGTAAAACCTTTATTATTCATTAGCAAACAACTTCCATTTGAAACTTGAAGTCAAGTGTTGATGAAATTTAAGGATTTGAATTTTTGAAGCCAAAACATGGCCTGTGAAAACAACAGAGAACAGAAAATGTGTATACAGGAACCTAATATTCACAATTCAATCTTCATTCACAAATATCATTAATTTAAGCATTTATGCATCATCACGCTTCAATCTATCACATGTATTTAGGTTGATCCACAGATCTTTAAACTGTTTATAAATATCAATGTTTATTTACATACAGATTCAATACTTTTATTTCACATGCAGGCATCATAAACACAGAATCTCATAAGCAAACTAAATTATCAACTTAAACATTTAATTTAGGGATTTACTCACTTTAATAAAGCAGAGGACGGAACTTTTTTTTTTACAGTTTCTGTAATTTTCTTCCTACATGTTGAATTTTCCTAAATTGTTGTTGACACCAGTTTCAGATTGCATAAGCTTGATGTTTGAATCCTTTGCTATTTACAGTTTTTATTTCCTTTTATCTTTTGTTTTGTATTACATTTTGATTGAGATGAATAAAGAGTTTAGCTGAAGATTAAACTCATGTCTTTATTTTACAATTAAATTTTAAATTAAATTTTTCAAGAGAATGACACTTGTCCCCTTAAGTTCTAATTATCTTACACATATACACTCTTGTTTACAATTGTCATTAACATATATTAATAAGTTTACAAGTGTTTTTAATGTTTAATTAATAATTTACAAATGTTATTTTCTTATTTACAAATTTATTTAAGCTATGAATAAGTAATTATGTAGTATTCACATGAATATATTTTGTATTTATTTTATATGAATAAGCTTTAGATTTTTGTACTACATATGAATTTATATAAATATTTATTTATACATAACTTATGTTTTTGATCAAATCAATATAACATATATTTAAGATATATATATATATATATATATATATATATATATATATATATATATATTTCTAACTTTATTTATCTTAAAATAACACATAAATATTATTGGTTTGAAAATTAACAATTTTTTCTAATTTAAATAATTTACTTATATAAACAATCATCATTACTTATTTTTTTTAAAAATACTTTGTCAATTTTAAGTGATTATATTAAGATATGATCAAATAAATATTTATGATTAGATTCATTTGTTAAATTTACAATTTAGTATCTCTATTAATTAACCCAATTATTATCAACTAATAGATACTCCAAAATCCGGGTTATTACATTATTGGAATAAATTTTAAATAATTGAGGCTATTGCAAATAGGTAGAATTAAACATTAAATTTTTCGTTATTTGAAATAAAGATAATATGAGAAAAATTAATGTAATAGTTTTAAATCCAATACTTAAGTCATCTATTTAACAATAATGAATGGAATAATTATTGATGGGTTTAATTAAATAGAATTTTGGAAATTTAATTTATAATTGTTGAATTTAAGGAAATTGAGGAATTTATCAATTTTAAATCAATAGTTAAATTTGTTTAAATTAGTATAAACATTTAAGAAATTAAAAATGACAAGAATTGTCGATTATAGAATTGAAGTTTAAAAATTGGATTATTTAATTTAATATTAAATTATTTAATTAATGTAAAAATAGCCATTTTGGCCATTGACTCGGATTTCAACGAAATCAGTTTCATCGGATCCGTAACAGTGAATTATTGTAGGATTTCAAGTTTCGTAGTGATCGGACTTGTCGTTTGATCATACGGACTCGAAACGCCTTAAAATAAATGAAATTGAAATCAATTTGAAGAAAAATATTGATTTGAGCATAACTTCTTCATTCGATGGAATTTGGAATTGAAAATTGTTCCATCGCGTTTAAAATATTTTAAAATATCTATTTTGATATATGGGTTGACCAAATTTCGTTCCGGAGTCGAAACGGGCTTTTTTGGGCCATTTTGTCGTTAGCGCGTATATCTATTTTATCCATCTTTTCTATTTTCAACTTCGTCTATATATATCCTGCTATAAACCCTAGCAGCCTCTGTTCCTCATTCCTATACGTTCTATTCACCTCCTCACTTCAATGGAAGACAAACCCTAATTCAAATTGCAAACCCAAATCAAATCCAAAGCTAAAATTTCAAGCTCCTCAGAAAAATTTGAAAAATATATATATTGAAGCTCTCAATGAGCGTAATCTTCTGGTACTATTCATTTTTCGATTCGAGTTTCCGTGTGTCCATAATTTATTGATTAACTGTCGGTCGTTGAATTGTGGGTACAGGTTTGGACGGTGGATTGGTGACGATGGTTCGATTAGGAGGCGTAGTCGAGTAGAGAGGGTTGAGCAGCGTCCATCCATACGGTTGGAACTTGCCGTAGTCGTCGAGATCATCTGAATTGGATGATTTGGTGACCGGAAACGCCTCGGCCTGGGTAGCGTCGCGAGTGACGTGACAGGGGTCCAGGTGGGCGGATTAGCATGGCCGTTGAGGTGACAGGCTCGGATCGTGTTCAAAGTATCTTTGGTGGTGGCGAAAATTCGTTGGTGCGTGGCGGCTCTCGTGTTCGTATGCAAACGAAGCCGGTAGGGTTTTCGTGATGGGGATGCAAACAGTGATGACGTGTACGTGCTTTTTGAATTTCTGTTTGTTTTGTTTATATAAATTTTAATTTCGATCATTCTAACTCGTATAACTTTCACATACATGATCCGTTTTACGCATGGTTTTTTTTAAGGATCTTATCCGAATTCCGGACATTTTGGCGCTAGTTTGGACGAATTTGAAGACTGTCCAATTTTTGGGTTTAAATTGGATTTAAATTCAATTTAAATTCAAAAGGTGAGTGTTTTAACCCACTCACAACTTCTAAAATTTCTTATATTTGTTAAATTGATATATGATGTGATTTAAAATTTATTTATGGTTGTTTGGCATATTTTTAATCATCATCTCAGTTAATTTCATTTATTTAAATTAAATTGCTATTTAATTTATTCATTTCATTTAAACTGCCAGTTAAATTGTAAATAAATTATTCATTACATATTAACTGCCAGTTAAACAGTTATTTAATTTATTATTGAATATAAACTGCAATTTAATACCTGTTGTTTATTATCCGTTCTATATTGATGCTATTGTTTGAATTTGATAATTATTGTGATAAATGGTTGATGGGTGATATCGGATGAATGGATGCTGTATTTTATATAAACTGCAAGTTATTATGCATTTTTATTTCATTCGGAATTGCAGTTTGAAATGATATAAAACCGTAATTTTATTTTTAAATTACAGATTGAAATGATAAATATCCGTATCACTTGACCATAGGGTAGAAAATTATATACAGACATCGTGGTCTATATATACATATATATATATATATAATTATTTTGAAATGATTTTCTATGGTTCGGAAAGAAATAGTTTAATAAATATTAATTTTTGATATTATATAAATATTATATATATAGTTAAATTCTTGAATTTAAGCTATGTATAAATTGGTTTAATAAAAATAAGTGAATAACGGAGTTTGATTGGTTTATTATTATATGGGTAAGTACCTTTTTAAGATATTGTATATATAGAGTTTTGATCACTTAAATAAAATTTAAGTTGGAAGATAAATATGATATTGGTTTGAATTGAAGGATTTAAAAATTTTGACTTGAATAAAATGGATGTGTGAATTTCAAATAAAAATTTAGATTTTTAAAGGGTGTGATTTTTATAACTTGATTTTGGTTTAACGTGATTTAAATAAATATCGAGTTGGTTTAAATGAATATATCAAGTTAATAAAAATTTAAAGAACATCCAGGTATTTGAAATTTAAAGGTTTTGCTTAAATGATATTTGATTTATTAAGTAAACATTTCAAATCTAAATAATAGTAATTGAATTTGATATATATAGAATTATCAAATAATTAGTTTTGAAATGGTGGAATATTTAAAGCTTTGAATATATGAATTTAAATGGTTTATTGAGAGGTTTAAATCGGTATTTGGAATTTATGTGTAAAATTAAAGAAGCTATTTAATTTTATAAAGTAATTTAGTATTTAAACCATTGAAGTATATTAAGTTATGTTTCAAAGCTATAGATTTCAAGGTATATAGATTTGAAAGTGCTATGATTTCTTGAAAAGGATATATTTGAAATAAAAATGATATCAATTTGACGTGGGTTTTAAAATAGAAATGATATCGCATTTATATGGTTTTTGAAATGGATATTTTATTCTGGTTTTAAAGTATAAATTATTTTGAAAGACCGCGGTGTTATAATAATGTTGGGTTGTTAAAGAGACCGAGATCGGAAGTTATCATACTCTCTGCCAACTCCGAAAACCACTTTAACAGCTGTATACGTGGTGGAGATTCCAGAATGAAGTAGGATGGCGGCAGCGTTTCCTTTGAGGTAAATATGTGGACCAAACTCCCGTGAGTTGGCATAAGGTGGCTAAAACAGGAGCGATTGACGGGTTAATGAGGTAGCACCTTTGATCGGATGCATCCCTTCGATATTATACTTTGACCTTTGAATTGATTCGGTGGCCACTTTTGATTTCTTTAATTTGGGGGTGTTGTTCGAGGTGGGCGGTAGTAGCAGCTACGTGTTACCACCGACCCGGAAGCGTAATTGGTATATCTACCCTGGCATTGCCTAGTTGTGCCGTGTCACCTACCCTAGCGCGCCTTGTACGAGTTTTTATTTGTGTCGTACCTATGGAGTATCCTCTGGTAGCCTCCCCATCAGGAGGTATTACAGTACTGTATAGACTATTGGCATTATTACGTGTTAAGGTGGAAAATGTAAAGCCTTAACGCTATTTAAAAGTAAATTTATTTTACTAATAGACACTATTATAATAGCGAAATATTACTACATAGTAAATAGTTTAACGGATCCTTAGGAGATGTGAATCCCGAGCATCTCTTAAGTTACTGCACTCATACTTATTTCTGTTGATTTAACTCACATAAGATATTTTAGTTCTGACTCGAGTGTTTTGTCTTTTCAATTCGCTCGGGTCAGTCCGAGCGTTTCTGGATTTGAAGATTTTATTCTGGAGGACGAAGACGAAGATTTATAGTACTATTATCTACTATATTATTCCCTTACACCATTTTATTATGATGCATAATTATTATTCTATGTTATGTGTAACTCTGATATGTACTATATAAATAAAATAAAATGTTTTGTAAAATAGCTTCATGAACTGTATATTTGATTATTATATTTTATCGTTCCGCTATGAGATTCTATTTTTTGTTTTTCTTTCCCTGCTTTTTCTTATTTACCCCATAACAATCCGCCCTTCCGTATGGTTTGAATTGACACGTGTGTCGATTTAAAGCGTGCGATAAGGCGGGATGTTACATCTGGTATCAGAGCTTTGGTTTAGCGATAAACCTTATCTTTGTGGGGTCGGACTCTTTACTAATAGGGTAGTAATACCCTATGGGAGTCGCTGAGTGTATATATATGAGAGAGCATATTTGTTATAAAAAAAAGGTTTTAATATTGTGTTAATATGTTCCGTACTGTATTTATAAATTCTGGTTGGTGCATGAGACGCTATGACATCAATAAGGATTTCTAAACGTTTAATAGGACAGACCGACACAATATTTGTTTTTAATATAGGCGAATGAAATAATTTTGCCTATTATATTTTCTATATATAAAATGAATTTTTATAAAGGTTATATTTCGTTGTATTATATTGGTTGTTAGGTAATGAAATTTATAAATACTGTAAATAAATGAGATTAAGTAATGAATAAATGAATGTAATGTAAATAAAATAAATTGGCAGTATATGGATAAAAGAAAATGAATTTGTTAGTAGCAGATAGAAATAAATGAATAAATGAAATTGATAAAAATGAATGTAACCTATTGGTTGAAATTGTTGTTTGTTAGGTTTATGTTTGTTTGGGAAAAGATACTTTAAGTTTGTTTGGAGGTATAAATAATCTATTTAGTTTCATCTAAGACTGTTGAGTAATTGATGCACTTAGTAGTTTATTTTCCATTCTGTACAATTTAAAGTTTGAACCCGAACAACTATTTGTTTGTTTGATATGAATGAATGATTGATGTGTGTTGATGAGATGGTTGTTTGCTTTGTTGCTATTGATGGTTGTTTGTATTTAATTGTATGTTTGTGGTTGAAACCACTTTAAATATTTCATTTTATATAATTGTAACCTTTTTGGATTATATAAGGGAAATGCAGGTTATGGAAGCAATTGCTACTGCTTTTGGTTTCATCATTAAGCGGTAATTGCCCGACTAATAGGTACGTTTTCGGACTTGGGTTTACAGCGTTATTATATTATTTTTCCCGGGTTGGGATATATATTATTTTGGAAAATATTTGTTGTATATTGTTATATTAATATTATATTTTCTCACGAGCCTCTCCGTACAAAGGAGACTCTGCCAAAATTTTCCGTAAATTTTGGACTTAGAAAATATTTTGAAATCGTTTTCCAAACTTTATTAATTTGAGTATAAAAAGATTTAATGGTTATAAATTGGTATATTTTATCTAAATTGATTAATTTTGTAAATTTAATTGTTTATAAAGTTAATGTTTTGAATAAGATATATTGATTTCTTAATTCTTCTTTTCCCTTCTTTTTTCCTTTTTGGGGAAGAAAAATTTTGAGTGGGGGAGAATGTAACGACCTGTGAATTTCGTTAATGTGTAATGAAGTAAATGTTAAGAATTAACCTATGAAATATTATATTGATTAAAATAGACTTAATTAAAAAGGTTGAATTGAATAAATCCTATTTATTGGAACCTAATTTATTGGTATGTAAATTTATAATAAATGAGTTATTGTAAGAAATTGAAATTTGAATAGAATTCTAATAAATGAAAGTAGTGAAAAGATTATACCCGGACGTAATTGTATGTGAGAAATAGAGGAAGGTATTAAATTGATTAATGTAATAAAACACTGTTAACGGTATTTGATTTTAAATTATGAAAATGTGTTAATGCAAGTTAATATTTAATGAACTTGAATGAACGTTACAATTTAATTAAAATTCAAATATAATAAACTTAGCTATAAATGAACTTGAATGAATGTTACAATTCAATTACAACTTGAATGACTTAGCTATAAATGGAATATAATAAGAACAAATGCAATTATTGTATTTATAGGTGAAATAATGTATTGATTTATTTGTAACCGAATGTAAATTAATGCAAGGGATGAAGGTAGGTATGTAATAAATAAATAGAAACGGGAAACTTTTCATAAGTAATAAATGGGGAAAAAAACAATGGAACTAAGGTTTGGTTTTAAAACCTAAATTTATATGTGTAATTAATAAGATTTCACATTTGAAACATAGCCATTAATACAAATAAAGAAAAAGAGGCAATAGTGTAAAACTTTAATCATTTACCCACTCATGTAATGCATTGAATTTGGTCTAAATTAAATTTCAACATTTGGTTGTTAATAATAGCTTATGAGTGAAATAAACGTTAAAGGGTAACAAGTATTGTAAGTTAACCTTTTAGACAAGTAGATTAAATTATAACTCGTAATCAATTGCAATAAATATAAACAAATTTTTACGTTAACGTTAATTTAAGTAATTTTTGAAAATAATGACAATTCCATTTATAATATGACTATTGGTTGAGGTAAAGATTGTAAGTCAAGATTTATTGATTTTTTTTGAATGAAAGTAATAGGTGTTGTAGAAATAAATGAATTGGTATAATTAATGGAAATTGGATGAATTCAGTGTTACGCAAGTAATCATAATAATTAGTGAAATTAATAAAATTAATTGTATTATAAAGTTAATGGTAACGATTGTTATATTTAGTTGGCCTTATAAATCAAATTAGGAAATCTTTAATGTTTTCATGAAGTTTGTAACGGAAGTTGTGAATGTAATAATGAAATAATTAGAAGTGTAAATTCATTCATAATGTAGTAATCTATATAATGGAAAGTATGAACCCAAGTGAATGAATTTATATAGAATGTTAATCGCAATTAGCGTGAATATTGGTAGAAATGTGATAAAATAAAAATGGGGTAGTTAATACAAAGGAAAGATGGAAATTTGAACTTACTAATGTAATAAAGGGTAAAACAAAGGTTATCTATGTTTATCGAATAATAATTGGTTAGATAAGAAGGATTGAAGTAAATCAAGTTAATTTATTGGAATAAATTTTAAATAATTGAGGCTATTGCAAATAGGTAGAATTAAACATTAAATTTTTCGTTATTTGAAATAAAGATAATATGAGAATAATTAATGTAATAGTTTTAAATCCAATATTTAAGTCATCTATTTAACAATAATGAATGGAATAATTATTGATGGGTTTAATTAAATAGAATTTTGGAAATTTAATTTATAATTGTTGAATTTAAGGAAATTGAGGAGTTTATCAATTTTAAATCAACAGTTAAATTTGTTTAAATTAGTATAAATGTTTACGAAATTAAAAATGACAAGAATTGTCGATTATAGAATTGAAATTTAAAAATTGGATTTAATTAATTTAATATTAAATTATTTAATTAATGTAAAAATAGCCATTTTGGCCACTGACTTGGATTTCGACGAAACTAGTTTCATCGGATCCGTAATAGTGAATTATTGTTGGATTTCAAGTTTCGTAGCGATCGGATTTGTCATTTGATCGTACGAACTCGAAACGCCTTGAAATAAATGAAATTGAAATCAATTTGAATAAAAATATTGATTTCAGCATAACTTCTTCATACGATGGAATTTGGAATTGAAACTTGTTGAATTGAAACTTGTTCCATCGCGTTTAAATATTTCAAAATATCTATTTTGATATATAGGTTGACCCAATTTCGTTGAAACGGGCTTTTTTGGGCCATTTTTCGTTAGCGCGTATATCTATCTTATCCATCTTTTCTATTTTCAACTTTGTCTATATATATCCTGCTATAAACCCTAGCAGCCTCTATTCCTCATTCCTATATGTTCTATTCACCTTCTCACTTCAATGGCAGACAAACCCTAATTCAAATTGCAAACCCAAATTAAATCCAAAGCTAAAATTTCAAACTCCTCAGAAAAATTTGGAAAAAATATTTATTGAAGCTCTCAATGAGCGTAATCTTCTGGTACTATTCGTTTTTCGATTCGAGTTTCTGTGTGTCAAGAATTTAATGATTAACTGTCGGCTATTCAATTGTGGTTACGGCTTTGGACGGTGGATTGGCGACGATGGTTCGATCAGGAGGCGTAGTCGAGTAGAGAGGGTTGAGCAGCGTCCATCCATACGGTTGGAACTCACCGTAGTCGTCAAGATCGTCTGAATTGGGTGATTTGGTGACCGAAAGCGCCTCGGCCTAGGCAGCGTCGCGAGTGACGTGACAGGGGTCGAAGTGGGCGGATTTGCATGGCCGTTGAGGTGACAGGCTCGGATCGTGTTCAAAGCGTCTCTGGTGGTGGCGAAAATTCGTTGATCGTGGCGGCTCTCGTGTTCGTATGCGAACGAAGCAGGTAGGGTTTTCATGATGGGGATGCAAACAGTGATGACGTGTACGTGCTTTTTGAATTTCTGTTTGTTTTGTTTTGTTTATATAAATTTTAATTTCGATCATTCTAACACGTATAACTTTCACATACGTGATCCGTTTTATGCACGGTTTTTTTATTAGGATCGTATCTGAATTTCGGACATTCTGCGCTAGTTTGGATGAATTTGAAGACTGTTCAATTTTTGGGTTTAAATTGGATTTAAATTCAAAAGGTGAGTGTTTTAACCCACTCACAACTTCTAAAATTTCTTATGTTTGTTAAATTGATATATGATGTGATTTAAAATTTATTTATGATTGTTTGACATATTTTTAATCATCATCTCAGTTAATTTCATTTGTTTAAATTAAATTGCTATTTAATTTATTCATTTCATTTAAATTGCCAGTTAAATTGTAAATAAATTATTCATTGCATATTAACTGCCAGTTAAACAGTTATTTAATTTATTATTGAATATAAACTGCAATTTAATACCTGTTGTTTATTATCTATTCTATATTGATGCTATTGTTTGAATTTGATGATGATTGTGATAAATGGTTGATGGGTGATATTGGATGAATGGATGCTGTATTTTATATAAACTGCAAGTTATTATGCATTTTCATTTCATTCGGGATTGCGATTTGAAATGATATACAACCGTAATTTTTATTTTTAAATTACGGATTGAAATGATAAATATCTGTATCACTTGACCATAGGGTAGAAAATTATATACAAACACCGTGGACTATATATATATAATTATTTTGAAATGATTTTCTATTGTTCGAAAAGAAATATACGGTTTAATAAATATTAATTTTTAATATTATATAAATATTATATATATATATAGCTAAATTCTTGAATTTAAGCTATATATAAATTGGTTTAATAAAAATAAGTGAATAACGGAGTTTGATTGGTCTATTATTATATGGGTAAGTACTTTTATAAGATATTGTATATATATAGTTTTGATCACTTAAATAAAATTTAAGTTGGAAGATAAATATGATATTGGTTTGAATTGAAGGATTTAAAAAATTTGACTTAAATAAAATGGATGTGAAAAATTTAAATAAAAATTTAGATTTTTAAAGGATGTGATTTTTATAACCTGATTTTGGTTTAACGTGATTTAAATAAATATCGAGTTGGTTTAAATGAATATATCAAGTTAATAAAAATTTAAAGAACATCCAGGTATTTGAAATTTAAAGGTTTTGCTTAAATGATTTTTGATTTATTAAGTAAACATTTCAAATCTAAATAATAGTAATTGAATTTGATATATATAGAATTATCAAAGAATTAGTTTTGAAATGGTGGAATATTTAAAGCTTTGAATATATGAATTTAAATGATTTATTGAGAGGTTCAAATCGGTATTTGGAATTTATGTGTAAAATTAAAGAAGCTATTTAATTTTATAAATAATTTAGTATTTAAACCATTGAAGTATATTAAGTTATGTTTCAAAGCTATAGATTTCAAGGTATATAGATTTGAAAGTGCTATGATTTCTTGAAAAGGATATATTTGAAATAAAAATGTTATCAATTTGACGTGGGTTTTAAAATAGAAATGATATCATATTTATATGGTTTTTGAAATGGATATTTTATTCTGGTTTTAAAGTATAAATTATTTTGAAAGACCGTGGTGTTATAATAACGTTGGGTTGTTAAAGAGACCGGGATCGGAAGTTGTCATACTCTCTGCCAACTCCGAAAACCATTTTAACAACCATATACGTGGTGGAGATTCCAGAATGAAGTAGGATGATAGCGGCGTTTCCTTTGAGGTAAATACGTGGACCCAACTCCTGTGAGTTGGCATATGGTGGCTAAAACAGTAGCGATTGACGGGTTAATGAGGTAGCACCTTTGATCGGACGCATCCCTTCGATATTATACTTTGACATTTGGATTGATTCGGTGGCCACTTTTGATTTCTTTGATTTGAGGGTGTTGTTCGAGGTGGGCGGTAGTAGCAGCTACGTGTTACCACCGACCCGGAAGCGTAATTGGTATATCTACCCTGGCATTGCCTAGTTGTGCCGTGTCACCTATCCTAGCGCACCTTGTTCGAGTTTCTATTTGTGTCGTACCTATAGAGTATCCTCTGATAGCCTTCCGATCAGGAGGTATTATGGTACTGTATAGACTATTGGCATTATTACGTGTTAAGATGGAAAATGTAAAGCCTTAACGCTATTTAAAAGTAAGTTTATTTTACTAATAGACACTATTATAATAGCGAAATATTACCACATAGGAAATAGTTTAACGGATCCTTAGGAGATGTGAATCCCGAGCATCTCTTAAGTTACCGCACTCTTACTTATTTCTATTGATTTAACTCACATAAGATATTTTAGTTCTGACTCGAGTGTTTTGTCTTTTCAATTCGCTCGGGTCAGTCTAAGCGTTTCTGGATTTGAAGATTTTATTCTGGAGGACGAAGACGAAAATTTGTAGTACTATTATCTACTATATTATTCTCTTACACCATTTTATTCCGCTGCATAATTATTATTCTATGGTATGTGTAACTCTGATATGTACTTTATAAATATAATCAAATGTTTTGTAAAACAGCTTCATGAACTGTATATTTGATTATTATATTTTATCGTTCCGCTGTGAGATTCTATTTTGTGCTTTTCTTTCCCTGCTTTTTCTTATTTACCCCATAACAATCCGCCCTTCCGTATGGTTTGAATTGGCACGTGTGTCGATTTAAAGCGTGCGATAAGGCGAGATGTTACAGGCCATGTAAGAGTGGACCGTGTTATATTTTTGCTGCACAGAATTGAACGGTTTTCTACTGTTCAAATTCAAAAGGAAGCGACTACTGGATTAGACGCAACTGTTGCAAACCGCAATAGTTTTTTACCGTTGCAAACGAAGAGACGCGACTGTTGCGAACAGTAACAGTTTTCGGCCGTAGCAAACGAAGAGGCACGACTTTTGCGAACAGGAACAGCTTTCGGCCGTTGCGAAACGAAGAGGCGCGACTATTACGAACAGTAACGCTTTTTGGCGTTGCAAATAAAAGGATGCTACTTTTCTCAAAGGGTATAGCCATTAGAAATTCGACTATAAATAAGGAGGAAACCTGATCACTTTCCTCACTCGTTTTTAATTCTGAATTTTCTCTTCTTCCTGTTCGTTTCTTAATATCTACAATCCGTGCGCTTTTGCATATCACACAAAAGATCATACACGTAACAATCTCGAACAGCTATTGTATCTTGAAAGACTTTGAATAAAGCCTTACGACAAGCCTCAGACGAAATTTCCTTTTTCAACTGGTTATATTTCCAGTTTATATATATATATATATATATATATATATATATATATATATATATATATATATATATATATGTTTCTGCGTTGTACTATTTCTTTAAATAGTATAACATTTGATTTATTGTTATAGTTATTATTGCTAAAGTTGTTGGTTTTGTTGTTGTAATTAAATACAACATATTTATTGAAATAACTAATACAGAATTTCAAAGTAGTGGAAATCTGAGTTGTAAACTTATAAGACAAATTTATTATTGATTAGTCTCTGTTTTGGTATACTAGACGTATAACAGAATACCCCAGGAATTCATATATGGATTGTTCGGCTGGGTGGACTTGGCCATGTTGCGGCTAAGTTTGCTTCAGCGTCGGGTTTGAAAGTTCAGTTATAAGCACTTTGCTTAGTAAGGTAATGGAGCCAGTTTAGCAATGGGGAGCTGATGCATTCTTATTCTGTTGATGGTATTATTGACATAGTGGGTCTAGTTCATCCTACTGCTACATTGATCTATTTATTGGAAACGAAACTTGAACACTGCAATGGGAAGACTTGTGAGAGGAGATATTTGATATCGATTTGTCATCGATATTGCAAACACTTTGCATGCATAGCCATGGCCAAGAATTGAAGAATGCAATGGATGAGCAGAGTTAATGCAATGCCAGTTATTTCTTTGTTACTGATATATTCTGTGGTTGTGTAAAAATAATAATGATTTTGCTGTGTGTGCGCTTTAGAGGAGTCTAGTGGTCTGTCTCTACCACAGTCATTGTATGCTCATTTTCATAAATTTTTGGAATAACTAAATCTAAGCTGATGCAGTTGTTTCATCTAGAAATATAGATCAAATCACGTCGATGCACCAACTCCACTCATATTCAGAAGTAAGCATGCTAATGTCCTGTCAGTAGAAAACATGATTAATAATGTAAAAGTTTGATTACATAACATTCATACCAACAGCAGAATATAAAAAAGACAAAACGAAACTACAAAACATTATCATATATTGGAAAAGTATTTCTCAACATATTCAAGGCTCTACTTTACAAATTAAACCTCTGTTTGCATGGAAGGACAAATATTCTTCTGGCTCATAATACCACAATATTTGATTTTTACCTTCTTTTTTACAAGTTGTAAAGGACTAGTACACAATCTGGGGCTCAAATTCAGCAAAGTCGACAGAGCCAGATTCAATTGGAGGCATCAGATAAGCAGCCACAATTTCAGAGACCAATCCAGCAATTAGAGGAACTTTCTTCAAGTTTTTGACTAATGGAAGTTCCTTGCTCTCGCTCACAGCTATCAGCTTTTTGTTAATCTCCACCATTCGATCCAGTTTCCTCTTGAATTCGGGGTTTTCTACATCAAGAACAGCTGGGAAGATCCTTGCTGTTGTGCGGTTTGTCTGCAGTTAATATTACTGGTAAGCTGACATTAAAAATCATAAAAGTCCTTGTTACAGCACATTGTTTGTGTTCTTTCTTATCTACATCCTTGCAACATTTTTGGACACCAAAAGTCCTATTGATAATTAGTTTTAAGTTTGTCAATAAATTTATACTCATTTGTGTCTCATAGTTGAATTGTGGATGTTTACCACGTATTTTGGTAAAAGAAAACCACTGATAATATTTCACATTTTCTAAAATGGATTGCAAGTTTACAACATTCGAAAGCATCAAATGTTCTTCTGAATCAAAGCATTATATGCTTAAATTGTTAAGAATAATCTCACATTGAAAATTAGTACCATGCACCTTAAACAAATAAAACACTGCGAGTGTTTTGTAATACGAACTTAAAATATTAGTAATCAATAACCACTTGTAATAGTGAGAAGTCATTTAATTTGTGTGGCTGGTATCTCGAGTTTTATTTTTCTTTAGACCTACATTGTAATTACACCACAAAAATTTCCAAATATCCTTTACTTATCAATCGAATTCTAGTTTAGATAAGGGATTCCATTTAGATGAAGGACTCCAAAGGCAGGTCCATGATTTGACAAAGTGTATTGAATTTGTGTTTTTTTCCTTTTTAGGGAACGCATACATTGTCACTGGCCGCTGATATAATACCATGACTTTTTGGTTGTACATCCACAAAATCTGTAACTGACTCTCCTAAGTTGGATATGTTATTTCTGGTGTTTTTCCTACTAAAAAAAATTCGATGCCCACCTTGTTATTTGGTTATGCGATGGATAATAGTTTTGTAATACTTGAAAATCTTGAGTTTGCTTTTCTAGACATACATTGTATCAAACCACAAAAGATTTCCATCTATCCATTAGTTTTCAATCAAAATCCACTTAAAAACTACAGTTAAATGCTTGGCAACATGTTTAGGGTGCTTTGCACCATGTTTATGCTCATAAACTAATATGTAAAGCACAACAAATACAATAGTATAAAAACGTACCTCAATGATCACATGCATATCAAACTCCTTTGTATCAAGGCCAATGCCTTCATAGAAAGCAGTTCTCTGACAATCATTCAGATACATAGTCACATATACCTGCAAGAAATTTGCACGCAACTATAAATTGACAGGTGCAAAATATAATAATAAGAACAAGAAAAGAAAAACAATATTTTTTTAGTGGAAATTAGGGACATCCCTCTTTTCTAAACTCATTTGTTTTACATCCTTCCCTTTTAAAACTATTTTCTACGTCCACCTTTTTTGAAATTTTTTCTTTTTTATGTCTTTCGTTTTCAAATTTAAAAGCGGCCGCTCCATCGTGTATTACGGCAGTTATGAATCATGGACGTATACCCTAAAAGCACATGTTAATGTTAAGCTTAATAAAATTACTCAAATAACCCCGTAAATTTTACATTTTTATAAAAAAAATAGGGATGTAATTTATAATTGGTAGGGATCTTAGGCTAATTTTTTATAAGCATAAATGCCAAAATTTCCCCTTTTGTTAACAGCGTTAAAACTTACTGAAAGGCAGAAAAAGCGAGACCACAACTTGGCTTTCCAGTCATTCAGGAACTGAGGCTGAGCTTTGAGCAAAGCAGAGAAGAAGTCACCATGTCTGTTCTCATCTTGGCACCAGTTCTCAAAATATTTGAAGATTGGATAGACCTGAAACTCTGGATTTGCCTTCAAATGCCTGTAGATAGTAATGTACCTCCAGTACCCAATCTTTTCTGATAAGTACGTTGCATAGAATATGAACTTTGGTTTGAAGAACGTGTATTTCCTTGCCTTTGTTAGGAAGCCCAAATCTAGTGCCAAATTGAAGTCCGAGAGGCCTTTGTTCAAGAAACTACAAATTGAAAAAAGAAATTGTTGTAAATATTTTATGGGTATAGATCTTTGAAGTGATGTAGTAAAGCAACAGCACTTACCCTGCATGCCTTGCTTCATCTCTTGACATGAGGGAAAAGATCTCAGCCACCACCGGATTGGTTTTCTGTCATGATAATCATTTTTGCTCGATTTTAATGTAAATCAAATAAATGGTTTAGACTTTTGTAAATCAAGATAGAACTGTATGTAAGTAGAGATGTGTGATTTCTTTCCACACTTTTGGGTGCTAAGCAAAAGATTTCATTGTTTGCCTGTTTAAATTTGGGTCAGGTACTTGGTGCATGCATTTTATTGTATTATCAGATGAGTAAACTTGATACTGGTAAAATTATGTGTCCTTCTTATATTGTAGTTTGCTGTGTGTATGGTGTAACGTGGACATGATTATACGCTTCTTTGAAGTATCAGTGCTTTACATCGTGACCCAGGCGTCTTTTGGATAGCTTAAGTTAATTATTCTTTATTTTATTTTTTAACAAAAAATGAAAGTCGGAAAGTCAATTTGAACAAATAAAAATTAATGACTTTATTGGTTGAAAAACAAATTTTGTGTTTTCGGTTTTCAATATACATGTTAAATATGAAAAAAAATGTTAGAAATTTAGCCTGAATTAACCCTAATCAATTCAAGAGAAAAAACAAACAGATAATAGCCAGAGATTTGCGGAAGTGTACCAAAATCCATTGAATTGATTTGTGTGAAGGTTATGATCTTTCAAGAATACAGTTTCTTCTCTGTCGTTATTTCTCTTTGATGGTAAAAACGAAAATGAAAAGAATGTATTGTTTCTTGGGGACCACAATCGAATATTAATAACTGATAATAAACAGTTATGATATATTTGCAATTTGGCTTCTCATTAAATTGCAAGTACAATTTTGATTTCTACACATTTACTCCATGACACTAACGCTCTATATTAATTATAATAGCATCATACAATTTTTACATATGTGTCCATAATAGGATTTTTAATCCAACAATCTTCCACTTGGGCAACATATGTTTTCTTATAAATGTACAACTTTATAAGCTCAAAATTTACTATTGAATAATGATATTCTTTAACAATCCCGTCCATAAACCATATCTATATAGGATCAAGGTGGTCTTTGCCATATTAATCACGACTAAACCCGTCAAGGATCACATACATATATATAGTCAAATGACATAAATCAATAATGGATGTGTAGCATGAAAATTACATGCAATGTGAACCAAACATGTCTATTTTCAACTGGTCCTTCTTAAACTTAAGTGAGGTCAGAATCAAAACAATAAAAAAGAGTGAATACTTCACTTCTGATCAGAAAACCAAATACATAAATGTCTTAAAACAAACATAAAGCAAATAAAATTAAAACTCCCACTAAACCATAGTATCATCTAGTAATACAACACCCATATGGGCGGTGTGCTCATGAAAGACCTTATGTGGTAAACCTTTTGTGAGCGGATCTGCTATCATGAAGTTTGTCTCAATGCGCTCTATGGGAATCTGTCCACTCTGCACTATCTCTTTCACAACTAGGAATTTTATGTCAATATGCTTTGACTTAGTTGAGCTTCTATTATTGTTAGAATACAGCACTGCTGACTTATTATCACAATATAACTTCAGTGGTATTTCTACATTTTCTAAATGCACAGCCCAGTGATAAAGTTTCGTAGTCATATTCCATGGTTTGATGCCTTATAACATTCTACAAATTCAGCTTCCATAGTGGAAAAAGTTACAAGTGTCTGTTTGACACTTTTTTAGGATATAGCTCCTCCAACTAATAGATAAACATAGCCTGATGTAGACTTTCTGCTATCTTGGCATCCAGCAAAATCAGAATCAAAATATCTTACGACCTCCAAATGATCTGATCTTCTATAAGTGAGCATATAATCTTTAGTTCTCTGAAGATACCTCATAACCCTCTTGGCTGCTCTCCAATGGCCTATACCAGGGTTGCTTACGCATCTGCCTAACATCCCAATAATGTACGCAATTTCCGGACGCGTACATACTTGAGCATACATTAGACTCCTAACAGCTGAAGCATAAGGAATCTCTTGCATTTCGTGAATTTCAAGATCACTTTTAGGACATTGATTACGACTGAATTTATCTCCTTTAGCAATAGGGGCATCTCCTGGCCTACAATCTTGCATGCCAAACCTTTTGAGTACTTTATCAATATAGCTCTTTTGTGATAATCCAAGAATACCCCGAGAACGATCTCGAAGTATCTGATACCTAATACAAAAGTGGCGTCCCCAAGATCATTCATCTCAAAATGTTTAGTTAAAATTTCTTGGTTTCGTGCAATAAGCCTATATCGTTAGTGGCAAGCAAAATGTCATCGACATATAGAAGCAGGAATATATGTTTACTCGCACTGAACTTGTGATACACACAATCATCAACAATATTCGTCTCAAAACCAAACGAGATGATTACTTGATGAAATTTGTGGTACCATTGACGAGAAGCTTGCTTAAGTCCATAAATGGATTTTATTAATTTGCAAACCATATTCTTTGGATCTTCAGACACAAAGTTTTCTGGTTGTACCATATAAATTGTCTCATCAATGTCTCCATTGAGAAATGCTGTTTTAACATCCATCTGATGTAACTCAAGATCAAGATGAGCAACAAGTGCCATAATTGTCCCGAAAGAGTCTTTCGATGAAACTGAAGAGAAAGTCTCTATAAAATCGATGTCTTCTTTTTTAGTATAGCCTTTTGCTACAAGACGTGCTTTATACCTCTCCACATTACCCTTTGCATCCCTCTTGGTTTTGAATATTCATTTACAACCAATTGGTTTTGCACCTTCTAGTAATGGGACAAGTTCCCAAACTTTATTGTCTTGCATGGACTTATACTCCTCATTCATGACATCAATCCACTTTTGAGAGTTAGCACTTTACATGGCACGATGAAAGTTGATTGGGTCATCTTCCATCATTTCATTATCATTCTCTTGTTCTTCGAGAAATACAATATAATCATCTGAAATAGCACTTCTCCTTTCTCTCATGGACCTCCTTAATGGCACTGGTTCTTAAGGTTGTTAAGTGTGTTCTTCAGGAACAATGGTTTCGTTTTGTATAAGGGGTTGTATAATATTATTTTGTTGAGGTTCCGGATTCACTTCTTGATCAATGATAGGGGTAGGCAACCGAACATTGTCAAAAGTGATAATAGGAACTAGGTTTGAATCCAATTCCTCCTCAAAAGAAATGTCTTTAACTTTATTTCTCCCCTCAAACTCAACTTTCTCAAAAAATACTGCAGTTTCCGTCTCAAAAATATTCTTAACTATGTGATCATAAAACTTATAGTCCCTACAATGCTCAGAATAACCAATAAAGTAACTGCTCACTGTTTTGGAATCCAGTTTCTTTTCATGTGGCATATAAGGCCTTACTTCAGCTGGACATCCCAAAATGTGAAAGTGTTTTAGACTAGGCTTTCGACATGTTCAAATCATAAGGTGTTTTTGCAACTGCTTTAATTGGTACTCTATTGAGAATATAAGTTGTTGTCTTTAACGCTTCTCCCCAAAAAAACTCTGGTAAGGTGGAATGAGCAATCATACTCCTTACCATATCCTTAAAAGTTCGATTTCGTCTTTCAGCAACACCATTCATGCTAGGTGATCCTGGCATGGTATACTGTGGAATAATACCGCACTAGTTAATGGATATGTGCAGTTTCAATGTATCACAGCAAACCTGTCACTTGTATACTAAAGTGCCTTCTATAATTAAAACATATAGTAACTCTTTAATGTCAGTATGCACAACTTTTGAGTATGCGTTGACATGATAGCGTGTTCTATTTGATTAGGACAATTTCATAGTTTCTTTGAGTAAATAGCAACAGACAACGTGGCTGGTTTAACCATGAGTTGGATGAATCAACAGTTTTCACAATTCCAAAAAGAAATACTTTGATGTTTCTATTCCAGAAATATGGGAATAAAAACAAAACTGGATGATACCATCATTAATTGAGTCAATAAACATCAATATTTTATGCAACCGCACAAATCAAACATCAAACAAAACCATATAAAAATGAATCAATGGAATTGCAAACGTCAGACCCTAAATCAGAAAATCATAACACTATTGCGACAAATTCTCAATAATTATTTTAGGGATGACTCTGATACCAATTGTTAGAAATTTAGCCTGAATTAACCCTAATCAATTCAAGAGAAAAAATAAACAGATAATAGCCAAAGATTTGCGGAAGCGTACCAGAATCCATTGAATTAATTAGTGTGAAGGTTATGATCTTCCAAGAATACACTTTATTCTCTGTCGTTATTTCTCTCTGACGGGGAAAAGAGAAAATGAAAAGAACATACTGTTTCTTGAGGACCACAACCGAGTATTAATAACTGATAACAAACAGTTATGATATATTTACAATTTGGCCCCTCATCAAATTGCAAATACAATTTTGGTTTCTACACATTTACTCCATGACACTAACACCCTATATTAATTATAATAGCATCATACAATTTTTACATATGTGCCCATAATAGGATTTTTAATCCAACAAAAAATGAAGGGACGGTGGAGGGGATAAAAGAAAAAAGGATGGAAGGACGAAAGAGATAGAGGAACGACGGAAGAATAGATTGATTCATGTGCTTGTGTTATTTCTCAAAACACGGGAAAAAAATTGTTTTCTATTTTGTATGTTGACTTTGTTTTCTAAATTGGTTCGACCGTATACTGTGCATTTTTGTATGGACGAAAAACCAAAACTAAAAAAACAAAGCAAACACTACCTTACTTTTTGACTTAATTTTCAAGTACTTGTTTTTGTTTTACAGTTTAACTTCTTAGATGCATATGTTAGTTTGATATTTCTAGCTTTCTCAAAGCAAAAGGTTTTTTTGGCAAAGCAAAAGCAACTTTGCTTTAGGTGGGCAAATGGACTTGAATGCATCCTACTAGCGTTGATGGTCTTACATCACAGTTTGATTTAGATGTTACAGTGTTTATCTGCTTTGGTTTTTGTCCGAATCAAATTCTGACTGGATTCAAAGTATCTAAAACTACAATTAAGGCAATCTACTGAAATAACATTTTACGTTCTAGAATCGTAAAGCAAATTAAGCTTTCAATTTGAATGGTACCTTGCAGATTGCACCCTACTTGTTTGACAATTTGTCTATTTAATGGTTAACTCCAACGTTTAGTCTATTAATCAAACTCAAACATCCAATTGTACATCCCATAAAAAGTAAATGTCCAAGTTCAATCATTCCTTCACGAAACTCATATCAAACCTAACAGTTACATAACCACGTCAAATTTCAAAATTGAAGCAAAAAATCTATATACGAAGACAAACCTTGAGTCTCCGTCCAAGCTCCTTATACAACAAAAACCCAGAAAACTCAGCCGTGCAAGACCTCTCCAAGAACTCCACAAAAATCTGCCTCAAAGGCCCCTGCATTTTATCAGCCGCCTCCTTAAACTCCGCATTTCTAACAAAATGGGTCTGGTTGTAATCAGTCTTGAACTCATTCAGCAGCGCATCGAACTCAGACTGATTCAAGTTCTTGTTGATCTCTTTGTTAAACAACATCTCCATCTCATCGAAGTCTGTAGTGTAGAACCTCGGAGTCAACAGTGACTCGTTTACTTCCCCTTTTGTTCCTTTCCTGGGTTTTGTTTTGACGTTTGAGGATGATGATGAAGCTCTGATGACTTGGAATCTGGGTTTTAGGGGCGAGTACTTTGAGTTTGGTTTGGTAAGTTTTGTTATTGGTTTGATCAGTGAGAGTTCTGCCATTGCTGCCATTTTCTCTTCCTTTTCTACCTCTAATTCTCAAATTGTGCCCAGTGAGGACTTCTATTTTATGTACCGTTGATTGAAGACCTGAGGATTGGGTGCGTAATCCACGGGAATCTTGGCTGAGCAACGAGGAGCTAACACGTGGAAAATGGCATGGTTCTATGAAATTTTAATCCACTAGATTCAGAGGAGATGATTGCAGATGATTTCACCCAATGTACGGTTTTGGGATTTGATTTTCGATATGGCTAAAGAAACACCGCCAACAAAATATAAATAGTTGGTTAGGTCTATTAACAGCCTTTTTTGGTGAAGTTGGGGTTCGTGTCGCGTTTAATGTGTAATTGTTGTGCTCCACCAGGTCAATGCGCTGCACTTAAATTCTACTTTGCAAGTATCCATTTTATTTCCTTTCCAATACCTCCATCTGGAGCCGGTCAGTCTGCAGCGAATAAATTAGGTACATTTTCAAAAAAAAAAATCATCATTAGTTCTTTAATAGATATATGTAGTATAATTCACTTAGAATTTTTCAAAATTTTCTTTTAAATAAAATCATTATTTTATTTGAATTTTATAAATGAAATTTATTTTATATAATTTGTATTATATTTCATATATGTGTATCATATACACATATGTGTGTGCATGCATGTGCAATAAATAATGTGTACATGATTTGACATGCCCATGCGTGGGTATTGAGATTTACACTACAACGGACATGTTAGCCTCTCTTACATTCTAATGTATTGTGTAAATATATGTAAATGTGCATCAAATTATTGTATTATGTGCGTGTGGTATTAGGATTTACACAACAACAGACGTGTTAGGCCCTAGTGTATACTAATGTATTGTGTAAATATACGTAAATGTGCATCAAATTATTGTATAAATAATATGCATATATATATATATATATATATATATGTATGTATGTATATATATGTGTGTGTATATATATATGTGTGTGTATGTATATAGATGTATGTATATTTGCATATATATACATATGTATATATGCATATATATATATATATATATACACATATGTATATATGCATATATATACATATGCATACATGCACACACACATATGTGTGTTTTAACCACGCAGCAGAATTCAAAATGAGTTAGAACATTCAGATTAAGCTAGAACGACTCGAAACTTGGCCGAAAGGCCAAAAAGTATAAGACAACGGAACCTTGGCAGTTTGACCCAAAAATACGCGAACACTTTGGATCGATACCGATCCGATCCAATTGGATCGGCACTGATCCAAAATATTGGCTTGTGGTTCCTCCAAACCACTTGCATTATGTTTCTACCTCACTACCAAGTTTATTTACCAAGTTTGGTAACAATCCAAGCATCCGGGTTCGAGAAAGTAACCTATCGGATTCAGACTACAGTTTAGTCAAACCCATGGGTGAACCATCTTCAAAGTAAGTCAACAAGCTATGAAATTATATGAAGAGCCCTACAAGTAAATAGGAAACTAACTGAATAGAAGTTGGGCAAAAATTGCACAACTCATTCGATTGATACCGATTTGATCCAATTGGATCAGTACCGATCCAAAAAGATAGCTTAGAATCACTCCATACTTTTTATGCTTCTTTCTATGGACGACTACATGATTCTAGTGTAATGGTTCCAACCCAGGTGCTCTCTAAATCCTATAAATACCATCCTATCTTAAAAAAGGGTTCCTAACCTGATCTCTGCTGAAGCTATGCTATTTTTCCTTCGCTCTTCTTCTCCAATACAACAACCATTAAGAGACAATTGAGTTCCTCTCTATGTTACTAACAATGGTGGCTTGAACTAACATGAAGAAGAAGAATCATATTGTAATCCAAAATCTCTTGTAATAGCAGTTGATCAATAAAAGCAATGAAGTGGACGTAGGCTTCATTAATACCGAACCACTATAAAAATCTCACGTCTCTTTACCTTTTCTGCTATTTATTATTGTTTTTTTATTCGTCTTGATAAACGGAGCTGGTGCTCTCACACTAAATCCAGGGTGTTGATCCATTTTTTGGGTTAACATCTTAGTGCTTTCACTAAGAACCCAACTCAGGCTTAGATCTAGCTATCTACTTTGGGTCAGGCAGGTTCAAAAGTTAGATCCTCGATATTTGCTTAGAAAATTTGCCGCTGAAAATAATGGCATCGGGAAAAAAGAGAACTACTTCCGAAAGATCCATAGGAGCTGTAATAGCTGGAGAAGAAACTAATCCTCTGCAAGTTGAAGTCGACGTGCCAACAATCCATTGATCAAAGCAAATTCTGGAGCTAATATAGGAGATCAGGTGCCGAGATGTTCTATCCCACATGAAGTTGTTATTAGAAGCGAACTAAATAAGATGGTTGATGAAATCAAAAACAGCTAAAAATCTCTTATGAACAAATTAAATTCCCTCCCGATCTTGCAATCACTTGCCGTTTCAACAACCATGCCAGAGGCCATGGCTACCACGGAGCAGAAAAATTCTTCTATTTTTGTCCTAAACAGGAGAAATGGAAGACAACGGTTAAAAAAGGAGTAGTGGGTGGAGCTGCAGCAATTACTATAGAAGAAAAGGCAAGCACTCCACCAACTACAAAGCAGTCCACTACGAACTTGAATCTAGGGGCGAAAACCCTATGAAGATATAGTAGTGGATCCGTCTGACTCAGAAAATAGTGAGCAACTTGACAACGATGAGTTGGAAGAAAATGCTCATGCACTCAATAGAGGAAGCAGGGTCTGAACTTCCCCTACCCGGTCAAACGTAAAACAAAGGAACTCCGAGGGAGTGGATCTCCTGAAGACAGGAGAGCGTAGGCTTCAGCCCACTTACTAAGACCATTTGCAAAATCAAACACTTGATATAGTCATTGACAGCCAACCCCATGGACTATTGGACATTTGAGGCGTACATCACGGACATGATCAACCGCCTAATGGACAAACGTAAGGATAGGAGAGATAATGAATGTGAAATGACCCTCCTATTTTACCTATATTTTCTATATAAAAAAATTGCAATCAATTATCCAGGATCCAAATCTTTACCAATATAAATATATTAGTGTATTTATAAGATATGCACATACATATGAAGATGCATGTGCCCCTCTTGTTTAAAATCAGAGATATGGTACTTAAACAAGAGTCTGTTCTGTTTGTTTTGAATTTGAATTTGAATTTCCACCTATTTTTAATTTTCATGTTTTTTTTTGAAATGATACTTATAATATATGAGTGGATCCTGCTCATATTTATTTATAATAATAACTTTGATCATCCTAACTAAGATTTATTAATAATTTATCTTGACAAAATAATCTCAGAATTCAAAGCCTTTTTATTATGCAGTTCAATATTTGTTATTCAATTAAGGCCAAAAAATGATATTTGCATTTATCATTTTCAATTCATAGTTTTCTTTGAGCCTCTCCTGTTCTTGACTCAAACAATATGACACACCATAAGTTGATCATTTAATTACTTGTTTATGAGTTTTCTATGACTAGAGTGCTTGACTTGAAAATGATTTATAAGTGTGCAATTACTAGGTTATAAAGTGAACCAGGTTTTGAATTCAAAATGATTCCTGGATTGATAATACTAACCAGTTAAAATGCATATTTGTCATTAATATTTGAAAAAGAGATTTGGTGAAACATTTGCTAAAGTAACAAAGGATCTTGAAATGCATTTTCCTTTCAAATTGCAGGCCAACATGATCAACCAAAGCTCCATTCTTTTGAAGCTGGCTGAACCATGTGGCTGTGTCAACCAGACACACACTTTAATCCATGTCAATTTAAAATGCCTTTCATTTGCAAAATACTTGAAGCCTTTTTAAGATATATGCATACATTGTAAAACAACTTATGACTGAACTTAAGTTCCTTCTCAAAACATTTCCCTGAAAGGTAACAAAATACTTAAAGAATGTTCCAAGCTAATAAACCAGATTTAAACTTAAACTTATTGTTTTTGAATGACTCAAGCCTGACTAATACATATAAATTTTTGTATGACAATTTCTCATTACAAATATATTCCTTTTTCTAGATTTTCATAGACAATCTTTAAGCTTATTTTCTTGTTCAACTCAAATGAATCTTTTAATTTTCAAACCTTAATACATAGCAAGATTCAACAGAAAATAACTAGTTCAATCAAATATAGCAAGTTCATTACATAACAGAAGATTTAAAACACAAATTTCTCATGAGTACATGCAGATAAAATCTTCCTATGCTCTTATTAAAACTAACAAGCATGCTCATTCATTTTTCAACAGCCATAACCTTCCTTCCTACTTAGTTCCTGCATTTCCTGAAAGAGCATTAGTGGCTGCCTCATTTTAAAGATGAGACACCCCCATATGCCATGAGCAAACAAGGGTCAGATCTATGATCTGGTATGAACAACATCAATATATTCATGATATTAAGCAAATAAGTGATACATGAGTACTAGACAATTTCTTAAGCAGTTTCTTAAATCAACTATATTACTATGTTTCAAATGAATGGTTATGCAAGTATAATAACTTCATAAATCAATAATTAGCACAAACACAATTATGCAAGCATTCACATTAATCAGTAGCACTAATATGCACCAGAACAACCATGGTTCCATTTCAACAAATCTAGGAAATACTCATGTTCATATCTCATCATTTATAGGTTGTTTATATATATATCAACTTAAGCCTAGCCTCATCTACTATCAAGGAATCACAGGGACACATAGCAATGAACTAATTCACATCATTGCACAAAGATCTCAGGGCTTAAACAAACCATGTGCCAACTTGCATACTTCAAATATGACAAGCATTCCAGCAGCCTTCTTGGCTCACCATTTCTAATTTGATTTATTAATTATACTTGTTTAACCCTATCATCAGATAGCTAAGTAAACATGTCACAATGTATAAAAACCCCAGTAATATTGCAAGCATATTTTCAAAGGCAAACAGATAATTATTTTCAAGTATATCGCTAACAGATATCTTGTCTTTAAATCAAATAGAAGGATATTTACACTGAGAATAGAGACATGGCATATTAAATTATTATGATCTGCAAATAACTATGATTGAGCCAGATTCAAGATCTAGCTGAGTGACTTGTGGATTTTGCTATTTGATCAGGGACTCGGCACATATAAATCTCTATTGCACCCTTAATACCTTTTTCTTAAGCCTCAACACTTATACAATGTATAATGCAACTTATTTTATTTTGTCTGTTGAAATTTCCATGCCATGATTCTATATCAATTATAAGTATTCTTCGTATGATTTCAAGATTTGATGCCTTAGCTTTTCAAAATAATAAAACAGTAGCATGCACATCCATAATAAAGCATCATATCAAATCAAAACTATCCAAAAACTTTCATAAATTATCTAATAAAGCTGTTTCCATTAAAACCAAAAATATGCAAATAAAAATATAAATGATTGGTTGCCTCATATCAGGACTTAATGCCATGAATTTTGTGAGATTACCCATCTAAGTGTTTCCTTCTAACTGATCCAGAAAATCCCTGAGTACTTTCCCTTCCTTTAAAATATTTTCTTCCTTTCTTATTTTAAGTATCTCGGGTAGAATGATTCCTCTGGCTATAACTAATTATTTATATGCATATTTTTACTAGGGTTTTATCAAGACAAAATTCCATTTTTGTCCTAGCTAACCTCAAGCCTTTTTTTTGCATTTTATATTTTCACATTTTTATCCCAATACCTCGGCTGCATAAGTTGGTTAAGGTCAGTTGCTTTCTACTTTTGCTTTACAGAAAATGTTTATTTCTTTCTGTTTTTTTTTTTGAATATCATTCCCCTTCAGGTTTTAATAAACCGTTTCAATTCAATGTATTTCAATTTTTAAGTATTAAACAAATTTCAAAACTAAGGTTGGAAATTTCGATTCAACAACTCCATTTTCTATTATTTAGTTTTGAAATATTTGCATAATAAATCCATTATCATTTAAATAAGACTCGAATTCAAATAACTAAATATTTCCTCCAATTTATTTATACTTGGAATATTCGTTTAATTCATCTTAAACCCAAAAATCCAGTTATAAAATCACACCTTTAAAATCTCAAATTTTTTATTAAATTTCAAATCAATTTCATATTTATCTTCCAACCTTATTCTCATTTAAGTCATTATAAACTCCAGAAATATAATAAATATTTAACCATATTATATCTTAATAAAATCAAACTTTACTATTAAACTTATTTATACTTTAAACCAATTTCATACATAGCTTAAAACCAAGAATTTAACTATATATAAAATAACATTTATATAATACTCAAAAATCAATATTTATATAAATCCATATATTTCTTTCCAAAACCATAGAAAATCATTTCAAAATATTTTTATATACAGACCACGGTGTCTGTATATAATTTTCTATCCTATGGTCAAGTGATACGGATATTTATCATTTCAATCCGCAATTTAAAGTAAAAATACGGTTGTATATCATTTCAAACCGCAATCCCGAATCAATAATGACAATCAATAAAGAACTTGCAGATTATGATGATAATAAATAAAACATCCATTCATCCATCATAATATCACACATCCATCACAATCATCATCCAAAAAAATCAATCAATATCAATATATAACTGATAATATATATATATAACAGGTAATTAACTTGCAGTTATATACAATAATAAATTAAATAACGATTTAATTTAAATAAATGCAATTAACTGAGATGATGATTAAAATATACTAAACAGTCATAAATAAATGCATAATCACATCAAAAATTTAATTTAACAAACATAAGAAATTCTAGAAGTTGTGAATGGGTTAAAACACTCACCTTTTGAATTTAAATTGAATTTAAATCCAATTTAAACCCAAAATCCCAACAGTCTCCGAATTCAACTAAACAAGCGCCATAACGCCCGAAATTCCAATACGTACCTAGCAGAGAAAATCTCACGTGAAACAGATATCGTATGAGAAAGATACGTACGTTATAACGATTGAAATCAAAAATAAAATAATAAAATAACAAAAAAACACTCACCTTTCTAAACACGTCAGCACTAAGAAACCATAGCTGAAGCACAGCACGCACATGATTTCTACACGTGCACGAACGAACGCGCCCGACACTAGAAGCCGCCGCCTCCTCCACGGCCGTACAAGACACGCGCTGCCACCACCAAGCAAATCCCCCGCGACCATCCTTACCACGCCGACGTCACTCGATGCCAGAAAGCACGGCAGCCGCCACCATAATTTGAACCCTAATTGAATTTAATACGGCTATCTAGCTGTTAAACCATCACAAAACCCGTAAGGATGCGACCCCCTCGGCTCTCTCTACATTACTGCAATTTCGATTCGTCGAACAGCTGCAGTTGATTTCAACGCAATGGATGGCCGAAAATAGTCCTTTAATTTCTGGATGAACAGAGATCCAGATCGAAAAACGAATTACAGATCTAAATTACACTCTTCGAGAGCTTCAAATTGATATAAAATTTGGCATCTATTGTGGAGTTTGAAATTTTAGCTTTTGATTTGATTTGGAATTGTATTTGGATCTCGAATTTGTTTGTCTGCCATTGAGGAGGAGAGATAGCTGAATTGTTCGTACAGACAAATGAGAAATAGAAGTTGGCTAGGGTTTATAACCGGGTATTTATAAACGAAGTTGAAAATAGTAGATGGACCCGATTTATAAACGCGCTGAACGATGAATGGCCCGAAAAGCCCGTTCTGACTCCGGAACGAAATTGGGTCAACCCATATACCAAAATAGGTGTTTTAAAATATTTAAAACCGATGGAGTAGGTTTCAAGTCCAAATTCCATCGTGTGAAGAAGTTATGCTAAAATCAATATTTTTCAAATTGATTTCAATTAAATCGATTTCAAGGCGTTTCACGTTCGTACGATCAACGACAGGTCTGATCGCTACGAAACTTGAAATTCTACAATAATTCACCGTTACGTATCGATGAAACCGGCTTCATCGAAATCCGAGTTAGTGGCCAAAATGGCTATTTTTACATTAATTAAGTAATTTAATAATTAATAAAAAAATCTAATTCTTAATTTCAATTCTATAATTGACAATTTTATCACTTTTATATTTCTTAATCATCTACAATAATTTAAACAAGTTTAGATGTTAATCTAAAGTTGATTAATCTATCAATTGCAGTGTTAAAATTTCAAATTTCATTATATTCAAAATTATAAATTAAATTTCCAAAATTCCATTTAATTAAATAAATTAATTATTATTCCATCATTATTGCCAAATAGATGGATTTAACATTGGATTCAAAACTATTACATTAATATTCTCACATTCCATCATCATTTCAATTAACGCAATATTTAGATATTTAATTTCATTAAATTGCAATTACTCCAATTATTATTATAGTTTAAATTCCAAATAAATTGATGAATCTTTATTCCCGTTCTTATAATTCAACAAATTTTCCAATTATGAATAACATTAACATCATTTCCTTCAATTTTAATTATCAATTCATTCATATACCATAATAATACTTTATTACCAATTATTACCCTAATTTATACTAATATAACATTGAATTGGGATTCATTGCAATTGATTACAAACTTGATTTAATGGACCAAATAAATGATTCTTTTATAATAATTGTTGCCATTAACCCTTTATCATATTTATATAAGTTCTCATTTCCAACCAATTACATACAGAACATTGATTTTATTCAATCATTATTTATTCATTATTAATTCATTAATTAATTCAATATTTACATTCATTTTCTTATATTAATTTATTGCCAAATATTCCTGTTTACAATCAATTATGACCCCAATAGTTGTTCCCATCAATTGGAATTGCCTTGAGTTAATTATTTATTTATTAACTTACATTATCATTCTTACATTTCATTCCCGTTATTAATGCATTATTATCAAATAGATAAAATTAACATTATTGCCTTAAATTCATTAATTTAATTCAATGCTTACATTTTGTTTTCATATATTCAATTTGTAGCTAAGTATACATCTACATTACTTCCATTGATTTGAATTTCATTCAATTTATTGATAATTACCGTAGTTAACATTAACGTAATATTATATTATAATTTTTGTAACCGATTTCCAGTTTAAAATCAGCTGGCTACAAAATAGGTAACATACAAAAATCGTTATCGTTAATCCTTTAGTTGCATTAATAAGCTTTTATTACTTACAAATCAATGTTGCCATTTATCTTCATACTACTAGTTTCATTCACTTATGTTCAATTTATAGCCAAACATAACATTTAGATTTATTTTCATTAATTGGTATTCCATTCAATTCATAAATTTATTAACTTGATTGGTATTATTTAACTTACATTCTAGATATTATTTCATAAATATGATTCCCAATCATTTCTTTAATTTATACTAACTTTTAAAAGTTTATTACTTATCTTTATTTACCTATCTTCCATTTCATAACCAAGTGCACCATTTATGCTATTTCGCTTTTATTGATTTCACTTCAATTGTCAACAATTGGTTTTTTTTATAACCATTGCTACAATTCATTCTTAACATTTATTTCAATATAAATTATAAATTTTTTATTTCTTTCTAAATTAAATTACAAAATTTAATTAAATTAACCAATTTATTTATCAAAATTTACGGGTTGTTACACTCTCCCCCACTCAAAACTTTTCGTCCCCGAAAAGGAAAAGGAAGGGAAAAGAGGGATTACGAAATCAATATATCTTACTTAAAATATTAAATTTATAAACAAATAAGTTTAAAAAATTAATTAATTTAAATAAAATATACCAATTTATAACCACTAATTCTTTTATACTCAAATTAAAAAAAGTTTGGAAAACATTTTCAAAATATTTCCTAAGTCCAAAATTTTCAAAAAATTTCGACAGAGTCTCTTTTGTACGGAGAGAATCGGAAGAAAATATAGTATCAAATATACAATATATGACATATATTTTCCAAAATAATATATCCCAACACGGGAAATATATATATATCTAATAACGTTATAAACCGTAATCCGAGAACGTACCTATTTGTCAGACAAACAACGCTTATTTTATGAAACCAAAAGCAGTAGCAATTGCTTCCATAACCTGTATTTCACTTATATAATCTAAAAGAGTTAATAATTATATAAATGAAATATTTAAGGTCGTTTCAATTATAACAAACAAATCAATACAAACGACAATCACTTGCAACAAGGCATACAACCATCACCTAGAGTCATCGCAAATCAATCATTCATTAATCTCAAACAAAACAAATAGTTGTCCGGGTTCAACTTTAAATTTGCATATAATGGAAAATAAACTAATTAGTGCACCATTTACTCAATAGTCTTAGATGAAACTAAATAAATTATCCATACATCCACCCAATTTTAAAGTATTCTTGCCCCAAACAACCTTAAACCAAACAAATAACAATTTCAAATAATAAATCAAGCTCATTCTTATAAAGTTCATTTATTATTTTAGTGCTTACCTTTCTATTATATTTAATTTTAGTAACATTTCAACTGCAACTTAAGTTTATAACTCTATAACATCAATTCTTATAAATAAAAGCAATTTATTGAACACTTTCAATTTATTGAACACTTTCATTACATACTTTTACTTGTACAATTTCTATTACATTTCTTATTAAAAATTTCAACTTTTAATATTTGGTAAGTTATATATATGCTTTTAAAGAATGTAATTGAAAGTTATACAAGTTTTCTCATTTCTTTTAATTAATTTACTGTTCAATATTAATCCTTTGTTTTATATGTTATAAATTTAATTTTTCTTTTTATTTAATTTATAACTCGGCATTATATCTGTTATTTCCTTTAGTGGTTTCAATTATTAATTTCCTACATTCCAATTCACTACAATAATTGAAACTATTAATTTATGGAACTTAAGAACTAAATACCGGGTTAAATTTTAAATCATTTCAAAATAACAGATAAATGTATATACTTACAGTTTTTATATATATATATATATATATATCCCGTTATATTTAAAACAATTTAAAATTTATATTTGTTTATCAAAAATGAATCTGCAGTAAAACTACTACAGTGGTCTTCCCCCTTTGAAACTCGAAAATGAATACGATGATGCAGCCGCCATCACCGAAATTATTTTCCAGCGACAGAGAGGGAAGTACAAAACTTATTTCTTTCCAAAAATTCTTTAAAACAATTCTTTCAATTTATATTGAAATATTTATATCAGAAAATACTTATAAACAATATTATTATATTCCAAAATTATTCGAAAGAAATTTTCAAAAATCCCGAAACTCAAGATTTAAGTTTCCAATTTCATTTATCTTATTTTCAATCTTATTTCGACTATTATTTATAAATTTCATTACCTAACAACCAATATATTGCAACCAAATATAACCTTATTTATAAAATTTATTTATATATATAGAAAATATAATAGGCAAAATTATTTCATTCACCTATATTAAAAACAAATATTATGTCGGTCTGCCATATTAAGTGTTTAGAAATCCCTACTGATGTCATAGCGTCCCATGCACCAACCAGAATTTATAAATAAAAAACGGAACAGATTAACACAATATTAAAACCTTTTTTAACACTAAAAAATACACTCTCTCATATATACACTCAGCGACTCACCATAGATTATTACTACCTTATTAGTAAAGAGTCAGACCCCATAAAGCTAAGGTTTATCGCTAAACCAAAGCTCTGATACCAGATGTAAAGTCTCGCCTTTTCGTATGCTTTAAATCGACGATAAACCACACACGTCAGACTTAAACCGTACAGAAGGTCGGATTGTTATGGGGTAAATAAGAAAAAGCAGAGGAAGAAAGAAAAAAACAAAATAGAATCTTGCAGCAGAACGATAAAATATAATAATCAAATAAACAGTTCATGAAGCTGTTTTACAAAATGTTTGATTATACTTATATAATACATATCAGAGTTACACATACCAGAGAATAATAAACGACAATGCAGAGGAACAGTGAGAATATAGAGGAATACCATAATAACTAATAATAATAAATCTTCGTCTTCGTCCTCCAGAATACGGTCTTCAAATCCTGTAATGCTCGGACTGACCCGAGCGAATTTAAAAGACAAAACACTCGAGTCGGAACTAAAAGATCTTATGTAAGTTAAATCAATGGTAAATAATATGAGTGGAACGGCGTCAGAGATGTTTACGGGATTTGACATCTCTTATCCAGTGTCTAACGTGAGTGCAGTAACTTAAAAGATGCTCGGGATTCACATCTCCTAAGGATCCGTTAAACTATTTACTATGTAGTAATATTTCGCTATTATAATAATGTCAAATAGTAAAATAAACTTACTTTTAAATAGCATTAAGGAGTGACTCGATATTCCCGTTAACACGTAATAGTGCCAATAGTCTATACAGTACCGTAATACCTCCTGATCGGGAGGCTACCAGAGGATACTCCATAGGTACGACACAAATCAAACTCGTACAAGGCGTGCTAGGGTAGGTGACACGGCACAACTAGGCAATGCCAGGGTAGATATACCAATTACACACACAAGCTGATAGTAACGCGTAGCGCGCAGCTACCGCCCACCTCGAGCCACACCCCCAAATCAAAAACAAAAGTGGCCACTGAATAAATCCAAAAGTCAGAGTATAAAATCGAAGGGATGTGTCCAATCAGACGAATGACCTCATTCGCCCGAGATCGCTCCTGTTTTAGCCACCTTATGCCAACTCACGGGAGTCGGGTCCACGTATTTACCTCAAAGGGAACGCCGCCACTATCCTACTTCATTCTGGAATCTCCACCGCGTACACGGTTGTTAAAGTGGTTTTCGGAGTTGGCAGAGAATATGACAACTTCCGCTCTCGGTCTCTTTAACAACCAAACGTTATTATAACACTGCGGTCATTTTAAAATAATTATACTTCGAAACCAGAATATAATATCCATTTCAAAACCATATAAATACGATATCCTTTCCATTTCAAAAACCAAGTCAATATGATATTATTTATATAAAAACCCGAATCAATATAATATCATTTTTATTTCAAATATTTTTTTTTTCAAAATCATAGCACTTTCAAAATTAATATATTTTGAAACCAAACGCTTGAAATATAACCTTTCAAAACATAGTACTTTGAATTTCATAGCTTTCAAACCATAACTTTGAAGACTTAAATGGTTTGAATATTCAACGGTATATAAAATAAAATAGTTTGAATTTAAAATTTTCTTTATAAAGTAGAAAATTTTCCTCAACTTCACAATTTTCTTCACTTTAAATTAAATCTCAATTTATAACTTTCATCTCCCTTCAGTTTTTAATAAACCGTTTCAAATCCAATATATTTCAACTTTTAAGTATTAAACAAATTTCAAAACTAGGGTTGGAAATTTCGATTCAACAACTCCATTTTCTATTATTTAGTTTTGAAATATTTGCATAATAAAGCCATTATCATTTAAATAAGACTTGAATTCAAATAACTAAATATTTCCTCCAATTTGTTTATACTTGGAATATTCATTTAATTCGTCTTAAACCCAAAAATCCAGTTATAAAATCACACCTTTAAAATCTCAATTTTTTTATTAAATTTCAAATCAATTTCATAATTATCTTCCAAACTTATTGTCATTTAAGTCATTATAAACTACAAAACTATAATAAATATTTAAACATATTATATCTTAATAAAATCAAACTTTACTTTTAAACTTATTTATACTTTAAACCAATTTCATACATAGCTTAAAATCAAGAATTTAGCTATATATAAAATAACATTTATATAATACTCAAAAATCAATATTTATATAAATCCATATATTTCTTTCCAAAACCATAGAAAATCATTTCAAAATATTTTTATATATAGACCACGGTGTATGTATATAATTTTTTATCATATGGTCAAGTGATATGGATATTTATCATTTCAATCCGCAATTTAAAGTAAAAATACGGTTGTATATCATTTCAAACCGCAATCCCGAATCAATAACGACAATCAATAAAGAACTTGCAAATTATGATGATAATAAATAAAACATCCATGCATCCATCATAAAATCACACATCCATCATAATCATCATCCAAAACAATCAATCAATATCAATATACAACTGATAATATATATATATATATATATATAACAGGTAATTAACTAGCAGTTATATACAATAATAAATTAAATAATGATTTAATTTAAATAAATGCAATTAACTGAGATGATGATTAAAATATACTAAACAGTGATAAATAAATGCATAATCACATCAAAAATTAAATTTTACAAACATAAGAAATTCTAGAAGTTGTGAGTGGGTTAAAACACTCACCTTTTGAATTTAAATCCAATTTAAACCCAAAATTTTAACAATCTCTGAATCCGATCAAACTAGTGCCAAAATGCCCGGAATTCCAATATGAACATAGCGGAGAAAACCGTGTGTGAAACGGATATCGTATGAGAAAGATACATACGTTATAACGATTGAAATCAGAAATTAAATAATAAAATAAAATAATTAAAAAAAGGCACTCACCTTTCTAAACACGTCAGCACCAAGAAGCCCTAGCTGAAACGCAGCACGCACACAATTTCTACCTATGCATGAACAAACGCGCTCGACACCAGAAGCCGCCGCCTCCTCCACGGCCGTACGCGACCCGCGCCACCACCAAGCAAATCCCCCACGACCATCCCTACCACGCCGACATCGCTCGATGCCAGAAAGCACGGCCGCCGCCACCATAATTCGAACCCTAATTGAATTTAATACGGCGATCTAGCCGTTAAACCATCACAAAACCCACAAGGATGCGACCCCCTCGGCTCTCTCTACATTACTGCAACTTTGATTCATCGATCAGCTGCAGTTGATTTCGACGCAATGGATGGCCGAAAATAGTCCTTCAGTTTCTAGATGAACAGAGATCCAGATCGAAAAACGAATTGCAGATCTGAGTTACGCTATTCGAGAACTTCGAATTGATATAAAATTTGACATATATTGTGGAGTTTGAAATTTTAGCTTTTGATTTGATTTGGAATTGTATTCGGATCGAGAATTTGTTTGTCTGCCATTAAGGAGGAGAGATGGCTGAATTGTTTGTACAGACAAATGAGAAATAAAAGTAGGCTAGAGTTTGTAACCGGATATTTATAGACGAAGTTGAAAATAGAATAAATGGACCCGATTTATAAATGCGCTGAACGATGAATGGCCTGAAAAGCTCGTTCTGACTCCGGAACGAAATTGGGTCAACCCATATATCAAAATAGGTGTTTTAAAGTATTTTAAATGCAACGGAACATGTTTCAAGTTCAAATTCCATCGTATGAGGAAGTTAGGATAAAATCAATATTTTTCAAATTGATTTTAATTAAATCGATTTCAAGGCATTTCGCGTTCGTACGATCAAACGACAGGTCTGATCGCTACGAAACTTGAAATTCTACAATAATTCACCGTTATGGATCCGTTGAAACTGGTTTCGTCAAAATCCAAGTCAGTGGCCAAAATGGCTATTTTTACATTAATTAAGTAATTTAGTAATTAATACAAAAAATCTAATTTTTAATTTCAGTTCTATGATTGACAATTTTATCACTTTTATATTTCTTGATCATCTACAATAATTTAAACAAGTTTAGAGTCAGTCTAAAGTTGATTAATCTATCAATTGCAGTGTTAAATTTTCAATTTCATTATATTCAGAATTATAAATTAAATTTCCAAAATTCCATTTAATTAAATAAATTAATTATTATTCCATTCATTATTGCCAAATAGATGGATTTAATATTGGATTCAAAACTATTACATTAATATTCTCACATTTCATCATCATTTCAGTTAACGCAATATTTAGATATTTCATTTCATTAAATTGCAATTATTCAAATTATTATTATAGTTCAAATTCCAAATAAATTGATGAATCTTCATTCCCGTTCTTATAATTTAACAAATTTTCCAATTATGAATAACATTAACAACATTTCCTTCAATTTTAATTATCATTTCATTCATATACCATTAACAATACCTTATTACCAATTATTACCCTAATTTATACTAATATAACCTTGAATTGGGATTCATTGCAATTGATTACAAACTTGATTTAATGGACTAAATAAATGATTCTTTTATAATAATTGTTGCCACTAACCCTTTATCATATTTATATAAGTTCTCATTTCCAACCAATTACATACAGAATATTGATTTTATTCAATCATTATTTATTCATTATTAGTTCATTAATTAATTCAGTATTTATATTCATTTTCTTATATTAATTTATTGCCAAATATTCCTGTTTACAATCAATTATGACCCCAATAGTTGTTCCCATCAATTGGGATTGCCTTGAATTAATTATTTATTTATTAACTTACATTATCATTCTTACATTTCATTCCCGTTATTAATCCATTGTTACCAAATAGATAAAATTAACATTATTGCCTTCAATTCATTAATTTAATTCAATGCTTACATATTGTTTTCATATATTCAATTTGTAGCTAAGTATACATCTATATTATTTCCATTGATTTGAATTTCATTCAATTTATTGATTATTACCTTAGTTAACATTAACGTAATATTAGATTATAATTTTTGTAACTGATTTCCAATTTAAAATCAACCAGCTACAAAATAGGTAACATACAAAAATCGTTACCGTTAATCATTTAGTCGCATTAATAAGCTTTTATTACTTAGAAATCAATGCTGGCATTTATCTTCATACTACAAATTTCATTCACTTATTTTCAATTTATAGCCAAACATAACATTTAGATTTATTTTCATTAATTGGTATTCCATTCAATTCATAAATTTATTAACTTGATTAGTATTATTTAACTTGCATTCTAGTTATTATTTCATAAATATGATTCCCAATCATTTCTTTAATTTATACTAACTTTTAAAAGTTTATCACTTATCTTTATTTACCTATCTTCCATTTCATAACCAACTGCACCATTTACGCTATTTCACTTTTATTGATTTCACTTCAATTATCAACAATTGGTTTTTTTTTTTGATAACCATTGCTACAATTCATTCTTAACATTTATTTCAATATAAATTATAATTTTTTTATTTATTCTAAATTAAATTACAAAATTTAATTAAATTAACTAATTTATTTATCAAAATTTACAGGTCGTTACATTCACTTCCTCATTTTTGGCCGACCATGTTGAACCGTACCTAATCCAAATTCACACCATAGCCGTGAAATTTTATACCTTGGCCGATCATTTGATAGGTGAAAGCAAGTGCAAGTTGTGTGTGATACTTTGTTGTGTTATTGTACAACTTGTTTAATGTTATATTGTGTTGTATATTTATGTGAAATACGTTATTTTGTTTCACATGTACAAGACAACTATTTTCTCTCCCCTCACTTGAATCGTAGTCGTGCTTTCGTGCCTTTTGGATCTCTGTTTTGTGTCTGAATCTGTTATCTCCAGCATGTAGATGTGAGTATTTCTCATAAGGCATTCTATACTTATATAAATAGTAAATTGACACCTTATGAATTTGTAGAATTATATTATCATGTTATAACTACCTATACTATGATCATATGATGTTCACCATGTTTATACACCTGTTATATCATCTGTTACTGTTATATAGTGCTATTCTGTTTATTTATATCAGTTTATCACACTGCAAATTCCTTGCAGAATAGAATCACTATGGGTTGAAATGATACATACCCGAACGGACTTTAGAATAGAGAAAAATCGTTATGGGCTGAAATGATAGGCCTAAATGATTTTTATTTATTTTTATTTACTTGCAATTGCGGGTTTGAATGATAAAACCCATATTTTTCCTTTGTAAATTACGGATTGAAATGATATATTATCCGTATCACTTGACCTAGGCAAGAAAATTATATACAGACCCGTGGTTAAAATATATTTTTCTAAATTTTAAAATATTTTAAAAATGTAAATATGATGATATTTTGATTTAAATTTAATTAAAAATGATTTTTATAAAATATAAGTGATTTTCTATAAGTTAAATAAGTGAAATAAATAAATGTTCAAGTAGAATTTGAATTATAAGTTAATTTTGGAATTTATGATTTTGTTTATAAATGGAATTTAAGTTAAGTAAGAAAATATGATAATTTGAATTTTACTTTTAATTTAAAATGATTTTCTAAAGTGTAATGATTTTCTATAAATTAAAATATAGTTAAATAAATAAATGTTTAAAAATTGAAATTTGAAATATAACTTAATTGGGAAAATGTGAAATGTGGTGTAAAAATAAAAGTTAAGTTAAGAAAAATAAAATGGAATTTAAACTTAATTTATGAAATGGTAAATTAAATTAAAAGGTAAAGTAAATGAAATGTTATAAAATTGTACATAAATTTTTATATGCGAATTATTAAAAATTGATTTTTTTTAATGAAAATCTCACTTTATATAATCATAAATTAAAGGGTTTTTAATGATTGTTTTAAAAGTGAAATATATGATTTTTATAAGTTAAAACGATTTAAATTTAATTTAATTGTTTATGAAATTGTATTGAAATTTTGGAATTTAATTTAACAGCATTTAGTAATGCTAGCATTTCTGAAGTAAAAGATATTACAACATTTTGTAAATGCTGCAATTGATATAAATGAAGTAAAAGACTAAATTGAACTAAGGGCTATTATAGCACTTTGTAAGTGCTATAGTTGTAGAAACTAAACTAAACCTATTACAGCATTTCTGTAAATGCTATCTTTGTTAAATTGAATTTTTTTCAAATATAACTTTCCGTAGCATTTTCTAAGTGCTACGAATGTTAAAATTTCACTGTTTGAATAAACTTAAGTGAATGAATTCTGAAAAGACTAAAAATTTGATAATTAAATATTTGATTATTTAATAGAATAACTTCATTTTTAGTTGGTTTTGAATGGAGTATTTCGATTTGAAATATAAAACCATTTGAAATGTGATTTGAAATGGTATTTAAAATTAAATAAAAATGAATGAGTTTAGAATGATATGATATTGTGATATTTTGAAATGGATTTGAAACGATATTAAATTTTGAATGATATTTGACTTAGAAGTATAAAATACCATTTTGGAATTTAAACCACGGGATGTGTTTAATTTATGGTTTAACTGATCTTTAGAGGATGGGCGATTTCAAGCATCCTTTAAGTTATTGTGCATTACTACTACAGTTCACTTGAGTTAGTTTACATTATATAAGTATGTATGTCCTGACTCGAGTGTTTTGTGTTTACTTTACGCTCGGGTCAGACTGAGTAATTACAGCTTAGCTTTGGATTTCTTTTCTGGAGCTAGGAATCGCTGGAGATTCTTCTTGTCTAGTTATCTATTCCCTTTCAGTTTCAGTTGTTCTATTTCAGCTCTGCTATTTATAAACTTCTATGTATTTGAGATTTCTATTGTATATGTTTTTCAAACGGATATGATGTATTTGTTTTTGAGATTTTATTATAGTAGCTTCATGAACTACTATGGTATGTTAATTTCCGTTGTGAGTTATTCTGGTATATCTGTGTCTGTGATTCTGTGATTGTTTTCATTTGCTTCAAATTTATTTACAATGCGGTATTTTGAGCAATTCAAGTCCGACATGTATGGATGCGGATGGCTAAAAATATCGGGTTGTTACAATGAACCTTTAGGGTCCCATAAAATTATGCCTCATCTTGGTCCCCTTCCCATTGTCATTATGAGGTGGATTGATAATGAGTCCTACAAAATTGCAAATAAGATGCTTGATGCGTTAAGAATTCTCAAATCATATACAACAGTGTGTTGCTAAAAGCACACATAAACCTACTCTCTAATACCCACACTAAAAAATACCATAAATTAACATCAATTTCACTTCTTAATAACATGCTCTCCTCTACAAGCTAGCATCTAATCCATTTCACTGCTTAACTTCAATTTGAAAATCTAATTCCTCAATGAACTCTTAATCCTAAATCAAAAGATGAGAAATTTATTCAAACTCAACCAGAAGAGCACTGCGTCATTATGTAGTAAGACACATTGCAACCACTTACATCGCCAACAGCTCTCCTTCATATACTATTTCTTAATAAAATTATTCATGTTTTGAATTTTGGTTTTGAATTCTATGTTAATCAGTTAATATGGACGTTGAGTTAATTTTTAGTTGATATTTAATTATTACTTCATGTTAGGTTTTGATTAGAATTAATTTTGTTTTTATGAACCTGGTTTAGTTTAGGGATGAAAAGATGGTGGCCAATGATAATTTATGGAGATGGATTTAGGAATGAAGTTAAATGGATTTTGATAATGTGGAGATCAACTCAGCGCGGTAGTAGGAAGTGGGTAACTTCATTAATTTTATTAAAAAAATTATAGTATTAGGAAGAGGATTTATGGATGTTTTTAGCAATACATTATACAACAGTGACAAATAAAAATTAATATATGAAATGTAGAAGCTAATAAATCTTCGAATATCAAAAGATTCAAACTCTCACAAGTAACAGGCAAATAAGTATGTTCACTCTCCATATGAAGGAAATTCCTATAAAATGGAAAAGATGAATATTATCTAGGGTTTCAAATAGGTTGGGTTGGGTTGAAAATTAACCCTACCCTTTTAAAAAAATCTCAACTCATTAGACTCATTTATTAAATGGATAAATCCAACCCAACCTGTAATTTTATGGGTAAAACCAGCGCGATCCACTGAACCCATTTTGATTGAATACTATAGCAGAAATGAAAGAATTCACTTAAAATTTTAAATTTGATTTGACTAATAAAAAACAAACAAATATAAAATAATTCTAATTCTAATTCTAATTTTTAAGTTTTGAATTTTGATAAAAATCAAAGTTTCAAAATTTAAAATTTTAATTCTAACTTTCATCAAAATTCAAATACGAGGATGTAGACTGTTATTTGCTAGGTGCAACCGTTGTTTACCATGGATAACTACAATAAGCATTCATAAAATGAAGTATCCGAGTATTCTTTTTATTGTCCGTAATTTAAGTGGGACTTCATTAGTCAAAGTCTCACCTGATTCCGAGTTAGTACGAAGAAATTACTGCAGTCTAACAAAAATATAGCGGTTTCCGCCTAGGCGAAGTTCAAATATCAGGATGTAGCTTGTTATTTTTTAAGTACAACTGTTAATTATCATGGAGAATTATAGTGTGCGATCACAAGATAAAGTATCTGAGCATTTCATATTGTCTCTAATTTAGGTGGGAGTTCATCGATCAAAGTCTCGCATGATTCCGAGTTAGTACGAAAATGTTACTTCAGTCCAAACAAAAAAATAGCGGCTTCTATCTAGACGAAGTTCAAATATGGAGATGAGGCTGTTATTTTTACGTACAACTGCCAGTCACAATGGAAAACTATGGTGTGCGTTCACAAGATGAAGTATCCCAGTGTTGCATTTTGTCCTTAATTTAGGTGGAAGTTCATCGGTCGAAGGCTTGCCTGATTCCGAGTTAGTATGAAAAAGTTATTGTAGTCCGGACAAAAAAAATTAGAGGTTTCTGTTTAGGCAATGTTCAAATATGGGAATGTAGCCTGTTATTTTCTAAGTACAACTGTTAGTCATCATGGAGAATTTTAATTTGTGTTCATAATATGAAATATCCGAGTAAAAAAAATCCAAATTTGCAAAACTGTTATTATCAAATTTATATTTTTGAATTTTAAGTTTAATAAATGGATAAATGAGTTATCCATTTATTACCCTTTTAAAAATGGATCAACACGCTCGTTTAATTAAATTCATATACTGACTGACCCAACTCATTTAAAATAGGGTAAATGGGTTGGGACATATTTTGATGGGTCTGATATTGTCCTAGAGTGTAAAAAATACCACAATCGTAGCAAACTCTAGCATCAGAAATTATCCTCTCGATTTATATTAACAAACAAAGGGTTGACAAAATAGAAACAAGCAACTCAATCTAAGTTGCTTGATGTTGCATGATGACTACTCTTTATAACAGTACTCTGATATCTTTATATCTAACTATTTTTGACTGTTAACAAAAACAAATAAAAATGATAAAACCAAATATATTGTTACTTTTTAAAATTCAGTTGATTAGAAGTCACATGACTCTGCATGCACATCTGTACTGGATGACTATGTGTATTATGTATATACCTAATTTAGAAGTGGACATTTGCAGGAAAGTTCATAAAAGATTCAACTTGCCTAAAGCAAAACCAAATGTTGTGTATTTAACCAAATTTGAGCGGTCATTGGACAATCTGGAAGACTGTGTGGCAGTGGTACAATGCACTAATTGAATACCTAGTGACATGAGGTTATCTTGAACCAAAACTATAATTATGTTTGATATATATAAACACACACATACGTACATCAATATAAATTTATAGAAGAAATGTCATTTTGTGATTAAATTATAATATAGGTTTTAGATTTTATGTTTCAATAATATTATATAATATAAATGAGTTCACAATTCATGGATGCAAAAGTACATTAATTATTCCTCAATAATATTATATAATATAAATTAGGTTAAAGGGCTTCTACTGCAGGTAATAAGTTTTAAGGACGGCACTTTTGAATAATTAGTTTTAAGGACAATTTACAGCATAATGATAAATTCATTTATCTTTTTAAGTTATACAGAAAAATGATAAATCCTTTTATCATTATTTCTGTATAACTGAAAATGATAAATTCTTTTATCTTTTTCCTGCAAAATGTCCTTAAAACTAATTTTTCAGAAGTAGTGTCCTTAAAACTTATTACCATGCACACATAAGCCCTTGAAGTGAAAATCCCCATCCCCCAATTCCATCGCCTTCATGCAACAACAGCTGCTTAAATCCAAAACTCAAACTCAACCGCCAAGAACCTACAATCACTAGGAACCCTCAACTCAATTCGCGAACCCCAGAAAGTCGCAATTCCCCAATCGAACTGGCTTCAGTGCCTTCATCACCAAAATCCATCCATCACCAAAATCGAACGCATGAAACTCTCCTTCATCGAAACTGCCACCTTCACAATCATCGAGAGCCACTGAAACAAGTGGAACTTGATTTTGCAATTTCAATTTTTTTTCTACCATTTGTTTCTTGGATTGAGGTGGATTTCTTCGAGGAGAACGAGAGTTTAAGTTTGATTTTTGAAGTGTATTGGGTTTCTCTTTAAAAAAAGGGTAGAGTGTCTGATTTTTTTTTTTTGCCGAGCTTTCTTGGGTGAGCGCATATTTTTAATTTTCTTTTTTTTAGTTTCATTTGATCTTTGTTTTTTTTAAATAATTTTTTATTTATGATTTGGTTTGTCTTTGTTTTCGTGTGGTTAGTGATTGCTTTTGGTTTGTTTTAATTTGTTTTGTTTTGAACCTGTTTTGTTTTGTTTTGTTTTTTTGTCCAATTAAAAAAAAAACCAAACAAGTTAGATTTAATTTTGTTTAGCTTCATTGGTTTTGGTTTAGTTTCATTTCTGTTTTTTTTCCATTTATTTTCCTTTCTTCTTTGATATAAAAAAATTGTATATATATCTTGTTTTATTTTCAGGTTGCCAGAATAGAAAATCGCAAGGAGAAAAATAGTTTGCTGAAAACTCCCGCTCCGCTTGCCAAATAAGTTGCTTGCTTATAAAATTTTTTTTGCTGCTTTTAACCCTTATCTATTCTTTTTAATTGCTTTGCATTGTTGTTTGCTTACATTAGAAGAAAAAAATTCAAAAACAAAAAAATACATTTGTAGTTGCATTGTTAATACACGTTTTATTTATGCTTTGCATTTCATCTTAGAACTTGTTAATAATAACGGTTGGACATCAATAACATTTAATTGTAAATTGACAAGTTGTCATCGTTCGACAATTTAATTTCTTAGTGTCTAGGCTACGACAGAGCAATAATTATTTATAAATATTATGGCGATTCATAAATATTATACTGAATTGTTTCTCCGAAGGTATTTAAACCTTCGGTTGCATTGTTACAGTGATTCATGATGCATCGACAAATCCTACCCATTACCTGACTGAGAACTATCACAACAACAAAATTGCTAGTTCACAACAGTTATAGCCGTTACAAATCAAATTTGTAACGCTTATAACCGTTACAAATAGGTACATGACAAAATCTACGACATATTTCCCAACGGTTATAACCGTTGGGAATTCTCATATTCTGAACAGTTATAACCTTTGGTATAATATATTTACGAACAGTTGTAACCGTTGGTAAATATATTACTAAAATACATCATTTTTAACATCAAACAAATTTTATTTATAATACATATTTCATTTATAATAAAATTCAAATTTATAAATATAAATTTGGTTTTCTTGAACCATATCATGTAATAACAAACATCAAACATATTACATGTATAATATAAATTCAAATTTATATTAACGACAAACATGTATTCAAATCTGTTGTACCAAATTTCAAATCTGTTGTACCAAATTTCAAAACAAACATCATACTAAATACTTCATATGTATCGATCTGTAAATTTTAGTGGTTTTATTTATTTAGTTAATTGAATTTTTGTGAAATTTTTGAATAATAATATTTTGAAATAAAAAATTTAATATTTGGAATACTTCTAATTAAACGTAGCAAATGGTAAAATTTTCATCTGATAATATTAAAGTTTATTTTCTTATGTAATTGTATTTCAACTTAAATCAGTTGAAATTGTTGATAATACAATGTTCCCCATACCTGATATTTTTATACAATAAATTTGTAAATCACCTTCTGAGTGAAACGCCATATTTCGTTTCTCCATTTTGAGTGCTATTGATTCGTTATCTTATTTTCGGCAAATTAGCAGCATTTTGGTATCAATTTTTGATCGGATAATCGTACCACTGATGTCTGTAATTTTTTAGCGTATTCCACGCGGTCATTTTCGTATTTTTTTTCATATTTTTTTTGGTTTTGGGTTTATTTTATTTTGCTCGTTTATTTAAATGGTAGACTAATAGTCTAGAATAGTAAAAGTTACTTGAAATTAATGTTAGGAAATGAATAGCCTTTGTGAATTAAAATACACGTTCATTGAAATGCACGTTCATTTTTATGCCCGTACAATTTTTTTTGCATTCAATCTTTTGGGTTTCTCATTCTCGTTCAAATACTTTTTACTAACCACTTCTTGTCACTCCTCATCCTTCTCATTTTTCTCCACTTCTCATTCTTCATTTCTCCTCTTCTCATTTTTCTTCTACACAAACAATTTACACAGTAAGTTTTAAAACTTTGCTTTCTTTTTCCTCTTTATATTTTCTAGCTCCTTTCTTATGCTCAGCAACCATTCTCCTTGCCTGACCACTGCCAGTCTAGGCCGAAACCTACTCCATCTCCACCACCAAGGCTCCATAGGCCGAACACTTCATCATCCACTTTATAGCCGGCCACCAACACATCATCACCTCCGCATGAACAGCCTCCGCTTCGTCGGTCTCCATCCTCCACTTTCCCTCGACCACCTCTTGATCTACAACCGAAATCTTCTCATACCGCATCCCCTTAACCTCGACTCGTCATCACCCGCCCCTACATCAAGCATCTCGCAGCCTAATCAGCATGTCTGTGCTCCACTGCCTCCACAACCTAGGCCGCGAACACCTCATGCCTTTCCTTTGATCAAATCCTAGCTAGCTGAACCCAAACATCTCACCGGCCGAGCAGCCTTCTGCCCGCCACAGCTTGGTCATCCATCATTCACTTCCTCTCTCTTTGCCGCAATCACCTCTGGCCTCTGCCTCTCCGTGTTCCGCAGCCTAGCAACCTACACCTCCCTTGTCTGCCTTATGGCCTTTGCTTTTCGTTGTATATTAAGTAATTCTGTTGTTATATGTAAGGTTTTTGCATTTTTTTAAGTAATTCCATATGTTTTATAGTTATACATAAGTTATAGAAGTTACTGTATATAGATCACGGTATATGTGTTTATATTAGCTTATATATGTTTTAGTATATTTATATTTACACAGTTTATATTTTATAAAGTATATTAAGTTATAATAGTTGTATATAAAAGTTTTTATATATATGTGTTCGAACAAAAATATGGATTTGATATATATATATATATATATATATATATATATATATATGTAGTGTGTGTGTATACAAGTTCACCTAAGTTTGGAAATATATATAGATTTTATTTAATATAATGTGATATATATGTTTGCAGTATATACACAGTTACAAGTGTTTATAATATGTATATTATATTCCGTTTGCATGCTTTATCTGTATATATATACAATAGATAAGTGGTATATAACGTTGCTTGTGTATGTATAGGCATTGATTTTTGAAGTGTTTTACTTATAACAGTTATATAGTTATACGATAGTAATAAATTGTTTAAGTATGATATAAGTTTTAGAAGTTTATATATATAAACTGCCGAGTTATATATGTATTACAATAAAGCTAGTTACGTTGTTTTACAGTAAATGTGATTTATAATATATATATATATTCTGTATGAAAACATTATATAAGATAATTCGTTTCAAGTTCTATAGATGTTAGTCTATATATATATAGCGTATGGGTTTGACTTTTACAATATATGTGTTTAAATTTTGAATAATGATAGTGCAAATATATATATATATATATTTCGTTAATATGTTATGTTTGTATATATATATATATATATATATATATATATATATAATATGGGAATTTATTTTAAAATGTGAATTTCTAAATTTAAATTTTGGCTTTAGTATATTTCGTTTCAGTTTATATCAAAACTGATTATCTTGTCCTCATTGAATTTTATCTATCAGCTATGTTGTCAATTTGTGCCTATCTGGCTTTGCTCTGGGATTCGTACTTGCATTTCGTAACTCAACTTCATTGTCTATCATCTAACATCGAAAGGTGAGCAATCACTCTCGATTAACGTTCTTATATTTATTAAATTTGATTTCAATTGAAACGACAATTGAAATATGCTACTGTTAGTTATTTACATTGCTATATATGCTATTATCTGTATCTATTCACATGTGACATCTGAAACCATTATTTGTTATTTATATTGATGATGTGTCTGTTATATTATTATTATATATGTTATCACTCTGCAAATTCCCTATTAGTATAGAATTCCTGATATGTTGAAATGATACATACCCGAACGATCTATAAAATATGAGAAAATCGTTATGGGTTGAAATGATAAACCCAAACGATTTCATTGAATTGAATTTGGGATTGTGGGTTGAAATGATATATACCCGTATATATTTAAATTGCGGATTGAAATGAAAAATAACCGTATCACTTAACTGTATGATAGAAAATTATATATAGACACGTTGGTCAATATATATATATATATATATACACATGTATGTATGCATGCATGTATGTGTGTGTGTGTATATATGTATATGTGTGTGTATATATATTGAAATGGTTTCCAAGGTTTTGAAATGAATATTTTGGTTTTAATAAATATTGATTTTAAGATATATGTGTGTGTTATATATATATGTGTGTGTGTGTGTGTTATTTTTATAAAGGTTTTAAATTTTGATTTTAAAATTATATGTTTTGAAATTTTAAAATTATAAGTTAGTTTTGGAATTTTAAATATTAAGATTTTACTTAAATTTTACTATTTTAAAATATATATAAAAAAGTTTAATAATAAGATTTGATATATTAAAGTTGATTTAATTAATATATAATATGTTTAAGTATTTATTTAAATTTATATTTTTAATTATAAAATTCAGGTTAGAAAGGGAAATAGAAAGTTGTTTGAAATTGAATTTTTTAAGAATTATACTCAAATAACTTTGATTTGAAATTTATTAAATTTGGGATTTTAAAAATATGATTTTATAACTTGATTTTAATTAAAAGTGATTTAAATGAATATTTCAAAATTTACACAAATTGAAATGGTATATTTAGTTTTATTTAAATTTGAAATTTGAAGTTTTATTTAAATGTTATTTGAATGATTAAGTAAATATTTCATAATAAATAATAGTAAAGTGAATTTGATATATATATGAAATTATCAAATCTAGTTTTGAAATGTTTGAATATTTAAAGCTTTGAAAATATTGTAATTGAAATGGTTTATTTTGTGGTTAAAAGTCTATATTTGAAATCGATATAATTTCAAATGGTTTATTGAGAAACTGAATTTAGTTGGAATTGATAAATTGAGATTGAGTTAAATTTGAATTTTGGAATTTGAGTTGATTTGAATTGATTTGCGAAATTTGAGAGTGACGACCTAGAATTTTTAACATTTGAAATTGAAATATTTAATTGAATTTAAACGTTTGAATGTTAATTTGACTTGAATTCCAAATATCATTGTTTATTTGGATAATTAATTATTGAATTTAACAATTAGAAATTGGATAAATTGTTAAATCTGAAATTTTATGCTGGTTAAAAATATTCTGAAGGCTTAGAAAATTTATATTAATAATACTGAAGATAATGGAAGCTTCAGAATTGGATTTGAAAATGTTTTGTTCGGTTTTGAAAATTTATCGTTTAAATTGATATTTAAAAATAGCCTTCTGAGGCACAATCTCGGAATTCGACAAAACCAGTTCCATTGGATCCGTAATAGTGTATTATTATCGAATTTAAATTTTCGTACTGTTTGGAATGATCGTGTGGCCGTATGATAAGAAAACACGCTGAAAATTAAATCGAAATTTAAATTAATAACTGGGCTCAAAAGCTATCTTCTCCATACGACCAATTTGGACTCGAAACCTTTTCCACTGCGTTTGGAATAGGGGTATAATATTATAAACACCTGGTGGCATGCATCGATCAAAGATCGAGATTTCGAGTTGCGAAATTGAACGATTTAAATTTAAAATTTGAATTTAAAAATTAAAAATATATTCCCTTAAATTTACTATTAATCTCAATCAATGCCTGTTAACCCCTGAGCACGTGTTCCGTTTTTCTATCAAAAGTTCACACGCGTTCGTTCATTTAGAAAAAAATAATAATAAAAGTTTAATTAAACATGCGACATCTAAAAATGAAATGAGTTCGTTTACAAAGAAACCCTTTCTTTTTCATATTGAGCTCGGTATGTTCAAAATTTGAAATGGCTGCAGTCTTTCATTAATTCGATAATCAAAGCCAAGTTTTTATTGTTCTAAATCAATCAAGCTATTCGAGAAAAATTATAAAAAAGGGGCAGGCGAACAAATCATGTCGTTCAAAACAATTCACGATTGAATCGAAAACTTTCGTTGCGAAATTCAAATCGCAAAAATTAGGGGTGCGGTCGTGTGCCTTAATTCTCCTACAAGAAGCAGGTGGCGTGCGTAAATTGGATCGGTCGCGAAAATTGTGGCCACTCGATTTCGGGCTCGTCAATATTTCAGTTGAGATCTGAGGGTGGAACGATGCTGTCATGTTTGGCGCTCGATCGATTGGAAGGATGTACCATATGCATGCATAGGGACGCCTCGATTAGCAATTAGTGATGAAGCGTGGTGATGGTGGTACTATTGGCTTGGCAGTGTCGCGTACGATAGCACAGGCGCTTCAGGAGGGAAGCGCGATGATGCGGCCGGAAGCGCAATGATGTGGATCGCTGTGGGCAATGTTGTGGTGTTGAGACAGTAAGGTATTTACAATTTATTTCATTCAATTTATAATTTGAAAATAAATTTAAATATTTGTATATAGACAGCAAAGTAAATTACTGTGATTTTGTATGGAAACAGAAAATATTTTATATAGATAAACGTATCCATATGAAGAATATGCATGGCTATTTCAATTTAAAATATACTAGCTTATTTTAAATAATGGATTTGGTGGATAAATAGTTAAATTAACTTGTTAAATTTATTTTAGTTATTAAAAGATATTTAAAGGAGAAATTGGTTTAAATAAAACTATCAATTATTTAAATTATTGAATAGTAATTAATTGTTTGATCAATTCAATTTTTTTTATAAATTGTATAATTATTTATACAAGGTCGGAAACCGTGAAGAAATGGTTAAAATGAAAATGGATTGCAAACGAAAGCAAATGTGAGATCTTCGCACTCAAATTAAAATTGGAATTTTAGTTATTTATTTGCTGTTTGGATGTGTTAGTTAGTAGTATGTATGTGTGTGTGTGTATTTGGAGTGATTGATTTCCCGCATTATATAGCGGATGAGACACTATGCGCCGCATAATAGCGGACGACATTACATAATCCCGTATACCGAGATATTCCACCTCGAAGTGGAATTGGTATTTAAATTATTGTGCTAACATCTTTGGATGCAGGGAAACAGGTTGGAGGGATCCAACTGGATTCCTCAAATATTTGAATTTGCTTCAATGTTGTGCATTGATTTATTATAATCCATGTATGATTATGTTTATGATTGAAATCGTTAAAGGCTATGGTTTGGCCGAATTTATTTTTGGTATCGTAGGATACTGGAAATATAAAAAAAAAATTAGAAATTAAAGTAGAAAACTTTAAGTAAATTCATTTTTAAGAATTGGGTGAATTTAAAAGAAGGGATTTAAAAGGATAAAGATTGAATTTTGTAATCCTATCGAATAAATTCCAAAATATGGGAAAAAAGTTTTAATAAATGGATTTCGAGTGATATTGTTTAAAAGTTGGAGAATTTATTTAAAATTCAGATTTTAAATAGTTTGGAAAAAATAAAGGAATTTGTTTTTTAAAGATAATAAATTTAGAAATCAATTTGAAAATTGATTCGGTGTTTGAAATAAATTTGGAAATCAATTTGGTGTTTGAAATAAATTTGAGAATTAATTTGAAATTTAATTTGGTATTTGAAAATAAATATTGGGAAATCAATTCTGGAATCGATTTGATGTTTGAAATAAATGTTTGGAAAATCAATTTGGAATTTGATTTGGTGTTGAAATAAATTGGGAAATCAATTTAGGATTCGATTTGGTATTTGAAAGTGAATATTTGGAAATCGATTTGAAAATCGTATATTAGTGGATACTTGAAATTTAAATTCACATTGGGAATTTATAGAGGAAAGGGAATTTTGTTTTAAAGATAAATATTGTTTTATTCTTAAGTGTGGAAAAGAAATTTACAAATTTGGAATGTAAATTGAAATAAATTGAGAAGGATTTATTGATTAATTTAAATGAACTATTATAGAATGGGAAGTGTATTCTCCCTGGAAAGCCGAGTATGCTTTCAAAGTGGCTTTCGAACATAAATTAAAAGTTCTAGTGTTGGTTTTAAAAGAATGTTTTGGAGATTTTTTTTTCTTTTTTTTCTTCTTAAGTTATTTTGAAAATCTTTAAAGTAGATATTTATTTAATTAATTAAAGAAGTGATTATTTAAAGATTTAATTTACATTTGTTTTAGAAAATGGTTATTTAAATAGTTATACCCTATCTACTAATTTTATTTTAAAATTAGTTTGGACTTAAAATTCTATATGAGATATTGGTATAATGTTTTCATAGCTAATATTTAAATAAGTATTTAGAAATATTTTTATTCTAAATGTTTCTAAGTATATTTTGGATAAGTGATTTGAATTATTTTAAAGTATTCGGACTCGGCATATTTTCACTGGAAATAAATATTTGGAAATTTATTCCACGTAAGGAAAGTGATTTGAAATTTGTTTTCAAAGTGTTGAAGTGTGAAAATTATATCTTGCAAAGATATTTTGAAAATAAATAATTGGGGGAAAATTATTTGAAATCTGGTGATTGTTGTGAATATTGATTGGTAGTTAAATAATCAACTATCAATATTGGCTTTTAAATGGCATTTGAATTTCGATGCGACCAGTGGTCGGATTCCAAATGGATATTCGAAAACCACATCGAATCTTTGTGATGGATCTTTTGTTTAATAGATCAAAATCGAAATTTGTTGTGATTTATTTGAAATCTGAATGTAACACTTATTTTTAAAAATAAGCGCTCATTATTCGTATTAGACGGGAGAGGACTTTGTGTCATAAAACCCATTCCGAATAATGAAACGATGAAATGGGATTGCATTTCAAGATGGTGTTGATGACCGGGTATTTTTGAAAATGAAAGGATTACCTGTCAATGTCTCTGCACTAAGTGGCTTCGGTATAGAGATTTAATCATCCTTTATGATGAGGAGTCTAGACGTGATTAGTGAATATTCAAATTTGCAAGGGCATCTTTGAAGTGCCTTCGGTTCTATTCGAACTAGGAACATACCTGTATGGATATGTGTCTAACGTTACACTTTGAGATATAAAGCTAGTTTCTATCAAATACATTTCTGTTGGTGGCGGAGAATTTATTCTCTTAGCTTAACACCCTTCTCTGAGACGTACGATCTCAGAGGTTATGTCCTTGATGGTTACTAGTGATATATTCCTAATTTGGTAATGTGGCATACATCATTTGTTGATCGAAGCATAGCTTTTTTGAAAAGCGTAGCTTTGTGGACGAGACTTCATCGGACCTCACAACCCAGGAATGGTCGAAACAAGAAGGACGTGGCAAGGTTTATTGGGGGTAGCGCCCTCAGGGTATGTCCATTTCCTTCTGGAAGAAGGTGGAATCATAGTATGGAGCCCAAATATTTAACCTACATGATTGCTGCAAATTTATTACTTTGTGGTTGTTGCTTTGTGGTTGAGGATCCTCGGGTAAAGGTCGGTAACGACCGGGGATGGTATAGCTCGTAGGGCTATCTAGTTACAGCTTTATTAAAGCGTGAGGTTACCCGGCTTTGTGTTGGCAGAGATCCGGTTAGGTTCTCGGGACGTCCCTCCAGAGGCGTAACATGTGGCACAGGAAGTTCCTTAGCCTGACCATTTGTTGGAAATCCAAAGAAACAATATGTGCCTTGTACGATTTTAGTTTGTATAACCTGCCATGGAATGTGGCGGTAACCTGCTATTGAACATGGTAGCTATAGTAGGTATACCATAATGGTGGTATGCTGGCTAAGATTAATATTATACTTTGAAATATTTTCCACACTATGCACTAATGATAATATTGAAAAGATTTTGCATATCAAGCATGTTTGACTATCATAAGGAGATTTCTCCTTTAATTCTGCGTTTGCATTGTGTGTGTGGCGGAAGGCTTTATGGTAGTTTCATTTTTCAAAGGCATAGCGGGTTTCTTTTTATTTTCTTTGTGAAAATAACTTTTTTAAGATCTCACACCAGTCCCATGACTGACCTGAAGTTTATTGTTTCCTTTCTAAAATCTAGGTGCCCATAATTTTCTACACGGGTAGACGAGATTCAGGTTATCATTATTTTGAAGCAAAGTCCGAAAAGTATGTTGTGGAGATCTGGAGGCAAGCTGGATGGCGAGGCGTATCACTAGTATATAATATTTCTTCTCCGCTGTTGTGTCATTGTAAACTCTGATAATGTGATGTATAAACTGATATAGTGCTTTTGTTTTAAAGATTATTCATTTATCTATTATATGTTGTTCCACTGCTGAATGTGAGATTCTGTTATTGTTCTGTTTCTTCTTCTGTCTTCTTCTTCTTCTTTAACCCTAATGGTTCGGTTTTCCGGCATTCGATTGTTCGGCATTTGATACAGTGACTTTCAGGCGTCGAAAATTGGGTCGTTACATTGAGGAAACAATTTTATATTTTACTGTATAAATTATTTTAATATAAACTATTTTAATATAAATCATTTTTAATATAAATTACTTTTAATAGAAATTATTTTAATATGCCAATTTTTTTATTATAAACTATTTTAACTTATAACTCTTTTTAAATAGAATATTTTATTTTATAAACTATTTTTTTATATAAGATATTATTAATATCTAAACTGCTTGGAGGAAAGTGTTACGATTTCAAAGTATTATGATTTCAATGTGCTAAGATTTCAAAATGCTATGGTTTCAAAATGTTATGATTTCCAAAGTGTTATGATTTCGAAATGTTATTCAAAATCTTATGATTTTCGAAGTGTTATTATTTCAAAATGTAATAGTTTTCTAAAATATTATGATTTCAATGTGTTTTGGTTTCGAAAGTGTTAGAACTTTGAAAAAACTATGATCTTGGAAATGGTTTTGAAATGAAAATGATATTATATTGACATTGTTTTGAAATGGAAATGATATCATATTATATTGATATGGTTTTTGAAATGGCAATGATATTTTAGTTTTGAAGTATAAACTATTTCGAACTGGCCACGATGTTATAATAACGTTTGGTTATTAAAGAGACCGGGATCGGTTATTGTCATACTCTCTGCCAATGCCGAAAGCCACTTTAACAACAGTGTACGCGGCGGAGATTACAAAATGAAGTAGGATGGTGGCGACGATCCTATATGAGGTATGTACGTGGACCCGACTTCCGTGAGTTAGCATAAGGTGGCTAAAACAAGACCAATCGACAGGCCAAGTGAGGTAGCTCCTCCGATTGGACACGCTTTTTTGTATGCCATTCTATTACTTTGTGGTTGATTTGGTGCGCACCTTTGAATTGGAAGTGTGGCTCGAGGTAGGCGGTAATTGCGGCTATGCATTACCACCAGCCTAGAAGTGTAATTGGTATATCTACCATGGCATTGCCTAGCTGTGCCATGTCACCTACCCTATCAAGGCCATTACGAGTTTGTTTTATGTCGTAGCTATGGAGTATCCTTTGGTAGCCTCCTGATCAGGAGGTATTATAGTAGTGTATAGACTATTGGCACTATAAAATATGTTAAGGGGGACATGGGTAACGTCTTAATGCTATTTTATTATTTTACTTTACCATAGACATTATTATAATAGCGTATATTACAACATAGTAGATAGTTTAATGCATTGCATTGAAAATTTTATTTTGAACTTCGAATGCCTATATTTTAAAATATCTACGATTATTTACAAAACTATCTCAATTCTCCCCCTATATTTTATATTGAAGCTCGTATTCTATATTTTAAATTAACTACTGTAACGACCCACCTTTTTGGACGATTTAAATCGACAATAAACTACACATGTCTAATTCAAACCATTCAAAAAGGAGGATTGCTAATGGGGTAAATAAGAAAATAAAAGAAAAGGAGGAAAAAAAAATAAAACACAGAATCTCACAGCGGAAGGATGAAATATAATACAACAAAATAAATAAATAATTAGTTCATGAAACTATTTTCAACAAAATCAGAATTTACACTTTTTTCAGGCAGAATAAACAAATGCTATAGTAATAGTAGATATGGTCCTCGACTCCGTCTTCGTCTTCAGAAATAAGTGTCTTCGCTAAACTGAAATACTCGGTTTGACTCGAGCGTAAAGTAAAACAAAAACACTCGAGTTTGGACTAACATTCTTATGTAAGTAGGTAAACTCAAGTGAAATGTACAGATAACTCAATAAGTGAAATACTTAGGTTTAAATAAACATCATCTCTCACACTATAAATCGGTTCAGTTCAAATACCGACTTTATGTTCATTTCCAATTAATTTATTATTAAATCTAACTTTAGATTTCAATTCTTCTCTTAAAGCTATTAAGTTATAAATCAAACAAGTTTAAATCCAATAAAAAAAATTGATTAAATTTCAATTTCATAATTTTAAGTTCAAACATAAATTCAAACTTACAATATTCCAATTTTATTTCTAAATTAATTTATTTAACCCAAAGTTGTTTTATATCGGGTATACATTATTTCAATCCAAAGTGATTTTGTTAAAGAGAACTTGAAGTGTGAGAACAATAATAACGTACATAACATAACATGTCACTGATCAACATGCACGCATAATTAACAACTTAATATATACACATGCATAACTAACATATCACATATGTCACATATCGTAAACAACATAAGTGAATATTTCAAATTCTGACATGTCATACACTAACATAACATATAAACATATAACACGACATATATACAAGAAACTTGCAAGGTGAAATAACATGACATCTCATTTTTCCCAAACATAACACATTATTTACACATAGCATAGGTGACATATTATTAACATAGTATGTATAACATATGATTTTTTTTAACTAACTCATTTTTTTAACAAAGCATATGTGACGTATTTTAATACAAGACATAAAAAATTTCTAACATAACACATTTTTTTACATCTCGTATGTGACATATTTAACATACATATGTGGAAATCAATCAAATCAACATAATATACTATTTGTGGCATATAAAACAACATGTGCATGTGAATGTTATAACACAAGTTCAAGGGAACATAACAACATATATCACATATTCATATCTAGGGATGGCAATGGGGCGGGTCTAGGGTCCAAACCCAGTCGACCCACCTCTGTTTTGGCCCGTCCAGACCCACCCCACTGGGTCATTGGGTCGGGTAGACCCATGATCCGTTCTTGAGTGCTCCGGGTCTAGGGTCGGGTCGGGGCTCGGTTGACACTCCCCAACCCGACCCGCACTACTAACATCTCATGAAACTGCTTTATTACTATAATGATTTATTATTCTTCTTAGATATAAGTGATTCTAGCATGGATATTAAAATATTCCAATAAATAATCTATATAAAAAATTGGAGTATTAAGTTACGTCATTGATAACTACACAATAACATATGTATATATTTTCTGAATTATTATTGTATACAACATTTTTACTAACTTTCCTTAGACACATTGTTATTTGTATTTCATGTATTCTTCGGTGATAACGAGTATAAACAAATAAATATATGTAAGTTGGTACACAATTTTGAATCAATACATGAGACTCATTGGGTCTTGGGGCGGGTCGGGTCTACCCTGACCCGTACGGGTCCCGGGTACGGGGCAAAATTCTAGACCGACACCGGGTCCACGGGGCGGGTCTGGGGTCTAAAAAATCTGGGACGGGTATGAGGCACTAAAAACCCGCCCCAACCCACCGCATTGCCATTCCTATTCATATCTAAAGAAAACATTTCAATCAATGTTATTTACCTAACAATAAAAATGTTAATCGTGAGTTATTGCTCACCTTTTGAGGTTAGAGAGTTTTGACAACACAAATTGATAGATTCTATATGAAATCCAAACACGACAAGCTAACCAATCCTATCCATAGCAACAATCCAATAGCAAAGCAAATCAGGACAACGCAAGTCGAACAAACTGAGTTTTTTTTATAGAGATGAAGCAAGAGAGGAGTGATGCAGTTTGGCGTTTGAAGAGAGAAGGGACGGAGTTTGAAGTTTGGGAATTTGTGGATATAGGAATTTTGAAGTTTCTGTATTTATAAGGAAGAAGGAGAAAGTGTGAGCAGAAAGCTTCAGATAGAATAATAAGGAAATGAAGGGACTACTTAGGATTTAACTAATTGCATGTTCCACTCAATTAAATATAATAGCATCAAATATACTTTTATACACTCGTTTTAAACAAAATTAACATATAATAAATAAATTTGAATAAAACAACCAATGTAACGTTACACAAAATAAAAGATGATCCAAAACTCAAATTCAAGTTATACGAAATATTAATAAAATAATGTGTGTGTGTATATATATATATATACAAATTTAATAAGAAAATATATAAAATAAAATATTTATTGGCTCATATTACCAAATTCCTAGGGGAAGGATTGGAAAAACACTAAATTAGACACTCGTGCGTATTCTTTTTGTTTAAAGCATGTAGAAAGGTTAAATGTTGGAAGAAAGAAACAAAATAATGAGAATGAGAAGAAATGAATTTGGAGGAGCAGCATAGTTTTTGAAAGGAGGAGATAACAAAAGAATAAAAAAATAAAGTAAGCTTTTCAAAGAATCTATTTGTTTATGTGTTTAATAAATATAAACATGAACATGCTAGCATGAATGATGCATGTGCATTAAATATGAATTGTTAATAGACGAATTAGTGCATGCAGAAGTTATGAAAAAGAATGAATACTAAAAGTTGTAACACGCAATAATAAATGCTTAGATGCAAATACAAGAGGTATATAAGAATTAGGCCTAGGTGGGAGAATATATATCTAATAATAAGAAAGGAAAATGAATATATAGAGGATAAATGAAAGTTTTATGAAATAAAGAGTGAGGTTTTTTTATATATTTGAAATATGAAAGTGAACAAGGCAAAAAAAACATGAATGAGATAGTAGTTAGAAAAAAAAATAGAATATGAAATGTGCATGAATATGAATTCGTGATGAACATCACCTTTCATACTTCAAAATGAATATAATGTCACATTAATCCAATATGCAAATATATTTCAATTCAATTAATTTTGTTAATCCCAAATTAGCTCAAATTTACGCCTATTTAAATTTTTTATTAACATACAATGAAAAAAAATTAAACACACCAACCAAGGTAACGGGGACCACCGCTACATAAAATAAAAGATGAACCATGATTCCAAATTCAAATCAAAGTCGGCGTTTTTCTCAGTGCACAATCAGGAACATAAAATATTTAATTTATTCTAAATTTTACAATTAGCATTATACCTCTATACTATCAAAGACTACTATTTAATGATCGTAAAATGTGCTTCAATATTCAATTTTTCTCTTTTATAAAATTACGCTTACTTTAAAAACAATAACATTCATTTTGTTTTCATTAAAACATCCTTTTTATTTTAACAATAACGTATGTTTCTTTCGTTAAATCCATTAACTGCAATTAATGTATTTCTTTTTTTGCCTTTTTAATATTGAAAGATTCCAAATCGACATAATTTTAATTAATTTGAAAATTACACTTTAAAGCGGATCATAACAAACATACATTTCTTTCATTAAACATCATTAATTTCAGTTAAATTCTCTTTCCCTTTTATTCAAAGATTCCAAGTTAAATTAACGACAATAAATTTCAACATTAGAATTTAAAATGGAACATAATTAATGGATAGATAATTAAAATAGTTGAAATCTTTTTACAGTAACTTAAATACATTTATAGAATTGTTGTTTACACGTAAGATAATTAAAACAATTGGATTCTTTTTACAGTAACTTAAATACATTTATAGAATTGTTGCTTACACATAAGATAATTAAAACAATTGGATTCCTTTTACGGTAACTTAAATACATTTATAGAATTGTTGTTTACATATAAGGGTTATAAATTAACTTGCTTAAATAGTATCAATGACTTACAGACAACAATATTTATATTTTATTATTATTGATAATTTCACCAAACTTCAATAGTTTAAGTTCGACTAAATTTAGTAGAGTTCTTAATTAAATACAATTTCAATTAATTCATCTTTATCTTCACAATTCCTGCATCGTTTAACTAAATAAGTCTTATTAAATTAAAATCTATACTTCTTTCCTTTTATGTAAAATTCAATTATACTAAACTTTGTTAACAAATTAATTTCAATAGGTTGATATGTAAGATAAGAAAAAATCAAGACAAAAATTTAAACAAGTTTGAATACATAATTATACATTTATTGTTTACAAATAGATTAGAAGTTAATTTACAATTAAAATCCAATTCTAGTTAATTATAAATTGATTTCATGCTTTACATAATATTAAATCTATCCATTTAGACTTTTATTAAACCGTACATTTGAAATCACATAAAATAGGTTTCACTTTATTAAATCAAAATCAGATGTTATAATTCAAAGTAAATTTTATTTAAAATAATAAATTTTTAATTTCTTACTGTACTAGATTCTAAAATTTGAATTTTCTTCTTTTCGAAAAATACGGGTCATTACACTCTTCCCCACTCAAAACTTTTCGTCTCCGAAAAGGAAGGAGGTAGGAGAATAGAACAACCAGAAATAAAATTAGATTGAAAGTTAAAATTAACAATTTATTTGAAACTATATAAATTTTACCTGAAATATTCATACTTTTCAAAACCCATTTGTAAAATCTCCTGTTTACTCCACAAATATCATTTATATGTTTCAATAACACCTTTATAAATGTTCGAAAACTATTTGAAAACAATTATTTACATCATTACTTATATTTACAAAGAAGCCATTGAAAACATTAATCCATAATTCATAAGTTTATAAATTTTATCTCCAGATACTTTTCAAATATTATTAATAAATCAATAATCATTTACTTTAAATATGTTTTATTTAATTGATAACTTTATATATAACACTAAAATTTTCTATTAAACAATGTAGTATATAAATAAACAATATTTAAAAAGGATATAGTCAATAAGGAAAAGAAGGTAGATTCGGAAAAACAGAATATAGGTGAATAAATAAACTGAGCAGATAAGGTAGTTTCAAAAGAATTGTATCGGGCACGAATAGTTAATCCAATACAAAATTTCTTTGTTGGAAATATCGTTATAAAAAAATATCTTTATATCGAAACAAATTTTCCTTTCGAAAATACTTCTATAACTCGATGTTTTAACAAGTTTATCCTTATTCTTGCAGACTCTGGCCATGCGTTGATCAGGCGCAAAGTTAGAATTCTTCAAGTACCTAGTAGACTTGTTTCAACACCCAGTGAAAATACTTGAAAAACCTTCAAAACCGATATGGAAAGTACATTCCAAACAAATCAACCAAACCATTTGTCCAACAATTGATCGCAGATACACAAAGGTTACGCCTGAATCCCCCAGGAAACATGCGTATCCGTAAGCTTTCTCAGCCCTGCAAATTTCCCCATGATGACTAGTAGACCGCAGATACACAAAGGTTACGCCTGAATCCCCCAGGAAACATCTGTATCCATAAGCTTTCTCAGCCCTGTGGATTTCGCTACTGAAAACGACCTATGTAGATCACAGGATACACAATGGTTATGCCTGAATCCCCTAGGAAACATCCGTACCCCTGGGCCATCTCAGCCAGGCAAATTACGCTACGCATTCGCGCCAAGAAAAGAAAAGCCATGTATTACACCACGGTAGGACACTCGAGTATCACATCCGAAAAGCCAAAATCAGAGAGAATAATACCAATAGAATGGATCCACAATGTGGCCACAAAGCAGATATCAAGTAGAAGGCACTTTCCATATCATTACTTCGAATATATATCATATAGTACCCTTTCAAATCACTTTCAAATATCATACTTATATAATGTCCATTATATATAAGATTTCATTTTCAAATCGAATACTTTCCAAAATCAATAGTATATCAAATCAAACTTATATATATTTCGCCTACGTAAGATTACATCTTTCAAATTGAGTACCTTTCCAAATCAATAGTTTTCAAATCAACTTCATAATTACACAAATCAATTTTATATAAGTTCGATAATTCCCAAATCAAGTATTTAGTAAAACAAGGTTCTCAATTTCAATTTCTTTCAATATCGTTTCGGTTTATAAATCATATATGATTTCCCCAAATTATTTCTTCCATATTTAGTATCTTCAGTTTCAAAATTTCCAAATAATAGATTTAGAAAATAATCCTAGTTTCCAAATCAACATAATTTAGGTCAATCAAATTCATTTCCAAAATCATCATATAAATACTGGGTTTTAAATTTTAAATCTTATTTTTCGAAACCAAATATTTTCTAAAATCAATTATACCCAAATGATTTCCAAATTTATAGCCATCCCTTTAAAACCTTTGAACTACTTATTTCTATTTGAAATATCCAATTTACCTTTCTGAAAACTATTATTCTATATTTAAGATTTTATAAAAGATGATACTAAGTTAAAACATTTAAACTAAATTTTATTCAAACATTTCAAACTAAGTTTCATATCAGTATAGTTCAACTTATTTAAATCATATTACTTCATACTTAAATATACCAACTAAACTTATATACTATATCAAATGATTTATACTTTCAAAATTTCTTAGCTTTGAAAATTAACCCTTGATTTGGAAGTGTTCGAACATTCAAAATAGTTGGAGAAATAAAATTTCCAATTCAAGAGTTGGAAATCAACAACCAGTCAGTAAATTAATTTTCAAAAGATAGGTTTATACCAAATCAGAATTCGTATAAGGACCCTCTATTTTTAACTATTCGCATTCGCACATGTCGGACTTGAATAATTCAAAATACCGAATTGTTAATTTAAATTTGGCAAAACTGAACATATAAAGTAAATAAATAATCACAGAATCACAGAGTAATAATATGCAGCAGAAGCAAAAGATAGTAGTTCAAGAAGCTACTATATATATAACAGAGTTAAATAAGTTACAACAGAAGTCTTGAATACAATAGTCAAATACAAGAATCAGAATACATCACTGGAATCAACTGAATATCTGAAAGCTGGATGGATAGCTGGATCTCCAGGCGAAGCTTCAACTTCAAAGGTGAGTCTCGAAAGCTGAATCACTCAGTCTGACCCGAGCGTAAAGCAAAACACAAAACACTCGAGTCAGGATTAATATTCTTATATCAATAAATCCAACTCAAGTGAAATAACAATTGAAATACAAATAACTCAAAGGACGTTGGAATAACCGTCCTCTAAGGATCCGTTAAACTATCTACTATGTAGTAATATGCGCTAAATAGATAATGTCTATCAGTAATCTAAATATCAAAATAGTGTTAAGGCGTTACCATTATTCCCCTTAACACATTTTTATATAAATGTCATAGTCTATATAGCACTGTAAACTCCACAGTAAACTGGTGGGATATCAGGGAGTAACCATAGGTATAACACAAAACAAATTCGTAGTGGTCGCGTATATAGGGATACAAGTATGACAAGGCACATGAGGCAATACCGAAGGTAGTGAAACTACCGTTTGCCTGATCCGGACTGGTGAAAACGCATCGCCGCAACGATCGCAACACCGTGAAACAACACTCCCAAGTTCCGAGGGTGCACCAATCAATAACAAGTAATGAGTAGTAGTTACGAAGAAGTGTGTTCTCTCAAGGTGGCTAACCCCATTTGGCCCAGCACGGCTCCTGTTTTAGTCATTTCCAATTTGACACAAGTGTCAGGGCTATCCATTATCGTTCTCTTTCTTCAGTCATCGCGTACATCATTCCAACCACTTCATTCTGAATCACACTCCGCGTATAGTTATTAAAGTGGTTTTTGGTTTAGACAGAGAGTATGACCATAACCGATTCCGGTCTCTTTAATAACTTTCGTAATTATTACACCGATTGGTCGTTTAATATATTTCAAAAACCAAATGAATTTCAATTTCAATTAACATTCGGAAATCATCATTCATTTGTCTTTCGATATCAATTTCCACAATTTATGTTTCAAAACTTTCAAATTTCCCTTTTAAAATCTTATAATTCGATTTCAACTTTTACTTAAACAATTCAAATTTTGATTCAAATTCATATATAAATTTCATTCCGAAATCATTAAATTAATTTAATTTATCATTCAAACCAATTTAAACTCATTTATCGATTTCCTTCAAATTCATTAAGTTAATTTACCATCCAAAACAATTTCTATTTAATTTCCAATTTTTTAAATCAATTACTTACTTTCAACTTCATTATATCAAAACTTAAATTTGAATTAAATTAAATTCATCAAATCAAATTCTCTAAATTTCAAGTCTTACATTAATTCCAATAAATCACATTTTTATTTCTTGTTAAAGAAATTCGATTTTACTTATTTATTTACTTAGATACAAATTTCAAACAATTAATAAAGAAACTAAATTTCACATATTCAAGAAGTTCAATTTCACTTATTAACTTACTTAAAATTTCCAAAGTTTAATTAATAAAGGAAACCCAATTTCATTCATCAACGGAGTTCAAATTCACTTATTCAAAAGTTTAATTTTTTTTTGTATCAAAGAATTCAATTTTATTTCATTATCAAATAATTCCATCTTATATAATTATTAAATAATTTCAAAACTTAATTGTTCAATAATTTCAAACTAAAAAATTTTCAAACTAAATTATTAAATAATTTCCAACTTAATTGTTAAATAATTTCAAGCTTAATTATCAAATAATTTCAACTTAATTATTAAATAATTTTAACTTAATTGAATGAATAATTCCAAATTTATTGTTGAATAATTCCAAATTTATTATCAAATAATTTATTATAAAACAACATTCTTTTAACAACTATTATGTTAACACTTTGTTTCAAATATTAAATATTAACACTTTTCTTTCATTAAATTCAAATTTCAACTTCTTTCAAAACTTATTATTTATCCAAATAAAATCTTCATTTTATTTTTAAATCAAATTATGACCAATCGGGTTTTTTTAATTTAATTCTCTATCCTAGGTCAAGTTCATTTGGGTATTTATCATTTCAACCTGATTCCATTTCAATACAAAAGTCACAACATAACAAAGGGAACTTGCAGTGTGATAACTGGGATGGTGTCAATGTAAATAAACAACCAATAGCAAACATCAATATCAATCCAATAATTAATTCAAATAATCCCGAAATAATCGTATTAATTCACATTGTTGTTTGTGCAAATTAATATAATTATTTCTAGAATCTACACTATCATTTCATGTAGATTAAAGATTATTCACTTATTATTCTATGCAGTCTACACTTGACATCAATTATTCAATTTCATATTTCAACAATTAATACAACACAAATTCAAATGGTTCATTGGTAATTAATCATTTTTCTACGTTTCAAGTAATCAAACATTTAAGGGGTCATATTTTACAAATTTAACTAATCAAATTCAACACATATGTCGATTCAAATTTTAACTATCCTACGTCAAATTCAATTGCACAATATTTATCACTTTATACATTACAATTTAACATCCAATATAAACAATAAACAATCAATCAATTATCAACCAAATGGTATTATCATCATATAATTAACAGATAATGGTGTCAGATGTCACAGGTGAACTAATACAGGCCATAATGTAAACAACAGTGTACATAACTAACAATAGGTATATTTCAATTGTCGTTTCAATTGAAATCAAATTTAATAAATAAAAGAACATTTATTGTGAGTGATTGCTCACCTTTCGAGGATAGAGGAATTTGAAAACCCGACCAGATACGAATTGAGTCGTGGACCAGCCGATCGACCAATCCAACGACAAATCTCAAAGCGAAACAAATGGAACGGAGATCGATGAGACGAAGCTGAGAATTTGAAATCGATGAAACAAATCAAAAATCAACTGGATATAACTAAAACGAGATGCAATACATACATACATACATACATACATACATACATATATATATATAACCAAAATTTTATTTTTTGAAATACACAATTTAAAATAAGGTTTCTATATGATGTATTTAAACATAGTATATAAATAAACAATATATATATTATATTACACGATCATTATTTAATTTAAAGCACACGTATTTTAAAAAAACAAACATGTATACAATATACTATAAACAGGTCACATACAAAATAACTACCATACAAACAAACTTATAAGATACAAAACTAACACATAAAACTCATATCTATGTAACGGTTGAAACTGTTGTTTATACAGACATATAGACAAACATGTACCACTAACCTTCATAGACTTTATATTAAAATTAATATATAACTTGTACATTGCGTAGTTCTAAATAAATGTATATATATACGCTATATGACTAACATATAAAAACTGCTTTTATAATAAAATTATATCACTTTAGACATAACATATACATACTTTATTATTATAAGTACAGGTTTTGATAATATATGAAACGTATATATATAATTGAGTGCAAGTTACTAAATAACCTTATAACTCTAATATATGTCTGTATACATCTACCAAATCTCTATACTAACCTGTAGCTTATAAAATATATAACTTTATATATGATCCAACACTGTTTAAAATATACAAGCAAATGCAATAGTTCAAATATATACACACAACCAGATAGTTTAAAATATGTATAAACTTATATACCCATTGCTTAATATCCAAACACCAATATATATAACCGTGAACCCTTATATACTTATACAATCTCATGAAATCCAACAGCAAAACAAATAAAGCTTTTATAATTTACCTACTTTATAACAATACAAACATAAACTAACATAGATATAGTAATATACTCACCTAAACAAAACACAGAGGAGAAGAAAAATGGGACCGAAGAGAATGAAGTCGCTGTCACTCAGGTACGAGCAAGGCGCGGATGAGGAAGGAATGATAGGGTCAGAGCAAATGGTGGCGGCACTGGTTTGGATCGCCGAGCCGGGCTGCTGCGAGTTGAAGAGATGGGTGTTGCGCCCTAGTGGAAGCCAGAGGGAGACGGAGAGGAGAGGCCGATGACGAGGCATGGATGAGATGAAAGTATGGCGGAGATGTGCTTGATGGAGGGGACGAGGTGTTATTGTGTCGGCCATGATTGAGGAGATCGGATGCTCGGGTCTGGGTGGTTGCGACGGCACTGGGTGATGCAAGGTGGGGAGGGGAAAGGCTCATAGCTTGTGGTGAGGCAAGACGACGTGGGCGAGTAGATCCGGGCAGAGGCTGACGTGGGCATTTGGCTGTAGCCATGGTCCAATTGTGATGAAGGCGGAGAGGGCTGGCCTACGATGGGATTTTGGGGAGGCCGACGTGGGATTGCAACTTGAGGTGAGGTCGGGTGCTCGGCGAAAGTTTCTGGGAGCGGAGGAGGAAGAAGATGAGGTGGCCGAGTTTGGCTTTGGATCTCGGTCCAGGTTGGTGCTTGCTGAAAAGGAGGCGGAGGCGAGGGATGAAGTACATGAGGTTGTGGATGGCGATGTCGAAGATGAGAGAGAGGCTGTAACGACCCATAAATTTCGACAATTTAATTTGTTTATTTAATAGGATTTTTGTAATTTATTTTAGTAGAAACAATAAAGAGGATAAATAAATGTTAGAATGAAGGCTAAAATAAATTACGTAAATGGTGACTTAAAACCTATTTATAGAATTTGAATAAAATTCAAATGAATTAAGTAAGAAAAAAAGGGATTCTTACATGGATATAAAATTTAATATGAGAAATTTATGAAAGTATTAATTTGATTTAATGCAATAAAAGTTTGTAAAGGGTAATTGGAATAAATTAAGGAATCATATTAGTGCAAATTAATAATTTATGACTTGAATGAGATTCCAATTCAACAAAATCATTTAAATGTTATGATTTGATTTTTAATGGAATATGAGAAAAACAAATGTAAGGATTTGGTTAATATATATGTTATTTTTTCAGGGTATTGAATAAAATTGGGAATCCAATTGTAATTAATGATAATAACGTTGGTATTAGTTAATAAATTAAATTTCAATACAATACCCATAAATGAATGGAATGAAATGAATGTATGAAAATGTATAATAGTTTATTTATTAATAGAAGGAAAGAAGAATAAATATCGAATTGATTGATGAATAATTATGCATTGAATAGTAATTGAGTGTAAAGTTAATGGTAATTGTATAAAATCAATACAAGACAACGAATTGCAAATTTTAGGTTTATAATAAAGTGTGAATGGAAATATGATTGGTTATATTAATTTGATGGAATTCTAATTTGATGGGAAAGGTAAATGGATATTTAGTAATAGATTTAAAGGGACTTAAAAATGGAATTTATTTAATTAATAGATATAACGGATAAGGATATACTTATAATGTAGGATTAAGAGTTTTACCACAATTGTTATGAGTTATATACTTAGTTCGTTCAATTAAACTAGAAACCATTGCAATAAATATAAATTTAATGTTATGCAATTGAGATAAAAAATTGAAAAATGTTAAAGTATCTGTGTGTGTGTATATATATATATATATATATATATTAAAATAAATGGTACCCAGGATGGTAATATGATAAATAGTGAATTTAAAGAATGGAAATCAGAATTTATTTATTTATATTGAAACTTAAAGTCCAATAATTGAATTTAATTGCACTTAAATAAGATTGGATATAATTAAATAATTCGTTATTTGAAATAAAGATAATATGAGAAATTTGTGTGATAATTTGCAATTCTATATTTAAATCCATCTATTTGAAATATATGAATGGAATAACCATTGATTTCTTTGATTGAATATAAATTTTTTGAAAGTTAAATTATAATTTGTGAATTTAATGAAATTAAGGATTTATATTGAAATTTATAAATTTACCTTCTTTAATTTGACATCTAAACTTGTTTGAAATTTTGTAAATGATTAATAAATTTTAAAAGTGATAAAATGGGTCAATTTTAGAATCTAAATATAAAATCGGATTTTATTTATTTATTTTGAATTTATTTAATTAATATAAAAATAGCCATGTTGGTCATGGATTCGGATTCCGACGAAACCAGCTTCATCGGATCCGTATCAGTGAATTATTGTAGGATTTCAAGTTTTGTAGCGATCGGACTTGTCGTCTGATCGTACGAAAGCGAAACGCCTTGAAATCGATTTAATCGAAATCAATTTGAAATCAATTGGGAAATTTTGTTTTCAGCATAACTTCTCCATACGATGGAATTTGGACGCGAAACTTTTTCCATCGCGTTCATAATATTTTAAAATACCTATTTGGATATATAGGTTTAACAAATTTCGTTCTGGGGTCAGAACAGGCTTTTTGGGCCGCGTTAGCGTTAGCACATTTGTTTATCCGATCCATCTATTCAAATCTCTAACCTACCTATATAAACCCACTTATAATACCTAGCCTCCATCTATTATCATTTGGTTGTACGTTCTTTTTCAATAACTCCTCATCTTCCTCAATGGGTGCAAACCTAGATTTATTTCAATTCAAAATCAAATGAAATTCAGAGTTCTCGGAAAATTCCGAAAAAAAATATGTCATGGTTCTCGAAGAGCGTTTTCTGCAGGTACTATTCGTTTTTCGAAACGATTCACCATTTAACCAAAAATTACAAATCAATTCAGGCCGTTCGTAATGGAGGTTGATCGATCCAACGGTGGATCTGAGACCATAGGTCGATCGGGCGGCGCCGTTAGGTAGAGGAGGTCGAGCAGGCAAAAGGTAGTGACCGTTTGGCGCGATGGTCAGTGAAAGCGTCGAAAAGTGGCGAGAAAAGAGTCGGCGGCGAACGAGTTTGGGGGGGGTCGAGAGTCTCGCCGGGGATGGCGGTTGATCGGCCTAGCACGATGGAGGAGGCGCAGGGATCTGATCATGGTGGAGGCGCGCCTTGGGTCGTGAAAAAATTGAAAGAAACGGCGGCTACAGATGGTGTACGTGACTTTAGGGTTCGAGCTTCTGTAGCTTTCGTGCGCACGCGTTAGGGTATCTGGGAAGAAGAGTGTTGACGTGTAAAGTGAAAAATATGTTTATTTTAATTTAATTTTTATTTCAATGATAAAATCTTAATAACTGTTTCATACGTTATCCGTTTCACGCGAAATTTCTTTTGTTAGGATCGTAATTAAATTCCAGATCTTTTGACGCTGGTTTGGACAGATTTGGAGACCGTCGAATTTTTGAGTTTAAATCGGATTTAAATTCGATTTAAATTCGAAAGGTGAGTATTTTAACCCACTCACAACTTCTAGAATTCCTTATGTTTGTTAAATTGACTTAAGATATGTGTAAAAATTTATTTATCATTGTTTGCCATGTTTTATTCATCATCTCAGTTAAATCGCATTTATTTAATTTAATTGTTAATTAATTTTAAATTTGACAGTTAGAATTTATTTATTTGCATATTAACTGTCAGTCATAGTTATGTTTAATTTTTATTTCATATTAACTGCCAGTTAAATTTACGTTTATTTTTGCATATAAACTGCTAGTTAAACAGTTATTAAGTTTATTACTGAATATAAACTTTTAGTTAATACCTGCTATTTATTACCTGTTATATTTTGTACGCTATATATATTGATGTTTGTTTAAAATTGATGATGATTGAATTAAATTGGTTGATGATTGATATTGGGTGAATGGATGATGTGTTCTATCTTATATAATCTGCAAGTTATCATGCATTTCTTTCATTCGGGATTGCGGTTTGAAATGATATACAACCGCATTTTTATTTTTAAATTGCGGATTGAAATGATAAATATTCGTACCATTAGACCATAGGATAGAAAATTATATACAGGCACCGCGGTATATATATAAAAATTATTTTTGAAATGATTTTTCTATGGTTTGGATAAGATATGGTTAATAAATATAGATTTTGATATTAATAAAATCTTATTTTATATATACATCTATAGTTGAAGTTAAGCTATGTATGGATTTGTTAAATAAAATAAATAAGTTGAATGACGGAGTTTGATTATTTTATATTACATAGTTAAGTACATGTTAAGATATTGAAAATATATATAATTTTAAAGGATTTAAATTAATTAAGATTGGGAGTTAAATTGGAAAATTTATTTGGAATTGAGCTTAATTAAGAAGTTAACTTCATAAGTTGATGTAAAATTTATTAACTTGAAATTTTAAAAAGGGTATGATATTTATAACTGAATTCTATTCAAGGTGAATTAAATGAATATTTCTAGTATTAAAATTGAAGGAAATTTTCTTTTATAAGTAATTTGAGTATTACTTAAATGATTACGGGTTTATTATGCAATTATTATTTCAAACTAAATGATAGGACTTTAAATTGGTGAAACAGAAATTTCCAACCTTAGTTCCAATTATTTAATATTCAAAGTTTGAAATATATTGAAACTGAAGTGGTTTATTTAAACTGAAAGCAATTTTAAATTTATGGATTTTGACTTAATCTTAAATAAAATAAATTGTAAGTCGCGGAAATTATTTTATTTTATAAAGGAATTTTGAATCCAAACTATTTATCATATATACAGTTTGAATATCCAAACCATTTAAGTTTTAGAAATTATGGTTTAGAGCTATGAATTTTCGAAGTATTTAGTTTGAAAGTTATAATTCAATGTTTGGTTTCCGATTATTATAAGTTTGAAAACAATATGATTTTGGAAAAGAAATATATATTTGAAATAAAATGATATTATATTAATTTGGGTTTTTACAAAAATAATATCAAAATGAATTGAAATGGAAATGATATCGTATTTATGGGTTTTGAAATGGATAATTATATTCTAGTTTAAAGTATAAACTATTTTTAAAGACCGCGGTGTTATAATAACGTTTGGTTGTTGAAGAGACCGGGATCGGAAGTTGTCATACTCTCTGCCAACTCCGAAAACCACTTTAACAACCGTGTACGCGGTGGAGATTTCAGAATGAAGTAGGATGGTGGTGGAGTTTCCTTTAAGGTAAATACGTGGACCCGACTCCCGTGAGTTGGCATAAGACGGCTAAAACAGGAGCGATCGACGGGTTAATAAGGTAGCACCTTTGATCGGACACATCCCTTCGATATTATACTTTGACTTTGGATTGATTCGGTGGCCACTATTTTCTTTTATTTGGGGGTGTGGCTCGAGGTGGGCGGTAGCTGCGCGCTACGCGTTACCACCGACCCGGAAGCATAATTGGTATATCTACCCTGGCATTGCCTAGTTGTGTCGTGTCACCTACCCTATCGTGCCTTGTACGAGTTTGGATTTCTCCCGTAGCCGGTGTGGTATTCTCTGGTGGCTTCCCGATTAGGAGGGACTATGATATTGGATGGACTACTGGGACTATTACGTGTTAATGTGGAAACTGTAAAGCCTTAATGCTATTTAAAAGTAAGTTTATTTTATAAATAGACACTATTATAATAGCACAATATACTACATAGTAAATAGTTTAACGGATCCTTAGGAGATGTAAATCCCGAGCATCTCTTGATTTACTGCACTCTTATTTATTCCTGTTAATTTAACTCACATAAGACCTTTTAGTTCTGACTCGAGTGTTTTGTCTTTTCAAATTCGCTCGGGTCAATCCGAGCGTTTCAGGATCAAAGACTTTAGCTCTGGAGGACGAAGACGGAGATTTCTATTATTATTATTATTAAATATATTCCACTACAACATTAAATTCCGCTGCATTGATATTTTGGTATGTGAACTCTGCTATTTATTGTATAAAGAAGAAGCAAATGTTTTGTAAATAGTTTTATGAACTATATATTTATTATTATATTTTATCCTTCCGCTGTGAGATTTTGTTTAGTTTTTTTTTCTCTTCTCTGTTTTTCTTATTTACCCCATGACAATCCGCCCTTTCGTATGGTTTGAATTGGCACGTGTGTGATTTAAAGTGTTCGAAAAGGCGGATGTTACATCTGGTATCAGAGCTTTGGTTTAGTGATAAACCTTAGCTTTGTGGGGTTTGACTCTTTACTAATAGGGTAACAATACCCTATGGGAGTCGTTGAGTGTAAATATATGAGAGAGCGTATTTGTTAGTGTTATAAAAGGTTTTGATATTGTGTTAATTTGTTCCGTTTCGTATTTAAAAATTCTAGTTGATGCATGGGACGCTATGACATCATAGGGATTTCTAAACGCTTAATAGGACAGACCAACACAATATTTGTTTTAATATAGGTGAATGAAATAATTTTGCCTATTATATTTTTATGTATATAAAATAAATTTTATAAAGATTATATCTGGTTGTAATATATTGGGTGTTAGGAATAAAATTTAAAAATAATAGGTAAAATAAGATTGAAAATAAAATCAATAAAATTTGGGAATTTTAGAACATAAGTCCGGGATTTTGAAAAATTTCTTTCAAAGGATTTTGAAATATAATAATAGTATTTAGAAATATTTTCTGATATAAATATTTCAATATAATTTGGAAGTATGGTTTTAAAGAAATTCTGGAAAGAAAAAGTTTTGTACTTCCCTCTTTGTCGCTGGAAAATAATTTCGGTGATAAGTGCACGCATCATCGACATTCCGAGTTTCGAAGTGGGAAGGCCATTATAGTGTTTTACTGCAAAGTTGTTTGGATAAACAAATATAAATTTGAAATTGTTTTAAATATAATTTGATATATAAATTTGTAAGTGTATATTTATCTATTATTTTATAATGATTTTTTGAATAAAACCCGGTATTTAATTCTTAAGTTTCCATTAATTTGTAGTTTCAATTACTGTAGTGAATTGGAACGTAGGAAATTAATAAATTGAAACCTCTAAAGGAAATAAGGGATTTAATGCTAAGTTATAAATGGAAATTAAAAGAAATTGAAATGTGTAACATATTGTTTGTGCCAAAATTGGTCACAAACCTCGAATACCGTGAAAGCACCAGTGTATGAATACAAATCAATAATATTCAAACACAAATCTCAGATCTCAGCAAGTATTAAACAGTAATCCAAAAGTATAGAACAGAGACACAAGTTTTATAGTGGTTCGGCTATCTTCGGCCTACGTCCACTCCAAAGTTTTTATCCTTTTATTGATTATCCTTGATGATTACAGATGATTACAGCAGTTACAAAGTCCAAAACTCGAAATAAATAGCAGTAATGATGTTATGGAATGATACTGGCAGCGTCCGGGCGTGCTTTTCCTCTCCAAATTCTCCGACCCCTTTTCTGAATGACCAGGGGCTCTATTTATAAGCGTAGGAGGCTGATATTTCTCCTAAAATCCGGGAAGACCACTTCAGGCACGTGAGGGGGCCCATATGCCCGAAATCTGAAGGTCCGGGCCCACCTTGGGATCGATTCGAAGTAAGGTTCGAATCGATCAAGAAATCATCCAATTGAGCTGAAATTTGGTGAGAACATTCTTCAACATGTATGTAAGCTCCTGTGAAAATTTCATAGCATTTGGATCAACGGTTTGGAAGATACGATCGATTCAAGTTCAAAGCTTCGTGTGTTCTGCCTGGTTCGAACCTATACATCGAACCCACTCTCTTCGAATCCATCCCCCTCGAATCCATCTTCTTCGAATCCATCTCCCTCGAGTCCGTCTTCTTCGAACCCATTTCCTTCGAATACATCCCCCTCGAATCCGTCTTCTTCGAATCCATCTCCCTCGAGTCCGTCTTCTTCGAACCCATTTCCTTCGAATCCATTGCCTTGAATCCACGAAGCCGACTCCCCTTCTTCGAATCCACGAAGCTGACTCCCCTCCTTCGAATCCACGAAGCCGACTCCCCTCCTTCGAATCCACGAAGCCGACTCCGCTCCTTCGAATCCACGAAGCCGACTCCCCTCCTTCGAATCCACGAAGCCGACTCCCCTGATCGATACGAACTTCATCGATTCGAACTACCATCGATACGAACTTCACCAAGCCGAACCTATGTTGATCGATACGAACCGTATCGATTCGAACCATTTCTGCATCATGCCTTCGATCGATGCGAACCTGATGGGTTCGAATCCGATGGATTCGAACCGAGCACCACCTTGATGGATTCGAACAACATACCTTTCCTACCTTGAATCCATCATATTTTCTTTATACGAACTCCGATTAACCTGAAATTTGAAACATAGCCTTTCCTAGTCCTTATCATCATCTCCAATCAATTTCGTCCCGATCGGAGTTCAACAAAATTTTGACGATATCGATCGTAGCCTTGATTCCAACCGATTTCCAATCCTGATATCCATCATTCCTTGACAATTTGTTGATATTCCAGTTTTGATCAAAAATGGGATAACACTTTGCCCCCCAAAACATGCCTTGTGATAACAAGGCGTGTTTTGAGTAGTTCCGAATCCAATATCCAAAGTCCATAGCCATATCACCAGATTATGCCATCCTTGACTGCTTCGAGCCGATGTCCAATTCCAAATCCCATAACCAAAGCCTTAGCCAATTCCATATCCATTCGAACTCGACAGCCGAGTCCTAATCCATCCTAATCCAATAGCCAATAACCAGATCCAGGACCTCTCCGGGTAGATATTCGAATCCATAACCTCTTCGAGTTCTTGTCAAGTGTAATCCACGCCTGACGACCGTGGTCCAGTGTACCTGGACGTCGAGCTAACCTCTTTGGGTTCTTGCCAAGCGTAATCCACGCATGACGGCCTCGGTCCAGTGTCCCTGGACGATGTACAATGCCATGGCTTAAGTCCTAAGCCGAATCCTAGTCTCTCCGGACCCTTGTTGAGCATAGTCCATACTCAACGACCTGAAAATAATAATTGTTAATACAAGGCCTAAGTCCTAGGCCGAATCCTGGTCACTCCGGACACTTGTCGAGCATAGTCCATACCCGACGACCTGAATGAGTCAACCTACCACGTTCGGGCAAAGTGACTCACCCCTTGCCAGGCATAATCCATACCCGACGACCATTTATCAAAAACCAGATGAAAATCCAATCAAAATCCAATCCAACATCCAATCCCAAAAATCCAAATCCAAAACCAGAAAGCCAGAAAACCAAACCAGCATCCAAAACCGAAAACAATCATCCAAAGAAAAATCTAAATCGAAAGAAAGCAAAACCAGGAGCTCGATCCAAACTCCAAAACCAAAATCCAAAAAGAAAAGCAGTGTCCAATCCAAAAGCAAAAGATAGATTTCACAAACCATAGCGTTGCAGTTTATCATCATTCAGAGCATGCCTAGGGGCTATCTCCGTCCCCGTACATGTGTAAATGACTTGGTTGCTTGCTAATAGTTCGCTACTTATTCCATATTATCCTGATTAGTGGATGATCAATCGACCACCATCCCTCGGTCTCCCATCATCACGGCGAGAGGTTGTCGGTTGTTGCTCCTGCTCCACCGTTGCATTCCGAGCTCCGACATACTGCTGTAACTGTCCATTCCTTACATGCTCCTCGATTATATCCTTCAAGTGCCTGCAGCTGTTGGTGTCATGTCCGTCTAAGTCATGGAAGAGACAATGCCTCCCTGATGCCCTCTCTCGTTCAGAAGGCTCTCTCCTGGCTGGCCTCCGGTAGGGAAGGCGATTCCGAGTATCCATGTATATCCGCTCCAGCGTCTCGTTCAATCCTGTGTATGTGGAAAACTTTGGATCCTTCCATCGCTTCCTAGCATTTCCAGAATCATTATCCAATTTCCTTTTTCCTTTGTCTTTATCCGAACCACCGCTGGATACTGCTCCAACCTCGATTGCACTAACCTTTTTCACCTTTAAATCCGTACTTGCATCTTCTTGCCGAAGGAACCTTTCTGCCTCGTGAAAGAATTCGTCGAGATCTTGTGGGGGATCTCGTATCAGAGATACCTTGAAATCAGAGTCCTCCCTGACTCCTGATACTGCTGCCATTAAAACCATCTATGGATCAGGCCGATCCACCGAAGCGACTGCCGCACTGAATCGAGTTAGAAAAGCTCTAAGCGATTCATCCATTCTTTGCTTCACCGATGTTAATGTCATCACGTTCTTCAGTCTCTTGACATGAACCCGAAACTGCCCCAAAAACCTTTCCACTAATTCCCTCCAAGTCCTGATAGATCCTTCTTCCAGCTGCCTAAACCACATCGCAGCTAAGTCCGTCAAATACAACGGGAAGCATCGGGCCATCACTTCCTCCGATGCCCCCCAACACCTCCATATGTCTGGTGTACCTCATCAAGTGATCTGTTGGATCTGCCTTGCCATCATATACCTCCACGCTAGGCAACTTAAACTTAGGTGGATTCTGAGCCATCCTTATTTCCTGAGCGAACGGACTCCTATTTACTCCTTCCAAGTCTTTGTTGGCCAAACCACCTCGTACAGTTCTTCTAATGATTTCTGCTAATCCAGCATTGTCTGTTGGGGGTTGCCCCCGAGGGAATTCCGGTACATACTCTTCATGTGGTTCACTAGCAGCAACGTTAGCTTTAGCCTGTTGAACTCCTTCCAAAGGTCCTCCTGTGTTGGATCCTGTGGGCCTGCCCCCAAGCCCTTGTTGATTGCTTTGTGGCTCCGTATCGCGTCCTCCATTGGGTTCCACAACCCTAGTCCCTTGTCCTGCATCCACAGCGGCTGCTGCTGTCCCTAGGTTCTGCATCCCTGCAGCTCTCATTTGCTCAAAGAAAGTCTGCATCATTTCCTGTTGGTTCTTTAACAATCTCTCCTGCAAAGAGTTTTCCATAGCCTCCATTTCATCTCGGGTTATGTAGATTGAAGCCTGTCCTTCCCCAGCTCCGGAGGATGCTTGTTGACTACCTTCCCATTGGCTTCGCTCAGCCCTCTGCCTTCTACTATTTTGCCTAGTCATTGTCCTTGAATCCAAACTCTTTAAAATCTCCAAATCAAACCTTCAAATCCGATGTAGCGGGTGCTAGTCGTTCTCAGTGAAAGCACCAAAGTGTTTGTGCCAAAATTGGTCACAAACCTCGAATACCGTGAAAGCACCAGTGTATGAATACAAATCAATAATATTCAAACACAAATCTCAGATCTCAGCAAGTATTAAACAATAATCCAAAAGTAAAGAACAAAGACACAAGTTTTATAGTGGTTCGGCTATTTCCGGCCTACGTCCACTCCAAAGTTTTTATCCTTTTATTGATTATCCTTGATGATTACAGATGATTACAGCAGTTACAAAGTCCAAAACTCGAAATAAATAGCAGTAATGATGTTATGGAATGATACTGGTAGCGTCCGGGCGTGTTCCTCTCCAAATTCTCCGACCCCTTTTCTGAATGACCAGGGGCTCTATTTATAAGCGTAGGAGGCTGATATTTCTCCTAAAATCCGGGAGACCACTTCAGGCACGTGAGGGGGCCCATATACCCGAAATCTGAAGGTCCGGGCCCACCTTGGGATCGATTCGAAGTAAGGTTCGAATCGATCAAGAAATCATCCAATTGAGCTGAAATTTGGTGAGAACATTCTTCAACATGTATGTAAGCTCCTGTGAAAATTTCATAGCATTTGGATCAACGGTTTGGAAGATACGATCGATTCAAGTTCAAAGCTTCGTGTGTTCTGCCTGGTTCGAACCTATACATCGAACCCACTCTCTTCGAATCCATCCCCCTCGAATCCATCTTCTTCGAATCCATCTCCCTCGAGTCCGTCTTCTTCGAACCCATTTCTTTTGAATCCATCCCCCTCGAATCCGTCTTCTTCGAATCCATCTCCCTCGAGTCCGTCTTCTTCGAACCCATTTCCTTCGAATCCATTGCCTTGAATCCACGAAGCCGACTCCCCTTCTTCGAATCCACGAAGCTGACTCCCCTCCTTCGAATCCACAAAGCCGACTCCCCTCCTTCGAATCCACGAAGCCGACTCCCCTCCTTCGAATCCACGAAGCCGACTCCCCTGATCGATACGAACTTCATCGATTCGAACTACCATCGATACGAACTTCACCAAGCCGAACCTATGTTGATCGATACGAACCGTATCGATTCGAACCATCTCTGCATCATGCCTTCGATCGATGCGAACCTGATGGGTTCGAATCCGATGGATTCGAACCGAGCACCACCTTGATGGATTCGAACTACATACCTTTCCTACCTTGAATCCATCATATTTTCTTCATACGAACTCCGATTAACCTGAAATTTGAAACATAGCCTTTCCTAGTCCTTATCATCATCTCCAATCAATTTCGTCCCGATCGGAGTTCAACAAAATTTTGACGATATCGATCGTAGCCTTGATTCCAACCGATTTCCAATCCTGATATCCATCATTCCTTGCCAATTTGTTGATATTCCAGTTTTGATCAAAAATGGGATAACACATATTAAACAAAGATGAAATTATTGAACCATTAATTAATTAAAAGAATTGAGAAAAGACTTGTATAAGTTCATTTGCATTTTCTTTAATATATATAACTTACCAAATATAAAAAGTTGAAATGTTTAATAAGAAATGCAATGGAAATTGTACAAGTAAAAGTTGGTAATGTAGTATTCAATGAATCTGCTATTATAAATGAGAATTTATTATTATAAACTTAAGTTACAATTGAAATTTTACTATAAGTGAATATAATTAAAGGTAAGTATTTCAAATAGATGATTATCAACATAAGTAAATAAAATGGAAATGCTAAGAATTTGAATGGAACATGAATACTATTGATAAACAAATGTAAATAAATGAGGGCATGCAATAAATGAACGAAAAATTATAATGAAATAAAAAGAACTGGCATGACCTGAGATAATGGAAATGAATAATTGTAAGTAATAAGTAAAAAATAACCGAAACAAACATTGAATGAGTAAATGAAATTAAAAGTTTGTTAGAAATAAATGTAAATTATAAAAGGAAAATTTATGTAGTTTGAATAAAAAGAGAAATTAAACAACAAATGTATGAAATTAATAATAAGTTAATTTGATTTGTTGATTGGAATTGTTATTGTTGGTTGTGGTTGTTGGGTAAGGAAACTTTAATTTTGTTGGGGTGGATGAATAATCCAATGGGTTTAATCTAAGACCATTGAGTAGATGATGCACTTGATGGTTCATTCCTCATTCCGTACAATTTAAAGGTTTTGAACTTGAACAACTATTTGTTTGATTGAATGTTTGTTTTGTATTTGTTGTGTATGCTGTTTGTTGAAATTGATGGTTGTTGTATTGATTTGTTGTTAGGGATTGAAACCACTTAAATATTTCACTTTATATACATTGTTAACCCTTTAGATTTTATAAGCGAAATGCAGGTTATGGAAGCAAATTGATACTGCTTTTGGTTCCATAAATTTAGCGTAAATTGCCCGACAAATAAGTACGTTTTCGGATTACGGGTTATAGCGCTATTTTATATATTTTTCCGTGTTTGGATATAATATTTTGGATATTATATGTGATAATTTGTTACATTTAATATTATATTTTCTTCCAAGCCTCTCCGTACAAAGGAGACTTTGCCAAAATTTTCCGTAAATTTTGGACTTAGAAAAATTTGAAAATGTTTACAAACTTTAACAATTTATGTATAAAGGATTTAAATGGGTATAAATTGGTATATTTTATGTTAAATTATTTTATTTTGTAAACTTATTTGTTTATAAATTTAATTAAGAAAGATAAATTGATTTCTTAGTGCTTCTTTTTCCCTTCCTTTCCTTTTCGGGGACGAAAAGTTTTGAGTGGGGGAGAGTGTAACGACCCGTAAATTTCGACAATTTAGTTTGTTTATTTAATAAGATTTTTGTAATTTATTTTAGTAGAAACAATAAAGAGGATAAATAAATGTTAGAATGAAAGCTAAAATAAATTACGTAAATGGTGACTTAAAACCTATTTATAGAATTTGAATAAAATTCAAATGAATTAAGTAAGAAAAAAAGGGATTCTTACTTGGATATAAAATTTAATATGAGAAATTTATGAAAGTATTAATTTGATTTAATGCAATAAAAGTTTGTAAACGGTAATTGGAATAAATTAAGGAATCATATTAGTGCAAGTTAATAATTTATGACTTGAATGAGATTCCAATTCAATAAAATAATTTAAATGTTATGATTTGATTTTTAATGGAATATGAGAAAAACAAATGTAAGGATTTGATTAATATATATGTTATTTGTTCAGGGTATTGAATAAAATTGGGAATCCAATTGTAATTAATGATAATAACGTTGGTATCAGTTAATAAATTAAATTTCAATACAATACCCATAAATGAATGGAATGAAATGAATGTATAAAAATGTATACTAGGTTATTTATTAATAGAAGGAAAGAAGAATGAATATCGAATTGATTGATGAATAATTATGCATTGAATAGTAATTGAGTGCAAAGTTAATGGTAATTGTATAAAATCAATACAAGACAATGAATTGCAAATTTTAGGTTTATAATAAAGTGTGAATGGAGATCTGATTGGTTATATTAATTTGATGGAATTCAAATTTGATGGGAAAGGTAAATGGATATTTAGTAATAGATTGAAAGGGACTTAAAAATGGAATTTATTTAATTAATAGATATAACGGATAAGGATATACTTATAATGTAAGATTAAGAGTTTTACCACAATTGTTATGAGTTATATACTTAGTTCGTTCAATTAAACCAGAAACCATCGCAATAAATATAAATTTAATGTTATGCAGTTGAGATAAACAATTGAAAAATGTTAAAGTATCTGTATATATATATATATATATATTAAAATAAATGGTACCCAGGATGGTAATATGATAAATAGTGAATTTAAAGAATGGAAATCAGAATTTATTTATTTATATTGAAACTTAAAGTCCAATAATTGAATTTAATTGCACTTAAATGAGATTGGATATAATTAAATAATTCGTTATTTGAAATAAAGATAATATGAGAAATTTGTGTGATAATTTGCAATTCAATATTTAAATCCATCTATTTGAAATATATGAATGGAATAACCATTGATTTCTTTGATTGAATATAAATTTTTAGAAAGTTAAATTATAATTTGTGAATTTAATGAAATTAAGGATTTATGTTGAAATTTATAAATTTACCGTCTTTAATTTGACATCTAAACTTGTTTGAAATTTTTTAAATGATTAATAAATTTTAAAAGTGATAAAATGGGTCAATTTTAGAATCTAAATATAAAATCGGATTTTATTTATTTATTTCGAATTTATTTAATTAATATAAAAATAGCCATGTTGGTCACGGATTCGGATTCCGACGAAACCAGCTTCATCGGATCTGTATCAGTGAATTATTGTAGGGTTTCAAGTTTCGTAGTGATCAGACTTGTCATTTGATCGTATGAAAGCGAAACGCCTTGAAATCGATTTAATCGAAATCAATTTGAAATCAATTGGAAAATTTTGTTTTCAGCATAACTTCTCCATACGATGGAATTTGGACGTGAAACTTTTTCCATCGCGTTCAGAATATTTTAAAATACCTATTTGGATATATAGGTTTAACAAATTTCGTTCTGGGGTCAGAACGGGCTTTTTGGGCCACGTTAGCGTTAGCACGTTTGTTTATCCGATCTATCTATTCAAATCACTAACCTACCTATATAAACCCACTTATAAACCCTAGCCTCCATCTATTATCATTTGGTTGTACGTTCTTTTTCATCAACTCCCCCTCTTCCTCAATGGGTGCAAACCTAGATCTATTTCAATTCAAAATCAAATGAAATTCAAAGTTCTCAGAAAATTCCGAAAAAAATATATGTCATGGTTCTCGAAGAGCATTTTCTGCTGGTACTGTTCGATTTTCAAAACGATTCACCATTTAACCAGAAATTACAAATCAATTCAGGCCGTTCGTAGTGGAGTTTGATCGATCCAATAGTGGATTTGAGACCATAGGTCGATCGGGCGACGCCGTTAGGCAGAGGAGGTCGAGCAGGCACAAGGGTAGTGACCGTTTGGCGTGATGGTCAGTGAAAGCATCGAAAAGTGGCGAGAAAAGAGTCGGCAGCGAACGAGTTAGGGGGGGTCGAGAGTCTCGCCGTGGCTAGCTGGGGGTTGGTCGGCCTAGCACGATGGAGGAGGCGCAGGGATCTGATCATGGTGGAGGCGCGCCTAGGGTCGTGAAAAAATTGAAAGAAACGGCGGCTACAGATGGTGTACATGACTTTAGGGTTCGAGCTCCTGTAGCTTTCGTGCGCACGCGTTAGGGTATTTGGGAAGAAGAGTGTTGACATGTAAAGTAAAAAGTATGTTTGTTTTAATTTAATTTTTATTTCAATGATAAAATCTTAATAACTATTTCATACGTTATCCGTTTCACGCGATTTTTTTTGTTAGGATCGTAATTAAATTCCAGATCTTTTGACGCTGGTTTGGACAGATTTGGAGACCGTCGAATTTTTGAGTTTAAATCGGATTTAAATTCGATTTAAATTCAAAAGGTGAGTGTTTTAACCCACTCACAAATTCTAGAATTTCTTATGTTTGTTAAATTGACTTAAGATATGAGTAGAAATTTATTAATGATTGTTTGCCATGTTTTATTCATCATCTCAGTTAAATCATATTTATTTAATTTAACTGTTAATTAATTTTAAATTTGACAGTTAGAATTTATTTATTTGCATATTAACTGTCAGTCATAGTTATGTTTAATTTTTATTTCATATTAACTGCCAATTAAATTTACGTTTATTTTTGCATATAAATTGCTAGTTAAACAGTTATTAAGTTTATTACTGAATATAAACTGTTAGTTAATACCTGCTATTTATTACCTGTTATATTTTATATGCTATATATATTGATGTTTGTTTAAAATTGATGATGATTGAATTAAATTGGTTGATGATTGATATTGGGTGAATGGATGATGTGTTCTATCTTATATAATCTGCAAGTTATCATGCATTTCTTTTCATTCGGGATTGCGGTTTGAAATGATATACAACCGCATTTTTATTTTTAAATTGCGGATTGAAATGATAAATATCCGTATTATTTGACCATAGGATAGAAAATTATGTACAGGCACCGCGGTGTATATATATATATATATATAAATTATTTTTGAAATGATTTTTCTATGGTTTGGATAAGATACGGTTAATAAATATAGATTTTGATATTAATAAAATCTTATTTTATATATACATCTATAGTTAAAGTATTGAAGTTAAGCTATGTATGGATTTGTTAAATAAAATAAATAAGTTGAATGACGGAGTTTGATTATTTTATATTACATGGTTAAGTACATGTTAAGATCTTGAAAATATATATAATTTTAATGGATTTAAATTAATTAAGATTGGGAGTTAAATTGGAATTTTTTTTTGGAATTGAGCTTAATTAAGAAGTTAACTTCATAAGTTGATGTAAAATTTATTAACTTGAAATTTTAAAAAGGTTATGATATTTATAACTGAATTCTATTCAAGGTGAATTAAATGAATATTTCTAGTATAAAAATTAAAGGAAATTTTCTTTTATAAGTAATTTGAGTATTACTTAAATGATTACGGGTTTATTATGCAATTATTATTTCAAACTAAATAATAGGACTTTAAATTGGTGAAATAGAAATTTCCAACCTTAGTTCCAATTATTTAATATTCAAAGTTTGAAATATATGGAAACTGAAGTGGTTTATTTAAACTGAAAGCAATTTTAAATTTATGGATTTTGACTTAATCTTAAATAAAATAAATTGTAAGTCGCAGAAATTATTTTATTTTATAAAGGAATTTTGAATCCAAACTATTTATCATATATACAGTTTGAATATCCAAACCATTTAAGTTTTAGAAATTATGGTTTAAAGCTATGAATTTTCGAAGTATTTAGTTTGAAAGTTATAATTCAATGTTTGGTTTCCGATTATTATAAGTTTGAAAACAATATGATTTTGGAAAAGAAATATATATTTGAAATAAAATGATATTATATTAATTTGGGTTTTTACAAAAATAATATCAAAATGAATTATTTTGGAAATGGAAATGATATCTTATTTATGGGTTTTGAAATGGATAATTATATTCTAGTTTAAAGTATAAACTATTTTTAAAGACCGCGGTGTTATAATAACATTTGGTTGTTGAAGAGACCGGGATCGGAAGTTGTCATACTCTCTGCCAACTCCGAAAACCACTTTAACAACCGTGTACGCGGTGGAGATTCCAGAATGAAGTAGGATGGTGGTGGCGTTTCCTTTAAGGTAAATATGTGGACCCGACTCCCGTGAGTTGTCATAAGGTGGCTAAAACAGGAGCGATCGACGGGTTAATAAGGTGGCACCTTTGATCGGACACATCCCTTTGATATTATACTTTGACTTTGGATTGATTCGGTGGCCATTGTTTTCTTTTATTTGAGGGTGTGGCTCGAGGTGGGCGGTAGCTGCGCGCTACGCATTACAACCGACCCGGAAGCGTAATTGGTATATCTACCCTGGCATTGCCTAGTTGTGTCGTGTCACCTACCCTATCGCGCCTTGTACGAGTTTGGATTTCTTCCATAGCCCGTGTGGTATCCTCTGGTGGCTTTCCGATAAGGAGGGATTATGATATTGGATGGACTACTGGGACTATTACGTGTTAAGGTGGAAAATGTAAAGCCTTAATGCTATTTAAAAGTAAGTTTATTTTATAAATAGACACTATTATAATAGCGCAATATACTACATAGTAAATAGTTTAACGGATCCTTAGGAGATGTAAATCCCGAGCATCTCTTGAGTTACTGCACTCCTATTTATTCCTGTTAATTTAACTCACATAAGACCTTTTAGTTCCGACTCGAGTGTTTTGTCTTTTCAAATCCGCTCGGGTCAGTCCGAGCGTTTCAGGATCGAAGACTTTAGCTCTGGAGGACGAAGACAGAGATTTCTATTATTATTATTAAATATATTCCACTACAACATTAAATTCCGCTGGATTGATATTTTTGTATGTGAACTCTGATATTTATTATATAAAGAAGAAGCAAATGTTTTGTAAATAGTTTTATGAACTATATATTTATTATTATATTTTATCCTTCCGCTATGAGGTTTTGTTTAGTTTTTTTTTCTCTTCTCTGTTTTTCTTATTTACACCATAACAATCCGCCCTTCCGTATGGTTTGAATTGGCACGTGTGTCGATTTAAAGTGTTCGAAAAGGCGGATGTTATAGAGGCGGAGAGGACGGAGGCCAAGCATGAGATGTCAGTGGGAAGATTGAGGGGAAAGGGTGACTGGAAGAGGAAGGGAATTCACAAAAATAAAATAAGAAAAGAAGTTGAGCACCTTACGATTTGCAAACTTTATATATATAAAATACATCCACTTGCCTTCAAAAGAATAAACAGAGAGTAAGGGAATGAAAGAGGCATCATACAGAGAAATGTGCCACTGTGTAATAAAAGAAGGAAAGTGGCATTCTGTATTCAAGAAGTTGTAAACGTGCAGGTGAAAAATGAATGCAACATTTAATATATAACCTGTATAGTCTATTCTCAAGAACCAGAATAAATGAGCGAACCACCTGGCATTGGAGTCATTGGGAATGACAAAGGAAAAAGTTGAGCCAGGAAATATTTATATCAAACGGCTATTTGGTTTGCACATTGGGTACAGGAAAAACACCACGAAGTCAAAAGGCCGCAAAACGGGTACCGATACGACTGTCCATTTCGCATTTCTCGTCGTGTATGGCGTTTCAAAACATAAAATAAATATACCGTAGAGATCAGCGCGACGAGACGATCAAAACGGTATACAGATATCAGTGGTACATTTGAATTATAAAATTCGAATTTTTATACTAGCGAAAAATGCATGAAAAACTCAGAAAAATAAAGATCGACGGAGCTAAAGATGTCTGAATTTGGAAAAAAAATAGCGTTTTCTCAGAAGATGGTTTAGAATTTTTCTATGTAAAAATATTTAGGTTCCGAAAACATTTTATTTTCATTGCTTTTTAACTGATTGAAGTAAATTTACGCACGAAATAAACTTTCATATTTTTGGACGAAAATTTACTAGTTTCTATATTTGACTAGACGTTTTCCAAATATAAAATTTATATTTCAAAATTTTATCGTTTTAAAATTTCACAAAATTTCAATTAAATACGTTACTAAAACCGTTAAAATTTACGAGTCGTTACAATTCGAAACTCGAGGACTTAACACGGGCTCACTTTAATTTGTTTCAAATATATACATATATCTTTTGAAAATATCAAATTATACTTCGGAATTTGAAATCAAAATTGGTTTCACAAAATCACTCGCATAGCGAAGCTATTAAAGTGGCCTCTCCCCCACTTTGAAACTCGAAAATCAATGTCGATGATGCGTGCACTCATCACCGAAATTATTTTCCAACGACATATGTGAGTTCTGGACTTCTATTTTCTTGAAAATTTCTTTGAAATTTTTTCGAAATCATCGGAACCCATTTAAAGTCATTTGAACATTTCTTATTAGGAAAATACTTTAAATCCTATTATTATATATTTTCAAAATCTTAAAACCAATTTCCAAAATATCAGAGTTCAATCTCTCAACTTTCAAATTTGAAACTCTTCAGTTATAAATCATTTTTATATAAATCAAATATCTTATAAAATCCTCAAAATTTCAAATCCATTTGAAACTTCTATATATAGAATAAAATCATACTTCATATTTGTTTCATAGAATTTCTCCGTTTGATATAAACATTAATATATCCATTCTCATAATATTTCTTATATTTCTCTTTAATTTAAATTACATTCATTTCACATGTAATATTTCTCTTTTATGCTACATTTTTTTGCAAATCATTTCATAAGGAATTTTTATATGTTTATAACCTATTTATTAAACTTAATTCATATTTATAAGACATTGTTTGAGTTTAAAGTTATCACAACTTTATTTATAACCATTTATTGCAGCATCCATTTATTTCATAATAATTTACAAGTCATGGCTTTATTTGTAGTCATTTCAATTTTAATTCATTTTGCTCATTCCATTTAGTTTCACCTTTACCTCAATTTTATTTGTGACACGTTTCATAAACGTTAATTAAGTTTATAAACATATTTTCCAATTTAATCTCATTTACAACATTTCCTTAATCATAATTTCAATTCAAAGATCCCAAGGCTTAAAGTTCACACTTGTATATTATTACTTTACATGCCAAGAATGTATACCCCAATTCTATTCATTTACCAAACACAGATATAATAAATTAAACCTTGTTTTAGTTGTTTTAAAATTAAGGTTATCAATTCACCATATAATTCAACCCAATTATCAAGTTTCACTCATATATTAATTCAAAAGGTTTCGATTATCTAAAATATCCAAATATTCCATTTTTTCAATAGTTGAAACTACATGTCGACAAACAACAAAATTCACAACAACATTTCAATTTCAAAAACAAATATCCTAATTATTCATTTTATTCTCTTTAATGCACCATTATTAACTAATGTTTAGTCCATTAATTCAATCAACTATAATTAAACAATGTTTATAATTTGATCAAATACAACAAGTCAACAAAAATGATAATAATTAAATATTACCATTTCATAAATCAAACACATTACAAATAACTATATTAGTCATAAAATATTATTCCTTTATATATATCATATAATATTAGGAAAAATAATTTCATTTCAAAATTTATACAAATTTTTTTTATAACATTAACAAATACGCGCTCTCGTATATACACTCAGACAACTCATTCTAGTGTATTACTACCCTATCCCTAATGAGTTAACCCCAACAGGCTAAGGTATGTCTAAACCAAAGCTCTAATACCAACTGTAACGACCCACCATTTTGGACGGTTTAAATCGACAATAAACTACACATGTCTAATTCAAACCATTCAAAAAGGGGGATTGTTAATGGGGTAAATAAGAAAATAAAAGAAAAGGAGGAAAAAAATAAAACACAGAATCTCGCAGCGGAAGGATGAAATATAATACAAAAAATAAATACATAAATAGTTCATGAAACTATTTTCAACAAAATCAGAATTTTCACTTTTTTTCAGGCAGAATAAACAATTGCTATAATAATAGTAGATACGGTCATCGACTCCATCTTCGTCTTCAGAAATAAATGTCTGCACTAAACTGAAATACTCGGTCTGACCCGAGCGTAAAGTAAAACAACAACACTCGAGTCAAGACTAACATTCTTATGTAAGTAGGTAAACTCAAGTGAAATGTACAGATAACTCAATAAGTGAAATACTTAGGTTTAAATAAACATCATCTCTCACACTATAAACTGGTTTAGTTCAAATACCGACTTTATGTTCATTTTCAATTGATTTATTATTAAATCTAACTTCAGATTTCAATTCTTCTCTTAAAACTATTAAGTTATAAATCAAACAAGTTTAAATCCAATAAAAAAATTTTGACTAAATTTCAATTTCATAATTTTAAGTTCAAACATAAATTCAAACTTAAAATATTCCAATTTTATTTCTAAATCAATTTATTTAACCCAAAGTTGTTTTATATCGGGTATACATCATTTCAATCCAAAGTGATTTTGTTAAACAGAACTTGAAGTGTGAGAACAATAATAACACACATAATATAACATGTCACTGATCAACACGCGTGCATAATTAACAATTTAATATATACACATGCATAACAACGTATCACATGTGTCACATATCGTAAACAACATAAGTGAATATTTCAAATTCTGACATGTCATACACTAACATAACGTATAAACATATAACACGACATATATACAAGGAACTTGCGAGGTGAAATAACATGGCATCTCATTTTTCCCAAATATACACATTATTTACACATAGCATAGGTGACATATTACTAACGTAGTATGTATAACATATGATTTTTTTAACTAACTCATTTTTTTAACAAAGCATATGTGACGTATTTCAATACAAGGCATAAAAAAATTTCTAACATAACACATTTTTTTACATCTCATATGTGACATATTTAACATACATATGTGGAAATCAATCAAATCAACATAATATACTATATGTGACATATAAAAAACATGTGTATGTGAATGTTATAACACAAGTTCAAGGGAACATAACAACATATATCACATTTTCATATCTAATGCAAACATTTCAATCAATGTTATTTACCTAACAATAAAAATGTTAATCGTGAGTGATTGCTCACCTTTTGAGGTTATAGAGTTTTGACAACACAAATTGATAGATTCTAGATGAAATCCAAACATGACAAGCTAACCAATCCTATCCATAGCAACAATCCAATAGCAAAGCGAATCACGGCAACGCAAGTCGAATAAATTGAGTTTCTTCTTTTTTTTAGAGAGATGAAGCAAGAGAGGAGTGATGCAGTTTGGCGTTTGAAGAGAGAAGGGATGGAGTTTAAAGTTTGGGAATTTGTGGATTTGTGAATTTAGGAATTTTGAAGTTTCTGCATTTATGAGGAAGAAGGAGAAAGTGTGAGCGGAAAGCTTCAGATAGAGTAACGAGAAACAATCTGTGCGTACTTTGGTTTTGTTCTCTAGTGGAAAACCAAAAGAGGCATGTATTTAATAAAAGAAAGCAATAAAACCAAAATGTGGAAATAGTGGCGGTGTACTGAATAATAAGGAAATCAAGGGACCACTTAGGATTTAATTAATTGCATGTTCCACTCAATTAAATATAATGGCACCAAATATACTTTTTATACACCCGTTTTAAACAAAATTAACATATAATAAATAAGTTTGAATACAACAACCAATGTAACGTTACACAAATAAAAGATGATCCTAAACTCAAATTCAAGTTGTACAAAATATTAATAAAATAGTGTATATATATACAAATTTAATAAGAAAATATATAAAATAAAACATTTATTGGCTCATATTACCAAATTCCTAGGGGAAGGATTGGAAAAACACTAAATTAGGCACTCATGCGTATCTTTTTGTTTAAAACATGTAGAAGGTATAAATGTTGGAAGAAAGAGACAAAATAATGAGAATGAGAAGAAATAAATTTGGAGGAGCAGCATAGTTTTTGAAAGGAGGAGGTGGCAAAAGAATATAAAAATACAGTACGCTTTTCAAAGAAACGATTTGGTTATGTGTTTAATAAATATAAACATGAACATGCTAGCATGAATGATGCATGTGCATTAAATATGAATTGTTAATAGATGAATTAGTGCAGGCAGAAGTTATGAAAAAGAATGAATACTAAAAGTTGTAACATGCAATAATAAATGCTTAGATGCAAATACAAGAGGTATATAAGAATTAGGCCTAATAAAAGTAGGCGCGAGAATGTATATCTAATAATAAGAATGGAAAATGAATATACAGAGGATAAATGAAAGTTTAATGAAATAAAGAGAGAGGTTTTTTTTAAATATTTGAAATGTGAAAGTGAACAAGGCAAAAAAAAAAAACATGAATGAGATAGTAGTTAGAAAAAAAAAAAAATAGGATATGACATGAGCATGAATATGAATTCGTGGTGAACATCACCTTTCATACTTCAAAATGAATATAATGCCACATTGATCCAATATGGAAATATATTTCAATTCAATTAATTTCGTTAATCCCAAATCAACTCAAATTTACTCCTATTTAAATTTTTTATTAACATACAATAAAAAAGAATTAAACACCAACCAAGGTAACGGGGACCACCGCTACATAAAATAAAAGATGAACCACGATTCAAAATTCAAATCAAAGTCGGTGTTTTTCTAAGTTCACAATCATGAACATAAAATAATTAATTTATTCTAAATTTTACGATTAGCATTATACCTCTATACTATCAAAGACTATTATTTAACGACCGTAAAATGTTGCTTCAATATTCAATTTTTCTCTTTTATTAAAGCATGCTTACTTTAAAAACAATAAAACGTCCTTTTTATTTTAACAATAACGTATGTTTCTTTCCTTAAATCCATTAATTACAATTAATGTATTTCTTTTTTTTTTGCCTTTTTAATATTGAAAGATTCCAAATCGACATAATTGTAATTAATTTCAAAATTACACTTTAAAGCGGATCCTAACAAACATACATTTCTTTCATTAAACATCATTAATTTCAGTTAAATTCTCTTTCCCTTTTATTCAAAGATTCCAAGTTAAATTGACGGCAATAAATTTCACATTAGAATTTAAAACGGAACATAATTAATGGATAGATAATTAAAACAATTGAAATCTTTTTACAGCAACTTAAATACATTTATAGAATTGTTGTTTACACATAAGATAATTAAAACAATTGGATTCTTTTCACAGTAACTTAAATACATTTGTAGAATTGTTGTTTACACATAAGATAAATAAAACAATTGGATTCTTTTTACGATAACTTAAATACATTTACAGAATTATTGTTTACATATAAGAGTTATAAATTAACTTGCTTAAATAGTATCAATGACATACAAACAACAAAATTTATATTTATATTTTATTATTATTGATAACTTCACCAAACTTCAATAGTTTAAATTCGATTAAATTTAGTAGAGTTCTTAATTAAATACAATTTCAATTAGTTCAACTTTATCTTCTCAATTCCTGAATCATTTAACTAATTAAGTCTTATTAAATTAAAATTTATACTTCTTTCCTTTTACGTAAAATCTAATTATACTAAATTTTATTAACAAATTAATTTCAATAGGTTGATATGTAAGATGAGCAAAAATCAAGACAAAAATTAAAACATTGAATATATAATTATATATTTATTGTTTACAAATAGATTAGAAGCTAATTTACAATTAAAACCCAATTCTAGTTAATTATAAATTGATTTCATGTTTTACATAATATTAAATCTATCCAATTAAACTTTTATTAAACCATACATTTAAAATCACATAAAATAGTTGTCACTTTATTAAATCAAAATCAGATGTTATAATTCAAAGTAAATTTTGTTTAAAATCATAAATTTTTAATTTCTTACTGTATTAAATTCTAAAATTTGATTTTCTTCTTTTCGAAAAATACGGGTCGTTACAACTAAATTCATTCAACAAAAACTATTTCAACGTAAGCTTCAGTTATGGTCATGCTTACCCTTACAAACCACGTTTTCCTTTTTCCTTTTAGTTTACAGAATGCTGAACAATCATTTCATATTTTAACTTTGTAGGCTACCTGCTTTTTTTTGTATTTCAATGAATAGATTATACCATTATGGTTTTTACAAAAGGCTTTATCATGCTTAGAAGCGGTTAACTTCGTTATAGGGAGACTGATAAACCATAAAGGAGGTTGAGAATTTACCGGATGTCCTATAAGATCTTTATTTACGTAGCTAGCAACAAAACCCCAAAATAATTATCATCAATAAATAGGAACCCCATAATTGTAGGCCAAAAAAAGCCGAAAACAAATAAATCACCATCAATGCAGTGAAAATGAATTAATCTTAATATCTACTATAATAATTATCATTAGTCAGTACCTATGGTTGAACCACATAAATTGTAGTTTTTACTTCTTCAAATTTTTTGCGAATGGTTGAAGGAAATAGATAAATAAAAAAGATGGCCGATTCATATAGTTTAGTCCCTAAACAACAAATTGAGTATAATAGTTTGAAGTATATTTTCAATCACATATCGAAGAAGCAATCATAAAAATTGGCTTATATGTGAGGAAATAAAAAAAATCACCTACAACAAATAATGTTATAATGGGTTTGGTGGTTAGTTTGTTTGAAGGAATGTTTGTTATGACTTTAAAAAATTATTTCTTATACTAACATGCACATAAGGCATTCAATGCTCATTAGAAATAAATAATTCAATTACCTTCCAAACAGTGTTGAATGTACAAATGCTTGTCGTTCAGACCTATCTTCCATTGTCAAATACTAGATTTTAAAATTAGAAATCTAGTTATCATTGCAAAGAACATAAAATGATAAATTATAAAGTACAAATTGATGGTATTGGTTTGAAACATTTAAATATTCAGTGGCCTTATCAAACGATCAAATATATATGTATACATCTAAATATATTTCAATAGGGCAACCTAATAGCTACAACAAAAAATAAAACAAAAAAGATAGCCGATCATACTAACTATCAGCAATAAATGAAATAGCAGTTATATTTACCTATGATCCAACTAGTAAAGCAATCAAATGTTAATGAAACAATTTGGTACATATGAACAGTAATCAGAAATAGATGAGTATCTGCAGCCAAACAAAGTAGCAATGAAATAGCCAAACAATAGAGAGAATAGCGTTGTCGAAATAGTAATTGAACAATTTGGTACATATAAGCAACTAACGAAAAGAAAACAGCAAACAACATTACATCCAAATGAAACAGCGATGAAATACATAAAAGCACCAGCATACCTTGACCCAAGGATTTTCCCTTTCCATTATCTTCTTTGCTTCTGATGCTTACATGCCTACAAGCACTTGCCACCTTGACTTGCCTACATCATAAAATTACGTAGAAATCTCCCTTTTTCTAACCATTATTACCCCCAATGATAACTGTATGTGTAGATAGGATATAACTACAAAGTATTTAGTCTTATAATTATAGCAAAGAAGTATGAAAATAAAAGTAACATGGAGTTTAAGTTACCTGGGCATCTCAATCCATAACACACCAAACATGAAGCCATTGCTTTTTTTCTTTCTCTTACTTGATTGTTTTGTATTTGATTCCAAAGAAAAATAAATGGCCAAATCTATGTATAAATGTACACTAATAATAGAATGAATTGGGCATAAAATCTGCAATTAGTTTATAGCTTAACAAACCTTCATTTTCATTATGTAGGAGTTGGTCATGCAAATTGCACCTCTACAAGACTAGAAAAATAGTTTACCAAGTCATAAGATCATATGCTCTGTTTAAAACTAGTGTTGGAGTTCACCAAGTGATATGGGCCTTTAGATCTAAGAATAGCTGTTTCTAAAAAGCTATTGCATGTTTTGGTAGAATTAAAGTTATACAGGGAAAATTAATTTTACCGTTTCATTAATTTACTTTCTATTTATGTCATGTGGGATTCATGCCAAGTGGATGGCCGTTTTCACTCATTCATTTAGCATAAGCATTGACACTTTTTTTTAAAAACTTCCATGTATGTTTATGATTTATTTACTATAGTACTTTCGTGTATGTTTATGATTTTATTTTAATCTAAAATCTGTTGTTTATGTCTTTATCCTACTATAGTGTTTATATTCATAGTATTTATTTTTGTGTACTGCCATTTATTTCTGTATCAACTGTTGTTCATAACATGAAGCACTATATTTATCTGTATACTACTGATGCTAAGAAAAGATTTGAACTTAATATAAACAATATATGGGAAGCACTATGTTTTTCTGTATTACACACGGTTTTAAATATTTGGTGGTACAACAATGATTCAACTGCGAGACTGTCAAACATAGGACAATTTTTAAAAAAGGACAATTTTAAACAAATTACAAAAACAGTCCATATTATTTTCCAACTTCATGCCTTGATGCATTATAGAAAGAAAGCAAGCTTATTTGAAAACTTGTTTAAAACTCACAAATTTACTTTTCTTTTTATACATAAAGTAGGGTGAAATACAATTTATGATATCCAAAATTAGATTTTTCGCAAAATATTTATTCATGAAAAAATTCCGTCTATCGAATTTGCAATGATTCAATTTTTGTATGATCAATCCTTGGTTCTCTTTTGGAACTAGGCAATTCAATTTTGCCTCCTAAAGCAAGTTGATGGATGGATCAATATTAAGTTTCATAGTTACATGTTCTTATAGCTGATCTACCCAATTGCTTACATGAACATATCATGAATGGACATTATATCAACTGCATTAGACATAGATGCCAATTGCGTGAATGTAGATATGTTAGAAGATTTTATTAGAATAGGCACATAACCAGCATTGTGCGTGTGGATGCGACTGTGTGTGGATGGTTGTTTAATTGAAAATAAATATTCAAGTGGCCTGGAAAAGTTTGGTTTGGGCAAAGTTCCGTGCTATTGCTTATAACTAACTTTTGGAAAAGTATATAGTAATACATTTTAAAGGGTAACAATGCAGGTGGATTGAAATATATATTTTCAATCCAAGGTTTCCACTTTGTTTATTTCTTATAGTTTCCAAGGTAACTTGTGGTTTTTCTTCCTTAAACCCCAGCGAATTTTGATAATTTACCAATCAATTCTATAAACGGGAGAAAATTTAGCAACAAAGAATACATTCTACTATATAGAAAACCAAATTAGGAGACAAACACCTTTGTCCAAGTGGTTAATTGATTCGGATTTGATGCAGGATGTCATAAGTTCGAAACTTGCTTTCGAACGTTTATTTGACATGAGATATGTTAATGATTTGCTGTATATAAAGTACTAGTTCAAAAAAAAAAAACAAATTAGGAAATTTTAGTGAAAAACGGACCAGAAATCCAAAACTTGATACACATATTTTTGATATTAGCTCAAAAGATGCTCATACGATCATATAGTTAGCACTCTGAGTAAATCATTCGGTATCTTTAAGGTTTCACTTCCTTCAAGCTCTATTTATCTTTTATTCCTGAAAAAGTGAAAATTATAAAAATAATAGTTGTAAAGTATCAAACCTTTACATACATTAAATTCACATCTCAAGCGAGATAGAAAAGTCAATCGAATTCAAAATAATATATTAAAAGGTTCTAAATTTCAGTGGTAATAGGATATAGCATTCACCTAGACTTGATAGTAAAGACTTGTGTACAGGTATTTCACCTTTCACATACACATAAATAAACTATCCAAATACATTTTCACTCGAGCACATATAAGGAGCTGCTTTGAAACATAAATTTCATAAGGAAAATGAGATCAATCACACTACAGGCAGCACACAAAACTATACTCACTAACTCACACTAACATAATAACACACACCAATACAAAAGGAACACATCAGCCATACCTAGTTATATATACACGCATACATATAACACGACAGAACGTGATAAGTAAGTTCGACCTGGGCTTTTTAATGATCGATTAGAGGTATCAAAACTACGTACAATTTTATTTTCTATTAATCGACGTTGCACTCATGATACATAGATGCAAAGCAATACGAACAAACACACACACATATCAGCTTAATTAAACATATTATTGTGAGGAGAATCTCACCTAGAATAGCTACGTTTTCTACTTCCCTTGCTTTTCTTACTCCAAGCTACGCACGCAACTTAAAACTTAGTGCCTGGCAATACGATGGGTTAATTAAACTACGAACCCATTTTTAGCATAAAATACCTAATTAAAAAAAATAAAAATAAAGCTGAAGTTATTACCTAATTTGAAATTGAAATTTTGGTTGCAATCGATTGTCGAAAACACAAGCCCTAATCTTTTTTTGTCTCCGTCAAATCGGTGAAAATTAATTAAATGGAGTCAGTGGTTGAATGAAGGAGATAATGGCAAAAGGCGGTGGTAGAACGACTGAGGCGATGGCCGAAACGGCGTAGACGGTGAGTAAATAAATCTGAGGCGTAATTACTAGAACGAAAGAGAATGATGAATTGTTTTCCATGAGAAATGGACTAACTAATAATAGAAATAAAATTACAATCCATCCATGTTACTTTTAACTATTTACAAATAACCGTGACAAATGTTTGTAACGAAAATATCTGTTATAAGTTTGAACGGTTATTACCATTACAAATTGAAAGCGGAAAAGTGTTACAAAATAGGCTGTTTGGTGCAGTGTCTATTTGAATTAAGACAATGTGTGATTATACAATTTTGGGTTAGGAGCTACTTAGGATAAATAATTTATAATCAAACCCTTGCATTCATTTAGTTCCATTAGTACATGCATATATATATATATATATATATATATATATATATATATATTTCAAAATTCAAAACTACAAAAGAATTATAAATATTCCTTTTCCTTTGAAATTTTTAAATCCTTTTCCTTTGATTTTTTTAATAAAAATCAAAAAAGAAAAAGAAAAATTACTTGGTTTTTTTAATAAAAGAACAAAATTCCAAAAAAAAAAATATAACCTTTTCAAAAAACCAAAAAATAATTTGTTCTCTTTTGAAAAATAAATTCTTTTTAGTAAATAATTTTCTTTCAAAAAATCAAAAAAAAATACCGAAAAAATTCTCGAAAATGTCAAGTTTCCCTACTTACATGATTTTACGATAGCTGTGAAAATCGATATAATCCATATAATTTCACACCAAATTCTAATGGATAATTTAACAACAGGAAAATAGACATAAGGAAGAAGTTGCAAAAAAATTTAGTCTCAGGGACATCAAGTTTGGTTTTTAGTCCGAAGGACATTTTTTAGTATAAATAGAAAATGATAGTTACAACTATCATTCTGTGATTTACACTAAAAAGTGTCCTTCCGCCCAAAAAGCAAACTTGTTGTCCTTGAGACTAAATTTTTCTTCAAAATTTTCCTTGTGCCTAAAAACACCATTTAACAATAACTATTGTGTAAATAATTCGAATTTCGAACAACAAAATTTTCAAAATGACAAACAACCCTCAACTCTTGAAAATAGGATTTTGTCTTTACTTGAACTCGTTACACTACAAAATCAAAGGATGAATGATTTGTGCAATAACTCAGGTCAAAGTTTTCAAAATAATCAGAATTTGAATTCACTTCCAAATTCTAATGATTTTGATTATAACCCATGCTAATTCAACTTCAACCCCAAAATGAATTTCAAAATCACAGCGGAAATGTGAATCATTTTTCAATTGATTTTGGCAATGGGAATGTTTCAATTTTGGTGCAGTTGACAATTTTTATTCCCGACAATTTCAAATTTCAAATTCTCAAATTAATAATAATGAATTTGATTTAGTTGTGCAAATGAAAAAAGATTACGCGGATTGTTACTTGAAACCTACCAAATAATTCATGAGAAACAAAATCAAATCCCAACGTGTGAAAAATCAAATGATAATCCACCTTTAACGAAATTGACATTATTTGTTCTCAATAAATTCAAATTAAAAATTATCACATTAATAATTATAAATTTGAAATATTGAGCAAATGGATGAAATTTATAACAATCACATAGATTTGTTGCGTGAAACCTACAAGAAATTTCGTGAGCAACAAAAGCAAATCTCAACATGTGAGGAGTCAAAAATAATCCTTCTTTTACCATGATTTTCAATTTTTAAATAAAAACTTTTGAAATTGAAAATGACAATCTTAATGAAGTTTTTGAAAATATGGCAATTGACTTGGATTTCAATTCTTTTGAGGGTGAGAAACTTGATTTAAACTTCAATTTTCCTTTTTTTCAATTTCTAAAATTTGAAACAACTTTGGACTTTGAAACCATATACTCAATGAAGTTATTGATAATCCAACAAAGGATGATGAATTTAATGAACAAGAATTTTTTGGAATTTTCAAAAATGAGTCGTCGAATTCTGAAGGGGAAGATTTAAATCACCATTTTGATTTTGAAGTCGAGAATTCTAAAGATGTTTTCAATGATACTTTTAAATTTCAGTTTGGTGAAAATAAACTTGAAATTCAATCAATTTTTCTATCTTCCCCAAAAATCATCAAAAATAAAACAACTCGTACGAGTTTTAATAAAGCGACGTTCTTTTTTCCAAATCAACATTCAACTTCGGAATCTTTTACGGTTTGGTTTCCAAGTCTAAGCCGTGTCCCACATACTTGACGAAACAAATGAATCGGTCTTTGAAAGGCCATTTCATTTACTTTTTAATATACTTTCTGAAGTCATGTAAATACCATTCAATTTCATGTAAATATAGGTTATATTTTTATTTCATTTTTTCTCCTTTCACTTGGGTTGACTGTGGAGACACAGTCAAAATCAAGTGTGGGGAAAGTCTCATCTTCTTTTTGATTTTTCATAGTTATTTTTTTCATTTTCCCTATTTTCCGACTATTTTACAATTAGTTAACTATTTTATAGCTAAATTGCAAACTAATAATTATTTTTTCTCAACTACTTATCTATTTTTTAAATTTTCAAGCTATTTTCTAAATATAAACTGGTCGGAGCTCAAACTGTTATGGATTTAATACCCAACTGAGATAAGAATTGAAGTGAATGAAAATTCAAGTGAATGAGAATAGAAATGGAATTGATTTAGCTAATAATTATCGGAAATAATTTTTTTTTTCATTTTTCCTTCAAAACTCAAAAACAAAACCAAAAAAACAAAATTTCTTTCTTTAGCATTTTGATTTATTTCTGAAGAAATGCTATAAGATTAGTATAAATTTTGGTTATTAAATTGAATTTTTTTGAAAATTTATTTGTCTTATCGAAAATAAAATTTAAGTTTTATTACAAGTAATAGAGGTTTAACTAGTATATATAAAGGTTCATGGGGGATAATTATGAAGTCTATCCTAATGGATTAAATAGGTGGTGAATTTAAAGAAAAGGATATAACAATTTTTATCTTCTAAGTTAAATAGTGCTAAGATGATATTGCAAAACTCTCTCCTCAAAAAAATACAAAATAAAAAACAAGAAAAAAAACAAAAAAAATATTTGTATATTTTTTTTAATTAAAACACATGGTTAATAGGTGTACACACTTGTATGCACACTCGCCATGCTCTGTACCCTTCTCATGTAAGCCCAAAAGGCAACACATGATCGGTATATCTGGCCACAGTTTATCTGAGCTTGGTGTAAGTATATAAAAATTCCATTATTAATAATGCCTACAATCGATAGGTGACATTCGTGTGCTCACTCGCTAGTGCATGTGTGGCATATCTGGCCTCAGTTTATCCGAGTTGGATATATGTAAATATTGTTAATATCGGTAAAATTTTCAAAACAAGAGAGAGTAAGCATGAAATCCAAGAATTATTTAACTTATTTTATTTAACTCATTATTGAAAAGAAATTAAAATACCACTTTGAAAAACTTTGATAATCAACCAAGAATCCATTTCATAGTTACCCTGTGTTATCGATTGAAACAACGAGTTAAACTATAGTCTATTCACTATGATAACTTGATTTTTGTTGGAAAGTTTGACAAATAGATAACTTAAATTTTCAGGATAATGACCAAACTTATATTTAACTTATTTGTGTCAATTTAAAAGTAAATCCTTCATTTGTGTATATTTTCAAAAAACTGCATCCATTTCTTTGTAAATAAATCTTCCATTTTGTAAATAAAAATTCATGTGGCATTTGGATTTTATGGATAGTATCCACTAAAAACCCTCAAGAGAAAACACTCATCCTTCTAGGGACGCCTAGAGGTTTAACGGCTTATTTCATCCGCTCATTGCAATCGTGTTTCCTATGAAAATGGATTTATCTTAGTTTTTTTTCTTTATTCGAGGACAAATAAAAAGATAAGTGTGGTGCCGATTGATATGCATGTAAATATGCATATTTTTACTACCATATTTTATCGAAATAAATTAAATAAATGATCATATGGGTGTTTTAACATACTTAAACCAAAATTCAAATTATTTTCAAATCGTCACATATTCATCTTCATCCAAGGGCAAATTTTTCATTTTTGTGCATATATTAATTGGAGAAAATTTGATTGGAAATTTCTATATTATTTTGTAGGAATTTGAACTCAAATACAAATGGTTTCATGAAGATATATGCATGCACAAAGAAGATACAAAGGAATGAAGATGGAAATAATTCAAAGTCATGGATCATGGAGGATCCCACCTATCCACTTACCTTATTGTACAAATTAGAGGTTAATGCACATGCTTGATGGTGTATATTGGGCTAATTAATTGCACAAATATAACATACTTATGATCAACAATCAACTAATTACACTAATGACAAGAAAAGAGAGATCGTAACTTCATTTTGTTGATTTATGTGATCTAGAGAGTGGAAATTGCCTCTAAATCGCCTTTACACTCATATTTTTATCCTTTTTTGTTAATTGCTTACATTTTTAGCTTAACACTCTCTCTACTTTGGTATAATTTGATTGAATAGAATTCCCTACGGACCGACCCATACTCGTCACGTACTAACAATTGTACGTCGTACGCTTACGGTTAATTTTATTATAAATTCGCTCGATGTTTTTTTAACTTGATAGAATTTCCATCGATGAAAAATAATAATCACACCCAAAATAATTGATTAAATAATATAAGAACATATAGCATCCATCATTCAAATATGTTCAGTCGATGGTCGTTGGCATCTTATAATTAATTAATCTTAAGTAGTAACTCTCTTTTGGTAGTTTCATATCAAAACTTGGGCTAAACAATAATTTATTCCTTCAAAACCTTTATAATCATATACGATTAATCCCATTAATTCATATTTAGAATATAAAAAATATAGCCTATTATTTTACCTATTTCTTATATAATTTATAATCCCTTTTAATACCATTATGTATACTTATGGTATTAATATGCATTGTCGCACCTCTTCATTATACAGCATAACACCTAAGTAAGAATATGTTTATTATTGAAAATTTGCAGCATCAATATTGCTGGCATTGATGACATACGACATCAGTATTACAAAACTATTAATATAGGGTGCTTTAAAACAGTAAGGTCGACAATGATGACTTCTAAAATCATTGCCTTAAACCAGTTGATATTATTTTCATAAAACAGGGCTACTATGCCTCTGTAAAATAGAATGCCGAAATTGAAAATTGGTGGCATCATTTCTATCTTATGTCAATGTAAAAAGTATGCAGGTATAAGCAGCTTCATTGCCATAATACTTTTATCTCGTAAGCAATACTAGCGGCATCACTGCCCAAAGTATTTAATGTTAGAAATAATATTTGCGGCATTACTGCCTTTAGTATGGCATCAAATAGGAAGTATGTGGCATCATTTAAAACTACGGTGAAAATTTACCTCATTGATGATGTATGTTATAAATTTCAAAACAATGAAATATGGGAGGTTGTAATGGTTCAGATATGTTACGAGATTATCGATGTCGACATTGATTCAATGTTGTAGGCCATATGACATAAGATTTCAACTCAAACAGATACGTTCCATATGAACTTAGTTGATATCATATACATCCATTCACGTTAATGTCACTACGATTTGGCATAAACATTGGTAATATAGCAATATCTTAATGGTCATAAAAACTGTTTTATTTCCATTAAATATAATTACTTTTCACTAGCTCTTAATCCTTGTCAATTTTCTATTGGCTAAAACCATCTTTATCAAATTTCTTTTAATAAAAACTTCTACAAACTCTTTACCTCTTCAAAAATTCATTTCAGACCTCTTACTCAATATTAATCATATAATATTAATTCTAAGCTTTTCTAGCTTTATAAATTCATAATAAATCATAATTACTGAAAAAAATCCCAAAAATTCACCCAAAATTAAAATTAACATATTCTTTAACATATAAAAATTTCAAGACCAAAATCCTTATTTAATTATTTTTAATAATTAAAATCGAAAATAAGAGCCCTTTCTTTCTTTAGAAATTCATAAAATATTCTTATTAATTTGGAAAATTATGAAATTAAAACCCCATCCAAAATATCATTTTACACAACATATCAAAATTTTGAATCGTTAGATCAAAAACTTCGATTTTACCCTTCTAACCTATTAAACCAATTTCATAAAAATTTCCATAGTTCTTTATTAAATCCAATAGTGACATAACCGATCCTCACACAACATACTGACACAATAAATTCAAAATTAGATCATAAATTTGAAATAAACATGAAAACTTGAGATGGATACTATTATTCACCTTAGATCGAATAACGGAGTTGAGATTTGATGGAGAATGATCTCCCTTGCTTTCCTTTTGAAACTTCTTAGCTGTTTTCTTCTAATACATTTATGTTGTAGTTGGCCTTACTTGAGTATTACTTTAGGTTGTTTTGTAAAAATGAAAATGAATGAGAGGGTAAGAGCTTAAGGGTGGCTCTTTTCCTAATCTGCCCTTTTTATTTATTCGTCTCTGTGTTAAGTTTAAAATAATCTTATTAGTTAATTTGTTAAGGACCGACCTAAATAGTCATTAAATCTCAATCCCTCTATAACATCTCAAAAATTATCCTATTTAATTTATTTGGTTAAATATCTTAAATAATGTTAGTAAAAATTAGAGGTGTTATAGGCCGTGTCGACGATGATCGATGGGGGAGGGGGAGATGCTCACTATTGGGAAGAAAGGATGACCTAGTTGCATCGAAAATTATGGATGGTTGTGACCTTACATGTCGCGATGATGGATGGATGTTAGCAGCGAGGTCGATTTCATTTTGTAGTGCATGTAGCAATGGCAATGGAATGCACGTCAATTTTTGAACATGGGGCTGGAGATGGCAGTAGTTGATATGGGATGAAATGCAATTTGGAATCAAGGCAATGGCCTTTAACGATGGATGTATCCTAGTAGGAAGCGTGCATGAATTCTTGCGCATGGAAGTTAGAGATAACGAAAGAGGCGGACATAGTAGGACTTTGTTCGGTAATTTGGTGAGTTTTTAACTCATAACTATATCTATATGTCATATGGTTTGATGCATAATCATCCTATTTACTACTTAAATGCTTGGTTGATATGCATTGATTGGATGAAATTTATGGTTATTGGATGATATTGATTGAAAAAGTATTGTGTGTTTTGGATAAGTTATGTTGTCCGTGTATATTGGTTGAATTAGACGATGGTATTAATTAAACACAACACTTGAAATTGACTAGAAATGGGTAAATAAATTAAAAGGTGAACATTTTAAATAAATAAATTATTTTGGAAACAAATAGAGGATTTTGGAATAAATTTTATTTAAAATTACAAATATTATTTGTCATAGAAAAATATTTGAGTGAGTTATTTTTAGTATACTATGAAGAAATTACTGGGGAAATGATGAACTTAGGATTTTATAAATAAGTGAATTTTGAATATTAAATATTGAAATATTTAAAGGCTTTAAACAGAACGGTATTTAAAATTTATATTTTAAAGTGAAGTGTTAATTTTATATATATTTAATAAATCAAAAGTTAGAAAAATGACATTTTAAGGTATTATTAAGTTGAGTGCAATTTATTTATTGTATGAATATTATTTCTTAGAGGATTTATTATTTAAATATTGTTAAGTAAATTTTGGAAAGTGATTATAGTATCTAAATATATTTTTAAATAAAAAGGTAAATCAAACTTAAATGCATTTGGAAATCTGTTTGTAGAATTGTTTGAAGTTAATTATTATGGAAAGGTAATTTTGGAATTTTGTTAAGCAAACAAATTTTTACAAATCGTCATTTTTGTGTCAAATCTTGAAAATGTTTTATAGAGAACTGAATTTTAATTCGATGAATTACATTGTTTAAAAAGGATTTGTAATGTAAATGCATGTTTTAAAGATATTAGTTTGGGAATTTTATAATACAGCTTTGGAAAATTATTTTTAATTTGAAAAATCCTTGTTCGGAGTATGGAACTATTTAAATTTATTGTTTAAAGAAAATTTATAAAACTCCTTTGGTATTATCGTCATTAAAGAATAATTTCAAAGTTTACAAATTATTTTAAAAAGGAGTTAGGGATTTGGAATTGAATAAAGTTTAATTTCTAGATATCCTTTAATAAAACAAGAGGGTTGCAAATATTTATTTATGAAACTTCAAATGGATTTCATGGAAAAATGAGAATTTTATAATTTAATTTTCTTTTATTGATATTTGAAATTGTATTGAAGATATTGGGAAAAGTGTAACTTAAAACCTCTTTTGAATAACCTGAATAAAGAATGATTTATATTTTTGTGCAACGAGGAATTGGAATAAATAGAGTTATAGTACCGCTTGGTTTGAGACATATGATAATATTTCTCTATTTATTCTATGGATATGTTATATAGAATAATATTGTGTGAAATTCTAGATAGTGAGGAATTTGACTAAACGGACTAATGATATAGTCTGCTATGGGACATTCGGTAATATTATTCTGTTTATCCTTTTGAATCATGGCATAGAATATAATAATGGGTAATGAGTGTAGTTTACGAGCATTACGTAAACGAGCGAGTAACACCAGGTGGTATGGGATGTCCACGTTGATATTTATTCAATTACTTTTTGTAAGTGAAGGACACTTTTATTTTATAGGTTAAAGTTTAGAGGAAGTGTCCGTTGTGTGCCAATTTGTGTTATGTGTTGGTTATCTAGATCGACTGGAGTCCATTCTACGTAACTGATCGTGGGATAGCAACCCAAATCTATAGCATCACCTTATTATATATATAATTTTCATATGATGATATTTAGATTGTGTGGTGTAATGCCCCAATGCTACACTAGCCAAACAGTCTGTTGCCTTGGGCAGTAAGCTTGTGACCATAGTGTACAGATCGATGTATTGTCACGATGACCGAGAGTAACCAAGACTATGGGTATGTTGTGCGTTGTAAGTGTCGTGTTATGTTCCTTAAAGTGTGTTGTGTTTTGTGTAGCTCCCATACGGAATATGTGAGATTATTGATTATACTGCATTATTTAGATACCCCTTCTAGACATTTATTCAAGGGGTGGACCTCTTAACCCATTGGCGCATGTTGTGTGCTATGTAGCTCCCAACTAGAATATGTGATTTAAGGTATATATACATACGGTACCATACTTATAGCACCTCATTTGATCGTGTGCTTGTTGATGGTAGATTCCCTCTTGTGTTATAGGTGTGTTGGTTACTGATCCGATATTTGACCCACTTGACTATAAGCTTGTTTGATGTGTTGATCGACTTACTTAGGGATGATTATCTTTTATGCGTATCGTTTTGAGATTAGCTTACAAATAAGTTATGCATTTGCCACTTTTGTTACACTTATTGTTCCATGATAGATGTTATATTATATTGACATTCATATTCTAGACATAGTCGGACCCATGTGTTGTTTATATGATACTTGAGTTAGTCCAAGACATTTTAGGTTCAAGTACAAGTTTACCAGTTTGTGGATGTTGGGCACAGTCAAAGGATAGAGTATTTGTATATATTTTGTATATTTGTTTCTACATGTGTTCATTTGTTGTCAAGATGTATATATTGTACATATTACGTATATTTCTGATGATAGGCATTTGACTATTTTAGTAGGTCCACTTGGATTCATGTATATTTTGTATTATACGTTATCGCTGCATTAATGACTCTATGATCTCTGTGATTTATTTTATATTATGTATTGTTCTATCCTAGAAACACACATATTTATTGTTATGTGTCGATATTGTGCATATATAGGTGAGCTGTTTATAATTTTTGATATATGTACCGGTGTTAGCACAAGGAAATATTCACTTGTGATAGCCTACTATCGACTTATTCTCCGTATTATCTGACATTATTACCAAATAATACTCTTTCATAGTATGGATATAGAGGTGGAGTGTCACACTCACTCACAATGCTCTTCGGCACATCATGGAATCGTACCACCCAATTCACATACAACTCGGTCAATTTAGGTTTTGTTCTACTGGACTTAATGGGTATAAATCGGGTGCTCTTTGTCAATCTATTAATGAGCACCCAAATACTGTTGTATCCTCCTTCAGTCCTCGGTGGTCCATCAATGAAATCAATCAAGACTTGTTCTTGCTTCCATTCGAGAATTTTGAGTGGTTGCAACAACCCACTCGGCCTCTTCTACTCTGCATTCACCAACTGACATTTTATACACTACAAGATGAATGTCCCGACATCCTTCTTTATCCCCTTCTATTAATAGGTCTGCTTTATATCATAGTACATTTTATTACCGTCATGATGTATTATCAAACTAGAATGTGGCACTGACGTAGCACCTTATCTCGTAATCCATCAACATCGGGAATGAACAATCTCTCATCCGTACGGAGCCAACCATCTCTACTAAGTCTGTACCACTTTATCTCCTCAGACTTTACCCATATTTTATCCATGATTTCTGCTAGTTTAACAATTCGCCTTTGACTAGTACCAATCATCTCAATCAAAATAGATCTGATCATCAAGCTTACCAACATCTCTGGCTATAACTCGCAATAAGGTCTAAAGTCATATCCAGCTATATACTCTACTTCTTCTACACTAGGTTCATTGCTCCCAAACTCGCATGTGTTCTACTCATGCACCGATGACTGCATTTCTCTTACCAAACATATAGGTAATGTCAAAGTCGTAGGAGCTAAGAATTCCAACCATCACTATTGGTGAAGGTTTAGTCCTTATAGGAGAAGATGTACTTCAACAATCTATGGTCCGTGAACAACTCAAACCTCTCTCCTAAGGGCAGTGCCTCCAAATCTTCAAAGAAAATACTATCACCACCAACTACAAACCATGAGTTGCATACTTCCTCTCATGTGGTTTTAGTTGTCAACTAGCATAGGCGACAATCTTACTTCCCTACATTAGTACCGCACCTAATCTGGTACCACAACCATCATTGTATACCATCATCCCTTCATTTCCACTTTGAATGATTAACACTGGTGCACTCATCAACCTTTCCTTCGAACTCACAAATGCATTATCACACTTCATATCCCAAACAAAATTCTTATTCTTCTCCATTAAATTGGTCAATATTGCTACTACCTTCGAGAAGTCCTAAATAAAATGTCTATAATATTCTGCCAGCCTAAGGAAACTCCTTACATTAGTAGTGTTCTTGGGTTGGTTCTTATCATGAACCATTGCTACCTTCATAGGATCAACCGCTATACCCTATCTAGAGATAACCTAAGAATCTCACTTCCCTCCTTCAAAGCGATACTTCGAAAAAAATTCTATCGAATTGTGATTTATCAACACTTCAAGCACAATTCTCAAGTCCGTCTTGTATTCCTCCTCCATCCCAGAATAGACCAGAATATCATCCACGAATACAATCACAAAATTGTTCAACTGATCCTTGATAACATGGTTCATGAGGTCAATAAAGTATACCAGAGCATTAGTTAGCCTAAACGGCAAAATCAGCCATTCATATAGACCAGACGGCGTACAAAATGCAGTTATCGACACACTTTCCTTCATTACTCTTAACTGGTGAAAACCAATCATAAGATCCAACTAAGACGACACCTTCGCACCATGGAATTGCCTTAACAAGTCATCAAAACATAAGAGTGAATACTTGTTCTTCTCGTCACCTTATTCAGCTCATGGTAATCTACAAAAAAGCCTCGAAGAGCCATTCGCTTTAGTGGTTAATACTACAGTTATACCCCCTCAGATATGCTCTTACAAATGAACCCTCACTTCAATAGGTCATTCACTTGCACCTCCAACTTCTTCCGCTCTATGGCTGCCATTCGCCTCAATGGCATAACTATTGGTCTAGCATCGTTTACTAAATCTATGCGGAACTCAAACTCTTAGTATGACAGTAATCTGTTCACCCATTCAAACACATCTGGATATTCTTTAACGATAGGCATAGATGCTAACTCATCCTATGGGACCTCAAGCGAATATAGAAATCTAACATAACCCTATTCTCTAGCTAGCAACGAATCACTACCGCCCAACTCTCAATAGACTCAATCATCTCCAACAGCTTCTCGCAATCACCCACTACCACAGACTTCCCCAATAAGTCCATCCTTATGATATTTTTAAACCCAACAAAATTCAAAACAAAGCAATCACAAGCAAAAGAGCATCCATGACTTGGTAAGGCAAAACCACTACAAATAAAATATAGGCTAGTGAGTTTCCAATAGGGTATGTCATAATCAAAGGTTGGTCAAAAAAATTTGGTTTCAATCCTAATCTTTATACCAAGTCACTAGTTAGAATGAATGTGAAGCCCTGGTGCCAAACAAAAGATGTATGGGAACATCATAAATGGAAATTATACAACAGTAGTACCCACCCCTTCCCCTTCTCCTTTGTCGAGGGAGCACTCAACGAAGTCGGGACGATATCTAAAACATATGCCTTCACCACTTGCTTCTTCTATAATAGTTGTGCAATTCTTTCACATATTTCTCAACTTGCCGCAGTTTTAGCATTTCTTCTTTCCATATGATTTGTAGTCTCTAATCAAGTGGCCCTCGAATCCACAACCATAATAGGCAAGATGCTAATTAGCCTTTTTCTATGCATTCTTTCCTTGCAAATTCTTTCTTTATCGTTCCATTTCTTCCTGCCTCTACCACCTTGTTGCACTTTTGGCTCTTTCTTAACCACTTCAGCTGATTTTGACTTAGGGTGCAAACTCTCCTTGCAAAGAGCTTTCAGGACGAGTCTCTCAAATGGCTCTTAATGTGACAAACCAACTTCTGCTCCAAATATGTGACGACTCGGAATTTTAGGCAATATCAATTTAATAATCTGTATTAATAATAAATTTGGTTTGATAATTTTTCTTTATAATTTTAATTTAAATTGATAAATTTAATCTTTTTAAAGGTTAATAAATTTTTAATCTGGTAATTTTGATTTATATATTTCTAACAATTTAATATTGATAAGATTTATTTTTCAAAGCTAATAAATTTTTATTCTATTTATAATACGTATATTTGATATATGTTGTGAATAGAAATATCTTTTGTTTTAAATAAAGGTTGAATTTTCAAATTGTATTATATACATATGTATATGTTATAATTTGGAATTGTTTTGAAATTTAATTTAATCTATTAATAATTTATATATGTATATTGAAATTTAAAGCTTTGTTTTAGAATTAATATTTTTCAAAAGTTAATTTAAGGTTAGTTCAATTATTTTCAAGGTATAAGATAATTTTTTATTTTTAATATGATTGTTTAAATAAAGTTTTGTTTTTTTAAATTTAAAATGGTTATAAATGTATATATAAATGTTTTAGATTTTTAAATCCATGTATAAGAATATATTTGTATTATAATTAGTTTTATAATATTTTCTTTAAAAAGTAAATTTATATTTACATATGTAAGTATTTCATAATTTAGTAAATTAAATAAGTAAGTTATTTTATCATTTAGTTAAATAAAAATTTATTAAAAATACATAAGTAACATGTGCAACTATCTTAAGTCATTCTAACAACACTTGTAAGGCAATTAAGATATATTTGTGACAAGTGGCCTTTATTTTTTCTTTTATTTGAAATTTAAATATAAGAATTTTTTTCCCTTTTTCAAATTTCCAAACCTTCACCTTCTTCTCATTTCTTTTCTTTTTCTTTTCTTTCATTCTTTCAAATTAATGGCAACCAGAAAATCTTTATTCAACCTGAAATTTAAAACCAAATCAAACCTAAAAACTAAATCTGCAAAATGAAGCTTTTCACATCAATTAAAACCTACGATTCAATTCTTCTGCAAATTCAAATGGAATGATGATCAATTCAGCAAATTTTAATCAACAAATTGGAAGCATGCAAAAGGATTTCAGCAAAGTCAAAACATTTTTCCAGATTTATGTTCAGGCCTAGAAATTAAAAAGAAAGAAAAAAATCTGCTCTGCTTTGTTCTCTGCTTTGAAAATTAATAGTGAGTAAACATTTTTAAAAACAGTTTAATTCATGACTATCTTTGATCATGTGTTGATCTGTGAATTGTTATTGATGTTGCATGAAACCTTTTAGTTTTTGTATAATTGAATTGGTATGAATATATGTGTGGAAGTGGGTCTGTGTGTAAAGCTATTCTATTCTTTGATGTTTCACAGGCCATGTTTTCTTTCAAAAATTCAAATCTCTAAATCAAATCAACATTAATCTTCAAAATATAAATGGAAGTTGTTTGCTTTTGTATAAGGATGATTTTAAAAATGGAATTAGGATTTTTATTTGAGTAAATTAGTTTTGAATGAAAATATACAGTAAGAATCAATTGCATGTCAAAATAAATACTCATAATTTTGTAATTTGATTCCAGGAATCGGTTAATAATTGGAAATGAAGAATTTAGGTACCAAAATCATAATTTTTAGGTTAATAACCGTTGTGATTTTGCGAGATGAACGAAATTGGTACTTTCGCCAAATCCCAGCGAACGAAGTGATGATAGGCCATGGGCTTTGGTCTTGAGGAGGAAGATGGATCAGGGATCAGTGGAAAAATATTCGCTTGATTTATCATGCGACATGGTGGTTGGAATTGGGGGTACTAGGGTTTAGGATTGTGTTTTGATTGTCTTGGTTGCCAAGGCATTTGCGACATGGACAAGGGTTCGGGTTCGATCGCATTTGAGGGAGAGGATGCTCGGGGACGAAGGGTTTTGATGGTGGGGTTGGCATGGTCTATCGGCGTCAGGATCGTTAGCGATTGTGGAGTTTTCTGTTCAAGTTTCGTTTCCATATTTTGGTTTGGGTGCTCGTTTTCGTTTTGGCGAAGTTATTTTGGTTTTGGTTGGTCGAGAGGCTCGACGTGGTCGTTGGCGACTTAGAGATGGCTGGAGGAAGGTTCGACGTCGTTTGGATCGCCGTGCAAGGTGCACGCATCAGTATCATTTCAGGTAGGAGAGAGGAGTTGGGGAAGACGAGGTCGACTCAGGGAGCTCTCGTGTTATTCGTAGAGAGGACTCGAAGCAGAGATGCCTGGGTTTTAACTCGGGGAAGGCTCGTGTGTTTGCCGAGGTAGTCTCGGGTTTTTAGGTTGTTGTTTTTAGTTGTTCTATATAATGATTAAGTACAGATTCAACCTGTAGTTAGAAGTAAATATAGATCAAGTATTAAATTACAAAACAAGTTTATAAAGGAAACAATAAAAGTAAAACTTGTTCTTTGATGTAAAAGTAAATCAAACATTTAAAGTGATAATTGAACTTATTTTCAAATTTAAATGTTTAAGATGTTTGCTTTAGAAAATAATTATCTTAATTAAATTTTGAATTTCAATTTAAAAGAATGTTTTGAATTTAAATATTAATCAAAGTTTCAAGTAAATTTTAAAGTAATGTTTTAATAACAAAGTTCTCTAATTATTTTGAAAATAAATAAGTTTGAATTAGATAATCAAAGTGTTTTAAATTTCAAATTTATTTCTAAATGCATTATTTTCAAATAAGGATAATGTTATAATTTTGTAAACTAATAGAATAATTTGTCTTTGAGTTATTAAGATTGGATTAATTTTAAAATAATTAATTTATGGAAAATAATAAGGTTAATTTATTATTGTTTTGAACTTAAGAATACTTAATTAAATATGATTTGTTAATAAGTAAAGTTTAATTAGATTAAAGTTTTTCTTAATTAATCTAGAATTTTCTTAAAATATAAGAAGTTAGTTAATTAATTATTTAATTAATTTTAAAATTAGTTAATTGTTTATTTAATTGTAAATAATCACTTAGTTATGAATTAATTAAGTGTAATTACTTAATTAATGATGAATTATTGAATGTAATTAAGAATGGTAATTACTTATGGAAGTAATTAATGGGAAATTACTCATGGGAGTAACTAAAGTGAAAGTGATTATTGGATAATCACTTGATGTTATTAATTAAGGAATTAATTAATATAACTGTTTTAAAGTTAATTAATTATGGAGTAATTAATTAATTAATAATTAAGAATTATTTAATGATGGAATTAATTACTTGTTAAGGTAATTAAGAGAGTAATCAAGGTTTACTTATGAAGTAATTAGTAGATAATTACTTAATTAATTAAGGGTTAATTACTTAGTTAATTTTAGTTAATTAGTTAATGTGATTAATTAATTAATAAATAAGCTAAATTTAAGATTAATTACTAAGTATAATTAATTAAAAACGAAATTAATTAATAAATAACTAATTAAGGATTATTTATTAATTGATTAATGATTACTTAATGAAGAAAAGATTAATTAATTAGATCAATTAATCAAGGTTAATATAATTAATTAAGATGTTAATTAATTAAGATAAGTAATTACAAGTTGTTAATGACTGTTTATAATTAATTAAGACTAATTAGTCAGATGATTAATTACAAGTTAATTATTTAATTAATTAAAGGAATTATTAATTAATAAGGATCATTAGTTAATTAATGATATTAATCAAGGTTGATTAATAAAGTGATTAATTTAAGTGTGACTAAATAATTGTAATTAATTAAGGTTTAATGTAATTAATTATAGTTAATTAATTAATAGAAATAAATGAAGGATCGTTAATTATTGTAATTAATGATAGTAATTAAAGGTTAATTACTGAATATGGTTAAGGATAATTACTTGAATGTAATTAAAGTATAATTAATCAAGGAAGATTAATTAAGGAAGATCATTAAGAGATGATTAATTTATTTATTTAGAATAAATAAATGAAGAAGGATTTAGATAATCCAATTGATTTAGAGTTAACTCTGCTTTTGGATAATTGGTTAATATTGATTGATTAATATTGATTGATTGATGTTGGATGATTGGTTGATACAGGATGATTTGGATATCTATGATATGTGATATGCTGCTTTGTGAGACGAATGTTTAATGTGAATTATCTATTGTGATAATGCGATTCATCTATCTGTTTATATCATCCAGAATATAAGTTTAATTGTTTATAACCCTTAAACAACTTGGACATTAAAATGGCGTTTGGATTCTATGAGTCCGGGATCGGGTTTCCATATTTGGATAATCCGAAAACCACATCGATCCAAATTAAACGTTAGGTCATGATTCGAATGTCAAATCAAAATTTTTAAGCAAGTATTCATTTAATAAAGTGGGGATGATCATATTCGAATGTCTTAGCAATTTCTGATAATCGGCAGCATAATTCATTTTCTAATCTTGGGTGAAGCTTGTTGAGGGGTAGGGAAACTTAAGAAAAATGCTCAGAATTTTTTTAAAACATTGTGGAATGAAGACAAGATCGAATTAGGGCTTTAGCCTAGGTTTTTGCATTGATCAGTAATTGGCAAATTTTGTCATTTTAGGTGCATCGGACTAGATGAGATCGGGTTATGGAGGAGCGTGGTTGACATGGGAAGCTCGTGACGGAGATACATGGCTTCTGGTGATCTTTGGCGTCGGAGCGAGGCGTTGGTTTGAGGCACTGATGGTTCCAGTTTTGGGTTGTGAACGAAATTTCAAATTCGTAATGTGTCCGAACTGGTGAGTGTTTGAGAGGTGCGAGCACATCATCAATGATGTGTTGACGACCAGAAGTTTGACCAGAGGTGGCCGGCGAAGTTGTGCAGGTGCACATAGTTTGGTTGTGTGAGGGGAAGCGAATTTGGGGAAGAAAGGGAGAACCCGAAGCAGCTATCGGGTAATATGGTTTTGAATTCGAGCATGAACTCAAAGTAGTTTAGGGTCGTTCGAGTGGTACTTAGAAAATTTTGAAAAGAAAAAAATATCAGCACTTGGGTCAAATTTTATAGAAGCTAAGAAGCAAGCGGGACTAATTCTCGGGGAAGAATCGAAGGAGCTCGAGGAAGTCAGTACATGGAGGTTTGCCCAAATGAAAAACAACAAATTTCAAAACTGTTAAAATTTTAAAACTCATGTTTTAAAAGATGGTTTTGATTTAGATTTAAAACAAATTAAAGTTAAGTAAGACACTTTGTTAAGAAATGTAATTTAATTTAATTCTTGTCACATTACTTATATAAAAAATCAGTTATAAAATATAACTAAAAATGATGTTAAAGATGAAATGTGTTGCAAGATAATTTTTGATCTCACAAGACAATTCATATGATGAATTTAAATTTGTTTTACAAGAAAAATCAAAATGGTTAACAAAAATAAGAAGATTATCTTTTGAAGTTTATATGTAATAAATGATTTACTTAAAATAAACTATTTAAATTAATTACTTAATATTTAATGATTAATTAAGGATTAATTTATTAAGATAATTAATTAAGGAACTAATAAATTATAAGAGTAATCAAGACTTAATTAATGAACAATTAAGAATGAATTAATTAGGGTAATTAATCAAGGGATGATTAAATTATGAGGATAATTAAAGATTTAAATATTTTAATTAAGGATAACTAATCATTAATTAAAGATAATTAATAAAAAAAATATTAAATTACGTGATTAATTAGTTTAAATCACACAATTGATTCATCTTAGTTGGACGTGATTGATAACTATTGTATGATGTGTATTGATTGACATCTCTGATTTTATTATGATGTTTTGTGGTTGAATTGCTTTATGCCAAGCTATGTTATCTGTGATGAATATACTTCTGTGTGAATATGAAACCCCTTCAGCCTGTAAAACGGCACTTGAGTTTCGATGCGGCAGGGAGTCGGATTCCACTTGGTTATCCGAAACCCACATCGAACCTGTGAATCTTTGTGAATGACGTTATCCACATGTTTTTAAAATTGACGCTCACTATTCGGATTAGCCAGGAGAGGACCTTTGTGTCATATAACCCATTACGAATAGGGATTCGACGAATGGAGAGCATTTGAAGACCGGCGGTAAAGACCGGGTGTCTTCGAAAACGATAGGATAACCTATCGATTGTCTCTGCATCGAGTTGCTCTGGTATAGGGATTCCCTAAGTGATGGGAAGTCCGGTCGGGATTGTGGATGCCCGGATTTGCAAGGGCTTCTTCCTTTATTGGACGAAGTGCCTTCGGTTTTGTTCGAACCCGGAACAGACTTGTATGGTCGTGTGTCCGACACAACACTTTGAGATATAAAGCCGATTTTTTTCAAATACATATCTGTTGGTGGCGAAGAATTTATTCTCTTAGCTTAACATCCTTCTCTGAGACGTACCAGCTCAGAGGTTATGTAGTTGAAGCTTATCAGCGATATACTCCCAATTTGGTAGTGTGGCACGCTAAGTGTTGCTGTGCGATGATGATCAATTGTTGATCATTTGTTGATCAAAGCATGGCTTTTGTGGAAAGCGTAGCTTTGTGGACGAGACTTCGTCGAACCTCACAACCCGGTAATGGTCGAAACAGAAAAGATGCGGCAAGGTTATTGGGGGTAGGGCCCTTTAGGGTATGTGCATTTCCTTCTGGATAGAAGTGGTATCATGGTATGGAGCCCAGATACTTAACTTATGTGGATATCGCAAATATATATATACTACTTTGTGATTATTGTTGTTGGGGCCCCGGATAAAGGTTGGTTACAACCAGGGGATGGCATACTCGTGTAGTAGTTACCTAGTTATAGAGGTAACCCGGCCTTGTGTTGGCAGAGATCCGGTTAGGTTCTCGGGTCGTCCCTCCAGAGACGTACCCATGTGGCCCTGGAAGTTCCTTAGCCTGACCATTTATTGGAAATCCAATTACCGATGCGAACCCAGTATGGTTTTAGTTGTATTACCTGCCATTTACTTATGGCGGTCACCACTGTTTAGATGGTAGCTATAGTAGGCATAGTACGAAATGTCTATGCTGGCTAAGATTAATATCATAATTTCGAAAATGTTTTTCACACCATGCTCTAATAATAGTATTTAAAAAATGTTTTTTTTCGTATCAAGCACTTTTGACTGTCATAAGGAGAAATCTCCTCCAAGTCTGCGTTTGTATTGTGTGTGTGGCTGGAGGACTTATGGCAGTTTCATTTTCAAAAAAGCATTGCGAATTTCTTTCAAATTCTTTTGTTTGCTTTTGATTTAAAATAAACTGCTTTTATTTCAAACAGCTGTTTTGATTACTCATACTAGTCCCATGGCTGACCCAGAGTTTATTGTTTCCTATCTAAACTCTGGGTGCCCATATTTTCCACACGGGCAACCTAGTAGCAGGTCTTCCGTGTTTTAGTGCTAGCTGGATTTTGAAGTCGTATGGTTTGGGAGGCTACTGGTTTTTGATGACTCTTGACTTGGAGATATTTTGAAAACTTTTGGATCTCAAGGTTCTTAGTTGGATGTTCACTATCATTTCATTTCGTCGAAGACTTTCTTGGAATGCAATCACTTGTGGTCATGTCGTGATGGTCTATTTTGAAGTTGTGTTGTATATGTATATAGATACTCTGATGTTGTTGTTGTTGTTGTAATGGTATTGTGATATTGTATATGGGATATTGATGTTTGGTAGTTTATTTTGTTTTCCGCTGTTTATTCATCTAACGTTGTTATAAGCTCCATCCGAACTGGAATTCGACGTTCGAATCTTGCCTAAAGTGGTAAGCCATTTCTCTATTCTTTTCTGAATTCTTATATTTTTTTATTTGCTTTCCTCTCTCTTTCAAATTTCGAGGACGAAATTTTCTTAAGGGGGGAAATCTGTAACATACCAAAAATTCATCAATTTAAAATTGGTAAATGTTGAACTTTTATAATAAAATTTGAAAAGTTTCAAAATAAATAAATAATAAATGATAATTTAAATAAATAATATTTTAAAATTTCTTTTGAGTTTAAAATTTGGAAATACTAAAAGTTTTAAAATCATTTAAATTTAAATTTTGATTCATATATGTGAATATATATGTATTTGTACAGATGTGGGTAGATTTGAAATTCATGTATATTGAATTTGATTTTTAATTTGAATTTGAATTTAAATTTTAAAATAAATGTTTGGTAAAATAATTTTATTTATAAATATATATCTATGCAATTTATATAATATGTATTTAAAAATTCAAAACACTTTCTTTCGATAACATGCATTAATATAAAGTTAATATTATAAAGTTAATATTTGTTAATGGAAAAATATAAGTCTAAATACAATTTATATAATATAAATAAAGTACAAAAAATTAGTTTATTAATTACAAGTGTTAAACTAATAACCATAGTGACGAGTGGTACGCTGGCAAAAAATTTCGACAATTTAGGGAGTTAAAAAAAATTTTGAGAAAATTTTGGAAGTTTAAAAATTGAATTTGAATTTAAATTGAATTGTTAAGAAAACAATGTTGTTTGGAATCTATGGAAGATTTTAGGAAGATAATTGAAGTGATAATGAATCTTTAGTAAAAAGATTTGCTTTGACAAATTGTTGAAAACTATTTATTTTGGGAAAGTATTAAATGGGTTAAGGTCCATTCTTCTTAACTAGTAATTTCAGGACGAAATTCTTTTAAGGGAGAAGGATGTGACGACCCAAAATTTTCAACATTTGAATTAAATTTATTTAATTGATTTTAGTTATTGGAAGATGTTTTTAAGCTTGAGTTTCAATTTTAACTATGAATTTAGCAATTTAATTATCAAATTTAATTTTAGAGATTTGGGTAAAATTATAAATCTTTAATATTGAGCCCGTTAAAAATAATGTGATGACTTAGAAAATTTATATGGATAATACTGAAGATAATAGAAGCTTCAAAATTGAATTTGAAACTGTTTTGTTCAGTATTGAATTCTATCGTTTAAATCGATATTTAAAAATAGTCTTCCGAGGCACAGTCTCGGAATTCGACGAAACCAGTTCCATTGGATCCGTAATAGTTAGATGTTATCGGATTTCAATTTTCGTAGTGTTTGGGGTGATCGTTTGACCATACGATAAGCAAACGCCCTGAAAGTTAAATCAAAAATTCAATTTAATAACTGGATCCAAAATGCTATCTTCTTCATACGATCGAATTTGAACTCGGAACCTTTTCCATTGCGTTCGGAATGGGCATACAACATTATAAACGCCTAGCGGCACGTCTTGATTGGAGATCGAGATTTTTAGTTGCATAATTTGATACGATCTAAATTTGAATTTGAATCTGAAATTAAATATAATATATACATATCTCCCTTCAAATTTTAGGCCACCTCCAAACACTTGGCATTCGATTGACAACACGCGTCTAAAAAAAACTACCTCGTTTCAAAATTTCAGAAGAAAAAAAAGCATTGCTGATTTCTTTTAAATTCCTTTGTTTTTCTTTTATAAAATAAGAACTGTTTTTAAGATCTCACACCAGTTGCATGATTGATCTGGAGTTTATTGTTCGCTTTCTAAACTCTGGGTGCCCATAATTTTCCACACGGGCAGTCTAGAGTTAGGTTATCAGGTCATTCTGGAAATTCAAGAGTTGCTGTGGAGATCAGGAGTTGAAGCTGGATGACGAGATGTATCTCTTTACTATGTAGTGTCCATTGCGTATGGTTAGTGCAAATCAGTTTTTATATAGTCAAGTTATAATAACTGTCAGTGATGTATGATGTTGTTGTAAACTCTGATGTTGTATTGTATTAACTGAGATGATTCTTTGATTTAAAGATTATTTATTTATCTATTATATATTGTTCCACTGCGAAATGTGAAATTCTGTTTATTGTTTTCTGTTCTTCTTCTATCTTCTTCTTCTTAAACCCTAACGGTTCGGTTTTCCGGCATTCAATTGCGCGGCATTTGGTACAGTGGACGTATAAATGTCGACATTCGGGCATCGTAAAATCGGGTCGTTGGTTTATATGTAATAAATGATTTACTTAAAATAAACTATTTAAATTAATTACTTAATATTAAATGATTAATCAAGGATTAATTTATTTAGATAATAAATTAAGAAAATAATTAATTAGAGTAATTAAGATTTAATTAACGAGCAATTAAAGATGAATTAATTAGAGTAATCAATTTATGAATGATTAAATTATAAAGATGATTAAAGATTTAATTAATTTTTTTACTAGGGATAACTAATCGTTAATTAAAGATAATTTATAAAAAAATTAAATTAAATTATGTGATTAATTAGTTTAAATCACACAATTGATTTTTCTTAGTTGGACATGATCGATAACTATTGTATGATGTGTATTGATTGACATCTCTGATTTTATTGTGATGTTTTGTGATTGAATTGCTTTATGCCAAGCTATGTTATCTATGATGAATATACTCCTGTGTGAATATGAAACCCCTTTAGCCAGTAAAACGGCACTTGAGTTTCGATGTTACAGGGAGTCGAAAGGATTTTCTTTAAATATAAGAAGTTAGATAATTAATTATTTAATTAATTTTAAATGTTTAGTTAATTGTTTATTTAATTTTATATAATCACTTAATTATGAATTATTTAAGTGTAATTACTTAATGAAGTAATTAATGATGAATTATTGAATGTAATTAAGAATGGTAATTACTTATGGAAGTAATTAATGGGAAATTACTCATGAGAGTAATTAAAGTGGAAGTGATTATTGGATAATCACTTGATGTTATTAATTAAGGAATTAATTAATACGATTGTTTTGAAGTTAATTAATTATGGAGTAACTAATTAATTAGTTAAGAATTAAGAATTATTTAATGATGGAATTAATTACTTGTTAAGGTAATTAAGAGAGTAATCAAGGTTTACTAATGAAGTAATTAGTAGATGATTACTTAAGTAATTAAGGATTAATTACTTAGTTAATTTTAGTTAATTAATTAATGTGATTAATTAATTAATAAATGGTATTAATTTAAGATTAATTACTAAGTGTAATTAATTAAAAATGAAACTAATTAATAAAGTAATTAATTAAGGATTATTTATAATTGATTAATGATTACTTAATGAAGTAACTAAAGATTAATTAATTAGATTAATTAATCTAGGATTAATATAATTAATTAAGATGTTAATTAACTAAGATAAGTAATTACAAGTTGTTAATTACTGTTTATAATTAATTAAGACTAATTAATTAGACGATTAATTAAAAGTTAATTATTTAATTAATTAAAGGAATTATTAATTAATAAGGATCATTAGTTAATTAATAATATTAATCAAGGTTGATTAATAAAGTTGTAACAACCCGCATATTTTACGATTGAATATTTAAATATTTTATTTTAATATTTTATCGTTAGTCGGATTTTAGTCTGAAAAGTTACTTTTTGCATACGGTCCAATTAGGACTCAGGACCACTTCCATTAGGTCCAAAATACCGTTTGCGATTTTTTAAGTATAAACTTTGATATGTTTGGAGTTAGTGGAATTTTGCCACTATTTCACTTTGGGCTTTGGGTTTGGTTTAGCCCATTAGCCTAAACTATTAACTCTAGCTCAACCCACTCTTCCCTTCATAACTTCACTTTCATTTCCTAACACTCAAGCTTCATCAAAAATGAAGGGAGGAATGGGAAATTAAAACTCAAAGCCCTAGTTCATTTGCAAATCCAACATCTAACTCCAAATTCAAAGAGAAGCCATTGATTCAAGCTTCTTGTGTTGAGATTGAAGTGTGGTTGATTCTTCCTTTGCTTTCAAGCTTCTTCTTCATTGATTTTGCGTAAAGGTGAGATTTTTATCTCACATCTTTGTCTATAACTATCTTTGATTGTTGGGTATGAATTCCCAGCACTTATTCATATGCTTTTGCTTTTGGTTTGGATTGAATTAGTGAAAATCCCAATTTTTAGTGTTTTGGGTTCAAATCTTTAAAAATCCTAACTTTAATGATTGAACATGTTTTTGGTGATGCATCGAGGAGCCAATATAACCCCCACCGTCCGTGCTCGATTGGTTGCAAATTGAGAGATTTTTGCACTTCAATCCCCTAGGTCGTTCGGCCTGCACAATTCGAATTACTCGGCCTGCAGTTAGGTCGGCCTGCCTTAGGTCGCAACCTATAGGTGGCTCGTCTTGTGTTAGGTCGTTCCATGACTTAGGTCGCGCCATACTAGGTCGTCCCCACTTAAGTCGCTCGGCCTTCTCATATACCTTAGGTCGCTCGGCCTGTTAGGTCGTTCCATCTTAAGTCGCTCGGCTTGCCCCTGTGCCTTAGGTCGCGCTATACCTTAGGTCGCTCGGCCTATTCTTACCCCTTAGGTCGCGCCATACCATAAGTCGCAACCTCTTAACAACTTAGGTCGTGCCATGTTTGGTCGCGCCATACTTAGGCCGTTCCACTCCTTAGGTCGCCTTGACCTTAAGTCGCAACCATATAGGTCGCTTGGCCTGTTGTCTCGCACCAATTTAGGTCGCTCCATGCTATAGGTCGCGCCGTGTTAAGTTTCCCTGTTAGGCCGCATGCTACTTCTTAAGTCGCTGATCTCTTGGGTCGTATGCCGTGGAGTCGCATGCGTTGAGCTGCTGATTTCTTGTTTTGACTTATGTTAAGTCATAAGTCGTGGCTGTTAAGTCGCAAGGGTATTTCCACTTTGATGGATTTGTAATCGAATTCTTTGGATTTTATTCACGTCTTCGATTGTGAATTTTTTTGATTTATTGTTTCTACAATCATTTTTGTGATTTGTCACTTTATCTCACTCTTACGAGAAATCTAATTAAACTGCTTAGGCCTCCCATTTTTTTTATTTCTAGATTACCATTGATGATTTCTAGAACTTGTGTTTCACCAATTTTCGTGATTTACACTGAAATGTCTTATCAATATTTGTGCATTGGTGAATTTGTGAGTCATTAACTTTTGTGATTGACATTGATATAATTGTCAATATTTATGTTTTGGTGAATAAAAATAAAGAGTATGACATTCTTTTTGATCTTTGAGAAGATTCTTGTGATATTGATTAATCCCTAGTTGATTTTCAATTGCATACTTATCACAGTATGGCTTTATGGTTATCATATGTTTATGTCATATCTCTTATTCTATATCATTTTACCTGATATTTATAGCTAGACTGATCCGTTTATTATTTTCTTATTAAATAATACTCGGGTCAGACCGATATGTTACAGGTGCTTCTGCTTGACTTCACATCTGGGATTACCACCCTGACTTTTGGCTAACTATTTAGATTAGTAGTTTTTGTTGTATACATTTGAGATATAGACTCATTGATGTATCCATATTCTTTTGTCTAGCACTCGTAGCTATTCTTTTGTGGTATTGTGGATCTTGTTTGACTGCTACTCTGATGAACACTTTCATGTGTTATATATTCATATCTATTTCCGCCTCTATGATACGGATATCTGTGACTGATTTGTGTTATGTTTATTTCTATGTTTGTTTCCAAAGAATTTATATAGCCACTGTGTAGTAGCTTTGAGTTTGTATCGGTATGTCGGATTACCTCTTGAAGAGAAAATGCATGTTATACTATCTGACATATCGGTGCTCGCACTAAGCAATTACATGAATGGTCGCTCCTCAACAGCCTTATTCTCCGCGCTAGTTGACGGCATTACCCCGTAGTATCCTTGGCTAGAGTGGATATAGAGGTGGGGCGTCACAGCTTGGTATCAGAGCCAATCTTCGGAACAATGTAGAATAATCTAGCAAGGATCATCGTCCTATGTCCATCTTAGGAGTCGTGCTTTAGGATTTAATTCGAGTCTTCGTACTGATTATCCTATTTTCTTTATGATTCCTTGTTTATCTATCAAGATTGCTTGATATTCATTTGGTGAATAACCTTATCCTTCTTCTTTCTTTCTTTCTAATGGAAGAGAAATGGTTAGACCTGGCCGTCCCAATGCCGGTTAATCTAGTGCTACTCCCCAAGATGGAGTATTTATGTCTGCCTAGCAGCTTCTTGATCTAGTAAGGAATGCTCAGGCAGTCGGTTCAAATTACAAAACAAGTTTATAAAGGAAACAATAAAAGTAAAACTTGTTCTTGATGTAATAGTAAATCAAACATTTAAAGTGATAATTGAACTTATTTTCAAATTTAAATGTTTAAGATGTTTGATTTAGAAAATAATTATCTTAATTAAATTTTGAATTTAAATTTAAAAGAATGTTTTGAATTTAAATATTAATCAAAGTTTCAAGTAAATTTTAAAGTAATGTTTTAATAACAAGTTCTCAAATTATTTTGAACATAAATAAGTTTGAATTAGATAATCAAAGTGTTTTAAATTTCAAATTTGTTTCTAAATGCATTATTTTCAAATAAGGATAATGTTATAATTTTGTAAACTAATAGAATAATTTGTCTTTGAGTTATTAAGATTGGATTAAATTTAAAATAATTAATTTATGGAAAATAATAAGGTTAATTTATTATTGTTTTGAAATTAAGAATACTTAATTAAATATGATTTGTTAATAAGTAAAGTTTAATTAAGATTAAAGTTTTTCTTAATTAATCTAGAATTTTCTTTAAATATAAGAAGTTAGTTTATTAATTATTTAATTAATTTTAAAATTAGTTAATTTTTTATTTAATTTTAAATAATCACTTAATTATGAATTAATTAAGTGTAATTACTTAATTAATGATGAATTATTGAATGTAATTAAGAATGGTAATTACTTATGGAAGTAATTAATGGGAAATTACTCATGGGAGTAATTAAAGTGGAAGTGATTATTGGATAATCACTTGATGTTATTAATTAAGGAATTAATTAATATAATTGTTTTGAAGTTAATTAATTATGGAGTAATTAATTAATTAAGAATTAAGAATTATTTATTGATGGAATTAATTACTTGTTAAGGTAATTAAGAGAGTAATCAAGGTTTACTAATGAAGTAATTTGTAGATAATTACTTAAGTAATTAAGGGTTAATTACTTAGTTAATTTTAGTTAATTAGTTAATGTGATTAATTAATTAATAAATGGGCTTAATTTAAGATTAATTACTAAGTATAATTAATTAAAAACGAAATTAATTCATAAAGTAACTAATTAAGGATTATTTATTAATTGATTAATGATTACTTAATGAAGTAATTAAAGATTAATTAATTAGATCAATTAATCAAGGTTAATATAATTAATTAAGATGTTAATTAATTAAGATAAGTAATTACAAGTTGTTAATGACTGTTTATAATTAATTAAGACTAATTTGTCAGATGATTAATTACAAGTTAATTATTTAATTAATTAAAGGAATTATTAATTAATAAGGATCATTAGTTAATTAATGATATTAATCAAGGTTGATTAATAAAGTGATTAATTTAAGTGTGATTAATTAATTGTAATTATTTAAGGTTTAATTTAATTAATCATAGTTAATTAACTAATAGAAATAAATGAAGGATCGTTAATTATTGTAATTAATGATAGTAATTAAAGGTTAATTACTGAATATGGTTAATGATAATTACTTGAATGTAATTAAAGTATAATTAATCAAGGAAGATTAATTAAGGAAGATCATTAAGAGATGATTAATTTATTTAGAATAAATAAATGAAGAAGGATTTAGATAATCCAATTGATTAAGAGTTAACTCTGCTTTTGGATGATTGGTTAATATTGATTGGTTAATATTGGATGATTGGTTGATACAGGATGATTTGGATATCTATGATACGTGATATGCCGCTTTATGAGACGAATGTTTGATGTGAATTATCTATTGTGATAATGAGATTCATCTATCTGTTTATATCATCCAGAATATAAGTTTAATTGTTTATAACCCTTAAACAACTTGGACATTAAAATGGCGTTTGGATTCTATGAGTCCGGGATCGGGTTTCCATATTTGGATAATCCGAAAACCACATCGATCCAAATTAAATGTTAGGTCATGATTCCAATGTCAAATCAAAATGTTTAAGCAAGTATTCATTTAATAAAGTGGGGATGATCATCTTCGAATGTTTTGGCAAATTCTGATAATCGACAGCATAATTCATTTTCTAATCTTGGGTGAATCTTGTTGGGGGGTAGGGAAACTTAAGAAAAATGCTCAGAAATTTTTTAAAACATTGTGGAATGAAGACGAGATCGAATTAGGGCTTTAGCCTAGGTTTGTGCATTGATCAGTAATTGGAAAATTTTGTCATTTTAGGTGCATCGGACTAGATGAGATCGGGTTATGGAGGAGCGTGGTTGACATGGGAAGCTCGTGATGGAGATACATGGCTTCTGGTGATCTTTGGCGTTGGAGCGAGGTGTTGGTTTGAGGCACTGATGGTTCCAGTTTTGGGTTGTGAACGAAATTTCAAATTCGTAATGTGTCCGAAATGGTGAGTGTTTGAGAGGCGCGAGCACATCATCAATGATGCGTTGACGACTAGAAGTTTGACCAGAGGTGGCCGGCGAAGTTATGCAGGTGCACATAGTTTGGTTGTGTCAGGGGAAGAGAATTTGGGGAAGAAAGGGAGAACCCGAAGCAGCTATTGGGTAATATGGTTTTGAATTCGAGCATGAACTCGAAGTAGTTTAGGCTCGTTCGAGTGGTACTTAGAAAATTTTGAAAAGAAAAAAAATATCAGCACTCGGGTCAAATTTTATAGAAGCTCGAAGCAAGCGGGACTAATTCTCGGGGAAGACTCGAAGGAGCTCGAGGAAGTCAGTACAGGGAGGTTTGCCCAAATGAAAAACAACAAATTTCAAAACTTTTAAAATTTTAAAACTCATGTTTTAAAAGATGGTTTTGATTTAGATTTAAAACAAATTAAAGTTAAGTAAGACATTTTGTTAAGAAATGTAATTTAATTTAATTCTGTCACATTACTTATATAAAAAATTAGTTATAAAATATAATTAAAAATGATGTTAAAGATGAAATGTTTTACAAGATAATTTTTGATCTCTCAAGACAATTCATGTGATGAATTTAAATTAGTTTTACAAGAAAAATCAAAATGGTTAACAAAAATAAGAAGGTTATCTTTTGAAGTTTATATGTAATAAATGATTTACTTAAAGTAAACTATTTAAATTAATTACTTAATATTTAATGATTAATTAAGGATTAATTTATTAAGATAATTAATTAAGGAAATAATAAATTAATAAGAGTAATTAAGACTTAATTAATGAACAATTAAGAATTAATTAATTAGGGTAATTAATTAAGGGATGATTAAATTATGAGGATAATTAAATATTTAAATAATTTAATTAAGGATAACTAATCATTAATTAAAGATAATTAATAAAAAATTAAATTATGTGATTAATTAGTTTAAATCACACAATTGATTCATCTTAGTTGGACATGATTGATAACTATTGTATGATGTGTATTGATTGACATCTCTGATTTTATTATGATGTTTTGTGATTGAATTGCTTCATGCCAAGCTACGTTATCTGTGATGAATATACTTCTGTGTGAATATGAAACCCCTTCAGCCTGTAAAACGGCACTTGAGTTTCGATGCGGCAGGGAGTCGGATTCCACTTGGTTATCCGAAACCCACATCGAACCTGTGAATCTTTGTGAATGATGTTATCCACATGTTTTTAAAATTGACGCTCACTATTCGGATTAGCCAGGAGAGGACCTTTGTGTCATATAACCCATTAAGAATAGTGATTCGACGAATGGAGAGCATTTGAAGAGCGGCGGTAAAGACCGGGTGTCTTCGAAAACGATAGGATAACCTATCGATTGTCTCTGCACCGAGTTGCTCTGGTATAGGGATTCCCTAAGTGATGGGAAGTCCGGTCGGGATTGTGGATGCCCGGATTTGCAAGGGCTTCTTCCTTTATTGGAGGAAGTGCCTTCGGTTTTGTTCGAACCTGGAACAGACTTGTATGGTCGTGTGTCTGACACTACACTTTGAGATATAAAGCCGATTTCTTTCAAATACATATCTGTTGGTGGCGAAGAATTTATTCTCTTAGCTTAACACCCTTCTCTGAGACGTACGAGCTCAGAGGTTATGTAGTTGAAGCTTATCAGCTATATACTCCCAATTTGGTAGTGTGGCACGCTAAGTGTTGCTGTGCGATGATGATCAATTGTTGATCATTTGTTGATCAAAGCATGGCTTTTGTGGAAAGCGTAGCTTTGTGGACGAGACTTCGTCGAACCTCACAACCCGGTAATGGTCGAAACAGAAAAGATGCGGCAAGGTTATTGGGGGTAGCGCCCTTTAGGGTATGTGCATTTCCTTCTGGATAGAAGTGATATCATGGTATGGAGCCCAGATACTTAACTTAAGTGGATATCGCAAATATATATATACTACTTTGTGATTATTGTTGTTGGGGCCCCAGAGAAAGGTTGGTTTCAACCGGGGGATGGCATACTCGTGTAGTAGTTACCTAGTTATAGAGGTAACCCGGCCTTGTGTTGGCAGAGTTCCGGTTAGGTTCTCGGGTCGTCCCTCCAGAGACATACCCATGTGGCCCAGGAAGTTCCTTAGCCTGACCATTTATTGGAAATCCAATTACCGATACGAACCCAGTACGGTTTTAGTTGTATTACCTGCCATTTACTTATGGCAGTCACCATTGTTTAGATGGTAGCTATAGTAGGCATAGTATGAAATGTCTATGCTGGCTAAGATTAATATTATACTTTCGAAAATGTTTTTCACACCATGCACTAATAATAGTATTTAAAAAATGTTTTTTTTTCGTATCAAGCACTTTTGACTGTCATAAGGAGAAATCTCCTCCAAGTCTGCGTTTGTATTGTGTGTGTAGCTGGAGGACTTATTGCAGTTTCATTTTCGAAAAAGCATTGTGAATTTATTTCAAATTCTTTTGTTTGCTTTTGATTTAAAATAAACTGCTTTTATTTCAAACAACTGTTTTTATTACTCATACCAGTCCTATGACTGACCCGGAGTTTATTGTTTCCTTTCTAAACTCTGGGTGCCCATATTTTCCACACGGGCAGCCTAGTAGCAGGTCTTCCGTAGTGTTTTAGTGCTAGCTGGATTTTGAAGTCGTATGGTTTGGGAGGCTACTGGTTTTTGATGACTCTTGACTTGGAGATATTTTGAAAACTTTTGGATCTCAAGGTTCTTAGTTGGATGTTCACTATCATTTCATTTCATTGAAGACTTTCTTGGAATGCAATCACTTGTGGTTATGTCGTGATGGTCTATTTTGAAGTTGTGTTGTATATGTATATAGATACTCTGATGTCGTCGTTGTTGTTGTTGTAATGGTATTGTGATATTGTATATGGAATATTGATGTTTGGCAGTTTATTTTGTTTTCCGCTGTTTATTCATCTAACGTTGTTATAAGCTCTATCCGAACTGGAATTCGACGTTCGAATCTTGCCTAAATTGGTAAGCTATTTCTCTATTCTTTTCTGAATTCTTATATTTTTTCGTTTGCTTTCCTCTCTCTTTCAAATTTCGAGGACGAAATTTTCTTTAGGGGGGAAATCTGTAACATACCAAAAATTCATCAATTTAAAATTGGAAAATGTTGAACTTTTATAATAAAATTTGAAAAGTTTCAAAATAAAAAAATAATAAATGATAATTTAAATAAATAAGATCTTCAAATTTCTTTTGAGTTTAAAATTTGGAAATACTAAAAGTTTTAAAATCATTTAAATTTAAATTTTGATTCATATATGTGAATATATATGTATTTGTCCATATGTGGATAGATTTGAAATTCATGTATATTGAATATGATTTTTAATTTGAATTTAAATTTTAAAATAAATGTTTGGTAAAATAATTTTATTTATAAATATATATATCTATGCAATTTATATAATATGTATTTAAAAATTCAAAACACTTTCTTTCGATAACATGCATTAATATAAAGTTAATATTATAAAGTTAATATTTGTTAATGGAAAAATATAAGTCTAAATACAATTTATATAATATAAATAAAGTAAAAAAAAATTAGTTTATTAATTACAAGTGTTAAACTAATAACCATAGTGACAAGTGGTACGCTGGCAAAATTTTTTGACAATTTAGGGAGTTAAAAAAATTTTGAGAAAATTTTGGAAGTTTAAAAATTGAATTTGAATTTAAATTGAATTGTTAAGAAAACAATGTTGTTTGGAATCTATGGTAGATTTTAGGAAGATAATTGAAGTGATAATGAATCTTTAGTAAAAAGATTTGCTTTGACAAATTGTTGAAAACTATTTATTTTGGGAAAGTACTAAATGGGTTAAGGTCCATTCTTCTTAACTAGTAATTTCGGGACGAAATTCTTTTAAGGGGGAAGGATGTGACGACCCAAAATTTTCAACATTTGAAATTAAATTTATTTAATTGATTTTAGTTATTGGAAGATGTTTTTAAGCTTGAGTTTCAATTTTAACTATGAATTTAGCAATTTAATGATCAAATTTAATTTTAGAGATTTGGGTAAAATTGTAAATCTTCAATATTGAGCCCGTTAAAAATAATTTGATGACTTAGAAAATTTATATGGATAATACTGAAGATAATAGAAGCTTCAAAATTGAATTTGAAACTGTTTTGTTCAGTATTGAATTCTATCGTTTAAATCGATATTTAAAAATAGCCTTCCGAGGCACAGTCTCGGAATTCGACGAAACCAGTTCCATTGGATCCGTAATAGTTAATTGTTATCAGATTTCAATTTTCGTAGTGTTTGGGGTGATCGTTTGACCATACGATAAGCAAACGCCCTGAAATTCAAATCGAAAATTCAATTTAATAACTGGATCCAAAATGCTATCTTCTCCATACGATCGAATTTGAACTCGGAACCTTTTCCATTGCGTTCGAAATGGGCATACAACATTATAAACGCCTAGCGGCACGTCTCGATTAGAGATCGAGATTTTTAGTTGCATAATTTGATACGATCTAAATTTGAATTTAAATCTGAAATTAAATATAATATATACATATCTCCCTTCAAATTTTAGGCCACCTCCAAACACTTGGCATTCGATTTACAACACGCGTCTAAAAAAACTACCTCGTTTCAAAATTTCAGAAGAAAAAAAAGCATTGCGGATTTCTTTTAAATTCCTTTGTTTTTCTTTTATAAAAGAATAACTGTTTTTAAGATCTCACACCAGTCCCATGACTGACCTAGTGTTTATTGTTCCCTTTCTAAACTCTGGGTGCCCATAATTTTCCACAAGGGCAGTCTAGAGTTATGTAACGCTTTGAATTTTCGTTGCCGAAAAACCGAATAGTTAGGGTTTTAAAAAGAATTTAAGAAAAAGAAAAAGGAAGAAGAAGGTAGAAAATAGAGGGAAAAGAAAATAGAACAGATTTTTAGAAAACAGAGAAAATAGAGAATTTAAAAAAAAAATAGAAAAAGAGAATTTGAAAATAGAACGGACAGAAAGGAACAACAGAACAATATCAGAATCTCACAATTCGCAGCGGAACAACATATAATAATAAATGAATAATCTTTAAACAAAGAACTATATCAGTTATTACATTACATCATATCATCAGAGTGTACAACATCATACAACATCAACAGTGCAGCGGAAAAAGAAATACTATATAAACTAGTAATACGCCATGCCATCCAGCTTGCCTCCAGCAACTTCAGAATATCCAGAATATCCTGATAAACCTAACTCTTGACTGCCCGTGTGAAAATTGGTGGGCACCCAGAGTTTAGGAAGGAAAACAATAAACTCCAAGTCAGTCATGTGACTGGTGTGAGAACTCAAAACAGTTTATTTATCTTTAAAATCAAAATAGAGGAATATTTTTAATTCAATTCGCAATGCTTTTAAAAATGAGACTACCATAAGGCCTCCCGCACACACACACACAATGCAAACGCAGAATCGGAGAAGATTTCTCCTTATGATAGTCAAAGATGCTTGATACGCATTTAAAATAACATTTGATATTATTATTAGTGTATAGTGTAGAAAAAATTCATTTCGAAAGTAGAATATAAATCTTAGCCAGCATAGACATTTCGAACTATGCCTACTATAGCTACCATCCAAACAGTGGTGACCACCATAAGTGAATAGCAGGTTCTACAACTAATACCGTACAAGTTTCGTATTGGGAATTGGATTTCCAACAAATGGTCAGGCCAAGGAACTTCCCATTGCCACTGAGAATGCCTCTGGAAAGACACCCCCGAGAACCATACCGGAACTCTGCCAACACAAGGCCGGGTTACCCCTAACTGGGTAACTACTGACACGAGCACGCCATTCCCCGATCGTAAACGATCTTTTTTTTTCACGGGATCCCGATAACCAACAACCACAAAGTAATAAACTCGTAGTAACCACATAGGTTAAATATCTGGGCTCCATACCATGATACAACCTCTATCCAGAAGGAAATGTACATACCCTAAGGGGAGCTACAGCAACCCCTAATAACCTTGCTGCATCTTTCCTGTTTTGACCATTTCCGGGATGTGAGGCTCGACGAAGTTTCGTCCACAAAAACATACTTTATACAAAAGCCATGCTTTGGGTCAACAAATGATCAACACAATGATCACTAAGATAGACGATCAAATAAATGATCCTATCACAATAATCAACACAATGATCATTTCAGCATCACTCAGCATGTCACATTACCAAACTGGGAATATATCGCTGATAACTTCAACTATATAACCTCTGAGCTCGTACGTCTCAGAGAAGGGTGTTAAGCTAAAAGAATAAATTCTCCGCCACCAACAGAAATATATTTGAAAGAAATCGGCTTTATATCTCAAATTGTAATGTCAGACATACAATCCATACAAGTCTGTTCCGGGCTCGAACAGAACCGAAGGCACTTACAAAGAAGTCCTTGCAATCCGGATATTCACTAATCACGTTCGGACTTCCCATCACATATGGAGTCTCTATACCGGGGACCAGTCGATGCAAAGACATTCGACAAGAAACCCTTTCGTTTTCGAAAATATCCGGTCTTCAACACCGGTCTTCGAATGCAATTCATAACGACGTATCACATATTCGGAATGGGTTATACGACCCCATGGTCCTTTCCCGGTTAACCCGAATAGTGAGCGCTTATTTAAAAAAAAATAAGTGTGGCATTCAATTTCAAACAAATCACAACATATACCATTCAAAGGTAAATATCGATAGTCGGTTATTGAACTATCAATAGATATGCCAACATCACCAGAATCCAAATAATTTTCCAAATTATTTAATTCCAAAAATATCTTTAGAAGATATAACTTTTTATATTTCAAAAATAAATCAATATTTATTTTTAAACCTATTTTCCCAATTCCATTTATAAATTCCATATTGAATTTATATTTCCAAAATATTTATGAATATACGATTGCTATTATTCATTTTCAATTTATCTTCAAAAAGATAAATTCTAAATATTCACTTCGTATTAGAAAACATTTCCATACTTATTAAATAAGTACTTCATAATCTCTTATTCTCAACACTTGGAAAATATTCTATATACTTTAATCGAAATTAAGTATATATTTCATTCTCTAAGGAAATCATTCTCTTAAACATATTTATTTGGGCCAAAACGAATGTTGCGTAAAACATCGTTACGACAACCCAAAATCACTAGTATAGGGATTCGAAATAAAAATAGATATATAAATCCCAATACTATACAAACCATTTTCTTTCGGAAATTATCTATTATAACAACAGTGTTATAATCTACCATTTCCTTTTATTTCTCGAAAACATCTATTTCAACAATAAATATTGAAATCTATGATTTCAAATCTCAACATATTTAAAACATCATTAAATCGTTTTAATTCTATTTAAAACATCACATTCTAAATAATTTCTTTAACATAATATTCACTATTCAAAAACGTGAATATACCTTGTTAATAAATTTCATCACTTCTATTTATTTTAGTTTAAGGAATTATTCACTGTCTAAATCATGAATATAACTCCATAAATAAATTGCAACAATTTACTTATCAAAATAAGTAGTTTGCGAATTTATAAAACAATGTTTACAAATTCTATTTCTATTTCTTTTATAACAACTTCCTTTTATAAATTTCCTTTATTAACTTATCTCAATTCATATCACAATGATATATTAAAAATTTCATATTATAAGTTAAATACTTATAATTTATTTGTTTATAAAATCATTCCTTTAAACTTCACAAATTTTATAAGTCTTATAACTTATAAGATTCATTTATTTATCCAAAATCTTATTCTTTTAAATAACTTCACAAATTTTATAAACCTACTGTTTATAAAATTCCAATTATAACTTCACCGTTCATAATCCTATAAATTCATTCATTTGTGAAATTCATTCACAATTCATCCTAACTCTTATAAAAACTTCGTTTTATAATTCTTATATTTTTAATTTATAAATATCAATTTATAAATCTTTTTAATATAAAACAATTTATATTATTCTTTTGAAACATCTTCACAGTTCTTTATAATTTCATCACTTTTATTCATTTTATAATAGATTCAAAAATCCCAGTTTAAATTATTTTGTCAAATCATTAATCCCATATTCTCAAAAATCAACTTTTAACTACATTTCTCAAAAATCATAATTTTTATAACATAAAAATTATAACGTTTATTTATTTATAATAAATCAATTTAAAAAAATATATATTATATAAACGTATATTTTCAAAAATCACTTTAGAAATTAAAATCGTTGTTTTTAAATTTCAAAAATTGGATCCGATGATGCAACACATCGAATAGTCAAACACGATTTTCAAACATCATATATCATCCATGATAAACAATCAAATATCACAATATATGAAAATAAACAAACACTTGTGAGGAATCCAGTTGGATCCCTCCAACCTGTTTCCCTGCATCCACAGACATTAGCACAATACCATTCCGTTTCAAGACGGAATATCGCGGTATATGGGATTTTATAAAAATATATCCGCTTACTAACGGCGCAATAGGGTCTCATCCGCTAAAAGAAAATGCGGGAAATCAATCAACTGCAATATATACATATGCCAATATATATATATTGCTATATATATAATATAATACCAATTCCACTTCGAGGTGGAATATCGCGGTATATGTGTGTAATAAATAACCTCCGCTTACTAACGGCGCATAGGGTCTATTCACATCCAATATATATATATAACAATCATCATTCAATCAATCCATCAACACAGTCAATCAATTTTAAATCTAACTATTTAAAATTCAAATAAACAACAGAAATTCCTTTTGAGTGAGAAGTTCTCACCTTTTATTCCTGTTTGCCATCCACTTGCAATTCAACTTGTTTTCTTCATTTATACCTTGTATAAATATTTACACAATTTATTAATATTCGAAATAATCGAATAAATTAAATTTTCATTTTTGATTGTCAAATAAATCAATAGTTTTATTTAAATCCGTTTCTTCTTTAATAATTTTATTTCAACTAAAAATTAAATTAAATTAACCAAACTCTTTTTCAAATAAATTATCAAATTGAAGAATTAAATCTTAAATTAGAATCCCTTTAATTCCATTTTAACAAATTCTTTTACTTTAAATTAATATCTTTTTAAATAAATTTGTTTTAACCAAAAATTTAAATTTAAAAACTAGAATTCTTTTAATAAATTATTTTATCAAATGATTTGAATTCTTAGCAAATTTCTTTTACAGAAATATTTTTCATTTGAAACTAAATTTATATTTAACTGATAATTTTGTTTTAATAAATAATTTAATTTTAAACATATCTTCTTTTAAATAAATTTGATTAACTAATCCTTTTACTTTAAAATTTATTCTATCTAGAAATTTTTAATTGAATTAAATTTCCTTTTATATAAATTATTCTTAGTAACACAAAAATAATTTAGATTTAATTAACTTATCTTATAATTAAATTTATTTATCTAATTTTTTTTTTCTTAGGGAAAAAAAAAAATTATTTTCCTTTCAACTGCATATAGGATATTCAATTTACTGTTTTAAATTTAAATACTTATTTCTAAATAATTAAAGAGTTTAAATTGTTTTAAACTTACTATCTATATTTTTCTATACTTATATATATACATATATGTATATACTTATAAATCCTTATAGTTTGTTAAAATCTTATATATATATATATATATATATTTTTTTTTTTTTTTTACTGTCCTGCAAAACATTCAACCTTTTTTTTTTTTTTTTTTTCTGCATATAATTTAAATTAAATTAACTCAAAAATAAAAACAAAAGAAAACAAAATACCTTACTGTGAAATCGAGTAACTCAGGCTCGAGCTTCCAATTGCAATCGCGACCCCAGTTGACCGCGTCGCCGCCTCCACCTCGCGCCTACGTCACGAACGCCGCCGTGCCCAAGCCCTAGTTCGCTTCGCGTGCCACCATCATCGTGCGCCGCGATTGTCGTACGCGACCTTCCCTCTCCACGCGGCCGCGAACCCCCTTTGCGTCGTGCCTTGAGCGCGCGCTGCCGCTTGCCCTTCGCGTCGCCCAATCGCTACCCCTAACTGCCGCGCCTCTCCACGCCTCGCGCCAGTAGCCGCCGCAGTCGCCCATCACCATTGCGTCGCCCCACGCGTACGCGCGCCACCTCCAACCTTTTCTTACATGAGCCACCGCGATTCCAGGCGCTCGCGTCCCCCTTTTTTTTTTTTTTTTTTTTTTTTTTATTTATCAGATGCGTTTCGATTTTGAAGAGGGGGAAGAAGAATATGAAGCTCGGCATTGATTCGTTTGCTTTCGCGATTTTTTTAGGTCGCCATTGTTTTTATTTGAAACGAAGATCTTTTTTTTTCTGAACGAGATGAAGGGGAAGATATTTAAAATCTAACGCAGTATGCTGGGCACGATTTATTTCGTGATTTATCGGCGTGATTTTAGGCGTAAGAAAGGGGATGCTGTTGTTTATTTTAATTTAAATTTAAATTTAAATTAAATTCGTTTCGATACAAATTTCAACGCGTTTACTTACCGTGTGTTCACATATTAACTCCGAAAAATACGAAATTTGAAATCCGGCAATAATTCAATATTACGGACCCAATAGAACTGGTTTCGTCGAATTCCGAGACTGTACCTCGGACGACTATTTTAAATATCAATTCGAACGATTGAATTCCAAAACTGAGCAACTCACTCCCAAATTAAATTCTGAAGCTTCTAAAATCTTCAATATTATCAATATGAATTTTACAAGCCTTTGAAATATTTTTAATCAGCTTAAAATTGAAGATTCAAATTTTTATTCAACTTAAATAGATTAAATTCTATACTTAAATCGCTAAATTTATTCAGAAAATTTGAAATTCAATTCAAACCATCATTCAAATATTTTAAAATAAATTAAATATTCTCAAATTGAATTGTTAAAAATTCTGGGTCGTTACAATCTTTCCCCCTTAAAAGAATTTCGTCCCGAAATTACAAGTTAAGAAGAATGCCCTTATCCCGTTTACTATTTTTCATAATTCAAATAGCTTTATCAACTTGCTAACCTAAATCTTTTTACTAAAGATTTATTATCATTTCAACTATCTTTCCAACTTCAATTATAGGTTTCAAACAGTATTGTTTTACTAACTATTCAAGTTTAAATTCAAATTCAAATTTCAAACTTTCAAATTTTTCTCAAAAATTTGCTAACACCCGAAATTTTCGAAAAATTTCGCCAGCGTTTCCTTTGCGCGGCTAGCTCGGTACGACTACAAAATGGCACCACGGCCCCTCAGAATCAAAAAGAAAAGAGAAAAGCCAAGTGGCTAGAGAAGAAAGTCATCAAATCTCATATTAAAATTGAAATACGTACCTTTTTGTCGAGCAATTCAAATTTATCTTTGAAATCAAAATCTCAATTTCTTTATATACCTGTACAACCTGTACAATCTGCTGGTAGTAGCTTCTAAATCCAACATTCAAATATTTGCACATTCGATTAAATTTTTTTTTTTTCAACATATGCTTCTTATACGTTTTTACTTTATTTTTGAAGTTACATATTTAATTTTCATTAAATTTCACGTTTCAATTTAATTCACAATTTAAATTGAATTCAATTCACAATTTAAATTTCATTCGAATTTAATTCTCAATTTTAAATATTTAATTCATCTTGATTTCACTTAGAAATCCAATTCTATTTTATTCACATTCCATATTCATATTCATTCCATTTGAAATTATTTCACAAATAAATAAATTATCAAGTTAATTTACTTGAATTCAATCCATCTTATTTTAATTTATTCCATATACTAATGATGATAATTCAATATTATCACCTCCTAACAATCATGCAACCATATACTATAATAATTCATAGAAAATCATTTCTTTTCTATACAAAAATAGTTTTGGGCAAATTATTTTATTATATAAATCAATTTTATATTCACTAACAAATACGCTCTCATATCTATTATTACACTCAACTCATTCTAGAGTACTGCTGACTCTATCTCTAATGAATAAAACCCAACAGAACCATGGTTGTCGCTTAACCATCAGCTCTGATACCAAATGTAACGCTTCGAATTTTCGTTGCCGAAAAACCGAATAGTTAGGGTTTTAAAAAGAATTTAAGAAAAAGAAAAAGGAAGAAGAAGGTAGAAAATAGAGGGAAAAGAAAATAGAACAGATTTTTAGAAAACAGAGAAAATAGAGAATTTAAAAAAAAAATAGAAAAAGAGAATTTGAAAATAGAACGGACAGAAAGGAACAACAGAACAATATCAGAATCTCACAATTCGCAGCGGAACAACATATAATAATAAATGAATAATCTTTAAACAAAGAACTATATCAGTTATTACATTACATCATATCATCAGAGTGTACAACATCATACAACATCAACAGCGCAGCGGAAAAAGAAATACTATATAAACTAGTAATACGCCATGCCATCCAGCTTGCCTCCAGCAACTTCAGAATATCCAGAATATCCTGATAAACCTAACTCTTGACTGCCCGTGTGAAAATTGGTGGGCACCCAGAGTTTAGGAAGGAAAACAATAAACTCCAAGTCAGTCATGTGACTGGTGTGAGAACTCAAAACAGTTTATTTATCTTTAAAATCAAAATAGAGGAATATTTTTAATTCAATTCGCAATGCTTTTAAAAATGAGACTACCATAAGGCCTCCCGCACACACACACAATGCAAACGCAGAATCGGAGGAGATTTCTCCTTATGATAGTCAAAGATGCTTGATACGCATTTAAAATAACATTTGATATTATTATTAGTGTATAGTGTAGAAAAAATTCATTTCGAAAGTAGAATATAAATCTTAGCCAGCATAGACATTTCGAACTATGCCTACTATAGCTACCATCCAAACAGTGGTGACCACCATAAGTGAATAGCAGGTTCTACAACTAATACCGTACAAGTTTCGTATTGGGAATTGGATTTCCAACAAATGGTCAGGCCAAGGAACTTCCCATTGCCACTGAGAATGCCTCTGGAAAGACACCCCTGAGAACCATACCGGAACTCTGCCAACACAAGGCCGGGTTACCCCTAACTGGGTAACTACTGACACGAGCACGCCATTCCCCGATCGTAAACGATCTTTTTTTTTCACGGGATCCCGATAACCAACAACCACAAAGTAATAAACTCGTAGTAACCACATAGGTTAAATATCTGGGCTCCATACCATGATACAACCTCTATCCAGAAGGAAATGTACATACCCTAAGGGGAGCTACAGCAACCCCTAATAACCTTGCTGCATCTTTCCTGTTTTGACCATTTCCGGGATGTGAGGCTCGACGAAGTTTCGTCCACAAAAACATACTTTATACAAAAGCCATGCTTTGGGTCAACAAATGATCAACACAATGATCACTAAGATAGACGATCAAATAAATGATCCTATCACAATAATCAACACAATGATCATTTCAGCATCACTCAGCATGTCACATTACCAAACTGGGAATATATCGCTGATAACTTCAACTATATAACCTCTGAGCTCGTACGGCTCAGAGAAGGGTGTTAAGCTAAAAGAATAAATTCTCCGCCACCAACAGAAATATATTCGAAAGAAATCGGCTTTATATCTCAAATTGTAATGTCAGACATACAATCCATACAAGTCTGTTCCGGGATCGAACAGAACCGAAGGCACTTACAAAGAAGTCCTTGCAATCCGGATATTCACTAATCACGTTCGGACTTCCCATCACATATGGAGTCTCTATACCGGGGACCAGTCGATGCAAAGACATTCGACAAGAAACCCTTTCGTTTTCGAAAATATCCGGTCTTCAACACCGGTCTTCGAATGCAATTCATAACGACGTATCACATATTCGGAATGGGTTATACGACCCCATGGTCCTTTCCCGGTTAACCCGAATAGTGAGCGCTTATTTAAAAAAAATAAGTGTGGCATTCAATTTCAAACAAATCACAACATATACCATTCAAAGGTAAATATCGATAGTCGGTTATTGAACTATCAATAGATATGCCAACATCACCAGAATCCAAATAATTTTCCAAATTATTTAATTCCAAAAATATCTTTAGAAGATATAACTTTTTATATTTCAAAAATAAATCAATATTTATTTTTAAACCTATTTTCCCAATTCCATTTATAAATTCCATATTGAATTTATATTTCCAAAATATTTATGAATATACGATTGCTATTATTCATTTTCAATTTATCTTCAAAAAGATAAATTCTAAATATTCACTTCGTATTAGAAAACATTTCCATACTTATTAAATAAGTACTTCATAATCTCTTATTCTCAACACTTGGAAAATATTCTATATACTTTAATCGAAATTAAGTATATATTTCATTCTCTAAGGAAATCATTCTCTTAAACATATTTATTTGGGCCAAAACGAATGTTGCGTAAAACATCGTTACGACAACCCAAAATCACTAGTATAGGGATTCGAAATAAAAATAGATATATAAATCCCAATACTATACAAACCATTTTCTTTCGGAAATTATCTATTATAACAACAGTGTTATAATCTACCATTTCCTTTTATTTCTCGAAAACATCTATTTCAACAATAAATATTGAAATCTATGATTTCAAATCTCAACATATTTAAAACATCATTAAATCGTTTTAATTCTATTTAAAACATCACATTCTAAATAATTTCTTTAACATAATATTCACTATTCAAAAACGTGAATATACCTTGTTAATAAATTTCATCACTTCTATTTATTTTAGTTTAAGGAATTATTCACTGTCTAAATCATGAATATAACTCCATAAATAAATTGCAACAATTTACTTATCAAAATAAGTAGTTTGCGAATTTATAAAACAATGTTTACAAATTCTATTTCTATTTCTTTTATAACAACTTCCTTTTATAAATTTCCTTTATTAACTTATCTCAATTCATATCACAATGATATATTAAAAATTTCATATTATAAGTTAAATACTTATAATTTATTTGTTTATAAAATCATTCCTTTAAACTTCACAAATTTTATAAGTCTTATAACTTATAAGATTCATTTATTTATCCAAAATCTTATTCTTTTAAATAACTTCACAAATTTTATAAACCTACTGTTTATAAAATTCCAATTATAACTTCACCGTTCATAATCCTATAAATTCATTCATTTGTGAAATTCATTCACAATTCATCCTAACTCTTATAAAAACTTCGTTTTATAATTCTTATATTTTTAATTTATAAATATCAATTTATAAATCTTTTTAATATAAAACAATTTATATTATTCTTTTGAAACATCTTCACAGTTCTTTATAATTTCATCACTTTTATTCATTTTATAATAGATTCAAAAATCCCAGTTTAAATTATTTTATCAAATCATTAATCCCATATTCTCAAAAATCAACTTTTAACTACATTTCTCAAAAATCATAATTTTTATAACATAAAAATTATAACGTTTATTTATTTATAATAAATCAATTTAAAAAAAAAATATTATATAAACGTATATTTTCAAAAATCACTTTAGAAATTAAAATCGTTGTTTTTAAATTTCAAAAATTGGATCCGATGATGCAACACATCGAATAGTCAAACACGATTTTCAAACATCATATATCATCCATGATAAACAATCAAATATCACAATATATGAAAATAAACAAACACTTGTGAGGAATCCAGTTGGATCCCTCCAACCTGTTTCCCTGCATCCACAGACATTAGCACAATACCATTCCGTTTCAAGACGGAATATCGCGGTATATGGGATTTTATAAAAATATATCCGCTTACTAACGGCGCAATAGGGTCTCATCCGCTAAAAGAAAATGCGGGAAATCAATCAACTGTAATATATACATATGCCAATATATATATATTGCTATATATATAATATAATACCAATTCCACTTCGAGGTGGAATATCGCGGTATATGTGTGTAATAAATAACCTCCGCTTACTAACGGCGCATAGGGTCTATTCACATCCAATATATATATATAACAATCATCATTCAATCAATCCATCAACACAGTCAATCAATTTTAAATCTAACTATTTAAAATTCAAATAAACAACAGAAATTCCTTTTGAGTGAGAAGTTCTCACCTTTTATTCCTGTTTGCCATCCACTTGCAATTCAACTTGTTTTCTTCATTTATACCTTGTATAAATATTTACACAATTTATTAATATTCGAAATAATCGAATAAATTAAATTTTCATTTTTGATTGTCAAATAAATCAATAGTTTTATTTAAATCCGTTTCTTCTTTAATAATTTTATTTCAACTAAAAATTAAATTAAATTAACCAAACTCTTTTTCAAATAAATTATCAAATTGAAGAATTAAATCTTAAATTAGAATCCCTTTAATTCCATTTTAACAAATTCTTTTACTTTAAATTAATATCTTTTTAAATAAATTTGTTTTAACCAAAAATTTAAATTTAAAAACTAGAATTCTTTTAATAAATTATTTTATCAAATGATTTGAATTCTTAGCAAATTTCTTTTACAGAAATATTTTTCATTTGAAACTAAATTTATATTTAACTGATAATTTTGTTTTAATAAATGATTTAATTTTAAACATATCTTCTTTTAAATAAATTTGATTAACTAATCCTTTTACTTTAAAATTTATTCTATCTAGAAATTTTTAATTGAATTAAATTTCCTTTTATATAAATTATTCTTAGTAACACAAAAATAATTTAGATTTAATTAACTTATCTTATAATTAAATTTATTTATCTAATTTTTTTTTTCTTAGGGAAAAAAAAAAATTATTTTCCTTTTAACTGCATATAGGATATTCAATTTACTGTTTTAAATTTAAATACTTATTTCTAAATAATTAAAGAGTTTAAATTGTTTTAAACTTACTATCTATATTTTTCTATACTTATATATATACATATATGTATATACTTATAAATCCTTATAGTTTGTTAAAATCTTATATATATATATATATATATTTTTTTTACTGTCCTGCAAAACATTCAACCTTTCTTTTTTTTTTTTTTTTTTCTGCATATAATTTAAATTAAATTAACTCAAAAATAAAAACAAAAGAAAACAAAATACCTTACTGTGAAATCGAGTAACTCAGGCTCGAGCTTCCAATTGCAATCGCGACCCCAGTTGACCGCGTCGCCGCCTCCACCTCGCGCCTACGTCACGAACGCCGCCGTGCCCAAGCCCTAGTTCGCTTCGCGTGCCACCATCATCGTGCGCCGCGATTGTCGTACGCGACCTTCCCTCTCCACGCGGCCGCGAACCCCCTTTGCGTCGTGCCTTGAGCGCGCGCTGCCGCTTGCCCTTCGCGTCGCCCAATCGCTACCCCTAACTGCCGCGCCTCTCCACGCCTCGCGCCAGTAGCCGCCGCAGTCGCCCATCACCATTGCGTCGCCCCACGCGTACGCGCGCCACCTCCAACCTTTTCTTACATGAGCCACCGCGATTCCAGGCGCTCGCGTCCCCATTTTTTTTTTTTTTTTTTTTTTTTTTTATTTATCAGATGCGTTTCGATTTTGAAGAGGGGGAAGAAGAATATGAAGCTCGGCATTGATTCATTTGCTTTCGCGATTTTTTTAGGTCGCCATTGTTTTTATTTGAAACGAAGATCTTTTTTTTTCTGAACGAGATGAAGGGGAAGATATTTAAAATCTAACGCAGTATGCTGGGCACGATTTATTTCGTGATTTATCGGCGTGATTTTAGGCGTAAGAAAGGGGATGCTGTTGTTTATTTTAATTTAAATTTAAATTTAAACTAAATTCGTTTCGATACAAATTTCAACGCGTTTACTTACCGTGTGTTCACATATTAACTCTGAAAAATACGAAATTTGAAATCCGACAATAATTCAATATTACGGACCCAATGGAACTGGTTTCGTCGAATTCCGAGACTGTGCCTCGGACGACTATTTTAAATATCAATTCGAACGATTGAATTCCAAAACTGAGCAACTCACTCCCAAATTAAATTCTGAAGCTTCTAAAATCTTCAATATTATCAATATGAATTTTACAAGCCTTTGAAATATTTTTAATCAGCTTAAAATTGAAGATTCAAATTTTTATTCAACTTAAATAGATTAAATTCTATACTTAAATCGCTAAATTTATTCAGAAAATTTGAAATTCAATTCAAACCATCATTCAAATATTTTAAAATAAATTAAATATTCTCAAATTGAATTGTTAAAAATTCTGGGTCGTTACAAGTTAGGTTAGCAGGTCATTCTGGAAATTCAAGAGTTGCTGTGGAGATCAGGAGTTGAAGCTGGATGACGAGACGTATCTCTTTACTATGTAGTGTCCGTTGCGTATGGTTAGTGCAAATCAGTTTTTATATAGTCAAGTTATAATAACTGTCAGTGATGTATGATGCTGTTGTAAACTCTGATGTTGTATTGTATTAACTGAGATGATTCTTTGATTTAAAGATTATTTATTTATCTATTATATATTGTTCCACTGCGAAATGTGAAATTCTGTTTATTGTTTTCTGTTCTTCTTCTATCTTCTTCTTCTTAAACCCTAACGGTTCGGTTTTCCGGCATTCAATTGCGCGACATTTGATACAGTGGACGTATAAATGTCGACTTTCGGGCATCGTAAAATCAGGTCGTTGGTTTATATGTAATAAATGATTTACTTAAAATAAACTATTTAAATTAATTACTTAATATTAAATGATTAATCAAGGATTAATTTATTTAGATAATAAATTAAGAAAATAATTAATTAATTAGAGTAATTAAGATTTAATTAATGAGCAATTAAAGATGAATTAATTAGAGTAATCAATTTATGAATGATTAAATTATGAAGATGACTAAAGATTTAATTAATTTTTTTACTAGGGATAATTAATCATTAATTAAAGATAATTAATACAAAAATTAAATCAAATTATGTGATTAATTAGTTTAAATCACACAATTGATTCATCTTAGTTGGACATGATCGATAACTATTGTATGATGTGTATTGATTGACATCTCTGATTTTATTGTGAAGCTATGTTATCTATGATGAATATACTCCTATGTGAATATGAAACCTCTTTAGCCCGTAAAACGGCACTTGAGTTTCGATGTTGCAGGGAGTCGGAAGGATTTTCTTCAAATATAAGAAGTTAGTTAATTATTTATTTAATTAATTTTAAATATTTAGTTAATTGTTTATTTAATTTTAAATAATCACTTAATTATGAATTAATTAAGTGTAATTACTTAATGAAGTAATTAATGATGAATTATTGAATGTAATTAAGAACGGTAATTACTTATGGAAGTAATTAATGGAAATTACTAATGAGAGTAATTAAAGTGGAAGTGATTATTGTATAATCACTTGATGTTATTAATTAAGGAATTAATTAATACGATTGTTTTGAAGTTAATTAATTATGGAGTAATTAATTAATTAATTAAGAATTAAGAATTATTTAATGATGGAATTAATTACTTGTTAAGGTAATTAAGAGAGTAATCAAGGTTTACTAATGAAGTAATTACTAGATAATTACTTAAGTAATTAAGGGTTAATTACTTAGTTAATTTTAGTTAATTAATTAATGTGATTAATTAATTAATAAATGGTATTAATTTAAGATTAATTACTAAGTGTAATTAATTAAAAATGAAACTAATTAATAAAGTAATTAATTAAGGATTATTTATTAATTGATTAATGATTACTTAATGAAGTAACAAAGATTAATTAATCAGATTAATTAATCTAGGATTAATATAATTAATTAAGATGTTAATTAATTAAGATAAGTAATTACAAGTTGTTAATTACTGTTTATAATTAATTAAGACTAATTAATTAGACGATTAATTAAAAGTTAATTATTTAATTAATTAAAGGAATTATTAATTAATAAGGATCATTAGTTAATTAATGATATTAATCAAGGTTGATTAATAAAGTTGTAACAACCCGCATATTTTACGATTGAATATTTAAATATTTTATTTTAATATTTTATCGTTAGTCGGATTTTAGTCCGAAAAGTTACTTTTTGCATACGGTCGAATTAGGACTCAGGACCACTTCCATTAGGTCCAAAACACCGTTTGCGATCTTTTTAAGTATAAACTTTGATATGTTTGGAGTTAGTGGAATTTTGCCACTTTTTCACTTTGGGCTTTGGGTTTGGTTTAGCCCATTAGCCTAAACTATTAACTCTAGCTCAACCCACTCTTCCCTTCATAACTTCACTTTCATTTCCTAACACTCAAGCTTCATCAAAAATGGAGGGAGGAATGGGAAATTAAAACTCAAAGCCCTAGTTCATTTGCAAATCCAACATCTAACTCCAAATTCAAAGAGAAGCCATTGATTCAAGCTTCTTGTGTTGAGATTGAAGTGTGGTTGATTCTTCCTTTGCTTTCAAGCTTGTTCTTCATTGATTTTGTGTAAAGGTGAGATTTTTATCCCACATCTTTGTCTATAACTATCTTTGATTGTTGGGTATGAATTCCCATCACTTATTCAAATGCTTTTGCTTTTGGTTTGGATTGAATTGGTGAAAATCCCAATTTTTAGTGTTTTGGGTTCAAATCTTTAAAAATCCTAACTTTAATGATTGAACACGTTTTTGGTGATGCATCGAGGAGCCAATATAACCCTCTAGCGTCCGTGCTCGATTGGTTGCAAATTGAGTGAGTTTTGCACTTCAATCCCCTAGGTCGTTCAGCCTGCACAATTCGAGTTGCTCGGCCTGCAGTTAGGTCGGCCTGCCTTAGGTCGCAACCCATAGGTGGCTCGTCTTGTGTTAGGTCGTTCCATGACTTAGGTTGCGCCATGCTAGGTCGTTCCCACTTAAGTCGCTTGGCCTTCTCATATACCTTAGGTCGCTCGGCCTGTTAGGTCGTTCCATCTTAAGTCGCTCGGCTTGCCCCTGTGCCTTAGGTCACGCTATACCTTAGGTCGCTCGGCCTATTCTTACCCCTTAGGTCGCGCCATACCATAAGTCGCAACCTCTTAACAACTTAGGTCATGCCATGTTTGGTCACGCCATACTTAGGCCGTTCCACTCCCTAGGCCGCCTTGCACTTAGGTCGCAACCATATAGGTCGCTTGGCCTGCTGTCTCGCACCAATTTAGGTCGCTCCATGCTATAGGTCGCGCCGTGTTAAGTTTCCCTGTTAGGCCGCATGCTACTTCTTAAGTCGCTGATCTCTTGGGTCGTATGCTGTGGAGTCGCATGCGTTGAGCTGCTGATTTCTTGTTTTGACTTACGTTAAGTCATAAGTCGTGGCTGTTAAGTCGCAAGGGTATTTCCACTTTGATGGATTTGTAATCGAATTCTTTGGATTTTATTCACGTCTTCGAATGTGAATTTTTTTGATTTATTGTTTCTACAATCATTATTGTGATTTGTCATTTTATCTCACTCTTACGAGAAATCTAATTAAACTGCTTAGGCCTCCCCCTTTTTTTTGATTTCTAGATTACCATTGATGATTTCTGGAACTTGAGTTTCACCAATTTTCGTGATTTACATTGAAATGTCTTATCAATATTTGTGCATTGGTGAATTTGTGTGTCATTAACTTTGTGATTGACATTGATATAATTGTCAATATTTATGTTTTGGTGAATAAAAATAAAGAGTATGACATTCTTTTTGATCTTTGAGAAGATTCTTGTGATATTGATTAATCCCTAGTTGATTTTCAATTGCTTACTTATCACAGTATGGCTTTATGGTTATCATATGTTTATGTCATATCTCTTATTCTATATCATTCTATCTTATATTTATAGCTAGACTGATCCGTTTATTATTTTCTTATTAAATAATACTCGGGTCAGACCGATATGTTATAGGTGCTTCTGCTTGACTTCACATCTGGGATTATCACCTGACTTTTGGCTAACTACTTAGATTAGTAGTTTTTGTTGTATACATTTGAGATATAGACTCATTGATGTATCCATATTCTTTTGTCTAGCACTCGTAGCTATTCTTTTGTGGTATTGTGGATCTTGTTTGATTACTACTCTAATGAACACTTTCATGTGTTATATATTCATATCTATTTCCGCTTTTGTGATATGGATATCTGTGACTGATTTGTGTTATGTTTATTTCTATGTTTGTTTTCGAAGAATTTATATAGCCACTGTGTAGTAGCTTTGAGTTTGTATCGGTATGTCGGATTCCCTCTTGAGGAGAAAATGCATGTTATACTATCTGACATATCGGTGCTTGCACTAAGCAATTACATGGATGGTCGCTCCTCAACAGCCTTATTCTCCGCGCTAGTTGACGGCATTATCCCGTAGTATCCTTGGCTAGAGTGGATATGGAGGTGGGGCGTCACAGCTTGGTATCAGAGCCAATCTTCGGAACAATGTAGAATAATCTGGCAAGGATCATCGTCCTAAGTCCATCTTAGGAGTCGTGCTTTAGGATTTAATTCGAGTCTTCGTATCGATTATCCTATTTTCTTTATGATTCCTTGTTTATCTATCAAGACTGCTTGATATTCATTTGGTGAATAACCTTATGCTTCTTCTTTCTTTCTTTCTAATGGAAGAGAAATGGTTAGACCTGGCTGTCCCAATGCCGGTTAATCTAGTGCTACTCCCCAAGATGGAGTATTTATGTCTGCCTAGCAGCTTCTTGATCTAGTAAGGAATGCTCAGGCAGTCGGTTCAAATCCGGAGTCTACTCACCCTAAGTCTGGATTTGCACGTTTGTGCAGTGATTATACCAATTTGGGTGGGAAGCCATTCAAAGGTTCTGAAATAATTATTGAAGTCCAGGCTTGGCTGAGAACGTGCGATCAAATCTTTTCGCGCATAAATCTTATTGATCTTCACCGTGTTCAGGTGGCCTCTAGTATGCTCCAAGAAAGAGCATTATATTGGTATGAACTTTTGATTTCTAAAACAAATGAATCAGATCTTACTTGGGAGAAATTCCGGGAACGCTTCGAATTAAAATTTATGCCAGAAGCTGAGAAGGTGACTTTGGCTCACCGTTTCATTGACCTTGTTCAAGGTGAATCCTCTGTGGCAGACTATGTCGCATCATTCGAGTCACGTTCTAAATACGGGGTCGAATATATAAACACCCCATTGAAGAAGAACCAAAGATTTGTCTATGGCTTAAAAAAAATCTTAAGAAGCCATTACTTCTAAAATTAGAAGTTTCTTTTGATCAACTCATTGATATCGCTCTTCGTCTTGAAGAGGCTGATAGAGAAAGTGATGTTGAGGTTGGGAGTGCTAAACCGAACTTCACCAACAAGAAAAGGCCTAATGAGTTTAGAGGTCCTTATCCCAATAAGAAAGGGAAGCAAGCCTCTCCGGCAACCAAGACTTCTACCACAAGTGGTGGGCAATGCTACAACTGTGGTTCTAAGGACCATTATGCGAACCGGTGTTCAAAACCTCATACTTGTCGCTATTTTAAAAGCCCGGATCATTATTTATCTTCTTGTCCCAAACTTCAAGGCAAGAGGGAGGGAAAGCTTAATGTTGCTTAAGCCTCTGGCAACACATCTCGTGGTAAGGGTATTTCTTATTCTATCCTTGATGGCATTATTTTATTTCGTGATCATCCTATTCGAGTTCTTTTTGATACGGGTGCGTCCCACTCTTTTATTTCAAAAGAACTTGTTGATACTTTTTCTTTGGATGTTTTGTGTTTAATGACTTCTTTGAGAATTGAGAATCCGGTTGGTGGATCCGCAACAATCAGTTTATTGTGTAAAGATGTCGAGATTATTTTGTGTGATTTTTCTTTTTGAGCCGATTTGCATGTTATGCGCTACTTAGGCTTGGGAATGATTTTTGGAATGGATTGGCTTAACCGCTATGAAGCCCAAATCCTATGTCTTGAGCGGACTATTCATCTTCGATATCCTCAATCTGTTAAGCAGATTTCTATTAACCTTAAAGATTTGGATTCCATCTTGGTTGCATCTTTATATTCTTTAAATCCTCATGATGACGATAATGATGATGAGGAAGATATTATTTCTCTTATTCACGTTGTTCATGAATTTTCCGACATATTTGAGCCCGTTTTAGGATTACCACCTAAGTGAGCAATTGTGTTCAAGATTAATCTCATCCCTGAAGCTCAACCTATTACTCATCCTCCTTATCGTATGTCCAATAAGGAAAATGAGGAGATGCGCAAACAATTATCTGAATTGGAGGCGAAGCAATTTATTCGCTCTAGTTCCTCGCCTTGGGAGCTTCGGCTATTTTTGTGAAGAAATCTGGTGGTACACTTAGGCTTTGTGTTGACTACCGCAAGCTTAATGATCTCACTATCAAAAATAATTATCCTTTACCTCGGATTGATGATCTATTCGATCAGCTTAGTGGTGCTAGAGTCTTTTCACAGCTAGACTTAGCTACTGGTTTCATCAGCTTCGTATTTCAGAGGATAGCATTCCTTTGACATCGTTCCGTACTCGCTATGGATCTTATGAATGGCTTGTTATTCCATTTGGTTTAACGAATGCTCTGGCTTATTTCGTTGAACTTATGAATCGAGTTTTCAAAGATTTCCTCGATCGAGTCATTCTCATCTTTATAGATGATATTCTCGTGTATTCTAAAACCGAGGAAGATCATGAAAAGCATCTTCGAATTGTATTGGAAATTCTTAGGAGCAATCAATTAAAAGCAAAATTTTCTAAATGCCACTTTTGGCAATCTCGTGTTAATTTTCTCGGTCATATTATTTCCGAATCTGGAATTTCCGTGGATCCTTCAAAGATCGAAGCGATTCAAAACTGGAAGAGACCGGAGAGTGTGACGGAAATTCGTAGTTTTCTCGGATTGACGGGCTATTACCATCGTTTTATAAAAGAATTTTCAAAAATTTCCGTGCCTCTTACTAGTTTGACAAAGAAGGGAGTTAAATACTTTTGGTCGGACAAATGTGAAGCTTCTTTCCAGAAATTAAAAGAACTCCTTTCCGAAGCTCCTATTCTTGTTATTCCCGAGGGGAATCAAGATTTTATTGTTTATACCGATGCTAGTCGCATTGGTTTAGGTGTCGTTCTTATGCAAAGAGAACGTGTTATTGTTTATGCTTCTAGGCAATTGAAGCCAGCCGAGACTAGATATGCCACTCACGATGTAGAGCTTGCGACTATTGTTTCGCTCTTAAAATTTGGCGTCATTATCTTTTGGGAGAAAAATTTATTCTTTACACCGATCATGAATCTTTTAAGTATCTATTTTCTCAAAAGGAACTTAATTTGCATCAACAATGTTGGCTCGAATTCCTTGCATCTTATGATCTTGATATTCTTTATACTCTCGCAAAGGGAAATCGTGTTGCCGATGCAATTAGTCGCAAGCAACAAGCTGTTGTTTCTATGATGATATCTGAATGGAATGATCTCAGAATTCTATCCATTTGTGAGATTCAAGATCGTGTTTCCGATTTATGTTCATCTCTTGTTTTATGTAGCCTTGAGGCTCATCCTTCTCTTTTAGACCGCACTCTTGAAGCTCAAAGGCTTGATCCCGAATTGGCTCTTCTTGGCTAAAATTCTAAGGATAAAATTAATATTGAAGGTTTGAATGACTTTGATATTGATTCTCGTCGCGGTATTCGAAAATTTGGAAGACTTATCGTGCCAAAAATTAGAAATCTTCGTAAAGACATTTTAGAAGATTCTTATCGTTCTAAATTTACCATTCATCCCGGTAGTAGTAAAATGTACGCGGACATGAAGCGACTTTATTATTGGGAAGGAATGAAATCTGATATTGCTAATTTTGTTAAGTGTTGCATGACTTGCTAACTCATTAAGGCCGAGCATCAAAGGCCTGGTGGGTTATTGTAACCTTTAGAAATTCCAATTTGGAAGTGGGACCAAATTTCCATGGATTTTATAGATGGCCTTTCCCGTTCTTGTTCGGGTCATGATAGCTTATGGGTGATAGTCAATAGACTTACTAAATCCACCCATTTTATTCCCATTCGGTCCAATCGAACCGTACCTCTTTTGGCCAATCTCTTTATCGAAGAAATTGTTAAATTACATGGAGTTCCTACTTCTATTGTTAGTGATCGTGATCCATTGTTTACTAGTGGATTTTGGAAGAGTCTTTAAAAAGCCTTGGGAACGAAGCTTAATTTTAGCACCGCTTATCATCCTCAGTCAGATGGACAAACTGAGCGTGTGAATCAAACTCTTGAAGATCTTCTTCATGCATGTGTTCTTGATTTTGGTGGAAGTTGGAAAGATCATATTTCTCTTGTTGAGTTTTCCTATAATAATAGCTTCCAATCTAGTATTGGTACGGCATATGAAAGGCCATGCCGATCTCCTTTTTGTTGGCTTGAGGCCGGTGAGAAGTTGGTTCTAGGTCTAGATTTTATTCGTGATTCCATAGAGAAGATTGACCTTATTCGTCATAGGATGAAAGAAGCCCAGAGTAGACAAAAATCCTATGCTGATAACCGGAGAAGGAAATTAGAATTTTCTGTATGAGATCTTGTGTTTATTCGTGTTTCACCTATGAAGGGTGTTGTACGTTTCAGTCGATCGGGAAAGTTAGCACCTCGATATATTGGTCCATTGCCAATCACCGAACGTATTGGTTCCGTGGCTTATCGCCTTTTATTACCGGCTCTGTTTTCTGCTATTCATGACGTGTTTCACGTTTCTCAATTACTGAAATGCCTTCGAGATTCCGATTCTATTCTTGAGCCTGGTGTTGTGGAAGAAATTGAAGTTTCGCCTAATTTAACTTATGAGCAACATCCTATTCGTATTATTGCTTCGGAGGTCAAGCGACTTCGAAATAAAGATGTCCCGCTTGTTAAAGTTCAATGGTCCTCAAATCCTAAGGATTGCTCTTGGGAATCTAGAGAGTTCATCGAGCGAACACATCCGGACTTACTTTCCCATGCTCCTTGAGGTGAATTTCTTATTTCAAATTTCTTTTGTGTTGATATGCTTTCATGGTTGTTACCTTATATTTTCTTCTTAAATATTGCGAGGACGCAATTTCTTTAAGGAGGGGAGTCTGTAACAACCCGCATATTTTACGATCGAATATTTAAATATTTTATTTTAATATTTTATCGTTAGTCGGATTTTAGTCCGAAAAATTACTTTTTGCATACGGTCGAATTAGGACTCGGGACCACTTCCATTAGGTCCAAAACACCATTTGCGATCTTTTTAAGTATAAACTTTGATATGTTTGGAGTTAGTGGAATTTTTCCACTTTTTCACTTTGGGCTTTGGGTTTGGTTTAGCCCATTAGCCTAAACCATTAACTCTAGCTCAACCCCCTCTTCCCTTCATAACTTCACTTTCATTTCCTAACACTCAAGCTTCTTCAAAAATGGAGGGAGGAATGGGAAATTAAAAATCGAAGCCCTAGTTCATTTGCAAATCCAACATCTAACTCCAAATTCAAAGAGAAGCCATTGATTCAAGCTTCATGTGTTGAGATTGAAGTGTGGTTGATTCTTCCTTTGCTTTCAAGCTTCTTCTTCATTGATTTTGTGTAAAGGTGAGATTTTTATCTCACATCTTTGTCTATAACTATCTTTGATTGTTGGGTATGAATTCCTAGCACTTATTCATATACTTTTGCTTTTGGTTTGGATTGAATTGGTGAAAATCCCAATTTTTAGTGTTTTGGGTTCAAATCTTTAAAATTCCTAACTTTAATGATTGAACACGGTTTTGGTGATGCATCGAGGAGCCAATAGGACCGGGTAGCCGATGGGCATAACCCCCTAGCGTCCGTGCTCGATTGGTTGCAAATTGAGAGAGTTTTGCACTTCAATCCCCTAGGTCGTTCGGCCTGCACAATTTGAATTGCTCGGCCTGCAGTTAGGTCGGCCTTCATTAGGTCGCAACTCATAGGTCGCTCGTCTTGTGTTAGGCCGTTCCATTACTTAGGCCGTGTCATGCTAGGTCGTCCCCACTTAAGTCGCTCGACCTTCTCATATACCTTAGGTCGCTCGGCCTTTTAGGTCGTTCTATCTTAAGTCGCACGACTTTCCCCTGTGCCTTAGGTCGCGCTATACCTTAGGTCGCTCGGCCTGTTAGGTCGTTCCATCTTAAGTCGCTCGGCCTATTCTTACCCCTTAGGTCGCGCCATGTCATAAGTAGCAACCTCTTAACAACTTAGGTTGCGCCATGTTTGGTCGCTCCATACTTAGGCCGTTTCACTCCTTAGGTCGCCTTGCACTTAGGTCGCAACCATATAGGTCGCTTGGCCTGCTGTCTCGCACCAATTTAGGTTGCTCCATGCTATAGGTCGCGCCATGCTATAGGTCATGCCGTGTTAAGTTGCCCTGTTAGGCCGCATGCTACTTCTTAAGTCGCTGATCTCTTGGGTCGTATGCCGTGGAGTCGCATGCGTGGAGCTGCTGATTTCTTGTGTTGACTTACGTTAAGTCGTAAGTCGTGGCTGTTAAGTCGCAAGGGTATTTCCACTTTGTTGGATTTGTAATCGAATTCTTTGGATTTTATTCACGTCTTCGAATGTGAATTTTTGTGATTTATTGTTTCTATAATCATTTTTGTGATTTGTCACTTTATCTCACTCGTACGAGAAATCTAACTAAACGGCTTAGTAAAACAAATGGTATGAGACGTTTGCATTTACTTCGCTGGTTAATTCTTGGACTTGTTCAATTGAATCTCTTGTGACAATTTTCGAGTGGAGATCTACAATTTGTTCGTAAATATTTTGGTTAAGCTAGTGGTTATGGGACATGAAGCTAAGCTTATATATTTACTAGCTTACTGTAGTTGACACTTCTTGATGATTGTTGATGATCATTTTTGTGATTTAGACTAGCAAATGTGCGATGTCTCTTTGTTTACGAGGGAGACTAAACCCCGTTTCTGTGGAGCTTCGGCTCAATTTGGTGGGGTAGCGACCCATGGTCTTTGGGCCATTTTGTGGAGCTCCGGCTCAAAACTTATGGTTAGCAACCATGGAATAGAGTTCCATTTTATGATACACGTGTTGGTGAGTTTTCATACTCCCGTTTTGTGATAGGCCTCCCTTTTTTTTGTGATTTCTGGATTTCCATTGATGATTTCTAGAACTTGTGTTTTACCAATTTTCATGATTTACATTGATATGTCTTATCAATATTTGTGCATTGGTGAATTTGTGTGTCATTAACTTTTGTGATTGACATTGATATAATTGTCAATATTTATGTTTTGGTGAATAAAAATAAAGAGTATGTCATTATTTTTTATCTTTGAGAAGATTATTGTGATTTTTATTAATCCCTAGTTGATTTTCAATTGCATACTTATCACAGTATGGCTTTATGGTTATCATATGTTTATGTCATATCTCTTATTCTATATCATTTTATGTGATATTTGTAGCTAGACTGATCCGTTTATTATTTTCTTATTAAATAATACTCGGGTCGGAACGAGATGTTACAGGTGCTTCTGCTTGACTTCACATCTAGGATTATCACCCTGACTTTTGGCTAACTACTTAGATTAGTAGTTTTTGTTGTATACATTTGAGATATAGACTCATTGATGTATCCATATTATTTTTTCTAGCACTTGTAGCTATTCTTTTGTGGTATTGTGGATCTTGTTTGACTACTACTCTGATGAACACTTTCTTGTGTTATATATTCATATCTATTTCCGCCTTTCTGATATGGATATCTGTGACTGATTTGTGTTATGTTTATTTCTATGTTTGTTTTCGAAGAATTTATATAGCCACTGTGTAATAGCTTTGAGTTTGTATCGTATGTCAGATTCCCTCTTGAAGAGAAAATGCATGTTATACTATCTGACATATGGTGCTCGCACTAAGCAATTACACGGATGGTCGCTCCTCAATAGCCTTATTCTCCGCGCTAGTTGACGGCATTACCCCGTAGTGTCCTTGGTTAGAGTGGGTATAGAGGTGGGGCGTCACAAAAGTGATTAATTTAAGTGTGATTAATTAATTGTAATTAATTAAGGTTTATGTAATAAATTATAGTTAATTAATTAATAGAAATAAATAAAGGATCATTAATTATTGTAATTAATGATAGTAATTAAAGGTTAATTACTGAATATGGTTAAGGATAATTACTTGAATGTAATTAAAGTATAATTAATCAAGGAAGATTAATTAAGGAAGATCATTAAGAGATGATTAATTTATTTATTTAGAATAAATAAATGAAGAAGGATTTAGATAATCTAATTGATTTAGAGTAAATCAATTCTGCTTTTGGATGATTGGTTAATATTGATTGATTAGCATTGATTGATTGATATTGGGTACTTGGTTGATACTGGATGATTTGGATATCTATGGTATGTGATATGCTACTTTGTGAGATGAATGTTTGATGTGAATTATCTATTGTAATAATGTGATTCATCTATCTGTTTATATCATCCTGAATATAAGTTTAATTGTTTAAAATACTTAAACAACTTGGACATTAAAATGGCGTTTGGATTCGGTGAGACCGGGATCGGGTTTCCATATTTGGATAATCCAAAAGCCACATCGATCCAAATTAAATGTTAGGTCGTGATTCCAAGTGAAGCTTTGTGAAGACTAGAGGTGTAAGAACTATCCGTCAGTATAACTATGGGGGTGATTCCGTGATGAGTTTGACGGAGATAGTACTTACAGGTTCGAGATGGTGATTTAGAGTGCGAGGGCTATGGTCATTGACTCTGAGGATGATTCCAAAATGAGTGCAACGAGATAGTGCCTTCGGTTTCGTTCGAACCCGAAACGAACTTGTATGGATTGAATGCTTTCAGAGCATCGTCAGGTGGACGATGAGCTTTCTAAGATAGATGTGTTCTATAAAGGTAATCGCAGCCTCAAGCGTCATCAACTGGGAATGGCTAAAACAGGGGAGGTGCAGCAAGGCTAGGTGGGTAGCACCCATTTCAGGGTGAGGTCATTCCTGTCTAGATGTCCCTTTATTTCGGCTTTGTGGGTGGTTGGTCGCGCCAACCACAGGGTAATCTTACTCGAAACTGTTCAGTAAGGAATGGTTCTGGCTTTGTGATGCAGGGGATTGGGCGTAATCCTCGGTACTGTGATCTAGGCCACGTACTATGACGGGCGGTACCCCGATAGCCCTGCCATTGATGGAAACCCATTCTTCCTACGAGACCCTACAGTTTTGTTTGTATTACCCACTTTTATGGCTAGTAGCTAGAATTTAATCATGTAACAATTTCGGCTATTTCTTATTTACTTGAAAACCCTACACACTATTATAACATCACTGGATTTCCTATCAAATGTTTTGGTTAGCGTAAGGTAAAAACTTTTCCATGTTTATGTGTGGGAAGTCTTATGTGATACCTTTTCTTTTCAAAGGATTTTCTAAAGTTACGCAATTTTAACCGTTTACTCGCACCAGACCCCTGTCTGACCTGATTGTTTATTTTCTGTTTTATTAAACTCTTGGGTACACATATTATGTATGAGTAGTCAAGTGATTCAGGTTTGCTTGACAAATTCTGGAGGAGATATGGAGCAGGAGGCTTCCACGTGTAGATATATTCGTTCTGCTGTGTTTGAAATGGTATCTATATCTTGTGTATCTTGAGTTGTATAGTTAGACAGATGTTTATAACTGTTCAATATGTGTTGTATAAGTTGTTACTCTGATGTATGATACTATGTAATATTTTATGTGATATATTATATTTCATTCGTTCTGCTGTGAGTTATCTGATGTTGTTGTGTTTCTTCTTTCTCTTTCTTTTCTTCTTCTATCCCTTTCTTTCTTAATTAGTGATGCGACTTTCTGGTGTTAGAAAGTTGGGTCGCTACAGTTGGTTTCAGAGCATTAGGTTGAGTGAATACCTAGGCTCTGGAGTAGTGTCTTTCTTGAGAGAGCGTACATGTAATTTTTATATATAACTATATATATATATATATATATATATATATATATATATATATATATATATATGTCTACCTGATCTGTTGGGTTATCTGTTCGTATTTTCCAGCATAAATTTTAGAGATAAATGGAGTTGTGGGGTGTGTGTGTGTGTAACACGACTACCAATAATGGAAGAGGTCCATGTGTTTGAGATTGGAAGTATTTGTCGAGACTGTAGACTTAATACCGTCTCGAGTGAGATTTGTAGCTTGGAGTAAGGATTACTCTGATATCCGAAGGAAATCTTTTTAAAAGATTCGGAGTCCATCGTTGAAGTGTAAGTTTGGATCTGTCGGTAGTGCAGAAGTAAGTTATGATATGTTGATAACTGCGTGATGAGATGCAGTATCCATGGATATTTCAGAAGATGTTTTCTCTTGAAGCAGTTTTAGAAGTAGTTAAGAAGCAGTCTTTACCTTCCGTAGGGAAGATTCGTCTGTGTAGAAGTTATATGGATCTTTAGCATGGAGGTTGGCTGTTTTGGAATATGAGACTAAGGTCTATGAGTTATTTCGCTTCGGCATGGTCTCATTTGTCATTGCTTAAGGAGAGCGAGATGTTGATGTTTGGTTTGGAGCCCAAATTTCTTGAGAGGTTATCTGCCATCTCGTAGGTCTATAGTGTGGTTTGTTGATAATTTTGGTTTTCGAGGAACCTTTGGATTGGAAGTCTTTGGTTAGCTGTGGTACCAGTGCAACTCGAAGTGTTCGATGTGCTGACAAGAAGGTCTTTTAGCTTTGCAGTATCATCGAGGTAGAGTTTGGAAGCAGCAGTGTGGCCGTTTCTCCGATGGTTCAGGTATCTTTGTGGTTCTTCTTTGAGCAGTCTGGGCAGATGGTGAAGTTTTCTTGAAGGGTTAACCTTGTTTGGAGAAGCTTAAGGATGTTCTAATTGGTAAAGAGAGGACAGTTTCTTTGGAATCCGAACTAGGTAGGATCGCAAAAGTGACTTGCGATTAGTTTGGGAATTTTTCTTGGGCAATCTTTTGTTTGAGACTGAGAATTCTCATATGGAAGTAGGAGCTACTGATGTAATCAGAAGGTTGTCTGCATCTGGAGTTAAGTTCCATATTGTTTTGGTTCCAGAAGCGATTTTGGTAGTTAGCCTAGTAGTAGAGTTGGTGTAGCAGCTCAGAAATTTTTTGGAATTTGGATTAGTCAGATCTAGTCTTTGAGTTAGATTCTACTATAAGGCGATGTGACCGAGTCAGATGGGTCACTAAGATTTTATGGATTTGATGAACAATGTTTCCGGATATATTGGATAAGTTTGTACTTGTGTCCATCAACAGTATTCTCATTTATTTCAGAATTAGAGTTGTGCAACGGTAGCGAGGTAGCAGCTGTGCAAGGAAGGAAGCAAGTTCAGTTTGCTATTGTTTGGGAAGTAGAGCTTGTGTTCTGGTTTTCGATGGATCTTGGAAGACCTTTCTGCTGGATAAGATAACAGAAACTGGTTTGCTTTGGTCTAGTTGTTTCTGGAAGCATCAGCATAGGTTGAACTGATCAGGAAGAAGATGGCAGCCTAGGATTGTCTGTTGGGTTTTGCAGATATGAGATAAGGAGTTTGGAATTCGAAGTTGGAGACTTCATTGCTGTTAAGATTTCTCTTCTTAAGAGAGAAGTAATTGGTAAGATTGGATGTTCTGAGGCATTTGGGATTTCTTATCTATATTTTTGATAGGATAGATTGGATTGCCAGTTTGGATAGTTGGAATTCATTGTATTTCACGTATCTCTGAGGGAGTACGCGTATGATTCATCGTTGGTTGTGGAATCTGCAGTTCAGTTGGATTTGGAAGTTGTGCTAGACTTGAGTACAGTTTGATGTTCTGTTCAGATTGATGGATCTAGAGATGAGAGGAACTCTGGATTTTGGTGCTATGGTTAGTTGAGCTTCTGTAGAGCGAGTCTCCCGGTGATTTATTCTTGGGAAACTCTAGATAGGGTTAGTGAGATTTATTCTGATTTGTGTCAGGATAATTAGTTAGGTATGTTTGTTTGATTGATTGCTATGGTTGATAGTAACTGGATGATAGGAATGCTTTGCTAATTGAAAATTAAAATCTTTGCTGGGTTATTAAATTACCTTTTCTTTTAAATTTTGGGGACGAAATTCTTTTAAGGGGGGAAGAATGTGACGACCCGGAATTTTAGGCAATATCAATTTAATAATCCGTATTAATAATAAATTTTGTTTGATAATTTTTCTTTATAATTTTAATTTAAATTGATAAATTCAATCTTTTTAAAGGTTAAATTTTTTTTAATCTGGTAATATTGATATTTATCTTTCTAACAATTTAATATTGATAAGATTTATTTTTCAAAGCTAATAAAATTTTATTCTATTTATAATATGTATATTTGATATATGTTGTGAATAGAAATATCTTTTGTTTTAAATAAAGGTTGAATTTTCAAATTGTACTATATATATATATGTATATGTTATAATTTGGAATTGTCTTGAAATTTAATTTAATCTATTAATAATTTATATATGTATATTGAAATTTAAAGCTTGGTTTTAGAATTAATATTTTTCAAAAGTTAATTTAAGATTAGTTCAATTGTTTTCAAGGTATAAGATAATTGTTTATTTTTAATATGATTGTTTAAATAAAGTTTTGATTTGTTTTCTTTAAAGTGTTTAAATTTAAAATGGTTATAAATGTATATATATTAGTTTTAGATTTTTAAATCCATGTATAAGAATATATTTGTATTATAATTAGTTTTATAATATTTTCTTTAAAAAGTAAATTTATATTTTCATATGTAAGTATTTAGTTATTTAGTAAATTAAATTAGTAAGTTATATTATCATTTAAATTAAATAAAAATTTATTAAAAATACAGAAGTAACATGTGTAACTATCTTAAGTCATTCTAACAACACTTGTAAGGCAATTAAGATATATTTGTGACAAGTGGCCTTTATTTTTTCTTTATTTGAAATTTAAATATAAGAGGAATTTTTTCCTTTTTCAAATTTCCAAACCTTCACTTTCTTATCATTTCTTTTCTTTTTCTTTTCTTTCATTCTTTCAAATTAATGGCAACCAAAAAATCTTCCTTCAACCTGAAATTTATAACAAAATCAAACCTGAAAACTAAATCTGCAAAATGAAGCTTTTCACATCAAAAAACATGCAATTCAATTCTTCTGCAAATTCAAATGGAATGATTATCAATTCAGCAAGTTTTAATCAACAAATTGGAAGCATGCAGTAGGATTTCAGCAAAGTCAAAACATTTTTCTAGATTTATGTTCAGGCCTGGAAAATTAAAAAGAAAGAAAAAAAATCTGCTCTGCTTTGTTCTCTGCTCTGAAAATTAATAGTGAGTAAACATTTTTAAAAACAGTTTAATTCGTGACTATCTTTAACCATGTGTTGATCTGTGAATTGTTATTGATGTTGCATGAAAGCTTTCAGTTTTTATATAATTGAATTGGTATGAATATATGTGCGGAAGTGGGTCTGTGTGTAAAGCAATTCTATTCTGTGATGTTTCACAGGCCATGTTTGCTTTCAGAAATTCAAATCTCTAAATCAAATCAACATTAATCTTCAAAATATAAATGAAAGTTGTTTGTTATTGTATAAGGATGATTTTAAAAATGGAATTAGGATTTTTATTTGAGCAAAATATTTTTGAATGAAAATATACAGTAAGAATCAATTGCATGTCAAAATAAATACTCATAATTTTGTAATTTGATTCCAGGAATAGGTTAATATTTGGAAATGATGAATTTAGGTACCAAAATCATAATTTTTAGGTTAATAACCGTTGTGATTTTGTGAGATGAATGGAATTGGTACTTTCACCAAATCTCGACGAACGAAGTGATGGTAGGCCATGGGCTTTGGTCTTGAGGAGGATGATGGATCAGGGATCAGTGGAAAAATATTCGCTTGATTTATCATGCGACGTGATGGTTGGAATTGGGGGTACTAGGGTTTAGGATTGTGTTTTGATTGTCTTGGTTGCCGAGGCATTTACGACATGGACAAGGGTTTGGGTTTGATTGCATTTGAGGGAGAGGATGCTCGGGGACGAAGCGTTTTGATGGTGGGGTCGGCATGGTCTATCGGCGTCAGGATCGTCAGCGATTGGGGAGTTTTCTGTTTGAGTTGCGTTTCCAGATTTTGGCTTGGGTGCTCATTTTCGTTTTGGCGATGTTATTTTGGTTTTGGTTGGTCGAGAGGCTCGACGTGGTCGTTGGCGACTTGGAGATGGCCGGAGGAAGGTTCGGCGTCGTTTGGATCGCCGTGCAAGGTGCACATGTGAGTATCGTATCAGGTAGGAGAGACGAGTTAGGGAAGACGAGGTCGAATCGAGGTGCTCTCGTGTTATTCGTAGAGACGACTCGAAGCAGAGATGCCTGGGTTTTAACTCGGGGAAGGCTCGTGTGTTTGCCGAACTAGCCTCGGGTTTTTAGGTTGTTGTTTTTAGTTGTTCTATATAATGATTAAGTACAGATTCAACCTGTAGTTAGAAGTAAATATAGATCAAGTATTAAATTATAAAACAAGTTTATAAAGGAAACAATAAAAGTAAAACTTGTTCTTTGATGTAAAAGTAAATCAAACATTTAAAAGTGATAATTGAACTTATTTTCAAATTTAAATGTTTAAGATATTTGCTTTAGAAAATAATTATCTTAATTAAATTTTGAATTTCAATTTAAAAGAATGTTTTGAATTTAAATATTAATCAATTCAAGTAAATTTTAAAGTAATGTTTTAATAACAAAGTTTTCAAATTATTTTGAAATTAAATAAGTTTGAATTAGATAATCAAAGTGTTTTAAATTTCAAATTTGTTTCTAAATGTATTATTTTCAAATAAGGATAATGTTATAATTTTGTAAACCAATAGAATAATTTTTCTTTAAGTTATTAAGATTGGATTAATTGGTTTGCGGCTATGCGTGATTTAGCTAGCATATCATCTACATAGACTTCCATACATTTCCTAATATGATGCTTGAACTTGGTGTTCACTAGTTGTTGGTAAGTGGCCTCAGCATTCTTTAAGCCAATTGCATCACTTTGTAGCAATATAATCTCAGGTCAGTAGTGAAATTGGTGTTTTCCTGGTCAGGTTCGTGCATCATAATCTGGTTGGATCCCAAGTAAGCATCTATAAATGATAGCAATTCATGTCCAGCTCTCCCATCCACAAGCTGATCGATTTTAGTAGAGGATAGCTATCTTTTGGATACGCTATGTTTCAGTCCAAGTAGTCTATACAAGTTCGTCCATTGGACTTCTTAACCAAGACCAGGTTAGATACCAGTTCGAGGTAGGTTGTATCGCAGATAAAACCATTCTCCATTAGCTTATCCACTACTTCTCTTATTGCTTTAGATCATTCGTGTCCCAGGCTATGCCTCTCCTACTTTACTGATGTATGCTTGAATCCAATGTTAACTGCATGGCATGTAATCTCCATGGAACCCCTCACATATCATAATGTGTTTAAGCGAATATGTCCAGGTTGGCATGAAGAAATTTAATGAGTTTCAATCGCATCTTGCTTCCAAGATGTGATTCAATTTTCAAGGCTCATGTTAGGTCATCCATATTGACTGGGACAGACACCATCAATTCTACCGGTACTGCGCAATCCTCCTTTGGACTCTTCTTTCTAGGTCTAGAGACTTGTTGAATCGGCTACGATCCCCAAGCCTAAGGCGGCTTTGTAGTTGCTATTCGGTAGGTTCACGAATGTGGAGAGTTCTCCCTACATTCCTCCCTTTTTATTTTCTTCTAAACTTGCATAGTTCAGCAATATAGCATTCTTTAGAAGCACTATGGTCTTCTTTGATCATCCCAATTCCATTCTCTATCAAAAATTTCATGGTTAGACGCTATTGAGCTAAGGCAACCTTGAAATCTGCCAAGGCCATCCCAAGAAAACATTATAGGCGGATATTTCATCTACAATCACATAGGTCTGGACAAGGATGACTCTTCGGTCGCCTTTTCCAAGTTCAATGGGTAAATCAATTATTTCGATAGGTTATCTTGGTTCCTTAGTGAATCCCTGGATCTTTGTTTGGCAAGCGGATATGTCCTACATACTGTTCTTCATTTGATCAAACGTGTGTTTGAACAGGATATTCACAGAGCTACCATTGTCCACCACTACTCACCACACCATGGCTCATCTTATTCCTACCATCACGACCATGGGGTCATGGTTTGAGCTTATATTCCTTCAACGTCTTGATTCTGGAATACTATGTCATCGTTCAAGGTTCTCTGCTACTTAGCAGAAGTTCCATCTTCTATCGCGAAGCATGAATCTTTCGAAGCGTGTCTTAATAAGCCTGCATATCACTCCATTTCTCCCCCAACTCTTATGTGTGGGATAAGGTCCTTCGAATATTGTTTCGATAATGAGTCTTTGGTCAGTCTGTCTAGATCCCTCTTTGCTGATTCCAACTTGGTTTCCCCGGTCTCTAAAAGCTTGGAGTGCTACAGGCTAGTCAGGATTTTGTGGTTTCCTCACATATTATTGAATATTTTTTTCCCGAATCAGTTCTCCAATCAGGTTCTTGAAGTGATGGCACTCATTCATGTTGTGACCATGCGTTTTGTGGAAGTAGCGGTACTTTTCAGAATGCTTTTGCTATTCGATCGCTTCCGTTTCAGGTGGCTTCTTGTACTACTATGTCCCTTGTGCCGCAAGTAGATGTTCTCTAGAGTATCATTGAGCAGGTTGTAGTCTTCGGTCCTCAAGCCTTTAAGTCGCTTGTTACTTCCTTTTTTCTTGTTTGAATTCTAGTTCTTTCTTTTCTAATTCTCATCCTTTCCCGTGTTTCCTACAGTAGTCCCGGAGGTATTTTTGTCTAGGTTCCCCACCATACCACTTTTCCCAACATTGGTTGGTTATAGGTTAGCAGGTTTTTCTTCTAGCTCCTCTGCCTCTTCTAAAATCAAGTACTAGCTTTCCTTTTGGTTAAAGTCCTTCCTAGTGGTAGGTTGTTACATTATGATCCCTTTTTTTAATTTAGTGCTGGGATAAATAACACGAACTGGGGTCACGAAGACCATATCTTCATTTCGGTTACTTACTTCAGCCATCACTGTGTTGAACCGACTCATAAAAGATTTCAAAGTATCATTTCGCCCCTTGAATAGGTCAGATAAGGGCACCACAACTTTTGGTTGTGCCGTATGAAGCATAAATTGATCAAGGTATTTTATTGCTAATTCATTGAAAGTGGAGATTGATCTACGTGGAAGACTGGTGAACCACATGGAAGCGATGCTCTCTAGGAAAATTGGAAAACACCTATATCAAACATTATTTGAAGCATTTGCTCCATCCACATACCAACCATACTTGTACAAGTGAGGTTTTGGGTCTCTAGTTCCATCATAAGACAGAATAGTTGGTATAGTGAATGTTTCAAGGTACCATTCACTCAGAATGTCATCGGTGAAGGGAGTTCAGCTTGGTGCGGATACCATTCATCGTCTCTTCTATACTTACTTTGGTCCATTAGGCGCTTGATCATGTCCACAATATATGCCTTGGATGTACGGTAGCATGCGGGTTGGCTATCAATGATTACACAAAGTATTTGATTTTGCAAATGATCATGATAAGTAGGCTAAAGCCTAGGCTCTCCTATCTTCAGGAGAGCCACTCTCTTGGAGTTCTGTTAGCTTGCGGTTGGTTGGGTAGGGGAATATTGGATCTCCCTGTCGCTATTGAGTGCATTAGTGTTTAGTTCATAGGTGCTTACATTTGCTTCTGTAGTGACTCCTACGGCTCCACCTACTACTCCTTTTTGTTGTCTTTTATTACTCCTATTTAGGCTAAAAACCAAAGAATTTTCCTGCTCCATGGCAACTGCGGGCTCTAGCATGGTTGTTGGAATGGCAAGTGATTGCAAGGTTAGGAGGGCATTTAATTTGTCCACAAGAGCATTTTAGCTATTTTCCATCTTTTGATTGGTTTCATCAACTATCTTATTTAGTTCGCTTCTTGTAATAACTTCATACTGGATAAAAGATCCCGACGACCGAACTCCTGCCAAACTTTTTTGGTTTCTACTCCAGCTATTACAACTCCTATGGATCTTCTGAAAGCAGTTCTCTTTCTTCCCGGTGCCATTGATTTTAGCAGCAAATCTTCTAAGTTAAGGTTGATGATCTAACTTTTGAACCCGTATGATCCAAAGTAAATAGCAAGATCTGAGCCTGGGTTGGGTTCTCAGTGAAAGCACTAAAATTTTAACCCAAAAATGGACCGACACCCTAGATAAAGCATGAAAGCACCAACCTTATTTATCAAGGCAAGTAAAATAGAAAAAAGCAATAGTAAATTGCAGAAAAGATAAAAAGATGATTGATTTTTATAGTGATTTAGCTATTATTGAAGCCTACATCCACCTTGTAGCTTCTACTGATCAACTTTGGTTAAAAGAAAGTTTGGATTACAATACATTCTTCTTCTTTAAGTTAGATCAAGCAACCATCATTAGAAACAAAGGGAGGATCTTAATTGTCTCGTAATGGCTGTTGTGCAGGAGAAGAAGAGTGAAGAAGAATAGCAGAGCTTCGACAGAGATTAGGTTATGAATCCCTTTTATATTGAAGATAAGATGGTATTTATAGGACTTAGTGAGAACTTGGGTTGGAACCATTGCACTTGAAGCCTGCTGTCATCCATTGAAAGAAGCACAAAAAGTTTGGAGTGATTCTGAGCTTACTTTTTGGATCGGTACAGATCTAATTAGATCGGATCGGTATCGATCCAAAGAGTTGTACAATTTTTTGACAAATTATATCCAGTTGGCTTCCTTACTTTCTTATGAGGCACTCCATGTAATTTCATAGCTTGTTGACTTGTTTTGATGATAGTTCACCGATTGGTTTAACTAAACTGTAGCATGAATTTGATAAGTCTTTTACTTCTCGAACCCGAATGCTTGGATTATTACCAAGCTTGGTAGATAAGCTTATTAGAGAGATAGGAACATAAACAAATGGTTTGGAGGAACTAAAAGCAAATATATTGGACCGGTATTTATCCAAAGTGTTGGCATATTTTTCGATCAAATTTCCAAGGTTCCATTGTTTTGTACTTTTAGGCATTCCGATCAAGTTTAGAGTCATTCTGGCTTAATCTGGATATTCTAACTCCTTTTGAATTATTTTAGGTTAAAACCCAAATTAACAATAACTCTTTCCCTATATCTACTAAATCCCATATCAACTTGGATTAATCAAATAAACTATACTCTGATACCAAATGTGATGACTAAATTACACCACCGAAAACTAAATAGTGCGCTAATGCGGTGCTCAACCAATGTAGGTTGATTTTCAAGGGTTGAAAAGAAAAAAAAATCACATAAACTATCTTATATCTCACAGCATATATAACAAAATATAATAATCATCACATATATCAAAAGTAAGAGATAATAATAACTAACGAACCACATACCATAGCACAAATACATAAAGTTATACAATGTATGAGTGGAGTTGATACAAAGCGGAAATAAACTCAAATAACTGGTGTCATAATAGTAAAGAAAACATCATCTACACTCTATGGTTTTACACAATGGAATAAGCATAAATATCTATATATAATATAAGAAAGCTCCATTCTGCTAGTCCTCTGCACTGTCACTACTTACGCCTGGCTATTATATCAACTTATTTAAGAATACCCGAGATAATAAGAAGCAAAGCACAAAACCTCAAGTCAAAAAATAGTCAAGTGTGAGCGATAGGTGAATCTCCAAATACTATACAAGTGATACAGTAAGAAATAAGGCATAAGAGTCATACCTGACATGTCCCTGCCTCTAAAGAGTTAGCATATAATGAACATAATATGCTACTCTACAAACATCATAAAGGTGTACTACAACCTAAGTACAATGATGGATGTCCAGGTATCCCTATCCATAATACCTATCTTAAATGACATCCCTAAAGTGATAGAGTACATGAGAAAAAACCAAAGCAAACATAGTATCCATCAAATGATCCTCACTATCACTTAGTGTGCCTCAAATATATGATAACTCATATGCTCGTTCCTCCACAAGGCATTAACAAATAAATCTTAGTTTTCAATGTACATTCTCACAACACAAAGCTGACACTAGAGCTATTCCACCGATCTAAGGTATATGGATCCTTTCTACCAATCTAGGGTATTTATTCCAAGTACCCAATGAGCGTCCTCATAATAACTCTGCTTTCGAGTACATCAAAAAACACTCCGAGCATCAACAATCCCTTAATATGCATATCCAAGCTCTTTCCTTGCTCCATCTAGTTTCCATTATCCTCAAGGAACCATTTAACATTCCTTGTTTTCATGATAGAACCTACATTCTATCCTTGGGCCATCCTTCTTTAAAACTGTCTTTTGTGCATAATCATTTCATAACTCCTTTCAACATCAAGCCGCCATTATTGGAACATAATTCTATTCACCATCGAGTTACCATCGTCAAAATCCCAAAGCTATAATCCTTCATCATGCTACTACATTTCCATCGAACCCCAAGCAAGTACATAGACACCTTCAGCATGACCTACAAGACCAACGCTCACCCTCTTGAATGTTTTATCATTAGAGGCCACCAAAATTCATATCGGTAATGACCAAAAGTAGTTGGTACCAATATGAATTCCTTCGCATGTAATAGCTAAGATTTAGCTAAGTACTTTCCTTCTTATTCTCTCCTTTATTTGCCTAATTGGAACCCCTTGCTTCATCCTCAAGTTCCTAAGCCCAAAGATACAGCCCATGTTCCATAAAAAGTAACCGGCAGCAATTTGAAGTGGTCAGTACCGACATTCATACTTAGCCAATTTTCATACTTCGGCTTCTGGAGTTCCTTCCCGGCTTTATCCTAAAGCTTGCCTCAAAGTTCCTTAGTGTTTGCCCCAAAGCATTTACCCATCATAGACCAAACCTAGAAAAAAATCCACCAAGCAGACTCATCTTATCATCGACCACTGGTTAGCCCCCCCAAACCAGCTCCAAACAAACTACGACCAGAATCCTAGGTTACTCCCTTCCTCCAGAGACCCTACACTAACTTTTATCCAACTCTGACTACTTTTGCTTCATTTTTCCCAATTGATGATCTCTTTTCTAACTTCACTAAAACATTAGCAAACCATATCAAAATAATTCATCCAATCAGGCATATCATATAAGCATTCATCAAATATATACAATCCATTCAAACAATATCAACATACATAAATTACGTAGATCTAGTTTTATGCCAAAATGAAAATATGATCTAAAAGGGGTTATAAAACCATTTAAAATCAAAACCAATTTTATAATATCAGCCATACACATCTTCAAAGGTTTAATTAAAGTTAATATCATTTTAACAAGCAAATCATCTCAAAAACATCATTTTTAACATTATAGACAAGTATAGAATAGATAAAGATTCACCTAATACCCTAAATACCAATCTAATCTCTAGGTCTGAAATGAATAGCCAAGATACACAAATTTGCAAGAACCAAAATGATGGATCTATGGACCCTTCTGCGAATTACTCTTCTAATGAAGGATTTGACTAAGATTAGTAAGGAAAAGAAAGTCTATTTGATGAAATTAAGGCTAATGGAGGTTTGGAATATTTTTTCGGAAGAAGGAAATGAATAAGACCAATCCATATGGTACCAATTAGGCATAATTCTTGAAATTCATTAGCGGGCCTATATGAGCTTAGTTTAACTATCAACTAATATATTCCGCAGAAAACAGAATTCGAAATGGTCATATCTCCTAAAAGTTAAGTCTATTTTCATATGGTAACCACTCTACAGAAAGAGAAACCACAAGTCCGATCTGAACACTATAAGAATAATTGTTGTTAATTGCATGGGGTTATAGTGTGGTACTACAACCTCCTATTGTTGTTATTCTTATGAATCATAGGACTATATGAGCAAAACGAAATGTAGACGCTGTGAATAAAAACAATAACACAAAACTTATAGGCGTGCATCCAAATTATTTCATAGCAGCTCATTTTCCAATTCTTCCCTCTTCCTTTTCACTCCTTCGCTACTCTCCATATCTCAATCATGGCGACGCAACAGATTTACACTTCGACGTGCTAATAATGTTTTGATACCAATTTGACGCAACTTTCTTCCTCATGAAATGAATTCGTGTCAAGTAAACCTGGTAAAACGATAAATGCCCAAATCCGTTGATTTCTCGAGATACCGGATTCTAGCTATCTTCAACACGTTGATCGCGCATGATCCACGTTAGAAGATCTACGATTCTTCGACGTTGATCTCGCGCACGAGATTCCGTGAATTGGCTTCAAATTCGTTGATTCGAGCGCACTCGAATATTCGAATATGGAAGAAGAAGGAGATCACACTCAACTTCAACAAAAGTGGAAAAAGCACACAAACAATTTTATTCAAAATCAACTCCCTTTTACAATGACATCACGACCCTATTTATAGGGAATTACAACACATACAAGATTTCACAATACAACACCATACGACATAAGGTATGTGCGACTTAACACAATCACACGACATACGACTTACGATACATGCGACTTAACACATTACACGACATACGACATAACAACACAATACAAATTACAACACTATGCGACATAACATCGGCAACATAAAAGTACAACAATACAACATACGATTTACGACTCACAACATAAAAAGAAAGATCGGCTTCAAGAACGGCTTAGCGACTTAAGCTTCAAGCGGCATAAGATGATAACACAGCTTTAGCGACATAAGCAAATATAAGACATAACAGATGCGACCTAAGGAAGCAGGCGACTTAAGACAGCAGCGACTTAAGGAACCAGCAATTTATCTGAGCGACTTAAGAAATGCGGCATAGGTTGGTTAGCTCGTAAACGACTTAAGAAATCAATGCGGCATAAGGTTGAGCGACTTAAAAAGGAGCGACTTAAGAAGATAGCGGCATAAGTTGTGGTTGGTATAACTCGCTAGGTCGTTGCATCATCCTTCACTGCATAACTCGCATAACTCGCATGCATAACTCGTTAGGTCGCTCAGGTGACTCAGGCATGGTGTTAGGTCGCTCACATAACTCGTTAGGTCGCTCAGGCGACTCAAGGCATGGTGTTAGGTCGCTCACGCGACTCAAGGCAAGGTGTGATGCATCATCCTCCCTTAGTTGAAAAAAATTCGTCCCCGTATTCACACTTTCCTCTTCTTCGACATGCTTATTCCCATGATATGGAATCAAGTGTTTGATGTTGAAAACGTCAGCGGTATGGATATGATCCGTCAATCTCAACTGATAAGCATTCTCATTAATCTTCTTTAAGATCTCCAAAGGACCAATCTTTCTAGCAGCTAGCTTGTTGTAAGCACCAATAGGAAATTGGTCCTTAGTCAATACTTTATATACAAAATCTCCTTCTTTGAATTCAACATGTCATTGTTTGATATCTGCGGATTGCTTATATTTCTCATTCGCCTTAAGCAATCATTCCTGCACAACCTTGTGGCACTCTTGCAACTCATTCACAAAATCACTAGCTCGTTTGATCACTCCTTTCTGCTGTGGTACTATAGATAAATCCAATGGTCCCTTAGGAATTGTCGAGTAAACAACCTGGAATGGACTGAAACCAGTGCTACGATTAACTGCATGGTTGTGTGCAAACTCAGCTCGACACAGCTTGGAATCCCAACTTTTCAAATTATCATTCACGAGGCATCTCAAGAGATTACCCAGTGATCTATTCACAACTTTTGTCTGTCCATCCGTCTGTGGATGATAAGCACTACTAAATTTCAGCTTTGTCCCGACCATTCTCCATAGACTCATCCAAAAATGACTCAGAAAATGAGTGTCTCTATCCGATACAATAGATTCAGGTAACCCATGAAGACGATAGATCTCTCTGAAGTATAACTGTGCAAAATTAACTGCATCGGCCATCTTCTTGCATGCGATAAAATGTACCATTTTTGAAAACCGATCAACCACCACATAGATAGAATCATTGCCATGTTGCGTCCTCGACAAACCCAATACAAAGTCCATACTAACATCCACCCATGGTTTGGTAGGTATAGGCAACGACAATTATAGACCTGCATTTGTCGCGGTCCCCTTCGAAACTTGACAAATATGGAACCTCTGCACAAACTTTTCAACTTCTTTTCTCATTGACGGCCAAAAATAAGACTGTGAAATCAACTGCATAGTACGGTCGCCGTCCACGTGTCCTTCTTCATGTAATTGTTTGATGATTTTCATTCGTAGACTGCAATATGGAATACACAACTGATTTCCTCTGAACAGAAAACCATCAACTAGCATATATCCATCCATGTTTCCCTGCTTGACTTTTGTCTAAGATCTTGGAAAAATAAGAATCTGATGTAAGCAAATCTAGAAGTAAGTCAAAACCCAACACCTCTACTCGCATAGTTGTTAGTAAAGTATTCCTCCGGCTCAATGCATCTGCGACGCGATTAGTTACTCCAGACTTATGCTTGACGACGAATGTAAATTGCTGCAAATAAGCTATCCACGATGCATGCCTAGCTGCAATTTTATTCTGCCCTTGTAAATGCTTCAACGCTTCATGATCAGTATACAAAAAAAATTCTTTGTGAAACAAGTAATGTCTCCAATGCTTCACAGTCTGCACGATAGCATAAAACTCCACATCATAAGTATTGTATCTCATCTTTGCTCCAGAAAGTTTTTCACTGAAATGGGCAATTGGACGACCCTTCTAACTCAACACTCCTCCAATTCCAACTTTAGATGCATCTGTATGTAACTCAAATAGCAACCAAAAATCTGGCAACACTAGAATCGATGCTGAGGTTAAAAGTTACTTGATTTGTTCAAAAGCAAATCCTGCCTCTTCCGTCCATGAAAACTTCCTTCCCTTCATACAATCAGTAACAGGGGCCATCTTAGTACTAATGTGCGGTATAAATCTTCGATAAAATGAAGCTAACCCATGAAAACTTATGACTTCTGTTATAGTTTTGGGTTGTGGCCAATTTCTGATTGCGGCAACTTTACTCTGGTCCACTCGTATTCCTTCCTTGGACACGACATATCCCAGAAATAAAACACTTGGCATCATGAACACGCATTTCTTCGTCGCTGCATAGAACTGTTCTTGACGAAGAATAGTTAACACCTTTCGTAAGTGTTGAATATACTCCTCTGTGCTTGCACTAGATCAAGATATCATCAAAGTAAACAACAACAAACTTCCCTATGTAAGGTCTGAAAAATTGATTCATCACCCTCATAAATGTACTTGGTGCATTAGATAGACCAAACGACATAACCAGCCATTCATATAATCCTTCTCAAGTCTTGAATGTTGTCTTCCATTCATCACCTGGTCTTATGCGAATCTGATGATAACCACTCTTAAGATCGATCTTTGAAAAGATTATAGACCCGCTAAGTTGATCCAATGATCATCAAGTCTTGGCATAGGAAATCTGTATCTGACAGTTATTTCGTTGAGTGCCCTGCTATCCGTACACATCCTCCATGAACCATCTATCTTCAGCACTAACAAAGCTGGAACAGCACAAGGACCGCGACTCTCTCGAACACGCCCTTGCTCAAGCAACTCCTCAACCTGTCTCCTCAACTCTTCATGCTCTTTCGGACTCATACGATAATGTGGCCTATGCGGTAAAACAGCACCTGACATTAGAACAATTTGATGTTGTATGTCCCTTAGTGGCGGTAATTCCTTGGGCATTCCGCCGGAAAGACATCTTCAAATTCATTCAACACTGGTCTAACCTCCTCAGGAATTTCAACATCTTCATTTGTTTCATACCCAATCAACATAAACAATTTAGCGCTATCTTTCACTCTTCAACAAATTCTTTCGAAGATAATAGCCTAATTGATTCCACCTTCTTCTCTGACTTGCTTTCACTTTATTCACGCTTCTTAGGAACCAAAGTAATTTGAGTTCCTTCGAACATGAAACTGTAGCTGTTGGTGCAACCATTATGTTGGACAGCTCTATCATATTGCCATGGTCTTCCCAATAGTAGATGACACACATCCATGTCGACAACATCACACCAAATATCATCTTTGTACTTCTTCCCACTGTCACTTCTCCACCTTTCTTTAGCCATGCCAGTTTATAAGGTCTAGAGTGTTTTTCTGTCTTCATCCCTAACTTCGTGACGGCTTCTTCAGAAATAATGTTATCACAGCTTCCCACATCAATAACAAATCGACAAACCTTTCCCAATATAGTACATGTAGACTGAAAAATATTGCTTCTTAGCCAACTAGAATCATTATCATGCTTTGGCACTAAACAAGATCTTCTTATCATCAGGTTACATCCTTCATCTCCTGACACAACTTCTTCATCTTCATCAAACTTCGATGCTTGAGAATAGTCAATTTCAGCTTCCACATCCTCATACTCACATTCCTCTGCAACTAAGGTTCTCTTCTTTGGCTTTGTACATTCATTGCTTTTATGGCCAAACTCCTGACAATTATAGCACTTGATACTGTCATGACCTTTGCTTTAGTGGCTTCTTTGACAATTGGTTTACTGATTGCCTTGGAAACATTAGCACCGCTACTAGCACACTTATGCTGATTGTTGGAACTTGTAAACACACCACCTCCTCGTCTCCCTTGTTTCTCCCAAGCTAGAGCTTTCTGATGTGCTTCAGAAACAGACATTGGATTAAACATATTCACCATGTATTGAATTTGCATTCGTAACCCTCCAATATATATAGCTGTTAGCTGTTCCTCGGTTTCCATAACATCATTCCTTGCAATCAATTGATAGAATTCATCTGCTTAATCATTCACCGTCCTCGTCCCTTGTCTCAAATTCTGCAAACGTTGATACATAAGAGATTGGTAATTGTACGGCAAGAAAGTTGCTTTCATCATCTTTCTCATCTTCTCCCAAGTGACAACTTTTGATTTTCCCATTCTCTCCCGAGTTAGTTTAGTTTGCTGCCACCAAGCCATAGCTCTTCCCCTTAGCCTTGTAGCAACTAATTGAACTCTTAGATTCTCAGGCACCTCCTTGAATTCCAAAATTTCTTCAACATTTGACAACCAATCAAGAAATTCTTCTGCTTGCATACCACCCTTGAATTCTGGAATTTCCATCCTCATACCTGATTCCCATTTACGATCATTTTCTGGTTCAAGATATCGATTTCACACTTGGCCTCGATCTCGATAATGAATACTACCTCCATCACCATATTTCTCAAAATCATATGTATGTCAATATCGATCTCGACCATCTACATCTCTATGACTACGCATGTCCCTTCTATCATGTCTTTCAACATCATGATATGATTCATTGTCAAACTCACGTGGTTTTCTTCTTTCTTCATTTCGATATTCATGGTGTTCTCGCCTCATAGAAACTGATGATTCTCTCCTATCTCGATACGACTAGGGTTACATTCTCCTTTCTTTCGAAACCGATGGTGAAACCCAGTTTCCACTCTGGTTTGAAACTGGTGAAGTTCTCCTTTAACTTTGATTCATGTCTTTCATCAATTTTTCCAACTTTTCGATACCCTCATTGAACTTTTCATCGATACGCTGCTCCATCTGCTCAGCTTCTTGTCTTCTATATACATCTTCAACATTATGATAGCAATTAGCACGTCTCGGAGGCATGATCTTTAAACAATCTCGGTTCCTTTACTGATACTTCTTTCTCGGCTTTGACTTCCTTGGCTCTTACTTAGCTCCACTAGGATTTGATCTAGCTCTGAACTGGTTCGAACTGATATGTCTTTAACTCGGCTTTGACTTAGCTCTTACTCGGCCTTGATCTTACTTCGCTCTGATACCAAATAGTGATGCAGCTGATTTACACTTCGACGTGCTAATAATGTTTTGATACCAATTTGACGCAACTTTCTTCCTCACGAAATGATTTTGTGTCAAGTAAACCTGGTAGAACGATAAATGCCAAAATCCGTTGATCTCTCAAGGTACCGGATTCTAGCTATCTTCAACACGTTGATCGCGCACGATTCCGCATTAGAAGATCTACATTCTTCGACGTTGATCTCGTGCACAAGATTCCGTGAATCGGCTTCAAATTCGTTGATTCGAGCGCACTCGAATATCCGAATATGGAAGAAGAAGGAGATCACACTCAACTTCAACAAAAGTGGCAAAAGCACACAAACAATTTTATTCAAAATCAACTCTCTTTTACAATGACATCACGCCCCTATTTATAGGGAATTACAACACATACAAGATTTCACAATACAATACCATACGACATAAGGTACTTACGACTTAACACAATCACACGACATACGACTTACGATACATGCGACTTAACACATTACACGACATACGAGATAACAACACAATACAAGTTACAACACTAAGCGACATAACAGTACAACAATACAACATACGACTTACGACTCACGACATAAAAAGAAAGATCGACTTCAAGAACGGCTTAGCGACTTAAGCTTCAAGCGGCATAAGATGATAACACAGCTTTAGCGACATAAGCAAATATGCGACATAACAGATGAGACCTAAGGAAGCAGGCGACTTAAGACAGCAGCGACTTAAGGAACCAGCGACTTATCTGAGCGACTTAAGAAACACGACATAGGTTGGTTAGCTCGTGAACGACTTAAGAAATCAATGCGGCATAAGGTTGAGCGACTTAAAAAGGAGCGACTTAAGAAGATAGCGGCATAAATTGCGGTTGGTATAACTCGCTAGGTCGTTGCATCATCCTTCACTGCATAACTCGCATAACTCGCATAACTCGTTAGGTCGCTCAGGTGACTCAGGCATGGTGTTAGGCCGCTCACATAACTCGTTAGGTCGCTCAGGCGACTCAAGGCATAGTGTTAGGTCGCTCACGCGACTCAAGGCAAGGTGTGCTGCATCATCCTCCCCTGGTTGAAAAAAATTCATCCCCGAATTCACACTTTCCTCTCCTTCGACATGCTTATTCCCATGATATGGAATCAAGTGTTTGATGTTGAAAACATCAGCAGTATGAATATGATCTGTCAATCTCAACTGATAAGCATTCTCATTAATCTTCTTTACGATCTCCAAAGGACCAATCTTTCTAGCAGCTAGCTTGTTGTAAGCACCAATAGGAAATTGGTCCTCAGTCAATACTGCATATACAAAATCTCCTTCTTTGAATTCAACATGTCATCGTTTGATACCTGTGGATTGCTTATGTTTCTCATTCGCCTTAAGCAATCATTCCTGCACAACCTTGTGGCACTCTTGCAACTCATTCACAAAATCACTAGCTCGTTTGATCACTCCTTTTTGCTGTGGTACTATAGATAAATCCAATGGTCCCTTAGGAATTGTCGAGTAAACAACCTGAAATGGACTGAAACCAGTGCTACGATTAATTGCATGGTTGTGTGCAAGCTCAGCTCGACACAGCTTGGAATCCCAACTCTTCAAATTATCATTCACGAGGCATCTCAAGAGATTACCCAAGGATCTATTCACAACTTCTGTCTGTCCATCCGTCTGTGGATGATAAGCACTACTAAATTTCAGCTTTGTCCCGACCGTTCTCCATAGACTCATCCAAAAATGACTCAGAAAATGAGTGTCTCTATCCGATACAATAGATTCAGGAAACCCATGAAGACGATACAATAGATTCAGCTTTGTTCCGACCATTCTCCATAGACTCATCGTTTTTAACTTTGTTCAATTTTATTTTGTTTTCAATTTGGCAAAAAAACTCTTTTAGGAACAGTTGGTATGTGTTGTTGAATGGACAACAATCTTTCAAAATGGATATGGTTTATTCATTCTATGGACTCGATGAGGGAAAATTAATTACTGGATTGAGAATGAGCTAGATGTGGGAAAATTAATTTATTCAGTGGAAGTTTCAATTAAGATGAGATTAAGCACTTCCAACAGAGTAATAAATAAATATGCAAATAAGGGATCTCCTTGTCTTAACTCTTGCTTTCCATTAAAATAACCATTTGGAGCTTCATTGATGATTATGGATTAGTCAATGTGGATATACATTTATGAATCCACACATGGAAAGGTAAGGGACAATTCCATTTGGAGAGCACGAAGTAAGAGAATTCCTTTTCACACAATCAAATTCCTTATGGATATCCAGTTTAGCAAGCTATTTAGAGAAAATAGAACCTTTAGAGCAACCATACATGATTTCTTAAGCCAGAAAAATATGGTCACTGATGCTTCTTGATCTCAAAAAAGCTTGTTGGCTGGGAGAAATAATTATTTGAAGGTCAACATTTAGTCTGGTTGATTTCACATTTGCAATGCACTTATAAGTTAAATTATAGCTTCTTACAAGTCTATATTCACTCACTTTGTAGGGTTGATCAACCTTAGGGATGAATGATGCTGCTCAATAGGATTCCAATATTGAAGAAGTAGTGGATAGCTTTAAGAGAATCTCTTGAAATATTACTCCGAACACTTGATGATGGAAAATACATCGAAGCCACCAGGTTTACGGAAACTGTTATGTCTTAAACTAAAGAGGGATACTTTGATTCTAGTGCTTAATACTTGGTTGATGAGATTAATGCCTTCCTCAGCATATATTTTAGGCATTTTAAAAGAGTTAAGCAGTGAGTAGTCAATCTACGAGGGATTAGTATTGCCAAGAATATTTGTTTAGTGTTTAATACAAACATCAGCTACTTCACCATCACCTTTATCAACGGTAGTACGGTTATGCCATCTGTTGTATGTCTAGTGTACTAAAACAGATAGCACGCTACAATAAACTCGTCGCACAAGTTTATTAATTAGAATTCCACTACGCTGGATTCTGTATTAGATAAATGTAACAATAAGTTACGTTGTAAATAAATTACAACAACAACGTTATACTATTGTAAGAAATAGTATAACTTATAAACGTGAAAGATTACAGTGAATCTAACCAGTATATAAAGGAAATTCCGTCTGAGGCTTGTCGTAACAATTTCCTTAAGAATTTTATTTCAAAACTCTCCCAAGATACAACAGACGTAATCTGCACGAGATTGTAATGAGTATGTCAACTCTGTGATATGTATGGAATATAGAGCAGTGGAGCAAAGAAGCAGAAGAAATTAGATTGGAATAGAATGAGAATGTGATCAGTATTCTCTTTTATTTATAATTTCGTCCGCAACCCTTCAAACAGTCGCGTCCGCTTGATCGGTCGCACCCGTTGCCTTTTGGTCGCTGCTGTTCGTTAACGGGTCGCACCCGCCCGTCCAACAGTTCTGTTTCGTACCTGCTCGCACTGTTTCGCCGGCGTCTGTTCAGTCGGGTCGCACCCGCTTGCGCCGGCGTCCGCTTCAATCGGCTCGCCAAAACCGTTAAACAATGGCCTGGTAAAAATAATGGTCATTTTCGACCCGTACCCGACACCGGCCCGGTTCGGTTCGGTCGGACGGACGGCGGAGGCGGCGCGCGCGCGTGTGGTGGTGATGCACGATCTCCCTCCTCACAACGAAGCATACATTTGGGAGACCCAGGCCCCCAACCTCCACTTGAGAAAGGCATATATAAACTAATATACCTCTCAATAAATTGGCGATGTTGGACTTATGTTATTTTTCATTCACTTGACCTTTAGGAATTCTAACAATCCCCCACCTGATTGATAATATACATATCCCCCACACGAAGCGAAATATCACAGAGTACATATGGAATAATGCTTTATCGTGGATAAGTAGATATTTCACTTTGAACTTTCCCTAGTTAAAACTTATCGGATCTACTTGGCTAATCGGTGAATTATTTCATCTTGAACCGTCAGCCTTTATTGTATATCCAGACAATAAGCTTTACGAAGCATTGATTCCCTTCTCATCCAATCTCTTGGTTGTGTTCATTTTGATCCTAAACAATTTTTGGTTCTGCGAGTGTTTTAGAGAATAAAAGCCTTTTAGTATTCTCATAGAGCCGACCCAGCTCACACTAACATAGGTGATCACAACCATTAAGAGTATCCTACATATACCCCACTTGTTATTTCCAAGATATGGTCATCATTAAAAAACATAGTTTTAACCTTTAAAACTTTTGTAGGCATGCATTATATTTTGCACCATAGGAATGGAGTAGGACCAAGTCCAGACAAATGCATTACTTCTTAAGTTACTCATAACTGGTTTGCCTATTGATCCTAGTCCGTGAGATCTCCAGTCGCTAAGATAGGTTTCCGTATAAGGTAACTCTTGTTGGTTTAGGCTTTTAAACCCATTCCCCTCGATGCGCAGTCAATTTTCTATCTTGATAAACCTTTAGTAAATGGATCCGCTAGGTTATCATTTGTTCTCACATAATCTATGGAAATAGTTATATTTGAGAGTAACTGCCTAACTGTATTATGGCGTCGACGAATATGTCGTGACTTTCCATTATACACAAAGCTTAGCGCTGCTTGGTTATCACAATGCATGCATATGGCCGGTACAGGTTTAGGCCAAAACGGAATATCTTCTAAAAAGTGACAAAGCCATTCTGCTTCTTCGCCTGCTTTATCTAATACAATGAACTCTGAGTCCATAGTGGGTCGAGCTATGCATGTTTGTTTAGTAGATTTCCATGACACCGCTGCCCCTGCTAGGGTAAAGATATAACCACTCGTTGATTTTGATTCCTCTGAATCTGCAATCCAGTTTGCATCACTATATCCTTCTAAGACGGCAGGATATTTTCCATAATGTCAGGAATAGTTAGTGGTATTTTTTAAATATCCAAGCACTCTCATTAGTGCTTTCCAGTGTTCCTTCCCTAGATTGCTTGTATACCTGCTCAATTGACTTACTGCATAAGCTATATCTGGTCTGGTGCAATTCATCAGATACATTAAGCATCCTATTACACGAGAGTATTCCAGTTGCATTACACTCTCATCAGTGTTTTTATGCAGTACTTTCGATGGATTAAAAGGTGTCCTCGCTCCTTTAATTCCATGCTCTTGGAATTTTTCAATCACTTTGTCTACATAGTGTGACTGAGATAGTTCAATTCCATTAGGTGTTCTTATTATTTTGATTCCCAAAATAACGTCCGCAACTCCTAAGTCTTTCATATCGAAATTGTTGATTAACATCTTCTTTATAGTCTCTATTACTTTAGTATTAGGACCAAAGATTAGCATATCGTCTACATATAGACAAATCGTCACATATGATTGTCCAACCTGTTTGTAATAAACACATTTATCACATTCATTTATACGAAAACCATTTTTCATCATGACACTATCAAATTTTGCGTGCCATTGCTTTGGAGCTTGTTTTAGTCCGTATAATGATTTGACTAATCTACAGACTTTGTTTTCATTTCCTTTGGAAATAAATCCCTCAGGTTGCTAAATCTCCTCATTGAGATTTCCATTTAAGAATGCTGTTTTTACATCCGTTTGATAAATCTCTAGATTATAAATGGATGCAATTGCTACTAACATTCTTATATAGGTTATTCGTGTAACCGGTGAATAGGTATCAAAGAAGTCTACTCCTTCTTTTTGACGATATCCTTTGGCTACTAATCTGGCTTTATACTTGTCGATAGAACCATCTGCTTTCATTTTCTTCTTGAAAATCCATTTGCAGCCAATTGGTTTTATTCCTGGTGGAATATCAACAATTTCCCAAGTTTTATTACTTAGAATTGAATCAATCTCACTTTGGATTGCTTCTTTCCAACATGAAGATTCAGAAGATGACATTGCTTCCTTGTACGTTTGAGGTTCGTGTTCTAACATATAAGTTAAAAAATCCGAACCAAATGTTTTGGAAGTTCTTGCCCTTACGCTTCTTCTTGGTTCAACCTCCTCGTTGTCCTGATGAGTTTCATCTTCACATGTCTCATCTCTGTTATCTCTTGTCCTTTTTGGGACAGGATTTCCATCGTTTCTTTTATGTGGAAACACATCTTCAAAGAACGAGGCATCTCTTGATTCCATGATTGTATTTACATGAATATCATTTATATCAGACTTGAATACCAAAAATCTGTAGGCACTACTATTTTGGGCTGGCCCAAGATAATAACAATCTACTATTTTTGGTCCATGTATGACTCTCTTGGGAGGCGGAACTGGAACTTTTGCCAAGCACCCCCACACTTTGAGGTATTTAAAGCTTGGTTTGTGTCCTTTCCATATCTAATATGGAATTGTTCCCGTTTTATTGTGAGGAACTTTGTTTAATATAAGATTAGACATATTTAAGGCTTCCCCCCACAAGTTCGTCGGTAGACCAGAAGTTAAAAGCATGGCAGTAATCATGTCTTTTAACGTTCTGTTCTTCCTCTCGGCTACACCATTTTGTTGTGGTGAATATGGAGCTGTTGTTTGATGAATTATACCATTTTCGGCACAGAACTGTTCAAATGGTGATTCATATTCTCCACCTCGATCAGATCTCAATATCTTGATCTTTTATTTAACTGATTTTCTACCTCAGCCTTATATTTTATAAACGCGGTTATTGCTTCATCCTTACTATTTAAAAGATATACATAGCAATATCGCGTATAATCGTCAATAAAAGTAATAAAATACTTTTTCCCACCTCTTGTAGGTAGTGATTTAAAATCACATAAATCTGTATGTACCAAACCTAATGGTTCGGTGCTTCTGTCAACAGATTTAAATGGTTGTTTGACCATTTTTGCTTCTACACATGTCTCACATTTGTAGTTCTTATCTACTTGGAAATTTGGAATCAATCCCAAGTTTGATAATTTCTTCATTTTTCGGAAGCTTATGTGTCCTAATCTATCGTGCCATAGTAAAATTTCGTGCTTAAGCAAGTAAGAGACTTCAATTTTATTATTAGCACAATCAGAATACATAGATTTATTGCCGGTAACGGCTATATTTGCCTTAAATAGGCCATCACATAAATATCCCCTTCCGATATACATTCCAGCTTTGGACAGAACCATCTTGTCTGACTCAAACACCATCTTGAATCCCTTCTTTGATAGGACTGCACCAGAGATGAGATTCTTGCGTATGTCTGGAACGTGAAGCACGTCATTCAATTTGAAAGTTTTTCCAGAAGTGAACTTGAGGATAACACTGCCTTCGATTATGGAAACTGCAGAATTACCCATGTAGAGTCTTTCTTTCTGATCGAATTTCTGGTATGTTGAAAACATGGATTTTTCAGAGCAAACATGACGAGTAGCTACTGTGTCGACCCACCATTGGTTAGGGTTCTGAATCAAATTGCATTCAGAAATAACCGCTGAAAAGTTGGACTTATCCATTTTCATGTTGTCAACTGTTAACATCTCTGTTTTAGTGTAAAACAGTAAAATTCTTAAGATGTTGTATGTCTAGTGTACTAAAACAGATAGCACGCTACAATAAACTCGTCGCACAAGTTTATTAATTAGAATTCCACTACGCTGGATTCTGTATTAGATAAATGTAACAATAAGTTACATTGTAAATAAATTACAACAACAACGTTATACTATTGTAAGAAATAGTATAACTTATAAACGGGAAAGATTACAGTGAATCTAACAAGTATATAAAGGAAATTCCGTCTGAGGCTTGTCGTAACAATTTCCTTAAGAATTTTATTTCAAAACTCTCCCAAGATACAACAGACGTAATCTGCACGAGATTGTAATGAGTATGTCAACTCTGTGATATGTATGGAATATAGAGCAGTGGAGCAAAGAAGCAGAAGAAATTAGATTGGAATAGAATGAGAATGTGATCAGTATTCTCTTCTATTTATAATTTCGTCCGCAACCCTTCAAACAGTCGCGTCCGCTTGACGGGTCGCACCCGTTGCCTTTTGGTCGCTGCTGTTCGTTAACGGGTCGCACCCGCCCGTCCAACGGTTCTGTTTCGTACCTGCTCGCACTGTTTCGCCGACGCCTGTTCAGTCGGGTAGCAGCCGCTTACGCCGGCGTCCGCATTAATCGGCTCGCTCGCACCTGTTTGCTTCCAACGAGTCGCACCCGTTACTGTTCGCGTCCGCTCATGAACAGTCGCATCTCCTCAGGAAAAAACCCCTCCCGCTTCTCTTCAAATTCCAGGCCCAGCCCAGTTTCAGACAATGCCCAAAACCGTTAAACAATGGCCTATAAAAAAGAATGGTCATTTTAGATCCGTACCCGTACCCGTACCCGTACCCGAGCCCGGCCCGGTTCGGTTCGGTCGGACGGACGGACGGTGGCGGCGCGCGCGCGCGTGTGTGGTGGTGATGCACGATCTCCCTCCTCACAACGAAGCATACATTTGGGAGCCCCAGGCCCCCAACCTCCACTTGAGAAAGGCATATATAAACTAATATACCTCTCAATAAATTGGCGATGTGGGACTTATGTTATTTTTCATTCACTTGACCTTTAGGAATTCTAACAATCCCCCAGATGAATGATAATATACATATCCCCCACACGAAGCGAAATATCACAGAGTACATAGGGAATAATGCTTTATCGTGGATAAGTAGATATTTCACTTTGAACTTTCCCTAGTTAAAACTTATCGGATCTACTTGGCTAATCGGTGAATTATTTCATCTTGAACCGTCGGCCTTTATTGTATATCCAGACAATAAGCTTTACGAAGCATTGATTCCCTTCTCATCCAATCTCTTGGTTGTGTTCATTTTGGTCCTAAACAATTTTTGGTTCTGCGAGTGTTTTAGAGAATAAAAGCATTTTAGTATTCTCATAGAGCCGACCCAGCTCACACTAACATAGGTGATCGCAACCATTAAGAGTATCCTACATATACCCCACTTGTTATTTCCAAGATATGGTCATCATTAAAAAACATAGTTTTAACCTTTAAAACTTCTGTAGGCATGCATTATATTTTGCACCATAGGAATGGAGTAGGACCAAGTCCAGACAAATGCATTACTTCTTAAGTTACTCATAACTGGTTTGCCTATTGATCCTAGTCCGTGGGATCTCCAGTCGCTAGGATAGGTTTCCATATAAAGTAACTCTTGTTGGTTTAGGCTTTTAAACCCATTCCCCTCGATGCGCGGTCAATTTTCTCTCTTGATAAACCTTTAGTAAATGGATCCGCTAGGTTATCATTTGTTCTCACATAATCTATGGAAATAGTTCCATTCGAGAGTAACTGCCTAACTGTATTATGGCGTCGACGAATATGTCGTGACTTTCCATTATACACAAAGTTTTGCGCTCTGCTTAGCGCTGCTTGGTTATCACAGTGTATGCATATGGCCGGTACAGGTTTAGGCCAAAACGGAATATCTTCTAAAAAGTGACGAAGCCATTCTGCTTCTTCGCCTGCTTTATCTAATGCAATGAACTCTGATTCCATAGTGGATCGAGCTATGCATATTTGTTTAGTAGATTTCCATGACACCGCTGCCCCTGCTAGGGTAAAGACATAACCACTCGTTGATTTTGATTCCTCTGAATCTGCAATCCAGTTTGCATCACTATATACTTCTAAGACGGCATGATATTTTCCATAATGTAAGGAATAGTTAGTGGTATTTTTTAAATATCCAAGCACTCTCATTAGTGCTTTCCAGTGTTCCTTCCCTGGATTGCTTGTATGCCTGCTCAATCGACTTACTGCATAAGCTATATCTGGTTTGGTGCAATTCATCAGATACATTAAGCATCCTATTACACGAGAGTATTCCAGTTGCATTACACTCTCATCAGTGTTTTTATGCAGTACTTCCGATGGATTAAAAGGTGTCCTCACTCCTTTAATTCCATACTCTTGGAATTTTTCAATCACTTTGTCTACATAGTGTGACTGAGATAGTTCAATTCCATTAGGTGTTCTTATTATTTTGATTCCCAAAATAACGTCCGCAACTCCTAAGTCTTTCATATCGAAATTGTTGATTAACATCTTCTTTATAGTCTCTATTACTTTAGTATTAGGACCAAAGATTAGCATATCGTCTACATATAGACAAATCGTCACATATGATTGTCCAACCTGTTTGTAATAAACACATTTATCACATTCATTTATACGAAAACCATTTTTCATCATGACACTATCAAATTTTGCGTGCCATTGCTTTGGAGCTTGTTTTAGTCCGTATAATGATTTGACTAATCTACAGACTTTGTTTTCATTTCCTTTGGAAATAAATCCCTCAGGTTGCTCCATGTAAATCTCCTCATCGAGATTTCCATTTAAGAATGCTGTTTTATATCCATTTGATGAATCTCTAGATTATAAATGGATGCAATTGCTATTAACATTCTTATAGAGGTTATTCCTGTAACCGGTGAATAGGTATCAAAGAAGTCTACTCCTTCTTTTTGACGATATCCTTTGGCTACTAATCTGGCTTTATACTTATCGATAGAACCATCTGCTTTCATTTTCTTCTCGAAAATCCATTTGCAGCCAATTGGTTTTATTCCTGGTGGAATATCAACAATTTCCCAAGTTTTATTACTTAGAATTGAATCAATCTCACTTTGGATTGCTTCTTTCCAACATGAAGATTCAGAAGATGACATTGCTTCCTTGTACGTTTGAGGTTCGTGTTCTAACATATAAGTTAAAAAATCCGAACCAAATGTTTTGGAAGTTCTTTCCCTTACGCTTCTTCTTGGTTCAACCTCCTCGTTGTCCTGATGAGTTTCATCTTCACATGTCTCATCTCTGTTATCTCTTGTCCTTTTTGGGACAGGATTTCCATCGTTTCTTTTATGTGGAAACACATCTTCAAAGAACGAGGCATCTCTTGATTCCATGATTGTATTTACATGAATATCATTTATATCAGACTTGAATACCAAAAATCTGTAGGCACTACTATTTTGGGCTGGCCCAAGATAATAACAATCTACTGTTTTTGGTCCAAGTTTGACTCTCTTGGGAGGCGGAACTGGAACTTTTGCCAAGCACCCCCACACTTTGAGGTATTTAAAGCTTGGTTTGTGCCCTTTCCATATCTCATATGGAATTGTTCCCGTTTTATTGTGAGGAACTTTGTTTAATATGTGATTAGACATATTTAAGGCTTCCCCCCACAAGTTCGTCGGTAGACCAGAAGTTAAAAGCATGGCAGTAATCATGTCTTTTAACGTTTTGTTCTTCCTCTCGACTACACCATTTTGTTGTGGTGAATATGGAGCTGTTGTTTGATGAATTATACCATTTTCGGCACAGAACTGTTCAAATGGTGATTCATATTCTCCACCTCGATCAGATCTCAATATCTTGATCTTTTTATTTAACTGATTTTCTACCTCAGCCTTGTATTTTATAAACGCGGTTATTGCTTCATCCTTACTATTTAAAAGATATACATAGCAATATCGCGTATAATCGTCAATAAAAATAATAAAATACTTTTTCCCACCTCTTGTAGGTAGTGATTTAAAATCACATAAATCTATATGTACCAAACCTAATGGTTCGGTGCTTCTGTCAACAGATTTAAATGGTCGTTTGACCATTTTTGCTTCTACACATGTCTCACATTTGTAATTCTTATCTACTCGGAAATTTGGAATCAATCCCAAGTTTGATAATTTCTTCATTTTTCGGAAGTTTATGTGTCCTAATCTATCGTGCCATAGTAAAATTTCTTGCTCAAGCAAGTAAGAGACTTCAATTTTATTATTAGCACAATCAGAATACATAGATTTATTGCCGGTAACGGCTATATTTGCCTTAAATAGGCCATCACATAAATATCCCCTTCCGATATACATTCCAGCTTTGGACAGAACCATCTTGTCTGACTCAAACACCATCTTGAATCCCTTCTTTGATAGGACTGCACCAGAGATGAGATTCTTGCGTATGTCTGGAACGTGAAGCACGTCATTCAATTTGACAGTTTTTCCAGAAGTGAACTTGAGGATAACTGTGCCACTGCCTTCGATCATGGAAACTGCAGAATTACCCATGTAGAGTCTTTCTTTCTGATCGAATTTCTGGTATGTTGAAAACATGGATTTTTCAGAGCAAACATGACGAGTAGCTCCTGTGTCAACCCACCATTGGTTAGGGTTCTGAATCAAATTGCATTCAGAAATAACCGCTGAAAAGTTGAACTTATCCATTTTCATGTTGTCAACTGTTAACATCTCTGTTTTAGTGTAAAACAGTAAAATTCTGAAGATGTTGTATGTCTAGTGTACTAAAACAGATAGCACGCTACAATAAACTCGTCGCACAAGTTTATTAATTAGAATTCCACTACGCTGGATTCTATATTAGATAAATGTAATAATAAGTTACGTTGTAAATAAATTACAACAACAACGTTATACTATTGTAAGAAATACTATAACTTATAAACGGGAAAGATTACAGTGAATCTAACCAGCATATAAAGAAAATTCCGACTGAGGCTTGTCGTAACAATTTCCTTAAGAATTTTATTTCAAAACTCTCCCAAGATACAACAGACGTAATCTGCACGAGATTGTAATGAGTATGTCAACTCTGTGATATATATGGAATATAGAGCAGTGGAGCAAAAAAGAAGAAGAAATTAGATTGGAATAGAATGAGAATGTGATCAGTATTCTCTTCTATTTATAATTTTGTCCGCAACCCTTCAAACAGTCGCGTCGTTCTGTTTCGTACCTGCTTGCAATGTTTCGCCGGCGCCTATTCAGTCGGGTCGCACCCGTTTGCGCCGACGTCCGCTTCAATCGGCTCGCTCGCACCTGTTTGCTTCCAACGGGTCGCACCCATTACTGTTCGCGTCCGCTCATGAACAGTCGCATCTCCTCAGGAAAAAACCCCGCCCGCTTGTCTTCAAATTCCAGGCCCAGCCCAGTTTCAGACAATGCCCAAAACCGTTAAACAATGGCCTAGTAAAAAGAATGGTCATTTTAGACCCGTACCCGAGCCCGGCCCGGTTTGGTCGGACGGACGGCGGAGGCTGCGCGTGCGCGTGTGTGGTGGTGATGCACGATCTCCCTCCTCCAAACGAAGCATACATTTGGAAGCCCCAGGCCGCCAACCTCCACTTGAGAAAGGCATATATAAACTAATATACCTCTCAATAAATTGGCGATGTGGGACTTATGTTATTTTTCATTCACTTGACCTTTAGGAATTCTAACAATCCCCCACATGAATGATAATATACATATCCCCCACACGAAGCGAAATATCACAGAGTACATATGGAATAATGCTTTATCGTGGATAAGTAGATATTTCATTTTGAACTTTCCCTAGTTAAAACTTATCGGATCTACTTGGCTAATCGGTGAATTATTTCATCTTGAACCGTCGGCCTTTATTGTATATCCAGACAATAAGCTTTACGAAGCATTGATTCCCTTCTCATCCAATCTCTTGGTTGTGTTCATTTTGGTACTGAACAATTTTTGGTTCTGCGAGTGTTTTAGAGAATAAAAGCCTTTTAGTATTCTCATAGAGCCGACCCAGCTCACACTAACATAGGTGATCGCAACCATTAAGAGTATCCTATATATACCTCACTTGTTATTTTCAAGATATGGTCATCATTAAAAAACATAGTTTTAACCTTTAAAACTTCTGTAGGCATGCATTATATTTTGCACCATATGAATGGAGTAGGACCAAGTCCAGACAAATGCATTACTTCTTAATTTACTCATAACTGGCTTGCCTATTGATCCTAGTCCGTGGGATCTCCAGTCGCTAGGATAGGTTTCCGTATAAGGTAACTCTTGTTGGTTTAGGCTTTTAAATCCATTCCCCTCGATGCGCAGTCAATTTTCTCTCTTGATAAACCTTTAGTAAATGGATCCGCTAGGTTATCATTTGTTCTCACATAATCTATGGAAATAGTTCCATTTGAGAGTAACTGCCTAACTGTATTATGGCGTCGACGAATATGTCATGACTTTCCATTATACAAAAAGTTTTGCGCTCTGCTTGGTTATCACAGTTTATGCATATGGTCGGTACAGGTTTAGGCCAAAACGGAATATCTTCTAAAAAGTGACGAAGCCATTTTGCTTCTTCGCCTGCTTTATCTAATGCAATGAACTCTGATTCCATAGTGGATCGAGCTATGCATGTTTGTTTAGTAGATTTCCATGACACCGCTGCCCCTGTTAGGGTAAAGACATAACCACTCGTTGATTTTGATTCCTCTTAATCTGCAATCCAATTTGCATCACTATATCCTTCTAAGACGGCAGGTTATTTTCCATAATGTAATGAATAGTTAGTGGTATTTTTTAAATATCCAAGCACTCTCATTAGATCTTTCCAGTGTTCCTTCCCTGGATTGCTTGCATACCTGCTCAATCGACTTACTGCATAAGCTATATCTGGTCTGGTGCAATTCATCAGATACATTAAGCATCCTATTACACGAGAGTATTCCAGTTGCATTACACTCTCATCAGTGTTTTTATGCAGTACTTCCGATGGATTAAAAGGTATCCTCACTCCTTTAATTCCATGCTCTTGGAATTTTTCAATCACTTTGTCTACATAGTGTGACTGAGATAGTTCAATTCCATTAGGTGTTCTTATTATTTTGATTCCCAAAATAACGTCCGCAACTCCTAAGTCTTTCATATCGAAATTGTTGATTAACATCTTCTTTATAGTCTCTATTACTTTAGTATTAGGACCAAAGATTAGCATATCGTCTACATATAGACAAATCATCACATATGATTGTCCAACCTGTTTGTAATAAACACATTTATCACATTCATTTATACGAAAACCATTTTTCATCATGACACTATCAAATTTTGCGTGCCATTGCTTTGGAGCTTGTTTTAGTCCGTATAATGATTTGACTAATCTACAGACTTTGTTTTCATTTCCTTTGGAAATAAATCCCTCAGGTTGCTCCATGTAAATCTCCTCATCGAGATTTCCATTTAAGAATGCTGTTTTTACATCCATTTGATGAATCTCTAGATTATAAATGGATGCAATTGCTATTAACATTCTTATAGAGGTTATTCGTGTAACCGGTGAATAGGTATCAAAGAAGTCTACTCCTTCTTTTTGACGATATCCTTTGGCTACTAATCTGGCTTTATACTTATCGATAGAACCATCTGCTTTCATTTTCTTCTTGAAAATCCATTTGCAGCCAATTGGTTTTATTCCTGGTGGAATATCAACAATTTCCCAAGTTTTATTACTTAGAATTGAATCAATCTCACTTTGGATTGCTTCTTTCCAACATGAAGATTCAGAAGATGACATTGCTTCCTTGTACGTTTGAGGTTCGTGTTCTAACATATAAGTTAAAAAATCCGAACCAAATGTTTTGGAAGTTCTTGCCCTTACGCTTCTTCTTGGTTCAACCTCCTTGTTGTCCTGATGATTTTCGTCTTCACATGTCTCATCTCTGTTATCTCTTGTCCTTTTTGGGACAGGATTTCCATCGTTTCTTTTATGTGGAAACACATCTTCAAAGAACGAGGCATCTCTTGATTCCATGATTGTATTTACATGAATATCATTTATATCAGACTTGAATACCAAAAATCTGTAGGCACTACTATTTTGGGCTGGCCCAAGATAATAACAATCTACTGTTTTTGGTCCAAGTTTGACTCTCTTGGGAGGCGGAACTGGAACTTTTGCCAAGCACCCCCACACTTTGAGGTATTTAAAGCTTGGTTTGTGTCCTTTCCATATCTCATATGGAATTGTTCCCGTTTTATTGTGAGGAACTTTGTTTAATATGTGATTAGACATATTTAAGGCTTCCCCCCACAAGTTCGTCGGTAAACCAGAAGTTAAAAGCATGGCAGTAATCATGTCTTTTAACGTTCTGTTCTTCCTCTCGGCTACACCATTTTGCTGTGGCGAATAAAGAGCTGTTGTTTGATGAATTATACCATTTTCGGCACAGAACTGTTCAAATGGTGATTCATATTCTCCACCTCGATCAGATCTCAATATCTTGATCTTTTTATTTAACTGATTTTCTACCTCAGCCTTGTATTTTATAAACGCGGTTATTGCTTCATCCTTACTATTTAAAAGATATACATAGCAATATCGCGTATAATCGTCAATAAAAGTAATAAAATACTTTTTCCCACCTCTTGTAGGTAGTGATTTAAAATCACATAAATCTGTATGTACCAAACCTAATGGTTCGGTGCTTCTGTCAACAGATTTAAATGGTTGTTTGACTATTTTTGCTTCTACACATGTCTCACATTTATAATCTACTTGGAAAATTGGAATCAATCCCAAGTTTGATAATTTCTTCATTTTTCGGAAGTTTATGTGTCCTAATCTATCGTGCCATAGTAAAATTTCGTGCTCAAGCAAGTAAGAGACTTCAATTTTATTATTAGCACAATCAGAATACATAGGTTTAGTGCCGGTAACGGCTATATTTGCCTTAAATAGGCCATCACATAAATATCCCCTTCCGATATACATTCCAGCTTTGGACAGTACCATCTTGTCTGACTCAAACACCATCTTGAATCCCTTCTTTGATAGGACTGCACCAGAGATGAGATTCTTGCGTATGTCTGGAACGTGAAGCACGTCATTCAATTTGAAAGTTTTTCCAGAAGTGAACTTGAGGATAACTGTGCCACTGCCTTCGATCATGGAAACTGCAGAATTACCCATGTAGAGTCTTTCTTTCTGATCGAATTTTCGGTATGTTGAAAACATGGATTTTTCAGAGCAAACATGACGAGTAGCTCCTGTGTCAACCCACCATTGGTTAGGGTTCTGAATCAAATTGCATTCAGAAATAACCGCTGAAAAGTTGGACTTATCCATTTTCATGTTGTCAACTGTTAACATCTCTGTTTTAGTGTAAAACAGTAAAATTCTTAAGATGTTGTATGTCTAGTGTACTAAAACAGATAGCATGCTACAATAAACTTGTTGCACAAGTTTATTAATTAAAATTCCACTACGCTGGATTCTGTATTAGATAAATGTAACAATAAGTTACGTTGTAAATAAATTACAACAACAACGTTATACTATTGTAAGAAATAGTATAACTTATAAACGGGAAAGATTACAGTGAATCTAACCAGTATATAAAGAAAATTCCGTCTGAGGCTTGTCGTAACAATTTCCTTAAGAATTTTATTTCAAAACTCTCCCAAGATACAACAGACGTAATCTGCACGAGATTGTAATGAGTATGTCAACTCTGTGATATATATGGAATATAGAGCAGTGGAGCAAAGAAGCAGAAGAAATTAGATTGGAATAGAATGAGAATGTGATCAGTATTCTCTTCTATTTATAATTTCGTCCGCAACCCTTCAAACAGTCGTGTCCGCTTGACGGGTCGCACCCGTTGCCTTTTGGTCGCTGCTGTTCGTTAACGGGTCGCACCCGCCCGTCCAACGGTTCTGTTTCGTACCTGCTCGCACTGTTTCGCCGGCGCCTGTTCAGTCGGGTCGCACCCGCTTACGCCGGCGTCCGCTTCAATCGGCTCGCTCGCACCTGTTTGCTTCCAACGGGTCGCACCCGTTACTGTTCGCGTCCGCTCATGAACGGTCGCATCTCCTCAGGAAAAACCCCGCCCGCTTCTCTTCAAATTCCAGGCCCAGCCCAGTTTCAGACAATGCCCAAAATCGTTAAACAATGGCCTGGTAAAAAGAATGGTCATTTTAGACCCGTACCCGATCCCGACCCGGTTCGGTTCGGTCGGACGGACGGCGGCGGCGGCGCGCGTGCGTGTGTGGTGGTGATGCACGATCTCCCTCCTCGCAACGAAGCATACATTTGGGAGCCCCAGGCCCCCAACCTCCACTTGAGAAAGACATATATAAACTAATAAACCTCTCAATAAATTGGCGATGTGGGACTTATGTTATTTTTCATTCACTTGACCTTTAGGAATTCTAACAATCCCCCACATGAATGATAATATACATATCCCCCACACGAAGCGAAATATCACAGAGTACATATGGAATAATGCTTTATCGTGGATAAGTAGATATTTCACTTTGAACTTTCCCTAGTTAAAACTTATCTGATCTACTTGGCTAATCGGTGAATTATTTCATCTTGAACCGTCGGCCTTTATTGTATATCCAGACAATAAGCTTTACGAAGCATTGATTCCCTTCTCATCCAATCTCTTGGTTGTGTTCATTTTGTTCCTGAACAATTTTTGGTTCTGCGAGTGTTTTAGAGAATAAAAGCCTTTTAGTATTCTCATAGAGCCGACCCAGCTCACACTAACATAGGTGATCGCAACCATTAAGAGTATCCTACATATACCCCACTTGTTATTTCTAAGATATGGTCATCATTAAAAAACATAGTTTTAACCTTTAAAACTTCTGTAGGCATGCATTATATTTTGCACCATAGGAATGGAGTAGGACCAAGTCCAGACAAATGCATTACTTCTTAAGTTACTCATAACTGGTTTGCCTATTGATCCTAGTCCGTGGGATCTCCAGTCGCTAGGATAGGTTTCCGTATAAGGTAACTCTTGTTGGTTTAGGCTTTTAAACCCATTCCCCTCGATGCGCGGTCAATTTTCTCTCTTGATAAACCTTTAGTAAATGGATCCGCTAGGTTATCATTTGTTCTCACATAATCTATGGAAATAGTTCCATTCGAGAGTAACTGCCTAACTGTATTATGGCGTCGACGAATATGTCGTGACTTTCCATTATACACAAAGTTTTGCGCTCTGCTTAGCGCTGCTTGGTTATCACAGTGTATGCATATGGCCGGTACAGGTTTAGGCCAAAACGGAATATCTTCTAAAAAGTGACGAAGCCATTCTGCTTCTTCGCCTGCTTTATCTAATGCAATGAACTCCGATTCCATAGTGGATCGAGCTATGCATGTTTGTTTAGTAGATTTCCATGACACCGCTGCCCCTGCTAGGGTAAAGACATAACCACTCGTTGATTTCAATTCCTCTGAATCTGCAATCCAGTTTGCATCACTATATCCTTCTAAGATGGCATGATATTTTCCATAATGTAAGGAATAGTTAGTGGGATTTTTTAAATATCCAAGCACTCTCATTAGTGCTTTCCAGTGTTCCTTCCCTGGATTGCTTGTATACCTGCTCAATCGACTTACTGCATAAGCTATATCTGGTTTGGTGCAATTCATCAGATACATTAAGCATCCTATTACACGAGAGTATTCCAGTTGCATTACACTCTCATCAGTGTTTTTATGCAGTACTTCCGATGGATTAAAAGGTGTTCTCACTCCTTTAATTCCATACTCTTGGAATTTTTCAATCACTTTGTCTACATAGTGTGACTGAGATAGTTCAATTCCATTAGGTGTTCTTATTATTTTGATTCCCAAAATAACGTCCGCAACTCCTAAGTCTTTCATATCGAAATTGTTGATTAACATCTTCTTTATAGTCTCTATTACTTTAGTATTAGGACCAAAGATTAGCATATCGTCTACATATAGACAAATCATCACATATGATTGTCCAACCTGTTTGTAATAAACACATTTATCACATTCATTTATACGAAAACCATTTTTCATCATGACACTATCAAATTTTGCGTGCCATTGCTTTGGAGCTTGTTTTACTCCGTATAATGATTTGACTAATCTACAGACTTTGTTTTCATTTCCTTTGGAAATAAATCCCTCAGGTTGCCCCATGTAAATCTCCTCATCGAGATTTCCATTTAAGAATGCTGTTTTTACATCCATTTGATGAATCTCTAGATTATAAATGGATGCAATTTCTATTAACATTCTTATAGAGGTTATTCGTGTAACCGGTGAATAGGTATCAAAGAAGTCTACTCCTTCTTTTTGACGATATCCTTTGGCTACTAATCTGGCTTTATACTTATCGATAGAACCATCTGCTTTCATTTTCTTCTTGAAAATCCATTTGCAGCCAATTGGTTTTATTCCTGGTGGAATATCAACAATTTCCTAAGTTTTATTACTTAGAATTGAATCAATCTCACTTTGGATTGCTTCTTTCCAACATGAAGATTCAGAAGATGACATTGCTTCCTTGTACGTTTGAGGTTCGTGTTCTAACATATAAGTTAAAAAATCCGAACCAAATGTTTTGGAAGTTCTTTCCCTTACGCTTCTTCTTGGTTCAACCTCCTCGTTGTCCTGATGAGTTTCATCTTCACATGTCTCATCTCTGTTATCTCTTGTCCTTTTTGGGACAGGATTTCCATCGTTTCTTTTATGTGGAAACACATCTTCAAAGAACGAGGCATCTCTTGATTACATGATTGTATTTACAAGAATATCATTTATATCAGACTTGAATACCAAAAATCTGTAGGCACTACTATTTTGGGCTGGCCCAAGATAATAACAATCTACTGTTTTTGGTCCAAGTTTGACTCTCTTGGGAGGCGGAACTGGAACTTTTGCCAAGCACCCCCACACTTTGAGGTATTTAAAGCTTGGTTTGTGTCCTTTCCATATCTCATATGGAATTGTTCCCATTTTATTGTGAGGAAGTTTGTTTAATATGTGATTAGACATATTTAAGGCTTCCCCCCACAAGTTCGTCGGTAGACCAGAAGTTAAAAGCATGGCAGTAATCATGTCTTTTAACATTCTGTTCTTCCTCTCGGCTACACCATTTTGTTGTGGTGAATATGGAGCTGTTGTTTGATGAATTATACCATTTTCGGCACAGAACTGTTCAAATGGTGATTCTTATTCTCCACCTCGACCAGATCTCAATATCTTGATCTTTTTATTTAACTGATTTTCTACCTCAGCCTTGTATTTTATAAACGCGGTTATTGCTTCATCCTTACTATTTAAAAGATATACATAGCAATATCGCGTATAATCGTCAATAAAAGTAATAAAATACTTTTTCCCACCTCTTGTAGGTAGTGATTTAAAATCACATAAATCTGTATGTACCAAACCTAATGGTTCGGTGCTTCTGTCAACAAATTTAAATGGTTGTTTGACCATTTTTGCTTCTAAACATGTCTCACATTTGTAGTTCTTATCTACTTGGAAATTTGGAATCAATCACAAGTTTGATAATTTCTTCATTTTTCGGAAGTTTATGTATCCTAATCTATCGTGCCATAGTAAAATTTCGTGCTCAAGCAAGTAAGAGACTTCAATTTTATTATTAGTACAATCAGAATACATAGATTTATTGCCGGTAACGGCTATATTTGCCTTAAATAGGCCATCACATAAATATCCCCTTCCGATATACATTCCATCTTTGGACAGAACCATCTTGTCTGACTCAAACACCATCTTGAATCCCTTCTTTGATAGGACTGCACCAGAGATGAGATTCTTGCGTATGTCTGGAACGTGAAGCACGTCATTCAATTTGACAGTTTTTCCAGAAGTGAACTTGAGGATAACTGTGCCACTGCCTTCGATCATGGAAACTGCAGAATTACCCACGTAGAGTCTTTCTTTCTGATCGAATTTTTGGTATGTTGAAAACATGGATTTTCAGAGCAAACATGACGAGTAGCTCCTGTGTCAACCCACCATTTGGTTAGGGTTCTGAATCAAATTGCATTCAGAAATAACCGCTGAAAAGTTGGACTTATCCATTTTCATGTTGTCAACTGTTAACATCTCTGTTTTAGTGTAAAACAGTAAAATTCTTAAGATGTTGTATGTCTAGTGTACTAAAACAGATAGCACACTACAATAAACTCGTCGCACAAGTTTATTAATTAGAATTCCACTACGCTGGATTCTGTATTAGATAAATGTAACAATAAGTTACGTTGTAAATAAATTACAACAGCAACGTTATACTATTGTAAGAAATAGCATAACTTATAAACGGGAAAGATTACAGTGAATCTAACCAGTATATAAAGGAAATTCCGTCTGAGGCTTGTCGTAACAATTTTCTTAAGAATTTTATTTCAAAACTCTCCCAAGATACAACAGACGTAATCTGCACGAGATTGTAATGAGTATGTCAACTCTGTGATATATATGGAATACAGAGCAGTGGAGCAAAAAAGCAGAAGAAATTAGATTGGAATAGAATGAGAATGTGATCAGTGTTCTCTTCTATTTATAATTTCGTCCGCAACCCTTCAAACAGTCGCGTCGCACCCGCTTGCGCCGGCGTCCGCTTCAATCGGCTCGCTCGCGCCTGTTTGCTTCCAACGGGTCGCACCCGTTATCTCCTCAGGAAAAAACCCCGCCCGCTTCTCTTTAAATTCCAGGCCCAGCCCAGTTTCAGACAATGCCCAAAACCGTTAAACAATGGTCATCTTAGACCCGTACCCGGCCGGTCGGACGGTGGCGGCGCGCGCGTGGTGGTAATGCACGATCTCCCTCCTCACAACGAAGCATACATTTGGGAGCCTCAGTGTGACGACCGCCCATGACTCCCGCACCAAAACAATGGAATAGTGCGCTGAAAGGCGTGCCAGGTAGTCATGGACGATAGTCAGGGTAAAATAAAACAGCAACCTCTATCGTACAACTCACAGCGCTTGGATAAAATACAATAGAGAAATATATAGTGAAGCTCCATAACAGAAAAATCATCATATAAGCATCGTAAGTAGATTTATACAAACATGAATCATCCATACATCAAAGCCTCACTACAACACTCAATCAGATATAACAGCGGAACACCCAGTACATATAGTAAGAAAACTAGTATGCAAAGCCTCCTGCTCGTCTTCGTCATCATCAGCGTAGATCTCTAAGAACAGCACCTGTCACCTGCTACCTAGTCTGCCCATCCCAACATGGATGAACAGCCCAAGGTAATAAGAGGAGACATAAAACCTTGAGTCAGACAAAGTCTTAGTGAGCAGTAAATCAACTATCAAACATACCAAAAGAGCATAAAGGATAAAAGGAATAGGAACCAAACCATCCCACTCCACCTCTTTCTACAGTGATAGCCCCCAGACACACACCAAGGAGAAGTAAGCATAACACAGCAGACAATTAAGGTAAAGCAATACTCACTCGAGTCAAGGGCGATGTTTTCCAAATACAAACCCCCAAGGCCTAAACCAAGATCAGATAAGCACCTAGAAAATACCGCTCTTGAGACCGAATGATGATACAACCAAACGTCCAAACATCCATGACTCTGGCTATCACTGTTATCCTTGCTTCGATTTCACCGTTGATTAAATGACCATCCGTCAAGGGCTAATGGTAACCCCGGTTCCAGACATAACTCCGCACACTGCCTTGTGCCTAGGACTTATCTACTTTGCCCAGAGTACTCGACTACCTACCTGTAGTCTTTTGGTTGTCCCGACTACCTACCTGTAGTCGTTATGGGCACCCCATGTACTCTTGCTTTTGAGCATGCTAGAACCTTCAACAACGATGAGATCCAAGCCTCCTAGTCATCCTCCTTGACGACTATCCTCATACTAGCTCAAGCTACCTCTCGAGCAATCCATTATCAACCAACTCGAACCATCCCTCGAGTTATCAACATGCTCGGAATGATCCCTGCCTGGATTACGCCAAGTCTACATCACATCATACTTCGCTTTATTACACCATAGCAAAGTCTATACTCAACAACATGGTTTGCCTCATCGCATCATGGAAAAGTTCCATCTCAACATCATTCAATCCATACATATGAGCTTCCACATCCGCCACATATGCCTTTAGCAACTTTCACCATTCAAGAGCCTCTTCTGTAGCTTTTGAATCATCTTTGACCATACTTGTCCAAATCTATCAACTAGATAGCTCATTCACAACAATCAATCAAGGCAAACATTAATCCAAACAAATAAGTATTCAATCAAGATCTAATTAGGCATTCATAACTACAATGGCAATTTCGTAAATAAATGAGCATAGAACTAACATACATGAATCATGGGTTTTTAGCATAGATCTAGCAAATATAAAACATGGGTTTTGTTTCTATAACTTAATAAATGAGCTTGCATAGGTAAACATCTTCACAAACAATGGATCTATACTTGGATCTAAGGAAAATGCACAAAATCACTATCTACAACACTCCAACAAACCACCAATCCAATATACTCCTTTGGGTCCGCGTGAGAGATAACTACCACTCACCAAATCACTTAAACACCTCAAAAACTAAACACTTCAGATCTGGACAGCGAAAATCAAGGCTTGATCCGGTGAAATCTCGCTTAAAACGATGAAATCTAGCTTCGTTGGATGAAGATCTTCAACTTTGGTACTTGAATCTTTGATCTCGATCTTCGATCTTGGATGGATGTTAGAACTAGATTGGAATGGAGAAAAGAAGATGAAGAAATATTGTAGTCGAGTTCCCAAAATGGCAGCACTTCGTTGCTTCAAAAACCGGTGCCAAAAAGTGAGCCGAACCCCTCTATTTATAGGCTGGAAAAACCCTTATCTCGGCCGTCCCTAAGTCGCCGCCGACCTAACCTCGCCGACCTAACCTTGCCGACCCAACACTCTGCCGTCCTAACACATAAACCACTCCAAGACCCAACAGGTACACGACCTAACGACCTAACAGAGATACCACATGGCCGACCTAACACTAAGTCGTTCTGCGACTTAACAAAAGACACGAGGCCACACAACCTAGTTATAACACGGCCTAACCGACCCAACGCCTCAACATACACTGCCGACCCAACTATCTAACACACCTTGCCGACTTATCAACTAAACCAGATGCCGACCCAACCCAAAGCCACATTTCCGACCTAGCAATATACCCGACCTACCGACCTAACCACATACAGGGGTAACCACTAGGTCGCTATATGTTAGACCAGTAACTCCCTTAGGTCGGTCAGTTCTTAACTCGGCCAAACTTTAACTCGCTCGCTTCTTAAGGTTGCCCAAACCCCTAAACCACTTATCCCGTTAAGTCGGCAACACTGTTAAGTCGGTCTCCCTTATGAGCCGGCCAACCTTTAAACCACTAACCTCCTCAAGTCGGTCAAGCACTATAGGTCGGTCACTACTCAACACTACACATGAGTTAACTCCCCATTCGACTCATGCTAGAGACAACATAAACAATACTAACGACCTGTAAATTCTACGATTTATCGACACGTAAAATACGGGTCGTTACATTCTCTCCCCCTTAGGAATTTCGCCCCCGAAATTCCAAGCAAACATCAGCAATCAAAAATATTCTGCATGCCTACCATCCATAGCAATCAACAAACCATGCATCCAATTCTAGCCTAGCATGCAGAATTCTAAGACTTAGAACAAGCTACAAATTCATGAGATGTCACGACACTTTAGGGCCATACCTCGAAGAGTCCGGGATGAGCTGCCTTCATCCTCTCTTCCTCCTCCCACGTACAGTCGTTAACATCATCACTCCATTGTACCTTGAGCAACGTAATCGTCTTCCTCCTAAGCTGTTTCGTATCGGTTTCAACAATACGAAGCGGCTTACGAGGTTTCGTACCCACTGGATCAACCTCCAAATCTTCACAGTTATCAGCAGAAACCACTGTAGTTGGATCATGCACATACTTCCGTAGATAAGATACATGAAAAACATTGTGCACACCTGCCATCTTTTCCGGTAACTTTAATCTATAAGCGAGCTTTCCAATTCGCTCTATAATTGGGAATGGTCCAACAAATTTTGGAGTTAACTTTCCTTTCTTTCCGAATCTAATAGCACTCTTTAATGGAGAAATCTTCACAAAAACCATCTCACCTACGTCGAATTCCAAATCCTTACGACGATTATCGGCATAACTTTTCTGACGATCTTGGGCTGCTCTCATTCGTTGCCGAATGATCTCTATACAATCCGAAGTCTGTCGAATCATCTCTGGCCCAAGTATCAGCTTTTCTCCAGTTTCCAACCAACATGTCGGAGAGTTACTCGGTCTTCCATATAATGCCTCATATGGTGCCATACCAATGCTCGACTGATAACTGTTGTTATATGCAAATTCCACCAAATGAAGGTGATCTTCCCATGATCCTTCGAAGTCCAAAACACAAGCTCTGAGAAGATCTTCCAAAACTCGGTTAACTCTCTCAGTCTGACCATCTGTTTGAGGGTGATAAGCTGTACTCAAACACAACTCAGTTCCCAAAACTTCCTGGAAGCTCTTCCAAAATCCACTAGTGAACAATGGGTCTCGATCGCTCACTATACTCTTCGGAATACCATGGAACCGAACTATCCACTTAACATACAACTCAGCCAACTTCGATGCAGTCCTAGTTGATCGAACAGGAATGAACCTTGCACTCTTGGTCAAACGATCTACTATGACCCAAATTCCTTCATTTCCTGCTCTTGTCCTAGGTAGACCATCGATAAAGTCCATCGACACTTGCTCCCACTTCCATGTAGGAACTTCTAATGGCTGAAGTAATCCACTGGGCTTCTTCTGCTCAGCTTTCACTAACTGACAGTTCATACACTTGGAAATAAAATTTCCAACATCCTTCTTCATGCCTTCCCAGTAGTAAGTTCTCTTCATATCCCGATACATCTTATTTCCACCTGGATGAATTGTCAACTTCGAGTGATGACCTTCTTTCAGAACTTCATCTCTCAATCCATCTACATCGGGAACAACCAATCGTCCTTGCTTTCGAAGCCAACCCTTTCGATCGACCTCGAATCCCTTATCCTTCTCTGGGTCCAATCCAGATTCCAAATCTCGGATGATCTTGACAAGCTTATCGTCTCGCTTTTGGCTCTCACCAATTCTTTCCACAAGAGTAGGTCTTATCGATAAGTTTGCCAACATCTCAGGTTCTAATTCACATCTGGGCCTGAAATCAAATCCAGCCAAATACTCGAGACTCTTCCATTCCGAAAACATGGCTCCCAATCCTGCATGTCTTCGACTTAACGCATCAGCCACTGCGTTACCTTTTCCCGAAGTATAGGATATACCAAAATCATAAGATGCTAGAAACTCTAGCCACCGTTGCTGTCGAAGATTCAAATCCTTTTGGGAGAACAGATATTTCAACGACTTATGATCTGTAAACAACTCGAATCTAACTCCCAATAGATAATGTCTCCACATCTTCAAAGCAAACACAATTGCCGCTAACTCCAAATCATGAGTCGGATAATTCCTTTCATGCGGCTTCAGTTGTCGACTTGCATACGCAACAACTTTATCCTTCTGCATTAGCACTGCTCCAAGTCCAGTGCCACATGCATCGGTGTAAACCACCATCTCTTCATTCCCACTTGGAATAGTCAAAACAGGAGCACTTGTCAGTCGCTCTTTCAGAATTACGAAAGCTTGCTCACACTTATCATTCCATCTGAACACTTGGTTCTTTTTCGTCAATCCGGTCAACGGTGCAGCTATCTTGGAAAAGTCTTTAATAAACCGACGATAATATCCTGCTAATCCAAGAAAACTTCTTACATCAGACGCATTCTTAGGTCTAACCCAATCCTGGATTGCTGCCACCTTAGCGGGATCAACCGCTATTCCATTTCCCGAGATAACATGGCCTAAGAACCTCACTTCACTCTTCCAGAAGTGACACTTCGAAAACTTAGCCTTCAGCTGATGTTTCCGTAAGATCCCCAAAACAATCCTCAAGTGTGTCTTGTGCTCTTCCTCAGTTCTGGAATAAATCAGAATATCATCCACGAACACAAGCACGAACTTATTCAACTGATCTCTGAACACTCTATTCATAAGATCCACAAAATATGCTGGTGCGTTAGTCAACCCAAACGGCATTACCAGCCACTCATAAAAACCGGATGGTGTCCTGAAAGCAGTCTTCGGCACACTATCCTTAGCCACTCTCAACTGGTGAAATCCCGTTGCCAAATCCATCTGAGAAAACACCTTGGCCTCGTGAAGCTGATCAAACAAGTCATCTATTCTCGGCAATGGATACTTGTTCTTCTTAGTCAACTTATTCAGCTCACGATAATCCACACACAACCTCAACGATCCATCCGCTTTGGTTGCGAACACAACTGGTGCACCCCATTCGGACACACTTCTCCGAATGAATCCTTTCTGCAAAAGGTCATCAACCTGCACCCTCAACTCTAGCTGCTCCCTAGGCGCCATCCGCCTAAGAGGCATCACAACAGGTCTGGCTCCCTCAACTAGATCGATACGAAACTCGATCTCCCTATGCGGTGGCAATCCTTTGACTTCGTCAAAGACATCCTCAAATCCATTCACAATAGGCACCGATGACAGTCCATCCCGTGGAACAACCAGCGAATACATGAAGCTCATGAAGACGTCTTCCTCATGCTTACATCGTATCACAACCTTTCGCCCTTCCACATTCCCGACTGTCACCTCCAGCCCCTCACAATCAATCCTAGCCGCATACTTCCTAAGCCAGTCCATACCCAAAATAATCCCGAACCCCGCAAAGTTCAGAACAAAGCAATCACAGACAAACGAGCAATCATGACTCGACACAACTAGACCACGGCATATCATACACAAACATGACGAACCCCCGACTGGATTAGTCACAACCAATGGCCTATCAACAATATCCGGTTTCAAACCTAACCGGCCTACCAAATCATTACAAACAAAAGAATGCGACGCTCCAGTATCAAACAACACTCTAACTGGAACACCACAGATAGAAAGAGTACCTTGAACCACCACACTCTTCCCCTTCTCTTCAGCAGTAGGAGCTATTGCACAATTTGCCTATCTTTCCTCGGCTCTGGGCAATCCTTCTTGATATGTCCCAGCTTATCACAGTTATAACACTTTCCCGGCACCTTGGGATTCTTACAATCTTTGTAAAGATGGCCCTTCTGTTGGCAGTTATAACAAGTCACTTCGCCTTTCGGCTTCTTCTGGCCATCCTTACCCTTCTGCTGCTGCTGTTTCCTCCTCTTATTGCCACTCTGGTGTGGTTTAGATCCTTCCCTAGTTACAGCAACAACAGAACTTTCCTTAGGAAACAAACTCTCATGCCTGAGGGCTTTCTCCACAAGCTTCTCAAATGGATCGTCCAGATGATCCACCAACTGCCTCCCAAGATAAGCATCCAAACCAGTCACAAACTTCTCATTCTTCTGATAAGGAGAATCAATATACGATCTAGCATACTTGGACAAAGCTTCAAACTCAGAAATATACTCAAGAACTGGTCTCCCACCTTGCTTGAGCTCTACAAACCTCTTGAACAAAACAGACTTCTGAGCCGTAGAGATGAACTTGGCTTCAAATCTAACTTGGAATTGCTCCCAAGTGATCTCTTCTTCTGGAGTATCGATGGTGATAGAATTCCACCAATCAGCAGCTCTTCCCTGAAGCTGTCTCGATGCAAGCTTCCTCTTAGTTGCATCCTCAATCCCTAAGTCACCAAAGATTCTTCGACATGCATCAATCCATCTCTGCACCTCAATGGTCGACTCCGTCCCCAAGAAAGCTTTTCCTCCAAGAGCAGTATAATCCTTACAAAGCTTAGCAAAATCCACCGGCCTTGGAGCTTGGACTTGAACTCCCACATCCACTGATGATCCCGAGGCTGGTATCCTTCTCATGATCGAAGTCATCATCGCTTCGAACGTAGTTCCATAATCAACAGCCCCTTCATCAGCACGGCCTTCCCTTGCAGCTGGTCTCCCTCTTCGACTCATCCTTAATATCTGCAATAAGAATGATTAGAACACCTTAAGAAACAACTGCATAAGGAGTTCAAATCCTTCTAAGCTACTATATTATATATAGTAATCATCCATCAAAATACAATTACGTCTCTCATACGTAGTTGCGTCAGCGAGCGTTGGCTAAAATCGATTAACCAATGCTCTGATACCAAATGTGACGACCGCCCATGACTCCCGCACCAAAACAATGGAATAGTGCGCTGAAAGGCGTGCCAGGTAGTCATGGACGATAGTCAGGGTAAAATAAAACAGCAACCTCTATCGTACAACTCACAGCGCTTGGATAAAATACAATAGAGAAATATATAGTGAAGCTCCATAACAGAAAAATCATCATATAAGCATCGTAAGTAGATTTATACAAACATGAATCATCCATACATCAAAGCCTCACTACAACACTCAATCAGATATAACAGCGGAACACCCAGTACATATAGTAAGAAAACTAGTATGCAAAGCCTCCTGCTCGTCTTCGTCATCATCAGCGTAGATCTCTAAGAACAGCACCTGTCACCTGCTACCTAGTCTGCCCATCCCAACATGGATGAACAGCCCAAGGTAATAAGAGGAGACATAAAACCTTGAGTCAGACAAAGTCTTAGTGAGCAGTAAATCAACTATCAAACATACCAAAAGAGCATAAAGGATAAAAGGAATAGGAACCAAACCATCCCACTCTACCTCTTTCTACAGTGATAGCCCCCAGACACACACCAAGGAGAAGTAAGCATAACATAGCAGACAATTAAGGTAAAGCAATACTCACTCGAGTCAAGGGCGATGTTTTCCAAATACAAACCCCCAAGGCCTAAACCAAGATCAGATAAGCACCTAGAAAATACCGCTCTTGAGACCGAATGATGATACAACCAAACGTCCAAACATCCATGACTCTGGCTATCACTGTTATCCTTGCTTCGATTTCACCGTTGATTAAATGACCATCCGTCAAGGGCTAATGGTAACCCCGGTTCCAGACATAACTCCGCACACTGCCTTGTGCCTAGGACTTATCTACTTTGCCCAGAGTACTCGACTACCTACCTGTAGTCTTTTGGTTGTCCCGACTACCTACCTGTAGTCGTTATGGGCACCCCATGTACTCTTGCTTTTGAGCATGCTAGAACCTTCAACAACGATGAGATCCAAGCCTCCTAGTCATCCTCCTTGACGACTATCCTCATACTAGCTCAAGCTACCTCTCGAGCAATCCATTATCAACCAACTCGAACCATCCCTCGAGTTATCAACATGCTCGGAATGATCCCTGCCTGGATTACGCCAAGTCTACATCACATCATACTTCGCTTTATTACACCATAGCAAAGTCTATACTCAACAACATGGTTTGCCTCATCGCATCATGGCAAAGTTCCATCTCAACATCATTCAATCCATACATATGAGCTTCCACATCCGCCACATATGCCTTTAGCAACTTTCACCATTCAAGAGCCTCTTCTGTAGCTTTTGAATCATCTTTGACCATACTTGTCCAAATCTATCAACTAGATAGCTCATTCACAACAATCAATCAAGGCAAACATTAATCCAAACAAATAAGTATTCAATCAAGATCTAATTAGGCATTCATAACTACAATGGCAATTTCGTAAATAAATGAGCATAGAACTAACATACATGAATCATGGGTTTTTAGCATAGATCTAGCAAATATAAAACATGGGTTTTGTTTCTATAACTTAATAAATGAGCTTGCATAGGTAAACATCTTCACAAACAATGGATCTATACTTGGATCTAAGGAAAATGCACAAAATCACTATCTACAACACTCCAACAAACCACCAATCCAATATACTCCTTTGGGTCCGCGTGAGAGATAACTACCACTCACCAAATCACTTAAACACCTCAAAAACTAAACACTTCAGATCTGGACAGCGAAAATCAAGGCTTGATCCGGTGAAATCTCGCTTAAAACGATGAAATCTAGCTTCGTTGGATGAAGATCTTCAACTTTGGTACTTGAATCTTTGATCTCGATCTTCGATCTTGGATGGATGTTAGAACTAGATTGGAATGGAGAAAAGAAGATGAAGAAATATTGTAGTCGAGTTCCCAAAATGGCAGCACTTCGTTGCTTCAAAAACCGGTGCCAAAAAGTGAGCCGAACCCCTCTATTTATAGGCTGGAAAAACCCTTATCTCGGCCGTCCCTAAGTCGCCACCGACCTAACCTCGCCGACCTAACCTTGCCGACCCAACACTCTGCCGTCCTAACACATAAACCACTCCAAGACCCAACAGGTACACGACCTAACGACCTAACAGAGATACCACATGGCCGACCTAACACTAAGTCGTTCTGCGACTTAACAAAAGACACGAGGCCACACAACCTAGTTATAACACGGCCTAACCGACCCAACGCCTCAACATACACTGCCGACCCAACTATCTAACACACCTTGCCGACTTATCAACTAAACCAGATGCCGACCCAACCCAAAGCCACATTGCCGACCTAGCAATATACCCGACCTACCGACCTAACCACATACAGGGGTAACCACTAGGTCGCTATATGTTAGACCAGTAACTCCCTTAGGTCGGTCAGTTCTTAACTCGGCCAAACTTTAACTCGCTCGCTTCTTAAGGTTGCCCAAACCCCTAAACCACTTATCCCGTTAAGTCGGCAACACTGTTAAGTCGGTCTCCCTTATGAGCCGGCCAACCTTTAAACCACTAACCTCCTCAAGTCGGTCAAGCACTATAGGTCGGTCACTACTCAACACTACACATGAGTTAACTCCCCATTCGACTCATGCTAGAGACAACATAAACAATACTAACGACCTGTAAATTCTACGATTTATCGACACGTAAAATACGGGTCGTTACACTCAGGCCCCCAACCTCCACTTGAGAAAGGCATATATAAACTAATATACCTCTCAATAAATTGGCGATGTGAGACTTATGTTATTTTTCATTCACTTGACCTTTAGGGATTCTAACACCATCAATACAATGAATGTTATTTTCGTGTTGTTTGACATTTAGACTCTGATGATGATGATATTTAGTATTTTTTCAGAAAAGGTTTCATTCATGTACCCTATTTTTTTCCAGTAGCCTCATTTTCCAACTGAAATGTAACAGGTCCTTGTTCAATTCATGTTCTAGGTCAAAGCATCGTTGATTGTGGGGTTGCTTAAGAGGTTACATTGTGCAGCAATAAGCAACATTCTAATGCTTTCTGATATGTGAGTTCCTCTCCTAAAATTGATTCAACTTCAGGCTTTCAAGCTATGCTTTAGTGTTCTTATTTTTTGTTGCAATTTGTACATAGGATTTCCAAAGCGGTGAACCCTCTATGAAAGTTGCAAAATATTTTAGATGTTTATATGATCAAACCAAAAGTTAAAAGTTTGAACCGAGGAAGGCTTTTATTAATGCTAATATAATAAGAATTATAGTTAATGTGCGCTGACAACCATTACACTGTATAGGTTGCATTCTCAGTCTCATGCCTTTTTGACCCATATTCACATGTCACCATGTGCCTGGTGAATCCAAACCTTTTGTTTTTTTAACTAATTTTGTTTTAATCCAATTATATTGCTAATCAATGATGGTGAACTAATGGGTATACTGAAATAGTAAAAAAAAAAAAAAAAAGGAGACCAGACAAATTGAGCTTAGACGATTGACAATAAGTAGGACCTTTGTAACTATCATCTACGTACTCTACGACTTGCATAAAAATAAATAAACCATCTTTCTTGATTTATTCTACATTTTTATATGTTATAGCAACGTATCATGCAAATTTTGTACTACTGATTACTTTGGTAGCCCAAGGAAGGCAATATGAGCTTGCATTCTATTGTTTTACTTATTGATATAGTTAATTAGTTAATTTGTTAATTTTCTAAGTAAATAGTTAATCAATAATAAAAATTCTGTTCAAAATTATTTCCATATCTTGAGAAGAACTTATAATTTGTCCATTTTTTAAACTGTATAAAAATCGAACTGTAATGGTGTATTTTTTATTGACTATTTCTATATATGCCTGTTGCTATACATATGGATCATGTCATCCTCCTGATTAAACTAACCTTTATGGAATTTGCTGAAAATTGGCATAGGTATGATTGGATGGCTTTTGTTGGTTGTGGAGTTTTATTTTCGTACCTATTATTTGATGAATCATGCATGAATGCATGAAAAGTAATTTTGAAAAACAATAACCTCAATGATGACTTGTTATATTCATATGTGCATTCTGATTGGAACTGTTGGAACTTTACTGCTTTTACAATCTGATATTGTTTACTCTTCTTTCTTATATGTATTATAGGAACATGTCTAAGAATACCTAAATATGTGCATTCTGATGTTTTTTAAATTGATAGCATCAATATGACAGTATGGGTTCTTCAATTTGAAAATAAAAGTTGGAGAAGCATGAGAACTTTTATGGTAGTTATCATCCTTAGCTTACCTTGTGATGAAAATAAATTTTTGATTTTGTACTTGGACAAGCAAGAGACCAACTTAAAACATCAATGACAGTTAATGATAAGATAATAGCTAGCTTCCCTATGAAAAGCTACTTAATAGCCTAGTTTGTTATTAATGATGTACTCGATTAAAAGCATATCAAATTGCTTTTGCATTGGTGTATATGAAATCACTTTAGTTTATTTTTTAAGTTCTTTTGAGAGGGACTTGACTTTCGGATTTATTTATGACTTACACAATTCTCAAAGTATTTACTCATAATCAAAGTATTTACTCATAATCAATATATAGTGAGAAGTTCATTTATTATTATCTTAAATATTTACTCATAATCAATATATTGATCAATGTATAATTTACTAATGCCTAAACAGTTCAACTAAATAATTAAATAGCCTAACCCCAGGTTTCTTGACTTAGTCGTTAGACAGACTCAATTCTTTGTTGAAGTCCTTACATGATCAAGCTTTTCATTTTCAAGTATCTCTTCTCATGAACTTCTCACTATCTCATTCATCACCTGCAAGATAATATAAGCAAATACCATCGTATGCTGAGCACATACACCATTTTGAATTAAACTTGCGATATGAAGTATTTTAAAGTAGCTCTTCTCATGAAATATATTTTTCCCTCTTGCACTAGATATTTAGGTATTCTATTGGGCTTGGTGTCTCAGAAGGTAGTGCATTAAGACATGTTTTCCATTTAAGGGAAGTAGCACAAGCTATTCATCTAACTATAAATACAAGATTTACAAATGCAAATAGGTTTCAATGAAAGCTTATATCTCTTCAACATTATCACATGGTGCCAACAAATTGTAGCAAACTTTCATGAAATTCCTATAAACCATGGGATGACTGAAGCAGAGAAGTCTGATGTAAGAACGAATCATATCTTTGTTTTATTACTACTTATCTATCTACAAATTAACACTTTATACATGAACTATAGTCTATAGTTGATACAGTGTATTATTCACGTAACATATAATCTAACGACTACTTTAATATCCAGTAATTATCATAATAATTAGCACATATATAACACAGAACTTCCAAATATAATTCAAATAACATAAATAGCATAACAAACCCAGTGTTTCCCAAAGTTAACAAAAACTTTGCAAAATAAATAACCAAAAACATACTACATGATCTTGACATTTTCCCATAGTCAACACAAACTTTAGAAAAATAATTATATATGGTGGTTAATAATTTTTCTTCATGTAATTAAATGTATTGGTTATTTTATTGACATCTAAAGTTCATGCTACTCAACTATACATGCATGCAATGAATCGCTACCATTCAAAGCTTCCACCACATGGATACATGTCTAAGGCCTCAGATTCGAACTGTGCTCTCTCTCTCTCTCCTCTGTCAACTCAATAGCCATGAGGATCCAATGCTCTATCTGTCACTGACAACTGCCGTCCACTTTTGTGTAGTGCCATTGATGGCGTGCCACTAATGGCCATGACTGGTAGTTGCTTTCTGCCTCCTTATGGTTTTAAAAATCATCACGAAATACAGCAGCAGCAACATGATATAAGCCTGGGCAGATGCATGATATTTTTGTCGATCAGTTTTCAAGTGAGCTCGAGCTATATGGAAAGTATGATATAATGGATACAATGATGGTTTTTATATGCAAATTTTTTAAAACAATATGCACAACAATACAAGCACATCATTATGTTTTTTTGACAGTATATAAATTGTAAAACTTTTTGCACCTTCCTATGTTAGTGTAACACTCTACAATAAGCAATTAAATTTTACAGTAAGCATTTAACTCTTTCACATAATTATAGAACTTAGATTTGCTTTCTAATGTATATATGCCATCAATTTATGATATAATATGATATATTGCCTATTATGTATTATGTATATATGTATACATGCCATCAATTTATGATATAATATGATAACATATGCATGTCAAAAATGGAAACCAATTTCTTTATTATTGGCCAGCTGCGCTAAATACCCCTATCCCAAGTAGTTGATACTTTCCTAGAGGGTTTTTGTGGGATGAAGGCTTCCGTCAACTTATAATTTGGTTAGTTACCTATTGCCTTTGTTTCACAATATGCACCCACACATAAGTACACATAAATGAATAATTTTGCATTTTTGTATGTCATCTTGGGTGCAATGTAACCATGCTATGTACCGACATCAAACACTATTCTCCTCCAGAAACAATGTGATAGTATAACAGCTCAACCTTATTTCACCTGTATCTATATAACATCTTAAGATGACAAGAAAACAAATAAAAATAGTAATTCATCCATTATTTATGAGATGCTTTGCTCTACCCAATATGCAAGGCCTTCTGAGTTTTATATATTTTTGCCTTAACTTGTCCATATTTTCACACTATATGATTTCTTTCAATTTTTTCATAAAATTTAGGCAAATCCTTATTTACTCTAATTTATACCAATTTATCATAAGTACGGCTACTATTGCCGATCTCCATTCTTAATCACATTGTTCTCAAGGGACTTGGACAAAGGGTAATTTCCTGGTTAATCTGAACAATTGTTAACTTGTATATTAATAGCATTATTAAGTTGATGATACATATTAAGTTGATGATACATATTAAGTTGAAGTTAGGCTTCTTTTCCATTAAAGCTGCTAACATATCTTAAGCACTTAAGTAACATAAAGAGCTATTCAGGAACTAGGTAATGATTAAAATAGGACAATAAACAGGTACTGCAGTGTTCGTATTTTGAGATATTTGTAAATTTACTACCACGCATATAATATTTGATAAAGTTGTGCAGAAAATGGAAACAGTGGAAGCAATGGAATCTTGTTTGGGAGCCTATAGTTTTCCATAAAAATAGCCAAATTAACAAATGATTGGGTGGACTAACCTCCGATTCTTGGTCACATTGACCTGTTTGGCTAACACGAGTTACCTGGTGGACTAACCACCCGGTGGATCTTCTAGTGTTTCTCCTGGCGTTGTTGCTGCCAAGCTTGTGGACTTTTCATTAGGTAATATTAAAGCATTTTCTTTTATATATATATGTATGTGTGTGTCTTTCTAACTCAAATTTTGCACCAATATAATTTGATGCAAGTTTAATTCGAATTTCATGTAAACATTTGTTAAGTACCAATACAAGCGGAAGCATACGAGTGCCTGCTGCATATTCATTTTGCACCAATATAATTTGATGCAAGTTTAATTTGAATTTCGTGTAAACACTTATTAGGTATCGATACAGGCGGAAGCATACGAGTGCCTGCTGCATATTGCAGAATATTCAGTTATAGGCGGAAGCATGCTTGTTACATGTTGTAGAATATTCGATTACAAGCCTTCACATGGATTTGCATCTACCAGTAATGTCATTCCTTTTGCACAGAGCTTTCATACAATCAATATGTTTTTTCATATACAAACTTATACAGGCACAACCATGATTGTTAGTTTTGAGCTTTCTAATTCTTATTTTATGCACATGGTTGTTAGTTATAGGCTTACAGCTACTAGGCAACAATGTTTAAAAGGAAGTAGCTGACTGTTAGTATCCACATTTTATGGTTGTGGTGCCGCATGATTTCTATATACATTTTATATGATCATAGGAAGAATTTGAATAAATAGCAACAATGGCCTTTATGTGTTATTATTTTTGTAGCTCAACAAGTTTTATTCTGCTAAGAGCAAATCAAGTCAAGTATTAAATAAATCAATACTAAGGCACATCCATTTGGACGTGTGTAAAAAGGTTTAGTTAATATATGTTTTGTATAGTAATGATATTGAATTAGCTTGTATGTCAATAGAAAATAAATATATAACTGGAATTATATGAGAATATGTTTATCAAATGCACTTGCTGTTTCTTTTTATAACTGAAATAATGTGAACCATTTTCAATTAAAAATCATATCAGATGCAACGGTTAATTTATTAACTATTAGTTATATCCGTATTTCCTATATGTATTTCCTTATTTCCCCTTATTTTATTTGCTTTTATATTTATAATTGGGGTAGGATGATGTAAAATGGAATTCTTAGTCCTAGTGCATAATACATACGATGAATTAACATTTATTTATGTTCTTAGAACATTAAAACTGATCCAAAATCATCTAATCACTATATCTACTTTGGTTTATCATGTGCAATGTATAAGTTCAACTTTTTTCAAAAAATTATTACTACACAGATTTAAACGGCAAGATCAAAATCTTATTCTATAAATAACCAAATATCTAATTTATTTTGTAACTAATTGTTTTCACTTAAATCATTATTTTCTTTTGAAAAAAAATTGTAATGACAAAGTATTTCACGAATAATTTCGATTTCATTTGTGTTGTCTTTGCTGATAATTCAAAATAATGTTACAACACCCAATTAATAATGGTACAAATAATTTGATTACACAAAAGATTTCAATGATAATTGGATGAAACAAAAACATATTATGCTCCTCACATTTATATGTGGTTAGTAAGAATAATTAGTCATGAAAATATGTTTCCATGTATAATGTTAGCCTGATATTTGGTACACGTGGATTCGCCAAAACCATTCACAGGTGCACGTGGATTGAGTTTATGCCTGACTGTACACGATTTTGACCACGACAGTTAACCTAAGTTTTGTTCATGTTTCACTAGAAGCAACCATGCTATGTTCCCTACACTTGTATTTTCTTCCATATCGATGTACCTATGTATGTGGATGGGGTGTTTACTTCACAAATCATTTTTGTTTGATAGGCTCTGCGTGATTTGTTATACTTATTCAAGGGCAGAAGGTTGAAGATGATATGGTGGTTGCGAATGGTTGAAGAGATGTTGTTATACTTGATGAGGTACGTTCTACTGTTGTCAATATACTTTTGCATTACACTATTTTGTCATACTCCCAGTCCATTGATTATATTAATGGTTTAGTGCGCTAAGTTTCCGAGCCTACAAAGCTAACGTCATGTATACTAAAGTTTTAAATACAGTAACTGTTATTGTATAGCTTGTTTTGATCTTTTTACGAGTTGTAAAAAGATTTAAAGCATTCATCCTCCATCTTTGTATTGTTTTGTAGTGATATAGACTTATGCACATCGATTACACTATCATTTGACATAATTTCATTACTTTTGCTTTACAGGTAGATAAATGACTGTGATGCAAAAAAGATTGCAACGAGTTATGGATCGAAATTATTTTTGTTGCTAGAACTACGTTTTGATTTTAACTTATGTATTAATTGATTTATTTTCTATTGCTACATGTTCTATATTTTGTTTTTGAACTATTGATGACGAACTATTTATGTTTGGTGTAAGAATTTTGTGTATTTTGAATATGAAATTTCATACGTTGGTTATCAAACATGTGTCCAAAATGTGGTGTTGATACAATATGTTGATTTTGAAATGTGGTATTGATATAATTGCTAATTTTGAAATGTGATATATATACATGGCATTTTTAAAACGCTGTTAAAATATTCCACGGCATTTTTTAAACGTCATTAAATGTTTTAACAACGTTTTAAAAATGCTGTTAAATTGTATCTAAAAACATAACCAAATACAATTTAACGATGTTCTTAAAACGCTGTTAAAACATTCCGCGGCGTTTTTTAAACGCCGTTGAATGTTTTAGCAGCGTTTTAAAAATGCCATTGAATTGTTTTAACATCGTTTTTTTAAAATGTCATTAAATTAGATCAAACATAATTAAATGATTTCATGACACTAGGGAAACACGGTAAAAAGAGACATTTAACAGCGTTTATTCTTTGTCATTGTAAATCTGTGACATATAACTGCATGTCGATGTACAGCGTATGTAAAAACGCTATTAATAGCTTTTATAGCATTTTTGAAATGCTGTTAAAGGTCCTGTTTGTTGTAGTGGAAAGAACTAGTTTAAGACCATAATTCAATCTCTATTAAATGATATAGGTCTTACAAGAATTTCTAGGTCTAAAATGTTCGATAAAATTTCCAAAGTTGGAAAATGTCTCTAGTAGTCATTTCCTAAAGCTTTAGAGTCATTTCACCTTATATAAATTAAGTAGTAATGCTCTATGATCATCCAATATGCAAAATATGGGTAGTTATAATTCGCCGAGAACAATTGGTCAAATCTTGAATATCACGATCAAAATTTGTTCGATAGCAATTGTTATGGATCGGTACCAATTCATTTATTTGTCCTTTCTCCACTCTTTCCTTGATGTGGTGTTTGCCATTAACAATGCTAAGGTGGGCCACAATGACGAAACATGATGATTCGATATCGGTCCTCATGCATTGGTGTCAATCCATTCTTCAGTCTTGTACCTCTCCCTTTCCCTTTGATTCTTCATGATTTAGCCTGAAAAATGGCCAAGTGTATAATCCTTTGATAAGGATCGAGACCGACCCATTCGGGCTTTCCCGTACTTGGTCATTTTTCTTGCATCCTTAATTCATAGTATCTCTTGTTCTTCTTGATCCACTTCATGATCACTCAATTTTCCAAATCCATTGAGATATTACTGGGTTTAAATGCGGGATAGCACAAAGTATTATCAAATCTGAATATCAGTAACAAATATTGATTAGACAAAACATAAAACAAATTGTCTAATAGAAATTTCAAAATCTAAATTTGAACTTCGAAATCTAAATTTTATTTGAAAAGTTCTATTCAAAATTTAGATGTAGATTATATTTTGATTAGTGTAAAAATAACCTTAATGAATGAAGTGCTAATATCAAAATCATACACACACACATGTACATATAATTATGAAGTTGAAAATAATTTCATTTATTTAAAGCATATATACATACATATTAAATGAGACTGTTTTTTTGCAAACATAAGATTTCATGTTTCTAAATGCTTTTGTGTATAAATAAATATATATATATATATATATATATATAAAGTATTTAATTTATCATTCATAATTAATGCAATTATAAATATAATCGAAAGGAATTTTAAAATCAAAACATACGCAAAAAATTTTAAAAAAAAGATGTTCATGTATTTCGTGTTTGAAAAAGATTCAAACCAATATTATTTAACACGTTAGAGTTATATATTACCTTGGAAAATTATTACTGTTAACCCAAAAAATGGTTCAACACTGTAGAGTATGATGTGAAAGCATCAACATTTTTAGAATAGGGCAAATGTAATAAAGAATAGTAGAAAAGTAAATGAAACATATGGATTTTCATAATGGTTCTGCTACTAACTAAGCCTACGTCCACTTTATAGTTTTGCTTATTGATTTGATCATGCTAGAGTATGATTACAAAGTGATTGAAAGAGGGTGAGTCACAAGTACAAGTGTTAGGTAGATTCTTAGTCCTAGAGTTACTTATAGGAACCGCCTTGGTGACTGTTGAGTGGAGATAAAGTCGAAGAAATAACAGAGCTTCCGTGTAGTAATGGCAAAAACCAGATCATCTCTTGGTTGCTCTTTGGTTTGTATTTATAGTGACAACAGCCATCTTGGACCAGAAACCCGCTATCAGAGAAATCCAAGAAGTGACCCAAGATTACACAAGGAAAATGGTGACCACCCAAGTTAAGAGCTAGATTAGATGCCTAATTAAGACCCTTAATTCTGTACCGAATCTAGTCCTTAGCCTTAGGGTGGCAAAACTTTTTTGTGTTGAGTTGCTTGCTTTATTTAGATGTTCTCCATGTAATTTAGTAGATTGTTGATGAGGTTTGATCGGCATTCTTCCATGACTTAGATTACCCTGCCATTTGGATAAACGTGTCTTCATTCTTGATGACAGGCACTGTGGAAACCTACAAAACTTCATCAATAAGCATAGAAGGAGTAGGGGATGTCCTGTCAAGAGTATAAAAGTCATAAGGCTTAGTAGTTAGATTCGATATTGAATTATAGGGTACTAATTCACACCAAATATATGTCTTAGCCTATTGTGCTTCCATATTATCTTGAGCTTCTTCTCTTGTCCTTCTAAGTGTCTTTGCCAAGTTTCAAGTCGTTTCATCTTTGTACCGACATTGTAATTCCTATTGATCTTTACATGGTTAAAACCCAGTTAAATTTCCCCTAAGAGTACGCTTTGATTGGAAACATAGTGTGCTCTGGAACAAGACAAGCTTTGAATCACTATCCTGCGAATTTTAATGGCTTGTCTCTCGAAATGTTGTTTTAAACTAATTGACTTTCGATCATATTTTTGCTTTTGATTTCACTTCAAATTTCAATTCATTGTTGCAATCTTTGCTTCGAAGTTTGCACAATGCTCTATATTGGCATGTGATTCCATTGTGACAAGTTGGAGTTGACCTGGGCTAAAGACATAAATTTGGTACCGAATTAAGTTCGCTGGTTCAGCCCGAATTAGACAGTAGCAATTTTCTTTTGGGAATTTTTCATTACTTATACAACCTTACACCACTTAACACCTCACTTTCCACCTGACCTTGCCATATTAGCTCCGTCCAACTCAAGCTCTAAAACCCTAACTCCAATGATTCAAGCCGCCGCACTGCTGTCGTTCGCCTTCTACTACCGCTACAGTGTTCCACTGCCTTTATGCTGCTCTCCCATCACCTGGATCAACCGTGACCATCGCAACCAATGCGTGTAGACCTAAATCTAAATCAGTGTTCGTACCTTAGGCCTAATCTATTTCTTGCTTTGCTTGAAAGTTGGTGGTGATGAATTTTTTCATTCGAGAGGGTAAATTCAAGCCGGACCAACGTTGGAGATGATGATTGGTTTTGGTTGATTGCAATTTTAGAGAAGGAGATCGTTGAATGGAAGCTTGACTTGTTAGTGATGTTGCTAGGCTTAAATTTTATATCGGACATTCATGGTTTGAGATAAAACATGCCTTCTAGTTCAACTGTCTTTTTCCATGGAATCGACTAAAGCTAAACCACCAAATTGACTCCACTATGTCGATACGCTATAGATTCAGACATATCGGATAGCTATATTGCACTGCATTTATGCACATCCAGTGTCTTTGAAAAAGAAAGAACTTTCCATGTTGCTTTGAACAATGGATCTGTTATGGACAATTGATTAATAATGGGTGAGAACACAAAAAGTAATCTAAAAAAATACGGATCATTTTTCTACTACGAGTGAGCTATCTACATAGGATGGACCCTTTGTAATGTTTGTTACACTAGACTCATTCCATATAGATGACACATTGCACTTGCCCTGGTCAATGCTTGAAATTCGTTTGGTTGGTACACATCGACGTCCTTTGGATTACAAGTGTTAATCACACAGGAATTCTAATTAGAAATAAAGCATACATGACCATAATCAACAAGTCTTATTGGCTAGAATGACGCGTCAATCAGTCAATGGAGCATCAACTTCTTTAGGAGCGGAATAAATGACTACTGCCCCAGCTCCTCCATCTATTCCCATGAGACCAAGTCAACATGTAGCTTTTGATTTCTATGGCCCAAAAGTTCCAATCGGACCTATACTTGACCAGTTGCCTCTTCGATTGAGAATTCTAACCAATATAGAGCAAGCACCATCAATTCTAACAGCTAAAATACTTACGAATGTGGTGTACAACACGATATCCCTGAGGGTGCGGTCATCTGCCTGCTCAAGCTGAATTTGCTCATAGCCCATTAGAACGTTTTATTCCTTGCAACCAGTACATGTGCTTATGCGGCGCTGCACCACCATTCAACCAATTCTTGTCCATGGTGCTTGAAGACATTGAATTGGCACCATTTCAAATCCATCCTAACGGTTATGTGCTCCTAAGTTTCGTATATTTCTATTTATGAGAACACTTAGTCATCCCCCAAGGCTAAAGGAGCTCGCATTCCTTTTTCATATCAGAAGGAGACATAACTGCCTATCTTTTTTAATTATCGAAGCCTGGAGGGGATGTAACTAATATTGGACTTCATAATAAATGTTTGACTTTCAAGAATGAGTATTTCTTTATTAGGCATCCAGAGGGCTTCAACCGCTTCTACCTATCTAGAACTCGGTCCAGATTACCTAGCGTTTTCTATTTCAATTGGTTTTCCAATTTCTTATATTTCTTATCCTATCATTTTTTATTGCAATCGTCCCAAGCAGGAAGTGAAATGACGAGCTTGACAAGATGATAGAAACTCTCAAGGCTGTGAGAGTTACGAGCGTTCAAAGAGTTTATTTTAACGAATGAACACCTTTGGAAATTCAATTTACATCATCCTGATAGATCTGCTATGGATGACTTGCCGTCAACATCTAGTGGCCCTAGGATATGCACTAGTTCTATTGCCTATGCTTGTGACTCTGTCGAGGAGGCTCAAGAAAAAGTGGCTGGTCCGTCAGAGGAAGCATATCCCGAAGAGATTCTCAGAGCTAATATAGACTTACCCCCGGGAAGGACATTGTAGAAATAGGGATGAGGCCTAAATGATGTCTCTAAACCTAGAAGAAGAAGACAAACATACCAAAGGAGAGATGGGAAGTAGCATGTGGTTAAGGAAGGAGAGGAAGAAGGCTCGAATGGTCATGACAGTGACTTTCACATCTCCGTGGATATAGATGAATCTTTTTGCGAGTCGCTGGAAATGAGTACTTATCTTTCTCAACTTCCTTCTTCGGACTTGTTAACTATGAAGGCATTAAGCCTCAAACACCCATTTTCTCCTCCTAATGAAAAACCTGCTATTGAGCCTCCCAATCTACCGGAGGTCAAGCTACCAAGACACTTGTAGGAGATACGATCACTTCTGGTTTCATAAGAGATGTCACCATCTAGGTTGATGAATATGGGGATATCTCCATTAGTGAAATGATACCTGAGATCGGCTCAAAAATCAACATTTCCTCAAGTGCATTTGTGAGTGTTGGTGAAATCCGACTCTTAAACCCTAGTGATATGGTTGTTAGAGTATATAGGGGTTCGTCAGCACTACGCACTTCACTTTAGGATCACAAGCACGCATCGATGAATCACGTTAAGTTCCTAAGTTCGAGTACTAACTTCATTCTTGTTTTCACTTTAGGCACCATGGGTGTGGATTATATCATCAGTTGTGCTAGGATTCCAGCTCCCAAATGATTAAGACTATTAATCTGATTTATTAACCTCCTCGCATGACAGAGGAAGTGTGATGTCCCGGAATTTTGGGCAATAGCAATTTGATGATCTTCATTAATAATTTTTTAATTTAATTATTTAAATTAACAAAATTTATCCTTTTAAAACTAATAATATTTAATTGGTAATTTTATTCTTTTCAAAAGCTAATAATATTTATGTTGTCTAATTATAATATATATATATATATATATATATATATATATGTGTGTGTGTGTGTGTGTGTGTATTGTGATTGGAAGATTTGTTTTAAAATTCAATATAATAATTTTCAAAGCTAATAAATTGTATTCTATTTATAATGTATATATATATATATATATATATATGTGTGTGTGTATATGTATTGTAAATAGGAAGTCTTTGATTTTAATTTAATAAAAGATATGTTTTCAAATTTATAATATATATATGTGTATATATTGTGAATTGAAACTATGTTTTAAAATTCAAGTTAATAATTTTCAAAGCTAGTTAAAATTAATTCTATATTTTTAAAACCAATATATATGTTAATTAAAAGTATTTTAGCTTGACTTAAAAATAAGATTTCTAAAAAGTTTTTTTTGACCTTTTTTTTTAAATTATCTTGATCTAATGTATATAAAGTTTAAACCATAATAAAGAAACATTTAAAACATATGCAACATAAAAAATTATTTAATGTAAGGTTTCAATTCTTTTGATTTTAAAATACTTTCTTTTTAAATTACTTAAATTAAAAGGGTTCATATGTATAGGTTTAATATATTCTTACTTTTTAAATATCTCATGAATTAAGATAGTTTGTAAATAAATATAAATATAAATTCATATTACATAATTATAACAAAACTTAAGTACTTTTAAGTAAAGGGTTTAAACATAAAAGAGTTTGTTTTGGCATTTGTATTCCTAGTAAACATTTGTAAGCTAATTAATATATATTGTGACATTTGTAGCTTGAGATAATTTATAATTATACAAATGGCAACCTATGTTTCTTTAAAATTTTAATTATATAATAAAGTGTTTAAGAGAAACCAGGCTATTTTCATTTACAGTTCATGCATCTCTCTTTCTCAATTCCTCTTCTCTTCTAAGTAAACTAAAAAAAACTAAAATTCAAAAACCAAAACTAAAGGCTTCAAATTCAACAAATCTGCAAATCAGATTTAGGATCAACTTCAACTATTTTCAAGCTTCAACCTGAAGCAAATTCAAACTTAACTAGTAAATCAACTTCAGTTCAAATCAAATACATCAAATTCCTAGAACAAGAAGCCTGTTCTCTTCTTTATAAACCAGTGAATAAACTTTTTTTTAAAACAGTTACAAAATCAGTAGTTAAACCTTGATGCATGTGATGAATATTATATATAATGTTTGCAGAAATGTTTGGATGTGAATGTATGCATATAAGTATGAAATGCCTGTGTCATATTTGAATATATATATATATATATACACATAGATATGCTCTGTTGTGTGTTTACAGGTTTTGGTCACTAAATAAAATTCAATACATCACCACAGAATCAATATTAGATTTTGATTTGTAAATGAAAGATTATTGAATTTGTGCAACATCACTTTTAAAAATAACTTCCAGAATTTATATTAAGTATTTACCTCGGAAATTTATAAATAAAAATGAAGTTCAAAAATGGGTTTAAATCGATAATGCTAATTTCAATTCTTGATTATATAAACTGAAACATTAAGCAAAATGATGAATTTTGATATATAAATCATGATTTTTAGGTTTTTATTCAGTGAGCTAATTGGGGATGATCAGATTTTGTTTCATCGTCAAATTTCGATGATCGGCTCGGAGGTTGTCATCGTGATCATTGTCGAAGGTAGCTTGAGAGTGGGCGATCACGGGAAAATTGGTGAAGGTATTTACCATTGGTCGTGGTGGGCAGGGAGCATCGGAATAGGGTTTGCTCGACAGTTTGGGTTGTCGATGTGTTTGAGGAAAATTCGTCGCCGTAGGGAGAACGGACTCGATCGCGACATGGTGAAAGCATTCATCGGAGCATGGCATGGCTTTAGGTTGGACGACGTGTGTTCCTGAGGTCGGAGGCGATGGCCAGTAGAAGGTTTTTCGGTTGGGGTAGGTTATAGGCTTGGGTCATTGGGATTGACTTTGATTCGCAGGCGAATCAGTAAGTTTAGGTGGTCGCGTAGAACAATGTGGCGGTCTTCGACTTGACAAAGGTCACAGCGGAGGTCGAAGCTCTGGCGATGGCACATGCATGTGCACGGTGCACGGTGCACATTTGTGTATCTAGAATTGTCAAGGTTTGGGGAAGAATGTTTTTTCCCGGGGTCGAACTTGACTAGTTTTCGTGGTTGACTCGAAGTAGGAAGGATACGTGAGTGCCTCGTGTTTAGCTTGGGGGAGAGTCGTGTTAGGCTCGGGTTGTTTTCATCTTGTTTCCAAATTTAAAGTTTTTGTAATAAGACTTATAAAGTTTTTTTTTAAATTTAAATGAAAACAGAATCCAGATTTCAAAACAAAGTAAGAACATGTTTTGTGAAGTAATGATTATGTTTAGAAAATGGAAAATCAAGTTTAAGTAAAGTAAAATATGAAATAGTTTTATAAAACATAAGAAATACAAATTTAAAACAGACAAAAATATGTTTTCTAGGTTTAAATATTTATCAGATTCCAAAGTGAAATGTTTTAACAAGTTTTAAGATTTATATTCAAGTTATTAAAAATAAATTTAGTTTTCAAAAAAATGTTTAGTTTTAAAATTTATTTTTAAGTTATTGAAAATAATTTAATTTTCAAAAGAATGTTTAGCCTAGTTTAAAAGAATATTTAAAATGAATAGATTTCCAAAGAAATAGAAACTAAGTTCCAAAGTAATTAGACAAGCTAGACAAGTTTTGAAAGATTTAAATTGTTTGAGATTGTTTTGTTTATAGTAATTTTATAAATTCTGAAATTAAATTACTAAGTGCTTTAAAAGGTAATAAGATGATGTTTTGAAATTAAGATGTGGTTAAAGAAAGAGTGATTAACTTTAATTAATCAAAGAAAAATCTCTAAGTGATGTTTGTATTTTCAAGCATTTGATTTTACTTAATTTAATTTAAATAAGTGTTTAACTAAGGTAAATGGTAATCTTAATTGATTAAAGTCTTAGTTAATAAAAGTAATTAAAGCGTAATTACTTAATTAACTAAGATGATTAATTAATGTTATTAATTCAAGATAATTAGTTATTTAATAAATTAAGGATAGTTGATTCCTTAATTGAGGGTAATTAATCTACGTAATTAAAGGTAATTAATTAAGGAGTAATTAATAAATGGGGAGATTAATTACTCAATGTAATTAATTATTGTGATTAATTTAAGATAATTAATTAATTAAATTAATTAAGGATAATCACTTATGAAGTTGATTAAGTAAAATTACATAATGTAATTAATAAAGTAAAATTACTTAGTGTAAGTAATTAATGGGTAATTACTGGATGTAATTAATTAAAAGGTAATTACTTGATGGAGAGTAATTAAAGAAATTGCTTAATGGAAGTAATTAAGGATTAATTACTCAGTGTAATTAATTAAAGGATTAATTAATATAATTAATTAAGGAGTTAATTAATTAATGTAAGTAATTACAGGATGGTTAGTTACTGTTTGTGATTAATTAAGGTTGACTAATGAAAGTGATTAATTATAGTATAATTAATAAATATAATTAATTAAGGATCAATGTAATTAATTATAGTTAATTAATTAATGAAAGTAATTAGAGGATTATTAATTAATGTAATTAATGAGAGTAATTAAAGGTTAATTACGGTGAATGGTTAAAGGATAATTTAACTGTGTGATCAATCAAGGGCTAATTACTTAATGTAATTGAAGAATAATTAATCAAGGATGATTAATTAAGATGGATAATTAGGGGATGATTAATTAATTGGGTTGTAATTAATTAATGTTAAGTAAGCATGATTTAAAAATAAATTAAACAATTAATTTAATTGGTGGTTGATTAAATTAATTAAAGATGGGGTGACAATTAATCCTGCTTATGGATGGTTGAATGATGTTGAATGCCTTGGATTATGTGATAGTTGAATGATGTTGAATGCCTTGGATTATGTGATATCTCCAATATGTGATATGTGCTATTTGTGATATAGGATGTTTGGTTGAATTGTGATAATATATGGATTATTCATCGGTGATAATGTGAATCATCTATCTGTGCGAATATGATATCCTAAATGATAGATTAAATTGTTAAACCCTTAAACAACTTGGACATTAAAATGTTTTTTTGGATTTTGACAAGACCGTGATCGAGTTTCGAAATTTGGATATCCAAAAGCCACATCGATCCAAATTAAACGTTAGGTCGTGAATTCAAGTGAAGATCAAGATGAAGACCCGAAGTGTAAGGGCTATTGTCGTTAAAACTCTGAGGGTGATTTCAAAATGACTTTGATGGAGATAGTGCTTTCAGATTCAAGATGAAGAATCAGAGTACAATGGCTATTGTCGTTAACTCTAAGGGTGATTTCAAAATGAGTGTAGCGAGAAAGTGCCTTCGGTTTCGTTTGAACTCGGAACGAACTTGAATGGATTGAATGCTTTCAAAACATCTTCAATGGAGGACGATGAGCATTCCAAGATATGTGTTCTAAAAGGTAATCGTAGCCTCAAGCCTCTTCAACCGGGAATGGCTAAAACATGGGAGGTGCAGCAAGGCTAAGTGGGTCGTGCCCAAGTAGGACAAGATTTTCCCCTCTCTAGAGGTCCCTTTTTATTAGGCTTAGTGGGAAGTTAGTTGCAGCCAACTGTGGGGTTGTCTTGTTTGGGATTATCCAGCAAGGGATGGTTTCGGTCTTATGTTGCAGGGGATCAGGGTGTATCCTCAGTACGGTGATCTAGGCCACGTAATGTGACGGGCGGTACCCCAGTAGCCCTGCCATTGATGGAAACCCATTTTCCCTACGTGCCTTTATGGTTTTGATTGTATAACCCAGTTTGTGGCTAGTATGCTGGAATTTAATAATGTAACAATTTCAGTTATTTCCTATTTACTTGAAAACCTAGACACTATTATAATATCATTGGACTTCCTATCAAATGTTTTGGTTATCGTAAGGTAAAAACTTTTCCATATTTATGTGTGGAAATTCTTATGAGATACCTTTTGTTTTCAAAGGTTTTTCAAAGTTAAGAAACTTTAACCCGTTTACTCACACCAGACCCATGTCTGACCCAGAGTTTATTTTCTGTTTCATTAAACTCTCTGGTACTCAAATTTTTACGAGTAGCCAAGGGATTCAGGTTAGCTTTGAAGAATTATAGAGGAGATTTGGAGCAGGAGGCTTTAACGTTTAGATATCTGTATTTCCGCTATGTTATATCTCTGTGATGTTGTCTGTATTGTACTAGAGTTGTATGATAGACAGATCTTTATAACTGTCTAATTTGTGTCGAATAAGCTGTGTAAATCTGATGTATATAATACTATGTAATATCTTATGTGATTAATATATTTTATTCGTTCCGCTGTGAGATTCTGATGTTGTTAGTTCTTTCTTCTCTATATTTTCTCTTTTCTATCCCTTTCTTATTGATGGTGCATCTTTCTGTGGAATGAAAGGCGGGTCGTTACAGTTGGTATCAGAGCACTAGGTTGAGTCAATACCTAGGCTGTGGAGTGATATCTTTCTTGAGAGATATATATATTGTTTGGGTTACCTGCTCGGGTTTTCCAATATGAATTCTAGAAGTAGGAGGGATAGTGGTGTGTGTAGCACGACTACCACTAATGGAAGAGACCCGAATGTTGAGGTTGGAAGTGTATCTGCCGAGGCTGTAGATCTAGTACCGTCTTGAGTATGTTTTGTAGCATGGTGTAAGGATTTCACCAATCTCAAAGGAAAGCCTTTTTAATGGTTCAGAGTCCATCATTGAAGTGCAAGTTTGGTCACGCTCTTGTGAGCGGATTTTCTAGAATTTGGATATGTCGGATGAGCAGAAGCGAGGAAGCTTGTCTGCATGAGACTAAGGTCTATGAGTTGCCTCGCTACAGACATGGTCTCATTGTCACCCCCTTTAGAAGAGCGAGATGTTTTGTGCTTGGTTTGAGGCCCAAGTTTCTTGAGAAGATGTCTACCATCTTGAAGACACTTTTGTGGAATTGGTTGACTTGGGTTTGAGGTTCAAAGAGTTTTTGAATAAGTAGTCTTCGACATCTATGGTAGTAGTGTAGCTCGGAGGTGCTTTGTGTGCCGGTAGGAAGCTCTTTTGGCTTAGTTGTGTCTTGAAAGTGGAGTTCAGAAGTAGCAGAGTATACCCGTTTCTCCGATGGTTTAGAAGTCTTCGTGTTTCGACTGTCAACAGCTTGGGCATTTGGCGAAAGCTTGCTTACTTCTTTAGGAAGTTCAGCCAGTTTCTTCTTATGGTAGAAAAGGTTAAAGCTATTCTGATTTTTGCAGAGAGAACAGTATCTTTGGGAGATAACTGGATAGGATCGCAAAAGTGACTTGCAATAGTTGAGTGTTCTTTTGAGTAATCTTTTTCATAGAATCGAGGCATCTTAAGAAGAAGTTGGGGCTATAGTAGTTGTCAAAGATTTTCTAGATGTTTCCGGAGAAGTCAAGATTTGCCTTAGCATCATGGGATTGAGTTCCATGTCGACTTGGTTCTTAGAGCTATACCAGTGGTTCAGCTAAGTTGATGGATGGCTCCTAGAAAGAGTTTGGTGAAGCAGCTCAGGATTTCTCGCAGCTTCTATATTTTCTCTATTAGATCAAGTTTTCTAGCTGGGTTTTTGCTGTGGTATTTGTGACCAAATCAGATAGGTCACAAAGATTTTTTGGATCTGATGAACTATGTTTTCCGAGATTTGTTGATCAAGTTTGTGCTCATCGACGGCATTCACATTTATGCCAGATCAGAGTTGCGCAGCGGAAGCGAGGTAGCAGCTGTTCTAGAATGGAAACAACCACAAAATCCTTTAGGAAGTTTTTTAGGATCTGAAGGCGAAGTTGTCGAGTGCACCTATTTTGGTTATTCCGGATAAGAGAAGTAAGTTTGAAGTCCACTGACGTTTGTGGAATAGAGCTTGTGTTTTGGATTATTCGGTAAATTTTGGAAGGATCATCTTGTTGGGTTCAATCAGAAGATTGGTTTTTTAGGTCCAGTTTGTTTCAAGAAGCATCAGCGAGAGCTGATCAGGAAGGATGAAGGCAGCCTAGGATCGTAAGAAGAGTTTTGTGGATAAGAGATGAAAGAATTTGAAATTCGGAGTCGGAGATATGGTTTTGTAAAGGCTTTCTCCGATCAAAGGAGCTATAATATTTGGTAAGACTGGATGCTAGCTCTGAGGTATATTGGATCTTTTTGTGTTCTCGAAAGGATAAATGCTTTGGCTTACAGGATTGAATTGCCGGTTTGGATGGCTAAGATTCATAATGTATTTCACGTATCTCTGTGGAAGTACATATTTGATCCATCACTGGTCTTAGAACCAGCAGTTCAGAAGGATTCGGTAGTCGATCTAGACTTGTCGCTGGTCAGATATTCTGTTCAGACTGTAGATCCAGATGTGAAGGAGCTCAGGATCAGAGTGGTGTAGCTAGTCTAGATTCAGTAGAGCGAGTATCCCAGTATTTGTACTTGGGAAGCTCTAGATAGAATTGGGATAACCTATCCTGAATTGTGTCAGGATAATTAGGTTTGTTTGTTTAAATAAATTGGTTGCTATGGTTGTTAGTGTATGGCTGATATATATGCTTTGATGTTTGTAAATTAAAACTTTTGCTGGATTGTTAAATTATCTTTGCTTTTAAATTTCGGTGACGAAATTCTTTTAAGGGGTTGGAATGTGATGTCCCGAAATTTTGGGCAATAGTAATTTGATGATCTTCATTAATAATTGTTTAAATTTGACAATATTAATTTATAATTTAATTATTTAAATTAAAAAAAAATTATCTTTTTAAAACTAATAATATTTAATTGGTAATTTTATTCTTTTTAAAAGCTAATAATATTTATGTTGTCTAATTATATTATATATGTGTGTGTGTGTGTGTATTGTGATTGGAAGATTTGTTTTAAAATTCAATATAATAATTTTTAGAGCTAATAAATTGTATTCTATTTATAATGTATAAATATATGTGTATATATTTAAATAGGAAGTCTTTGATTTTAATTTAATAAAAGATATGTTTTCAAATTTATAATATATATATTGTGAATTGAAACTATGTTTTAAAATTCAAGTTAATAATTTTCAAAGCTAGTTAAAATTAATTCTATATTTTCGAAACCAATATATTTGTTAATTAAAAGTATTTTAGCTTGAGTTAAAATAAGATTTATAAAAAGTTTGTTTTACTTTCTTTTTGAATTTGCTTGACATAATGTATATAAAAATTTAAACCATAATAAACAAACATTTAAAACATATACAACATAAGAAAATTATTTAACGTAAGGTTCAATTCTTTTAATTTTAAAATACTTTCTTTTTAAATTACTTAAATTAAAAGAGTTTATACATATAGGTTTAATATATTCTTACTTTTTAAATATCTCATGAATGAAGATAGTTTGTAAATAAATATAACTATAAGTTCATATTACATAATTATAAAAAAACTTAAGTACTTTTAAGTTAAGGGTTTAAACATAAAAGTGTTTGTTTTGACATTTGTATTCCTAATAAACATTTGTAAGCTAATTAATGTATATTGTGACATTTGTAGCTTGAGTTAATTTATAATTATACGAGTGGAAACCTATGTTTCTTTAAAATTTTAATTATATAATAAAGTGTTTAGGAGAAACCAGGCTGTTTTCATTTGTAGTTCAAGCATCTCTCTTTCTCAATTCCTCTTCTCTTCTATGTAAACTAAAAAAAAAACTGAAAATCAAAAACCAAAACTAAAGGCTTTAAATTCAACAAATTTGCAAATCAGATTCAGGATCAACTTCAACTATTTTAAAACTTCAACCAGAAGCAAATTCAAACTCAACAAGTAAATAGACTTCAGTTCAAATCAAATAATCAAATTCCTATAACAAGAAGCCAGTTCACTACTTTATAAACCAGTGAGTAAACTTTTTTTTTTAAAATAGATATAAAACTAGTAATTAAACCTTGATGCATGTGAAGAATATAATATATAATTCTTATAGAAATGTTTGGATGTGAATGTATGTATATAAATATGAAATGCCTGTGTAATGTCTGAATATATATATTTACACACACACACACACGTGGATATGCTCTGTTGTGTGTTTACTGGTTTTGGTCACTGAACAAAATTCAATATCTCCCCACACAATCAATATTAGATTTTGATTTGTAATTGAAAGATGATTGAATTTGTGCAACATCACTTTTCAAAATAACTTCGAGAATTTATATTAAGTATTTACCTCGCATATTTATAAACAACGGTGAAGTTCAAAAATGGGTTCAAATCGATAATGTTAATTTAAATGCTTGACTATATAACCTGAAACGTTATGCAAAATGATGAATTTTAATATATAAATCATGATTTTTAGGTTTGTATTCAATGAGACAATTAGGGATGATCAGATTTTGTTTCATCGTCAAATTCCGACGATCGGCTCGGAGGTTGTCGTCGTGATCATTGTCGGAGGTAGCTTGAGAGTGGGCTATCATGGGAAAATTGGTGAAGGTATTTACCGTTGGTCGTGGTGGGCAGGGAGCATCGGAATAGGGTTTGCTCGACCGTTTGGGTTGTCGATGTGTTCGAGGGGAATTTGTCGTCGTGGGGAGACCAGACTCGATCGCGAGGTGGGGAAGGGTTCGTCGAAGCGTGGCGTGGCTTTAGGTTGGACGACGTGTGCTCCTGAGGTCGGAGCGATGGTCAGAGGGAGGTTTTCCGATTGGGGTAGGTTCCAAGCTTGGGTCGTTGGGTTCGACTTTGATTCGCAAGCGAATCAGTAAGTTTAGGTGGTTGCGTGGAACGATGGGGTGGTCGTCGATTTGACGAAGTCACGGCGGAGGTCGGAGCTCTGACAATGGTGCGTGCATGTGCACGGTGCCCATTTGTATATCTGGAATTGTTGAGGTTTGGGGAAGAATGTTTTTTCCCGGGGTCGAACTCGATTAATTTTCGTGATTGACTCGAAGCAGGAAGGATACGCGAGTGCCTCGTATTTTGCTCGAGGGAGAATCGTGTTAGACTCAGGTTGTTTTCATCTTGTTTCCAGATTTAAAGTTTTTGTAATAAAACTTGTATAGTTTTTTTTTCAAATTTAAATGAAAACAGAATCCAGATTTCAAAACAAAGTAAGAACATGTTTTGTGAAGTAATGATCATTTTTAAAAAATGGAAAATTAAGTTTAAGTAAAGTAAAATATGAAACAGTTTTATAAAACATAAGAAATACAAATTTAAAAGCAAATGAAAATATGTTTTCTAGGTTTAAGTATTTATTAGATTCCAATGTACAATGTTTTAACAAGTTTAAAAATTTACTTTTAGGTTATTAAAAATAAATTTAGTTTTCAAAAAGAAAATGTTTAGTTTTAAAATTTATTTTTATGTTATTCACTACACCAAAATTGATTTTGCAACATTTTATATTTGTTAATTTCAACACTTATAAGTGTTATAGCCTAGTGACAATAAAAAAGTGTTAGGATACCTGGAAAAGTGTTGGGAAATATAAATAATGTTTTCTATAAACTTTCCAACACATCAGTTATAATTTACAACACAAAAAATGTTAGAACAGCTGGTAAATTTGTAAATAACTCACTAAAAATTGGATCCTTTTGTAATCTTGTATATGTAGCATTTTTCTAACGCTTTCCCTTCCATCTCCACTATCAGCCACATAATTTTTAATTTAATTAGGGTTCCCGCATTCCATCACCATCTTCTACCGCTTTCCCATTCGCGCATCCTCCAAGCTATAAGATTTTCTTCTCGCAACTCATTTGTTGACAGGTGCTTCATCTCTACATCCTACTTACGATTTCCCATTCCATCCTATTTGTGGACAGGCGCGTCATCTCCAGGTACATCGACCAGAGGCTCTTTTAGTTTTGATTTTGATTTTGAATTTTTATATTGGTTCAGAACTAATTTCATATTGTTGTTCGATTTCATACCTTGAATCAGGTTTTGTCTTTTAGTTATGATTATTTACCGATTCCACTTTTTAATTTTGCACCAATACATTTTCATTCTTAGTTCTAGAAAGGGACAGAGAACAAATGTTGTTTAAGACCATAGTGCTTTGAATCTGAATGTGAAATGAGGAGGGACAAGGAATATGATACATGGTTAAGTTTAGTGATAAATCAAACCTGCTCACCTTTGGACCAGGCCCTAATGGATGGTGAGAAGCAGGCATGTGATAATGCCGTGTAGAATTTGATATTTTGTAGGGACAACACTATAAAAGAATCGTGTTTCAAATGTTAACATAGGTTTAGAAAAGTGTAAAAATGCAAGTGTGGAAGGAGTGGGACTGGGTTCGGATGGTGAGATTCATAATATAGAGACTTGTGCATGACAAAGAGCAGAAATGATGTGGTTTCTGATATGTCATGTATAGATGAAAATTTGAGGACAAAATTTTTGTGGAGAGATACATGCAGAGTATGTGTCCGTAATGGATATAAAATTGGTGGCTATACGTGAGAATGTAGGATTGGAAATAGGTTCAAGTGAAATGCAACGGATTAAGGACTTTGAAATGTAGTGATTCAGAATTAGAGCACGCTGATCGGGAGTTGGTGCAAGCCTCTTGTTCATGTTCGCTAAGAATATAAAATTAGTCAACTGAAATCATAAAGAATACCTTTTCTGACAAAATTAGGAAAACCTTCATGATAAAGGAAAAGAATCTACATATGAGGTTTATTTATTCAATGCATACATTACAAAAGTCACAACTTGATAGTTCTGGTATATGATATTAACATGGTGAATTTCAGAATAATCAGCACCATAAACTGAGAGTTCCTCCACATTTGTCTTATTTAATACATTATCAGTATTGAGTTTATTATTATTAACCTCATCATCTCGTATTGATCACTTATGATGTAATATAAGTTCAACACCAGTGTTTATCCTGTTAGTATTTGACAGTTTAAAAATCGAGTTCACTTTGTCCATTGTCAAATTTGTGTTGTTATCATGAAGTTGTACAGAATTATCTCTCTCAGTTACGTCTTGCGCATTATGTTTCTTATTCTGTTAATCCTTACGCATTGTAACTTTGTCACAATCATTGTGATGTAAGCCTGCATTATCCTTATTAGAAATAAGGACCATAAGATGATTGTCTTGTCTCAATCCCGAAATATCCCTATCTTTCTCCACCCTTTCCTCATCATTATACTCGATCCCTTCCACTTCCATACAGTCCCTGTCATTACTAACATTCTTTTCCTTTATATTCTTGTCACCTGAATCCTTTAATTCTCTACTGTTTCTTTCATACCAAATATGCCGAATGCAAGTGGTTATTGCTGTGTTGAGAATGGCTGATATGATTTTGTTACTTGAAATTGCAGTTATGGCTTGTGTGAATACTTCATCGATGTCAAAATTTGCTGGTCGAAACTATATTTTAGAATTGATTGTTGTCCAAATTTAAGCTGACTAATTACAATTGAAAAAAGGTGTTCACTATTTTCCTCCTATTGTTCACATAATTTGCACTTTATATCACCGTTGTTGTTCCACCATGCTAGTTGAGCTTTGGTGTCAAGTTTTCAGGGTCTGCATCTATTTGTGTGAATGTCTGATTATATTCATCCTGAAGTCCTTTAGCTGCATCTGCTTCTTTATTTTCATGTTCCATACTTTTGAATTCCTCTTTATTTGCTTAAGTTTTGCAATGAAATTATATATGAAATTTCCCCAAGTAGTGGCTTCGAATCCTTTTTTTGCACATTGTTGATATCTTTAATTGTACACCATGTATTAATATATCTGAATTGGACATTTTTATCTTGTTTTACTTTGTTTTATGAAATTCATTAAAATAGTAGCATGAATAATGAGATTTGCAGGAAGGAAAACTATGCTTAAATCTGGACATAGCTGTGGAAATCATGATTCACCAATGCTTTATCAATAATTGTTGTCATGCCTCTTTTCCTTCATGTATACTTGCAGCCCTGCACAAAACATTAAGCAAGTCCACATTGTAAATTATAGTTATTAAAAACAGTAAGATACAAAATAGAATAGGCAATCCTCCCTTCTTATCTTTTGGATTCAAAGCATTATTAAAATCACATAACCAATCCAAGGCATATGAATAGAAAATGTCTTGAGAATAAGTTCACTCCACAACTTCTTCGTCTCTGAATAAGAATTACTTGTATATACAAAAGTAGTAGTGCACTAAAATCCAGCGTAATTAATAACAATGGTAGTTATTTGCTGATAGCTTTTGTTTGAGATGACTGCATTCTAAACTGCAGTATCAATGATGACAAGAGTTCTGTCTTTTACCCCTACAACATTGTTATGAAAGCAAGTCCAGTTTGAAGGGAATTTATGCATGAACTTTTGAATGTCCAAGTTATTTAATTTTGTCTCAAATAAGGCTATGAGAGATAGCCCATGCGATTAAAGAAGTTTAAATACAAATAGCATTTTGGTTTTTATATTTAGACCTCTTACATTTCATAAGATGGCATTCATTTAATTTTTATGGTGCCCCTGGTTGATCTTTTATGAGGAGCTATTGGAGTTTGTGGTTTCTCGTGCTTCTTTTTATGTTTCATATTTGTCTCTAGCATATAGGGCCATTCTTTATAATAATTTTTGGTTTTCCTATTTCTTCAATGTGTTGTGCCACTTCTTCGATGAATTGTTGTTGTTTATACAACATCTCATTTGCTAGTGTAAATTCTTCTAACTTTGAATTTATCTTTGTATTCTGGTTTGTTGTGTTTTCCTCTTTATAAATTGCATTGCTAGTGGAAACTTCTATGATATCTGCATTCTAGACTTTAGAATTCTGGGAAGCCAATAAATAGGCAGAAAAAAAGTTTCAAGTGCATGTAAATAACTGTTTTTCTTTATTTACTTGCGAAATACGTGTATTTACTTCAATAATCTGTATATGAATGATATTTAAAATCATTTATGTATAAACCAATATGTTATTAGATTATCCAACGCAATATTATATATTATTTTTCTTTGCAAATCTATATGGCACTAACGTAATATTATATATTATTTAGTTATGACAGAACAAACGTTAAGAGGGTGGATTAAAAATCCACGTAGAAATGAGGATGAATATAAGCAAGGTGTTCAGAACTTCATCAACTTTGTAAAGCAACACTCACCACAAAATATCCAGTTATGTGTGTGTCCTTGTAAGAAGTGTAAAAACTCCAAAAATATCTCAAAAGAAATAGTTGAGAAACACTTGATAGTTTTTGGTATGCTTTCGACATATAATGTGTGGTCTTTCATGGAGAGAGAAACAATGCTACAGTAAAAATGACTCGTGCATCAGATTCCGCCCAAGAGTTTCCTATTCAAGACCAAATGCAAGTAGAAGAGCCTATTGAGGGCGCTTTTGGAAATCTCGTTAATGATGCATTTAGAGTTCGTGATATGCCACAGGCTAACGGTGAAGTGAACTTTGAAGAGATACATGTTCAGAAAATGTACCATGAATACAGAAGCAAAGCAAATGAGAAAATATATCGTTCTTGTGAAGATGAATTACAACTTTAGGTGTAATGGTTGAGCTTCAGAACTTGAAAAAAGAATTTAACTGGTCAGGAAATAGCATGATGGAATTGTTGAAATTATTTATAAAATGTCTTCCAAAAGAAAATACATTACCCGACAAGTATCCCACCATGAAAAAAATGTTAAAAGATTTGGGAATGAAGGAAAAAAGCATTCATGCATGCGAAAACGATTGCATGTTATTTTGGAAAGAGAATGCTAACATAGTATAATGTCCTCATTGTCATACACCAAGATTTAAAGATAAGGCAAATGCGTTAGGCATAAAAAAAATGACAACCCAACCGAGGAAAGTTCTAAGACATTTCTCTATAATTCCAAGGCTGACTAGATTGTACACTTTACCGTGGATAGCTCGTAAAATGCAGTGGCATAAGCATGCTGATCCTTCTTGGAATTTCATGTGCCATCCCGTTGACTCGGCCGAATGGAGATCAATCAAATGTAAGTGGCCAGAATTTGCAAATGAAGGACGTAATACATGGCTTGGTATCGCTAGTGATGGATTTAATCCGAATGGGGTTCTCTCCAATAGTTACAATTGTTGGCCCGTATATATGATTCCTTATAACCTACCCCCTTCGTTATGCATGAAATCACAATATCAAATGCTAAGTTTATTAATTCCTTGACCGAAAGCACCAAGTCAAGACATTGATGTATACTTAAAACCTCTTGTTGATGAGTTGAAGAAACTTTGGATGGAAGGAGTGGCTTCTTTTGACATGGACAGGGGAGAAATGTTTACAATGAAGGTAATACTATTATGGGGAATCCATGACTTCCCAGCATTTGGAAATTTATCTGGTTGCATGACACATGGTTATAAAGCATGTCCAGTTTGTGCTATGGAGACCGAGTCAGAGTACATTGGTAACAAGGTTGTTTATCCAAAGTATAGAAGATTTTTGATGGATGACCATCCATATAGATTAATAAAACATGGATGGTACAAGGATACCGAAGATAAAGAACTGCCAACAAGGTTAAGTGGACCATCCCTTTTGGAAAAGCTTAATTGTATAAAATATTTTCCTGGAAAATTACCAAAGAATAAGAAGCGAACGATATATGAAGCTACCGATAAAAGTTTCTTTACAGTTGGAGATGGTGACATAGAAAAATTGTCTTGGTATAAGAAGTCAATTTTCTATGACTTAATTTATTGGAGTAGTCATAAAGTGTGACATACTATTGATGTGATGCATACGGAGAAGAATGTTGCAGAGCATCTTATCAACTTAATGTTTGACAAGGGAAATCAATCATCTAAGTTTGCATGGGACAAGATTCATAAAATGAAATGTTGTCAAGTTCTAAAAGATGCCAAACTTCCATCGTGTCTTGGGACAAGATTTGGTAGCCTTGTTACTATTCAACCACCTACTTTGCACATAAAAAAAACATATGAGTATCATATTTTTATGCAATACTTGCTTCCTATAATGGTTCAACATGCATATCCAAAGCTTCGTGAGTTACGACAAGCTATTTTACAAGTGAGTTTGTATTTTAACATAATATGTCGAAAATTTTAGTTCGAGAACATGTTCAAGCCGCCAAAGATATGATTTTCAAGGCATTGTGTGTGTTAGCACATTATTTTCCTACAGACTTCTTTGATATAAGTGTTCATCTTATGGTGCATCTAGCTGACCAAGCTTTGCTATGCGGACCTACAAACTATATATGGATGTATCCATTTGAAAGGTGAGATATTATTTTTATAGGGTTTGTAAGCATTATTTCAAAATGAAAATTTCGAAATATATGTGTAGTGTACATGTGTGTAGGGCTATGAAAGAATGCAAAAATATACCTAGTAATAAATGTTATATAGAAGGATCAATCGCTGAAGCTTATCTTGTTTCAGAATCAGTTAGATATGCAATGGAATATATGCCGAACCCACGTGATGGAAATCATAGTTCTACACAAGCATCCTTTCTAGATGATGGTGACGATAAATATGAACGCCCCATCATTGAAGGCAAATATATTAAGCTAACTAGGATGCAACGTGTTCAAATTCGAAGGTGGATACTTTTTAGAATTGATGTTCCCGAGAGAGATGAATATTATAGGTATGAATTTTCTCCATATTATGATAAATACCGATGACATAAAATAGCGAATGTATTCACATTATAATATCTAATTTGTAGTGCATATCGCTCCTCTTTAGAAGGCGTGTCTCATGGTAAAAGAAAAGTTACCACAATGGCAGAAGTAGTTGTACAAACTGAATTTATTGATTGGTTGCACAAAAAAGTAAGTTATTTCAATATGAAAATTGTAGGTTTTGTTCCTTTTATATTAGTCATGCAAATTTGTTTGTTCCTGACAGCTATTAGAAGAAAAATGCATGAACACAATGTTGTGGCAATATGTTAGTGGTCCAAAGTGGGAAGCCAAAAGCTATCTCAAGTATAGAGTGAATGGATATATATTCTCTCCTCAACATTATGACGACACTCTTGTGACCCAAGATAGCGGTGTTTGCATGGATGCAATCACCACATTTGTTGCAAGTGCAAAAGGTATAAATCCTACAGATGATGACACTACTTGGTATGGTATCATTAAAGATATCATAGAAGTCGATTATTATGATTCTCAACATGTAGTATTGTATTGTGATTGGATAAACATTGTGGATAAGACAAATGATTGTAAGATTTGTACCGATTCACATTTGTTGATAGTGAACTTGAAAAAGCTCAAAAATTCTAATGGAGAGTATGATGAGCCAACTATTCTAGCAACCGAAGCAGGTCAAGTTTTCTATGTAAAAGACACTCAAAATCCTGATTGGTCCGTTGTTCGACGTTCTCCAAAGCGCATGACAGACAACATAGATGACTACACAATACCGACCGATTTTCAGTCTGTTATGAAAGAACAAGCCAACTTAGGACCATTATTGAATTGTGTTGAAATGAAATAGATATCATTTGAAATGAATATTTGTGTTGTTTGATATACTTGGTACTTGGTAAACTAGCATATGAGTTTATGAACATACATGCTCATGATATTTGATATATTTTAGTTCACATTTTACTCCAAAACAGTCAAGGCTTGGGCTATTGTTTTCACTAATTTAGAAAACTGCTTGTTTGATTTCATCTAGGCTTATGTTTGCATCTTATTTGCTTCTTGCTTGCTCTGTAAGTACCTTTTGACAAATGATGTTTGGAAAAGTGCAATTTGTATTCTGATATGCAAAAAAAGAAGATAAAACCGCTTTATTCAGAGCCGATAATCAACTAGTTTTTGGTTGCCGAAGTGCATGCATTGGAAATTTATGTTGTACTGTATGTAGATGTATTTTACTGATAATATTCTTCCTATTTCCAACTGTTTAATACTACACAGTTAGGGAACAAAAGCAAAAGCAAGGGGTATTGCTTTCGAGAAAAAGAAAAGAAAGAGAACTGCTTCTGCTTCTACGTCCGGTGAGGGGCCAAGTAGTAATTAATTTTTATCATACTTCTATCATATGTATGTTGGTATTAATTGTGCGGTTGAGCTATTATTTTCAGTTTCTGTAGTAATTAGTTTTAAATTATACTTTTCCGTTTTAGCTTTGTCGTGCAATTGATCTTATTTCCTTTGGAAGAGCTGATGATCAAGGTATTTAATATTATTTAATTATTTCTCGACCTACTACTTTATTTCAAATTATTCTACACAGGAAAATTTACACTGTAGATCTTGCAAATGGGCATCTTTTCTTCTGTAGATTTAGATAAATCAAATCTGGTATCCTAAATAGATTTTTAACATTATACACATTCTACATTTTCCCCTTTTTTCCTGTTTATTGTAGCACTCATTTACGTTTTATTTTTCTTTCCTTAAATTGAATTTATTCACTTTACTAGATTTTGTATGTATAATTGCATGGTTACAAAAAATAAAAATCCTCTGCTTCCTCTTATTTTTTAAAACAAATAGGATCTGCATATGCAGTTGCTGCTGCTTCATTTTCAAACAAATAGTAATGAATATGTATATGCTGATACTTCATTTTCAAACAAACATATAGAACTTTAATCTTCTCATAGTCTAATGTATATGTTCTACATTCAAAGATCAAAGCTTCAAGAGTCAATTTTCTTCCTTGATATCAAAATAGAAAATACATCGCAATGCATGTTAGCATAAATAACAGAAGCATGATACATTCTTGATCTAGAAACATATCACTAGAAAATTAATAACACTATTACCAGATCTAACGGGATATAATTAAGATATATATGCTATTGCGATATCATTCTCATGTACCTTTCTATAGTTCTAGTTACAATGATGACGAATCCTACTATTATCATGGTGAATTGTGCAACTAGGACCAAGTTTTTTAAATGAATTCAACGAAGATGTCATGCCTGTACTTTGAAATGACATTTTAAGTTTCATTGTATACTAAAATCTTTTTTATGCAGGTCTAAATGTCGAACAATTACAATGCTCGTGCATCTAAAGGTACAAATGCAGAGCTTGAAGCATATAATCCTCCTCATACAAGTGATAAAAAATAATTAATAAGTGTTGATTTTGAGGGTGTTAAAGGAAAAGATGAAGCTAAATGGAGCTCTAGATGCAGAGCCCTAATTCGTTGTCGTATACCGATTGGCTATGATGAGTGGAGAAATGTATATGATTATTACAAGAATATTTTACGGCAAGAGCTATTGGTATGTCACGAATTCATCTTATTTATTCATTTATGTTTTGCATAAGATTTATCCTTAGTACTAAAATTTATTTGTTAAACAGAATGAATTTTACATGGATATAGATCCCGATCTAGCTCGGCCAATTTTAGAAAAAACTTTTCCACGATATTATCGTACGGTAAAGTCTACTTTGCGGAATAGATTGCTCAGAGTCGGAGGAACCACCATACCCAAGAATATTTCTATTAATAAATGTCCTGTGGACATTGACAGAGTATGGTGGGAAAAGTTTATAGATAATGAATATTCAGATAAAAAAAAGAGCAATGTAGGAAAAATGCCGAAGCCAAAGCTAAAAATACTATCACTCATACATGAGGAAGAAAATCATACCGTAGAGTTTACGAAAAAATGGTAAGAAATAGTATAAAAAATATTTCTTGTAAATATTAATAATGAATAGTTAATTAGTTTAAAAATATTTGTTGTTGCAGGTCAAGGAAAATCCGAAAGAGAAAGTTTCGCGGACAATGGTTTGGAAGGCAGGACATATAAATAAGAAATCTGGACAAGTTCTTCCATTTGCGGCAAAAGCCTATGTAAGTATTGTTACTTTAGTACGAATTACTGATCAATTGTAAAAGTTTGATTGCCTTATTTAGCATTATTTTGACAGTACAATTTGATTGCCATAAACACGAACTGCAATATTGAAGTTTTTCTTGTTAAATATGAACTGCCAGCCTAGGTTGTTAAATTCACCAGACGCATGAATAATTAAACTACTTGATCACTAAAAGGTTCTTATGTGCTATTAGTAAAATCACCATACATAAACTCACATGCAAATTCACATAGATAGATCTAGTCGGAAAATAATGTGGATGAGTAGGTGAAAGAACATCTAAACAGTGTCCGAAATTGCTGCCATGGAATCAACATTCGAGTAAATACTAAATAGTAAATATTTTGAATATATCATATCACTCTACTTACACTCAAGAATGTAAAGACCCATATCTGCAAAAAAAATACGTAGATATTACATCAAATTTAGCCAAGTCAAGCACATGAACCAAATAAAGAGGTGAGAATTTGTTCTCACAAGATCTCGATCACATTATTCAAAAGGAAAAGCTACTACTGTCAATTTCAGTGTTCAGTTTTGTGAAGTGAAACTAAATATTAAATACCTTAGGCTGTTAAAAGAACATGATAGGAGTTATCCGTTTGAAAACAAGCTAGTATAAACATCAGGTATAGGCACTGGCTTATACATCAGGCCCTGAATGTGAAAACAAGCTAGTATAAACATCGCTAAACTGCTTGCCATACAGCATTAATAATGGTTTGGCTTGCGGTTGCAAGTTGTAGTGATCAGAGGCAAGTGTGTAAGTAACTGCTGATGTGGAGATATTTGAAGTGGTGAAATGAGTTTATAACTGGTGGATTGTATGATATGTGATGTATGAAGAGGATGTGCAGTAAAGTGGTTGAGTAAGTGATGTATGGGATGTTTGATGGAAGTGCACTATTAAGGAGCAGTTGCAAAGGAAGTGCACCGTTGTGTTATGGGGAGGTTGTAGTTGTTGAAGGCAGGAAGAAGTATGGTCTATTTTTTGTGGTTATGTGTTGAAGGCAGGGAGAAGGAGGAATAAAATGTAATGAGGAGAAGGATGATGGCGGCAGTTTTGGGTAGGGGAGGTGCTGTTTGATGTAGTGGTATTTTTGGAAGTATGGTAGGTAACTTTTTTGATGGAGAAGGGAGGCGAGTTGTAGAACAAAGGCAAGTTGTGAGAAGTGGTTGCAATGTGATGGAGTTGAAGTTTTTATCAAGTGATGTGGGTTGAAGGCGGTGATGTGCGAATGTTGGTTAGAGATGATGGTTGAGTTGCAGTAGCCTGATTTGGTGAGGGCAGAGGAAGTTGTGATGATGCTATAAGAAGTTGTAAGTTCAGGTAATGGTTTGGGAGAGGAGGAGATGGACTTTAAAAGTGTTGAAGGTTGGTGTCAAAGTTATGATGAAGTGTGGATGTTGTGTAGGCAATAAAATTGCTGCAGTGGGAGGAGCAGTTGAGTTATAGGAAGAAGGAGGTTGCTAAAGACAGTTGGATGCTGTTGTTTGTGATGGCAGTTTGATGAATGTTGTCGATTGTGGTTTGTAAGCAGAGTGGATGGGAAGCTATGAAGGCAGTGGCAGTTGGATGTTGAGGAGTTCGGATATGGTGGAGGCTTGTATGGAGTTGCAGCGTGGGTTTGCTATTGTGTGACAAGGTGGGTGGGTTGCTATAGTTTTGTGCAAATGTACAGTTTTGTAGAAGTGGTTGTATGCAAGTGTGAGGAAGTGTGTAACAGTTTTGTCGATGAAGGCTTGTAATAGTAAATAGGTAGTTCAGGTAAAGGTTGTTATTTACGTTGATGAGGAAATTGGGTTCTTGTATTTACTGATGCATGGTTGTAGTGGGGGATGGATGTTGCGGCTTGTTGATGTGTTAATGGTTTTGTTGTGTGTTGGAGTTTGTCTGCAGTTGCGTAGGATAAGGTGGTTCGACAGAAATGTAGTGATGGCAATGAAACAGTTAGGAGGAGTTCTCGCTTGTGGTTAATGAACAGTTAGAATGAGGAACCGTTTGGAGTTAGATGAAGGAGCAGATGGGGCTAGTGGTTAATGTTGTAATACTTGGTTGATGGAAGTGTGTTATGATGTGTAGGAAGTGGTCTGAACATGATGATGTAGCAGTTAGTTTGGTATTCTAAAATGGTGGATGATGTGAAGCTGTGAGTTACAGAGGGATGTATGTATGAGGTAGTGGTAGGTCTGATGGTGGCAGGCAGAGGATGTGCATTGTAGTTAAGGCAGGGTTATGTGCACAGAGATGCACATTTTGATGGTATGTGAAGTGTGTATAGGTTAGTGTAGGATGATTGAAGTGGTGCAGATGGTTTGGAAGTGTAGATGAAGTTGTTGATGGCAGCAGTGTAGGAGATGGTTATGTGGTTGCATTTGGCTTAGGATGAAGGCAGTGGGGAAGTGAGCAATGTTGTTGGTGTTGAAGTATTGGGAATGAGGTGCAGTTACTAGAGTATGTAAGTGGATGGTAGTTTTGAGGAGATGATGGAGGTTGGCAGTGGTGAAGTTGATATGGAGATATGGCAGTGTAGTGGATGGTTTATGTTGTAATGGTTTATGTTGATGTGCAAAGGGATGGATGTGCAATGGAAGTTATAGGGATGTGCAATGGAAGTTATAGGGATGTGCAATGGAAGTTGTAGGGATGGTTTGCTCTCTTGTCCTTTCATCCTTATAGTAGTGCCTTGAATTTGCTACTAAAATTTTGCAATCAGAGATTATCAATTGCAATCTTGTCTGTGCTATTGCTGATATATTATGAAATGTCCTTTTGTTTCATTTTGGCCATATATGCCTAATTGTGGCAGTTATTGTAATATCAGTTGCAACTTTCAGTATACCTTATTGTAGTTTCCTTGTTGTATTTTTCTCTATCAATCCAATATGCTTATCTCATTAGTCTAGTTAAACTGCAATTGTAAAAAGTTGTTTTGGTGATTCAAAACATCTTGAGAATTGCTGCAACTGATAAAGATATGTGTGATTGTTTCTATATTCTCGTTACAGAGTGAGCAGTTGTATTGCTTTTGTTATTCCATCGACCTATTTTGTCTTTCATTGGAAGTCTGTTTTGAATAGCAAAGCTTATTGTCATTTCCAGTTTCGGGGAACATCAGTTGTTCCAAACTGAGAAGTGCCACTTTTGTTCCTTTTCTTTCCATGGTTAAAATTTTGTGGTAAATAGGCACACCTCTTTGTTTTTATCTCTTCTAATCCATTTTTAATTTTTTCAGTTTTACCTTATTACTTCTCAACCGCTAATCTTCTGTACGTATTGAATGCAGGCACTTGTGGAGGAAGACGAAGAAAAATAGAAGTTGGAATGTAGCGGTAACGAGGAAGCAAACACATACGACCTTGACAATGATCCCATCTCTAAAGTTTTTGGATCCTATAGAAAGAAAAACTATTGTCGTGCAATTAGCTCCACTTCCTCTGCAAAACAAATAAATTTGATGCAAGCTTCAAAAGCAATTGCCGATAAGAATAAAAAGGAAGATTTTCGTCAATGGTCATCGAAATTACAAAATCAAGTGGCAAATCAAGTTGCAAATCAAGTGGCGAATCAAGTGTCGAGCCAAATAAATGAGGCTCTTAAATCATTTGCTTCATCTTTCCTAACTATGGTACCAGGGTTACAACGTAACCTTAATGGTGGTAATGTGATGCCTATGACTGAAATCGCTTCTAACTTGAATAAATCTCCTTCGAATATTGGTGTTGCTAGTATTCCGTCAAATGATGTTGGATCATCTACAAGAGGTAAACAATTTGTAATGCTACTATCACAAGATATGAAGAAGAATGTAGCAAAAGCTTATACTGGAACACAAACTATGTGTCATTTCAGAGAGATAGTTCCAAATTTTGAGAAAGTTATTTGGATAACAGAAGTTTTCGAACCGGAAGCACCAATTTACGATGGTCCTCAAAATGGGCACCACAAGCTTTGTGAATTTTCAGATGGGGGCTTTGTGATATGGCATGTGTTTCGTCTTTGCAATATCTAAAATTCTATTTATTAGTAGCTCGTATTATATTTGATATTCAAAATTAGATATGAAATTGCTTTTTTGTAATTTGGACATGATATTGTGATATTTTGAAATTGGAAAAATTGTAGCTCATATTACAATATTATCTAAATATGATATTGTTGCATTTGAGATGTGGAAGCATTTAAGACTTCATATTGAATTGATATGGTAAATTATATATGATATGGACATCATCATTTATGAGATATTATATTCATTTGTTTTAAGAATTTAATATTAATTGCGTATAAAATAGTGTAAAAACATAATTTTAATTAGTAACGCATATAAGTGTTACCAATATTTTGGATAACAACACTTATTTACGTTACAAACCTAAATGATTAGCAAAGCAATTTATGTGTAACAACACATATATGTGTCACTAAATTATCATTTTCCCACATTTATAAGCGTTACCGTATGTTTCTTTACCAACACATATAAGCGTTACCGTATGTTTCTTTACCAACACTTATAAGCGTTACCTATTTATGTACCAACACTTATAAGCGTTACCGTATATTTCTGTACCAACATTTATAAGCATTACCATATATTTAGGTACCAACACTTATAAGTGTTAGTAATACGTATGTTCGTAACACTTATAAGTGTTACGAATTTGACCGCTCCATTCCTTACAGTCCATTAGTAACACTTAGAAAGTGTTACTGAAATTATTTGTAACACTTATAAATGTTAGGATTTGCCTGTTTTAGTGTATGAAAATAATTTAGTTTTCAAAAGAATGTTTAGCCTAGTTTAAAAGAATATTTAAAATGAATAGATTTCCAAAGAAATAGAAACTAAGTTCCAAACTAATTAAACAAGTTTTAAAAGATTTAAATTGTTTGAGATTGTTTAGTTTATAGTAGTTTTATAAATTTTGAAATTAAATTCCTAAGTGCTTTAAAAGGTAATAAAATGATGTTTTGAAATTAAGACGTGGTTAAAGAAATAGTGATTAACTTTAATTAATCAAAGAAAAATCTCCAAGTGATGTTTGTATTTTCAAGCATTTAATTTAATTTAATTTAATTTAAATAAGTGTTTAATTAAGGTAAATGGTTATCTAAATTAATTAAAGTCTTAGTTAATAAAAGTAATTAAAGCGTAATTACTGAATTAACTAAGATGATTAATTAATGTTATTAATTCAAGATAATTAGTTGTTTAATTAATTAAGGATGGTTAATTCCTTAATTAAGGGTAATTAATCTACGTAATTAAAGGTAATTAATTAACGAGTAAGTAATAAATGGGGAGACTAATTACTTAATTTAATTAATTAATGTGATTAATTTAAGATAATTAATTAATTTAATTAATTAATGTGATTAATTTAAGATAATTAATTTAATTAATTAAGGATAATCAATTATGAAGTTGATTAAGTATAATCACTTAATGTAATTAATAAAGTAAAATTACTTAGTGAAAGTAATTAATGGGTAATTACTGGATGTAATTGATTAAAAGGGAACTACTTGATGGAAAGTAATTAAAGAAATTACTTAATGGAAGTAATTAAGGATTAATTACTCAGTGTAATTCATTAAAGGATTAATTAATATAATTAATTAAGGAGTTAATTAATTAATGTAAGTAATTACAGGATAGTTAATTACTATTTGTGATTAATTAAGGTTGATTAATGAAAGTGATTAATTAAAGTATAATTAATAAATGTAATTATTTAAGGATCAATGTAAATAATTATACTTAATTAATTAATGAAAATAATTAAAGGATCATTAACTAATGTAATTAACGAGAGTATTTAAAGGTTAATTACCGTGAATGGTTAAAGGATAATTTAATTGTGTGACAATTAAGGGCTAATTACTTAATGTAATTGAAGAATAATTAATCAAGAATGATTAATTAAAATGGATAATTAGGGAATGGTTAATTAATTGGGTTGTAATTAATTAATGTTAAGTAAGCAAGATTTAAAAGTAAATTAAAGTGTTTGATGTGATTTTTTGTTTGATGATAACAAACATATATCAATATATATGTGTGTTTGTAGTTTGAACTATATACAGAAAGGAAGAAATATTCATATTGAATAATTATACTATTGCACAGAATTTATATAATTCAAACAGTATTTTTTATTCAATATAATATTTTATTTCAACACTTAAACAATACAAAGTTTTTCAGTTCTCTATATATATATATATATATACATACATCAGTTCATACATTTTACTCTTCTCACTACAACACTCAACACTAAGTTTTTTCACTCTGTCTGCACATCTGCATCTATCTGCATTGTCCAGCTCCACTTCTCGTCCTGTCTCCTGTGTACCTGTATAATTAGCAACTACAACAGTAATCTGAAAACAAACAAATTTAAATTGCAAAAATAAAATTTGTTTGTGTCTCAGATACATGGGTTATTGTCATCATCTTTGATTGTGCAATATCTGTGCATATCAGTATTTTTTATCAGGAACAGGCAATTATAAGTGGCTGCAATACACACGTATACATTCGTATACGTGTGCACTGCCACGCCTACTCGTGTGCACAAACTACAACAAAACACAAATTCAACATGAAGCAGCGCAAGCCCTCAAAGATACAACAGTGAAAGAAATTGCATCACAACAGCATGAAACATCAAAATACACAAAATATGGAAACTGCATCAATGCAGTACAGAACATAGTATATATATATATATAGTGATGCATAGCAACTGCATAGCAGCTACAAACACCAAGTGCAACTGGAAACAACAGAAATTGTGCAACATTTTCATAATGCAGTGAAGCATGCTCATGGAACACAGCAACAACAGAGCTATATGAACAAATGCACCACTGTGAAGTCATGTAACAGCAACTACAGTGACAAACTGCAACAAACAAGGAACAAAAATACTGCAACTTCAACTATGGAACAACAGCTCATATGAACAAGTGTACAAAGGCAAAATGAACAAGTGTAGCATCTGTATCAAAACAGTGGAAACAAACTCAAGTGCACGTGAACATGGCAGCAGACCAGTGACAACAGACCCAACAACTAGTGCCAACATGAACATAACAGGTGAAGCATCACCAAAGACTCAACAGTTCACATTGCAGTAATATCATATCACTACAGAGAGTATGGTGATGCAGTCAACAAGGCAACAATGCAGAGAACTGATACAAAGGAATGAAGTGAATGCAAACAACTCGGCAATCAAATACACATCTAATCAGGTGATGCAGTCAACATCTATTCAAGGCCAGAATGATTATAAGAGGTTACAATATCAAGTGCAGTGCAAACACAAGTGGAATGCAACAGTGAAGCAAACAACAACACGAAGGCAACATGATCAAAAGTTCAGAGCAGACATAACAGTGACATGCACAGATGTATTCAAGTCCAGCAACATGAACACATGAATGGACAAGGCACAAATCAAGTTGCAGACTCCAAGTTACAAACTCAAGTGCAAACTGAATGTAACAAGCATGAATAAAGTACAGTATCACTCTCATGTATGCAACAGATAATGAAACAAGTTGCACCAGACCAAGTTCAAGTAAAGTGATGAGTGAAGTAATCAGATGAATCACAAAATGAAAGCACAAACCCAAAAAATATATGCATACACACATACAAATGTATATATGCACATATAAAGTAAACTGGTGAAAGACAGTGGCAAGTACAAGGCAGTGAAGAAATCAAGCCGAAATTAAAGAACAAATTAGTATCCTTTGATTAAGTCTTTGATTAAATCAAAGATTTCTAATTTGGAAAGAAATTTCTGCAGCAATTAACTCGAATTCAAATATGGACAGCATTAACTCAAATGAGGACCGAGACAACAACTACAGCAAGAAATTTTCGAATTAATTAATTCGAATCCAAATATGGTCAGCAATTATTCGCAATTGAATCAAGAAAGGAATACTCCAAAACAAATTCAAGAAAATCAACGACATGAGAAATCAAATCTGACAGTGTTAATTAGGGTTTCAACCCTATAAATACACCCCAAAGAAATCATCATAGACACAGAACAATCGAGTTCAAGTATCAATTTAGAAAAGCAAAAGGAGACAGTACATACCGAATTCACAAGCAATGAACTCGATCGAGCGACTGCAAAACTAGCAATAGTTAACCATCAGAGAAGCAGCGAGCTAGGGAAACAAATCACCGATCAATTGAAGAAACCGAAGCCCTAATTGGAACAAAGGAACGAAGCCCTAATCAGAACGAAGCCACCATTATTTCTCACGAACGAGACAAAAGAGGATCGGGTGAAATAAGGAAGTGGGCCGGTCTTAAAAAATAAAAGGGGGTTTTGTTTTTTTAATATTGTTAATTTGTTTTTGGGTTAAGTTTTTTTTATAAAAGCAAGATAATTTAAATTGTTTTAAATTTAGTGCTTGCTTTTGTAATTTGCTTTATTTGTATGTTCTCTTCAAAACAAAACATGAAAAATTATCACCTAGGGTTTAGGTGTTGTCAGATTATCTAGTTAGAGTTAGTCCAGTTAGCAGGGTTTGCAAGTTTGCAAAACTCTATAGGCGGTAGCAGGGTTTGCAAGTCTGTTAGAGTATTTGTAAGCGGGAAACTGTTTAATTCTAATAGAAATCTGGAAATGCAGCAGTAGGCAGGGGTTGCTGAAGCTGGGTAAATTCTGTGTGTGATTTATTTTTCAGCATATTTATTTCTTCAGTTTGCTTCTGTGTTTAATTCGCAAAAAAAATTTGCTATAACCCTATTCACCCCCCCTCTAGGGTTAATCTAGATCCTACAAGTGGTATCAGAGCCTGGTATTTTACTTTAACTCTAGAGTCATGAATCCACCAAATAATGCTTTTTCTGAGGGGCAATCTATTGCTAGGCCACCCATGTTTAATGGGAATGATTATGCTTATTGGAAAGTTAGAATGAGTATTTATCTTAGTTCTGTCGATTATGATGTTTGGGATATTATTGAAACTGGCTATAAATCTCCCACTATAGTTGTTGGTGATACTGAGATTCCTAAACCTAAGGATAGGTGGGATGTTAACGATAAGAAATTAAAAACTACAAATGCCAAAGCAATGAACGCTTTGATCTGTGCTCTTGATAAAAATGAATTTAATAGAATTTCTCATTGTACAACAGCACAGGAAATTTGGCACACTCTGGAGGTGACACACGAAGGAACTTCTCAAGTCAAGGAGTCACGACTAGCTCTATTCAGCAATGAATACGAAAACTTTGTGATGGAAAAGGGCGAGAGCATAAAGGATATGTTTGGACGGTTTTCAACCTTGGTGTACAATGCTAGAGCGCTTGGGAAGGTCTTCACTGAAGTAGAGCTTGTACGAAAGATACTGCGAGTCTTACCAATGAACTTTGAGGCAAAAGTCACTGCAATACAAGAATCGAATGATCTGAGTAAACTAAGCATGGAGGAGTTGATCGGAAACTTGATGACATATGAGCTTGAGCTAAAGGCAAAAGAGGAACGTAACAACTCCGAATCAAAAAAGAAGACGATTGCCTTAAAAAGCAAAGAAGAAAGCGGTGAAGAAGAAGAAGATCCAATTGAAGAGCTTGCGATGGCAGTCAATAATCTTAGAAAATGGTCAAAATTCAGGCCACGCAAGAAGAAAACAAGTGGTAATAAGTCAAAAGATTCTGATGATTCCGATAATGAATTGACATGCTTTAACTGCAAAAAGCCTGGCCACTTCAAACAAAAATGTCCACTTCTCAAAAACAACAAAGGAAAGAAAAAGAAGAAGAAGGCCTTTGCAGCAACTTGGGATGATGAAGAAGGAGAAGAAGTTTCGGATAATAGCTCAGAAGAGGCTAACTTGTGCCTTATGGCAAAATCAGATTCAAAAACAAGTTCAGAGGAATCCAGTGAGGTACGTGACTATTCTTATAAAGAACTTGTTTTGATGTGTTATGATCTTACTAATACAATTGATACTCTTGAAACTAAGATTGAAAAATTGAAGTCTGACAGGAGAGAACTTGTTCATGAGAATACTAGGTTAGAAACTGAACTTGAGAATATTCAAAACCTAGACTGTAAAAAATGTAAAACTTTAGATTCAGAAATATCAAGACTTAAGAATAGCTTCGATAATCTTGAAAAAGAAAACTCAAGTCTTAAGGAAATCATTGACACGAGGAAAAAAGATTTTATAAATAGATGCACCACACTTGTAACTGAAAACACAACACTAAAAACCAAAGTCCAAAATCTTGAGAAATCTCTGAATAACTTTTCAAGAGGAGAAAAATCGTTTAACATGTTGTTGGGAAATCAACTCTTTGCTAATAATAGAAAAGGACTAGGTTTTGGGAAAACACAGGTGGATGATCATGCAAAAGGTAAGAGTGTCTTTGTTAGAAGTGAAATTGGACATCGTGTTGAAAATTGTAGTCATAGGAACAAGAACACAAAATTTATACAAGTTTGGGTTCCTAAGAATTCTACAAACAAATTTCATGTCTATAGGAACAAAAATAAAAGGACAAAACAAGTTTGGGTTCCAAAGGGATTGTTTGTTCACAATGCTTCAGTTACTAATATCATTGGACCTAAGAGTTTCTCTAGGTCATCCTCCTCTCTCTTTATGTAGGTCTGTTGGCGGGCTAAGGAGCAACAAGAATGGTTTCTAGATTCAGGTTGTTCTAGACATATGACAGGTGATAAATCTAAGTTCCTTAGCCTAGAGAAGTTTAGAGGTGGAAATGTGATCATGGGAGACAATAGCAAGTGTAAGATTATTGGGAAAGGTGAAGTAAGTAATGGTACTTTTTCCTTGACTAATGTTTTATACGTTGATAATTTGCATCACAATCTCATTTCTATTAGCCAACTCTGTGACAAAGGTATGAATGTGGTTTTTGATAGTGATACTTGCAAAATCATTGATAAAACTTCTAATAACATTGTTTTTATGGGCAAAAGAAAAGGAAATGTTTACTCACTTTCGTTTGACAATTTAAATCTTTCCAGATGTTTGGTAGCCACTGACGAAGAGGCATCTTTATGGCATAGGAGACTTGGACATGCTAGCATGAGTCTCTTAAGAAATCTTGAAACGAAAGATTTAGTCAGAGGGTTACCACATCAGAAATTTAAAGATAACAAAGTGTGTAAAGCATGTTCCTTGGGCAAGCTTAGTCGATCATCATTTCGCCCTAAAAATATTGTTAGCACATCAAGGGTCCTCGAATTAATTCATATGGACTTATTTGGACCAAATGAAATTGCAAGTTTGAATGGAAAACGTTATTGTTATGTATTGGTTGACGATTACTCTAGATTTACATGGGTTTATTTCTTAGCCAAAAAATCTGAATCTTTTGATTATTTTTCAAAATTTGCTAAACTTGTTCAAAATGAAAAAGGAGTTTCAATTAAAACTTTGAGAAGTGATCATGGAGGCGAATTTGAAAATTCGGAATTTGAAAACTTTTGTGAAGAAAATGGTTTAAAACATGAATTTTCTGCTCCACGAACACCTCAACAAAATGGGGTGGTTGAAAGGAAAAATCGTACATTGCAAGAATTGGCTAGATCCATGTTGAGTGAGTATAAACTACCTCTAACTTTTTGGGCAGAGGCGGTGAATACTTCGTGCTATGTAATGAATAGAGTAATGATTAGACCAATACTAGGCAAAACGGCTTATGAAGTATGGCATGAAAGGAAACCTAACATCTCTTACTTTCGTGTTTTTGGATGCCCTTGTTTTATTCTTAACACAGGTGATCAACTTGGAAAATTTGAATCAAAGGCCGATGAGGGAATTTTCATGGGCTATTCAACAAAGAGCAAGGCTTACAGGATATACAACAAACGAACAAAGACAATTGTTGAATCAGTCAATGTGAAATTTGATGAATCTGATCTGGAAAGGACGACTGAAAAAACAGGTGATGATGGGGTAGATCATGAAGGCATTAAAGAAGGGATATCTACTGAGAAAGATGGAAGTAGGACTGTTGATGCTGATAGATTGAAATTCAAATCCAATCATCCTCCTGAATTGGTTATAGGAGATCCTACGGAAGGTATACGCACTCGCTCTGCATTTGATAAAAATTTGTGTGCGTTTTGTTGTCATAGTGGTTTTATTTCTGAAATAGAACCTGATTCTGTTGAAATGGCTCTTAATGATGAAAGTTGGGTTTTAGCAATGCAAGATGAACTTAATCAATTTGAGAGAAATAAAGTTTGGAAATTAGTTCCTAGGCCTAATGACTATCCAATTGTAGGAACTAAATGGGTGTTCAAAAACAAACTTGATGAATCAGGAAATGTAATTAGAAACAAAGCTAGGTTGGTCGCAAAAGGATATAACCAAATAGAAGGCATAGATTTTGATGAGACATTTGCACCAGTTGCTAGGTTAGAAGCTATTAGGATTTTGCTCAGCTTTGCTTGTTATAAAGGTTTCAAACTTAAACAAATGGATGTAAAAAGTGCATTTCTAAATGGTGATCTGAAAGAAGAAGTTTTTGTTGAACAACCCCCCGGATTTGAAAATCATGTTTTTCCAAATCATGTGTATAAACTTGAAAAAGCATTATATGGTCTTAAGCAAGCTCCTAGAGCTTGGTATGACTGCCTTTGTACATATCTTTTGGAAAATGGCTTTAAAAAGGGGAGTGCTGACACGACACTGTTTCTATTACATAAAGGAAGTGATTTTTTGATTGTTCAGATTTATGTAGATGATATCATTTATGGTGCTACTAATGAAATCTTGTGCGAGAAATTTGAACAAGTCATGCAGGCTAAATTCGAGATGAGCTTGGTTGGAGAACTAAAATATTTTCTTGGATTTCAAATCAAGCAAAGCAGTGATGGCATTTTTATTTCGCAATCCAAGTATGTGTTGGAACTGTTGAAGAAATTTGGAATTGAGAACTCTAAACCATTGAGAACTCCTATGAGCCCATCAACAAAGTTGGACAAAGACGAGAAAGGAAGTGCTGTTGATCAGAAAAAATATCGAGGGATAATTGGTTCACTTCTCTATCTTACTGCTTCTAGACCTGATATTATGTTTTCTGTATGTTTGTGTGCACGTTTTCAATCTAATCCTAAAGAATCTCATTTGAAAGCCACTAAACGAATTTTGAGATATCTTTCACACACACACAAATTTGGATTATGGTACCCTTCTTGTGAAAACTTTGATTTAGTTGGTTATTCTGATGCTGATTATGCTGGTTCATTGGTTGACAGGAAAAGCACCAGTGGGACATGTTTCATGCTAGGACATTCATTAGTTTCATGGTCAAGTCGAAAACAGAATTGTGTTGCATTATCCACCACTGAAGCAGAATATATTGCTTTAGGAAGTTGCTGTGCTCAAATCTTATGGATGATGCAAACTCTTTCTGATTTTGGCTTAGTTTATAAACAAGTTCCATTAAAATGTGACAGTAAAAGTGCAATAGACTTATCAAATAATCCTGTTCATCATTCACGCACAAAACACATTGATGTGAGACACCACTTTCTTAGAGATCACATTGCTAAGGAAGACATTTGCATTGAATATATTTCAACTGAGGCTCAACTTGCTGATATTTTTACAAAACCCCTCCCTGAAGACAGATTTTCTAGATTACGTTTGGATTTGGGGATTATAGAAATTGACTAACCATTTTTTTCATTGTTAGGTAGAAATATTCTTGGATATATACTTTCAACTTCAATTTCTAGGATTCAAACAAGTTTTGGATATTTTCAAAAGATTGATTCGAATATGGTATTCAGTACTGGATATTACATAATATAATTAACTTGGTAACTTATTCCACGATCATTTCTATTTCTACCATCTTTCTATCATTCATAATGGTTTGATAAAATAAGAAGAGTGAATTATTTTTAAATTAAAAAAATAATAATAATAATAATAATAATAAAAAATAAAAAAAAATAAAAAAATAAAATAAATTTTTTAATAATAAAAAATAAATCTCATGTATCCATTCTCATTTAAAAGTCCTTATGGTTATGCATGGATGGAACATATGAGAGAATTATTTTTATCATTACTTCATTCTCATTTAAAAGTCCTTATGGTTATGCATGGATGGAGTATGGTAACTAAGTATTCTGGTCTCGCTTAATAGTCTGGATGCTTAGACTAATAAGTAACTGCTAATCCCATTTAAAAGTCCTTATGGTTATGAGTGGTTAGTAAGTGCTTATTTTTTTTGTTTTGTTTTGTTTTTGTGCTTAAATGTCAAATTAATGTTAAAATATCTCTCTTCTTATTAAAACCGATCATCGATCCATCCTCTACAATATGGAAATTTTTATCTCGTTATGATATATTATTTTTTGTTCCTACTGCTCCATTGTTTTTTGTCAGTCTTTTGATAATGACAAAAGGGGGAGAAGAACAAGATTTTGATGAGGAAGTAAATATTTTTTGGAATATTTCAACAAATTTGGTTAAATATCGTTAGTTAATTTTCTTTAGTTCTTTTATTCCTTTGTAAATTTTGTTAACTTCTAAATAGGGAGAGGTCTTGGTTGTAGGGGGAGCATTCAAATAGGGGGAGCTAAATTTTTTTTTGTTCAAACACATGTATTAGCATTTCAAAATCTTTAATATATATGTTTGTCATCATCAAAAGGGGGAGATTGTTTGATGTGATTTTTTGTTTGATGATAACAAACATATATCAATATATATGTGTGTTTGTAGTTTGAACTATATACAGAAAGGAAGAAATATTCATATTGAATAATTATACTATGGCACAGAATTTATATAATTCAAACAGTATTTTTTATTCAATATAATATTTTATTTCAACACTTAAACAATACAAAGTTTTTCAGTTCTCTATATATATATATATATATATATATATATATATATATATATATACATACATCAGTTCATACATTTTACTCTTCTCACTACAACACTCAACACTAAGTTTTTTCACTCTGTCTGCACATCTGCATCTATCTGCATTGTCCAGCTCCACTTCTCGTCCTGTCTCCTGTGTACCTGTATAATTAGCAACTACAACAGTAATCTGAAAACAAACAAATTTAAATTGCAAAAATAAAATTTGTTTGTGTCTCAGATACATGGGTTATTGTCATCATCTTTGATTGTGCAATATCTGTGCATATCAGTATTTTTTATCAGGAACAGGCAATTATAAGTGGCTGCAATACACACGTATACATTCGTATACGTGTGCACTGCCACGCCTACTCGTGTGCACAAACTACAACAAAACACAAATTCAACATGAAGCAGCGCAAGCCCTCAAAGATACAACAGTGAAAGAAATTGCATCACAACAGCATGAAACATCAAAATACACAAAATATGGAAACTGCATCAATGCAGTACAGAACATAGTATATATATATATATATAGTGATGCATAGCAACTGCATAGCAGCTACAAACACCAAGTGCAACTGGAAACAACAGAAATTGTGCAACATTTTCATAATGCAGTGAAGCATGCTCATGGAACACAGCAACAACAGAGCTATATGAACAAATGCACCACTGTGAAGTAATGTAACAGCAACTACAGTGACAAACTGCAACAAACAAGGAACAAAAATACTGCAACTTCAACTATGGAACAACAGCTCATATGAACAAGTGTACAAAGGCAAAATGAACAAGTGTAGCATCTGTATCAAAACAGTGGAAACAAACTCAAGTGCACGTGAACATGGCAGCAGACCAGTGACAACAGACCCAACAACTAGTGCCAACATGAACATAACAGGTGAAGCATCACCAAAGACTCAACAGTTCACATTGCAGTAATATCATATCACTACAGAGAGTATGGTGATGCAGTCAACAAGGCAACAATGCAGAGAACTGATACAAAGGAATGAAGTGAATGCAAACAACTCGGCAATCAAATACACATCTAATCAGGTGATGCAGTCAACATCTATTCAAGGCCAGAATGATTATAAGAGGTTACAATATCAAGTGCAGTGCAAACACAAGTGGAATGCAACAGTGAAGCAAACAACAACACGAAGGCAACATGATCAAAAGTTCAGAGCAGACATAACAGTGACATGCACAGATGTATTCAAGTCCAGCAACATGAACACATGAATGGACAAGGCACAAATCAAGTTGCAGACTCCAAGTTACAAACTCAAGTGCAAACTGAATGTAACAAGCATGAATAAAGTATAGTATCACTCTCATGTATGCAACAGATAATGAAACAAGTTGCACCAGACCAAGTTCAAGTAAAGTGATGGGTGAAGTAATCAGATGAATCACAAAATGAAAGCACAAACCCAAAAAATATATGCATACACACATACAAATGTATATATGCACATATAAAGTAAACCGGTGAAAGACAGTGGCAAGTACAAGGCAGTGAAGAAATCAAGCCGAAATTAAAGAACAAATTAGTATCCTTTGATTAAGTCTTTGATTAAATCAAAGATTTCTAATTTGGAAAGAAATTTCTGCAGCAATTAACTCGAATTCAAATATGGACAGCATTAACTCAAATGAGGACCGAGACAACAACTACAGCAAGAAATTTTCGAATTAATTAATTCGAATCCAAATATGGTCAGCAATTATTCGCAATTGAATCAAGAAAGGAATACTCCAAAACAAATTCAAGAAAATCAACGACATGAGAAATCAAATCTGACAGTGTTAATTAGGGTTTCAACCCTATAAATACACCCCAAAGAAATCATCATAGACACAGAACAATCGAGTTCAAATATTAATTTAGAAAAGCAAAAGGAGACAGTACATACCGAATTCACAAGCAATGAACTCGATCGAGCGACTGCAAAACTAGCAATAGTTAACCATCAGAGAAGCAGCGAGCTAGGGAAACAAATCACCGATCAATTGAAGAAACCGAAGCCCTAATTGGAACAAAGGAACGAAGCCCTAATCGGAACGAAGCCACCATTATTTCTCACGAACGAGACAAAAGAGGATCGGGTGAAATAAGGAAGTGGGCCGGTCTTAAAAAATAAAAGGGGGTTTTGTTTGTTTTTAATATTGTTAATTTGTTTTTGGGTTAAGTTTTTTTTATAAAAGCAAGATAATTTAAATTGTTTTAAATTTAGTGCTTGCTTTTGTAATTTGCTTTATTTGTATGTTCTCTTCAAAACAAAACATGAAAAATTATCACCTAGGGTTTAGGTGTTGTCAGATTATCTAGTTAGAGTTAGTCCAGTTAGCAGGGTTTGCAAGTTTGCAAAACTCTATAGGCGGTAGCAGGGTTTGCAAGTCTGTTAGAGTATTTGTAAGCGGGAAACTGTTTAATTCTAATAGAAATCTGGAAATGCAGCAGTAGGCAGGGGTTGCCGAAGCTGGGTAAATTCCGTGTGTGATTTATTTTTCAGCATATTTATTTCTTCAGTTTGCTTCTGTGTTTAATTCGCAAAAAAAATTTGCTATAACCCTATTCACCCCCCCTCTAGGGTTAATCTAGATCCTACATAAAGTAATTAATTTAATTGCTGGTTGATTAAATTAATTAAAGATGGTGTAACAATTAATCTTGCTTATGGATGGTTGAATGATGTTGAATGCCTTGGATTATGTAATATCTCTGATATGTGATATGTGCTATTTGTGATATGGGATGTTTGGTTGAATTGTGATAATAGATGGATTATCTATCGGTGATAATGTGAATTATCTATCCGTGTGAATATGATATCCTAAATGATAGATTAAATTGTTAAACCCATAAACAACTTGGACATTAAAACAGCATTTTGGATTTCGATAAGACCGGGATCGGATTTCCAAATTTGGATATCCGAAAACCATATCGATCTAAATTAAACATTAATACGTGAATTCAAGTGAAGATCGAGATGAAGACTTGAAGTGTAAGGGCTATTATCGTTAAAACTCTAAGGGTGATTCCAAAATGAGTTTGACGGAGATAGTGCTTTCAGATTCAAGATGAAGATTCGTAGCACAAGGGCTATTGTCGTTTACTTTGAGGGTGATTCCAAAATGAGTGTAGCGAGATAGTGCCTTTGATTTCGTTCGAACCCAAAACGAACTTATATGGATTGAATGCTTTCGGAACATCGTCAATGGAGGACGATGAGCATTCCAAGATTTCTAAAAGGTAATCGTAGCCTCAAGCCTCTTTAATTGGGAATGAATAAAACAAGGGAGGTGCAGCGAGGCTAAGTGGGTCGTGCCCAAGTAGGACGAGTTTTTTCCCTGTCTAGAGGTCCCTTTTTATTTGGCTTAGTGGGCAGTTGGTTTGCGGCCAACTGCGTGGTTGTCTTGTTCGGGATTATCTTGTAAGGATGGTTCCGGTCCTGTGTTGCAGGGGATCAGGGTGGATCCTCGGTATGGTGATCTAGGCCACGTTCTATGACGGACGGTACTCCAGTAGCCCTACCATTGATGGAAACTCATTTTCCCTATGCGCCCTTACGTTTTTTTTATTGTATAACCCACTTTGTGGCTAGTATCCTGGAATTTAATAATGTAACAATTTTAGCTATTTTCTATTTAATTGAAAACCCTAGACACTATTATAATATCACTGGATTTCCTATCAAATGTTTTGGTTATCGTAAGGTAAAAACTTTTCCATGTTTATGTATGGGAAGTCTTACGAGATACCTTTTGTTTTCAAAGATTTTTCAAAGTTAGGAAACTTTAACCCATTCACTCACACCAGACCCATGTGTGACGCAGAGTTTATCTTCTGTTTTATTAAAATCTTGGGTACTCAAATTTTTACGAGTAGCCAAGGGATTCAGGTTAGCTTTGACGAATTCTAGAGGAGATTTGGAGCAGGAGGCTTTAGCATTTAGATATTTGTATTTTTGCAGTGTTATATCTCTGTGATGTTGTCTGTATTGTAATAGAGTTAACGATAGACAGATCTTTATAACTGTCTAATTTGTGTTGAATAAGCTGTGTAACTCTAATGTATACAATACTATGTAATATCTTATGTGATTAATATATTTTATTCGTTCCGCTGTGAGATGCTGATGTTGTTAGCTCTTCCTTCTCTATCTTTCTCTTTTCTATCCCTTTCTTTCTTAATGATGATGCGTTTTTCTATGGAATGAAAGGCATGTCGTTATAGGAAGAGAGAATTAAACGTAAGGATGATGAGGCTTTCCACTTAAGTAAGAGCGTGAGAGAAGATAAAAGAAAAAAGGCGGTGAAAGTGGTGCCTTGGGCAACTCACATAAGTGCCATAAATTCTTTCACCACCACTATGGGGCTTTACGTTCCACTACTCCTCCTCGTTCCAATGCCCCATACTATGATTCGGGCAATTCTACCCACTTAGGAGGTCACTACTGCAATAGCTCCCACCTCATCCTACCGAAGAGAAAAGTTGGTGATCCCTCCCGGCCCACCCTTGCTTCAGGCTTCTTTTCAGAATCTTTTCTTAAAGGGAGTCAAGTTCGACAAAGCAATAAATCCGCTAAATAGAGCTGCTTCCCTTAGCAATTTAGATATAGTTCATGAAGACTTGGAGACTAGATGCAATTTTCAGCATCCCATAAAGGCCTTAAAAGATGTAAACCACATTAACTATCAAGAGATTCTTTTATCTGAAGTCGAGAGAGAAGATCACACTAGGGAGATCAAAGATCATGAAAATGAAATAGCTAAGTTGAAGGCTGAGAGGGACGCTACCCTAAAAAGCAAGACCACTATTGTTAACTTGATGGTCGAGGCGAACCGAGCCTGCAACCAAGTGATTATAGTAATCAAAAATTAGCTTAAGGATGCTCACATTGAATATAGGAAACTAAAAGAACAACATACCGAAGCCGAGAGGACTATTAAGTCCCAAGACCAAACAGTTGTTGGTCATTCCACTATTATTATCGAACAGGCTGTTGAGCTTACTCGGCTTCAAAAGGAGAATGAACGGCTGGTAAAAGAGAAAGAACAAATCATTTTTGCTAAACTAGCGAAAGAGATCGATCACTTAACCACAAGGGCAGAGCTTGCCGATCTCCGAAAAGAATATGGTGAGATGAAAAAAAATATGGATGGTAGTGTGCTCTACCTCTACACCAGTTGTGTGATGAATAAGAAGAGCTTGAAATGGCTTAGTGTCGACTATCTCCAAACCCTTGCCATGGTGTGGGAGGAGGTGTTGGTCAGGTCAGAGTAAGCTAATGATATGCATTTAGAAGTGGAGGTGATGGCGGACTATTTGACTTTCGAAGACATAGATTTCCCAACTGCTGGCAAAGTTATGCTTCGTGAAGAGAGGGAGAAGGAAGCCACCGACGCTGTAGAAAAAGCTCTTGTAGGCCCAAGATCTTAAGGTCGGCACCAAACACTTGTTCCTACTTCTTAAGTGCAAGCGGCATCCGTTCCAACATCCACGGTGATTGTTTCTGAGGCTACCCGTACCAGTATGACATCCAAAGCCTTAGGTGAGCCACATCCTGTTCTAGCTATAGTGCGACCCTTCGGGAGGGGACTGGTATTGAAGATTTCAAAGTTTAAGTTCATGACCAGACTCTCGGACTAGGTATTTCTCTCGTCTCTTCGATGCTCTAGGCAATTCAATTCACTTCGAAGTCCTTCTCTAAACCGTGCATTTCCATTTCTGAACTTGTAGGTCAACCATCTCTCTCCCTTTCTCCTTCGACTATGCAGGGTTTAGAATCCTGCACTAGTTTCACTGCTTTCATCACCATTTCGACAGTGCTTCTAAAGCGATCCCAGTTTCTGGATCCGAACTTGGGTCTGATTTTGAAAAGATAGGAGCACTACAGAGTCAAGAGGATGTCTCCCCCATCCATCAATGAGGAGATTGTAATTACTACTGAGTCATGACCGACTAACAAAATGACCATGGTGGAGAAGAAAGGAGGAGTAAAGGAAAGTGCTGGAGTTGAAGAAGGAGAAGCGGATGTGCAAGACTCGCTCTACCATCATGTTGAAGGTACATAAGGAGAAAAGTGCATTCACTGAAGGATCAGAGGTGTCTGATCCCTTTACAAGGGAAGAGACTGGTAAGCAAGGCAGGAAGAAGATGCAGATATGCTTAGGCATGGGCATCAAAGGAGAAGACAAAAGCAGAACGAAGTAATGGGCTCGAACATTAGTGGAGCTGGGATTTGGTAGTCTTTTGTTCATGTGTCTTTTGATTTTTGGAGCCTTTTGTACAAGTATAGAGTATGTACTTTGGCATTTTGTGTCCAAATAGGCCTACATTGTACAAGGGCGACCCCTGCTATTTGATTCTGTACATAAAGTAATATGAGTAATGAAAAGATTAGTGTTTATACCGTTATCTTTTCTATGTACCTTTTGCATTCTATGTACTATACCTGCTTACATACCATTATCCGTGTGTATAATATGATTGCTCATCTTCCAATTTCCATATTATACAATATTGTATTATGTGATATATGATATGTTTATTTACAGCAATTTCGTGCATGTAAATGGTGTCAGCAATGTGACCTATAGTTTTTAGTTTACTATTTTATTTAGCTCTATTATGGTTGCCAAAATTCTTTGTATGGTTTGATGGAACTATAGAGTAATTCATATTATGGCCAAGTGTCGGTGTATTGCCACTACTGTATAGAGCTGCTTACGCCGAATACTTGTTGTAGGACCAGGTACTTTGGGTTATTCTCTAGTTGTCCCTGGTCAAAGATGTATTACAATTCTTGTCTCAAAGTGAAGTTACTGTATGAATGGTTGATTTCAAGCATTTAGTATTTGGATATGGTTGATTTCTTTTAAGTTCATTATTGGGGTCCTATCCACATATCTACGTTTGTTTCTTCAGACATGTGGATAACTCAAACCTTGGATTTTCCTTCAATATTGCTGATATTTAAGTGATGTTGAGTTTTCGGGGGTAGGGACTTGTTTCTACCAATCTTACAACTGATAAATTTCTCGATGTTGCTGGAGCAACATCAATACTTAGGAGGTTTTGACAAATTGACGATGTTATCAGAATAATATTGACGATTCAAAGCATACATGAAAGTGGTTCTATAGGTTCAAGTAGTAAAGGAATAAGTGCTTACTTTGGATGCAGTTCCATCGGTCTAAGAAGCAAAGGAATGAGGTGCACTTGAATGAAATTCTACCGGTTCAAGTGGGAAAAAGAATGAATGCTTACATGGATGTGGTTCCATCGTCAAAGAAGCAAAGGAAATCGAGGGCACTTGAATGTTGTTCCCTTCGTTCATGTGGAAAAGAAACGAGCGTACTCAGACACAGTTCCATTGGTTCGAGCAACGAATGAAGGAAGCATACTTGAGCACGGTTCCAATGGCTAAAGCATCAAAGTGCGGCTTATGGATAAGCATGCAAGTTTGGGCCTACATGATGCTGCTAGGGCAACTTCAGTTCTCAGAAGGCGTGGATCAGTTTTCCCTATCGATCCGACGGTTTGAGTCGATTTACTTCCGTCGACTTGTCGGGTTGCTTACATGAATGCGGTTCCATTGGTTCAAGAGGCGAATGGATGGAGCATACTTAAATGCAGTTCCACGAGTCCAAGCAGTAAATGAATGGATTTTGAGCCGATCGGACTTCATCGACTTAGCAGGTTGCTTACATAAACGTAGTTCCATTGGTTCAAGAAGCTAAATAACTTTATTGACAAAATAAAGAGAGAGGGGGGAAAATCCTTACCTATTTTACATGCCCTCAGTGTCCCTGGGTGGCTTATTCATGAAAATAGGAAATACATAAATAAATACTAAATAAAATTGTGCCACAGCGAATCGCTGTTCCAAGCATGTGGAATCCGAATTACGTCGACTATTTTAGCTCGAAAGTTCTGTCTTCACAATTTTAGCCGATCACATAAGGTCCTTCTTAATTTGGTCTAAGTGCTCCCGTAGCGGGATAATGACAATTTCCGGACAAGATCCCCTACTTTGAAGGTACGGTTGCAAACCTTGGAGTTGGAGTATCATGCTACACTTCTTGTGGTGAGCAGCAGTCCTAGTTCAGTTTCTTCTCGCTTCTCATTGGTTTGATCAAGCGATTCGAGCATGAGCTGCTCATTCTCACTTTTATTGAAGTGTTGTCTTCAATGAGTGGGTACTTCCAATTCCACAGGAATCATTGCTTCTGAAACATATGGCAAGCTAAAAGGTGAGTGCTCAATCATCAATTTATGAGTTGTTCTGTAAACCAATTATGCAAGCGGAAGTTCATCAAGCCAATTTCTTTTAGTTTTGTTAGTCATTTCTTGATGGTCGATTTGATGATTTTGTTCACCGCTTTCACTTTTCTATTTGCTTGTGGGTATGCCACCATAGAGAAGCTCTTCTTAATCCGGAAACACTCGCAGAAGTTCTTGAATTCAGCACTCTCGAACTGAGTTCCATTGTCTGTGATGGTTTTTTGTGGTACTCTGAACCTGCAAATAATATTTTTTGTAACAAAGTTAATTACTTTCTAAGTAGTGATGGTGGAAAGCAGTTTCACTACGGTCCATTTGGTGAAGTAATCAACTATGACTAGCATATTTGACTCTCTCTTAAGCTATTGGTAATATGCCAATTAGATCAATTCACTAGATTGCAAATGGTCATAGGCTGATCATTTGCGTTAGCTCTATAGATGACGTTCTCGTAATTTCAGCAAATCTTTGACACTGATCACAACATCTAGCGTAGTCTACTGCATCTGGGTAGACTAATGGCTAATAATATCTATAGCAAAGGACCTTCTTTGCTAGTGTCTGCCACAATATGGTCTTTGCAGCTGCCTTATGGTCTTTCCATCTTCCTTTTAGCTTCGCTGCTGGTTAATCATCTAGGTAGATGGATGGAGAATCCTCTCCTGTAGAGCACTCGGTCTTGTAGTACGAACCTTGGCACCTTTCGAAGAAGCTTCTTCCGCTCATTCTGATAGTTAGGGAGTGTCCCTCTAAGAAGATATGCCTTGATCGATGTCATCCACGATACCTCTTCCTCTGTAGTTTCTAGAATCCAATCAATGTCCATTTGATCTATGCTAGAAGTCATCAGCGTCTCAATTAGAGCCAACCTCATTGATTGTGCTTCTCCAGTACTGGCTAGTTTAGCTGGGTATTATACTTTCATATTCTACTCTCTCGGAATATGATTTATGCTATAGTGTTCAATGTTGTTCAGTAATTCCCATGCTTTGACAAGTAAGGGGAAAGGTTTTCCCCTTTTGCCAGATATTCCCCATTCACCTGATAGAGAACTAGCTGAGAGTCATTGTAGATATGCACAGCCCTTATTCTAAATTCCTTCATGATTTTCAGCCATACTATTAGTGCCTCATACTCCGCCTCATTGTTTGTAGTAGGGAACTCCAACCTTAGAGTGAAGCAAACGTACTATCCTTTGGGAGTTTCGAGAATGACTCCAGCTCCTTAGCAAAAATCATTTGATGCACGATTGACAAACATTTCCACTATGACACTACTTCTGGAGTGTTCTCTTCTTCGCCATCTCGTATTATGAACTCAGCGTCTGTCAATGCCTATCCGTTTATTTCCCTTCTGGGGTTATAAGAGATGTCATACTGACTCAACTCAATGTTCCATTTAAGAAGTCATCTCGATGTCTCCGAGCGGTACAATACCTGCTTCAAAGGTTGATCCGTTAACACTTTGATTGGTTGAGCCTAGAAGTTTGGGCGTAATTTCCTTGATGCAATCAATAAGCAATCGGCTAGTTTTTCCAACTTTGGCTCCAGTGAATCACTCACTGATGTAGTAAATGGGTCGCCTAGATTCTAGCTTCATCGCGTACCGGTGCTATACTTAGGGCATAAGTTGACATGGCTAGACAAATGAATATGTCTTCCCAATCCATGGGTTTGGAAAAAAATGGTGGGGTCTTCATATGTCACAATAATTCCTCAAAGGCGGTCTAATAGGCCTAATTCCATTCGAAAATTTTCTTACCCATCTTTAATGCATCGAAGAATGGTACACTTGTTTATTGCTTTGGAAATAAAACGGCCCAACGATGCGACTTTTTCACTCAAACTTTACTGTTCCTTTTTGGTCGTGGGCCTATTAATTTTTGTAGGGTGTAATTTGCTTATGATTGGCTTCAATTCCGCTAGCTTTCACGATAAAACCAAGAAATTTTCCAACATGTACAACAAAAGAACACTTCAACGAGTTAAGCTTCATTCCATACTTCCGATGAATCTCAAAAATTTCCAAGAGGTTGTCCAAGTGATCTCCTAACACACGTGATTTGACTAGCTTGTCATCTACAGAGGCTTCCATTATCCATCCAATTCGATCCTTGAACGTTATGTTCACCAACCGTTAATAAGTTGCTCCAACATTCTTCAGGCCGAATGGCATTACTCGGTAGCAATATAATCCAAGGTTGGCGATGAAGCTAGTGTTCTCCTGATCATGTTCGTTCATCATAATCTTGTTGTATCTTGGGTAAGCATCCACGAATGAGAGTAGTTCATGTCCTGTAGTTCCCTCTACAAGCTGGTTAATCTTGGGTAATGGGAAACCGTCCTTTGGGCAGACCTTGTTTAGGCCCGAGTAATCAACACAAATTCATCACTTCCCATTTAACTTCTTAACCAAAACTGGATTCGACACCCATTCAGGATAGGTTGCACGTGGATGAAGCCATTAGCCAATAACTTATCTGTGAGAAATGTGGATTACAGATCTTAAGGCTAATATTAACGCTAGAGGGGGGGTGAATAGTGTTAATCAAGAATTACTAAATCTTTTTGATTTATGTTAATTTAGACAGAAAAGTATGCAATATACAGACAAAGATATGATCACAGAAACAATCACAGATGTAGAAATAAAATAAAAGCAGTAAAGGAAAGAACACACCGGATTTTATACTGGTTCGGAGTTACCCTACATCTAGTCCCGCAGCAAATGTACGGATTTCCTTTCAAAATCAATTTTACAATTACACCCTCGGTTTCAAGGCTAGGAGGTACACCCTCCAGAATTTCGATCCTCTGGGTAGAGATACTTGATTTCCGAGCCACAAGTTTGCCCAATTGATTAACCAAGGCTACAGTCACACCTTTTCCCTTTTGATTGATTTCCAAGGCTACAACCACACCTTTTCTCGCTTAATAGATTACAAAGAAGTCTATAACTCTGAATAACACCGAGAATCTTGTAGAGATAGTGATAGACAATCAAACTAGAAGTAATCGAGTATGATTCAATGTTGATTTCGGCAGAGTAATGATAAGAATATGTATTAAGAAATGAGGAAGAAGAAGAGGAGTAAAAACTAGAAAAATATGATTGAAAATTTGTTGAAACTGACCCTATTTATAGAAGAACAATAGCCATGACCATTCATGAAGAGTTATGATGAATAGACACTTCTTTTGAAATTTGAATTTTTGAATCAAATTGTCACCATGTCGACATGGTCATGCTAGGCATGTCGACTTCCCAAAGGATTTTTTGGTGTTTTTGATTTTCTTTGAAAATAACATTTATCTTATATAAAAACTATTTTAAACTTTATAAATATACTTGACTATTTATAAAATTCATAATTAAATATAAAGAATAATATATATAGATTTTAACTATAATTTTATATTTAAATCTAAGTATAAATATTTAAAAGTTAAATATATTATTTAAAAAGATAGTTTAAAATCAGGAGTAATTTGACTTCGAAAATAAAGATGTTTTTGAGGCTAAAATTATTTACAATCAGGATCGAGGGTTTTGAATCTTTTAAAAGGAAAGTTTTGAAAACATTTTGAAAACAGGATATAATTTTGAAAAATCATTTTGAATAAAAGTTAGCGGATACAAAACAATGTTCCACTAGATTTTTCGTAGGTTCCATCCTACTTAGGGTTCCATCCCTTTAACGGGCTCGAAGTGGATTCCATTCCACGAATAAATTGGATTTTAAGATGCCAGTGCTTTTCTACGAGTTTTAACAAAAATTCCTGATAATAAAAAATACTTATCCTTGAAATCTTGAACTCTTGATAGTCTCGATACTCATGAGTCTTCTATCTTGATATCTTGAATCTCTATATTGTACAGTCTTCATTCTTAGTACCTGCATGGTTAAATCCTGCATATACATATATATATCTAAACTTATAACGTTAATATTTACATTTTATAATCTATTCTAAGGTTGTTGTCATCAAAATCATCATCTCACGGACTAACAATCTCCCTCTTTTTGATGATGACAACCTTTGTTTATAAAATATTATTTTATTCTAATAACTCCCCCTAAAACTAACAACTCTCCCTTAATCTATACCTAACTACGCTATTTTATATTTCTCCCCCTTTGTCATCAACAAAAACTTACTCCCCCTCATTCTTGGACTTCAATACCTGCATTGATAAACTATACAACGAAATATATAGAGTAGGAAATAATTATACTTCTAAGCATGACAACTAATCTAAAGATTATATACATTTCAATGTATATATATGTTTTACACAAAAATCTTCAAATAAATAAGAAAGCAATCCACACAAAATATCAATTCAAATCAAATCAATTCAAACAAATCAAAGTAAATAAAAAATCAAACGTTACGTGGAAATTCCACCCATCCTTCTTCTCCAAAGATTGGGTCTGCCTTAATAGCATCCCAATTATCATTGTCATTGGTGAGAGAGACAGGAGGATGTGCTTCGTTATCATCCTTGTGCAGAGAGGAGATCATCCATCGTATCGCATCGAAGTGCCTTTCTTGTTCCTTTATCATCTGCATTTGACTTAATTCTAAATGACGCTGGTTTCGTAGAATAAACGAGAGAATATTCTTGAACGAATTAAGAATTTCTTCAAGATTTCCGGATAAACTGTGAATAGGATTAGCCATAGTTGAATTTGTGAAAGAAATGGAGGATATAGATGATAAGAAACAAATTTCAGTGAAGAATTCTGGAAGAAACAGGTATATATAGGTGTAGAAATTCGTTTGAATTGAATAGACATGTGGTAGTTATTCAAATTTCAAATTCAAAATCAATTGCCATTTCTGACCAGTACATGTCAACATGGTCACATAGGGGATGTCGACATGGGTTAGTGAAATGTTATGACTAATTTGATTTTGTGAATAACTGTGTGTGTGTGTGTATATATATATATATAATATACTAACATTTATTCTAGAGATAAGCTAAGGTAGATAACAGAAAGGAAATTTCATTTCATTGCATACTACGATAATACAATGATTAAGCACACAATAAACTACATGAACATTCGAAATAAAGAAAACTAAAACAAATACAACAAGATACGAAAAGATAAAACTAGTTAGAGGATGAAGATGATGAAGATAGTCCAAGTTTCTTGCTGACTTTTGAAAAGAACTTATTCATCTTCGAGGAAATGTTATCCAACTTTTTACTAACAGGTCGTTTTAGAATCCATTGATTCTCCACAATTATCTTTTGGTTTTTGAGAAGGGTTTTGTTGGATGGATTGGAAGGGTATTCAATGCTTTCCAAAGACGTTTCACCTTCTTCTTCTTCTTCAATTTCCATTTCATCCACTTCTTCTTCTTCTTCAACTTCCTCTTCTTCCGTTTCCTCATGAGCCAAATGCTCTTCCTTTTCGGTAAGTGTCTGTGATAACCCGGAATTTTGAGCAATATCAATTCAATGTTCTTTGTTAATAATTAAATTGATTTGATCATTTTATATTATAAATTGACAAGTTAAAATTCTTTTAAAGGTTAATAATAATAATTTGACAATATCTATTAACATTTTTCCTAACAACATAAAATTGGAAAGTTTAATTCTTTTGAAAAACAAATAATATTTTAATTTGAAAATATTTATTCTAGCAATATAAAATTGGTAAGATTTATTTTTCAAAATATAATCAAAATGTTTTCTTTTTATAATATATATATATATATATATATTGATATATATTGTAAATAGGAAGTCTTTAATGTAATAAAAGCTAATATATTCAAATTGTAATATATATGAATATATATATATATATATTATGGTTTGGATTTGTTTCAAAAATTAATATAGTAATTATCAAAACTAATGTTAAAATGTCTTCCATTTGAAATGTGTATGTATATATTTGTATATATTAGAAATGGGAAAAATTACTGTTTTGAATTTAATAAAGTGTTTTCAAACTTTATTATATATAATTTGTAATTTGGAAATTTTAAATTTGACTTAATACTTTTAAAAGTGATATTTGAGATTTAAATTTTTATAATAAAGATAATTTCTTATTTAATATAGATATACATATATTTTAGCTTGAGTTTTAAATAAGAATTAAATTAGAAGTTCATTTTCTTTTGTTTTCAATATTCTTTCATTTTAAAATTTTAGCATAAGATAAATTTGTTTCAAATTTTTTAAATAAAGAGTTAAAATCAAATTCTCAAGCATATAAACATATGTTATATTTATTGGATCAAAAGCATAAATAATTTATAATTGTTAACATGAATTCAATTTTGTATATTTATTAAAATCTAAAAGCTTGTTTATTAAAAGATAAGTACACATTATAATTATGTAAATATTACATAATTACTTATTCATAACTTAAATAAATTATTAAAAAGAAAATAACACTTGTAAATCATTAATAAAACATTAAAAACACTTGTAAAACATTAGTTAAACATTAAAACACTTGTAAACTTTTTAATATATGTTAGAGACATGTGTAAGATAATTAAAACATTAAGGAGACAAACGACATTCTCTTGATAATTAAATTTAAAATTAAATTGTAAAGATATAAGGAAAAGAGATTTACTTCAGCTGAATCTTTTCTTCTTTCCAAACAAAATTGAATACAAATCAAAGAAAAAAAAGAAAGAAGTAAAAACTGTAAAAAATATGAAAATACGAAAGAAAGAAGAAACCTGGAAGAAATAAATCTGGAATCAAGAAATCAGAGGCAAGGAAGTTTAATCAACAACAAGATGTAAAACTTCAACAAGAAATTTAGAATCAACAGCGGCTAGATTGTTTTCAACATGTAGAAGAAATTTCATGAGCCTGGAAACAAACAGTTTCTATCCTCTGCATTTTGAGGTGAGTAAATGAATTTTTAAAAGTAGTTTTAAAACCTGAATTTCATCTTGTTCTTGTGAATGGATATCATGATGTTATCTGAAATATTTGAATTAAATTGAATGCATGTTTGAATTGTGAATATTTGATTGCCTGTGAAGTTAAAACATATGCTCTGTATTAAAACAGTCTCAATTTTATAATAAATTCAATAACTAAATTTTGAATTTGAATTGGCTTATGATTTGTAAACAAAAGTTGTTTGAAATCATATAACCTTTCATCTAAAAATAGTTATAGGTTTTTAAAATGAATGATTAGCTCAAATTTTTGAATTTACAGTAAAAAAGAAATTTGGGTCAAAAATTTATGATTTCAATTTTAAGTTTTGATTTCATAATTAGTGTAACGATCGAGATTTTTCGTCCACGAAAACCGACATCAATACGTCCACTGTATCAACTGCCGAGCAATCGAAAGCCAAAAAATCGAACCATTAGGGTTAAGAAGAAGAAAAAGGTAGAAGAAGACAAAAAAAGATAGAATAGAACAGAAAGAAATAACAGAACAACATCAGAATCTCACAATTCGCAGCGGAACAACATATAATAGATAAATGAATAATCTTTAAACAAAGAACTATATCAGTTATTACATTACATCATATTACATTACATTACATCATCAGAGTGTACAACAACAAACAGCGAAAAAGAAATACTATATACTAGTGATATGCCATGCCATCCAGCTTGCTCCAGCAACTCCTGAATTCTAGAATATCCTGATAAACTAACTCTTGACTGCCCGTGTGGAAATTGATGGGCACCCAGAGTTTAGGAAGGAAAACAATAAACTCCGAGTCAGTCATGTGACTGGTGTGAGAACTAAAACAGTTTATTTATCTTTAAAATCAAAATAGAGGAATATTTTTAAAGTCAATTCGCAATGCTTTTAAAAATGAGACTGCCATAAGGCCTCCCGCACACACACACAATGCAAACGCAGAATCGGAGGAGATTTCTCCTTATGATAGTCAAAGATGCTTGATACGCATTAAAAAGAAACATTTGATATTATTACTAGTGCGTAGTGCAGAAAACATTTCGAAAGTAAAGATATAAATCTTAGCCAACATGCGATCATTATCGTATGCCTACTATAGCTACCATCTAAACATTGGGGCGCCACCATAAGTAAATGGCAGGTTCTACGACTAAAACCGTACAAGTCTCGTATTGTTTCTTTGGATTTCCAACAAATGGTCAGGCCAAGGAACTTCCCATTGCCACGTGGAAACGCCTCTGGAATGACGTCCCGAGAACCAAACCGGATCTCTGCCAACACAAGGCCGGGTTACCCCTAACTGGGTAACTACTGACACGAATATGTCATCCCCCAATCGTAACCGATCTATCTGAGGATCCTCGATTTCCAACAACCACAAAATTTACAGCAACAGCATAGGTTAAATATCTAGGCTCCATACCATGATACCACCTCTATCCATAAGGAATGACATACACTAAAGGGGCGCTACCCCCTAATAACCTTGCTGCAACCTTCCTGTTTTGACCATTTATGGGGTGTGAGGTCCGACGAAGTCTCGTCCACAAAGCCACGCTTTATACAAAAACTGTGCTTTGGGTCAACAAATGATCAAAGAAATGATCACAAAGATAAATGATCAAACAAATGATCATATCACAAATGATCAAACAATGATCATTTCACAGCAACACTCAGCATGTCACATTACCAAATTGGGAGTATATCACTAATAACCTTCAACTACATAACCTCTGAGCTCGTACATCTCAGAGAAGGGTGTTAAGCTAAGAGAATAAATTCTCCGCCACCAACAGAAATATATTTGAAAGAAATCAGCTTTATATCTCAACTTGTAATGTCAGACATACAATCCATACAAGTCTGTTCCGGGCTCGAACAGAACCGAAGGCACTTACAAAGAAGTCCTTGCAATCCGGACATTCACTAATCACGACCGGACTTCCCGTCACTAAGGGTGATGAAACCTCTATATCGGAGATAATCCGATGTAGAGTAACTCGACGGTAATCCTTCCGTTTTCACAAATATCCGGTCTTCAACACCGGTCATCAAATGCAATCCATAACGACGTATCACATATTCGGAATGGGTTATACGACCCCAAGGTCCTTTCCCGGCTAACCCGAATAGTGAGTGCTTATATTAAAAATAAGTGTGGCATTCAATTTCAAACAATCACAACAAATACCTATTTAAAGGTAAATATTGATAGTCGGATTTTTTTTAACTATCAATAGGCATGCTCAACATCACCAAATTCCAAATAATTTCCCAAATTATTTACTTTTCAAAATATCTTTACTAGATATATCTTTCCACACTTCAAAAATAAACCAACGTTTATTTTTAATCAAATTCCGCTTTCCATTTATAAATTCCATAGTGAATTTACATTCCAAAATATTTATGAATATACGATTTCAATTATTCATTTTCAATTTATCTTCAAAAAGATAAATTCTCAAAACGTTTCATTTCACATTGGAAAAACATTTCCATTCTTATTTATTAATAGTAATTCACAAATCCATTTATTTTCAATACTTAGAAAATATTCAATATACTTAATATCGAAATTAAGTATATATTTCATTCTTTAAGGAAAACATTCACTTAACACATTTATTTGGGTCAAAACGAATGTTGCGTAAAACATCGTTACGACGACCCAAAATCACTAGTATAGGGATTCAAAATTTAGATAGATATATAAATCCCAATACTATACAAAAACATTTCCTTTCGGAAATCATTTACTATAACAACTGTATTATAGTCCACCATTTCCTTATTTCTCGAAAACGTCTATTTCAACAATGGACGTTGAAATCTATGTTTTCGATGGTTAATACATTTTAAAACACCGTTAAAACGATTAACTTCATTTATAATATTCATTTTCCCAAGCATATCCATTTTATCTGATAATATATTCACTGTCCAAAATCGTGAATATACTTCCTTAACCAATTTTCAACTTTCAATTTATCAAATTCCATTGATTTTGAATTTATAAACAATGTCTATAAATTCCATTTCTATTTGTAAGCTTTGATTTAAAAATCTCCTTTATTAATCCGATTCAATTTATATATATCTCAAATATATACCAAAAGTCCATATTATAAGTTAAATACTTATAATTCATTTATTTACAAATCGTTCTTTTAAAACTTTACAAATTACAAATCTTATTCACTTATGAATTCATTTATAATTCATGTTAACGCTTATAAATACTCGTTTTATAATTCCTATATTTTTAATTTATATATATCAAATTTTAAATGTTTTATATAAATTGTTTTTAAAACAATTCAAAAATCCCAATTTAACTAAATTTATTCTTTTAATAATTTAAAAATCGTTATTTAAAGCTTATATACTTCACAATCACACTTAAGTATTATTTTCCAAAAATCATAACTTTTATGAAAATAAAATTATAACGTTTATTTATTTTAACAATTCAAAATTTAATAAAACGTATACTTTCGAAAATCACTTTAAAATCCCTTTTAAAACCAAAATCATTATTTTAAAACTTCAGAAATGGATCCGATGATGCAGCAGCACCAAATAGTCAATCACGACATCCAAATATCATATATCGATATGATAATCAACAAATATCACAATATCTATAAATAAATCAATACAGTTGAGGAATCCAGTTGGATCCCTCCAACCTGTTTCCCTGCATCCAAATATGTTAGCACAATACCAATTCCGCTCCAGTACGGAATTATCGCGGTATATGGGATTTATAAAAATATTATCCGCTTAATAGGCGGCGCAATAGGGTCTCATTCGCTATATAATGCGGGAAATCAACTCCAAGTACAATAATAATACCAATTTCACTGTACTGTGAAATATTCGCGGTATATGTTTTTAATAAATAACATCCGCTTACTAACCGCGCATAATGTCTATTTTAACAACCAATAGATACCAATTATCATTCAAACATACAATCAAGAATTTTAAATATAACTATTTAAAATAAAAATCGAAACCGATTCGATTGAGTGAGAAGTTATCACCTTGATTTTAATTCCGTTTTCAGCTTTTATTTCGAATAAAATTAAACACGCGTTTAATTTTACCCAAAATTCTCACTAGCTCCAAACGACTCCAATCCAATTCCATTGCGTAGTATTCGTTGATAAGATTCCAACGCAACTGGTTTCGTGCGTTTTCGACCTCGTATGAAAAAGATATGTATTTTTAAAGTTACACGAATTTATAATAAACTAAATTACAACATAATTTCAATCGTAAACCTAATTGAATCCTAGCCATCCATCACTTTGCCCTAGATCACCGCCACTCCTTTTGCTTCTCCTCCCTCATGTTTTTTTTTCTACAGGTAATAGCCGTAACCCCTAAACCCATCCAACACGAACTAGGGTTGAACATTGCCTCCTCCGCGCTCATTTTCACCTCGATCAGGATACACCATTTGAAGCGCCTCTAGTTGCTCTACACTCGGCTGGAACAGGGAGGAGCTCGGCCCCCTATCGCCCTTGAAATTCGTGCCGACCTGATGGTGAATGCGGGCCCGTAGCCCCCACCTCGTCGCGAATTACACGATCTCCACAATTCACATCGAAGTTCTCATCTTCCTCTTCATCTTTGCAGTTAAACCCGAAGCTTGAAAACGTGTGGATTTGGAGATATAAGATGAAGAAGAAGAACGATTTTCAGCCATTGTTTATAGGGCCGGCGGCTGAAACCTTTTAGGGTTAGGGTTTCAATGTTGTTTGCAAATTTGTGAATAACATGGGCTTTTATAGAAAACTCTCCGAATCACTATTCATCGAAAAATTTCGAAACTCCAAACGAAGCGTGCCGGTTGGCGTTCCTAAGGTTTACCCCGCGTTCCGAACACAATGGAACATGTTTCGGGAGCTAATTCGATCATCTGTGCGAATTATGACAATAAACGTTCGATTTAAAATTAAACCGATTTAAACTAATTTCTAGGCGTTTTAGCTTGCACCAGACAAACGGTAAATCCAATTGACACAAAATTTGAAACCATACAATAATATCACATTATGGATCCGATGAAACTGGTTTCATCGAAATCCGAGACAGTTTGAAAAATGACTATTTTAACTCGCCAAATTAATATTAAAACAATTTCGATGCGTTTCGAGCTGCGACGGTCAAACGACAACTCCGATTGCTACGAAAATTTAAATCCGATAATAACAAACTATTACGGATCCAATGGAACTTGTTTCGTCCAAGTCTGAGACTGTTTGAAAATTGACTAATTTTTCAGTCGATTTAAATATTAAAATATTCAATTTTCACAAATTAACTTTTATTTCGATTTTAAAAGTTCTATAACATCATTATAACTTCAATATGATATAATAAAATTTTACAAATCATTTTCAATTATATTTAACCCAATTTTCAATTATTTCTGTATTCTCACATATTAAATTATTGATTTAATTATCAAATTAAATTCAATTATTCGAAATAAAATTTATTCGACTTATAAATTTCACTTATTAATATTAAAATTCAATTAAATATATAATTTTTAATTGACAAAAATTCCGGGTCGTTACATACTTCCCCTCTTAAAAGAATTTCGTCCTCGAAATTATCAAGTAAGAAAAGTTACAGAATCCATTAACTATCCAAAACAAACCATTCAATTTAGATTTTTAAAATCTCTTAAGTGTTTAACTTTCTAAAAATTCATAGTTAAACTTCTTACAATATCTTTACTAAGTTTCCAAATCCAAACTTTAGTTTTCAAAAAATTTCCAATTTTCTCAAAAATATTCTAACGCCTTAAATTTTCGGAAAAATTCTAAAATAAATCCTTACTGATTTATTTTAGATTTATGTTCCAAATCCGTAAATTTATTCTCACACTTCAGAAATAAATCAACGTTTATTTTTAATCAAATTCCCCTTTCCATTTATAAATTCCTTAGTGAATTTACATTCCAAAATATTTATGAATATACGATGTCAATTATTCATTTTCAATTTATCTTCAAAAAGATAAATTCTCAAAACATTTCATTTCACATTGGAAAAACATTTCCATACTTATTTATTAATAAGTAATTCACAAATCCATTTATTTTCAATACTTAGAAAATATTCAATATACTTAGTATCGAAATTAAGTATATATTTCATTCTTTAAGGAAAACATTCACTTAACACATTTATTTGGGTCAAAACGAATGTTGTGTAAAACATCGTTACGACGACCCAAAATCACTAGTATAGGGATTCGAAATTTAGATAGATATATAAATCCCAATACTATACAAAAACATTTTCTTTCGGAAATCATTTACTATAACAACTGTATTATAGTCCACCATTTCCTTATTTCTCGAAAACGTCTATTTCAGCAATGAACGTTGAAATCTATGTTTTCGATGGTTAATACATTTTAAAACACCGTTAAAACGATTAACTTCATTTATAATATTCATTTTCCCAAGCATATCCATTTTATCTGATAATATATTCACTGTCCAAAATCGTGAATATACTTCCTTAACCAATTTTCAACTTTCAATTTATCAAATTCCATTGATTTCGAATTTATAAACAATGTCTATAAATTCCATTTCTATTTGTAAGCTTTGATTTAAAAATCTCCTTTATTAATCCGATTCAATTTATATATATCTCAAATATATACCAAAAGTCCATATTATAAGTTAAATACTTATAATTCATTAATTTACAAATCGTTCTTTTAAAACTTTACAAATTACAAATCTTATTCACTTATGAATTCATTTATAATTCATGTTAACGCTTATAAATACTCGTTTTATAATTCCTATATTTTTAATTTATAGATATCAAATTTTAAATCTTTTATATAAATTGTTTTTAAAACAATTCAAAAATCCCAATTTAACTAAATTTATTCTTTTAATAATTTAAAAATCGTTATTTAAAGCTTATATACTTCACAATCACACTTAAGTATTATTTTCCAAAAATCATAACTTTTATGAAAATAAAATTATAACGTTTATTTATTTTAACAATTCAAAATTTAATAAAACGTATACTTTCGAAAATCACTTTAAAATCCCTTTTAAAACCAAAATCATTATTTTAAAACTTCAGAAATGATCCGATGATGCAACAGCACCAAATAGTCAATCGCGACATCCAAATATCATATATCGATATGATAATCAACAAATATCACAATATCTGTAAATAAATCAATACAGTTGAGGAATTCAATTGGATCTTTCCAACCTGTTTCCCTGCATCCAAATATGTTAGCACAATACCAATTCCGCTCCAGTACGGAATTATCGCGGTATATGAGATTTATAAAAATATTATCCGCTTAATAGGCGGCGCAATAGGGTCTCATCCGCTATATAATGCGGGAAATCAACTCCAAGTACAATAATAATACCAATTTCACTGTACTGTGAAATATTCGCGGTATATGTTTTTAATAAATAACATCCGCTTACTAACGGCGCATAATGTCTATTTTAACAACCAATAGATAACAATTATCATTCAAACATACAATCAAGAATTTTAAATATAAAGATTTAAAATAAAAATCGAAACCGATTCGATTGAGTGAGAAGTTATCACCTTGATTTTAATTCCGTTTTCAGCTTTTACTTCGAATAAAATTAAACACGCGTTTAATTTTACCCGAAATTCTCACTAGCTCCAAACGACTCTAATCCAATTCCATTGTGTAGTATTCGTCGATAAGATTCCAACGCAACTGGTTTCGTGCGTTTTCGACCTCGTATGAAAAAGATATGTATTTTTAAAGTTACACGATTTATAATAAACTAAATGTAACGTCCCGCCTTTTCGCATGCTTCAAATCGACACAAATGCCAATTTAAACCATATGGAAGGGCGGATTGTTATGGGGTAAATAAGAAAAACAGAGAAGAAATAAACAAAATATAATCTCACAGCGGAATGATAAAATATAATAATAAAATATACAGTTTATAAATTGTTTACAAAACATTCGTATAATACATATCAGAGTTACACATACCAACAACAATGCAGCGGAACAGTGTGTAGTGCACTAGTAAATAATAATAATATACATCTTCGTCTTCGTCCTCCAGAGCTAAATCTTCAAATCCTGAAACGCTCGGACTGACCCGAGCGAATTGAAAAGACAAAACACTCGAGTCAGAACTAAAAGATCTTATGTAAGTTAAATTAACAGAAATAAATATGAATGCAGTAACTCAGGAGATGCTCGGGATTTACATCTCTAAGGATCCGTTAAACTATTTACTATATAGTATATTGTGCTATTATAATAGTGTCTAATTGTAAAATAAACTTACTTTTAAATAGCGTTAAGGCTTTACATTTTCCACCTTAACACAGTTATATATTCCCATAGTCTATACAGTACCGTAATCTCCCCCGTACTGGGCGTCGTCAGAGGGCACTCCATAGGTATGGTACAAAACCAAAATCGTATAAGGCGCGCTAGGGTAGGTGACACGGCACAACTAGGCAATGCCAGGGTAGATATACCAATTACGCTTCCGGGTCGGTGGTAACGCATAGCCGCAGCTACCGTCCACCTCAAGCCACACCCCCAAATAAAAATCAAAAGTGGCCACCGAATCAATCCAAGAGTCAAAGTATAACATCGAAGGGATGTGTCCGATCAAAGGTGCTACCTTATTAACCCGTCGATCGCTCCTGTTTTAGCCACCTTATGCCAACTCACGGGAGTTGGGTCCACGTATTTACCTTACAGGAAACGCCGCCACCATCCTACTTCATTCTGGAATCTCCACCGCGTACACGGTTGTTAAAGTGGTTTTCGGAGTTGGCAGAGAGTATGACAACTTCCGATCCCGGTCTCTTTAACAACCAAACGTTATTATAACACCGCGGTCTTTAAAACAGTTTATACTTTAAAACCAGAATAAAATATCTATTTCAAAACCATATAAATACAATATCATTTCCTTTAAAACCCAAATCAATACGATATCATTTATTTTCCAATATATATTCCTTCCAAAATCATAGGGTTTCCGAAGTAAAATATTTAGAAATCAAACTCTTGAACATAATATTTTCAAATTATACTACCTTGAAAAACATAGCTTTAAAACAAATTTCCATCTCTTAAATGGTTAAATATTAAACCACTTTTATAAAACAAAATAGCTTCTTTAGATTTCACAAATCAATTTCAAATATTGATTTACACTTCCAAATACCATTTCAATTCTTATGTTTCAAGGCTTTAAATATTTCACCATTTCAAAAAAACAACTCATTTGACAAATCCATATGTATCAAATTCAATTACTTCTTATTTAGACTTGAAATGTTTACTTAATGAATTCAATATAATTTAAGTAAAACCTTTAACTTCTCATAACTGGATAATCTTTCAATTTATTAAACTTGATATATTCATTTAAATCACTCTACACAAAAATCAAGTTATAAAAATCATACGCTTTAAAAATTAATAACCTTTTTATTTAATTCCAAATTTTACTCAATATTCATCTTCCGACCTTATTCTCATTTAAGTCAATAAAACTCCAGAACTTAAATTTTAAATAAACGCTTAATCGTATTTGATCTTAAAAATCAAACTTTATTTTATACTTCAAAACAATTTATACAAAGCTTAAAACCGGAAATTACTATATATAAATAACCTTTATTAATAACCAAATCAAAAACCCATAAACCATATATATAGCTTTGCAAAAACCATACAAAAACATTTCAAAAAAATATTTTATATATATACCACGGTGCCTGTATAAAATTTTCTACCCTATGGTCAAGTGATACGGATGTTATCATCTCAATCCGCAATTTAAAATAAAATGCGGTTGTATATCATTTCAAACCGCAATCCCGAATGAAATGAAAATGCATGATAACTTGCAGTTTACATAAGATAGAACACATCATCCATTCAACCAATATCAACATCAACCAATTTAATTCAATCATCATCAATTTATTTCAATCATCATCAATTTAACAAACATCAATATATGACATATACAATATAATAGGAAATAAAAGACAGTCATTAATTAACAGTTTATATTCAAATAAATTTATTAACTGTTTAACTATCAGTTTATATGCAAATAAATAAATTTTTGCTGTCAATTTACATGCAATAATCAAATTAATTAACAGTTATATTAATAAATGCGTTTAAATAGAAATAATGAATAAAACATGCCAAACAGTCATAAATAAATTTCTACTCATATCTTAAGTCAAATTAACAAACATAAGAAATTCTAGAAGTTGTGAGTGGGTTAAAACACTCACCTTTTGAATTTAAATCGAATTTAAATCCGATTTAAACCCAAAAATTTGACGGTCTCCAAATCTGTCCAAACCAGCGTCAACGCGTCTGGAATTTTATTACGATCCTAACAAAAAAATCTCGCGTAAAAACGAGGTCGTATGAGAAAGTTATGCGATTTAAACGTTTTGAAAACAAAATTAAATTAAACCAAAATTTACCAAAAATTAAATTTTTCCACGTCACTATCGTCTCTCCCCAAATTCACGCGGCTAGGCTAACAACCGAAAATCGCGTAAAGGAACCGAACCCATTCTCAGCCCGTTGAGCCCCCTTTGACCACGCATTCCTGCCACCTCCGGCCTCTGTTGAACTCGTCACCACCACCACTCTCTTCGTCCAGGCGAGGCGCACCCAGCCCCCCACAACCAGTCCTCCATCGATTCCTCCGGCCGCCACCAAAAACCGAAGCTTCGAAACCCTAATCACGATTATGCGACGATCCAACCGTCGATTCGACCCACAAACCATATGGATCTATTCCACTCAGCTTCCTCTCCAAAACCCAGAAAGCAATTTCCGATCCGACGAACTTTTGTGACGACGTGATGAACGGCCGAAACTAATTGGCCCCGATCTGAACACACAGAAACTCCAATCGAAAAACGAACAGTACCAGCAGATTCGTATCGATGAAATCTATAACATATATTTTTTGTGAATTTTTCTGAAGACTTTAAATTTTTAGCTTTTGATTTGGTTTGAAATTAGATCTGAAATTTGCGTCCATTTGAGGAGGAGAAGGAGTTGAAGAAAAGAACGTACAGACAAATGATAGAAGATGGAGGCTAGGGTTAATCCCAGTCTATTTATAGATAGATCGCAAAAGCATAGGTGTGCACGAATTTTAACGTGCAAACGGAAGTGGTCCCAAAAGAAAAATAATATTAATTATACACGTTACGGATTTAGGAAATAAATAAATTCCTTATCATTTACAAAAACGTATTTACAAATGTAAATCTAGACGTTTCGTTTACGTTTCAAAATATATCCACAAATTTATAAATTTCCAAATTGATCTAAACAAATTTAGATGTAAATTAAAAGCTGATAAGTCTATCCATTGCAGTGTTAATTTCTCCACTTCCTTATATTTAGAAATTATAAATTAAATTTTCAAAAACCTATTTTTGATTTTCAATCTTTTATATACTCATCTTTTACCAGAAATAAGGATGCACTAACATTTGTTCATGGTTTCACCTTATTATCCTCAAATTCCATTTTAATTTTCAATAATTACAATTGTTGAATGTTGATACTTTAATTAAATTTATACATCTTGCTTTCTATAATCTATATCAACAAATGGTCCAATTATAAATAGAATTAGCATTAACTTCATCTTATAGAATTAACTACTCCAATTACAAAACAAATCTACGCTAACTGCACGATTTAAGTCAATTAATTGTAATTGAGTCTACAATAAATGTTATAAATTATAAATTGGAACCTCAATAAATTCGCTTATTGATTTAAAATCTTTCTATTCAGTAAATAGACATTTTATGGGTATAAATAATATTTGAATTATAATACATTTCATTAGTGCATGCTTCATTTCTTATAAACTCCCCTTTATTAACTAGAACACATTAACCACAACAAAATAATTAATTTAGATTTATTTTAATCGATTGCCATTCTTAACTTAACATACTCAAAATGGTTAACCTAAATAATTGTTACCCTTTTACACTCAAATTCACTTACAACCATCATTAAACAATGTTGCCATAGATTTAGATTTAATTAAATAAATTAGATAAATGGGTAAAGTTTTGTAATTATCACTAATGCCAAATATATATGCATTAATTACTACTTATTATTATGAATTCATTTATTCATTTACTAGTTGCCTTTGTCTTCTTATATCCTATTTACTACCAAACTTTCTATTTAGTTATAGTTTATAAATATATGTATACCTAAGCAAATCAAGTTCTTGTCTTTTCTGTTATTTCAATTAAATCGGGTATGCACAAATAACTTGTTTATTAACTTATTCTTACAAAATTATTTACATGCATTCAGTTACACCTAATTTAATGCATTGATTTTCATTTATAAATCTTAACACCCTAAATTTGACAACTTCTAACATGGCATTACTTCTCATATTAAATGTAACTTTTATTTAGTGTATTAACATTTATTTCAATTTAAATTCCATCAGCCAATTAAACATGTAACTTATAACTATTGCTTACCATTCAAAATATTACACCCATGGTCATATTCTGAATGGAGTTAGCATTAAATATCAAAACTTACCTAAATTTGCATTAAGAAAATATTTAATACTAGATCTCAAATTTATTTTAAAGGAATCAATATATCTTTCTTTATATACTTTACGTATAAATATCTTAATTACCAAATTACAACTTACTCCTTAAATCCCCCAAATAACGTTATCAACATAAATTAATATTAAATGCTTCACATTTATTCCTCCACGATCAAATTTATTCTAACCAAATATATATTAATGTTATCCCTTATGGTTATTTATTTTTTCACTTATTATTGCAAATGTCTACAAATTTGATTTCAGGTCCAATACCTACACCATTGTATTTATTGAAAGATTTATTCATATTACAATCAAAGGCTTAAACTACCTGTAACAACCCGCATATTTATCGAGTTTGTATTTAAATATTTTATTTAAATATTAACTCGTTAATCGGATTTTGGTCCAAAAAGCTACTTTTTGCAAACGGTCAAATTAGGACTCGAGACCACTTCCATTGAGTTCGAAATGTCGTTTACAACTTTTTTAAGTATAAACATCGATAGTTTGGAGTTAGTGAAATTTCACTAACTTTTCCCGCTTTGGACTTTGGGTTAGTTTAGCCTATTAAGCCCAAGTTCCAACCCTCTTCTCCTCACTCTTCATAAATTTCCTAACTAATCAAGCTTTGGCATTAATGGTGGAGGGAATGGGAAATTAAAATTCCAAAACTCAAATTCAATTGCAATCCATCTTTCTACTCCAAATTCAAGAAGAAGACATTGGATTCAAGCTTCTTGTGCTTAGATAGAAGAAGGATTGATTCTTGCTTGCTTAAAACTTCATTTTCATTGATATTTGGTGCAAAGGTGAGATTTTTATCTCACAATTCTAGCCTATAACTATATTGGACTGTTGGGAATGATTCCCTATCATTTTCGCATGCATGTTAGCATTTGGTTTGGATTGGATTGGCGAAAAACTCCAATTTTTAGCGTTTTGTTGAATTTTCTGCACTTGAGTCGTTCTGGCCATTTTTAGGTCGTTCGGAGTTAAGTCGTTCGTCCATAGGTCGTGAGTCGTTCACGAGTTAACCCTAGGTCGTTCTGGCCATTTTTAGCTCGTTCGGAGTTAAGTCGTTCATCCATAGGTCGTGAGTCGTTTACGAGTTAACCCTTAAGTCGTGTAGCCCTTCAGTCACGCAACCCTTAAGTCGGTTACGAGTTATCCCGATAGGTCGCTGGACACTTAACTCGTAGGTCGTTGGACCTTATCTCGTTAGGTCGCTCCTGGCCTAACCCTTAAGTCGTGCAACCCTTAAGTCGTTGGACCCTTGAGTCGTTGGGTCGTTGGACCCTTGAGTCGTTAGGTCGTATGACCCATGAGTCGTTAGGTCGTATGACCCTTGAGTCGTTAGGTCGTATGACCCATGAGTCGTTAGGTCGTATGACCCTTGATTCCTTAGGTCGTATGACCCATGAGTCGTTAGGTCGTATGACCCATGAGTCGTTAGGTCGTTAGACCCTTAAGTCGTTAGGTCGTATGACCCTTGAGTCGTTAGGTCGTATGACCCATGAGTCGTTAGGTCGTATGACCCTTGAGTCGTTAGGTCGTATGACCCTTGAGTCGTTAGGTCGTATGACCCTTGAGTCGTTAGGTCGTATGACCCTTGAGTCGTTAGGTCGTTAGACCCTTGAGTCGTTAGGTCGTTAGACCTCATTTTGTCTTCACTAGGTCATACCGTTTTGGTGGGGGCGCTGCCCCCTGGACCCCCCCTCCGTAGGCGATCTTATCTGAAAAACATTCAACAGAACTTGCTTTGTTGAGATGCTGAGTTGACCATTCTTCGAGACAAACCATCTCTGGTTATCTCGGCCACGTTTGGTCGTTGGGGAACTTCCACTTTGATGCTTTTGAGCTGATTTCCTTGGATTTTATTCACATCTCCGAATGTGATCTTGGTGATGATTGTTTCTACAATCTCTTCTGTGATTTGTCATTTTAAAAAAATATATAAAGGTTTCAATACTAGTAGTAAATATCAAAACTCTTTTAACAAACAATTTCAACTCTATTTTTAATAACAAAGCTCTTTTCTTAAACCGTTTTCCAATCTATTAGTATATACAAACCTTTACCTCACTCGGATGAGAAATCTAATTAAACGACTTAGTAAAACAAGTGGTATGAAACGCTTGCGTTCACTTCGTCGGTTAATTCCTGGACTTGTTCGATTGAACCTCTTGTGACAATTTTATTAGTGAAGATTTACAGTTTGTTCGTAAATATTTAAGTTAAGCAAGTGGTTATGGGACATGAAGCTAAACTTCTATATTTACTAGCTTAGTGTAATTGACACTTCTCGTTGATCATGACGATCATTCTGATGATTTAGACTAGCAACTGTGCGATGTCTCTTATTGCGAGGTTAGACTAGACACCACTTGTGTGATTCCACTCACACATACCTTTTTGCTTTTTGGTTAGTCTGGACCTTAATCTGTGTGATTCCATTCACACATGTGGGGTAGCTCCCCTTGGTCTTTGGACCGTCATGTGATAGGCCTCTTTCTCTTTTCTATGATTTCTGGACTTCTTGCATTGATTTCTAGAATTTATGTCATTGACTTGTTATGAGTACAAGTTTGGGGTATGATGCCCTTTCCGAATCTTTGAGAAGATTCTTGTGATATTGATTATCTCTTATTGATTGATCTTCTGTTGATCATTATTTACATACTTATAGCGGTATGTCATTATGGATGTTTATGTTTATGCCATATCTTTTATGTTATCTCATGTCATCTGATATTTATAGCTAGACTGATCCGTTTATTATTTTCTTAAATAATACTCGGGTCAGACCGAGATGTTACAGGTGCTTCTGCTTGACTTCTTCCCAGGGATTCATCACTCTGACTTTTGGCTAACTGTTTAGATTAGCAGTTTTTTGTTGTATACACTTGAGATATAGACTCATAGTTGTATTCTTTTGTATAGCACGTGTTGCTATTCTTTTGTATTATCGTGGATCTTACTGACCACTACTTTGATGTACACTTTCATGTGTTAGTTATATATTCATATCTTCTTCCGCCTTTGTGATATGGATATCTGTGACTGATTTGTGATATGATTATTTCTATGTTTGTTTCCGAAGATTATTTATAGCCACCGTGTGATAAGCAATTACATGGATGGTCACTCCTCAACAGCCTTATTCTCCGTGCTAGTTGACAGCACTACTCCGGAGTGTTCTTGGCTAGCGTGGGTATAGAGGTGGGGCGTCACAGCTTGGTATCAGAGCCAAACTTCGGAACAATGTAGAATAACTTAACAAGGATCATCGTCCTAGGTCTATCTTAGGAGTCATACCATAGGATTAATTCGAGTTTTCGTACCGATTCATCCTATTTCCTTTATGATTTCTTGTTTTATCTATCAAGATTTGTAACGATTCGAATTTTTCGCGTTCGAAAATCGACATCCATACTTTACATTGTACTCGAATGCCGCAGATTCGACCGTTCAAATTCGAGTCGCCGGAGCTTATAACACATTAAGTAAATAACACAGCGGAAGAAATGAATAATATATTATCAATGTACAACATTTGATACAATATCTGATACAACAGAATGACACAATGAACATCAATATACATCAGAGTTACAAAGAATAGCAGCGGAAATAAAAGATAACACTAGCAGCGGAACAAAACCTCCAATGTAGCTTCAAGAAAGAACTCCAGCTGTAACTCCATCTCCAAGGCATCAATCCAGAAATAGCGAGAACTCCCAATCAAGATGAAGAGAAGCAACTCGATCCAATTGTAATTGCCAAATCCTAAGGCTGAAAGCTATCGAATCTACACCTACTACTGATTATCTGAAAACCCCAACTCTAGACTGCCCGTGTGGGAAAATAGTGGGCACCCAGAGTTTAGGAAAGGAACAATAAACTCCAGGTCAGTCATGGGACTGGTGTGAGCAAACAAAAGCAATTGGTCTTTTAAAACAAGCAAAGGATTTAAATTTGAAAATTCGCAATGCTTTTTTTAGAAAATGAAACTACCATAAGGCCTCCCGCCACACACACAATGCAAACGCAGAATTGGAGGAGATTTCTCCTTATGATGGTCAAATATGCTTAATACGAGAAATTTCTTTGATATTATTACTATAAGTGCAAAGTGTGGAAAAAACCATTTCGAAAGTAAAATATAAATCCTAGCCAACATACGACATTTCGTCGTATGCCTACTATAGCTACCATGTTCAATAGCAGGTTACCGCCACATTCCATGGCAGGTTATACAACTAAAACCGTACAGGGCTCGTATTGTTTTGATTGGATTTCCAACAAATGGTCAGGCTAAGGAACTTCCTACTGTCTATGGGATCGCCTCTGGCGGGACGTCCCGAGAACTAACGTTACGGTTAGATCTCTGCCAACACAAGGCCGGGTTACCTCTGTAACTAGGTAACTACTACACGAGCGTGCCATCCCCCGGTCCTTTGGGACCTTTATCTGAGGTACCTCTAATCCAACAACCACAAAGCAATCACAAAGTAATAGATCTGCAGTATCTACATGAGTAAGTATCTGGGCTCCATACCATGATACCACCCTTTACCAGAAGGGAATGACAAACCCTAAAGGGAGCGACCCTCATAACCTTGCTGCATCTTTCCTGTTTCGACCATTTCCGGGGTGTGAGGTCCTGATGCAGTCTCGTCCACAAAGCTATGCTTTGTGCAACAAAGCCATGCTTTGGGTCAACAGATGACCAAAGCAATGATCACAAAGATAAATGATCAAACAAATGATCATATCACAAATGATCAACCAATGATCATCAACAGCAACACTCAGCATGCCACATTACCAAATTGGGAATATCACTGATAAATATCAACTACTTAACCTCTAAGCTCGTACGTCTCAGAGAAGGGTGTTAAACTAAGAGAATAAATTCTCCGCCACCAAGCAGAAATGTATTTGATAGAGATCAGTTAACATCTCAAAGTGTAATGTCGGACATACAACCATACAAGTCTGTCCCGGGTTCGAACAGAACCGAAGGCACTTCCGAAGAAGCCCTTGCAAATCCGGGTATCCACAATCCCGATCGGACTTCCCATCACTTAGGGAGAATTCTATACCGGAGCAACTCAGTGCAGATTCAATCGACAGGTTATCCTATCGTTCTCACAAATACCCGGTCTTCACCACTGGTCTTCAAATGCTATCCATAACGTCGTATCACTATTCGGAATGGGCTATATGACACAAGGTCCTCTCCCGGCTAAACCGAATAATGAACGCAATATTTTAAAACATATGGATATGGGATTTTAGCTAAGTCACAACTTATAAAATCCAAAACTTTTCTTTGAAATAATTAAACAAATTACCATTTTTAAATCTTTAAACCAAAAATATTTATTTCACAAAGTTTCACCCAGTTTCATAAAGATCTATTCATAGATTTCAAAACAATTCCCATTTCAATTGGATTAACCCAATTAAATCTTTAAAATTAAAGATTTATAGCTTTCAAACCCATTTCCAAAGATTTATCTATAATTTGGAAACCATTTCATTTCAAAACTTGAATTCCTTTTAACATACATTGGAAAACCATTTCTTATATGAAAGCTTCTATTATTTGAAAACAATAGTTTTCGTTTCAGAAAAGTCCGATTTATACAAGTTGGAATCTTGGGTTAATTTTAAATTTCAAAACATCACCTTTAAATTGGTTTAAAAACCCATATAAATCCATTTATAAGTTGAATAACTTTTTAAAACCCTTTTTAAACATAGTTTTCACATCATAGAATTCAACTTCAAATATTGAATTCAAATTTAAATCAAATTATTTAAATTTCAAACTTAATTAAGTTATTCACATAACTTTTATTTTTGAAATTCATTTTTTCAAAAGCTTCAATTCTAATTCCAAAACTATTTTGGATTCAAAAATTCAAATTTTAAAACAATTTCAAAATCTGTGACTTAACCCATTTCCACGTGCAATCCATATTAGTGTGTGTATAAGTGTGGTCTAGGGGTTCAACACAATAGTGCACAACATCATCATCACAGGTTCAATCATATCGATAAGCGGTATAACCCATAACGCTTATCTATATTCACAGATTCATAGATAAAGTAAAATATCATTCACAAAGATTAACTAATATGATTCGATGTGGGTTTCGGATAACCGACTGGAATCCGACTCCCTATCGCATCGAAATCCAAATGTCATTCTACGGGTCAAGGGGTTTGCATAACAATATGTATATATCACAGATATGACAGCTTAGCACAAACATCACATAGCATCACATCACGTATCAAATATATCAATCCATAACAGAACATCCAATAACAATCAAACATCTTAAATTAAGATGAATAACCCGCGTGGTTATAAATTTATTGTTCATATAATTACTTCTATTTGAAATCTTTAAAACAATGATTAATTCATCATTAATTACAATTGATTAAGTCTTAATCACCTTCATTAATTAATTAATTAATTTTTCTTTAAATTAATTAACCTTCAAACATTTGATTAATAAATCTTTAATCATTAATTAATTAAAGTTAATTATTAAATTAATTATCCTTAATTTAAACTTAATTACATTATTAATATTCATTTATCATTAGTTAATAACTTAATTAATGATCTTAATTTTAAATTGATTAATCACTAATCAATTATTAATTCCAAATTTAATTAATTAATTAAATTAATTAATCTTAATTACCTTATTAATCAATTTTAAAACATAATTCTTAATCAAATGTCCAAAATAGAACATAACTTAATTATGTTTAAAACAATTTAATTCATAACTAAGTACTTTTGAAATTACCTTTAAATCTCAATTTAAATTCATGTTTAAAACTTATCAAAGTTTTAAATAATTTAAAACCTTTTAAATAGCAAATCAACAAATGCTATGAATTTTTTTTTAAAGCTAAAGTCATTTCAAAACATTCAATAATTTAAATTTCCATTTTAATTTGAAACTTCAAATTTAAGCCTTCTTAAAATTTAAACCTGAAATTCAAATTTACTTTTGAATTTCCAGATTTTAAGTTAACTTCAACTCTATTCATGTTTCTATAATCTTATTATTAAAAAGTTTAAACTATCTTATCAACATAATATAGTTAATAAAGTTAACTTTTAAATTTAAGTTTCTGTTTTAAAAACTGGAATTTAAATTTAATTGAAATTTTAAACTTACATTTGAATTTGAACCTAAATTTTTCTCAAAACCATAACTACAGATTTAAAAAGGTTTAAACCTAGTTTTGCAGGAAACAGAAAACAGGTTTCAATTCAAACCTGGAATTTAAATTCAAATTAGTAGTTCAAACTTAAATTAAATTTTTAAACCTAAACCTTATTTAAAATCTATAATTACAGATTTTTAAATTTTGACAAAACAGATTTTAAAAAAAGGTTTAAAACCCAAATTTTTATAAAACAAAAACTCAGTTTACAGTGTAAACTGTAACTACAGGCTATCCCGAGAAACAAAACTTTTACTTCGGGTTTTCTTCTCATTTACTCCGAGTTTAAAAACCATTTGCTTCGAGTTTCCTTTGTTCCCCATCTTCCAAACTGTCACCAAGTACATGCGTGCACCGTGCACCGTGCACCGTGCTCTGACCATCGCCAGTCAACCACGGCAGCTTCCTCTCCTCGACAACCATCACCACACCCATCCACGATCATCGGATCATCACTACGGCCTCTAAATCCAAATTGAGGCTTCAACCCATACCTGGAACGATGACAAGCATCACCAAGTAAACCTGTCAACGCCTCGTCTATGCTCCCCCGACCACCAGAGTTGCTGAAACTCCGTCCAAGCCATCGCCTACGTTCCTGCTTCCAGCCACTTAAGTTTGGTTGAACTCGATCAACCAGAGAAATCGCGACATCCCAAATCACGCAGCCTAGTTAAATTAGGGTTCTGGACTTCAAATCGAAATCACAACTTCAAAAACGAAATGCAATCCAATCTGGTATTTTTCCCTTTATCTATGATAACTCCCCTTCATCCAGAACCAAATTCGACACCTCAAACCATTTGTGGCAAACGAGATACCCCAAAATACATAATACTGTCAAACAGAATTGCTCTTGAAATATAGCATTAAAAATCGTAATTTTGCTTTGAAAAATCATAATTTTGTATGAAGATTAGATTTATAACCCTGAAACTCCAAATTATTATACTTGGGATTTCACTAATTACTGATTGATCATTGGTTTATATATATTCCAGAGGTGTTTATATATTATTTTGACTTATATAAAATTTTAAAATGAAGTTTTAATTTAAACAAACAAGTTTTGTTTGAATCTTAATCTTAAACTAATCAAAGGGTTTATGAATTTAAATTAACCTTGCAACTGAGAGGTATATAGAGGAACCATACATGGACAGGTACACAGCAGAAACACATTCATTTCAAATTTTACAAGCATGTAACTCAATATCAACAAGCAAGCATCACAAAGCAATTCACAAGTTCATAGATATCAGATTCAAAGGGAAGATTTTCAAGTTTGCTCACCTGGAATATATTGACAGAGAACAGGAATCTGGTGATGACCCCCTTTTTTTTTTCCTTTTGCTCTTGAACTTTTAATTTTTGTTTTCTTTAATTCCCAGAGTTAAAACTGCAAGTTGTAAGAAGAAACTTGCTTATTTTACTATTGTGTTTATTTGTTTATTTCACAATAACAACCAATCTTGATTTCACTTACAATTTGACTTTCTTGTTGTATAACAGAGGCTTTTAATTTTCCTTCTGCAATTAGAAACAGAAAACAAATTTTGCCTTGAAATTGATTCTCCTGGAAACAATTTATTGAACATTATTATTTAAATCTTGTTTTATTTACTGATTAGCAACTTCAAATTCAAAATTCCTTAAAGAAGTTTACCTGCCTTTAGATTGTTTTCCAGACATTCTACACTGTCAAACTGCAGCTTTGATTATGCTCTGAGATTTGCAGAGAACCATTTGAGTTGTTTAGGCTTTTTGAATGTTCTGATCTAAGCTTTATTTTAATGAGTTTGAACTTTGATCTTGAAATGGTTGAGTTGCTTCAGAACTTTGAATTGAAATGAAGAATGCAGTTTTTTTTCTTCTGAACTTTGTTCTTGCTTGAGTGTTGAAGTTTAAAGATTGCAAAGATCTTTATGATTACTGAACTTGAGACAGGAGATTTTAAAAATTCGAATTTTAGAATGTGAAAAGTTTTCTGAATTTGTTTATTTGATTATTTTATTTAGGAAATGATGGTTTGTGCCATTTGTAAGAAAAGATCTTAAACCATAGATTTTGTTAATTATTCATTTTACTGTGAATGTAAGTTTTCAGCCCTTGATGTTACAAAGCAAAGAAACTTTATAAATTTTATATTTATAACTTATACACTTTGAAAATAAATGTATATCTTAAACACTTGTAAATCTTATACTTACATATGTATGTTTAAATTTGTTTGCATATATATATAGGTACAATGTGTTTTAAGTCCTTGTTTTATCAAATCTAATTATTAAGTATACAAGATGATTTAGCTTTTGTAAACTTTTGTTTATATCAATTTTACAATATCACTTTTTAAACCAATATATTTAAGCTTAGTTCATTATATATTTTTTTTCTTTTGAATTAAGACTATTATATCTTTTAAATAAACAACTTATCTATATATATTATTTTAACCTTTTATTTCTCATTTTATACACATTTTGTTTTATTAATTTTAAAGAAAGAAATGATTTCTAATGCTACTTAATTATTATTTTTTAAAACATTTATTTCAAATTTAAATTCAATTTTCCATTTCAAACTTGAAATGTAAACTTTCATATCCATTTATAAATTCACACTTTATTTTGAACAAGTTTAAATTAATTTTACATATGCATTCAATTTACTCATATTTGTAATATACATATATACACATATATAAGATTTTAAACTTAAATGACTTTTTACAATATTTCTTATTTCAATATTTTAATCTCAAAATAAAATTGGGATTTAATTATATATTACTATCACTCATTTTTATTTGTTTAGGATTTTTCTTCCAATTTAATTTGAAATTAGATTCCAAAAGTTTAAAACATATAATTTATTTAAATTGTTAACTTTGGGATGTTACTTTTTATTTATAAGATTTTAAATATAGAAATTCAAAATCTCAATTAAATTTTAAAATAAATACTCAAATAAACAAAAATTCCTATTTAATTTGAAAAATCCAAATTAATTTACAATTTTATTCCAAAATTTATTTACACCATCAATTTAATTTAAATTAAAAATCTGGATCGTTACAGATTTCCCCCCTTAAAAGAATTTCGTCCTCGAAATTGCAAGGAAGACGACAAAGAATAGATGATAGATAAAGAAATGATTGATCAGATCAGATCGAAATATTTATTCTGCATTTGGTCTACCCAAACCAGAATATCAATAATATGAGAACGAACTCATACAATTATTACACAAGATATTTGGGTCCAGCGGCCTACGAATATGCAAGGACATTGATTAGTTCGAAGGGATAACTAATCATTCGTAGAATATATCGGATCCCAGAGAATAGATAGATGGATTCAATCTTTTATGATCTCTCAAACACTAGGTATGGATTCCAACTTCAAGTCGAAATATCCCAAAGTATATACCAATTTGTCCCTCTTCGGACTTTGATATACACAAGAAATTACGATTTGATTTTAACCGATATCGTTTTATTAATACAATTCAAATTTAGCTTCATATTAGTTAACCAATTTACGTAATTTAAAATTTTCAATTTATTTAATATTTTCAATTTCAAATTCATTAGAGTTTAGATCGAAAAGTTGATAAGAAAACGATGAAGATACGAAAGAAGGATTTTCTACAACGATACGTATGGCCATCATCACACCGAAACTTCTTTCTGGAGCTGCTACGAAGCAATCAAAAAGAATTCGAAATCGAATCAAAGGAGATTGAGAAGAAAGTTGTTTCCGCTGTTGCAGGGTATTGACCATTTGTAGTGGTACTCCCCTGCCCCCTATCTCGTCCTCTTCTCGCACTCATACTCACTATCAGTGGATAGTAAGAGAATTTACTGAGGCATTCGAACGGATATCTTAAGAATACTCATTCTAGGGTATACTTCACCCTATCTCTAATGAGCTACTTAATGTGTTATACTCCTGAGCTAAAGTTTTAACCTTCAGCTCTAATACCACTGTAACGATTCGAATTTTTCGCGTTCGAAAATCGACATCCATACTTTACATTGTACTCGAATGCCGCAGATTCGACCGTTCAAATTCGAGTCGCCGGAGCTTATAACACATTAAGTAAATAACACAGCGGAAGAAATGAATAATATATTATCAATGTACAACATTTGATACAATATCTGATACAACAGAATGACACAATGAACATCAATATACATCAGAGTTACAAAGAATAGCAGCGGAAATAAAAGATAACACTAGCAGCGGAACAAAACCTCCAATGTAGCTTCAAGAAAGAACTCCAGCTGTAACTCCATCTCCAAGGCATCAATCCAGAAATAGCGAGAACTCCCAATCAAGATGAAGAGAAGCAACTCGATCCAATTGTAATTGCCAAATCCTAAGGCTGAAAGCTATCGAATCTACACCTACTACTGATTATCTGAAAACCCCAACTCTAGAGTGCCCGTGTGGGAAAATAGTGGGCACCCAGAGTTTAGGAAAGGAACAATAAACTCCAGGTCAGTCATGGGACTGGTGTGAGCAAACAAAAGCAATTGGTCTTTTAAAACAAGCAAAGGATTTAAATTTGAAAATTCGCAATGCTTTTTTTAGAAAATGAAACTACCATAAGGCCTCCCGCCACACACACAATGCAGACGCAGAATTGGAGGAGATTTCTCCTTATGATGGTCAAATATGCTTAATACGAGAAATTTCTTTGATATTATTACTATAAGTGCAAAGTGTGGAAAAAACCATTTCGAAAGTAAAATATAAATCCTAGCCAACATACGACATTTCGTCGTATGCCTACTATAGCTACCATGTTCAATAGCAGGTTACCGCCACATTCCATGGCAGGTTATACAACTAAAACCGTACAGGGCTCGTATTGTTTTGATTGGATTTCCAACAAATGGTCAGGCTAAGGAACTTCCTACTGTCTATGGGATCGCCTCTGGCGGGACGTCCCGAGAACTAACGTTACGGTTAGATCTCTGCCAACACAAGGCCGGGTTACCTCTGTAACTAGGTAACTACTACACGAGCGTGCCATCCCCCGGTCCTTTGGGACCTTTATCCGAGGTACCTCTAATCCAACAACCACAAAGCAATCACAAAGTAATAGATCTGCAGTATCCACATGAGTAAGTATCTGGGCTCCATACCATGATACCACCCTTTACCAGAAGGGAATGACAAACCCTAAAGGGCGCGACCCTCATAACCTTGCCGCATCTTTCCTGTTTCGACCATTTCCGGGGTGTGAGGTCCTGATGCAGTCTCGTCCACAAAGCTATGCTTTGTGCAACAAAGCCATGCTTTGGGTCAACAGATGACCAAAGCAATGATCACAAAGATAAATGATCAAACAAATGATCATATCACAAATGATCAACCAATGATCATCAACAGCAGCACTCAGCATGCCACATTACCAAATTGGGAATATCACTGATAAATATCAACTACATAACCTCTGAGCTCGTACGTCTCAGAGAAGGGTGTTAAACTAAGAGAATAAATTCTCCGCCACCAAGCAGAAATGTATTTGATAGAGATCAGTTAACATCTCAAAGTGTAATGTCGGACATACAACCATACAAGTCTGTCCCGGGTTCGAACAGAACCGAAGGCACTTCCGAAGAAGCCCTTGCAAATCCGGGTATCCACAATCCCGATCGGACTTCCCATCACTTAGGGAGATTTCTATACCGGAGCAACTCAGTGCAGATTCAATCGACAGGTTATCCTATCGTTTTCACAAATACCCGGTCTTCACCACCGGTCTTCAAATGCTATCCATAACGTCGTATCACTATTCGGAATGGGCTATATGACACAAGGTCCTCTCCCGGCTAAACCGAATAATGAACGCAATATTTTAAAACATATGGATATGGGATTTTAGCTAAGTCACAACTTATAAAATCCAAAACTTTTCTTTGAAATAATTAAACAAATTACCATTTTTAAATCTTTAAACCAAAAATATTTATTTCACAAAGTTTCACCCAGTTTCACAAAGATCTATTCATAGATTTCAAAACAATTCCCATTTCAATTGGATTAACCCAATTAAATCTTTAAAATTAAAGATTTATAGCTTTCAAACCCATTTCCAAAGATTTATCTATAATTTGGAAACCATTTCATTTCAAAACTTGAATTCCTTTTAACATACATTGGAAAACCATTTCTTATATGAAAGCTTCTATTATTTGAAAACAATAGTTTTCGTTTCAGAAAAGTCCGATTTATACAAGTTGGAATCTTGGGTTAATTTTAAATTTCAAAACATCACCTTTAAATTGGTTTAAAAACCCATATAAATCCATTTATAAGTTGAACTTTTTAAAACCCTTTTTAAACATAGTTTTCACATCATAGAATTCAACTTCAAATATTGAATTCAAATTTAAATCAAATTATTTAAATTTCAAACTTAATTAAGTTATTCACATAACTTTTATTTTTGAAATTCATTTTTTCAAAAGCTTCAATTCTAATTCCAAAACTATTTTGGATTCAAAAATTCAAATTTTAAAACAATTTCAAAATCTGTGACTTAACCCATTTCCACGTGCAATCCATATTAGTGTGTGTATAAGTGTGGTCTAGGGGTTCAACACAATAGTGCACAACATCATCATCACAGGTTCAATCATATCGATAAGCGGTATAACCCATAACGCTTATCTATATTCACAGATTCATAGATAAAGTAAAATATCATTCACAAAGATTAACTAATATGATTCGATGTGGGTTTCGGATAACCGACTGGAATCCGACTCCCTATCGCATCGAAATCCAAATGTCATTCTACGGGTCAAGGGGTTTGCATAACAATATGTATATATCACAGATATGACAGCTTAGCACAAACATCACATAGCATCACATCACGTATCAAATATATCAATCCATAACAGAACATCCAATAACAATCAAACATCTTAAATTAAGATGAATAACCCGCGTGGTTATAAATTTATTGTTCATATAATTACTTCTATTTGAAATCTTTAAAACAATGATTAATTCATCATTAATTACAATTGATTAAGTCTTAATCACCTTCATTAATTAATTAATTAATTTTTCTTTAAATTAATTAACCTTCAAACATTTGATTAATAAATCTTTAATCATTAATTAATTAAAGTTAATTATTAAATTAATTATCCTTAATTTAAACTTAATTACATTATTAATATTCATTTATCATTAGTTAATAACTTAATTAATGATCTTAATTTTAAATTGATTAATCACTAATCAATTATTAATTCCAAATTTAATTAATTAATTAAATTAATTAATCTTAATTACCTTATTAATCAATTTTAAAACATAATTCTTAATCAAATGTCCAAAATAGAACATAACTTAATTATGTTTAAAACAATTTAATTCATAACTAAGTACTTTTGAAATTACCTTTAAATCTCAATTTAAATTCATGTTTAAAACTTATCAAAGTTTTAAATAATTTAAAACCTTTTAAATAGCAAATCAACAAATGCTATGAATTTTTTTTTAAAGCTAAAGTCATTTCAAAACATTCAATAATTTAAATTTCCATTTTAATTTGAAACTTCAAATTTAAGCCTTCTTAAAATTTAAACCTGAAATTCAAATTTACTTTTGAATTTCCAGATTTTAAGTTAACTTCAACTCTATTCATGTTTCTATAATCTTATTATTAAAAAGTTTAAACTATCTTATCAACATAATATAGTTAATAAAGTTAACTTTTAAATTTAAGTTTCTGTTTTAAAAACTGGAATTTAAATTTAATTGAAATTTTAAACTTACATTTGAATTTGAACCTAAATTTTTCTCAAAACCATAACTACAGATTTAAAAAGGTTTAAACCTAGTTTTGCAGGAAACAGAAAACAGGTTTCAATTCAAACCTGGAATTTAAATTCAAATTAGTAGTTCAAACTTAAATTAAATTTTTAAACCTAAACCTTATTTAAAATCTATAATTACAGATTTTTAAATTTTGACAAAACAGATTTTAAAAAAAGGTTTAAAACCCAAATTTTTATAAAACAAAAACTCAGTTTACAGTGTAAACTGTAACTACAGGCTATCCCGAGAAACAAAACTTTTACTTCGGGTTTTCTTCTCATTTACTCCGAGTTTAAAAACCATTTGCTTCGAGTTTCCTTTGTTCCCCATCTTCCAAACTGTCACCAAGTACACGCGTGCACCGTGCACCGTGCTCTGACCATCGCCAGTCAACCACGGCAGCTTCCTCTCCTCGACAACCATCACCACACCCATCCACGATCATCAGATCATCACTACGGCCTCTAAATCCAAATTGAGGCTTCAACCCATACCTGGAACGATGACAAGCATCACCAAGTAAACCTGTCAACGCCTCGTCTATGCTCCCCCGACCACCAGAGTTGCTGAAACTCCGTCCAAGCCATCGCCTACATTCCTGCTTCCAGCCACTTAAGTTTGGTTGAACTCGATCAACCAGAGAAATCGCGACATCTCAAATCACGCAGCCTAGTTAAATTAGGGTTCTGGACTTCAAATCGAAATCACAACTTCAAAAACGAAATGCAATCCAATCTGGTATTTTTCCCTTTATCTATGATAACTCCCCTTCATCCAGAACCAAATTCGACACCTCAAACCATTTGTGGCAAACGAGATACCCCAAAATACATAATACTGTCAAAACAGAATTGCTCTTGAAATATAGCATTAAAAATCGTAATTTTGCTTTGAAAAATCATAATTTTGTATGAAGATTAGATTTATAACCCTGAAACTCCAAATTATTATACTTGGGATTTCACTAATTACTGATTGATCATTGGTTTATATATATTCCAGAGGTGTTTATATATTATTTTGACTTATATAAAATTTTAAAATGAAGTTTTAATTTAAACAAACAAGTTTTGTTTGAATCTTAATCTTAAACTAATCAAAGGGTTTATGAATTTAAATTAACCTTGCAACTGAGAGGTATATAGAGGAACCATACATGGACAGGTACACAGCAGAAACACATTCATTTCAAATTTTACAAGCATGTAACTCAATATCAACAAGCAAGCATCACAAAGCAATTCACAAGTTCATAGATATCAGATTCAAAGGGAAGATTTTCAAGTTTGCTCACCTGGAATATATTGACAGAGAACAGGAATCTGGTGATGACCCCCTTTTTTTTTTCCTTTTGCTCTTGAACTTTTAATTTTTGTTTTCTTTAATTCCCAGAGTTAAAACTGCAAGTTGTAAGAAGAAACTTGCTTATTTTACTATTGTGTTTATTTGTTTATTTCACAATAACAACCAATCTTGATTTCACTTACAATTTGACTTTCTTGTTGTATAACAGAGGCTTTTAATTTTCCTTCTGCAATTAGAAACAGAAAACAAATTTTGCCTTGAACTTGATTCTCCTGGAAACAATTTATTGAACATTATTATTTAAATCTTGTTTTATTTACTGATTAGCAACTTCAAATTCAAAATTCCTTAAAGAAGTTTACCTGCCTTTAGATTGTTTTCCAGACATTCTACACTGTCAAACTGCAGCTTTGATTATGCTCTGAGATTTGCAGAGAACCATTTGAGTTGTTTAGGCTTTTTGAATGTTCTGATCTAAGCTTTATTTTAATGAGTTTGAACTTTGATCTTGAAATGGTTGAGTTGCTTCAGAACTTTGAATTGAAATGAAGAATGCAGTTTTTTTTTTCTGAACTTTGTTCTTGCTTGAGTGTTGAAGTTTAAAGATTGCAAAGATCTTTATGATTACTGAACTTGAGACAGGAGATTTTAAAAATTCGAATTTTAGAATGTGAAAAGTTTTCTGAATTTGTTTATTTGATTATTTTATTTAGGAAATGATGGTTTGTGCCATTTGTAAGAAAAGATCTTAAACCATAGATTTTGTTAATTATTCATTTTACTGTGAATGTAAGTTTTCAGCCCTTGATGTTACAAAGCAAAGAAACTTTATAAATTTTATATTTATAACTTATACACTTTGAAAATAAATGTATATCTTAAACACTTGTAAATCTTATACTTACATATGTATGTTTAAATTTGTTTGCATATATATATAGGTACAATGTGTTTTAAGTCCTTGTTTTATCAAATCTAATTATTAAGTATACAAGATGATTTAGCTTTTGTAAACTTTTGTTTATATCAATTTTACAATATCACTTTTTAAACCAATATATTTAAGCTTAGTTCATTATATATTTTTTTTCTTTTGAATTAAGACTATTATATCTTTTAAATAAACAACTTATCTATATATATTATTTTAACCTTTTATTTCTCATTTTATACACATTTTGTTTTATTAATTTTAAAGAAAGAAATGATTTCTAATGCTACTTAATTATTATTTTTTAAAACATTTATTTCAAATTTAAATTCAATTTTCCATTTCAAACTTGAAATGTAAACTTTCATATCCATTTATAAATTCACACTTTATTTTGAACAAGTTTAAATTAATTTTACATATGCATTCAATTTACTCATATTTGTAATATACATATATACACATATATAAGATTTTAAACTTAAATGACTTTTTACAATATTTCTTATTTCAATATTTTAATCTCAAAATAAAATTGGGATTTAATTATATATTACTATCACTCATTTTTATTTGTTTAGGATTTTTCTTCCAATTTAATTTGAAATTAGATTCCAAAAGTTTAAAACATATAATTTATTTAAATTGTTAACTTTGGGATGTTACTTTTTATCTATAAGATTTTAAATATAGAAATTCAAAATCTCAATTAAATTTTAAAATAAATACTCAAATAAACAAAAATTCCTATTTAATTTGAAAAATCCAAATTAATTTACAATTTTATTCCAAAATTTATTTACACCATCAATTTAATTTAAATTAAAAATCTGGATCGTTACAAGATTGCTTGATGTTCATTGGTAAATAACCTTCTTCCTTCTCTTCTTTCTTTCTTAAAGGAAGAGAATGTCTAGGCCAGGCCGTCCCAGAACTGGATCATCTGGTGCTGCTCCTCCGGATGGAGTTTTTATGACTGCTCAACAGCTTCTTGATTTAGTAACTAATGCTCAAGCAGCTGGAGCTAACCCGGAACCTACTCACCCAAAGTCGGGATTTGCACGCTTGTGCAGCGATTACACCAACTTGGGTGGGAAGCCATTCAAAGGTTCGGAAAATATCATCGAGGTCCAGGCTTGGTTAAAATCATGCGATCGAATCTTTTCTCGCATGAACCTTATCGATCTCCACCGCGTTCAGGTGGCTTCCAGCATGCTCCAAGAGAGAGCATTGGACTGGTACGAACTCCTTATTTCAGAAATTAATGAAGCGGATCTCACCTGGGAGCAATTTCAGGGACGCTTCGAGTTAAAGTTTGTACCAGAAGCTGGGAAAGTAACCTTGGCTCGACGTTTTATAGACCTTGTTCAAGGTCAATTTTCTGTGACTGATTACGTCGCAGCCTTCGAGTCGCTTTCCAAATATGGGGTTGAATACATCAACACCCCATTGAAGAAGAACCAGAGGTTCGTTTATGGCTTAAATAAGAATCTTAAGAAGCCACTGCTCCTGAAACTAGAAGTCGCATTTGATCAACTCGTCGATATCGCTCTTCGTCTTGAAGAGGCTGATAGAGAGAGTGATGTTGAAGTGGAAGGCGCTAAAACAAACTTCAACAACAAGAAGAGGCCAAACAAATTCAAGGGTCCTTATCCCAACAAAAAGGGTAAGCAGGCAACCCTTGCGGCAAAGTCTCCTTCTCCTAGTGGTGCGAGTTGCTTCAACTGTGGGTCTGGGGATCATTATGCGAATAAGTGCTCTAAGCCCAAATCTTGTCGCTATTGTAAGAGCCCGGATCATTACATACATCAATGCCTCAAGCGTAAAGGCAAGAAGGAAGGAAAGTTGAATGTGGCTCAAGCCCCTGGCAACACATCTCGTGGTCAAGGTATTTCTCATTCCATTCTTGATGGTATTATTTTATTTCATGGTCAACCTATTAGAGTTCTCTTTGATACGGGTGCATCCCATTCTTTTATATCAAAGGAACTGGTAGACACTTTTTCCTTAAGTGTTACTGCATTGATGACTTCTTTAAAAATTGCGAATCCTGTTGGTGGATCCGCAACTCTTAGTTTGCTTTGTAAAGATGTGGAGATTATTTTTTGCGATTTTTCTTTCCTAGCCGATTTGCATGTCATGCGTTACTTAGGCTTTGGAATAATTTTGGGAATGGATTGGCTTAACCGTTATCAAGCCCATATCCTATGTCATGAGCGGACTATTCATCTCCGACATCCACTATCTGTTAATCAGATTTCTGTTAATCTTAAAGATTCAGAATCCTGTTTGGTGGCATCTTTATATTCTTTAAATCCTCGTGATAACGATGATGATGATGAAGATGATATTATTTCTCGTATTCATGTTGTTCGTGAATTTTCCGACATATTCGAGCCCGTTTTAGGTTTACCACCTAAACGAGCAATTGAGTTCAGAATTAATCTTGTTTCTGGAGCTCAACCTATTACTCGTCCTCCTTATCGCATGTCCAATAAGGAAAATGAGGAGATGCGTAAACAATTATCTGAGTTGGAGACGAGGCAATTTATTCGCTCTAGTTCCTCGCCTTGGGGAGCTTCGGCTATTTTCGTAAAGAAATCCGATGGTACTCTGAGGCTCTGCGTTGATTATCGCAAGCTTAACGATCTTACTATTAAAAATAAATATCCTTTACCTCGGATTGATGATCTATTCGATCAGCTTAGTGGTGCTAAGGTCTTTTCACAATTAGACTTGGCTACCGGTTTCCATCAGCTTCGTATCGCTGAGGATAGCATTCCTTTGACATCGTTCCGTACTCGCTATGGATCTTATGAATGGCTTGTTATGCCATTTGGGTTAACGAATGCTCCAGCTTATTTCGTTGACCTCATGAATCGAGTTTTCAAAGATTTCCTCGATCGGTTTGTTCTCATATTCATTGATGATATTCTTGTGTATTCAAAAACCGAGGAGGAACATGAGAAACATCTTCGGATTGTATTGGAAACACTTAGGAGTAATCAATTAAAGGCGAAATTTTCTAAATGCCACTTTTGGCAACCTCGTGTGAAGTTTCTCGGTCATATTATTTCCGAATCCGGGATATCCGTGGATCCTTCAAAGATTGAAGCGATTCAAGATTGGAAGAGACCGGAGAGTGTGACAGAGATTCGTAGTTTTCTCGGATTGGCGGGCTATTACCGTCGTTTTATTAAAGACTTTTCTAAGATTGCCGTGCCTCTTACTGGCTTGACTAAGAAGGGAGTTAAATACATTTGGTCGGACAAATGTGAAGCCTCTTTTCAGAAATTGAAAGAACTCCTTTCCGATGCTCCTATTCTTGTTATTCCCGAGGGGAATCAAGATTTTGTTGTTTATACCGATGCTAGTCACGTTGGTTTGGGTGCCGTTCTTATGCAAAAAGAACGTGTTGTTGCTTATGCTTCTAGGCAATTGAAGCCGGACGAGACTAGATATGCCACACATGATCTAGAGCTCGCGGCTATTGTTTTCGCCCTTCGAATGTGGCGTCATTATCTATTGGGAGAGAAATTTATTCTTTACACGGATCATAAGTCTTTGAAATATTTATTTTCTCAAAAAGAACTTAATTTACGTCAACAGCGTTGGCTCGAGTTCCTTGCACCTTATGATCTTGATATTCTTTATACCCCCGGTAAGGGTAATCGTGTCGCCGATGCTCTTAGCCGTAAACAACAAGCAGTTGTTTCTATGATGATATCCGAATGGAACGATCTCGAGGTCTTATCCACTTGTGAGATTCGAGAGCGCGTATCCGATTTATGCTCATCGCTTGTTTTATGTAGCCTTGAGGCTCATCCTTCTCTTTTAGACCGCATTCTTGAAGCTCAAGGGCTAGATTCTGAATTGGCTCTTCTTGGCAAAAATGTTAAGGATAAAATTGATATTGAAGGTTTGAAAGACTTTGATATTGATTCTCGTGGCGGCATTCGAAAATTTGGTAGACTTATCGTACCAAATATTGGAGATCTTCGTAAAGATATTTTAGAAGATTCCCATCATTCTAAATTCACCATTCATCCCGGTAGTAGTAAAATGTACGCTGATATGAAGCGACTTTATTATTGGGAGGGAATGAAATCTGATATTGCTAACTTTGTTAAGTGTTGCATGACTTGCCAACTTGTCAAGGCCGAACATCAAAGGCCTGGTGGGTTATTGCAACCTTTAGAAATTCCAATTTGGAAGTGGGATCAAATTTCCATGGACTTTATAGATGGCCTTCCCCGTTCTCGTTCGGGTCATGATAGCTTATGGGTGATTGTTGATAGACTTACTAAATCCGCCCATTTTATTCCGGTTCGGTCTAACCGAACCTTTCCTCTTTTGGCCAAACTATTTGTTAAGGAAATTGTAAAATTGCATGGAGTTCCTACTTCTATTGTTAGCGATCGTGATCCATTGTTTACTAGTGGATTTTGGAAGAGTCTTCAAAAAGCTTTAGGAACGAAGCTTAATTTTAGCACCGCTTATCACCCCCAGTCCGATGGACAAACCGAGCGTGTGAATCAAACTCTTGAAGATCTTCTTCGTGCTTGTGTGCTTGATTTTGGTGGAAGTTGGGAAGATCATATTTCACTTGTTGAATTTTCCTATAATAATAGCTTCCAATCTAGTATTGGTATGGCACCTTTCGAGGCACTCTACGGAAGGCCATGCCGATCTCCTTCTTGTTGGCTTGAGGCCGGTGAGAAGCTGGTTTTAGGTCCAGACTTTATTCGTGATTCCACGGAAAAGATTGAACTTATTCGACATAGGATGAAAGAAGCCCAGAGTAGACAAAAATCCTATGCCGATAATCGAAGAAGGAAATTAGAGTTTTCTGTTGGGGATCCTGTTTTTATTCGTATTTCACCTATGAAGGGTGTTGTACGTTTCAGTCGATCGGGGAAGTTAGCGCCTCGATATATTGGGCCATTTCCTATCATTGAACGTATTGGTTCCATGGCTTATCGCCTTACATTGCCGGCTCAGTTTTCTGCTATGCATGATGTATTTCACGTTTCTCAATTACGGAAATGCCTTCGGGATTCCGATTCTATTCATGAGCCTGGTGTTGTGGAAGAAATTGAAGTTTCGCCGAATTTAACTTGAGAGCAGCATCCTATTCGAATTATTGCTTCGGAGGTCAAACGACTTCGAAATAATTATGTTCCGCTTGTGAAGGTTCAATGGTCCTCAAATCCTAAGGATTGTTCTTGGGAATCCAGAGAATTCATCGAGCGTACACATCCGGACTTGCTTACTCCTGCTCCTTGAGGTGAACTTCTTATTTCAAAATTCCTCTTGTGTTAATATGCTTTTATGGTTGTTACTTTTTATTTCCATCTTATATATATTGCGAGGACGCAATTTCTTTAAGGAGGGGAGTCTGTAACAACCCGCATATTTATCGAGTTTGTATTTAAATATTTTATTTAAATATTAACTCGTTAATCGGATTTTGGTCCGAAAAGCTACTTTTTGCAAACGGTCAAATTAGGACTCGAGACCACTTCCATTGAGTTCGAAATGTCGTTTACAACTTTTTTAAGTATAAACATCGATAGGTTTGGAGTTAGTGAAATTTCACTAACTTTTCCCGCTTTGGACTTTGGGTTAGTTTAGCCTATTAAGCCCAAGTTCCAACCCTCTTCTCCTCACTCTTCATAAATTTCCTAACTAATCAAGCTTTGGCATTAATGGTGGAGGAATGGGAAATTAAAATTCCAAAACTCAAATTCAATTGCAATCCATCTTTCTACTCCAAATTCAAGAAGAAGACATTGGATTCAAGCTTCTTGTGCTTAGATAGAAGAAGGATTGATTCTTGCTTGCTTAAAACTTCATTTTCATTGATATTTGGTGCAAAGGTGAGAATTTTATCTCACAATTCTAGCCTATAACTATATTGGACTGTTGGGAATGATTCCCTATCATTTTCGCATGCATGTTAGCATTTGGTTTGGATTGGATTGGCGAAAAACTCCAATTTTTAGCGTTTTGTTGAATTTTCTGCACTTGAGTCGTTCTGGCCATTTTTAGGTCGTTCGGAGTTAAGTCGTTCGTCCATAGGTCGTGAGTCGTTCACGAGTTAACCCTAGGTCGTTCTGGCCATTTTTAGCTCGTTCGGAGTTAAGTCGTTCGTCCATAGGTCGTGAGTCGTTTACGAGTTAACCCTTAAGTCGTGTAGCCCTTCAGTCACGCAACCCTTAAGTCGGTTACGAGTTATCCCGATAGGTCGCTGGACACTTAACTCGTAGGTCGTTGGACCTTATCTCGTTAGGTCGCTCCTGGCCTAACCCTTAAGTCGTGCAACCCTTAAGTCGTTGGACCCTTGAGTCGTTGGGTCGTTGGACCCTTGAGTCGTTAGGTCGTATGACCCATGAGTCGTTAGGTCGTATGACCCTTGAGTCGTTAGGTCGTATGACCCATGAGTCGTTAGGTCGTATGACCCTTGAGTCGTTAGGTCGTATGACCCATGAGTCGTTAGGTCGTATGACCCATGAGTCGTTAGGTCGTATGACCCTTGAGTCGTTAGGTCGTATGACCCATGAGTCGTTAGGTCGTATGACCCTTGAGTCGTTAGGTCGTATGACCCTTGAGTCGTTAGGTCGTTAGACCCTTGAGTCGTTAGGTCGTTAGACCTCATTTTGTCTTCACTAGGTCGTACCGTTTTGGTCGGGGCGCTGCCCCCTGGACCCCCCCTCCGTAGGTGATCTTATCTGAAAAACATTCAACAGAACTTGCTTTGTTGAGATGCTGAGTTGACCATTCTTCGAGACAAACCATCTCTGGTTATCTCGGCCACGTTTGGTCGTTGGGGAACTTCCACTTTGATGCTTTTGAGCTGATTTCCTTGGATTTTATTCACATCTCCGAATGTGATCTTGGTGATGATTGTTTCTACAATCTCTTCTGTGATTTGTCATTTTAAAAAAAAATATAAAGGTTTCAATACTAGTAGTAAATATCAAAACTCTTTTAACAAACAATTTCAACTCTATTTTTAATAACAAAGCTCTTTTCTTAAACCGTTTTCCAATCTATTAGTATATACAAACCTTTACCTCACTCGGATGAGAAATCTAATTAAACGACTTAGTAAAACAAGTGGTATGAAACGCTTGCGTTCACTTCGTCGGTTAATTCCTGGACTTGTTCGATTGAACCTCTTATGACAATTTTATTAGTGAAGATTTACAGTTTGTTCGTAAATATTTAAGTTAAGCAAGTGGTTATGGGACATGAAGCTAAACTTCTATATTTACTAGCTTAGTGTAATTGACACTTCTCGTTGATCATGACGATCATTCTGATGATTTAGACTAGCAACTGTGCGATGTCTCTTGTTGCGAGGTTAGACTAGACACCACTTGTGTGATTCCACTCACACATACCTTTTTGCTTTTTGGTTAGTCTGGACCTTAATCTGTGTGATTCCATTCACACATGTGGGGTAGCTCCCCTTGGTCTTTGGACCGTCATGTGATAGGCCTCTTTCTCTTTTCTATGATTTCTGGACTTCTTGCATTGATTTCTAGAATTTATGTCATTGACTTGTTATGAGTACAAGTTTGGGGTATGATGCCCTTTCCGAATCTTTGAGAAGATTCTTGTGATATTGATTATCTCTTATTGATTGATCTTCTGTTGATCATTATTTACATACTTATAGCGGTATGTCATTATGGATGTTTATGTTTATGCCATATCTTTTATGTTATCTCATGTCATCTGATATTTATAGCTAGACTGATCCGTTTATTATTTTCTTAAATAATACTCGGGTCAGACCGAGATGTTACAGGTGCTTCTGCTTGACTTCTTCCCAGGGATTCATCACTCTGACTTTTGGCTAACTGTTTAGATTAGCAGTTTTTTGTTGTATACACTTGAGATATAGACTCATAGTTGTATTCTTTTGTATAGCACGTGTTGCTATTCTTTTGTATTATCGTGGATCTTACTGACCACTACTCTGATGTACACTTTCATGTGTTAGTTATATATTCATATCTTCTTCCGCCTTTGTGATATGGATATCTGTGACTGATTTGTGATATGATTATTTCTATGTTTGTTTCCGAAGATTATTTATAGCCACCGTGTGATAAGCAATTACATGGATGGTCACTCCTCAACAGCCTTATTCTCCGTGCTAGTTGACAGCACTACTCCGGAGTGTTCTTGGCTAGCGTGGGTATAGAGGTGGGGCGTCACATTACCATTGGTAAATTAGCGTTCATTTCCATATAAATTTATCACTCTTAATCATTACTACTATATTTTTTATTACAAAATTCTATTAAATAACTAAATTAAATCGTCTAAATTTTCGGGTCGTTACACTCTCCCCCACTCAAAACTTTTCGTCCCCGAAAAGAAAAAAGAAGGGAAACGGAAGAGTAAGAAATCAATATACCTTATGTAAATATTAACTTTATAACAATTAATAAATTAATTTATATAAGATATCTCAATTTATAACCACTAAATCTTTTATACTTAAATTTCTAAATTTTTGAAAACATTTCAAAATCATTTCTAAGTTCAAAATTTATGGAAAATTTTGGCAGAGTCTCCCTTGTACGGAGAGGTTCGGAAGAAAATATAGTATTAAAATATCGCAAAATATCATATAGAATATTCAAAATAGTATATCCCAACACGGGAAAGTATATAAAAATAGCGCTACAAAACGTAATCCGGAAACGTACCTATTTGTTGGGCAAATTACGCTTAATTTATGGAACCAAAAGCAGTAACAATTGCTTCCATACCTGCATTTCACTTATATAATCTAAAAAGGTCAACTATTTATATACAGTGAAATATTTACATGGTTCAACTACTAACAACAAACATACAACAATCATCAATTTCAACAAACAACATACACAACAAAACAACCATTCGATCAAACAAGCAAATAGTTGTTCAGGTTCAAAACTTGAAATGGTACGGAATGAAAATAACTATCCAGTGCATCATTTACTCAACAGTCTTAGATGGGACAGAATAGATTATTTATTCATCCAACTACTTCAAATTTCCTTCCCCAACCAAACCATAAATCAAACAATAACAATTCAACCAACAAATCAATTAACTCATTATAAATTTTTATTTCATACATTAGCTATTTGATCTTTTCATTTATCTTTTATTTTCATTTATTTCTTTAAATTATCCTTTTATAATTTACATTTATTTCCAACAACTTTTAATTTCATTCACTCATTAAATGTTTGTTTCATTTATTTTCCCTTATAACCTCCAATTATCCGTTTCCATTTATTTAGGTCATGTAAGTTTCTTCTATTTAATTACATTTAATGCACTTCTCACTTTCAATCGTTTATTTAATGCTTCCATTTCTATTACATTTAATTATAGTAACCCTTTTTAATTTCACTTAAATTCTTAATCTTATAACATCCATTTTTATAAATAAAGGATTTTATTAACTCATTAACAAGGGTTTGCAGTCATCTATCTATATTACCTACTTTTATTATATTAAACTAGTAGCATTTATATCATACTTAGGTTTATAACCCTACACATCAATCCTTATTATTAAAGAATTTCATTTTATTTACTTAAGTTTAAAATCACCTATTTATAATACTTACCTTTAATTTTGGTAAAATTTCAATTTATAACTTAAGTTTATAACATTAAATTCTCATTTATAACAGAAATTCATTTAATACTTTATTATTTCCAAAATTTCTACTTGTATAATATTCTATTCTAATCTCTTATTTTACATTTTAACTTTTCACATTTGGTAAGTTATATATGTTAAAGAAAATGCAATTGAACTTATACAAGTTATGTCAATTCTTTAATTCATTCATTGTTCAATAGATCTTTACATTTTCTTATAAGTTAAAATTTTAACTTCCTTTATAACTTAGCATTTAAGTCTCTTATTTTATTTAGGGTTTCAATTATTAATTAAATTCTGTTTCACTACCATAATTGAAACAATTAATTAATGGAGATTAAGAATTAAATACCGGGTTAAATTTTAATAGATAAATATATTCTTATAACTTATATACCTCTAGCTTTATTTAAAACAATTAAAAATTTAGATATTTTCAAAATAAAGCTGCAGTAGAATTACTACAGTGGCCTTTCCCCTTCGAAACTCGAAAATAGAAGTCGATGATGTAGCCGCCATCACCGAAATTATTTTCCAACGACAGAGAGGAAAGTACATAACTTATTTTCTCCAAAATCTTCTTTAAAACAATTCTTCCGAATTATACTAAATATTTATATAAGAAAATACTTATAAACAAAATTATTATAATTCATAAATACTTTGAAAGCAAATTTCCAAAATCCCGGACTTAAGTTCTAAAATTTCCAAATTTCATTGATTTTAATTTCAATCACATTTACCTATTATTTAAAATTTTATTCCTAACAACCAATCTATTGCAATTAACAATACATATATATATATATATATAATACCTTAATAAAATATTTTATATATAGAAAATATAATAGGCGAAATTATTTCATTCACCTATATTAAAAACAAATATTATGTCGGTCTGTCCTATTAAGTGTTTAGAAATCCCTATTTATGTCACAGCGTCTCATGCACCAACCAGAATTTATAAATACAAAACAGAACAAACTAACACAATATTAAAACCTTTTTATAGCACTAACAAATACGCTCTCTCATATATACACTCAGTGACTCCCATAGGGTATTACTACCCTATTTAGTAAAGAGTCAAACCCCACAAAGCTAAGGTTTATCGCTAAACCTCGCTCTGATACCAGATGTAACGTCCCGCCTTTTCGCACGCTTCAAATCGACACACATGCCAATTTAAACCATACGGAAGGGCGGACTGTTATGGGGTAAATAAGAAAAACAGAGAAGAAATAAACAAAATAGAATCTCACAGCGGAAGGATAAAATATAATAATAAAATATACAGTTTATAAACTGTTTACAAAACATTCATATAATACATATCAGAGTTACACATACCAACAACAATGCAGCGGAACAGTGTGTAGTGCACTAGTAAATAATAATAATATACATCTTCGTCTTCGTCCTCCAGAGCTAAATCTTCAAATCCTGAAACGCTCGGACTGACCCGAGCAAATTGAAAAGACAAAACACTCGAGTCAGAACTAAAAGATCTTATGTAAGTTAAATTAATAGAAATAAATATGAGTGCAGTAACTCAGGAGATGCTCGGGATTTACATCTCTAAGGATCCGTTAAACTATTTACTATATAGTATATTGTGCTATTATAATAGTGTCTAATTGTAAAATAAACTTACTTTTAAATAGCGTTAAGGCTTTACATTTTCCACCTTAACACAGTTATATATTCCCATAGTCTATACAGTACCGTAATCTCCCCCGTACTGGGCGTCGTCAGAGGGCACTCCATAGGTATGGTACAAAACCAAAATCGTATAAGGCGCGCTAGGGTAGGTGACACGGCACAACTAGGCAATGCCAGGGTAGATATACCAATTACACTTCCGGGTCGGTGGTAACGCATAGCCGCAGCTACCGTCCACCTCGAGCCACACCCCCAAATAAAAATCAAAAGTGGCCACCGAATCAATCCAAGAGTCAAAGTATAACATCGAAGGGATGTGTCCGATCAAAGGTGCTACCTTATTAACCCGTCGATCGCTCCTGTTTTAGCCACCTTATGCCAACTCACGGGAGTTGGGTCCACGTATTTACCTTACAGGAAACGCCGCCACCATCCTACTTCATTCTGGAATCTCCACCGCGTACACGGTTGTTAAAGTGGTTTTTGGAGTTGGCAGAGAGTATGACAACTTCCGATCCCGGTCTCTTTAACAACCAAACGTTATTATAACACCGCGGTCTTTAAAACAGTTTATACTTTAAAACCAGAATAAAATATCTATTTCAAAACCATAAAAATACGATATCATTTCCTTTAAAACACAAATCAATACGATATCATTTATTTTCCAATATATATTCCTTCCAAAATCATAGGGTTTCCGAAGTAAAATATTTAGAAATCAAACTCTTGAACATAATATTTCCAAATTATACTACCTTGAAAAACATAGCTTTAAAACAAATTTCCATCTCTTAAATGGTTAAATATTAAACCACTTTTATAAAACAAAATAGCTTCTTTAGATTTCACAAATCAATTTCAAATATTGATTTACAATTCCAAATACCATTTCAATTCTAATGTTTCAAGGCTTTAAATATTTCACCATTTCAAAAAAACAACTCATTTGACAAATCCATATGTATCAAATTCAATTACTTCTTATTTAGACTTGAAATGTTTACTTAATGAATTTAATATAATTTAAGTAAAACCTTTAACTTCACATAACTGGATAATCTTTCAATTTATTAAACTTGATATATTCATTTAAATCACTCTACACAAAAATCAAGTTATAAAAATCATACCCTTTAAAAATTAATAACCTTTTTATTAATTCCAAATTTTACTCAATATTCATCTTCCGACCTTATTCTCATTTAAGTCAATAAAACTCCAGAACTTAAATTTTAAATAAATGCTTAATCGTATTTGATCTTAAAAATCAAACTTTATTTTATACTTCAAAACAATTTATACAAAGCTTAAAACCGGAAATTACTATATATAAATAACCTTTATTAATAACCAAATCAAAAACCCATAAACCATATATATAGCTTTGCAAAAACCATAGAAAAACATTTCAAAAAAATATTTTATATATATACCGCGGTGCCTGTATAAAATTTTCTACCCTATGGTCAAGTGGTACGGATGTTATCATTTCAATCCGCAATTTAAAATAAAATGCGGTTGTATATCATTTCAAACCCCAATCCCGAATGAAATGAAAATGCATGATAACTTGCAGTTTACATAAGATAGAACACATCATCCATTCAACCAATATCAACATCAACCAATTTATTTCAATCATCATCAATTTAATAAACATCAATATATGACATATACAATATAATAGGAAATAAAAGACAGTCATTAATTAACAGTTTATATTCAAATAAATTTATTAATTGTTTAACTATCAGTTTATATGCAAATAAATAAATTTTTGCTGTCAATTTACATGCAATAATCAAATTAATTAACAGTTATATTAATAAATGCGTTTAAATAGAAGTAATGAATAAAACATGCCAAACAGTCATAAATAAATTTCTACTCATATCTTAAGTCAAATTAACAAACATAAGAAATTCTAGAAGTTGTGAGTGGGTTAAAACACTCAACTTTTGAATTTAAATCGAATTTAAATCCGATTTAAACCTAAAAATTTGACGGTCTCCAAATCTGTCCAAACCAGCGTCAACGCGTCTGGAATTTTATTACGATCCTAACAAAAAAAATCTCGCGTAAAAACGAGGTCGTATGAGAAAGTTATGCGATTTAAACGTTTTGAAAACAAAATTAAATTAAACCAAAACTTACCAAAAATTAAATTTTTTCACGTCACTATCGTCTCTCCCCAAATTCACGCGGCCAGGCTAACAACCGAAAATCGTGTAAAGGAACCGAACCCAATCTCAGCCCGTTGACCCCCCCTTTGACCACGCATTCCTGCCACCTCCGGCCTCCGTTGAACTCGTCACTACCACCACTCTCTTCGTCCAGGCGAGGCGCACCCAGCCCCCCCACAACCGGTCCTCCATCGATTCCTCCGGCCGCCACCAAAAACCGAAGCTTCGAAACCCTAATCACGATTACGCGACGATCCAACCATCAATTCGACCCACAAACCATATGGATCTATTCCACTCAGCTTCCTCTCCAAAACCCAGAAAGCAATTTCCGATCTGACGAATTTTTGTGACGACGTGATGAACGGCCGAAACTAATTGGCCCCGATCTGAACACACAGAAACTCCAATCGAAAAACGAACAGTACCAGCAGATTCGTATCGATGAAATCTATAACATATATTTTTTGTGAATTTTTCTGAAGACTTTAAATTTTTAGCTTTTGATTTGGTTTGAAATTAGATCTGAAATTTGCGTCCATTTGAGGAGGAGAAGGAGTTGAAGAAAAGAACGTACAGACAAATGATAGAAGATGGAGGCTAGGGTTTATCCCAGTCTATTTATAGATAGATCGCAAAAGAATAGGTATGCATGAATTTTAACGTGCAAACGGAAGTGATCCCAAAAGAAAAATAATATTAATTATACACGTTACGGATTTAGGAAATAAATAAATTCCTTATCATTTACATTTTATTTTAAACGTATTTACAAATGTAAATCTAGACGTTTCGTTTACGTTTCAAAATATATCCACAATTTTATAAATTTCCAAATTGATCTAAACAAATTTAGATGTAAATTAAAAGCTGATAAGTCTATCCATTGCAGTGTTATTTTCTCCACTTCCTTATATTTAGAAATTATAAATTAAGTTTTCAAAAACTTATTTTTGATTTTCAATCTTTTATATACTCATCTTTTACCAGAAATAAGGATGCACTAACATTTGTTCATGATTTCACCTTATTATCCTCAAATTCCATTTTAATTTTCAATAATTACAATTGTTGAATGTTGATACTTTAATTAAATTTATACATCTTGCTTTCTATAATCTATATCAACAAATGGTCTAATTATAAATAGAATAAGCATTAACTTCATCTTATAGAATTAACTACTCCAATTACAAAACAAATCTACGCTAACTGCACGATTTAAGTCAATTAATTGTAATTGAGTCTACATTAAATGTTATAAATTATAAATTGGAACCTCAATAAATTCGCTTATTGATTTAAAATCTTTCTATTCAGTAAATAGACATTTTATGGGTATAAATAACATTTGAATTATAATACATTTCATTAGTGCATGCTTCATTTCTTATAAACTCCCCTTTATTAACTAGAACACATTAACCACAACAAAATAATCAATTTAGATTTATTTCAATCGATTGCCATTCTTAACTTAACATACTCAAAATGGTTAACCTAAATAATTGTTACCCTTTTACACTTAAATTCACTTACAACCATCATTAAACAATGTTGCCATAGATTTAGATTTAATTAAATAAATTAGATAAATGGGTAAAGTTTTGTAATTATCACTAATGCCAAATATATATGCATTAATTACTACTTATTATTATGAATTCATTTATTCATTTACTAGTTGCCTTTGTCTTCTTATATCCTATTTACTACCAAACTTTCTATTTAGTTATAGTTTATAAATATATATATACCTAAGCAAATCAAGTTCTTGTCTTTTCTGTTATTTCAATTAAATCGGGTATGCACAAATAAATTGTTTATTAACTTATTCTTACAAAATTATTTACATGCATTCAGTTACACCTAATTTAATGCATTGATTTTCATTTATAAATCTTAACACCCTAAATTTGACAACTTCTAACATGGCATTACTTCTCATATTAAATGTAACTTTTATTTAGTGTATTAACATTTATTTCAATTTAAATTCCATCAGCCAATTAAACATGTAACTTATAACTATTGCTTACCATTCAAAATATTACACCCATGGTCATCTCTACTACTAATAATGTAAATTCGTTGCACTTATTTCAACCGTGTCTTTTTGAATTACCCAAAATACCCTCAACGTTTCACTGATCATGCGTAACTCGCGTTTCCCCTTCCGATTTGGTTTCTTCCTTAGTTCGTGTGGATTCCCAAATTCAGTTCTTCAAATCTTCGATTTGATTCATTACCACCATCATTCATGTCATCCACTATTTGGTTTTTCTTCCCTCATCGATTGCAAAAATCCCTAAACCAATTTCCCCCTTCTAGATCTATTTTCTTTTCCAATTTTGAATGTCGATTACTGATAATCGACTATGATTAGTTCGTTAAACTATAATATCTATCTTTGGGCATAGGCCCGGTGCTCGAGCTCGAATGGATTGAACACGAAAGGGTTTTGAAATCGCACGAGGGAAGGCCTGATGTAGGGGACATGATGTCGAGCGGGAATTACGAGTTCGGGTGATGAATCTGATTCTAAGAATGGAAGATATCAAGAAGGTTGGTGCTTGCTTATAAAATTTTGACTATTGCTGTTGTTTCATTTATTTTATTTTCAATTATTAGAGCAAACTATTGAATAAATATTAACCTCAATGTCATTGACTGGATAAAGTGTTAAGGAAACAACGTTAGTTTTGTGGCCTTTCTATGTAATTAATCCTACTGTTGTTTGATTACATTTTGAAGAGGTTAGATGAAATTAACATGTAAACTATGCTCCTTTGGCTGCAACTATTCATTAACTTGATCAAAGATGAAAGAGTCATTTGCCAATTAAAGTGACATATAAAAGTGATTGTTTTTACAGTGTATCATATCAAAAATGGAGGTTCTGTGCAGTAAAGAAAAGAAATTAAATCTGAGACAACATATACATATATGGGGTTGTGTGTGTATCTCAGATCATCCATAGTTCCGGCTCTAATGGGAAGCCTAAGTGAACACTAAAATGCACTAATATGTATTAAAATTTCTTTTTAGAGCGACCCAATTCTGTCTGTAACACTATAAAACAACGCAAATGTAGATAGAAAAGTACTTTCCAGACATACAAAACATAATAAAGCTTATAATATATATCTTCAACTTTTATGGCTCTTATTACTATTGGTTAGAATGTTCAGCAAAACATAATTTTTGCCTTTTATAATATACTTCCTCGAAATGTTTCTTTGATACGATAATGTTGCCATGAGGTTGTCTTACTTTTGCAGTTAGTAGAGAAATTAAGTTGGGTTGTATATTTTTAAACTAAAAGGCAAAAAAAGTTAACGGCAGAAACAAAATTTGATTTAGATTCAATGGTGGTGGTGTGGTAGAAGAGTTTAAATTAAAATGTTGTATTTATTAATATGATGTAATCACCTTTGGTTATCCTTAACTCTTTCGATGACTCTTTGCGGTCATGTTTCATTTTTAATCATTTGATGCATTCATCTCCAAAATTTGACTGCTCATTAAATGCTTCTTATCCTTTTTTTATGATTTATTCCATGCACAATTTTTATATGTTATTCAATACATTCTCTTACATGCTAAAGAGTTTTATTTTCATGCAAAGGTAGTATTTTCATTCTGAATATTCTTCATTTTGGACCATTGTCGTTTTGCTGATTTAAGGGTATATATTTATGAATTGGTTATGACCTTAAATATGGAAGAAAACAAAAGACGCGATAGATTCAAAATCAATGTTTTATGAATAAATGAAAGTTGACAGAGTAGAAAAATATGTTTCCACCTAAGTTTTCATGGATTAGACACGTGGAATCTGATTTATATGTGACCGCAAAACATGACTTGAAAATGAACAAATATGGTATTGTATATTTTGTTTCGTAAAATTCTGAGATATGTTTACTGAATTTAAATTTTTCTTCAAGTTTATCTAAGGTATAAATTCATAGTTATGTTTGATTAAGATGGAAGGATATTATAATATTAATATTTTACTGGAATTCATGAAGTGAAAATTTGAAGAAGTTAATATTACGGTGAAATATAAGATATTTTTTCTAAAGTTGGAAATAAATTTTGGGAATAACGTAACCAATGCCCATTATTTATAGCTGAATTTCATAATTTATTAAAATCACGTTTAAACATATTTTAAACGTGGAAGAAGGTTAAGAATGTTAAAATAAGTACAGAAAAGTGAAGTTGTCCAATGCTGTTATTTGTTAATGCTAATGAGCTGTTGTTTTGATATTGTTTATATGACTGTTTTTTATATTAGATTTATAGAAAACCTGTTTATATGTTGGATTTATAGAAAATGATATAAGTTGTGCCATTAGTATGCCTGTAGAATGACTTCTCCTTAGATATTTGTATGATTATGTGACATTCAAATTATGAATAGAACACTTAGAAAATATTAGAATTATCATGATATACTGTACAAAAAAAGAAGAGAAAATACAGTTTCCCTGAGAATACAAAATAGTTTGCTCATATGTATTTATTGGTGTGATATTTGTAAGGGCTTGCATGAGAATCTTGAAAATGGGGAGAAGAAGCTTCATGATTAGAAGAGGACTTATGCTTTGAACAGTTTTTCTAAGTGCTAACTGGAGGGTATGAGATGATGTCATGTGTATTAGTTAATATCAGGTGTCCGGTGTTTCATGTCGATTGGATGAGGAGGAGTGTGTGAAAAGGTTAGATGAATATGAGGTGTATTTTCATGTGTGGGAGTGATTATATTAAGAGAATTTGATGAATTCATGGTATTTGAGACTGCTTGCTGGTTGGATAGGGAAAGTGTATGATAGGAAGAAAGCTAAAGTTGATTAGGCTGCATTATCATGGCAGTTTCATCAGATTGTAAATCTATGTTAAAGATAATGAGTTGAGTATCTTCTTTATTACTTTCTCCACCTAAATTATTTTTGAATTCTTTTTTCCATATACCAAACTGATTTAGAGTGAAAGGAATGTCTTACATGCTAATTTTGATGTGGAAATTGATCGACAATTGTGTGGTCTATTTGCATGTGAAGGCAAAGATTCTAGATTTCGTTGATTAGGCGGCTTTAGAAGGATGCTGGGGATGGAAACAATAAATCTGAGTTTTTAAATGGTACCAGAATGGTAAGAGATTCAAGCCGTGTGAGGACACATATGAGCAAATACATGGTAAGTAACACGAAAGCTATAGCAGCTTAATATGAGCTAAGCGGCAGAGCACACCAATAAATTCTTGGCCTCTTTGTCTTCTGTAAATTTGGTTGTTTAAGGCATTATAAGCATCAGTGATCAGCACAACAGGTGGATAAAAGATGAGTACAGTTCTATTCAAGTGCTTGATGCAAAAGTTCTAGCAAGCATGCACCCGCAATAATGTCAGAGATATTTAAACAATGTGGGTCCTTATGTACATGATGTTTGATGTACAAAAATATATGTCATGTTTAGATGGAACAATTTTATTATCTCTTTACAATTTTTTTTTTTTTTTGCATTTTAACTGTACGGTCTGGGAAGGAAGTGAATCTATTCATTTTCGAGGCTAAGAACATAAACTTTGTTTAAATAAATTTGGAATTCAAAGAGCTTCTATATATTACTCACTTTTTTAGATCCTTTACGTATCATCCATGTATCTTTATATGATGTTTTTGCTTGATTGAAACACTATTTAGGGTTAAAGCACACTGTCAATGTGTCAGGTTTTCAATCATCTACCAGTCAGTACTACAGAAGTGGAATATTAAACCTATCAACTTTAATTTGACACTTAGTTTTTTAGGTATACTCATCGCTTATCACTGGCTTTGCTTTTCTTTACTGTATATCCTTTTAAATTAAGTTTTAAGATAGCCACAGAGACTTAGGTGGCTTACATAGTTGATGGTTACATTTGATATGTATAGTAGTTCATGTAAATTTTAGGCAGTTTCATGAACATCATGGTAGCATAAGAGTCTTTTGACTAATCGATGCATCCTTCCTAAGCGTAAATGAAAGACTGCTCTACATGCTAGAAAAAAGAAGCCATTTGCTAATTATGGTTATTACACTTTGTATCATGCATTTATCGTGTTTCTTAGCATTTATGTAAATGCTTACTACATAACTTTATGATCTTTGTTATATCATATACCGATATATGATATTCATTGTATAATATATATTTTTTGGGGGTAAATGTCGAATAGTATGTTTTTAGTTTCTGTGTTCTCAAAAGTATGTAGGTCCACTAATGGATACTTTCAAATGCGGATAATGTCATATCCTCATCTGTATGCTCGTCCAACATCATTTTCAGATAACAGATATCTGCATCCGTGGATACATACAGATATCAGATAATTATCCTATCCGTTATTGACCGATAAATCAAGAAATTTGAATATAATTTTTTAGTTTAATATAAATTTTTTTCAATCTCATTGATTATAAAGTGGTAAAAATGAACAAATATGATGATAATAAATAGTTTTGAGCAATTAATATGCATTAAGTGCATATCATATAAGTGTTACTTAATAAAGCAATAAATAAATATCTTTAATTGTACTAAAGTATACATAATTCAAACAATAATTTTGACAACGGGTAATTTTCGAATGCGGGTGTCTTCGTATCCGCATCAATTTTTTCTAGATATCGGATATTTACCCACTTTTTGGATATATGAATGCATACGAATTTCGGATTTCTCGAGTATCCATTTACAGTCATAAAAGTATGCTCTTTGCAATGAGAAATAACTAGATATTTCCACCCTAGATCTTAATCTAATTCCTTTAAACCTCTTCCAATTGTTACATTGTTCTTCTATACTTTGTTCTTGGTTGCATTTTTCATTGACCGTGATTTCATTACTATTATATATGTATATGGATTGCACCAGATAGTAATATAGTTTAAATATTATGGTATATCAAGTCTAAATAACCTGTTAACCAGATGCATGCCCAGATGTATTTTTTGGGCTTGGAGAGTTGACCGTATCGGATGTAATGGGTTGAGTTTTATGATTGGTTAAGGTAATGGATCAAAATTTAAATTATTATAACTAAACCCAAAGCAAGCAATATTATATGTGTGTACACACATATAGCTTTCAATGACTCAGGTGCAAGATATATACATATATCGAACACACGTGCAAAGCAAGATGTGCATGTAAATGTCAGTACATGCGTGTGCAAGTACTAAAACGTATTAACCCATTTTTGAAAGAAGGTATTAGTTTGAAAAAGTAATTTGTGTATAAATTGGCTATCATATTGAACATATATGTAATTGATTATTGATATGTTGTACATTTATTTTATACAATGATCAGTTATTATTACATATATTGAATTGTCGACAAGCTCTCTTATATTATACGATGTCACATAACATTGTAATATTGGGGATTGGAGAACAGATGACCAGTTAGGGAAGTTTCAATAGTGGGTGTGGTTAGATTTAAATTCTTGAGTAGGTAAAGCTGCAACCAGGAGATCGTGAAAATCGAAGTTGCGTCAGAATGTACGAACTGATCAAAAGATAGGACCTTTTGACAATTCAAAAACCAGATTAAGATTTAAGAATTAAGAATTAACGATGAAGACTGTGGTAGGGTCGCACCCTATCCTCTAATTTCTTGGTCCACGCTTAGTCAGGTTTGCGATTCCATTGTGTATGGCCCAGCCGAAGGACGGACATAATTGAGATCAAGCAAATAAAAAAATTGTCTTATGTAATATAAAATACAGACGAAAGAAAAAACAATGAAAACACTTTTAGAATCAACATTACTGTTTACTCACTACACGACAATAATTACATAGACTTTTTATATCCATAATTCTTTCTGTTTCCAACTGTCAATAACGTTTCATTTATTGAATATAATATATCTAATTAATTATGAATTTGGGTACATGTTCATTGAGGAAGTGTTATTATATATGTAAACAAAACTTCGTGCATGCTTCGAAAAATGCTACAAAGTGTATTGATGAGTTAATATATGCACATTGTGATTAGATGCAGGTCCTCCTGGACGTGCTTATATACTCGTATTCTGAATGGAGTTAGCATTAAATATCAAAACTTACCTAAATTTACATTAAGAAAATATTTAATACTAGATCTCAAATTTATTTTAATGGAATCAATATATCTTTCTTTATATACTTTACGTATAAATATCTTAATTACCAAATTTCAACTTATTCCTTAAATCCCCCAAATAACGTTATCAACATAAATTAATATTAAATGCTTCACATTTATTCCTCCACGTTCAAATTTGTTCTAACCAAATATATATATTAATGTTATCCCTTATAGTTATTTATTTATTCACTTATTATTGCAAATGTCTACAAATTTGATTTCAGGTCCAATACCTACACTATTGTATTTATTGAAAGATTTATTCATATTACAATCAAAGGATTAAATTACCATTGGTAAATTAGCGTTCATTTCCATATAAATTTATCACACTTAATCATTACTACTATATTTTTTATTACAAAATTCTATTAAATAACTAAATTAAATCGTTTAAATTTTCGGGTCGTTACACTAAATTACAACATAATTTCAATCTTAAACCTAATTGAATCCTAGCCATCCATCACTTTGCCCTAGATCACAGCCACTCCTTTTGCTTCTCCTCCCTCATGTTTTTTTTCTGCAGGTAATAGCCGTAACCCCTAAACCCATCCAACACGAACTAGGGTTGAACATTGCCTCCTCCACGCTCATTTTCACCTCGATCAGGATACACCATTTGAAGCGCCTCTAGTTACTCTACACTCGGCTGGAACAGGGAGGAGCTCGGCCCCCTATGGCCCTCGAAATTTGTGCCGACTTGATGGTGAACGCGGGCCCGTAGCCCCCACCTCGTCGCGAATTAGACGATCTCCACCGTTCACATCGAAGTTCTCATCTTCCTCTTCATCTTTGCAGTTAAACCCGAAGCTTGAATACGTGTGGATTTGGAGATATAAGATGAAGAAGAAGAACGATTTTCAGCCATTGTTTATAGGGCCGGCGGCTGAAACCTTTTAGGGTTAGGGTTTCAATGTTGTTTGCAAATTTGTGAATAACATGGGCTTTTATAGAAAATTCTCCGAATCACTATTCATCGAAAAATTTCGGAACTCCAAACAAAGCGTGCCGGTTGGCGTTCCTAAGGTTTACCCCACGTTCCGAACACAATGGAACGTGTTTCGGGAGCTAATTCGGTCATCTGTGCGAGGTATGGCAATAGACGTTCGATTTAAAATTAAACCGATTTAAACTAATTTCTAGGCGTTTTAGCTTGCACCGGACAAACGGTAAATCCAATTGACACGAAATTTGAAACCATACAATAATATCACATTACGGATCCGATGAAACTAGTTCCATCGAAATCCGAGACAGTTTGAAAAATGACTATTTTAACTCGCCAAATTAATATTAGAACAATTTCGATGCGTTTCGAGCTGCCACGATCAAAGGACAACTCCGATTGCTACGAAAATTGAAACCCGATAATAACAAACTATTACGGATCCAATGAACTAGTTTCGTCCAATTCTGAGACTGTTCGAATATTGACTAATTTTTCAGTCGATTAAAATATTAAATATTCAATTTTCACAAATTAACTTTAATTCGATTTAAAAGTTCTATAACATCATTATAACTTCAATATGATATAATAAAATTTTACAAATCATTTTCAATCATATTTAACCCAATTTTCAATTATTTCTGTATTCTCACATATTAAATTATTGATTTAATTATCCAATTAAATTCAATTATTCGAAATAAAATTTATTCGACTTATAAATTTCACTTATTAATATTAAAATTCAATTAAATATATAATTTTTAATTGACAGAAATTCTGGGTCGTTACAATTAGATTACAAATAGGAAATCATGATTTTTGATGTATGAATCATGATTTTTAGTTTGGTATTTGGAGAGAATTTTCGAGTTGAATGTTTTGGACAAATCGGCCAATTGGTGGCGAACGACGGTGAACTATAGGTCGTGGTTGAGCATGAAGGTCGAGGGGAGGTTGGAGTTCATTAGAAAATTGCTTTGGTAATTTATTGATGAGTGTGTTGGCCGGAATTCAATGGGTAGGTTAGTACACCCTATGATGTCGTCGTTGTTCATCTTGTTTTTGCGGCGACAAGAAGCAACCGGAGACGATCGCATGTGTTGTCGTAGGTTCAGGAGTTTGTGACGTGGTTTCGGGGAGAATGGCGCGGCGTCTCGAGTGATGGGTCGTCGGCGGCGTTAATTTTCTGGTGGGTATTGGTTCAGGCAGTTTGGTCTTGAGGTCTGATTTTTGATGCTCGATCGAATCGAGATTTCTGGGTTTCGCGAAGTGTTTTCGTGGTCGAGTGCGACGTATCGAAGGCCGGAGTATGGTTCGTCGTTTGCCAGGAAGTTTGTGCATGTGGATGTGCACGATTGTGTATATGGAAGCGTGATGGGTTGGAGAAGATAAAGGTGCTCGGGTTTCGTCTCGTGCAAATGAGATTTTGGAAGCAAGGCGAAGGGGTGGGGAAACTCGGGGCAGACGCGGGATACTGTAGGGGTTGCTCGGGGTTTTTGCTAAGTTACTCGAGGTTAACTCGGGTTTTTTTAGTAAACAGATTTTTATAAGTCAGTGAAACAATGAATAGATGATATAGGAATTTGATTTTTGAATGTTTATAAAGTTTTAAAACAAAAGTTAAACAAGTTTCACTTATAAAACTTAATTTGTTTCAAAGTTAAGATTTAAACAAGTTTTTTATATATTAAAATATGAAAGTTTTTAAAATAAAATAAGTGGATTTTTGAAATGAGGTTTGTATTAAATTTTATTTAATAACTTTGGAAAACTTTTTAAAATATGAAAGTTAAAGTAGATGTCATATGATTTTAATTAAAATTGATTTCTAAAGTGTTTTATTTTAAATAAATTAAATAATAAAGATTTAGAAATCAATTAAAATAAAGATTATCTTAAGTAATTTAGAATTTTGATTAATTAAATATAAACAAGTGTGTGAAGACAATTAAGATAATTCAATTATTATTGAAAATTAAAGTGTTATTGGCTAATATAATAATTTAATTAAGATAATGATTTTATTAATTAAAGGTCTTTAAAATATAAAAGTTAAGAAATTATTTAATTAATTTTAAAAGATTAGTTAGATAATTAACTAAGTAACTAATTAGTAATTAATTAAAGATAATCACTTTGGAGTTAATTTAGTGTAATTACTTGGTGAAGTAATTAAGTGATTAATTACTAGAGGTAATTTAGTAAAGAGGAAATTATTTAACAAAGTAATTAAAGGTTAATTACTTTATGAAAGTAATTGAGGGTCAATCGCTTGTGTTATTAATTAAAGAATTAATTAATATAATTAGTTAAAGGTTTAAAATTAATTAATTAATTAATTGAAGACTAATGAATTAATGTAAGGATTAAGAGAATTTAATAATGTGATTAATTAACTGTTAAAGTAATTAATTAAGAAGAAATTTAATTAATGAAAGTAATCATTAATTAATGGAAATAAATAATTAATTGTTAATTAATAACTAAAGGATAATTAATCTATAATTAAGTTTTGATTACTAACTGTAATTAAAAAGTAATTAATTAAATGCGATTAATTAAAAGTAATTAATCAAGTATGATTAATTAAAAGTAGTTAATCAAGAGTGTTTAATTAAAAAGGTAATTAATCAAGTGTGATTAATTAAAAGGTGACTAATCAGGTGTGATTAATTTAAAAGGATAATTAATAAATAATTATCTGGGTAATTAAATAATAATTAATCAAGGATGATTAATTTAAAAGGGTAATTAAGAGATAATTACTTGGTATAATTAAGAAGTAGTTAATCAAGATGATTAATTAAAATTGTAATTAAGGAATAATTACTTAAAAGTAATTAAGATATAATTAATCAAGGGTGATTAATTGAAGTGGATAATTAAGTGATGTTTAGTTAATTAATTTGTAATTAATTAATGAATAAGTAAGTTGGATCGACGATAATCCAAGTGATTAAGTAAGGAATTAATTTGATTAAAAATTAATTAAATTAATTAAGAGTAGTCCAAACTTGTATATAGATGGTTAATGATTGGATGATAAGTATCATTAGATGAGTTAATAATATTGGATGATATTGGATGTCATTAGTTGATATGTTGTGATTTGAATGTGTTATATCTGAAATGTGAAATATATGCTGCTTTGTGATATGTATGGATGAATTTGATACTAATGAATTATCTATCTGTGTGTTATGAATCATCCATTTATGTTAAGCGATATTCTTAATATCTACTGTTTAAACCCTTAAGTACAACTTGGACTTAAAAATGGCATTTTGGATTCGGTGAGACCGGGATCGGATTTTATATCCGAAAACCACATCAATCCAAATTAACGTTAGGTCGTAAATCCAAGTGAAGTGAAGGCTCGAAGTGTAAGAACTATATATCGTTATAACTCCAAGGGTTATTCCAGAATGAGTTTAACAAAGATAGTACTTTCAGTTTCAAGATGAAGATTCAGAGTGCAAAGGCTATTGTCGTTAACTCTGAGGGTGATTCCAAAATGAGTGTAACGAGATAGTGCCTTCGGTTCCGTTCGAACCCGGAATGGACTTGTATGGATTGAATGCTTTCAGAACATCGTCAGGTGGACGATGAGCATTCTAAGATAGATGTGTCCTATAAAGGTAATCGCAGCCTCAAGCCTCATCAACCGGGAATGGCTAAAACAGGGGAGGTACAACAAGGTTAAGTGCGTCATGCCCAAGTAGGACGAGATTTACCCCTGTCTAGATGTCCCTTTTTATTTCGGCTGTGTGGGCAGTTGGATCTGCAGCCAATTGCGGGGTTGTCTTGTTCGGGACTGTTCAGTAAGGAATGGCTCCGGCCTTGTGTTGCAGAGGATTGGGAGTAATCCTCGGTACAGTGATCTTGGCCACGTATTGTGACGGGCGGTACCCCAGTAGCCCTGCCATTGTTGGAAACACATTCTTCCTACGTGCCTCTATGGTATTGTTTGTATTACCCACTTTTGTGTCTAATAGCTGGAATTTAATGAATGTAACAATTTCGACTATTTCTTATTTACTTGAAAACCCTAGACACTATTATAATATCACTGGATTTCCTATTAAATGTTTTTGTTACGTAAGGTAAAAACTTTTCCATGTTTATGTGTGGGAAGTCTTACGTGATACCTTTCTTTCAAAGGATTTTCTAAAGTTAAGCAATTTTTAAACCGTTTACTCACACTAGACCCCTGTCTGACCCAAGTGTTTATTTTCTGTTTTATTAAACTCTTGGGTACTCATATTATGTATGAGTAGTCAAGTGATTCAGGTTATCCTTGACGAATTCTGGAGGAGCTTTGGAGCAGGAGGCTTCAGCATGTAGATATATAGATAGAGTTTCCGTTGTAGTGTTATTCTGTATGGATTTTCTTGTATTGTACATTAGACAGAAATGTTATAACTGTCTAAATTGAGATGTATAGTTGTGTACTCGGATGTATATGATACTATATATATGTTATATATTATATTTCTTTCGTTCCGCTGTGAGATTCTGATGTGTGGTTGTTCTTTCTTCTCTTTCTTTTCTTCTTCTATCCCTTTCTTTCTTAAATAGTGATGCATGTTTCTGGTGATAGGAAAGGCGGGTCGCTATAGCTAGTATCAGAGCACTAGGTTGAGTGAATACCTAGGCTTTGGAGTGATTTTTTCTTGAGAGAGCGTACTTGTAATTTTTATATATAGATATATTTATATATCTATCTAATCTGTTGGGTTATCTGTTCGGATTTTCCAACATAGGTTATAAAGGTAGATTTGGTAGGAGTGTGTGTAACATGACTACCACTAATGGAAGAGGCTTATATGTTGTGGTTGAAGGTGTATCTGTCGAGATTGTAGACCTAATACCGTCTCGAATAAGCTTTGTAGATTGGTGAAAGGATTTCGTTGATTCCAGAGAAGTCTTTTCAAGAATTAGAGTATATTCTTGAAGTATGAGGTTGATTTGCTCTCGAGTGAGCGGGAATTCCAAGAGTTGAGTCTGTCAGCTTAGCAGAAGCAGGTGATGGTATGTTGGTGATTTCAGGAAGGAATAGCTGTGTGATGGAATGTAGTATCCATAGATGGTTCTGAAGATGTTCTTTTGAAGCCAGATTAAGATGGTGTCAAAGGAACAGTGATGCCTAATGCAAGGAAGATTCAGATGTTTAAGGATCTTCTGGATCTCAAGTAAGGGAATCTATATTGTAGTATGAGACTAAGGTCGATGAGTTACCTCATTTCGGACATGGTCTCATTGTTTCCCTTAAGAAGAATAAGTGGTTGGTGTTTGGTTTGAAGCCGAGTTTCTTGAGAAGATGTCTACTCGTCTCAAGGATCTTTTAGTGGAATTGGGTGATAGTTTTGTGTTTCAAGGAGCTTGTGGTTAAGGAAGATCTTTTGGCCTAGCAGTATCATTGAAGTGAACTTTGGAAGCAGCAGCATGGATCCGTTTCTTTGATGATTCAGAAATCTTTGGGATTCTACTATCAGCAGACCGGGCAGAAAGTGAAGGCTTATCCATTTCTTCAGGAGGCTCAATGAAGTAAGATGTATTAGTTGGAGGTAAGCTGTCAGTTTTTCTAGTAAATAAGCTATTCTGGAAAGATTGATCTTTATTAGGAAAGCCGTTCTAGTTGGTGAAGATAGTTCTTTGGAATCTGTACAGAGTAAGATCGCAAAAGTGACTTGCGATTAGATTGGGAAGTCATGGAGTATTCTTTGGCTTGGGAATTGAAGCATCTCATATGGAGGTAAAAGCTATTAAAGTAGACAGAGATTTTCCAGATGTTTTAGAGGAAATCAGAAGTTTACCCGCATCGGAGATTGAGTTTTCTTATCGACTTGGATTCCAGGAACAATACCGATGGTTCAACTATGTTGAGGGATGACTCTTAGAATAAGAAGAGGTTGGTGAAGCAGCTCAGGATTTTTGAGGAGGGATCGATCATCTAGTTTTCTAGTTAAGATTCTGCTGGGATGTTTTGACTAAGTGAAATGGTCACTTAGATTTTATGAGTCGGATAAACAGTGTATGGAGGAAGTTTGTGCTCGAGTTCTTCGGTAGTATTCTCATTTACTCCAGATCAAAGTGGTGCAGCGGAAGCGAGATAGCGGTTATTCTAGAATGGGAGCAACCGGGAGTTGTAGTTTGCTTGGATTAGAGGATTTCTACAGGAAATTCAAGTATGCAGGAATTTTCTGGATTTGGAAGTCATGGTTGTCAAGTGCAACTGTTTGGCTATTCCAGATAAGAGATGTAGGTTTGAAGTCCACTAATACTTGTGGAATAGATTTGTGTTTTGGATTTCGGCAAATTTTTGAGAGAGAGAACCATTTTGTTGAGTAGGACCTGGAGATTGGTTAGATTTTGGTCCAGTTTGTTTCATAAAGCTATCAGCAAAGGTTAAACTGATCAAGAAAGATGAAGGTGACTCAGGAGAACCAGAAGAGTTATGCAGTTAAGATTTGAGGGGATTTGGAAAGTGAAATTGGAATTTGGATATTGCTTTAGCTTTATCCGATCAAAGGAGATATAAGATTTGGTAAAACTGGAGAGCTAGCTCCAGAAGTATTTTGAGATTTTCCTGTGTTCTCTAGAGATTAGATTTTGATCTACAAGATTGAATTGCCAGTTCAGATAGCTGGAATTCATTATATTTCACGTATCTCTAAGAAAATATGTGTATGATTCATCGAGTGATAGAATCAGCAGTTCAGAAGGATATGGCAGTTGAGCTGGACTTGAGTTTAGTCTGATATCGTGATCAGATTTGTAGGTCAAGATGAGAGGAGTTCTGGGTTATAGTAGTGTAGTTACTTAAGATTCTGTAGATCGAGTATTCCAGTATAGGTACCTGGAAAACTCTTGATAATATTAGGAAGTTCTATCCAGAATTTTGTTTGGATAATTAAAATTATTTGTTTGAATTAGTTGCTATTGTTATCCCTCTTTTGGCAAAGCGGTGATACCAAAAGATTGGTCGAAAACAAAAGACAGTTCATCTCAGAGATTGGTTGTACTTCGCTTCGCTATGGATATCGATGAATTTTGTCCGAGTTCGGATCGGGCCACAATAGACAAGACATGATTACCAAAGCTGTAGAAGCCAGCGTTTCAAATTTGAAGTCAATCCGAGCTTGTATGCCCAAGTTATGATCGATTCAATCTAAGGAAAGAGCATGCCATTCGAATCCATCAGGTTCGAATCCATCAGCATGACAACGCCTCGCTCCATTCGAATCCATCAGGTTCGAATCCATCAGCATGACAACGCCTCGCTCCATTCGAATCCAACAGGTTTGAATCCATCAGCATGACAACACCTCGCTCCATTCGAATCCATCAGGTTTGAATCCATCAGCATCACAACGCCTCGCTTCATTTCGAATCCATCAGGGGTTAGTCACTTCGAACCGATCTTGTTCGTATCGATCGAGTTCGAACCCATTGGGATGCCTCTATTCGAATCGGTCACGCTCGAATCCACGAACAATCACTTGTTCGTATTCCACCAAGTCAACTAGCTTGGATGACGTGTCACTCCACGATACGAAGTCGGCGAGATCTAAGGGATCGAAGCGTTCAACCCGGAGAGAAGACCGGGTCAACTCGAAAGACGCGCGCCACCTCATCAAGGAACCACGTGAGCCGATGGAGTCGAAGACATCGATTCGAAGGAATCGACTCGAACCAAGCAGCCAACCGGAGCATATCAACTCGAATCGATCGTATCTCTCAAACCACGAGGCCAAATGCAATGAAATTTTCACAGTAGCATCCATACAAGGTAAATATTGTTCCTTCCAAGTTTCATCTCAATTGGATCATTTTTTGATGGATTCTAAGTCACTTCATATCGATCTCAGATCCAGTCGAAACTTGGTGGGGTCGGTCGCGTGGGCCCACTCACGTGCCAGAAAAAGTCTCCCTAAGTTTGAGCGAGATCTGGGCCTCCTACGCCTATAAATAGCACCCTGAAGCCTTAAGAAAAGGGGATCTCTTGGCCATTCAACGTCCAGACTCTGCCGGATTCGATTCCATACTTCATTATCGCTGTTGTATTCAGATTTCAAAGCTATCATCAATTGTAATCTGCTGTAATCGATTAACATCATCAAGTGAATCCGTAAACACATAAACTTCAGAGTGGACGTAGGCAAGATCGCCGAACCACTATAAATTATGTGTTTGTGATTGTTATTTGCGAATTATTGTGATTGTTATTGCTTAGATCTAAGTTCTATATGGATTGTTGCTGATTTGCGTCCATAAATGGGTGCTTTCACGATATTGGGTGTTTGTGATCAATTTTGGCGTAAACAGCTATGGTTGTTATGATTGATAGTATATGATTTATTTTTGTGATTGCTGTTTGAAGTTAAAGACTTTTGTTGGGTTATTAAATTATCTTACCTTTTAAATTTCGGGGACGAAATTCTTTTAAGGGGGGAGGAATGTGACGACCCGGAATTTTGAGAAATATCAATTTAATAATCTTTGTTAATAATTAAATTTATTTGATCATTTTATATTATAAATTAACAAGTTAAAATTCTTTTAACGGTTAATAATAATAATTTGACAATATCTATTAACATTTTTCCTAACAACATAAAATTGGAAAGTTTAATTCTTTTGAAAAACAAATAATATTTTAATTTGGAAATATTTATTCTAATAATTTAAAATTGGTAAGATTTATTTTTCAAAAGATAATCAAAATGTTTTCTATTTATAATATATATATATATATATATATATTGATATATATTGTAAATAGGAAGTCTTTAATGTAATAAAAGCTAATATATTCAAATTGTAATATATATGGACATATATATTATGGTTTGGATTTGTGTTTCAAAAATTAATATAGTAACTATCAAAACTAATGTTTAAATGTCTTCCATTTGAAATGTATATGTATATATTTGTATATATTAGAAATGGGAAAAATTATTGTTTTGAATTTAATAAAGTGTTTTCAAACTTTATTATATATAATTGTAATTTGGAAATTTTAAATTTGACTTAATACTTTTAAAAGTGATATTTGAGATTTAAATTTTTTATAATAAAGATAATTTTTTATTTAATATAGATATACATATATTTTACCTTGAGTTTTAAATAAGAATTAAATTAGAAGTTCATTTTCTTTTGTTTTCAATATTCTTTCATTTTAAATTTTTAACATAAGATAAATTTGTTTTAATTTTTTTATATAAAGAGTTAAAATCAAATTCTCAAGCATATAAACATATGTTATATTTATTGGATCAAAAGCATAAATAATTTATAATTGTTAAAATGAATTCACTTTAGTTTCATTTCATTGCATAATTTATAATTTATAATTTATAATTTATAATTTATAAGGTAGATAACAGAAAGGAAATTTCATTTCATTGCATACTACGATAATACAATGATTAAGCACACAACAAACTACATGAACATTCGAAATAAAGAAAACTAAAACAAATACAACAAGATACGAAAAGATAAAACTAGTTAGAGGATGAAGATGATGAAGATAGTCCAAGTTTCTTGCTGACTTTTGAAAAGAACTTATTCATCTTCGAGGAAATGTTATCCAACTTTTTACTAACAGGTCGTTTTAGAATCCATTGATTCTCCACAATTATCTTTTGGTTTTTGAGAAGGGTTTTGTTGGATGGATTGGAAGGTTATTCAATGCTTTCCAAAGACGTTTCACCTTCTTCTTCTTCTTCAATTTCCATTTCATCCCCTTCTTCTTCTTCTTCAACTTCCTCTTCTTCCGTTTCCTCATGAGCCAAATGCTCTTCCTTTTCGGTAAGTGCCTGTGATAACCCGGAATTTTGAGCAATATCAATTCAGTCATCTTTGTTAATAATTAAATTGATTTGATCATTTTATATTATAAATTGACAAGTTAAAATTCTTTTAAAGGTTAATAATAATAATTTGACAATATCTATTAACATTTTTCCTAACAACATAAAATTGGAAAGTTTAATTCTTTTGAAAAACAAATAATATTTTAATTTGAAAATATTTATTCTGGCAATATAAAATTGGTAAGATTTATTTTTCAAAAGATAATCAAAATGTTTTCTTTTTATAATATATATATATTGATATATATTGTAAATAGGAAGTCTTTAATGTAATAAAAGCTAATATATTCAAATTGTAATATATATGAATATATATATTATGGTTTGGATTTGTTTCAAAAATTAATATAGTAATTATCAAAACTAATGTTAAAATGTCTTCCATTTGAAATGTATATGTATATATTTGTATATATTAGAAATGGGAAAAATTATTGTTTTGAATTTAATAAAGTGTTTTCAAACTTTATTATATATAATTTGTAATTTGGAAATTTTAAATTTTACTTAATACTTTTAAAAGTGATATTTGAGATTTAAATTTATAATAAAATAATTTCTTATTTAATATAGATATACATATATTTTAGCTTGAGTTTTAAATAAGAATTAAATTAGAAGTTCATTTTCTTTTGTTTTCAATATTCTTTCATTTTAAAATTTTAACATAAGATAAATTTGTTTTAAATTTTTTATATAAAGAGTTAAAATCATATTCTCAAGCATATAAACATATGTTATATTTATTGGATCAAAAGCATAAATAATTTATAATTGTTAACATGAATTCACTTTTGTATATTTATTAAAATCTAAAAGCTTGTTTATTAAAAGATAAGTACACATTATAATTATGTAAATATTACATAATTACTTATTCATAACTTCAATAAATTATTAAAAAGGAAAATAACACTTGTAAATCATTAATAAAACATTAAAAACACTTGTAAAACATTAATTAAACATTAAAACACTTGTAAACTTTTTAATATATGTTAGAGACATGTGTAAGATAATTAAAACATTAAGGAGACAAACGACATTCTCTTGATAATTAAATTTAAAATTAAATTGTAAAGATATAAGGAAAAGAGATTTACTTCAGTTGAATCTTTTCTTCTTTCCAAACAAAATTGAATACAAATCAAAGAAGAAAAAAGAAAGAAGTAAAAACTGTAAAAAAATCTGAAAATAAGAAAGAAAGAAGAAGCCTGGAAGAAATAAATCTGGAATCAAGAAATCAGAGGCAAGGAAGTTTAATCAACAACAAGATGTAAAACTTCAACAAACAATTTAGAATCAACAGCGGCTAGATTGTTTTCAACATGTAGAAGAAATTTCATGAGCCTAGAAACAAACAGTTTCTATCCTCTACATTTTGAGGTGAGTAAATAAATTTTTAAAAACTGTTTTAAAACCTGAATTTCATCTTGTTCTTGTGAATGGATATCATGATGTTATCTGAAATATTTGAATTAAATTGAATGCATGTTTGAATTGTGAATATTTGATTGCCTGTGAAGTTAAAACATATGCTCTGTATAAAATAATAGGTCTCAATTTTATAATAAATTCAATAACTAAATTTTGAAATTGAATTGGCTTATGATTTGTAAACAAAAGTTGTTTGAAATCATATAACCTTTCATCTAAAAATAGTTATAGATTTTTAAAATGAATGATTAGCTCAAAATTTTGAGTTTACAATAAAAATGAAATTTGGGTCAAAAATTTATGATTTCAATTTTAAGTTTTGATTTCATAATTAGATTACAAATAGGAAATCATGATTTTTGAGGTATGTATCACGATTTTTAGTTTGGTATTTGAAGAGAATTTTCGAGTTGAATGTTTTGGACAAATCGACCAATTGGTGGCGAACGACGGTGAACTAGAGGTCGCGTTTGAGCATGAAGGTCGAGGGGAGGTAGGAGTTCAACAGAAAATTGTTTTGGTAATTTATTGACGAGTGTGTTGGCTGGAATTCGATGGAGTAGGGTTTAGTACACCCTGTGATGTCGTCGTTGTTCATCTTGTTTTCGCGGCGACGAGAAGCAACCGGAGAGGACCGCATGTGTTGTCGTAGGTTCAGGAGGTTGTGACGTTGCTTCGGGGAGGATGGCGTGGTGTCTCGAGTGATGGGTCGTCAATGGCGTTAATTTTCTGGTGGGTATTGGTTCAGGCCGTTTGGTCTTGAGGTCGAATTTTTGATGCTCGATCGAATCGAGATTGCTGGGTTTCGCGAAGTGTTGCCGTGGTCGAGTGCGATGTATTGGAGGCCGAAGTATGGTTCGTCGTTGGCCAGGAAGTTTGTGCACGTGGATGTGCACGATTGTGTATCTGGAAGCGTGATGGGTTGGAGAAGATAAAGGCGCTAGGGTTTCGTCTCGTGCAAAGGAGGTTTTGACTCGAAGCAAGGTGAAGCGGTGGGGAAACTCGGGGCAGACGTAGGATATTGTAGGGGTTGCTTGCGGTTTTTGCTAAGTTACTTGAGATTAACTCGGGTTTGTTTTTTTTAGTAATCAGATTTTTATAAGTCAGTGAAACAATGAATATATGACCTAGGAATTCAATTTTTGAATGTTTATAAAGTTCTAAAACAAAAGTTAAACAAGTTTTACTTATAAAACTTAATTTGTTTCAAAGTTAAGATTTAAACAAGTTTTATATATATTAAAATATGAAAGTTTTTAAAATAAAATCAGTGGATTTTTGAAATGAGGTTTGTATTAAATTTTATTTAATAACTTTGGAAAACTTTTTAAAATATAAAAGTTAAAGTAGATGTTATATGATTTTAATTAAAATTGATTTCTAAAGTGTTTTATTTTAAATAAATTAAATAATAAAGATTTAGAGATCAATTAAAATAAAGATTATCTTAAGTAATTTAGAATTTTGATTAACTAAAGATAAACAAGTATGTGAAGACAATTAAGATAATTCAATTATTATTAAAAATTAAAGTGTTATTGGCTAATATAATAATTTAATTAAGATAATGATTTTCTTAATTAAAGGTCTTTAAAAATATAAAAGTTAAGAAATTATTTAATTAATTTTAAAAGATTAGTTAGATAATTAACTAAGTAATTAATTAGTGATTAATTAAAGATAATCACTTTGGAGTTAATTTAGTGTAATTACTTGGTGAAGTAATTAAGTGATTAATTACTAGAGATAATTAAGTAAAGAGGAAATTATTTAACAAGGTAATTAAAGGTTAATTACTTTATGAAAGTAATTAGGTGGAAGTGATTAAGGGTTAATCACTTGTGTTATTAATTAAAGAATTAATTAATATAATTAATTAAAGGTTTAAAATTAATTAATTAATTGAATACTAATTAATTAATGTAAGGATTAAGAGAATTTAATAATGTGATTAATTACTTGTTAAAGTAATTAATTAAGAAGAAATTTAATTAATGAAAGTAATCATTAATTAATGGAAATAAATTATTAACTGTTAATTAATAATTAAAGGATAATTAATATATAATTAAGTTTTGATTACTAAATGTAATTAAAAAGTAATTAATTAAATGTGATTAATTAAAAGTAATTAATCGAGTATGATTAATTAAAAGTAGTTAATCAAGAGTGTTTAATTAAAAAGGTAATTAATCAAGTGTGATTAATTAAAAGGTGACTAACCAGGTGTGATTAATTTAAAAGGATAATTAAGAAATAATTATCAGGGTAATTAAATAATAATTAATCAAGGATGACTAAATTAAAAGGGTAATTAAGAGATAATTACTTGGTATGATTAAGAAGTAATTAATCAATATGATTAATTAAAATTGTAATTAAGGAATAATTACTTAAAAGTAATTAAGAGATAATTAATCAAGGGAGATTAATTGAAGTGGATAATTAAGTGATGTTTAGTTAATTAATTTTAAATTAATTAATGAATAAGTAAGTTGGATCGATGATAATCCAAGTGATTAAGTAAGAAATTAATTTGATTAAAAATTAATTAAATTAATTAAGAGTAGTCCAAACTTGTATATGGATGATTAACAATTGGATGATAAGTATCATTAGATGAGTTAATAATATTGGATGATATTGGATGTCATTAGTTGATATGCTGTGATTTGAATGTGTTATATCTGAAATGTGAAATATGTGCTGCTTTGTGATATGTGTGGATGAAATTGATAATAATGAATTATCTATCTGTGTGTTATGAATCATCCATTTATGTTAAGTGATATTCTTAATATCTACTGTTTAAACCCTTAAGCACAACTTGGACATAAAAATGGCGTTTTGGATTCAGTGAGACCGGGATCGGATTTTGTATCTGAAAACCACATCGATCCAAATTAACGTTAGGTCGTAAATCCAAGTGAAGTGAAGACTCGAAGTGTAAGAACTATATACCGTTATAACTCCGAGGGTGATTCTAGAATGAGTTTAACGAAGATAGTACTTTCAGTTTCAGATGAAGATTCAAAGTGCAAGGGCTATTGTCGTTAACTCTGAGGGTGATTCCAAAATGAGTGTAACGAGATAGTGCCTTCGGTTCCGTTCAAACACGGAAAAGACTTGTATGGACTGAATGCTTTGAGAACATCGTCAGGTGGACGATGAGCATTCTAAGATAGATGTGTCCTATAAAGGTAATCGCAGCCTCAACCTCATCAATCGGGAATGGCTAAAACATGGGAGGTGCGGCAAGGTTAAGTGGGTCATGCCCTAGTAGGACGAGATTTACCCCTGTCTAGATGTCCCTTTTTATTTCGGCTGTGTGGGCAGTTGGATCTGCAACTAACTGCGGGGTTGTCTTGTTCGGGACTGTTCAGTAAGGAATGGTTCCGGCCTTGTGTTGCAGAGGATTGGGAGTAATCCTCGGTACGGTGATCTAGGCCACGTACTGTGACGGGCGGTACCCCAGTAGCCCTGCCATTGTTGGAAACCCAAACTTCCTACGTGCACCAACGATTTTGTTTGTATTAGGCACTTTTGTGGCTAGTAGCTGGAATTTAATGAATGTAACAATTTCGGCTATTTCTTATTTACTTGAAAACCCTAGACACTATTATAATATCACTAGATTTCCTATCAAATGTTTTGGTTAGCGTAAGGTAAAAACTTTTCCATGTTTATGTATGGGAAGTCTTACGTGATACCTATCTTTCAAAGGATTTTCTAAAGTTAAGCAATTTTTAAACCGTTTACTCACACCAGACCCCTGTCTGACCCAAGTGTTTATTTTATGTTTTATTAAACTCTTGGGTACTCATATTATGTATGAGTAGTCAAGTGATTCAGGTTACCCTTGACGAATTCTGGAGGAGCTTTGGAGTAGGAGGCTTCAGCGTGTAGATATATAGATAGAGTTTCCGCTGTGATGTTATTCTGTATGGACGTTCTTTTATTGTACATTAGACAAAAATGCTATAGTTGTCTAAATTGAGATGTATAGTTGTGTACTCGGATGTATATGTTACTAAATATATGTTACATATTATATTTCATTCGTTACGCTGTGAGATTCTGATGTGTGGTTGTTCTTTCTTCTCTTTCTTTTCTTCTTCTATCCCTTTCTTTCTTAAATAGTGATGTGTCTTTCCAGTGATAGAAAGGCGGGTCGCTACAGTGTCTTATAAGGTTGAAAAACAAATGGAATTTTCATAAGCGAAATGTTGGAATGATTGAAAACTTTTCTAGAAACAAATTCTTTGCCTTTGAAATCCACTCCAAAATAGTTAAAAATCCGGGTGAGATAAATTCCATGGTATAAAGTATTCTCATCCATTTCAAGACTTTTAGGACGGAGTTCATCCAAAATAAATTGCGCCCAATTTATGTCATAGTTTTCAAGAATAGCAAAAAGAGCTTTGCAAACTTTTGAAGTTGGATTGTTAAAATTTCCCGATCTTGGGGTCGAAGTATGTTGCAAAAGAAGATTAACAATTGTTGCTTTTGGTCGAAAATTTCTATTTTTAAAATAAAATCATAATCTCTTTCGAAAATGTGATGAAATGTCACACGATCATGTTCATCGATTTTAAAGTTAGAAAGGTCCATTCCTGAACTCTTGCAATTGAGAATGGTACCCAAAAGACCCCAATTCAAAACAATTTGAGTGCCTTTGACACTACCCCAAATTTCATCTACGTTTCCAACATAAAATCCGCGATTTAAATTCACATAGAAAATTTTGACAAGATTAGGATAGCAAACAAAATCATTTTGAGAAGCATCAATAAGACTAAGAACACCATTGTTTGCAAAAAGAGAATCAATTTCATAAGAAGAAAAATCTTGAAAAATAGAAAATTCCGGGATGGACTTTGGCATAGTTAGCATAATTGATGTATGCTTTAATTGCCTCCAGATCATTGAATAATTGCACTTTGCTTTTTCTAGAAATTCTCATGGTTGAGGGGTTGCTTGAAGAAGCCATTAGAGTAGAGAGTAGAGAGCTTGAAGTTATAAAGAGAGAATTTGAATTTGAAAATAAAAGTGAAAAGATATGACAAAAGATAGTGAATAAATAGATTCTTAAAGGACATATTCTCTGGTCAAAAGGTATCTTTTCAGGGAATTGAATGAAGTGAAAAGGTGGAGGGAAATTCAAACATTTGAATTCAAATTTTGAAATTCAAATTCAGGTAGCTATGTCGACATCATGGTAGGGACCATGTCGACATGTCCTTTTGAATTTTTATGAATTGATTTTTCCTAAGATCTCTAATATATATATTATTATTATTCATAATGTCTATTATATATTTCTGAAATATTATTATACTTATAATATATTTCAGAAAGTATTAAAAATAATAAAAATAATAATAAAAATAATAAAAATAATAAAAAATAGAAAATAAATTTTAAAATTTAAACAACACACCAATTCAAAATCGATCGATCAAACAATCAAGCAACTAATCTTAAGCAAGCAATTTCAACCAATTGTATTGTAAACGTGTACCTTTTTCTGAGTCCGTTTCTCTGAATTCGTTGGAGTCATGAACAGCTGTGTAACACAAATTAGAATTATCCGTCTTCTGATCATCATCACTTGAGGACGAGTCTGAGTCATCTAGAGTAGCGGTAAATGCACGCTTTCGTTTCTTTGCTGGTTCATTGTTCATAGGAGGATTCTGCCTTTTGGATACGGACAGTCTCTTTTGAAGTGTCCTGGTTTATCATAGTTGTAACACTTGTCATTATTTGGCACTATATTCTGATTTCCAGAATTCTTATAGTTGTTTCTCTTGAGATTATTCATCTTTCCGTACTTCAGTAATCTCCTAAAATTTCTGGTCATAAAAGCTATCTCTTCATCATTATCGCTGTTTGAGTCTGATCCATCGGTCAATGCATTGAATGCCATTGATTTCTTTTCATATGCTTTACTTTCTCTTCTCCCGATCATTTGAACTTCCTACGACATCAGATTTCCAATTAATTCTTCTATCTTCAAAATACTGATGTCGTTTTCCTCTTCGATCGCAAGTGTCATTTGATCCCATTCTGGAGTTAGAGAATTTAAAATTTTTCTGACTTGATCTTCTTCAGAAAATTCCTTTCCCAAAGATATTAGAGAATGCACAATATCCTGAAATCTACTGTACATATCTGAAATAGACTCATTAGCATTCATTTTAAATAATTGAAATTGATTTGTGAGCATGGAAATTTTGGTCTGTTTAACTTTACTTGTTCCTTCATGAGTAACTTGCAAAGTTTTCCAGATTTCATATGCAGACTTACAAACTGACACTCTATTGAATTCATTTCTATCTAGTGAACAAAACATAATATTCATTGCCTTAAAATTATTTTGTGCAACAGTCTTTTGCTCAGCAGTCCACTGTGCAAAATCAATTGTGGGTTCAGAATATCCAGTTTGTGTGATATTCCAAGTGTCTAATCCTATAGATTGTAAATATATTTTCATCCTACATGCCCAATATGCGTAGTTACTACCATTAAAAAGTGGTGGTATGACAGTAGACTGACCCTCTACAAATGAATTAGTGACAGCGATACAAGTGCTAATAACAGTATCTGTGTTGGTAGCCATTTTGAAAACTTTTCAAAAATCAGATTAGGGAACTTTAAGAACCTTGCTCTGATACCAATTGTGAGAAATGCGGATTACAGATCTTAAGGCCAAGATTAACACTTGAGGGGGGGTGAATAGTGTTAATCAAGAATTACTAAATCCTTTTTATTTATGTTAATTTAGACACAAAAGTATGCAATATACAGACACAGATATGATCACAGAAACAATCACAGATGTAGAAATAAAATAAAAACAGTAAAGGAAAGAACACACCAGATTTTATACTGGTTCGGAGTTACCCTATATCCAGTCCTGAAACACAAGTACGGGTTTCCTTTCAAAAGCAATTGTATAATTACACCCTCGGTTTCAAGGCTACGAGGTACACCCTCCAGAATTTCGACCCTCTGGGTAGAGATACTTGATTTCCGGGCCACAAGTTTGCCCAATTGATTTACCAAGGCTACAATCACACCTTTTCTCTTTTGATTGATTTCCATGGCTACAATCACACCTTTTCTCGCTTGATAGATTACAAAGAAGTCTATAACTCTGAATAGCACTGAGAATCTTGTAGAGATAGTGATAGAGAATCAAACTAGAAGTAATCGAGTATGATTCAATGTTGATTTCAGAAGAGTAATGATAAGAATATGCATTAAGAAATGAGGAAGAAGAAGAGGAGTTAAAACCAAAAAAATATGATTGAAAATTTGTTGAAACTGACCCCTATTTATAGAAGACAATAGCCATGACCATTCATGAAGAGTTATGACGAATAGACACTTCTTTTGAAATTTGAATTTTTGAATCAAACTGTCACCATGTCAACATGGTCATGCTAGGCATGTCGACATCCCAAAGGATTTTTTGGTGTTTTTGGTTTTCTTTGAAAATAACCTTTATCTTATATAAAAACTATTTTAACCTTTGTAAATATACCTGACTATAGTTAAAATTCATAATTAAATATAAAGAATAATATATATAGATTTTAACTATAATTTTATATTTAAATCTAAGTATAAATATTTAAAACTTAAATATATTATTTAAAAATATAGTTTAAAATCAGGAGTAATTTGACTTTGAAAATAAAGATGTTTTTGAGGCTAAAATTATTTAAAATCAGGATCGATGGTTTTGAATCTTTTAAAAGGAAAGTTTTGGAAACATTTTAAAAACATGATATAATTTTGAAAAATCATTTTGAATAAAAGTTAGCGGATACAAAACAATGTTCCACTAGATTTTTCGTAGGTTCCATCCTACTTAGGGTTCCATCCCTTTAACGGGCTCGAAGTGGATTCCATTCCACGAATAAATTGGATTTTAAGATGCCAGTGCTTTTCTACGAGTTTTAATAAAAATTCCTGATACTAAAAAATACTTATCCTTGAAATCTTGAACTCTTTATAGTCTCGATACTCATGAGTCTTCTATCTTGATATTTTATCTTGATATCTTGAATCTCTATATTGTACAGTCTTCATTCTTAGTACCTGCATGGTTAAATCCTGCATATACATACATACATAGATATATATATATATATATATATCTAAACTCATAACGTTAGTATTTATATTTTATAATCTATTCTAAGGTTGTTGTCATCAAAATCATCATCTCATGGACTAACATTATCCACCTCTTCCTTCAGCACAGCAGATCGCTCTAGACCAGACTGTGTCTCTTTTGCCTTATTGGAGTGTACTTGGGATCAATATTGAATGCATGGAACACTATCTCCGATGATATCCCACACTTATCTGAATGTACCCTAGTGAACATGTCAGGTTGGTGTGAAAAATTTAATCAGTTCCTGTTGCATCTTATTCCAAGTTGTGACCCTATTTTTACGACTAGAATTGGACCATCTATACCGACAGGGACTGACACCATAATTTACGCTGGTTCCACTCATTCCTCCCCTAAACTTTTCTTCCTAAGGTCCAAAACTTTATCACTATGGTCCCCAACCTAGGGGCGGTCTTGTAATTGCTATCCTAATGGTTCATGAATATGGACAGGCTTCCCCATATTCTTTCCATTTTCCTTTCATTTCAATTCATGTAACTCGGCAACGTCGCATTCTCTAATGACGCTTTGATCTCCCGTTTTAACTCCAACTCCATTCTCTATTGATAATTTCATGTTAAGGCACCACGAAGCTAAGGCGATCCTTAAATCAACAAGGGCCAGCCGACCCAAGAAATCATTGTAAGCTAATATTTCGCCCACGATCATGAGGGTTTGGATAAGTACCATCCTTTGTTCTCCTTCCTCGAACTCGATAGAAAAGTCAATCCTCCCAACCGGTTGCCTTTATTCTCCCATATAGCCTTGGAATTTCATTCGGCAAGTAGGAACATCCTTCATGCTGATCTACCTCTAATCGAACATATATCGAAACAAGATGTTGACATAACCTGTGCTATCTACCAAGACTCGAAGCTCATCTGCCAGCCAAATTCCGATGGTTACCACCATTAGGTCAAGAGCCGGCATTTTTACTTCTTCAATGTCTTGGTTTTTAAAACTATATCATCATTGACTGTCCTTTGTTGCTTGGCTGGGGCACTATCCTCAATTTCAAAACAAGTTTCTTTTGGGGCATGCTTTAGTGAAGCAGCATATCGCTCCATCTCCCCCAATTTTCCTACAGTGGGTGAGGTCCTCTGAAAACCATGTCAATATCTATTCTCTATTCCGTCTATTTGGATCCTTCTTTGCTAGGTCCACGTTGGTGCCCTTGAGTACTTGGACTTACGGTCAAACAGACTGGTCAGAGTTTTGTGATTTCTTCACATACTATTGGAGCCTGTTGTTCCTAATCAACTCCTTAGTACGATCTTTCATATGTCAACACTTATTTGTGTTATTCCCATGAGTCTCATGGAAGCGACAGAACTTCCTTGATTGCTTTAGTCGCTCAGATTCTTCCTTCCTGCGAGGGTTCCTGTATCGCTCAATACCCTAAGTTATAAGTAGGTGTTCTTCAGGTTGTCGTTTAAAGGGACTTACTCCTCGAGTCTTAAATTCCTGATCCACTTTCCATTCCTATCATGCCTACTAGTATACTAGTTTTTCCTTTTCTGATTTCCATCTTTCCCTACATTTCCTAGCATGGCAGTAGAATTTTCTCTAATCCTGGTTGGCTGTTACCATTGTTTGAACTGCCTCCTTTTGTTGAACACTGGTAGTCTTGCCCTCCAATGCATCTGCCACTTCCAATCTGAAATACTAACTTGCCTTCCAGTTGAACTCCTTCGTGGTGGTTAGTTGATTCATCTTAATCCATCTTCTAAAGTCTGTGTTCGGATGATAGCTCAGACTAAAGCCATGAATACCATATCTTCATTAGGATTGCTTACTTTAGTAACTGCAGTACTAAATTGGCTCATAAAGGTTTTTATCGACTCAATTAGTCCCTAGAAAAGGCTAAATAGAGATATCACACCTTTTGGCTGTGTCATGTGAAGTCTGAACTGTTCTAAGAATTTCCTTGCTAACTCGTCAAACATGTAAATGGATCTTAGTGGAAGTTTGGTAAACTACATTAAAGCAACACCTTCCAAGAAGAAAAGGAAACAACTATAGCGGACAACTGTAACATCACCTATCATAAGGCGCAAAGCTAAGCGCTACAAATACTACAATCATTTATAGTATTAAAATCGATGATAAAAAGTGTAATGTTAATGGTATCTATAATATCGAAGCACATGAATATGAAAAAAATCACATATTTCAACAAAACAACTTTTTTGATTACATTTCACAAAACATGTTTCATACCCAATTACATAATCCCAATCTTTTTCCAGGTTCAGATAAAATATAATTATTACATAAATACGCTAAGCAACATATGAAGATGCCTCCTTAGTTGATCAGAGTACTAAATAACTCCTAAACATAGTAAACATCAGCCTCCTTCTCGTCTCTGGAAGCTTTATTCGTCCTACTATTAAAACTTGTAAATCCTCAACCTACTCAAATTAATTTTCAGCACCCAAGAGTATAAAGGGAAAACATAAACTTTAGTCAGACATAAAGCATGGTGTGAATAACACTATACATCTCGATTATTTGATATTAAGTGAGACCATGCCGCTTAGCGAAACGGGTCTTTTAGAAACATTTCTTTTGCAAATCTAAATCCTGCAACCAAATTGGTTAAAACAACAATATCAATATTATGTACGTGTACAAATTAGGTAATTGATGGACTATTTGTCGAAGCACTATAGTTTTGTTTGGCTTACTCGGGACAATCTGTCCCTAACATACTTCTCTCAATGTCAACTGGTCGTAATGGTTTTTGGAGCTCACCGATAACCTATCCTCACTCTGTATATTCCTTTCTATGTGTAACATCATTTTAGTCTTAACTGTGACAAAACACTACACACTAGAATTTTGGACTTATATTAGCAAGAGGCTACTAGCTAAAGTATAGGGGGCAACCCCATACCAGTCCCATGTGGAATTATAATATTTGATTCATTTACTTAGGTTACCTATCCTTAAAAATTTTCTTGAAAACCTTTCTTTCAAAATGATTTAAACTTTTTTAAATCATACTTAAGCAAGGAAAATATTCTATGCTTTACTCAAATCACTTTGCCATGTAATATACACTTTACACAAAACATTTGTTGATGAAAACATTCAAAACCTTTGAAAGTACCCCTTTCGAACCATTGTAAGTACCCTTTTCATAACCAATGAAAGTACCCCTTTCGATACAAGTAAGCTACTTTACTTTATAACCTAGGCCGAAGGCCAAAACTTAACTTTCAAAACCATTTAAATTTAGCCTTTCAAAAACATTGGGGAACCACACACTTCAAAATCTTTATCTTAAACCTTTCGAAAGCATTAAGTCCTTTACATAAATTAAACCTTTCAAAAGTATTTGGTTTCAAGTAAAACATGAAGAACAACCTTTTGAAACCATTCCTTTCGAAACCTTTGGGTTTAACTTTCAATAGAACAAAAGGTCTTAAAACAATTAAATCGAAAGCATTCTATTGAAAGTAATTTCCCAAGTAAAAGAAGTGAATGATGTCGAAACTAATCCCTTCGAAAGCTTAGGTTTTAAAACAAAGAAACCCTTTCGAAGGCATTGCTTCGAAAGGTAGGATGCGGTAGATAGGGTTTTCGACCCCTTCGAAAGCTTCTTTACAAATAAAGCCGCTACCTATTTCGAAACTATTCTTTAAAACAATTTGGCCAAGTCGAAAGCTATCTAAGTCAAAAGCATTCTTTTGGAACGAAAAGCGGGCGCATTTCCTTTTAAAAGCGAAACAAGGCTTCGACCCCTTCGGAACCCCTATTTTGACTCTATACCATTCGCCTATCTCCAATCCATTATGTATCAAGTATTTGATACCATATGTATCGGTTTCGAATTGGTTAGAAGTAGAAGTACCTAGTCGAAGTGCCGAAAGTGGCAAAACAACAGTGTCTTAAAATTTGATTTTTAACTTGAAAAGGTAATTTCTTTTTAATTAACCTACTTTGTTTGTCAATATTTAATTGGTCGCTAATTTCTTTTTTAAATTCTTTTCTAAAAGTGCTGCCGAAATTTTAGAAGTAAGTAATTTAAAATGTTTATAAAATACTCCTTCTCCTTTTATAAATATATAAAACATTTAAGTTTCATACCTTAAATAATTTTATATATTTATTAAAAAAATTAGGGAAATTCTACGAGAATTCCTATAAATCACTTTTAATATGTTTTCTAACATATATTAATTTTGGAGCCAAAAAAATAGCCATAACTAATTTTAAACCCAATTAACCATTTTCCTCACTAGAAAATTAATAATAAATTCACACTAGTTCAGAAAATCATAAAATTTGAACCCATCTTCAAAATGTTATTTCTAAATTTATAAAAAGAATGCAAGGAATGTGGATGTCATTTAATAGGGTTTGCACACTAAAACTTATCATAAAATCCATATGAAATAGCACAAATCATCTACAAGCATATATATCCATTTTCAACAATCGAAACATGGCAATATACTTTGCAAAAATATCCAGATCTAATCTAGAAACCAAAAACATCAAAAATATAAGATGTAACCTATTATTCACCTTTGGATTGTGATTAAGGAGTTGACACTTGATCTTGGATTAAGTTTCTTAAGCTTCTTCCTCTTATCTTCTTCTTGTTTTCCCTTAATGGTGGTCGGCCTCTCTATTGTGATATCCCGGAATTTTAGACAATATCAATTTAATAATCTTTATATAAAATTAAATTGATATTGACAATATTGATTAATAAAAAAAATTAGTTTACTGATTAGATTTAATAAATATTTAATTTGTGATTGTCTTTTTAAAATGCTAAAATAAATGTTCAAATTATAATGTATATAGATTTGTATATATATTATAGTTTATCTTTGTTTGGAATTTAACTTACATAAAAATAAATAAATGAAGTTTTGTTTTTAAGTTCTAATAAAATATTGAGTAATTAGGAAATTATGTTTTAAATTAATATTAAGCTTTTAAAAATCTATTTAAAGTAGTGATTTTACGGTTTGTAATATTAATAATAAATGTTATATTGTTAAATTTTATCTTAGCTTAATTTTTTTTGTTTTAAATTTAAATAAAAGTTGATTTTATTTCTTTTTAAATATTATCTGAGTAATATGATTTAAGTATATTTTATCTAAGTCTAAAAATAAAATAGCATATTATTTAAATTCATTTAAATATAAAAGTGATTTATGATTTCTTTATAAATCATATAAAAATTGTTAAATTGTTATTTCAAGCCATAATAATAAATATACTATTTTTCATAAATATAAAAGGAACTAAAATAGGAAAATAGAATCTTCATTTTTAATTTGAATAAGTTGATTTTAATTTTGATTTCAAAAGTTTAATTTGATTTGAAATTGTTTTTGAAATTCAAATTAATTAATTCTTTAATATATTTGTGTAAGTTTTAATTTATAAATTGTTTTGTTTACATTTACTTTTAATAGGAAATTCATATATATTTACTTAAACATAACATAAATTAAAGAAAACTCTTTATAAACATTTAAAAATATAACTAAAAGACAAGTGTTAACATATTAACAAATCAAATAACATGTGTTAAGTAATGAATAAAGCAAGTTGACAAATGTTAATTCATTAAGACAAGTGCCATTATTTTTTTTAGCAATTTCAGCCCTTAAACATATTATTTTCCCTTCCTTCTCTTTTTCTATCCTTCAAAATCAAATTCTAAGCTTCAAAAGAAAATCTGAAAATCCCTCAAAACATACAGATCTGTAATACACTCCTCAATCCTAAATTTCAAACTAAATCAAAAACCTGAATCAAAGCTTGTTCTTGTTCAACCTGAGACAAGCAATTACATCCTCAAGCAATTCAAACTAAAATATAGAACAGTATCTGCATTTTCAAAACTCAAAGAAATCAAGCCTGCATGCATTTTTCTTTCAACATGAGATTTTTAAAAGCATGCATCAACATCCCTAATTCCAAGTTAAGATTTTCAAGTTTTTAAATCAAGAATAAAGCCTGCAAGCATTTTCTTCCAATCTGGAAATTATCTGAAGCAAGTGATCAAGCCTGTAACTTTCTTCAACCAGGAAGTCATCTCTGCAAATTTCAAATTGCATGAAACTACATCCTTTCAAACTAAAGCAAGCATTCTAGTTTTTAAGATCAAAGCATCTTTATTTAAGCAACTCAAGTTTTAAGGACATTTCAGTTTTAATGGTATCAAAAGCTTTTCAAAATATAAAGTGCTCTGTTCTTCTGAATATCATGTGAGTAGCATTTCTTTTTAAAAATAAATTAAGTATGATTCTGGTTGCGTAATTTTGTATGATTCTAGTTGTTTGATTTTCTCTGAAAGTGAGATTGCCTGTGTGTATATTTATGAGTATACTTGTGTATATATATGGATGAATGATGTGTGCATGGATGCTAATGTCTGTAATGCCTCTGTTCCCATATTTAAGTCGAGTATTTTTGTTTTAAATTCCCTATATCATGATCTAAGCATTGTTATAAATTGTGATACAAACAAAATTGTTTGGGAGATTATAAGTTTAAGCTTAAAATTTTAATTAAGTTAAAATAAAATTTCAACTTGCTCTGGAAAAACCAAAAAGGTCAGGAAGACATGAGATTTGTTCAAATCCAAATACCCTAATTCATTAATTTAAGTTTATGATCTGAAAGCTGATATGATAACATGATTTTTAAAACCAAAATCATAATTTCTAATTTGGGAATTTAGGAGCAGTTCTATGATGAACTGGAAATGAATATGTGGGGTTTTCTGGTAAACCAAATGTTTGGAGAGGTCGGAATTTTAGGTAGAGATGGTGGAGTGACTGTAGTTGATGGGAAAAATGGCTACTGGTGATACATTTTGTCAGGGAGGCAGCGGTGGTGGATTCTTGGTTTGGAACCCTAGTTTTGACAATGCTAGGAAATTCGAGCAACTCACCTCCTACAGTTGATCGAGTGTTAAAGGGTCTTGGGTGATTGAAGCTTGGGAGTAGACGATGGCTTGGGCGGAATTTCAACGACTCTGGTGGACGAGATCGTGCTGGCAAATTGATTTCCAGGTTGGGGTTGTACTGATGCTTTCTTCCAGATTTTGGGTTTTGACTCGAGATCGAGTTCGAGTTGATGTAGGAGCAATCTGATGTTCGAGTTGGAATTAGGAGTTGTTAGTGGATATGGGATGATCATCGTTGATGATCAGAGACGTCCACAACCTCCGTGCATATGCACGGTGGACATTGGAAAGTTTGTTTGTTGCTGGAACTTTTGGTGTTGTTGTTCTCGTGAATTGCTCGAGTATTTTGAGTTTTTACTCGAAGATAGGTGATAGGTGACTCGAAGTAAATGGGTATGGCTCGAGTATGTTGTAGTTTTCAGTGTTTTGTTTTCTGCAACCTGACAGTTTCAGGTTTGTGTGAATTTAAACTTAAAAAAAAAAGCAAAGCCTGATTTAAACAGGAATTGAAGCAAGTTTAAACTAAGGATTAAATGAATTTGAATTTTAGTTTTTGAAAATAAATAAAATTATAAAAGATGAAATGGTTAGCAACTTAAAACCTGCACAGTTTTTATAAAGTGAATTATTAATATGAAAATAAGATTTTAAAACAAGATTTTAAATTTAGTTTAAATTCCGAATTTGAAATCCTGAATTCAAATTTGGAATTTGAATCTGAAAGTTTTCAAAGGGGAATAAGTTGATAAGTTCAAATGTTATAATTAAGTTTGAATATTTTAGTATGTATAACATGTGTTTTATAAAATCTGAAATGAAATTTAAAACAGGGTTTAAATTTCAATCTTTGAATTTAAATCTGAAGCATGATTTGAATTTTGGTTGTAATATAATTAAGAATTGAATTTATATGTTTCAATATCATTTGAAATATTTAAGGTAATTTTATTTAAATTGAATATAGGCAAAGTTCAATTTTTCTTCTAAAATTGCTTAAAGAATTAAGCGATTCTTTAAAAAAGAAAACTAAAGAGTTTTTAAATACTTAAAACCTTGTTTAAGTTTAAATTTAATTTTAATTTAAAATGGAATTTAAAGAAATTTAAAAGTAAATTATTTCTAAATTACTTTAATAATGATAATTAAATCATTAACGAGATTAATGATTTTCATTAAATTGTTTTAAATTTAATAATTTATTAACTGATCAAGGAAATTAAGTTTTGTAGTTAATTAATTTAATTAATTTATAATTAGGGTATTAATTAAATAATTAAGGGTTTATTTAATTAATAAAAGGATTTAGTAAGTTAATTAAACTTGATTAAAGTATGATTTAGAAATTAATTAAATAAAATTTGATAAATTTAATTAATGATTTGAATTATATTAATCAAGTAATTAACAATTAATTAAGTTTTTAATTATCACTTGATTAATTAAATAATTAACAATAAATTAATGAATTTCTTTAAATAAATTAAGAATTAATATTTATTAATTCAATTAATTATTTTGGAAAAAAATAATTAAAGATTTGTTATTGGTTAATGAAGGTCATTAGCTTAGTATTATTTTATAATTAATTAATGTAATTAATTTAATGATTAATTGTATTAATTATATTAAAGATAATCATTTGAGAATTATTTAAGCATAATTACTTAATGAAAGTAATTAAGGAGATTAATTACAAAGTTGCAATTAATTAAGCTGTTGATTAATTAAGTTAATTAATTTAGTTTAATTAATTTAATTTAATCACTGGTTGATTTGGAAGTAATTACAAATGTAATTAAAAATGGAAAATTACTTAGTAAAGTAATTAAGAAAATAAATTACTAGATGTAATTTAATGGAAGAAGTTTTGGAATTCAATTACCTGTAATTAATTTGTAATTTGTATATTGAATAATTACTTAAGTAAGTAATTAATAATTAATTACTTAGTGTAATTAAATTTAGGGTTTTGATAATTGAATTATTTGAAGAAGATAAATAGATGTAATTAATTTAATGTAATTAATTAATGTGATTAATCAAGAATGATTAATCAATTGTGATAATTGATAATTAATTCAATAAAGTAATTATAAAATAATTTGGGATCATTAATTTAAATAATTAATGATGCAATTAAGGATGGATTAATTAAGAACAATTAATCAATGAAGGTATTAATTAATTAATTAATTGAGGATTAATTAATGAAGTAATTACAGGTTAATTACAGGGTTTGGTTTGGAATAATTAATTTGTGAAATTAATTAGAGGATAATTACTTGAATGTAATTAAAAGATAATTAATCTAGATGATTAATTAGGGTAACTTATTTGAAGGTAATTAATTAATTGATTTGTAATTAATTAAGGGAAATGTAAGCAAGATTTATAGGGATAAGTAATTAATTTAATTTATTTGAAATTTATTAAGGATGAAGCAATTAATTTAATTCATTTTAAATTAATTATAGAATGGTGATTTAATAAGTCTTCGCTTATGAATGATGATTGATATTTATTACCCTGAATGATTGAGATCTCAGATATGGGATAAATGATGTTGTGTGATTTGGATGCTATGGTTGCATTGAGTTGATAATATGAATTAACTGTTTGAGTTGGTAATATAGATTATCTGTTGTGATGATAATATTGATTATCTATTATGATGTTGAGAATTATCTATCTGTCTGTATATAGATAATATTGAATTGAATTGTTTTAAACATTAAAACAACTTGGACCTAAAAGACACGCTTTGGATTTCGATGAGACCGGGATCGGGTTTCCGTATTTGGATATCCGAAAACCACATCGATCCAAATTAACGATAGGTCATGAATCTTATGTGAAGAGTGAAGACTCGAGGTGTAAGAACTATGAGTCAGTATAACTCTGTGGGTGATTCCGTAATGATTTGATGGAATAGTACTTATAGATTCGAGATGGTGATTCAGAATGCAAGGGTTATTGTCGTTAACTCTGAGGGTGATTTCAAAATGAGTGTAACGAGATAATGCCTTCGGTTTCGTTCGAACCGGGAACGAACTTGTATGGATTGAATGCTTTCAGAACATCGTCAGGTGGACGATGAGCATTCTAAGAGATGTGTTCTCTAAAGGTAATCTTAGCCTCAAGCCTCATCAACCGGGAATGGCTAAAACAGGGGAGGTGCAGCAAGGCTTCGTGGGTAGCCCCCACTGGAGAGCGAGATTGATCCCTGTCTAGAAGTCCCTTTATATTCGGTTGTGTGGGCGGTTGATTGCAACAACTGCCGGGGTTGTCTTGTTCGGAACTGTTCAGTAAGGAATGGTTCCGGCCTTGTGTTGCAGGGAAGTTAGGGTGGCTCCTCGGTACGGTGATCTAGGCCACGTACTGTGACGGGCGGTACCCCAGTAGCCCTGCCATTGTATGGAATCTAAAATCTAATAAGTATCGTACTATTAGTTGTTTCCAACTATGTTGGAACGTGAGATGTAAGCATTCCAGCTATTTCTGTATTTTACTTGAAAACCCTAGACACTATTATAATATCACCGGATTTCCTATCAAATGTTTTGGTTAGCGTAAGGTAAAAACTTTTCCATGTTTATGTGAGGAAAGTCTTACGTGATACCTTTATTTTCAAAGGTTTTTTAAGTTAAGCAACCTTAACCTGTTACTCACACCAGACCTATGTCTAATCGGAGTTTATCTTTGTTTTCTTAAACTCTTGGGTACTCAAATTTTTACGAGTAGCCAAAGGATTCAGGTTTGCTTTGACGAATAATGGAGGAGCATTGGAGCAGGAGGCTTTTGCGTTAGATATTTAGTTTCCGCTGTGTATTCTCTGTGTTGTGTTGTATTATGTTGTAAATACTAGACAGGTGTTATAACTGTCTAGTATATGTGATGTGTCTGCTGTGTATCTCTGATTGATATTATATATTATGTAAATACTTATGTTATTAATATAATTTATTCGTTCCGCTGTTGAGATTCTAGTGTTGTTTCTTCTTTCTCTTCTTTCTTTCCTTCTTCTATCCCTTTTTTTCTTAATTGATGATGCGATTTTCTGGGAGTGGAAAGTCGGGTCGTCGCAGTTGGTATCAGAGCGTTAGGTTGAGTGAATATCTAGGCTCTGTAGTGGTGTCTATCTTGAGAGGGCGTATTTATAATTTTAATATATATATATATATATATATATATATATATTTCTACCTATCTATTGAATTACCCATTTGGGTTTTCCAATATAAGTTATAAGGTAGATTGGGGTAGTGGTGTGTATAACGCGACTACCATTGGTTTGAATGATTGAGGTTGGAAGTGTATTCGTCAAGACCGTAGACCTAATACCGTCTCGAGTAAACTTTGAAGTGATGTAAGGACTTCATTGATCTATGAAGATAACCTGTTAAGGTTCGGAGTACATCTTTGAAGTTGAATGAGTAGAGTTTGGATTTGTTGGCTGAACAGAAGCGAGTGATGATATTTTGATATCTCAGGAAATAGTAGCTGCGTGATGAGATGCAGTGACTATGGATGTTTCCGAAGATAATTTATTTGGAACAAGTTTAAGAAGTAGGTCTGCTTCGGTGTTGTGGCTGAATTCAGCAGATGTTTTTGTGTGGTTTGAAGTCCGAGTTTTTCGAAGAATTTTGGAATGGGAATTCTTTGGCATTGGTGTCAGCAGTGCAGCTTGGAGTGTTCAATGTGTCGGCAAAATTTTCTGGCTTAGGAGTTTTCTGGAGAAGGAGTTTAGAAGCGATGGAGTAAAATCCATTTCTTCGATGGATTGGCCAGAACAACATAAGCTATTCTGATTGGTAAAGAGAGAACAGTTTTCTTTGGATTTTAATTTGGATTGATCGCAAAAGTGACTTGCGATGATTGAGTATTCTCTTGGGTTGTTGGAGATTGTTCTGAATATTTTCAGAGAAGTCAGGAGTTGTCCTCATCTAGAGATTCAGTGGTACCCGTGGTTCAACTAGTTGAAGGTTGGTTTCTTGAGATGGAGTTTGTTGAAGCAACTCAGGATTGGAGGAACTTCTGAGTTTTCTATTGATTATTAGAGATCTTCTTGGTTTTGCTGTCCAGTCGTGCTTGTGCTCTTCATCGGCATTCTTTCCTACTCCAGATCAGAGTTGTGCAGCGGAAGCAGTTTGGAAGTGCATCTGTTTTTCTTTTCCGGATAGGAGAAGTTTGTTTTCTTTTGATGGTTGTGAGTGGAGTTGTTCTTGATCTTGGTTGATCGAGGAGGATCATTCTGGTGGATTGGGATTGGTCTAGTTTGTTTCTTAAGACATCAGCAAGGATTGAGCTGATCAGGTAGGAAGTAGACAGCTCAGGATCGTCCGAAGGGTTTTGTGGATCTAAAGTCGGAGATCTGATTTTGGATAAGTTTCCCAGTTTGTTTGGAGCTATAAATTTTGGTAAGGTTGGGTAAGCTAGCTCCGAGATGTTTTGGATTTCTTCTGTGTTCTGTTTTGGATAAATGTTTGATTATCTGGATTTAATTGCCAGTTTGGACAACTGGAATTCGTTGTGTTTCACGTATCTCTGAGGGAGTACGTGTATATCTATTTATGGTTTTGGAATCAGCTATTTTGGGAGATTTTGGTGGTTAAGTCAAACTTTTCTATAATCTGATGTCTTGTTTAGTTATAGATCTAGAGAGTAGGAGTTCTATAACTCAGTAGTGTTGATTGTTTGGGTTTTATAGAGCGAGTAACTGGTATTTACTTGGGAAACTCGAGGAAACTCTATCCAGGATTTTGTCTGGATAGTTAATTTTGTTTGATTGGATGAATTAATTGCTATGGTTGTTAGCATATGTTTGATATATGCTTGGTTTTAAAATTAAAAATCTAAAATAGGTTATTAAATTACCTTTGTTTTAAATTTCGGGGACGAAATTCTTTTAATGTGGAAGGAATGTGATATCCCGGAATTTTAGACAATATCAATTTAATAATCTTTATATAAAATTAAATTGATATTGACAATATTGATTAATAAAATATGTTTTGGTTTAATAATCAGATTTAATAAATATTTAATTTGTGATTGTCTTTTTAAAATGCTAAAATAAATGTTCAAATTATAATGTGTATATATATTTGTATATATATTATAGTTTATCTTTGTTTGGAATTTAACTTACATAAAAATGAATAAATGAAGTTTTGTTTTTAAGTTCTAATAAAATATTGAGTAATTAGGAAATTATGTTTTAAATTAATATTAAGCTTTTAAAAATTTATTTAAATTAGTGATTTTATGGTTTGTAATATTAATAATAAATGTTAAATTGTTAAAATTTATCTTAGCTTAATTTTTCTGTTTTAAATTTAAATAAAAGTTGATTTTATTTCTTTTTAAATATTATTTGTGTAATATGATTTAAGTATATTTTATATAAGTCTAAAGAATAAAATAGCATATTATTTAAATTCATTTAAATATAAAAGTGATTTATGATTTCTTTATAAATCATATAAAAATTATTAAATTGTTATTTCAAGCCATAATAATAAATATACTATTTTTCATAATATAAAAGGAATTAAAATAGGAAAATAGAATCTTCATTTTTAATTTGATTAAATTGATTTTAATTTTGATTTCAAAAGTTTAATTTGATTTGAAATTGTTTCTGAAATTCAAATTAATTAATTCTTTAAAATATTTGTGTAAGTTTTGATTTATAAATTGTTTTGTTTACATTTACTTTTAATAGGGAATTCATATATATTTACATAAACATAACATAAATTAAAGAAAACTCTTTATAAACATTTAAAAATATAACTAAAATAATTAAAAGACAAGTGTTAACATATTAACAACTCAAATAACATGTGTTAAGTAATGAATAAAGCAAGTTGACAAATGTTAATTCATTAAGACAAGTGTCATTATTTTTTTTAGTAATTTCTGCCCTTAAACATATTCTTTTCCCTTCCTTCTCTTTTTCTATCTTCAAAATCAAATTCTAAGCTTAAAAAGAAAATCTGAAAATCCCTCAAAACATACAGATCTGTAATACACTCCTCAATCCTAAATTTCAAACTAAATCAAAAACCTGAATCAAAGCTTGTTCTTTTTCAACATGAGACAAGCAATTACATCCTCAAGCAATGCAAACTAAAATATAAATCAGTGTCTGCATTTTCAAAACTCAAAGAAATCAAGCCTGCGTGCATTTTTCTTTCAACATGAGATTTTTAAAAGCATGCATCATCATCCCTGATTCCAAGTTAAGATTTTCAAGTTTTCAAATCAAGAATAAAGCCTGCAAGCATTATCTTCCAATCTGGAAATTATCTGAAGCAAGTGATCAAGCCTATAACTTTCTTCAACCAGGAAGTCATCTCTGCAAATTTCAAACTGCATGCAACTACATCCTTTCAAACTAAAGCAAGCATTCCAGTTTTTAAGATCAAAGCATCTTTTTTTAAGCAACTCAAGTTTCAAGGACATTTCAGTTTTAATGGTATCAAAAGCTTTTCAAAATATAAAGTGCTCTGTTCTTCTGAATATCAGGTGAGTAGCATTTTTTTAAAAAAATAAATTAAGTATGATTCTGGTTGCGTAATTTAGTATGATTCTAGTTATTTCATTTTCTCTAAAAGTGAGATTGCCTGTGTGTATATTTATGAGTATACTTGTGTATATATATGGATGAATGATGTGTGCATGGATGCTAATGTCTGTAATGCCTCTGTTCCCATATTTAAGTCCAGTATTTCTGTTTTAAATTCCCTATATCATGATCGAATCATTGTTATAAATTGTGATACAAACAAAATTGTTTGGGAGATTATAAGTTTAAGCTTAAAATTTTAATTAAGTTAAAATAAAATTTAAACTTGCTCTGGAAAAACCAAAAAGGTCAGGAAGACATGAGATTTGTTCAAATCCAAATACCCTAATTCATTAATTTAAGTTTATGATCTGAAAGCTGATATGATAACATGATTTTTAAAACCAAAATCATAATTTCTAATTTGGGAATTTAGGAGCAGTTCTAGGATGAACTGGAAATGAATATGTGGGGTTTTCTGGTAAACCAAATGTTTGGAGAGGTCGGAATTTTAGGTAGAGATGGTGGAGTGACTGTAGTTGATGGGAAAAATGGCTACTGGTGATACATTTTGTCAGGGAGGCAGCGGTGGTGGATTCTTGGTTTGGAACCCTAGTTTTGACAATGCTAGGAAATTCGAGCAACTCACCTCCTACAGTTGATCGAGTGTTAAAGGGTCTTGGGTGATTGAAGCTTGGGAGTAGACGATGGCTTGGCCGGAATTTCAACGACTCTGGTGGACGAGATCGTGCTGGCGAATTGATTTCCAGGTTGGGGTTGTACTGATGCTTTCTTCCAGATTTTGGGTTTTGACTCGAGATCGAGTTCGAGTTGATGTAGGAGCAATCTGATGTTCGAGTTGGAATTAGGAGTTGTTAGTGGATATGGGATGATCATCGTTGATGATCAGAGACGTCCACAACCTCCGTGCATATGCACGGTGGACATTGGAAAGTTTGTTTGTTGCTGGAACTTTTGGTGTTGTTGTTCTCGTGAATTGCTCGAGTATTTTGAGTTTTTACTCGAAGATAGGTGATAGGTGACTCGAAGTAAATGGGTATGGCTCGAGTATGTTGTAGTTTTCAGTGTTTTGTTTTCTGCAACCTGACAGTTTCAGATTTGTGTGAATTTAAACTTAAAAAAAAAAAGCAAAGCCTAATTTAAACAGGAATTGAAGCAAGTTTAAACTAAGGATTAAATGAATTTGAATTTTATTTTTTGAAAATAAATAAAATTATAAAAGATGAAATGGTTAGCAACTTAAAACCTGCACAGTTTTTATAAAGTGAAGTATTAATATGAAAATAAGATTTTAAAACAAGATTTAAAATTTAGTTTAAATTCCGAATTTGAAATCCTGAATTCAAATTTGGAATTTGAATCTGAAAGTTTTCAAAGGGGAATAAGTTGATAAGTTCAAATGTTATAATTAAGTTTGAATATTTTAGTATGTATAACATGTGTTTTATAAAATCTGAAATGAAATTTAAAACAGGGTTTAAATTTCAATCTTTGAATTTAAATCTGAAGCATGATTTGAATTTTGGTTGTAATATAATTAAGAATTGAATTTATATGTTTCAATATCATTTGAAATATTTAAGGTAATTTTATTTAAATTGAATATAGGCAAAGTTCAATTTTTCTTCTAAAATTGCTTAAAGAATTAAGCGATTCTTTAAAAAAGAAAACTAAAGAGTTTTTAAATACTTAAAACCTTGTTTAAGTTTAAATTTAATTTTAATTTAAAATGGAATTTAAAGAAATTTAAAAGTAAATTATTTTTAAATTACTTTAATAATGATAATTAAATCATTAACGAGATTAATGATTTTCATTAAATTGTTTTAAATTTAATAATTTATTAACTGATTAAGGAAATTAATTTTTGTAGTTAATTAATTTAATTAAATTATAATTAGGGTATTAATTAAATAATTAAGGGTTTATTTAATTAATAAAAGGATTTAGTAAGTTGATTAAACTTGATTAAAGTATGATTTAGAAATTAATTAAATAAGATTTGATAAATTTAATTAATGATTTGAATTATGTTAATCAAGTAATTAACAATTAATTAAGTTTTTAATTATCACTTGATTAATTAAATAATTATCAATAAACCAATGAGTTTCTTTAAATAAATTAAGAATTAATATTTATTAATTCAATTAATTATTTTGGAAAAAAATAATTAAAGATTTGTTATTGGTTAATGAAGGTCATTAGCTTAGTATTATTTTATAATTAATTAATGTAATTAATTTTAATGATTAATTGTATTAATTAATTTAAAGATAATCATTTGAGAATTATTTAAGCATAATTACTTAATGAAAGTAATTAAGGAAATTAATTACTAAGTTGCAATTAATTAAGTTGTTGATTAATTAAGTTAATTAATTTAGTTTAATTAATTTAATTTAGTCACCGGTTGATTTGGAAGTAATTACAAATGTAATTAAAAATGGAAAATTACTTAGTAAAGTAATTAAGAAAATAAATTACTAGATGTAATTTAATGGAAGAAGTTTTGGAATTCAATTACTTGTAATTAATCTGTAATTTGTATATTGAATTATTACTTAAGTAAGTAATTAATAATTAATTACTTAGTGTAATTAATAATTAATTAGGGTTTTGATAATTGAATTATTTGAAGAAGATAAATAGATGTAATTAATTTAATTTAATTAATTAATGTGATTAATCAAGAATGATTAATCAATAGTGATAATTGATAATTAATTCAATAAAGTAATTATAAAATAATTTGGGATCATTAATTTAAATAATTAATGATGTAATTAAGGATGGATTAATTAAGAACAATTAATCAATGAAGTTATTAATTAATTAATTGAGGATTAATTAATGAAGTAATTACAGGTTAATTACAGGGTTTGGTTTGGAATAATTAATTTGTGAAATTAATTAGAGGATAATTACTTGAATGTAATTAAAAGATAATTAATCTAGATGATTAATTAGGGTAACTTATTTGAAGGTAATTAATTAATTGATTTGTAATTAATTAAGGGAAATGTAAGCAAGATTTATATGGATAAGTAATTAATTTAATTTATTTTAAATTTATTAAGGATGAAGCAATTAATTTAATTCATTTTAAATTAATTATAGAATGGTGATTTAATAAGTCTTCGCTTATGAATGATGATTGATATTTATTACCCTAAATGATTGAGATCTCAGATATGGGATAAATGATGTTGTGTGATTTGGATGCTATGGTTGCATCGAGTTGATAATATGAATTATCTGTTTGAGTTGATAATATAGATTATCTGTTGTGATGATAATATTGATTATCTATTATGATGTTGAGAATTATCTATCTGTGTGTATTTATCTATCTGTGTGTAAAAGACACGCTTTGGATTTCGATGAGACCGGGATTGGGTTTCCGTATTTGGATATCCGAAAACCACATCGATCCAAATTAACGATAGATCGTGAATCTTTTGTGAAGAGTGAAGACTCGAGGTGTAAGAACTATGAGTCAGTATAACTCTATGGGTGATTCCGTAATGAGTTTGACGGAGTAGTACTTATAGATTCGAGATGGTGATTCAGAGTGCAAGGGTTATTGTTGTTAACTCTGAGGGTGATTCCAAAATGAGTGTAACGAGATAATGCCTTCGGTTTCGTTCGAACCCGGAACGAACTTGTATGGATTGAATGCTTTCAGAACATCGTCAGGTGGACGATGAGCATTCTAAGAGATGTGTTCTCTAAAGGTAATCGTAGCCTCAAGCCTCATCAACCGGGAATGGCTAAAATAGGGGAGGTGCAGCAAGGCTTCATGGGTATCCCCCACTGGAGAGCGAGATTGATCCCTGTCTAGAAGTCCCTTTATATTCAGTTGTGTGGGCGGTTGATTGCAACAACTGCCAGGGTTGTCTTGTTCGGAACTGTTCAGTAAGGAATGGTTCCGGCCTTGTATTGCAGGGGAGTTAGGGTGGCTCCTCGGTACGGTGATCTAGGCCACGTACTGTGACGGGCGGTACCCCGGTAGCCCTGCCATTGTATGGAATCCAAAATCCAATAAGTGTCGTACGTATTAGTTGTGCCCAACTATGTTGGAACGTGAGATGTAAGCATTCCAGCTATTTCTATATTTTACTTAAAAACCCTAGACACTATTATAATATCACCGGATTTCCTATCAAATGTTTTGGTTAGCGTAAGGTAAAAACTTTTCCATGCTTATGTGTAGAAAGTCTTACGTGATACCTTTCTTTTCAAAGATTTTTAAAGTTAAGCAACCTTTACCTGTTACTCACACCAGACCCATGTCTGACCCGGAGTTTATCTTTGTTTTCTTAAACTCTTGGGTACTCAAATTTTTACGAGTAGCCAAGGGATTCAGGTTTGCTTTGACGAATAATGGAGGAGCATTGGAGCAGGAGGCTTCTGCGTTAGATATTTAATTCCGCTGTGTATTCTCTGTGTTGTGTTGTATTATGTTGTAAATACTAGACAGGTGTTATAACTGTCTAGTATATGTGACGTGTATGCTGTGTATCTCTGATTGATATTGTATATTATGTAAATACTTATGTTATTAATATAATTTATTCATTCCGCTGTTGAGATTCTAGTGTTGTTTCTTCTTTCTCTTCTTTCTTTCCTTCTTCTATCCCTTTTTTCTTAATTGATGATGCGATTTTCTGGGAGTGGAAAGTCGGGTCGTCGCATCTATTGTTTTGTTTTTATTTTGAACATGAGAATGAATGTGGCTTAAGGGTTTAAGGTATAAGAATATAGTTGTTCCTACTTTGCCTTTACCTATTACCCTTGTCTATTTCATTTTAAATCTTGCTTTACTTCATTAGTTTAATTTGGCGTGGCTACTCTTATAAAAACAAAAATCCCAATCCCTTAACCGTTTCATTATTTCATTTAATTTAACTAATTAAATATCTTGTATAATGTTAATCAAAATTAGCGTCGTTACAAAGTCCCCTCCTTAAAGAATTTCATCCTCAAAATTACGATAAGGTACACACAACAAATCAATCACAAAGGTAAAACATACCATGAAACAGGTTAGGGTAAGCGTCTCTAATCCTGTACTCAGTTTTCCAAGTACTGTCTCTCTCGTCCTCGCTCTACTGGACCCTAACTAATGTGAATGTCTTGTTCTTTAGCCTCTTCTCATCCCTCACAACTAAACAAATTGGTTTTCTAAGTATGGTCAATTTTGGTTCCATTACTAAGTCCTCTAACATAATCGGTGCTGCCATAGCCTCCGGATTTAGTATACACTTCCTTAGATGAGAAATATGAAAAACATTGTGTACTCTTACCAAATTTTTTGGTAACTCTACTCTATATGCGAGTTTTCTGATTCTGTCTAAAAAGGAAATGGACTACTTTAGTACCAATTTTCCTGATCTCCTAAATCCAATTACACCTTTCATGTATGATACCTTGACGAAAACATAATCTCCTACTAAGAACTCTAAGTATTTTCGTCTTCTGCAGCATAACTCTTCTTCCTAGACTAAGCTTCCTTCATTCTAGCTCTAATTAACTGAATCTTTATTGCAGCTTCTCTAACTAAATTCGGACCAAGAACCAACCTATCTCTTATCTCTAACCAACAACTGGGTGATTTGCATGGCCTCCATATAAAGCTTCAAATGGTGTCGTCCCTATACTAGCTTGATAACTGTTGTTACGCGAAAACTCAACTAAATGTTGATAGTCTTCCCAAGATCCCCAAAATTCTAACTCACAAGTTCTAAACAAATCCTCTAATACTTTGTTAACTCTTTCCATTTTCCCATATGTCTATGAATGGTTAGCGGTAATCATCTTGAGATTGGTACCTAAAGTCTCCTGTAAACTCTTCCAGAACCCGCTAGTGAATAAGGGGTCTCTATCACTTACTGTACTACTAGGAATTCTATTAAGTCTAAATATATTCTTCATAAACAACTTAGCTAAAATAGGTGTCGTCCTGGTTGACTTAAATGGAATGAAATGGGCATTCTTGGTTAATCTGTCTACTATGACCCATATACTTTCATTTCCTCTATTAGATCTTAGCAACCCGTCTATAAAATCCTTTGAGATAGAATCCCACTTCTATGCCGGAATACGTAAAGGCTGAAGTAACCCACTTGGTTTCTAATGTTCGATTTTAACCTGTTGACAATTCAGGCACTACTTCACCCATAAGCCTACATCCCTCTTCATACCTTCCTAGAATAAACTTCTCTTCATGTTCTGATACATTTTAGTTCCTCACAAATGTGTAGTGAACTTCGAACGATGACATTCTTCTAGAACTCCCCTCATAATATTTTCCACATTCGAAACACACAATCTTCCTTTCTTTCTTAACCACACGGTGGTTAAGACTAAAATCCTTAAATCATATATCTCAATTCCAACCTCAAGCCTTTTAATCCACTCGGGTAAAATTGCATCCTCTTTCTACTTAGAATCTATCTTTTCAGTCATCACTGATCGAATTTCTAAACATGACAACATAACAATTTCCTTACCAGATCTAGCTTCAGATCTTCACTGTAATCTACAAGCCGTCAATGCTTCAAAATCTTTCCACCCATCTATCGTTGCCAAAAATGCATTCTGATGGTTTCTACTAAGTGCATCTGCGACCATGTTTCCTTTTCCTAATGTGTTAATTCCAAAATCATAAGCGGCTAAAAACTCTAACCACCTCTAGTGTCTCATATTCAACTCCTTCTAAGAGAATAAATAATTTGATGACTTATGATTCGTATATAACTCAAATCTTTCTCCCAAAAGTTTATGTCTCCATACCTTCAATGCAAAAAATAGCTCTAAATTGCGGTGGACATCTAACCTTATGCGGTCTAAGATGTCGAGATGCATAGGCAATCATTTTACCTTTTTGCTTTAACGTGGCTCCTAACCCTTTTCCACATGCATCTATATACACTACTAAATCCTAATTACCTTCTGTAACAATTGGCATGGGTGCATTTGTCAATAAGTTTTCAGCTTTTGGAATGCCTCCTCATGCTTATTGATCCGAACGAATTTCATATCCTTTAGCGTTAGCTTGGTCATCGGTGCAGCTATTTGCAAAAAATTATTTATGAACCTCCGATAATACCCAGCAAATCGAAGAAAACACTTTACCTCAGTCGTTGTCTCAGGTCTCTTCCAATTATTCATTTCCTTGATCTTAGTCAGATCTAAAGACAACCCTTTCTCTGGGAGTACATGTCTAAGAAACATCACTTCCTTCTTTTAGAAATGAAATTTTTAAATATTAACCTTTAGCTAATGCTGCCTCAATGTCTCAAACATGGTTTTATGATGAACTTTATGCTTTCTTTCACCCATAGAGTATATCGGAATATCATCTATGAAAACCAATACAAACATATCCAAGTTCTCCCGAGAAACTAAGTTCGTCAAGTCTACAAAGAATGTTGGCACATTAGTTATTCCGAACGGATTTACTAACCATTTGTACAATCCATATCTGGTCAAAACGCCTTCATAGAAATACCACCCTCTGCTACCTTAAGCTTATGAAACCCTGTCACAAAATCCAACTGGGAAAATACCTTAGTTCCACTCAATTGATCAAACAAATCATCAATTCTATACAACGGATATCGATCCATCGTATTCTCATTCAACTTGCGATAATCGATATATAACTTCAACGATTCGTTCGACTTCTTAGCAAACACTACGACTACTCCCCAAGGCATAGTTTGATAAAATTCTTACCTTCCAAATCCACCAATTGCACCTTTAACTCCGTCATCTCAGTAGGCGTCACTGCTTGGCGGTCTACTCACCGGTTCTTCTCCTGGTACCAAATCTATCCGAAACTAAATTGCTCGCCTCGGTGGCAACCCCACTACAGGTTCAAAGACATCTGCGAATTCCCTAACCATGAAAACTCGACTCAACTTGTCTTCTGCCTCCAGAACACTCAACAAAGCATTAACATCAAAACTAGGGTTTTCTACGGAGTACGCTATCCGATTACTACAATCAAGGTGTCAAAGTGATATTTTCCTATCACGGGAAAATATCTTAGCATATTATTTATTTAAACAATCCATATCCGAAATAATTTCGAACCTCATGAAGTGAAACACATGAAAACTGTAAATAAATGTATGACCTAACAAATCAAACTCTAGGTGGTCACACTTCACCCCAAGTGTCGCTACCTACCTATCTGATTAGCAACCCTTAAGGAAGTAACTAGGTATAAGGGTTCTACGTTAAGCTTATCTACCAAACAATGAGATATAAAAGCTTGTGATTCACTAGTATAAATTAGGACATGACTGATATACCATGAATCATAAGCGTACCTAGTAACATAGCTTTTCCCTTTTCCTCTGCTGTCGGCATCGACGTAGCTAGCTCCAGTGCAAACACTTTGCCCTTTCCATCTTTAGCTGGCTCTTTGTACTGGTTCTTGTAATGTCCAATTTGATCACAGCTAAAGCATCTAATATTGATCTTCTTGATCAGTTTCTTTCAATCTCTTGAGCGACATTCATTTACAAAATGCCCTTTCTTATCACACTTATAGCAGACAAATTCTGACTTTTCCTTCTTGGCAGCTGCATCCTTCTGAGTTCCTTTCTTATGGAAACACTTTATTTTTTGACTCTACCCCACTTGGAATTCCTTTTCCTTATTCCTTTCAAGAAAAGCAAGCATCTCTTCATGCCCAAAGCCATTTCCACTACAACATCACGTAGATCCCGATATGTGGTAATGTGGTCTTAGCAAGCTAAAGCTTCAACCCCCTAACGAACTTCTCATTTCTCTTCATCACAATATCAACCGTAGCATAGCCATATCTTGCTTGCTCATCAAACCTTGTTGCGTACTCAAGCATAGTCATATATCCCTACTCGAACTCAGCAAATTTCTTGAGTAGAGTAGACTTCGCAATCTCCGACATAAATCTCTCCTCGAACCTTCTTTTGAACTCAACCCAAGTTAATGTCTCCTCATCAACTCCGATTGTAACACTGTTCCCCCAATACAACGCTGTGCTTTGTAACTGTCTAGATGCAATCCTTCTCTTCTGCTCATCATTGAACCCCAGATCAGCGAAAATCCTCTTACAATGAAGCAACCAAACCTTCACTCTGATTGCGTCCTCGGTACCAATAAACAGCTTTCCTCCCAACCGGGCAAAATCTCTACTCAAAATGCATAGTTATTCACCATCAGATCCTCTTGATTTCCTCCTGCAACTACTCCAGAAGCGACTCCTGCTGCCTCATGTTTATAAGGAACTAAAACATAACTCGCGAGACTCTAGCATCCACATTTGTAGCTTGTGCCTGACCTTGATTTCTCTTATTATTTGGTCTATAATTTCCCTTAGTTGTGGTGCTTCCCCCACCAAGGTTAACTATTCCACTTCTAGTGTCCATATCTGCATAGGAGTCTTCGTAAGATATGAAAGAATAGTCTAAAAGAGATGGGAGAATAGAGATAAAGCGTATACTTACATATAGCACATACAAATATGTTACTATAGCATTATCCCATACCTCGATCTTACTCTAGTTCCTTAGGATTATGTTTTCAAAAATCATTTAGTTGAAAGGTTTTCATATACCTATGCTCTGATACCAAGCCGTAGCATCCTCTATCTCAATGCCCAAAGCTAAGCGCTACAGATGTTGCGGTCATCTACAATATTACAATTCGATGATAAAATATAAAATGTTAACGGTATCCAAAATATTAGAAGCACATGAATATGAAACAAAATCATAGATTTCAACAAAACAAATTTTCTGATTACATTTCAGAAAACATATTTCATATCCAACTACATAATCTCCATCGTTTTCCAGGTTCAAATCAAATATAATTATTACATAAATATGCCATGAGCGACAAATGATGATGCCCCCTTGGTTGATCAGAGTAATTAATAGTTATAACAAACTTAATACAACATAGCAGAAATAAACCAAAATAACACCAAAATATAGGTAACATCAGCCTCCTGCTCGTCTCCGGAAGCTTTATTCGTCCACCTACTAAAACCTGTAAATCATCAATTCTCAACCTACTCAAATCAATTTTGAGCACCCGAGAGTTTAAGGGGAAAATATAAACTTCAAATTAGACATAAAGCATGGTGTGAATGATATTATACTTATTGGTTACCTGGTATTAAGTGAGACTATGCCGCTTGGCGGAATGAGTTTCCCCTCACTAATATCCTTTTAAAAGCATTTTATTTGCAAATCTAAATCCTACAACCAAATTGATTAAAACAATGATATCAATATCATGTAAGCGTATAAATTAGGTAATCAATGGACTGTCTATCCGAACATTATAGTTTTGTTTGGCTAACTACTGATCTTTGGCTAACTCGGTCATACCAGACATAATAAAAAAAATCTAAATTTTGTTAGATACTCCTCTGGACGGTCTGTACCTCACTTACTTCTCCTAGAATCAACTGATCCTAATGATTTTTCGGGCTCACCAATAACCTATCCTCACTTTGTATATTCCTTTCCGTGTGTAACATCATTTTAGTCTTACCTATGACAAAGCCCTACAAACTAGAATTTTGGACTTACATTAACTAGGGGCTACTAGCTAAAGTATAAGGTGTGACCCTATACCTGTTCCATCTAGTATTCTAATATCTGAGTCATTTACTCAGGGTCATCTACCCTTAAAATATTCCTTGAAAACCTTTCTTTCAAAATGATTTAATCCTTTTTAAATTATACTTAAACAAGGAAACTATTCTATGATCCACTTAAATCACTTTGCCACACAAAACATTTGTTAACGAAAACAATCAAAACCTTTGATAGTACCACTTTCGAAACTATTGAAAGTACCCCTTTCGATACAAGTAAACTACTTCACTTTGTCACCAAGGCCAAAGGCCAAAACATACATTTCGAAACCATTTACATCAAACCTTTTGAAAACATTCTGGATCCATCCCTTCGAAGCCTTTATCTTAAACCTTATGAAAGCATTTGGGTTCAAGTAAAACATGTGGAACAACCTTTTGAAACCATTTAAAACCTTTCCTTTTGAAAGCTTTGGATGTAACTTTCAATATAACAAAGGGTCTTAAAACAATTAAGTCAAAAACACTCATTCAAAAGAAATTCCTAAGTAAAAGATGTAAATGGTGCCGAAACCAATCCATTCGAAAGCATTGAAGAAGTGGCTTTGGTTTTAAAACAAAGAAACATATTCAAAGGCATTGCTTTGAAAGGTAGGATGCGACTGCTAGGGGTTTTGAACCCTTCGACAGCTTCTTTATAAAATAAAGCCGCAACCTTTTTCGAAACCATTCTTTAAAACCGTTTGACCAAGTTGAAAGCTATCTTCGTAGAAAGCATTTTTTTCGAAAGCAGAGCGGGTGCATTTCCTTTTAAAAGAAAAAATGGATTCGGCCCCTTCGGAACCCCTATTTCGACTCTATACTTTTTGCCTATCTCTAATCCACCATGTACCAAGTATTTGATACCATGTGTATTGGTTTCAAATTGGTTGGAGGTGGACGTACCTAGTCAAAAGGTAGGTGCCAAAAGTGGCGAAATAGAAAAGTCTTATAAAAACTAATTTTTAACATAAAAAGGTAATTTCTTTACAACTAACCTGCTTTGTTTGTCAACATATGATTGGCTGCAAAAAAAAATTCTAAATCGTTTTCTAAAAATACTGCCGAAATTTCAGAAGTAAATAATTTAAAATGTTTGCAAAATGCCCTTTCTCCTTTTATAAACATATAAAACATTTAAGTCCCATACCTTAAATATTTTATACACTTATTAAAATACTTAGGAAAATTCTACAAAAATATCCTTAAATCACTTTTATTATGTTTTATAACATATACTAATTTTTGACCCAAAAAAAAGGTTAGCCGTAACTAATTTTAAACCTAATTAACAATTTTCCTCACTAGAAAATTTATAGTAAATCCATGTTAATTCAGAAAATTACCAAATCTGAATCCCATCTCCAAAATATTATTCATGGTCTTATATAAAAATTGCAAGGCATTTGGATGTAATTTATCGGGTTTTCACATTAAAACTTATCATAAAATCTATATGAAATAGCATAAATCATCAACAAGCATATATATATATATATGTATATATGTGTATATATATATATATATATGTATATATGTGTGTGTGTGTGTGTGTGTGTCCATTTTTATAAATCAAAACATGGCAATAAACTTTGCAAAAATATTCGGACCTGTTCTGTATACCTAAAACATCAAAAATATGAGAGGTAACTTATTATTCACCTTTGGCTTGTGATTAAGGAGTTGAGATTTGATCTTGGATTAAGTTGTTTGAGCTTCTTCCTTATATCTTCTTCTTGTTTTCCCTTAATGGTGTGGGCCTTTCTTTTGTTTTATTTTTGTTTTGAACGTGAGAACTAATGTCGCTTGAGGGTTTAAGGTATGATAATATACTTATTCCTACTTTGCTCTTACCTATTACCCTTATCTATTTCATTTTAAATCCTGCTTTAGTTCATTAGTTTAACATGGCACGGCTGCCCTTGTTAACACAAATCTCAATCCTTTAACCACTTCATTATTTCATTTAATTTAACTAATTAAATGTCCTATATAATGTTAATCAAAATTAGGGTCGTAGCAGACTCCTATCCTTAAAGAATTTCATCTTCGAAATTACGATAAGGTACATAACAAATCAATCATAAAGCAAAAACATAACATGAAACAAGTCAGGATAATTGTCTCTAACCCTGCTATCAGTTTTCCAAGTAAAGTCTATCTCTTCGTCGCTTCAGTGGGCCTTAACTAAGTTGACTGTCTAGTTTCTTGGCCTCTTCTCATCTCTCGCGACCAAACGAATTGGTTTTCTCACTATGGTCATGTTCGGTTCCACTACTAAGTTCTCTAACATAGTCGGCACTATAGTAGTCTACGGATCTCGAATACACATCCTTGGATGAGAAACATGAAAAACATCATGGACTCCTACCAAACTATTTAGTAACTCTGCTTTATATGTGAGTTTACCGATCTTTTCAACAATAGGAAATGGTTCGACGAACCTCGATGCTAATTTTCCAGATCTTCCAATCGAATTACACCTTTTATCAGTGATACTTTGACAAAAACATGATCTCCTACTGAGAACTCTAAGCCTTTACATCTTCTACCAGCATAACTCTTCTGTCTAGACCGAGCTTCCTTCATTCTAGCTCTAATTAACTCATCCTTTCTGCAGCTTCTCTAACTATATAAGACCAAAAACCAACCTAACCCTGGTCTTTAACCGACAAAATGGGTGATTTGCACGGCGTTCCATAAAAAGCTTCAAATAGTGCTACCCTATACTAGCTTGATAACTGTTGTTATAAGAAAACTCAATTAAGTGTAGATGGTCTTCCCAAGACCCCCCAAAATCTAACACACAAGCTTTTAACAAATCCTCCAAGACTTTATTGACTCTTTCCATTTGCCCATGTATGTGTGGGTGGTAGCAGTACTCATCTTGAGCTTGGTGCCTAAAATCTCCTATAAACCCTTCCAGACCCCACTAGTGTATTTAGAATCTCTATCACTTACTATAATACGTGGAACTCCATGAATTCTAACTATATTCTTCATAAATAACTTAGCAAAAACAGGTGCCATCCTAGTCGACTTAACTGGAATGAAATGGGAACTTTTGGTTAATCTTCTACTATGATCCATATGCTTTCATTTACTCTATTAAATCTTGGCAGCCCGTCTATAAAATTCATTGAGATAGAATCTCAATTCCATACTGAAATATCTAATGTCTAAAGTAACTCGCTTAGTTTCTAATGTCCGGCTTTACCTGTTGACAGTACAGGCACTACTTCACCCATAACCCTACATCCATCTTCATACCTTCTGAGAAGAAACTTCTCTTCATGTCCTAATACATATTAGTTCCTCCTAGATGTATAGTGAACTTCAAATGATGGCATTCTTCTATAACTTCTGTCCTAATGTTTCCCTCATTCGGAACACACAATCTTCCTTTCTTCCTCAACCATTCATTCTAGTGAAGACTAAAATCCTTTAGATCATTGATCCTAGTTCCAACCTCTAGCCTTTTAATCCTCTCGACTAACACTGGATTCTCCTTCTTCTTAGAAGCGATCTTTTTTATCATCACCGGTCGAATTTCTAAACATGACAACGTAACAGTTTCCTTACGAGATATAGCTTCACATCTCCACTGTACTCTACAGTTTGCCAACGCTGCCAAATATTTACACTCGGCTATCATTGCCAACACTGCATTATGCTATTTTCTACTAGTGCATTTAGAACCTTGTTGCTTTTTAGGTGTGTACTTAATTCCCAAATCATAAGCGGCTATATTCGCCAATGCTATCTCATATTCAACTCCTTTTGAGGGAATAATACTTCAGCAACTTATGATCTGTAAATAGCTCAAATCTTTCTCCCAAAAGGTAATGTCTTCATACCTTCAATGCAAAAATGACGGCAGCTAGCTCTAAATCGTGCATTGGATATCTAACCTCATGCGGTCTAAGATGTTGAGATGCATAGGCAATCACTTTACCTATTTTCATTAACATAGCTCCTAACCTTGTTCCACATGCATCTGTATACACTACTAAATCCTGATTACCTCTGGAACAACCAATACAAGTGCACTCGTTAATAAGTGTTTCAGCTTCTGGAATGCCTCCTCACATTTATTAGTCCAAACGAACTTCACATCCTTTAGCGTTAGCTTGACCATCGGTGCTGCTATCCAAAAAATCCTTTATGAACCTCTGGTAATACCTAGATAATCGAAGAAAACTCTTTATCTTAGTCACTGTCTCGGGTCTCTTCCAATTATTCACTGCCTCGACTTTGTTTGTATCAACAGACAACCCTTTCTCTTAGACTACATGACCAAGAAACTTCACTTCCTTCTTTTAGAAATGACACTTCAAAATTTTCGCCTTTAGTTGATGCTGCGTCAACGTCTCAAGCACCATTCTATGATGAGCTTCATGCTCTCATTCATCCTTAGAGCATATCAAAATATCATCTTTGAAAACCGACACGAACCTATCCTAGTGCTCTTGAAATACTCGGTTCATCAAATCTACAAAGAATGCTGGCGTGTCAGTCAGTTCGAATGGCATTACTAACCAATCATACGATCCATATCTAGTCCTAAATGTCTTCAAAGGAATAATATCCTCTACTACCCTAAGCTTATGGAAAGCTGTCGCTAAGTCCAACAGGGAAAATATCTTAACTCCACTCAACTGATCGAACCAATCGTCAAATCTAAGCAACGAATATCGATTCTTATCATCTTCACATTTAACTTATGATAATCGATACATAACTTCAACAATTCGTCCGGCTTCTTCGAAAAATCTATGGCTAATCCTTAAGGCGATCCGCTTGGTTTGACAAAATTCTTACCTTGAAAACCACCAATTGCACCTTTAACTCTCTTATCTTGGTAGCTATCATCCAGCTTGGTGGTCTAATCACAAATCTACTCCCGGTACCAAATCTGTCTGAAACTCAATGACTCGCCTCGGTAGCAACCCCATTGCAGGTTCAAAGACATTAGCGAATCCCCTAACCAGAAAAAATCGTTTTAACTCGTATTCTGCCTTAACAACACCCAACAAAGCGTTAACTTCAAAACTAGGGTTTTCTATGGAGTGTACGATCCGACCACTACAATCAGGGTGTTTAAACTTTATTTTCCTATCATGGAAAAATATCCTAGCATCATATTTACTTAACTAATTCATATCTAAAATAATTTCGAACCCTACAAAGTCAAACTAATCCAAAATTCAAACAAAATGTATAACCTAACAAATCAAACTCTAGATGGTCACACTTCATCCCAAGTGTCGCATACCCTCCTATGTATTTGCAACCCTTAAGGAGGTAACTAGGTATGAGGGTTCTAAGTTAAGCGTATCTACCAAGGGTTCTAAGTTAAGCGTATCTACCAAACAATGAGATATAAAAGAATATGGTGCATAGGTATCAAATAGAACGCTAACTGACATCCCATGAATCATAAGCGTATCTCCCAACATAGTTTTTTCCTTTTCCACTGTTGTTGGACTCGAGGTAGCTGCCTCCAATGAAAATGCTTTGCCCTTTCCATCCTTAGCTGGCTCTTTGCATTGGTTCTTGTAATATCCAATTTGATTACAGTTGAATCATCTAATATTCTTCTTCTCGATCACTTTCTTCCTATATTTTAAGCGACATTCATTTGCGAAATGCCATTTCCTATTACACTTATAACAGACAACCTCGGCCTTTCCCTTCTTGGTAGCTCCACCATTCTGAGCTCCTCTCTTATGGAAAAACTTTATTTTCTGACTCTGCACCACTTGGACTTCCTTTTCCTTATTCCTTAAGCATCTCCTCATGCCTCAAAGCCATTTCCACAACAACATCACATGGATCCATGATATGCGGTAATGTGGCCTTAAAAAGCTCAGGCTTCAACCCTCTAACGAACTTCTCGTTTCTCTTAATCATAGTACCAACCGTAGCATAGCCATATCTCACTAGCTTTTCAAACCTTATTGCATACTCGAGCACAGTCATATATCCCTGCTCTAACTCAGCAAACTTCCTAAGCAGAGCAGACTTCGCGATCTCCGACATAAATCTCTCCTCGAACCTTCTTTTAAACTCGGCCTAAGTCATTGTTTCCTCATCAACTCCGATCGTAACACTGCTCCACCAGTACAGCGCTACTCCTTGTAACTGTCTAGATGCAAGCCTTCTCTTTTGTTCATCATAGAGCCCTAGATTAGTGAAATCCTCTCGCAATGAAGCAACCGATTATCTACTCTGATTGCATCCTCTGTACCAATATACGGCTTTCCTCCCAACCAGGCATAATCTTTACTAAAAACAGCATAGTCATTCACCACTGGATCCACTTGATTTCCTCCTCTAACTACTCCGGCAGCAACTCCTGCTTGCATCATGTTTGCAAGGAACATATACATCACTTTCATATCAACTTGTGGGACTCTAGCATCCACATTAGTAGCATGTGCCTGACCTTGATATCTCATGTTATTTGGTCTGGCATTTCCCTTAGTTGTGGTGCTTCCCCCACCAAGGTTAACTCTTCCACCTCTAGCATCCATCTACATTTGAGTCTTCGTAAGATATAGAAAAATAACCTAAGAGAGATGGGAGAATAGAGAAAAAGCATATACTTATATATAGCAAATACAAATACGTTACTATAGTGTTATCCTATACTCTGATCTTACTCTAATTCCTTGGATTATGGTTTCAAAAATTATTTCAGTTTAAAATTTTTCATAAGCCTATGCTCTTGTACCGAGCTGTAACATCCCCTGACTTAAGGCCAAAAGCTAAGCACTGCAAATGCTATAGTCATCTATAGTATTAACTTCTAGTGAGAAAATATGGTAATGTTAATGATATCCATAACATTAAAAGCGCATGAATATGCAACATGTAACACACTTGATTTTGGATAACATTATTTCGGAGATTTACTTAAACAAATTAAATATAATAATGTAAATGTTAAGTGATAAGAGGATTGAGATTTGAGTAAATATAATAAGGTAGTACTCACATAAATAATTTAATGGTTCTTAAGAATAGGTTATAAGCTAATTAATTTATATATGGGCATATTGGGTATTTTCCACACATAAACCTTACCCCTATATATTTTCGTTCCTACCATTTTATTTTCCATTCACGTCATTTTGAAAATGCAAAACAAAAACTTAAAGAGGAGCTGGCCATTAAGAGAAGAAAAATCAAAGTAAAGCTAGGGATTCAAGCTTAAGGGAAATTATTCTCAATCCAATCTCCTTATCTTGATCAAGGTGAATAATAATCCTATCTTCATTTTGTTTTAGAATTATATATTTTTGGATTTAAGGGTAAATTCGTTTTTATGATGATCTAAATGATGAAATGCTTGAATTATAAACCGTTTGATTTATACAAGAGTGTTTAAATAATATCGCACACCGTTTTAGGGAAAAACTGATTTATGTTGATATTTAAATGCCATAGAAATTTTTTATGTTATGTAAAATATGATTTTGGGGTTGGGTTTAAATTTTGATAATTTTCCAAACTATGAAAAGATTATTGTGAATTTTTAAAGGAAATTATAGTTAATTGGGTTTATAAATTTATTTCGGAAAATATATTGAGTATTTGGGTATGAAATTTTGATATATCAGATAACATGATTAAAATAAATTTTTAGACTTTTGGGGATTTTTTCCAAGTGATTTGCTATGCAGATTAAATTATTTTAAAAGAGGGACTTCTTTGCAATCTTTGTTTTGCTTATTGAAAGGGCTTTTTTTTAACTTAACCATGATTTAGATCTGAATTTAGCAGCAATTATTTTTGTAAAGAGTTTAAAACGTTAAGGCAACCAATCTTGTGTTTACTTGTGGCAGGTTAGTTAGAAAGTGTTTGCTTTAATTAGTATTAAATCAGGTTTACCCAAAAAAGTTGGTTCCGCCTTCTTTAGAAGCACCTTTCGACTTAGAGCTTCCGCCTTCAATCAGGTCAAAACCCATTAAGCTGAAACCAATGCACAAGGTATCACTCAGGTGGTACCTAGTGGATTGGAGAAAGGCAGAAGGCTTGGTGTCGTAAGCATGGTATCCGATGATGTCGATACATTGTTTATTTTGAAAAGAGAAATGCCTGCATTTGTTTTATTTTAGCCTTTGAAGGAGTCGAAGCATATAATTTCGAAAGAGATTTTCTAAATTCTTTCAAAGAGGTTGCCATCAACTTATGTTTTTAAAGAGTAAGCTTTCGAATGGGTTACTTTACTTATAAAATATTGCTTTTGAAAGGAGGGATTCCTACCTAGTTAAAGCCTTGCTACCGTTCATTAGCCTTTCGAGTTTATTGAAGTCATCAATGCTTTTGAAAGGTAGTATTTGTTATAAACGTGTTTTTAAGCCACTTACTAAATGCTTTCGAAAGGGCCCAATGGTTTCGAAGGCAATGGCTTCGAAAGGGGTTTCGACGCTATCATTCAGTGTTTTGTTTAAATGGTTTGAATCTTTCAAAAGAGATGGTGCCGACGCCATCATGTTTTCCCCAATATTTTTATATGAAAAATTTTGATTTCGAAAGAAATACTTTTATTTATAGTCATTTTGACCCAAATAATATTTTAAGTATAAACCCAATGGTTTCAAAGGGGGACTTTTAATGGTTTTGGAAGGGTCACTTCCAGTGTTTTAGAAAGGGGTACTTTCAATGGTTTTGTAGCTAAGCTTATAAGTGTTATTAAATAATACTCCAATATTTTTAAAAAGTTTTGAAAGTGAAGTTTTAAAGTGTTTTGAAAGGCAAAGGCCTAATGTTTTGAAAGAATTTATATGGTTTCGAAGGAAGTTATCCAGTGAAGTCGAAAGCAAGTTTTGAAGGTTTTGACCACCATAGTTTTCAAAGCAAATAACCCAATCTCATTTTAAAATAAAACCATGAAATACTTAAATAATGTGTTTTGAAAAGGATTTTTGAAGAAGTTTTCTTTGATTAAAAGGTTAAAAGGTTTAACCAAGTTATTGTATGTGCTTCTTCATACACACACACACACACACACACACACACACACACACACACATATATATATATATTCATGTTGTAATGGACCCATAACTAAATTTTTTGGAAGGGTAGCAGCTAGGTTAACCTAGCAGTGAATATAAGTTAAGTTAACTCCTAAATGAGTAGAATTGCATCTAGGTGGTTAGGAAGACAAGAACGTATGATGCTAATACATTAAAGGAAAAGAAATTGGCAGGGGCTAATAGGTTTAGGAATTGAGATGTTAGTTTTGATGACAACAACCTTTTTAACTTATCTTATTATAAAATATATACTAACACTATTGTCTTGATAGATATGTATATGCAGGGGATATATATATATATATATATATATATATATATATATATATATATATATATGCAGGTATTGATTACAGAAGACTAATCAGACTCAAGACTCAAGATTCAGAATGGAGATATCAAGATTGAAGACTCTAGAGTATCAAGATCAAGATTTCAAGATAAGTGTCTAGTTTTTGTTAAAACTTCATAATAGCACGGAAATCTTCATTCCATATTTCATTTGGGATGGAACCCATTTCTACCTTCTTAGTGTCTTATAAACCCACGACAATTAGCTTACAAACCTATGATAAGTGGCTTACAAACCCACGAACATACTGGTCTTGTACAAGTTCTCGAGTCCTGATGTGATGAGATATTCTGCAGGAAGAAGCTTGCAAAACTGCTTCAAAATGGTTTTTCAAAATGATTTTCAAAACTGCTTTTCAAAATATTTTAGCCTCAAAATTTATATTTTCAAACAATTTTCAAAAAGATGTTTTAGCCTTAAAATATTATTTGCTTTTGTTTTTAAATAAACTCTTGTTTTAAAATTTGTTTTTTTAAAACTATCTTCTAATTTTTAAATATTCTTTATAATATATATATTTGAGGTTTAAAATCAAATTTATATATACATTCAAAAAATATAATTTTCTACTCTTATATATTTTAAAATATAGGAAAATTAGTTTATTTTACCATAGAATCATTTCATATTGTTTTCCTTTCAATACCATTTTCAAAACAAATTTTACATTATTTTTAATTAAGGGATGTCGACATCATGGGATACCCGATGTCAACATGGTGGCCGTTAAATTCAAAAGTTTCAATTTTCAAAAGAAGTGTCTATTCGTTTATATCCTTCATGAATGGTTATGACATTGGTGGTCTATAAATAGCCTTCACAAACGAATTTTTTAACTATCTATTTTCTTAATTTCTTCACTCCTTCTCCACAAATCCATATTCTAAAATTTTCAAATTTTCAAGATCATGCTGAAATTCTTCCGAATTATCAAGTGAATCAAATTAGAATCTCATTCTTGTTTGATTCTCTGTCCTCTCTCGAAGATCAAAGTGCTATTCAGAGTTATAGGATCAATTTGTAGTCAAAAATTTTTCGAGTCTCTCTATAAGGTATGGTTGTGCCTGGAAATCAGTTAGGTGATCTAGTGTCTTGTAAATCAAGAGAGTTTATTCTAGACTCGAGAGACAGGAGGGTACCCCAAGGCCTTTAGAAATTGAGGATTGAAATCTCGACATTGGTATAATAAAAATCTATATAAGGTGTTTGCCTTGGTACAGGACTAGATGTAGGGTAACTCTGAACCAGTATAAAATTCAGTGTGTTCTTTCCTTTTACTGCTTTTTGTTTACTTTTGGCATTTGTGTTTAATTTTGTAGTTGTTCTGTGATTAAGTTCTGCATTTGTTTATATCATAATTTTTAAATTAGTTTATAGAAGTCTTAGAATCCATTAAACACTATTCACCCTCCCTCTAGTGCTAAATTAGCCTTAAGATCCTTAATCCACACTCCCCTTCAATAGGTTCTCAATAAGCCTATCAAAACTGTGTATATGAAAAGATATTGGTAGATCCAATAGAATCATAGTTAGCCTATGAAAACTATGTATAAATGAAGATGTCAGAAATACTAGTTCGTAGGGAGCCCGTGAAACTGTGATTTGATACTGGCAAGGGCCAGTAGGTTTGTAGTTAGCCTATGAAAACTATATCTAGATTAAGATATTGATAGATATCAATAAGTTCCTAGTCATCCATGAAACCTAGGATAAGAAGTAAGGATATTGTAGTCACCAGTAGGATCCTAGTCAACCTATGAAAACTAGGATAATAGTAAAGATACTAGAGTTACCAATAGGTTCATAGTGACCCCATGAAACCTATGTAATTGGAAAGGAAGTCCTTATATATTTTACTGTTTATTAGTTAGCCCATTAAAACTAATAGGTTAATAGTAATCCTAGAAACTATATTAGAGACAGATATTTAGAATGAATGGGGATGGGTGATCCAAAGTCGATTCATTTGTTTTGCATATCATCATATCATAATATTTTGAATTGTTTTAACCATTGTAGGTGCAAGAGCATAGTATACAGTTTTATAAAGGTTTTAGGATACTAGAAAGGAGAAAACCTGTTCCACTAAGTGGCATGGTCTCACTAGATATGTGACGACCCTACTTTCTACTCCCAGAAAGACGCATCATCAATTAAGAAAGAAAGGGATAGAAGAAGAAAAGAAAGAAGAGAAAGAAGAACAACACTGGAATCTCAACAGCGGAACGAATAAATTATATTAATAACATAAATATTTACATAATATACAACAATAATCAGAGATACACAGCATACACATCACATATACTTGACAGTTATAAACACCTTTCTAGTATTTACAACTTAATACAACACAACACAGAGAACACACAGCGGAAACTAAATATTTATAACGCAAAAGCCTCTTGCTCCATTGCTCCTCCAATATTCGTCAAAGCCAACCTGAATCCCTTGGCTACTCGTAAAAATTTAAGTACCCAAGAGTTTAAGAAAACAAAGATAAACTCCGGGTCAGACATGGGTCTAGTGTAAGTAACAGGTTAAGGTTGCTTAACTTTTAAAAACCTTTGGAAAGAAAGGTATCACGTAAGACTTCCCACACATAAACATGGAAAAGTTTTTACCTTACGCTAACCAAAACATTTGATAGGAAATCCGGTGATATTATAATAGTGTCTAAGGTTTTCAAGTAAATATGAAATAGCCGAAATTGTTACATTCATTAAATTCCAGCTACTAGCCACAAAAGTGGGTAATACAATCAAAACCGTTGGCACTTATTGGATTGTGGATTCCATACAATGGCAGGGCTACTGGGGTACCGCCCGTCACAGTATGTGGCCTAGATCGCCGTACCGAGGAGCCACCCTAACTCCCCTGCACACAAGGCCGGAACCATTCCTTACTGAACAGTCCCGAACAAGACAACCCCGCAGTTGTTTGTAACCAACTGCCCACACAGCCGAATATAAAGGGACTTCTAGACAGGGGTAAATCTCGCTCTCCAGTGGGAGCTACCCACGAAGCCTTGCTGCACCTCCCCTGTTTTAGCCATTCCCGGTTGATGAGGCTTGAGGCTACGATTACCTTTAGAGAACACATCTCTTAGAATGCTCATCGTCCATCTGACGATATTCTGAAAGCATTCAATCCATACAAGTTCGTTCCGAGTTCGAACGAAACCGAAGGCATTATCTTGTTACACTCATTTTGGAATCACCCTCAGAGTTAACGACGATAACCTTTGCACTCTGAATCTTCGTCTTCACTCGAGATTCATGACCTATCATTAATTTGGATCGATGTGGTTTTCGGATGTCCAAATATGGAAACCCGATCCCGGTCTCATCGAAATCCAAAACGTGTCTTTTAGGTCCAAGTTGTTTTAAAGTTTAAAACAATTCGATTCAATATTATCTATATACACACAGATAGATAATACACAACATCACAATAGATAATAAATATTATCATCACATCAGATAATCCATATTATCGTTCCAAACAGATAATTCATATCATCAACTCAATGCAACCATAGCATCCAAATTACACAACATCACTTATCTCATAACTGAGATCTCAACCATTCAGGGTAATCAGTATCAATCAACATTCATAAGCAATGACTTATTAACATCATTCTACAATTAATTTAAAATGAATTAAATTAATTACTTCTTCCTTAATTAATTCAAAATAAATTAAATTAATTACTCATCCATATAAATCTTGCTTACATATCCCTTAATTAATTATAAATCAATTAATTAATTACCCTCAAATAAATTACCCTAATTAATCATCTTGATTAATTATCTTTTAATTACATTCAAGTAATTAACCTCCAATTAATTTCACAAATTAATTATTCCAAACCAAATTCAGCAATTAACCTGTAATTAATTAATTATAATTAATTATATTAATCCTTAATTAATTACATTAATTAATTCCTTCATTGATTTATTGTTCTTAATTAATCCATCCTTAATTACATCATTAATTATATTAATTAATGATCATAAATTATTATTAATAATTACCCTATTACATTAATTATCAATTATCCATATTGATTAATCACTCTTGGTTAATCACATTAAGTAATTAATTAAATTAATTACATCTCTTTATTATCTTCAAATAACTCAATTATCAAACCTAAATTAATTACCCTAAGTAATTAATTATTAATTACTTTCTTTAAGTAATTATTCTGCATATTAATTACATATTAACAACACAAAGTAATTAGTTTTCCAAAACTCCTCCATTATCCAAGTATCCTTCAATTAAATTACATCAAGTAATTTATCTTCTTAATTACTTCACTAAGTAATTATTCATTTTTAATTACATTGGTAATTGTTCTCAAATCAACCAGTGATTAATTTAAATTAATTAAACTTAATTAATTAACTTAATTAATCCAAATAAACTCAATTAATTACAATTAGTAATTAATTTCTTAATTACTTTCATTTAGTAATTATATTTAAACAATTCAAATGATTATTTTAAATTAATTAATCCAATTAATCATTAAAATTAATTACATTAATTAATTATAAAATAATACTAAGTTAATGACCTTCATTAACCAATAAAAATTTTTTAATTACTTTTCTGAATAATTAACTGAATTAATCAATATTAATCCTTAATTTATTTATAAAACTTATTAATTAATCTTTAATATTAAATTAATCATGTGATAATCAAAAACATAATTAATTATTAATTACTTGATTAATACATTCAAATCATCAATTAAATTAAATCAAACCTTATTTAATTAATTGATTTCTTAATTATAATTTAATCAAGTTTAATTAACTTACTTAATCCTTTAATTAATTAAATAAAACCCTTAATTATTTAATTAATTAACCCAATTTATTAATTAATTAAATTAATTAATTACAAAACTTAATTACCTAAATCAATTAATGGATTATAAATATCTAAGTTCAAATCAACTTAATGAAAATCATTAATCTCATTAATGATTTAAGTAATTTAAAAATAATGTGGTTTTAAATTTTCTCTAAATTCCATTTTAATATTAAAATTTAAAATAAAATCCATTTTTAACTTAAACAAGGTTTAAGTATTTAAAAACTCTTTAGTTTTCATTTTAAAGAATCACTTATCTTCTAAAGTAATTTTTAGATGCATAGTTTTTAATCCATAATCAATTTAAATAAATTTAAAATATATTTTAGATATTCAAGTGATTTTTGAAACATTTAAATTCAAAGTCTTACTTCTCTTCAAAACAAGAATTCAAATTATGTTTTAGATTCAGATTCAAAAATTTAAATTTAAAATCCTGTTTTTAAATTTCATTTCAGATTTTAAAAAACACATGTTATAAATACTAAAATATTCAAACTTGATTATAACATTAGAATTTACCACTTATTTCCTTTTCAAATCCTAAAATTTAAATTCAAATTTAAATTCAGGTTTACCATTCAGATTTTAAACTTAAATTTAAAATCATTTTTTAAATCTCGTTTTTTTTCAGATTTATAAAACACTTTATATAAAAACTGTACAGATTTAAGTTGTTTAACTATTTCATCTTTTATAAAATTATCTATTTCCAAAATCCAAAATTCAAATTCATTTGAATTCATATTTAAACTTGCTTCAAATTTAAGTTTAAACCTGCTTTGCTTCTTTTTAAATTTAGTTTTAAAATTTTTAAAAACCTGAAATAGTCAGGTTACAGAAACAAAACCTGTAAACTGAAATGTACTCGAGCACATACCAATTTTGCTTCGAGTCATCAATCACCAGTCTTCGGGTAAAACTTCAAGTGACCCGAGCATTGACTCGAGAACAAACTGCTTCTTCCCAAAATAAACAAACACCCAACTCACCAGAAAATAGAAGTGCACGGTGCACGTGCACCATGACGCTGATCAGCCCCGGCATCTCACCCAACCTCCATCTCACCGGCAACCACCCCCTCTCCAACCTACGACCACCAGATCGTCTTCATTCACCTGAAATAAAAATCCAGTCCCCACTCCAAACCTGGAAACACAGACTCCACTCAAAACCCATACCTGAAACATCACCTCGTTCTCCCATTGCCGATCACCAGAACGTCAACGTCTCTAGCCATATCCTCTTCCACAACCCCTCATCCAATTCCCAAACTCTGGTGGAGCTCGATCCATCGGAGGCGATGAATGACCCCTTTAAAAACCCAACCCAAAAACTAGGGCTACAGGCGAAATCAACCTCCTGCCGCCACCACGACGCCTTAAACCAGCACTTGACATTTTTGCCAAGATACCAGATCCCTCTACTTCCTCCATTATGAACCCTGACCATCCAAATCACCTCGTTCACCAGAAAACACCCCAAACTCCATTTCCAAATAAGTTTGAACTGCTCCCAAAATTCCAAACTAAAAATTGTATTTTCTGATTTAAAAATCTTGTTTTCTTGAATGGTTTCAGATCACAATCTAAATTCAATAAATTAAGGAATTTATGTTTTTAAACAAATTCATGTTTCCTGATCCTTTTTGTTTCCAAAGCAGGTTTGATTTTATTTTAACTTAATTAAAATTTCAAACTTAATTTAGGATCACATAAACAAATTTGTTTGTAACTTAATTACTAACACTAATTGGAATCAAGTGATCAGGAATTAAATAATAAAAACTTGGATCCTGGGACAGAATGATTGTAGTATTATAGTAACATGCACACATTCATCAAATTTTCACAAACAATCAAATTTTTTCTACAGATAATTAGACAACCAAAGTTAACTTAATTAAATTTCAAAAGGTTACTCACTTGATCTTAATAGAGGCAGCCTTCTTATATTTTTTCTGAAAAGCTTTGAATCCTGTCTTTGATTTAATGTTGCAGGTTCTATGATTCTTAAATTCTTGATAAAGATGCAGACTTGAGATTGCTTGCATTTTAAACTCTAACCAAATTAAATGCATGCAGGCTTTTTTCAAAGTTGATTCCAGATTTTGAAAGTTCTGATGATCTCCAGATGAAATGCAGTTGATCTTCAGGTTGTAGAAAAATGCAGACTTGATTTTTTTGCAGAAATTTGAAATTGCATGTTCTGGAATTCTTGTTACAGGATTGGTTTGCATTTCATAAATTTGAGGAGATGAATTAGATATGGTTTTGAGGGAATTTTCAGATTTTTTTTTCTTTGTTTTCAACTAGCTTTTGATTTTTTTAAAAGAGAATGAGGGAAATGAAAATGGTTAAAGGGCTGAAATAAAATTAAATAAAATAAAGAAAAGATTAAATACAAATGACACTTGTCATGTTATTGAATTTGTTAGCTAACACTTGTATTTAAATTACTTAATAAGTTACACTTGTCTTTTATATAATTTAGTTATATTTTAAATGTTTATAAAGAGTTTTCTTAATTTATTTTATACTCATGTAATATATATATATATATGAATTTCCTTTTAAAAGTAAATGTAAATTAAAAAAATTATAAATTAAAACTCATACAAATATTTTAGTGAATATATTAATTTGAATTCATAGTAAAATTCCAAATTCAAATTGATCCCTTAAATTCCAAATTAAAATCAATTTATTCATTTAAAATGATAAATTTTATTTCCTTATTTTAATTCTTTTTATATTTATGGGAATATAATACATTTATTATTATGGCTTGAAAATAACAATTTAACAAATTTTAAATGATTTATAAAAAGATTATAAATCACTTTTATTATCAAATGAATTTAAACCATATGCTATTTTATATTTTAAACTTATATAAAATATTTTCAAATCACATTTATCAATAATATTTAAAAAAAGAAATAAACTTTTTATTTAAACAAAAATTAAGCTAAGATAAAACTTTAAACAATTTAACATTTATTTTAAATATTACAAACCATAAATTATTAATTTAAATAACTTTGAGAAACTTAAAATTAATTTAAAACATAATTTTCTAATTACTAAATATATTATTAGAATTTAAAAACAAAACTTTATTTATTAATTATATTCCAAAACAAAGATTATCTATAATATATATACATTATAATTAAAAACATTTATTTTAACCTTTTAAAAGATAAATCACAAATTAAATATTTATTCAGATTATTAAATCAAATCATATTATTATTAATCAATATTGTCAATATCAATTTAATTTTATATAAAGATTATTAAATTGATATTATCAAAATTTTCGGGATATCACAAGATATCTAAATGATTTGAGATGGTAGATTATTATTCATACCAGGCTTAATGTCTGACTCGAAGTTTATGTTTCCTCTCTTAAAATATGGGTACTCAATTGATTTTGAGTAGTTTGAGAGCTGAGATTTTCAGGCACCTCACTCGACAATAAATTTTCCGAAACGTGCAGGGGTCATGATAAGTTTCTAGAGTTCTCTTTTATTTTGATTCTGCTGTGTTGTTTGTAATGGAAAAGTTGTTAAATTGCATGTATATACTCTGATCATCCAAGGGTGCATCATCATAAGTCGCTCTTGGTGTATATTGTAATAAATATATTTTCTTCGAACTTGATTAACGATTGTAGGTTTATGTAATGAATTAGAAATGTTTTGAAATGGAATGTGACCTTGTCTGATGTTTTAATTTTTTTCCATATACATGTATTTCTGTGTATCAATGAATCTAACATCGCCATATTTGGTCTATAAGGACTAATAACTATGAATGACTGCAGCATCCATAGTCGTTAGTTTTAGGCCTCCAAGTAGGGGATGTCACAAGTTGGTATTGGAGCATAGGTTTATGAAACTTTAAAAGAAAGTTAAACCTAAAAGCTCTTTCAAACATAATCCAATGAATCAAAAATATGGTTAGCGTTGGGATAACTCTATAATAACGTACTTGTATTTGATTTATAGTTATATATATATAAGTACGTACTCCCCTCTCTTTTAGACCGTTCTTCTATATCTTACTAAGGCTCGTATGTAAACTTACAATAAAGAGGACATGGAAACGAAAGAGGAGATCTCGATGGAGGAAGCACCATAACTAATGGAAATGTTCGACCTCATACTACGAGGAACCAAGGTCGACAGGCTAAATCAAAATGCTGAAGCCAATGTGGGTGCTGCAAATCTACAAGAAGATACGAGGGTTATGGATCAGTTCTTCATCAATATAATACAAGTAGGAGCTGCTGCTGGAGTTCTTGGAAATGTTGGAGGAGCTAATCATCTGGTTCCAGTTGGGAGTAACTATGCTAAGTTGAGCAGAGATTACACCAGCCTTGGTGGGAAGCCATTTATGGGAACGGAGGATACTATTGAGGTAGAGAACTGGTTGTTGCATGGTGAGCATTCTTTGCTGATCTTGGTTTAGATGATGAGTAGAAGAGAAGGTTGGCCTCTAGATAGTTGTAGAGGTCAGCACTTCATTGGTGGAACAGTGTTACTGCCAGAGTTTCGAAGGAAGAGTTGATATGGGCTGAATTCAGAAGGAGACTTGAACAGAGGTTTCTATCTGAGGTTGCTAAGTCAGCATTGGAGAAAGCTTATGGATCAATTCAAGGAATGATATTGGTTATCAAGTATGCCACTAGGCTTGATGAACTATCTCGATATGGGTATGTATTGTTGACACTGATATCAGATGGAACAAACTCGGGGTTTGAGATCTGAACTTGCTAGGGAAATCATTGCATATATTCGTGATCTTTGCAACGTGGTTGTGGAGATGACAATTTTCCATGAAAAGATGAATGCGGTTTTTGCTACAGAGAAGCCCGTTGAAACCCAGGGTTCTCAAGGAAAGAAGAGAACGTTCTTTAAGAAGAAGGGAGCCTAGAAGGGAGATGCTGCCAAGAAGGCAAAGGCTGAGTTAGTTTGCTATAAGTGTGACAAGAAGGGCCATTACGCAAATAAGTGCCAGTTAGGAAAGGGAAACAAGGCTGCAGATAAAAAAAATATGAAATGCTTCAACTGTGATCAAGTTGGGCACTATAAAAACAAGTTTCCAGAGCTAATCAGGGTGGACAGGGGAAGGTTTTTGCTTTTGGATCATCTGCTAAGCCAACGGCAGCAGATAAAGGGAAGACTATGATGGAATGTACATTTTTTAATTCAAAGTATACTAGTTAGGATACAATTTGATAATGGTGCATCACATTCATTTATATCTCAACGTTTGCTTGATAGGTTATGCTTAAAACCTACATACCTTGTTACTTCCATACGGGTTGTGAATCCAACAGGTGGGTATGCAGCTCTGGGGATGAGATGTTACCAGTTAGAACATGATTTGTTAGGTTATATGTTTACATGCAGTCTATATGTTTTCAGTTTCGTAGATTTCAAAATTATTTTGGGTATGGATTGGTTAAGGAGGTATGAGGCCAGGATATTTTGCCTGGATCGGGAGATATCACTAAGACACCCAGATGGTCATAATCGAATTGTCTACTTAGTGGAGAATTCTGACCAGGGTAGTTGTGTTTGTTAAGTGCAATGGAAGTAGGGGAAGATATCAGTCAAGTTCGAGTAGTAATAGAGTTTGTAGATGTTTTTGAACCAGTCACGGAACTACCACCGAAATGAGCTGTTGAGTTTCTATAATACCGCAGTATTTCAAGGGAAAAATAATTAAAAAGGAACCAAAATAGAAGAAGTTATTATTAATAGAAATTTTAAAGGAAACGTGTAAATTAAAGTATCTCATGTTAATTAATAAATTTTGACAACTGTGAAAAAGGAAATTTTGCAAATATTAGAATTTGGCCACGAAACTTATACCATTGTGTTCATGGAAATTTTCTAATTAATTCTCATATATAATATTTTCCAAATGGAGTTCAAACGAAGAAGTAATAACCGTTTGAAGTTTTGGCATCAGAAACAATTACACTTATGAAGTTTGTAACTTACATTAATTATGATTATTGATGTGTGTTAAATTACATATGTACACAATCAGCAATAGATCGGTAGAATTTATTAAAAAAGGAAACATATTATATACACAAAGTTTGGAATTATTTCAATAGCTTATGCGTTTATAGGCACATTTAAACGTTTGAATTTGATTAATGAAATTAATTGGAAGATACTGTATTAATACACACACATATGTATGAGGAGAGAAATGGTAAAAATATTTATTGACAATAAATGAACATTATTAGTAATTAATGTACATTACAATTGTAATTAACATGCGTTAAAACATTTACTAATGCGCGTTAATTGGAAATTAACAAGATTGTAAAAATGTAAGACGAGGAAACTAAACTTATTTTCGAAATATATATTCTTGAAATTTAAATCTATAATGTTTATAAACGGAAGATATAGAAAGGAGCATAAAATATCAAAAAATAAATGTTTTGATGGACAAGAATCAATGTGGAATGATTAAAATTAGTAAGCAATCAATTAAGAAAATTAACTATGAATGAATAATATTAACCAAGAGATTGATTAGTTTAAATTGTATATGTATGTATACAGATATCCTAATTAATTGTATATATTCAAAAGTGTAAATAAATGTGTAGCATACCCAATTTATGAATAGATAAGGATTGGGAATAAATTGATTGGTTGAATTAATGACATAATTGACATTAATGAGATCGTATGATAAAGGAAATTATTATGGATGTAAATTTGGCAATTTAAGATGATTGATTGCTAACAAATGCAAATATTTAATATAAAGATCCAATGAGATTTATAAAATGGAAAACAATTTGTGAAGTCAATTAAGAGGGAGAGTATAATCTCTTAAAAGTGTTATATATAAACACAAACAACAAAAATGAAAATTTTGCAATGCAACCAATTAATTGGAATAATTAGTGAACGCTGATTTATTTTCTAATGTGGCGGTTTCCTATTGGACTGAGTGATTTGGTTTTCGATTTTCTAAGGTTCTGTTGGTCCAATGACGTGTATGAGCCAGAGTGGATAACCATGAGGTGTTCGGATGAACATGATTTAACCTAGGAAAATCTTATGGATTATATGCACTCACACTATCTATAAATAAACCATCTAACCTAAAACCTAATTTTCTATTCAGCCATCGCCAAGTCAACAGAAAAATTAGTGTGTATTCTTCTTCCTCCTTTTCTTCACTAAATAAATAATTCTCTTTCGAAGCAAACTAAAAGTATATAAAAAGGTTATTTGAGGAATTCTAAGGAAATTAAAACGAGGAAGCTATGAAGATGAAAAGCTTTTGAATTTTATACAAGCTCAAGTGCCAGGTGAGTGAGAATTAATATGAACAGAAAAATAAAGTAGTTTAATTTTAGTTCTTTTCTGGCATGATAATATGAATTAATTTATGTTAATAATTGAGGATACAAATTATTGTAACTTCTTTTTCTACCTCTTCTCAATTCTAATTCATGTTTGGTTTAAAATATAGAACGTACAAATTGCTTATTCACGTTCTAATTCATGTGTAGTTTAAAATATAGAACGTATAAATTGCTTATTCACGTCTATGGCGTGCATGAGATTGGTTTAATTAAATTGAATTAGAATTGTTATTCAATTTTTAATGGAATAACTGGTTAGTTGGGTAAATTCAGAATATGTTGAATAAAATTGGAAATTTGGTTGGTATAATTACGTAATTCTGAATATGGTTAAGGAACAAAATTAGGAATTTTAATTGGTTTATGTGTTTATTCCATACGTGGCCTTAAGGTAAAAAGTGGAATTTTGTGTTATTAAATGGTTTGTGATTATCGGACAAACACTTTTTATAGATTAAATCTGTAAAAGGAGAACGTAAATTAGGGGGGAAATGTAAATTAAATGGACCCTAAAGGCTAGTGTAAATCTATAACAAAATGGTATAAAAATTACAAACAAACCATATGGACTGAATGGACGTGAAATTTAAACACCATTTATGTAAGAAAAACAGAAATTGTAAAATAATCAAATCAGATGAAAAAATGGCCTAAGCGGATTAATGGAAATAAACAATATGTAAAGTGTAACGGTAGAATTAATTAATCTGGACCTTGTAAAGGTCTAGATAGGTATTTCATGCGGTTAAGACCAAAATATAGTTTTGGTTGTACGTCCTAGGAGCGGACAAGTAGGTTCGCAAGGATGTTTGTTACCTTTTGTAGGTTGCTAGTACATAGGATAAATAGCATCCGCAATTGTAGGCTTCTTCAGGAAGATCGACGCGGATGGAAGAGGACAAGGGTGCTTCGACATAGGCTTTATTAGGCGGATCATTGAAGGATTTTACGCAGCTGACCAAGCTGCGGGGACTGTTTCAGAGAACTGACACTTTGGATATGGGCAAGTCCATGTTGGTGACGGAGGAGATAGGATGATATGAGTCTAGTTTTGCGGAGCCCGAGAACAACTTCAAGGTCCTGCGAGGTTGTTTGAGTCGGCATCGGTTAGACGTAAGAGGCATTTAATCACAATGCATGAGTAAAGAGCATGACTTTCACGCTGTAACACATGGATAGATGAGGACAACAGATTTGATAGGCCGATTTATGTTTAGTACTACTGCATGGTTAACTTTCCTAGAGTAACCGTGGACTTTTACTTCTTAGGAATTATATCTAAGAAGGATTCACTGCATTATATTATTCATCCTCTGCGAAATTCTGGAAAGACATGGAATTAAATTATTTATTCTTCCTACTTCATTTTATTACTCATTCACCAGACTTTATGTCTGATCCATTCCTATTTTTTCTATTTTCCCTAAATCACAGGAGGGTGGTTTAGCAACTATTGGGATTAAGTAAAAAGGCAAGTTTCACTTCTAATTTCAACACTGTTTGGGAAAGTATCCTAATCATGGTTAGTAACCATATATTGAATACTTTATCATTATTCCGCTGTGAGATTTCATAAACATTACTCTGACATGCCTTTGTTATTTGGGGGATACCAAACTAGCAATTCATGCTTTAGTGGACTGGAATGTTCAATTCATCTAAATTTAAGCCTACTAGGGTATGGGTTGTTACATTTGGTATCAGAGCTTAGGTTAGTAGATCCTAAAAATTAGGAAGTATGAGCGAATATATTTGCAAAAAAATACTAAAATCTTATTAATTTCAACTATAGATTAGTAACATATGAAAAGTCCATGGAAAGAAAGGAAATTTGTACATGAGTTATAATTAGGTCGTAGTAGCCTAAGGATGTTGAGTTTCCATTTTTATTTCAATTAGAAAATGTACAGTAGGTTCATTTATTGGAAAAGAATTATAATCCATATGTTATGCAAGTAGGAAAATTCCTTGGAGAAAAAGACATTTAGGTGGGGGGAAAAGGATTTTCAAGAGTAGGAATAGGACATTCCTAAGGAAGTAAGTATAGGTCTACTTTAAGTTTAACCCATTAAAAAGGAAATTTTTTAGATTAAAAAGTTGAAATATATTAGAAAAAGTAAATATTGCGTTCTGGAAAAGCGGTATGGTATTTGTATGATAAAGATTTTTATTTAAAGAAAGATTCTTTTTGTAAGATTATACAGCATAAGTAGCTAGCTAGTAACTTGATAAAACAAAAAAAATTTAAGTTTATGTTAATTGGAAGCCAAAAATTTTAGTAAAGGAAATTTTGTAAAACCCAATTCTTAAGAAAGGGATAAAAAAGAGCAATATAGCTTGGAAATAAATTTTACACGAAAATTATTTTTATGGGTGAACAAAATAAATGGTAGAAATTGGGAATAGAGTACATGATTTAAAAAGTGAGAAGTAGAACTTGAAATTCAATTAATTAAGTGCATTAATATTATAGATAGGTAGGGATTTGACATACTTTAATTTATTGGAATGAAAGTGATACAATTTTCTATGAATCAACCAAGTTATAAATAAACATGTTTTGTTGAAATTACAAGGAATATGTGGGGAAAAATCCTTGTAATTTCACATAAATATAAATCCTCCTTTAAAGAATTCACAGAATATTTTTAATGGTTTCTGTAGTAGTTCCAATATATTAATGTATAAAATCTTTAATTATAATTAAAAGTGTAGTAATTGGAATAAATGTTAGTAAGTGTAGTAGGAAAAAGTCAAGGAACTCTTGAGAGATTTTTTATTCTTATCTACTCCAGTTTTTGTAATATAAAAATTATGAAAGAACATTTTGGAAACAAATAAGCTATGTCTTTGGAATAATGGTTTGGTTAAATAAGAAAGTTTTAAAAAAGAAAAACTCTATGAAAAAGTTGAATCAAAGATTCCAATTTTTATACATTTATAAAGGTCTTTAAAAGGAAAAGCAGGTTAAATTCTAAACATAGAATTATTGGTATTCCCATATAAGTTTAGGGGATTATTTAAATTCAAACAACGTAAGAGTGTAAGGTAAAGCCATCAAATATTTATCAATTTAATAAGAAATTATAGGCAACACTTTTAAAGGCAAGAATTTTGGAATTTCCAATAATTTTGAAGCTTCAATTTTTGTAAGGAATAAATAAATGCCAACCCAAGTTTTAAAATATGGAGTAGATAAGAAATGGAGCGCGTTAAGGATTCTCTAGGATCACGACAAATATTGAGAGAACGTACTTGAAAAAAATTGGTTTTTCAAGGAGTCTTTCGAAAAGTTTTCAAAATCGAGTTTTGAAAGTACATGCTTATATATATATATATATGTGTGTGTGTGTATAGATAAAAGTTTTGTTAAGGGTAGTTTTTAAAGGTTTTATCTATAAATGTCAGAATTCCTGTTATTCGTGCCTACCATATATATAGGAAAGTGAATGAGAACAAGTTTTAGGAGATAGGATGGACCTTCCCACGTTATTCTTGTAGAGATGCCAACGGTTGTTTCATATATAAGTTAGTAGTAGCAGAGGAATTATGGGCATAAAAGTAATTCAAGGAGATTAGCCTAGTACGATCTTTAAGAGATGGATAGGTTGGAAATAAATATAAGGAAAAGGCTTTGTGACCATGAGGAAACTTGTGCATTTTTAGTATTGATGCATAAAAGTAGGCTTAAGCTATTAGGTTTCCTATTATCTACTCCAATTTAAATGGTAAATAAGTTAAATGTTTTCTCAAAATAGAAATAGTGGAAATCTTATATTTGAAAGATAAAGGAGAATGATATGAAATTGTCAAATAAATTTTATGGAAATTATGCAAGAAGAAATTGTTATAGTTTATTTTTCGATAACCATCGTAGAACTTTTTAAGCACATTGTTATATTCATCTTCAATGTGTATTCTGCTTTTAGTGGAAGCAGTGGGTGTCTGATATTATAGTTCAATAAAACAATCAGATAAACCACTTAAATTTCTTTAAAAAGAAAAATTGAAAGAACTTGACAAAAATAGGAGGAAAGATATATTTTTCAATAATTGTTTAGCATTTATTTTACACATTGTTGCACTTATCTCCAATGTGCATTTTACTTTTTAAATGAAAATTTTGAAAGAAAAAAAAAGAATTTAAAAGGTCTATAAAGCACTACTTCTAAACTTTTTTTTGAAATAAATAATATATGGAAATATAAGGGTAAATGCTAGTAAGTTAAAAATTTAAAAGAGAATTTAGCATTTTTAAAACTTAATAGCTTTGTGAAATTTGAAAATAGGAAGATTTTAAAATCTTAGGCAACTTACTAGTTGTATGGAAATGGTAAAAATCGGAAGTTGAACTAAACTGTAAAAGAAATGAAAAGTGGACTTTATAGTTTTAAAGACTAATTCGCTTAGAGAAATTTATGATCTTTGTTGAAAAGACGAAGTAAAAATGTTTTGATATTCACTTAGAAGGGGAAGAAATAAATTTGGAGTTAGATAAAAAGCGCCCACTAGGATAAGATTGAATGTAGAGTTTGAAAAACAAATGGAAAGGTATGAGAAAGTTATGGTGGAAGGTTTATGTTCCATTTCTGATATTTTATTACACACCTTGTTTGATTTAGGAGAATCTCATTCCTTTATCTCTAGTTCTCTTGTTGAGGGACTTCATTTAGATGTTTCCATCATTTTTGATTTGGTAGTAGCCTCAAACCCAGTTGGAGGATCGGCTTACTTGTCGATGCTTTTCCAAGGTTTGAAAATTTTGATTCTTGGAATAGAGTTTGATTGTGAGGTATTTATTCTTGGTTTCTCCAGTTTTGGTTTTGATTTCGGTATGGACTGGTTGTCGATGTATAGGGCGATCTTAGATTGTGATGGGAGGCTTGTTAGGTACGTGCAGTGGGCATACCTAAGGGGTTTCATTTGATCCGCAAGGGTGTATTATGCTTAGCTACCTTTATTCTTAGACATATCGCCCGATGATCTTAGTTCTGTTCCAGTTATTTCTTTGTACCATGATGTTTTTGAGGAGGTCATCGGCCTTCCTCCATGGAGAGAGGTTGATTTCAGGTTATATCTTGTGGATAATGCTTGGCCGGTTACTCTACCGGTTCGGGATATGGCCTTGAAGGAGAGGATTAGGATTTCATATGCATATCTTTTGTTGGTAAGTTTTCTTTTGAGCATCATATCTTTGATCTTTTCCTATTTAGGATCCTTCGACGGGTTTTTTTTAAGTGACACTTTATGTTGGTAGGGATGTTTGTGAACATGCCATTAGGGAATGTTATGTTTGATTTTTGCATGTGGTTGCAAGTGGATGCCAATGTTTGGAAATGGATGCATTGCATGCACTAGATAGATATTTATTAGGACAATCGGCCAACTAGGTATAGACACCTGCATATGCATGCCTATTATCTATTGCATTTGCACACGGTTGTGTGTGTGTGTGTGTGTGTAAATGGATGTTGCATATGGATGGTGCATTTGGGTGAATGATTGAAACATAAATATGGAATTATCAATTGTACTAGGGTAATTACATACATTTGGTTGCATGGCATAAGCATATTTGCATTACAGGAGGTCAACTGAATGACAGACTACCTTTTCGCATTAGGTAAGTTCATATGCATTTCACTTTGTATAAATCATAAATTACATTAGTTAAAAATAAGGACAATTATAGAAATGGATGATGGATACGTAGACGGATGTAGTTTTTGGATGATGGTTGTTATTTACATTCTTTCGTCTTAGGAGATTTCGAGGACGAATTCCTTTAAGGGGAAAAGAATGTAACACCCCGATATTTCAATGGAATAATAATTGAAAAGGAATTTAGATAGAAGAAGATATTATTAAAAGTAAATTTAAAGGAGACGTGTAAATTAAAGTACACCTCACTTTTTTTACACTAATTAATTAGTGGAAATATAATTAATAAACTTAAACAACTGTGAAAAATGGACATTTTGCAAATATTGGAATTTGGCTACAAAACTTATACCATTGTGTTCATGGAAATTTTTTGATTAATTTCATATATAATATTTTCCAAACGGAGTTCAAACGAAGAAGTTATGACCTATTGAAGTTTTGGCATCAGAAATAATTACATATATGAAGTTGGTAACTTACATTAACTATAATTGATTGATTAATTGCTGATGTGTGTTAAATTACATATGTACACAGTCAGCAATGAGTCGGCAGAATTTATCAAACATGGAAACATATTATATACACAATGTTTAGAATTATTTCAATAGCTTATGTGTTGATGTGCACATTTAAACGTTTGAATTTGATTAATGAAAATAATTGGAAACAAGAGTATTGTATTAATATATACACACATGTGTATAAGGAGAGAAATGGTAATAATATTTATTGACAATAAATGCACATTAGTAGTAATTAATGTACGTTACAATTGTAATTAACATGAGTTATAACCTTTCCTGATGTACGTTAATTGCAAATTAACGTACATTGTAAACATGTAAGACGAAGAAACTAATTTTTTTTATAAGTTATATATACTTGAAGTTTAAATCTTTAATGTTTATAAATAGAAGATTTAGAAAGGAGGATAAAACGTTAACAAATAAATGTTGTCACAGACAAAAATGAATGGGGAATGGCTAAAACTAGTAAGCAATCAATTAAGAAAATTAACTAAGAATGAATAAAATTAACCAAGGGATCGATTAGTTAAAATTGTATATGTATATATGCATATATATCCTTTTTAATTATATACATTCAAAAGTGTAAATAAATGTGTAACATACCCAATTGATGAGTAGATAAGAATTAGGAATAAATTAATTGGCTGAATTAACGACATAATTGACATTAATGAGAATGTATAACAAAGGAAATTATTATGGATGTAAATTTGGCAAATTAAGATGGATTGATTGCTAACAATGAATATATTTAAAATGAAGATCTAATGAGATTTATAAAATGGGAAACAATTTGTAAAGTCAATTAAGAAGGAGAGTATAATCTCTTAAAAAGTGTAATGTATACACACAAACAAAAAAATTGAAAATTTTGCAATGCAATCAATTAATGAATAATTAATGAACACTGATTTATTTTCTGACGTGGCGGTTTTCTATTAGACTGAGTGACATGGTTTTTGATGTCCTAGTGTTCTATTGGTCCTGTGACGTGTCGAGCCAGAGTGGATAACCATTAGGTATTCGGATGAACATGATTTAGCCTGGGAAAATCTAACGGATTATATGCATTCACACTATCAATAAATAAACCATCTAATCTAAATCTAATTTTTTATTCAGCTATAGCCATAAGTCTACAGAAAAATTAGTGTTTATTCTTCTTTCTCATTTTCTTCACTAAATAAATAATTCTCTTCCAAATAAAATTAAAAATATATATACAAGTCATTTGAGGAATTCTAAAGAAATTAAAAAGAGGAAGCTAGGAAGAAGAAAAGCTTTTGAAATTTATGCAAGCTCAAGTGCTAGGCGAGTGGGAATTAATACGAATAGCAAAATAAAATAGTTTAATTTTAGTTCTTTTCTGGCACGATAATATGAATTAATTTCTGTTAATAATTGAGTTTTGATGCAAATTATTGTAACTTCTTCTTCTATCACTTCTCAATTCTAATTCATGTTTGGCTTAAAATATAGAACGTGTAAATTGCTTATTCACTTTCTATGGCGTACATGAGATAGCTTTAATTAAATTGAATTAGAATTGTTATTCAATTTTTAATGGCATAATTGGTTAGTTGGGTAAATTCAGAATATGTTTTTTAAATAAAATTGGAAATTCGGTTGGTATAATTACATATTTCTGAATATGGTTATGGAATAAAATTGGGACATTTAATTGGTATTTGTGTTTATTCCATATATGGCCCTAACGTAAAAAGTGGAATTTTATGTAATTAAATGGTTTGTGGCTATTGGATAAAAATTTTGTACGGATTAAATCTCTAAAAGGAGAACGTAAATTAGAGTGGAAAAAAATGTAAATTAAATGGACCATAAAGGCTAGTGTAAATCTGTAACAAAATGGTATAAAAATTACAGACAACCCATATGGACTGAACGGACGTGAAATTGAAACACCATTTATGTAAGAAAAAGGGAAATCGTGAAATAACCAAATTGGATGTAAAAATAGCCTAAAGCGGATTAATTGAAATAAACAGTATGTAAACTATAACGGTAAAATTAGTTAATCTGGAAGTGATTTGGTAGGAAGACCTTGTAAAGGTCTAGATAGGTGTTTCATGTAGTTAAAACCAAAATATAGTTTTGGCCGTACGTACTAGGAGCAGGCAAGTAGGTTCATAAGAAGGTTTGTTACTTTTCATAGGTTGCTAGTACATAGGATAGATAGCATCCGCAATCATAGGCTTCTTCAGGCAGATCGACGCGGACGGAACAGGGCAAGTGTGCTCCGACATAGGCTTCTTTAAGCAGATCGTTGGAGGATTTTGCATAGCCGACCCAACTGCGGGTGCTCTTTTGGAGGATCGGCACTTTTCATAGGAGAAAGTCCATGTTGATGTCCGAGGAGACAGGAGGATAGGAGTCCGGTTTGGCGGAGTCCGGTTTGGCAGAGCCTGAGCACAACTTTAGGGTCCTGCAAGGTTGTTTGAGTCGACATCGGTCAGACGTAAGAAGCATTTAATCACAGCGCATTGGTGAAGAGCATGACTTTGTGCTGTAGCACGTGGATAGACAGTCACAATGCACGGGTGAGGAGCATGACTTTCATGTTGTAGAACGTGGATAGGTAAGGACAGCAAGTCTGACAGGCCGATTGACGTTTAATACTACTTCATGGTTGACTTTCCTAAAGTGACCATAGACTTTGGCTTCTTAGGAACTGTATCTAAGAAAGACCCACTGCATTATAATATTCACCGTCTGTGATATCCGAGGAAGACCTTGAATTAAACTGTTTTATTCTTTCTGCTTCATTTTCTAACCCATTCCTATTTTTCCTATTTTCCCCAAATCAGAGGAAGACAGTTTAGCAACTATTGGGATTTAGTAAATAGGAAATTTACTCCTAAGTTCAACTCCTTTAGGGAAAGTAGCCTAATCCTGGTTAGTAACCATATGTTGAATGCTTTGTCATTATTCCACTGTGAGATTTTATAAACATTACATTGATTTTCCTTCGTTATTTGGAGGATATCAAACCAGCAAGCATGCTTTAGTGGACTAGGATTTTCGGTTCATCGAAAATTTAAGCCTACTGGGGTTCTTTTTTATTACAATTTCAGATAAATCTTGTGCCAAGAGCTGAACCTGTAAGTGGACCACCTAGCAGGATGGCACCGACGAAGGTGAAGGAATTGAACGAGCTAGTGGATCTAGAAGGAAGGAATTTTATTAGATCAAGTAATTCGCCTTAGGGAGCAACCATCATATTTGTGAAGAAACCAGATCGGTCGTTAAGGGTATGTATTGACTATCGTAAGTTGAATGAGAGGTCGATAAAGAATAAGTATCATTTGTCGACAATTGATGATCTATTTGATCAGTTGAGTGAAGCCAGAGTGTTTTTCCAGTTGGATTTGGTGATAGGCTTCCATCAGTTAAGAGTGGTAGACGGTAGCATTCCTTTGATAGATTTCAGACTAGATATGGTTCGTATGAGTGGTTAGTAATGCCATTCGGATTAGCGAATGCACCTACTTTTTTGTGGATTTGATGAACCTTGTCTTCCAAGAGTATTTGGATAGATTTATGTTAGTGTTTATAGATGACATTTTAGTATACTCTAAATATGAAAGATAGCATGAAGATCATCTTAGAGTTCTGGTTGGGATGTTGAGGCAGAATCAGCTAAAAATGAAGTTTTCCAAGTGTCATTTTTGAAAGAAAGAGGTTATGCTTCTTGGCCACGTAGATAAAGGATTGTCGGTCGATACAGATAAGAACGAAGCTGTCACTAATTGGAAGAGACCAGAGATGGTGACTAAGATTAGAAGTTTTCTTGAACTTGCTGTCTATTACCGGAGAATCATAAAGGATATCTTGTGGATAGCAGTGCCATTGACTAAGCTTACCAAGAAGGAGGTGAAGTTCGTTTGGTTCGACAAATTTAAGGAAGCGTTGCTTAAAGCATTTATTGACTAATGCACCAGTGTTAGTAGTTCTAGATGGAAACCAAGGGTTCATGATGTATATGATGCATGTGGAACTGGATTGGAAGCTGTGTTTGTGAAGAACGGTAAAGTAATTGCCTACGCATCACGACAGCTTAGACTCCTGAAGTGAGATATCCTACTTATGATTTGGAGTTCATTGCGGTGATCTTCGCATTGAAGATTTAAAGGCATTATCTCTTAGGAGAGAGATTTGAGCTATACATAGGTCATAAGTCTTTAAGATACTTATTCTCTTAGAGGGAGTTGAATATGAGACAACAGAGGTGGTTGGATTTTTTGGTTGCTTATGATTTTGGTATAGATTATACATCAGGGAAATGTAATAAAGTAGCATATGCTCTTAGCAGAATGCACTAGAATATAGTGTTGGCTATGTTAGCATAATGGAAGGATCTTGAAGCTTTAGTCGGTTGTATTATGCAATTAAGATCGACTACTAATTCTAATTGGATTACTGCCATGTTATCTTGATTAGAAGTTCGACTAGTATTGTTTGAAAGAATTACTTCAAAGCAGAAGGAGGATCCATTATTAACCGAGAATATAAGAAGGCTTGAGGTTGGAACTGAGATCGATGATTTGAAAGATTTTTTCCTGACTAGAGAGGATGGTTGAGAAAGATGGGACGATTATGTGTTCTACATGTTGAGAACTTGAGGAATGAAGTTCTTGAGGGATGTCATCGATCCAAATTTACAATTCATCATAGAGGGACCAAGATGTATCAAGATATGAAGATGAGCTTCTATTCGGAAGGTATGAAGAGGGATGTTGGCTTGTGGGTTAGGCAGTGTACAAACTATCATCAAGTGAAAGTCGAACATCAAAAGCCCAGTGGTTGCTTCAGCCTCTAGAGATTCCAATTTTGGAATGGGGTTAGATATCCATGGATTTTATTGATGGGTTGCAAGCATCAAACAAAGGAAATAAAAGTATATGGGTCATAGTGGGCAGATTGACCTAGAGTGTCAATTTCATTCCAGTAAAGTCAACCAGGATGGCATCTGTTCTGGCTAAGTTGTTCATAAAGAACATAGTTAGACTGCATGGAGTTCCTAGTAGCATAGTCAATGACAGGGATTCTTTATTCACTAGTGAGTTTTAGCAGAGTCTACAGGATGTGTTAGGCACTAAGCTCAAGATGATTATTGCATATCACACTTAGACGGATGGGCAGACAGAGAGAGTCAATAAGGTACTCAAGAATTTATCGACAGCTTATGTGTTGAACTTTAGAGGATCTTTGGAGGATCACCTACATTTGGTTGAGTTTTCCTATAATAATAGTTAACAGACTAGTATAGGAATGTTGTCTTTTGAAGCTTTGTATGGAAGGCAATGCAAATCACCTGCATGTTGGTTGGAGACTGGAGACAGTTTGGTCTTAGGTCTAGATTTGGTTAGGGAGACGTCTGAGAAGATTGAGCTGATCCGAGAAAGGATGAAGGAAGCTCAATCCAGACAGAAGAATTACGTAGATAAGAGGCGTAATGAGCTAGAGTTCTCCATTGGAGATTGGGTTTTCATTAAGGTATCACCGATGAAGGGTGTGGTATGGTTTGGAAATTTAGTGAAACTAGCACCGAGATATGTTGGTCCATTCCATATTATAGAGAGGATTGGAAAGCTCGCATACAGAGTGAAGTTGTCAAGCAGTGTAGCAGGTGTCCATAATGTTTTTCATGTGTCTTATCCTCACAAGTTTGTGCATGATCCAAAGACTACAATTCCTCCGACATGGTTGGAAGATCTAGTAGTAGAGCCTAATTCTAATTTTGTTAGACAACCAATTTAGGTTGTAGCGAGAGATGAGAAAAGACTGAGAACAAGACGGTCAAGTTGGTGAAAGTTCAATGGAGCAACAACGAGAAGGACTATACTTGCAAGACCGACGATAGGATTAAAGATACTTATGCTGGTATGCTTTGAGGGATATCTATATTAAATTTATATAGACAATTCTGGGTCAAGTAGACTAGTATGGTTGTTAGGAGTCGTTACAGATGATTGCTATGTTTAGTATTTGGTCCTTACTAAATTTCTAGGAAGAAATTCTTTAAGGATGGCAGCCTGTAACACCCCTAATTTTTGATAACATTGTTCAGGAGAATTAATTTGATAAATCAAATAGAATAATGTAAATGTTAAGTGATAAGGGTGTTGAGATTTGAATAAATATAATAAGTCCATACTCACATTAATATTTAATGGCCTTAATAATGGGTTATAAGCAAACTAATTTACACAAGGGTATATTGGGTATTTGTCGCACATAACCCTTACCACTATATATTTTCGTTCCTATCATTTTATTTCCCATTCATGTCATTTTGAAAACTCAAAACAAAACCTTAAAGAGGAGCCAGCCATTAAGAGAAGAGAAATCAAAGTAAAGCTAGGGATTCAAACTCAAAGGAAATTAATCTTAATCCAATCTCCTTATTTAATCAAGGTGAATAATAGTTCCATCTTTGTTTTGTTTTATAATCATATTTTTTTGGATTTAAGGGTAAATTCATTTTTATCATGATTTGGATGATGATATGCTTGAATTACAACTATTTGTTCTAAATAAGAGTGTTTAAATAAGATTATACGTGGTTTTAGGGCGAAACTGATTTATGTTGATGTTTAAATAGCATGGAAAAATTTAATGTTATGTAAAATATGGTTTTGGAGTTGGCTTTTAATTTTGATAATTTTCTAAGCCATGGAAAGATTATTATGAATTTTTAAAGGAAATTGTGGCTAATTAGGAATATAAATTTATTTCAGAAAATATGTTGAGAATTTGGGTCTAAAATTTTGCTATATTAGATTACATGGTTAAATTGAATTTTTGGGGATTTTTCTTAAGTGATATGTTATGCAAATTAAATTATTTTAGAAGAGGGACTACTTTGCAATATTTATTTTGCTTAATGGAGAAGCTTATTTCTTAACTTAACCATGGTTTAGATCTAAAATTAGAGGGAGATATTTTAGTAAAGAGTTTGAAAAGTTAAGGCAATCAATCTGGTGTTTACACGCGATAGGTTAGTTAGAAAGTGTTTGCTTTAATTAGTATTAAATCAGGTTAACCCAGAAAAGGTAGTTCCGCCTTCTTTAGAAGTACCTTTCGACTTAGAGCTTCCGCCTTCAATCAAGTCGAAACTCACTAAGACGAAACCAACACAAAAGTTATCACTTAGATAATACGTAGTGGACTAGAGAAAGGCGGAAGGCTTGGTGCTGAAAGCATGGCTTCCAATTGGGTCGATTCCTTTGTTTATTTTAAAAATATTAACGCCTGTATTTTTTCTATTTTAGCATTTGAAGGAGTTGAAGCATATTTTTTTCGAAAGAGATTTCTAAATGCTTTCGAAGGGGTTTCCATCAACTTATGTGTTTAAAGAGTAAGCTTTTGAATGCGTTTCTTTAATTATAAAATAATGCTTTCGAAAGGAGGTATTCTGACCTAGTCGAAGCCCTACTGCCATTCTTTAGCCTTTCAAGTGTAACGTCATCAATGCTTTTGAAAGGTAGTGTTTGTTTTAAAAATGTTTTTAAGCCACTTCCTAAATGCTTTCGAAATGGTCCAAGGGTTTCGAAGGCAATGGCTTCGAAAGGGGTTTCGATGCTATCCTTCAGTGTTTTGTTTAAATGGTTTGAAGCTTTAGAAAGGGATGGTGCTGACGCCACCATGTTTTCCCCAATATTTTAAGGTTGGTTTCGAAAGTGATACTTTCATTTATATTCACTTTGACCCAAATAATATTTTAAGTTTAAACTCAGTGGTTTCGAAAGAGGACTTTCAATGGTATCGGAAGTGTCACTTCCAATGTTTTAGGAAGGGGTACTTTCAATGGCTACTAAGCTAAGCTTTTAAGTGTTACAAAGTGATATGTTAAAATGTTCGAAAGGTTTCTAAAGAGAAGTTTTAAAGTGTTTCGAAAGGTAGGGGCCTAATGTTTTGAAAAGAGATTTATATGAGGTTATCCAGTGATGCCGAAAGCAAGCAAGGTTTTAAAGGTTTCCACAACTGTAGTTTTCAAAGCAAATAACCCAATCTCATTTTAAAAGAAAACCATGGCATAATTAAATAATGTTTTTTTGAAAAGAAGTTTCCAAAACAAGTTTTTTTCGATCAAAAGATTAAAGGGTTTAACCAAGTTATTGTATGTGCTTCTTCATATATATTCACATTGTAATGAACTCATAACTGAATTTTAGGGAAGCGCAGAATAACTAGCCAAGTTGACCCAGTAGTGCATATGAGTTAAGTTAACTCCTGAATGAGTAGAATTGCTTCCAGAAGGTCAAAAAGACAAGAATGCAGGATGATAAAACTTTAAAGGAAAGGATTTTGGCATGAGCCAATAGGTTCTTAGTAAGACCATGAAAACTGTATATAGGAAAAGATATTGGTAGGGGCCAATAGGTTCATAGTTAGCCCATGAAAACTATGTATAAACGAAGATGTCAAAATGACAATTGCGTAGTAAGCCCATGAAAACTATGGTTTGATATTGGCAGGGGTAAGTAGGCTTGTAGTTAGGCCATGAAACGATATCGGATTAACATATTTACAGATGTCAAAAGGTTCCTAGTCTGCCTATGAAAACTAGAATAAGAAGAGAGTACTTTGGAGTCACTAATAGGTTCCTAGTCAACCCATCAAAACTAAGATAGGAGTAAAGATATTGGAGTTACCAATAGGTTCATAGTGATCCCATGAAATAATGTAATCGGATAGGGAGTCCTTATATATTTTACTGATGATTAGTTAGCCCAAGAAAACTAATAGGTTAATAGTAATTCTAGAAACTATAATATAGATCGATAGTCATAATGAATGGGGATAGGCAATTCAAAGTTGATTCATTTGTTTTGCATATCATCATATCATAATATTTTGAATTTTTTAACCATTGTGGATGCAGGAGCACAGTATATGATTTTATAAAGGTTTTAGTATACTAGTGAGGGGAATATCCGTTCCGCTAAGCGACGTGGTCTCACTGGATATCTAAATGATTTGAGGTGGTAGATTATTATTCATATCGGGCTTTATGTGTAACTCGAAGTTTACATTGTCACCTTAAACTTTCGGGTACTCAATTGATTTTGAGTAGTTTGAGAGTTGAGATTTTAGGTACCTCATTAGATGAATAATGCTTCCGGAGACGTGCAAGGGGTGTGATAGAGATCTTGAGTTCTCTTATATTTTAATTCCGCTGCGTTGTTTGTAACGGAAAAGTTGTTAAATTGTTTGTCTATACTCTGATCGTTCAACGGAGCATCATCATATGTCGCTCTTAGTGTATATTGTAATAAATATATTTTATCTAAACGTGATTAACGATTATGAGGTTATGTAAAGAATTTGTAATGTTTTGAAATGGAATATGGACCTTGTTCAAGTTTTTAATTTTTTTTTCCATGTTCATATGTTTCTGTGTATTAATGTATATAACATTGTCGTATTTGGTTGCCAAGGATTAATAACTATGGATGACTATAGCATCCGTAGCCGTTAGTTTTGGGCCTCCAAGTAGGGGCACGCTACAAAAAAAATCAAGATTTCAACAAAAAAACATTTATGATTATATTTCACAAAACATGTTTTATATCCAATTACATAATCCCAATCGTTTCCCAGGTTCATATCAAATATAATTAACACAAAAATACGCCAGGAGCAACATATGAAGATGCCCCTTTGGTTGAGCAGAGCACTACATAGTCATAACAGAATTAATACAATGCAGCAGAAATAAAAAAAATAACTCCTAAACATAGCTAACATCAGCCTTCTGCTCGTCTCTGAAAGCTTTATTCGTCCACCTACTAAAGCCTTTAAATCCTCAACTCTCAACATACTCAAATGAATTTTGAGCACCCGAGAGTTTAAGGGGAAAACATAAAATTCGATTAGACATAAAACCTAGTGTGAATAATACAATGCATCTCAGTTATTTGATATTAAGTGAGACATGCCACTTAGCGAACGGTTTCCCCTCACTAATATCCTTTTAAAAACCTTTCTTTTGCAAATCTAAATCCTACAACCAAACTGGTTAAAATAATAATATCGATATCATTTAAGCGTACAAATCAGTTAATCAATGAACTGTCTATCGAAGCACTATAGTTTTTTTAGGCTAGCTACTATCCTTTCGCTGACTCGGGCCCACCAGACATAATAAACAGATAATCTATCTTCTGTCAGATACTCCTTTGGCACTCTGCCCCTAACTTACTTCTCCCAGGGTAACTGGTACTAATGGTTTCTTAAGCTCACCAATAACCTATCCTCGCTCTGTATATTCCTTTCTGTGTATAACAACATTTTATTCTTTACTGTGACAAAGTCCAACAAATTAGGATTTTGGACTTATATTAGCTAGGGAATACTAGCTAAATATAGGGCACGACCCTATAACAGTCTCATCTGGTATCCAAATATCTGAGTCATTTTCTTAGGGTCAGCTACTCCATCAAATTTTCCTTGAAAACCTTTCTTTCAAAATGATTTAAAACTTTTTAAATCATACTTAAACAAGGAAAATATTCTATGCTTTACTCAAATCACTTTGTCATGTTATACATACTTTACACAAAACATTTGTTGATGAAAACATTCAAAATCTTTGAAAAGTACCCCTTTTGAAACCATTGAAAGTATCGATTTCGATACAAGTAAACTAATTTACTTTATAACCTAGGCTGACGGTCAATACCTTTCGAAATCATTTACATTAAACCTTTCAAAAACATTAGGGAACCACCCTTTCGAAACCTTTATCTTAAATCTTTCGAATGCATTAAGTTCATTACATAAATCAAACCTTTCTAAAGCATTTGTGTTCAAGTAAAACATGTGGAACAACATTTTGAAACCATTTAAAACCATTCCTTTCGGAACTTTTTGGGTTTATCTTTCAATAAAACAAAGGGTCTTAAAACAACTAGGTCAATAGCACTCTTTTGAAAGCTATTTCCTAGGTAAAATAAGTGGATGGTGTCAAAACAATCCCTTCAAAAGCATTAAAGAAGCGACTTAGGTTTTAAAACAAAAAAAAACTCTTACAATGGCAATGCTTCGAAAGGTAGATGTGGCAGCTAGGTATTTCGACCCCTTCGAAAGCTTCTTTATAAAACAAAGGCGCAATCTCTTTTGAAAATATTTTTTGAAACCATTTGACCAAGTTGAAAGCTATCTAAGTCAAAAGCGTTCTTTTCGAAAGCAAAGCAGGTGCATTTCCTTTTAAAAAAAAACAAGGCTTCGACCCCTTCGGAACCCCTATTCGACTGTATACTTTTTGCCTAATCCGCTACGTACCAATTATTTGATAGCATGTGTATTGGTTTCAAATTGGTTAGAGGGGAAGTACCTAGTCGAAAGGTTGGTGCGGAAAGTGGCGAAACGGTAAAGCCTTATGAAAACTAATTTTTAACTTAAAAAGGTAATTATTTTTCAACTATTCTACTTTGTTTGTCAACAAATGATTGGTTACTAATTTCTTTTCCAAATTCTTTTCTAAAAGTGCTGCCAAAATTTCAGGAGCAAATAATTTAAAATGTTTACAAAATGCCCCATCTTCTTTTATAAATATATAAAACATTTAAGTCCCATATCTTAAATAATTTTATATACTTATTGAAACACTTAGGAAGATTTAACAAAAATTTCCATAAATCACTTTTAATATGTTTTCAAACATATTAATTTCTGACCCAAAAATAATATATTAGCCGTAATTATTTTTAATCCCAATTAACAATTTTCCTCACTGGAAAATTAATAATAAATTCACATTGATTCAAAAAATTATGAAAGTTGAAACCCATCTCCAAAATAATATTTCCGACCTTATATAAAATTCACAAGGCACTTGGATGTCATTTAATAGAATTTTCACGTTGAAACTTATACATATGAAATAGCATAAATCATCAACAAGCATATATATCCATTTTTAACAATCAAAACATGGCAATAAACTTTGCAACTGTGATATCTCGGAATTTTGGGCAACATCAATTTAATAATCCGTATTAAAATTTAAATTGATTTGATAACATTTTTAATTAAAATTTGAATTTAATTTAAGAATCTAATTAAATAAATATTTAATTAGTGGATTTTATCTTTAAAAAAAAAATCTATCTATAAAGTGTGTGTATATATATATATATATATTATAAATAGGTAAGCTTTGTTTTAAATTAACAAATAAAATCTTATTTTTAAATTCTAATATATATTTTGATAATTTGGAAAATTATGATTTAATTTAATATATAACTTTTCAAAGATAGTTAATAAATAAATTATATGGTTTTAAATACTTAAGATAAATATTAATTGTTTAAATTATATCTTAGCTTATGTTTAAATTTAGATAAAAGGTTTGTTTTATATGTATTTTATATATTGCTTAATAAATATAATTTGAAATTTTATATAGAAGTTTAAAATACAATTAACATATGAGATTTTATTTCATTTAAGAAAGATAAGTAATTTATTAATATTAAGATAATCACTTTTAAAAATTATATAAAATTTGATAAATTTGTTATTTTCAAATAATAATTATAATGTATTATTTTTATAAATATATAATGGATTTTAATGAAAATAGAATTTGTTGTTTTCAAAATTTATGAGTAGTTATATATGTATATATATAACTTGATTTTAAATTTGATTTTCAAATTTAATTTGAATATGAGTTTGGGTTTATAATGGAAATTCAAAAGGTAGATGTTTTTAAATATTTGAATTTAAAATATATGTATAGTTTTTTTTTTTAAATATAATTGGTTTTATTTCTTTAAAGTAATTTATATATAAATAAGTATTTAATAAATTAGTAAAAAGATTTATTAACACTTAATAAATAAATGTAGCAAATTACAAGTGTAAATCTTTAAAGGCCTAATGTAACATGTGTTAAGCTAATATTATATCAAGATGACAAATGTTGTGACATTAGACAAGTGTCCTTTTAATTTTTGACTTTCTTTTCATTTTTAAATAAATCATTTTAACTTATACAAACACATACTCCATTCCCTCATTCTTCTTTTCTAATCTTCATTTTCAAAAGCTAAGAAAAGAATTTCAGCTGAACCAAAATTCAAAACAAATCAGTAACCAAATTACTTAAAACAAAAATCATGTTCAAATTTGGAAATTCTCCTCAAACCAAAAATCAAATCAAGGCCTGCATGTTTTAATCATGAGCATCTGCATTTTTTCCAAATTTGAGAATAGCTAAAGCATGCAAAGTATTTTCTTTTCAACCTAAGTTTTTAGGCAAGCAAGTAAAATATGACGCAAGAGCAAGTCTGCATGCAAATCTAATCAACAAGCAACTTAAGTTTTTAATCAGATACAAGGAAGAAATGGTATTTCAGTTTTTTAATGAGTTCAAAGTTTCAAATGCAACTTCAAATTTGATGCTCTGTTCTTCATCATCTTTTTAAGGTGAGTAACATCACAATTTTAAAAGTTTAAGTATATGTTTATGTTGCATGTTCATCTCTGAAAACAAATATGTTTGTGAATATATTTTAAATCTCGGTGTGTATATATATCAATGTTTGGTGTGCATTGATGTGTGACTCTGTGTTTCCTCTGATTCTAGTTCTAGGTCCAAATTCTAATAAAAAATTCTCTTGCTCTTGTTGAAATCATTGTTAAGACTTAAGTTTTGAACAAAGTATGTTTATTTTATCATAGATTTTAGTTTAAAACTTTGTTTAAGTTAAAAAAAATTGTATTTCCTCTGGAAATAAATAAACAACAGTGTAAACTTGAAATAAGTAAAAATTCAATTTAATTGTTTCATGGATTCAGGTATATGAATAAAATGCTAAATCTAAAACTTGATTTTTGAAACAAGAATCACGATTTTTAGTAGAGGAATTTGTGTGCATTTCGGATTTAACCAGAAATTGGAATTTGAGTGAATTCTGATGATCTTGTTAGTCTGGAAGGCCGTAGTTCTTTCTAGAGGAAGAAGAGTTGTCAGTGGCTAAGGGAAAATTGGTAGAAGTGGTGGCAGATCACGGTGATGGCGGCGACGACTATTTTGAGTTTCTAAACCTAGTTTTGGATGGATTAAGAGTTTGTGATCACCTCGGTATCTCTAAGTGATCGAGTGCTATAAGATTCAAGGGGATGAAAGCTTGGATGCTGAAGGAAGTTTGGACGGAGTTTCAAACCCTCCGGTGGTCGGAGATGAGTTGACGAGAGGTTTTTCAGGTTTCGCACTGTGGGTTCCAGGTTTGGTTTGCATGTTCAATTTTGATTTCGTGATGTTTGTGAGGTTCTGATGGTCGATGTTGGATCTGAGGATGATCAATGAATTTCTCAAGGTACCGGTGATGACCAGAGAGGGTCGAAGCCACCGTGCATGTGCACGATGCAGTGGCTTCTCCAGGTGAAGATTTGGGGTGTTGCAGTGTTTTGGGCTCGAGAAATTCTCGAGTAAAATCGAGTATTTGCTCGAAGTAGGGTTTGGTTTAGCTCGAAGCATTTTATTTAGTGGCTCGGCTTGAATGTTTGGTTCAGGTTTAAAACCTGATTTGTTTTTTTTAAATTTAAAACTGAGTTTTAAAATGTAAAGTAAAGGTTTAAACAAGATTTAAATCTAAATTTAAATCTAATTCAAGTTTAGTTTGAATCCCAGTTTAAAAATGAAATAAATTTTTTAATTTTTTTTAAATTTAAATCATTTTAACAACCTTAAAATGTTTAAATGGTTTGAATTTAAAAATAAAGTTTTAAATTGTAAGTAAGTTTTGAATCTAAGTTAATATGGAATCAAATTTAAATCTGTATCTCAGCTTTGAAATAAAAGGAAGTTTTATAAATTAAATTGTTTTAACAACTTTAATTATTTAAATGTATTTTAAATGGTTAGAATTTAAAAGTAAATTTGGTTTAAATTCTTTAAGTTCTTTTATAAGATGAGTATTCCTTCAACGTATGATTTTTAAAGCTTGTAAATGGTTTTTAAACTTTGTTAAGTTAAAGTTGTTTTCAATTTAAATTTTATATTTGAAATGAAATTTGAAAGTTGAAAGTAAAATGTTTTCAAATGTGTTTGTGAGTGATAATTAAATCATTAATAAGAAAATATGTTACCTTAAAGTTAACTAAGATTTAGTGATTTAGGATAAATTAAATTATTTAGGGTAATTAAAGAATAATTAATTAATTTAATTATTTATATGATTTGAATTAATTAATTAAGGTTGAAGTTAATTAATTAAGGTTAATTAATTTGAAAATAAGATCATTAATTAGATAAATTAAGATTTTAATTAATGATTAGGAATTAATTTATCAAGTAATTTAAGATTAATTAAGTTACAGTTAAACTTAATTAATTAAATAATTAGAGATTAATTAATGGGTTATTAAGGATAAATTAATTTGTAATTAATAATGAATAATCCAAGTTAATTACTTAAGAAAAGGTAATTAAAAAATTGTTGACAAGTTAATGAAGGTCATTAACTTGAGATTATTTAATAATTAATTAATGTGATTAATTTTGATAATTAATTGGATTAATTAATTTAGATAATCATTTATGGAATTTGGTTAAGTATGATTACTTTACGAAAGTAACTAAAGGTATTAATTACTCAAGGTAATTAATTAAATAAATTGATTAGTTTAAGTTAATTAATTTAGAATAATCATTGGATGGGTTGATAAGTAATTGCTTAATGTAATTAATGCAGAATAATTACTTAGAGAAGTAATTAAGATAAGTAATTTATTGGAGGTAATTAATTTAAGTATGGAAGAGTTTTGGGATTAATTTCTTTGTGTAATTAATATGAAGGATAATTACTTAGTGTAATTAATTTAAGAATTGATTAATTAGGTCATTTGAAAATAATTAAGTGATGTAATTAATTAAGGGTAATTAATTACTAATAAGATTAATCAAGGGTGATTAATAAATATAATTAATTAAAGATTAATTATTAAATGTAATTAATGTAGAAGTAATTAATTTACTTAATGAAGTAATTAAGGGTAGTTAACTAGTGAATGTGATTAATCAAGAGTGATTAATAATTGTGGTTTAATTAAAAGATTAATTACTTAATGTAATTAATTTAAATAAAGTAATTAATTAAAAATGTAATTAGGGATCATTAATTTATATAATTAATGATGTAATTAAGAATGGATTAATTAAGATTAATTAATCAATAATAAGTGATAAAAGTGTAATTAATTAACGTAATTAATTAAGGATGAATGTAATTAATTATAATTGATTAATTAATGAAGTAATTATAGGTTAGTTACTGTATTTGGTTAAGAATAATTAATTTGTGAAATTAATTAAAGGATAATTACTTGAATGTAATTAAAGGATAATTAATCAGGGATGATTAATTTGGGTGGATAATTAAAGGATGATTAATTAATTGATTTGTAATTAATTAATGGTTATGTAAGGAAGTTTATAATGATGAAGTAATTAATTTAAATTCATTTAAAATTAATTAGAGATGAAATAATTAATTTATTTCATTTTAAATTAATTATAAATGGTGTGATTATTAATCCTTGTTTATATATGGATGATACAGATTTCCTTGAATGGTTTGAATCTCAGATATGAGATAAATAATGCTGTGTGATATGGTGCTTTGGTTGCATTGTGATGATAATATGAATTATCTATTTGTGAGGATAATGTAGATTATCTATTTGTGATGATAATATGGATTATCTATTTATGATGATAATGTTGATTATCTATTGTGATGATGTGAATTATCTATCTGTGTGTATATAGATAATTATATTGAATTGTTTTAAATTTAAAACAACTTGGAACTAAAAGATGGCGTTTTGGATTTCGATGAGACCGGGAACGCGTTTCCAGATTTGGATATCCGAAAACCACATCGATTCAAATTAACGATAGGTCATGAATCTCAAGTGAAAAGAAAGATTTAGAGTGCAAGGGTTATCGTCATTAACTCTGAGGGTGATTCCAAAATGAGTGTAATGAGATAATGCCTTCGGTTTCGTTCGAACATGGAACGAACTTGTATGGATTGAATGCTTCCAGAACATCGTCAGGTGGACGACGAGCATTCTAAGAGATGTGTTCTCTAAAGGTAATCATTGCCTCAAGCCTCATCAACTGGGAATGGCTAAAACAGGGGAGGTGCAGCAAGGCTAAGTGGGTCATGCCCAAGTAGGACGAGATTTTGCCTTGTCTAGAAGTTCCTTTATATTCGGTTGTGTGGGGCAGTTGATTCGCGACAACTGCCGGGGTTGTCTTGTTCAGGACTATCTTGTAAGGGATGGTTCCGGCCTTGTGTTGCAGGGGTTTAGGGTGGATCCTCGGTACATTGATCTAGGCCACGTACTGTGACGGGCGGTACCACAGTAGCCCTGCCAGTGTATGGAATTCAAACTCCAATAAGTGTCGTACGTATTGATTGTGCCCAACTATGTTGGAACGTGAGATGTAAGCATTCCAGCTATTTCTGTATTTTACTTGAAAACCCTAGACACTATTATAATATCACTGGATTCCTATCAAATGTTTTGGTTAGCGTAAGGTAAAAACTTACCCGTGTTTATTTGTGGGGAGTCTTATGTGATACCTTTTGTTTTCAAAAGTTTTTAAAAGTTTTTAAAAGTTAAGCAACTTTAACCTGTTACTCACACCAGACCCATGTCTGACCCGGAGTTTATCTTCTGTTATCTTAAACTCTTGGGAACTCAATTTTTTACGAGTAGCCAAGAGATTAAGGTTAGCTTTGACGAATTGTGGAGGAGCAATGGAGCAGGAGGCTTCAGCGTTGTAGATATTTATAGTGTTCCGTTATGTGTTTTCTGAGTCATTTGTTTATGTTGTATTGAATTGTAATAACTAGATAGGTGTTTATAACTATCTAGTATGTGATGTATAATCTGTGTAACTCTGATAATGGTTGTATACTATGTAATACTTACGCTATATTATATTTTATTCGTTCTGCTGTTGAGATTCTGACGTTGTTTCTTCTTTCTTCTCTATATTTTCTCTTTTCTATCCCTTTCTTTCTTATTCATGATGCGTCTTTCTGGATAGTGGAAGATGGGTCGTGACAACAACCATACTCGGGTCTGATCTAGAAACCAAAACGTCAAAAATATGAGATGTAAACTATTGTTCACCTATAGCTTATGATTAAGGAGTTGAGATGTGATCTTGAATTAAGTTGCTTAAGTTTCTTCCTCTTATCTTCTTATTGTTTTCCCTTAATGATGGTTGGACACTCTTTTTTTTTTGTTTTTTTGAACGTCAGAACGACTGTTGCTTAACGGTTTAGGATAAAAGAATATACTTAATCTTACATTACCCTCACCTATTACCCTTATCTACTTCTTTTTAAATCCCATTTTAGTTCATTAGTTTAAGTTGCATGGCTACCCTTATTATCACAAATCTCAATAACATAACCATTTCTATTTTATTTAATTTATGTTAATCAAAATTAAGGTCGTTACACTACACTTGTTACCCTAGCATCGTCCATGTGCCAACTGTACTTGTATAAGTGTGGTTTATCGTTTATCGTCCCATTATAGGCTGGTATAGTGGGCATAATGAACTTTTTGGGATATACCTCCTTTAGGATATTTTAGTGAATGGAGTCCGTCTTGGTGCAGGACCCCAGTCTTTGTCTTCTCTACCCTCACTTTCTTCCATCAAGCATTTGACCATACCGCTATATATGCCTCACTAGTTCGGTAGTCGACGGTGTTAGAACCTCAAATTTAAGTTTTAGTAATAAGAACTATACAATCATATACATATATAGACCTTATCAAGATAGCAGCTATATTCTACAAGAAGACACCATACTCGAAGACACTGAGACTCAAAGAGAAATGAAGATTCATTAACCGTACTAAGTTTATTCCACTGCAAAAGAGTTCTAGATAAAATATTGTTAAGGTCTCCTTGAATATATATGCATACACGATCACAAACAATTTCATATACGTCAAGATTAAGGTGAAAAACTGTTTTTACACCTTATAGACGTCTGAGATAAAATCATAGACGTCTATGAAAATTCTCGGGTTAAAATTTTAAACAAGTCACTAACCTCTAAGGATTTTAACACAAACATTTATCATGGGAAAAAATTATCAATTCTGAAAAGATAATTTTGTTTTGAAAAGGAAATCACCTTTCAAATAAAATTTGCAACCATTAAAATGAACAAACATTCCCAAATAGTGACAACTCTTTATTTGCACCTTTTTGAATCTATAAATACTACTTTGATTGAGAAGTACAAACCATCTAACTTAAATTGACCTATTCTTTACTCTCTAGATTTCTAAACACTCTCTTTCATATACATTATTCACATACTCTCAGTCTCTTGTAACAAAAATAGAATTTTGGTTAAATCACTTCCTACAACTCAAAGCATTCATATTCATATACTGAAAAAGGAGATCATAGGAAGATTTGTACTATAAGTCAAAAACTATGTTATTTGGAACACAAAATTGTCGGCGACACTATTGTATTACATATTCCTCCGAGCAAAGTGAGGGTAATTTGTTTAAAGGAAATAGGACAGGAGGTCCGAACCTGTATAAAAACTCTGTTTTGCATGCTTTTTATACTTTACTATTTATTGTCTATTATTGCATGAACTTATACACTTGCATATTATACGCAAGTTAGATAATATACGATCCACAAGAATTTTCAATTGGTATTAGAGGGAGGTCATTTCAATCTACAGTAATACGTAATTGAAATCATTAAAATGGAAAGTACACTTGAAGAAGGACAATCAACTACTCATCCCCTGCTATTTATTGGTTTGAATTATGCTTATTGGTCAACATGCATGCAAATTTTTATGGAAACAAATGGATTCGAAATATGGTTATCAACTCAAAATAAATATGAAGCACCTAACATTGATATTAACATATGGACTGATGCACTAAAAGCAGAGGCATCCAATAATGCCAAAGCTATGAATGTTTTATTTTGCTCATTCAATAAAAATGAATTTTCATGAGACATGCTTTGCACTATTGCTTATGATATATGGAATACATTACAAATTAACCATGAAGGCATAAAAATAGTTAAGCAAAAAAAATTCCATTCTACAAAATCAAATTTTCATTTTTAAAATGAAATCAAACGAGTCAATTATTGACAAGTCTGCTAGCTTTCAAACTATAAAATATGATCTTAAGGCACTAGGATTTAAATTTAACGGTTTTGATTTAGTCACACGAATTTCGAACTCTCTGACAAATGAGTGGGAAAGAAATATTTTAGCCATTAAAGAAGCTAACAATCATTTCCAACTCAAAGTCGAAGAGTTAATAGGAAATCTGATATCGTATGAAGCTAACTTACTGGGAAGAGAAGAAAAAATCAAGAAAGGAAAAACATCCCATTTTAGGCTAGTAATGATAACTCTGGCTTGGAAGAAGATGAGACTGTTTTCATAGCCAAAAATTACAAGTCAAAAAGATGACGAAATTTTAGAACAATAGCAACATAATTTCCTCAAATCAAACATCAATGAAGTGCTTTAGATGTGATGAATTTAGTCATATGAAGAAAGACTAACCACTACTCAATAATGATAAAAAGAAAAACAAATTCGAAATTTCAAGAAAAAGAGAAGAGCATTTCAAGTAACCTAGGATGACTTTGCATCTTCATCCTCATTCGATAGCGATAGTGACTTAAAACAAGCCAATGTTTACTTCAGGGCCCGCATAAATGAGATACCCAAAAATAAAATTAATAATAAGGAGAAATGGATACTCGATAGTTGATGCTCCAAACGTATGACGGGAAATGCACACAGGTCATCAAACATCACTTATATGGATGGTGGCATGGCCACTTTTTGGGATAATTCCAAAGGATATGTTATCAGAATTGAAAATGTCATCAATGTCGGTATGTCTACTTTTCTTGTTATTTTAAATATATTATTAGTAAGAAACTTAAATAATTTACTTAGTATAAGGTAATTATGCGATAGGTATTTAGAATTGATTTTAAAAAGATAAATGCGGTATCTTTGATCAAAATAAAACTTAATTATTCGAGGAACAAGAAGTCAAAATATTTATATTCTAAACATGAACATTAATCATAATCATTTATGCCAAATCGCAAATCATGATGATATATGGATATGGAATAAAAGACCATGTCACATAAATTTCAAATATATATACAAATTAGTTAAGAACAATGTAGTAAGAGGATTACCCAAAATAAATTTCAAATTTAAAAATTTACGCGATGCATGTTAACTTGGAAAACTAAAGAAAAACTTGTTTAAATCTAAAAAGGAAATCTCTACTAAACAACCTCTTGAATTTCTTCATTTGGACTTATTTGGTCTAACTCAAGTATGTTTGATAAATCATAATAAATGTCCTTGTAATTGTAGACGATTTTTCAAGATATACATGGATGTTATTTTCAAAACATAAAAGTAATACATTCGAAATGTTTAAAAAAAAATTTAAACGAATTAGGACTTTAATGGATTTAAAAATAAATAATATACGAAGTGATCATGGTGGAGAATTTGAAAACGAATTATTTACAAACTTTTGTAATCAAAAAGGAATTACTCATAATTTTTCATTTCTACAAACACCACAAAAAAACGAAGTAGTTGAAAGAAAAAATCGCACCGTCCAAAAATGTGCTCGGACTCTCCTAAATGGCAGTGCTTATCGAATTTTTTTTGGATCGAAGCAATTGCTACTACATGTTACGTATTAAATCGTGTAACTCTTACACTTATGACTGAAAATACATGTTATGAAATGTTCTACAAAAAGAAACCAAAAGTGTCATATTTTTGAATATTTGGATCAAAATTCTTTATCATAAATACAAAAGATATTCTTGGTAAATTCGATTCAAAAGCAGTTGAAGGAATTTTTGTTGGATATTCCGATCAATGTAAATCTTCTAGAATTTTTAACAAACGAACAAATGTTACAGAGGAAAGCTTTCGTGTCTCATTTGATGAAAACTTTAAAAACATAAATAAAGTTGACGAAGAAATTTTTGACACTAATCAAAATAAATCGATTGAAATTATGATTGAAAATAATAATGATAATCAAAATAACAGTGATTTGAAATCACCACCCTATATTTTAAAAGATCATCCTATTGATAACGTAATTGAAAATCTGGATAACAAAGTTTTGACTAGAAGACAAATAAATCAAATGAGTAATGTAGCATTTATATTTAATTTTGAACCAAAAATTTACAAGGACACATCATATGATGATTTCTGCATTTTAGCAATGCAAGAAGAACTTAATTAATTTGAATAAAATAATGTTTGGGAACTATTACCATGGCCAAACGATCGGTCAGTAATTGGAACAAAATGGATTTTTAAAAACAAAGTCGACGAAAATGGAAATATTGTACGTAATAAAACAAGATTAGTGGCATAGGGATATAATCAAGAACAAGGAATTGATTTTGAAGAGACTTTTGCACCTGTGGCACGTCTTGAAGCTATAAGAAAATTACTTGCTTTTGCGTGTTGTCATAACTTTAAGCTATTTCAAATGGATGTTAAAAGTGCTTTCTTAAATGGTTTCATAAAAGAAAATATTTAAATAGAACAACCACCACTATTTATTCATGAAAAATATCCAGATCATGTTTTGAAACTTAAAAAGACATTACGTGGTTTAAAACAATGTAAAATCTCGATATTTAGTGCCATTCACATCCGCACATGTCGGACTTGAATTGCTCAAAATATCAGATGGTTAATTTATATTTGACAAAGCTCAGTATAAATAGTAAATAAATCAATCACAGAATCATAGACATAGAGTAATATAAAAATAAGCAGCGGAAACAAAAGAATAGTAGTTCATGAAGCTACGTGTATATGTGTGTGTGTGTATAAGTGTTAAAAAAGATACAACAGAAGTCTCAACACAATAGTCAAATGACAAAAATATGTATATATCACTGGAGTCAACAGAATAACTGAAAGCTGAATATATAGATGAATCTCTAATCGAAGCTCCAACTCCAAAGGTGAGTCTCAAATGCTATGACACTCAGTCTGACCCGATCATAAAGCAAAACACAAAACACTCGAGTCGGATTAACATTCTTATATCAATAAATCCAACTGAAGTGAAATATCGACGAAAATATAACTAACTTAAAGGATGTTTGGGATAGCCATCCTCTAAGGATCTGTGGAATTATCGACTATGTAGTAATATACGCTATTATAATATGTCTATAGTAAAGTAAACTATTAAAATAACGCTAAGGCATTACCCGTATCCCCTTTGACACATTTTTATAATGTCGTAGTCTATATAGTACTGTAAACTCCACCAAACCGGTGGGCTATCAAGGAGCACCCCATAGGTACGACATAAAACAAGCTCATAGTGATCTCGATATGATAGTGACACGACACAACGAGGCAATGTCAGGGTAGATATACCATTTACACTTTCGAGCTGGTGGTAACACATAGCCACAGCTACCGCACACCTCAATCCACACTCCCAAAAATCCGAAGGTGCAACCAATCAATCACAAAGTAAGAGAAATGTGTAGAAGAAGTGTCCCCGATCGGAGGAGCTACCTCATTTGGCCCGTCAATTGCTCTTGTTTTAGCCACCTTAAGCTAACTCATGGGAGTTAGGTCCATGTAAATACCTCATATAGGATCGTCGCTAACCATCCTACTGAATTCTGGAATCTCCACCGCCTATATGGTTGTTAAAGTGGTTTTCGGTATTGGTAGAGAGTATGACAATAACCGATCCCGGTCACTTTAACAACCAAACGTTATTATAACACCGTGGTCATTTCAAAATATCATATTTCAAAAACCAAATATTATACTCATTTCGAAGCCATATCAATTCGAGATCATTACTCACTTTAAAATAATATACATTTCCAAATTCATAGCATGTCAAAGTTATAACACTTTCAAAATTATAAAACTTTGAAATTCATAACACTTTAAAAATCATAATAGTTTGAAATCATAATACTTTGAAATCATAACAATTTGGAAACCATAACACCTTGAAATCATAATACCTCCTACTTAAACAGTTTAGATATTAAAATAGCATATATAATAAAATAGTTTATAAAATAAAACAGTTTATGTGTTACAATATTTTGTATATAAAATAGATATAAATTAAATAGTTTATATTAAAAAAATTAGTATATTAAAAAAAGTTTTGTATTAAAAATAGTTTGTATTAAAATAATTATATTTTAAAATTAGTTTATATTAAATAGTATACATATTAAAATAATTTATAAAGTAGAATATTTATATATATAAACTAAAATACTTTATATAATACAATAGTTTCCTCAAATTCGCAAATCGATTCAAATCAACTTGAATTCAAAAATTCAATTTAATTAAATCGTAATTTACAAATTCCAATTCAAAATTCAACATCTCAATAAACCATAAATTTATATCGATTTCATATATAGATTTGAACTTCAAATCAAACCATTTCAACTTCGATAGGTTTCAAATCTTTAATATTCAAACCTTTACGATAATTTAATTTTGATAAATTTATTTATACTTCAAATTCAACTTTACCATTATTTAATATTGAAATATTCACTTAGTCAATCCAATATCATTTAAATAAAGTTCTAGAATACAAATTTAAATAAAAACTAATTATCTCATTTAAAATTATTTAAATTTGAAAATATTTAATAATCATCTTAAATCAAAATCAAGTTAAAAAATTCATATCCTTAAAATATCAAATTCGATAAGTTTCAAATCTATCTTATTTAAGTATAATTCTTAAATAAATAAAATTTCAAATCAATTTCTAATTTATCTTTCCAACTTCAATTTATTAAAATTGTTATAAAATCTATCTTTTAAAATAAAATTTAAATAAATACTTAAAACATATTATATACTAGTTAAATTAAAATTAGTTAAGTTAAATCTTATTATTAAATTTATTTTATATTAAACCTATTTTATATATTTTAAAATAATAAAATTATAAGAAAATCTTAAAAATTATAATTTAAAACTACTTATAAATTTCAAATTTCTAAACATATAATTTTAAAAATCTAAAATTTTAACCTTTAGAAATAACATTTATATATGTATTATCTTAAAATCATTAAAAACCATATATTTCATTTTCAAAACTTTGGAACTGATTTTAAATATACAAATATATAGACAAATGGTGTCTATATACGATTTTCTATCCTATGGTCAACTGATACTGATATTTCACATTTCAATTTGCAATTTAATTACCTATGGGTATATATCTTTTCAACCCGCAATCCCAAATTCAATGTCAATGAAAATCGCTTGGATTTATCAATTCAACTCATAACGATTATCTCCTATTCTACAAGATCATTCAGGTATGTATCATTTCAACCATAGGGAATTCTATACTAATAGAGAACTTGCATTGTAAGAGCAGTTATGAATATAATATAACATATCAACAACAAGCATATATCATCAGTGATAATAAAATAACTAGCGGATCATGGTGTCTGATGTCACGGGTGAACAGATAAAGATACTGGTATATCATATTTATAACAGTTAAATAGCTAGCAGCAGCATATTTCAATTGTCGTTTCAAATGAAATCAAATTTAATAAATATAAGAATGTTAATCGTGAGTGGTTGCTCACCTTTCGATGCTAGAGATGAAGGAGAGTGAGATGAGTTACGAATCCAAGCACGAATTTAACGACAAAGCTGATAAATAGGAATTGATGGAAACGAATCAGAATCATCTTGATATAACTGAAACAAAATATTTGTTATAACTTCCCTCTAAACCAATTTTTTTAAACATATATTTAAAATAGGATATATATATATATATATTATATTTATTTACAAATAAATATTAGTTTAAACACATATTAAATTAAATATATATATTTCAAAATCATTATTTTAAATAAAAACCCATTTAAAAACAAATATATCTACATAGTAAAATTTGAAATAAATAATATACATATAAGCAAATACGTAAATAGCCTATATAAACTATTCTATGCAAATCAATATATGACCAAACCCAAAAGATTATATAAACTAGTAATATATATATAAGATAACACTATAAATAGATAAATATAGATCTCTTATACTGTTAAAAGAAAATATAAACGAACAGTAACAGATTATATACTGCAACATCACTTATATACTGTATATATAAACAGAACTCAATTATACATATACTTACATAAACATATATGTATACTAACAGATTTAATAACTTATACATAAACTATATATATAAATAACCAGATCATATAAACTATATAACTTACATATATTATGTTAAGGTTACAAACATGTAAATCAAAATTTATTAACTGCAATATTTAAGATTATATGCACTTTACATATAAAATATAAAATGACAGTTTGATTTCAATTTTAAACACCTTTATGTATACTGTGTAATCACCTAAGAACTTATATAAACTTTTATAAATTTATTTATTTTATAATATATAAACTATATAAACTAAAATCAACAACTTAATATTTAAATAAACTGTCACATATATAACCTATATATAATATGTAAAGTAGCAAAATATAACATATATAAACTATATTTACTATACTTTATTTATTATATTAATATTTAAGCTCTTCAGTTAAAATAACAAGTTTACACTATACATACCTTTCAAAATATAATGTTCCCATATTATATAAAATTTATACAAACAAACATATACATATATTAGAAATATATATACACCTTACACAACAGAAGAAGTGAAGTATGGCATATATACTGGGCTCGACCCGAAGGCTGTGAGGAATAATGTATGGCGGTGCCATGGTGGGCGAGCTCGGTCTTGATGGAAGGACACGAGATGGGAAGGATGCGCGATGAAGTGGTGGCTGTGGGCTTGCGTGAAAGGCCGTGACGTGAGGAAGGAAATGGGTTGGCATTTCCTGGTGGAGAAGAAGCACCGATTGGTGGGCATGGCTATGGTTAAACGAGGCTAAGGGGAAGATAACAGCGTGGCAAACGACATGAAGTCGATGGGGACGGCTTGGTTTGGTCAGGAAGGAGGGTTTGGCCGAGAGAACGAATAGATAAGAAGTGGTAGGTTTGATAGAAGGAGGCAGATTAATTTTATTTCTTTTTTTTCAAAGAACAGAATGAATAAACCAACATCCATTGAATATAGGGGATAGAAAAAGCAGAAATAAATACTTAGTTGCTATTGGGTATACGGTGGAATATGAATGGCAGGTGAAGTTAAAAGGTCGAACGCGGAACCGATACGAGATCATTTCATGGATTTCGACGCATATCGGGGGATGAAATACTGAAATAAATATACTACAGAGATCAGCATGACGAGACGATTAAAAACGTATATAGATATCAATAGTATGATCATCCTATCAAAAGTCAATAAACGGTACCGAAAATCCAGCTAAAGTGCCGAAAATAAGATGAACGGAGCAATAGCAGTCCAAATTGAAGAAACAGAATATGACGTCTCACTTAAAATGATTTACAAATTTATTATTCAGGTTCGGAAAATATTTTGTTATCATCAAATATTAACTGATTTAAATTGAAATAAAATTACACAATAAAATAAACTTTCATATTTTTAGATGAAAATTTACCATTTACTATGTTTAAATAGACGTATTCCAAATATCAAATTTTTATTTCAAATTTAACTATTTAAATTTTCAGTAAATTTCAGCTTAAACATATTACTGAAACTGTTGAAATTTACGGGTCATTACAAATAAGCACCTCGAGCTTGGTACGATCGATTAAAATCACATTCAATTAATTCCGGTTTTCAAATTGGTAAAATAGATACAACATTATTTATTAAAAGAGAACGGAAGGATATATTAATTGTTCAAATTTATGTTGATGATCTTATATTTGGATCTCCTAATGAAAATTTGTGTAATGAATTTTCTAGAATAAGGACAAACAAATTTGAAATGTCTCATATGGATGAATTGAAATTCTTTTTAGGATTACAAATAAAAAAATTAAATAATGGGATTTTATAATCAAGACAAATATTGTAATAATTACTAACACGTTTTGGAATGGATAATACACCAAGTAAACCCACTCCAATGAGTGCTACTACTCATCTAGACAAAGATGAACATGGAAAAGTGTTCGATCAAAAACTATATCGAAGCATGATAGGATCCTTATTATACTTATGTAACGACTCGGAATTTTCGACGCTGAAAATTCCAGATAGTTAGAGAAAAGAAGAAAAGAGATGGAAGAAGAAGAAGAAGAAGAAACAGTAACACCAAAACACAGTTTCTCACATTCGCAGCGGACCAAAATATAATATCAAATAAAATAGCATTTATACAAAGGAAAACTGTATTAGTTAATTTACATCAATACATCAGCGTTTCAAATTTTACACAAACACTGGACAGTTAAAATCAACATGTCCCAGATAAACTACAATATATCACAGCGGAAACTCCATACGTTCCTGCCATCCAGCTCGCCTTTTGAGCTCCAGAACGTCCCTACCTGAAAATATATAATACTCGATCTGACCTGAGCATTACATCAAAGTAACACCCAGGTCAGGCTGGAAACCAGCGTCAGTAAACCCATCTAATATATAATGCTAATGCATGAAACTTATTTAAAACCCGGGGTAACTCGTTCATCGCTACAACTTCACAACTTGTTATAGTCAACACTTATATTCACAAATCAATCTCTAAGTACCTTTACTTAGTTTAAATGGTCCGGTCATTTAAATTATTCCATTTCAGCCTATTGATTTCACATATCAATCTATAAAGAATCATTTTAGGTTACAAATCGAAGTGGGTTCGGGTATTTACTGATACCCGACCCCGGTCTCTTCGAATTCAATACCATCTTAACACAAGTTATTCAAGTGAAATACAATTCAACTTTAAATACAGGATGTCACTTTTACACAACAATTCATTATCGATAGATAACCACATTATCACTGTCCACCCATACATATCATATCACAAAACATTTCATATCAGAGATATCAACCAATTCAAGGCATTTAACATCATTCAATCATTCATAAGCAAGATTGATCACTTCCAAATTAATTTAATTTACCTCTAATTAAATTAATTTCTAACTTCAATCGCTTAGATTACCTCTACTTAACATTAATTAATTACAAACCATTTAATTAATTATTCTTAATTATCATCTTAATTACATTAATTAATTAGGCTTTAATTAATTACACAAATTAAATAACCATTCACATTAATTAACTTTTAATTACTCTCATAAAGTAATTAACAATAATTTACTACATTGATCCTTAATTAATTACTCTAATTAATTATCCTATAATTACTTACGTTGATTAATTATCCTTTAATTAATCACATCATTAATTAGCTAACTCTTTATTTAATTTTCTTAATTAATAAATCCCTTAATTAATCAATCCTTTAATTAATTATACTAAGTAATTAATCCTTAATTACTCCCATTATGTAATTTCCCTTTAATTACTTTCATCAAGTAATTATCCCAATGGTTAATTATCCTCAATTAATTAACCTTTGATTATTAATTGTCCACTAATTATTAATTAACCCTTAACAAATTTATTATTTAATTACTTACATTAAGTAATTATCATTTAAGTATTTAATCTCTAATTACTTAATTAATTTATCCTTAATTACGAGTTAATTGATCTCTAATTAATTAACTCATAATTAATTTAATTAATTAACTATCCAAAATCACTTGAGTTACCTTAATCACCTACTTAATTACATCATTGAATCACATCTGAAATCACTTAGAAATTCAGGTTAAATAATTAAAACCAAAACCATTTTTAATTCAAAGACATATGGCTTTATAATTTAAAATTTAAAATTTTGTTTATAAACTTGATCCATACTTAAATTTGAAAAACCTTATTTGAAAATCTTGATAAATACCTTTGCTTTGAAAACTTGCTTATTTTCATTTTCTATTATTTTAAAACAGGCACGCCAAACATTTCATATCTGATTCGTCTTCTTATTTATGTGCTTTACTTAATTCTAAAAATTTACAGGCCCAATCCTACTTAAATTAGCAGGCCCAATTACTTCGGCCTGAAATCTTCCGTGAACCTTCTCCATTAACTTCCCAAATACTTCCCAGTTCTTTTATTCTCCCGTGCACAACCGTGCATCACCATGTGCACGTACACCGCCTCTGGCCTATATTTCCTGACGTCGACCAAACTCATCGGTCATCCAGACCTCACACTCGCTCTTGCAACTATAAATACTGCGATCCTCCTATTCGCAAAAAAACCAGCATTTCTTCCAAAACTGAAGATCGCCGTTCCCTGCATCCACCTCGTTGCGCTACCCTAGCAATCCATCCACCCCTACATTTCTTCCCATCCTTCACCACAGGCACCACTGTCTTTCTGTTCCCTACCACACATCCCAAACTTCCTCTAGATGACGCAGTTACCTAAATCTGACCACCACCAAGAACCTCCCTTAAACCCTAATCCCTCTACGACAAGCCACCATGCGCATAAAAAAATAAAGCCTATTTTTCCTATATGCGCCTTTCCTTGCTCCTCTTCCCTGCCCAGCCTCGAGTCACGAAATCTAACTGGCGACCGGAATTTAAACGAAGGCCTAAATCTGTTCATCCCCGATTTCCCAAAACAATACCCCCATTAAAAATTTCGAAAACACCTTCAAAAATCATCATTTGTGATGACGAATCTATTTATATAAGAAGAACTAAATATTTTGAATGCAGGTACAAATAGCTATATTTAACATTAGATCCAAATGATTCACTCAACATTACCTTTACATATCCGAGTATAATATTCAATAACAAAATATGGCTTTGATTTACTCACCTACTATAAAATAGAGAAAGACTTGGAAAGAAAATTTTAAAACTTGAAGTTTGCTTTTGCTCCTGAATCTGGACTTGAATTTGAAACTACTGCTTGATTTAGTTTGAACTGAGTTGAAATATGAGGTTGTTGACTCAGCTTTTGATTAATTATAAAAAATTTCTAGGAAGAAGAAAAGAAAGAAAGAATTGAGAAAAGGAAGATTTTGAATCGAAAAAATGGAAAACCAGGTTTCTCCCATTCTTTTTTCTATATAATTAAATTTTCAAATAAAATAACAATATAAGCCACTTGTTAATTCAAATCATCCTAAGCTTACAAATGTCATAATTGTTATAATTATTATACAAATGTCATAAACTACATTTAAATGTTTGCAAATGTTTAGATTCATTTTTATATTAATTACTCAAGCTTTTATATTAATATGTAATGTTAATATTAATTTTCATATATGTACAAATTTGCCATGAGATATCTACAAAGAAAGAATATTTTAACCTTTTATTAAATTCTACTAAACTTAAGCTAAACACCTTTAATAAATAAAAATATGAAGCTACTATTTTTTCTACTTCAAGTATATAGGTAAAGTGCTTTAGATTTTTAAATTTAAATCTCTTTTTATCTTAAACTATTATACTTTTAAAATTAATAAATATTTATCTTGTGTATAGAAAATATACGATTAACTTTTAAATAGCCTTAGAAAGGTATTATATTGAATTTTTAAAACCAAATATCTAAATCACAATGTATACATATATATTTTATAATTTGGAAACATATTATTTTATTAAATTCAACCTAAAGACATCTCATTCATAATCTATAAATATATAGAAAACATTTTTATTAGCTTTGAAAGATAAAATTTTCCAAATTAAGTATTTATAAAAGAAAATTATCAAATTGATATTGCCAATCAAATTATTACAAATAAAGTTTATCAAATATTATTTCCAAAAAACTCCAAGTTATCACAATCCTCCTCCCTTAGAATCTTTTCGTCCTCGAAAAGGAACGAAGCCAGAATTTTGATTATATTGCTATTTATCAGTTAACTTATCCTTAAAGCATTTTGAACTCTCTATTCCCGCTAATTAATTTTTTTTAAACAGCTTTAAACTCTTCATAATATTACCAAAATAGCTTTTATAAAAATATTTTTTATAACTCGATGTCTCAACCAGTCCATTCTAGTTCTCATGGAAATTTGGTCATACGTTCATTAGGCGTAAGACTGAAAATGTATAAATACTTAGCAGACCCGTTTTCAACAACCAGTGAAAATACTTAGGAAATTTTTTTCAAAAACTTTATGAAAATATAGGGAAATAAAGGAAACATCTTTGGTGAGAAAGCTCTGGAAATCATCACCCCCATCCATGGTCGCAGTTAACCCGATGGTTACGTTGCCATCTCGGCAAAATCCATAAATAACTATAGGCCTCCATGCCCGTCAATTACACCATGGAACCCTCTACAGATCGCAGCTACATCAGGGGTTATGTTGCTATCACAGCAAAAATCCTTATAACTGTAGGCATCAACGCCCTAGAATTTCGCTGCCAAAAGAATGAAACTTCTCCACTCGACCATAGATCGCAGTCTACCAATGTTACGTTGCCATCTCGGCAAAATCAAGCGTAGACCATTGACACTCATCTCCACACGATTTCCGCTATGGTCCACAGTAGATCGCAGCGACATCGAGTTACACTGTCATCACAGCATAACCCAAATGCCTCTATAGGCAACAACGCCCTTGACTTTCGCTACCCAACAATCCTCAGGAACCTCAGTTTGTCCGGACTTCCTCACGGGATCCACTTTAAAGCCACCCCCTTGGGGCTCAAGGCAGTACCAACCTATGGAACTCCTAAGAAGTTCATTTCAAGGGAGCGCCTTTTTCTCCAGAGCCATTTTCAAAACACTTTATACTATACACATATAGTATTTCCCAAATCATACACCTAGTATGAATCCCATATATATTTCTAAAAATCGATAATTCTCAAACTAGGCTTTCCAAATTCCAAAATCGATTTTACCCAAAAATCAAAAGCCTTTCCAAAATCCATAGGTTCCAAAACCTTTCCCAAAATCATTCTCATAAAATCCTTCATATATATATATATATATATATATATATATGTATGTATGTATGTATGTATGTATGTATATATATATATAACTTTGAAATATTTGGATCTCTTCATACTTGTATAAATTCCCTTTCTATACTTCAAATACTTTTCAAAAACCCTTTTCTTCTGGCAATAGATTCAACAAGGAGAGTTTATTAATATATATAACAAAGATACATAACTTTGTTTATTCCAAATCAAATATTCAAATTTGATTACTCTTTATAAAGTTATCAACCATATTACCTTTCTTTATAAAGTGAACCTTTAATCATAAAAATATCCAATTTCCATTTTATTTCATCATTTATTGTTCAAAATATACTTTTCCATTTCAAAAATCATTTTACGGTTCTTATCCATAAATTTTCAATATCAATTTCATTCAAACCCGTACGATGTACATATATCATCTGTACGCTATATTAATCTGATCGCTCACTCGATTACACAATTTCACTTCCAAACTAGTATCGTCCACCCGACTTCGTAGTGCGGACTCAGATCTGGTTTCTTGATCAGAAACCGTCATTCTCCTTGCATAGCCTAACTATGATAGAGAATATCCAAAACCAAATCAAAAATCCATATCCAGGTTCGCCATCGAAAATTGCATGAAAAATCCTAACTCGGATTGCTATACTATCTCGAAATTCTGTGCTCGAATCGGGATTAAATTACTATACGAATAGAATAACACACGTGCATCCTACGTATTTATCTTCACTGATTATTAGCTAAATCAATCCACTATTTCTATTCACATTCATCTTGATTTTCATTCACTTATTCATAATTGATTCAGTCCTATTTGGATCGTCACCTTAATTCTTATCTTAATTAGGTATTTAATCATAAACGGTTTGCACTCTGTCCAGCTTCAATTTAGAAAATAACTTGAAAAGGTTTTAAAAATAGATAAATAGTTGAAAAATAATTATTATATAAAATAGTTGGAAGATATTCAAATAGTTGTAGAAATTTTAAATAATTGCAAAATAGTTGTAAAATAGTAATTAGTTATGAAGTAGTTAAAAATAGCAATTAGTTTATAAAACAGTTGTAAAATAGTTCCAAAAGTAGTTATAAAATAAGTATAAGATAGTTTGGGGTTTAAAAAGAAAGGTTGTATGTAGTAAATATCTTGGAAAAATAGGCTTATATTAAAACAATTTATTTTGAAAATAATCCAGAGCTAAACTATACAACTTCCCAATCTCCATTTCCAATCAATTACCCATCCCATTAAAATTGATCCAATCCTAATTCAAGTTGAATTAACCTCAATTTCTTTTCTAAATTCAAATCAAATTCCATTTGAATTTACTTATTCAACTTTAATCACAATTTCAGTTAATTCAAATAAATTTCAAATTGAACCATTTTCAATTCATTTCAATTCCAATTTGAATTAATCCTCATTCCAATCTCCACTTTTAAATCATCTCGAATTATATAAATTCGAGTTAAATTTCCGATTACTAATTTAATTCCTTTAAATCAAATTAACCTTTACTTCTTCAAACACTTATTTCTAGGTTCAAATCATAGTTCAAATCCTTTTTAAACAATCTAATCTTCGAAATTCAATTTATTACCCAATTTCAATCTTGAAACCAATCCTTAACCATTTCGGTTTACATTTTCATTTTAAACACTCAAGTCTTAATGTTCAAAGTGATCTCATTTTCACAACTTCAATTTTTATCATTAAAATCAAATTTACTTAAGTAATTTCAAATTAAAGTCTAATTCCATTAACTCCAATAATGGAATAGATATTATCTTAATCTACTTCTTAATTCATCTTAAACTAACCAATTCACAGTTCCATAGATTATTGATAACAGCAGGATGACACTAGGATAAGTCAAAGTAAATAAACATCCAAATTTATTCAAACACCAATTAATAGCATCCACTTTCAATTTCCAGATCTCAAACCCATTTTGAGATCACTCATAACTCCCATTTTAAATTAACCATTTAAATTCCCAAGTTAAATTTCAATTTCATTTTGAAATTTCCAATTCAGGTTGTTTGTTCTAAACTTATTTAACTTTCCTTAAGTTAAATTCACTTCAATTTTATTCACCAACTTTACCCAATTTGAATTTCCATTTCAAATTTTAAACTTCATATTAATATCCAATCCCATTTATAAGTTCAAAAACTTATCACTTTAGGTTATTAGATCACACCCCAGGGAAAATCAAAATTCCACACTTTAGAGTTTATTCCAAATCATTTTTGATATTATGTGTATCCACACATATATACATATTTATTTCTTAGCCCATCAAGCCATACTTTAAATTTTAAACCATCTTTGTTTTTAAAAACAAATTATTTTAAAGTTTTCAAACAACTTCTTATTTTAAAATAAGATTATATTCAAGAATAGTCTGAATAATATTATTTATCACTTCTTTTAACATTTTGAAAACAATTTCAAATGTTTCTAGACTTGGAATTCAAGACTTCACAATTTAAATCCACTTTAATTTACAAATTATACTCAAATTAAGTTTACATCCTTGAAACTTTTCATTATTTTAGGATAATAACCAAGGTTATTACAACTGGAAACCAATTCACTATTATCTTATTCTAAAAACTTATCTCCAAATTCAAGATTTTAATTTCAGTTTGAATCCATTTCAAACTTATCTTCATTCAATTTCAGTTTGGTTTTATTTCTATGACCATTTAATTCTCATCATTATTTTATTAAATTCCAATGATTTAACAATCAATTACCTTAATATTTATTAGAAAGAAATATTGCTTTATATATCAAAATATAATCTTATATAAAATCATTTATTTTTAAAACCATTTAAAATCTTTATATAAGAAAATAACAAGCACGCTCTCATATATACACACTCAACTCATTCTAGGATACCATTGACCCTATCCTTAATGAGTAAACCCACTAGACCCAAGGTTCTCGCTTATCCTTCAGTTCTGATACCAAATGTAACGACTCGGAATTTTCGACCCCGAAAATTCCAGATAGTTAGGGAAAAGAAGAAAAGAGATAGAAGAAGAAGAAGAAACAGAAACACCAAAATACAGATTCTCACATTCGCAGCGGATCAAAATAGAATATCAAATAAAATAGCAGTTATGCAAAGGAAAACTATATTAGTTAATTTACATCAATACATTAGAGTTTCAACATTTACACAAACACTAGACAGTTAAAATCAACATGTCCCAAATAAACTATAATATATCACAGCGGAAACTCCATACCTTCCTGCCATCCAGCTCGGCTTCTGAGCTCCAGAACGTTCCTACCTGAAAATCTGTAATACTCGGTCTGACCCGAGCATTACATCAAAGTAACACTTGGGTCAGGCTGGAAACTAGCGTGAGTAAACCCATCTAACATAAAATACTAATGCATGAAACTTATTTAAAACCCGGGGTAACTCGTTCATCACTACAACTTCACAACTTGTTATAGTCAACACTTATATTCACAAATCAATCTCTAAGTACCTTTGCTTATTTTAAATGGTCCAATCATTTAAATTATTCCATTTCAGCCTATTGATTTCACATATCAATCTATAAAGAATCATTTTAGGTTACAAATCGAAGTGGGTTCGGGTATTTACTGATACCCGACCCCAGACTCTTCGAATTCAATACCATCTTAACCCAAGTTATTCAAGTGAAATACAATTCAACTTTAAATACAGGATGTCACTTTTACACAGCGATTCTTCATCGATAGATAACCACATTATCACTGTCCACCCAAACATATCATATCACAAAACATTTCATATCAGAGACATCAACCAGTTCAAGGCATTTAACATCATTTAATCATTCATAAGAAAGATTGATCACTTCCAAATTAATTTAATTATAAGTTAATTTAATTTATCTCTAATTAAATTAATTACTAACTTTAATCACTTAAATTGCCTTCATTAACATTAATCAATTATAACCAATTAATTAATTATTCTTAGTTATCATCTTAATTACATTAATTAATTAACCTTTAATTAATTACACAAATTAATTAACCATTCACATTAATTAACCTTTAATTACTCTCATAAATTAATTAACAATAATTTACTACATTGATCCTTAATTAATTACTCTAATTAATTATCATACAATTACTTACATTGATTAATTATCCTTTAATTAATCATATTCATTAATTAGCTAACCCTTTAATTAATTTCCTTAATTAATCAATCCCTTAATTAATCGATCCTTTAATTAATTATAGTAAGTAATTAATTCTTAGTTACTTTCATTAAGTAATTTCCCCTTAATTACTTACATTAAGTAATTAATATTTGAGTAACTAATCTCAAATTACTTAATTAATTTATCCTTAATTATGAAATAATTAATCACTAATTAATTAACTCATAATTAATTTAATTAATTAACTATTCAAAATCACTACCTTAATCACCTACTTAATTACATCATTGAATTGCATTTGAAATCACTTAGAAATTCAGGTTAAATAATTAAAACCAAAACCATTTTTAATTCAAAGACATATAGCTTTATAAATTAAAATTTTAAATTTTGTTTATAAACTCGATCCATACTTAAATTTGAAAAACCTTGTTTGAAAATCTTGATAAATACCTTTACTTTGAAAATTTCTATTTTCATTTTCTATTATTTTAAAACGGGCGGGCCCAACATTTCATATCTGATTCCTCTTCTTATTTATTTACTTTACTTAATTCTAAAAATTCACAGGCCCCATCCTATTTAAATTAGCAGGCCCAATTACTTCGGCCTGAAATCTTCCCTAAACCTTCTCCCTTAACTTCCTAAATACTTCCCAATTCTTTTATTCTCCCGTGCATGAACCATGCATCACCGTGTGCACGTACACCGGCCTTTGGCCAATATATCCTAACGCCAACCAAACTCACCAGTCATCCAGACCTCAGACTTGTTCTTGCAACTGTAAATACTGCAATCCTCTTATTCGCAAAAAAACGAGCATTTATTCCAGAACCGAAGATTGTCGTGCCCCGCATCCACCTTGTTGCGCCGCCCTAGCAATCCATCCACCCCTACATTTCTTCCAATCCTTCACCACATGCACCACTGTCTTTCTATTCCCTACTGCACATCCCAAACTTCCTTTAGATGATGCAGTTACCCAAATCTGACCACCACCGAGAACCTCCCATAAACCCTAATCCCTCTACGACAAGCCACCACATGCACTAAAAAAATCAAGCTAATTTTTCCTATATTCACCTTTCCTTGCTCCTCCTCCCTGCCCGGCCTCGAGTCACGAAATCTAACTAGCGGCCGAAATTTAGACGAAGGCCTAAATCTATTCATCCTCGATTTCCCAACGAAATACCCCATTAAAAATTTCGAAAACACCTTCAAAAATCATCATTTGCAATGACAAATCTATTTATATAAGAAAAACCATAAATTATGATGTTCGAAATTTCGTAATATTTGTTTGCTTACAGTAAAGTATTCTTTTCACTGTCTATACTTTGCAATAGCTAAGTGAAATGATTTTTGAAATAAACTACACTGATAGTCGAACAATTGTACTTTGGAAATCATATTATAGAATTGTATGAATCAAGAGATATATTTTATTTTACGGTTGCAAAACTGTCCGGGGACTTAGGAAGAAGAACTGAATATTTTGAATGCAGGTACAAATAGCTATACTTAACATCAGATCCAAATGATTCACTCAACATTACCTTTACTTATCTGAGCATAATATTCAATAAAAAAAATAAGGCTTTAATTTACTCACTGTAATAAAACAAAGAAAGACCTGGAAAGAAAATTTTGAAACTTGAAATTTTCTTTTTCTCTTGAATCTAGACTTGAATTTGAAACTACTGCTTGATTTAATTTGAATTGAGTTGAAATTGAAGTTTTTGTTGATTCAGCTTTTGATTTAATTAAAAAAAATGTCTAGGAAGAAGAAAAGAAAGAAAGAATTGAGAAAAGGAAGATTTTGAACTGAAAAAAAATGGAAAACTAGGTTTCTCCCATTCTTTTTGCTGTATAATTAAATTTTCAAATAAAAGAACAATATAAGCCACTAGTTAATTCAAATCATCCTAAGCTTACAAATGTCATAAGTGTTATAATTATTATACAAATGTCATAAACTACATTTAAATGTTTACAAATGTTAAGATTCATTATATTAATTACCCAAGCTTTTATATTAATATATTATGTTTATATTAATTTTCATATATATATACACAAATAAATTTGCCATGAGGTATCTACAAAGAAAGAATATTTTTAACCTTTTATTAAATTCTACTTAACTTAAGCTAAACACCTTTAATAAATAAAAATATGAAGATACTATTTTTTATTTCAGTATACAAGTAAAGTGCTTTAGATTTTTATATTTAAATCTCTTTTTATCTTAAATTATTATACGTTCAAAATTAGTAAATATTTAACTTGTGTATAGAAAATATATGATTAACTTTTAAATAGCCTTTGAAAGGTTTATATTGAATTTTTGAAACCAAATCTCCAAATCACAATGCATACATATATATATATATTTTATAATTTGGAAACATACTTTATTTTATTAAATTAAACCTAAAGACTTCTCATTCACAATGTATAAATATATAGAATACATTTTTTTTAGCTTTGAAAGATAAATTTTGCCAAATTAAGTACTTATAAAAGAAAATTACCAAATTAATATTACCAAATCAAATTATTATAAATAAAGATTATCAAATAATTACTGCCAAAAATCCGGGTTATCACAACTTAACCGCTAGTAGACCAGATATTATGATGAGTGCTTGTTTACGCACCAAACACAACCTAAAGAATCACATCATTGGGCAGTTAAATGGATTTTACGATATTTAACCAACAATAAATATTATGGTCTATTTGATCCAAACGTTTGAACTAGTATCATATAGTGATGTGGATTTTGGTTGATGTAAATGGGAAAGAAAAAGTGCAGGCTGCACATGTCACTTTATTGGTCAATCGTTAGTTTCATGGTTTAGTAAAAAGTAAAATTGTGTTTATCTTTCGACATGTGAAGCCGAATATATTTCTGCTGCCTTAGCTTGCGCTCAAGTAATATATATGCAACAAACACCTAAAGACTACGGAAAAATAATAAACAAATGGCCAATATATAGTGATAATACTAGTGTAAATTTATCTAAAAATCTAATTAATCAATCATGAACAAAACATATAGATATTCATCACTATTTTCTGAGAGATAATGTTGAAAAAGAAATAATAACTCTTGAATTTATTAATACCAAAAATCAAATGGCTGATATTTTACAATCGTTAAGTGAACTAACTTCAATTAAGTTAAGATGAGATCTAGGAATTTGCCTGTACAATGAATTGGTTAACTAAAGTTATAGAAATAATGTTTTGTTCACTTAAATTTATAAAAGCTTATATGCAATTTCAACTGAACAATTAATTTTATAATTTAGAATTAACAACAACCACATAAAAAAAATTAAACAACAACCATTTAAAAACAAACTAGTATATGTTAAATTCCAATGATTTAACTCATTTTCTTCAATTATTTTCTAAATATAGAAAAATATTATCTTATAAATCGAGATAATACTCTACTTAAAAATAAATAAATACGAATAAATTTTTTAAAGCAAATAATACAACATCTTTCGATCACGACTCCACCTATTCAACTATCGACTATAAATCCCCCTCGTCAGATAGTACTTACATATTACCAACTAAATCTACACCTACAATGACTCCTTCAGTCATTCAAAACATTATTGCATCACCAACATATCGTACTGGCTTTTCTTCTAAAGGAATGAAAGTTAAACAATCAATTGATCCGATATCAACATCTCTCATAGAGAAAGTTGATGAGATATAGAGCTATCAACAAGAAATGATCGGCGTTAAACATGAAATATGTTAGCGCAAGGACGTCAAGAATCTCATCAAAATTTTCTCGAAAAGTGTATTCTAGCAGTTTGTGGTCATTCACCAACAAATAATTGCATACATCAAAAGTCACCTCGGTTACAAGAAACTCCTACAAAAACGCATAACATTACTCCGAGAAATCTATGCAAACCAGAACCATTAAACCAAGCTTGGATAGACACTCCGTCTCATCCAAGTTGGTCTCCACTAAAGCCATTACTTGATGGTATAAAAGTTGATCCAAATTCATGGGATATACAACAAATCTAAAATTTATGTTACATATCATATAAATTATGTTTATTTATTAATTTTTGGTATGTATACTATTTATATTTTAAAATTTAAAAAAAAATTCATTGATATTAAAAAATTCTCTTTATGTCAAAAATTACATATCACAGACGTCTATCAATATACCACAAATGTCTGTCACCAGTTACGGGTAAATTTTCTCTGTAGCCACAGACGTCTATGGAAACCTCATAGACTTCTATCAAGACTCTCTATTTAAATCTTCTATAGCCACAGACTTCTGTGGAACCATCACAAACGTCCATCAAGTCTCTTTGCTTCAATTTTACTCAAGTAACAAACGTCTGTGACTCCCTCATAAACGTTTGTCGCTACTCTGGCAACAACTTTCCAGTTGTCATATATAAACAACTTTTGCCCTCTCTTCACTTTACCTCCATTTCAACTTCTAATTTATAAAACCATAGATTTCAAAACATTCAAATTCTTCAATCAATGGCTCTTAAGAAGGTTACACTCTCTAAAAAGAAAAAAGCAAGTCCAATCTTCCTCCTCCTCTCAAGCCCCCGTTACGCAAGCTCACATTAATCAATGGCTCCATAATAATCCCAACGCAATCAAATATTTCAAGGTGCTTTCCTAAAAGAAAATCCACTCTGGTCCTTTTTATTGCCTTGGCAATGTGATGGAATATGAAATTCTAGAAATTACTACTGATGTTGGTTGATGCAACTTAATTTGCTATGATGCAAATAAGTTAATCATTGATCCTCTAGCTATTTACCTCTTTTACTCCAATCTATGTAGTATAGAGTGGAATCTGGAGAATGATGATGGTTGGTTGTGGTCAATTGTTTACAGAAAAGAAGCTAAAATTTATGTGTATCGATTGGTCGTATTTTAGGATGTTCTTATGAGGGGATTGACTTAACTGATATACAGGATCACAGACTTCTACCTAGGGATAAAGTACCCATCAAATATGGGAAGATAAAATGCCATAATGGAAATTCATTTACCTTTGACCATGTGCTAGACTATTAAATCAAATGATAATTGATGCCATCATTCATAATCTAGGTAGTCACGAGCAAATTTATCGCAATGATCATCGATTTTTGTATGCAATATTTGGTCGCCGACCGGTTAATCGGGCAAAATTTATTCATGACCAAATTAAAGGATTTTGGTCTCAATATCATCGTTCAATTGTTTATGCTCTGTGTATAATGTGCATCTTGCAAAATCTTGGAGTTCGTTCATATATATCATAATACGAAGAAATTCCAGCAAAAGATAGTGGTACATGACATCTATCGCTGATGCATCTTCCTAAAATCCTAACTCGTATCATCCCCATTAACCAATGGACCCAATAACAACAACAAGAACATCATGGCCCACCTCTAACTAGCATTCCTTATCCTTCCCAATAACCACCTTCCTCTATTTATGGTACCGAATATTATTTGGACACTGAAATACAAGAAGCTCGCGTTGAACCAACGCCAAACAAATCTCTCCGTGATTCGGCAATCTAAAACCAAAAAATAATCATGGCCAATCAGCGATTTTTAACCGGAAAGATGAGTGGATTAGAATGTTTTTTCTCCACTAGAATGACAAAGGTAGAAAAAACTTTGGACAAAGCGGTCTCCACTTTAGGAAAAATGATGTGCAAAGTATGTGATCAATCTTCCTCATGCTCATCATCTTCTCCTTCCTCAACACCTCCATCTCAGGTTCAAACACTAGTTTATCACTCTCAAGCCTCACTTAAAGGTACAACACATGATAGAGGTGACCGAGGGAAGACCCTATTCATGCACAACCTAAGGAAGAGGAAGAAGACAGTGATGAAATGTACATTTATAATACTCCATATTTTCAACAACCATCATACATGGCATTTCAAGGCCTTTCAATTCACGAAGATGATGAGTACAATGACCAAACGTAATGGCCGGGTACATATGCGCAGGATCCATCCTTTTACTATGAATATTACGAGAACTATGGAGGCTTGTGTTATTCTCAAAATGAGTACAATTAAAATTTTCTTTTATTTTGTAACTCTTATGCTTGTTTGTTTTCCTATTTACAACTTGTTGAAACTTTTTCTAATTTTATTTTGAACTTTCATATTTGATTTTCCATGATTTGAAGTAAAAACATGCTATAACTAATTTAATTTCTTTGTATCTTACATCGTTTCCCTCCATTTTGATAATGACAAAAGGGGAGAAATTTGTGTATACACATAGGAGGAGACATATATACATAGGTGGAGACAAACATAATAATACTTCCATTCTATAGTTGATATTTGATTATATGGTTGATATTTGATTATATAGCTAATATTTGACTGTATAGTTGATTTTTGATTATATAGTTGTCATCATCAAAAGGGGAGAGATTGTTAGAACCTCCAATTTTTGTTTCAATGATAACTACTATACAATCATATACATATATAGACCTTATCAAGATTGCAGCTATACGCTACAAGAAGATACCATGCTCAAAGACATTAAGACTCAAAGAGAAATGAAGGTTCATTGACCATACTAAGTTTATTCTAATATAAAAGAGTCTAAATAAAACATTATTAAGGTCTCTTTGAGTACATATGCATACACAATTACGTACAATTTCATATACATCAAAATTAAGGTGAAAACTACTTTTACACCTCATAGACGTTTGAGATAAATCACAAACGTCTCTGACAATTCTCATTGTAAAATTAAACAAGGCACAAACGTCTGAGGATTTTACAATCGGCGTCTGTCATGGGCAAAATTTGTCAATTTTGAAAAGACACTTCTGTTTTGAAAAGGAAATCACCTTTCAATGAAAGGTTGTAGCCATTACAATGAATAGACTTTCTCAAATAGTAACAACTTTTCTTCTGCACTGTTTTGACTATATAAATACCACTTTGATTGAGAAGTAGAAATCATCTAACTTGAATTAATCTGTTCTTTACTCTCTTGATTTCCAAACACTCTCTTGCATAAACATTGTTCACAAACTCTCAATCTATTACAACCAAAATAGAATTTTTGTTAAATCATTTTCTACAACTCAAAGCATTTATATTCATATACTCAAGAGGAAATCATAGGAAGATTTGTACTATAAGTCAAAAACTATGTTATTTGGAACACAAGATTAATCAAAGATACTTTTGTATTAGCCTATTCCTTTGGGCAAAGTGAGGGTAATTTGTTTAAAGGAAATACCAATGGGGAGCTTGGGGACTGGATGTAGGATTAGAGTCTGAACCAGTATAAAAACTCTGGCTTGCATGATTTTTATACTTTACTATTTATTGTCTACTATTGCGTTTACTTATACACCTGCATAATATACACAATTTAGATAATATACGATCCACAATATTTTTCACACGTGTCAACTATCTGGGGCTATACCAAGTGTTTGGCTTTACAAACGGCCTAAGTTTTCCAACTGAAGCCTTAGCTCTCCATTCTCTAGGAGAGCCACTCCTGCAGAATTTCTTTGGCGCACGGTCGGCCTAGTAGCGGCAGTTTGGACTTTTTTATGCATTCTGCATATTTATGTCAACATTTATTCTAGTCTTTTAGCATTGAGTTACATGTCATCTTTAGGGTCGGAGAGAAGCATTACAATATTCCCCTGTGGAGCCTTCGCTCCAAAGTTGGGGTTTGTGGCAGGTTGTCCTATAACAGGGGGCACTTCCATTACTTCGAATAACAATTACAATCACTCCACCAACAATCTCCTTTTGCTTTTTCTTATCACCCTTCCTATTCAAGCCTGAGATAAAGGAATTTTCATGTTCCATAGTGTCCGCAATTTCCGGCCTACTCCTCAGGGCAGTTAGTGGTTGTAGCGCTAGCAAAGCGTCTTTCTTGTCCATAAGTGCTTTGTGGCTATCATCCATCTTTTGATTAAGCTAATAACCATCTAGTCAATTCTTCTTTTGTCACAACATCAAGATGGGCAGAAGATTCTGGTGCTCGGTCTCTAGTATTAACTCAAGTTGGTAAGTTGGTGGTGTTGTTGACTTTAACCCGCTAGCGTTTTGGTCCACACCGCCAACTGCCATACCGGTGTATCTCCTAGAAGTTGTTCACCTTCTTCCTACCATTGATCTTCAACATCAAGACTTTAAATTATTTTGAACGTAGAAGTAGATCTAACTTCAAAGCATATCTGATCTAAAGTAAAGAGCTGGATCTAAGCCTGGGTTCACCGTTCCTAAATGAAAGCACCAAAATATTAACCCAAAATGGATCAACACCCTGGAGTATAATGTGAAAGCACTAACCCTACTAGAATAGCGCAAATATAATCGAGAATAACAGAAAATAAATGAAACACGAGGATATTTATAGTGGTTCAGCTGTTAACTAAGCCCATGTTAATCCGCCTTTTTGGCAAGGCTTTGAGCAGGCGGATTTAACTAAATCGATTGCTTGGCTGTTGAGAACTGGAATACGACGAATTTTAGTCGACAAGATGGATGGACGACCAAGCATGGATAATATTCATGGATTTACAGCAGGGATTCGGCATGGTTGTATGGAGTTGAGTTTTGAGTCATGTGGAAGATTTCTTTAAGCCTTTTAGGTGGCTCGGCATAGGTGACTCGGCATATGCAGCTCGGCAGTGGTGGCCCAGCATGGGTGGCTCGACATTTGGATGGGCCAACACATTTAGATGGCGCAATTGGATGATGTGGATCGGTGTGGAAGCACGGTTCGGCCTGGAAGTCATGGGTTTCTCGGCATGGTGATTCGATCAGGGTCGCTCAGGATTGGTGATTCGACATGGGTCGCTCGGCACTATGGCTCGGCATGGGTCGCACGGAATGGTGGCTCGGCATGGGTCGCTCGACATGGTGATTTGGATAGGGTCGCTCGACACTGTGGCTCGGCATGGGTGGTTCCGCATGGGTCGGTCGGTGTTGTGGTTTGGTCAGGGTGGCTCGGTAATGACGGTTCGGCACTGGAGTTCGCTCGACATCGGATATCCATCGGTATTGTTGTTCGATCTGAGCCACTCGACGTTGTGGCTCAGCCTTGGTTGTCGTTCGACATATGGAGGTCGTCATGTACAGAACTCACGGTCAATAGCAATAAAGGGTGGAAGTTATGCAAATCTTGATGGGCCTGTGCCACTACAAAAGACCAACAACTCAGGATTTGCCTATAAATATAGCATGGGGTCTCTAGTTGTGGGGATCTTCTTCCTGCTCTCTGACTTTCTCTTCTCTAAGTCTAAGGCACTCCGCCATTGTTAAACTTGATATTGTAACTGTAATCAATTATTACAGCAATAAAAAGGAAACTTCTGAAGTGGACGTAGGCCGGAGTTAGCAGAACCACTATAAAGTATATTGTTCTTTACCGCTTTCATTTGAATTTTGACTGTTCTTTACATTATTACTCTCTACATATATTCTATCTGTGAGTTATGACTGTGATTTAGTGCTTTTGCTGGATTTGGGTGTTAGTGACCAATTTTGGCTCCTAACATTTTGGTGCTTTCACTGAGAAGGAAAGCACCCAGGAAATTTAGAGTTAGGAACTTGGATTATAGGAAGTAATGGCTAGGCCATCGGCAAGGAAGCAAGTGACAGAAAGAAATCAGCATGAAGGAAAACAAGAGGCTTCCTTTGGAGCTAATTAGGCCTCAATCTATATCACGAGAGAAGAGATGGAGACGATGCTGAAAAGGCAGAAGCACATGATAAAGAACCTACTTCGACAGGTTGGGCAAGTTGGAACACAAAGTCAAGGGACTGGACCAACCGCGGTTGTTGGCAATGCAGAATCAAGAACCGAAGCCATAGAAATTTCTGGACGTCAAAACCAGAACTAGACTGGAGAGACTGGAGGAAATCAGCTAAGGCTTGGGGGAAGACCTCCAGGATTGGATACCGGGACAGCGGTGAATGAAGCTCGGCAAGCAAGGACCAACGTGAACGTAAATGGCCGACATGAAGAGTACTACCCGGAGTACCTCCTAGGACACGGGGGGCAAGGTGAAGATGCAAATAGGGGACTGCCCCAGATGAATACGAGTGGGTGGTTGGATTAATTAGAAGGATTACGAGAAGAGGACCACCGAGCAGAGGCTTGGAGGAGGTCAGCCGAAGTCCGTTCACTCTAGAAATTAGGAATGCAAGAAACCCTTCAAAATTCAAACTGCCAACACTAGAGGCCTATCAGGGAAAATCAAATCCAACTATGCATGTAACTAGATACATCAGACATATGGAAGTGTTGGAGGCATCTGAGGAAGTGATGGCAAGATGTTTCCCTGAGTCCATGTGACGCGACCCAAGAGTGTATTGACACTGGAATCAATGAAGCAGAGGTCAGGAGAGTCCGTGAGAGGTTTTCTTATGTGATTTAATGCAGCTGTGGGCTCGGTGGATCGACCGGATCCATCAATGATTTTGATGGTGGTGGTAATAAGGATTGCGAAAGGCATGGAACTCAAGGATTCATTTGCACGAGATCCACCACAGGATCTTGGAGAATTCTATCATGAGGCTGAGAGATTCATTTGGTTGGAAGATTCACGCACCGAGAGGCAGGAAATAAATGTCGTGCAAGGCGAAAGAACCAACAAGGAACAATCTAGAATAGACAAAGGAACGCGGAAGCAGGATGACAGATACGACGGTCCTAACAAACAGAAGAAATTCCGAGAACTCAGATTCAAACAATACGCTGACTTGAAGGCAAACTTGGAACGGATTTACACGGAAACTCGGGGGCAGCTCCCCGATTGAAAACCACCCAGGAGGGATCCCACTAAACGGGAATGCAGGAGTAGGAAGTACTGCCTATTCCATGAGCTGGAAGGACACTCCACGGATGAATGCCACCACCTGAAAGATGTGGTGGAGGAGCATGTCAGAAGTGGCAGGTTGCCATAGTACGTAAGAAATCAGACAAGATCAATGGAACATGAGCAATTACCGCTTTGATCAACTAGGAGTGACCCTGGAAGGGGTCACGACTCGTCATCAATTGATCATGATGGCATGGGCCAAGTTCAGGACTTGAACTTTGGTCGATTACATAAGATTCTTAGATTTTGATTTCAAAATAAAACATCAATTCCACTTACGCATATAAGGGAAGCGGACAGATCCCTAGGCATGCTCTAAGATGGTAATAGATCGCCCTGCCCAGAGTGGCAGCATCTAGATTTTTCCTTTGCTTGTGATTGAACGTTTGGAATTTTAATTTGATAAATGAACTCGAATTTTATAAAATAAACCTTTGACCAAAGAGTTAAAGGATGAATATTGGAAGTCAATTTGAAATTAATTGCTTATGACCCTACCCGAAGAGATGGGGTACGGAGTGCAAGAAGTGAGTTGCTTTGCCGGAGAGCGACATGAACAACTCACTTAACATCATTCCCCATTCATCGAAGAGTGATTGGATCGAGGTTCGATAAGAGTCCGGGGTGGCTACAATCGGCCTAGGATTTAGGCCATGACATCACTTAATGTTCAGTGACGCTGGACTGGAGCGGAGGGGGTATTGCCGCTCTACCAGAGATCGAGGGGGTCGGTTCACTCGACGCTATTTCCCCTTCACAAGAGAGTGATAGGATGGGATCCATCGAGAGCCCGGAGAGGCTATGATTGGTCTAGGATGACCAAGATATCGCTAAATGCCCTCGCTGGGCCAGAGTGCAAGGGATAGAAAGCAGCACCGGAGCGTGACATGATCTTTCTATTCGATCCTTATGTTTGGATTGGATTTAGCAAGAGTCCAAAGTGGCCATCAATGGTCCAGAGAGGCGATAGGATTGGATTACTGATTTCCACAAGTTGAAATGATACTAATTCGGCTTCGAACAGCCATGAACCTGGTTGAGAATGCTATAGCTACGGATAAAACATGGACTTTGGACATTGGGTTTGAGACTATTCAAAACACTCCTTCTGATAGTAAGGAATGTTCTGGGGGGCAAATGTTAACCCGCCTTTATTTGGGAAGGCTTTGAGCGGGCGGATTCAACTAAATCGATTGCTTGGCTATTTAGGACTGGAATACGATGGATTTTAGTCGACTGGATGGATGGATGACTTAGCATGGATAATATTAATGGATTTACAGCAGGGATTCAGCTTAGTCGTATGAAGTCAGCTTCGAGTCATGTGGAAGATTTCTTTGATCCTTTTAGGCGGTTCGGCATATGCGGCTCGTCATTGGTGGCTCGGCATGGGCAGCTTAGCATTTGGATGGGTCGACACATTGAGGTGGCACAACTGGACGATGTGGACGGTGTGGAAGAACGGTTCGGCCTGGAAGTCATAGGTTGCTCGGTATGGTGGTTCGGTCAGGGTCGCTCGACGTTGGCGGCTCGGCACGGGTCGCTCGGCATGGTGATTCGGACAGGGTCGACTGGCACTATGGCTCGGCATAGGTCGTTCGGTATGGTGGATCGGCATGGGTCGCTCGGCATGGTGATTCAGACAGGGTCGCTTGGCACTGGCTCGGCATGGGTCGTTCGACATGGTAGCTCGGTATGGGTTGCTCGGTGTTGTGGTTTGGTCAGGGGCTCGGTAATGACGGTTCAGAACTGGAGGTCGCTCGAGATATCCCTCGGTGTTGTAGTTCGGTCTGAGCCACTAGACGTTGTGGCTCGGCCTTGGTTGCCGTTCGACATATGGAGGTTGGCATGTACAGAACTCATAGTCAGTTGCAATAAAGGGTGGAAGTTCGGCAAAAGTCTTGATGGGTTATGCCACTCCGAAAGCCCAACAACTCAGGATTTGCCTATAAATACAGCATAGGGGTCTCCAATTGTGGGGATCTTCTTTCTGCTCTCTGACTTTCTCTTCTCTGAGGCTAAGGCACTTAGTCATTGTTAATCTTGGGATTGTAACTGTAATCGTATTTACAGTAATAAAAAGGAAACTTCTGGAGTGGACGTAGGTCGGAGTTATCCAAACCACTATAAAATCTGTTGTTCTTTACTGCTTTAATTTGAATTTTGACTGTTCTTCACATTATTACTCCCTACACATATTCTATTTATGAGTTGTGACTGTGATTTAGTGCTTTCGCTTAGATTTGGGTGTTAGTGACCAATTTTGGCTCCTAACAGCCTACGTGCACTTAATAGTTTTGCATACTGATTTGATCTTGGTAGAATAGGATTACAAAGTGATTGAAGGAAAGTGAGTCACAAGTACAAGTATTGGGAAGATTTTAAATAATAGAATTTCCCATAAGAACTTCCTTGGTGACTAATTGAGTGGAGATAGAGTAACAGAAATGACAGAGCTCCCATGCAATAATGGCAAAAAACAAATCCTCTCTAAGTTTCTCTTGGATTTGTGGTTCTAGTGACGGCAGCCATCTTGGACTAGAAGCCCGCTACCAAATAAGTCCAAGAAGTGACATAAGATAGCACAAGGAAAATGGTGACCACTCGATTTAAGGGATAGATTCGGTGCCAAATTAAGGCTGTTAATTCTATACTGAATCTAATCCTTGGACGTTGGGTGGCAAACTCTTTTGTGTTGAGTTCCTTTCTTTATTTAGATGTTCTCCATGTAATTTGGTAAATTTTTGATGAATTTTGATCATCGTTCCTTCATGACTTAGATTTCCTTGCCGTTTGGATCATCACGTCTTCATTCTTGATGATAGGCTCTCCGGAAATCTATGAAACTTCATGAATATGCATAAAAGGACTAGGGGACTTGTCAGGAGTATGAAATTCCCAAGGCTTAGTAGCTAGATTCAGTACTGAATTAAGGGTACTAATTCAGACTAAATATAAGACTTAGCCTCTTTTGCTTCTGCATTTTCTTGAGCCTCTTCTCATGTCCTTCTAAGTGTCTTTGCCAAGTTTCAAGTCATTTTATCTCCATACCGACGCTCAGATTCCTACTGACCTCGGCATGGTTAAAAACTCAGTTAATAATTACATATATATTGAATCATTTTTATAAATGAAATTATAATTTTACATATATGGATATTTTCAGTTTTAAACAAACTAATTAGATCAAACCAAATTGTCCAATTAGCAGTTTAGATTACGATGTAGATTATAAATCATGATGAGGCAATGACATACATATACATATAGGTGTGTTTTTGTGTGTGCTGATAAAAATAAGCAATCCTCGTTAAGGAAATGAGAACTTACATAACTTTATTTTACACTAAAAAAGGAGTTACCAACAAACCTAGTACGTGGCTCTTCCCTATGAACTCATACAATTAAAATAGAAAAAATCCTACTAGAGAAGAGAGAGATGATGAGCATAAGTTAAAGGCATCATTAGGTATAAGGCCTGGATGAGAGAAAGACCTCCTCAACTGTCTAGAAAGTCCAAAGAAGCAGTAGAAGGGCCGACAACATCTTCGTACTCATATATCCCGTGTATGAGGATGCTGATATGGACTGCTCACGTCGATGGTTAGAATTGAAAAGAACTCAACAAATAATGTGAGGCTAAAACATTGAATATATGTACATACGTACACACACATAGATAATCGCTATAAAGTGATATAACTATACACACACACACACACATACATAAATACATACATACATACATACATATATATATGAAAAGAAGTTTATAGCCATAAATGACACCTTGATCTGTGAACCTTCGTCAGATTTCTAAAATCAACACCCAATTTTTGAAAGAGACGGATGAACCTCGGAGCTCTTTTTTAATTTAATATTTCTATTTGTTTTGGAGTTGATAATTTTCAAAAATGGCACAAGGAATTTATGACCATGGTTGAAGGAGGAAGATAGAAAAGAAATTGAACAAGGAAATAAATGAGAGGGATTTGTTTTAATGGAAGAACAAAAACATTTCATATTCAATATTTAAAACCTTCCCCATTTAATTCCTAACCAATTTTCATTTAAGACAAATCACCTCCTTTATTTTGCATAGCCATCCAGGAATGCACTCCTACATGGATTAATTTTCTAAAAAACTCGTTAAGTTATCAGCTCTATTTAAGACTTGATTAAATACATACATATGTCATATATTGTTGAATATGCGATTATATGATTTTTGTTTGATGACAATAAACTTATATATATATTCGTGTAAATGTATTTGTTAACATACTATTTTCTTTTTCATAGACTAAATAAATATTTTTTGAATAAAATAAATAAAACAGAATTTGAATTCAAACAGAATTTTTATTCAAACAAATATTTACTACAATCTTTGAATAGTACAAAGTTCAAGCTCTCACTATATATATACACACAATTTCAATTACAGTACAACTTTGATTAGATCACGATTCACATTTACATTTGACCTCACTACATATCACTCAGTCACTCAACTCGTACTTTATGTTCAATTTCACTCCAAATTGAATCCAGCATCTGAGCAATCTGCAAAAATAAATATTGACGCAGTAAAATTGAAAAGGAAATATTTTTGCAGTATAAAATAAAATATGGATTTTGAAAATAATATTTGCCTCAGTTATTTGCGTTGTTCGTCACTATTTAATTTTTAAATTCATCATACACGGACAGCATGTGACATACACAATGTATCACTGTATATGCCACAAGGTCGTGCACACCAATATGTACACTTGATAAAATTGCAGGGACAGGTGAGCACAGGTCAAACCCAAAATATCGGATTCAACTCAAGTGCGATAAAATAATGTCACAACTTTCAACACAAGGTCAAATCCGAGCTACAAGCTGGATTCAACTTAAGTGTAATGCACAGTCCAACTAAAAGTCAACATGCTCACAAAAGACTGCACAATTCAAGAAGGCACCAAACCACAAACAAAATGCAAAGGTCAAGCCATTGCTACCATGACTCAACTCAAATGCAAGACTTAACCAACATAACAGCACCAAAGCATAAAGGCTCGAATGACCAAGTGCACCAAAGATAAAGCAACACAGCAAGGCAGCAAGCATACTATGCAACATGACAGTAAGAAGTGCCACAAAACCATCAAGTTACAGTGTTCAATAATACAACTCGTAGCAACAACATAATGCAAACCAAAAAGGAAAACCAAACTACATCATATACACAACAAACACACATCAACAATGAATCATTGAAACTGACTCGAACCAATACGGTGACAACATACAATGGTGACCGGAGCAATCAAGCTAAAGCATGGCATGGATCAAGTTTAATCAGAGACTTCAAAATCACGACCATGCTACAGGTATGAACAGAGATTACTTGCAACAGTGGCGATGAAGTGCAATACAACATGAATTATATCAGTGGACATATATGAGCACTGAAACAAAGGAGCAGCCCATTTTCCAAAGAAAGAAGCAATAGAGTAACCACGATCAAAGTCAAGGCTCAATGTCACAAATAATACAACTTGATTATCAAAGTGTATACATGACAAAGCAACCAAGTAAAGTGGTCGAGATCGACAAATGACAGAGATTCAACTGTAACAGGTTGTTTTTAAAACATCATCAAACATTATCATGTAAGTGCAGACAACTACAAAATCAAGTTTAAAAAGTCAAGGCCGATACACAAAATCATATGACCGAAGTCAAATGAAGCCGTGGTGGCCATGAAACCAAACAGTGCCGTGATAACCAAGCAATCAAGGAATCGAACTAAGTCACAGTTCAAAACCGCGTGAATTGAAAAAGTCAGAGAAATCATCAACATCCAAACGAAATCAAATGGGCGAAGCAAATTATTGAAAAAATCAGATGAAACCAAACAAAGGAGATCGAATCCATATATAAACCCACAGAATCATCATCGGCATTTGGCAATCGAGATCAAGCATTCAATCAAAAAAGAAAAAGAGCAAAAATCACATACCGAAGTCATCTCGAATTCAATTAAATTCGAAGCAGTCGAAGCAAATCACGGAGACCATCGATTGATAGAAAAGGGAGGCCAAATCATCTATTCAATCGAGCAATTAGAATCGGCTTCTTCGAATTATAGGAAAGCCCTAATTTTGATCGAACAAAGAAAAGGAACAGAGCCGCCATTATCTTAAAAAGGAACGGGCCGAATTCATAAAAATAAAAGAGAGCGTGTTTTTGGGCCGGCTTGATTTATTTAGGGCTTTAGCTAAATTAGGGTTTATTTGTTTTTTAAATTGTTTTAAAATTGTCTTTTCCTTTTAAACTTGTAAAATTTCTAGTCGTGTGGCTAGGGGACAAAATACGTGGCGTAGTTTGAGAATTCGCAACTCAGTGGTTGAGTTGTGGTAGGGTTTTGATCGTAGAGTTAGGTTAGTCAGTAGCGGGTGTCGCGAGTTTACGTGTGTAAGCGTGTGACTAATTAATTTCTAGTAGAAATCTTGGGGCAGCACTTAGGCAGGTTTTTTTCGAAGCTGGGTAAATTCTGTGTTGTTCTATTTCTGCATTTATTATTCTGCTATTATCTGTGCCGCTATATTTCTGATTTATCTGTGTTGAAATAATTTTATAAGCTTCCGCAATTAATTTTATAATTATCAGCATCACCCTATTCACCCCCCCTCTAGGGTGAAATCAATCCTACATATATCAATTGTGCATATATAACTTTTATATATACATCCAAGTGATTACTACTAATACCTAAAACATCAAATAAATTAAGAATTAATTTTTCTTAGATATAAATAATTTAGTCAATTTATAATATTTTATAAACTAATTAAATCGTATGGTTTTTAAAAGAACTCATAAATGTGGTTGTGAGACTTAAAGATGTGAATACAGTCAGCGATTAACACTGAAAAATTCAAATTTTAACACTTACACATCACGTTAGCTAGTAGTGTGGAAGTTTGATTGAACTTATTGCTTACAGATCATTTCAATAGAACCCAATTACACATTTTCTTAAGTGGTACTATTTTGCAACGTTTATTTACACACATTCTCTTCATCAACAGAATATCACTTTAAGATTTATGGAATTTGGTTTTGCTAAAAAATCTAATATCATCCTTTTTAACTAATTTAGTCCATAAACAAAGTCCTTGGTTGAATAATAACATACATTATTAACTGTGTTACTCAAGCCATTGATTTTGACTTTGATAATTTACCGCGATACTAACCTCACACAAGTGAGGGGATGAATTATCTATTGAACAATGTTTCACTTCCAATTCTTCAACTCAGACCCAACCACAGTCAATCGATAGATTGTCATTCCATGATTAAACTGTGATCGACATAGGGTATTCACATTGTAGTTCCACGGTTTTCTAAAGCTGAGAGAACCGTGTAACATTGTGACCTAAGATATCATGTTTGACCTAATTGTTATTAACCAACAAGAAACTCTCTAATGATTCATTCCACTATTATCCGATAAATGCACATACATAAATTTGGGGCCTCTAGCAACCATTCATTATCTATTTCCCAACATTTAGACAGCGATACACGCCCTGGTCTCGACGGATGTATCTATATCCTTTCTTCAAAAATCTAGACCAAGAATATTTAAAACGATATGTTATTTTATATTGCGATAAGTTTCTTATGATTACAACTCCTTGAAATTATTATTACATAACATATCATCTAAGGAATATCTATTTTTAAATATACTTAAATTAGTTACTTAATTAATATATCATAATAATACTAGTATAAAATAGAAAATAAACACCTCTTATTTTGAACGAGATTTTATTGTAGAGTTAATGATTAAAATAAATTATAGAATTACCCCTAGGGCAACCCTTATCTACCTCAATCTCCCACATGCACTTAGAATAACTATAGAATCTCAATCCTATCATTTCGATTAGTTTGCTCAAAAATGATCGAGCCAGTCTCATTATGAATGGATACGCTATATTGTCTTAGTTATCTACTTTGTCAATCAACTCTCTTCAGCGTTAGTAAATATCATTTATCACATAGATCCATTTTGAGTTTGTTTATTAACCACTAGTGAGCTCTAGATTCTTTCATGATTTTTATCGCAATATTGTTTGTATAAAGTTGTGGGATTCTTAACATTTGCAATCGCCATGGGTAAGCTATAAAAAATTTCATTATATATACATACAATTTTTGCTATGGATTTATTCAAGGTGATGCACTTAGTATTTTAGTTGGATTAGCCATAATATTTCATTACAAACAATTCCAACTTAAAGACATTAACCAAAATTGAACTTGAATTTAGGATTGAAATATTATACTTGATATCACTTATGGAATTCGATTCTAAATTCCCATTTATTAGGAGTTCTATGTTTCTACAAAAATTTCTCTAGTATTTTGTAAATACCCAAGAATACTCTTACTATTGTTCAGTGATCTTAATTCAGATTTAATATTTGCTCGATATACGAGGTACATATGTGAGATGTAATATAGTAGACTACGTAGCATTTATGATTATTCCTTTTCCTAAAGAAAAATGAATCAATCTCATATGTTCCACAATAAACATTTTAGTACGGTGTAGATGAATCTCATATGGGACTATCCAAAATCCTTTTACATAGATTATAAAAGATATATTTTCAAATCGAATGTTGAGGATTAAACAACCAAAATAAAATGATTTTAACATGGGTACATTATTAATAATCATAAATTTGTCATTTAGTCATAGTTTAAGAAATATTTTAATGCCTTTAATAATCTTTCTTATAGATGCAAGCTTTGTCTGCATTTTAACTGAAAAATAACTATTTAATTTCTCTGTCAAAAACTTGTTCAACTCTAATGTTTATCTCATGCCATCATTTTATTTTATTTTGGATCATATCCAAAACATATAAATCATGTTATTGCTCCTATTAACTTTGAGACATTTTGGATGTTAGGTGCTAAGAGTCTCTTTTAAATCATTTATTATAAGTTTTATTTCAACATTAATGTCCAAAAACTCAAAATCAAATTGTGCAATAATTGTGTGTATAATCCTAGTGGTTTTGAACATGTTGACTACCAAAGTTACATCACTAATTTCAACTTTTGAAACTGATGATGTGATTTCCTATTAACATTGCTTTATATAATTTCAACTGCATTGATCTTCTCGATGATACCCTTACAGCCTATGGATAATATCGCCTTAGGAACAACCATCAAAATCGTATTTTAACAATGCACTTGGAATCCATTTTGAATTTAAAGCATTATGTCATATGGAAAAATCTATACTCCTTAAGGAATATTGAAAATTGAGGAAATTGTTACTTCCATGGTTCTTTTTCTTGACATTGATGAGAAACTGATAGTTTCTCTTTAATGTACAAGAATTATTATTAGACATTGTATTGTGGTGTATGTCTATTTTAGACTTGGTTTACTTCATTTCCTCTTAGGCAATCAATTTCCATGTTCAATTCTTTGAACCATATCCATGCCCATTGTACCACCACTAATTTCAAAAAGAAATTCCTTTAAACATAAAGGTAGTGCATTTTGGAACTACAATTGTTTCTCAATACGATAGAGCATTCAGAAATGGTTTATGAATTGCCTTTTATATATGTATGAAACTAATTAATATTTAAATTTACAAAACTAATGTTCGTAACATATATTAGCCAACTGCACATGTTAAACTATTTATGATTTAGGTTTCTTATCAATTCATATCTCATATGAATATGATCTCTTAAAATGTGCTTTAGCTGAAATTAAATTTAACTTATGTACTTGCTTTTAGGTACTCATCTTTATAGAAAGAAGTCAATTCTACTTTACTTATCATCAATCATACTTTGTCTAACAAAGTCTGATTACTCCTTATTGGTACACCATTATGTACTTAGGGGGAGTGACTTTTGAGTTTTAATCTTGTTCAATTTTAAGTACATTTGGAACTCTTTTCCAATACACTCTCACTTATTCGGTCAAATCGAATTCTTTTATTACTTTTGCATGCAATGTCTTCTACTTTTATTTTACATTCTATGAACTTATTATTGATAAACTACTTGTGTATCAAATACACATGTTCAATTATATGATAATTCATTGACGAAATTGAAGGAAGTAGATACATTTTGGTATCGTTAGACATTTCACTGCATACATCGATATGTACCAATATGAGGAGTCGCTCCCGCCGAATGAGTGCTTTGTCCTTAATCGCTTAAGATATAATTCACCAGTACCATAAGATTCATAATCGTATCATTAAATAATTATTATTCAAAGATATGTCTTAGTCCATAATTCCAATATAATTGTACAAAGTATCAGATACTTATGTGTTTTATATAGTTAATGCGTCACTTTTGTTACGAAAACAAATACCATAGAATTATCTTATAATGAATATTCAAAATATTAATATTAAATAAAACTATACTTATTTTTAGTCAATACTAAAAAAACCATTATTATTTCATAAATAATACTTGGTTTATGTATACATAAAGACAATCTTCCGTAATTTGATGCATTACTGGTAAGTATCATATGGTAGACTCCTATTTTTTCCACGATTAAAATAATAGCTTATAAATATGAGGCTCCATTCAATCATTTATTTTGGGATTTTATTTCATCCACCATAACAAGTTTATAGTTGAGAGTTTCACATCTTGAACTCAAATAAATAACTTCATAAAAAATTTCTCTAATAAGATTACATTCAAAATAGAAAATCACATTTCTCGTTCTATTTTAAATATCTACTAGCATTTTATATCGTTTTCTATGTCTCTTAATGAAGCAGAAGTGATCATTTACTCTCTTCAACCTAACTGTGAATAATCCACTCTTACACATTCCCTTCCTTTGCACATGGTTAAATCATTCAAATGAAATCTTTACTACAAGATTACACTGAACTTTTCACATAAGTGCATTCGATTATCCTTAACATTTACAGATATCGAATATATTGCACTTTATGTAAACTGATCAAATTTTCACTTCAACGATGGAATTCCTATGTCCATATTATAGCTCGTGGTCTTTTGATACATCTAACACAACAAGATCCTTATTGTAATCAGTCATATTGAATACATGATCTCATACTATGGTTTACTTGTTCATTTCGAACGAACTAATTTAATCAAGACTTCTTATAAAGCAACTATTTACCATATAACATTTATATATGCTTGAATATAAATCGAATATACATATTCTTTTATTTCTTTAGAGTTTAAAGCTCATAAACGACAATACACAATATCGTTCAAATAAACACATAAGTAACCACGGTATGAAGGATTGACTAGTTGTATAATTAGGCACTTATATGGGTCTAAAAAGGACACATGCCAAAACCCATGGACTTTGTCCTTAAATCAATCTTGACCTTGAGTTTTTTCAACGAATTGAAAGATATTTTTAACTCATGCCCATCACTTCGTGATGATCTAAGTATAATGTACGTACCATGGGTTAGATCAACAAATATGTGCATGTATCTTACCTCATCGAACAATATATTAATAGTACCACACATAACATCGTGGGCTTAAATTTGCCAAATAACCAAAGAGTATGCAAGTAATCTATTAATATACAAATGGTAAAGGACAAGTTATGTATTAAGGACTCATTATCTTTAATATACGTATTTTGAGCGATGCTGATTTAAGGAATAACATGCTTTTTTGTGAAAATACCCTTGTGATTCAAGTGTCGCACACATTTGAAATCATAATATACTTACTTTACTTATTTACTTATCCCAAAAATATGTTTTGGAAGAATTATTTCATTTCCACTTAGGTTTATACATGCATAATTACAAAATTTTAATTTTATTCAAAACTTTTATAATTTAATTAACTTATATAATACATATATATGTATATATATACACATACATATATGTATTTTATTAATCAAATCAGATTTAACTAAATTTAATTCTTATTAGTTGAATAATATTTAATTATTTTTAATTTTAATTTTATTCATTAAATCATAATCATTTAATCAAATTTATATAAATTTATGAAATTTTATGTTATTCATCTTAAACTATCTAAGATAGATAATTAACTATAGTTTGTTAATATATACATATTGATGTGTGTATATATTTCAATTAATTCCATTTGATAAATTCATTTATATATTTAAATAATTTAATGGAATATTCTAATTAATTTAAAATTTTGATTTCATTTACATACATACATACCTACCGTTAACTGGATTTTTGACCAAGAATGTTTTCAACTAGAATTAGAACATCAAGATAAAGATAAAATGATTCACGAACTAAGAAACACACTCATAAGGGCAAGAAGTTGGCATTCTACAAGTTTCAAGTAGAATGATGCAAAGTGGACCTCTCGGTACTAAAGAAAACCTCTCGTTACCGAGAAAAATTTGTTCACTTTGGATCTCTCAAACCCTTTGTACTTTATGTGCCACGTTTGATTAACTAGTTATAAACTCAATACATAAAATGCTATATTATTTTAGCATTATAATATAATATTAATTTACCTAATGCTTTCATAACTATAATAAAAATGACTTTGCAATATTTATGATAAAAAAACATCAAGAAGCTGGATAAGCAAGAGGTTCCACATCAATAAGAAAATGAAGAAGTTGACACTATCAAAGCTAAAATAGTTTTTGAAATTCTCAATGACGTTGAAAAAATTTGATCAATCAAGAAGTATTTCTCAAACTTATTGCAAGGATCAAAGCTGCAAACAAATAATAAAAAACTCTACTGAATCCACAAAGCAAAAAACTCTAATATTTCTTAAATTTGATCCCAGTTGTACTTAAAATTACTTATACTTTACTTAGTAATTTGTATAATGTTGTATTCAAAAACATATGTAGTTTCATTTAATGTTCGTATTTCAAACTAAAAAAATGTATGGTCATTGACAATTGTTTGAATCCATGTTTGATATTCTTGGAATTTACTTTACTAAAATGCTAGATACAAATAACACTAGTTGGGTACTTGCAACTATTCATATTTCGTATAATAACCATGTAGATACCACAATAGCATGTATATTTCTATTACTTTCTATTATACTAAAATGCTATATGCAACTATCATTATTAATAAACTTGCTGTTAAATGTTAATACTGTAAATTTTGGCCATTGATACCTTATTCGATTTATCTTAATGTAAATGCTCTTCAGCATAGTCCAAATATAACCACTTCGATTCAAATGAAAGATTCAGTAATGTTTCTATTCTTATTTATTAGTAATGTAACTCCTCCTTATTTCCCAAATGCATTAGCTATGTGCATATCTCCTTCTATGCATCTTTTTGTAGGTTCTCAAGCACTCCCATTCAATTTAAAATATTTTAAATTTAGTTGGCTTTTGGTCTTCCATCATGTTCCTAACATGCACAACTTCAACATCATGCATAAAGGTTATAATTCCTTAACATAAAACTTCAAGGTCCCCACATTCACCCTATTTCAAGCCTCCACTCACATTCTCATTAGTAGCACTGCCTGTTATGTTATTGTTGTCTGTCACAAACATATTTTGTCACTTCACTTCAGGCTTTACATCATTAACCACAAGATCGCTTCAGTATTATAAGTTTGTTATAAAAATTACTTCTAAATGCTTGGAAATCTTAAAAAAAAAATTAACCAAGTAGAACACCGTAATGGTATGCCCACTTCTATTGCTTCTTGTCATGCTGAAATGTTATATACAACTAGCATTATACTTAAACTTCCTCTTAAATAATTGAAATTATTTTAAAACAACTACTGCAGAATACATATAAATATTGAGAAATAATGTATAACTATGTAATTTATGCAAAACTATATCCAATGCTGCTACTTCTATTATATCAAAATGGTATAGCAATATGTATAACTTGTTTTCCTACGATTAGACTATCATATTATTATGACCTAATTAAGTACAAAAAAAACCAATCTATAATTAAGTTACAATAATGATTAACCGAGCTTACTTCCGAAATCATAAGCTAATTAGTGCATGCCTTAACTGGGTACAATGGAAACTAATCTATAACTAGTTACAATAAAGGTTAATCAAGCCCATCAACGAAAGCAAAAGCTAATCGGGTACACGACCTAATCGGGTATAATAGGAAACCAATCTATAATCCAAATACAACAGTGATTATATTAGCTTGTCATTAAATGCAAAATCAAATCGAGAGAACAACCTGACCGGGTATAATAGAAAACCAATCAACTAGTTTGTAACTGAGTTACAATAGTGGTTAAGCAGGCTTCTCACCGAACTAAAAAGCTAATCAGACGCATAATCTAGTCAGGTACAACCAAAAACCAATTTGTAAACAAGTTACGACAATGGTAATGAAGCTTCTTACCAAAAATAAAAGCTAATCTGGTGCACGATGTGACGACCCCCAAATCCGTACCCTTTGAATCGACGATAAACCACACATGCTCGACCCAAAATGCACAGACTGATGGAAAGTCAAGAGAAAGAAAAGAAGAGAGAAGAAGAGAAGAGAAGAAAGAGAGATGATAGAACCAAACAAAACAATAGAATCTCATATCGCAGCGGAAAACATATAATATCACATCAATGATCTTTACAAAATAGAAACTGTATATATAAATAATATTCAAAATAGCCGAAATTGTCTCCGTTATTAAATTCCAGAATATAGCCCAAAATGGGTAATACAATCAAAATGGCAGGTACACAATGGAGTTTGGATTTCCATACAAATGACTAGGTGAAGGGACTACCTTCCGAAGGGGTACACCTCTATATCGATGTCCTGAGGACAGAACATCTGCCCTCTACCAATACAAGACCGGCCCACCTCTATAACTAGATTGTATCGAATATGTCATCTTCCTGTCGTTACCTACCTTTATACTAAGGGCCCTCTAGCATACAAACCACAATAATAAAATACACGACGTCATAGCGTGTAAAGATATATCTAGAAGAGGATGATCATATCCTACTTGGAAATGACCCACTCAGCCTTGCCGCGTCTAACCCTGTTTTGGTCATTTACGGTCGATGAGGCCTGAGGTAACGATTACCTTTCACAATCACAATCACATCACTTTGAATGCCACATAGCCATTTCCGTTGACTACTAATTGCCTTCAATAAAAATACAACCCTTAAGCTCGTATGTCTCAAGGAGGGTGTTAAGCTAAGAGAAGTTGCCTTCTCCGCCACTGATGTACATTTGTAAAAACCAATGTATGTAATCTGTAGAAATGCAATGTGAGACAAACATCCATACAAGTTGTCTAGGAACAGGATAAACCGAAGGTACTTTCCTACCATATCCTGTCGGGAAATCCCTAGGATTAGTAGCGAATTGTCCTCGCATTGGAAATTTCATAATGAAGAGACCATTGCTACTGGATGTATATTGGGATTTTAACCCTAAACGATTAACAAGCAGTCCCCCACTATGAAAATTTGGAATATCAATATCATCATAAGCAACATGCACAATCGTCGCATATACGTTGGTCTGAAGTGGTTTTTAGATAAATCTGATCCCGGTCTCTTTGCACTAATAATGAAAAAGTGTTTCTAAACATCACATAGCAACTAATTCTCATAGACTTATCACGTCTCCAACTTTCAACTTGCTATCCTTCGGGCCAAGAAGGAAGCTCGATAGATTGGAGTAATACTTCACACTGTACGAGTCATCATCCTCAACACAAATGATAATCAAGTCTACACAGAAGGCTACGTACTAAGTGTACGACTAAATAGTTCCCACATCAAGTCGAGGAACTAAAAACTTGTCTAAGTTTGATAGTCGGTTATTTAACTATCAAAGCAAACAAACAAATATTCAGCACCATATAAAATCACTAGGCCCTTTTATTTAATCTTTTATTAATTAAATTACTTTTCAAATATTCACTTCAAATTATCTTTAAAAAGATATATTCTCAAAAATCATTTCAATATTGGAAAACATTTCCATACACTTATTTAATAATAAGTAATTCACAATTTTATTCATTTTCAACATTTAGAGAATAATCCATATACTTAAATCATGGTTAAGTATACATTTTATTCTTTAAGGAAAACATTCTCTTTAAACACATTTATTTGGGTCAAAACGAATGCTGCGTAAAACATCGTTACGACAACCAAAAATCAATAGTATAGGGATTCGAAAATAAAATAGATACATAAATCCAATATACTATATAAAACATCTCATTTCGAACCTCATTTACTATAACAGCAGTGTTATAGTCCATTATTTTCTTATTTCTCGAATATGTCTATTTCAATAATGAATGTTGAAATCAATGTAATCGATACTTAACACATATTAAAACATCCTTAAAACCATTTACTCCACTTAAAATATCACTTCCCAAAAATATTCATTTTATTAAAAATATTATCCACTGTCCAAAATCATGAATATAAATCATTTATCAAATCCAATTATTTCTACACATTTATTAAAGATTATCCATTGTCCAAAATCGTGAATATATCTCCTTTAATAAACTTCTACATTTAACTTATCAAACTCAATTGATTCGAATTTATAAAACAATATTTATAAATTCACATTTATATATTGTAAAAACTTCAACTTATAAAATCACTTTTATCAATAAATTATATTGATCTCCTATTTAGATGCTAAAATCCAATTTATAAGTTAATTACTTATAAATCATTTATTTACAAATTCATTTATTTTATAACTTCACAAATTATAAATCTTAATACTTATAAAATCCATTTGCAACCTCATGTTAACACTTACAAAATTCCTTTATACCCCCATCATTTTGATTTATAAAATATCCATTTTATAAATCTTATACACATATCGTTTATAATAATTCAAAAATCTCGATTTAGATAAACTTATTCTTTTAATAATTTACAAATCGTTATTAAAACTTATATAACTCCAAAAATCATACTTAAGTGTATTTCACCAAAAAATCATAACTTTTATAACATAAAAATTATAACATTTATTTATTGAAAATAAATTCATTCCTTAACATTTCAAAATTAATAAAATATCTATTTCCAAAATCACTTTAAAAATTCTTTTTAATTTGGAAACTAATATTTTAACATTTTTAAATTACAAAAAATAGGCCCAATGCTGCAACTGCACTAAATACATCAATCATGGCACCCAAAACATCATATATCATATAATAACATAATATATCACAATATCTGTAAACAAATCAATACTGTTGAGGAATCCAGCTGGATCCCTCCAACCTATCACCTGCAACAAATATACATATTAGAATATGTGCACCGCTTCGAGGTAGACACACATACAAAGGGTCATCCGCTCATACACGGGAATATATAGTGTCATCTGCTCCAATAGGCAGGAATATATCCAAATACCAATCAATATGTATACAATATATCATATATCATTCAAACAATCATCATTCATCATAAATAATATTGATTATCACTTATATAAAATATCAGTAAGTCAGAATGGGTGAGTTATACTCACGTTGCTTGTAGTCGTCGCGATAGCGATTTATTTCGATTAAAATTAAACAATCGTTTAATTTCAACCAAAATTTTCACTAGCTCGAATAAATCCCAGTCCAACTCTAAAAAGTAGTGCTCGTCAATACAGACCCAATGTAATTCGTTTCGTCAATTTTCTAGGTGAGACGTCAAATTCTGTTTCATCAAATTCGGACTTCTATAGCTCCGTCGATCTTATTTCTATGTTTTTGCTGCATTTTTCACTAGCAGAAATTCGAATTTCTATAATTCAATCGTACCACTAATATCTGTATACCATTTTGATTGTCTCGGCATGCTGATCTCTACAGTATATTCATCTCTATATTTTGAGGTCTGGTGTGCGACGGAAACGATAAAACAGCTCGCTGTAACGGTACCACTTTTGGGGTCCATTCAGATTTCAAATGGCTGGAGGCATTTATTATCGGCTATTACCTTTCCATCTTTCCAATGCATTAATGACTGCCTTTGTTCCCATCAATTTCGAAATACGAAATTTTTTATACATTGCAATTATTATTTTTAAATGGTTCAGTTTTATTTTATTTTCCTTTTAACTTCGGTTCCTGTAGTTTATTTTATTTGATCACTCATTCCTTCTCCCACCATCCCAATACACCTGCAGCCCAAAATTCCACTCCTCCTCAATTTTTTTTTGTGCTGTCGTTTTCAAAACCCATCCCCTCTCTCTTGACTCACTCACGCAGCCTCTCCCCTTCCCTGCGCTTGAACCCATGCAACAGCGTCCTCCCCTCACCGTGACTCCTTCCCCTAGCTTCGAAACCACCCTCCATCACGGTCGCTACCTCAGCCAATGCCACCACAACCATCGAGAGCCGCTGCCGAACCCACTCTCCCATGCTCCTCTTCCCTCCTTTGTTCCTCGTTTCTCCCTCTACCAACCACTAGCATTAACCCAGCGGCAACAATCTTCACCCAGGCAAGCTTGCCCTCACCGGCTTCACGCGACAGCCCCCACCGGCTTCACGCGACAGCCCCCACCACCACTCCTCCTTGCGCATCAACCTCGTCACCCCTTGTTTTCCAACAGCCGCATGGATAGCATCTTGTATATTTATATGGTACGTATGTCTTATATATTATATTATTTTCTATTTTTAGATATATCATGTTCTAAGTTTTAAACGTATAAAGTTATGATGATTTACGTTTTAATATAAGTTGCAGCATAGTTTTAATATGTTGCTTAAAGGTATATATCCTTTTATACAGCAAAGTATATATATGTTTTAAAATTTTATTGCATATCAGTTATAGATCTTATTTCCAAGGTCTGATATATATATATATATATATATATATATATATATATATATATATATATATATATATATATGAGTATAAGCCTTATATATGTATAACAGAAAGCGTGTGTATATAAATTTATATATAGGTGTTGCGTGTGTCTATGTATTTATATATAGGTGTTACGTGTGTTTATATATTTATATATAGGTGTTTTATGTATGTATAATTGTATATGTATATTGAAGATCTATTATATATTTACAGGGATACATATATATATATAGTTTACAGTTTTGGATTTTATTTGTTGATACATATATGTTTCACTTTTTGAATTTTGGTTGTATGTGTTTGTTATAAGGTTTGCTTTACTATATGTTATATGATAAAGCTGGTTTATACTTATTTCTATAGTAAACATTGTTTAAAGTATGCATATTATGTAGCAGTGGTTATAGTTCAAGTAGATGTATTAGCTATGATGTGATGTTGATGTGTACATATATAAGTTATATATTTCATTTCTGTTTAAGTTTATATATATAATATAATGAATTATTATATTGATTTATGGTAAATATCGGTTTGAAATTAAAAATATATTCTATTTTAACTATATGTTAAATTTATTTTGAGAACTTTATATGTATTTTAAATTTGTTCTTGGGTTTTGTATAAATTAATTTATTTTAATAAGAGTATATATTAGACTTTAAATTATATATATCTTATTCTTATCGATTTTCCATTTATAAACTTGACCATCGAATTCGTGCCCATCTCACTTTGCTCTGGAAGTCGGCTTGCATTATGTAACTCAAGTTCATTATCTATCCTCTGGCCTCGAAAGGTGAGCAATCACTCACGATTAACGTTCTTATATTTATAAATTTGATTTCAATTGAAACGACAATTGAAATATGCTGCTAATTTGAACTGTTAATTATTTAATTATTGTTAGATATAATATTATCTGTATCTACTCACCTGTGGGATATGAAACCATATCCTATTATTTAGATTTTATCTAATTACTGATGATATATGCATGTTATATTATTATCTATTATATTATTATCATATCTGTCATCACTCTGCAAGTTTCCTGTTAGTATAGAATTCGCTATGGGTTGAAATGATACATACCTGAATGGACTTTAGAATAGGAGAAAATCATTATGAGTTGAAATGATAGACCCAAGCGATTTTCATTTGAATTGAATTTTGGATTGCGGGTCGAAATGATATCTATCCGTATATATATATATATATATATATATATATATATATATATATATATATATATATATATATATATTTAAATTACGGATTAACATGATAAATATTCGTATCACTTGACAATGGAATAGAAATTTATATACAGACCACGTTGGTCTATATATAAATATTTTAAAATGATCTCTATGGTTTTGAAAGGGAATATATATATGGTTTTGTTTAATATTGGAAATACTTCATATAGAAATAAGTTTTAGCATAAGGTAGATTTAAATATAATCTTTAAAGTAATAAAGTTTGATTTAATTAATATAATTTGTCTAAGTATTATATTTTTAAATAGATTTTCATGGATTTGTATAAGTTAAGGAAGATAAAGTTGAATTAATTGAAATTGTATTTAAATAGGAATGCTACTAAATTAAATCGATTTGAACTATTGAATTTGAAATTTTTTATAACTGTGATTAAATGGACATTTCAAGTTAAAAAAATCGAAGGGAATATTTAGTTTAAATGTAATATAAGGTTATTAAATAATGCTGAATTTATTAAGTGAATATTCAGGGCTAAATAATAATGAGGATAAATCAAGATCTATATGAAACTGTTAAGTTAAACTTTGAAATTGTTGAATATTAAAGCTTTTGAAATATATTGGAATTTAAATGGTTTATTTGTGATTCAGGTCTGTATTTGAAATCAATGTAATTTGGATTTGTTATTTAGAAATTGAATTGAATAAAAATGGATAAATCTAAATTAAATTAAATTTGAATTTGGAAGAGTTGATTGGAATCAATTTGTGAAATTGAGGAAATATATATACATTTAATGAAAATGATATTTCAATTTTAAAGTATGAATTATTTTGAAAGGACCACGGTGTTATAATGACGTTTAGTTACATGGATCCTTAGAGGATGGTTATCCCAAACATCTTTTAAGTTACTTGTATTTCAGTTGATATTTCACTTGAGTAAGATTGATTGATATAAAATGTTAATCCTGACTTAAGTGTTTTTTGTTTTGCTTTACGCTCGGGTCAGACTGAGTAATTTAGCATTTGAGACTCGCCTGAGTAATTTAGCATTTGAGACTCGCCTTAGGAGTTGGAGCTTCGCTTGGAGATCCAACTGTTGATTCAGCTTCCAGCTTTCCAGTTGACTTGTTCACAGAAGTCATCTGTTTGGATTGGAGACTTCACTGTATTTGAGATATTCTGTTGTATTTTATTTTTAACTCGGATGTTTATATAGTAGCTTCATGAACTACTATTTATCTATCCGCTGCATTATTTTATATTACTATGTGTCTGTGATTATGTGGTTGATTTATTTACTGTATATGCTGAGTTTTGCCAAATTTAAATTAACAACCTGATATTTAAAGCAATTCAAGTCCGGCATGTGTGGATGCGAATGGTTGAAAGTAGCGGGTCGTTACAAGGTTAACCAAGCTTATCCCAAAAAGAAAAGGCTAATTGGATGCAAAACCTAATTAGGTACAACAGAAATCCAGTCTTGTAACTATAACAACCTATACATTTGAGTATGGAAAGATTGAGTAAATATTTTATTTAATTGAAATTGTTAATTGATAGGGATGTAAAATTCTCAACTTTGCAAACGTCGAAATTAGCACCCGCAGATACTCTCATTGATTCTGAAATGGCGTCCTGAATTATAATGAGTATATGCTTCGATATGTTTGGGGTTTGGAATTTCGGACAATGAATAGTGTTTTGTGGAAAAAAAGAATAAGCTAAGTTTGAGGCTGTATATTTGCTTTCCCTCCTCTCTCTCTCTCTCTCTCTCTCTCTCTCTCTCTCTCTCTCTTCGTTCACTTCTCATTCACCATTCATTTCCCTACACTCTTAAAACCATTCTCACCTTAAGCCTAATCCTAAATCCATCTCAACAAGCCAAAATAAATTCCCAGTAATCAAATAAAAATCACTATAATTCTAATTAGTGCAAGAGCTACAAACCCAAGCCACCTTGGAGTTTTATTTGAAGGGGAGAGCCTCATCCAATTTCTCAAGAGAAGCACAAAAAGGGGTTTTCTTGATTTTCTTGCTTCCTTTTCTTAGCAAGGTGAGTGGGAATGATCCTATATTTACTATGAAATTTATTTTTATTTATTTGGATTTTGTGATATGTTCAATGAAGTTAGAATTGGTTAGGACATTGCATATAGCTTAATTAAGCTTGCATGAGTATATTAAACTTGATTATACACTAAAAGAATCAACTTGGAGATTTTTGTTAGTGGTTTAAGAAAGTTAGCAAGCATTTGGGGCTCAAGTTCCTAATGAAATGAAGAAATTAATAAATGGGAAGTTATGAAATGATGAATAAATGAATATATGATTTTATAAAACTTACTTAGGAATTTTGTAGCATAATTTGTGGAAGCTATGAATTTTTAATGAAAAGGTTTGAACTTGGGAAGTTGAATATAAATCAAATGCATGGTTAATAAATTATTTGGAAATGGTAGATTGATTGCATAATTAGTGTAGTACTTGATTGTTGGATGGTAGGAATTGTTGTGGCTTGTTTGATATTTTAAATTTCTTATTGATTGATAGTTGTATGTAATTGATTTACTGAATAAAAATGATTTTATACTTAATAAATGAAATAGAGGACTAAAAGTGAGCGATTATATATATATATATATAAGATGTTCATAAAAGTTAGAATTAAAATATAAAGAGTTTATTTGGAAAATTAAATATTTTGAAGATAACACAAGGAATGGGCTTGAATTATATATGTATAAGTTTGCATGTGTATGGTGAATTTGAATGTGTTTGCACACACTTGGCATGACGTTGTAAGGTGTAGTCCAATTACCAGAAGCATGTAGCGTGATTTGATAGCTAGACGAATGAAGATGGATTTGTGGCAATGCAAATTGTAAATGAGCACTTTAAGAATCTTGCTAGATAGTAGAGTAAACAACACCAAACTTTGAACGTGCGGCCATAGTGACGTTGCTAGGAAAGTAGGTGTCATGCTAGAGGAGGCGACGTAGAAATGGCACGCGAACTAGAGTCGAAATGTGCTATGAAATAGGCCTGAATTGTTTAACTCGGTCATTAATTGGTGGAGTGGTGCATGCCAAACAGTCCATCGGTTGGTGACTCAGGTGGGGATTAGGATTAGATCCAGAACACTTTGCTTTGGACCATCACCTTTTTTGTTCGAGTGACCCCAAAGGATACTTGGGGTAGGTTGAGATGCTTTTATGGGGCATTCAGACAGCGAGATGGTAATGTTATACCGTTCTCGTTTGGGATACACCTGTGTGCTATGTGATATTGTATGACTTCAGGTTCCTCTGATGTTCTCGATGGCATACTACGTAGGATGCACCTATCGTTCTCTTTTGTAGAGACGTGGTGTCAATTTTGTAAGAAATCCTTGATGACTAATAGGGGAGATAATGATTATCTACGAATGGGTCACATATCATTTATGCTTGATGTGGGGAATTGTGAGATCCATATAGGTTTCAAGTAAATAGAGTAAGTCAAACATTACTTATGCTCGATATAGGGTACAGTGAAATTTACACAAGTTCCATCGCATTGGATATGGCTTGGGGTCTATGACATGATTAAGTGCTGGCTCTATTTATTTTCAACCCCTAGCAGGAATCAATGAATTACAATGGATGTCCATATGGACTCCACTCGTCAGAAATGATGTGAATAATTACACACACTATTTGGCGTATATCATTGTATAGCTTATCATGTCATCCATATGTGTGTATTGGGCTTATCATAGTATGTTATTACAAGCCAGTCATGTTATATTATTTGTGTTGTCTCAATGATTGCAGGTGAAGAATAGGTTAACGTGTATGATTAATAATATATCCTTATCTCTATTGTAGTCACTTATGTATTTATTGATTTTATATACAATATTTTGAAATTGTTCCCCTCACATCATGCTTTAAGTATGACCAGCATTTTGTCCCTATTTATTTTATAATAACTCTCAGGCACTCGACTGATTAGATAGAAGGGTGGGTAGCTTTTGAGGATAGCTAAGGATCGCAATATTCTAGATCGAAGCAGGATGAAGATATTTTGTTATACACTTAGATCTATGTTTGTAGTACAGGACAAACCTTATTTATATGCATGAGACATGTATTATGAAATATTATATTCGACACTTCGTATGTATGGCATTGATGTATTTTGTTTGTTACTATTCCTATCATTTGCTTCCAGATTACTATGCCTTCCGCTATGTATCTTTGTGTATTGTATATTGTCATTACGTGTGAGATACTATCATTACATCATAGTTAAGTTAATTATATAGATAATAAAACTTCAAATTAACTGTATGCAGCATGTTTTGTGGAACTTGAGTCCAGTCGTTGTCATTTGGTGGCAATAATGTTTGGGTTGCCATAGAGCAGTTAGTTACAGTAACCAAGTTAAAACAATGGTTAATCGAGCTTCTCACCATAAGCAAAAAAAATCGTGAGCATGTGCTTATCCGGTAAAAGAGAAACCCAAACAGTAACCGAGCTATAATAATGATTGATAGAGCTTATCACCAAAAGCAAAAGCTAATTGGGCACACGACCTAATCGAGTAAAATAGAAAACCAACCTATAATCGAGTTACAACAATGGTTAACAAAGCTTATCAGCGAGAGAAAAAGCTAATCAGGTGCACGGCCAAATCAGATACAAGGGAAAACCAATTTTTAACTGAGTTACAATAATGGTTAATCAAGCTTATCATTGAAAGCAAAAGCTAATCGGGTGTAGGACCTAATCGGATACAAAAGAAAACCAGTATATGACTGATTTATAACAATGATTAATCAAGCTTAACATTGAAAGAAAAACTTATCGGGTACATGACCTAATCGATACAAAAGAAAACCAGTTTGTGAACGAGATACAATAATAATTACTTGAGCTTATCATCGAAAGCACCACCTAAATAGATGCACAAACTGATCAAGTACAACAAAAAACAAATCTATAACATTCAATCACGTAGATAAAATAAAGGGATAAAATATTTCATATAAAACATAAAATACACTATCATGACAAAAAATATAAATATTTGACAAATATCTAACAAGTAAATTCGACTTGCTAAATATATTTGCCAAGAACTTTTATACAAATTTTATCATTTCACCTCAAGCCTTCATCATTAGCCAAAAAATCACTTTAATATTGTAAGTCTGTTATAAAAATTATTGTTATCTACTCAAAAATGTTTTAACCATGTAGAAACCAAAATGGTATGCCTATTATTATTGCTTCCTATTATGTTGAAATACTACTTTCAACTAGCATTGTACATAAATTTCCTCATAAATGTTTGTACTGTAAAATCATTTAAAAATAACTACCGTGGAGTATGTATAAATATTCATAAAAGATACAAAAACCCAGTAAATTAAGCAAAATTGTTTCCAATGCTGCTGTAACAGCTCGCAAATCCGTACCCCTTGAGTCACCACTATTCTACAACAATCAACCCAAGTTGCACAGAAATACGAACCATTTGGGTTAAAGAAGAAGAGGTAGAAGAAGAAAATAGAAAACAATAACAGAATCTAACCATCGCAGCGCACTAAAATATAATAGGTAATAAATACTCTTTACTCAAACATCAAATATCTTTGTTTATAAGTTACATCATCAGAGTACATCAAATACAGCTCAACATCAATGTCATACAAATGGATACACAACAACTCAACACAGCGGAAATATATATATACAAGTACGAGAATACGTATCGTCATCCAGCTCGTCTCCTGAGCTCCACAGCATCATATCCTGTATCCTATAATACTCGGTCTGACCCGAGCATTATAGTTAAATAATACCCGAGTCAGTCTGGATTACCAGCGTGAGAAAATCACACCCAATTGATTTTTAAAGTTTCAAAAATCCTTTGAAAACAAAAGCATCTCGTAAGACCACGCCACAAATAAGCATGTCGGGTTTTTACCTTACGATAGCCAAAACATTTTTATTTATTAAAGTCCTCTGATATTATAATAGTGTCTATAGAAAGTAAAATAGAATCTAGCTGAAATGCTTGCATCTCACGTTTCAGCAATAGTTGGGCACAATCAAAGCCGTATGGGCGCGTAGGGAAAATGGATTCCAACTAATGGCTAGGCACTGGGGTACCACCTGTCACAGTACCTGGTCTAGATCAGCGTACCGAGGAGCCACCCTAACTCCCCTGCAACACAAGACCGAAACCATCCCTTACTGGACAGTCCCGATCAAGATCACCCCGCGGTTGGGATCAGCAACCGCCCACTAAGCCGAAATAAAGGAACATCTAGACAGGGATGACCTCACCCTCCAATGGGGGCTACCCACGAAGCCTTGCTGCATATCCCCTGATTTTCAGCCATTCCCATTTGATGAGGCTTGAGGCTAAGCGTTACCTTTTTAGAATATATCCCTTAGAATGTCCATCGTCCACCTGACGATGTTTCGCAAGCATTCATCCATACAAGTCCGTCCCGGGTTCGAACGGAACCGAAGGCACTATTCCTACTACATCCATTTTGGAAATATCCTCAAGATTAGTAGCGACTAGCCCTTGCACTTCACTGCTCCATCTTCGAATCCAAAATCGTTTTTACGAAACGTACAACTCGGATTGAAGTGGTTTTCGAGAAATAAATCTCGATCCCGGTCTCTTCGAAACAATCAACGTATTGTCCAATATTGATAGTCGGTGATTTAACTATCAATTAATGTTCACAACATCCGTCACACAATAAATAATTTCCCAGATTATTTATTAACTTCAAATATCTTTACAAGATATATTTTCACTTTTCAAATTCCTTTGAAAATAGTTTTCAAAACTATTTACATTTCTCAGAATAAATTCCAAGTATTTCTATTTCCACTGGAATCACCAAGCACCAAACTAGATTTTCTGAATTAATTTAAAACACTTTACTTTTAAAAATATACTTTAAAACATTCAAGTTAAAAGTACTTTAATAATTTGTTAAAAAATACATACCATATGAATATTTGAAAATAAGGTTACTTAATAAAATATAAAAGTAGATTTCTACCTTTAAAAACAAAATATTAAGTTACTTCTTAATAATTACTGCTAAAATAGATTAAAAGAAAATACTTATTTTAGACTTTAAATATTAGAAATAACAAATTTTACAAAACTTTCTTTCTTTTAAAAACAACTTTAAAACATTTAATTTATATTTAAAATTTACTTTTTTTTAAAAAAACGTGTACTTGGCCATCCAGAGAAAATTCCAACTTCAAGCACTTAAATCAATTTTTCCCAAATTGATTTCCAATTTATTTTATTTGAAATAAGTTTCTTTAATTTCTCAATTTACTTCAAAATTCATTAATTATGCCCTTAATTTTTATTGTTATTATTTTCCATTTGATTTTTAAATCTTTTAACTGAAATATACAAATTTCAGCTTTTCCCAATTTCTTCTTTATTCTTTTCAATAAATTAAATCTTAAATATTAAATAAATGTTTTGTCCTTTTTAAATGTTAATATTGACGTTTAAAATTCATTAACTTTCTGTTTATTCAAAAATTTCCTTTCCAATTCATTCTGAAATATATTCAACTTTTCTATAATTATTTTACTTTCAAATTCACTCCTTTTATTTCCTTTCCAAAATCCAATTTATATATTTTTGGTAATTCATTATACCCAATTATATCCAATCGAACCATAGCATTCAAAATTTCAATATAATCCATCATGGAATACCAAATAATCACAACAACCGAAGGTATTAAATAATTTAAATAAATGTTGAGGGATCCAGTTGGATCCCTCCAACCTGTTTTCCCTGCACCCACAGATGTTAGCACAATATAATGTGCCATACCATAACACATCAATCAATTCAACCATTCAAACAATTATTTAAATTTAATCATTTAAATTTAAACTGAGTGAGATTACTCACCTTTGCTTTGTTTGCAATCCATTTCCATTCTTGCTTGGTTTCTTCTAAATTTTTGACCTTGAATAAATAAATTCGTGATTTATTACTATATTGAATTAATCAAACAATTAATTACCATTTATTTATTTAATTTGAACCAATAATTTGATTTTAAATTGTTTCACTATATATACTAAAATATGTGGGTGCTTATATATTTATTTTCTGGATCTCCTATATATATAAATATAAATATGCGTGTATAAAAATTTGCTTTTTTTTTCTGTTGATAACAAAAAAAAAATCTTCTTTATCGTATATATACATATAAATTACTGTTTTTATAAACTGGCTGTGATATATTTTCCCTGGCCTATATACATACATATAAAATCTTCAAATTGAAAAGAATAAATTGTTCTCTATATCTCACTGTAAATATACTTTTCGTTCTCTGTATGTATATATATTTATAGCCTTAATTGTAAAAACAATTTTCTGTTAAATATATTCAGTATATATACAGGTTGTTTTTTAAACATTACCTAATTTATCTACATATATATTTAAGTTTATTCAGCTTAAAATAAATATAAATAACAATAATAACTATTTTACCTTACAGCAAAACAATCTCGGCCTTCCCTACTGTCGAACGTGATCTCGCGAAGATCCTAAAACTCAGAAGACGTACGAACCATCGCGGCTACAAGTTGAAGTCGCCTCCCAATCTCGATTTCCTCGATTCACGCGAGTGTGTCCTCGGTCACATGCGGTGAAACCCTAGCAATCTGAACCAATTCATTTCCTCCTCTCTAACCCCTCTCGCACGAGCTTCCAGGAATCCCCCAAAACGCGACGTCACTCACTCGAACGACACTGGACCCCAAAACACAGCCCCTACGCGAGAGCATCCTCCTTCTCAACTTCGACTCGAACTCGAGATCGAGTTCACAGAAAATGATTCGATTCTGAGATCTACAGGGAGGCGCGACTAATAGCTAGAGAGCAGTCGCCATTATTATTGAGAACGAACGTGATTTTGATTTTTTAAGGGAGGAGAGTATGCGGCCGTTTTTTTTTTTCTGATAATAGTTTTGAATCAATGAAAGGGAAAAAGGTGTGAGATATTTTTAGAATGATCGGCTTATAAATAAAAGAGAGAGGAGGCGTATCCAAGAAGCTTAACCAATTAAATGAAATTTCACTAGATTACTATCGATTAAATTTTCATCGCTTTTATACGCCATATCCGCACACAACAACTCCGTTCAATACGAAATTTGAAACCCGGTAATAATTCAATATTACGGAACCAATGGAACTAGTTTCGTCGAATTCCGAGACTGTGCCTCAGAAGGCTATTTTTGAATTCAATTTAAACTACAAAGTTTTAAAACTGAACAAATCACTGTTAATTTTCAATTTTACAACTTCTATTATCCTCAGGACTATCAACATAAATTTTATAAGCCTTTAAATAGCATGCAAATACAGATAACACCTACCCCTTATACATAAACCTGTCTTTTTATATATGCAGTACTTTTGCGTTCAATTAAGCTAACCAGAGAAAAAATATAAGTAAGCTTTTCCTTTCTTTTACAAACTCAAACAATATCATAAAACTTCAACAATCAAAAGCAAGATGATTAGTAGGGAGATCAAAGCAAAGTATTTTTCCAGTTTTAAAGAACAATGCTCTGATACCAACTGTAACGACCCGGGTTTCTGACCCCAGAAATTTAGTTCATCCTGAAGAAAGAAAGGGATGAGAAAATAGAAAAGATAGAGAAGAAAGAACAACAACATCAGAATCTCACAGCGGAATGGAATAAAATATAATAGATCACATAACTATAACAAAATTTTACATATATCAGAGTTAACTCATCACATACTAGACAGTTATAAACACCTGTCTAGTTAATACAACACAACTCAAACAAATATCCCAAAGATACCAACACAGCGGAACTATATATATATATATATATATATCTACAACGCTGAAGCCTCCTGCTCCATTGCTCCTCCAGAATTCGTCAAAGCTAACCTGAATCCCTTGGCTACCCGTAAAAATTTGGGTACCCGAGAGTTTATGAAAAACAAAAATAAACTCCGGGTCAGACATGGGTCTGGTATGAGTAACAGGTTAAAGTTGCTTAACTTTGAAAAACATTTGAAAACAAAGGTATCACGTAAGACTTCCCACGAATAAATATGGTAAGTTTTTACCTTACCCTAACCACAACATTTGATAGGAAATTCAGTGATATTATAATAGGTCTAGGGTTTTCAAGTAAATAGAAAATAGCCGAAATTGTTACATTCATTAAATTCCAGCTACTAGCCACGAAAGTGGGTAATACTATCAAAATCGTTGGCACTTTTTGGATTGTGGATTCCATACAATGGTAGGGCTACTGGGGTACCGTCCGTCACAGTACGTGGCCTAGATCAACGTACCGAGGATCACTCCCGACCCCCTGCAACACAAGGCCGGAACCATTCCTTACTGAACATTCCCGAACAAGACAACCCCGACAGTTGGAGCTCACAACTGTCCACACAGCCGAATAAAAAGGGACATCTAGACAGGGGAAAATCTTGTCCTGCTTGGGCATGACCCACCTAACCTTGCTGCACCTCCCCTGTTTTAGCCATTCTCGGTTGATGAGGCTTGAGGCTACGATTACCTTTAGAGAACACATCTCTTAGAATGCTCATCGCCCACCTGACGATGTTCTGAAAGCATTCAATCCATACAAGTTCATTCCGGGTTCGAACGAAACTGAAGGCATTATCTCGTTACACTCATTTTGGAATCACCCTCAGAGTTAACGACGATAACCCTTGCATTCTGAATCTTCATCTTCACATCAGATTCACGACCTATCGTTAATTTGGAATCGATGTGGTTTTCGGACTTCCAAATATGGAAAACCCGATCCTGGTCTCATCAAATCCAAAACGTGTCTTTTAGGGCCAAGTTGTTTTAAAGTTTAAAACAATTCAATTCAATTATCCATATATACACAGATAGATAATTCACAATATCACAATAGATAATCAACATTAACATAAACAGATAATCAATATTATCACTACAAATAGATAATGCATAATATCATCATAATAGATAATTCATATTATCATCATATTTAAATCAAAGCATCCATATCACATAGCATCAATTTCTCATATCTGAGATCTTTAATCATTCAAGGTAAACAATTTCATCCATCCATATATAAACAATCATATCAGCTATAATTAATTTAAAATGAATTAAATTAATTATATCATCTCTAGTTAATTTAAAGTAAATTAAATTAATTACTTCATCATTTTAAGCCTTGCTTATATAATTACTAATCAATTATCAATCAGTTAATAGACCTTTCACTAATTATTCGTTTCAATTAATCACACTTGATTAATTAAAATTTAATTATGTATAAATAATCATCCTTAAATTATTTTCACAAATTAATTATCTTATCCAAATATAGAAATTAACCTTAAATCAAAAACATTACATTACTTCTTAATTACACTAATTAATTACTCTTTAGTTACTTATTATTGATTAATTAATCTAAATTTATCATCCCATCATTAATTATATCAATTAATGATTTCTAATTACATTTTAATTAATTCCCTATTTAAATTAATTACCTCAAGTAATTAATCTTCAATTAAACCACATCTATTAATCACCTTTGATTAATACCATTCAGTAATTAACTATTTTTAATTACTCATCAAATAAATTAATTACTCCTTAATTAATTTTCTCTAATTAATCCCCTGATTAATTATACAAAGTAATTATATTCCAATTACTTTCATTATTAAATCACCCTCAGTTAATTACATCCAGTAATTATCATCAATTACTTCCCTAAATAATTATACTTATCTCATCATCATATGATTATTTAAATTAATTAAACTTAATTAATTAACTTAAACAATTCATAGAATTAATTACAATGAGTAATTAATTTCATAATTACTTCCGTTAAGTGATTATACTTAACAATTCACAATTGCTTATCTTAAATAAATAATTTAATTAATTATTTAAAATAATCCCATTAATTGATTATTTCATAATTTTTAGTTAATGTCCTTCATTAACTATTTATAATTCTTTAATTACTTTTCCTAAAGTAATTAACTAAGATATATTTCAATTACATTTAAATTAGTCTTAATAACTCATTAATTAATCCTTTATTAATTCATTAATTGATTACTAATCATTAATTGTAAATCAATCCATATTTAATCAATGATTCTTAATTACAAATTGATTTTCCTTAAATTAATTAACTTATACCTTATTTAAATAAATTTAACTCTTAATTTCTAAGTTAATTAATTCTAGTCATTAATTATCCATTTAATTAACTTGATAATTACAAAGCCTTAAGTTTTTAAAACCTTTTTCTATTTAATGATCAATTTATCATTAATAAGGTATTTTAAACAATTTAATTTAAATTTACTTTTAAATTTCATTTTAAATTTAAGATTTAAAATGAAATCAAATTTATCTTAACAATTCCAAACTCCTTTTTATTTTACAACTTAAAGAGTAATTATCTTAAATAGAAGATGACTTCATTTTGAATTCAAATCAAATTTAAAAAAAAACACTTTATCAAAACAAATTAAAATCTCCTTTTTATTTCAAATTTAAGATTCAAATTAATATTGAATCTTAGATTTAAATCTTTAATTTTAAACTCAACCTACAATTTAAAGCTTCACTTTAAAACCCAAACTACTTAAGCTTTTCCTTTTATAAGTAGTTACAACAATTTAAATAAAAACTTTATTTATTTTAAATTAAAGTTCAAAACTAACTTGAATCAGATAAACTTGGATTTAATCTCATTTCTAATCTTTAATTTTCATTTAAACTTGGCTTTTAGATTTTATTTTAAAATTTAAAACAGAATACAGGTTTCCTGTAAAAAAAACTATAGTGAATATTCAACCCGTGGCACTTCTCATTTGCTTCGAGTCCAACCTGACCAAAACACGAGAAAACCCTCAAATGACCCGAGAATTACCCGAGTCCACTACCCTGCTCAACTCAACATCATCGAAGTGGGGAAAATTGGTATAAGATCCTGCAGAGGGACGTGGTGGCGCCGGCGACGTCTTCTTCTCTGTAGCCCTAAATTTTTGTCATGTTGGAATTTCGTCTCGTTCTCCCTATTGGTGCGATCGAGTGTTACGTGCTTTTGAGGGGAGGTGGAGGGGACGTAGACATGGTGATGTCCAGAATTTTAGCATCTCTGGTAGACAAGGTGGCGAGAGCGGCGTACTTCCAGGTTTGGATTGTGGGTTGTCTGCTTTTTCAGGTTTGGAGCTCGAACCTTCATTTTTGATTTCGAGTTGGAATGGTCATGTTGATGGTTGCGAGGGGGTGTCGGGGTGATGGATGGTGTGGAGAGATCATCAATGATGGTCTGCGTCGACCATCGGCACCGTGCATATGCATGGTGCATTGTGTTGTGCCTGGAGTAGTTGTTGAAGCAAGGGGGTACTCGAGTTTGTAAGGATTTGACTCGAGAAATACTTCATGCGAACACGAAGCACGTTCGAGCTTGACTCGGAGTAATGTAGGTAGGGGAAACCTGGGTAAGTTGGTAACAGGTTTTAAAAACCTGTCAAGTTTAAATTTCTTTAAACCTGGTTTAAAAATGAGATATAGATATTGAAAAGAAAAGCATGTCCTTAAACAACTTCAACTAAAAAAAAACAAGATAGTAATCAAGGGAGATCAAGCCTGCTGCTTCAACTGTGATGACCCGCCCTTCTACTACCAGAAAGACGTATCATCATTAGGAAAGAAAGAGATAGGAATAGAAGAGAAAGAGAAAGAAAAGAACGACAACATCAGAATCTCACAGCGGAACGGAATAAAATATAATATATCACATAAATTTTACATAGTTTTACATATATCAGAGTTATAAAATATCAATACATATGACAGTCATACTTACAACTATCACAATATACATCAGAGGTACATCATACATCAACTACTGACACAGCGGAACTAGATAGATAGCTACAAACGTCTGGAAACTCCTGCTCCAAGCTCCTCCAGAAATCAAAGTCCGAACCTATCACTTGGCTACTCATAAAAATTTGAGTACCCAAGAGTTTATGAAAACACAAAATATAAACTCCGGGTCAGACATGGGTCTGGTATGAGTAAACGGTTTAAGGTTGTTTAACTTTGAAAAACATTTGAAAATAAAGGTATCACGTAAGACTCCCCACGAATAAATACGGGTAAGTTTTTACCTTACGCTAACCAAAACATTTCATAGGAAATCCAGTGATATTATAATAGTGTCTAGGGTTTTCAAGTAAATAGAAAATAACCAAAATTGTTACATCTATTAAATTCCAGCTACTAGCCACAAAAGTGGGTAATACAAATCAAAATCGTATGGTCTCGTAGGGAAAATGGATTTCCAACAATGGCAGGGCTACTGGGGTACCGCCCGTCACAGTACGGGGCCTAGATCACCGTACCGAGGATCACTCCCGACCCCCTACAACACAAGGCCGGAACCATTCCTTATTGAACAGTCCGAACAAGATAAACCCCATGGTTGGCGCGACCAACCACCCACTAAGCCGAAATAAAAAGGGACATCTAGACAGGGGAAATATCTTGTCCTGCTTGGGCATGACCCACCTAACCTTGCCGCATCTCCCCTTTTTTAGCCATTCCCGGTTGATGAGGCTTGAGGCTGCGATTACCTTTATAGAACATTATTCTTAGAATGCTCATCGTCCGCCTGACGATGTGTTGAAAGCATTCAATCCATACAAGTTCGTTCCGGGTTCGAACGAAACGAAGGCATTATCTCATTACACTCATTTTGGAATCACCCTCAGAGTTAACGACGATAACCCTTGCATTCTGAAACACCATCTCGATCTTCATTTCAGGATTCACGACCTAACGTTTAAATTGGATCGATGTGGTTTTCGGAGAATCAAAATTGATTCTTCCGATCCCGGTCTCATCGAATCCAAACGCCATTTTAAGGGCCAAGTTGTCTAATTAACTTAACAGTTTAAATAATTTAAATTCAACAATTGAATTAACATAGCATTTATCACAGATAAAACATATACAAACATCATAGATATATCACGGCATATCAGAGAGCATCACAGAATATCATAAATTTAAACTTCACAAACCAGACATCCTACATACACAACAATCCATAAGCAATCATTTAAATTCTCATTGCAATTAATTTGATTTAAAATCAATTACTTGAGAATTCATCGCTTGATCCTGTTTGCTTAATCGTTGATTAACAGTTAATTATTTATTTCTTTTCAAATTATTTTCTTACAATTAATTACTTATTTCATTTCAAATTGTCTTAATGATTTCTTAATCAACTATTAATCCTAATTACATTTTATTTCACACTATTAATTTAGTTACTTCCCTACTCAAGTGATTTAACTTTAATTACATAATTAACTATTACCTGATCATTAATTAAAAACTTTAACTATTTATTAATAAAACTTAATTACCCTTTTATTAACTGCTAATTACTTAATCAATCAACAATTAATTCTTAATCAAGCTACTTAATTAATTAACTATCGATTCAAAATTAAATAACCAACTATTTATTCATTTATTATTACTTAATTACTCAGTTAATTAGTTGATTCCCAATTATTAATTATTAATTTCATAAATTACTTATTATAGATTAATTAGTTACTCAGATATCACAAATTATTTAAACTAACCATCTATCATCAATTTTATTAACTATTTAATCTTCAATTAACCACTTAAATTAATTATTATTTATGAATTAACTTCTAAGTAATTAGCTAACATTCTTACGATTTAAATCGATTTAACATATGATTTATTTTTTATTTTTTATTACAAAATCAATTTAAAATTATCAATTTAAAATTTCAAGTAGAAAATACATTCTAATTACTTATTATTAGTCACCTATCTCTACAGACTTTTCTTAAGTAACTTTTAAATTTAAACTAACTAACTAACTATTGTTTAATTAACTTAGTTAAACATTTACACAAAAATTATTATACACGTCCTATGGGAAAGCACTCGAGACCGCACCACCCTTTACTCGAGAAAACTCGAGTTTCTCTCGTGATTTTCCCTGCGTCCCATCTTTCCTATTCGCCCTTCTTCTCCCTTTTCCTGTTCTATTCTTCTCCTCACTTTATTTTTTATTTTTTTTGAAAATCGGACTGCTGTAGCCACGCACTCAAACGGCCCGAAGACAACCTCGATGCAACATTCAATTAACTCGAGTACGAGCACGCGCCTACTCACAGACCCACGAACACCATTACGCCACCGTGCACGTGCACGGTGGCTCACCTCGCCTCCGGCGATTTGCGCTACCACCAGCAAATTCCAAAACGACTCAGCTACCAAAATTCAAACACAAAACCCTTCGAAGATTATCAGATCAAAAAATGACCTGATGCTCGAACCCAAGGTTCGAACGTCATCGAAAAAAATGGCCTGCCTCTCCATCCATGACCACCAGAGGCGAAACCCCTCTGCCTACACCACGTCCAATCCCTGCCTAACCTTCCCCTTGACACACGTCGCACTCGATCCATCCTATGAGTCGCGAACGGAAAATTTACAGAGCCCAGTAAACTCATGCGCAAAACCCTACTTTAATCCAAATCTCATAATCTATGTATTCGAAAAATAATTTGACATTTTTCTTGTGTAAAAAGGATTACAATCTTGCTTTCTATCAATTGACAACAATTAAGATTAACTCCATCATTCAAAATTGACGAAAATCCATTACAGCTCCTCTTTAAAACTGCTCTGAATATCTTTGCTTAAAAATCAAAAGTTTTATGTTAAAAAATCCAAATTATGTATATGAAATCAAATCATGTTATTAAATTTACAAATTTAAACATTCAAAGTTTGTCTTCAATTCTCTGTTTCCTGATACTTGCATAAACAGTATTGATAAATACTGTTAAACCTCAAAACAAAATTGTAGGCCTATGATTTGGATAAAAACTTAAGTTTGCATCAATATCCAGGTTTTAAACCATCTACATGAAGAAGTATTTGAAATTTTTTAGCTTTACTCTGTACAGTTATTCAAAGCTCCTGAAGTATAACTTCATATATTATAGAACAACAAGAAGTACTCAAGACAACTTATTTAAAACAGACATCCAAGCACAAATCTTTGTGAGTTAAATATGAAGTTTTAAATTGAAATAATAAGTTTACTCACCAAAATATGCTTGTGAATCAGTAAGCATGAATGTTTTTGAAGCCTAACTGCTTGAAACTAAAATTTGAAACTGCAGCCTTTGAATCTGTGTTTGCTGTTGAACTAAAACTTTTGAACTTGCCCCTTTTTCTTCCTTTTCTGTGGTTGTCTCAGGTTTTATCAATGAACATTATAATGTGAAGTTTGTATATATAAAGGCATTTGAACAGTATAGGTATTTACTGACCAGTTTTTACCTGTATTGCCATGCTTTTTATTGGCTAAGAGTTATATACTGCAGAAGAAAATTTTCTCAGAAATTTCGGCTGCAGTACTTTACATGAACAAGATGTTGTGCTAATAAATGCTCATGCTCTCATTTATGATAGTATGTTATTAATGGTTTGCTGATTTCTGTAATTTGTACAAAGATATTTGTTTTATTGTTGAAATGGATGCTTGTTTTCTTATGCATATAAAATCTTCACAGTAGCAAATATATTTAATTTGTTTCTTAGTTAGTTTACATGTTATAATTGTGACTTACTGTAGATAGATATTTGTATGAAGATTGTACTTATGGCAGGTAAGCAATTATGGCTTATGTATGAAGCTTGTTTATATATATAAATATCTGTCTTAATATCTTTAGTTTGAACTCTATAAACATATGTTTGTGTAAAACATATACTTGCAGGTCAGAGTTTGCCTTAAGCAATTACACAGTACAGATCAAAATTTGCCTTGAGCAGGGATTACACAGTACTTTGGTTTTCAAACTTAGTTTACATAATTATTATTTGTTTTAGAGATGTTTTTGTCAGGTTTACTTTCTCTTGTGTATATGAAGATTTGTTTATGTATGAATATTTGTCTTACCCTTCCTAGTTTGAACTTCAAAGTACATATATGTCTATGTAAATAAAATTGCCAGATTCTACCTTACTGTGGTCTTATATAAAATATTTGTTTTGTTATTTATGTCATACTTTGTTTTTTTCCATTTTATCATATACTATGCTCTTAATTTTATTATGTATCTTGTACTTTTATATTTGCTTGTAGTTACATTTTTATTTCTTATTTGTACTTTAACTATCAATCATTTAAGTTACATTTCATAAATTTACTTATCCATTTTTATTTGAATTTGTGCTTTAGTTAACAATATTTAAATATGTTCAATATACAATATTTATGTTAATATAAGTCAAAATTAAATAAAAATAAGTAAGTAAACACATCCATCTAAGTTTAATATTAATAGTTATATATGAAACACAAATCAAAATGTAAATATAAATCAAAAAAAGGAATAAGTAGTAAATACTTACAATATCATTTTAACTTTGCAAGACCATAGAAAATATAGAACAATAAATATTAGATCAAATTATTAGGTAATTTAACTAAATAAATGATAATAAATTGTTCGAGTAGTTCAAATGTTAATAAATCCTATAATGTTTGTACAAGGTCGATAATAATGGAAACAAGCTAGTTTGGATTGGACTGCAAACAAATTCAAGGTGAGTTAATCTCACTCAGTTGAAATTTAAATTTAAATGATCAAATTTAAATAATTGATTGAATGGTTGGATTGATTGATGTGATAGAGTATAGTATAATTTGAATTTGGCATATTATGTAATGCTAACGTCTGTGGATGCAGGGAAAACAGGTTGGAGGGACCCAACTGGATCCCTCAGCATTTATTTAAATTATTTAAATTACCCTGTTATGATGATTTGATATATTATGATGGATTATGTTGAAATATTGAATGCTATGGTTCGATTGGATAATTGGATAATGAATTTCTAGAAAAAAAAAATATAACTTAGATATAAGAAAGAAAGGAAAGGAAGTGAATTTGTAAGTAAAATAATTATGGAAATTTGAATAAATTTAAGAATGAAATAAAAATAAAATAAAGTGACATAAGAATTCTAATTAATAAATCTCGAGTATAGAAAGGAGATTTTTGAATAAGTAGAAAGTTAATGAATTGAAAACTCCAATGCTAATACCTAAAGAACAAAACATTTATTTTAAATTTAAGATTTTTAATTTTGGAAAAGAACAAAGAAGAAAATGGGAAAAGCCTGAAATTTGTATATTTCAATCAAAAGATTTAAAATCAAACAGCAAATAATAATAATAATAATAATAAAGTCCATAATTTATGAATTTTGAAATGAACCGAGCAAGTAAAGAAATTATTTCAAATAGAATGAATTGGAAACCAATTCGGGAAATTGTTTTAAGTGCTTGAAGTTGGAATTCTCTCTGGATGGCCAAGTACACGTGTTTAAAAGTAAATTTGTAAAAAATAAATTAAATGTTTTTAAAGTTGTTTCTAAAGAAAGCAAGTTTTGTAAAATTTATTATTTATAATATTTAATTTCTAAAGCAAGTATTTCCTTTTAATATAATATAGCATTAATTATTTAAAAGTGACTTAGTATTTGTTTTAAAAGTGAAAACCTGGTTTTATATTTTATAAAGTAACCTTATTTTCTCAAATTCATATAGTATGTATATTTAACAAATTATTTAAGTAGTTCTATCCTAAGTGTTTTAAAGTATATATATTTCAAAGTAAAGTGTTTTAAATTATTTTAAAAATCTATTTTTATGCTTGGTGATTTCAGAGGAGATATAAAATATTTGGGAAAATTGATTCTGAAAGGAATGATGGTTTTGAAACTGTTTTCAAAGGATTGAAAATAGAAATATATCTTGTGAAGATATTTTTGAGATTAATAAATAATTTGGAAAAATTATTTATTGGTTGATGGTTGTTTTGTGAATATAATTGATAGTTAAATAACCGAGTATCAATATTGGACAAATGCGTTGATCGTTTCGAAGAGACCGGGATCGAGATTTATTTCTCGGAAACCACTTCGATCCGGTTTGTACGTTTCGTGTAAACGATTTTGGATTCGAAGATGGAGCAGTGAAGTGCAAGGGCTAGTCGCTACTAATCCTGAGGATATTTCCAAAATGGATGTAGTAGGAATAGTGCCTTCGGTTCCGTTCGAACTCGGACGGACTTGTATGGATGAATGCTTGCGAAACATCGTCAGGTGGACGATGGGCATTCTAAGAGATATATTCTAAAAAGGTAACGCTTAGCCTCAAGCCTCATCAAATGGGAATGACTGAAAATCAGGGGTTATGCAGCAAGGCTAGGTGGGTAGCACCCAAGCAGGGTGAGGTCATTCCAGTCTAGATGTCCCTTTTTATTTCGGCTTAGTGGGCGGTTGCTGATCCCAACCGCGGGGTAATCTCACTCGGGATTATCCAGTAAGTGGTAGTCCCGGCCTTGTGTTGCAGGGAAGCGGGCGTACTCCTCGATACGGTGATCTAGGCCCCGTATTGTGACAGGTGGTACCCCAGTGCCTAGTCATTAGTTGGAAATCCATTCTCCCTACGAGCCTTGTACGAGTTTTGTTTGTATTACCCACTCTGTGGCTAGTAGCTAGAATTTAATAATGTAACAATTTCGGCTATTTTATAAGTATTTGTAGATAGACCCTATTATAATATCAGAGGATTTCTATAAAAATTGTTTTAGCTATCGTAAGGTAAAAACCCGACATGTTTATTTGTGGCATGGTCTTACGAGATGCTTTTGTTTTTCAAAGGATTTTTGAAACTTTAATAATCAATTGGGTGTGATTTTCTCACGCTGGTATTCCAGACTGACTCGGGTGTTATTTAACTGTAATGGTCGGGTCAGACCGAGTATTATAGGATACAAGATTTGATGCTATGGAGCTCAGGAGACGAGCTGGATGACGACACGTACTCTCGTACTTGTTTATATATATATATATATTCCGCTGTATTGAGTTGCTATGTATCCATTTGTATGATATTGATGTTGATCTGTGATTGATGTACTCTGATGATGTAATATATAAACAGATATATTTGATTTTGAGTAAAGATCATTTATTTTCTATTATATTTTATTCCGCTGCGATGGTTAGATTCTGTTGTTGCTTTCAGTTTTCTTCTTCTACCTCTTCTTCTTTAACCCAAATGGTTCGTATTTCTGTACAACTTGAGTTGATTGTTTTAGAATAGTGCTGACTCAAGAGGTACGGATTTGCAGGTCGTTACACTTGGTATCTAACAAAAAGCCAAGTGGCTCAATCCAAATCCAAATCCCAATCAAATTTCATACCAAATTTAAATACATACCTTTTGTCGGGCAATTCATATTTATCTTCTGAAATCAAAATCAATTCTCTTTTCCCTTAATAATACCTGCATAACCTGCTTTGTACCAATACCCAATCACAATATCTCAAAACATTATATCGACTTTCTCACAAAATGCCAATACCTATTCATTCAAATGTTGACTTAGATTACATTTGCAATATTCAATTTCCAATTAAGAATTCGCCCTTCCTTATACTTAAGTTTAATATAAGCATTTTATATGTTTCTTATACTTATTTTCACCTTACCACTTTAGCTTATTTCTATTTCTATTCAAATTAATTCTTTCATTTCCATATGAATTTAATTTATCTTTAACTCTACACTTTAAATTTTATTTTTCATTTATAACTAATTCATGTCATTTTTTCTAATTAGTTTCATTCACTAGCTTATTTCAATTTCTAGTTCGAAATTGGTTTGTCGTTAATAAATTTTCTAACTCCCAAAGTTTCTGAAATTTTTTGGCAGAGTCCCCTTTGTACGGAGGAGCTTTTGCAATTTGACAAAAGAGATAAATATATATACATCGACCCACACGGTCGGAAAAACCAAAAACAGTTCATATTTCCTATTTTTATTGCGTAGGCGTACCTTATTTATCATTTTAAGCAAGCGGCTTATTAATTTTGACAAATAGCACAACCAAATCCAGCCACACGGCTTTCAGGTACCTGTACTTACTCAATTTAAACATGTAAGTGCCAAATATATGCAGTTTAACTATATTTCACTTAGTTGCAATGGTTAAAACATATGAATTCTAAGAAATGCACATCCAACATTTTCCGTAAGCAATTTTTACAACTTTCATAGTAATTCAACTATTTCAATTAATTTACAAGCCATTTTCATTCAAATTTGAATGGTTTAAAACTCAATCGCTTACATTTAATTTATTCTTAAGCAAACTCAATTCATATTTAATTCCATTGCTTTCAAATATCAATTTATTTCACTCCTATTAATTCATAGAATTTTAGTTACCTTCATTTACATCCAGTGATATTTATTCCATGCAAATTTGACGAGATTTATGTGAACAAACAAATATTTATGTTTTATAACCAATTTAAATGGATTTCAACTCGATTTATACTTAATTCTATTTCATTTTCAAATTTATTCACAATCTAAATATTCTCATTTCAACGCATATCAAATTTGAATACATTCATTTGCATTTCATTCTATTAACCAACTAGGTCATTCAAAACCATTAACAAATTAGGTTCATCTTCATTTCCAATTACATTTTATTCACAGACCACTCATTTATACTTCATTTCTTATCCACATTATTTAAATCCATTTTATCAAACTTGAAACATTCCATTTTCATATCGTCTCAAGTTATTTCAATTCCTTAATAATTTTAATTGGTTTACAATTATTTATTCCAACATTTCATTCCACTAATATTATTTATAACTCACCGAATTTTATTTCGATTAAAAATCACCTTTACTTGATTTAAAACCAATCCAATATTATTAAACTTTGTTTAAGTTGAATTCAATTCAACTTTTCTCCATTCATTTAGCTTAAGTCAATTTACTTCAATTTATTCAAATTTTATACTTAAGCTCATTCTCATTTTGCAACCAAGTTCTCTATTCAATTTAACTTGATTTTATTTGCACATTCAAACCATTGCTATTTTAATCCATTTACATTTTTATTTGATACATTCCCAATTATATTTAATTTGTTAACACTTCAAGTTAAATTTTAAATTTATATCTCAAGTTTTGAATCCACTATTCATTTTCAATTTACCACCCAATTTATTAACTACAATTTAATTACATTTTCTTCACTATCGACCCAAGTCGTATTTGATTTATAACTTGAGTTTTATTTCCAATCTTCATTATTAGCTTACAATTCAGCTTTTATTTAACTACACTGAACTCCATATACGCATTTCATTAACTAATTTATTATCAATTAGTTCTTCCCTTATTTATAATCCAACACTTGAATTTTAATTCCAAATAACACTCCATTTAATTTTCTTAGTTCTATTTAGTTTATAATTCAAGTTTAGAATTTTCATTTTATTTCCCAATTCATCCATAATATTTATTTTGGGTTTTCTATTCCACTTTCAAAATTTATAAGCCACAACTTATTATTTACACAATTCCATCCATTATAGGCTTGAATATATTCGTCTTTTATTTTTTAATTCAAGCCTTCTATTTATTTATAACCTAAGCATATTTTTATTCCTATGGATTTTTAATTTCTTTACAAGTTATTCTAATTTATTTACTTCAATCCAATCCTTAACCAATTTTAATTTCCATTTATCCCGGTAAGAATTTAATTCCATTCAATAATGTAATTGAATTCTTAATCCAACTCGATTTTATTTTGACTCAGTTTTATTTAACTCAGTTCGATTTCAACTTAATTCGAATACAACTGGATATTATTTTCAGCCTATCCAGTTAATGTCAATCCAGTCAAATTTTTATTTCCCAATCCATGTTAATTTCATTTTCATTTTAAATTTAGTTTCCATTATTCAAAGCTTATATTTCTTTCATGATTTAAAAAATCATCTTAATCTATAAGCTTACAACTATCTCATCAGGATTTTTAAACACCCGGCTTTGGTTTAGAATCATCTTGAAATCTCTAACATCTCAAATCACATTTCTCAAAAGTCAAGCCAATCATGGTTTTATTCCTAACAAATTTCCCTTGAGATTGCCAAAAACAACCAACTTTTCTGAACAAATCAATTCTTGGCAGCAATCCGTCACTTAGAAATTCGAAAATGAATACTGATGATGCGGCCGTCATCATCAGAATTATTTTCCAATGATCCAAGTGATTTCAATGCTATATCACTTCCCAAAATTCATTTAAAACAGATTTCCATACAAAAATATCTCCAAACAATAATGTTATCATTTATCTTCAAAACACTTCGATAAACATTCCCAAAATCTCTGAAATTTTGAATTTCCAAACCCTGCTTAAATAAATTTTAACTATAATTCATTTGTACAATTTATGCTTATACAAATTTCCATTTGCTTGTATTTCAATTTATAAAATACATTTATAATTCATATTTATAAATTTCATTTTATAATGAATTTATTCCCCTAAATTTTAGTTATATTTCAATTTCTATTTAAATTTTTACTTAACAATGATAATATTTTATTATCATCATTTCTAACATCCAAGCAACCATATATTAGCTAAATAGTTTTCAAAAACTTTTCTTTATATCAAAATATATTTTGGGTAAAATTATTTCATTTACCCGCATTTAAAACAATACCTTGCCAATTGTTCTATTCAAGGTTTAGAAACCCCTTCGATACAGTTGCGCAGACTGTGTCGACGAAGGTTCATATGCCACTCAATAAATCAATCAACGTGATACTAAAACAATTTATATTCACTAACAAATACGCGCTCATATCTATTAATATGCTCAAACTCATTCTAGAGTACTTCAGACCCTAATTTAAATGAGTAATTCCCACCAGAGCCAAGGTTATCTCCAACCTAAGCTCTGAAACCACTGTAACGGCCCGCAAATCCGTACCCCTTGAGTCACCACTATTCTACAACAATCAACCCAAGTTGCACAGAAATACGAACCATTTGGGTTAAAGAAGAAGAGGTAGAAGAAGAAAATAGAAAATAATAACAGAATCTAACCATCGCAGCGGATTAAAATATAATAGGTAATAAATACTCTTTACTCAAACATCAAATATCTTTGTTTATAAGTTACATCATCAGAGTACATCAAACACAGCTCAACATCAATGTCATACAAATGGATACACAACAACTCAACACAGCGGAAATATATATATACAAGTACGAGAATACGTATCGTCATCCAGCTCGTCTCCTGAGCTCCACGGCATCATATCCTGTATCCTATAATACTCGGTCTGACCCGAGCATTATAGTTAAATAATACCCGAGTCAGTCTGGATTACCAGCGTGAGAAAATCACACCCAATTGATTTTTAAAGTTTCAAAAATCCTTTGAAAACAAAAGCATCTCGTAAGACCACGCCACAAATAAGCATGTCGGGTTTTTACCTTACGATAGCCAAAACATTTTTATTTATTAAAGTCCTCTGATATTATAATAGTGTCTATAGAAAGTAAAATAGAATCTAGCTGAAATGCTTGCATCTCACGTTTCAGCAATAGTTGGGCACAATCAAAGCCGTACGGGCGCGTAGGGAAAATGGATTCCAACTAATGGCTAGGCACTGGGGTACCACCTATCACAGTACCTGGTCTAGATCAGCGTACCGAGGAGCCACCCTAACTCCCCTGCAACACAAGACCGAAACCATCCCTTACTGGACAGTCCCGAGCAAGATCACCCCACGGTTGGGATCAGCAACCGCCCACTAAGCCGAAATAAAGGAACATCTAGACAGGGATGACCTCACCCTCCAGTGGGGGCTACCCACGAAGCCTTGCTGCATATCCCCTGATTTTCAGCCATTCCCATTTGATGAGGCTTGAGGCTAAGCGTTACCTTTTTAGAATATATCCCTTAGAATGTCCATCGTCCACCTGGCGATGTTTCGCAAGCATTCATCCATACAAGTCCGTCCCGGGTTCGAACGGAACCGAAGGCACTATTCCTACTACATCCATTTTGGAAATATCCTCAGGATTAGTAGCGACTAGCCCTTGCACTTCACTGCTCCATCTTCGAATCCAAAATCGTTTTTACGAAACGTACAACTCGGATCGAAGCGGTTTTCGAGAAATAAATCTCGATCCCGGTCTCTTCGAAACGATCAACGCATTGTCCATTATTGATAGTCGGTGATTTAACTATCAATTAATGTTCACAACATCCATCACACAATAAATAATTTCCCAGATTATTTATTAACTTCAAATATCTTTACAAGATATATTTTCACTTTTCAAATTCCTTTGAAAATAGTTTTCAAAACAATCTACCTTTCTCAGAATAAATTCCAAGTATTTCTATTTCCACTGGAATCACCAAGCACCAAACTAGATTTTCTGAATTAATTTAAAACACTTTACTTTTAAAAATATACTTTAAAACATTCAAGTTAAAAGTACTTTAATAATTTGTTAAAAAATACATACCATATGAATATTTGAAAATAAGGTTACTTAATAAAATAAAAAACTAGATTTCTACCTTTAAAAACAAAATACTAAGTTACTTCTTAATAATTACTGCTAAAATAGATTAACAGAAAATACTTATTTTAGACTTTAAATATTAGAAATAACAAATTTTACAAAACTTGCTTTCTTTTAAAAACAACTTTAAAACATTTAATTTATATTTAAAATTTACTTTTTTTTAAAAAAAACGTGTACTTGGCCATCCAGAGAAAATTCCAACTTCAAGCACTTAAATCAATTTTTCCCAAATTGATTTCCAATTTATTTTATTTGAAATAAGTTTCTTTAATTTCTCAATTTACTTCAAAATTCATTAATTATGCCCTTAATTTTTATTGTTATTATTTTCCATTTGATTTTTAAATCTTTTAACTGAAATATACAAATTTCAGCTATTCCCAATTTCTTCTTTATTCTTTTCAATAAATTAAATCTTAAATATTAAATAAATGTTTTGTCCTTTTTAAATGTTAATATTGACGTTTAAAATTCATTAACTTTCTGTTTATTCAAAAATTTCCTTTCCAATTCATTCTTAAATATATTCAACTTTTCTATAATTATTTTACTTTCAAATTCACTCCTTTTATTTCCTTTCCAAAATCCAATTTATATATTTTTGGTAATTCATTATACCCAATTATATCTAATCGAACCATAGCATTCAAAATTTCAATATAATCCATCATGGAATACCAAATAATCACAACAACGGAAGGTATTAAATAATTTAAATAAATGTTGAGGGATCCAGTTGGATCCCTCCAACCTGTTTTCCCTGCACCCACAGATGTTAGCACAATATAATATGTCATACCATAACACATCAATCAATTCAACCATTCAAACAATTATTTAAATTTAATCATTTAAATTTAAATTTAAACTGAGTGAGATTAACTCACATTTGCTTTGTTTGCAATCCATTTCCATTCTTGCTTGGTTTCTTCTAAATTTTTGACCTTGAATAAATAAATTCATGATTTATTACTATATTGAATTAATAAAACAATTAATTACCATTTATTTATTTAATTTGAACCAATAATTTGATTTTAAATTGTTTCACTATATATACTAAAATATGTGGGTGCTTATATATTTATTTTCTGGATCTCCTATATATATAAATATAAATATGCGTGTATAAAAATTTGGTTTCTTTTTCTATTAATAACAAAAAAAAATCTTCTTTATTGTATATATACATATAAATTACTATTTTTATAAACTGATTGTTATATATTTTCCCTGGCCTATATACATACATATAAAAATCTTCAAATTGAAAAGAATAAATTGTTCTCTATATCTCACTGTAAATATACTTTTCGTTCTCTATATGTATATATATTTATAGCCTTAACTGTAAAAACAATTTTCTGTTAAATATATTCAGTATATATACAGGTTGTTGTTTAAACATTACCTAATTTATCTACATATATATTTAAGTTTATTCAGCTTAAAATAAATAAAAATAACAATAATAACTATTTTACCTTACAGCAAAACAATCTCGGCCTTCCCTACTGTCGAACGTGATCTCGCGAAGATCCTAAAACTCAGAAGACGTACGAACCATCGCGGCTACAAGTTGAAGTCGCCTCCCAATCTCGATTTCCTCGATTCACGCGAGTGTGTGCTCAGTCACATGCGGTGAAACCCTAGCAATCTGAACCAATTCGTTTCCTCCTCTCTAACCCCTCTCGCACGAGCTTCCAGGAATCCCCCAAAACGCGACGTCACTCACTCGAACGACACTGGACCCCAAAACGCAGCCCCTACGCAGAGCATCCTCCTTCTCGACTTCGATTCGAACTACAGATCGAGTTCACGGCAAATGATTCGATTCTGAGATCTACAGGGAGGCGCGACTAATAGCTAGAGAGCAGTCGCCATTATTATTGAGAACGAACGTGATTTTGATTTTTTGAGGAAGGAGAGTATGCGGCCGTTTATTTATTTATTTTATTTTTTTCTGATAATAGTTTTGAATCAATGAAAGGGAAAAAGGTGTGAGATATTTTTAGGATGATCAGCTTATAAATAAAAGAGAGAGGAGGCGTATCCAAGAAGCTTAACCAATTAAATGAAATTTCATTAGATTATTATCGATTAAATTTTCAGCGCGTTTATACGCTGTATCCGCACACAACAACTCCGTTCAATACGAAATTTGAAACCCAGTAATGATTCAATATTACGGAACCAATGGAACTGGTTTCGTCGAATTCCGAGACTGTGCCTCGGAAGGCTATTTTTGAATTCAATTTAAACTATAAAGTTTTAAAACTGAACAAATCACTGTTAATTTTCAATTTTACAACTTCTATTATCTTCAAGACTATCAATATAAATTTTATAAGCCTTCAAATTATTTTTAACCGGCTTAAAACTTCAGGTTATATATTTTACCCAATTCCAAATTATTTTATTTAATAATTTAAATATCAAATAAACTGTGACATTTGAAATTCAAGTTAGAAATTAACCTTTAAATATTCAAAATCGATTAAATATTCCAATTTTAAATGTTCGAAAATTCCGGGCCGTCACAGCTGCTACTTTCTATTATATGAAAATAATATATACAATTAGCATTATGTAAAACTTGTTTTCCAATAATAATACTATCATATTATTACAAATATATATACGTTTAAATATGTAAAACATTAGTAAATACAAATAAAAGTATAATGCTATATACGAATAGCATTATACTTCAAATTTTTCTTCAATTAACAAAATATTATACTATTAAAAGAAATATAACATGAGTATGTTCAAATGTTAAAAAAATATGTTACCCATCTCAATTATTTATTCATATGTCTGACAGAAATAATGAACGATATAAATGAAATTCTGTATACATTTAGCATTGTACTATAATGGAAAATCAAAAATATAGTGAACATCCAGAAGCTATCCAGATATACATCCAACTTCAAATACAGAATATGTGAACCATTAACAAAAATGAGATACATAATAAATAAAAATAATGCTAGTTTTAAATATCATTACAATATTCTTATCTAGCTTTTTGATCAGGCAGTGTTTGGACAGACTAAATGAGTCAAACTTGGAGTTATCAAGGCAAGAAGCCTAGAGAGATAGCCTTGAAGTCTAGAAACCAAACATAAACAAAGTCATAAGGCTAGAGCTAAGCCAACCCAAGCCAAAAGGAAGATGGAACCACCTAAGTTTTGGGTCGGTACCAACCTATATTTCCTTCCCCAATTGTGCTCAATTTCTGTGTGCGTCTCCATCTTAGTGCCAAAAGCCTATCGCTAGTGTCATTTTCTTATTCCAATGCAATTCTCCATCAATCTCCATGAACAATAGAAGTTGCAACTTTATTCTTCCATAACTCCATCACTGGGACTAAGAAACAAGGTAATATTGGTGCAAACAACTATGGAATCACAAAGCTAACCATAAGGCAATCCAACATGAAGAGTTGAAGGTGACCAATTTGGCAATATTATGTTGATATGGACCCCTACATTTGCAGTTGCACCGACCCATCCAAACTGATGATGTGGCAGTCTATTTACAAGGGAAATTGGTCTAAAGCGTGGAGAACGGCCTAGAGATATTTTGTATGAGATTTTAGGCCCTTACCTCTATAAATATGAAGGTAGGGTTCATTTTTCAAGATCTTTTGGCTCCTATTCTCATCTATCTTTAACTCTTGTAACCAAGCGTCGGAGTTGTATTGACCCATAAGAACTTCTGTCTCCAAGTTAGAATATTAGCAATAAAATTATAAAGTGGACGTATGCCTTGATTTGTGAAACCACTATAAATTTTTGTGTGCTCTTTCTTATTTATTTTTCATTTAATTTTTTGCTTTTTTTCTCAACTTTAATTTTTGGGCATTTATGCCATTTTTGGTTCAAACATTTTGGTGCTTTCATTGACAAATCATATCTCAGGCTAATTGGATCCAATATCTACTATTGGATTTCTTAATCCCAAGAGATAGATCCAACTCTGCTACCTTATTTTCTACTATTCAGATTCTCTGTAATCTAAGAGAAGTTGTTTACAATGGCCCCATCAAGAAGAGACCGTTTTACGAATTCCAAAGCTACTACTAAAGTTGAGAACCCTTGGGCATGGAGATGGAGTTGTCCAACCAACTCAACCTAAGATCCAAACTCCAATTGAAGTCGTGACTAGAATGGAGATGGATGGGATGATGAAGTAGATGGAAGATAGATTCTAGGAAAGTCATAAAGAGATGAATCAAACGATGCGGCAGATGGAAGATAGATTCCAGGAAAGTCATAATGAGATGAATCAAACGATGCGGCAGACCTTTAGACCGCTGAATAAACTAACTTAGAATAGTTGTAGGAAGACTAGAAGAGATTCCAGTTCAGAGTCAGAACGTTCCTCATCATTCGAGCAGCAGGGATAGGAAGTAGAAGAGGACTCAGAACATTGTTGGAACATCTTACCAAGAAAGAGGACAAGCTCCAAGAAAAATATTAGGGATCGATACCGACCTAAGGGAAGGGGTCGGTACCGACCCATCCAATGGTGGGGCCGAGCTCGCCATCTGAAAGGCAATGTGGATTTGATTTTTGGAGGTGCTGCGGATGATCGGAATATGGAGAATCATGCCAATGTTGATGATACAACTCATGGAATTTGAACAGGAGGGACTACTGGACGAATGGGTATCCCGAAGGTTGGAGAACCCAGGTATCGAGAGCTAAACCAAGAGCGTTCGTCGGGCCGAACACTTAGGGTGGAGCCCCGATTACTGCTGTTCAGTCGAACCTATTAACACGAACTATCTGGAGGTTATATCAGTAGACTTGTTAGTGAAAATCATTTGAAAACCAATGATAAGTGGGGTACCTCTCCAAGTAGTAATACATTTAAAGAGAACATTCTACGTGGGAGACATCCTCGGAGATTTGCAATGTTGACTATGTCATTATACAAAGGAATGACGGATCCTATGCAGCATTTGATAAGATATGAGGGGCATATGGATTCCACCAAAGCTTTCAATGTCATACAATGCCGCTATTTTCCTATTTTCCTAGAGGAGTAGCAACTATGTGATTCGATCGACTTCCATCGAGGTCCATATCATCTTTCTATGAGTAGTCGAAGAAGTTTATAGAGCAATTCTGCTAACATACTTCACGTTTAAAACTTGTCATGTATTTTCCAAACCTCTTCCAAGGAATACCAAATATTATATACTTCAACCTTCTTCAAAATAATTTTGCTAAACTTTCCTAAGTCTAATACCAATAGACTCGCCAACAAGGTTCGTAGTATTCAAAGCATAAGATGAACAGTCATTGGTACGAATATGCTCACAAATGGAATCAAAAGGTCTTGCTTGGGAATGAGCTTAACCTAGAGTCTGCATCTCTAAAATTTTCTCATCAAATATGGTATCATTGAAAATAACATTATCTCTTTGAATATGGAAACAATATGATGAATTCAAACATGTTTGAAAATTTTGCATCCTCCTAATGTCATCACTTGATAGAGGCTTCGCCTTCAACGAAGACCTCTCATCAAATATCACATGTCTGTTAGTCACAGTTATCCTAGTTGTTTTACACCACAACCTATATCTCTTTACTCCTTCTCTAGCCTAATAAAATAAGCTTGTTTCTCCTAAGCTTCAATTTATCATGTCTCTCTTCTACATAAGTTGAAAAACCAAACACTTTAAGGAATGAAATACTCACACCTTATCTTTCAATATCTCCTTAGGAATCTTCAAACCTGTTGCAAAGGAAGGTGTGACTTTGATGAGAAATACCACCAAAGATATCACTTCTGTCCACTAGACTAGCGGTGTTTCTCAAGTTCTAGCTCTCTACCATACTATCTGAGACATGCTCTCAGCAACTCCATAATAATGTGACCCAATAGAAATGGAAAAATCTCTAACTACATACTTGTCCACAATAGTTAGTGAATACTTATGGCACAAATTCACTGTTTTTTCAAATTTAAGAACTTTGAAGTGCCTCCTCACTGCTTCTCTACCAAGCTCTTCCACTTACAGAACAAGGCAAATATTTTACCTTCGGCCTTCAAGAAATAACCTAGACCTTACGTGAAAAATCATCCATAAATAAGATGAAGTAACTGGCTCTACCTAAAGATGCAACTAGGGTGGATCCCTATAATATCCCCTATCTTGAGGCCCCAAGCTAAGCACTACAGATGTTGCAGTCATCTATAGTATTAATTTCCGGTGACAAAATACGGTAATGTTAATGGTATCCATAATATCAGAAGCATATGAATATGAAAAAAAATCATAGATTATAAAAATAGCATACTTTATTGATTACATTTCACAATATGCTTCATATTCCATTACACAATCCCAAAACGTATCACAGGTTTCGATCAAATATAATTGTTACAAAATACGTCAAGAGCAGCATATGAAGATGCCCCCTTGGATGATCAGAGTACTAACTAGACAAAACTGTCTTAATGTATCACAGTGGAAATAAAAATATCAACTCCTAAATAGTTATCTGCACCTCCTGCATGTCTTTGGAAGCTTTATTCATCCACCTACTAAAACATGTAAATCCTCAACTCTCAACCTGCTCAAATTATATTTTGAGCATCCGAGAGTTTAAGGGGAAACATAAAATTCGAGTCGGACATAAAGCCTGGTGTGAATAATCCTATACATCTCGGTATACTGATATTGAGTGAGACCATATCACTTAGCAGAATGGGTTTCCCCTCTAATATCCCATTTTAAAACATATCTTTTGCAAATCAAAATCACAACCAAACTGGTTAAAACAATAATAGCAATATCATGTATGCATACAATTCAGGTAACCAATGGACTGTCTATCTGAACACTATAGTTTTGTTTGGCTAACTACTAACATTTCGCCGACTTGGACCTACCAGATAAAATAAACAAATAATCTAACTTCTATTAGATATTCTTCTGGACGGTCTATCCCTAACTTCTCTCAAGGTCAACTGATCCTAATGGTTTTGCGGACTCACCAATAACCTATCTTTACTTTGTATATTCATTTCTACGCGTAACATTATTTTAGTCTTACTTCTGACAAAGCCCTACACACTGTAATTTTAGACTTATATTAGCTCAGGGCTACTAGCTAAATTATAAGGCACGATCCCATATTAGTCACATTTGGTATTCTAATATCCGAGTCATCTACTTAGGGTCAACTACCCCATCAAATTTTCCTTGAAAATATTTTTTTCCCAAATTAATTTAACCCTATAAATCATACTTAAACAAGGAAAATATGTTCTATGCTTTACTCAAATCACTTTGCCATGTTATCTATACTTTACACAAAACATTGTTGATGAAAACATTTGAAACCTTTGTTTAAAACCTTTAAACAATTTCTTTCGAAACCTTTGAATGTATCCCTTTTGAAACCATTGAAACTACCCCCTTTCGATACAAGTAAACTACTTTATTTTATAACCTTAGGCCGAAAGGCCAAAACATACCTTTCAAAACCATATGCAATAGACCTTTCGAAAACATTGAAAGTATCCTTTTGAAAGCTATATAAAACCTTAGACGTCCTCTTTTCAAAACACTTTAAACATACCTTTCGAAAATTTTGGAATCCATTTAAACACTAAGGTAAACCTTTCAAAAACATTGGGGATCCACCTCTTCAAAACTTTTATCATATATCTTTTGAAAGCATTAAGTCATTTACATAAATCAAACCTTTCGAAAGCATTAGGTTCAAGTAAAAATATATGGAACATAGTTTTTAAGCCACTTAAAACCATTCATATCGAAACATTTGGGTTTAACTTTCAAAATCTCAAAAGGGTCTTAAAAGAACTAAGTCGCAAGCAACTCTTTCGAAAGCAATTTTCTATGTAAAAGAAGCGGATGGTGTCGAAACCAATCCCTTCGGAAGCATTAGAGAAGCGGCTCAGGCTTTAAGGTCTAAAGCGAAAGAACCCTTTCGAAGATTGCTTCGAAAGGTAAAATGCGGCAGCAGGGGTTTCGACCCCTTCGAAAGCTTCATTTTAAAATGAAGGCGGCAACCTCGTCCGAAAGCTCTTTTCTTTTAAAACGCTTGAACAAGTCGAAAACTATCTCATTTGAATGTATTCTTTTCGAAAGTAAAGCAAGCGACATTTCCTTTTGAAAGCAAAACAAGGCTCGACCCATTCAAAAGCCCTATTTCGATTCTATCCCTTTTCCTTATGTCCAATCCACTATGTACCAAATCTTTAATACCATATGTATTGGTTTTGACTAGGATGCAGGTGGCAGTATGAAGTCTAAAGGTAGCTGCCGAAAGTGGCGAAATAGCAAACCCTTATAAAAAATTGATTTTTGACTTTAAAAAGCAATTTCTTTTCAACTAACCTGCTTATTTGTCATCATATAATCGGTTGCCAATTTCTTTTCCGTAATCTTTTCTAAAAGTGCTGCCGAATTTCAAAGGTTAACAATTTAAAATAGTTACAAATTGCTTCGTTCTCCTTTTATAAACATATAAAATATTTAAGTTCCGTACCTTAAATAATTTAATATACTTTTTAAAACAGTTAGGAAAGTTCTACAAAAATTCTCATAAATCACGTTTAATACATTTTTCTAACATATATGACTTTCTTACCCAAAGCCAACATATAACATCCGTAATTAATCTTAAACACAATTAACCATTTTCTTCACTAGAAAATTCATAATAAATCCACATTAATTAAGAAAATTATGAAACTTGAAACCCAACCCTAAAATATATCAAAATCGCAAAGCATTTAGATGTCATTTAATAGGCTTTTCAAGTTAAACCTTAACATAAAATCTATATGAAATAACATAAATCATCAACAAGCAAATATATCGTTTTAAACCATTAAAACATAGCAAATCATTTGCAAAATAATTCATCTCTCATCTAAAACCGAAAATAATAAAATAAGATGTAACCTATTATTCACCTTTAACTTGTGGTTAAGGAGTTTGAGATTTGCTTCTTGATTTAGATTGATTAAGCTTCCTTCCTCTTGATTTTAGCTTGTCTTTCTCTTGCTTCTTCTAATGGTGGCAGGCTTCTTCTTTAATTTAGTTTTGCTTATGAACGTGTGAAATGAAAGTGCACGAGGGTTTAGAGTATATGAATATAATTTATTCCTATTTTTCCCTTATCTATTAGCATTTCCTATTTCATTTTAATTTCCTTTAGTTCATTGATTAACTAGGCACAACTACCCTTCTATTATTCAAATCTCAATTCCCTTAACCATTTACATTATTTCATTTCATTTAACTAATTAAATGCCTTAAATAGTGTTAATCAATATTAGAGTTGTTACAATCCACACATATAAGAATGAACATATTCTAGAAACTCTACGGCTCCAGGTCTTCTAACATCAAATGTGACATGCTTCTTCTTTTCATAAGAACATTCTTTACAAGAGCTAAGCTTCGGCTAACAAACACCATTTATCAACCCTCACTTCTTAAATACTTCAAGACTGTCCTCATTAACATGACATAACTGAAGATGCCAAGACTAAGTAGAATCTAAAACACAAGAATCGATAAAAACTAGTGAACCCTCTAAGCCATGAAGCACATAAATATCATCAACTCGCACCCCTTTCATCACTACCAAGGAACCATCTGTCACTCTCAACTTCTCTCCATCTACTATTATTCACATACCAAGTCTACTTAAAGCTACAACTGACAACAAGCTCATACATAGTATCAAAACATGTCTAACATCCGTGATAGTTCTAACAACACCACCAAATATTCTAAACCACACAGTTCTGACACCTACAATATGAAAAGATGTGTCATTCCTCATATGAAATGTTTCGCCATGAATATTCCTATAACTGACAAAATAGCTCATGTCTGACGTCATATGACAAGAGGCTCCCAAATCAATCATCCATCTTGTACTCTCTAAAAGAGAAATGCTGGCCACAAATAATGATGAATCGCTATCACTACTATCTACATCCAATCTAATTGCTGACAAAACTGAAGTTTTTTCGTTCTCCACTCTCTTGTTTCTAAAAGCTGGACATTCTCATATGAAATGTTCATTCTTCTTACAATAATAGCAAATACCCCTTCTAGGACCCATAAAGTAGGACCTATGCATATCTCTTCTACCTCTAAGGTGCTTCTGGCACCTATCTCTTATTCTAACTGAATCAAGTTATTGTCGAACAACACCGTTATTAGTCACGTTCCATGTCTCAGAAACATCTTTTTTAGCAAATTTGGTGACGAACTTTTTCATACCACTACTAGAATTTATCGTTGATAACTGATCTAGAACAAAACAACTAACTCTGATACAATGTTCAAATTTTCGACACTTCCTCGCATCTCCACTATGCGCATATTTCATTTACTGTAGAAGAAGCAAGACCGTTGAACAAAACTTTTTTGATGTCAACGTCATAATTGGTATCCCGACATCCCCTAAAACACATATGTTCATGGGACCATTTGTTGCAGTAACAAGTAATTTATTTTAATTTTAATATTCAGAAACTTCTTATAAGTGGTTTAGAAAAGTAGCTACCAAGTAGAAATTTGAAAAACAATTATTTACTATGTATGACTAGTGAAGCAATTTAACAGGCAATTTTGATGTATTTTTTAGAATAAATCTTTGGATATGGTTTTTAACCAAAGCGAATAGTCAGAATTTATACACCGTGTACTTGCATATAAAAAAATGTAAAACGTGATTTGACACTATTGGAAGATGTCATCTTCCATGCTAACATGGAATGATCATATTATGAGTCTATGACAAGGTAAGATGACAAAGAAAAGCTTTAGAGCGGCCTCAAGAGCAAACGAGTACCTTGACTTCAATGAAAGTCTCTGAAGAACAATCACAATAATACCAGGAATATACCAGGAGTTGTCATCCTCTTACACAAATAATAATGTATTATCACTGTATAATCTCACTATGTATAGCATAACATTTGCCAATGAAGAGATGCAACTCCTATTTACAAAAATAGATATAGATATGAATCCATTACAGGACCCTCAGCTGATGAAGAAGCGAAGTGCAAAGGGTAAAGAAGAGCATATGCGGCCCTTCTGTTCTCTTTACATCAAGAGTATATTTGTCATCCATAGTCTTATATATCTGCAATGAGTAACAGTGTTATGAACAAATATATAAGAAGTATGTAGTTGTTGAATATCCATAGTCTTATATTTGTCATCCATAATACTAATTTAATACATAGAGCAAAGAAGTATGGATACCTGAATCTCAAACCTTATGTGACTAAACTGATTGTTTGGAACGTTTTCACTCTCTGAAGTCATATTGTTGTTGAATCTTGGATCGATTTGAAGGGGATTTGTTATAGGATATTCGATATTGCCAGGTAAATCGGGTTGCCATAAGCATTTAATGTTGTAGATACCGTTTTCTTTCCAATAGACTCGTAATTCACTAAGGGCTCTGACAACTTCCATCATAATGTCATGAGGATGAGCTGTTGACTGCAAAAATCAATAGGGCACAAGGATCAGCATTCATAAAAATTGGTACTAAAAGCATATTTGGCAACAACTAATAAGTGGTCCAAAAAGCTTAAGTTACATAATACTAATTTTATGTTTGCCAACAACTTAGAAAGTAAAATAAATGCTTAGAAGTTGATAAGTCATAAACAACAAATATTTCCTTATGACTTATTTCAGCTTTGACAATGAAATTTTATTTTAATTACAATATATTTATCCAAACACTTTGACTTTTTAATATTCAGTTGAGTAATTACAATATACATTGTCCCCAAATGCTCTCTAAACATAAAAATTAACTGGAAAAGAAAATTAGTGCACCTGCAGACCCAAAGTCCATTTATTTTCATTGGGGAAACTTGACCTCAGGCTTGTTGCCTGATCATCTATAGCACCTAGCAGTGGGAGAGTTTGAGGAACTTCATATTCCTACATAAATTTATATATTAGCATGTCACCATAATTACAAATTCAGTTGAAATTTTAATGAACTACAATAATGTTTCACTACCCTCTCCTGACATTCAAAAAATCTATGATAGCCGTCAGAAGCATGCAGTCTGAAGTCAAGAAGCAAGTAGTATGAGACAGTTGCCTGTTTGAAAATCCACATGGTCATACACAAGTTAATACAAATAGAGTGAAAATTAAATTTCAATATCAATGTATGATTTCAACATACCCAAACTATTTGTATGAACTCACATAAAAATGTAATGAAATAAAAAATGAATATTTTTTCGTAGATTCAGACCATAAAAAAGATCTTCAACTGAAAAAAAAAAAGTGGACGCAAAATGGCATATTTTGAATTTGTAAAGTTGAAAAGACAGTAAGTAGTCTGCATTCTAGAAAAGTACAAAGTGTGTGCATTCCACATGTGCAAAATAAAAAATAAATAGATTCCACGCGTGCAAGGTTAAAAAATTAGATTCCATGTGTGCAAGGTAAAAAAGTCAGCACACACCGCACACACTCTGCTTGTAAGAAACAAAATTAGTACAAACAGCACACGCTCAAATGAGTGGAAGACAATAATTAGTACAAATGATATGCACCACACAAGCGAAAGACAACATATGAGACGCGCTCCACCCGTGAAAGACAAAAGGTTATAGTTTGAAATTCAGATGCTCAGATCATGACATCAATTCAATAATAAGGTTGACACATGCGACGCATGCGTACGAAATAATATTTTTGAAATAAACATATTTCAGATTTAGATAATCAATTCCTTCTTTTGCACGTAGTAATAACTATTTTAATTTGACAAAAAATTATTAATACATAAACAATATGTATAAAGTCTATAAAAAATGATCTTGGAAAAATTGCATCTCCAATTATAACAAAAAAATGTATGAACAGATGCTATGTTGCTTACAAAAAAAATAAAGTTTGTTTATAGACTTTATACAATGCGTAGTTGATTAATTCTAAAATCTAAAAAATGAATTAAGATGTTTTTTTAATGTAATCAAGTTGATTTATGAAAACATTTTTTCTATAGAATTCCATATCAACAAAGCAAATCTTCTCAAAGAAAAATAAATTATATACAAATCAACATAAATACATTTTCAAATCCAAAAAATATATCAAAATACTAGCAAAACTTATCGAATTTCAGCTAAAACAAAAGTATACAATTACACAAACATATGCATATACATATGCATAGGGGAGGGATCTGAATCCAAGTTATTTATTTATTTATTATTATTAATTTTTTGGATCTTCGATTTGTAACCAACCTATTTTTTGGGTATCTACGACCATCAAAATTGGATAATTTTTTGTAGACGTGATCAACATATCATCAACATCATGTCTGCAAATACCTTATTCTGATACTTTTAACTCATTAAAATTAATTATCCAATATATTGTATACTTAAAATACTTACTGTAATCATTGATTCAAAAATATTAATTTTCTATGGTTAAGAGATACCAAAATAAAACCATATTTTGCAAAGATGATATTGATGATATGCTGATCATGTTTGCAAAAGAATATCAAATTTCAATGATCCTAGATACAAAAATATAAATCAAGCAAGATTGAGGATACAAAAAAGTTAGAGTACACTGTACACACTAATCTTCATATACGTGTGTGTGTACCTATGTATGTATGTGTATGTATGTATGTATATACGTATGTATTTATATGTAAATGTGTATATATATATATGTATGTATGTATGTATGTATGTATGTACATGTGCGCGTGTGGAAGAATTTTTTTATAAATCTCATTCCAATCTCCTTTTGTCTTTTAGTAGTAAAAAAGAATTTGGATTAAAGAAAATCTATTTAGATATGTTATATTTATTAGCAAGATGCAAAATTAAAAATCATTTTAAAACCTTTAACCCTTTTAAAAATTCCAAGCCAATATGCATCAACAAAAATATTTACTTTAACCAACAATTCGAAATGCATTTTTGAGGGGATAGAATTTGTGGAACAATTCAAGTTCTGCACAGATGATCTTGGCAATTAACATAACATACCTATGAAAATACAGCTCAATCCTGAAAAAAATTTGCAAAAAAAACGAAGGAGAATTTTAAGAGGGTATCTAGATCACTCCCATATACATACATACATACACATACATGTTTGTGTGGCAAGAGATCTTTTACAGTCAAAGCAGTAATTGTCGGATTAAAGAAATCGCTCAGCGAGAAATTCAAGGGGGTCAAAGTCATAATATGGTCTCAACCATTAGATTTTGATTTGAGTAAAATTTTGAGTAATAATTCGAGTATAAAATTCATTTCCATATTACTTGTTTTTGCGCGTGTTGTGGGTTTTTTTTTTGGGTCTCTCTCTCTCTCTGTGTGGGTGTTTTGGGGTTTTTGGGTTTTTGGGTTTGGGGGGGGGGGGGGGGGGTGGATTTGTGGAGGTGGTTTGTGAATTCTATGTGAAAAGGACAGGAAGTCCAGAATAATTAACCATAATATTCAGGTAAAGAATTTAAACCAGTATACAAGAAATACCTCATTTTGCCTTCTCTTGAGGAGGGATTCAACCAACTGGTTCCTTTCAAAACCCAAAATAACTACATCTTGAATAGTTCGTTCATCAATCTAGTATTGGGGAAAAATATTATTAGATGGCAGGAATTAAATTCATATCAAAACCTACCTACAGATATGGTTATCAACAGAATTAAACTAGATAGGCACAGTTACTTAAATGGATTCCTTGTACAGTTGTATAGTCTGTTAATACAACAGATTTTGTCGAGTACTAATAGTGACTACAACATGAATGTTAACTATGAAATAGTTCAGTACAAGAGATCCTGGCATTAGCTCCAAATAACCATTCAACCAAGGTAGTTAAGGTTCTAAGGCGCAAAAAGACACCAAGCTTGTGCCTTGGGCTTTTTTGTGCCAGCCTTTTTGCGTGCCTTCCATACAACTTTGCACTTTTTCTGCTCTAAAAAAACTGCCCTATAAATTAACACTAAAAATGATAGTGTTACTGTTAAACATGTTTGTAAACAATCTTTTAGCAAATAAGAAAGTACTAGCTCCTAGATATGAAGTCACAAATGATAACCTTGACCATAACGATGTTAAGTCTACGACACCAAAAACATGGAAATTACAACAAAAATCTAGAAAACATAAAATGTTCAAGTTCAAGTGTCCAACAAAACACTAGAAATTTAGTTCCAACTTCTAATCACTAGCATCCAATTTTAATTTAACTAAACTTTAAATTTAAACTAAATTAGCTAAAATTGAAATCACGTTAACATTACCTAAACTTTAAATTAAAATAAAATTAAAATTAGTGAAACTTTAAACTAAAATTAAGGTTAACTAACCTTTAAATTCAAATTCAAATTAACTAAATTTGAAATTATAAATTAACATTAACTATTAAAATTAAATTGAATAATTACCCTTTAAATTAAAATGAACTAAACTTGAAAATCGAAGTAAAATTATATTCAAAATCAAATTAACATTAACTACTTTGAATTAAAATTAACTAAATTTATTTAAAATTAAAGTTAAAAGTAAACTTATTAGTTTTAATCAATAACTTAAAGTTAACTTAATTAAAAAAACTAAATTTAACTTTATTTAACTCAAATTAAATTTAACTTTTAAACAGTAATTACTTCTAAAATACTAACTTTAAATTTCATTTAACTAAGTGAAATACAGAATGAAAAAAAAACAGTATCTCAGTTGAGAAGATGAAGCAGAGGGAGCTGCTGCAAGCGTGACGACAGTGCTGGGCAGGAGGTTGCTGCGGTGACGGCTTGGAATAGGGTTGAAAACCAAACCCTAATCAAGGCGCGTTTTTTAGGTGCCTTGGGGCTTCGCCGCCTTAGCAAAAGGAGCGTTTTTTGGGCGCCTTGAATGGCTGAGCGCCTCAGCTTCCAAAAAGGCACAACTGCTGAGCCTGAGTATTTCTGCGCCTTAGGCGTACCTAGCCGCACGCTTTAATAACACTGCATTCAACCATTGAATCCCTTCTATTATATACCAAGTTAAGAAAGTTCTATAGCAAGTGTCCTAATGTCTAGCGAGTAGTATTATTTATAGCATATAGCTACCATTCAGATTTCAAGAGCTAATATTTTCAAGTGATTAATATATTTAAATTCACGAAGATACTTCATGCAGAATATTAAAAACAAAAACAAAAATCCAAGACCAGCTTACCTTTTTTACTAGTTGCATTGTATTAGATGGAATCCAAGATAAATACCGAGGAGCCTGAAACTGAAACCATGGGTGTTGCTTTATTCCTGAGATAGTCAAGCGCTCGGCAGGATCTACTATTAGAATTCTTTGAATCAAATCCCTTGCTCCAGGGGATAAAGAACTAGGAGATCTATATGTGGCACTCTAAAAGAAATTTTAAAGCAAAATTATAAAATGATATACAGTATGATATAAGTCTTCTTACTATTTTAATACAACACAAGCACATAAAATTATTATTATGAGTAGCATCTCAGAAACCATGTCATACTGTCATTGATGGCATTAAAACTGATCCTTGCCCAGAAAAATAAATAACAAAAATTGTGTAAGATGGGAACCGCATTTGAAGTATATGTTTCCTGCTATATTATGAAAACAACAGTGGCATCTAGTAGTTTGCTTATTATATGATCCATACCTCAAGGACAGAATTAGCCCAAACCCAATTGGTTAACCCACATGGAAATAAGATAGACTATTATAGCAGGAAATGGATTGTTTGTGCAGGTTTAAAACCTGAGGAACAATATAAGTTTTGTATGGATTTGTGGAGTTGAGTTTGACAGGCCCAAACCAAACTTAATGAAAAACACATCTTGTAGTTGAGCTATAATGCATCAACATAATCAAAAAATGGTTCTTATACAAAGATCAAATTTTGTATTTAATATTGTTGAGTTTGGAATAACAAGCATGTTGTTTATGTAATCATATTTTCACATATAGATACTTTCCTCTGTTGTTTTTAGCATGATTTTAATTCTGGTCTGAGAGTTTAAATACGGATTTGTCTTCAGACCTAGATTTTTAGCTTAATAGAGAATAGACTTTCGGGTCCAAAGAAAAAAAAAGGTGACTGGGTTCAAGCTTGCATGTAGATAACAACCATGAAACACACGCTATCCATTGCAACCTTACCTTTATCTTCTTATATAAATTAGCAATGTTTGGATCATCAAAAGGTAAAGTTCCACAAAGAAGAGCATAAAGGATAACCCCACAACTCCATGCGTCAATCTCGTATCCAACATAAGGTTTACCAGATACCACCTGTATATTACAACTAAGCACTGATAACATATCTCGTTTATTAAGAAATATGTATGATCACTAAACGCTTACCTCTGGTGCAGCATAATTTGGGCTTCCGCAACTGGTCCTCAAAAAATGACCATCTCTTATTACATTGCTTAAACCAAAGTCTATAATTTTAATACCATTTGGACTTAACAGTAAATTCTCTGGTTTCAAATCTCGATGAGCCACTTGATTTTTGTGGCAATACTCCACGCCTGATATTAACTGTTTGGGAGAGGAAAAATATATTGTGAATATTTATGAGCATCGAAGAAATAAGAATATCCATAGAAACAGGACAGAATTCTTTCATTTTAGTATATGTGATCATATTATAGTGTCAAAACTGTAAACTTTACCCATAATTCTTTTCTTTCCTTTTTTTCTTTTTGCGCATTCGGTTCATTTCATATATGGTTGTTTTAGTGGCCCAGAAAATGTGAATCGATGTGTTTTTACCCATTGCAGGTTTGTGAACTGAACACAACCACTTTTCAAGAAGCAATGCCAGTTTTTCAAGGTGAATTGTCTAAGACCCTCAAACAGCAAAAAGCTTTGTACAGTGGGTACTGCCATTTATTCATATATGATTGTTTTAAAATAAGCAAAGATGTAGGAAACTGGATATTTCAATATGAAGTAAGCATGTAACTGGGAATTATTTGACTACGATAAGGTACAATGATTAGATTTTGACAACAGGTTTTTGCAGTACAGCTTGCACTGAAGAGGTCTACAAATATCAATATTATTCAAACACAAAATAATTATAATGGAAACCAAAGCACGAAAGCAAAGATAATTCAATTCATATGAGTAAGAAGAAAGAATGCTACTTGTTGAAAAAACTGTCGAGCCTCATTCTCTGATACCTTCCCTTTAAGCACAATATAATCAAACAGCTCGCCATTTTCAACTAGCTCCATTACAAGATATACATGAGTATTTGTTTCTATCACCTCATAAAGTCGTACAATATGAGGGTGCATAAACAATCCCAATATTTTTATCTCCCTCTCCACTGCAAATTATAGATTTACATAAGTAATAATCAATAGTTTATAATTACTAAATCACGTGATAAAATTACCGAGCTTTAATTAGTGTGGAGTTTCTGTGTATATACATATATTCTTGCGTAGAGAAGCTAAGTTATTTTACCATGCTGTGACAATATTTTTATTCTTAATCTTACATTAAATATTCAGACTAGATTATGATAGCATTTCAGTAGCAACAGTCAAGTGGAATACCAGAAATTTTCCTCAAATTTATATGGGCTGTTAAAATAAAAGGATTTACTCCATTTTGTCAACTGTATCTAGACTAAATATGCATAAACCAAATATTTAATTACCAGACAAGCACCATTTTCCTAATGGTTAAGTGATTTGTCTTTGGTGCGAAAGGTCACAAGTTCGAAACTTGCGTAGCGTGATTCAAAGTTTTAGACATGTGATATGTTGTCACAGTGATTTGTTATATACAAAGTACCATTTCAATACACACACACACATATATATATAATTACCAATAGCTAGTATATATTACATATAAAAATTATCAAACATTAGTTTCGTATCATGAAATAAACTTGGCAATTACTCTATTCTGTAGATACGAACTGGTCTCTTGTGTTTCTAATCAGTCTTCAGTTAGATTGTTTATTTTATGGTATATCACATGTATGTTAGATCCATTATTTGTGTGAAAAAAAATTGTGTGCCAAGCTTAAAGTTATACTAAAAATCATGTCAACCAATATGATGTGATCATGTTCCGTGTTAAAAGCAACGCATGTCAGCGTAATATAGACTAGTAACACATCGTAAAAATGATGGTGTGAACTCCTCTATATATGAATAGAGCATGCCACACATCCTATAATCAAACATACACATACCACACATGAAGTGCATAATAGAGAATAGTCACACATCTGAAAACGATAGTGTGAACTCCTCTATGAAGAAATAGGGCATGCTACATATTCTGTATGGTACAACTAATCACCATCAGTTGTTAAATGACTCCTTTCATATGACCATGAGCGTTATTGTTTGCTTATCCAAATTCTAGTAATTTTTTGCAGAGTAAATTTTTTTTCAATTTTTCACTTGGAACCATAGAACAGTAAATGAAGATAAATCAATAAAAAGATACCTTTCTCTTCCATGTCTAATTTCTTCATTTTGCGACGACTAAGAATTTTAATGGCAACTTTGAGTCCTGTCAACAAATGTATAGCGCTCTTTACCTTACCAGATGAACCGTTTCCCAAAGTTTTAATAAACCTATAACGAGTCAAAATCACATCACTTTCAACTCTTTCTAAGCTATGACCCTCCATGGTGTCTGCAAAATATTAGTAGATCAGTGTAAGTGTGCTAGCCATGTACATACAGGACAGTAAGTTTTCTGATGCATCTTTCCAGAGGTATAAGAAAATATGTATTTCAACTGTTACCACTACTTATTTTATTTTAGGTCACTCAACTTAATAGAAGTTAAGTTTATGAAACAATTTCTATTAGAATATAGATAAAAAAAATTGACAATTTTCAAACGTAATTATTTGCATCTTAGATACTAAACCAAATATGGAATGTGCATTGGAAAATATTCTTTCCTATGACATTAGATAAATATTAAGTAATTAACTAATTATCATTAAATTATTTACCACATTTTTTAAATTATTTTAATATTATCATTATCAATATGCTTGAATTTTGCTTAAGTTACGTTGTGCACAAAGCAACCTGGATAAAATTCATTTTTGATAGAAATAAACTGCTACCATTTAAAATATTTCTTTAAAAAGTTTTTTGGCGGTTTAAAACAGAACATTTTTAACTGACTGGTTATATTTGAATATGTACAAACATTGTATTTTGAATATGGAATTTGCACTGAAAAATAATAATATTATTTTCCTATGACATTAGATAAAAATTAATTATTTTTCATATTTTTCAAATTACTTTGATACAATCAATACATTTGAATTTTGCTTAACTTATGCTACCTGAAGCAACCTGAATAAAATTCATTTATGAAAGGAATAAACTTATTATCATTTAAAATCTCTTAAAAAGGTTTTGTGGCAGTTTAAAGCAAACTAGTCGTTGAATTTATGTGATACAAATATTTTTCAAAGAAGACAGGAAAATAATTTATTGATTAACTCAATTGTTCCATTAAGCAACACACAGAAGAAAATAAAATAAAAAGGTATAAAAGGATATTTTGTTGGAAGGAAACAAATTATTGCTAAATCAATTAATTAGTCAATGGATTTATAAACGAGGAAAGAAGTCTATATATGAATTCATTGATTTTGCAATATGAGAAAAGAAAAGTTTATACACGGAGATTCAATCAATTGAGAAAAACTATGGAAACCAAGATTACCATTATCTATTTGCACTAAAATCAAATCACGGATGTTTGAAAATGTTTCAAGACAATTGAACAATTAATTTACTTAATCTTTAAGTAATTCATTCATTCTTAATTCTAAATGAAGAAAGTTCGTCTTCACATTAGTCTGTGAGAGCATCCACTATTATACTCTTCTTCAATAAACCATAATTTCTGCAATCAAATCAAATTAGAGGTTTGAGCGCAAATTAGTCTTTGGAGAAATTGATTATTCAATTTATAATATAGGTTAGTCTCTCTAATTTACTACCTATAATCTTATAATCTCTCTTTTATTCTCTTTTCTTAACAAAATAAAGAATAGTTGTTGAATCCATGAATGTAGGCAATTTGATTGAACCACGTTAAATCTTCGTATTTTCTACTCTTTTATTTTTCTTTGTTTGGTAATTACTGTTTATTGAATTGGCAATTTATAATTAATCGACAAGCTAGATCTTTCTTATTGCTTCCGTGCCTAAATATTCCACAACAATTTTGAAATTAAGGAAACTTAATTAAAATTTGCACAATAAATTGATATCAGAGCTAGTTGTCTTATTCTAGATTAGTTATCAATGACAACTTCTAGTGGTTGTATGAAAAATTATGTCATCGTCAAATTTACTAGAAAAGGAGTTTCCAGAACATTGAATGTGAAAACAAATAACAGTGTTCTTCAACAACATAATTCATTTAAAAGAAAAAATAAGAGCTAGAAGCACCTTCGAGATAGGAGAGATATGCATAGGTCCTACTTTATGGGTCCTAACAAAGATGTTTGTTATTATTACAAAAAGGGGTATTTCATACGGGAATGTTCAGCTTTTGGAAACAAGAGAGAAGGAGAAAGCTTTAGTTTCGACAGCAGTTAAATCGGATACAAATAGTAGCGATAATGATACAACATTATTTTCAATCAGTATTTCAGCTTTATTGTACAAGTTGGTTGATTGATTCTGAAACCTCTTGTCATATGACGTCAGATAGGAACTTTTTTGTCGGTTATAGGAAGATTGATGGCGGAGCAGTTCATATGGGAAATGACATATATTGTCATGTTGTGGGCGTCAGAAGTGTTGTTAAAACTAACGCGGATGTTAGACATGTTCTGATGTTGCATGAGAGTTTATTGTCGGTTAGAGCTTTGAGTAGCCTTAGTATAAGAATAATAGTAAATAAAGAGAAATTGAAAGTGGCAAAAGAATTTTTGGTAATGATGAAAGGGGTGCGAGTTCACGATTTTCAAGTGCTTCATGTAAAGACAATCTTAGAAGATTCGATAGTTTTTATCGATTCTTGTGTTTTATATTCTACTCAGTTATGACATTTTTGTTTAAGTCATGTTGATGAGGAGGGTCTTGAAGTATTAAAGAAACGGATATTGATTTACGGTGTTTGTTAGTCGAAACTTAGCTCTTATGAAGATCGTTCTTGGGAAAGAAGAAGCATGTCACATATGATGTTGGGAGATATAGTACTATGGATTTTCTAGTACATGTTCATTCTTATGTGTGAGGATCCACCCCGGTTGTATCTTTAGGTGAAACCAGTTGCTTTGTCTTATTTATGAATAATTTCTCACGTAAGGTCTGGATCTATTTTTTAAAGGCCAAAGACGAAATATTTGCCCCGTTTTGTAAATGGAAGACTTTGGTAGAGAATCAATCGAGTAAACGTTTGAAAGTTCTAAAAGTTGAAAACAGTAGTGAATTTGTGTTACAAGAATTCACTAACTATTGTGGGTTCAGACATGAACTTAGAGATTATTTTTTTCATTGAGTCACATTGTTATGAAATGATGGAGAGCACGTGTCGAATATTATAGGAGAGGGCTATAAGCTTGAGGATGACTGCTAGCCTAGAAGAAGGATTTTGAGCAGAATTTATGGTAATATTTCTCATCAACCACACATCTTCTATTCTCATGGATAGGAATACCGCAGAAGAAGTATGGAAAAGAGAGTGTTGATTATTCATTCCTTGAAGCGTTTGTTCAACTTACGTAGATGATAAAAGACATGATATACTGAAGTTTAGAAAAAAGCATGCATATTTTGTTAGGATATAGAGGAGCGAAGAGGTATATGTTGTGCTGTAAAACAAGGAGAATTGTGACTAGCAGACATGTGATATTTGATAAGAGGCCTTTGTTGAAGGTGGAGCCTCTATCAAACGATGATATTAGGACGCAAAATTTCCAAACACGTTTGAAATCATTAGATTATTTCCATATTCGAAGAGGATATCATAGTCGATGATAAAAATTCAAAGGTACAAATTATAAGTGGAGCTCAGTCGCAAGCAAAACTTTTTGTTTCAGATGGTTCTATTTGTGAGCATATTTGTATTGATGATTATACGTCTTATGGTTTGAATACCATGGAGCGTGTGAGTGAGTCTATTGGTATAGACCTAGAAAACTCTAACAAATTTTTATGAAGGAGATTGAAGTAGACAATATTGAATATGCCCTCATTCAATATGAAATGAAGAAGGTGAAGTGCACTATTAAATCTTCATTGGTTTCTCAAAGTTTTGTATCTACATGTTCGCCTCCTACATCAGATATGTTGAAGAATTTTGGTATTTGTTCGTATGCATTTTGTTTCTTGATGTGCATATTTTCTTTATTATGCTTGGAAGATTTGAAAGCTACGTTTGGGCTACGATGCCTAAACAAGTTCATATTGAACATTGCGTCGGCGCAGACCTAACAATTTGTTAAGATGTGGTGATGAAGAGAGATTGTCATATTTGAATCAAAATGGAGTATTGAATTTATGTGATTTAAATTTTTTTCCAAAGAAGACAGAAAAATAATTAAAGCAAATTTTATTCATGCACCATTAATTGTTTTATCTACACCATAAATTTTTCAATAAAATATTAAACAAAAATGCCCCTAATTATTAACAAATAAAAATCAATATCAAGGAATCACAAATTCATAGTATAATCAATACAGTTTTTTCGTGGGTAACTAAATTTTTTATACATCATTACTTGAATTAGATTTAAAATCCTTTCGGGTATCAAAATATATTTATATAGTTTCAAGATATATTCGTTCATATTCAATTTTAAAAGATTTCACTACTAATTAACTATAAAAAATTAAACTGAAATTATTATGATTTACAGAGCATTACATTCTTCTCTAACTCTTAGTAAAATTAAACATTAATATTTGAATAGTTTCACATTTTACCATAGAAAATTAATTTGATTTGCTATATATAAATAACTAAATGAATTTGAATTTTATTTAAGGTATTTGAATTTGAAAATTGAAATTTTCTAAAGTGAATTTAGGAACCTTAGTTTGATGAATGTGTGGGAGAGGAAAAGTTTATGAAATGAGATAAGTGTTTTGTTTTATTTCAAAGTGGGGGTAGTTTCGTAATATGTACGGTGTATATTTAAAAAATGGTGTAGCTGATTTTAGCTAATTTTTCGGTATATGTATAGTTATTTACGGTGTATGAATAGAATTTGTCAATAATTAATTGATTTAACTCGATTATTTCATTAGGCAACACGCAAAAAGAAAGAGAATAGAAAGATAAAAAAGGATATTTTGTTGGAAGGTAACAAATTGATTATTAAATCCATTAATTAGTCAATGGGTTTATAAATGAGGAAATAAGTCTATTTATGAATTCACTAATTTTGCAAAATGACAAAAGAAAAGTTTATACATGGAGATTCAATCAATTGAAAAAATTATGGAAACTAACCATTATCTATTTGCACTGAAATCAAATTATGGATATTTGAAAATGTTTCAAAACAATTGAGCAATTAATTTGCTTAATTTTCAAATAATTCATTCATTCTTAAGTTTATTTAAATGAAGGAAGTTAATCTTCATATTGATATGCGTGAGAGCATCCATCATTAGGCTCTTCTTCAATAAATCTTAATTTCTGTAGTCAAATTAAATTAGGGGTTTTAAACGTAAATAATTCTTTGAAGAAATTGACTATTCAATTTGTAATTATAGGTTAGTCTCAGCAATTTGCTACCTATAATTTTGTAATCTCTCTCATATTCTCTTTCTTCAATAAAATAAAGAATAGATGTTGGACTATGGACGTAGACAATTTAACCGAACCATGTTAAATCTTTATATTATCTACTCTTTTTCTTAATGATTATTGTTCATTAAATTGACGACTGATGATTGATCAACGGGTTAGATCCCCTTTTATTGCTTCCATGCCTAAGTATTCCGCAACAGTTTTGGAATTATGGCAGCTTAATTAAAATCTGCACAATATTAGTCTTAAGTGACTAGTTATATTTGAATATACACAGGCATGGATGAACAAAAAAAATCTAAACTCATTCCTCCTGGTACATTGAATAAATTTGGATCCAAAATTGCATTCTTGTTTGGTTAAATTTGTCTAATTTGAGATCCAAAATTAGTTTGTATATCATTTATATTCAATTTTTCAATTAAATACCCCACAAATTCTGTATGAGAAAAATGTTTATGTACTATTTACTATTAGTAGTATGGTTCTAATTTATAAAATTTGTGCTATTAGTATAGAGTTATTATCCTCGTGTCATAGTATACATAAAAGAAATCTTATATAAGGGAAAGGGGAAAGTAAAACTGTTGAGTTTTGATTTTTATTTTTTTTCCCTAGTGTCATCAAGCAAAGAAGTTGTAACTTACCAAAGACAGTTTTTATTCTCTGATTGTGTACTCAAATGCTTTTATCGAAGTATTAAATAATGTTTATTACACTAAGGTGCAATTAATTATTCATTTTCTCAAACTCATACATATTTCTTGTTTTTTTTTTCTTCTGCATTTGATTAATTTGTATTGGTATCTTTTCTCACACGTGTAAATCAAATTAAGTGCAAAATTACATAACCTTAAGTATCCAGTATTTTCTACCATCAGTTGAATCAACCAAGAAATGATATCTTCGAATAAAACACTATTTAATTCTTTCGTTACAACATATATTATTTACAACGGACTTCTCATTTTGCAATTAGTCCTGTGTTTAATTTCAATATACATACAATTTCACTATATTTAATTTTATCATATTTGCTTCCATCAAATATTATTAATTAGTGAGCATTGATACTATTGTTAATAATATGAATATGTAAAGTCCATTAATTTTTTTGTTACCAAATCAATACACATTTAAACCATGTATAGAACATTAATTTACCTTTAATATACGATGCTTCCACCTTTGGTGACACAATAAAATTTGGCATAATATTTTCTTGTTGTAATAGCTATTAAATTTTCTTAGTATGACTTTTGTTAATTCCAGCACAAATTCTAGTTTTCACAAAAGAATAAATCTCTCTATGCTTTATATGTTATGAAATGTTATTGGTTAAGTTTTACGCTAGGAGTTTGATGTGCCAATTTGTTTGTTGTAACATGCACTAATATATCCTAAAATATCGTTATGTTAATAATTTTTTCTAAAATTTAGTTTGATGTTAAATGAGGTGGAGCCTTGGCGCAACGGTTAGGTCACCCGCATGGTGATCTGGACGCCCAGTTTCACGTCTTGAAACAGTCTCTTCGCAATTCGAGAGAAAGGCTACGTACATTATCGACCTCCACAGAGTCCGCTATCGTGCGGGAGCCTCGTGCACTGGGTTCCACCTTTTTTTAGTTTGATGTTAAATAAATATCTCTATATATTGTTTTGTATTCAATAATATAATTTTGGATTTCATTTCCTCAATTTTTACAAAAATACCAAATCACACTTTGTTGTATATTTAAGAGTTTAAAATAAAGCATAAAATAATAGTTAACTTCAAATCTAAAATGCATTCAATGACCTTCCCAATTTATTTTAAAATGTTTTTCCCCCTCAAATTTCAAGTGATGTTGAACAAATTCATTTTATTTCAAATTGAGTATATTAAAATGCTTTTTGTTATTATTTACACCTTAAGCAGTTTTTCTTACCATTTTTTTTTCATTTTTGTAAAAGGTTCAACGGTCAGATATTCAATGGAAAAAATTACTTATTTTTATTTTATCAATTTGTTTGAAATGATGCAACATTAACTCGCCTGTATACATATTCTTCCTACATCATTATTTTCTAACATAAAAATTAATCAACAAACAAAGATAGACTTTGGTCAATTCAGACAATGGTTTTTCCAAGAAATACATGTAGAAATGCATGATGCATCACACTTGCCAATGTGTTAGGTATGATACTTGATTTTGATGATAAATATTTGAAAAATTATAACAAAAAGTTGGGTTTACAACCCTTCAAAGTTGCATCTCAAAACGTCAGAGAGAAAACATAGTGAATGTATATAAATTGTATTTTATGTTTTTATTGTACGATTTTGACTTATGAGCATGAAATTATTGTGGTTTATAACATTTCAAAGTATTCATTGATTTCACACATTAAGTTGATAACATTGTCAAGATACAAAAGATCCCATCGAATTTACATGAATCAAATTTATCATCTCTACAAGATTAGATCCCGGGAACTTAATATATTTATTTAATCGAAATAATTTCATAATTTCATTTTTGTGAATAGCAATTGATATCACAATGATCAACAAATAGAAGTATGCAAACTACATACATACATACATATATATATGAGTTGAATAATATTTTGGAAACCTACAGTAAATCAACACATGCTAAAATTTGGCACTGTAAGAAACAAGTTCTAAAGTAGAAAACTAGAACTTCACCACAAAAAACAGATTTTTGAGTATAGTCAGTAAAGAGCAGCAAGGATTCAAAAGTTTTTTACAAGAGAACAAGTAAAGGCGGAAGTTAAAGGCTGAGAAAAATGTTAGGTGAAAATGCAAACTTTCATGGAAAGATGACTCATGAAGCAACTATAGAATTGTTAATTGACAGGGTACTATAACTAGGGCCAATAACGCTCATCGTTGTAAACAGACAAAAGAGATCCTGATCTTCACAATTAATGTCTGTCTTATATACAAAGTGTATTACTGTTGGCGTCCAGAAAATCACTTCCGGCTTCCATAATTATTGGTCACCATACAAAGTCAAGTTAGATGCTTAATATTATCCACTATTACTTTATCAAAAGGCACCCAAACAAAACAGCCGCCACTCACTCTTCTTCTCTGAAGCCTTAAAGATCACACATACAATCGCTGTCGCACTCATTCTCGCTCTCTCCGACATGAGGAAATCACATTGCTTATTGTAGAAGTCGACTTCGTCTCAGCAAGTGATGTGGTTGTTTTTTTTACAGGATTGTTTTCCAACCCATCTAGCATGTTTAACAATGATTGGTTGTGTCGAAATGGGTAATTTACCACGGTATCATCGAAAAATTTGTTGGTTTGATTGTATATTGCCGAAGTGAGATGAAGAGGCTCGACTGTTTAGGGTTGAATGAAGAAATAGATTTTGGTGGTCAATAGCACATAAAAAAATTGAAATTCGTTAAAAATTTGATGATAGACATTAGCATTATTAAGCTGGAAGTCAATAGCAACATACTGTATAAATCCATATTTGAAGAACTGCATACCTGTGTGCACACACACATGATCAACAACCCTCTTTATTTAGCATCATTTGTAGCCTCAGCCACAGGTTTATATTTAAATATTTGGTCCATGTGACCGAAGAGAAAAAAACGAATATTTAAATAAAAATTTGTGGTTGATATCAGGATCTGCAAAATGATGCTAAATAACGAAGCTATCGGTCCTATATATGTGTGTGTACATATGCGTATGTATGTACACACACACACATATGAAAGTTACATTGGAAAACAAGTTGATGACAAAATGAATTTCAATTATTGGATTGCCCTCTGATTTCAACCCTAAATGGAAGCACACGGTAGTCAAGATCTACTGTTTCATATTGTGTGTTTTATTTTGTGACTAAATAGTCATCTCATACACACACACGCACACACACATATATACACATACACATATATACACATACACACACATATACATACATGTATATACATATATAGTTGAAGTACTTTAATGTCGTATCACTCAACGTATACATACATGTGTGTGTATACGTTGAATGATACTGCATTAAGTACTTCAACTATAAATGTATATGTATACATACATACATATAGATGTACATATGTATGTGATAAAATAAACTATATAAATCAAAGACAAAAAATAAACAGATATAATTTAACAGGCAATGATATATGTGTCTGCGGTATGTACATATATGCATGCACGCATATGTGTATGTATGTATATATGTAAGGTGATATATGACATACAATACAATTAAGATCATTGTATAAAATAATATGATTATGATCATACCTAATAAACTTAGTCTCTAATTCACATATAGATATAGATCGCCTCCTTAATCTCTTAGATTTACATCCTTCTTTGCAGGAGACAGGCGTGCAAACACAGGATAAGTAGTATTCAACTAATGAGATGTGTTTGCGATGAGAAAATAAAGCCAGATAGAAATGGCGAGGGCGGAGAGCAAAGAATAAAATGAAACTGCATGCTTATGGTTTGAATGTATAGTGAAATCTAAAAACAAATATCTCCTCACATCCCGCTTACCAATTCATACACAAAAAATCCCATTTTGGCCCTCTTCATGGCCGGCCATATATGGGTCCTTAATGGAACAAAAAACCTCATCAACCCATATAGCGATTTATTTAATTTAAATCCAATTTAAATTTTTATCGATATCGTACATCAGCACGTATGTGTATAACTTTTATATACATACCCAATAAATTACAAATAGCACGCTAAACAATTCTAGAGGCTATTCCATTTTACTAAGCATACCCCAATAAAATAAATATTATAGTAATTTACATTTCAAAAATATTAATTAATTTTATTAATTATAACTATTATAAACCATTTAAATCAAGCTGTGTTTTGGGGTCCGAACAGATTCGGTTGTATGACTCACATGTGTGAATTTAGCCAGTGATTAATATTGAAACAATTTAAATATTAATGTTTGCATGTCATCTTAGCTAATGGTGTAACAAGTTGAATTAATTCATTGCTTATAAATCTCCTTGGTAAAATCCAATTTAGTAAATTTCAAGTGGTAATTTTAGTAACGATTTTTTATACTATTTATCTTCGCCAAAACTATATCACTTTAGAACTTATGGAATATGATTTTGGCCAAAATTCAATATCATCCACATTCGGCTCAAGTAATGCATAAAAAGTCTTTATTTCAATAATACATTTATTATTAATCGTACTGCACAAATCAGATATTTTAGCTTTGAGTTAATGAATTCTCTATTGAGTTGTGTTTCATTTCCAATAGTTCAATTCAAACCCAACTATAGTCGTTCAACGGATGTCTTACCAGAATTTAACTAAAATCAAAATGGAATATGCACATTTAAGTTCAATGGTATTCTCAGGTCCAAAGAACTATATAATATCGTCACTCGAGATTTCTTGTTTGACCTAGGTGTTATTAACAAATAAGAAACTCTTAGATGAGTCATTTCATGGTTATTCAATAACTATTAGTACATAACTTATTGGGGCCCCAACAGTTATGAGTAATACATTGTCCAACATTTAGAGAGCATTATGTACTCTGATCTCAACAGATGTATCGGTATTCTTTCTCAAAACATCATGATCGGGAATATTAAACAATATGTTATTATACAAAGTGATAATTTTCTCATGATCGCAACATTTTGAAACTGCTATCACATAACATTTTATTTAAGCATTTCATAATTTATTACTTAATTAATTATATCACTATATAACAAATTGTATATTAAAAATCAAATATCTTTATTACGAACAAAATTGGTAATCGAGTTAAACATATGTGACAAATCATAATTGCCCCTATGGCATACTAACTTTATCAATCTTCCACTTGCACTTTGTATCAATTATGGAATCTTATCCACATTCCTTTGATAGTTTTCTTAAAACCGATCGAGCTAGTCCCTTAGTGAACGGATATGCTATATTGTCTTAACTATTTACTCAGTCAATCAACTCTCAATGACATCGATAAACTATCTTTATCATATGAAGCATTTTCAGAGTATGTTTCTCGACTTATATTAAGCTTTTGATTCTTTCACGAATTGCATCATGACATTGTTATTGTATAATAATGCTATGGGATTTTTAATGTTTAAAATTACTGTTGAGATTAGTCCAACATCGGACAATTTACAATATAAATCACGCATAAATACTAAGAGACCTCTCTTCACATCATCAATTGATTTTGTGATAATATGTGGTTTTCTAACATGGTATCAGAACGGATTTAATTGTGTCACACGTCACCATTAATGAATGTCCACGTGTTTGGCTGATGATACGCTGCACGTGCAAGGGCGTGTTGAGATTAGTCCCACATCGGACAATTTACAATATAAATCATGCATAAATACTAAGAGACCTCCATTCACATCACTGATTGTGATAATATGTGGTTCTCTAACATATTCCACATTGACGAGCATTGCTCAAGTCGCCTTAGAGTTATACTAGAGTCCTCTTCACAGATGGGTCAGGCTGCTACCCCAAGTTCTTATAAGCAGGAAGGAGCGACTGCTTAACTATATCTCCACCTTAATGAGCATCCCATGCTCAGAGTCCTTTAGGAGCCATGCTTCGGTCATGCTGCATCATACCGGTCCCTCGAACTATGGAGCTTTGATATTATGTTAGAGAACCACATATTATCACAAAACCAATTGATCATGTGAAGGAATGTCTCTTAGTATTTATGCATGATTTATATTATAAATTGTCCGATGTGGGACTAATCTCAACAGTGTTAGAATCCTTTTAGTTTTGTTGTTTAATTCTCGATATTGGATTTGAAAATGACATCTTTCATAATCAGTATAAAAATATGTTGGGATTCTCCCATATGATATATATATAGACAATATATTAAAATGTTTAACATGGAGCATATGAGATGGATTGCATTTCGTTGGCAATATGAATTATCACATATGTTATTTAGTCTACTATATTACATTTTGCTTATGTACATGGTACATTGAGAAAGTATCAAATCCAAATTAAGATCGTTATATGGTAGCCTGGAGTGTTCTAGAGTGTTTATGAAATACTATAGAGTTGATTATAGAAACTACAAATTCCTTAAGGAGTGCTCGGATTCGAACTTCATAATTGGTATCAAGCATAGCATGTCAATCCTAAAATCACGTCCAGTCTTAATTTAAGAACTTTAAGTTGGAAATATTTCAAATGATAAGGGATGATTCGTCCAAAGGGCTAAGTGCATCACCGTGATTAGCACTAAAATAAAGGAAGTACATAAACAAATGCACAAATTTGTAACTGAGCTAGGGGTAATTGTTAGGGAACCACATATTATCACAAAACCAATTGGTGATGTGAAGGAAGGTTTCTTAGTATTTATGCATGATTTATATTGTAAATTGTCCGATGTGAGACTGCTCTCAACACGCCCCCGCACGTGTGGCGTATATCAGCCAAACACGTGAACATTCACTGAGGGTGACGTGTGACACAATTAAACCCGCTCTGATACCATGTTAGAGAACCACATATTATCACAAAACCAATTGGTTTTGTGATAATATGTGGTTCTCTAACATGGTATCAAAACTCTCTAACATGGTATCAAAGCTCCATGGTTCTTCTGCATTTTGAACGAAAATCAAACTATCTGATATTTCTATCAAAATACTTATTCAACTCTGATACCTATCGAACGATACTTACGTATCATTTCTTGGATCATACCTGAAACAAACAAACTCAATATCACTCCGACTGGCTTTAAGACACTTTAATTGTTATGTGCTTAAATCGTTATTTAGAATTTTCTGTTTCAGTACATATTATAACTCAAAATCATATCGGCGATAATTTTTCAAGTAAAATGTGAATTAACTTAAGTACAATGAACAATAAATCTATTATGTTAATTTCAAAAATTAAAATTTTCGATGTTATTTTCATCACCGTTGCTTACTATATTTCCAATTGCACTATTCTTCATATCCAAGACATTTGCGGACGATGGATCATATTTCATTGAGTATGACTATTAAAATATTCTAGATTTGCACATCGTGCCGTATGGCAAAGTCAATATTCTTAATGGCCTATTGACAACTTAGGAAGTTCTTGTATATATGTACATGTAGGTTGAGTGATGCGGCACTAAAGTACTTCAAATATCTTATTCACTGATATTACCTTGTACAAAATTTGGAGAAATGGATACTATAGCATATTACCAAATTTTGAAATTATGAAATAACTTCACTCCTAATCATAAATTAGTAACAATTTCAGAAGAAAGACAGCTCTTCAGTAGAAGAAAAATAACACGAGAAAAATAAGTCTCCATCACATGAATCGGATCACAGAATACATCAGTAGAAAATCAACTTTTATTTTTTTAGTTTTTTTAATCAAACCTAGCTCTTTAGGCAAAATTCAACACATCGAAACTTTGTTACACGGTTTAAAACCAGAACTGCAGTTCAACAGCAAGCATCAACTAAAGAGACACAAAAAAGGAAACCCGCAGTAAAGGTTAAGTAATTGAAGTAAAGAATAATGAAATCCGTACCTGTAATAAATGGGATTTGGATTGAAGAAGAGAAGGAGCTTTGGAATTAGAGGGCTGTGAATATAAAAAAAAAACGAAAACTAATAATTGGTGATTAATATTATATTATTATAAAAATAATGAAAGTGAAGTGGAGAGACGGAGTTGAAGAGGTAAATGCACAAATCCGAATAAGCCAAGATACTCTACTTTGATGTTGTAAATACGAAGTGGACTCTTCCATTTAATGACTAGACAAATATCAGTTGGTGGGTAAAGTAAAAGCAAATATCACTAGTTTTGTCAATGGGCTGTATTGCATTAAAGCAGTTTCGGATTAAAATCCAATTCTTATCAAGGAAAATAGTATACATTCCTAATTCCCTTCTTGCTCGGTTAGACGGGCATATAGTAATTTTTTTAATAAAAGTATGTTTACAAATCCGAAACTATTTAAGCATATGCAACCCACCGCAAGGTCAGTTGTTGGCTATTAATTTTATTTATTTTTAGGCGATCAATTATTTAATGTTGTTGAGTGCAAATCTAACATAATATTTATAACAAACCACGTTGTTTAACGCATTTGTTTTTTTATCACATTACTCTTTAGTATAAACCAGCTAGTAAAGATCTCAATGCACCTGCTTCTGCCGATAACAAATCATGTCTATGGTATGATTTTCTTTTTTTAGTGAATATTAGCCTCAGGTCACTAAAATCAAACTTAATACATGAAAACTTCTCTTCAAAAATAGATTGTAAATTAGATCCTTAAAATTAAGTTACTGAATAATTGCATATATCTATGTAATTATTCAGTGAATAATTGCAGACATTTAAGCAATTATATCCAAAAATTGTCTAAATATCTGCAATTATTCATTGGATAATTGTGGAATTTCCGCAATTTTTATGGTGAATAATTGCGGAAATTTTCACAATTTTTTGGCGAATAGTTGTAGAAATATCTACAAATTTTGAATAGAATTGCATAAATGTCTGTAATTATTCAGTAGTTTAATTTTAAGGACCTAATTTACATACTTTTTTGGCAGGATGTTTGGTGTATTTTGAAACTTAATAAGGACTTTAGCCAAACTGTCTCTTTTTTTATTCCTCAATGTTGCAACTCTGGTTCTTTTTTATTGTTTTAGCTCATGTGACTAAGATATCATTACCTTATATCTGGCAAAATAGAATCCACCAGTTTTTCAAATACAAATTTAAGCTTTGATATGAAAATGACGCCAACACCTACCCGTATATAAGACTAGCGTTAAACGTGTTTCTATCTCAAACAGTAGAGATGAAAGATTGACCGGATGAATAATCAAATAATAAACTACATGTGATACATTCATAATCTCACAACATAAATAAATAATATAACTGCAATAATAAAATATGGTGCATTACATGAGATGGACAGTATGATGTATGTAAACCACCACAAATGATGTAATTCTCAACTATTCGTAACGTTTTTTGTGGGTTTTTTTTTTAAAAAAATATGGAAGAATGGTTCTCAGATAGAGGAGGGCACTAATATATTTTATCAACTACTTAAACAAGAAGTTATTAATAAGCTTGGCAACCAAAGATTTATTTACATTTGAAATTTATTAAATGAATATGCAATAAGAAAAAAAAAGTCCTTATTAAGTTTCAAGTATGCATGACACGACATTAATTAGGCACGACAAGGTAAAGTGTGAATGTTGTAAAAGCTACGAACAGAGGAGCAACAATCCAGGGATGCAAGATGTTATAAGGAGGACAATTGATGGTGCAATTTGGTATAGTAAGAACAGCGTAAACCATAAGGGAGTGTGATTGTAGGGAATTAGATAATAATGTGGACAAAAAGATAGGGCGGCTAACTGAAAGCTATAGCGAGGCAAGTCAACCGCACTGGAAGAGGTATGGAAATTTTGGACCTGTGGTGAAGGAAGGCGAGTAGTAGTCCGTAAAATTAGTGTGTTAAACGTTGTTAACTAACGCTTGCATGCTATATTAAAAAAATTCAACATGTGAGTCACATATATAAAATAAAATGTGTAATGCTATTTTAGTGTAAAGCCTAATTAAAGTGATCAAATAAAGTAATAAAATATTTAAGACATAAATATGTAGCTATCATGAAAAAAATATGTAGATACCGAGGCATTCTAATTTGTTAAATGGATAATTTAGAAAAATGCCAAAATTAGAAACAAGAGGTCATGTTCTTCAAATTACGCAAGTTCTATTTTTCTCCAATTCTCTTCCAAAGAAAAATATAAATGTAGACTTGTGATAATTTGGAATGTTAGATCCATTTATTTTCTTTCGGATCCATCCTTTTCTCTTAATAAACTAATGAAATCAGATATGGATTCCCCCAATTTATTTAATTTCCCCTACTTTTGTTATCAATTAAATCAATAATGAATAATCTATTCAGATCTAGGATTTATTGGTTAATTAGTTTAAAGAGTACTAAATCCTAACAAGTGAAATATGGAAACATAAATGAGTACAATATGGAAAGGTCAAACGTTGCTTTTAAAGTTAAGGACACCCAAGTTCATTGTTTTTCTATTTTTTGGGACACTCTCTTTATTCACATTACGCGTATATCCAACTTAAGATTATTACTAGTGAATTTTTTTAAGAATAAAATGACATCTTATTGAGTTCACTTTCTTTTTATGTAAAAAGAAAAGAGATTGAAGCATGAAAAGATGTAAACTTGTGATAATTTGAAAGAGTGGATCATTCTCTTTTCCTTTAGATTCATCTCTTTCTCTTGTTAATTCATGAAATCAGGTATGACTTCTGCTAATTTATTTAATTTTCCATATTTTATTCTTAATTAAATCAATCCACCTTATCTATTCAGTTCTAGTATTTATTGTTTAATTAGATTTAAAGGGTATTAAATCCTAACTTTCTAATCTTAGATGTCAAAAGTAGTGATTCATTAGGTGAATAATTTAAAACCTAAAAATCTAAACATATGGTAAATCTAAACATAAAGGAAAACCTCACAACGGAATAATCATCAATACGACATTTAAATAAACTAACATATAGTACAAGGGCTAATGCTACAAATAATACCTAATGATTGCAGGTATCTCCATTATATTAAGAGTTATTTAATGAACAAATAGAACCTTCATAACATAACAAAAGTGCACGAAATAGGTGACATGTAAATATTAATTGTAAACTAATTGCATTTCATTTACATTTCTTGTCTTTCCCTACAACTTGAAAAATACATGTACTTATACGAATATATATATGTATGTATGTATAAAGAAAAGGAAATGATGAAATAACTATTTGGATGGCGCCCTCACATCCATGAAACCTAGCCTAAAACCCGGTTATCTTGCGTAAAGATAAACTACCTACGCACCCTTTTGGGATCATGCCCACTTGGTTCTTTTTCTTACCACCACTATCATACCTGACCTTACTTTTCATTTCAGAGTGAGTGTAAACACCCTAACCTCAACATCCTACCTTCCATCTACATCCAACCTTGTTAGCACATAAAACGATATGTAACTAACAATTTGTAAATCTGCATGAGCATCATCATCATATTATACAGTTTATCATAAACATGTATAAATGGATCATAATGAATTAACTTACATAAGTTAATATATATTAGTGTTCTACACTAAGATTCATCGTGCCTTCACTTATACATCATGGCATATTCATTTCTCTTGTGTCATCCTAACATCATAATTAGGTGTCATTTAACATCTTTAGTTCATTTATTATAGTTACCTCATCTCTCTATCTCTCTTTCATTTCCAATGAAACACATTTCTGATTATTTTACCATCCTTGATCACACTAATCCACTTAGGATTCAGAGCATACTCAAGCACACCTATGGTTACAACATCTTTACAAGCACTAATTTTCCTAACAATAGCCTTTAGATCTCTCATGATCCCAAAATTTCACTGGCTTTGTGTTAAAATTCATTCATTACAATCGATTATCACATCTCACTTTCGACCTCTTTGACATCTCAGATGAAATTTTACTCGCTCAAGAGTCAAAACCAATAATACTTATTATAATAGCATTCCTAAGCTTTATCCTTTATCATACACTACAAGTGATCATACATAATGAGCATAAAACATACGGTAGGATTCTTACCTCATCACAAAATACTTGCGTCGTAATAAGTAAAACATATACATGCATATGACGGTCACATGGTCATACAAAATTAATTTTCCATGTTTCGATCATACCAAATGAATCAAAATTTTAATTCATAAGTCACATTCCATCCGTTAGCCATTGCACAACCAAACATGAAGGACAAGCAACCATTTAACAAATGCAGTACAATTATGATGGAACAATAGAAAGCATAATCAACCAATAAGTTATCATTGTAATCAAATCAATCAGTAAAATAATCAATCCTACTAAGCAGTCAAGGCAAATAAATAAAATAATCAAACAACCAAAACAACAAAACCACCAAAGATACAGAGCAACAAAAACAATATGATATACAAAGCCATTTAAGAGTCCAACATACCTTGAAATTTACTTATTATTATTTATTTTAAAATAATAATATCCAAAAATCACTTAATTACTATGTATCCCTGGACAAAAATAATTTCCATCAAAACCCCTTCTAAAACCCATACTTATGTTACTTATTCCTAAAAGTAATAATAATACATTGTAAAATTTTCATAATAATATAATCATTTTTTATTCTCGGAAGTAATAGGCATATACCATACATATTACAAAACATTATAATTATCGTTATTTTCTTAAAATAACCATGATAACTCTTATTATAATATTTATAGATATTACGGTTTATCTCTAAAAATAATAATTTACTCTTTCTCAGGTTAATTTTATTTGTTATTACTATTATTATACTGAAAATAATAATAGTCCATCTCTATATAACATTATTATTTATTGCAAAAATAACGATGATCGTTTAAATATTGAAAACCTAATTTTTTGATTCATCGCAAGAATTATGATAGACTTCAAATATCATAGAACTCCTATTATATTACATGTTCTAAAATAGTTATAATAATTGGTATTAAAATTACTTAAAAGCATAATAATATTATTTATTTCAAAATAATAGTTTACTTAGAAATCTCTCATTACCTAGATGTATTGTTATTATTATCTTGAGAGCATGTATTATTATTTATCTCAAGTACAACATTAAACATTAAATGATTCAAAGATAGTAATGTACTACAAATAATCAAAATTACATTACTAGTACCTACCTCTCTAATAATAATTATCTACGTTAAAAATGACCTAACACCTAGGATCAGAGATCTATTAGAGTCTAAGATCCTAAACATGATCCTAATGCTAGTTTTTATGAAGTGGGATTTATGGTTGTCAAATATGTTAAGTTCTTACTCTAATTCAGATCACAAATTGCATCTAATTAAACTAGAAAGCAAGAAGTAAAGCGTGGGAAAAGTACATGTCACATGGAATTTTCATAGTAGTTCGACAATCTCTAGTCTACGTCCACTTTATATCTTTTTATTATGATTTTCAATTTACAATTGTTATAACGCTTGCTAGATCTCTTCGGAGTAGTTATAAAAATTATGGATTACTAGATCTATGATCGACAAAGCTCTGATGTCATAAATATTAAGGTTATTCCACCACAACTTGATGTTGGATAGTGGACTGGATGATTGAAGGTGATTAGATAGGTTGAGATGATTCCTTGTTGCCGAATAGTGCTCTACAAATTTTGTTCGGCTAATTCGATTTGGTAGTTTTTAATGCTCCAAACTTGTCTACCATTACCATATATCTATAGGGTATTTAAAAGTGTGAGGCTCTTTCAAAATAAGCACTTTCCATATATGACCAATTCGATTTGGATGTACTCAAATAGGTTATAAATGGTTAGGTAGGAAATGGGTAGACATGATACTCTCTACCGAACTGTTTCTCCTATTCGACATATAATCCCTACCGAACCATCTTTCCTATTCCATTCTAGACCGAACTTCTTTGTGCCATACTTCTTCTTTTTAACTCGAAATTGAGTGAAATTTGGACTAGTAACTTCGTATCATTAAATAGAACACTTCAATGCCCTTTGATGTTCTGTATGGGTGAAGTAAATAATAGCCCTCTTATGTGGGGCGTAAATAGTGGACCAATTTTAAGGTGAACATATCTTTCAATCCATAGCTCAGATTGATATGTGGTTTTGACCAAGGTGCATGTCCAAACCTTGCGTAGATACTCCAACCATTGTGGGTGCATTCTGGATTGCCAAATTTTCCCCTGATATTTTGATAAAGTAAGGGGTATGCCTTAGGGGCGGTTGTGTAATTTTTTACATATATCTAACATTATGACCAATCTTGATCAAAATAAATGGTGTTTTTCTTTCTATTATAAAGTTGATACACGGTGATATAACTAATTAAGTAATTAGTTTGAAGGTATGTAAATGAAAAATTCTTAAATGATATGTTATTTGATGTAATTACAAAGTATTATAATCATGAGAATTTCATCACATTTAAAATAACATGTTATTTTAAATATACTTAGTTAGGATGTTTGGACAAGGATATCGATTCATCCATTGAGACTAGAGTACATAACGCTCTTTAAATGTTGGATAGTGTATTTCTCATGGTTGTCGGGGGCACCAGTGGCATATGTACTGATAGTATTGGATAACTATGAAATGACTTATCAAAAGTTCTTTATTGGTAATATAAGTCAAATAGACATTCTCGAAGTAACAATATTACATAATTCCCTCAACTTGAGAATACTACGGGACTTCAATTTGGATACTCCACATTGATTATAGTTAAAATATGACATAGCATCTATCGAAGGGCTATAATCAGATCTAAGTTGAAGCATTGGAAGTGAAACACTATCCAATAGAGAATTCATCTCCTAAGTTATATAGGGTTAGTACACGATCAAACGTAGTCAACTCAAAATCTCTAGCCAAAGCAGTATAATTAATAATAAATATTATAGTTGAACTATGGATTTTTTGTTTGTAGTTATAAATTTGGATATGGACGATGTTGGAGTTTTGACCAAAACTAAATTCCATAAATCCTAATGTGATATAGTTTTGACGAAGAGAATTTGTATAAATAATCTTTGCTACCAGGTACCACTTATATGAAGTAAAAAATGAATTGTATCAAAAGTTGTATAAGAGATAAATTCATCCAAATTGTCACACCACTAGTTAATGTAACGTGCGAACGCTAATATTCAAATTGTTTGATATCAATCATTGAATGAATTTGCACATTCGAGTCGCATAACCGTAATGTTGTATTCTTCGAAAAACCACATGATTTAATTAGTTTATAAAATATTGTAAACTAATTAATGTTTAAAAAATATTAATTATTATTTAATTTAGTTCATGTTTGGGAGTTATTTGTAATTATTTGAGTGCATTTATAAAATTTATATTTGCGCACGTCGATATACGATATTGATGTAATTTTAAATGGATTTAAATAAAAGATAATTGTATAAAGAGATTCATGGAAATTTTATTCCATTTGATGGCATGTAATTTTAGCCATACCATTTGAAGGGAGAGAAGGGGAGAGAGAGATATTTAAGGGAGTTGATTAAGGAAGTTTTAACTATAGAATGAAAATGGTTTTATTCTTTCAATTAAAACAAATCCACTAATTCATTTCCTACAAACATTCATTTTTCCTTTCACTTTGCCTCTTCTCTCCTCCTGACCTTCCTTAGCTAAAAAACAAAATAAAGATTTCTAACATTTTATCAACTCCAAATCAAATGCAAACAACAAAATTAAAGAAAATAAGTGGTTCATCCATCTCTTTCAAGGATTAGGTGTGGACCTTGGAGATCTGAGAAGATTTCTTCATTTAAGGTGCAAATCACTTGCTTTAGTTTTAGATAATTCTAATTTTATTCAGTTTTACATGCATCATGTTTACATGGTTTAGATTCTATTTATGTTACGTCTCTTCTTGTTTATATGTTCATCTTGTAATATGACTTTGATCTCATTTTTCATCCACCTCAACTAATTCTATGATCATCATATTGATTTAATTCAGATCACCCTTTTTTATACATCTCCATTGACTATATATTTATTAAGATCGACATATTTCTCATTTAATTATTTATCCATATCCTTTGTACAGTTAGATCTGAATTATCTTATAATGAATTTTTATGTGCCTAAGTTGTTCGATTATTTTTGTCATTGTTTTGGACATATTGTTTATAAAAAAATGTAAAACTAATTTATTATATTATATAAAATTTTGTAACGTTTGTATATATAAACATAAGTAAACTATATTTTTTGATTGTTTAAATTTACCTTGAAAATCAATTTCTTGTGTTATACGGTTATTTTCTAAAAAATATTCTTTTGTTTATTACATTCATAAAAGTAAAAGTTTCCTCTTATTCTAGAATTCATAAGTGATCTTTTGTGTAAAGTTAAAAACTTTTATATTTTCTACCTAAGTTAAAAGACTGAATTAAATTTGTTAACATTAAAGTTAAACATATATGTTACTTGAATTACAATCTTTATATATACATATGTTATAATTGTTAATTCTTGATTCAAAAACACACACACACACACACACACACACACATATATAATATAGGGAAACTTATTTTTAACATGTATATATGTTAACCTATCTTTTATTATACACTTGCATTTTAAAGTCAAAACTTTGGATAACAAAGGCATATAATAGGTCTGTTGCGGTGTAAATCTCAACACTATAAACGATCGCATTAACCATATATGTTGCTTATTTTTTCCACATACACAACTGTAACGACCTTAATTTTGATTAACATTATTTAGGACATTTAATTATATACCTTAAATGAAATAATGTAAGTGGTTAAGGGAATTGAGATTTGAATGTTGGAAGGTAGCTGTTGGGCGCATTTCCACCACCGGACCAGAAGCAAGGGAAAGATGCCACCGGACCGGACGAAGGAAAGCCAATACCGAACCAACCTTTTCTCGTGCCAGCCGAACCAAACCCCAGCCTCTACCACCGAACCAAAGCCTCTCCTCCATCACTGGACCAACCCTCACACTTCCTACTACCGGTCCAAACGACATACCAACTCCTAACCGAACCAACCGAGGCACCGAACCAACCCATATCCTCACCACTACCGAACCATCTCACCTCCAAGACCAAGCCGGACCAACCACCACCGAACCAGGGCCTTACCGATCCAACGTTGCCAGGCCAGATTGCTTCAGCGCAGGCCCACCGGCAGCCATATACGTCCAAGACCCCTGCCCCCAGCCTCACTCTACAAATAGAGGGGCAGGTGTACAACAATGGGGACAAGTTTGAGAGCTCAAGCACGGACGGAACTTTCAAACAACTTTCATATACTGATATACAAAGCTTTGTACTTGTAATCTGAATACAAAAAAGGAGAATAACATATAAAGTGGATGTAGGCACGTTCTGGCCGAACCACTATAAATCTGTGTGTCTTTTACAGTTTAGTCCCTGCTTTTTACATATTTGCATAAATCACCCAAATCACTAAGAACAACATATAACCGACTAAATCACACGACTTGGAGGTGTTTGTCCATTTTTTGTGCAAACATTTTTGGTGCTTTCACTGAGAAAAGAACTCAGGAGCTCGAAGCTTCAGCTTCTCCCGCTTAACCCTTTTCCTATCAGCATCGTTCATTGCTTGGAAAACATGCCTCCCGGACGGAAGAAAGATGCTAACAAAGGAAAGAACATCGAAACTGGAAGTATCCCAGATCTAGTGATCAGAGACCAAGGCAATCGTCCGGTTCCAACAGAAAATGTAAATCAGGCGAATCCGACAGCCCCTGCTACGGAACAACCAATTACAAGGGCGGATCTGGACAGGATTGTCGCCGAAGTAACTAACTGCTTCGCATCTCAACAAGAAGCCTTGGTGGATCAACTCATGTCATGCTTAAGGGATGTTGAAGAAACCAACCGCAACACTGAATCATGGGGTGAGTCCCGGTCTGGAGGATCTGGGAGACGACAAAGGTCTTTCTTCTTCGAAAAGGCTAACAACAGAAACAGCTATGGTAGGAGCCGAGCCCGGACTCAGCCCGAATTTCGACCCGAGGAAACACCTGGAACCGAACCCAACAGGGGAGGTACTAGGCAGGGGTCGGATGTGGCTGAGCCCGTCATGCTACCTAACCACGGAAACACCAATGGACGGGGCCGAGCTGGAGTCCCGCCCGAAGTTGTACCCGAGGAAGTGCTAAGAACAGAACCCAGCAGGGGAAGATCAAGGAAAGGGCCAACTATGGCTGACCCCAGCATGCCCGCGGAAGACCAGAGGCAGCCATTGAAGAATGTTAGGAGTGATAGACGATACCATCCCTACGGGAGATCTGGATGGAGTCAATCCCGCAGGGAAGAACCAAACTCATTTCTATCCGCTCCAAGTTCTGATGAAAGGATGGCACGATTGTTCAGAGAGTGCATCCAACGAGAACAAAGGGATCGAGGGATAGGCACTAGGGTAACCAGCCCCTTCACCCGCAATATCGAAACTACCATCACCCCCGGGAATGGAAAATGCCAACAATGGAACCTTACAAAGGAACCTCTGACCCCGTTGTACACTTGCAGAGATACACACAGCATATGCTCATGAGCGGAGCAACAGAGGGAGTGTTGTGTAAATGCTTTCCACTATTCTTGGCAGATCTAGCTACCTCCTGGTTCTGCCATCTGCCTCAAGGATCCATCAACTCATGGGAAATGTTGAAAGAAAAGTTCATCAGCCAGTTCCCCATTCATGTGGAACAACCCAAGGACGCTTATTCCTTTTCTAATATCAAACAGAAACCCGGAGAGACAGTGCAGCAATATCTAACCCGATTCAACGCCGCGGCGGCCGCAGTCCAAGATGCCGACGAGAAACTTATCCTAATGGCCATCTGCAGTGGTGTACACCCGGATACTAAATTTGCTAGGAGACTAACGAAAGAAAAGCCAGCTACCTTACCCGATTTCTTCCATGAAGACGGGAAATATATGAGACTTGAAGACGCTTCCATTGAAAGGCAGATAGGGCAACAAACCAAGGCAGCTCATGGCAACACATCCGCAGTAGCAAAGGACGTTCGAAGAAATGACTCCAGGGATAGTGCTGGGGGCAAGACGGGGGAAAAGCGCTTATATAGGCCAGGACCGAGATTTGACTCTTACACTCCTCTAAATGAAACAATCGAAAACTTCTTCTTGGCCACCCAGGACGAAGTTAGATACAAGCGCCCCCCACACAAGAAGGAATCAGATAATGCAATTAAGTCTGCAAAGTTCTGCCGATTCCACGAATCTCATGGGCATGACACCAATGAATGCCATCATCTCCGGGACTTGATTGAAGAACACATCAGAAGGAAGAGACTAGAGCGTTATGTGAAAGGTCAGAACAGGACTTCAACTCCTGTCAATGAAAACCCAGGGTTGCCCCTTCCGGAAGTAGGCGGAGGAAATCGCAACACCAGCGGCTCCAATCAGGAGAAGATAGTGGTCCTTACCATATCATGAGGACCACACATCGCCGACGGAAGCTGGGCAGAGATGGAGAGATACGGTAAGTCACTTAGAAACAATGAAGGCTACGTTAATTCTATTACAGAAGAACGCCACCCGAAACGGAAAGAGAATGATGACATCACATTCAGTAGGCGTGATCTAGAGGGAAGGCAGTACCCTCACATGTATCCTATGGTCATCTCTGCCTGGTTCGGTCCAGCCAAGGTTTTTCGAATTCTAGTAGACAATGGAAGCTCAGTAAATATCTTATTCAAGCATGCTTTCGACAAAATGAAGCTGTCAATGAAGGATGTGTCTCCCTACGGCAAACCGCTACATGGTTTCACTGGAGATGCGAAGATGCCCCTCGGGCAACTGGACCTCTTTGTCGAAATAGGAAGTCATCCCCGCTCCGTTGTGCGAAAACAAACATTTGTGCTAATAGAGAACCACTCGGCCTACAACGCCTTTTTGGGAAGGCCAGCCTTGTCTGACTTCCAAATTGTCCTAGCCCCGTGGTGCCTGAAGATGAAATTTCCAACGGATAACGGAATAGGAGAAATAGAGAGAGATCAAGACGCCGCTCGAGATTGCTATGTAACTGAACTTCGCAATAACCGCAGAAAGGATAAAGGGAAGGATGCAGAGACTTCTCTCCGCAAGAAAAACTTAGAATCGTAGCAATTAAAGAAAGCCCCTCCTCTTCGATATACCAACGATCCTTTCAACGAATTAGACCCCAGGGACAAGGAGGAGGAGGCCACCACCGAGTCTGCAGAGGATATGGAATTTGTATCTGTAGACGAACACGACCCAAGTAAACTACTGAGAGTCGGGTCTCAGTTAAGAGCGGAATTGAAGGATCAACTCGTCGATTTTCTTCGCCACAACATGGATGTATTTGCATGGACACACGCTGACATGACTGGAATCTCCCCAGGCATAGCATGCCACGTACTGAACATTGATCCTACCAAGGTGCCAGTAAAACATAAAAAGAGAAGCATGGGGGCAGAACGATTAGCAGCCCTCGAGGAAGAAGTAAAGAATCTACTTGCCAATAACTTTATACGAGAAGCCATCTACCCAGAATGGATCGCCAACCCGGTACTGGTAAAGAAGGCTAATGGGAAATGGCGAACATGCATCGACTTCTCCAACTTAAATGATGCTTGCCCGAAGGACTGCTTCCCACTCCCCCGAATCGACCAACTCGTGGACAGCACAGCCGGACACGAACTCTTATCCTTTATGGATGCATACTCAGGATATAACCAGATCCCTATGCATGCCCCCGATCAAGACCACACTAGTTTCATCACCGACCGAGGATTGTACTGCTACAGAGTAATGCCTTTTGGACTTAAAAACGCCGGAGCTACTTATCAGCGCCTCGTCAACAAGATGTTTGCGGAATTAATAGGACGAACTATGGAAGTTTATGTGGATGACATGATGATAAAATCGAGAAAAGCCAACGATCATATAAACCACCTGGACGAGATGTTTCAAGTACTTCGCCAATATGGAATGAAGCTGAATCCTCTAAAGTGCTCCTTCGGAGTATCGTCGAGAAAGTTCTTGGGATTCATCGTCCATGCCCGGGGGATTGAAGCAAACCCCGAACAAGTCCGGGCTTTGCAGGATATCAAGATACCATCCACTCGAAGAGAGATGCAAAGCCTAAACGGGAAAGTGGCCGCCCTAAGCAGGTTCATCTCTAAAGCAACCGAAAAATGCATCCCTTTCTTTGAAGCTCTAAAGAAAGATAAAGGAAAGTTCGAATGGACTGACGAATGCTCGACAGCCTTCCTTAACCTAATCGAACACCTCTAGAGACCACCAGTACTCTCAACTCCAAATGAAGGCGAGGAACTATACATATACCTTGCTGTATCATCCCATGCTTTAAGCGCCGCTTTGGTGAGAGAAGACAACCGCACGCAGCGGCCCGTATACTTTGTAAGCAAGAGATTTACAGAGGTAGAAGCCAGGTACCCTAAACTTGAGAAGCTAGCATACTGTCTGCTAATCACGTCACGAAAGCTGCGACACTATTTCCAGTCTCATTCCATCAGAGTTTTAACCGATCAACCGCTAAGGCGGATACTCCATCGCCCCGACGCTTCTGGGCGACTACTTAAGTGGTGCATTGAACTGAGTCAATATGATATCACCTACCATCCTCGCACCGCCATCAAAGGACAAGCCATGGCCGATTTCATTGCCGAATTCACTACCAACGAAGGTAAGGATCAATCTGAAATAGCAAAAGATATCAAGTGGAATCTCTTTGTGGATGGAGCATCGAACGAACAGGGCTCGAGGGCAGGTATTGTGATAATCACCCCCAGGGGAAGGAAGCTGCACTATGCCCTAAGGTTGGAATTCGCTGCCACCAACAACGATGCAGAATATGAAGCAGCAATAGCAGGGCTGGAACTTGCCTTAGAAATTGGTGTCAGTTCTTTATGCCTCCATAGCGATTACCAACTTATTGTAAATCAAATACTGGGAGAATTCCAGACTCGAGGAGAATAACTCACAGCATATCTAAAGAACACCAAGCCATTGCTCAATCAATTGGATCATTATTTAATCAAACACGTTCCTTGGGAAGAGAACCGAGAGGCCGACGAACTGGCAAAGCAAGCTAGCATGAAGAACAGCATCATTTCTGGAACGGTAGCCATCTCAAAACAACTAGCCCCAAGTTTCGAACAAGAGGATCTGATAGATGCAATCGAAGAAGAAACTTGGATGACTCCTATCCGGAAATACTTGTAAGATGACACACTACCCAACGAGCATAATGAAGTCAGGAAAATCTTGAGGAGTGCTTCCCGCTACACGATACAAGAAGGCATCCTCTATCGGCGCGGCTTCTCTAACCCCTTATTAAGATGTGTCGCCGGAAGGGAAGGCAAGGAAATCTTATCCCACATCCATCAAGGAAGTTGCGAGACCACACTGGAGGGCAGACTCCGGCAAAGAAGATACTCCGATATGGATATTTCTGGCCCACCTTAAACAAAGACGCCTTGGACTTCGTCAAAAAATGCGACAGATGTCAGAAATTTGCTAAAATCCCTCGACTACCAACCAACGATATTACTCAGATGACCAGTCCTTGGCCCTTTGCGGTATGGGGAATTGACCTGATTGGCGAACTGCCGATGGGCCGAGGCGGAGCCAAATATGTTATAGTGGCAGTCGACTATTTCACCAAATGGGTGGAAGCAGAACTTTTAAATAAAATATCTTCGGCAAAAGTTATTAACTTCTTGATCAAAAATGTTTTATGCAGGTAAGGGGTTCCACTCAAAATCATATCGGACAATAGACTTCAATTTGACAGCGAGGAATTCATCGACTGGTGCGAGAGCATGGAATTCACAAAAGCTTCTCATCTGTAGCTTATCCCCAGGCAAACAGACAAGTCAAAGCTGTCAACAAAATCCTTAAAACTCTAATCAAGAAGAAACTTGAAAAGTCAAAAGGCGCTTGGGTGGATGAACTTCCTACGGCACTTTGGGCTACCGCACATCTTACAGAACATCAACAGGACATACTCCTTTCTCTTTGGCATACGGATCGGAAGCCATGCTCCCAGTTGAAACTGTAGTGCCCTCCCACCTTAGGATCCACTACAACCCAGAAGAGAATGAAGAACTCCTACACATGTCTTTGGACCTAATTGAAGAAAGAAGAAATGATGCAGCAGTCAAAGCGGCAGCTCACAAGCAAAAAGTGGCAGCACAATACAACTCCAAGGTCAAACACTGCAGCTTACAAGAAGGAGATCTTGTCCTCAAACGGATCTTTCTGCGCTCCAAAACGCTAGATCCAATCTGGGACGGACCCTATGTAATTCATAAAGATCTCCACAACGGAGCTTACATTTTGTCAACAGTGGACGGAGAGGTGTTCCAGAGGGCATGGAACATCCAACACCTTCGTCGATACTTTTCTTAACTTATACTGTCCATATGAAGTGAATTAATAAAGAGAATCAGTGGACGTAGGCATTTTCGTGCCGAACCACTCTAAAAATCTTGTCTCTTTTTTAACTTGTTCCTTTATATCTTGGCTGCTTGTTAAGCTTTATCCTTTTCTGTTAAACAAAATCCTGTATAATGGCATTTCCATTCTGGACACTTCACGGCACAACCTCACTTGGACAAGACCCAACAGGTACTATACGAATCTATGCCTTCGTCAATGAGACACTTTTGCTCCAGCATCCCTCTGCTGCGGGTTAACTCATTGCTCGCGATGGCCCCCAAAGCCAACTGTAATGAGCCAATCATAAGCCACCGAGAAGGCCGACTATAGTCAAGGCAGCTCATTACGGCGTTCGGCCCGCCGGCGACTGTGAACCGATTATAAGCCCCAACATAAGGTGTGGCCAGCCAGGGGCAGTTCACAGTTGACGATCGACACCCACGCTAGCCGGCCACGGTAAATCGAATAATACCCACGATTACGGGCCATAATGGCCCGGGTAGTTACTGTGCGCGATCTCGGCTCCGATGTGTCTTAAGTACGGCTGTGGTAAAAAAGAAAACTCCCCGCGGAGGCGTAAGATGGGTGACAAATGTCTCCAAGACCCACAGCTAGGGAAAGTGACTACAAAACCCGTTCGCCACGAACTTAAGCACATCGAAGGCCTTCCGTGATTGGAAGTTTTACCATTTCTTATATTTCCATTTTATTTATAAAAACTTTCCTCCTATCCTCTAAAGTACAGGACACAAAATGGGAGACACTCGCTAGTGGAAATGAGAACTCACAACTGGATAACAGGTCACTCAGCTGCATTCCATCCTCAGTCACACAAGACATTCAAAGCTACCGTCTACAACTAAAATATGAAGGGCGGTACTTCCTTTTCTTGTACATAAACATGTAGCTATAGCCTATTCACACATCACACTAACATTACGAGACATGAAATTATATTTTAAGCAAGAGCTTAGCATCAAACACGATTAAAGCACATGCATATACACAGCTATATTTCTTATGTAACACATCAAAATAACGACAGCATTCAAATACGACAGAATCATCTTATGCTATATAAGAATAAAATCATTCGCTACAACGGCATAATTACATATTACAGCCTGAAAGTACATTAATGTTTTGGACTAGTATATTCAGGAATGCCAAGTAAACCAAAAAAGTAGTCGGCTGCAGCAGGGCTCCGCCTCTATCCTGCTAGCCCTCCGGGATCTACTTGACTACAGGATCAGAACTCCCAGCATGCTGGCCAGAGGTCCCACCTGTCCGATTCAGGAGAAGAATCCATCAGATAAATAATACGCAATAAAGTTAAGAAAAGATTGAGAGGGAAGACTTACCAGTATCTGCTCCCTGATCATCATCCCCCAACTGCACACCCACTTCCTCGGCGGTAAGCAGCCGCATGCCCTCCTTCACTGCCACTTTCTCCTCCTCTGTAAACTGGGCCGTGACCACATCCATTCTGAAAGCTACATGACCCTCCTTATCCGCCTCAGCCTTGGCCTCCTCCGAAGCCCGAAGATATATCCTAGCCATGACCCGGGGATAATCGTCCATCCAGGACAGGTTGCCCTGCTTCCAAGTATGGAAGTACATGTCCTGGAGCATCTCATCCATCATCCCCTCGTTCATCCATCATCCCCTCGTTCTCCTCAAACTCCCTCATCCGGGCCTCCGAAGCCGACAGCCTTGCAACGGCAGCATCTCTCTCCAATCGGTATCTCGAGCAGTCAGCCTTAAGGGATTTCCGCATCGCCTCCATCTCCTCCTTCAGCTTGGCTTGAGCAAGCTCTGCGGCCTCAAGCCTCCCAGATAACTCCTCTACCTGCTCAAGACCCGCTCTCCGAACCTCATCCACCATGGTAATGGCCATATCAATTCGTTCCTTGCAGGTGGCCTCCATTTTTCGCAGCTCGGCTCTGCTAGCCTCCTTCATAGTTTTCTTTAGCCGTCTAGAGGCCGCCTCATGCTGGGTGATCTGAATGGCCTGATCGGCAAGCTGTTTGGTCTGATCGGAAACCATTAGCCGCAGCCGAATGTTAGCACTTCCGATTTCCTCTCCAGCCTTGACCAGTCGGGCGTGATGCCCCATCAACTTCTTGGTCTCTTCAGCCACGCGATCGATGTTTGCCTTGGCCTCATCCCCCATAGTCACAATCCGAGTGGTCAACAAGTCGAGATCCAAAGACTTAGCCTCATCAAGCACCCTTACCATAGGATTGCGGGGTAGGAGGTGCTCACCGGTAACCTCATCGAAGGAAATATCATGAGAACTCGGGTCCAGATCTGGATGACCCGCAAATGGGTTACGAGCCAAGCCAGGACGATCAAGATGAGTAATGGAAGGGTTCTCTGATGGATGCGGAGATGGTATGGACTCAGTATCCTCCCCCGTGATGTCATGAATAGGCTGGGTTGGGGGCTGAGGTCCAAGTGAAGGTTTGAACATGGAACGTCTCCTCTTTCTCTTTTGAATATCCTCTTCAATGACTCCGAGAAGAGGACGGTAGCCGACTATGCCCCCGGAACGGTCAGTCGAGGGCTTCGGTTTAGCACAAGCTTTGAAGAGTTTGAATTGCTCGAGGCGGTGCCAAATGTCTGATGTCTTGGCCGCCTTACCCGTTCTTGGAATAAAAACCAAGTGTTACAAGCGTGCATGAGACTATAATCCAAGAAACATGTGAAGTTAAAAGAGGAGTCGAAAATTCACCTTGAACCGCCGGAGTTGCCCTAGCCGAAATGCTCTCAGAAGATGGACTGGCACCAGTCCCGGCCTTATCAGATTTCTTCGGTTTCTCCACTAAGGCCGACCCTTCCTCCAACCCCTCAAAGGCTTGGCGGAAAGCATCATCCGTCCACTCTTGAATCTCACCTGCTTGCCCAGAGGTCAAGGCACCAACTCCACTACCACTCTGTCTTTTGCCACCGTTACCACCATCACCTTCTCCATCACCTCCGCTCTCCTCCTCGCCTCTTTCCTCCTCTCCACTTTCCTCCTCCGAAACATCTGGGCATGTGCTGGGAGAGGGTCCATCAGATTTCTTGAGCTTCTTCCCCCTGACGATTGGAGGTATCGAGAAGGGTCTCCTCTTGCTGCTCTTTGTCGTGGCCCTTCCTTTGGCTTTGGCGGCTCTTTCCTCAGCCGTATCCCTCTGCTTGACTACAGACCGTGTAGGATCTAGATTAACCCTAGAGGGGGGGTGAATAGGGTTATAGCAAATTTTTTGCAAATTAAACACAGAAGCAAACTTCAGAAATAAATATGCTGAAAAATAAATCACACACAAGATTTACCCAGCTTCGGCAACCCCTGCCTACTGCTGCATTCCCAGATTTCTATTAGAATTAAACAGTATCACGCTTACAAACACTCTAACAGACTTGCAAACCCTGCTACCGCCTATAGAGTTTTGCAAACTTGCAAACCCTGCTAACTGGACTAACTCTAACTAGACAATCTGACAACACCTAAACCCTAGGTGATAATTTTTCATGTTTTGTTTTGAAGAAAACATACAAAATAAAGCCAATTACAAAAGCAAGCACTAAATTTAAAACAAATTAAATTATCTTTCTTTTATAAAAAAAATTTAACCCAAAAACAAATTAACAAAAAATAATAAACCCTATAAAATAAAAAAAAACAAAAACCCCTTTTATTTGAGGCCGGCCCACTTCTTTATTTCACCCGATCTTCTTTCTTTTGTTTTGTGAAACAAATGGCCGCCTCGATCTGATTAGGGTTTCGTTCCCTTTTGTTCCAATTAGGGCTTCGGTTTCTTTGATTGGACTGTGATTCGTTGCCCTAGCTTGCTGCTTCTCTGATGGTTGATTATTGCTAGTTTTGCAGTCGCTCGATCGAATTCATTTCTTGTGTATTCGGTATGTACTGTCACTTTTTGCTTTTCTAAATTGATACTTGAACTCGATTGTTCTGTGTGTTCTATGATGATTTCTTGGGTGTATTTATAGGGTTGAAACCCTAATTAACATTGTCTGATTTGATTTCTTACACCGTTGATTTTCCTGAAATTATTTTGGGGTTTTCCTTTCTTGATTCACTTTCGAGTAATTGCTTACCATATTAGTATTCGAATTAATTAATTCGAAAGTATCTTGCTGTATTTGATGTCTCGGTCCCCATTTGAATTAATATAGACCATATATGAATTCGAGATAATTTGCTGCAGGGATTTCTTTCTAAATTTGAAATACTTGACTTCTGCACTGATCTTGCCATTGTCTTCGCATTCCCTACTGCATGATTAATTCGAATTTCATACTTCATTCATTTGTTCATGTTGCTGGAGTTGTTTCACTGGTATCTACCCTGTGTTGATTTGAGTTGCTGTCCATACTTGAATTCGAATTAATTGATTTGAAGATCTCTTGCTCATGCTTGTTGGTTCGGCCCCTATTTGAATTAACCCTGACCATATATGAATTTGAGAAATTTGATGCAGAGATTTCTTGCCAAAATTAGATTTCTTAATTTAAACCTGATGTTTATTTTTAAATTCAACCCCATTCATTTTCTTCTTTGACTTTATACGGCATTGAATTTTCTCTGGCCCTCTTGCCATCATTGATGCATTACTTGGCTTGGTTGTTTGATTATTTTTCTGACCTTTACCCATGGCTATGTATATTGATGCATTTGACATGATCACTTGTTGGCATTTTGGGCATTATTTCATCTGACTTTGATCTCCATACTGATGCTTGTTGTATTTGAACCTGTCTTACTTGTGACCTATTTGCATGCTTCACTGTTGTACTTTGCATCTGTATTCATCATGTTGGCATTGTGGTTCATCTTGTTGCACTATGGTCTGCATCTCCATTTTTGTACTTGAGTTTGTAACTTGCCACTGACATGTTTGTTCTGCATCACTTGTAGCTTGCTACTGTGTTGTCTTTGATGATGTTTCATTTGTACACTTGAGTGTTATGGTCTTTGTTGTTTGCATTGATCACATTTGCATTGTCTCTGTTGACATTTGGCATTGTCTTCTGGTTTCAGTCTTCATGTTTGTGTTGCACTTCATCATTTCACCATTGCATTCTTTTTCACCTCTGACCTGTTGGTTGCAGTCTTGTTTTGGTAACCATCTTCAAGCATGTTGCAGTTTGTAGCTTTCATGCATTTTCTCTGTTCATTGTTCATTGTTGTATCTTGATGTTTGTAGCTGCTATGCAGTTGCTATGCATCACTATATATATGTACTGCATTGATGCAGTTTCCATATTTTGTGTATTTTGATGCTGTCTTGATTTTGCTGCTTTCACTTGTGTACATTGGCCAGTTGATCATCTTGCAACCTGGTCTGGCTTGCTTGAGTTTCGCTGTGATAAGTTGTGCATGTGTGCTTTTGTGCTTTGAGACAGTTTCATTGCTTGGTCTCTGTTGCCTTGAATTTCTGGTTGGAGCTGTGCACACGAGTTGGCGAGGCAGTGCACACGTATACGAATGTACACGTGTGTACTGCAGCCACTTATAATTACCTGTCCCTGATAAAATTACTGATATGCACAGATATTGCACAATCAAAGATGATGACAATAACCCATGTATCTGAGACACAAACAAATTTTATTTTTGCAAATTTAAATTTGTTTGTTTTCAGATTACTGTTGTAGTTGCTAATTATACAGGTACACAGGAGACAGGACGAGAAGTGGAGCTGGACAATGCAGATAGATGCAGATGTGCAGACAGAGTGAGAAAAAAAACTGAGTGTTGAGTGTTGTAGTGAGAAGAGTAAAAATGTATGAACTGATGTATGTATATATATATATATATATAGAGAGAGAACTGAAAAACTTTGTATTGTTTAAGTGTTGTAATAAAATATTATATTGAATAAAAAATACTGTTTGAATTATATAAATTCCGTGCAATAGTATAATTATTCAATATAAATATTTCTTCCTTTCTGTATATAGTCCAAACTACAAACACACATATATATTGATATATGTTTGTTATCATCAAACAAAAAATCACATCAAACAATCTCCCCCTTTTGATGATGACAAACATATATATTAAAGATTTTGAAATGCTAATATGTGTTTGAACAAAAATTTTTAGCTCCCCCTATTTGAATGCTCCCCCTACAACCAAGACCACTCCCTATTTAGAAGTTAACAAAATTAACAAAGGAATAAAAGAACTAAAGAAAATTAACTAACGATATTTAACCAAATTTGTTGAAATATTCCAAAAAATATTTACTTCCTCGTCAAAATCTTGTTCTTCTCCCCCTTTTGTCATTATCAAAAGACTGACAAAAAACAATGGAACAGTAGGAACAAAAAATAATATATCATAACGAGATAAAAACTTCCACATTGTAGAGGATGGATCGATGATCGGTTTTAATAAGAAGAGAGATATTTTAACATTAATTTGACATTTAAGCACAAAAAAAAATAAGCACTTACTAACCACGCATAACCATAAGGACTTTTAAATGAGATTAGCAGTTACTTATTAGTCTAAGCATCCAAATTATTAAGTGATACCAGAATACTTAGTTACCATACTCCATCCATGCATAACCATAAGGACTTTTAAATGAGAATGAAGTAATGATAAAAATAATTCTCTCATATGTTCCATCCACGCATAACCATAAGGACTTTTAAATGAGAATGGATACATGAGATTTATTATTTATTATTAAAATTTTTATTTATTTATTTATTTATTTATTTATTTAATTTAAAAATAATTCACTCTTCTTATTTTATCAAACCATTATGAATGATAGAAAGATGGTAGAAATAGAAATGATCGTGGAATAAGTTACCAAGTTAATTATATTATGTAATATCCAGTACTGAATACCATATTCGAATCAATCTTTGGAAAATATCCAAAACTTGTTTGAATCCTAGAAATTGAAGTTGAAAGTATATATCCAAGAATATTTCTACCTAACAATGAAAAAAAAATGGTTAGTCAATTTCTATAATCCCTAAATCCAAACGTAATCTAGAAAATCTGTCTTCAGGGAGGGGTTTTGTGAAAATATCAGCAAGTTGAGTCTCAGTTGAAATATATTCAATGCAAATGTCTTCCTTAGCAATGTGATCTCTAAGAAAGTGGTGTCTCACATCAATGTGTTTTGTGCGTGAATGATGAACATGATTATTTGATAAGTCTATTGCACTTTTACTGTCACATTTTAATGGAACTTGTTTATAAACTAAGCCAAAATCAGAAAGAGTTTGCATCATCCATAAAATTTGAGCACAGCAACTTCCTAAAGCAATATATTCTGCTTCAGTGGTGGATAATGCAACACAATTCTGTTTTCGACTTGACCATGAAACTAATGAATGTCCTAGCATGAAACATGTCCCACTGGTGCTTTTCCTGTCAACCAATGAACCAGCATAATCAGCATCAGAATAACCAACTAAATCAAAGTTTTCACAAGAAGGGTACCATAATCCAAATTTGTGTGTGTGTGAAAGATATCTCAAAATTCGTTTAGTGGCTTTCAAATGAGATTCTTTGGGATTAGATTGAAAACGTGCACACAAACACACAGAAAACATAATATCAGGTCTAGAGGCAGTAAGATAGAGAAGTGAACCAATTATCCCTCGATATTTTTTCTGATCAACTGCACTTCCTTTCTCGTCTTTGTCCAACTTTGTTGATGGGCTCATAGGAGTTCTCAATGGTTTGGAGTTCTCAATTCCAAATTTCTTCAACAGTTCCAACACATACTTGGATTGTGAAATGAAAATGCCATCACTGCTTTGCTTGATTTGAAATCCAAGAAAATATTTCAATTCTCCAACCAAGCTCATCTCGAATTTAGCCTGCATGACTTGTTCAAATTTCTCGCACAAGATTTCATTAGTAGCACCATAAATGATATCATCCACATAAATCTGAACAATCAAAAAATCACTTCCTTTGTGTAATAGAAACAGTGTCGTGTCAGCGCTCCCCTTTTTAAAGCCATTTTCCAAAAGATATGTACAAAGGCAGTCATACCAAGCTCTAGGAGCTTGCTTAAGACCATATAATGCTTTTTCAAGTTTATACACATGATTTGGAAAAACATGATTTTCAAATCCGGGGGGTTGTTCAACAAAAACTTCTTCTTTCAGATCACCATTTAGAAATGCACTTTTTACATCCATTTGTTTAAGTTTGAAACCTTTATAACAAGCAAAGCTGAGCAAAATTCTAATGGCTTCTAACCTAGCAACTGGTGCAAATGTCTCATCAAAATCTATGCCTTCTATTTGGTTATATCCTTTTGCGACCAACCTAGCTTTGTTTCTAATTACATTTCCTGATTCATCAAGTTTGTTTTTGAACACCCATTTAGTTCCTACAATTGGATAGTCATTAGGCCTAGGAACTAATTTCCAAACTTTATTTCTCTCAAATTGATTAAGTTCATCTTGCATTGCTAAAACCCAACTTTCATCATTAAGAGCCATTTCAACAGAATCAGGTTCTATTTCAGAAATAAAACCACTATGACAACAAAACGCACACAAATTTTTATCAAATGCAGAACGAGTGCGTATACCTTCCGTAGGATCTCCTATAACCAATTCAGGAGGATGATTGGATTTGAATTTCAATCTATCAGCATCAACAGTCCTACTTCCATCTTTCTCAGTAGATGTCCCTTCTTTAATGCCTTCATGATCTAACCCATCATCACCTGTTTTTTCAGTCGTCCTTTCCAGATCAGATTCATCAAATTTCACATTGACTGATTCAACAATTGTCTTTGTTCGTTTGTTGTATATCCTGTAAGCCTTGCTCCTTGTTGAATAGCCCATGAAAATTCCCTCATCGGCCTTTGATTCAAATTTTCCAAGTTGATCACCTGTGTTAAGAATAAAACAAGGGCATCCAAAAACACGAAAGTAAGAGATGTTAGGTTTCCTTTCATGCCACACTTCATAAGCTGTTTTGCCTAGTATTGGTCTAATCATTACTCTATTCATTACATAGCACGAAGTATTCACCGCCTCTGCCCAAAAAGTTAGAGGTAGTTTATACTCACTCAACATGGATCTAGCCAATTCTTGCAATGTACGATTTTTCCTTTCAACCACCCCATTTTGTTGAGGTGTTCGTGGAGCAGAAAATTCATGTTTTAAACCATTTTCTTCACAAAAGTTTTCAAATTCCGAATTTTCAAATTCGCCTCCATGATCACTTCTTAAAGTTTTAATTGAAACTCCTTTTTCATTTTGAACAAGTTTAGCAAATTTTGAAAAATAATCAAAAGATTCAGATTTTTTGGCTAAGAAATAAACCCATGTAAATCTAGAGTAATCGTCAACCAATACATAACAATAACGTTTTCCATTCAAACTTGCAATTTCATTTGGTCCAAATAAGTCCATATGAATTAATTCGAGGACCCTTGATGTGCTAACAATATTTTTAGGGCGAAATGATGATCGACTAAGCTTGCCCAAGGAACATGCTTTACACACTTTGTTATCTTTAAATTTCTGATGTGGTAACCCTCTGACTAAATCTTTCGTTTCAAGATTTCTTAAGAGACTCATGCTAGCATGTCCAAGTCTCCTATGCCATAAAGATGCCTCTTCGTCAGTGGCTACCAAACATCTGGAAAGATTTAGATTGTCAAACGAAAGTGAGTAAACATTTCCTTTTCTTTTGCCCATAAAAACAATGTTATTAGAAGTTTTATCAATGATTTTGCAAGTATCACTGTCAAAAACCACATTCATACCTTTGCCACAGAGTTGGCTAATAGAAATGAGATTGTGTTGCAAATTATCAACGTATAAAACATTAGTCAAGGAAAAAGTACCATTACTTACTTCACCTTTCCCAATAATCTTACACTTGCTATTGTCTCCCATGATCACATTTCCACCTCTAAACTTCTCTAGGCTAAGGAACTTAGATTTATCACCTGTCATATGTCTAGAACAACCTGAATCTAGAAACCATTCTTGTTGCTCCTTAGCCTGCCAACAGACCTACATAAAGAGAGAGGAGGATGACCTAGAGAAACTCTTAGGTCCAATGATATTAGTAACTGAAGCATTGTGAACAAACAATCCCTTTGGAACCCAAACTTGTTTTGTCCTTTTATTTTTGTTCCTATAGACATGAAATTTGTTTGTAGAATTCTTAGGAACCCAAACTTGTATAAACTTTGTGTTCTTGTTCCTATGACTACAATTTTCAACACGATGTCCAATTTCACTTCTAACAAAGATACTCTTACCTTTTGCATGATCATCAACCTGTGTTTTCCCAAAACCTAGTCCTTTTCTATTATTAGCAAAGAGTTGATTTCCCAACAACATGTTAAACGATTTTTCTCCTCTTGAAAAGTTATTCAGAGATTTTTCAAGATTTTGGACTTTGGTTTTTAGTGTTGTGTTTTCAGTTACAAGTGTGGTGCATCTATTTATAAAATCTTTTTTTCTTGTGTCAATGATTTCCTTAAGACTTGAGTTTTCTTTTTCAAGATTATCGAAGCTATTCTTAAGTCTTGATATTTCTGAATCTAAAGTTTTACATTTTTTACAGTCCAGGTTTTGAATATTCTCAAGTTCAGTTTCTAACCTAGTATTCTCATGAACAAGTTCTCTCCTGTCAGACTTTAATTTTTCAATCTTAGTTTCAAGAGTATCAATTGTATTAGTAAGATCATAACACATCAAAACAAGTTCTTTATAAGAATAGTCACGTACCTCACTGGATTCCTCTGAACTTGTTTCTGAATCTGATTTTGCCATAAGGCACAAGTTAGCCTCTTCTGAGCTATTTTCCGAAACTTCTTCTCCTTCTTCATCATCCCAAGTTGCTGCAAAGGCCTTCTTCTTCTTTTTCTTTCCTTTGTTGTTTTTGAGAAGTGGACATTTTTGTTTGAAGTGGCCAGGCTTTTTGCAGTTAAAGCATGTCAATTCATTATCGGAATCATCAGAATCTTTTGGCTTATTACCACTTGTTTTCTTCTTGCGTGGCCTGAATTTTGACCATTTTCTAAGATTATTGACTGCCATCGCAAGCTCTTCAATTGGATCTTCTTCTTCTTCACCGCTTTCTTCTTTGCTTTTTAAGGCAATCGTCTTTTTTTTTGATTCAGAGTTGTTACGTTCCTCTTTTGCCTTTAGCTCAAGTTCATATGTCATCAAGTTTCCGATCAACTCTTCCATGCTTAGTTTACTCAGATCTTTCGATTCTTGTATTGCAGTGACTTTTGCCTCAAAGTTCATTGGTAAGACTCGCAGTATCTTCCGTACAAGCTCTACTTCAGTGAAGACCTTCCCAAGCGCTCTAGCATTGTACACCAAAGTTGAAAACCGTCCAAACATATCCTTTATGCTCTCGCCCTTTTCCATTACAAAGTTTTCGTATTCATTGCTAAATAGAGCTAGTCGTGACACCTTGACTTGAGAAGTTCCTTCGTGTGTCACCTCCAGAGTGTGCCAAATTTCCTGTGCTGTTGTACAATGAGAAATTCTATTAAATTCATTTTTATCAAGAGCACAGATCAAAGCGTTCATTGCTTTGGCATTTGTAGTTTTTAATTTCTTATCGTTAGCATCCCACCTATCCTTAGGTTTAGGAATCTCAGTATCACCAACAACTATAGTGGGAGATTTATAGCCAGTTTCAATAATATCCCAAACATCATAGTCGACAGAACTAAGATAAATACTCATTCTAACTTTCCAATAAGCATAATCATTCCCATTAAACATGGGTGGCCTAGCAATAGATTGCCCCTCAGAAAAAGCATTATTTGGTGGATTCATGACTCTAGAGTTAAAGTAAAATACCAGGCTCTGATACCACTTGTAGGATCTAGATTAACCCTAGAGGGGGGGGGGTGAATAGGGTTATAGCAAATTTTTTGCAAATTAAACACAGAAGCAAACTTCAGAAATAAATATGCTGAAAAATAAATCACACACAAGATTTACCCAGCTTCGGCAACCCCTGCCTACTGCTGCATTCCCAGATTTCTATTAGAATTAAACAGTATCACGCTTACAAACACTCTAACAGACTTGCAAACCCTGCTACCGCCTATAGAGTTTTGCAAACTTGCAAACCCTGCTAACTGGACTAACTCTAACTAGACAATCTGACAACACCTAAACCCTAGGTGATAATTTTTCATGTTTTGTTTTGAAGAAAACATACAAAATAAAGCCAATTACAAAAGCAAGCACTAAATTTAAAACAAATTAAATTATCTTGCTTTTATAAAAAAAATTTAACCCAAAAACAAATTAACAAAAAATAATAAACCCTATAAAATAAAAAAAACAAAAACCCCTTTTATTTGAGGCCGGCCCACTTCTTTATTTCACCCGATCTTCTTTCTTTTGTTTTGTGAAACAAATGGCCGCCTCGATCTGATTAGGGTTTCGTTCCCTTTTGTTCCAATTAGGGCTTCGGTTTCTTTGATTGGACTGTGATTCGTTGCCCTAGCTTGCTGCTTCTCTGATGGTTGATTATTGCTAGTTTTGCAGTCGCTCGATCGAATTCATTTCTTGTGTATTCGGTATGTACTGTCACTTTTTGCTTTTCTAAATTGATACTTGAACTCGATTGTTCTGTGTGTTCTATGATGATTTCTTGGGTGTATTTATAGGGTTGAAACCCTAATTAACATTGTCTGATTTGATTTCTTACACCGTTGATTTTCCTGAAATTATTTTGGGGTTTTCCTTTCTTGATTCACTTTCGAGTAATTGCTTACCATATTAGCATTCGAATTAATTAATTCGAAAGTATCTTGCTGTATTTGATGTCTCGGTCCCCATTTGAATTAATATAGACCATATATGAATTCGAGATAATTTGCTGCAGAGATTTCTTTCTAAATTTGAAATACTTGACTTCTGCACTGATCTTGCCATTGTCTTTGCATTCCCTACTGCATGATTAATTCGAATTTCATACTTCATTCATTTGTTCATGTTGCTGGAGTTGTTTCACTGGTATCTACCCTGTGTTGATTTGAGTTGCTGTCCATACTTGAATTCGAATTAATTGATTTGAAGATCTCTTGCTCATGCTTGTTGGTTCGGCCCCTATTTGAATTAACCCTGACCATATATGAATTTGAGAAATTTGATGCAGAGATTTCTTGCCAAAATTAGATTTCTTAATTTAAACCTGATGTTTATTTTTAAATTCAACCCCATTCATTTTCTTCTTTGACTTTATACGGCATTGAATTTTCTCTGGCCCTCTTGCCATCATTGATGCATTACTTGGCTTGGTTGTTTGATTATTTTTCTGACCTTTACCCATGGCTATGTATATTGATGCATTTGACATGATCACTTGTTGGCATTTTGGGCATTATTTCATCTGACTTTGATCTCCATACTGATGCTTGTTGTATTTGAACCTGTCCTACTTGTGACCTATTTGCATGCTTCACTGTTGTACTTTGCATCTGTATTCATCATGTTGGCATTGTGGTTCATCTTGTTGCACTATGGTCTGCATCTCCATTTTTGTACTTGAGTTTGTAACTTGCCACTGACATGTTTGTTCTGCATCACTTGTAGCTTGCTACTGTGTTGTCTTTGATGATGTTTCATTTGTACACTTGAGTGTTGTGGTCTTTGTTGTTTGCATTGATCACATTTGCATTGTCTCTGTTGACATTTGGCATTGTCTTCTGGTTTCAGTCTTCATGTTTGTGTTGCACTTCATCATTTCACCATTGCATTCTTTTTCACCTCTGACCTGTTGGTTGCAGTCTTGTTTTGGTAACCATCTTCAAGCATGTTGCAGTTTGTAGCTTTCATGCATTTTCTCTGTTCATTGTTCATTGTTGTATCTTGATGTTTGTAGCTGCTATTCAGTTGCTATGCATCACTATATATATGTACTGCATTGATGCAGTTTCCATATTTTGTGTATTTTGATGCTGTCTTGATTTTGCTGCTTTCACTTGTGTACATTGGCCAGTTGATCATCTTGCAACCTGGTCTGGCTTGCTTGAGTTTCGCTGTGATAAGTTGTGCATGTGTGCTTTTGTGCTTTGAGACAGTTTCATTGCTTGGTCTCTGTTGCCTTGAATTTCTGGTTGGAGCTGTGCACACGAGTTGGCGAGGCAGTGCACACGTATACGAATGTACACGTGTGTACTGCAGCCACTTATAATTACCTGTCCCTGATAAAATTACTGATATGCACAGATATTGCACAATCAAAGATGATGACAATAACCCATGTATCTGAGACACAAACAAATTTTATTTTTGCAAATTTAAATTTGTTTGTTTTCAGATTACTGTTGTAGTTGCTAATTATACAGGTACACAGGAGACAGGACGAGAAGTGGAGCTGGACAATGCAGATAGATGCAGATGTGCAGACAGAGTGAGAAAAAAAACTGAGTGTTGAGTGTTGTAGTGAGAAGAGTAAAAATGTATGAACTGATGTATGTATATATATATATATAGAGAGAGAGAACTGAAAAACTTTGTATTGTTTAAGTGTTGTAATAAAATATTATATTGAATAAAAAATACTGTTTGAATTATATAAATTCCGTGCAATAGTATAATTATTCAATATAAATATTTCTTCCTTTCTGTATATAGTCCAAACTACAAACACACATATATATTGATATATGTTTGTTATCATCAAACAAAAAATCACATCAAACAGACCGATGTGGTAGAATCAAGTTGTGTTCCAGGAGAGTGGCATTCCTGATTAGGTAAGAAGCTGACCTATCCCTTCCCGAAATGGCCTCTATCTCCGCGGCCATCTGAACCAGGTGATCATTCTCCACGACCGCAAAGCCACCTATCGCTAGCAAGAAATAAAAACACATAAGAAAAAGCATCTCAGTCAGAACGAAAATTATAAATAAGCTTCAACTTACAGCCAGAGGTGAAGCGGTGGATCGAAACGGTGTCATCCTGGACGAAGAACCATTCCTTCTTAAACATGGTGAACTTTGAATATAAGTCCAGGACCGGCTTGAAGGACACGGCCGATTCCAAGCTGGTGTATGGAGACCCCTTCTTGTAACCCCTCAAGTTATATAGATATCGAATTTCCCGGTTAGAAGGGGGCGCCCGTACTTTCTCTGGAAAATCACAAATAAGCACACCAAGATAGCGTAGGAGTTGGGCTGGAGTTGGAAAGGGGCCACCTTCAAATAGGTGACGAAGCTAACTATCCAAGCATTGATTGGAGGAATGGCCCCGCACATGCAGTGGTACCTACTATAAGCGAAGTATCCTTCGGGGGATTATATGGCATGACCCCCTTCCCTGGCAACAACATGCGTGCTCTATCAATCCCAAAGGAGCGGGAGATAACATCAAGCTGCTCCTCTCTGAGAGAGCTAGGAAAGCAGTCAGGCGGAGAAATCAGAAGCTCTTGGGGACCATACCCATCTACTAGCGATCTCGGGGTGGGTCTGCGACGTTCCGGCCCTGGATGAGCCGGGGGCACTGCGGAGGACTCCTCTTCGTCCTTGGATTTCCTTTTTTCTGATCGAGTTTCCACTTTATGAGACATTTATCTGCAATACAAGAAAGTACATCGTTAAAACATATAAACCATGTAGTCTGGGATTTCACTCGTAACTCAAACATTATTTCAAGGATAAAAGGTCGTTCGGCAAGTTCATTCAGTAATTAGGGGCCCCGAACTCATTCGGTAAATCAAAGCTTTTAGGTTCATTCGGTACACGAGGTCCCCGAGTCCATTCGGTAATTAAAAACGAAAGTTCATTCGGCAGAGTAGGGCCTCACCTGGTTCGGCGAAGATAAGGGTTTGATTTGGCTAACACGTTCGATTCGGCAGAAAAGATAGTTTGATCCGGCAAAGATAGGGGGGTGGTTCGGCTGATGAGGAAAAAACGGAAGCGTTAGGCCCCTATTTATAAGCAAATATCAATGACCGGACCAGTTGGATCGGTGTTAGAGACCGGATGGAAACACCCAAGTTCAAGACAAAGCACGCCATGTGCATGCACATGCCCTACTTTGGGGGGCAAGTGTTGGGCGCATTTCCACCACCGGACCAGAAGCAAGGGAAAGATGCCATCGGACCAGACGAAGGAAAGCCAATACCGAACCAACCTTTTCTCGTGCCAGCCGAACCAAACCCCAGCCTCTACCATCGAACCAAAGCCTCTCCTCCATCACCGGACCAACCCTCACACCACCTACTACAGGTCCAAACGACATACCAACTCCTAACCGAACCAATCGAGGCACTGAACCAACCCATATCCTCACCACTACCGAACCATCTCACCTCCAAGACCAAGCCGGACCAACCACCACCGAACCAGGGCCTTGCCGATCCAACGTTGCCAGGCCAGATTGCTTCAACCCAGGCCCACCGGCAGCCATATACGTCCAAGACCCCTTCCCCCAACCTCACTCTATAAATAGAAGGGTAGGGGTACAACAATGGGGACAAGTTTGAGAGCTCAAGCACGGACGGAACTTTCAAACAACTTTCATATACCGATATACAAAGCTTTGTGCTTGTAATCTGAATACAAAAAAGGAGAATAACATATAAAGTGGACGTAGGCACGTTCTGGCCGAACCACTATAAATCTGCGTGTCTTTTATAGTTTAATCCCTGCTTTTTACATATTTGCATAAATCACCCAAATCACTAAGAACAACATACAACCGACTAAATCACACGACTTGGAGGTGTTTGCCCATTTTTTGTGCAAACAGTAGCCGTGCCTAATAAACTAATGAACAAAAGGGGAATGAAAATGAAATAAGTAAGGGTAATGGATGATGGTAAAATAGGAATAAGTTATATTCTTATACCCTAAACCTTCATGCCATTTTCCTTTTTATGTTCACAAACTAAAATTAAACTTAACCAAGGCCGGCTACCATTAGGAGAAAACAAGAGGAAGATAAGATAAAATCAAGAGGAAGAAGCTTAATCAAATTCATTCAAGAGCAAATCTCAACTCATTAACAAACAAGCTAAAGGTGAATAATATGTAGCATCTCATATTTCTTATTTCAGTTCTAGATCGGATCCCAGTATGTTTTGCAAAGTGTATGCCATGTTTCGAATGTTATATATATATATATATATATGCTTGTTAATGAATTTTTTTTGTTCATAAAGATTTTACGAAAGCTTTTGATTTGAAAAACCTATCATCTAAATGTCTTGCATTTTTTATACGGTCAGAAATATTATTTTAGAGATGAGTTTCAAGTTTCATAATTTTCTGAATTATTGTGGATTTATTATGAATTTTCTAGTTAAGAAAATAGTTAAATTGGGTTTAAAATTAATTACGGCTATTATATGTTGGCTTTGGGTTCAAAATTTAAATATGTTAGAAAACATATTAAAAGTGATTTATGAAACAGTGTATAGATCATGTATTTATATCTAATAAGCAAGTGTAATAAAAAGCTAACTTATAACTAGTAGAGTAAAGTAAAAAGTAAAGAAACAATCACATCAGGGTTTTTATACTTGTTCGGACCTTTCGTCCTACGTCTATTCCCGAAGCTCCCCTTCGGCCTTAACAAGTAAACAACCCTCGCTTTGCCCAAGGAATAGGCTTGATACAAAAAAAATTCTTAGTGAAGTATGTGTTCTGAGTAACACTGATTTTGACTACACAATACAAATCTTCCTATAATCTCCTTTGAGTACTATGTGTATGTGAAGCTTTGCTCTTAGGAAGTGATAAAACTGATATATTGATTGCTTTTAGAAATCAGAATATGCAAAGAGTATAGATATAAGATTCAAAAAATTCAAGTTAATTGTTTCTTAGAATCTTTACATATTTATAGATGTTGAAGAGTTTTCTTGAAGAGTAGCATCCTTTAGTATGTTCTATTTCAGTCTAAGGGTTGCAATCATTGAGGAAGAAGAGGTGGTTGAAGAGATACAAATGTAACCACTAGAATGAAGGAAGTGCCCATTCATTGATTTAGCACGTCACCCGGCACAGACATCTGTCCATAATATTCAATCATCTGTTTAAATATATTTTTTTAAAAGAGACCGGAGTTAGACGTCTAATATATATTGACAGACATCTAATACATATTAACCTCTGCAGTTACCTTGTTTGAAATAATGAAAGGCTTATAAAAATTTTGTCGTGCAATGTTGTGTAAAAAAAAAATACTAAAGGAGATTTTACAAACTATGTATCTATGACTACAACACACTATAGTAGCTTTTCTAATACAATGATTCTTCTCCACCGATGGTCATCTTCAAGTCACGATATTGTGAATTCTGAAAGCTTTTACTTGCAAATAGATGGAATATATTGTATGTGTATGGTTATATGGTTGTTGTCATTGAAATCATAGAATAAAGGTTCTAACAATTCATGGGAGTTTTCGGTGAATTTTCCTAAGCGTTTTAATAAGTATATAAAATTATTTAAGGTATGTAACTTAAATATTTTATATCTTTATAAAAGAAGAAGGGGCAATTTGCAAATGTTTTAAACGTTAATTTATGAAATTTGGCAGCACTTTTAGAAAAGATTTTGGAAAAGAAAGTGGCAACCAATTATATGATGACAAATAAGCAAGTTAGTTGGAAATAAATTGCTTTAAAAAGTTAAAAATCAGTTTTACAAGGTCTTATTGCTTTGCCACTTATAGCAGCACCTTTCGACACCATAATTCCATCTTCAACTGGTTAGAAACCAATATACATGGTATCGACTTCGGTACGTAGTGGATTAGAGTTAGGTGAATGGTATGGAGTCGAAACAAGGCTTTTGAAAGGGTTGAGGTAGCTTTTGAGAACTCAGAACTATTTTGGTTGCAAATAAGGCTTTCGAATGAGATAGCTATCGACTCGGTCAATTGTTTTAAAGAAAAGAGCTTACGAAGAAGGTTGCCACTTTTAGTTTTAAATAGAGCTTTTTGAATGGGTCGAAACCCCTACTACCGCATTTAACCTTTCAAAGTAATGCCATCAAAAGTGTTCTTTTGTTTTAAACCCTGAAGCCACTTCTCCAAATGCATTCAAAGGGATTGGTTTCGACACCATCTAATTTCGTTTACTTAGGAAATTACTTTCGAAAGAATTGCTTTTTCCCCATTTGTTTTGAGATCCCTTTTTTAATTGAAAGTTAAACCCATAGGTTTCGAAAGGAATGGTTTTAAATGATTTTGAAACTATGTTCCACAAACTTTTGCTTGAATCCAATGCTTTCGAAAGGTTTGTTTTGAGTAAAGGACTTTAATGCTTTCAAAAGGTTTATAATGAAGGTTTCGAAGGGGAGGTTCTCCAATGTTCTCGAAAGGTATATAATAAAGGTTTCGAAGGGGAGGTTCCCAATGTTTTTGAAAGGTATATTTTAAAGGTTTGGAAGGGGTGATTCCCTAATGTTTTCAAAAGGTTTACCTTTAGTAAATGAATGGAAGGTTTCCAATGTTTTCAAAAGGCAAGTGTAACGCCCCACTCCGAGACCCACTCTAGTAAAGAGTATTACGGAGTAATACCGTCTACTAGAACGGAGAATAGAGTATAATGGAAGCGACCATGTGTAATCAAGCTATAACTAACTATTGAATACGTCGAATAGGTGGTATTCTTTCCTCAAGTGGTTCGACATATCCAATAGATATTTATAACGAAATTACAATGGCTAAGGAAAATAGGTTCAGAACAAACATAATACTAAATGATAACATCATCATCACAGAACAGTCACATAACAGTCACAGAACATAGGTACAATATATCGTCGATACAGATCCAAGTATCAAAAAGGTGGGTACAAAGCCACCACTCACACATGTGAGTCAAAAATATGTACATAAGAGTCTGAAATAATAGAGCAGCTGAATAGTGGACAAATAAAAGAGCCATCTATTAGCATAGCAGATAATGTCCAAGCGGAAGCATAGAAAGCTAAGTCCAGAGACCTAACCTGAAACAACTCGGTCTGACCTGAGCGAAAACACTCGGGTCAGGGTAGCTAAACAAATCAATAATAACTGAGATATATATAATAATGCAGTACATAAATAAAACAATATTTCTCCAAAGATAAGAGTAATATGGACTACATGAATATAATGACGATCCCTAATCATCAATAAACAGTAAAAATCTCCAAAGAGAATACAAACACCAAAGTGTTAAATAAATAAAATCGCCTCATATCATCGGCGTAGCCAAAGCTATATAAAGTTGCCCATAGGCAATAATTCCAAGAGTGACCAGAGTCAATAAAAATGCCCAAGCAAAGATCGATGCTCCAAAGAGCAATAGGGATATAATGAAAAATCAGAAATCGAATGCAGAAATGCAGTGTCCAGAGACACTGTGAATCCACAAGGTAATCGCACTTACATCGTATGGTTCCATAGAACCAACACCGAATGGTGATACTCGAATGGATATAAAAATCATCAAATAATACAAGTATTGCACGTGCACCGACCAGAGTCGTTATTGCCAAGTACTGTAGAGTTGTGATCGATCACTCACACAGATGCGGAACGCGCGAGACGGCGAGATCCTTCCCAGAAGGATAAAAGCCCAGAGGCACACGCCGAAAAAAAAACTGCTCCATAGAGCAGGTGTCCAGAGACGGTTGCCCAGAGGCGTGGTGACTCAGAGGTCCAGTACTGGCCGCCCAGAGGCTAATGTGTCATAAACTTCTTGGAGAGGAACCCGTAAAGTGTTAACGATGAGTCCCATACCCCACGTTCGCACTAAACGGTTTACTAACCAATAGCATGCTCACACTCCAAACAATAAAAAGTCCACCTCGTATCATCGGTAAACTAGACCTAAAGGTCAAAACGATCAATCGAATAGGTCGGGGATTAACCGGAAAGAAAATACACACGGTTCCATAGGCCGAAGATTTCCTAACCGTTTAAGCACCTTTCCACTTCGCTCGATGTGCTAAAAAGTGAGTGTGAGATTTTTATTATAGAAAATAATGGTGCGAAACGGATTTATAATTGATTTTGAAATCACTTTAAAACGGCTTTTGAAAACTCTCCTATTATGGAGTAATTAATTTAATAATTAAAAATAATATTATATAATAATTTCGAAAGCCATTTATGAGCGAAAAATCCTTTTAAAATAGTTCATAAAAACCCGTATACGAAATCCAGAGACAAATCTCAAAGAAATCGATAAAACCAGAAAATCACTGAAAATATTCTAAATGTTGGAAAATAGTCCAAAACTGACGCGAACCAAAATTCGGAATATTATTCGGACTAGCAAACCTAATCCGAATGGCAAGAAAATTGGTACAAACATAGTCTGACATTCCTACTTCAGAACGCAAAAAGAATTACTCGATTCCGACTTGAAACGAAGTCGCAGCGACGCTCCAAAGTCGGACCCGGAAACAGTGAATACACTGTTTCAGGCTGAGATCCGGGCCCCCCTTCGATACCAATTTCGAAGAGTCAAATGAACTCGAATACTAATCAAACTTTCTAGAATGGAGTTCGAAACTCCAGCTTTCCAACGAGTCCAAAAACGTTGGATTTCGACCACGGAGGTGACCGTGGCGATGTCAAAAAGTTCAGTCCCAAAACTGCAAACAGGGAACTGCTTTCATCATTTTTCTTTTTGGGACGCGGGCTTCAGCCCGCGTCAGCCTGCCCCAGCCCAGGCGGGCTGGGGAGGCAGTTCAGACCCCCAGCCCGCCTAGGCTGGGGCTGGGACGCGGGCTCCGGCCCGCGTCCACTATTCCCCAGCCCAGGCGGGCTGGGGTGGTAGTGCAAATCCCCAGCCCAGGCGGGCTGGGGTGGTAGTGCAAATCCCCAGCCCGCCTGGGTTGGGGCTGGGACGCGGGCTTCGGCCCGCGTCCACTATTCCCCAGCCCAGGCGGGCTGGGGTGGTAGTGCAAATCCCCAGCCCGCCTGGGCTGGGGCTGGGACGCGGGCTTCAGCCCACGTCCACTATTCCCCAGCCCAGGTGGGCTGGGGAGGTAGTGCAAACCCCCATCCCAGGCGGGCTGGGGGGGAGGGGGGGTATGATGTGCGGCCAGCCCACTAAGGGCTGGCCTGCTTCTGGCTAGCCCAGCTGGGCTAGCCTACTGTGCCTGGGCAGCAGCCTGGGTGCAGCCCAGGCCTGCCCTGGTGCACTCAGTGCACTGTTTCAGCCTGTTTTCAGGCTGAAACATTCCAGCCAGCTAATTTTTGTGTTTTTGGTGATTTTGGGGTGTTTTTTTTGTTTTTGGCATCAAATTTTCACCAGTATTACAACTAGCAATAATCACTAATCAATAGTAATTATCTCACAGAAGCAAAGGACCAAGTAGTTTGTGTGCACAATATCAAGCAAGCCAAAATCCTCGACCCCAAAGCAAAAGATCAAGAGACTTCAAGGACCCAAAAATCAAAAAAAAAAACAAAAAAAAAAGATTACAACAAGATGGTAGAGATAAAATAGAGATTAAGAAGGATTAGAGAATAGGGGAGATTGCATTACCTTTTTCAAAGATTAAACTAGTTTAGTTATGTAGAGAAGGAGGTGGATCTTCTACCAAGGGAGGCCATTAGTTATGTTTAGATCTAGGTTTAGGAATTATGAAGAGGAGGGTTAGGGTTTAAGGAATGGGTTTAAGATATTATATAGAAGTGGGTAGGCTAATGGGCCATGTTAGGAGGTTTTAAAACCCTTTAGGACTTAGTTTATTTTTCTAAGGTTATCATGTGAACAAAATCCTAAGTAGCAACCTAGTTTTAATTAAAACCATGTAATAGTCTCATTTGGCCAATTAAACCTATAATCACATTTAAAAATTCCCCATTTTAAACCCCAAAATATTTTAATTTGCAAATCAAATTGCAAATTTAAATTCCCAAAAATTTGTTTAGCTCCCTTTTCAACTTAAAATCATAATTTTTAATTTATCATTCGGTAATTGCAATCTCAGGGTTGTTACAGACTCCCTCCCTTAAGAAAATTGCGTCCCCGCAATTCCTTAAATATAGAAGTCGTCTATAACATCTAATCCACAAAAGCAATACAGAAGATAAATTATAGATGCTCACCCAAACCGGAGGAGGAAAGAAAACCAGGATAAGTACGCTCGATAAATTCTCTAGTCTCCCAAGTGCAGTCCTTAGGATTAGACGACCTTGAATCTTCACAAGCGGAACCTCTTTGTTTCGAAGACGTCTGATCTCCGAATCAAGCACACGAAGAGGTTGCTAAAGATAAATCGGGTAAGATCTCTAAATCAGGCACGACATGCGGCTCAATGATAGAATCAGGATCACGGACACACATGCGAAGCTGGGAAACATGGAACACGTCGTGTATTCCAGAGAAATGAGCAGGCAGAGCCACACGATAAGCAACGGGGCCGATGCGTTTCGTAATAGGAAATGGTCCAATATAGCGAGGAGCCAACTTTCCTGTAGAGCTGAAACGCACAACCCCCTTCATGGGAGAAACCCAAATAAAGACAGAATCGCCAATGGAGAACTCAAGAGGCTTCCGTAGGATTTCTGGCGGTCCTGTGCCTCTCTCATTCTCTGACGGATAAGAACAATCTTTTCAGAAGATTCCCGAACTGAATCTGGACCAAGAATGAGCTTCTCGCCAGATTCTAACCAACAAGAAGGAGAGCGACATGGCCTTCCGTAGAGAGCCTCGAAAGGTGCCATGCCGATACTAGACTAAAAGCTGTTGTTGTAGGAGAACTCAACAAGCGGTAAGTGATCCTCCCATCTACCTCCGAAATCCAGAATACAACAACGCAAAAGATCCTCCAAAACACGATTCACCCTCTCAGTCTGACCGTTGGTCTGAGGGTGATAAGCAGTAGAGAGATTCAGCTTGGTGCCCAAAGCTGACTGTAGGCACTTCCAGAAGTGACTAGTGAAAATGGTGTCTCGATCACACACGATAGAGCTAGGAATGCCATGAAGTCGAATGACTTCCTTCACATATAGCTTGGCAAGCTGAGGAGCAGTCCGAGTGGACTTAATAGGAATGAAATGAGCAGATTTAGTCAAGCGATCGACGATGACCCAAATAGAAGTATGGCCTGGCCTCGATCGAGGCAGACCGTCAATAAAATCCATGGATATCTGATCCCATTTCCATAATGGAATCTCTAGCGGCTGAAGAAGACCAGACGGACGCTGATGCTCGGCTTTGATCTGTTGACAAGTCATGCAACCACTCACATAACTTGCCACATCTCTCTTCAAACCCTCCCAATAATATAGGCGACACATGTCGGCATACATCTTACTCGACCCGGGATGAATAGTGTACTTAGTACGATGGCACTCGTCCAGAATGTCACGCCTAAGTGATAAATCAGATGGTACAATAATACGGTTCTTCCTACAAAGACACCGATGAAAATCAAGAGAATAATCCAGCAATGTCTCATCACTGGATCCCGACTCGAGAAGATGAATAAGATGCAATAAGTCTGGATCCTGCCGCTGAGCATGGGCAATGCGATCCAATAAGATATGACGAGCTTCCAAGCTAAATAATAAGACCGGAGAATCAGAGGATGGAGCTCGATCTCTAACATCACATAAAGATAGTGTCTCAAGAATGTTCCACTCGGCAATCATCATAGAAACTACCGCCGAGTGCTTGCGACTGAGCGCATCTGCAACACGATTACCCTTGCCAGGAGTATACTGAATATCTAAATCATATGAGGCAAGAAACTCAAGCCATCGCTGCTGCCTCATGTTGAGATCTCTCTGGCTGAAAAGATACTTCAGAGACTTGTGATCGGTGTAAAGAGTGAAGCGTTCGCCTAATAGAAAGTGACGCCACGTCTTCAAGGCAAAGACGATAGCTGCTAACTCAAGATCATGAGTAGGATAGCGAACCTCATTCGGATGCAGTTGCCTGGAAGCATGAGCAACTACCCGATCCTTCTGCATAAGCACAACACCGAGCCCGCTACCACAAGCGTCGGTGTAAACAACAAGATCCTGGTTACTCTCAGGAACCACAAGGATAGGAGCATGAGTGAGAAGTTCCTTCAATCGCTGAAAAGATGCTTCACACTTATCAGACCAAATAAAGCGAACACCCTTACGAGTCAGCGTCATAAGGGGAAGTGCAACTCGAGAGAAATCCTTGACAAACTAACGGTAATAACCCGCCAGACCAAGAAAGCTGCTAATATCATCAACGTTCTCGGGCTGCTTCCAATTCTGAATAGCTTCGATCTTAGCAGGATCGATAGAAACACCCTCAGATGATACAATATGGCCCAAGAACTTGACCTTGCTCTCCCAAAAATGGCACTTGGAGAGCTTGGCCTTAAGCTGATGCTGACGAAGAGTATCCAAGACGATCCGCAAATGATGAGCATGCTCTGCCTCGGATCTAGAGTAAATAAGAATATCGTCGATGAAAAGCAGAATGAATCTATCGATGTATTCCCGGAATACTCGATTCATAAGATCGACGAAGAAAGCCAGTGCGTTCGTCAAGCCGAATGGCATGACCAACCACTCAAAAGAACCATAACGAGTGCGGAAAGCGGTAAGAGGAATGCTATCTTCCGCCACTCGGAGCTGATGAAATCCGGTGGCAAGGTCGAGCTGGGAAAAGACCTTCGCACCGCTCAGCTGATCAAACATATCGTCTATCCGTGGCAATGGATAACGATTTCTGATGGTCAACTCATTAAGCTTGCGGTAGTCAATGCAAAGCCTAAGAGAGCCATCGGGCTTCTTAACGAAGACCACAGCAGCCCCCCATGGCGAAGAACTGGACCGAATGAACTGCTTCGCCTCAAGCTCTACTAACTGCTTTCTGAGTTCCTCATTCTCTTTAGTAGACATCCTCGTGGGAGGACGCCCAACTGGGTGGGAGCCTGGAATGAGATCGATGCGGAACTCAATGGCCCGCTTTGGCGGCAGGCCGGATACTGGCTCGAATATATCGGGGAAATCCCGAACAACAGGAATACGAGATATGTCCAAATCCTGATCTCGTGAATCAAGAGAAAATAAAGTAATATCAGAAATCCCACCATCCTGAAGAGCAATAGCTAACAGAGCGGACGAGTCAGGATGACGAAGAAATAATATCCGCTCCGAACAAATGATTTTGGCGTCGTACTGAGCGAGCCAATCCATGCCAAGAATCATGTCAAATCTCAAATACTCCATAATGTGCAGATTCGCACGGAAAGAAAATCCACAAAGATCAATATCTATATCCTCACAAAGCAGACTAAGGGTCGTGGATCCACCGATGGGATTCACAATCCTTAGTGAAGAAACCAAACAAGTAACATCCAAAGATAAAGTATCAACTAGTTCCTTTGAATACGAATGAGTGAGAGGCACCCGTATCAAAGAGAACTCTACAAGATCTACCATGAAATAAAATAGAACCTTCGAGAACAGAAGGATGCGTACCTCGAGGCTGAGCTGAAGAAGTAGGAGCCTTGGAAGCATTAAGCTTGCCAGGCTTGGCACTAGCTGGAGCAATAGGACAAGTGGAGATCCTGTGTCCCTCCTTCTTGCAGAAGGTGCAATAGAGAGGTTTGGGACACTCTCGAATAAAGTGATCAGGAGAACCACAGTTGAAGCATTTCTTCGAAGGACGTGTTCCACTAGGCTGAGTAGGAGTCTGGGACTGAGGACGAGTCTGAGGCTGAGTCTGAAAAGTAGAACTGCCAGTCTTCTTCTTCTTGTTCTAAGGCTTGGTCTTCTGAAATGGACCCCGCTTCTGATTGGGGTTTTTGGAACCCCCACCATCTCTATCACTGTCTCTCTCACGGTCAACTGATTCAAGGTGAAGCGCTGCGTCAACTAGCTCATCAAAAGGGAGCTTAAGTTGGAGCATAAGCTGTTTCTTCAAATCTTTCTTCAGGCCTTCAATAAATTTGAGATTCTTCTTATAAGGAGTGCTAATGAACTCGAGGCCATACTTAGACAGGGCCTCGAAGATGAAGAATAGTCAGCAACAGAGGTCTTCCCTTACTTAAGGTCAATAAAGCGGCGTGCAAGGGCTATCTTCTCGGACTCGGGGACAAACTTGAGCAAGAAGCGCTCTCGAAACTGATCCCAAGTGAGAGTGGCCTCATCGGTCTTAGAAATAAGGAGCTCGTACCAATCCAAAGCACGGCCCTCAAGATGGCTAGAAGCAACAAGGACTCTGCATTGGTCACGAAGGGTCATGCGAGTGAAATTACGCTCGCAAACTCTGATCCACGCCTGGACCTCAAGAACAGTCTCGGAGCCATTGAACGGCTTCCCTCCAAGATACATAAAGTCGCTGCAGAGGCGCGCAAAAGCAAACTTGCACGGTGCATCAGAAACTGGTGCAGGAGACTGAGAGTGTGACTGAGAGTTACGAACCAGCTCCATGATCTGGTCCGTGGTCATGTATACGCCCTCATGATGAGGGTTGCTGGACTGTCCATCATCAGCAGAACGGAGGTTCCTACCTCTACCAGCCATACTGAAAGATAAGGTAAGATTTAGTTAAGCACGATTCAAAGATAGATAATTCATTAAGGAATATTACGGAATATAATAGATTCCTACACATATTCCTAACTTATTTATCTAAAGGTGGATATGTTCAATTTGGATCGTATTATAACGTATTGTACTACGTGTCTGTTCTGTGTTTGTTATGCTTAATTCCGAACCTTCGCTTTGATACCAAAATGTAACGCCCCACTACGAGACCCAATCTAGTAAAGAGTATTACGGAGTAATACCGTCCACTAGAACGGAAAATAGAGTATAATGGAAACGACCATGTGTAATCAAGCTATAATTAACTATTGAATACGTCGAATAGGTGGTATTCTTTCCTCAAGTGGTTCGACATATCCAATAGAAATTTATAATGAAATTACAATGGCTAAGGAAAATAGGTTCAGAACAAACATAATACTAAATGATAACATCATCATCACAGGACAGTCACATAACAGTCACAGAACATAGGTACAATATATCGTCAATACAGATCCAAGTATCAGAAAGGTGGGTACAAAGCCACCGCTCACACATGTGAGTCAAAAATATGTATATAAGAGTCTGAAATAACAGAGTAGCTGAATAGTGGACAAATAAAAGAGCTATCAATCAGCATAGCAGATAATGTCCAAGCGGAAGCACAGAAAGCTAAGTCCAGAGACCTAACCTGAAACAACTCGGTCTGACCCGAGCGAAAACACTCGGGTCAGGCTAGCTAAACAATCAGTAATAACTGAGATATATATAATAATGCAGTACATAAATAAAACAGTACTTCTCCAAAGAGAAGAGTAATATGGACTACATGAATATAATGACGATCCCTAATCATCAATAAACAGTAAAAATCTCCAAAGAGAATACAAACACCAAAGTGTTAAATAAATAAAATCGCCTCATATCATCGGTGTAGCCAAAGCTATATAAAGTTGCCCATAGGCAATAATTCCAAGAGTGACCAGAGTCAATAATCAATGCCCAAGCAAAGATCGATGCTCCAAAGAGCAATAGGGATATAATGAAAAATCAGAAATCGAATACAGAAATGCAGTGTCCAGAGACATTGTGAATCCACAAGGTAATCGCACTTACATCGTATGGTTCCATAGAACCAACACCGAATGGTGATACTCGAATGGATATAAAAATCATCAAATAATACAAGTATTGCACGTGCACCGACCAGAGTTGTTATTGCCAAGTACTGTAGAGTTGTGATCGATCACTCGCACAGATGCGGAACGCGCGAGACGGCGAGATCCTTCCCAGAAGGATAAAAGCCCAGAGGCACACGCCAAAAAAAAAACTGCTCCATAGAGCAGGTGTCCAGAGACAGTTTCCCAGAGGCGTGGTGACCCGGAGGTCCAGTACTGGCCGCCCAGAGGCTAATGTGTCACAAACTTCTTGGAGAGGAACTCGTAAAGTGTTAACAATGAGTCCCATACCCCACGTTCGCACTAAACGGTTTACTAACCAATAGCATGCTCACACTCCAAACAATAAAAAGTCCACCACGTATCATCGGTAAACTAGACCTAAAGGTCAAATCGATCAATCGAATAGGTCGGGGATTAACCGGAAAGAAAATACACACGGTTCCATAGGCCGGAGATTTCCTAACCGTTTAAGCACCTTTCCACTTCGCTCGATGTGCTAAAAAGTGAGTGTGAGATTTTTATTATAGAAAATAATGGTGCGAAACGGATTTATAATTGATTTTGAAATCACTTTAAAACGGCTTTTGAAAACTCTCCCATTATGGTGTAATTAATTTAATAATTAAAAATAATATTATATAATAATTTCGAAAGCCATTTATTAGCGAAAAATCCTTTTAAAATAGTTCATAAAAACCCGTGTACGAAATCCAGAGACAATCTCAAAGAAATCGATGAAACCAGAAAATCACTGAAAATATTCTAAGTGTTGGAAAATAGTCCAAAACTGACGCGAAACCAAATTCGGAAAATTATTCGGACCAGCAAACCTAATCCGAATGGCTTGAAAATTGGTAGGAACGTAGTCTGACATTCCTACTTTAGAACGCAAAAAGAATTACTCGATTCCGACTTGAAACGAAGTCGCAACGACGCTCCAAAGTCGGACCCGGAAACAGTGAATACACTGTTTCAGGCTGAGATCTGGGTCCCCCTTCGACAACAATTTCGAAGAGTCAAATGAACTCGGATACTAATCAAACTTTCTAGAGATGGAGTTCGGAACTCCAGCTTTCCAACGAGTCCAAAAACGTTGGATTTCGACCACGAAGGTGACTGTGGCTATGTCACAAAGTTCAGTCCTAAAACTGCAAACAGGGAACCGCTTTCATCATTTTCTTTTTGGGACGCGGGCTTCGGCCTGCGTCAGCCTGCCCCAGCCCAGGCGGACTGGGGAGGCAGTTCAGACCCCCAGCCCGCCTGGGCTGGGGTTGGGACACGGGATCCGGCCCGCGTCCACTATTCCCCAGCCCAGGTAGGCTGGGGTAGTAGTGCAAATCCCCAGCCCGCCTGGGCTGGGGCTGGGACGCGGGCTTCGGCCCGCGTCCACTCTTCCCCAGCCCAGGCGGGCTAGGGTGGTAGTGCAAATCCCCAGCCCGCCTGGGCTGGGGCTGGGACACGGGCTTCGGCCCGCGTCCACTATTCCCCAGCCCAGGCGGACTGGGGAGGTAGTGCAAACCCCCAGCCCAGGCGGGCTGGGGAGGGGGTATGATGTGCGGCCAGCCCACTAAGGGCTGGCCTGCTTCTAGCTAGCCCAGCTGGGCTAGCCTACTGTGCCTGGGCAGCAGCCTGGGTGCAGCCCAGGCCTGCCCTGGTGCACTCAGTGCACTGTTTCAGCCTGTTTTCAGGTTGAAACATTCCAACCAGCTAATTTTTGTGTTTTTGGTGATTTTGGGGTGTTTTTTCTTCTTCAGTTTTTGGCATCAAATTTTCACCAATATTACAACTAGCAATAATCACTAATCAATAGTAATTACCTCATAGAAGCAAAGGATCAAGTAGTTTGTGTCCACAATATCAAGCAAGCCAAAATCATCAACCCCAAAGCAAAAGATCAAGAGACTTCAAGGACCCAAAAATCAAAAAAAAAAAACCAAAACAAAGATTACAACAAGATGGTAGAGATAAAATAGAGATTAAGAAGGATTAGAGAATAGGGGAGATTGCATTACCTTTTTCAAAGATTAAACTAGTTTAGTTATGTAGAGAAGAAGGTGGATCTTCTACCAAGGGAGGCCATTAGTTATGTTTAGATCTAGGTTTAGGAATTATGAAGAGGAGGGTTAGGGTTTATGGAATGGGTTTAAGATATTATATAGAAGTGGGTAGGCTAATGGGCCATGTTAGGAGGTTTTAAAACCCTTTAGGACTTAGTTTATTTTTCTAAGGTTATCATGTGAACAAAATCCTAAGTAGCAACCTAGTTTTAATTAAAACCATGTAATAGTCTCATTTGGCCAATTAAACCTATAATCACATTTAAAAATTCCCCATTTTAAACCCCAAAATATTTTAATTTGCAAATCAAATTGCAAATTTAAATTTCCAAAAATTTGTTTAGCTCCCTTTTCAACTTAAAATCATAATTTTTAATTTATCATTCGGTAATTGCAATCTCAGGGTTGTTACAGCAAGTTTGAAGTATTTTAAAAGAGGATGTCTAAGGTTTTATAAAGCTTTCGAAAGGGACTCTTTCGATGTTTTCGAAAGGTCTATCGTAAATGGTTTCGAAAGGTATGTTTGGCCATTTGGCCTAGAGTTCAGAGTAAAGTAGTTAACTGGTTTCGAAATGGGTACTTTCAAAGGTTTCGAAAGAGATTGTTTAAAGCTTTTAAACAAAGGTTTCGAATATTTTCCATCAACAATGTTTTGTGTAAAGCATGTAGCATGGCAAAAAGATTTGAGTGAAGCAAATAGTATGTTTTCCTTGTTTAAGTATAATTTAAAGGGATTAAACCAATATGAAAGATGTTTTCAAGGAAAAGTTAAAGGGTAGTTAACCCTAATTAAACGACTCAGATATTGTTAAACTAGCTGAGACTAGGATAGGATCACGCCCTATACATTAGCTATAGCCTCTAGCCAATTTATTCCAGAATTCCAGTGTGTAGGGCTTAGTCATAGGTAATACTTAAATGATGTTACACGAAGAAAAGAATATACAGAGAAGGAGGGTAGGTTATTGGTGAGCCTACAAAACCATTAGGATCAGGTGACCATGGAAGAAGTAAGTACCCTGGGAGAAGGAATATCCATTTAATAAGATATCTACAAAAGCAGTGTCTAGGATGGGTTTGGGTAATCAAGTACCCTACCTACCTGGCTACCGGCCTGGCTTGAATGGTATAGTGAGCCCAAATGTTATCCTTAAAAGAAGACACCCAATTTGAATTTGGGTATGGGCTAATTTTCAAAATCGATTTGGAAAATAAATCTAATTTTAAATTTAAAAGGTTAAGTTTAAAATAAGAGATATATTATAGTTGTATTTTTTTTCAAAAATGTTTTGTAAACTTATAATTAAATTTCAAAAATTAACTATTTAGTAATTAAACTAAGTTAAATAATAATTAAATTAATTAAACAATTAATTAATTAAATCATATATAACATATATAATGATATCTATTACATTATCTTGAATTGTTTAAGGTAATGTAAGTACATATGAAATTTTTGAAATTGAAATAATTAACTAAATTTTTTAATTCAATTAATTAACTAAATTCTTTTAATTAAATAACTTATTTAAATGTTGATTAGTAGATAATATAACACACATATATAAAGATACATGTATGTAGCTATAAGTGTTTTATTATTCATATTCAATATAAAATGTTTAATTGAATAATATAGAATTATTAAAATTTAATTAATTATAATGTACACATAAAAAATGTTATAATTGATTAACTATTATTGAAGATGAATAATGTAAAATTTTGAATTTTTTTTATTAAATGGATTAAATTAATAATTAATACTAATTAAAATTAATTAAATAAGGTTTAATTAATAATATACATAAGAATATTATTTAAATTAATTAAACTATAAGAGATTATAAATAAATTAAAATCATATAATATGAAAGTATAACATAGGTGGAACTAAAAAGAACTTGATGTAGATTTGAGGAATAAATACTTATGCATAATACATATAAGGTGAATTCAGATGTGTTCGACACTGGAATCACGATGGTATTTTAAATGAAATCCATTATTCTTTAAATTGGTACCACTCAATTAAATATATTAAAGATTATAAATCTATAATATAACAATTGTGCTCTACCATTTATATATTAGTAAATTACTTACATGCTCTTTAGTTGTTGAGCAAACGCAAACTAGGGATGTTATGTGTAGTATTATTAATATATTATCAGATAAGGTAAGGTACATGTACGTATTTGTTGAGCAAACTCAAGGTACATATATCTATACTTAGGAAGTCACGAAAGAAATGGTGGGTATGAGTGAATATCTCTTTCGATTTGTTGAGAAAACTCAAGGTTAAGATTGAGATTAAAATAAAAACCATGGGTTAGGAGTTGTATATAACTAATAAAGTGTTATCCATCGATTGTGGGCCTATGATTCATTGAGCAAACTAAAGCTCAAAATCCTAAGGAAAGCGAGTGCGAATACCGAGTAGAAAAATCAAAAGATCTCTATAATTTTTTTAGGGTTTTAAGAAACATAAAAAACTAGTAGGATCCTAATTAGAAAATATCATGGTAACATTTAACATTTCTAATATTGTATGGGCATCTGCTATATAAAGTCGGTATAATCAACATTTATAAAATTGTGCAAGTAATAAAATAGATAAAATGTTTATTGGTTAAGATATACAAATGAACACGATTAAAGATTGATAAAGAAATATAAGATATACTTACCTTTAAATCATTTAGAATGTTTTTGCTTTAAAACCCATGTAAATGCCAACTTACAAAACCATTAAAACATTCATTCCCTTAATCACTTAAGAATTTATTTGTCCGAGACAGTGTATTTTCTGTTATGAGTTTGAACTCTTAAGAAATACAATAATCTAGATATTTGCTCCATAATCAATCACATATAAATGTTATATGGTGAACTGTTATAGTTCGTAATGTATGAAACTTCTTGAAATTAGTTCAACGGAAATAAGCAAATAAACTATTATGCGAAATCGTGTATTTAATAAGAATGGTTACAATAAGGATTTCCTTTGAATAGTTTGACCAATTTGGAAAGGAAAGTAAATATTAAATAGTGGATGCAACTTAGGCACGACTAGGATGAAGAGATTGAATGGTCACCTTTTTTTTATAAGGGACATCATAAATGACAATTGTATAAAATATTAGTAGATACTTAATATGGAATGTTAAATTAAATTTTTATCCCAATTGTATTTTTCATATAGAATTTTTTTTCTATAAAAGTTATTTCAACAATTTAAGATACTTAATCTAAAACTCTCGACTATAAACTGGTCATAGCAAAAGAAATGAATAACCTATAATGAGTAGTTGAATGGAGCTTCGTATTTTAGATATTATTACAGTAATGGTGGAAATAGTGAGAGCAAGCCATCTAATACTTATCAGCAGATGCATCAAGGTACGAAAATTTGTTTTTGTAAATGTACAATATATTATTTATGAAATAATAATTAATTTCGGTATTGACCAAAAGTTAAGATAGTTTTATTTTGTGTCTAATGTATAAAATATTTTTTTGAGATAAATCTATTAGAATAATGGTGTTTGTTGCATTAGCTAAATAACATAGAAGTATTTATAATTTGTTACAATTATTTTGGAATTACGGACAAAGCACTCCGTTTAGTGGGAGCGACATAAGTGTTGGTGAACTCTTCAAATTGATATATAAAGATTTATGTAGTCGAAAGTCTAATAATATTAAAAATAATTCCATATACTTCACTTAATTCATGGATGAATTAACATAAAATAAACATATGCAACGATATGGAATTTCAAACACTTCGTTTTTAAATATCTGAATTATTTAAATATTTGAGTCTTGGATTTAATATATTAAATGGATTTTATAACCTTATTAACCCCCTTTTAATTAATAACTAATAGAGGTAACTTTTTTTGAAAAATGTGTACAAAAATAAATAATTTGAAGAAATATCGATTATATGACCGAAAATCATTTTATCGATAGACAACTTTTTACTCAATAGAAGTCGTTCAAACTTGATGTACTTTTCTAATATTAATTTGAACTAATTAACAATTAAAAATATTTTGCTAGTTTAGGTTAACTAAAATGATGTAGGGGAACAAGATAAGGAAGACATTAATGGAGAGGGGTATTTTGGAAAAGCTTATGGATAAGCAAAGGAGGGGTAAGGTGGAAAGTTGTACACGTGAGGGGGATGGTGATTCTTTTTACCAGAAATAGGATGTGGTATGGGGAGTAATGACCTCTTGAATAACTCTTCTAATACACATTAAGAGGTTCACAACATGATTCACAAGTTAAAGCACAAAAATGTTAAATGTTATTAATCCTCTTCTCCCTTCATTCTTTCTTTCTCAAATCATATCAAATGAAGTCCAAAATTCACCAAACTTTGGAAAAGGTTCTAACATATCATAGGAATAAGGGATATCAAGTCAAAGTTGGTGGAGCATAAGGGGAGGTTTATGCATTGTCGTGAGCTAAAGAGAAGCATGGAACCATGGTCGAGAGCTTTTGAAACTAAAGGTAGGATATTTGGATGTTTAATGATGGTAGGAAGTTGCTCTAGTGTCTTGAGTGCTTTGAACATGGTTATATACCTGGACTTGGATAATTTTTCTCACAATTGAACTTGTATATATATATATATAGGAATATATGTTTGTTGTTTGAATATGAAGTTTAAGTAAAGTAAACTAATGAAAGTTATATCTTTTGGATCATACTTGCTTTTGAAAGAAAATTACAGCTCTATATTGTATAATCTCACTTCCATCACCCTCTAGAACATGTAACGTGGCCTTGACTTTGTGTTTACATGTTCGGTTTGGTTGTATGTGCCATCGAAGTGTGTTTGAAAGTGTTTAAAGCGAGAATAGTCACTAGAAGTGCATTTCACAAATCCCTTATGTTTAACTTGTTCAAAATGATCATATATGACTATATTGTGAAAGTATATGTTTTGGTTGTTCTCTACACTTATAATATAGTATGGGAAAGAAAGGAACTAGTTTGGAAAACTACAGAAATGATATAACGAAGTTTGAAAAGTTAGAAACAAAAAGGTCGCTATGGATGCACTTTGAAAATGCCTTGTGTTCGGCGACTTTTAAAGTTAATTTGATAGAAATCTATAACAATCCTTATCTTTATACATCGAAATAATTAAATAATTTATTTATCTAAGTATTAAATTGCTAATTTAATCGACGGGATGAAAACTCAAATTTCACAAATGGAGAAATTAGGACTTGGGACTTCCTTTGAGTCTGGATCGTCCGAGCGGTGAAGATTGAGTATAAGCATCGATATATTTAAATCTATGGATTTTTAGCTAGTAGCCCATGTTCGATTCGTAGATCGATCCAAAAGGCTAACTTTTGTATATGATGAAATTAGCTCTCAAAACCTTTTCTACCGTGTCTGGAATACACGGATATTTGGTTATAAAAGACATTAAGCATGCTTCTTTTAGATTTCCAGACTTCTTCATTGATATTTGGGCTCGATAAGCGCTAAATTATCATCCCGGTGCACTGTCTTGGATTTTAGTGAACCTATTATCATCGAAACCGGAACAATAAGGTGATGTGCACAAGTGAGTTTCATGTCGATCGAATGTACCGCATCATCGTATGAGCTCGAAAAGTGTGAAAATCAAATAAAATAATATATATTATTATATATACTTTGACGCATCATGTAATCGTAGCGGACACTTGGAAATTTACGGTTTAGGTGAGTGGAACGATAAATCTACAATTAATTATTATATAGGTACTAGTATTTTTGTATACCATTTTATATGGTTAGAATGATGTAGAGTAATGTGGTTCATTAATATATGATGTTTGGATGGATAATTATTGACATAGAATAGTTGCTGAGATCCAAGGTAAATGTCAATGACAATTATAGTATTTATTTAATAATTTCCTTGTTTGACTGGATTAGTTTGAGTGGATACTTGGGATGATTGATTTAGATTCTTAATATATATAAGGTGATCTATTGGTATTGAATAGAGTTGGAGGGGGTTAATTTTAATTTATAACATGGTTATAAATTAATATAACCCCATTTGTAGTGTAGATTAGTGATAGAAATATTGGTACATATTTTATTGCTAACTGGGATTTAAAATTACGACTTTTAAGAATAAGCATGAAGGCTTAAAAATGATTGGATGATTTTATATATTTGATAAATGGATTTACACTTAGTATAATTTGATAAATTAAGTGTTATAATTACTAAAAATTTGCTTTGAGTAATTGGAAAATTTTATAAAAAGTTGACGCTATTTTTACAAAATAGTGTGAATGAAATATACTTGATTTACCTTGACAAATTAAGTGAATTATGGCTTAAAATGCTTAAAGTGATTTTTAAGCAAATACGGTATTTTTATAAAGTGATTTATGGATTTATAACATATTATGAAAGGGGAAATATATTACTTAAATTAGTTTTTATGCATATAATGAAATGTTACAAAATGGATATGATTTTTATAGAATTATAAGAATGGTATATTTAATTTTAATTGTATAATTAAATAATATTAAGCTTTAAAATGATTTCTAAGCTTATAGTTGTTTTCTAAATAATATATTATGTTTGTAAACAATATATTAATGGAAATATCGTCCTATAGATTACCCAATGGTATAACGAGTTGATTAATGATTGGATTGTATATTTTTATGTCATTGTTTTGAATTGACTTAATAGATTATAGGTTAGAATTAAATGATAGATAAATAGATTATTTGATTTGTTGGTTTGCTTGACTTTGATATGGTAGGATTATTACTTTGGTTAGGCGTGGCTTTCGTGTATGTAAACGGGCACGATATGAGAATATCAATTCCATATAGTTGGATTGCATATAATTTATATGAGTTAAATATGTCTATATTTATATATAGTCATAGTATGCCCGACTTGGGGCTACTCAAAGAGGCACAAAATATTTTGTATATATTCATTCATATGCGATTTAAGGCATATGTATATAGTCCTTGTATATCCGACTTGGGGCTACTAAGAGAGGCATATAATATTCTGCATATATTCATTGATATGTGGTTTAAGGCTTATGTATGTAGTTCTGATTTCCCCGATTTGGGGCTGTTGGAAGGAGGCACGGTATATTTTATTTATCTTCACCAATATGTGATCTAAAGCATGCATATATTGTTTTGGTATGTCAGACTTGGTACTACCGATTGGTGCAAGGGAATACATTATACCTTAGGGCACACGACCTGCATACGTGGTTCTGAACCAAGGTTAGAGAGACCGGGACGCTAGTCTAGAGTAGGTCATATATCATTGCGTAGTACACTTGGAGGCTGTGACGGGACCTATATGCCAACTTCTTTTAGGGTGTTGGTGTTCAAGGGAATCCACAATATAGTTGTGGTTCTCAATAGGCTTCATAGCTGGCTAATGGAAATTCATTAAGATCTATCGATCATATAGGGGAGACAATACTTCGGCATTTGTACCTATTTGAAAAGGATGTAGGCAAGGTTTTGCGTTTACATACGTTTTTGGTATGTCGGTACCGACAATCGGAAGTAAAGGATGCAGCGCGAGAATCCATTATACCCTTGAGATGACACGACCAGCTGATGTGATCCCGGAGCAGGGGCAGAGAGGGACTGCAATGCTAGTCTAGAGTAGGTCATATACTATTCCGTAGCACTCTTGGATGCTACAATGGGACCTACAGACCAACTTCTTTTGAGGTGTTGGTTTTCAGGGGAGCCTACAGGTTAGTTTTAGCTTTTGATAGGTCTCAATAGTAGCTAACGGCAGATCGAAAAGGTAACAGTTATGGATATCCGTATTTCGGTTACGGGTTTGGAGATGCTATTTTATTATCATTTTTCAATAGCCGTATTTGTTTTGTATTTGACATGATTTAACGGGGATCATTGGATCGGTTGGTGTCCGTAGCAGACCCTACCCACCAACGATGATGGGTATCAACTTGTTCTTTGGGCATCTGATATTATTATTATTGTGTATGTTATATTGGTTGGTTGATTACCATTATTGAACATTTGTGTGTTAGACTTATATACGGATGTTTATATCAAACCTACATTGGTACATTAGGTTACCTCTAGTAAGGTATGTTGTTACATTCCAGTCACATTATATTAGTTGTGCTGACTTGTTGGTTGCAGGAGAAGAGCGGGTTATAGTATGATGCCCTACTTTCAAGTTAGGCTTTACTTCACTTGTTTAGGAGCAGTTTGGGTTATCCTAGAGCCATATTTATGGAGAGGACCGGCTGTACTTCACAAATACCTTATATATTTTTATTTGAATTTGGTACACAATACTTCGAGACTGCTCCCTCGTACTAGACTTTATGTCTAACTTGCATTTTGTCTTTGTCTGCTTATATCATGACAACTCTCGGGTACTTGATTGAGCAGTTTAAGAATCAGGTGCTTTTGGGGAAATGCTTTCAAGATAGCTGGAGAATTCTGGAGGCGTGAAGTCGTTATATTGGATATATATATATGTGTGTGTGTGTGTGTGTGTGCGCGCGCGCGTGCGCGTGCGTGTGTGTATACTTGTCTTCTATGTTTACATAACAGTTCGGACCATTTTTTATATGAGATATGGGACATCATATATTGTCTTCAGAACTCCATAGGAATAAGTTGATGTATTTTGACTCTTTGTATTGATATTTAATTATCGATTGCTTTCGTTAGTGTTGTCCCTTATTTAAATTGTTTAACATATTCTGTTCATGCATATTCAGACATTCCATTGTGCAATGATACTGTTGTGCTTAGATGATGTTTAGCTTTTTTTTATTTTACCCGGATGGACCGTCGTTTGTGGTATTCAAGAATCAATCGTTGTCATTCAACATTGATTTAGGGTATTTCAAAAGGGGAGGTTATTACCCTTGGTATCAAAGAAAAGGTTCAACACTTAGGACCAAGTTATCCAGTTTGAGTTAAGCAACCTGGTAGATGAAGATACGTTGAGAGAGCATGCTCATATTTTTCTACTATATAATATAGCATACACTACTTGTCCTCTAGACTTAGATTTTTTTCAATAGTTAGTTGCTAAGGCATTGTCGTTCAGGCTATCACTATTAGTAGACGGGGTATAAAAACTACTATGGTTACGCAGTTTGAGATGCCAAATCAATTCAGTGACTATTTTGCCACAACACGAGATGTTCCACTGCCCAAGATCGTTCCAATGGCCGTGGTAAGTTAGAAGGTTATGTAACCCTTTTAGGCTTAGTGGTAAATAGGATTAACAATCAGAGATTGACTTGGATTGATTATAGATTTTGCTTCAAGTCTCGAGTTATTTTTGAGAATTTAAGGGATGTACGACTAGAGCGTTTCATCCATCTGCGATATTGTAGCTTGTGATCGAAGATGTGAGTAGTCAATTTAATCTTTTGGATAAAATTCGATGGGGGTGGTTATTACTCTTTGAAATAGGCAAGGAAGCTTACTAGGGACTTAATACATAGATTTGGGATTTATCGCTTAGACATACCCCAAACTTAACCCATTATCTGAAGGTTAATTCTTTGTAATGTTTAATCTTGTGTAGGAAAAAAACTTGGATGTTAAGCTAAGGTGCAATAACTGAGAGTACTGTCATTCGAACTTGATGCACAAGCTTTCAAGTAGAGTGGATTTGTTCGATGAAGAGTGATTTGGATTCGGAATTCGAATAGGATCTAGTAGTTGCCTAGAAATGAGCAATGACGAGCAAATGACTTATATGTTCCGCGTAGAGTCATTTGTCTTTAAAGTGTTGTTTGGATAGCATATGCTAGTTTGGGAAGGAACTTCTTGACTAGTTTTGTGACTATCTGGATAATCTTCTAAGTGGCAATATGGTACTTACCTAGGCAAGTGTTATAGTACACTCGGTATATTATCATTGTTATCATTGTGTGGTTGATGTGAGTTTGAACTCGAGTGAACCCAGGTGTTTGTCAATAGTCATTTGATGATGATTTAAATTATAAAGTTTCCTCCTTTGGAGAAGGAGTTCTGTTAAATGGAAAGGAAAGTAGAAACTTAGATCGCTTATCATCTAGTTTCCCGTTTTAGAGTGGGAGGTGTGACTTTCTTTCACGCATGGCATTCGTGGCAGGAGTTGCACCACTTGAGTATTTGGTTCATCTTGGGTGTCAAACTGAATTGTTGGACTTTATAGTTTAGCATGCATGTTTGGACTTTTGTAGATCATTGTGCGTGTTGATATAAACTTTTCGGTATGTTTCATTTTTTTGTATGCTTGCTATTGTTTATTGTTACTTGCTATTATTTGATGGTTGATTTATTGTTGTTTGTTATTGTTTGCTACTGTTAACTATTGATCTATTGTTTATTTTTGATTGATTGATTGCTTGTTGTTGCTTAATTATTGATTTATTGTTTAATTTTTTTGATTGATTTCTATTTTTGTTGTTGTCGTTTATGTATTGTTTATTTGTATAAGTGTGTAATTCTAGTAACATCATTGCGATGAGTCGAGAAAGTGGATGCGAACCAGACGTGGCTTAAACCTAGGGGGCTTATTTATTTTTAGGAATATTGCTCTATGGCTTCAAATAGATAGGGTTAAGCTTGTCTGTGTTCAATAGAGATTTGTATTCCTATGCCTTCATTTATCGAAGGAATTTTTTCTTTTTTTGTTAAATGTAAGAAAACATGATGTAGAGCTCGCTTTTTTGTTGCTTGTGTTTTACAAGTATGCTTGTTGTTTTCGATAACAAAATATTTATTTGAAATGCTTGTTATATTGGATGTGTTTTTTGCACAGTTAATTAAACACATTCATTTGAAATGCTTGTTGTGTATGGATTTAAGACATGCTAGTGTTTATAGGTAGATTTGCACCATGCCATTGTTTGCATCCTTGATTGGAAATGCAAGTTGGGCATTTGTGGAGTTGTACGTTTGGTTGATATTCATGATTATGTGGTCATGGTGATATGTATGCATTGATTATTTGGATAAGCATGCTGTAACAATTTTTCTACTTACACTGGTAGATGGTGCATATATGGAGGTGTATTAATTCTCTTTGATATACATGACTTTCTTTTGGATTATGCAAGTGAAATGCAGATGCATGGGAGTAAAGGGTAGTTAGCTGCTTTTGTTTTCATGGGTTGAGTTAGCTTGCTCGCAACATGGTACGTGTTTATGCTTAACGGGTGTGTTTGTTATGTGACGTACACACTCTATTGTTGTCGTGTTGTCCCGAGATATGGGAGGTCCCAGTTATGGGATTATAGTGTTGTTTTGAGAGTGGTTATGGTTTTTTTGGATCGAGCTACGCAAAGGAGGTGCTGACGAATTTTTTTGTAACCTAAGTCGTAACAAGAAGGTTATTAGATGTATTCGATAGTCGTGGAAGTTAGTAGCGTGGCATAGATAGTTACTTTTCTGTTGGATGGCAAGTTTGCACTAAATTAGGCATTTGGGTTAGTCAAATAGATTTGGGGTTGTTTGTGTGTCTACTTAGGGAAGGATAATGAAGGCCTAGAGGTTAGTCTAAGATGTTTTCCTTTGTTGCATTCATTTAAAGTTTGTGGTTCATTGTTTATTTTTCGAATAGCTGCAAAGGCTCGAATAGTGAGATGCATCATGTTATAGATATGTGTATTTTCATGTGAGTTTCCATGCGTGCATTTGTTTAGGCTAATGGCGAGGTGTGATGGTATAAGACCGCTTGTTTTAAGTTACTATACATTGCATGGGTATAAACTAGCAAATAATTGTTATAACATACGGATAAGCGAAAATTTGAGTGAGGTGTCTTGTGAGACAAGGTGTTAAGGTAGAGTTACATTTCACTTTGGAATATCGAGGACAAAATTCTTTTAGGGGGGGGGGGAGAATGTAACAACCCATATTTTATACATTGGAATATTTAAATAATTTATTTATTTAAATATTAAATTGCTAATTTAATCGATGGGTTGAAAACTCAAATTTCTCAAATGGAAAAATGAGGACTTGGGACCACTTACATTGAGTCTAGATTGTCCAAGGGGTGAAGTTTAAGTATAAGCAATAATATATTTCGATCGATGGATTTTTAGCTAGTAGCATGCGTTCGATTTGTAGATCGATCCAAAAGGCTAACTTTTGTACACGATGGAATTAGCTCTCGAAACCTTTTCCATTGAGGTAGAAATATGTGTGTTTGGTTATAAACGAAAGTAAGCACGCTTTGTTTGGAGTTGCAGATTTCTTGATTAATATTTGGGCTCCATATAAGCAAAATTATCATCCCGATGCATTGTCTCGGATTTTGACGAAACTGCTGTCACTAGAACCAAAATAATAAGGTGATGTGTATCGATGAGTTTCGTGTCGATCGGATGTATCGTGTGATCTTACGAGCTCGAAACGTGTGACGATTTATTTGAGAAATAAAATAATATAATATATATTATTATATATACTTAGACGCATCATTTCTAAGGAGGGGACTTTTCTTTTTCCTCTTACAGTAAATATCTCAAAAGGGTGTTGAAACAGGTTTTGGGTCTATCCAAATTCCAAGAGCACCGGGCCATGATAAACGACAAGTTTAGATTTGTTGAACTTAGGGCAAGATAGGGATTACATCTATGGTGGTTTTGTATTATGCAATGGGGATTGGCCAGAGCCGACATTTGTGGCTACCAATTAAGCTTAGACATTGAAGGAGCTAGGGGAGGCGTATGGCGAATCAAACTTCTCCGTTGCGATGCTCTTATCGAGGAGCACCTTCCCGCTAAGATTCACGATCTTCAGAGCATAAAAGAAGATCGAAACATTCAAAGGAGGGAGGCACAACGAGCAAGTCGCGGTAGGAGGGGACATGCAGAGTTGAGATGGCCATTCCATTGCATGTAGCTTGCGAACAGAAGTTCGTTAACGGTGATGGTTTGACGAATCTTCGCTTGTGGATAGAGAAATTGGTAAGGGAAGTTGGCATCTTGGTGGGTTCTTGTTTGCATGATTTGTGCATGCCCATGCATTCCGATTTGGGGAAAGGAGAAGATGAGTTAAAATGGGAAAGGGGATCAGATGATTAATTAGTAGATAAATTATTATAATTAATCTCATTTCTTATAACATCCATATCTCTTATATACGAGTCATGGTTTTAAATCTCCTATATCTCTCCCGAGATCTCATTTTCACACTTAAACGAGACGAGACATCAAATCTCCTCCATATCTCCCTCGACACTCATCTCGTCCGATATTCAAATCTCACCCGATATATGGATCAAAATCTCAATCCGAGATCTCGACCGAAGTTATATATTTTTCTTATTTTCCATAATAATTTTTATTTTCATACTAATTCAAAAGGAACTACTCAATCCAATTATAGTTTACCAACTTATTGAACATATTCTTTACTTTTTATCTTAATGAGTCATAACGAAATGTTTCACTTCTTTATTACGTTCAAATAAAAGGATATTATTCAATCATTACCAAATCAATTAAGCTAATCAAGCATTACTCTTCTAAAAATATTTCTTTTTCCATGTAAATCAAGTATGTTACCATTTTTATTTTTACTAAGAAAGTTATAATCGTTAAATAAATTTTTGACACATCAATTTTAAACATATAAATACATCCGAGATATTCCCGAGATGCATTATAAGACCCGAGATGTCAATCCGAGATGTACACCCGATATGAACTCATCTCGTCCGAGATCTCTTCCGATACGAGATAACTTGTGTAAAAATTCTGAGACGAAACGTGACCAAAATCTGATATTTAAAACCTTGATACGAGTTCCGATCGATAAGTGGTCTTCGTTGTTGCACTCATGGCGGGATTATCTACGATATGATATGGGCATGGACTAGATTCGAACATTTGAAAATTTACGGTTTAGGTGAATGGAATGATAACTCTATAATTAATTATAATATAAGTCCTAGAATTTTTGTATACCAATTTATATAGTTAGAATGATGTAATGTGGTTCATTGATATATGATGTTTGGATGGATAATTGTTGACATGGAATAGTTGCTAAGATCCTAGGTAAATGTCGACAACAATTTTGGTACCTATTTAGTAATTTCCCTATTAGATTGGATTAGTTTGAGTGGATGCTCAGGATGATTGATTTAGGTCCTGAATATATATAAGGAGATCTATTCGTATTGAATAAATTTGGAGGGGGTTGATATTAATTTATAATATGGTTATAAATTAATTTAACCCCAATTTGTAGTGCAGATTAGTGATAGAAATATTGGTACATATTTTATTACTAATCGAGATTTAAAATGATGACTTTTAAAAATAAGCATGAAGACTTAAAATTGAATAATTTTATATATTTTATAAATAGATTTACACTTAATTTTATTTGATAAATTAAGTGTCATAATTACTTAAAATTTATTTTGAGTAAATGGGGTATTTTATAAAATGTTGACACGATTTTTGTAGAATAGCGGGAATGAAATATACATGATTTACTTTGACAAATTAAGCGAATTATGGCTTAAAATGCTTAAAGTGATTTTTAAGTGAATATGGTATTTTATAAAGTTATTTATGGATTTACAACATATTTATGAGGTGGGACTTAAATTGGATTTTAAGTATATAATGAGATGTTATAAAGTGGATATGATTTTTTAGGATGGTATGAGTGGCATATTTAATTATAATTGTATAATTAAATAATATTAAGCTTTAAAATGATTTATAAGCTTATAGTTGTTTTCTAAATAATATATTATGTCTGTAAATAATATATTAATGGAAAGATCATCCTATAAATTACCCAATGTATAAGAGTTGGTTAATGATTGGATTGAATATTTTTATGTCATTGCTTTAAATTAATTAAATTGATTGAATTGATGGTAAATTAGAATTGAATGATAGATAAATAGATTTTTTAATTTGTTGGTTTGCTTGACTTTGATATGGTAGGATTGTTACTTTGGTTGGGCGTGGCTTTCATATTTGTAAACGGACACGATATAAGTATATCAGTTTCATATAGTTGGACTGGTAGTATGTATACCTGCATATAATTTATATGAATTAAATATGTCTATATTTGTATATAATCCTAGTATGTCCGACTTAGGGCTACTGGGAGAGGCGTAGAATATTTTGTATATGTTCATTGATATGCGTATAAGGCATACGTGTATAGTCATAGTACGTCTGACTTGGGGCTACTAAGACAGGCATAGAATATTTTGTATATATTCTTTGATATGCGGTTTTAGGCATATGTGTGTAATCGAGTATATCTGACTTGGGGCTATTGGAAGGAGGCACATAATATTTTATTTATATTCTCTAATATGCGATCTAAAGCATGCACATATAGTTTTATTATGTATGACTTGGGACACCAATTGGTGCAAGGGAAGCCATTGTACCTCGGGTCGCACGACCTGCATAGTGGTTCCAAAGCAGGGGCATGGAGAGATTGGGACGCCAATCTAGAGTCGGTCATATATCGTTGCGTAGTACTTTTGGAGGCTATGACGGGACCTACAGGCCAACTTCTTTTGAGGTGTTGGTTTTTAGGGGAGTACACAACATAGTCGTGGCTCTCGATAGGTCTCATAGGTAGCTAATGGAAATTCATAAAGATTCATCGGTCCATATTGGAATGACAATACATAAATATTTTATACTTGTGTGGAAAGGACGTAGTTAAGGTTTTGTGTTTCCATACATTTTCGGTATGTAGGTATTGACAATTGGAAGTAAAGGATTTTAGCGCGGGAATCCATTGTACCAGGAGTGGGCTTTTAACTAACTTAACCAACTTACGACTTAACCGATGTCGAGTGAATCACATTAACCGATGTGATCGATTAACTAAACTTTAGTTTGACTGACTAACCTTAACCGATCAACTTTGAGTCGGTTAATGGTTAACGCACTTGTTAACCACGGTTAACCGTTAACCAAATAAGTTTTTAGCAAGCCATGTTTCGTGAATTTCGTATTATTCGTCTCACTGTAGCCCTAACCAAAGATACCAAACCATCCTACTTCCACTGCACTACCATTCATATTATTCCCAAAACCTAAACTAAATAATGTCGCCGCTTCCTGGTTCCCTCATTCGATTAAAAAAACCCTAGATTCGCTGCACTACCATTTGATCGTCGCTTCCCTGTTCCCAAAACCTAAAATAAAGGCTTAAATTTGGTCGATTCGTCAACATATTTCAACTTGCAAGCCTGCGATTCCAACTACGACTCAATCGATTTGAGGCTTTTAGTTGAGATATGGTAAATACTAGCCGAAAGAGGAAGAATGTGAGTTTGTTTTAACTTTTAGTTTTACCTATTTTATTTAATTATCTGTTTAATTAGTTAATTAAATCATTATGTACATATGTCATTTATTATATGCATTATAAATATACATGTCACATAATAATTTAATCAACTAATTAAACAGATAATTAAAATAGGTAAAACTAAAAGTAAAAAAATCTCACATTCTTTCTCTTTCGGCTAGTATTCACCATATCTCGAGCGAAAGCCTCAAATCGATCGAGTTACAGTTGGAATTGCAGGCTTTCTAGTTGCAACATATTGACGAATCGATAAAGTTTAAGCCTTTAGTTTTGATTTTGGGAACAGAGAATTGGAAAGTAACCAACGAATGGTAGTGCGGTAGATCTAGGGTTTTTTAATCGAATGAGGGAATAGGGAAGCAACAACATTATTTAGTTTCGGTTTTAGGAATAATATGGATAGTAGTGCGGTGGAAGTTTAATGGTTTGGTATCTTTAGTTAAGGATACAGTGGAGATGAATAATACGAAATTCATGAAATATGGATCGTTGAAAACTTATTCTGTTAACAGTTAACGGTCAACCGCGGTTAACAAGTGCGTTAACCGTTAGCCGATCGAAGGTTATCGGTTAAGGTCGGTCGGTTACCTTAAAGTTTGGTTAACCGATTATATCGGTTAATGCGGTCCGGTCGACATCGGTTAAGTCGGTTAAATGCCTACCCCTAGGTTATGGCATGATACCCTACCTTTGATTTGGTTATTACTTCACTTGTTTAGGAGCAGTACGGATTATCTATGAGCCACGTTTGTGGAGAGGACCAGCTGTACTTCACAAATCCCCTATACATATGTATATGGATTTGGTATACAATACTTTGAGATTGTTCCCCTTATACCAGGCTTTATGTCTGACCGGCTTTTATCTTTTCCTGCTTATTTCATGGCAACTCTCGGGTTCTCGATTGAGTAGTTTGGTAGTTAGGTGCTTTTGGGGATATGCTTTTAGGACAGCTGGAGCATTCTGGAGGCGTGAAGTCTTTCTATTAGATATATGTGTATGTATGTGTGTGTGTATATACGCACTTGCCTTCTATGTTGTACATGATATTTCAGACAATTTTGTATATGAGATACAGGACATCAAATATTGTATTCAGAATTCCATTAGAATGAGTTGATCGATTTTGACTCTTTGTATTGATATTTATTTATCGATTTCTTCTGTTAGTGCTGTCCCTTGTTTAAATTGTTTAACATGTTCTATTCATGTATATTTAGTATGCTTTATATTATCGCTCTACTGTGAGATTATATCGTTGTGCCTAGATGATGTTTAGCATTTTTTTCATTTTACCCGAATAGACCGTCTTTTGTGGTATTCAATGGTCAGGCGTTGTCAGTCAAAGTTGATTTAGGTATTTCAAAAAGGCAGGTCATTACAAAATCCTTAAGGGTTTCTTTGCTATTTTAATAAGTAATTATGTTTAACTCTTATTGTATAAATATCAAAGTTTAAATCATTTCATAACCTGTTGAAAACGTTAGAAGCGATAATTCATCACTGTAGATGCACTTTGAATTACCTTGTGTTCGACGATTTTTAATATGCTTTTGAGAGATATTCTTAAGGGTTTCTTTACATGGTTATTATCTATTGTAAGAATAATTCTTACAATAAAAAAAAAATCAAACCTTGAGTAGATTATTTGGATAGAGAAAACTTGTCGAACTTTCGATTCTTTTCTAAATGTTCTATGCCCAAAACTTTCTAGCACTTTTCTGCTACTGTTGTCGATCTACTGCAGCACTTCTAGATTTGTTGTACTATTTTTTCAATTCTATATTTTAACTAGTTTTTCATGATTTAAATGCTTCAAAATGTATTCTCTTTGTAGAATCCTTTTAGGGAAGTCTAATAACATGATTAGAGTATAAAAAAGGATTAGAAGTTTAAACACATTTTTAAATATGAATTCTTAAAGAAAAAGGTTGTCCTATATAGCATTTAAAATAATAGATTTTTAGTAAATTATGAATTACCTATTTTTACATATTATTTTATATAGATATTTAAAACTTGTTTATAAGTTTTTCTAAAGTGTGTGTGTGTGTGTGTATATAAGTTTTTAAAAAGTAAGTTAAGTATTTTATAAAAGGACAAAGCGGCTTTGTTATAACCTTAAGTTATAATGAATGGTTTTTTAGAAGTTATTAAAAAGAACATTACTTTGTTAAATGAGTGTGTATATAAGTATATCTTTAAAATGAATGTTTTGAAGATAACGTCAAGTATAAAGTTGTTTTGGGTATATAGTAACAATGTTTTAATAAAATTTGTTTTTAATCCATTTAATCATACTTTTGAACATCTGAAATTTTGTTAAGAGATTGACGAGTATTCTTATACCTTGGGATAAGAATAAAATACATTTCTAGGTATTGAAAAAGAGTAGAAATGAAGAGTGGAAAGTAGTATACTTGTACATATCTTTTGCAAAGGTATCTTAAATATATATATATATATATAAGTGTTTGCAAAGAATTTTTAATTAATAAAAGAATTAATTAAATAAAAAGGGGATCAGAAGTCTCTTATGTGACTTAATCACGCTTTATGCGTATACCTGTTTATGGGAAGTATTTAATCCTATAATTAGCATTAAAAGCTGACAAAGTAGACTTATTCTATCTATGGGGGTTAAGAATGATATTCGAGTAGGGCTTAGAAACTATAGTGCTCTAACTTACTGGCTTCACTTCTGGCTGAGAGACAGAGTAAGTTCAGAAGGTCAAAAATATGATAAGTATACAAGACTTAGTTTTCATATGTGATTGTTTCTGTCTGTACTAGGCAGTTTATTAATCGACTATCGAGTTTGACCAATTTAACTTGGAAGTATATGTAAGCATCACGTACTGACACGGTTTGAGATCCCCTGGAGAGAAATTATTTGTGTGAATCATCTCTTGCTTTAAGAACATATATATGAGGAATCCCCCAAGAAGGTCTCCTTTATATCGTTCGCTTACTTTTAAAAGAATCGAAATTAAGTTAATTGGAAATTCATCGATTTAGTTTTGAAGTGTACGGGATTAGATAAGCATATTACTTACAGAAAGTACTTCAAAACTGATATACGAGTTATATGTTTTGAAAGTGGTTGTGGAGTGGATTGCTATAGAGTTGAACTATCTATCCTAAGGCTAGGTTTAGGGAATTAGCATTCATTGGATGGCTTATGCCGTGATCCATGGAGAGATTTGTCAACTATTAGAGATGATGGAATCTAAGGAGAGCTTTGAGATCTCTTCGAATGGTGAAGACTTGAATATTGGGATGCTAAACGAGAATTCACCATCACTAATGAGAGCAAATAAAATAGTCGCATAGCCAAAAGGTTTAGCTAACCTAAGAGTTACATAAACTCCAAATATCTATAGATGCTTTTGGGTGAAGCGCACCGGAGTTAATAGTATTTGGTACTACGTGTTTGGATGTGGACCAGTTATGTTTCATTTGTGACATATTTTATTTAGAGATACACATGGTCTCAAATGGGAGTTTTTGACCCTTGCCAAGAGTCCGGCTTCAGTTTTCCGAGGAAACCTCCTCAGAAATCCATATGGAAACATACCTTAGCGGTTTTAGTTGCACTTCTAATATTGTTGTGTTGTGAGATGCAAACATCGCAACTATATTTTGATTTATGTTCTACAGTCTAGGCATTATCTATTATATCACCTTATGTACTTATTAGATGGATATGGTTCTTTTGAGAGGATAATCGTTATGGTACTTCGAATAGTCTCAAAAGTACTACTATATGTTGACATATTTCTTAGTTTTTTCATACCAGACTTATGTCTGACTTATGGTTTTATTTTTCCCTTAATCCCTCAAGTGTGCTTTTGATCAGTTTTAGAAAGGCAAGTTTTCATTTATATTCTTTACAGCTCAAGGAGTCCAGCTGGATACTTCCGTTCACCTACCGTAGTAGTTTATTTCTGCTATACTACTATTATGTATATATCAGCAATTGTGAGGGTGAGCTGTTATAACTGTCCAAGCTGAGGATAGTTCTTAGGACTATAACTTTGAAATGCTATGTATCTTAGGGTGGCACTTTGTGCTGTCCTTTTGATACAATATATTTTCATTCCACTGTGAGATTCTGATGTTTTGTTCTTTCTTCCTTGTCTCTTTTTTTCCTTTTTATTTACCCTAATAATCTTCCTTTATAACACTTTGATGCTCGATAGGTGAATATTGTGGATATATTTATGTCGACATTTGGAGATCAAAAAGGTAGGTCATTACAACATGTGTATGTGATACAAAAGTATTGTGTTTATAATAAGTTCAATGAATATAAATGGAAGTTAATATGCAAAGGAAACAAGAAAATTCTATTTGATCGAATAGGTGAGTGTAAAGGGATACAGTTTCAAAAGTGCCTAAAAATGAATATAAATTCAATCTTAAAAGTCACTTGTCCCCATGATACATATAAATAAGGAGTAAACAAACTTTGTAGACAAAGTGTGATTGACAAGGAGTGAAGTTTAGTGAACTTTTATTATATGGTCGTGTTCTTAAGAGTAAGTACACAAGGTTAAAATTTAATTTCAATTAAAGAATAGTTTACGAAATCATACAAGATAAAAAATTATGAGAAACCCATATGCATCTTAGGTCAAGGAGTTAATAGGTTGTTTGAGTCGAGAGGTTGTCGTAATACTTGCATATAAGGGATCCTATATGGACCGCCCAAAAGGAGTTTAGGACTGATCAATACTAATTGATCAATTTATGTTATGAACTATGTATCATAAAATAAAATAGCTTCATACATATATTTTGATAGTTCATAAAATGTTTATAAATACCTATTCCATTGCATTGAGAAACAATTATTTCAAAAAATACCATTGTCATAATGAAGGAATCTTTTTAAAATTATTGGTAGTGAAATGGATTTGGATACAATCTAAATATAAAATTAATAACGCAGGATTGAACGAAATTAACCAAACTTTATATACATGATACATTAGAATGTCTAATAATAAATCTTTACATTAAAGAAAAATTATTAACTTTATTAATGTCAAGAAAAGAACTTCCTCAGTCTTAAGTAAGCCATTGAGAGTTTAGCTTTACCATGCTGCATTATGTGCAAATCCGAAATGGATTTCGAGTATGTTATCAAAATATGATTTTGATATTGGCACCAGAAAGGATATGATCCATCGAGTGCAAAAGATTCTTCAAGAAGAAGATCAATGTGGTTGGAATATAAGCCATGTTGATAAAAATAACAACGTAAATTTCAATCGTTGAAGCCAACGCAACATATTCGTCATTTAACGTACTTTAGTTAATTCATATTATACTCACAAAATTTATCTCACAGTAGGATTTAAGTTTTGGTACATAAATATTGAAACAAAATTCTAAGCAATGATTTAAATTAGAATGTTTGGATATAACAACCAATATGTCTCAAAGTCAATGTGAGCGATGACTGAGTTTATGAGTATGAATATGATCCAAGAAATGATACAAAAGTGTTATTCAATAAGCGTTAGGGTTCAGTTAGTATTTTGATAGTGAAATCAAATAATTTGAATTTCAGTCAAAATTCAAAGGAAACATGCGTCTGCAATTTTTTTTAATGGATACTAAAATATATCTCTAAAACTACAAGTAAACAACAAATTTATGATTATTAATGATGTATTCATGTTAAATTCATTTCGGTTTGGTTGTTTGATACTCGACGGTGGTTTTGAAAATGAAATCTTTGATAATCGAGGTAAAAGGATGATGGGATTATCCCAAATGATATACGCGTACACAATATTAAAATTACTTAATATGGAGCTTTTAAGATGGATTTCTTATGCATTGGCAATAGAAATTATCATACATGTTATATTGTCTACAATATCACACTTCATTTATGTATTTGATACATAGAACAAGTAACAAATTCAAATTCCACTTAAGTATAGTTTAGAGTGTTTTCGAGTATTTATAAAATACTAGAGAATTGTTCATAGAAATAACAAACTCCTTACAAAAATGTGCATGGATTCAAACTTCATTAATGATATTGAGTATAGTGCATCAATCCTAAATTCATGCACAAACTGCAGTTAAGAACTTTAAGTTGGAATTATTCCAACAATAGGTTGTAGCTGATTCAACCAAAGTACTACAATGTAAGAAATTATAAACAAATGCCCAAATTTATAACTAAGCCGAGGGTGAATCCAAATGTTGAGAATACCACAACATTAATATATGACAACAATGCACGATATAGTTAATAAAAGAACTTAGAGCTCACTAGAAGTCGGGAGACATAATCCTAATAGTTCTGCATGATAAAGGCAGTTTATCAACATCAGATAATGTTGATTGAAAGAGTAGATAATTAAAAGATAAGTATACTCATTTACGAAGGGACTAACATGATTAGTTTTTGAGAAAACTGATCGATGAATTTGGAATAAGATTCCATAATTGGCCTCAAGTGAAAGTCGAAGATTTATAGAGTTAGGGGTATGCATTAGGGGCAATTATGTAATTTGTTACATATATCTTACTCTCTGACCAATCATGTTCAAAATAAAAGGTGTTTTACTTTCTGTTATATACTTGTTATATAGAGATATAAATAATTAAGTAATTAATTTAAAGGCATGTGGATGGAAAATTCTTAAATGATATGTTAGGTGATAGTAATTATAAAGTGTTGTATCCATGAGAATTTTATCGCATTGAAAAATACATATTGTTTTAAATATTCCTAGTTCAGATGTTTCGACAAAGGATATATTAATTCATCCATTAAAAATATAGTATATAAGCTCTCTAAATGTTGACAGTGTATTTCTGTAGTCGTTGTGGGCACCGAGGGGTTATATATTGATAGTTATTGGTTAACTAAGGAACGACTCACTCAAGAGTTCTCTGTTGGTTAGTATAACTAAGGTCAAATAGACAATCTCAAAGCGATGATGTTATACAATTTTCTTGATTTGAGAGTACTGTGGAACTTCATTGTGGATACTCCACTTTGATTGTAGTTAAATCATGAAATAATGTCCATCGAACAACTATCGTTGGGTCTGAATTAAAGCATTGGAAGTAAAACACTATTTGATAGAGAATTCATATCTTTAATTATAAGGGTTAGTATTATGGTCAACTATTATTAACCCAAAATTAAAGTCTTTGGCCATAGCAATACAATAAATAATAACTGTTATTATTGAAACAAGGATTTTTTATTTAGAATCACAAAGTTTAATATGGTTTGGAGTTAAAACCAAAGCCTAATTCCTGAAGTCCTAGTGTGATATAGTTTTGACGAAGAGAATTGGTGAAAATAATTATTACTACCACGTACAACTTATATAATAAGTAAAATTGGATTTTACCAAAAGATATATAAGCAATAAATTCAGCTAAAACATTATAGCACCAGCAATGATAATGTGTGAATGTTAATACTTGAATTGTTCGATATTAATCACTGATCGAATTTACACCTTTATGTCGCAAAATCGTAATGATGAATTCTTCGAAAAACCACATGATTTAATTAGTCTATTAAATATTATAAATTAATTAGGTTAACTAATATTTAAAATATATTATTTATTATTCAATTTTGTTCTTGTTTGGGATTTTTTTGTAATTGTATGAATGTATGTATAAATGTTGTATTTGTGTGCATCGATATTAGTGTAATTGCAAATGAGTTTAAATAAAAAATAGTTGCACGAAGGGATTTATGCAAATTTATTCCATTTAATGGAATGTAACTTCAGCCATACCATTTGAATTGAGAGAGGAGTGGATAGGGAGATAATTAAGGGAATTGATTAGGGAAATTTTAATTAAAGGATAGAAAACATTTCATTCTTTCAATTAAAACAATCTGCAAATTCAATTCCTTCAAATATTCATTTTCCCATTCACTTTTTCTCTTCTCTCCATCTAACCTTTCATGGCTGAAAATATATTTCCAAAATTTTATCAACTAATATTAAAATCCAAATATCAAAATTATGGAATATAAGTGATTCATCCATTTGTTGCAAGTATTGAGTAAGGATCTTGGAGATCTAAGGAGATATCTGCATTTAAGGTGCAAATCATTAGCTTTATTTTTAGGTAATTCTTATTTTATTTAACGGTGTATTCATCATGCTTACATGATTCATATTTTTTATGTTACATCTCTTCTAATTTATATGTTCATCTTGTAATATAACTCAATTCTCCTTTTTCACCCACCTCAATTAGTTGTATGGTCATCATGTTGATTTAATTTAGATCTCTATTTATTTTATATCTTCATTGACTATATGTTTGTGATGATCGACATATTTCAAACCCTTTATCTCATTTTACTATTTGTCCATATTCTTTGTATAATTAGATATGGATTATCTTATAACGAATTTGTATCTGCCTAAGTTGTCTAACTAATTTTGTCAATGTTTTTGAATTATTGTTTATAAACAATGTAACATTATTTTATCATGTTATATAAATTTTTGTAACATTTATACATTGGACACAAATAAACTATATTTGTTGAGTTTTAAACTCATCTTGAAAATTGATTTTTTTATCATATACGGTTATTTTCTAAAAAATAATTCTTTTGATTATTACATTCATAAAAATAAAAGTTTCCTTTTTTCTAGAATTCATAAACGGCCTTTTGTATAAAGTTATAAACTTTTATATTTCCTATCTGAGCTGAAAGAATGAATTAAATTTGTTAACATTAAATTTAAACATATATGTTACTTAAATTACATTCTTTATATATAAATATGTTATTTTAAACTTAAAACATAACTTGGAATTATTTATTTGTATAAATATGTAAGTTTTTATGTTCTTTTAACATAAATCAAAATGGACTTTTGTGTAAATTTGTAAAATTTATTTTCAAACTCTTTCTTAGTTTATACAATGTTATAATTTTTAATTTTTGATTCGAAAACATATAATATAGGAAAACTTGTATTTAGCATGTATATATTTAAACTTATCTATTATTGTATGCATATATTTTAAAGTCAAAACTTTGGACAGCAGAGGCATATAGAAAAGGATAGATGGGCCTGTTGCGGTGTAAATCCTAGTACCTGTACGTGGTTATGTCAAATGTAACAGCCCGCAGATACGTACCCCTTAGTGTCGACAATATTCTCCATCAATCAGCTCAAACTAGACGGGAATGCAAACCATTAGGGTTAAATAAGAAGGAGGAGGTAGAAGAAGAGAAAACAAAGAAACACCAGAATCTCACAATCACAGCGGAACATTATATAATAGATAATAACTGATCTGTATACAAAAAGAACTATATTTGTTTATACATTACATAATCAGAGTACAGTGCAAAATCAATAGCAAAATACTGGACAGTTATATTAACTTGCCCTTACAAAAGCTGACTATACAGCTTATACTGCACAGCGAAATACACATCAAATACGTGTGATACATCTTGCCATCCAACTCATCTCTTGAGCTCCATAGCATCCTATCATGTATTCTATAATACTCAGTCTGACCCGAGCATTATAGTGAAATAACACCTGAGTCAGTCTGGAAAACCAGAGTGAGAAAATACACTCAATTGGATTATTAAAGTTTTCAAAATCCTTTGAAATCAAAGGTATCTCATAAGACCACGCCACAAATAAATATGTCGGGTTTTTACCTTATGATAACCAAAACATTTTTATCAAATCCGTCTGATGTTATAATAGTGTCTATAGAAAGTAAAATAGAATCTAGCTGAAATGCCTGCATCTCACGTCCCAGCAATAGTTGGGCACAATCAAAATCGTACAGGCGCTTATTGGAGTTTGTATTCCATACAATGGCAGGGCTACTGGGGTACCACCCGTCACAGTACCTAGCCTAGATCAAAGTACTAAGGACCCCTCCCGATCCCCTGCAACACAAGACCGGAGCTACCCCTTACTGGATAGTCCGAATAAGATCACCCCATGGTTGTGATCAGCAACCGCACACACAGCCGAAATAAAAAAGGGACATCTAGACAGGAATGACCTTACCCGTGGTTGCTAGCCACTTAGCCTTGCTGCACCTTTCCTGTTTTATCCATTCCCGGTTGATGAGACTTGATGCAAAGAGTTACCTTTTTAAGGATCTCATTTCACTTAGAATGTTCATCGTCCTCCTGACGATTGTCTGATAACATTCATCCATACAAGTTACCTTGGGTCTGGACAAACTGAATCACCATCTTCATCATCTTCATGGCCTTTATTTGCAAACGTTCAAACCGGATTGAAGTGGTTTTCGGATAATTAAACCCAATTCCGGTCTGTTCGAAACGATCAACGCATTGGAAAATATTGATAGTTGGTTATTTAACTATCAAATTAAACAATCATCCAACCAATCGTTTTATTTCCACTGAAAAGCACCAAGCCTTATTAAAATTAGATTTTTAATAATTTAAATCACTTTACCCAAAAAAATGCACGCTTAAAACATTTAGAATAAAACTACTTAAATCACTTTATTCAAAATATTAGTTATGAAATTCCTTAATAATTTCCCAAGTAAAACTTTAGCCAAAACTACCTTTTTAAAAATAAAACTATTATATAAGGTATAAATATTTACTAGTTATCCTTCGAAACCATAATACTAATTTAACCTTTAAAAATAATTACTACTATAATTAACTTAAAAGAATATTTACTTTAATAATTTTTAAAACAACTAAATAATAATTTTTCTAAAACATTCTATCAAAACCACTTTTTAAATTTTTTAATCTGTACTTAAAAAATCTCCTTCGAAATTATGCTTGGCTTTTAGGAAAATACACTTTTCATAGCCCATCTTATCATTTATAAATCCTTCTCGATTTATCCCAATTTAATTTCCGTCTCAATCCCATAAATTTACTTTTCCACACTTTTAAAAATAAACCACTATTTATTTTTAAACAAATCACCCTTCCCTTATAAATTCCCACCGTGAATTTATACTTTAAAATTGTCCACTGATAAATATTTCACTTTATTTATAAACCCAGTTTATAAATTCCGTAATATCATTCTCCTTTATTCCCAGTTTCAACACGCAGTCGATTTTCAAATCGATTTCAAAAATTAACTCCATTTTAAAAATAAATTCTTTTATATACCCAAATTTATTCCAAAATCCATTAATTCCATATTCACTTCTTTATTTATGATTTAAAATCTTATTTTAAACTAAAAATATCAATTTCGTAGTTTATTTCATAATTCTCCTTTTATTTCTTCCCAATAATTTAAATCTTGAATTTAAAATAATTTCTTTAATTCTTAACACTATAACTTAAGTCCTTAAATTCATTTATTCCCATTTATTCAAAAATCTCTTTTCCCATACTCAGAATTTATTCGATAGAATTTTAAATCAAACTTTTATTCCTTTTCCAAATTCATTCTTTTGATTTATTTTACTTAAAATTTCTCTCTTTATATCTCTTTTCAAAATCAAATCTTTTATGTTTTTGATATCTTCAAATACCCGAAATATGTTCAGCAAAATCCATATAATATCTATCACAGATAATTAATCAATCATATCACAGAGTATGAAAAAAAATTCAATATTTTGAGGAATCCAGTTGGATCCCTCCAACCTGTTTCTCTGCATCCACATATGTTAGTCAACAAATAAAATACCAAATCCCACTTCGAGGGGAACATCGCGGTATAAAGGGTCATTCGCTATTGTGCGGGACGCACTGGGTCTCATCCGCTATATAATGCAGGAATATCAATCACCCTAATATATATGTACTGCTATATATAATATCACATCCAGACAGATAACAAATCATTATTTCAAGAAATCAATCTAATAATTTAAATTTAAACTATTTAAATTAATGGTAATCCAAATGAGTGAGATTAACTCACCTTTAACCTTTGTTTTGTAATATAATCCAAACAAGCTCGTTTTTCTTCACGATTTCAGACCTTGTATAAACATTGTATGGTTTATTAATATTTGAAATAATCTATAAATAATTTACCATTTATTAATTTAATATAATCCAATAATTTAATTCTAAACCAATATTCTTTTTATAAAATATTTTTATCGACTAAAATAATTAAATAAGTTTATTAAACAAATTAACCACCTTAATCCATTTTTAAAATAAACTAGTAAGTTTAATATGTATTTATGTATATTTGTGTTATTTTTTTCATTTTTGAAATCACATATATATTTATAAAAATGAGCTACATATTTTAATAATCTAACCTTTTCATAAATTCATCTTCCAAGGTCCTATATATACATATATGCTATTTGTCTATACATGCATATTTGTTTATTAACAAAAACAGTAGCCCGTTTTACTGTGAAAACTTTTCTTTTTAACATATAGCATTTCTTTTCTGCAAATATCCATACATATACTATTAAATTTAAATTGAAATGAGTAAATCTGTATATAACAAAACAACAACTATCTTCCTCTGTAAAATATGTATGTTACACACACACACACACATATATATATGTTATTGAAATTTTAAACAAAATTGCTTTGCATCTTACTGCAAATTTAAAAATCTTACCTATATACATATTTACTAGATCAAAGTTTAAATAAAAATAAATCGAATACCTCACTGACCAAAACCTTTCCGATCGCGACTCGGATACATGCTAACACCAGCCACATCGTCCTCCTAAACCGACTCGCCGTCCATCGCTATTCACTCCATCAAACCCTAGCCTTGTCGAGCATCTGCCTCATCCCAAACACGCTGCCTTCTCTGACCTCAGCCACACAATGACGAACTCGGTCTCGATCTAAATCGAACACAGAACCCTCCAGGCGAGCACCAGGACAAAATCCATGCTCAACACGAAATTGAAATGAGCCTCGCGACTAAATTTCCCCCATCCAGTCGACCAAGTACTGAGCGATTCGATTCGAATAGGAAGAGAGTGGCCATTCTCGCACTCGCGAACTGATGAATGAAAGCGAATCTCATTTTAATTTGTATTGGAAATTCGAATTCAGATAAGAAATGAGGAAGAGGTGACGCCATTATTATACCTTTTCTTTGTTTTGAAATTTGCTCACGATTTGCTTGTTTTTAAAAGAAGAGGGAGGGGACAAGAAATGTTCATGCCTTGAAAAGGCAGGAGACAAGCTAGGCAGTTAGGTGTTTGGGAGAATAAATGAAGGGAAGAAGACGTGAAGGGAAAAAGGGTTGATGTGGACGTGTACGAAAAGCTCTGATGTAAAAGAATTTGACCGGTCAACCATAAATTGTCTCAAAGTCGTAACTTAAAATTTTGACATCCTATCGAGGTGTGACACTAGACATTTATAATGTTATACCCCTATTCCGACACAATGGAAAAGGTTTCGAGTCCTAATCCTATCGTACGAAGAAAATAGCTTTTTGGACCCAGTTATTTATATTGAATTTCCAATATAGATTTCAGCGCGTATACCTACCGTACGATCACACGACAACTCCAAACGCTGCAAAAAGTGAAATCCGGTAATAATACAATATTATGGATCCAATAGAATTGGTTTCGTCGAAATCAGAGACCGTGCCTCGGAAGGCTATTTTTGAATGTCAATTTAAACAATATATTTTTCTCAAAACTGAACAAAACACTTTTAAATTCAATTTTAAAAGTTCTATCATCTTTAGTATTATTAATATAAATTTTGTAAGCCTTTGAAATATTTTTAACAAGCTTAAAACTGAAGATTCAATATTTTACCGGACTTCTAATTACTAAATTCAATAATTTAATTATCAAATCAATAGTGATATTTGAAATTTAAGTTAAAACTAACCTTTCAAATATTTAAAATAAATTAAATATTCCAATTTAAAATATCTGAAATTTCGGGTCGTCACATTCCTCCCCCTTAAAAGAATTTCGTCCCCGAAATTGCCATTTAAAAAGAATGGCCCAATACTCGTTTACTATTTTCCTAAAGCCAAATGGTTTCAACATTTCACCCAAAAAATCATTTTAATTAAAGACACACTAATACCCTTACTAACTTTTCAAACTCATCCATAGTTCCCAATCAATACTATTTTCTCAACCATTCATATTTTAATTTAAAACCCAATTTTAAATTATCAAAATTTTCTAACTCCCAAAATTTTTGAATTTTTTTGCCAGCGTCTCCTTTGCGCGGCTAGCTTGGAATAATTACAAAATGCCTCTACGGGCCCCCAAATTTCAAAGAAAACAAAACGCCAAATGGCTAGATCAGAAAATCATCAAATTTCATACATCAATTTAAATATATATCTTTTTGTCGGCAATTCAAATTTTATCTTCCGAAATCAAAAACACCAATTTTCCTTTGCTTTTAAAATATATCCATATCCAATCACAGATACCAAAACCATTTATTCATTTCTTTTCAAAATTTTCAGCATTTTCTTTACTTAAGCCCGTACGATGTACATGTATCATTCGTACGCAATACCAACTCTGATCGCTCACTTGATCACACACTTTCACTTCCGAACTAGTATCGTTCACCCGACTATCTAGTGCGGACTCAAATGTGGTTTCTTGATCAGAAACTGTCATTCTCCTTTCATAGCCATACTCTATGATAGAGAATATCCAGATTTAATCAAAAATCCATATCCATGGTTCACCGTTGAAAATTGAGTGGAAATTCCCAACTCGGATCGATATAACTACCTCGAAATCCTATTCTCAAATCTGGATCAAATCGTTATGTGAATAAAATAATATACGTACATCCTACGTATTTATCTCAATTTATTTATAGCTATATCAATTTTCTTTTTATTCACATTTATTTGATTTCTATTCACTTATTTACAATTATCACTTTTATTAAATCTTCATTCAAATGTTAACTTAGAATATATTTCTAATACCAAATTTTACTTAAGAATTCACTATTTTCTTCTTAAGTTCAATATATACATTTTATGCAACCACTTATATTTATTCTCACTTCATCACTTAAGCCTTTATATATATTTTCATTTAACTTAAATTTTAATTCTATTTGAATCCAATCTATTTTTAAATTCTGAATACTGAATTTTTATCGACTATCTTTCATTCATATCTAATCCATATCATTATTTTAAATTTGTTTCATTTACTAATTTACTTCAAATTCTAGTGAATTCTAATTCCCAGAACTTTTGTTCTTTTAGTCCAACCCGAACTAATTTTCTTTTCGATTTCACTTGAATTCAATTTTTCTCCTTTTCACCTATTTATTCCCAATCAAATTCAATAACTTTATTTTTTAACATGATTCAAATCAAAGCTCATTCCATTATTCACCTCCAGTTCATTTGCTTACCCATTCAAATTAATTAGTTTACTTACTAATCTTATTTCCAATCCTTTGTTTTATTTCGTCCACTTGACTAATTTTTTTCCATTTCACCTTATTCAATACAATTCAAAATGAATTCCAATATTCAGTTTAAGTTCCATTTACTTGCAATTTAAATTAATTTGTTCATTCACAAATTCATTTCCAACTTAATAAATTTTTATTTAACTGACCATTTCACTTAGTCTACTTTGACTTTTCCTCAAATTCACTTTTGTTTAACTAGATTCACTTACATTCCGATCTAATTCAAAATTTTAAACTTCTATAAGTTTCCTAACTTATTTACATATCATTCACTAATCTCTTTAACTTACTACATTTAATTGGTTTACCTACCACTTTACTTTATTGTCACAATTATTTTAACATAACTCCTTATTCAAGTTGAATATTATTCCAACAAGTTCCAAATTTTATAAGTTCCAAACTTATTTATACTTCATAAACACTTTTAATTAACTTCTAGAATTTAAACATTTGCTTAAACATTCAAAAATCACCTTTGAAATCAACTATATCCAAAATCCTTTAGTATATCCAATTATTTCTTTGAATTTCAAAATCCAAAACATTTTTGCAAACAAATCCAATTTAAAACATTTGGGTAGCAATTCCTCTCTTGGAAACTCAAAAATGAACACCGATGATGTCGTGATCATCATCGGAATTATTTTCCAATGACCAAACTGATTCCATTGCTTTAACTCTTTTCAAAAAGATTTCAAATATTTATTTTTTATTTCCAAATCTTCTTGGATTTCATCTCTAATTCAAAAATATTTTCGAATAATATCACTATTATTCCTCCATGCCTTTGAAAATCAATTTCAAACTCAAAAGAAATCAAATTTTCCAAAATTTTGAATTCCAGTTCCTTTCAATCTATATTCAAATATTAATCTGGAATTTTATCTTATTTTAATTATAAATCACATTTATAATTCATATTTGCAAGTCCCATTCTATTATATAATTATTGCTCTTAACCATTTGTTATAACTTCATTCTTATTCAATTTTCATAGCACAATGATAATAATTTAATATTATCATTTCCTAACAACCAAGCAACCATATACACTTATAACGATTTCGAAAAATTATTCCTTTTACGTATAAAAATAATTTAGGCAAAATTATTTCATTCATCCTACTTAAAACAATACCGTGTCGACTTGTTCTGCACAATCGTTTAGAGATCCCTATCAACAACGTTAATTCCTCGTATTGACCAGAATCCATAAGCCACTCAACAAACCAATCAACACAATACAAAACAATTTTATATTCACTAACAAATATGCGCTCATATCTATTAATATACTTAATCTCATTCTAGAGTACTATCGACTCTATCTTAAATGAGTAATCCCCACCAAAGCCAAGGTTCACGCTTAACCTTCTGCTCTGATACCAACTGTAAAAGCCCGCAAATCCTTACTCCTTAGAGTCGACAATATTCTCCATCAATCAACTCAAAGTGGACGGGAATGCAAACCATTATGGCTAAAGAAAAAGGAGGAGGTAGAAGAAGAGAAATCGAAGCAACACCAGAATCTCACAATCGTAGTGGAATAATATATAATAGATAATAACTGATCTTTAAACAAAAAGAACTATATCTGTTTATACATGACATCATCAGGATACAATACAAAATCAATAGTAAAATACTGGACATTTATATTAACTTGTCCCCACAAAAGCTGACTATACAGCTTATACTTCACAGCGGAATTTACATCAAATACACGTGATACGTCTTGCCATCCAACTCGTCTCCTGAGCTACACAACATCCTATCCTGTATTTTATAATACTCGGTCTGACCTGAGCATTATAGTAAAATAACATTCGAGTCAGTCTGAAAAACTAGAGTGAGAAAACACACTCAATTGGATTATTCAAGTTTTCAAAATCCTTTGAAATCAAAGGTATCTCGTAAGTCACCTTTAAATTTAAAACTGAACAAAACACTTTTAAATTCAATTTTAAAAGTTCTATCATCTTCATTATTATTAATATAAATTTTATAAGCCTTTGAAAATTTTTAACAAGCTTAAAACTGAAGATTCAATATTTTACCCGACTTCCAATGATTAAATTCAATAACTTAATTATCAAATAAATAGTGATATTTGAAATTCAAGTTAAAACTAACCTTTCAAATATTTAAAATATCATTTTCAAATATCTGAAATTCCAGGTCGTCACATTAACCATGTACACTACTTATTTGTTGCCTTACACAATATTTGCTAGAGTATATTTAGATATATTCATAGTTTATGGTATGTATAAATTGCTCGTTAATGACATTTAATAAATCGATTAATTTAATTAAAAAGAGAGAAACGAAAGACGTATCTCTATAAATAAAAAAAACTTCCTTTAAGTAAATTGCATGGGCTTTAGAGGAAGAAACGAAAGATTTCCTTCTCTAAATTAACTTTAACAAGTAACTATTACACACATGGGTGTATTTGTATGCTCATAAAATTAAATTTGAATCAAATTCAAGCTTTATTTTAAACAACCTAAATAAAAAAATTTATTTAAAAACTCCATTAGGTTGGATCTAATACACCTTTAGACATCATAGACCCAAAAGATCCAAAAATAGGATTTTTCTTAAATCTCCCATTTCACCCGATTCTGACGGTCCCAAATTGTAGGAATGATGTAGTTGAGGAAGAATACCATATTTCTCAGGTGCAGCTATTCTTCTAGCATGCAAATCAATAGGTCTATCCAACCCATAGGGTCAAAAACATATGTTCTTACCCAATCTTAAGTCTTTTCTCCCACTCCTATGAGTTCCATATATTCAAGTGGTAAGGTGCTATTGTGCCTCCAAGAATTTTTATCAAATATTAATCAAAATTTATTCATAAAAGTAAGTCATACCTTTGTATTGCAATCATCATATTATATAAGGGTACTTAGTCTTTGGAGTATCATAATTCATGTTTAGGTGAAATTTAACTCTATTTCTAGGGCTTTATGGAAAAATAACACTCCACTTTCTCTTAAGGAGTTGTAATCTCTTAGGCCAAACAAATGGACACTTCACTATCTTTGGTGAAGTTATACCTTGTCTCCGAGGTTATGCAATATTATACTCCTGGTCTCTGACAGAGTTGAACCCTATCTCCAGAGCTATGAAGCTATCTCTTGTAGATTTTGGTCAGTGTTTGGTAGAGTTTAATAAGCTACAATGTGATATCTCTTATGGAGTTAAAAGAATTTATACACTTATATCTCTGGCAAAGTTGAAAGAGTTTATGCTCCATTGTCTCTGGCAGTGTTGAAAGAGTTTATATTCCATTATCTTTGGAAAAACTGAAATAGTTTATATTTTGCCGTCCATGGCATAGTTGAAATAATTCATACTCCGTTGTCTCTGGTCGAGTTGAAAGATTTTATACTCTACTATCTCAAGTAGAGTTGAAGAACAACTGATAGGTCATTTCGAGCATTTGGCGATGAAAGAGGTTCAAGGCTTCTAGGTCATAAAGTATTCAATAAGTCAAGCCATTCGTTCATAAGCAAAATGGACATTCATCTTTAAGATCGAGAAGCATTCGATGAACCAATTCAGTCACTCGTCAAATGAAAGGACTTATAGCTATTTCGCACTTCATAATTCTCATGCACATCTATATCTGGATGCCTATTAGGAGAAGAACATGCTCTAACATCTATAGGGGATCCAACACCATGCCCTTAAACATGGTTTACACTCTTCTTGCCAAAAACTCAGTTCCATCGAGGGCCTATGAAATAAACTTCGTGGAACCCTCTTGGAGTTATCTGCAAAAGGAAAAAGCAGGCGCTATAATTCATACATTAATTCTATAACGTTGTATTACTATGCATAACACAGTACTATCAGTTCATATTATAGAGTACAGTTCAATAGTTTATAAATAAATCATAATATATCTATTTTTCGAACTAAGGCTTAGTTCAAACAATTTTCAGCAAGTACAGAAATCAAATCAAATCTAAAGGTTTGGATCGAAATAGCCCTTGAGTTTCTGCCCAGAATGTGCTTGAGAGATTTGTCTCTGGATCTCATGTACGTGTAGGTACACCCCCGAACTTTATTTTAACAAGAAATAAACAAAGAAAAGTCTAAAATTCATCTTGTAGTGCCTTCAAGGGATGACCATGCGCCAGTGTGCCATTTGGGCTGCCATAAGTAATCAAGGGTTAGTTTGTTGGGTGTTGAGATTGAAGCCAAGGTGAAGCTCGACCATTAACTGATAGGCTCTTAACATATTTTAACAACTTTTTCTCATTGAAGTGCTTCTAAAAAATATCTCTAAGACATCGACATTAGTTGCTCTCATGACTATAGATCTCATGGAAGATGCAGTATTTTCCAATTCTCATCTCTATTATAGTTGACTCTTTGGTCGTTGGTTCCGGATAATCCACGGTTTCCTCAGTTGTGAGATAGGTTCTTTTTGGATTTTCCTCAAGTCATGAAACAAAAAACTTGCTATGTCTTCTTTTGACCCATTTCCTTTCTCCAACCTTGTCATTCATCTTTCACTTTCCCTTAGGCTTTTCCACCCAACTTGGTTGACATTGATCGATCCTAGCTCGATATCTGAATCTTCCAAAGCATGTATTTATCGGCTTAATAGTAGAAGTCTTTTAGGTTGGCGGTGGGTTCTTCTTAAGTTCACTATAAAATTCCACCTTCCTATTCATTTCTGAAACAACAGCTACATAGATAATTAGTTCTTCTAATTAACGTACAGGGCTACCATTGAACTATGTAAGATAACTTTAGAGGGTTTCTCTATCCTTTTGCTTGATATTTTGGATCAAGTGCCTTGTCATCGGGGTAAAAAAGTAGAATTTAAAAATATCAATCTTTATTTGCACGAGATCATATTTTGTACTTATATGAATAATAACTTTATACTAAATCATATTTAGCATTGGTTATAAAAAAGTTTGGGTATAATTTTAATCTAGTTAATTTGAATATTGAACTTTATGTTCGATTATGATTTAATAGTAATAATTTGTTACTAATTTTACTTTAATTTATTTTATAGTTTGATTATAATAATATGTTAGCACCAGAATTGGTCACTAACACCCTTAAGAGAGGTTAACTAGAGAGATTAATGAAGAAAGTAAATGTAATCAGTGGATAGAATGCTAAATTTAATGCAGAAAATAAGAACACCAGATTTATGTGGTTCGGCGTAATTGCCTACGTCCACTTTAAGGTTAATCTTTATTGCTTCACTTATCAACTGGATACAGATACAATCCTTACGCCAACTATTTGGTTACAATTGTTAAGCAAAAAGATAAGTCTTGAATTAGTCTTGAATACGGCAGAGTTTCCCCGGTGTTCTCGAAAAAAAGATCCCTTTCACTGTGCCCCTTCCTCTCTATTTATAGATGAAGATGGGTTGGACTTCTTTGGTGGACCTAGCAGTAAGGTGCCTCGGCCCAAAACAAGTAGCTCCTATGTGCCGATCCATAAATGCCGAACGGTATATGCCGAACGTGCCTAGATGCCGAACGAGCTTGAATGCCGGTCGGCCCAGTTGTACCAGATAAGAATGTCGCGCCGAACGTCCATAGATGCCGAACGACCCTTAAAGCCGATCGACCTGATTGTGCCGAAGGAGATTGTTATGCCGAACGGCCCTGGATGCCAAATGAGCTTGTATGCCGAACAAGGCATGAATGCCGAACGATCCATGAATGTCGAACGAGATGAATGCCGAACGATCCATGAATGCTGAACGAGGCCAAAACGCCGAACGCTCTTGAATGCGGAACGCTCTTGAATGCCAAACAATATGCAAATGCTGAGTGCCTAGTTGCCTGGTCAAACCTCCAGGTAACACTTGCCCCCCAAAGTGCATTACATGGTCGAACATGTTGCGCTTTGAATCACGAGTCCCTTATGCTTCGCTTCGAGCCTTGGCTTATCCCTCTCGATAGTATTTTCTCTTGAATACCAGGTGAGGCATTGCATGCCGAATGACATAAAAATGCCGACTAGCATAGCTGAAGCCGAGCGCTCTGGATGCTGAACGGTATAGCCGAGGCCGAAGGAGTGACGCGCTTTGACTGGTTCTACCGGTCATTGTCCCTTAGACTTCCTCTGTTCCCCTATAAAATTTGGCACTCCACTCCTTTTTCTCTTTTCATCTTTTTACCTCCTCAATCCTTCAAGAACTTGTAACTTACCTCCCTCAAATTTCGTTCACCTCTTCGAACTTCCCTTCCTACCCTGAATCCATCGAGCTCTTCCTATGGTTCCTTCCTAAATTAAGTCTGAACAACTTTCAATCTCAAGCCCATAGACCCCCAAGTTCCCACCATTCTCCTTGGTAAGAATCTTTAGCACACTTTTTCAAATTATGAAGTATAGCACAAAGCTCGAATTCGTGAATCCTCCATAGACTATAGAAGGTAGGAGGCGCGTGGATGAAGGAGACGAATTGAGATTCAGACATGCTCTAAGGCTGGAACTTAGTATAATTTTAGGCGATTTCAAGGTGGGTGGAATGGAGAAGAGAAAAGTGGATGGCAGAGGCGCTCGAGGTGGGAGTTGGTGGAAGATGCATTGTTTCGGCTTGGCATGATCTCTTAAAGCCGGGTGATTAAAAGGGAGCACGGGAATAGAATTGAGGTTAAGGCCTAGTGTGCCTAGTGGTGTGGCTCAGCACGGCCACGGTTTGGCATGCTCTCTCCATGCCGAACGAGGTTGGAGTGAAAAAAAACCCAGAGAGGAAGCAGGAATTGGGTAGGATGCCAATCGACACGGCTCGGCACAAGCAGGTACGGCATGATTTGCCACGTGCCAAACGGCGAAGAAGAAGGGTTGGAAGAGTGATATTAAGCCGAACGACATTTACATTTAGGCCGAACGGCATGGAGGCCGAACGGAATTTATGCCAAGCGGCATTTAGGCCAAGCGGGTTTTATGACGAGCGGCATTTAGGCCGAACGGTATTTATGCCGAGCGGCATTTAGCCCGAGCAGGTTTTAGGCTATGTGTTTCAAGTGTCGCTTGGCCTTGACCTTCGATGGATGGATATCAACAGTCGAAATCATTCCAACTCGAACATAACCCTCGTCGAATCCACTTACTTCCCATGCCTAATCATATGACAAACACAAGGACAAGGACTTAAGCATACCAGCATATCAAACTAATCTGGACTGATAACTCCCCAGTTTCAACAATCACAAGCCTGAATTTAAATCGATAAAAACAGATAATAGTCTTTAACATATAATGCCAATGTCCGAGTCCAGAATATAAATCGTCCTACAATAAGCTCTCGTAGACGGTCAGCGATGACGGTCTTCAAAGATGACATTTCAAACCTTAAACTTGTTTCATTAATCCAATGTCTTTTCACTGCTTGTCACTTATATTTGAATGATTGCACTAGTTCACACACCACACAGGGGGAATATTTGTGTTGTTAAGTCTAACTTCGATTATTTTTCAAGTATAGTTCAAACAGGTGCACTGTTAGATTTAATCCTCATTAGAGATGTCCAAAAAATCCAACTCAGCTACGATATCAGATGGACCTGGGCCATCCTCTCAACAAAAAGCTGCAGATACTTCTCATCCATCAACTACCCCTGCTCAAAACTTACCAAACCCAATGACTACATCCATCGACTTGTCCCCTGACGCTTTGGAGGCAGCGATTTTTCTAGACAACCGAATCGATTCTCAAGCTTCAAAGATTAACGAAACTATGCTCCGTTGGATTTGTTCTATCCATGGAATCCCCTTTGACGACGTACTAGTTCCATCGGGGCATGATCGTCCACACTTTCCCCCAGTCGGATACACGGCTTGCAACAAATTCATGTGCTGGGTTGGCTGCATGCCACCGTTCAACTCATTTCTTCGAGATGTGTTGCAGTATGTCGATATCACTCCATCGTAACTGCATCCAAACAGCCACGCATTAATCTACGGCACTTGCATCCTTTTCATGAGTGTCCTCTCTAGGCTTCTGACTCCAGACGATGTCCGATATATATCTTGCATCAAGAAATGAAGGGATACCCCATCTTTCATGTTTCTCGAGCCGCATAGCAAATGCCAAATCTTAACTGGGGCATGGAGTAAATTTGCTCAGTATAAGCAAGAGTGGTTCTACGTGTGTTGCCCCCTTGGCTTCGCCAGAAAATGGGTAGAAGGAAGTAAGTCTTTTTCCTGGATTGATACTCATGTTTGATCGAAGCTCTCCCTTTTCTGACTCTCTTCCATCTTTTCAGGTATTAATCCGCGTCCCGAGGGCCTCGGATATTCTAAAGCCGTTTAAGCCATTCGAGCCATTCCCCCTGAAGACTGGGACATCAAAATTCTCATTACAAATGAGTCGCTTACAAAGTTTGGGCTGTTGGCAGAAGGTTATCAGATAAGCCTCCCTCAGGATGTTACTATACCCAGGCCTGCTTCTGGCAATGGGAAAAAGCAAGCAGAATCTTCAGTACGTAACACCCCTGACGCACTAGAAGAGGAGGAAATTAAGGAAACCGAAATGCCTGAGGTGCAAGATGAGAACGTTGGTCGCCTTCGGGATCTGATAGTCGAAGTTCACGACATCGAGACGTCACCTTCCCCTTCGAAGGGGAAGAAGAAACTAACATATAGGCTGAAGAGGAAAACAGTCGGTGGAACTCCTAAAGTTACTCTTGTTCCAGTGGAGAAAGAAACTTCTTCACAACATTTAGAAAGTTCACTAAAAGGCCTATCGAACCTGTTCATACCTGATGATCTACTCAAGTACGACTTCGATGATCCAGAGGCCCTTAAGCTTCATTCGCCTGCGAGAGGCGATGCAAGCGTTCAAGTCCAAAGCCAGGGAGAAAAAACTCCTATTAGTAAAGAAACTGGTCCGTCGGGGGGAAACACTAGGACACACACAAATACATGCACTCTACCTTGCACTTAAATTTCCGTTGTCACCCTATTCATTTCTAATCACCGTTATTTAAACTTTGTGTAGTTGACATGGGGCGTACGCATGGACTTGACCGTCTTCGCAGGTCATCGATTTTCTACCAAACTGGTCGGGAATCGGGCTCCGGCAGGCGCCGGGATAGGGATGAATCTAGCGACCGAGACTACCACCGCCGGGAGTCATCATACCCAAAGAAAAACTTAAAATCAGCCCTCAAATCCTCACGATTCTCCCTCTCAATCTGAGCAGAGCAGAGAGAAACTGGACATAAGGGGTCTCAGCCTGAGGCACATCGGGATCAACACTATGGTTCATCAAGTACCAGGCAATCTCGAGATCCCCACAAATCGCCGGTGGTCTCCAAGCAGACTCCTCTTACTCCCATGACCGATCCAATGGTTGATGAGCAGTTCTCTGAACTTAAAGCCTCATTTTTGACGATATGCTTTGATGGCTTGAAGTTTCTTCCAACAATCCACCATAATCCGGGGTATGTGAAGCAAAGTGCTATCGCTTGTACCAATGATGTCTATGTACAGCATGATGCGTTCGTGCACTTGGCTGAGAAAGTTTCAGAAGTTTCCATAGAGCGTGAGCATGAGATAGATCACCTGAAGTTTGAGGCCATTCACAATAAAGATATCATTAAAGCTCAGGACGAAGAATTTTCCTCTTATAAGTCTCAGCTTGAAGCCTCCCAGTAGAGCGCCAATGATACTTCCGAGGCCGTTACTCGTCTGGAGTCAACCCATAAAAAAAAAATCGACGAGGCAGTACAACGCTGTGGGGCCCTGACTCTGGAAAAAGACTCAGTACAGAAGGAGAGGGACGCCTTTGCCCTCTAGGTTAAAGAGCTGGAGGAGCAAATCCACAAGGAAAAGGAGGAGAAGAATGCTGCCTAAGAAGAGTCGCAACGATATTGCGACGAGATCGTTGCCATACGACTTCTAAAGGCAGAGCTTGAGGATGAACTTTCCAAGGTTGAGGCGCTAAAGAATGAAGCCCATGAAGAGGGTAAGAAGATAGCGTCTGCGGAGGTCGATTCCCGTCTTGAGGCGGCTAAAGAAGAAGGTAGGGAAGAGGTCAAAAGTTTGTTCGACCCACTAATTGCAGAATTCAATGCCCGCGTTCTCATGCACCGAGACTTAACTTTTCTGGGCGAGGGCTATCTCGAATCTTTAGCTGAGGCGTGGGAGACTTCAATAGAAATCAGGAAGGCCGAACATGGTATCAAAGAGATTGATGAAGGAGCTTTGATAAAAGAATTTCTTAAGGGAAACGAGCCTTCGGACCTGTCAGAGGAAAAATCTCTTTACTGCAAAGGTTCCCCCTTAACGAAAGGGAAAGAGGTTATTGTCGGTCCATTCGGGATCGTTTCTCAAGCTCATGCGCCTACTCAGCCGGTCGATCGACCGATACTTGATCCCTTTGAGTAGCACATCGGTTATGACCCAGAGGACCCCGGCCTTGGCATTCATATTTTGTCTCCTATTCCAGAAGGCGAGACCCCTCTGACGGTTGCGAGCCAGCCGGAACCTGGTAGATAACCCTTCACTTTAACATTCTTAGAGTCGTCGTTTTTCACTAGGAGCTATCATATTCTAATGCTTGTTTTTCATGATTTTGTGCAGGCCGTTCTAATCTCGACCCCACTTCGAGGAGCGATGTCGCCAAGGAGGTGAAGGAAAAAAAAGTGAGGCCACTCACGCATGAGAGGCTCCCAGTCCATATGCTCGGGTGATCGGAGCGCTTGATGAGGATAAATCCGAGACTTCCTCTCCCATCGATGGGAGTTATGAAATTGAAATTACAGGCGCCTCTGAACACACATCTAAACTGAGCATGAAGGAGCAGCTTGAGAAGCAGAAGAAAAAGACGGTTGTTAACATTTAAAATCAAACGCTAACACCCCGGTGTATATAGAGATTGAGTGAAAGCACCACCCGTGAACACGGGAACTACAAACAAGTAGAAAAGTTACAGAGAAAGCAGAAAAGACAACAGTTTTTATAGTGGTTCGGCTTCAGGTAAGCCTACGTCCACTTTAATCCTCTTTATTACTGAATCGTTTACAACTTTACAACAATCTTCAATTACAATACTGATGAGACAAACAACTAGAACTTCGATGTGGAAGAATTCTTTGAATCCATGTTGATTGCGTTAAATTCCCTCTTGAAGTTTGTTGAAATGCCTTTCGTATTTGAAGTGTCGGGTGAGTCGAGAATTCAGCAGAGTATCGTCGTTCCCGAAATGAGCCAAAAGATCCGCTCTATGCTTGAGGTAGGTTGGTATTTATAGGGAAATTTCCCCCTTGGGTCGTAAGTCGTGACCGACCTATGGTAGGTCGTGGCCGACTTATCTGGCCAAACCCCATGGTTTCACAAAGGTTCACTTGTACAAGTCCCAAGTCCCCCACGAGTCAACACAACCTTGTATAAGTAATACGGCATCAGACTTATATTCAGTAGCTTTAGGTCGTGGACGACTCAAGCTAGGTCGCAAGTCGTGTACGAGTTAACTGGTAAGTCGCAAGTCATGGCTTAACTGGTAAGTCCTGAATCATGTACGAGTTAAGAGGTCACTGTGCCAAGTAGTTGCATCGGACTTGTCTTCCTTTGCCTAGGTCGTGTACGACCTATCATAGGCCGTAGGTCGGTTGCGACTCAAGTATAGTTCATGATCTTGTCCCTGTCCTGAGCAGTTAGGGCGGCAAACTCCCTGGATAGTTAGATCGGCTTCTATCTTAGGCCAGCACCCACGTTAGGTCGGTAGCTTTCTTAGGTCGGTAGCTTTCTTAGGTCGGTATCCTGTAAGTCTTGGGTAGGCATTCTTGTTAAGTCTTAGGTCGGTAACCTTGTTAAAGCACTGGGTCGGCATCCCTCTCAAGTAACTTAGGTCGGAATCCCTCTTAGAGCTTAGGCAGTTAGATCGGCAACCTTTTGGGTCGGCAACTTTTAAGTCTCGAGTCGGTAACTGTTTTGGATTTCTGAGTCATGGCCGAGGTGGAGTTAACACTTGCCCCTCGAAGTATACGCCTAATGGTTAGGTCGTGTGCTTCGATATCCTTTAACCCGTCCACTCTCTAAGTCGGTGGGTCGTGTACGACTTAAAAGTTAGGTCACGCACCGCTTCAGTTCTCACCGCTGCAAGGTATAAGTGACACATCTTCTCCTTCCTCTTCATTCAATTCTGCCATTAACATTTCCCTGAGCTCTCAAAGGCGATTTTGTTCCATCAATCACCGATAATCATTACGTAAGTAAACCTGCTTCCTTCTCGATCCCCTACTGTCATTGATTCATGAATCCCATTCAAACTTCACCCACCTCCTCGTGCAGTGCTTCATCACGAATCTTATCATACCGATAGTTGATGATCCTGAGGTGGCTCAATTCGGATTCAAACGGTTGATAAAACGATGCCGATGGGCTACTGCTTCGGGCTAATCAATCTTGATTTACGTTTGGATTGTGGGGTGTTGAATTCGTGGGGGTTTTAAACTGGTTTAATGGATGATCCGATAGCATGAAATAGCATAAATGAAATGAGGGTTTTTTGGTTGAGGGAGTGGCTATCGGGTTAACGGGTTGGGTGGAGTGAGATACTGGTCGAGGGGATGACTTGAAATTCTCACGGCTTAGTTAGTTTCTGGATCTACCGACTTAGGAATTTCTTGCAACCTCGGCTGCACACGACTTAGCTTTTAGGTCGTATTGATTTTCTGACGACTTAGGACTTAGGCTGTACGAGCGACTCAACCCTTTGGATTCTTGACTCGACCTATCTTTTGGCCGACCTAATTTGATACGATCTAATCCTTAGATTGTGGCCGAACTAGCACTTGGGGAAATTTGCCAACCTAACCCTTAGACCGTGGCCGAGCTAACACCTGGAGAATCCTGCACCACTTTTTTGGACTGGAGTCTTTCTCCTTACTACTCCTTACGACTTAAAGAACCGCCGATCTAAAGAATCAGAAACTTAATCTTAACTCGTGAAAGATTCCCTGGGTCGCTGCCGAGTTTACACTTGGATACTCAACTTGAATTCTCTCTTAAAAGAATAATTCCAATTTGAACACTTAACTTAATCTGCTGGACTGAATTGCTTGAATCCTTGATTGTTTTAACTTTGTTGCCTTATTTCACAGACCACATTAACTTATAGGCTAACAACCTGCTGAAAACAACAATCACAGAAAACCAAAGCGAATATACTACCATTGACTGCCCACATCATATGACAGATTAGTCGACATAGAGTAATCAACTTAAACACACTGTATGAAATGCTGTGAACCAATCAACTAAAGTGAAATATCAATGCAAAGCATCACTGTCTTGAACTGATTTGTTTGCATCCACATTTCACTTTCATATTTAAAACAACAAACGCTGGACTTTATAACTGACAAATGCTTGCTAGTTTTTATTCCAGTTATATTCGCTTATTGCTTTGTTGATTTTACACAACACTTCACACATTTTAGGAAACGTGCACCTTCATGTTTGAATATCCAGTTGTTTATGTAGAATGACTTCCCACCAAGAAGAAGAAGTGGTAACTCAAGCGGGAGAGATCTTTCAGACAGCTGTTCCCATAGAGAATCCTCCAGAGAGAACTTCGACTATCCTAACTCCGAGAGCGTTTATTCAGCTACGTACTCAATTTGGTTTTGCTGAAAATGATGCCCTACTTCCCCGGCCAAATGATACTGCCGCCAGTCCTTCGCCTGGTTTTGTCACAGTCAACCGTCAATTGTGCCTAAGTGGGGCGATTCCCCCCTTTAACGACTTCCTTCGAACCCTTCTCCTCCGGTTGACAATCTCTCCGTTCCAACTTCATCCTAATGGCTACGCCATCTTGATGGGGTTGTGTGTTTTGTTTAGGAGAACTTTTAATCGCTTGCCAAGTTTTGAAGAAATTCGCTACTTATGCTCGTTTGCAAAGAGTAAAGACCATCCTTCCCTTATTATTGTGAGAAGTGCTAGAAACCGCAAGCTTATTTCTGATCTTACCGAAAGTGTTCATGGATTTTTGAACCAGTTTTTCTTTGCTCGCTGCCCCCTAGGGTTTTATGCCATCTGGAGAGTAGGAAGTAAGATTACCTGTATCTATTTTCTCCATTTTCAAACTTTTTCGAGATCCGAACTACCAATTGCTAATTTCATTCTTTGCTCTTTTCAGCACTTCCTCTCCCCTCTAGAGATCCAAGCCATAAGCAAATTTTTGAAAGATTGAGCGCCGTGGCCGCAGAAGAGAGAAGTATAAATTTTTTGTTGAGGGATGAATTTTTGCATCAGTATGGACTTTTGCACGCTTCTCGCTCTACACACCCCCATGAGGTTCCAGACTCCCCGCCTAAAGCATCAGATGCCCCAGTTTCCACTGATGAACCCATACCAAAAGAACCTGCCTCCGAAGCTTCTCTGGTGAAGTGCTCTACTACTGTCGATGTTGCGGGGTCGTCTGGAAAATTCGCACTTGCCCCAGTCATTAAGGAAGAAGAGCCTCAGGGATCTCCCCGACATTCACAGAAGTCTGGTGAAGAAGTCGGGAAAAAAAGCCCTGTCAAGCATAGCGGGGACGACAATTTCGAAGGGTTGAGCGACCTCTTTGTCACCTCACAGGAGCTCTTTAAAGATGACCCTGTCACTACTAGGGTTTCTTCTTCAGTGGCGGAAGCGACTTCTTCTTTGCAACAAGCTCCGTCAACTCAAGAGTTGACGTTAACTACTACCCCCACGATTACTCCTCAATCGAAGAGTGGTTCGTAGTTTGATGCGCGTATTTTGCACATCACACACACTTAGAATCTTTCGGCACTTTCATGCACCTAATTCTTTGTACTTTGAAGATTTTACAGTTATGCTTATTTTCTCTGAAGACTTTTAAGACTTGTCTCTTTTTTTATTTCAGATTCTCCAATGGGACGTAGCGGCTCTTACTATGACGACTTTCAGCGCTACGGGAGGCATAGTCAATATGATTACAGGCGCTACCTTCCCGTTCACAGAGAAACCGACGAAGAGAGAGCCGCTCGAAAGGCTCAGGAGAGGAGGGCTCAAGAAGATCATTATGAGAGAAAAGATAGGGAGGAGCACCTTGATTCCTCCCAGAGAGGTGACGACTCCCACAAAAGAAAGTCGCATGATGATCGGGGAAAAAACCATATAGTTGAGGACCCAAGCAAGCGTGCCCGGCACGGTGAGAAGCATGCATCTACAACTCCTGAAAAGGCCACTGCCCCCGTTTCACTCGACATCCCTTCTGGCTCTCCTGCTCTCGGGAAGGCAGACATTCAGGCAATAGTTAACAGGCTTAAATTTCAAATTGGACCAGGCCCAGCCACTCTGCAAAGCCGGTTTCCACAATGGTGCTTAAAGGGGGTTCGCTTCGTTCTCGACTTAGTTCCAATTGACAAGCCTGCCATGCTGCGAAATCTCGATGCCGTCAGGCTTGATATTGAAAGAATGTCGAGCTGGCAAAAGCTTGTCGATGAGCTTCAAAGGGTAAACCATGCGAATATCGAGGCCATGCTTACTATGGAAAATGAAAAAGCTGAATGGCAGAAGGTTCTTGAGCAGCATGATACCGAGATGAGGAGCATCACTACTTATAATGAAGAGCTTGAGGCGAAGGTCGAGAAACTTAAAGAAGAACTCGCCACTTCTTCTACTTCCTACACTCAAAAAGAAGAAGTGCTTCAGAAACAAGTGAGAGATGCTCATGCCGGCCAAAGAGACGCCAAAGACAGGCTCGAAGTGCAAAAAAGAATCAATGAGGGCTATATTGCTGATATTGCAGAGCTTCGGAAGAAAACCGACGATCAAGAGGCAGAGATCGAAATGCTTAAGCTTCAACTCTCCAAAGCTGAAAGAGAGCGTGATGAGGCCATTGCCGGTAAAATTGCAGCTGAAGAATCTCATGAGGCAACGAAGACCAGCATCAGCTCGACATTATTTGACTTCTACCTGCATAGCGTCTTGGGGCGTGGTAGTCTCGCCTTTCTAGGCCCCAAATATGAAATTACTCTGGCTGAGGTGTGGGAGGCCGCACTTGATATGCTTGATGCTACAGGTGCTGGCTACGTCGAACCAGCTCTTGAGGAGCATTACTTGGATGACGAAGCTCGCGCCGCTCTCGCCAAGGGAAAAGAACAACTTGCAAAATTAAGAGCTGAAATGGCAGAAGGAGAACGTTTAGGAAAAACTACTTCAACTGATCCAGTTCACGGCTGAAATCGACATTGTCGATTCCAGTTCACATTCTCCATCCCTGGTTAAAGTTACAACTGAGATCACAAGCACACATGGTGGAGATGAAGGCGAAGAGAGCGCCGAAGCACAGGCTTATGAGGTTGATATCAGGAAGCCGACTTCTCCAGGTAACTCTACTGTTAATCTTGCCCAAGTAGACTGCTCATTTGCTTCTTATGAGTTCGATGAGCTTCTTGACTATTTCCTGAACCTCAATGAGCCTTTATCTCCTCTCTTTACTGACTTTAACTTCTTTTCTTCTGTAGAGAAAGTGTCGAGCAACGCTCAGACTTCCCCTCCTCCAGTTATTCCTCCTCCGTCTCTTCAGGTCACTCCTCCTTCTACCTCGCAACCAGGATCACAAGAGGAGAAAATAGAAGCTCTCCAAGACTTGGACGATCCCATTGCTTCATAAGAACACAGGGGAGAAGAAACTGAAGAGGGCGAAAAGACTCCGGAACCAACTGGTTCCGACGATATGCCGATAACCACACTTTTCACTCCAGGAAGCGGGTCTTCTTCTAAGAAGAGGGGGAAAAGTGGAGTTTCAAAGAAGAAGAAGGAATCTTCAGCCGGCGAGGGAAAAGCAGAAGAAAGTCCGGTTGTGCCCCTTTCTCCTTCGTCCCCTACTCTTACAAGCCGTCCTAAGAAGTTGACCATCCGGCCGGGCGCAGGCTCAAAAGGTGGAAGGAAGAAGAAATGATGGCTTTGGTTCTGTGCTTTTCATATTGCTTTTTTCTTTTTGCGTGTACTGACCGGAGATTGTGTGGGTACCGGCCTCCGCTTTTCTTTTTATTTTTATTTTGAAACCTGTACCTGTACAAAATTTTGACAGTATTGAATAAAATGATTCTTTTTGTTTATACAAACTTCTGTCCGTATTTGAGAATGCATTTACTATTCATTTTTGTACAAGTTTCTTTATATGATATTGCAGTGAGCTTGTGGTATGTTGTTCGAGCGTAATTTTACCAATGTGGTTATACCATGTTGCCCCTATACCATAAGCTCATTGCAATATTTTATACTTTGAGGGGATTTGTACTCTTATTTTCTAGAGAATAACTATTCCATACTTGGAGGAATACTATTCTTCTCAAAATAGAGTACAGCTCACTCCATATGAGTTTCTACGCTTCATCCTTTGAAGATATCACTTTTTTCTTTTGTGCATACACACATTTTACCAAGTGAATTCTCCTATGTGGTAAAGCGGGCCTCTGAAGGGCACTTTAACTTCTTTTTGAGGAAGAGTATTTTCAAGAATAGAAGAACCAGTCTTCCTTTGAAAGCTAAAGTGTGCCTTTGAAGAGGGCTTCTCTTTTTTTTATTACGCCTTGGTGGAGGGCTTTTTTGATCTTTGCTTTGCATTTCTGACGAAATGCTTCTTTGAAAAGTTGTACCTTTGAGGAGGGCTTTTTCACGTTTCAACACTTGGAAGTTTTATTTCAATCTCGGTGAAACGTGTGCCTCCGAAGAGTTGTGCCTCCGAGGAGGGCTTTCCACGTTTCAACACTTGGAAGTTTTATTTCAATCTCAGTGAAACGTGTGCCTCCGAAGAGGTCTTTCTGTTTGATTGCGCCTCTGGGAAGAGGTTTTTTGTTTGATTGTGCCCCTGGGAAGGGGTCTTTTTGTTTGATTGCGCCTCCGGGAAGAGGTCTTTTGTTTCTGCCCCTTGGGAGAGGCTTTTATTTTTCGCTGTTCGCTGGGAAGCGGGCCTCCGAAGAGGGCTTTTTACATTTCGACTCACGGGAGTGTATCACCGATCACGGTGAAATGTGTGCCTCTTAGTACGGTTTTTGCCTGAAAGTTTGGAGTTTCTTTCTCTCGGTTGGACGGATTCACGGGAGTGTATCAACCGATCAGTCCGCAACTTTGTATCGAGAAAGATCTCTCTTTTTCTAGTTTGGCCCGCTCGAGGTCTTTTAGCATTTCAACTGTGGTGAAATGGGCCTCCAAGGAGGGCTTTTCACGTTTCAACACTTGGAAGTTTTATTTCAATCTTGGTGAAACGTGTGCCTCTGAGTAGGGCTTTTGCCTGGAAGTTTAGAGTTTCTTTCTCTCAGTTGGACGGATTCACGGGAGTGTATCAACCGATCAGTCCGCAACTTTGTATCGAGAAAGATCTCTCTTTTTCTGGTTAAGCCCGCTCGAGGTCTTTATCCTCCGAAGAGTTGTGCCTCGGAAGAGGGCTTGTGCCTCCGAAGAGGTCTTTTGCTGTTTGATGCTTGCTCGCCCATGTCTCTTTGCCATCTATTCATGTCGGCGATCCCCGTTATCTTTTGCAAGTGTCATCCCTTTTTAGTTGCCAATAATTTTCCTTATCCAAAGAAATATGCTTCATAGTTAAGCAAGTTGGTGGTGGTAGACACAGGCTATTTAACTGGATGTTTGTTTGTACAAACATTTGTAGTTAGTTAGAAATGGTCCACTTCCATCCACATCGCTAACTTTTGTTCGAAGCACTTCTTTTGTAGGATTTGAGTATGGAAATTTTGAATGGTTTAGCGTTTGCTTGCTGGGTGATGTCAGAGATCGCTTGGTCTTGCAATGGGTAAGCTTTGTTTTTATGGCCTGCATTATTAAATCGACATTTTGGTAACACAATTAACGCATTTTATATGTCGAAATAAAACAAAGCAGTTTATAATAGTAGAGAACACAAGATTTATAGTGGTTCGGCCAAAAGCTGGGCCTACATCCACTTTATAGCTTTTCATTATTCACTTGCTTTACAATTGCTTTCAATACAAGAATCATATATTCGTAATACAACATTTCAGCAAAGCTTTTAAGTAAAATATGGACGCAAATGATTGCTGTTCCAAACTCTTGGGATTGGTTCTCCTTCGACAGTTGTGAGTTTGAATGTGCCATCCAGAAGTTTTGTGCCTATAACATATGGCCCTTCCCAGTTTGGCCCAAACACACCTATGGCTGTCATAATTCTCTTCAGGACTAAGTCCCCAACTTCAAAGCTGCGCTGACGAACTTTGGAATTGAAGTGCCTGGCTATTCTTTGCTGGTGAGCTGCAATTCTAAGCCTAGCCTCTTCTCTTCTTTCATCGAGGAGGTCAAGTGCTTCCAATTGCAATTTTTCATTCTCATCTTGATCAAAATGGATCCTTCCGTGTGAGGGGACTTCAGTTTCCACTGGAATCATCGCTTCTGATCCGTATGCCAATGAAAATGGAGTATGCCCAGTCGCAGTTTTGTGGGTGGTTCTGTATGCCCATAGTGCAAGCCGTAACTTATCGACCCAACCACATTTTGCCTTTTCCAGCTGCTTTTTGATGGTTGATTTGATGATTTTGTTTACTGCTTCCACTTGCCCGTTTGCCTGCGGATGAGCCACTGCTGAGACGCTTTTTCGGATCTTGAATCGTTTGCAGAAATCTTGGAACTCCTCACTTTCAAACTGAGTACCATTGTCTGTGATTATCTTCTGAGGCACACCATACCTGCAAATGATATTTTTAGTCACAAAACTTATCATTTTCTTAGAGGTAATAGTAGCCAATGGTTCGGCTTCAGCCCATTTAGTGAAGTAATCAACAGCAACAATAACATATTTAATCCTCGATTTGGCAGTCGGCAAAGGCCCAATGAGATCTATTCCCCAGATGGCAAACGGCCATGGACTGACCATTTGTGTTAGCTCAGTAGAAGGTTCTCTAGGAATTTTAGCGAATCTCTGGCATTTATCACATTTTCGGGAATAGTCAGCAGCATCCTGATTGATTTCTGGCCAAAAGTACCCATAACGGAGGATTTTCTTTGCTAAAGTTTGACCACCTGTATGATCCCCACATTCCCCTCCGTGTACTTCGGTCAGAATTGTCTTAGCTTCTTCCTTTGTCACGCATCAGAGTAATGGCATTGAAAATCCTTGTCTGTACAAACGACCATCTTGAACTATATATCTGGAGGATTTCCTCATCAGCTTCTGTCGTTCTTTTGAACTTTCTAGAAAAGAACCATTGAGTAAATATTCAAGTATCGGAGTCATCCATGATTCTTGCTCTTGGGATACATTCATAATCCAATCAACATCCATTTCATCTGTGCTTGGAGCTGACAAGACTTCGACGGGAACTAATCCCAATAGTTTAGCTTCACAAGTACTCGAATACTTTGCGAGAGAATCCGCCTTCATGTTCTCCTCTCGGGGTATATGGTTTATTGAATAACGGTCAAAATTTTGGAGAAGCTCCCAGGCTTTTGATAAATAGGTGGGTAGATTCCCTCCTTTAGCTTGAAATTCCTTCTTGACTTGGCAGACAATAAGTTGAGAATCACTGAAGATCTGCAATGCCTTAATGTTTAGTTCTTTAGCGATCCTCAAACCAGCAATGAGGGCTTCGTATTCTGCTTCATTATTTGTCGAAGGAAATTCTAGTCTCAGTGCATAACATAGTGATTGCCCTTCTAGGGTTTCAAGGACAACCCCTGCTCCGGAACAGTAATCATTTCTTGCGCCATCGACATACAATTTCCATTGGATTGGGACGTTATCAGTAACTTCTTCCTCACTATCACCTTTATCCGTACATTCTGCGATGAAATCTGCTAAAGCTTGTCCGTTGATTGCTTTTCGGGGATGATAAGTGATGTCATATTGGCTGAGTTCAATATTCCATTTCAAAAGACGGCCCGAAGTCTCAGGACGGAATAGGACTTGCTTTAGAGGTTGATCAGTGAGGACTTTGATGGGATGAGCTTGGAAATATGGCCTCAATTTTCTTGATGCGATCAATAAACAATAGGCGAGCTTTTCCAACCTCGAATAGTTCATCTCTGCCCCAGTGAATCTTTTGCTGATATAATAGACTGGTCGTTGAATCCTTGTGTCTTCCCGTACCAACACTGCACTGAGAGCATGAGATGAAATTGCCAAATATACGAAGAGATCTTCACCATTGTCAGGCTTTGAAAGTATCGGAGGCACTTCCATATGACGAACCAACTCATCGAATGCCTTCTGACATTCAGGAGTCCACTCAAAGTTTTTTCTTCCTTTCTTCAGAGCATCAAAGAACGGAATGCATTTGTCCGTGGCTTTCGAAATGAACCGACTCAAGGCGGCAACCTTTCCATTGAGACTTTGCAATTCCTTCTTCATTCTAGGAGCCTTGACCTCTCTCAGGGCAGTGATCTGAGCTGGATTAGCTTCAATGCCCCTAGCGCTCACAATGAAACCCAAAAATTTTCCGGACTCCACTCCAAATGAACATTTCAAGGGATTAAGCTTCATTCTGTACTTTCGGAGTACTGCGAACATCTCTGCCAAGTGATCCATGCGGTCCTCTGCTTTCTTAGACTTCACTAGCATATCATCAACATAAACGTCCATTGTCTTGCCAATTTGTGGTTTAAACATGGCATTAACAAGCCTTTGGTAAGTTGCCCTTGCATTCTTGAGTCCGAAAGGCATGACCTTGTAGCAGTAGAGTCCAACATCTGTAATGAAGCTTGTATCCTCTTGATCTGGCTCATGCATCATAATCTGGTTATATCCGGAGTATGCATCCATAAAAGATAACAATTCATGCCCTGCCATCCCATCCACCGACTGATCGATCCTGGGCAGCGGGAAACAGTCTTTGGGGCAGGCTTTGTTCAAATCTGAAAAGTCAATGCATACTCTCCACTTTCCGTTAGCTTTTTTAACCAGCACTGGATTCGATACCCAATTTGGATAAGTAGATTCTCTGATGAAACCGTTCTCCATGAGCCGATCCACTTCTTCTTTTAACGCTGCCGTCCTCTCAGGACCCTGAGTACTTCTTTTCTGTTTCACGGGTGTAAACTTTGGATCAATGTTCAGAGTGTGTACTGCAATCTCTGAGGATATTCCACACATGTCAGCATGAGTCCAAGCAAATACATCCAAATTTGCCTTCAAAAACGAAATCAGAACATTCTGAACCGTTGTGTTGAGTTGTGAACCCACATTCAGCACTTTGTTCAGGTCCTTTGGGTCAACGGATACCGGCACTGTTACCTCTACCGGTACTACCCTATTCTCCCCTGCACTGGCTTTCCTTGGATCCATCTCCCTTCGTGCGGCACTACATTCACCAGTGCAGGGTCCACCCTGTAATTGCTACAAGGTTGGTTCTTTGGTACGGACTGGAGCCGTCGCACCTTTTCCCATCTCTCTTTTCCTTGATTCACGCAGCTCTGCAAGATAACATTCTCGCCCCGCATCTTGGTCTCCTTTGATCACGCCAACTCCATTATCCGTGGGGAATTTCATAGTCAGACACCATGGGGCAAGAACAACTTTAAATGCAGCAAGAGTTGGTCGGCCTAAAAAGGCATTGTAGGCAGAGAATTCTTCAACAATTATAAAGGTTTGCTTTCCAGCCACCTTCCTCAGTCCTTTTCCGAGTTCTATAAACAAATCTATGGTCCCAATCGGCTGTTTGGGTTCTCCAGCAAACCCAGCAACCTTAAGTGATGAAGCTTGAACGTCAGCCATTGGAATTTTCATTTGATCAAAGGATTTCTTGAAGAGAATGTTGCATGAAGCCCCACAATCAACTAGAACTCTTCTCACAGTAGCTGGTCCAATACCAGCGGATATGGCCAAAGGATCTATGGTAGGAGCTTCGATACCCAAAGAATCTCTGGCACTGAATACAATATCTTCTGTGGAAGTCTTTTGTTGCTTTAAAGGCGCATCATTCTCTAAAACAAAAATATTCTCTTCAACTGGTACATGCCTCAAGGCCCGGGCATACCTTTCCATCTCGCCCCAGCTTTTGCCTGCTGGATGAGGTCCTCCAGTAATTATATTGATGACAGGTCTTTCCGATTCATGTTCTACGGCCTTCTCACTTGAGCCAGGACGGTGAGCGGGAACTTGTTGTCCTTGAGTCGACGAGGCTGGGGCATTTCTATTTCTTTTCACATACTGTTGGAGTTTGTTTTCCTTCAAGAGTTGTTCAATTACTTCTTTCAATTGACGGCATTCGTTGGTGTCATGGCCGGGCTGGTTGTGGAACCGACAGAACCTTCCACTTTTTTCCATCTTAATCCCAACTCTCATTTTAGGTGGTGTCGGATAATTGACATCATCCTTGGTCGCAAAAAATATGTTCTCAGGGGTATCGGTCAAGGGTGTGAAATTGAAAGAACGTCCTTTCTTAGCATCTCCCTGTTTCTTTCCACTATCATTTCCCCTTTTCTGAGTGTTAGGTTCTTTTTTGTTCGAAGTAGCCCCATTGTTCCCGGCTTCCACTGATGCCGCCTTAGCCGGTGTTTGGAGGCTCTCCAAGCGCATGAATTCATCCGCTTTCTTGTATAATTTGTCGAGCGAGTTTGGTTCTTTCATTTTCAACCATTTTCCAAATTCACTCGATTTGTGAATCGCCCTTATCAAGTATGTTAGGACCATGCGTGGCTCAGCATTATCTACCTCGGCGCTATGTTAAAACGATTCAAACATGATCTGATGGATTCTCCCAGATTTTGCTCCAGACTTGACAGTGACATTATATCCTTTTCTTTAGAAGCATACAATCGAAATTTCTCCTTGAATTTCCTGGTCAAATCGGAGAATTGATCAATGGACCTGACTGGCAGCTTTGTAAACCACAATAGAGCCACACCTTCAAGATATACCGGGAAATATCGACATTTGATTTCATCAGACGCTCTAGCACCCGTCATATGCCAGTCGTATTTATACAGAAACTCGTTAGGATCACTCGTCCCCTTGTAAGCCGAAATAGTAGGGGGAACGAATTTCCTTGGGAACTCTGCCTTCAAGATCTTTTCAGTAAATGGAGTTTTGCTTGGAGCAAAACCCCACTCTTTCTCATCTTCATCTTTTCGCATATTTTCCTTCATGATTTGACGAACCATTCCCGAAAAATACACTTCATCATTTAGAGGCTCTGGAGGGCACACATCAGCCACTCTCTCTGAATTCTTCCTTGACAATCGTTCATGGAGGGTCGGCTGCGGCCCAGATCCTCCAGCTTGAGGAGGAGTCCTTTCTACAGGGTCTGCGGCTCTTTGAGAAATGTTCCCTTCAACATCCTGAACTCCCACAGAAGGGTTCCCATCATTATTAACCGGTTGACGATTTGCTCCCAGCAGATCATTCAACTTACTTAAGATCAAGGCATTCTGGGCATTCCGGGCTTCCAACTGCGCATTCTGAGCATTCAATTGTTGATTCAACCCCAAAACTACGGCGTCCAATTCTGCTCGCGTAACTCCAACAGTTGGAGCTGCTTGACTAGAAGGAGGAGAGGTAGCAGTATTCTCTTGAACATTGTCGGATCTTACAGAACTTTGTTTTCTCCCAGGGGCCATTATTTCCAATAAACTTCTGGTTTTGAAAGAAATCCTTTCAACAGACCTTTGCGGAGCAATGATGGAAGTGTCCTGAGTTCAATTCTCAGTGAAAAGCACCAAAAATGTTGACGTTTAAAATCGAACGCTAACCCCCGGTGTATATAGAAATTGAGTGAAAGCACCACCCGTGAACACGGGAACTACAAACAAGTAGAAAAGTTACAGAGAAAGCAGAAAAGACAACAGTTTTTATAGTGATTTGGCTTCAGGTAAGCCTACGTCCACTTTAATCCTCTTTATTACTGAATCGTTTACAACTTTACAACAATCTTTAATTACAATACTGACGAGACAAACAACTAGAACTTCGATGTGGAAGAATTCTTTGAATCCATGTTGATTGCGTTAAATTCCCTCTTGAAGTTTGTTGAAATGCCTTTCGTATGTGAAGTGTCGGGTGAGTCAAGGATTCAGCAGAGTATCATCGTTCCCGAAATGAGCCAAAAGATCCCCTCCATGCTTGAGGTAGGTTGGTATTTATAGGGAAATTTCCCCCTTGGGTCGTAAGTCGTGACCGACCTATGGTAGGTCGTGGCCGACTTATCTGGCCAAACCCCATGGTTTCACAAAGGTTCACTTGTACAAGTCCCAAGTCCACCACGAGTCAACACAACCTTGTATAAGTAATACGGCATCGGACTTATATTCAGTAGCTTTAGGTCGTGGAAGACTCAAGCTAGGTTGCAAGTCGTGTACGAGTTAACTGGTAAGTCGCAAGTCATGGCTTAACTGGTAAGTCCTGAATCATGTACGAGTTAAGAGGTCACTGTGCCAAGTAGTTGCATCGGACTTGTCTTCCTTTGCCTAGGTCGTGTACGACCTATCATAGGCCGTAGGTCGGTTGCGACTCAAGTATAGTTCATGATCTTGTCCCTGTCCTGAGCAGTTAGGGCGGCAAACTCCCTGGATAGTTAGATCGGCTTCTATCTTAGGCCAGCACCCACGTTAGGTCGGTAGCTTTCTTAGGTCGGTATTCTGTAAGTCTTGGGTCAGCGTTCTTGTTAAGTCTTAGGTCGGTAACCTTGTTAAAGCACTAGGTCGGCATCCCTCTCAAGTAACTTAGGTCGGAATCCCTCTTAGAGCTTAGGCAGTTAGATCGGCATCCATGTTAGGTCGGCAACCTTTTGGGTCGGCAACTTTTAAGTCTCGAGTCGGTAACTGTTTTGGATTGCTGAGTCATGGCCGAGGTAGAGTTAACAACGGTCGAGATCAAAGTCGAGCCTCAAGTTGTGGACCTGGACGATCCTTCGAATAAGCCGTTGAAGGTCATCCTCCCAGGCGGGTCCAGGCCCATGGAGGTTCCCCGTGCTTCTTCAGTTGTCACTCCCCCGTCAAAGAAAGTTTTCAAGGGCAAACGCATGGGAGAGGAGTCGTCTTGAAAAAGGTCGAAGAAGTCAAAGAAGTAGCCGTTGTTCTCGTTCAACGAGAGTTAGTTTAGATCATGTAATTACTTTTATTTATCTTTGTAGTTCATGTAAAAAAAATTTTGATTCCGAATTTTTGGAGGAGTTGTAGTAGAAACTTATTTTTGATGAAGAAAGCTTAGTTCTTTTGCCTTTCAGAAGACTTCTGTTGTTTGTTTTTCTGTATAACCGTGGTCAAAATCCAAGCTATTGCGAGTTACATGAACTTCTCGATTCATCTTCAAATAAGTTGATAACTTTTTGGCATTGCACATTCTTTATTCCACGCTCTGGGTACTTAGAATATTTTCCAGTCCGCACGCTAAGGGTCCAATGACTTCAAGTCATTTGTGTTCAGTTTTCCCTCAGGGGACTTGGATATTTAAATCGCTCATTCTCTAGTCCATGATCTGGAGACTTAGAGTATTCTAGCCCACACTCCGAGGACTTGGAGACTTTGAGTCGTGTATACTCTGATTTGCACTCCGAGGACTCAGAGTACTCCAGTCTGCACTCCAGAGACTTGGAGATTTTGAGTCGTGTATACTCTGGTTCGCACTCCGAGGACTCCAGAGTACTCCAGTCCGCACTCCAGGGACTTGGAGATTTTGAGTCGTGTATACTCTGGTCCGCACTCCGGGGACTCAGAGTATTCCAGTCTGCACTCCGGAGACTTGAAGATTTTGAGTCTTTTATACTCTGGTCCGCACTCCGGGGACTCAGAGTACTCCAGTCCGCACTCCGGGGACTTGGAGATTTTGAGTCCTGTATACTCTGGTCCGCAGTTCGAGGACTCAGAGTACTCCAGTCCACACTCCGGGGACTAGGAGATTTTGAGTCATTTATACTCTGGTCCGCAATCCGAGGACTCATAATACTCTAGTCCGCAGTCTGAGGACTTAGGGATTTTGAGTCTTTTATACTCTGGTCCGCACTCTAGGGGCACAGAGTACTCCAGTCCGCATTCCGAGGACTTGGAGATTTTGAGCCGTTTATACTCTGGTCCGCACTCCTGGGACTCAGCCCCAGTCTGCACTCCGGGGACTTGGAGATTTTGAGTCTTTTATACTCTGGTCCGTACTCTAGGGACACAGAGTACTCCAGTCCGCACTCCAAGGACTTGGAGATTTTGAGCCGTTTATATCTGGTCCGCACTCCTGGGACTCAGCCCCAGTCTGCACTCCGGGGACTTGGAGATTTTGAGTCTTTTATACTCTGGTCCGCACTCCGTGGACTCAGAGTACTCCGGTCCGCATTCCGAGGACTTGGAGATTTTGAGTCGTTTGTACTCTGGTCCGCACTCTGGGGACTCAGAGTACTCTAGTCCGCACTCTGGGGACTTGAGATTTTGAGTCGTTTATACTCTGGTCCACACTCCGGGGACTCAGAGTACTCCAGTCCACACTCCGGGGACTTGGAGATTTTGAGTCATTTATACTTTGGTCCGCAATCTAGGGACACAGAGTACTCCAGTCTGCACTATGGGGACTTAGAGATTTTGAGTCGTTTATACTCTGGTCCGCACTCCGGGGACTTAGAGTACTCCAGTCTGCACTCCGAGGACTTGGAGATTTTGAGTCGTTTATACTCTGGTCCGCACTCCGGGGACTCAGAGTACTCCAGTCCGCACTTCGGGGACTTGGAGATTTTGAGTCGTTTATACTCTGGTCCGCACTCCGGGGACTCAGAGTACTCCAGTCCGCACTATGGAGACTTGGAGATTTTGAATCGTTTATATTCTGGTCCGCACTCCAGGGACTCAGAGTACTCCGGTCTGCACTCCGAGGACTTGGCGATTTTGAATCGTTTATACTCTGGTCCGCACTCTAGGGACACAGAGTACTCCAATCCGCACTCTGAGGACTTGGAGATTTTGAGTCGTTTATACTCTGGTCCGCACTCTGGAGACTCAGAGTACTCCAGTCCGCACTCTGAGGACTTGGAGATTTTGAGTCGTTCATACTCTGGTCCGCACTCCGGGGACTCAGAGTACTCCAGCCCGCACTCCGAGGGCTTGGAAATTCTGAGTCGTTTATACTCTGATCCACACTCCTGGGACTCAGAGTACTCCTGTCCGCACTCCGGGGACGTAGAGATTTTGAGTGCTCGTGCGCATTCGTACGTCATACAGAATAATGTATTTCTTAGTTATTTGTCACAGCATTATCATACACAGAAATATCGACAACTCATAGAGAAAATGGCTTCAAGCCTTTATTAATGCAAACAAGCTAAATTGTCTTATTACATGCCCTAAACAAGGAATAAAAACTTGCTGGAAATAAATGAAACTAAAATATGAAAGAAATGAACTAAGTGTAATAATGCCGTAAATGTTCGCTATTCCATGCTTGAGAGAGTGTCGTACCATCAACGGTAGCTAGCTTGAAAGTTCCTTCTCCAAGCTTCCGTTCAGTGACGTATAAACCCTCTCATGCGGGGCTTATATGTGATGGAATTGGGAAAAATCGTTCCAAAATGAGATCACCCACACCAAAGATTCTCGGTCGGACTTTTTCATTATAATATCGAGCGACTCGGTGCCTGTATGCTGCCGCTTTCAAATTAGTTTCTTCATGCTTTTCATCGATGAAGTCCAATGATTCCAGCAAAAGATCTTGATTTGACTTATTATATAAGTTATTCGATGTGACAGAACTTCAAGTTCTACGGGTATGACAGCTTCCATGCCGTACGCCAATTGCGAATGGAGTGTGGCCAGTCGCGGGCTTGTGGGTGGTTTTGTAAGCCCAAAGCGCAGTTGGAAGCTCATCCACCCACTTGCCTCTATCCTTTTCCAAATGTTTTTGTAATATGGATTTTATTATTTTGTTTACGGCTTCCACTTGTCCATTGGATTCTGGGTGAGCAAAAGCTACAAACTTTTTCTCAATACCATATTTTTGGCAAAACTCCTTGAACTCTTTGCTTTCAAACCGGGTTCCGTTGTATGTAACAATGGTTCGTGGAAGGCCAACACGGCATATAATATTTCGTACAACAAAATTAATGACCTTTTTGGTGGTGATAGTGACCAAAGGCTCTACTTCTGCCCACTTGGTAAAGTAATCGACCGCAACTATCTCGTATTTTGCACCACCTTTGGGTAGGGGTAAGGAACCGACTATATCGATCCCCCACATTGCAAATGGCCAGGGACTAACCATCTGTGTGAGTTCCGTCGGCGGAGCTCTTGGGATTTTCGATATTTCTGAGATTTGACGCATCTTCTCGCATAGTCTGCGACATCGCGATGTACAGTCGGCCAGTAGTATCCATAGCGAACGATTTTCTTTGCTAACATCTGCCCCCCGGTATGGTCGCCACATTCACCATCATGGACTTCCTTCAGGACTCGTTTTATCTCATTATGGGCAATGCACCGGAGTAAGGGGGTCGAGAAACCCCCGATACATTACCCCATCTTGCATTACATAACGCGAAGACTTACGAATTGCTTGTCGTCTTTCGCTCCTTTTTTCGGGCACAACCTCATGTAACAAGTACTGCTTGATTGGGGTCATCCATGATTCCTTCTCGATTTCGGTCTCCAACATGAAATCTATCTCCATCATATTTATACTCGAAACATGTAAGGTTTCAACGGGAAACAATCCCATCTGCTGCGCATCGCCAGTGCTTGCAAATTTTGCCAATGAATCGGCTGCTCTGTTTTGCTCATGCGGGTCATGTGAAATATCATAATACTCGAGATTCGTTAGCAGATCTTGAACTCGGACCAAATACGGGGTAAGTCTCTGCCCCTTTGCTAGATAGTCTCCCCGCACTTGGTACACCACCAGTTGCGAGTCGTAAAATATTTCAACCGATCTTACTCCCAGTTCTTTGATAATTCTTAAGCCGGCAATCAATGCTTCATACTCGGCTTCGTTATTCGTTTCTGTGAATTCGAGCTTCAAAGCATAGCAAACTGATCGGTTCTCAAGGGTGACAAGAACTATGCCAACCTCCGAACAATGGTCATTAGATTCCCCATCGGTGTACATCATCCATCGAACGGGAGGTATGACATTACGATCGTTTGATTCGTCTGTCATGGTGAATTCAACAATGAAATCTACTAGCACTTGCCCCTGTATGGCCCTTCACGGCAGGTAGGTAATATCAAATTGACTCAACTCGATATTCTATTTTAATATCCTTTCAGAAGTTCCAGTCGTTGGAGTACCTGTCGCAAGGGTTGATCGGTGTAAACACTGATCAAGTGTGCCTGGAAGTATGGGCGGAGCTTGCGTAATGCAATCACCAAGCAATAAGCTAGTTTCTCAATCCTAGGATAATTTATTTCTGCCCCCGTCAAACGTTTACTGACATAATATACTGGCTTCTGAACTCTATCCTCCTCGCGAACCAGAGCCGTACTGATAGCATGATGGGATACTTCCAAGTATACATACAACATTTCATGGTCAATTGGTTTTGATAGCACTAGGGGACTTTCTTGTTGTCTAACCAGAGCTAGGAATGCTTCCTCCCAGTCGGACATCCACTTGAAATTCCTCTTTCCCTTCTTTATCACATCAAAGAAAGGAATGCATTTATCCATGGCTATAGATATGAATCGACTCAGTGCGGCCACCTTTCCGTTCAAGCTTTGTACTTGCTTTATAGTTCTGGGCACTTTTATGTCCCGAATAGCCTGAATCTTTTTCGGGTTAGCTTCAATTCCACGTGCGTTCACAATGAAACCCATGAACTTCCCCGATGCAATGCCAAAAGAACACTTTAATGAGTTGATCTTCATCCCGTAATGCCTGACTATATCAAACATCTCTGTTAAGTCTCGAATGTGGTCGTTTGACGGCCGTGACTTCACGAGCGTGTCATCCACTTAGACTTCCACTGTTCTACCAATCTGGTCTTTAAACATTCGATTCACCAGACGTTGATAAGTTGCTCCCACGTTTTTCAATCCAAAAGGCATTACTACATAGCAATATAGCCCCACATCTGTGACAAAGCTGGTGTGTTCTTGGTCTGGAATGTGCATCGGGATCTGATTGTATCCCGAATACGCATCCATAAATGACAATAATTCATGTCCGACGGTAGAGTCAACGAGCTGGTCAATTCTTGGTAAAGGGAAACTATCCTTTGGGAATGCTTTATTCAGATCGGAGTAATCAACACAAGTTCTCTACTTACCATTCGCTTTTCTCACCAGCACAGATTTAGATACCCATTCGGGGTAGAGGGCGTTGCGGACGAACCCATTGGCTGTGAGTTTGTCCATCTCCTCTTTAGGAGCAGTGGACCTCTCCGGGTCCATGCATCTCCTTTTCTGTTTCATTGGAACGTATTTTGGGTCAATGTTCAACATATGACTCGCAATAGTGGGAGAAATCCTGCACATACCAGAGTGTGACCAAGGGAAAACATCCAGATTCGCTCGAAGGAAATCAGTAAGGTCCTCGACCATTGAAGGGTCGAGTTGTGATCCAATCTTAAGAACTCATGATTGGTCATCCCGACTGACTGGAACGTCGATCGTCAGCTCAGCCGGTGCTGCATTCGTTTCCGTGGGTTCCCCATCATCATCTCTCGGATCTATGTCTCTAAGGATCCGAGAATGTCGCCCGAGCCAGGGCTCGGGAACTACTTTTCAATTATCGGTATTTAGGATGCGGACGATGCTGTCCGCAACCTTCCCTTTTTCTCTCCGCTGAGCTATCCTCGGCTCTACCACATAACATGCATGACCGGTCGCCTGATCGCCATGTACCACCCCAACTCCCTTGTCAGTCGGAAATTTCAACGTCAAACACCAGGGGGCCAAGGCTGCCCTAAACTCTGCCAGGGCCAGAAGCCCCAGAAATACATTATATGAAGAGTCAACATCCATCACTATGAACGGTAGGACTTGCAATCTCCTAGGCTCGCCTTCCCCCAATTCAACTGGTAACTCAATATACCCCATCGCGTCGGTTGCAGCACCATTGAAGCCATGGATACGGGTTTTGCATGGTTTCAATTCGTTTGTCTCTATCTTCATTTGGTCGTAAGCCTTCTTGAAGATGATGTTGACATAACTTCCACAATCAATCAAAATTCTTTTTACGTAAGCTGGCTTGATCGTTGCAGATATAACCATCAGATCGATAGTAGGAGCCACCACCTTGACTGCATCTCGACTCCTAAACACTATATCGACTGTGATCATGCGTTGTTGTTTTGTGGGGGTTCCATCTTCCACTTCCGAATGACATTCATAATTCGCATGCCTCAAGGAGGTAGCATATTGTTCCATCTCCTGCCAATTCTTGTCTGCAGGATGAGGTCCTCCGACTATAGTGTTTGTGATCAACCTACCTACAGTCTGGACAGGTTCCTCCAAGTGGTGTGGAGCTGGCCTGCGTCCGGGGTCCGACATTCCTTGCCTACCCTTTGGTGGGTTCTTAACAAACTCCTACATCTTTTTCTGCCTGATTAAACTTTCTATGGCATTATGGAGGTGTCTACACTCCTTAGTATTGTACCCGTGGGTCTCATGGAAGCGACAGTACTTCCTCGTCCGTTTCTGTTCTTCATTGGACTCCTTTGGGCGCGACTTTCTATATTGGAAGGTGTTACAGGTAGATAGGTAAATGTTTTCAAGAGACATATTCAAGGGGGTGTATTCGTTGTAGGTTGGAATCCTCGACTTCCATCTCCCTATCTCTTTTTTTTTGGGGATTTCCACCTTCAGATCCTTTAGATTGCCCAGGCTTGTTCTGGACGTTAACTTGAACTTTTCCCGAACTATCGCCGGATTGTTTCACGGCAATGTTACTTTTTACAATGTCCTAAACAGGCTCTGGTGCCTTATCTCGTCTCATCCATTGAGCGTCCACCCTCTGTATGAACTGGTGGGCTTTGGAATAGAATCGTTCCAACGTAGTTGGGGGCTTTCCTACTAACTAATCTTTAAACTCCGAGTCTGGATCGACACCTCGCATTACCGCCGTCAAGGTTGTGTGGTCGTTAGGGTTGCTAACTTCAGTGACGGCAACATGGAACCTCTATAAGTATGCTTTCAAAGACTCTCCTTGAGCCTGGATCACGCTTGATAAGGACATTACGTTCTTTGGACGAGTAGCATGTATCCTGAATTATTCAACAAATTTCACCGCCAACTCGTCGAAGCTAGATATAGATCACGGAGGAAGCCGAGTAAACCACATAGTGTCGATTCCAGACAAAGTGATTGGGAAGCACCTACACTTAGTCGCATCATTCACCCTTGCAGAATCCATTATCCATTCGTACCTCATCACGTGTTGCCTAGGGTCAGTCTTCCCTTCGTAGGCTGAGATAGTCGGCATACTGAATTTCTTGTGATACTCAGCCTGTAGAGTAATGTCTGCAAAGGGAGTATGACTCCTGGACACTCCCCAATCTTCGCTGGTCAGGCCTTGGTTCTCTCTTATTAACTGCCTGACCATGGCTGTTAAGTTTGGAGTTTGTATGCAGGATGGGAGATTGGGTTCCGTTCCATGGGACCATGTAGGTTGATGTCCCGCCTGCTAACGGTCAGCTAAACGTGCGTTGTGAAGGCCACCTTGATTTGGGTCTTGGTGAGCGGGGCGTACGGTCTCCTCATGTGCCTGATCCTTGGCGGATCGATCAGTGGCACCTCCCTGTGCAGTTTCTGTCTTACAGCGCCTACGCCTAGGAGGTTCATCAGCTGAAGTCGAGCTGTCAGATGAAGAGTAAGGAGCAGGACTACTTCCAGCATTTTGATGCTGTTGCTGGGCAAGCCGAGTCATGAGATTAGTGTTGGCTTGAATCTGTTCAGCAAGTTGCATTCTACTTTCCTTAATTTCTCTTATCAAGTCATTGAACTCTGTTCGAGAAACGACTTCTGCTTGATTTTGGGTGGAGGGCCCTACACCTTGAATTGCTTGCTGGTTGCTAGGTCCAACTTGTTGCACACTAGCGGTCTTGTGGACGTCCGCATTGTGAGTGGCTGATCAGGTATGTGGTCTTCCCATAGTGGAGTTGTCGGTTGGAACTCTGAATAGATTCAACGGGCATCCAATGAATAAGTCGGATCTCCTTCGGGGGATTCTTCAATCCAGTAGCTACAAAATAGATCCTATAGACCTGAGAATTCGGCTCTCAGTGAAAGCACCAAAATGTTAGCACCAGAATTGGTCACTAACACCCTTAAGAGAGGTTAAGTAGAGAGATTAATGAAGAAAGTAAATGTAAACAGTGGATAGAATGCTAAATTTAATGCAGAAAATAAGAACACCAGATTTATAGTGGTTCAGCGTAATTACCTATGTCCACTTTAAGGTTAATCTTTATTGCTTCACTTATCAACTGGTTACAGATACAATCCGTATGCCAACTATTTGGTTACAATTGTTAAGCAAAATAATAAGTCTTGAAGTAGTCTTGAATGCGACAGAGTTTCCCCAGTGTTCTCGAGAAAAAAGGTCTCTTTCACTGTGCCTCTGCCTCTCTATTTATAGAAGAAGATGGGTTGGACTTCTTTGGTGGGCCTAGCAGTAAGATGCCTCGGCCCAAAACAAGTAGCTCTCGTGTGTCGATCCATAAATGCCGAACGGTATATTCCGAACGTCCCTAGATGCCGAACGAGCTTGAATGTCGGTCGACCCAGTTGTACCAAACAACAACGCTGTGCCGAACGTCCATAGATGCCGAACGTCCCTTAAAGCCGATCAACCTGACTGTGCCGAACGAGATTGCTATGCCGAACAGCCCTGGATGCCGAACGAGCTTGTATGCCGAACAAGGCATGAATGCCGAACGATCCGTGAATGCCGAAAATCCATGAATACCGGATAAGGCCTAAACGCCGAACGCTCTTGAATGCCGAATGCTCTTGAATGCCGAATGATATGCAAATGTCGAGTTCCTAGTTGCCTGGTCAAACCTCTAGGTAACAATAACATACTCATATTAACAATACAAATATTGTAACTATAGTAAAGTGATGATCTAAGATAGGGTAAACATGTTGAAGATATGCATATAATTAATCATTTTGATTTATGGTTAATGAATGGGTTTAAGGTCATAAATCAACAATGATGCCATATATAGACACATACATATCTATACATATAACTATAACTAATAATAATAATTTTTTCAGTTTATCGATAAATTTTATTAATTAATGTTCATATATAAATAATATAATTTAAATTCATATATATATATATAATAATTTATGCCATTGAGTGGAATTGTTTTGAGATAGCATGGATTCATGAGCCATCTGGGATAAGATATGCTCCAGTACACGATGAATTCTTTATGTTGTTTGTGAAGTTGAAGGTGAATATAGGCGACCAGTTTACTCTACTGAAGGGGAAGGACCTGTCCTTTCAGTTGGTGATGATATTGGTGACAGGAACACGATTGTTCTTGAAGATGATAGCTGGGACCATAAATTTGTTTACTATAGGAATTTCTCTGGTTATGTTTTGAATATCATGTCCCAGCTCATGGGTTTATTTGCATGTGATTGACCTAATCTCCTTAGATGGTGGAAGTACAAGGAGGGCTGGTTGTAGTTCATTTCAGCTTAGGCACTTTCACATATCTCATGCTCTGTATTTTCTACTTATTAGTAGTTGAGGCTTGCTGCCTTGCTCCTATATTAACTTATATTTGTTCGTAATAAAAGTGGACAGTTTACTATATAAACCGGGTGGCTTTGCCAAAAAAAAGGTTTATATATATATATAAATATATATATATAATTCTAGCATATATTTATAAACATATATATAAATATATATACACACACACATATTTATTTAAAATATATAAATATTATTTGGATTTAATAATTCATATAAATAGATTTTTGTTAATTAACTATAATTTAAGTATTAAAACATTTTGACTTTTCCAAAGCTTTAAAAAATGTTTTTCGTCAGCAAGCACATATATATAATTTAGATTTGATAAAATCTATGTATATATGTATATATTAATTCTATAAATTCAATAATTTGAAATTTAATTTTTATAACATTTTGACCTTTTCATTATTTAAAAAAAACAAAATGTAACGACCAGGATTTTCGACCCTCGAAAATTGACACTAATATATCCACTGTATTATAAGTCGAGCAATCGAATGCTGGAAAAGTCGATTGTTAAGGGAAAAGAAAGAAAGAGATAGAAAAAAACAAAACAATATCATATAATCTCACAATCGCAGTGGAACAATATATAATATATAATAACATATCTTTATACAGTAAGATCTATTACTGTTATTATACATACCATCATCAGAGTACAAGGGTCAACAATCAATCTGGACAGTTATAATAACTTGTCCTCACAAGTGCTGAATATACAACATACACACACAACATAAAATAATAAGTACAAGAATACGTCTCTATCATCCAGCCCATCTTCTGAGCTCATAACATCCTAACCTAAATCTGCAATACTCAATCTGACCCAAGAATTATAATAAAATAACACTCGAGTATGTCTGGAAAACCAACGTGAGAAAAAACACCCAATTTGAATTTAATTATATTTCAAAAATCCTTTAAAAAAAGGTATCTCGTAAGACCACGCCACACATAAACACGACGGTTTTTACCATACGATAACCAAAACACTTTTATATAAAAATCCTATGATATATAATAGTGTCTAAGTACAAATACTTGTTAAAATAGCCGAGATTGTTACGTTAATTAAATTCCATCATACTAGGCTCTACAATCAAAACCGTAAGGCATATATTGGAGAGTGAATTCCATACTATGACCAGGTATGGAACGACCTCGGATGGGTGCATCTCTAAATCAATGCATCCGGGTCAGACAAGAACATCTTGTGCCTTGCCAAACAGAACCGGCCTAGCACTTGATTATTAGTACTGTAACAACCCCCAATTTCGTACCATTCAAATCGACAATAATCCACACATGTCAGACTTGAATGATGCGAAATAACAGATTGTAAATAAATTTGGAGCAAATGAAATCAAATATATAGAATCACAGACACAGAACAAACAGAATAACTCGTAGTAGAATATAAAATAACATAGTAGTTCATGAAGCTACTGTAACAGAGTCTCAAACCAAATACATAATATAGTCTGAAAAACAACAGAATAGAAATCCCAAATGCATAGAAGTTCACTAATACATGAGATAAACTAATACAGCTGAAACAGAAGTAGATAAATATGTAGATAAGTAGAAACTCCAGTGAAAGACCAGCTCCAGGAAGAGAATCCAAAGCTGTGAATACTCAGGCTGACCCGAGGGTAAAGCAAAACACAAAACACTCGAGTCAGGACAATATATACTTATATAATGTAAACCAACTCAAGTGAACTGTAATAAAGATACAAGTAACTTAAAGGATGCCTGAGACCGCCCATCCTCTAAGGATCCGTTAAACTATTTACTATATAGTAATATTTCGCTATTATACTAATGTCTACAGTAAAATAAACATACTTTTAAATAGCGTTCCGGGCTACCCATATCACCCTTCACACATAATAGTCCCAGTAGTCCATCCAATATCATGCCATCTCCACTCCGGGGGACTGTCAGAGGATACCACACGGGCTACGGGAGAAAGACAAACTCGTAGTAAAGGCTCGGTATGGTAGGTGACACGGCACACAAGGCAATGCCAGGGTAGATATACCAATTACGCACACGGGCTGGTGGTAACGCAGCAGCCACATACGCCCACCCCGAACAACACTCCAAAAATCAAGGGGTGCACCCAATCGATCACAACTGTAATAGAATGGTATCGAAGAAGTGTGTTCAGCCAGAGGTGCTACCTCTTTTGGCCCGAGATTGCTCCTGTTTTAGCCACCTTATGCTAACTCACGGGAGTTAGGTTCACGAAATGTACCTTAGGAACGTCGTCACCATCCTACTTCATTCTGGAATCTCCACCGCGCACACAGTTGTTAAAGTGGTTTTCGGTATCGACAGAGAGTATGTCCATATCCGATCCCGGTCTCTTTAACAACCAATCGTTATTATAACCCGTAGTTATAATTTCAAAAATGGTATTTATTTCTCAAAATCCAATATCATTTCAAATCCATTTCAAAATATCAACTTATCATTTCATTTGAAAAACATATTCATTTTTATTCAATTTAAAAATACCATTCACATTTCAAAATAGTTCAATTCCAACAAATTACTTCATTTAAATCCTTTAAAAGTGAAGTTATTACATTTAATAATTAAATTATTAAACTTCCAAAATTTTCAACTTTCAAAGTTCATTCATTCACTTAATTTTATCAAAACAGTGAAAATTCAACTTTCGCAGCATTTGGAAATTGCTACAGAAAGTTATATTCAAAACAGTTAAATTTAACAAAGACAGCATTTAAAATGCTGTAATAGTGTTACATTAGTTTCAAAGAAAGAAAAACTTAGTTTAATCCAACAATTATATTTTCTATAATTCACTTTTAACTTATAAAATCACATAATTTTACTTTTATAACCATCATTCATTTTTCTTTAATTCATGATTTCACAAAGTTAAATTTCCATTTAAAAATTCATATTTAACACTAATTCACTTATTAAATTGCAGTGTCCAATTTTAAATTCATTACATTTAAATTTCAACCTAACACTTAAGTTAAAATTCTCAAATATAACTTAGTTTATATTTTTATTTACTTAATTAAAAATTCACTTTTAAGTCAATTCCAAAAATTCCAATTTTAGTTACAATTTAAAATTTCAACTTAAATATTCATTCATTTCACATTTCAACTTTATTAAAATCATTAATATGATATAAAATCACTTTAGATTCCTTTAAATTCAAATTATCATAAATTTATCATGCTTTCATATTCTATTTAATTTCAAATTATAATTAAATCAAATTTCCCAAAATAGCTTACATTCAAAATTTTCTAACCTTTTCGTTAATTTATTTCACTTGTAATTATTCAGAAAATCAATAATATTTTACCAAAAATCATTTTTAATTAGGTTTAAATCAAAATATTTTAATATTTACATTTCTAAAATAATTTTAAAATTTTTAAAAAAATATATTAACTACGGGTCTGTATATAATTTTCTACACTAGGAAAAGTGATACGGGTAATATATCATTTCAACCCGTAATTTACAAAGAAAAATCCGGGTTTTATCATTTCAAACCCGCAGTCCCAAGTAAATGAAATAAATTTGAAAATCATTCAGGCCTATCATTTCAGCCCATAATGATTTTCCCTTATTCTAAAGTCTGTTCGGGTATGTATCATTTCAACCCATAGTGATTCTAATCTAAAGGGAACTTGCAGTGTGATAAACGGATAAAATAACAGAACAACATAATATAATAGTAACAAATGTCCTAATAGGGGTTTAAGCATGGGTGAACATCATATAATAGTGACATAGCAAATAATAATATAGTGATGCAGTTTACATATTCACAAGTGATCAATTTACTATTCATATAAGTATAAAACTGTCTGGTGAGAATAACTCACTGTTTTGAGTTGATGACACAACGGCGAATTGCACAAAGGAGATCTACACAAGCACAAAAGCACGACACAGATACGAATGGAGGAGCCAAGGATTAATTCCCTTGAATACCAATCAAACAAAACAATATAACAATTATAAGGTTTCAGACCAAAAATTCGATAAACTATGCTAGAAATAACTTCATAAAACAAAGCTGAAATGCTTTGCACTTGCTTCCGACATTCCATAGGCTCGGCCAGAGGTGGAGTACAGGTCTAAGAAAATGGATTTGGGTCAGGTCTGGGTTGCTAAGGTCGGCCTAACATGAGTTTGTTGATGGCAAAAATTATGGAGATGGAACAACAACACAACAAGGCATAACTACTAACAACATCACAAGTTTCAAGCAAACAAAGCTCGGCCAAGGCTACTGTGGTCACGACCAGAGGCATAGGGTCCACTGTGGTGACGTGGCAGAGGGTGCTGGAGGTGCTGGAGGTGGTGGTGGTCATGTAGGTGGCGGCCATGGGTGGTGGAAGTGGTGGATGTGAAGGATGGTGCTCGGCTAGGTCAAGATGTTGGAGTTTGGTGAACTTGGTGAAGGAACTACCACCTAGGGTGGTACGGATGGGGATGGTCAGTGAGGAAGAGGTGCTGGTGGCGTGCTCAGGTGGTGGTGGCGGCAGCAGGGGCTAGAAAGGGGCATGGCCGATCCTATGATAAAGAAAATCAAGTGCAAATCAAACGAAAAATCAACATAAGTGAACAAAAGGAGATAAAAGAAAAATAGAATTTTACCAACTTCTCAAACAAGTGATGGCCGAATTTTTTTCCAGAAATTAGGTGAGAAATGATGTACGTGAATGAAGAATGAAGTGGTCGGCTGAAGATGTGGAGAGTTATGGCTAATTGATGGCAAGAGTTTAGGAAAATGAAGAGGTGGGAAAATCAAAAGCCATTGGAAATAAAAGGTCACAAACCCTTTCAATTTACCTTTAATTATTTATAAAAGTTTATATATTCTGAAATAACAATATTATAAGATAAAATTTCGAAACTTTAACAAAATATAAAAATATATATACCATTTATTAATTATATAGAGAAAAATTAAGAAAAAATAGTTAAAACAGTGAACTAGACAAGAAAATTTGAAAGTAAATAGAATAAAAAAAAATTCATATGAGCTTGTAAAGTATTTTTAAACATAAATAATAATATAAAACAAAATTTTATTCACAAAATAAATATTTAAAATTTAATTTTTAATGCAGAAAATAGCAAAAAATGGGAAAACAGCCCTTAAAAATAGGAAATCAATACAGTAAATTTTGGAAAAATTCTATTATTATTTTTAAAATATTTAGAGATGAAATTTCACAAATAAAACAAATTTAAAATAAAATAAAGAAATTTAAAATGAAGAAAATGGCAGAAAACTAGAAAACAGCCTTTAAAAATAGGAAATAAATACTGTAAATTTTGGAAAAATTACATTATCATTTTAAAAATGTTTAGAAATGATATCACACAAATAAACAAATTTAAATTAATTTCAAAATGAAATAAAGTCAAATTTAAATATATAGTCAAAATCTAGGGTTGTTACACTCTCCCCCACTCAAATCTTTTCGTCCTCGAAAAGAACGGAAAGGAAAAATAAAGAGAAACAAGATAGAGAAACAAAATAGTACCTGAAACGAATAGTTCCAGATTCGAAGCACGAATGCTCTCCTCCGTTTCCCAAGTACAATCTCGATCATCAGTACTCCACTATACTTTGACCAGATTAACGGATTTCTTCTGAGCTGCTTCGTATCTCTATCGATAATACAAAGTGGCTTCCTCTCAACAGTCAGGTTAGGCTCAATATCCAAACTATCAAGAGCAGAAGGCTGGACAATAAGAGATGGATCATGGAGATGAGGGCGAAGATGTGAGACATGGAATACATCATGCACTCCAGAAAGCTTCTCGGGCAAATCCAGACGATAAGCCAAAGAACCAACTCTTTCCATGATGCGGAAAGGACCAATGAACCTGGGAGAAAGCTTCCCTCTACGACCAAAGCGAATGACATTCCTTAAGGGAGAAACCTTAAGGAACACCTGATCACCAACAGCAAATTCCAAATTTCGCCTACGCCTATCAGCATATTTCTTCTGTCTATCCTGAGCGACTCTCAGCCTCTTCTTAATCTCCTCAACTTTCTTAGAAGCTTCCAAAATCACTTCAGGACCAAGAACCAAACGATTATCGGATTCAATCCAGCAAGATGGAGATCTACAAGGTCGCCCGTATAAAGCAGCAAATGGAGACATTTTGAGACTGGCCTGAATGCAAAGATGGAATGAGATAGATAAAAAGATCAAGAATAGACTGAAAACAGAAGATAAGATAATACCTGATAGCTATTATTGTAGGTAAATTCGGCAAGATGGAGATAATCTTCCCAAGATCCTCCAAAATCAAGCACACAAGCACGAAGAAGATCCTCAAGAATCTGATTTACTCTTTCCGTCTGACTGTCGGTCTGAGGATGATAAGCAGTGCTCAGATTCAAACGAGTACCCAAAGATTCCTAAAAAGCCTTCCAGAACTGACTAGTAAAGATAGGGTCACGATCACAAACAATACTGAGAGGAACACCATGGAGACGAACGATCTCTCTCATGTAAATCTTAGATAAACTAGAAGCAGAACGAGTAGACTTGACCGGAATAAAATGAGCGGACTTGGTCAGTCTATCAACAATAACCCAGATACTCTCATTGCCTTTCCGAGTCCTCGGTAAACCATTGATGAAATCCATGGAAACCTGTTCCCACTTCCAATTAGGAATCTCGAGGGGCTGCAACAAACCAGGGGTCTTCTGGTGATCGGCTTTGACTTGCTGACAAGTCGCACACCGACTAACAAAGATAGAGATATCCCTCTTCATCCCCTCCCACCAATAAAGCCTCTTCATATCCTGATACATCTTCGACACACCAGGATGAATAGAAAGTCTGGATCTATGATTTTCCTGAAGCAACTCCTGTCTCAAACTATCAACCTTCGGAACACAAATCCTGCCATTAATCCGCAAAATCCCTTTGCCATCAATCTGAGCTCCACTACTACCTCTACTACCACCAACTCTGTTACGAACACTCTCCTTCGTCAATCTAAGCATCTCATCCTCATCCTGCTTAGCCATAATCTGATCCAAAAGAGGAGAAGAAGAAACAATAAGCTGACACAACAAAGCCTTCTTCCGACTAAGAGCATCGACCACAACATTAGCTTTACCGGGAGTATAGTTAATGTCGAGGTCGTAAGAAGCCAGAAACTCAAGCCAACGAACTTGCCTCTGATTCAGATCCTTCTGGGTGAAGATATATCTCAGAGACTGATGATCTGTGAAAAGCTCAAACTTAGTTCCAAGAAGATGATGCCTCCAAAGTTTCACAGCAAAGACAACAGCAAGTAACTCTAAATCAAGAGCAGCATAATTTGCTTCGTGGGTCTTCAAATGACGGTTGGCATAGGCAATAACCCTACCATCCTGCATGAGAACAGCACCCAAACCCTCACGACTAGCATCAGTATAAACTGTAAATCCCTCACTCCCATTCGGAACAGTAAGAACTGGTGCGGAAGTTAGCTTGCTCTTCAACTCACTGAATGCAGCCTTACACTTATCACTCCAGACAAATCTGGCATTCTTCTGAGTTAAAGCTGTGAGAGGTGCAACAATCCGAGCAAAATTCTCAATGAATCTCCGGTAGTAACCGGCAAGGCCCAGAAAACTACGAATATCAGATGGAGTCTTTGGAGTTTCCCAATCCTGGAAAAATCGGGGGAAAATAAAACAATAGGAAAAAATAGAATTATTAAAATGATAGAGAAAGAGAAAAAGAAAGACTTACATTGATCGCAGCAATCTTAACTGGATCATCAGAGACTCCATTACTAGAAACAATATGCCCGAGATAACGGACTTCATCCTTCCAGAAATGGCATTTAGAAAATTTAGCCTTTAACTGATGATTTCTGAGAGTCTCAAGAACATATTTCAAATGCGACTTATGCTCATCCTTAGTCTTAGAGAAGACAAGGATATCATCAACAAAGACTAGCACAAATTTATTAAGCACATCACGAAAAACACGATTCATCAAATCAACAAAGAAAGCAGGAGCATTAGTCAAACCAAAAGGCATGACTAACCATTCATAAAATCCATTCTCAGTGCGGAAAGCAGTCTTGGGAATGCTATCCTCAGTAACCCTGAGCTGATGAAAACCTGTGGCAAGGTCAAGCTGAGAGAAAATAGTGGCACCATGAAGCTGATCAAACATATCATTGATACGAGGCATAGGATATCTGTTTTTCATAGTGAGCTTGTTCAACTCCCTATAATCAACACACATCCGAAGTGAACCATCAGATTTGGTGACAAAAACTACCACGGCTCCCCATTCAGAAAAACTGGGCCTAATCAGACCTTTGGAAGATAAGTCGTCAATTTTCTTTCCCATCTCAACCTTCTCGTAGGGTGCCATTCTTCTAGGAGGAAGAACAATAGGTCGAGCACCAGGAATAAGATCAATCCGAAAATCAATTTCCCGCTTCGGAGGTAAAGAAATGACTTCGCCAAATACATCGGGATATAATCTAACCACAGGGGTTGAATCAAGGTCACTGGAAGAAGAATCCAAAGAATAAATAAGTTGCCAGCAAAATCCTGAGGCATGCGGCACTGAATAATCAAGGAATTCCCTTGATCATCAACAAGCTGAATAGACCGGGCTTTACAAGAGATATGAGCATTATGATTCACTAACCAATCCTGACCAAGCAATAAATCAAAAGCATCGAAGCCCAGAATATAAAAATCACCACTAAAGCGATGATCAGAATGGAGAAGTTTCACCTCTCGACAAATCCGATTAAGGTTAGCAGGACCCCCAATAGGATTTGAAACACATAATGGAACAGAAGTATACTCAGGAGAAAGGAGATGTTCAAACTTATCACACAAATCAACAGAAATAAAACTGTGTGAAGCACCAGTATCAAACAACACACGAACAGGATGATGAAATAAAGTAAATGAACCCTGGAGTGTACCTTGGTCATCACTAGGAGCAGGGGCAGGTGGAGGAACTGGAGATGAGGTAGAAGTGACAGCAAATATACCAGAAGGAGTACCCCTCTGCTGGGTAGGGCAATCCTTCTTAAAATGACCGGGCTGGAGACAGATATGGCAGAGATCACGTCTAACCGACTGAGCAGGTGGAGGAACTGCAGCACCAGATAATGTGGGACAGCTATTGGCATAGTGCCCTCTCTGATCACACCTAAAGCAAGTGATGGAGAAGAGATCAACTGGTTGCCTCTGAGCAGGGGTAGATGATGAAGATCCCAAACCAGGACGCTTCTGCCAATTCTTCTTCTGCTGCTGAAAATTAGGCTTACGCTTCTTGGAAACTGCAGAGGAAGACTGAGCACCAGAAACAGCAGGACCTTTGGATGTGGGATTCTCATAGCGAATAGCCATATCCATAAGCTGGGTGAAAGAACCATGAACATGAGAAATAAGGCGACTATAATACTCTGGCCGAGCACCAGCAATAAATTTCTCATTCTTCTTAAGAGGAGTATCAATAAGGCCAGGACCGAACTTGGAAAGTTCATTGAATTTCCTCTCATACTCAGCAAAAGACATGGTACCCTGCTTCAGATCCATAAACTCATGATAAAGCTGAGATTTCTCGGATTCTGGCATCCATTTTGCCACAAAAGCCTCCCTGGAAAAGAGATACAGAAAACAAGCTTAAGATAGATTTAAAGAAAGGAAAAATAGGAACAAAATTAAGATAACCCAAAGGATACCTAAACTGCTCCCAAGTGAGATTAGCCTCGACGGTGTTAGCCGTAACGGACTCCCACCAATCTAAAGCAGAATCATGCAACTGCCAGGCTGCAAGCTGACGCTTCTGTGCATCAGTAATGTCAAGACCAGTAAATATCCTCTCAAGACTCCGCAACCACTGCTGAGCCTCAACGATAGTCTCTGAACCGGTGAATGGGGTTCCACCAAGTTGAGAGAATTCCTTACAAAGAACAGTGAACCTGACTGGAGCAACAGGTTGAGGAGCTGGGGCAATACCGCGACCCCTAACTCTGGCATTTTCCCGATTCATCCTGAAAAATATCAAGAATGAATTTAGGATAAGAATAAAGACAAGCCGAAGACAAATTAAGATAAGGCAAGATAATACACTGGGATGAATATCTTAAAGAAAGAAAAGATCCTAACAAGATAGATACGAAAGAAAGGAAAGTTAGAAAACATTTGAAAATCCTTTAAAAGCAAGAAAAATTTATATATCAAAATAATCTTTGAAAATCCTTTGAAAACATTTTGAAAAATCATTTTATACTTTGAAAATACGTCTCTCACAAAGATATGATTCTGAGATTGATTTCACTCATTCTAGGGTGGAAATACCCTATCTCTAATGAGTTTTTGCTCCGCAGAGGCAATGGTTGCCAAAACCAAAGCTCTGATACCAACTATAACAACCCCCAATTTCGTACCATTCAAATCGACAATAATCCACACATGTCAGACTTGAATGATGCGAAATAACATATTGTAAATAAATTTGGAGCAAATGAAATCAAATATACAGAATCACAGACACAGAACAAACAGAATAACTCGCAGCGGAATATAAAATAACATAGTAGTTCATGAAGCTACTATAACAGAGTCTCAAACCAAATACATAATATAGTCTGAAAAACAACAGAATAGAAATCCCAAATGCATAGAAGTTCACTAATACAGCTGAAACAGAAGTAGATAAATATGTAGATAAGTAGAAACTCCAGTGAAAGACCAGCTCCAGAAAGAGAATCCAAAGCTGTGAATACTCAGGCTGACCCGAGGGTAAAGCAAAACACAAAACACCCGAGTCAGGACAATATATACTTATATAATGTAAACCAACTCAAGTGAACTGTAATAAAGATACAAGTAACTTAAAGGATGCCTGGGACCGCTCATCCTCTAAGGATCCGTTAAACTATTTACTATATAGTAATATTTTGCTATTATACTAATGTCTACAGTAAAATAAACTTACTTTTAAATAGCGTTCCGGGCTACCCATATCACCCTTCACACATAATAGTCCCAGTAGTCCATCCAATATCATGCCATCTCCACTCCGGGGGACTGTCAGAGGATACCACACGGGCTACGGGAGAAAGACAAACTCGTAGTAAAGGCTCGGTATGGTAGGTGACACGGCACACAAGGCGATGCCAGGGTAAATACACCAATTACGCACACGGGCTGGTGGTAACGCAGCAGCCACATACGCCCACCCCGAACAACACTCCAAAAATCAAGGGGTGCACCCAGTCGATCACAACAGTAATAGAATGGTATCGAAGAAGTGTGTTCAGCCAGAGGTGCTACCTCCTTTGGCCCGAGATCGCTCCTATTTTAGCCACCTTATGCTAACTCACTGGAGTCAGGTTCACGAAATGTACCTTAGGAACGTCGTCACCATCCTACTTCATTCTGGAATCTCCACCGCGCACACAGTTGTTAAAGTGGTTTTCGGTATCGACAGAGAGTATGTCCATATCCGATCCCGGTCTCTTTAACAACCAATCGTTATTATAACCCGTAGTTATAATTTCAAAAATGGTATTTATTTCTCAAAATCCAATATCATTTCAAATCCATTTCAAAATATCAACTTATCATTTCATTTGAAAAACATATTCATTTTTATTCAATTTAAAAATACCATCCACATTTCAAAATAGTTCAATTCCAACAAATTACTTCATTTAAATCCTTTAAAAGTGAAGTTATTACATTTAATAATTAAATTATTAAACTTCCAAAATTTCAACTTTCAAAGTTCATTCATTCAGTTAATTTTATCAAAACAGTGAAAATTCAACTTTCGCAGCATTTGGAAATTGCTACAGAAAGTTATATTCAAAACAGTTAAATTTAACAAAGACAGCGTTTAAAATGCTGTAATAGTGTTACATTAGTTTCAAAGAAAAAAAACTTAGTTTAATCCAACAATTATATTTTCTATAATTCACTTTTAACTTCTAAAATCACATAATTTTACTTTTATAACCATCATTTAATTTTCTTTAATTTTATGATTTCATAAAGTTAAATTTCCATTTCAAAATTCATATTTAACACTAATTCACTTATTAAATTGCAGTGTCCAATTTTAAATTCATTACATTTAAATTTCAACCTAACACTTAAGTTAAAATTCTCAAATATAACTTAGTTTATATTTTTATTTACTTAATTAAAAATTCACTTTTAAGTCAATTCCAAAAGTTCCAATTTTAGTTACAATTTAAAATTTCAACTTAAATATTCATTCATTTCACATTTCAACTTTATTAAAATCATTAATATGATATAAAATCACTTTAAATTCCTTTAAATTCAAATTATCATAAATTTATCATGTTTTCATATTCTATTTAATTTCAAATTATAATTAAATCAAATTTTCCAAAATAGCTTACATTCAAATTTTTTTAACCTTTTTGTTAATTTATTTCACTTGTAATTATTAAGAAAATCAATAATATTTTACCAAAAATCATTTCTAATTAGGTTTAAATCAAAATATTTTAATATTTACATTTCTAAAATAATTTTAAAATTTTTAGAAAAATATATTAACTACGGGTCTGTATATAATTTTCTACACTAGGAAAAGTGATACGGGTAATATATCATTTCAACCCGTAATTTACAAAGAAAAATCCGGGTTTTATCATTTCAAACCCGCAGTCCCAAGTAAATGAAATAAATTTGAAAATCATTCAGGCCTATCATTTCAGCCCATAATGATTTTCCCTTATTCTAAAGTCCGTTCAAGTATGTATCATTTCAACCCATAGTGATTCTAATCTAAAGGGAACTTGCAGTGTGATAAACGGATAAAATAACAAAACAGCATAATATAACAGTAAAAAATGTCCTAATAGGGGTAAGCATGGGTGAACATCATATAATAGTGACATAGAAAATAATAATATAGTGATGCAGTTTAAATATTCACAAGTGATCAATTTACTATTCATATAAGTATAAAACTGTCTGGTGAGAATAACTCACTGTTTTGAGTTGATGACACAACGGCGAATTGCACAAATGAGATCTACACAAGCACAAAAGCACGACACAGATACGAATGGAGGAGCCAAGGATTAATTCCCTTGAATACCAATCAAACAAAACAATATAACAATTATAAGGTTTCAGACCAAAAATTCGATAAACTATGCTAGAAATAACTTCATAAAACAAAGCTGAAATGCTTTGCACTTGCTTCCGACATCCCATAGGCTCGGCCAAAGGTGGAGTACAGGTCTAAGGCAACGGTTTTGGGTCAGGTCTGGGTTGCTAAGGTCGGCCTAACATGAGTTTGTTGATGGCAAAAATTATGAAGATGGAACAACAACACAACAAGGCATAACTACTAACAACATCACAAGTTTCAAGCAAAGAAAACTCGGCCAAGGCTGCTGTGGTCACAGCCAGAGGCGTAGGGTCCACTGTGGTGAGGTGGCAGAGGCTGTTGGAGGTGCTGGAGGTGGTGGTGGTCATTTAGGTGGCGGCCATGGGTGGTGGAAGTGGTGGATGTGAAGGCTTGTGCTCGGCTAGGTCAAGATGTTGGAGTTTGGTGAACTTGGTGAAGGAACTACCACCTAGGGTGGTACGGATGGGGATGGTCAGTGAGGAAGAGGTGCTGGTGGCGTGCTCAGGTGGTGGCGGCGGCGGCAGGGGCTGGAGAGGGGCATGGCCGATCCTATGATAAAGAAAATCAAGTGCAAATCAAACGAAAAATCAACATAAGTGAACAAAAGGAGATAAAAGAAAAATAGAATTTTACCAACTTCTCAAACAAGTGATGGCCGAATTTTTTTCCAGAAATTAGGTGAGAAATGATGTACGTGAATGAAGAATGAAGTGGTCGGCTGAAGATGTGGAGAGTTATGGCTAATTGATGGCAAGAGTTTAGGAAAATGAAGAGGTGGGAAAATCAAAAGCCATTGGAAATAAAAGGTCACAAACCCTTTCAATTTACCTTTAATTATTTATAAAAGTTTATATATTCTGAAATAACAATATTATAAGATAAAATTTCGAAACTTTAACAAAATATAAAAATACATATACCATTTATTAATTATATAGAGAAAAATTAAGAAAAAAATAGTTAAAACAGTGAACTAGACAAGAAAATTTGAAAGTAAATAGAAAAAAAAAATTCATATGAGCTTGTAAAGTATTTTTAAACATAAATAATAATATAAAACAAAATTTTATTCACAAAATAAATATTTAAAATTTAATTTTTAATGCAGAAAATAGCAAAAAATGGGAAAACAACCCTTAAAAATAGGAAATCAATACAGTAAATTTTGGAAAAATTCTATTATTATTTTTAAAATATTTAGAGATGAAATTTCACAAATAAAACAAATTTAAAATAAAATAAAGAAATTTAAAATGAAGAAAATGGCAGAAAACTAGAAAACAACCTTTAAAAATAGGAAATAAATACTGTAAATTTTGAAAAAATTACATTATCATTTTAAAAATGTTTAGAAATGATATCACACAAATAAACAAATTTAAATTAATTTCAAAATGAAATAAAGTCAAATTTAAATATATAGTCAAAATCTAGGGTTGTTACAAGTACACATCATCCCGGTCTTCCGACCTTTTTGAGATCTCATGCACAACCAATCCATAATATGTAAAATGTAGAGTATTTAGAAAGATGATGACATACCCTAATGGGAGCGACCCTGCTGCATGTCCTGTTTCGGTCATTTCCCGGTTGATGAGACTTGAGCTACATTTTACCTTTTTGAATAGTAATCCCACTTGGAACGTTAACGCGGCCTTCTAAGCAACAATGCAATGATAACATTCATCCATATAAGTTATCCTGGGTTGGGACAAACTAATCACTTCAAAAACCACCGTCTCCATTAGATTCACGATATCACAATTCGTAACACTCAAATCGGATGAAAGTGGTTTTTCGGATAATCAAATCTGATCCCGGTCTCTTCGAAACATTCAACGCATTTGGCCAAATTTAATACTCAATCATTTAACTATCAAATTACACACATAAGCAGTCACTAGGCCCGTATTATAAATTTCAAAACATCTTTACATAGACATATATTCAATCTCTTCTAATATTTCAACAATATAAACCAATCTCAAATTCTTATATCCATAATAGGATTTCCAACACTTAGATATATTTCTCATTTCAATTTATAATCCATTGCTTCACTACACCAGAAAAGGCATTTTGCCACGGCTTTGAGCCGTGGCTAACCAATTTTGCCACGGTCTAGAGTCATGGCAAAACTGGCACTGACAAAATTTTTGCCATGACCTTAGGCCATGGAAAAATAAAATTTAACCATGGCTCTGAGCCGTGGCAAAATTAAAGTTAGCCACGGCGGTTATTAGCCGTGGCTAATTTGTATTTTGCCACGGCTATAAGCCATGGCTAATTTACATTTAGCCATGGCTCATTACCATGCCTAAATGTAGTTTCTTGATGCACATACATTCTATCAGTTTCAAACCACATATGTAGTATATGGAATAAATAACGTGGATACAGAACAAGTAATAGATGACAAACCCAACTTTCTACGCGAAGCATACAATTTATAATACAACTACTACATTTTAGTTCATAATATAACTTCATTTCAGAAATGAAACCATCGGTTCATAGTAAAATAAGTAAAAATAGCATCTACTACACATTGTAAATACTAAACAACAAGAAAGAAAGAAATAATTCCTAAATTCGCCAAGCATACAATAGTTTGTACTTCATCATAGTAGAACGATTGCAGCTTACATTGATCAACCACCTACATATGCGCAAAAGAATGATCAGCGGTGTAATTGGATTAGGAGAAAATATAAATAGCAATTATGAGAAACAATGATCATATATGAAATTAAGATTAGGTAAAGTATGATTTGACCCGATCTTTCGAGTTCATGCAAGATATTTTCTAAATAATTAACTCCCTATATTCAATTAGTTGATTGGTTGGTGACAATAATACTGTTGCTTTGAAATATAACATTGATCTAGACTTTTGAGAGGTGATTTCTTCTTGATAGCTCATAAAGATTGTGATATTGTACCATTGTTTTCATATCCTCAACTTACCATTAAGTGTACAAAATAAACAATGTATTTAATCTAAATATAACAAGCTATATAATTCCTGGTTTTACTTTTAACACAAGAGTTTGAATTTAAATATAAAAAAGTGGCAAGCATCAGTTGTACATGTGTACATTGAAACATGCACATTGACTTGGTAAAATTTCTGTTTAAAATTTAAATAATTATGTTTGTACTACAATCAGCTCAGAATTGCATGAATGTAACTGTTGGAGGTTAAGTGCTAAAAGGATGCAAATATGCAACATACCTGTAAGAATCAGAATGTGTGAAGCAATGAAAAACTTTATTTACCACCTCTTTTCTTCTGTGTCCGTTAACTCTTTCACTCCTCTCTGAAATTCCACTCTTCTTCTTTCTCAACCTTAATCACTTTCTTCAATATTTTATCTTCTAATTTCTATGTTACTCACCCAGTTCGGCATACTGTCCCTTACTTCACTCCTGTGCTACTGTTTCTTCAATTCTTGGAGTCTTCTTTTCATTTCCTACAATCTCTTCTGGTTCTTGTTTTATTGCTTCATGTTACCCATTATGTTATTTGTATATGTACTTGACTCCCTTTTGAAGGAGGATACTTTTAACGATGTATTTACTTTCTAAATGTACTAAGAACTTGTTTGAGCTTCATTCAAAAATTGAAAACCTATGGGGCAGGATGATTCCTTGCTTGAAATATGTGACTCAAACTGAATTTTAAAGTGAATGTTGGTATATATATCAAGGAACATTTTAGTACTAATGTTTTCAGATAATAATGTGACAGCCATACCGTGCATGTAATCACATAATCAGTAGAAGTATTTGCTATTCCAATTACATGATTTTAGATAATTTATAAAAGTAGTTTTTTTGTGGTAATCTGTATTTTAGTTTGCATAAAACAGTCATAAAATTTTAAATATAGTAGAAATTGGTCATATGGACAACAATCGGTCAGATCTTCCACTTGCCAATTCTTAATAGTTTCAATACACTATTTGATAATTATTTGCAACTTTTGGTCTATGTCACAACTTATAAAATTATCTTCGAAAATTTTTGGATATGTAAATTTTATATAACATAGTTTACTTAGCTTGGTTTTTATATAAATTAGTTAATTTTTATAAATTTGTTTAAGTTTTATAAAACAGGTAAATAGGCACAAGGAAGAAGTTGCAAAAAAAATTAGTCTCAGGGACAACAAGTTTGCTTTTTCGTCTGAATGACACTTTTTAGTGTAAATTGACAATGATAGTTACAACTATCATTCTGTGATTTACACTAAAAAGTGTCCTTCAGCCTAAAAAACAAACTTCTTGTCCCTGGGACTAAATTTGTCTCTAACTTTTTCCTTGAGCCTAAAAACCCCAATTTTAACAACAGGAAATTATTGTCAAGGACAAAATTTCACAGCTTTTTATCCTGAAGGACAGACCTTTAATATTTTATCCTGAAGGACAACTTTCCGTAGGTATCAGTTTTTAGTTATTGATACCACTTTTTAGGTATCAGTTTGTAGTTATCGGTAGCAGTTTTTAGGTATCAGTTTTAGCCCGGTAGCAGTTTTGGTGTCCTTATGAATAATTTTCGAAAATGTTTGTCTTTATTAATAATTTTTAGAAGAATTTTTGTCCTTGTGGTAAAAATATTGAGGTCGTGTCCTTGAGGCAAAAAATATACAAATTTTTGTCGTTTAAATTAATTCCCACAAAACTAAAAAAATTAGAAACTTCTAGTCAACTTAGTTACATCTATATACAACTTAATTATCTTTAATAAACTTAATTGTTTCTTTATAAAACTAGTTAACTTAGTTAGAAACTTGTAAAACATCGCTAGTTTTTATAATATGTTTACTTTTTATAAATGTGTTTAATTTCAATAAAACTTGCTTAATGTTATTATTTGTACAAAAGTGACTAATGTATTTAGATCAAGTCCAAATATGCAATTTACTTGCGTTTAAACCTGCAAATATTTTCAAAGGCAACCATTACGAATTTGAACTTGATAGTCTTATTTCATTTGTTAATACCTCTATATCATTTCATTTTAGTAGAAGAGCCTAAAATTAGATAGCCAGCAAATCAAATTTGAGAATTATAGGTTCAATTCATTGACAAAAAGGGAAGGGATACATTTGTACTATGAAGAGATTAAACTATGAATGCAAAGCAAATAAAACAAATGCCAACCAGCGAATCAACAGATGCAGTTCAGGTAGTAAGCTTCATTTTGTACTATGAACGTGTAGCACATGAGATGAAATATATGTCCATTAAATTATAAACTCTGTAACTGAGAAGACGGTTTAATTACCTATTAAGTTAGAGTCAAAAATACCCAAACAAAATAAAATTGCATAACTTTAATAGGTGAAGTGCCACAAAATGCAATACAACTCCTCAGGCTAAGTTGAGTGATCCAAGCATTAGACTAGTCAAAAAATACCACCAATATTTTACGATCATGCCAAGTAACCGGGAATATGCTATTTTTTAACAGAAAAAGATTTCATCTCCATCATGAGCAGTTTTTCATCGGTAACATACCTTTTAGAGCAGTAATCTAAAATGTATTTTCAAAATGAAAAGAGATTCAATTCAATTTTTTGCAATCATCAAGAACTACTGACTTTATCATACCTGCATCATTTTCTCCTTCATTTAGTGCATCTTCTAAACCTTCAAACATTTCTTGCTTTTACATGTCTATGATCCATCTATCTACCTGTCTTCTATACCTAACTATCGCCATCGAGAAAAAAACAGTGGATACTACTAATTGTCTTGCTTGGCCAATACATTATTCTCAAGTATAGAAAATAAATGATGTTCCACAACAAATCTATCATCACATTTTGTGTGTAATGATATTTAGCATTGATTCAGTGTGTCTTATTTTTCAACCTCGATGAACAATATAATTTCTTTCTCCTTCTCTGTATCACTTTATACCCAAAAGTGAAAACCTTTGATAAAATAAGATAGGCATATTGTTGTAAATGATGAGTATTTTAGAAGACATGCATTTTTTTTAGATTCTAGCAAAATTCATGATCTGGGAAGTGTGATTCAGCGTTAATAGTTTTCAAAAATATAGTTCATACAATCAACAATAAGGCAGGTTCCTCTAGTAGTAACATAGTAACTCATAAAACAATATAGATTAATAGTTAGGGATTAACGGTAATCGTAATTATAGAATACGGAAAATAATCTAAAACTTGTTTATAGAAACAAAATCCAAAATAACTAACACATGGGAGTTGTATTGAAATATTAACAGTTTAAATATATGAGTAGCAGAGGTAGATATATATAATAGTTTTGAAACATATAGTTCATACAATCATCCAGTGCAAGTCATCGATAGTGATTTAAGAAGAGACATAACCGATAGTTACATAAAATAATATGTTATTCTATACATGTTACACATATGTTATTAAGAGCCTTTTAAGTCCAAAATGATTAATCTGTTGATAAATAAAAAATGGTTCGTTTGGATAAAGTGCAGAACAAGTGATATAGGAAGTGCTAGTGATAAATCCCCTGACAAACAAGTGCTTTTAAAACATAAAGCTCTAGGAAGAAAGGAGGGAAAAAAATATTTTCTTACTAGATAACTAACATTTACTCCATTTAGTTGGCTTTAATATTTTGTCTTTCCAAATTTTCTTCATTTTTCTTTTTCTCCATATGTTGTAGGAGGATGTTGCTGCTCAACATCCGTACCCATATTAACCATCAAATTTTCCAGTTTACCATTATTAAACTCAAAAAAGAATAGTTGACTACCAACTGTTTCCAAACAATAAGGAACAAATTCATATTCAATTTTCTGTTTGATGCTTTCTCCATCATGCATGGTAATTATAGCAAGCTCTGGTAATTCATCTGTGGCATTTATCTCGACTAATATTCTGGCATAGCTAAGATGAGTCTCCTTAGCTGTAGGCTCGTCTAATTTTAGTGGTTTACCCACTACACTTGCTGTGGCGACCAAAGCCTTTTCATCCCATAATCTGAGGTTAAGTTCTGGCAACCTAATCCAGATTGGATAAGTAGATAATAAATCACGATCAAGAATTAAATTCTTGTTCCATCTTTTTAAGATGATTAATCTGCCATTGATAAAGTAAGGGCCATTTTGAGTTACTTTGATGCAGTCTTGCTCCTTTGCAAATCTGATGATGAAGAAACCATTGTTTCTTGTAAAGATTTCAAAATTGCCAACAGGATTCCAGGTTTTTGAAACAAAATTTCTGAAATGATGATAATATGAACGAGCTCCATAAACATAAGCTATGATGGAATTACTCCATTTACTCTTAGTCCTTTTACTAATTTCCTCTTTAACCACCACTATATTCTTATCTCCCAATTTAATGGGAGCAGAATAGATTAGATCTGAGCTATTATGAAAGCCTCCGTTCTTGACTAAGTCTTCCCAAAAAGAAGTCGATTTTGTGGAGAAATTCGTGGCAGATGGTTGAGTTCTAGGCGGCTTCATATGATTGATGGGTCTTGATTGCTCGAAGAGAGGATTAGGGGTAGATCTCTGGCCAAAGGGCAGAGATCTATCAGAATGATTCATTGTTGACCCATGCGTAGGAATTTGAGATCTTGAAGATCTGTTCCTGCGGCGATCTTTTACTATTTAAAAACCATCCTCAACACGGTCGGGGGGTTTATCTTTTGGATTGGAGGATTGATTGGGGATAGGATTGGATTGGAGGATTGATTGGATTGAAGGCTTCAACATGTTGCTCAAAATCTTTTAGCCTACTTCTCTTCTCTATCTCATGCCATCACCACTTTTCATCACAGAGCACCCAACTCGTCCCCAATATTTTCATCACCTCGCCTGCATATGTCAGCCATCGAAAGCATCCACCAACCGCCCTGGCACGTACAACCACTCACGGCCCCACCAAGCCATCAACCCGAGCGCCTCCCCTTGGCGACAACGCCACTCCTTTCTCCCCAGTTCGCCATTCCCCGACCGCTGCTTCTTCCCCGCGTGCCGCAGCCCTCCACCATCTCTCTCGCCATGCCTTCCACCGTGAAGCTCACCGGCCACACTCAGTCTCCTCTCTCGCTCTCTCTCTCCTATCGTTCTCCGCCCTACCCTCCCACAGCGCACCACCTCCGCCAGAACCCATGCCAGGGCCACGTCCTCCCGCACTGCTAGCCTAGCCTTTCTCCTTAGCCGCCGTAAGAAGCACCTACAATCGGATCCAGCCACATCTGCGACACCTCCTCTTTCCGAGCCACGCTGTTCCATCCTATTGAAACCATGGACTTGATTTTATTTTACTCTCCTCTGCCTGTTCACTTTTTAGTTGAGCTTCTCTGTGCGTGTGTGTGTGTGTGTGTGTGTGTGTGTGTCTATATATATATAAAGCTATACTTTATATATGTTTGTACGTGATATATATTTATAGTTTGTTTGGGTTTTATATTTATAAAAAAACTGTGTTTAGCAGTATATATTAGTTCAAGTTTTAGACGTGATTTATACGTATATTAACTTATATAAATTTTGACTGTGGTTTCTTTTGTTTTATAAATTATATTCAGCATATATAGGTTTACAGCTTTAAGATTGATAGTTATATAATCATACATTGAATTATATATGGTTATAGTATATTTTTCGAAGGTTACGGTATATTTTTGTATATCATATATACCTTACCCGTGACCACGAATTTTATAAAGTGTATATTATATATTTATATTATTGATCTTAAAGTATGGTTATATGAATTGTATACATATTAGCAGCCTATTCTTTACTGTGTAGTTATATATAATGATATTAGACTTGTTGTATTCAAGTAAGTTGTGTATACTTATCATCTACAAGATCTGGACATAAGCCTTTCATTTGTTTATAATATATGAGCTATACAACTTGTATATGTGTTTCATTTATATAAAAACGACATACTGTGAACATATATATGTGTGTGTGTGTGTGGGTGTGTGTGTGGGTGTGAGAGTCTTCACGTTTAAATTTAAAGTATACATTTTAAATACAAGGTATATATTATATATTTATAAGAGAAGTACATAAATATTATATTACATAATATATGTACTTGTTTTGTTTAAATATATGTACACCAAAGAGATAACTATGGTTATTTTGTTATATGTATTGTATAGAGAATTGTTTACTTAAAGAGATACATATAGATATGATCAGTTACCTATATATATATATAGGATTTTTGATTTGAATTTGTATTATAGTATATATGTATACTGGGTTATAGGTATGTCTGGAAGCTTAAATGTGTTAGTGTTATACTGTTATATATAAATGAAAGGTTTTTCATTTTATCTGTTTGACTTTTAAGGAAAGTGTAAAAGTGGACTTTTGCTTACTAAACTTATATTATCTATTATATTATTGATAGTTCAATACATCAGTATATTTGGTAGTTCATGTATAAAGTCGATTACTTCATAAGTATGTGTAAGCTTATTTATGTATTAAATACTGATTTAGAGAAATGATATAGATTTTGATTTTGTTAATGTTTGATTTTTCCAAATATATATAAAGGTTTATTTTGATTTATATGTGTGTAAATTAAATATTGATTCTGAAATAGATTATAAAGATTTTATTTTATCTTATTTAATACGAGTTAGAGTTTAAAACTTTATATATATATATATATACACACACTCATCAATGACTATTATCAGCTTTGTCCATCCAATGTCATTCCAAATCTTGCTTTGCTTAGAAATTCGTGCTTGGACTCATAACTCATTTTAGTGCTCGTATTAGTGGGAATATCTGTGTCGTCTTCTATCCTCTCTAGCCTCGAAAGGTGAGCAATCACTCACGATTAATGTCTTTATATTTATTAGATTTGATTTCAATTGAAACGACAATAGGAATATGCTGCTGTAGTTATTTAAGTTGTTATATATGCTATTATCTGTAATCGTTCACCTGTACGATATGACACCATATCCTGTTGATTTTATTATATTATTATTGATGATATATGTCTGTCGTGTTATTATTATATTTGTTATCACTCTGCAAGTTCCATGTTTGTATAGAATTCACTATGGGTTGAAATGATACATACCCAAATGACCTGTAGAATAGGAGAAAATCATTATGAGTTGAAATGATAAACCCAAGCGATTTTCATTTGAATTTGGGATTGCGGGTTGAAAAGATATATACCCGTATATATTTAAATTAAAGATTGAAATGCTAAATATACATATTACTTAACCATAGGATAAAAATTTATATACGGACATCGTTGGTCTATATATAAGTAATTTGAAATAATTTCTATGATTTTGGGAAAGAAATATATGGTTTTAATAAATATTAATTCTTTGGAATATTATATATAAATGTTATTTTATATATATAGATTTAATAATAATATTTAGTTTAACTAAGATTGATTTGATTAACATATATTATGATTAATTATTTATTAAAATATATACTTCAAAAATAGATTTTTGGAATAATTGGAATAAGTTAAGGTTGGGAAGATAAAGCTGAATTTATTTGAAATTGTGTGTAATTTAGAATTTTGTTTAATTAAATAGATTTGAAACTTATTAAATTTTAGATTTAAGATAACTTTATAACTTGATTTTGAATTAAGCAAGTTAATAAATATTTCACGTTTAAATAAATTGAAGGAAATATTTAGAAAAATCTAATTTGAGGTTATTTAAATGATATTGGATTTATTAAGTGAATATTTCAAAACTAAATAATAATGAAGTCAAAATAATATATATATATATATATATATATGAAATTATCAAATTAGTTTCGAAAGTGTTATATATAATTTAGAAATATATATTTGAAATGGAAATGATATTTTTGGTTTTGAAGTATAAATTATTTTGAAATGACCATGGTGATATAATGACGTTTGTTAGTTAATACCGTATGCTGCATAATAAGCAGTTTCACGGATCCTTAGAAGATGGTTATCCCAACCATCCTTTAAGTTACTTGTATTTCAGTTGTTATTTCACGTGAGTTGGATTTATTGATATAAGAATGTTAATCCTGACTCGAGTGTTTTGTGTTTTGTTTTATGGTCGGGTCAGACTGAGTAATTCAGCATTTGAGACCCACCTTTGGAGTTTAGAGCTTCGCTTGGAGATACAACTATCAATTCAGCTTTCAGCTTTTCCGGTTGATTTGTTCAGAGAGGTCATCCGTTTGTATTGGAGACTTCACTGTATTTGAGATATTCTTCTTTGTTTTATTTCTAACTCTGATGTTTATATAGTTGCTTCATGAACTGTTATTTATCTATTCCGCTGTATTATTATTATATTACTCTGTGTCTGTGATTCTGCTATTGATTTATTTACTGTATATGCTGAGTTTTTCCAAATATAAATTAAAATTCTGAAATTTTGAGCAATTCAAGTCCGGCATGTGCAGGTGCGAATGGTTGAAAATATCGGGTCGTTACAGTTAGTACAGAGCTTTGGCTCTAGGCAAACTTAGCATATATAGTAAATTTATTTGCAGAATCACTTTTGTTCGTGCTTAAATATCTTCCCCTTTGATTTGGTTTTCCTTTGGACTTTAGAACATTCCCTGCGGTTCCAAAATCCATTATCTTCTCTCCCTATTCGTGTTTCTTGATTCTGGAGTAAACCCATAACTCCACTTCGAATGATCTCTATAAGAATAGGCGATCCCGCCAATCTTTGAATGATTCGTAAAGGGGTGAAACTCCTTTACAATTGGCATTTATTCACCAAAGATTTATATATCCCTTGGTTTAGATGCTGTTATCTCTTGTTATGCCGAATTTTATCTCTGGCGATCGAATGTCGATTTGCCTCAGAACTCTGCGCCGATCTTATTTTGAAATTACGATTGACCGGTAAGGTCGCCCGCGATTGATGTAAGTATAGCCATCTCCTATATTGAAATTTAATTATCTCATATATGATCGAGTCTATCTTCGAATCAGAATTCTATTTGATTTGAGTTCCTCTAATATGAAACTCTATCTTTGTTTTGAAATCCATTCTTGAATCATCCTTCGAAAAATCGGGTTCGTTTGTATTTTAGAAATTGTTTTATATATCGAAATTACTATTTTGATAAGTATGATTTTATTCAATATATAAAAGTGAAAATGTTTTCGATAAGGATTATATATCTTTTAAAAAACGAGAATTTGAAATCTCGAAAGGATCGAAAATTTTGAAAATTTTGTAAGAAATTTCATTTATATAAAAATGATTTATAACTGAAGGGTTTTGAATTTGAAATTCGAGGTGTTGAATTATGGTATTATGAAATTGGTTTTAAGATTTTGAAAATATATAATAATACGATTTGAAAGTATTTTCTGAATAAGAAACGTTTCAATGACTTCAAATGAGTTCCAATGATTTTAAAGAAACTTCAAAGAAGTTTCCAAGAAAACAGAAGTCCAGAACTCATTTATGTCGCTGGAGAATAATTTCGGTGATGAGTGCATGCATCGTCGACATTGATTCTCGAGTTTCAGAGTGGAGGAGAGGCCACTTTAGTAGCTTTGTTATGCGATTGATTTTGTGAAACAAATTTTGATTTCAAATTCTGAAAGTATGATTTGATATTCGAAGGATATACGTATATATATATATTTGAAACGATTTGAAGTAAGACCGACGTTTAGTCCTCGAGTTTCGAATTTGACCCTATATATTGAAATTGATTGATTGGTTGATGATTTTCAACTCTTGGATTTTAAATTTTATTTCTCCGACTATTTTGAATGTTCGAACACTTCCAAATCAAGGTTCAATGTTTAAAGCTAGGTAATTTCGAAAAGTACAAATTATTTGATAAAGTATATACGTTTATCTTTGAATGTTTAAGTATGAAGTAATATGATTTAAACAAGTTTGAAATTGTTTTGTTAAGTAAATGAGTAAGGCTATTTTGAATTATACTATATGAAATGTTTTGAATAAAATTTAGTTTAAATAATTTGCGAAAGGTAAATTGGATCTTTCAAATAAAAATATATAATTTAAAGGTTTAAATGGGATAGTTATAGATTTTGGGTATAATTGATTTTGAGAAAAATATTTGGTTTTGAAAATAGATTGGAATTAAAAACCCAGTATTTATATGATGATTTTGTAAATGAATTTGGTTGACCTAAATTATGTTGATTTGGAAACTAGGATTATTTTCCAAACCTATTATTTTGGAAACTTTGAAACAAAAGATATTAAATTTGAAAGAAATAATTTGGTGAAATCATATATGATTTTGAAACTGAACTGATATTGATAGGAATTGAAATTGAGAACCTTGTTTTAATAAATACTTGATTTGGGAGTTATCGAACTTATGTAAAATTGGTTTGTATAAGTATGAAGTTGATTTGAAAACTATTGATTTGGAAGGGTATTCAATTTGAAAAGTGAAGTCTTATATAATCAAAGTCTATATAAATGTGATTTGATATACTATTGATTTTGGAAAGTATTCGATTTGAAAATGAAATCTTATATATAATGGACTTTATATAAGTATGATATTTGAAATTGATTTGAAAAGGTACTATATGATACTTATTTTCAAAGTAAAGATATGGAAAGTGCCTTCTGCTTGATATCCGTTTTGTGGCCACATTGTGGATTCATTATATCGATAGTATTCTCCCCGATTTGGTTTTTCGGATGTGGTACTCGAGTGTCCTTCCATGGCGTTACCCATGGTCATTTTGGTAGCGTAATCTGCAAGACAGAGATTGCTTAAAGGATACAGATGTTTCCTGGGTGATCCATGTGTAACCATTGTGCATCCGCGGTCTACCAGTTTTGTTGTCGTAGTATAATCCACAAGGCCGAGATTGCTTAAAGGGTATGGATGTTTCCTGGGGGATCCAGGTGTCACGACCCATCTTCCACTACCCAGAAAGACGCATCATGAATTAAGAAAGAAAGGGATAGAAGAAGAAAAGAAAGAAGAGAAGAAGAAACAACACTAGAATCTCAACAGCGGAACGAATAAATTATATTAATAACATAAGTATTTACATAATATACAATACCAATCAGAGATACACAACATACACATCACATATACTAGACAGTTATAAACACCCATCTAGCATTTACAACTCAATACAATCACAACACAGAGATAACACAGCGGAAATCTATATCTAACGCAGAAGCCTTCTGCTCCATTGCTCCTCCATTATTCGTCAAAGCTAACCTGAATCCCTTGGCTACTCGTAAAAATTTGAGTACCCAAGAGTTTAAGAAAACAAAGATAAACTCCGGGTCAGACATGGGTCTGGTGTGAGTAACATGTTAAGGTTGCTTAACTTTAAAAACCTTTTTGAAAAGAAAGGTATCACGTAAGACTTCCCACACATAAACATGGAAAAGTTTTTACCTTACGCTAACCAAAACATTTGATAGGAAATCCGATGATATTATAATAGTGTCTAGGGTTTTCAAGTAAATATGAAATAGCCGAAATTGTTACATTCATTAAATTCCAGCTACTAGCCACAAAAGTGGGTAATACAATCAAAACCGTTGGCACTTATTGGATTGTGATTCCATACAATGGCAGGGCTACTGGGGTACCGTCCATCACAGTACGTGGCCTAGATCACCGTACCGAGGAGTACTCTCACTCCCCTGCAACACAAGGCCGGAACCATTCCTTACTGAACAGTTTCGAACAAGACAACCCCGCAGTTGTTTGCAACCAACTGCCCACGCAGCCGAATATAAAGGGACCTCTAGACAGGGATCAATCTCGCTCTCCAGTGGGAGCTACCCACGAAGCCTTGCTGCACCTCCCCTGTTTTAGCCATTCCCGGTTGATGAGGCTTGAGGCTACGACTACCTTTATAGGACATATCACTTAGAATGCTCATCGTCCACCTGACGATGTTCTGAAAGCATTCAATCCATACAAGTTCGTTTCGGGTTCGAACGAAACCGAAGGCATTATCTTGTTACACTCATTTTGGAATCACCCTTAGAGTTAACGACAATAACCCTTGCACTCTAAACCACCATCTCGAATCTATAAGCACTATTCCGTCAACTCATTACGGAATCACCCATAGAGTTATACTGACGTATAGCCCTTACACCTCGAGTCTTCACAAAGCTCCATTTGGATTTACGACCTAACGTTAATTCGGAATCGATGTGGTTTTCGAATATCCAAATATGGAAACCCGATCCCGGTCTCATCGAAATCCAAAGCGTGTCTTTTAGGTCCAAGTTGTTTTAAAGGTTTAAAACAATTTAATTCAATATTATCTATATACACACAGATAGATAATTCTCAACATCATAATAGATAATCAATATTATCATCACATCAGATAATCTATATTATCAACTTCAACAGATAAATCATATTATCAACTCAATGCAACCATAACATCCAAATCACACAACAACATTTATCTCATAACTGAGATTTCAACCATCCAGGGTAATAAATATCAATCATTATTCATAAGCAAAGACTTATCAATCCAATCTATAATGAATTAAATTAATTACTCATCCATATAAATCTTGCTTACACATCAATTAATTATTCTTAACAAATTACCCTAATTAACTATCCTTTAATTACATTCAAGTAATTAACCTCTAATTAATTTCATAAATTAATTATTCCAAACCAAACCTGTAATTAACCTGTAATTACTTCATTTATTAATCCTTAATTAACTAACTAATACCTTCATTGATTAATTTTCTTAATTAATAAATCCTTAATCATATCATTAATTATATAAATTAATGATCTCAAATTATTTTAAATAACTCCATTAAATTAATTATCAAAACCTAAATTAATTACACCAAGTAATTAATTATTAATTACTTACTTAAGTAATTATTCAACATACTAATTACATATTAATTACACAAGTAATTAATTCCAAACCTCCTCCATTAAATTACATCCAGTAATTTATTTTCTTCACTAAGTAATTTTCCATTTGTAATTACTTCTCAAATCAAATCAATGATTAATTTAAATTAATTAAACTTAATTAATTAACTTAATTAATCAAAATAAACTTAATTAATTTAATTAGTAATTAATCTCCTTAATTACTTTCACTAAGTAATTATACTTAAATAATTCTCAAATGATTATCTTAAATTAATTAATCAAATTAATTATTAAAATTAATTACATTAATTAATTATAAAATAATATCAAGTTAATGACCTTCATTAACCAGTAAAAAATCTTTAATTACTTTTTCAAAGTAATTAATTGAATTAATCAATATTTATTTAAAGAAACTCATTAATTAATTTCTAATTTTTTTAAATTAATCAAGTGATAATTAAAAACTTAATTAATTATCCATTACTTGATTAATAATTTCAATCCATTAATTAAATAGTCAAATCTTATTTAAATTAATTCCTAAGTCATACTTTAAATCAAATTTAGTTATCTTACTTAAACTTTTAATTAATTAAATAAACCCTTAACTATTTAATTAATATCCTAATTATTAATTAATTAAATTAATTAAAATCTTAATTACCTTGATCAGATAATTAAGTTTTCAAAACAATAAACAAAATCATATATCTCATTAATGATTAAATTATCATTATTAAAGTCATTTAAAACAAATTACTTTTAAAATTTCTAAATTCCATTTTAAATAAAAATTTAAAATGAAATCAAACTTAAACAAGATTTTAAATATTTAAAAACTCTTAAATTTTCATTTTAAAGGATCACTTATCTTTAAAGTATTTTTAAAAGAATAGTTTAACTTATCCCACATTCAAATTTAACAAGTTTAAAATACTTTAAATAATTAAAAGGATATTGAACATATAAATTTCAAATTTTATTTATATTACAACCAAGATCCAAATCATGTTTCAGGTTTAATTCAAAGATTAAAATTTAAACTCTGTTTTAAATTTTATTACAGATTTTATAAAACACATGTTAAACATACTTAAAATATTCAAACTAAATTATTACATTTGAATTTGTCAACCTATTTTCCTTTTTGAAACTTTCAGGTTCAAATTCAAATTTGAATCCAGGATTCTAAATTCAGATTTAACTTAGAATTTAAATCTTGTTTTAATAACTTATTTTCAGATTTTAAAAATCACTCAATATCAAAAACTGTGCAGGTTTTAAATTTTAAATATTTTATTTAAATACTTTATTTTATGCTGCAAATTTATTAAAAATCTGGAATTCAAATTTATTCGATTTCATACTTAAACTAACCCCCAATCTTGTTTTAAATTTTATTTCCAGGTTTAAAATTTTCTTTATATAAAGACTGTGCAGGTTTCACTTTTTTTAAAAAACAATTCATTCCTGCAAATCTTGTTTATTTTAAAAATCTGAAATTCAAAATCTATTTGAATTCATCATTGAATCTTAAGCTCAGATTTTAAATTAGCCTTGCTTATCTTTAAATTTAGTTTTAGAAATTCAAAAACTTGAAACTGTTCAGGTTACAAAAACCACCCTGCAACTAAAACTACCCGAGTCTAAACCAATTCCACTTCGAGTCATATTCCTCTTAACTTCGAGCAAGAACTGAATCTACCCGAACACCACTTCTTCTCTATATTCCAGAACTAAATCTCCTCTCTATGGCCACTGTGCACATGCACATTGCCATGGCCATCTTCCCGATCATCAGAGATGATCATCCCATCCACCAACCTCCCTTGAGTCCACCTAAACACCTAAGCATCAGAGAATCCCCATTTCCCAAATTCAAGTAGAGCAGTTTCTTATTTTTTTTAACATCTGAAAACACTATACCCAGAACTCCTCAAACCTATCAACGACAGTTTCACCTCCCTCTGACCATCGATGCAGTTGAAATTCCAGCCACTACTTTGTCAAGGACCCATCTACCTTCCCACTAAACAGCTCAACGCTCGAACCGCTAATAAATCAGGTAGATCGAATTTCTTAATTTGCTAAAAACTTAGGTTTACAGGAAAATTTTCCATTCCTCTGCTAATTCAAAGCCCAGTTACAGATTTGATAATTCTTATGATAAACCTAATCATATTACTAAATACAGAAGAAATATCAAAACTTTAGAATTCCATAATCATTAAAACAGCCTAAAACCCAGATTTGGGTCAAACAGTAACGCCCCAGTCATACCAAACTTAGAACTTTTGATTCTTCTCTTAAAAATCATGAATTGGTTATAAGTATTTAATTTGTATATCTAAATTACTGAGTTTATAAGTTTTAAATTTTCACAATGACCTGAGTTTCCCCTTTAACCTGATTTCCAGTGCATGTTTTAGTTTTCTATTTAAGTTAAAATAATTTTGTATTTAGTTTAAAGTTAAACAAACAAATATTGTTTTAAATCTTAAATCCTAAAAATTTATAGATAAAACAAAATAAATTTATATATGAAACTGGGTTGATAATTTTGGTTCAGGGATGATATGCACGTAATTCATATTCAACAAAAATCACACATCATAAATGCATAGAAAATTTCCAATATAAATACAAAAACAACTTATTTAAACATATTTAAACAACCAGATCTAACTAAAGATTTAAAAAGAAGTGTTACTCACCTTATACTCAGAAGAACAGAGCACCACTGATTTAAAAAAACAGTTTTTGAGCTTTTGAAAACATGAATGCCCTTGCTTTTCAATTTGGAATGCTTGCTTTAGTTTGAAAGGATGTAGTTGCATGCAGTTTGAAACTGAAATACTTTTTCTCTCTATCCAAAATTTCATGCATGCAGGAGTTCCAGATTGAGGAAAAATGCTAAAGCTTTGATTATTCAATTGATCTACAGGTTTTCTTGCGTCACAAAGCAGAATTGAGGAAATGTAGGGTCTTTGAAAATACAGACTTGAGATTGAATGAATTTGAAATTGCAAACATAATTTTCCAGAGATGAAAAGTGTAGGTTCTTGATTATGCAGTAACTTCCTGATTTTATAAGAGTTTGAATACAAGATGCAATTGAACAAATTTTTGTTTGCATTTTGCAGGTTTTGTTTTTAAGAGATTTCAGATTTTTTGAATGAAGTGTTTCTTTGATTCAACAAACATTTGATTTTTAAAAGATAATAAGAAAAGTGAAAATGTTTTTAAAAGAGAGCTGAAATAAATTTAACAAAATAAATAAAAGAAAATAAAGATTAAATGACACTTGTCACATTTCTTGATTTACAACTAACACATGTTGCTTAGATTGCTAATTTGATTACACTTGTTTTAAATTAAATTTAGTTATATCTTAAATATTTATAAAGAGTTTCCTTTAATTTATTTTATGTTTATGTAAATATATATGAATTTCCTATTAAAAGTATATGTAAATAAAACAATTTATAAATTAAAACTTATACAAATATTTTAAAGAACCAATTAATTTGAATTTCAAAATAAAATTCCAAATCAAATTAATTCTATTTATTCAATTTAAAAATGAAGACTCTAATTCCTTATCTTCATCCTTCTTTATATTTAAGAAAAATAGAATATTTATTAATATAGTTTAAAATAACAATTTACAATTTTATATGATTTATAAAGAAATTATAAATCAATTTTATATTTAAATGAATTTAAATCATATGCTATCTTATATTTTAAACTTATATAAAATATACTCAAATCATATTTATCAAATAATATTCAATAAGAAATAAACTTAACTTTTATTTAAATTTTAAAACAAAAATTAAGCTAAGTCAAATTTTAAACAATTTAACATTTATTTAAATATTATCAAACCACATAGTTACTAATTCAAATAGATTTTTAAAAGCTTAATATTGATTAAAACATAATTTCCTAATTACTCAATATCTTATTAGAATTTAAAAACAAACTTCATTTATTTATTTTCATGTAAGTTAAATTCCAAAGAAAGTTAAACTATAATATATACAAATATATATATATATATACACATTATAATTTAAACATTTATTTTAGCATTTAAAAGATAAATTCACAAATTAAATATTATTTAAATCTGATTATTAAACCAAAACATATTTTATTAATCAATATTGTCAATATCAATTTAATTTTATATAAAGATTATTAAATTGATATTGTCTAAAATTCCGGGATATCACATTCCTTCCCCCTTAAAAGAATTTCGTCCCCGAAATTTTAAAAAAAGTTAATTTAATAACCCATTTAAGATTAAATTTTAAAACCAAGCATATATCAAACATATGCTAACATCCATAGCAATCAATTCATCAAATCAAACAAAATTAACTATCCAGACAAAATTCTGGATAGAATTTCCTCGAGTTTCCCAAGTAAACATCGGAATACTTGCTCTATAAAACCCAAACAATCAACACAACTAAGCTACAAAACTCCTACTCATCTAGATCTATAACTGAACAAGACATCAGACTATAGACAAGTCTAACTCGACAACCAAAATCTCCCAGAACAGCTGATTCCAAAACCAGAAATAGATATACACGTATTCCCTCAAAGATACGTGAAACACATCGAATTCTAATTGTCCAAACTGGCAATTCAATCCAGAAAATCAAACACTAATCCAAAACAGAACACAGAAGAAATCCAAAACATCTCAGAGCTAGCTTACCCAACCTTACCAAAATTTATAGCTCCTAAAACTGGGAAAACTTATCCAAAACCAGATATTCGACTGCCTGTCTCTTACCTGATCAGCTCAATCCTTGTTGAGGTCACAAGAAATAAATTAGACCAATCCCAAACCACCAGAATGATCCTCCTCGATCAATCAAGGTCAAGAACAAACTCCACTCATAATCATCAGAAGAAAACAAACTTCTCCTACCCGGAAAAGAAAAACAGATTCACTCCTAAACTGCTTCCACTGCACAACTCTGATTTGGAGCAGAAAAGAATGCTGTTGAAGAACACAAGCACAACCGGACAGCAAAACCAAAAGATCTCCGATAACCCAGAGAAAATTCAAAATTTCCTCAAATCCTGAGTTGCTTCAACAAATTCCATCTTAAGAAACCAACCTTCAACTAGCTGAACCACCGGTACCACTGAATCTCTAGATGAAGACAAACTCTGACTTCTCTGAAAATATTCAGAAAAATCTCCAACAATCCAAGAGATCACTCAACTATCGCAAGTCGCTTTTGCGATCAACCCAAATTAAAATCCAAAGAAAATTGTTCTCTTTTTACCAATCAGAACAGCTTATGCTGGTCTTGCCAACCCATCGAAGAAATGGATTCTACTCTACTGCTTCTGAACTCCTTCTCCAGAAACTGCTAAGCCAGAAAACTCTGCCGACACATCGAACACTCCGAGCTGCACTGCTGACACCAATGCCAAAGAATTCTCAATCCAAAGCTCTTCAAGAAACTCGGACTTCAAACAACACAAAAACACCCTACTGAACTCAGCCACAACACCGAAGCAGACCTACTCCACAAACTTGTTCCAAAGAAATCATCTTCGGAAACATCCATAGTCACTGCATCTCATCACGCAGCTACTATTCCTGAGATATCAAGATATCATCACTCGCTTCTGCTCAGCCAACAGATCCAAACTCTACTCATCCAACTTCAAAGATGAACTCCGAACCTTAACAGGTTACCTTCAGAGATCAATGAAGTCCTTGCACCACTTCAAAGCTCACTCGAGACGGTATTAGGTCTACAGTCTCGACAGATACACTTCCAATCAAACATTCAAACTCCAACCAATCGCAGTCGTGTTATACACACAACTACCTTACCTACCTTTATAACCATATTGGAAAACCCGAATAGGTAACCCAACGAATAGGTAGAAATAAATAAATATATATAAATATATTAAAAATTACAAATACGCTCTCTCAAGATAGACACCACTCTAGAGCCTAGGTATTCACTCAACCTAATGCTCTGATACCAACTGTCACGACCCGTCTTCCACTACCAGAAAGACGCATCATGAATTAAGAAAGAAAGGGATAGAAGAAGAAAAGAAAGAAGAGAAAGAAGAAACAACACTAGAATCTCAACAGCGGAACGAATAAATTATATTAATAACATAAGTATTTACATAATATACAATACCAATCAGAGATACACAACATACACATCACATATACTAGACAGTTATAAACACCCGTCTAGTATTTACAACTCAATACAATCACAACACAGAGATAACACAGCGGAAAACTATATCTAACGCAGAAGCCTCCTGCTCCATTGCTCCTCCATTATTCGTCAAAGCTAACCTGAATTCCTTGGGTACTCGTAAAAATTTGAGTACCCAAGAGTTTAGGAAAACAAAGATAAACTCCGGGTCAGACATGGGTCTGGTGTGAGTAACATGTTAAGGTTTCTTAACTTTAAAAACCTTTTTGAAAAGAAAGGTATCACGTAAGACTTCCCGCACATAAACATGGAAAAGTTTTTACCTTACGCTAACCAAAACATTTGATAGGAAATCCGATGATATTATAATAGTGTCTAGGGTTTTCAAGTAAATATGAAATAGCCGAAATTGTTACATTCATTAAATTCCAGCTACTAGCCACAAAAGTGGGTAATACAATCAAAACCGTTGGCACTTATTGGATTGTGGATTCCATACAATGGCAGGGCTACTGGGGTACCACCCATCACAGTACGTGGCCTAGATCACCGTACCGAGGAGTATTCCCACTCCCCTGCAACACAAGGCCGGAACCATTCCTTACTGAACAGTTTCGAACAAGACAACCCCGCAGTTGTTTGCAACCAACTGCCCACGCAGCCGAATATAAAGGGACCTCTAGACAGGGATCAATCTCGCTCTCTAGTGGGAGCTACCCACAAAGCCTTGCTGCACCTCCCCTGTTTTAGCCATTCCCGGTTGATGAGGCTTGAGGCTACGATTACCTTTATAGGACATATCACTTAGAATGCTCATCGTCCACCTGACGATGTTCTGAAAGCATTCAATCCATACAAGTTCATTCCGGGTTCGAACGAAACCGAAGGCATTATCTTGTTACACTCATTTTGGAATCACCCTCAGAGTTAACGACAATAACCCTTGCACTCTAAACCACCATCTCGAATCTATAAGCACTATTCCGTCAACTCATTACGGAATCACCCATAGAGTTATACTGACGTATAGCCCTTACACCTTCGAGTCTTCACAAAGCTCCATTTGGATTTACGACCTAACGTTAATTCGGAATCGATGTGGTTTTCGAATATCCAAATATGGAAACCCGATCCCGGTCTCATCGAAATCCAAAGCGTGTCTTTTAGGTCCAAGTTGTTTTAAAGGTTTAAAACAATTTAATTCAATATTATCTATATACACACAGATAGATAATTCTCAACATCATAATAGATAATCAATATTATCATCACATCAGATAATCTATATTATCAACTTCAACAGATAAATCATATTATCAACTCAATGCAACCATAACATCCAAATCACACAACAACATTTATCTCATAACTGAGATTTCAACCATCCAGGGTAATAAATATCAATCATTATTCATAAGCAAAGACTTATCAATCCAATCCATAATGAATTAAATTAATTACTCATCCATATAAATCTTGCTTACACATCAATTAATTATTCTTAACAAATTACCCTAATTAACTATCCTTTAATTACATTCAAGTAATTAACCTCTAATTAATTTCATAAATTAATTATTCCAAACCATACCTGTAATTAACCTGTAATTACTTCATTTATTAATCCTTAATTAATTAACTAATACTTCATTGATTAATTTTCTTAATTAATAAATCCTTAATCATATCATTAATTATATAAATTAATGATCTCAAATTATTTTAAATAACTCCATTAAATTAATTATCAAAACATAAATTAATTACACTAAGTAATTAATTATTAATTACTTACTTAAGTAATTATTCAACATACTAATTACATATTAATTACACAAGTAATTAATTCCAAAGCTCCTCCATTAAATTACATCCAGTAATTTATTTTCTTTACTAAGTAATTTTCCATTTGTAATTACTTCTCAAATCAAATCAATGATTAATTTAAATTAATTAAACTTAATTAATTAACTTAATTAATCAAAATAAAATTAATTAATTACAATTAATAATTAATCTCCTTAATTACTTTCACTAAGTAATTATACTTAAATAATTCTCAAATGATTATCTTAAATTAATTAATCAAATTAATTATTAAAATTAATTACATTAATTAATTATAAAATAATATCAAGTTAATGACCTTCATTAACCAGTAACAAATCTTTAATTACTTTTTCAAAGTAATTAATTGAATTAATCAATATTTATTTAAAGAAACTCATTAATTAATATCTAATTTTTTTAAATTAATCAAGTGATAATTAAAAACTTAATTAATTATCCATTACTTGATTAATAATTTCAATCCATTAATTAAATAGTCAAATCTTATTTAAATTAATTCCTAAGTCATACTTTAAATCAAATTTAGTTATCTTACTTAAACTTTTAATTAATTAAATAAACCCTTAACTATTTAATTAATATCCTAATTATTAATTAATTAAATTAATTAAAATCTTAATTACCTTGATCAGATAATTAAGTTTTCAAAACAATAAACAAAATCATTTATCTCATTAATGATTAAATTATCATTATCAAAGTCATTTAAAACAAATTACTTTTAAAATTTCTAAATTCCATTTTAAATAAAAATTTAAAATGAAATCAAACTTAAACAAGATTTTAAATATTTAAAAACTCTTAAATTTTCATTTTAAAGGATCACTTATCTTTAAAGTATTTTTAAGAGAATAGTTTAACTTATCCCACATTCAAATTTAACAAGTTTAAAATACTTTAAATAATTCAAAGGATATTGAACATATAAATTTCAAATTTTATTTATATTACAACCAAGATCTAAATCATGTTTCAGGTTTAAATTCAAAGATTAAAATTTAAACTCTGTTTTAAATTTTATTACAGATTTTATAAAACACATGTTAAACATACTTAAAATATTCAAACTAAATTATTACATTTGAATTTGTCAACCTATTTTCCTTTATGAAACTTTCAGGTTCAAATTCAAATTTGAATCCAGGATTCTAAATTCAGATTTAACTTAGAATTTAAATCTTGTTTTAATAACTTATTTTCAGATTTTAAAAATCACTCAATATCAAAAACTGTGCAGGTTTTAAATTTTAAATATTTTATTTAAATACTTTATTTTATGCTGCAAATTTATTAAAAATCTGGAATTCAAATTTATTCGATTTCATACTTAAACTAACCCCCAATCTTGTTTTAAATTTTATTTCCAGGTTTAAAAATTTCTTTATATAAAGACTGTGCAGGTTTCAGTTTTTTTAAAAAACAATTCATTCCTGCAAATCTTGTTTATTTTAAAAATCTGAAATTCAAAATCTATTTGAATTCATCATTGAATCTTAAGCTCAGATTTTAAATTAGCCTTGCTTATCTTTAAATTTAGTTTTAGAAATTCAAAAACTTGAAACTGTTCAGGTTACAAAAACCACCCTGCAACTAAAACTACCCGAGTCTAAACCAATTCCACTTCGAGTCATATTCCTCTTAACTTCGAGCAAGAACTGAATCTACCCGAGCACCACTTCTTCTCTATATTCCAGAACTAAATCTCCTCTCTATGGCCACTGTGCACATGCACATTGCCATGGCCATCTTCCCGATCATCAGAGATGATCATCCCATCCACCAACCTCCCTTGAGTCCACCTAAACACCTAAGCATCAGAGAATCCCCATTTCCCAAATTCAAGCAGAGCAGTTTCTTATTTTTTTTAACATCTGAAAACACTATACCCAGAACTCCTCAAACCTATCAACGACAGTTTCACCTCCCTCTGACCATCGATGCAGCTGAAATTCCAGCCACTACTTTGTCAGGGACCCATCTACCTTCCCACTAAACAGCTCAACGCTCGAACCGCTAATAAATCAGGTAGATCGAATTTCTTAATTTGCTAAAAACTTAGGTTTACAGGAAAATTTTCCATTCCTCTGCTAATTCAAAGCCCAGTTACAGATTTGATAATTCTTATGATAAACCTAATCATATTACTAAATACAGAAGAAATATCAAAACTTTAGAATTCCATAATCATTAAAACACCCTAAAACCCAGATTTGGGTCAAACAGTAATGCCCCAGTCATACCAAACTTAGAACTTTTGATTCTTCTCTTAAAAATCATGAATTGGTTATAAGTATTTAATTTGTATATCTAAATTACCGAGTTTATAAGTTTTAAATTTTCACAATGACCTGAGTTTCCCCTTTAACCTGATTTCCAGTGCATGTTTTAGTTTTCTATTTAAGTTAAAATAATTTTGTAATTAGTTTAAAGTTAAACAAACAAATATTGTTTTAAATCTTAAATCCTAAAAATTTATAGATAAAACAAAATAAATTTAAATATGAAACCGGGTTGATAATTTTGGTTCAGGGATGATATGCACGTAATTCATATTCAACAAAAATCACACATCATAAATGCATAGAAAATTTCCAATATAAATACAAAAACAACTTATTTAAACATATTTAAACAACCAGATCTAACTAAAGATTTAAAAAGAAGTGTTACTCACCTTATACTCAGAAGAACAGAGCACCACTGATTTAAAAAAACAATTTTTGAGCTTTTGAAAACATGAATGCCCTTGCTTTACAAACTGGAATGCTTGCTTTAGTTTGAAAGGATGTAGTTGCATGCAGTTTGAAACTGAAATACTTTTTCTCTCTATTCAAAATTTCATGCATGCAGGAGTTCCAGATTGAGGAAAAATGCTAAAGCTTTGATTATTCAATTGATCTACAGGTTTTCTTGCGTCACAAAGCAGAATTGAGGAAATGTAGGGTCTTTGAAAATACAGACTTGAGATTGAATGAATTTGAAATTACAAACATAATTTTCCAGAGATGAAAAGTGTAGGTTCTTGATTATGCAGTAACTTCCTGATTTTATAAGAGTTTGAATACAAGATGCAATTGAACAAATTTTTGTTTGCATTTTGCAGGTTTTGTTTTTGAGAGATTTCAGATTTTTTGAATGAAGTGTTTCTTTGATTCAACAAACATTTGATTTTTAAAAGATAATAAGAAAAGTGAAAATGTTTTTAAAAGAGAGCTGAAATAAATTTAACAAAATAAATAAAAGAAAATAAAGATTAAATGACACTTGTCACATTTCTTGATTTACAACTAACACATCTTGCTTAGATTGCTAATTTGATTACACTTGTTTTAAATTAAATTTAGTTATATCTTTAAATATTTATAAAGAGTTTCCTTCAATTTATTTTATGTTTATGTAAATATATATGAATTTCCTATTAAAAGTATGTGTAAATAAAATAATTTATAAATTAAAACTTATACAAATATTTTAAAGAACCAATTAATTTGAATTTCAAAATAAAATTCCAAATCAAATTAATTCTATTTATTCAATTTAAAAATGAAGACTTTAATTCCTTATCTTCATCCTTCTTTATATTTAAGAAAAATAGAATATTTATTAATATAGTTTAAAATAACAATTTACAATTTTATATGATTTATAAAGAAATTATAAATCACTTTTATATTTAAATGAATTTAAATCATATGCTATCTTATATTTTAAACTTATGTAAAATATACTCAAATCATATTTATCAAATAATATTTAATAAGAAATAAACTTAACTTTTATTTAAATTTTAAAACAAAAATTAAGCTAAGTCAAATTTTAAACAATTTAACATTTATTTAAATATTATCAAACCACATAGTTACTAATTTAAATAGATTTTTAAAAGCTTAATATTGATTAAAACATAATTTCCTAATTACTCAATATCTTATTAGAATTTAAAAACAAACTTCATTTATTTATTTATTTTCATGTAAGTTAAATTCCAAAGAAAGTTAAACTATAATATATACAAATATATATATATATATATACACATTATAATTTAAACATTTATTTTAGCATTTAAAAGATAAATTCACAAATTAAATATTGTTTAAATCTGATTATTAAACCAAAACATGTTTTATTAATCAATATTGTCAATATCAATTTAACTTTATATAAAGATTATTAAATTGATATTGTCTAAAATTCCGGGATATCACATTCCTTCCCCTTTAAAAGAATTTCGTCCCCGAAATTTAAAAAAAAGTTAATTTAATAACCTATTTAAGATTTTAAATTTTAAAACCAAGCATATATCAAACATATGCTAATATCCATAGCAATCAATTCATCAAATCAAACAAAATTAACTATCCAGACAAAATTCTGGATAGAATTTCCTCGAGTTTCCCAAGTAAACATCGGAATACTCGCTCTATAAAACCCAAACAATCAACACTACTAAGCTACAGAACTCTTACTCATCTAGATCTATAACTGAACAAGACATCAGACTATAGACAAGTCTAACTCGACAACCAAAATCTCCCAGAACAGCTGATTCCAAAACCAGAAATAGATATACACGTATTCCCTCAAAGATACGTGAAACACAACGAATTCTAATTGTCCAAACTGGTAATTCAATCCAAAAAATCAAACACTAATCCAAAACAGAACACAGAAGAAATCCAAAACATCTCAGAGCTAGCTTACCCAACCTTACCAAAATTTATAGCTCCTAAAACTGGGAAAACTTATCCAAAACCAGATATTCGACTGCCTGTCTCTTACCTGATCAGCTCAATCCTTGTTGAGGTCACAAGAAATAAATTAGACCAATCCCAAACCACCAGAATGATCCTCCTCGATCAATCAAGGTCAAGAACAAACTCCACTCACAATCATCAGAAGAAAACAAACTTCTCCTACCCGGAAAAGAAAAACAGATTCACTCCCAAACTGCTTCCGCTGCACAACTCTGATTTGGAGCAGAAAAGAATGCTGTTGAAGAACACAAGCACAACCGGACAGCAAAACCAAAAGATCTCCGATAACCCAGAGAAAATTCAAAATTTCCTCAAATCCTGAGTTGCTTCAACAAATTCCATCTTAAGAAACCAACCTTCAACTAGCTGAACCACCGGTACCACTGAATCTCTAGATGAAGACAAACTCTGACTTCTCTGAAAATATTCAGAAAAATCTCCAACAATCCAAGAGATCACTCAACTATCGCAAGTCGCTTTTGCGATCAACCCAAATTAAAATCCAAAGAAAACTGTTCTCTTTTTACCAATCAGAACAGCTTATGCTGGTCTTGCCAACCCATCGAAGAAATGGATTCTACTCTACTGCTTCTGAACTCCTTCTCCAGAAACTGCTAAGCCAGAAAACTCTGCCGACACATCGAACACTCCGAGCTGCACTGCTGACACCAATGCCAAAGAATTCTCAATCCAAAGCTCTTCGAGAAACTCGGACTTCAAACAACACAAAAACACCCTGCTGAACTCAGCCACAACACCGAAGCAGACCTACTCCACAAACTTGTTCCAAAGAAATCATCTTCGGAAACATCCTTAGTCACTGCATCTCATCACGCAGCTACTATTCCTGAGATATCAAGATATCATCACTCGCTTCTGCTCAGCCAACAGATCCAAACTGTACTCATCCAACTTCAAAGATGAACTCCGAACCTTAACAGGTTACCTTCAGAGATCAATGAAGTCCTTGCACCACTTCAAAGCTCACTCGAGACGGTATTAGGTCTACAGTATCAACAGATACACTTCCAATCAAACATTCAAACTCCAACCAATCGCAGTCGTGTTATACACACAACTACCTAACCTACCTTTATAACCATATTGGAAAACCCGAATAGGTAACCCAACGAATAGGTAGAAATAAATAAATAAATATAAATATATTAAAAATTACAAATACGCTCTCTCAAGATAGACACCACTCTAGAGCCTAGGTATTCACTCAACCTAATGCTCTGATACCAACTGTCACGACCCGTCTTCCACTACCCAGAAAGACGCATCATGAATTAAGAAAGAAAGGGATAGAAGAAGAAAAGAAAGAAGAGAAAGAAGAAACAACACTAGAATCTCAACAGCGGAACGAATAAATTATATTAATAACATAAGTATTTACATAATATACAATACCAATCAGAGATACACAACATACACATCACATATACTAGACAGTTATAAACACCCGTCTAGTATTTACAACTCAATACAATCACAACACAGAGATAACACAGTGGAAAACTATATCTAACGCAGAAGCCTCCTGCTCCATTGCTCCTCCATTATTCGTCAAAGCTAACCTGAATCCCTTAGCTACTCGTAAAAATTTGAGTACCCAAGAGTTTCAGAAAACAAGTTAAACTCCGGGTCAGACATGGGTCTGGTGTGAGTAACAGGTTAAGCTTTCTTAACTTTAAAAACCTTTTTGAAAAGAAAGTTATCACGTAAGACTTCCCACACATAAACATGGAAAAGTTTTTACCTTACGCTAACCAAAACATTTGATAGGAAATCCGATGATATTATAATAGTGTCTAGGGTTTTCAAGTAAATATGAAATAGCCGAAATTGTTACATTCATTAAATTCCAGCTACTAGCCACAAAAGTGGGTAATACAATCAAAACCGTTGGCACTTATTGGATTGTGGATTCCATACAATGGTATGGCTGCTGGGGTACCGCCCGTCATAGTTGTAGGATCGATTTCACCCTAGAGGGGGGGGTGAATAGGGTGATAGTGTAAATTATAAAAATTAATCGCGGAAGCTTATAAATTAATTTCAATTCAGATCACAGAATAGCAGCACAGATATCGCAGAATATAAATAACAGAATAGAACAGAACAACACAGAATTTACCCAGCTTCGGCAAAACCCTGCCTACGTGCTGCCCCCAAGGTTTCTACTAGAAATTAGATAGTCCCTCGCTTACACACGTAAACTCGCTATACACCGCTATTGACTAATCTAACTCTACGCTCAAAACCCTGCCACAACTCAACTACCGAGTTGCGAATTCTCAAGCTACACACCGTAGCTTGTCCCCTAGTCACACGACAAGAAAATATAAACGGTTGAAAAAGAAAATACAAATTAAAAACAAATTAAAATAAAATAGCCCTAACAAAAACAACAAAACCCTATTTATAAATTTAAAGCCCTTATTTTTACTGCCGGCCCCTTTAATATTTTAGCCCGTCACTTTTATTTTCTTCGTTCGTTTATTTTGAGATGCGGCCGTTCCTCTTTGAAACAAAATTAGGGCTTTTCGTCCTTTCGATCCAAACTAGGGTTCTTGAAGCGCCGACCTTTGATACTGTTCGACTTCGATGCTTTGATACTGTTCGACTTCGATGCCCTTTGATTTGCTCACCGCGGCTGCCTCGTTGATCGAACTCCGGTATGTAATTATGTGCTTTTTCTTTACTGATGTATGCTTTCTGGAATTCGATGCCCTTGCCGATGATGTGAATTTGATTTATATAGGGTTTGAAAATCCTATTCTTGCGTTCGTATAAAATAATTTGAATTTGTCACATTCTTTTGATTGGCCGTTTGATTATGCTTGAACGATTGATAATCGAACTGACTTTGTCATCATCGTATCTTTTGCATTCCTTGGTTGACACGGTTTTGAATTTACTTTCATGATAACCACGGCTTTGTTGATTTCTTTACCACCACATTTCTGACTTGTTCAACATACTGACTTGGTTCAATTGTGACTTCGGCACTGGTTTTGTGTATGCAAATCCACGTCTTTGAATTTGTTACGTGGTCACCACGGTGTTGAATTCATTTGACTTCGGTTTTGATTGAATTTATTGTTGTAGCATACTTGACCTGTTTAACTGCCATGTGTTATCATCGTGTACATCTCCATCTCGAGTAGCTCTGCATTGTTGGGGCTATGCATTTGTTCGCACTGTAGTATTTCTATTATTGAAATCTTATCTTGTACATCTCGAGTAGACTTCGGTTATGCTTTGTCCTGTATAAGTATTTCTGCATCTCATGTTGTAGTTATTGAAATCTTGAGTTGTTGAACTGGTGCATTTGGTTTGAGTTAGATGTACTGGGTTTGGTTCAGGTTGTTCATGAGTCTTCATTTGGTATTGATCTTCATATATGTGCATATGTACAGTTGCTCGGTCCTTGATTATTTCAGTATTCATGTTGTTGTGCATTTGTATTACTTGTTGTCTGTGTTGTGTAGTAGCTGTGGTCTTGGTTGTTGTAGCATGCACTCATTGTTATTTCCAGTTGGACTTGGTCATTTTGTTCATCTGTATGATGCTTTGGCTTCACTGATGCTGCACTTGGTCTTGCCTTGGTTCTGGCCATTCCTTGTTGCCATGTTGCAGTTTGATTACTGGACTAGTTCTGGGTACATTACAATATTGAGATGTTTCAGTTTGTTTGTGCTCTTCATTGACATTATTGCTATCTGGTCGACATTTGTTTGGTGGTCTTGTACTTGTATACTGCAGTTTGCGTGCTTCATTGACATCTGATTCACTTGCACCTGTATTTGGTCATAATTGATGGTTCAGTGGTGTTTTCTGAAACTTGCAGTAGTCATTGCAGTATTTGCCATTGTTTGATAAAGTTTTGAATTGTGCAGTATGGTCCATGAATGCAAAATATTGAACTTGTATATATTTGCACATTTGTTACTGTCACTGCTGCAGTCGCTATGCAGTTGCTATGCCTTGCTTTTGAGTTGTTTTGTCTCTGCCCAGTTGATGTTCTGTTCATTGCTTGTGACATCCATATTGCAACTATTTTGGTCGAGACTTGTTGTTTGTTGGCACTGGACCTGATCTGCATTCTTGATTGTTGCAGTCCATTTTGCTGTTGGTCTTCGTTGCATTCATGTCATGTTGCCTTGTGTTGAATCCAGTTTCAAAAACTTGGGTTTGACCTTGTGCTCGTGTCGTGATTTTGAATATATTGCACGTGAGTTGAACTCGGTTTTTCATTTGGGTTTGACCTATGCTTGCCTGTCCCTGTAAATCAATCAAGTGTATATATCGGCGTGCACGGCCTTGTGGCATATACAGTAATATACTGTGTATGTCACAAGTTGTTCGTGTATGATGAATTCAAATTTAAATGATGACGAACAACCCAAATAACTGAGGCAAATATCATTTTTAAAATTATCTTTTATTTTTGAATTGCAAAAATATTTCTTTTTCAATTTTACTGCGTTAGTTTATATTTTTGCAGATTGCTCAGATGCTGGATTCAAACTAGAATGCAGTTGAAGACAAATACGAGTGTGAGTGATATGTAGTGAGGTGACCTGTTTAAATATGAAATGTGATGTAATTGTAATCAAAGTTGTATAGTTATAGTGAGAGCTTGAAATTGTACTATTCAAAGTTGTAATAAATATTTATTTGAATAAAATATTCGTTTGAATTCAAATTCTGTGTTATTTATTTTATTCAGCAAATATTTATTTAATCTGTGAAAATAAATAGTATATTATCAAATACATTTAAACGAATGTATATATGTTTATTATCATCAAACAAAAATCATATAAGCGCAAAGCGCATATTCAACAATCTCCCCCTTTTGATGATAACAAACATATATTTAAGATTTTGAATATGTTAAATGTATTTGATCGTTCAATTTGCTCCCCCTATTTGAATGCTTCCTCTCTACATGATACTCCCCCTACAAATATGCATACAAATAAAAATATGCAAATGATCCTAGATGCAAATAGAAAATTATTTGACCTTTGCTTGATTTTATTTGACAAAATCTTAACTTTTCTCTCCCCCTTTTGTTATCAGCAAAAGAATAATAGTGTTAGAGAAAATAGAAATAAAGTGATTGATATTAATTCAACATTAAAACTCAATTGGATATAAATATTAAATTTCGATAAAAAATCAAACAAAAATCATAAATATTTTGTTAGGCGCATATTCCACTTTTAGAATGATGGAAATGATGTCATCATATAAAACCATACAGTTGTGTCTATTTGTGGTATATTTATATCAGGAATTTGAATATCTACTAACCATGCATAACCGTTAGGACTTTTAAATGAGATTAGTAGTATTCCAATTTTATTTTATTAAAAAAATGAATTCAAGTATCTTCTAACCACGCATAACCGTGAGGACTTTTAAATGGGATTAGAATCAACTTGTTTATTTTACAAAAAAAAATCAACTTTTGATATGCGTTCCATACATGCATAACCGCGAGGACTTTTAAATGAGCATGGAAGCACATAGCAAATTCCAAGTAATTCACCCATGCATAACCGTGAGGACTTTTAAATGAGAGTGAATACTTTGGTATTTATTTATTTATTTATTTTTGCTTTTTAAAAAAAATGTGAAAATGAAAAACGAACGATTCCTGTTTAAAGTACCTCATATCGACAAACTATATAGAATTTTGATGAGTGTCGATTGTTAGAAACATGATAGACATAGAGATGGTCATGGAATTTTTACCAACAAAAAGTTTTATAACTCTTGTTTAAATTTCTAAAGAAATTTATTAATTATACCGTCTCGAGTCAAAATATTTGATCAATATTAACACTCATCACTTTTTCAATCACTATTTTTCTTTTCGATAAACATTAGGGAGTCAGATTAGTCAAAATAATCATTTAAAATCAAATTCAAAAATTATAAAATTAATTTTTCAAAAATGTCTAATCTGTAAATATGGTCAAACATGATTTTCTCGAGGGGGTTTTATAAGAAAAATTTTCTGCTATTTGAAAATTATTTTAAGTGAAAAATATGCAGATATTTTCTTTGAAAAACGATGCAGCAAATGAATGTTTCAAAAATTAATCACGTTACACTAATAATTTTTCTATCAACTAGATTACCAGTGTAATCTGCATCTGAATTTCTCTTTTACTCAAAATTATCAATTGAATTTTATAGACCAAAACATGAAGTGTGCACCAAAAATTTCAAATTCAATTTTAACAACAATTTGAATGACATTCTTTTGAAATTGAATTGAAGCCGTGTAAATAATCAGAAAACCGTGAATAAAGAGTTAGCCGTATTATAACCAAATGTATTATCCAACAAAACACTATTTTTAATCCAAACTTATATATATATGAAGTAGTTCAAAGAATCTAGAGATTATTATAGTGTTTTTGGCATAAGAATATACTTGGCCAACTATTTTTGAATAAGTCAGAATCAAAATCATAATCTTTTCATCAATCTCAATATTGGCTGATTTTAATTCAGAATATGGTGCAGATTATCACATTTAATATATCGTTCAAATAAATATACCTGTTTTACCTTTACGATATTTTTCGTTGTTGTCCATTGTGATTCTGTCACCTTTATACTAGGCTAAGGAACTTAGCTTTGTCGCCCGTTGCGTTTCTGGAACAGCCAAAATCCAGAGAACACTATTGTTGTTCCTTAGCCTGCCACCACACCTACACGGAAAAGGATTTATGTGACCTATTTGTTTTTATAGGTCCATGGTTGTTAGTGGCAGAAAATTTTGAAAAATGATTTTGTGTAGACCCAAAACTATTTATAATTGTTCCCTTTGGCACCCAAATTTGTTTAACTTTGAGAGATTTTATATTTGTGCCTTTTGGAACCCAAATCGATATAGTTTTCACATGTTTGGGTCTATACCAACAATTATTGTGACCGTGTCCAAATTTTCTACAAATTGTGCACATAGAATTAACTTGATTAATCTTGTTTTCAACAATTTTCGAATTATTATATCCAAGTCCTTGTCTAACCGTATTAACAGTTTGCTTTCCTAATAGCATATTCAACGATTTTTCACTTTTTGAAAATTTATCTAAAGTCGTTGACAATTGTTGGACTTGTGATTTGAGAGATTCATTTTCGTTTAACAACTGTGTGCACTTTTTAATAGAATTCTCTCTCCTAGTATTTTCATTCTCCTTTAAAATCAGAATTTCATTTTCAAGCGATTTTATTTTAATTTCTGATTTTTTAATTTCTTCATCAAATGTTGGACACTTATCACACTTAGGGATCCTACTTTGATTGGTTTTAACTAATTGATCAAGTTGTTTATTACATTCTATCAAAGTATCTTTTTGAGATTCAAGTTTGGCGTATTTTTCCCTAAGTCATTCAAAACAACCGTTTACTTCATGAAAATATATAAGCAACTCAGAATGGGTAAGTTTTGATACCTCACTTGGGTCGTCATCGTCACTGTCAGTTGTATCACCTCGAAGACACAATTCTGCCTTTTCGCTTTCACTGCCAGTGCTTTGATCATTCTCGTCTATTTCATCCCAAGTGGCTGCAAAACTTTTCTTTTTCTGTTTCTTTCCGTGGCTGGATTTAATTTGTGGACAATCGGGCTTGATATGGCCGGGTTTGTTGCAATTATAACAAATAAACTTTTGTTCTTCTGAGTAGTCTAGTGCTTTGGCTATTCTGCTTTTTGCTTTTTGAATTCGAGCTGAATTTCCATGTTTTTGATTCCATTTTTTGAATTTCCTTATTAACAGCTCCAATTCTGCTGCTCCATCATCTTCATCGTTATCATCATCACTTTCGGTTGTTCCTTTGAGAGCTATTGATTTCTTTTGAGTGTCACCTCCTTCACGCTCTTCTTTGAATTTCATTTCAAGCTCATAAGTGGTGAGATTTCCGATGAGTTCCTCAACTTTAAGTTGTTTTAAATCTTTCGATTCTTGTATGGCAGTTACTTTTGCTTCAAAGCTTCGTGGAAGGACTCTGAGGATTTTCCGGACTATTTCTAATTCGGTGTATGTTTTTCCGAGAGCTTTTGATTTGTATACGATATTGGAGAGTCGTCCGTACATCTCTTTGACATTTTCTTCCTTCGCCATTTTGAAGTTCTCGTATTCGCTGCTTAACATTGCAAGGCGAGATTCTTTGACTTGAGATGTTCCTTCGTGAGTCACTTCTAGTATGTGCCATATTTCCTGCGCAGTTAGACAATGTGAGACACGATTAAATTCAAATTGATCCAATGAACAGATAATAGAATTCATAGCTTTGGCATTAGTATTCTGTAATTTATTTTCTAGTTCTGTCCATTGTTCCTTTGGTTTCTCTATTTCCTGATTATCTACAGTTATAGTTGGTATACTATAACCTGTCTCAACAATATTCCAAGCGTCAATGGTTTTCAGAAAAATTTGCATTCTATTTTTCCAGTAAGCATATTCACCATTGAACATTGGTGGCCTAACTATGGATTGTCCTTCTGCAAAAGCATTATTAAAAGAAGCCATTTTAAAAATTTAAATTTTTAAAACAAAAACCGATTTTTGAAACACGAATTTTTAAAACAAAAATTGATTTTTTGAAACACGAATTTTTAAAACAAAAATTGATTTTTGAAACACGAATTTTTAAATTAAAAATTGGTTTTTGTAAAATCAAAATTTTAAAACGAAAATGGCTTTTGAACCTGGCTCTGATACCACTTGTAGGATCGATTTCACCCTAGAGGGGGGGTGAATAGGGTGATAGTGTAAATTATAAAAATTAATCGCAGAAGCTTATAAATTAATTTCAATTCAGATCACAGAATAGCAGCACAGATATCGCAGAATATAAATAACAGAATAAAACAGAACAACACAGAATTTACCCAGCTTCGGCAAAACCCTGCCTACGTGTTGCCCCCAAGGTTTCTACTAGAAATTAGATAGTCCCTCGCTTACACACGTAAACTCGCTATACACCGCTATTGACTAATCTAACTCTACGCTCAAAACCCTGCCACAACTCAACTACCGAGTTGCGAATTCTCAAGCTACACACCGTAGCTTGTCCCCTAGTCACACGACTAGAAAATATAAACGGTTGAAAAAGAAAATACAAATTAAAAACAAATTAAAATAAAATAGCCCTAACAAAAACAACAAAACCCTATTTATAAATTTAAAGCCCTTATTTTTACTGCCGGCCCCTTTAATATTTTAGCCCGTCACTTTTATTTTCTTCGTTCGTTTATTTTGAGATGCGGCCGTTCCTCTTTGAAACAAAATTAGGGCTTTTCGTCCTTTCGATCCAAACTAGGGTTCTTGAAGCGCCGACCTTTGATACTGTTCGACTTCGATGCTTTGATACTGTTCGACTTCGATGCCCTTTGATTTGCTCACCGCGGCTGCCTCGTTGATCGAACTCCGGTATGTAATTATGTGCTTTTTCTTTACTGATGTATGCTTTCTGGAATTCGATGCCCTTGCCGATGATGTGAATTTGATTTATATAGGGTTTGAAAATCCTATTCTTGCGTTCGTATAAAATAATTTGAATTTGTCACATTCTTTTGATTGGCCGTTTGATTATGCTTGAACGATTGATAATCGAACTGACTTTGTCATCTTCGTATCTTTTGCATTCCTTGGTTGACACGGTTTTGAATTTACTTTCGTGATAACCACGGCTTTGTTGATTTCTTTACCACCACATTTCTGACTTGTTCAACATACTGACTTGGTTCAATTGTGACTTCGGCACTGGTTTTGTGTATGCAAATCCACGTCTTTGAATTTGTTACGTGGTCACCACGGTGTTGAATTCATTTGACTTCGGTTTTGATTGAATTTATTGTTGTAGCATACTTGACCTGTTTGACTGTCATGTGTTATCATCGTGTACATCTCCATCTCGAGTAGCTCTGCATTGTTGGGGCTATGCATTTGTTCGCACTGTAGTATTTCTATTATTGAAATCTTATCTTGTACATCTCGAGTAGACTTCGGTTATGCTTTGTCCTGTATAAGTATTTCTGCATCTCATGTTGTAGTTATTGAAATCTTGAGTTGTTGCACTGGTGCATTTGGTTTGAGTCAGATGTACTGGGTTTGGTTCAGGTTGTTCATGAGTCTTCATTTGGTATTGATCTTCATATATGTGCATATGTACAGTTGCTCGGTCCTTGATTATTTCAGTATTCATGTTGTTGTGCATTTGTATTACTTGTTGTCTGTGTTGTGTAGTAGCTGTGGTCTTGGTTGTTGTAGCATGCACTCAATGTTATTTCCAGTTGGACTTGGTCATTTTGTTCATCTGTATGATGCTTTGGCTTCACTGATGCTGCACTTGGTCTTGCCTTGGTTCTGGCCATTCCTTGTTGCCTTGTTGCAGTTTGATTACTGGACTAGTTCTGGGTACATTACAATATTGAGATGTTTCAGTTTGTTTGTGCTCTTCATTGACATTATTGCTATCTGGTCGACATTTGTTTGGTGGTCTTGTACTTGTATACTGCAGTTTGCGTGCTTCATTGACATCTGATTCACTTGCACCTGTATTTGGTCATAATTGATGGTTCAGTGGTGTTTTCTGAAACTTGCAGTAGTCATTGCAGTATTTGCCATTGTTTGATAAAGTTTTGAATTGTGCAGTATGGTCCATGAATGCAAAATATTGAACTTGTATATATTTGCACATTTGTTACTGTCACTGCTGCAGTCGCTATGCAGTTGCTATGCCTTGCTTTTGAGTTGTTTTGTCTCTGCCCAGTTGATGTTCTGTTCATTGCTTGTGACATCCATATTGCAACTATTTTGGTCGAGACTTGTTGTTTGTTGGCACTGGACCTGATCTGCATTCTTGATTGTTGCAGTCCATTTTGCTGTTGGTCTTCGTTGCATTCATGTCATGTTGCCTTGTGTTGAATCCAGTTTCAAAAACTTGGGTTTGACCTTGTGCTCGTGTCGTGATTTTGAATATATTGCACGTGAGTTGAACTCGGTTTTTCATTTGGGTTTGACCTGTGCTTGCCTGTCCCTGTAAATCAATCAAGTGTATATATCGGCGTGCACGGCCTTGTGGCATATACAGTAATATACTGCGTATGTCACAAGTTGTTCGTGTATGATGAATTCAAATTTAAATGATGACGAACAACCCAAATAACTGAGGCAAATATCATTTTTAAAATTATCTTTTATTTTTGAATTGCAAAAATATTTCTTTTTCAATTTTACTGCGTTAGTTTATATTTTTGCAGATTGCTCAGATGCTGGATTCAAACTAGAATGCAGTTGAAGATAAATACGAGTGTGAGTGATATGTAGTGAGGTGACCTGTTTAAATATGAAATGTGATGTAATTGTAATCAAAGTTGTATAGTTATAGTGAGAGCTTGAAATTGTACTATTCAAAGTTGTAATAAATATTTATTTGAATAAAATATTCGTTTGAATTCAAATTCTGTGTTATTTATTTTATTCAGCAAATATTTATTTAATCTGTGAAAATAAATAGTATATTATCAAATACATTTAAACGAATGTATATATGTTTATTATCATCAAACAAAAATCATATAAGCGCAAAGCGCATATTCAACAATAGTACGTGGCCTAGATCACCGTACTGAGGAGTACTTCCACTCCCCTGCAACACAAGGCCGGAACCATTCCTTACTGAACAGTTCCGAACAAGACAACCTCGCAGTTGTTTGCAACCAACTGCCCACACAGCCGAATATAAAGGGACCTCTAGACAGGGATCAATCTCGCTCTCCAGTGGGAGCTACCCACGAAGCCTTGCTGCACCTCCCTTGTTTTAGCCATTCCCGGTTGATGAGGCTTGAGGCTACGATTACCTTTATAGGACACATCACTTAGAATGCCATCGTCCACCTGACGATGTTCTGAAAGCATTCAATCCATACAAGTTCGTTCCGGGTTCGAACGAAACCGAAAGCATTATCTCGTTACACTCATTTTGGAATCACCCTCAGAGTTAACGACAATAAACCTTGCACTCTAAACCACCATCTCGAATCTATAAGCACTATTCCGTCAACTCATTACGGAATCACCCACAGAGTTATACTGACGTATAGCCCTTACACCTCGAGTCTTCACAAAGCTCCATTTGGATTTACGACCTAACGTTAATTCGGAATCGATGTGGTTTTCGGATATCCAAATATGGAAACCCGATCCCGGTCTCATCGAAATCCGAAGCGTGTCTTTTAGGTCCAAGTTGTTTTAAAGGTTTAAAACAATTTAATTCAATATTATCTATATACACACAGATAGATAATTCTCAACATCATAATAGATAATCAATATTATCATCACATCAGATAATCTATATTATCAACTTCAACAGATAAATCATATTATCAACTCAATGCAACCATAACATCCAAATCACACAACAACATTTATCTCATAACTGATATTTCAACCATCCAGGGTAATTGTTATCCCGCTTTTTGGCAAAGCCGCAATACCAAAAGATCGATCGAAAAACGGAGAATAGTTCGTCTCAGAGATTGGTCATACTTCGTTTTTCTATGGATATCGCTGAATTTTGTCCGAGTCCAGATTGAGCTACAATTGATAGGACGCGACAAGAAATACCGTAGAAGTCAACATCTCAAATTTCAAGTCAATCCGATTTCATATGCTCAAGTTATGATCGACTCAATTTGGAGGGGAAGACCAGAGTTTCGAACCGATAGCTGATTAATAGTTTGAACCGATCACCTTCGAACCCATCTACTTCGAAACCATAAACGCGCGTCGGGTTCGACTCCATCACCTTCGAATCCATCGAGCATCAGTTGTTCGAACCCACCTGTGAAGCCCCATTCGAACCCATCCACGAAGCCTTGTTCGAACCCATCACAGAGGCCCTGTTCGAACCCAGCTGTGAAGCTTCATTCGAACCCACTGGGCCAACCAACCATGATGACGTGTCTTTCATCGGTTCTAATGCGCCGAGATATATGGAGTCGAAGCGGTCAACACGGAGTGAAGACCGGATCGATTCGAAGTTTGCGCTCCACGTCAACACGAAGCCACGTGCCACCATGGTTTCGAAACCATCGGTTCGAATACATGGTTTCGAACCAAACAGCCACGCCGTGAACCCTATTTTGAATCCATCATATCTCCCAATCCACTGATCCAAATGCCATGAAATTTTCACAGAAGCTTGAATACATGTTGAAGAATGTCCACACCAAATTTCACCTCGATTGGATGAATTCTTGATCGGTTTGAATGGAGTTCGAACCGATGCCAAAGTGGGCCCAAACTTCCTAAGACCGTGCGTGAGGGCCCTCTCACGTGCCAGAAGTGGTCTCCCGAGTTTTCAGCGAAATATCAGCAGCCTACGCCTATAAATAATGCCCCAGGGCCAACAGAAAAGGGATCTTCCTGTAACGACTCACCGCTCTGACCGCCTCTAGTCGGTAATTAAACCAACTAGAAACGTTCAAAATGACGGATTGTTATTTAGTTTATAACATTTAAACAGAATCAGTCACAGAATCACAGAAACAATAATATATTTTATAAATGAACTTTTCTTTTATATACAAATATCAGAGTTTATACAATGCATTACATTTTAATACGGCGGAACAATTTATTTATTAAGTACAAGAAAAATTTTCTGAAAAGCTTTAGTGAAGTGCTTTCGCCTCTCTCTAACTTCGCTGTGAGAAAATCTCCAAGCTGCAAAAATACTCGGTCTGACCTGAGTATTACATTCAAAAGAAAATAATATACGGGTCAGTCTAATTCAAACTCAGTTATTAGTGCATAGATGCAATAATAATTTAAATAGCAGTTAGACGACAGTCAAAGATAAATTTACCTATCCGACCCTTTAACAAGAAATCAGATAACGGTAAATGATAACACTTAACAGTGTTAAAACAATAAATCAGCAGATTGAAATCATCAATGAAGATAGATGAAAAGATTTTTTTTTCTTTTTTTAAAAAAAAAATCATACTTGCCTGAAAACAACAGAGATGCAAATATATAACACAGATAGGCACAACACAATTCACACATAGAAGCCATATGAACTTGCAAATATATTCACTCACATTCAGACAATATTCCAAATCATTATCATCAAGAAAAATCTGGTCTAAAAGATGAAGTTTGCTCACCAGGGATTTAATGTTTGAAGGCAGAGACTAATACTTGCCTGTACACATTTTTCTTTAATTTTTGATTTTATTTTTATTTTTTATTTTCCTGCAACTCATTTTATTTGACAGAATTTGTGTTACAGTTTGATTTGAAAATAACACCCAACAACCATTTTCTTCCTTATGAACTAATGATAGCATCTATTCTCATCAGTTTAAATTCAATTAACAGAGCAAATGGAAGCAAATAACACCCAACAACCATTAATACACACATGAACACATGGGTCTATGCAAAAATCATACATGCAGTGTCTGTCCTCATTAGATTTTTTTTCTCTTATTCAGCACAAATGAACAGGTACATATGCATCAAGGAAAACAAAGGTCTTGTGCAATCAGTAAGGATATAACACCTTTCAAGTATAATGACATGCAGTGACCAATTAACCCACAAAAGTACCATAGAAGGACTACGACTGGATAGGAAAACAACAACGCAAATAACCAGACTTAAGCAAATGCTCATGGACATAGCAACATGGCAGTCAACAATGCATAAACAAAGTAGTCAGGTGGTAGTTAAGGTCCAAGGAATCTACACATAGTGCAGTGACATATGCATAGTAGAAGTGTCAGGTTGTAGACAATTGTGATTCAGTTTCAAAATGAGCAAGGAAATTTAGCAATCCTAAGTCAGTGCCCAAATTAAGAGTCACAGTAACAAATCTGAACATGTATCAAGATTTAACAGGCTAAAGTTTTTTTTTTCTAGAAATATATTCACAAGCATATTATACTTCAAAGATAAGCAGGCAACCTAATTTATACTTAACAATTTAAAATGGCGATGTTACTCACAATATTCTTAAAACTTGGTTCTTGCAAAATCAAACATAAATTGTTCAAACATCAAATCTTAAAGGAGGTTGAGGGGTGAAATTTCAGATTTTTTTTCTTATCCTATGACTATAAACAGCAATCAAGAGCACATACAGGCATGCCCCTTCACAACTTCATATTTAAACACATGCAGGCATTTTTAAACAATCACACTATAAATATAAAACAGCATATCAAGCTTTTGGTAATATGCAAGTGGTGCAGAAAAATAAACAGTGAAGCAAATGCATGCATACTTGTACATACATACATACATACATACATACATACATACATACATATATATATATATATATATATATATATATATATATACAAGAAACAAATATACATGAACTCAGGTGGAATGCAAACTGGAAATGCAGTGATGGAAGAGAATCCAAGTTTATAAGCAATGAACCTTTAAATTCCCAGCTCTTTAATTCATTATCAATTAAAGCCAAAATATATTAAAAGATCTGTATTTGTTTCAGAGTTGGAAGGTGAGACTCATAAAGAAGACTATATTCTGTAGCTACGTAAGCTAAGGTGGTAAATTTGCATGATGCAGTTGCTTTATTTTAATTTTGAAATTACATAATAATTTATTTATAAAAGCAAAGATCTCCACATAGTAGGCTAAAATAATGAATAGGTCATGACTTCATATAATTTCAAGTGCTAGAAAACCAACCACAAGGTAATTGATAGTGAAAGTCCGCAGTAAAAACAATAGAATCATAAGATGGGTGCTAGGAATCAAATTATATAAATCCAATCATCTTTTAACTCCATACTTTTCTTTCCAGGCTTGAACTCCAATTTGGGTTTTATTTTTTTACTGCATGCTTTTGATTTTAACATGCTACTAAAATTTCTACTGAATTTTTCTTGGTTCAACAGATTTCAAATCTTAAATACTTAAACATATATATATATATATATTTATTTTTCTAAAAAAAAAACTAAATTATGTTTAAACAATCTTGTCCTATTTTGAAGACAAAAGCTTTCCAGTGATTAAACAAAGAGGGTTTAAATTTTGATTAATTTTAGACTCTGAAACTTGAAACAGAGAAGCAAAATTTCACACAGTTTCAAAACACAAGCAACATACAGGATCTACACTTTATATATGAACATGCAAAGCATCAATCACTCCAGAAATCACATGAACATAATTAACTTTCTCAGGTATTTAAAATAAAATGTTTGCTCACTTTTCCTTGGAATAGAGACCATGAATTTAAAACTGGAATTTGAATTTGGTTCCTGACCATTGAATCTGCAGTTTTTATTTGATTTCTTAATCCATACTTTGCTTTTACTTACAGCTATATGGTAAAAATGATACGGAGGCTATGAATAAGTTGGCAAGTAAATATAAAATCACAGTATGATACCAAATCAAATAACAGGTACGCACATGCAGGCAACTACAGAACTGGATTCAAGCAAGTTCAACAGGTCAAGGCAGAAGCCTTCATTCTAACACAAATGCAAACTGAACGACTCCAGTGAAACAGAGTGATGCCAAAGCCAATTTATACAACCAAAATAAGTTCGAACTATCTCAAGAGCCGAAGCATAGTATTGTCAACCAAACAAAAATCCACGAAAGCAAGTGACCGAAGTCAACAAAAATCAACAGATTCCAAGCCGAGAATATCAGACAACCAAGAAGCAAAAATTACAAGTTTAAACAAGCTAGAAATCATTCGAAAACTTGAGTTAGATGTGAGTAAATAAATTTACTCACCTTAGTCAAATAGAAGCAGCCGCTAACGACCAGAGATCGAACAATTTGGAGTCGAAGCCGTGGAATCGAAGAAAGGAGCTGATTGTTGAAGCGAGCACCCGCGATCGACAAATCGAGCATTCTAGAGGCAGTTTCTTCGAATTGAACGAGCCCTAAGCTTGGGTGCGAAGAGGAATGAATGAGAATAAGGAACGGATCCGCCATTTTTTTCTCTTTCGTGTGTTTGATTTATCCGATTAGGGTTTCGAATGAATGGAAAAGGGAAACGGGTCGAATGGAGGTAAAAAGGAAACGACATTCAAAAGCAAATGGGCCGAGATTCACAATTTCAACGCTCAACAACACTTAGCCAAATTTTTTTTAAAGAATTTCAACTTGGTTTTGTTATTTCTTTGCTTTGTTTTGTCTTGCTTAAATTATGTTGTTAAAATTTCTTCAATGTAGTTACATTATATTTTACAAAGTTTATAAATATGTTGTTTGAATTTTAACTATGTGCATTTATTTATTTATTTTAAATTCAATTTGTTTTTCGACACAAATTTCAAAGCGTTTAGGTGTCGTTTACTCACATATCAACTCCGAACGCCACGTAAATTGAAATCCGGTAATAATACAATATTACGGACTCAATGGAACTGATTTCGTCGAATTCCGAGACTGTGCCTCGGAAGGCTATTCTTAAATTCAAATTGAATGATAAAATTCCAAAACTGAACAAATCACTTTCAAATTAAATTCTGAAGCTTTTATTATTTTCAGCATTATTAATATGAATCTTCTAAGCCTTTAAATTATATTTTAATCAGCTTAAAATTGAATATTCAAATTTTTATTCAACTCTTTATAGATTAAATTTTAAAATTTAATCGCCAAATCATAGAAATGTTTTATATAGCATTGGGAATTCAATCTAAATCATCATTCAAATATTTAAAATTAATTAAATATTTTCCAATTTAAATTGTTCAAAATTCAGGATCGTTACACTTCCGACACTCAAGCGCCCAGACTCTGCCTGATCGAGGTCTCCATCATCCTACATCATAATTTTACTGTTGATTTCGAATTTACAGTTGTAATTTGCTGTTGATTGCTGCAACAACTTGTAATCATTGAAAGAAAAGCAATAAAACATCAAAACACTTCACATTGGACGTAGGCAACACGCCGAACCACTATAAATTGCTTGTCTACGCATTTTCTTTACTGTTGATTGGAGTTTTTGTTAGATAATATCTGTTTTGAACTTACATTCTTGACTATTATCTCTTCAACGACTCCCGAAGAGTGTTATGCCCAATTTTGACACAAACACTTTGGTGCTTTCACTGAGAAAACCCGGCTTTTCTCCTGCTCCTTGGATCTGTCGCCGATACCGGATTGCATAAACCTAACAGAGAGATCCAGATCATTGAATCCAGTTTCCTTCCCTTCTATTCAGATTTGCATAAAGTCTAGGAAAGGAATTCAACTCTCAAGATGGTTAGCACAAGAACCTCTTCAAGCGCTGTCAATCAAGAAGAACAGGATAGACAAAATCCTGTGCCCCCACCTCCATCTAATCAAGATGTCGCCGGGCACTCAGAACCGTCGGGTCCGGTTACCCGACAAGAGTTGTAGTTGCTACTCCAAGAGTTGACCCAGAGTCGGCGACAACTAGAAGAACAGCTACGTGCCAACGCTGAGCTAATCAACAAGCTGGATCGCCAAAAACGAAAGAGATCCATGAGAGACCATGCCTCTCGCTCATCCAGCGAAAGTTCTTCATCCTCTGATTATCATAACCAGCCTCCACGACCCCAGCTAGATGGGAGTCGTATGCCACCCATTAGAAATCAACCGACATTGACCGTTGGACAAATAAGAGTTGGTCCATCAGCCAGTTTCCAAACCGGACCCTCCTCCCGAGGAGGTGCCGTTCCTCACCACGCCGTAGAATACCGCACCACTAACGTTGCGGCTGAACCAGGGGTCGACGCGCAAGATCAGTCGGACCTGGACCATCATCATAGCGGGCGTATTCATGAACCGTACGTCCCAGAGGACTATGAGCCGAGAAGGCGAAACTTGGACCGTCGGCGATATCCGGTTCAAACTCAAGGCATAGAACATGATCATACTCCGACATAAATGCCGGATCTTTCAACTATGATACGTCAGATGATCCGTGAGAGTCAGGAATTCACAAACGACGATTGGGGAGTTTCCCGAAGTCACACTCCCTTTACGGACGATATTCTTACTGCTGAACCCCCACGGCGATTCCGAATGCCCACTCTACCCATGTACGAGGGAAACTCCGACCCCAACCAACATATTCTAAAATATGAATGGTCGATGACTGCTGCCAGGGCTGACGATGCAGTGAAATGTCGTAGTTTCGCCATATCCTTGGGGGGCATTGCTACCATGTGGTTCACCCGACTGCCACCTCGATCCATCTCTTCCTTCGAACAGTTAGCCACAAAATTTGTCGAGCAATTCCGCATGCATGTCGCAAGGCCAAAAGATGTCAACACTCTATCTAGTGTCACGCAAGCTCCCGGAGAGACACTCGGGCACTACTTAGAGAGATTCCATACTGCATGCGTGGAGATTAGTAATCCAAACGATAACTCCATCCTCATGGCATTAACTAAGGGGATCGACCCCGATTTCGAATTCGGCAATTGGCTAGCTGGGAAACCACCTGCGTCATTGGACCGTTTCCATGCCAAAGCAGCTCAATTCCTGAGATGGGAAGACACGAAACAGTCTAGGAAGCAAACTAACGCAGAGCCAAATGCGGAAGGGACCCAAAGCAATGTTGCAATAAAACAGCCCGGTGAAAGCTCCGGAAAAGTTCAGTTGAACATTAAAAATAAACAAGCTCGGCGAAGAGAAAGCGTGAATAAAATTAAAAAACAAGATCAAACTCGTGGCCCGCAGCGCAAGAATCCAATGTTTGACAGTTACACTCCTCTAAATACATCACTAGAGGACTTGTACTTACAAACCTGTGGAACAATTCAATATCAAAAGCCTGCGCCAAGGCCATCGTCAGAAAGACAAATCCAAACTGGAAAGTTTTGCAGGTTCCATGAAAGCTACAGGCACAATACAAACGAGTGTCGCCACTTACAAGACCTCGTTGAAAAACTGATCAGAGAAAGGAAGCTGGAACAGTTTGTGCGGACACCGCAGCCGAGAGAAGCGGGCCCATCAAATCAAAACAACGACCCCAATCGACCGAGACAGAAGGACTCAACTTGTCCCGGTGGAAGATTGGTGATAAACGCCATCAGTGGCGGACCTACTTATTCAGGAGCCTGGAACGACGAAGATCCTCGTCACTGTCACACATGACAGGCTCCTTCAACCTATGAATATTTTGCAGTTTCCTTTATATTCTGAAATTTGAATTTGTAATAAGGCACTGACTTTGCCGTATCTTCTTATTTCAGCAATAAAATACTATCTCTTCAAGCTAGAGCTGTGATTCACCAAATGCAACGTTCAACAATCACCACACACGAAGAGCTAAGTTCCATAAAACAATGGAATTTATTCAAATAGGGAGTGACTGCGATACGACCGGCCACTCACTAAGTGAAACCCCAGATCGGGGGCAAGCCATCACATCAAAGGCTGAACTGGATCAACACACGACAGTCCATTCAATAATTCATTCCCAGAGCGTGAACGGACTCCAACTTCCCAGAGCGTGAATTGGAGTATAAACATTCAATAATTCGTTCCCAGAGCGCGAACGAACTCCAACTTCCTAGAGTGTGAATTGGAGTATAAACATTCAATAATTCGTTCCCAGAGCGTGAACGGACTCCAACTTCCCAGAGCGTGAATTGGAGTATAACCATTCAATAATTCGTTCCCACAGCATGAACGGACTCCAACTTCCCAGAGCGTGAATTGGAGTATAAACATTCAATAATTAGTTCCCAGAGTGCGAACGGACTCCAACTTCCCACAGCGTGAATTGGAGTATAAACATTCAATAATTCGTTCCCGGAGCGTGAACGGACTCCAACTTCCTAGAGCGTGAATTGGAGTATAACCATTCAATAATTCGTTCCCAGAGCGTGAACGGACTCCAACTTCCCAGAGCATGAATTGGAGTATAAACATTCAATAATTTGTTCCCAGAGTGCGAACGGACTCCGACTTCCCAGAGCATGAATTGGAGTATAAACATTCAATAATTCTTTCCCAAAGTGCGAACGGACTCCAACTTCCTAGTGCGCGAATTGGAGTATAAACATTCAACAATTCGTTCCCGGAGTGCGAACGGACTCCAACTTCCCAGAGCGTGAATCGGAGCATAAATGTGGATTCCAGGTTCCCGGAGCACGAACCGAAGCATCTGTGCGAACTCCTACTTCACAGAACGTGAATGGAGTATAAACATCAAATCCAAGTTCCCAGAGAGCGAACCCAAGCAAACATGTTATCTCCGAGTTCCCAGAGTGTGAATCGGAGCGTAAATACCAAGTCGAAGTTCCCAGAGTGCGAACTGAAATATCGACACCAACTCTAGGTTCCCGGAGTCCGTACCGTACTACAAACGTCGATAACTCTCGAGTTCCCGGAGTGCGAACCGGATTATCGACTGCAAATTATCCTAAGTCCCCAAAATGTGGACGTGTGCTTAATGTTTGCATTAAACACACTCAACCACCAAAACACAAATGCTATCCCCCGAGACTACGGGGCAAAAAAAAGCTAAGTGTTAATCGCTAACCAAAGTGATACAATGTCCGAAGTTCGATTATTCATTAATTGCAACTTGCGACCAAGATTCTCAGACTTGCCAAACAAAAAACGAACTCTACTTGACGATAAAAACACCACAAGTGCACCGGACTGAAAACAAAACACTACAAACACATAAGCGCAAAAGAAATGAGAGTTGAAACAAAGAAACTAAATTTTATTTCAACTAACCGAGTACAAGGGCTTACATGCAAATAAGTTTTTCCAAAAAAAGAATGCCTACTAGCAGGAGCCGAACCTGCATCTATACACGGCCCACTAACAAAAAATGAAAACAAGTCCTATCTACCAAAAAATCTGCTTGAGAGGCCGATCTATTCCTTTTTTTCTTGGCTTCCTTATCAGCGGTTCGTCATCAGAATCGCTAGGAACGGAAATCCTTCGTTTGGACGACCTCCTCTCCGGTGGATGCTCTTCGGCCGGGGGCATAATATCTACGTCCTCCTCAGAACTTGAATCTAAATGAAGGCTCCCCGCCGGAGGAGTAGGAGGGACCGGACCCGCAACGGAAGATGGGATAGTGCCACCCGACGATACTATCCTCACAAGTGCTGGGCTCTACGCCGCCGTGCCACCACCAACACTACCACTTTGCCCCGCAACTTCTAATTCAGCTTGAATCTCGGCCAGGATCTCTTCATCACGAATCGTCTGGGCTTGGCTGGGGGCATCCGCAGTCTGCATCGAAGAGCTAGAGGTTGGCCGGAGGTCACTAATGATGAACGGCAGGTTTGCGGAAAAGCCACCCTGCTCACCGAGCAGCTCACTCACCATTTGTTCATCGAGAGATAATCCGCTCCCCTGCGCTGCCTCGGTTGATACTGCAGTCACAACAGTAGTCTTAGTGGTGATGGCCTTATCCCCTTTGCTTGATTCTCGAGTCGCGGCAATCGGAGCAACTCCAGTCGCTAAACAAAGATAAGAAGAGGTTAACAGTAACTGCTTCAGAACAAACTCTCTATTTGGAAAACACTTGAGATAAGTTCGGAATACCTTCCCCAGTTTGACTTGCGGACGACTGAGCGGCCTCAGAAGTATGCTCCCGAATGGGAGATAACCGCGGCTGTTCTGGGTCATAAGCAGGAACAGATTGTGAACTGACCACAGATACAGACACTACCGAAGGTTGAGCGGTGACGTCAAGAACAGTAGCGTGATGCTCGATACCTGACCCCTCTCCAACCTCCAGAGATCGACCATCGATCATCTCTTTTTCTTGGGCAATAATAGCGTCGTGGAGGACCTTCTTCTCATCATCAGTCAACAACCGGTTTTCAAGCTCAAATCGGTCAACCGATTCATCCGGATGTGGTTCCTCTTCTTCCTCAACCAAACGATCCCAAGCGTTGCGGAGGTGTACCGGGTGATCTTGGAGCCAGGCCAAATTTCGATGTCTCAACACGTTGGCATTGTAAGTGATAAGCAAGTCTTCGATATCGGCCTCCAACCTGGCCTCCGCTTGATGAACTTTCTCCTCAACCTCCATCTCAACCTCCTGGACCTTAGCCACTGCTGCATCCCGTTCAGTCCGGAGAATCACGGCTTATTCACATGCCTCCTAGGCTGCATTATTCGCATCATCCCTATCCTTGGCGATTTCGGCGAATTTGGACTTAAGCTCGTTTAACTCCTTCAGGGCTGCGTCCCTCTCAGCAGTAACTAGGGTGTTTCGATGGCCCATGTCCTCCACCGTGGCGTAATGCTCACGTTTCATTCTATCCATCGTTGCTTGGGCTTCGTCGGCTTTTTTGATGGCCTCCATTTCAGACTTTCGAGAAGATTCGGCTTCAGTATTTAGCACATCAATAATACGGCTTTTTTGGGCTAACTCAGCTTGCATTTTCTCGATAGTAGCCCCACGCTCAAAGGCCAATGATGACGCTTTCTCGGCCGCCTTGTACCACGCCCTGTATTGGGCATAAAAGTCATGCACGTAATCGTGCGCCGTCTGCTCGGCCTCCGGCGGAATTCTTTTCAAGTGAAGAGGAAAGATATAGTTATCGAAGCAAATATCCGAAAAGTCCTTCTTCAGCTGAGCAAGCCTGATTGCTCCTTCTCCCGAAATTTCAGTGGGAGGTTGTTCCGCAACTACTGGAGGCATTGCCTCAGATCTGGGGTGGCGAGATTCATACTTGGAAGATTGAGAGGCCGACTGGTAGTGCGAGGAATCAGAAGGACGGGAAACATGGACAGGAGGCTGTATAGGAGCTCTTGGAGGAGGAGTGCGCGATCGAGACCGATGTCTATAATCCCTATCTCTCCATTCTTGGCTAGAATACCCGGAGTACCTACGATCGTAACCCCTGTCTCCTTCTCTCCGTTGTGACTCGTAGTATGAGGAAGATTTGCGAGCGTGTCGTAGGCTCCCTAGCATCGAACCACGTCCAGTCATGATATCTGCAAAGCGAAATGAGAATAAAGTTAGTGGTTTCTCGAAACCGATAACCTAAGACTCGGGACAATGTAGTGTCGTGAAATGTGTATGAATATGTATTCCCCCCGACCAACCAGAAGTGTCGACTGAGCTAGTAATAAAAGGCTCCCTCAATTCTAGAGTACGATGAAACTCCTCCAACCCGGCGTCATGCTGAAAAGACACATCATCCGGGATTGGAAGGTCGGTAAGCCCTTCGTAAAGACTTTCGGTTCGCGGAGGAGACATCTCGAAAATTCTAACTCCGGGAGAGGATCGGGCCGTGACAACCGACTTCCATCTCCCCTTCTTAGTTGACGTGACGACGGCTGCCTTGCCTTTTCTTTGCTCTTCAACATCCTGAACCACGTCTGTAGGCTCCGACAATGGCTCATCGTCAGTATGAGTTCTTTTAGAATCAGCCTCCTCGGCTATGATAACTTTGGGCTTCTTGTGTTTGACTCGCTTCTTCGAAACAATCCTCAGTTCCCCGTCAAACAGTATGCTCTGCCCCCGTTCAATCAGCCCATAGGTCCGAAGATTTCTATCGGTCAAAAGCGACTCGATATCCCTGTCCTCGCTCGGGACTCCCCTAAGTACTCGCACCATCTCTTTAAAGCGCTCGCCTTCAGGTCGCTGAATCGTCGCTGTGAAAAGAGAAAGAACATAAGTTTCGCTTCGACCGCAATTGTCTTAGAAATAACTTAATAACTCAGCTACACTCACGTCTGAATAACCATCGCCGGGCAAACCCCGGAGGACACCTGACATAGAACCATTCCGTCCTATAGTAGCTCAACCTGGTCCAGGACCCAGTAACCACTTGGCAGTTCCTCACCGCTTCTAGAAATGTGAAGGAAGGATAATCGCCTCGAGTCTTGAAGTTAAATAGATATCTGATCTCGGTCGGGATCGGTGGTCTATGAAGGTATTCCATGAAGACGATGAATAAACTATTCACGGAGGCGTACCCGTTCGGGTGTAGCTGAGATGGAGCGATCCTCAAAAAAGACAACACCTCCCTTATATACTCGTTGAACGGAGGAAGTGTCCCGGCTGCGCACGCGTGGCGGTTAAACGCTGTATATCCCTCCAGCGGGTTGTGTGGTCTATCGCTCGGCCCTGGCAATGACACGTCATCTAGTGACAGACCGTGCCTCAAGCATATTCTCCCTAACATCTCTTCAGAAATATTCGATTGAACGGAATCCGACGGATTGGCAATGAAAGACGCATTGGGAAGTTCATCCGGGGCCGGACCAATGATCTCAGGTTCAATATTTGGAACTTCTAATCTCGGAGCGGCTGTGCTTTGAACCTCTTGCTGTTGCGAACTTGAAGGTTCCATAACTAGCTAACTCATGAGAAACCATTGTTAGACGACAAAGAACCCGTGCGTTCCCCAGTGTAAAGTGTATGAATGTATGTTGTGCAGTGCCATGCATTACTTGAATAAATATCACGGAGTTAAAGAAAATATGCAAACGACAAAGCTACGGAGTCCAGTAATAACGACCGTCATCGCTGACCGTCATCGTTGAACCGTTTGTATGATGGAAATTTGATTTGAATAGAAGTCGTTATTGTTCCAACGACGAGCTTCGAAAGGTGGTCAAGTATGCAGTTTAATATGTCCAAATATGCAGGAATGAAGCTCACCGGAGTTGTGCTTGGAAATGTCAAACTTTGGAATCCATCATAGAAGGTTCGAACCGATCACAAAGACCTCGTTCGAAACCAACCGAACATCACTTCGAACCGATGACTGGAAAGCACGCTTCGAAACGATGATCAGGTGTCGAGTTCGAATCGATCAAAAATGGATGACTTTGAATCGATCCTTGTTTGGCTAGTTCGTACCGATTCGAAACCACCAACTTGACATCGATATCGTTCGAATCGATCCTATTCGAATCGATATAAAGTTGCGAACTTCGAACCGATAGCTGATAGATTCGAATCCATTGATTCGAATGGACCCCTCGAATCCATCAATCGGTGCGAACTGCGTCACCCCCATAAGGTCATCCAAGAGATGGATACGAAATCCAAGAAAAATCACACCGCCGTCATCGACTCGAACTCGAATCCACGCATCGGTTCGAAGCCTTCTCAAACCAGATCTGGTTTTGCCAATCACTGAAGTGAGCAATCGATGAAGAAGACGCGGTTTCGAAGTAGCTTTGCCGTTTGGATTCGAGGCTAATTACCTAGTTTATGTGATGGATTCGAGGAATTAAAGTCTTAGATCTGGATTGGTTCGATAACGCGACACGGTGTTTTCTCCTTTAAAGCTTCGAAACGATGCAATGCACAGTGAAAGCAAGGCGAGAGTAAAAAAGTAAAAATGAAAAAAGTAAAACCCTCTGCTATTTATTTGAAGCCTGGAACGTGACTGAGTCGCTTCGTATCCCAGTTAACCCAACCGGGCATAACCGGTCAAGACCCAGGTCGATTCGAAGTCAGCCTTCGAATCCATCAGCCTAATGCCCTATCGATTCGAAGTTCACCCCGTATTCCACCGTTGCGAAGCACACAGCAGAATGACAAGCTGCATCTATGCGAAACTAACGGTGGGCGCATCGATTAGAAGCCCTTGTTCACATCAACGACTTCGTACCCATCCATGACCTATCGATACGAACTACTAGTTCAAATCCATCCTTTCGCATCGGTTCGAACGTCAGTTTCGAACCCATCACAACACAAGTATACTCCATCCACGCGAATGTAGGTTTCGAACCCATCCATACTCCAACCCATCGGTTCGAAATGTCACATTCACACAACGCAGAGTCGTTTCCTTCAACCTTCTACATCGGTTCAAGAGAGGATCGATATGAAGGAACTTTTCAAAACAACCATCAAGCGTTGTCTCAATTCAAATTTCAAAATTGGTTCAGGAGAGAATCGATACGAAATTCAATAGAAAACGAAACTAACAACGACTTGTAGACGCACGACGTTAACAAAGATCAAACTAGCATATGTGCATACATATCGAACTAACATTCGATTTTAAGCATTTGCAGGGACCAAACACTTGTCTTGTTACAAATGCAACAGCCAACGGCTAAGCGCTATTATACAGCAATCAATCATATCAACGCAAGGTTGCAGCAATACAGAGTACGAGTCACAGCAAAAAGAGAGCAATGATCGTTCGAAGAGAAGTTGTAGCTATTCAAAGCACGTCATGTTCCCACAAGACGTACTTTGGGGGGAAAAATGTTATCCCGCTTTTTGGCAAAGTCGCGATACCAAAAGATCGATCGAAAAACGGAGAATAGTTCGTCTCAGAGATTGGTCATACTTCGTTTTTCTATGGATATCGCTGAATTTTGTCCGAGTCCAGATTGAGCTACAATTGATAGGACGCGACAAGATAGACCGTAGAAGTCAACATCTCAAATTTCAAGTCAATCCGAGTTCATATGCTCAAGTTATGATCGACTCAATTTGGAGGGAAAGACCAGAGTTTCGAACCGATAGCTGATTAATAGTTCGAAACGATCACCTTCGAACCCATCTACTTCGAAACCATCAACGCGCCTCGGGTTCGACTCCATCACCTTCGAATCCATCGAGCATCAGTTGTTCGAACCCACCTGTGAAGCCCCATTCGAACCCATCCACGAAGCCTTGTTCGAACCCATCACTGATGCCCTGTTCGAACCCAGCTGTGACGCTTCATTCGAACCCACTGGGCCAACCAACCATGATGACGTGTCTTTCATCGGTTCGAATGCGCCGAGATATATGGAGTCGAAGTGGTCAACATGGAGTGAAGACCGGATCGATTCGAAGTTTGCGCTCCACGTCAACACGAAGCCACGTGCCACCATGGTTTCGAAACCATCGGTTCGAATACATGGTTTAGAACCAAACAGCCACGCCATGAACCCTATTTCGAATCCATCATATCTCCCAATCCACTGATCCAAATGCCATGAAGTTTTCACAGAAGCTTGAATACATGTTGAAGAATGTCCACACCAAATTTCACCTCGATTGGATGAATTCTTGATCGGTTCGAATGGAGTTCGAACCGATGCCAAAGTGGGCCCAAACTTCCTAAGACCGTGCGTGTGGGCCCTCTCACGTTCCAGAAGTGGTCTCCCGAGTTTTCAGCGAAATATCAGCAGCCTACGCCTATAAATAGAGCCCCAGGGCCAACAGAAAAGGGATCTTCCGACACTCAAGCGCCCAGACTCTGCCGGATCGAGGTCTCCATCATCCTACATCATAATTTTACTATTGATTTCAAATTTACAGTTGTAATTTGCTGTTGATTGCTGCAACAACTTGTAATCATTGAAAGAAAAGCAATAAAACATCAAAACACTTCACAGTGGACGTAGGCAACACGCCGAACCACTATAAATCGCTTGTCTACGCATTTTCTTTACTGTTGATTGGAGTTTTTGTTAGATAATATCTGTTTTGAACTTACATTCTTGACTATTATCTCTTCAACGACTCCCGAAGAGTGTTGTGCCCAATTTTGACACAAACAGTAATAAATATCAATCATTATTCATAAGCAAAGACTTATCAATCCGATCTATAATGAATTAAATTAATTACTCATCCATATAAATCTTGCTTACACATCAATTAATTATTCTTAACAATTTATCCTAATTAATCATCTTGATTAACTATCCTTTAATTACATTCAAGTAATTAACCTCTAATTAATTTCATAAATTAATTATTCCAAACCAAACCTGTAATTAACCTGTAATTACTTCATTTATTAATCCTTAATTAATTAACTAATACCTTCATTGATTAATTTTCTTAATTAATAAATCCTTAATCATATCATTAATTATATAAATTAATGATCTCAAATTATTTTAAAAACTCCATTAAATTAATTATCAAAACCTAAATTAATTACACTAAGTAATTAATTATTAGTTACTTACTTAAGTAATTATTCAACATACTAATTACATATTAATTACACAAGTAATTAATTCCAAAACTCCTCCATTAAATTACATCCAGTAATTTATTTTCTTCACTAAGTAATTTTCCATTTGTAATTACTTCTCAAATCAAATCAATGATTAATTTAAATTAATTAAACTTAATTAATTAACTTAATTAATCAAAATAAACTTAATTAATTACAATTAGTAATTAATCTCCTTAATTACTTTCACTAAGTAATTATACTTAAATAATTCTAAAATGATTATCTTAAATTAATTAATCAAATTAATTATTAAAATTAATTACATTAATTAATTATAAAATAATATCAAGTTAATGACCTTCATTAACCAGTAAAAAATCTTTAATTACTTTTTCAAAGTAATTAATTGAATTAATCAATATTTATTTAAAGAAACTCATTAATTAATTTCTAATTTTTTTAAATTAATCAAGTGATAATTAAAAACTTAATTAATTATCCATTACTTGATTAATAATTTCAATCCATTAATTAAATAGTCAAATCTTATTTAAATTAATTCCTAAGTCATACTTTAAATCAAATTTAGTTATCTTACTTAAACTTTTAATTAATTAAATAAACCCTTAACTATTTAATTAATATCCTAATTATTAATTAATTAAATTAATTAAAATCTTAATTACCTTGATCAGATAATTAAGTTTTCAAAACAATAAACAAAATCATTTATCTCATTAATGATTAAATTATCATTATTAAAGTCATTTAAAACAAATTACTTTTAAAATTTCTAAATTCCATTTTAAATAAAAATTTAAAATGAAATCAAACTTAAACAAGATTTTAAATATTTAAAAACTCTTAAATTTTCATTTTAAAGGATCACTTATCTTTAAAGTATTTTTAAGAGAATAGTTTAACTTATCCCACATTCAAATTTAACAAGTTTAAAATACTTTAAATAATTCAAAGGATATTGAACATATAAATTTCAAATTTTATTTATATTACAACCAAGATCCAAATCATGTTTCAGGTTTAAATTCAAAGATTAAAATTTAAACTCAGTTTTAAATTTTATTACAGATTTTATAAAACACATGTTAAACATACTTAAAATATTCAAACTAAATTATTACATTTGAATTTGTCAAACTATTTTCCTTTTTGAAACTTTCAGGTTCAAATTCAAATTTGAATCCAGGATTCTAAATTCAGATTTAACTTAGAATTTAAATTTGTTTTAATAACTTATTTTCAGATTTTAAAAATCACTCAATATCAAAAACTGTGCAGGTTTTAAATTTTAAATATTTTATTTTATGCTGCAAATTTATTAAAAATCTGGAATTCAAATTTATTCGATTTCATACTTAAACTAACCCCCAATCTTGTTTTAAATTTTATTTCCAGGTTTAAAAATTTCTTTTTATAAAAACTGTGCAGGTTTCAGTTTTTTTTTTAAAAATTCATTCCTGCAAATCTTGTTTATTTTAAAAATCTGAAATTCAAAATCTATTTGAATTCATCATTGAATCTTAAGCTCAGATTTTAAACTAGCCTTGCTTATCTTTAAATTTAGTTTTAGAAATTCAAAAACCTAAAACTGTTCAGGTTACAAAAACCACCCTGCAACATAAGCTACCCGAGTCTAAACCAATTCTACTTCGAGTCATATTCCTCTTAACTTCGAGCAAGAACTGAATCTACCCGAGCACCACTTCTTCTCTATATTCCAGAACTAAATCTCCTCTCTATGGCCACTGTGCACATGCAGATTGCCAAGGCCATCTTCCCGATCATCAGAGATGATCATCCCATCCACCAACCTCCCTTGAGTCCACCTGAACACCTAAGCATCAGAGAATCCCCATTTCCCAAATTCAAGCAGAGCAGTTTCTTATTTTTTTTAAAAACCTGAAAACACTATACCCAGAACTCCACAAACCTGTCAACGACAGTTTCACCTCCCTCCGACCATCGATGCAGTTGAAATTCCAGCCACTACTTTGTCAGGGACCCATCTACCTTCCCACTAAACAGCTCAACACTCGAACCACTAATAAATCAGGTAGATCGAATTTCTTAATTTGCCAAAAACTTAGGTTTACAGGAAAATTTTCCATTCCTCTGCTAATTCAAAGCCCAGTTACAGATTTGATAATTCTTATGATAAACCTAATCATATTACTAAATACAGAAGAAATATCAAAACTTCAGAATTCCATAATCATTAAAACACCCTAAAACCCAGATTTAGGTCAAACAGTAATGCCCCAGTCATACCAAACTTAGAACTTTTGATTCTTCTCTTAAAAATCATGAATTGGTTATAAGTATTTAATTTGTATATCTAAATTACTGAGTTTACAAGTTTTAAATTTTCACAATGACCTTAGTTTCCCCTTTAACCTGATTTCCAGTGCATGTTTTAGTTTTCTATTTAAGTTAAAATAATTTTGTAATTAGTTTAAAATTAAACAAACAAATATTGTTTTAAATCTTAAATCTTAAAAATTTATAGATAAAACAAAATAAATTTAAATATGAAATTGGGTTGATAATTTTGATTTAGGGATGATATGCAGGCAATTCATATTCAACAAAAATTACACATCATAAATGCATAGAAAATTTCCAATATAAATACAAAAACAACTTATTTAAACATATTTAAACAACCAGATCTAACTAAAGATTTAAAAAGAAGTGTACTCACCTTATACTCAGAAGAACAGAGCACCACTGATTTAAAAAAAAAAACAGTTTTTGAGCTTTTGAAAACATGAATGCCCTTGCTTTACAAACTGGAATGTTTGCTTTAGTTTGAAAGGATGTAGTTGCATGCAGTTTGAAACTGAAATACTTTTTCTCTCTATCCAAAATTTCATGCATGCAGGAGTTCCAGATTGAGGAAAAATGCTAAAGCTTTCATTATTCAATTGATATACAGGTTTTCTTGCTTTACAAAGCAGAATTGAGGAAATGTAGGGTCTTTGAAAATACAGACTTGAGATTGAATGAATTTGAAATTGCAAACATAATTTTCCAGAGATGAAAAATGCAGGTTCTTGATTATGCAGTAACTTCCTGATTTTATAAGAGTTTGAATACAAGATGCAATTGAAAAAAAAAATGTTTGCATTTTGCAGGTTTTGTTTTTGAGAGATTTCAGATTTTTTGAATGAAGTGTTTCTTTGATTCAACAAACATTTGATTTTTAAAAGATAATAAGAAAAGTGAATTTTTTTTTTAAAAGAGAGCTGAAAGTAATTTAACAAAATAAATAAAAGAAAATAAAGATTAAATGACACTTGTCACATTTCTTGATTTACAACTAACACATGTTGCTTAGATTGCTAATTTGATTACACTTTTTTTAAATTAAATTTAGTTATATCTTTAAATATTTATAAAGAGTTTCCTTTAATTTATTTTGTGTTTATGTAAATATATATGAATTTCCTATTAAAAGTATATGTAAATAAAACAATTTATAAATTAAAACTTATACAAATATTTTAAAGAACCAATTAATTTGAATTTCAAAATAAATTTCCAAATCAAATTAATTCTATTTATTAAATTCAAAAATGAAGACTCTAATTCCTTATCTTCATTCTTCTTTATATTTAAGAAAAATAGAATATTTATTAATATAGTTTAAAATAACAATTTACAATTTTATATGATTTATAAAAAAATTATAAATCACTTTTATATTTAAATGAATTTAAATCATATGCTATCTTATATTTTAAACTTATATAAAATATACTCAAATCATATTTATCAAATAATATTTAATAAGAAATAAACTTAACTTTTATTTAAATTTTAAAACAAAAATTAAGCTAAGTCAAATTTTAAACAATTTAACATTTATTTAAATATTATCAAACCACATAGTTAATAATTTAAATAGATTTTTAAAAGCTTAATATTAATTAAAACATAATTTCCTAATTACTCAATATCTTATTAGAATTTAAAAACAAACTTCATTTATTTATTTTCATGTAAGTTAAATTCCAAACAAAGTTAAACTATAATATATATATACAAATATATATATGTATATATACACATTATAATTTAAACATTTATTTTAGCATTTAAAAGATAAATTCACAAATTAAATATTATTTAAATCTGATTATTAAACCAAAACATATTTTATTAATCAATATTGTCAATATCAATTTAATTTTATATAAAGATTATTAAATTGATATTGTCTAAAATTCCGAGATATCACACCAGGCATAACCATTGTATATCCGCGGTCCATGGTTTTTGGTTATCATGGCGTAATTCGTAACACAGTGATTACTTAAAGGTATGGATATTTCCTGGAGGATCCAAGCGTAACCATTATGTATCTGTGATCCATGATTCGATCGATTTGTTTGGATTGTACTTTCCATATCAGTTTTGAAGGTTTTTCAAGTATTTTCACTAGGTGTTGAAACAGGTCTACTAAGTACTTGAAGAATTCTAGCTTTGCGCCTGATCAAGGCATGACCAGAGTATAAAGAACGAGGATAAACTTGTTGAAACATCGAGTTATAAAAGTATCTTCGAAAGGAAAATTTATTTCAATATAAATGTATTTTATTATAAAAGTATTTTATTATAAAAGTATTTTGTTATAAAGGTATTTTATTATAAAAGTATTACCAACAAAGAAATTTTGTCTTAATATTTGAAATTGAATTTCTTATGGTTTGAATTAACTATTCGTGCCCGATACTATTTTTTTGAATGTACCTTATCTGCTCCGCTTTATTTATTCACCTATATTCTGTTTTTTGAATCTACCTTCCTTCCTTTTTGAATATATCCTTTTAAAATATTTTTATTTATATACTACATAGTTTAATAGAAGATTATTAATATTTTAGAAGTTATTAACTAAATAAAACATATTTAAAGAAAATGATTATTGATTTATTAATAATGTTTGAAAATATTTTGAGATAAGTTAATAAATTTATGAATTATGAATTTAATGTTTTCAATTTCTTCTTTGTAAATACAAGTAATAATGTAAATAATTGTTTTCAAGTAGTTTTCATATATTTATAAAGGTGCCATTTAAACATATGAAAGGTACTAATTACGAAAGCAAGAAATTTTACAAATAAGTTTTGAATTTTTTTTAAAGTATTAAAGATAATTGTTTTGAAATGAAGTTTTTAAGTAAATATTTCAAGTAAAATTTGTATAGTTTCAAATTAATTGTTTAATCTTGACTTGCAGTGATTTTATTTCAGGTTGTTCTATTCTACCATCTCATTCCTTTTCGGGGACGAAAAGTTTTGAGTGGGGGAGAGTGTAACGACCTAAAATTTTTAATGGTTTAATAAGATAATTAATTAAAATTTTATGAAATATTAAAACAAATAAAATTTGAAAACAAAAATTTATTCGGAATACTCTAATTAAATATAGCAACTAGTACACTTTCATCTGATAATATTGAAGTTTATTTCATTTTGAATTTTATTTAAATTTAAATCAGTTAATATTTGATGATAATAAAAAAATTTCCAAACCTGAATATTTTTACTCAATAAATTTGTAAATCATCGTCTGAGTGAGACGTCAAATTTCGTTTCATCAAATTCGGACTTCTTTAGCTCCGTCGATCTTATTTTCTGTGTTTTAACAGCATCCTCCGCTAGCGGAAATTCGAATTTTATAATTCAATCTACCATTTAAACAACAAATAGAATTTTATGATGGAAATTTGATATTTGCTATGCGTCCATCTAGACATAACAAATGGTAAATTTTCGTCGAATAATACTGATGTTCTATCAGTCGTAAAAGTTCATTTTAAATCAGTTAATAACAATTGAATTTTAAAGTTTTCCGAAACCTAAGTATGTCAACATGAGAAAATCGAACACTTTGAATCAGACTGCGAAAATTCGTTCCACGAAATTCGAATGTTTCTAGCTCCGTTTGGATTTTTTCATACGGAATATCAACGTATATCGTTGCCCATTGTAACGACCCAACTTCCAAACTCCAGGAAGTCGCATCGCTAAGAAGAAAGAAAGGGATAGAAAAGAGAAAAGAAAAGAAAGAAAGAACAGACAACATCAGAATCTCACAGCGGAATTGAATAAATTATAATATATCACATAAAACTTTACATAGTATCATATACATCAGAGTAATACAGCTAATACAACACAAAACTAGACAGTTATAAACATCTGTCTAGCATTTACAATCCAAGTATATCAGAGAAACAGATACAACTCAAACACAACGGAACTTCTAAATATATCTACACGCTGAAGCCTCCTGCTCCATTATCTCCTCCAGAAACTCGTCAAAGCAATCCTGAAACACTTGACTACTCATACATAATATGAGTACCCAAGAGTTTAATAAAACAGAAAATAAACACTCAGGTCAGACAGGGGTCTGGTATGAGTAAACGGGGATAAAAGTTGCTTAACTTTAGAAAATCCTTGAAAACAAAAGGTATCACGTAAGACTTCCCACATATAAACATGGAAAAAAATTTACCTTACGCTAACCAAAACATTTGATAGGAAATCCAGTGATATTATAATAGTGTCTAGGGTTTTCAAGTAAATAAGAAATAGCCGAAATTGTTACATGATTAAATTCCAGCTACTAGCCACAAAAGTGGGTAATACAAACAAAACCGTAGGGTCACGTAGGGAATTTGGGTTTCCATCAATGGCAGGGCTACTGGGGTACCTCCCGTCACAGTACGTGGCCTAGATCACTGTACCGAGGAGTACTCCCACTCCCCTGCAACACAAAGTCGGACCCGTTCCTTACTGAACAGTTCCGAACAAGACCACCCCGCAGATTGGTCGTCACCAACTGCCACACAGCCGAAATATAAAGGGACCTCTAGACAGGAGTAAATCTTGCTCTCAAGTGGGTGCGACCCACGAAGCTTTGTTGCACCTCCCCTGTTTTAGCCATTCCCGGTTGATGAGGCTTGAGGTTACGATTACCTTTATAGGACACATAAATCTTAGAATGCTCATCGTCCACCTGACGATGTTCTGAAAGCATTCAATCCATACAAGTTCGTTCCGGGTTCGAACGAAACCGAAGGCATTATCTCGTTACACTCGTATTGGAATCACCCTCAGAGTTAACGACGATAACCCTTGCACTCTAAATCTTCATCTCAAATCTATAAGCACTATTCCATCAACTCATTACGGAATCACCCACAGAGTTATACTGACGCATAGCCCTTACACCTCGAGTCTTCACTTGCTCCACTTGGATCAACGACCTAACGTTTAATTGGAATCGATGTGGTTTTCGGATATCCAAATATGGAAGCCCGATCCCGGTCTCATCGAAACCAAACGCCATTTTAATGTCCAAGTTGTACTTAAGGGTTTTAAGTAATTAACTTATTTTATTGTTATCTATTTCACATAGATAGATAAACTACATCTCACAATAGATAATTACATTCATATCATAAACAGATAATCTGTATCATCCATAAACAGATAATCATCACAACCAAATAATCCATCACAAACCATCATACTTAAGCCAATCATCCATATCATACAGATACAACTAATCTTATTACTGAGATCACAACCATTCAATCAATAACATCCATAAGCAATGATTTATTCATCAATTATAATTAATTTAAAATCAATTAAATTAATTACAATCATCTCTAATTAATTTAAATTAAATTAAATTAAATTAATTAACACATTTAAATCTTGCTTAACATCCATTAATTAATTAACCCAGTTAATTAATCATTCACTAAGTATTTAACTTGATTAAACATCTTTGATAAATCATTCACTAATTACAATAGGTAATTAGTCCTTAATTAATTTTATAAATTAATTAACCTTAATCATAAGTAATTAACATTTAATTACTCATTTATTAATTAATTATAATTAATTATATTTATCCTCAATTAATTACAATTAATTAATCACTTAATTAATTATTACTTAATGAAACAATCCTTAATTACATCATTAATATTAATTAATGATCTTTAATATTTAATAAATTACTTAATTAAAATTAATTACATTTAGTAATTAATCTAATTATTAATCACCATGATTAATATCCAATTAAGTTATTAACTATCTTTAATTACTTGTTTAAAAATTAATTAACCAATAATTAATCATTAATTAATTCCTTAATTAATTACAAAAGTAATTATCCAAATTACTAATTACATTCCAGTAATTATCATTATTATTTCTCTAAGTAATCTTGCTCCACTAATTACATTGAGTAATTACACTTTTAAAATCATTAGATGATTTATTAAAATTAATTAAACTAAATTAATAAACTTAAATAAATCACAATATTAAAATTAATTACAATAAGTAATTAATTCCTTAATTTCTTAACAAATTACAATCAATTAGATTAAATTAATTAATCTAGTTAATTATCCAAAATTAATTTCCTTAATCAATTACTAAATTATCCTTAGATAATTATCATCATTTATTTATTAACACATTTCATTAATTATATACTTAAGAAAATTTAAATTAGATTAATTATCAAAATTAATCTAAACCATTAATCAAAATCAAATAATTAAGTAAACCTTTAATTATCTTAAAGATTTTCAAAATAATCAAATTACTTATCAAATGACTCATTTAAATTCAAAATGTATTAAAACAATACATTTCTAAAATTAAATTCAAATTCCAATTTTATTTAAAGATTCAAATGTTTAATTATTTAAACATTGATCTAAATTAAATAATTATAAAACCTTACAATAAAATGAATGTTAAGAACATTAATTACCTAATTATAAAGAGAGATTTAAAATTAATTACTTGATTAAAATAGATTAAGCCTTTGAAAATAGATTGATTTGTTTATCTTCAAATCAACATTAAACACTTCATATTTATTCAAGTATTAAAGAATAAATTCTTCATGTTTTAAAACTTGCTTAAAATCAAATTTTATTTCCAAATCTATTTTAAACACTTGAACATGTTCATTTTTTTTTTACCAAACTGGTTTTGAAATCAAAACCGTTCCAAAGAAATTCGAAACTGTTTTTAACTAAATTTCAAAACCAATTTAAATCTTGTTTAAATCATTTAAATCTGCTCAAAATTTAAAACTCAAATAAACCGTTTTAAATCAAAAATCAGGTTTAAAAAAAAATAACCTGAAACTATTTTAAATCTTGACTTAAACCCAGATTAAATTTTGTTTAAATTTAAGATTCTCATTTTCAAAAACTTTAAATTTCAAACTACATTTTAATTCAGTTTTCAACTTCCACCTAAAATCAAATTCCCACACAAAAAATTAAATTTCATTCAAATGTTAGAAATTGCAAAGCTACAGGACTATAAACCTGAAACTGTTTTGTTTTAAAACTTGATTTAAAACAGAATTTAAAACTTCTTTAAATTTAAAAGTTTCATTTTTTTAAAAATTTTGAATTTCAAACCTCATTTGAAATTAGATTTAACTTCCATTTAAATCAGATTCTAACTAAAAAAAAAATATGAATTCACTTAACTAAAAACTGCAAAATTTACTCTCTGGCTTTAAACCTGCAAACTGTTTTGAACTCCTGATTTAAAACAGAATTTTAAATCTTGTTTAAATTTAAGATTTTATTTTTAAAAACTTTGAATTCAAAGCTATATTTGGATTCAGTTTAAATCTTTCATTTGATTCAATCTACAATCTTTAAAATAGGAGCTACTTTAAAATTTTAAAAACTGTAAAATTACAGATTTTAAAACCTGCAAACTGATTTAATTTTGATTTAAAACTGAATTTAAATTTAAGATTTCATTTTTAAAACCTTGAACTCAAAACTCCATTTGAATTCAGACTTAACTTATATTTAAATCAAATTAAGATCTTTAAATTATAAATTTTATTTAAATTCTTAAAAACTGCTAAGCTACAAGTTTATAAACCTGTAACTCCTCTGACCCGAGAAACTCCCTCACTACATCGAGTTTCATACCAACCTGCTTCGAGATAATCTCACAAAACCCCGAGTTCTACTTCGAGAAAAAAGAAAAAAAAACCCTGCACACTACCAAATAACCACCAGACTCAAAAACCCAATCAAAACCTGTCATCATCTTGCAATCACTTCACCGATCACCAGACCACTTACAACTCCGGCTATAGCTCCCTCTACACCCCCTCTACAACCTCTCAAATTGCCCTCCTACTCGATGCAACATAGAGCTTATGCAAATGCTAAGAACTGCACACTTAAAATCAGTTTTTTTTTTGAAAACCTAGAAACGTCAATTCAATCACCATCTCCTCTGACATAAACTACTGACCATCTTCCCCTACCAACCCCTCTGCATTCCACCTCCAAAAAGACCCAGAGCCTCCATGATTCACTAGAAACTCAAACAAACCAAAAAAAACCAAATCTGTTTAACACAGAAATGCTCACTCTCTTGTGAAATTAAAATGTAATATTTGTTTCCAAATCCATGAATTCAATCATGCATTCTGGTTACAACTGTTTAATGTTTAAAAAGTTTGTTATTTTGTTTTATTTCCAATTTTTTTTTTACTGCAGAGTTGTTTTTCAGATGGTAGCATACTTCAGTTCTATTTTTTTTTTTTAACTAAATCTTAATTTATAGAACCTATATTTATACTAAACCACATATTTGCTTACACATAACTTTTCTAGCTGGAACAATTCAAATGATAAAGCTTTTCCATAAAGAATATCCTAATTTACAACCAACACTATATGCAGTTTTTCAAGAAATCAAAAACATGTGAACATATCCAATCCCATACACACAGAACATTCATGAATAAACAATCACCACATCATTTTATTTCTTTCACTTCATATGCTCAGATGTCACAAATTTGGTGATGTGAGTTTACTCATTTCAATTTAGAACAAAACAGAACAGTTTTGTTTAAAACAGTTTAATTTCTGTAAATAAAGGAAACATAAGTTCTTTAATTTATGTTTGATTTTGATTTCTAAAGAAAACTGTTTTTTTAAAGATAAGATGCTTACTCACAAACCAAATGGAGACAGAGCTATTTCAATCATAGCAGTTTTGATTTTAGAGAAAAACAGTTTGCATATGAAGCATAGGTTCTGCCAATCTTGTTTAGCTTTGATTTAAAGAAAAGAACTGTTTTTAAAATTAAAGGTTTGCTCACCTTTTAGAAGGATGCAGAAACAATCTTAAGTGCAGAAACAATTTCCAGAGATGCAATCTGAAGTGCATGTTGATCTTGGCTTACACTTTGAAGTTGAAGTTGCTTTTATCTTATATTTGTATGCATGCAGACCCATACTAATAGCTCAGATTTTATATTGCAGATGATATATGAAGAAAATGATTGCAGATCTGATTTGTTTGATTATTGCAGAATTGAAGTTATTTGTAGAAATGATTTGCAGATTTTAACATGCTTTGTAGAAATAAATTTGTATTTTGATTGCAGGAATTTGAAGTTCAATGCAGATTTTAGACTGCAGATATGAAGTTTGAGGTTTTGATCTTACTGAAATTTGAATTTTCAGGTTTTCTAAAGAGAAAATGGTTTGAACAAAATGAATTTCTAAATTTTCTTATCTAAAATAATTTATTTCAAAAGTAAAATTAACATGCCACTTGTTATCTTATAGTGTAGATTAATTACAAGTGTCTCTTTATGTTTAAAAAGGCTAACACATGTTCATTTTCAAAATAAAAAGAAAATTCTAAATTTATACTTGTATTTAAATAATCTTAAACCATTTCAAACTTATTTTAGCAAGTTTTAAATGTTTAATTAACATCTAGTCTATAAATAAAATACATATAAACTTCTTTATAAAATTATACACTTACATTTAAATGTTTTTTTAATTATTTTTAAAATAACATTCTTTATGAAACTAGATTCCAAAAGATTTTAAATCAAATGTTTATTTTAACAAGAAAGAATTAAATCTATTCAAAGAAAAGCAATTTAAAATAAAAGAAATCAAACTTTATTATAAAACAAAATTAAACTATATTTATTTTATAAACCAAAATAAATGCTCACTTATATTTCTATAAAAATATAAGAAAGATTTTTAAAACAAACTTTTGAAAAATTTACAATACTCATTTAAATTAATTTAAAACAATTTACACATTATACATTAATATATAATAATTAGAAAATATTCTTTATTTAATATAAATTAAAATTAAAACCAAATCCTCTATTTACAATGTATAAACATTTATACATTATAAATAAAATATTTTTAAATCAGTTTAGAAAGATAAATTTATTACTTAAATATTTTAACTTTGAAAAGAATATCATTAAACAAACTAAATAATTATAAATTTTCAAAAGAGAATTCCAGTTTGAATTAATTTATTAAATCAATAGTTCACATTTTAAAATAATTATCAATGAAATTATTTAATAAATATTGCCTAAATTTCCGGGACATCACATTCCTCCCCCCTTAAAAGAATTTCGTCCCCGAAATTTAAAAGAAAAGGTAATTTAATAATCCCATACAGATTTTAAATTTAAAAAAAAGCAAACTTATGCTATCAACCAAATACTAGCAACCATAGCAACCAATTCAAACAAACAATTCTAATTATCCAGACAAATTCTAGATAGGATTCCCTAGAGTTTCCCAGGTATAAACACCGGGACACTCGCCCTATAAAATCTAAACTAACTACACCACTCAGATCTAGAGCTCCTATATATCTAGATCTACAAATCAAAACAGAATACAGAACCACAGACACATTCTGACTAACTCCCAAATCTCACAGAACTACCGATTCTAAAATCAGAGATAAACCATACACGTACTCCCTCAGAGATACGTGAAAAACAAAACAAATTCCAGCCATCCGAACTGGCAATTCAATCCCGTAGACCAAACACTCAACTCTTAAGAGAAAACAGAAAGATCCAATCTCTTATATCCACAAATCTCCCATATCGATCCTGGGCTGCCTCCAACCTCTAGATCAATCAAATCTACCACACAAATTCCACTACAAAAATATCAGAAGACTTCCAACCTACTACTCCTATTCTGGAAACAAACAGATACAAAACAATCAAGTCTCCAGATCCAAAATAAATTTCCTGTAGAAATCCTCCAATTCAAGACAAAACTCAAATTCCCAAAGAATCGGGTGCTGCTCCTATTCTGGAATAGCTGCCACCATGCTTCCACTGCGCAACTCTGATTCAAGAATGCTGTTGATGAACACAAGTATAAACTTGATCAACTTATCCCGGAATATTGTTCATCAAATTCCGTAAAATCTCAGTGACCTATCCGATTCAGTCACAAACACACAGCAAAAATTACTCAGAGAACCTCCGAACCATCGCAAATCACTTTTGCGATCCCACTCAGTTCAGATTCCAAGAAATCGTTCTCACTTCAACAAACAGAACAGCTAAAGCCTTCAAATTAAAGAAGAAACTAGTGGTTTACCTCCAACCACAAACATCACACCCAGCTGAGCTTTCAGAAGAAATGGATAAGCTACACCATATGCCCGGACTACTGACAGAAGAATCACAAAGACTTCTGAACCATTGTAGAACAGGCCACACACTGCTGCTACTGTCGCCAAAACTTCCTTATCCAAAAGCTCATCGAATCTCAAAGCTACACCAACCTCTTCACAATAGAGCCTTCTAGATAGACAGATATCTCTCAGGAAACTCGCTCCCAAACCAAGCTCAAAACATTCTGCCAAAATGAGTCTCAGACTCAAATATAGACAGAACTCCTCCCTGAGGTTGCCAAAATACCAATTCTGGCTTCAGCACTCCCAACTAATCCAAACTCAAGAGAATCCACTCACACGAGTGCAATCCAGCTTACAATCCAAAGATAAACTCCGAATCTTGAAAAGATTTCCTTCAGAGATTGGTGAAATCCTTCACACCAAACAACCAAGCTACTCAAGATGCCCAACGCTGCCCTAGCAGATCACTTCCAACTTCAAACACTCGAACTCCAACCATTGGTAGTTGTGTTATACACACCACTACCCTATCTACCTTTATTACTTATATTGGAAAACCTGAACAGGTGACCCAACAAATAGGTAGAAATAAATAAACAAATATATATTTATATATATACAAAATTACAAATACGCTCTCTCAAGAAGGACGCCACTACAGAGCCTAGGTATTCGCTCAACCTAATGCTCTGATACCACTTTGTAACGACCCAACTTCCAAACTCCAGGAAGTCGCATCGCTAAGAAGAAAGAAAGGGATAGAAAAGAGAAAAGAAAAGAAAGAAAGAACAGACAACATCAGAATCTCACAGCGGAATCGAATAAATTATAATATATCACATAAAACTTTACATAGTATCAAATACATCAGAGTAATACAGCTAATACAACACAAAACTAGACAGTTATAGACATCTGTCTAGCATTTACAATCCAAGTATATCAGAGAAACAGATACAACTCAAACACAGCGGAACTTCTAAATATATCTACACGCTGAAGCCTCCTGCTCCATTATCTCCTCCAGAAACTCGTCAAAGCAATCCTGAAACACTTGACTACTCATACATAATATGAGTACCCAAGAGTTTAATAAAATAGAAAATAAACACTCAGGTCAGACAGGGGTCTGGTGTGAGTAAACGGGGATAAAAGTTGCTTAACTTTAGAAAATCCTTTGAAAACAAAAGGTATCACGTAAGACTTCCCACACATAAACATGGAAAAGTTTTTACCTTACGCTAACCAAAACATTTGATAGGAAATCCAGTGATATTATAATAGTGTCTAGGGTTTTCAAGTAAATAAGAAATAGCCGAAATTGTTACATGATTAAATTCCAGCTACTAGCCACAAAAGTGGGTAATACAAACAAAACCGTAGGGTCACGTAGGGAATTTGGGTTTCCATCAATGGCAGGGCTACTGGGGTACCGCTCGTCATAGTACGTGGCCTAGATCACCGTACCGAGGAGTACTCCCACTCCCCTGCAACACAAAGCCGGACCCGTTCCTTACTGAACAGTTTCGAACAAGACCACCCCGCAGATTGGTCGTCACCAACTGCCACACATCCGAAATATAAAGGGACCTCTAGACAGGAGTAAATCTTGCTCTCAAGTGGGTGCGACCCACGAAGCTTTGCTGCACCTCCCCTGTTTTAGCCATTCCCGGTTGATGAGGCTTGAGGTTACGATTACCTTTATAGGACACATAAATCTTAGAATGCTCATCGTCCACCTGACGACGTTCTGAAAGCATTCAAGCCATACAAGTTCGTTCCGGGTTCGAACGAAACCCAAGGCATTATCTCATTACACTCGTATTGGAATCACCCTCAGAGTTAACGACGATAACCCTTGCACTCTAAATCTCCATCTCGAATCTATAAGCACTATTCGTCAACTCATTACGGAATCACCCACAGAGTTATACTGACGTATAGCCCTTACACCTCGAGTCTTCACTTGCTCCACTTGGATCAACGACCTAACGTTTAATTGGAATCGATGTGGTTTTCGGATATCCAAATATGGAAGCTCGATCCTGGTCTCATCGAAACCAAACGCCATTTTAATGTCCAAGTTGTACTTAAGGGTTTTAAGTAATTAACTTATTTTATTGTTATCTATTTCACATAGATAGATAAACTACATCTCATAATAGATAATTACATTCATATCATAAACAGATAATCTGTATCATCCATAAACAGATAATCATCACAACCAAATAATCCATCACAAACCATCATACTTAAGCCAATCATCCATATCATACAGATATAACTAATCTTATTACTGAGATCACAACCATTCAATCAATAACATCCATAAGAAATGATTTATTCATCAATTATAATTAATTTAAAATGAATTAAATTAATTACAATCATCTCTAATTAATTTAAATTAAATTAAATTAATTAACACATTTAAATCTTGCTTAACATCCATTAATTAATTAACCCAGTTAATTAATCATTCACTAAGTATTTAACTTGATTAAACATCTTTGATAAATCATTCACTAATTACAATAGGTAATTAGTCCTTAATTAATTTTATAAATTGATTAACCTTAATCATAAGTAATTAACATTTAATTACTCATTTATTAATTAATTATAATTAATTATATTTATCCTCAATTAATTACAATTAATTAATCACTTAATTAATTATTACTTAATGAAACAATCCTTAATTACATCATTAATATTAATTAATGATCTTTAATATTTAATAAATTACTTAATTAAAATTAATTACATTTAGTAATTAATCTAATTATTAATCACCTTGATTAATATCCAATTAAGTTATTAACTATCTTTAATTACTTGTTTAAAAATTAATTAACCAATAATTAATCATTAATTAATTCCTTAATTAATTACAAAAGTAATTATCCAAATTACTAATTACATTCCAGTAATTATCATTATTATTTCTCTAAGTAATCTTGCTCCACTAATTACATTGAGTAATTACACTTTTAAAATCATTAGATGATTTATTAAAATTAATTAAACTAAATTAATAAACTTAAATAAATCACAATATTAAAATTAATTACAATAAGTAATTAATTCCTTAATTTCTTAACAAATTACAATCAATTAGATTAAATTAATTAATCTAGTTAATTATCCAAAATTAATTTCCTTAATCAATTACTAAATTATCCTTAGATAATTATCATCATTTATTTATTAACACATTTCATTAATTATATACTTAAGAAAATTTAAATTAGATTAATTATCAAAATTAATCTAAACCATTATTCAAAATCAAATAATTAAGTAAACCTTTAATTATCTTAAAGATTTTCAAAATAATCAAATTACTTATCAAATGACTCATTTAAATTCAAAATGTATTAAAACAATACATTTCTAAAATTAAATTCAAATTCCAATTTTATTTAAAGATTCAAATGTTTAATTATTTAAACATTGATCTAAATTAAATAATTATAAAACCTTACAATAAAATGAATGTTAAGAACATTCATTACCTAACTATAAAGAGAGATTTAAAATTAATTACTTGATTAAAATAGATTAAGCCTTTGAAAATAGATTGATTTGTTTATCTTCAAATCAACATTGAACACTTCATATTTATTCAAGTATTAAAGAATAAATTCTTCAAGTTTTAAAACTTGCTTAAAATCAAATTTTATTTCCAAATCTATTTTTAAACACTTGAACATGTTCATTTTTTTCCTTTACAAACTGGTTTTGAAATCAAAACTGTTCCAAAGAAATTTGAAACTGTTTTTAACTAAATTTCAAAACCAATTTAAATCTTGTTTAAATCATTTAAATCTGCTCAAAATTTAAAACTCAAATAAACTGTTTTAAATCAAAAATCAGGTTTAAAAAAAATAACCTGAAACTGTTTTAAATCTTGACTTAAACCCAGATTAAATTTTGTTTAAATTTAAGATTCTCATTTTCAAAAACTTTAAATTTCAAACTACATTTTAATTCAGTTTTCAACTTCCACCTAAAATCAAATTCCCACACAAAAAATTAAATTTCATTCAAATGTTAGAAATTGCAAAGCTACAGGACTATAATCCTGAAACTGTTTTGTTTTAAAACTTGATTTAAAACAGAATTTAAAACTTGTTTAAATTTAAAAGTTTCATTTTTTTAAAAAACTTTTAATTTCAAACCTCATTTCAAATTAGATTTAACTTCCATTTAAATCAGATTCTAACTAAAAAAGAATATGAATTCACTTAACTAAAAACTGCAAAATTTACTCTCTGGCTTTAAACCTGCAAACTGTTTTAAACTCCTGATTTAAAACAGAATTTTAAATCTTGTTTAAATTTAAGATTTTATTTTTAAAAACTTTGAATTCAAAGCTATATTTGGATTCAGTTTAAATCTTTCATTTGATTCAATCTACAATCTTTAAAATTGGAGCTACATTCAAAATTTTAAAAACTGTAAAATTACAGATTTTAAAACCTGCAAACTGATTTAATTTTGATTTAAAACTAAATTTAAATTTAAGATTTCATTTTTAAAACCTTGAACTCAAAACTCCATTTGAATTAAGACTTAACTTATATTTAAATCAAATTAAGATCTTTAAATTATAAATTTTATTCAAATTCTTAAAAACTGCTAAGCTACAGGTTTATAAAACTGTAACCCCTCTGACCCGAGAAACTCCCTCGCTACTTCGAGTTTCATACCAACCTGCTTCGAGATAATTTCACAAAACCCCGAGTTCTACTTCGAGAAAAAAGAAAAAAGAAAACCCTGCACACTACCAAATAACCACCAGACTCCAAAACCCTATCAAAACCTGTCATCATCTTGCAATCACTTCACCGATCACCAGACCACTTACAACTCCGGCTATAGCTCCCTCTACACCTGTGATAACCCTGATTTTTAGGGTAATTTTATGATTCAATTTAGTTTATGATTGTTTAATAATTGGAAAAAAAATAGGAATAGAAACTTGTTGCCAATGAATGGTTAAAAAAAAAGGGTATGAACTGGTGCACTAGACAGTGCATACACATACACATATTTTCTACAATATAAAATAGGTAGAAATTAATTTGTAAGTTGGAATAAATAAATTTCAAATACATAGGCATGCAGACATGATTATTGCAGACATGAACATGTCTTTAAAGCAAGTTTAGTATAAAGAAAATAAAGTATGTAGTCCAGAATAAACATATGCAGAAGATAGTAAGTATTTAAATAAATAAATAAATATGTTTACATATGATATGCAAGAGCATAAGAAAGCACTGCTGGTAGGAGACAAGATTTGCATGGAAATAGTATGAATCTTTAATAAAACACTTTAGCTAATTTCAGTAATTCTTTTGCTTGAAAAAAATGTAAGTCATGCATATAACATGACCCGGGGTAAGATAAAAGGAATAGGGTATATTTTCTGAGAAAAATAACAAGAACCACTTACCCATTTTCTCTAAAAAAAATGAGAAGCAAATCATAGTTGATGGGGCAAAACTGACATTGGGTAATTTTCTAAAACCCTAGTGGCAGCCAGGGTCTAGTATAAGAAGGCTTAAGATAGTGAGATCTGTCACTATTTTTAAAACAGAAGCAATAGAAATATAAACCAGAGAGCATTGGCCATTAGAGTTAAGAGAAAGTGAAAGATCAAAGGGAAAGGAAGGCTTAGGAAAAAGAGTTAAGGTGAGTAACCTCACTGGAAACATTGGTAATAAGCAATAAGTCCTGAATATTGAGGCAGCTTGACTAAATTTATATTTTTATTTGTTGCAAGCTATGTTGTTTTTATGATATGGGAACTTTCACTTGCTTTATGATCTGTTTAAATGAAAACCCTTTTATATTGATTTACCCAGAGTGAAATAGCCAGGGATTTAATGTTTAAATATGTCCTTCTGTGTTATGATTTAACTGTGAGTTGAAGTAGTGAGTATGGGTTTTCTTTATATATATTTGCTAGTTTAAAACCCAGGATACTTAATATGGATATATGGTCTAAAAATGGAAGAGGATATGGGGCTGCAACATTGTATTGTTGCTTATGTCTCATATCAACAACAAATGAAAATATAGGGGTGCAATGTATACATGTGCTGAGCCTCTACATTCCATGAACTATCCAATAAGATACTTGTGATTTAGTCAGATTTGAGGACCTACATAGATATGATTGAATCAGAGGTAGGAAGAAACCAACAGAAAAATTTATCTATGGCCATATGTTTGTATTAGGATCTATTGAAATTCATAGAAAAAGAATAACATGTTTAAGAAATCACCTCTGTTGCTATGGAAAAGTGCTTGCTAGTGAAAACATGATTTGTTAACCTCTGGATGTGTGTATGGGACTGAATGTTTTCTTCATTGCTTGAACATGAGATACAGAGAGGTATTAACATAGTATTAAAAGAAAAGGGGGAGTGACACTTAGTAACTTAACTAAGGACTTGGGATCTTAGGGCTACAAATATAGCTTGGCAAGGTGAACATTGCAAGCTCACACATGGTATGATTATACCCAGGGGCCTGAGTGTGCTGGATTAACAGTGAATATGCCTCAGACAGTGTGTGATTTAATAAAAGAGAAAGTAGCTAAAGACCATAAAAACAAAATACAGGATATTGAACATTAGTAACAGGTTCATGTGAAGGCTTGGGTAAAATTCCTGATGGCCAGAAAATCTGTAGATGAGGAATGATGATTTAATTGATAATTGTGTTGACTATCTGATGGTATTCTATGGATGAATTCTATGTTGGTTTTCTCTGTAACAAATCATTAAATTATATATCATTTTGTGTACACTAAGGAACATGCACAGGTTACCCAGAAATATGCATAAGAGCAATATTGCATTCTTCTATTTATTTTGTAGTTATTTGAATATGAGAAAAATTATATAAAATTTGTGTTTTCAGTTAGATTACTCACACCAGGCATTAGTCTGACCCATGTGTGTGTTGATGCACTATTGGGTGTCTCATATTTTATTGGGCAGTCCATAGTGATTGTGCAAGTAAATAGGTATTTCATGGATCAAGCTTGGATGTTTAACTGCCTAGAGATTTTGGATGTTATGTTTAAAGAATTACTGAAGTTAAATTTGATGTTATGTTGAGTTTTGTTAATCTGCTTAGTTTAAGTTTGCTTGACAAGCCAATGTTTTGCTATACTGTTCTGCAAATGGTAAACTTATATGTATCAGCTGAAACTCTTGTATCTTGACTTACCAATGTGTTTTCTAGTAATGAAGTCTTTAAAATTTTAAACTGATCAACTTATGATGATAAATGATCTGAGTTCATAAGAATGTATTGATTGAAGGAATAACCAAATATTTAGCTTTAAAAACTTATGTTTAAATTGATATAAAAATCTGGCAGAAGAAAGGGTTTTGAGTTGCTTTAAAAATGGTCTAAAAAGAATGATATGCTCTTTGTTTTAGAATAAATGCAAAATAGATATGGCTAACCTAACCACATTATTGAGTCTGGATTGATCCAGCATTGAAAAAAAAAGAGATTTAAATTCAATTTTTTGCAACAAAGTTATACAACTCAAAAATATAAGGGAGACTCAGTAAGAAAAAAAAATGAATGAGCACCTGAAATTTCCTAGAGACACACACATGCTCAAGCAAGGACACAGTATATACAATAATAAGATTATGGAAATATATACAAAATGCTAAGCCTAGAAACCTGAAACCAAAAATCAAGCAATGATATAAGTATGCCTAGAAATTTGATTTCTAGAAATTATATTGCTATGTGGGAAGTTATTATTAATAACTTTCAGCAGATTTCTACCTATAAATTTTTATACTCTGATTCAAGTAGAAATTAACTTATATATCTTCATATATGTAAGTTTAAGTTGAATTAAAAACAAACCAATATTTATTGGCAGAAAGATCCTGAAAAGGAGAAAATAAGAGAGATGGTTTTCTCAATTTAGATGACCACTTCACATATGTAAAAAAAAAATTTTAAGGAAAAGAAAGTGGGTCATCTCATTTGGTATCAGAGCTATGTTGTTAAATAACATAGCAAAATTTTGTATGAACTTGTTTGCATTAGTGTATGATGTGTTGATTGTTTTAGATACTTTGTTCTGTTAGTACATATATTACTAATATCTATTATAACTAAATAAGGATAAATTGAAGTAAATTAATTTATAGAGGAATAGGAAAAATGAACTAACTTAAGTGTTATATCCATAGAACTATGGTGAGACCTAGACAACAAGATGTAGGACCAAGTGAACCACCTATGATGAATATGCAAGAATTTATGAGAGCCCTAAGGGATGGAGTAGGCAACAGGCAAGAAAATCCACATGAAGAGCTTTCCAAACTTCTCAAGACCTTTACCAATCTTGGAGGCAAAACTTTTGATGGGACAGAGGGGATCATGGGAGTTCAAAACTGGCTTAGAATTTTGGACAGAATTTTTACAGATATGCAAGTTGAAGACCAAAAGAAGAGGCAAATAACATCTAGACAACTGAGAGGAGCAGCTTTGGACTGGTGGGAAGTTATCATAGCTGGAAGACCTGAAGGAGAAGTGACATGGAATCAATTTAAGGAAATGTTGGAAGGAAGATTTGTACCTGCATCAGCTAAAGAATCTTTGCTAGAGGAATTCATAAAATTGAGGCAGGGGACTATGAGTGTTACTGAGTATACACAGAAGTTTGAATCACTAGCAAAATATGGTGCAGTGCTTATCACAACCAGAGAAGCTAAAAATGGCAGATACATTCAAGGGCTGAATGCTAGCCTTAGTAGAGCTATGTTGCCATATAAGGACAGGACATTTGATCAAGTTTTGGATCTGACTCTGAGTATTGAACAACATGATAAAGCCAGGGAAAATTTCAGAGCACTAAGGAATAATCAAAATAAGAAAGGAAAGGTTAAGTTCCACCCTTATGATAAAAAGAAAACAAATGTAACTTCCACCAAAAAATCAGAAGAAGTCAAAACTGCCGAGGTTAAGAAGAAAATCACTTGCTATAATTGTGGACAAGAGGGACACATGAAAAATAAGTGTACAAATCCTAAACCAGCATCCTTCAAATGTCACCAGTGTGGAAAGGAAGGTCACATAAGGAGGAACTGTCCAGAGTTTAAGCAAGGAAAAGTGAGTACTTTGGAGGTGAAAGGCAAAGCAACAGAAGGACCAAATGTTGAGAATCATGGCCAAGTTGAAGGTACTTTGCTTATTCACTCAATACCTTTTACAGTAGTGTATGATACTGGGGCTACACACTCTTTAATTTCTCATGATATTGCACAACAATTAAAATTGAATTGTATGATTGTTGATAGGCCATTGCTTATTAAAAGTCCTTTAGGTAATTCCTGTGTTTTGGGTATGATGTGTATGCAACTGGGATTGAATATAGGGGGATATATGTTCAATGCAGACCTATATGTGTTGCAATATCTAGGCATAGGAGTTATTTCAGGAGTTGATTGGTTAAGAAAATATAGGGCTGTTATAAATATGGAAACCTCCACCATATCATTGAAAACTTCTAAAGGAAAAAGGATAGTTGTTCTTTGTGAAGTAAATAAGAACAGAAATATAGTTACCCTTGCTAACTTATCTAGTGAGAAGCATATGCCAGCATTAGAAGAAATTACTATAGTAAATGAATATGCTGATGTGTTTGATGAAGTTAGAGGAGTTTCAAACCATAGACCAGTAGAGTTTTCAATTAAACTGATTTCAGGAGCAAACCCATTGGTTAAGAGGCCAACTAGAATGGGGCCTAAAGAATTGATAGAATTGAAGAAACAATTGGTTGAACTAGAATAAAAAGGCTTCATCAGACCCAGTAGCTCATCATGGGGAGAACCAGTGGTTTTCGTTAAGAAGCAAGATGGATCTCTCAGACTATGTATTGATTATAGAGAGTTAAATAAAGTTACAGTTAAAAACAAATACCCCTTACCAAGAATTGATGATCTTTTTGATCAATTAAGTGGTGCAAAAATATTCTCCAGACTTGATTTAGCTTCAGGATTTCATCAAATGAAAGTAGAAGAGGAAAGCATTAAATATACAACTTTTAATACTAGGTATGGACTTTATGAATTTTTAGTGATGCCCTTCGGCTTGACAAATGCTCCCTCTTACTTTGTTGATTTGATGAATAGAATTTTTAGAAAATACTTAGATAAATTTGTATTGATATTTATTGATGATATCTTAATTTATTCCAAGACAGTTGAAGAGCATGAGAATCATTTGCATATAGTACTACAGAAATTGAGGCAATAAAATTTGAAGGCAAAATTTTCAAAATGTACATTTTGGCAGAATGAGGTAAACTTTCTAGGACATGTGATATCAGAAAAAGATATATCTGTAGATCCCAATAAGGTAATTGCAGTTCAAGCTTGGAAAAGACCTACTTGTGTTACAGAGGTCAGATCTTTTATGGGGATGGCTGGTTATTATAGAAGGTTTATAAAAGATTTTGCCAAGATTTCAATTCTATTAACTTGGTTGACAAGGAAGAATCAGGTATTTGCTTGGACTGATGAATGTGAGAAAGCCTTTGGGAAGTTGAAGGAGGCACTAATACAAGCTCCAATACTAAAAGTACCTAAAGGAAATGAAAATTTGGTAATATATTTTGATGCAAGTGGACAAGGGCTTGGGGCAGTATTGATGCAACAACATCAAGTGATAGCTTATGCCTCTAGACAGTTAAAACTCAGTGAGATAAAGTATGCTACACATGACCTTGAATTGGCTGCTATAGTATATGCTCTTAAATTATGGAGACATTATTTGTTAGGGGCAAAATTTGAAGTTTACACAGACCATAAGTCACTTAAATATTTGTTTTCACAAAAAGAATTAAACATGAGGCAACAAAGGTGGATTGAACTACTAGCCTCATATGATTTTGAAATATTGTATACACCTGGCAAGGCTAATAAAGTAGCAGATGCTTTAAGTAGACAGCATGCTAAGGTAGCTAGGTTAATGATAGAAGAGTTTAATACTCTATCACTATTGATTGACTCAGAAGTAGAAAGTGAAAGTGTAGAAAGTATGAGCATATGCAGTGAGAATGTAGAGATGGGAAAGTTAAGTTTTGTTATTTTGGGGTCAGAATTAAAAACTAAAGTTGAAAAGCTACAATACCAAGATTCATCTTTACTTGAGAAGAAAACTCAAATATTAAATGGAGAGATAGTGGAAGGTTTTCTGTTGGATGATCAGGGCCATTTGAAGAAAGGAAGAAGAATATGTGTTCCTGCCATTGATGAATTGAAGCAAGAAATATTGGATGCTTATCATAAAAGTAAATATACCATACATCCAGGAAGCACAAGAATGTATCATAACCTCAAAAGAGATTATTGGTGGAAAGGTATGAAAAGTGCAGTGGCAACTTATGTGTCTAAGTGCATGGTTTGTCAACAGGTAAAAGCTGAATACCAAAGACCTTCAGGGATGCTTCAACCTTTACAAATACCACAGTGGAAATGGGAAGATATATCAATGGATTTCATTGATGGTTTGCCTAAAACTAGGAGGGGAAATGATAGTATTTGGGTTGTAGTAGATAGGCTAACTAAATCAGCTCATTTCATACCGGTAAAATCAAAAAGGAATGCATGCACATTAGCTCAATTATTTATTAAGGAAGTAGTTAGATTGCATGGAATACCAAAAACTATAGTAAGTTATAGAGATACCATCTTCACTTCAAAATTTTGGCAAGTTTTCATAAAGCAATGGGGACTGATCTATGCCTGAGTACAATATATCACCCTCAATCTGATGGTCAAACCGAAATTGTGAATAAATTGCTTGAAGACATGTTGAGGGCATGTATATTGGATTGGGGAGGAAGCTGGGAAGATCACATATTTCTGGCAGAGTTTGCATATAACAACAGTTATCACAGTAGCATAGGCATGGCACCCTTTGAAGCACTCTATGGTAGGCCATGTTTATCACCTTCAAGTTGGATTGAATCTGGGGAGAAGGTGGTCTTAGGACCAGAAAATGTAAAAAAAACTTCCGAAAAGATAGCTTTGATTAGAAAAAGAATTACTTCTACCCAAGATAGCCAAAAGAAATATGCAGATTAGAAGAGAAAGGCAGTACAATATGATGTTGGAGATTTTGTATTTGTTAAAATATCACCTATGAAGAAGGTTCTCAGGTTTGGAAAACAAGGAAAGTTAATTCCCAGATACATAGGACCATATAAAATTTTAGAAAGAAATGGAAATGTAGCCTATAAGTTGGAATTGCCAGAGGAGATGAGGGCAATGCATGATGTTTTTCATGTATCTCAGTTAAGGAGATGGATTCATGATGCAGAGACAATCTTGGAATCCACTAGGGATGTGCAGATTGATCCCAGAATGGTTTATGAGAAAGAGCCAGTAGGTATTGTTGCACGAGAAATTAAGAAATTAAGGAATAAAGAAATTAAATTGGTGAAAGTGCAGCGGAGCCTTGACCCAAATGATTGCACATGGGAAGTGGAAGATAAAATCAGGAATGATTATCCAAAATTGTTTGATTGGATAAAAGGTATAACATATATATGTTGATAAATACTTTGATTAGATATACAGTGTGAATTTTGTTTTAAATTTACACAGAGTTTAACTAAGAGGTTAGTTTGAAAATGATTGATTTTCTAGATTGAAAATACTTGAGTTAAGTATGAAAGAATTGTGGGACACAATTCCTAAAAGGAAGGGTGTATGTGATAACCCTGATTTTTAGGGTAATTTTATGATTCAATTTAGTTTATGATTGCTAAATAATTGAAAAAAAAATAGGAATAGAAACTTTTTGCCAATGAATGGTTAAAAAAAAAGGGTATGAACTGGTGCACTAGACAGTGCATACACATACACATATTTTCTACAATATAAAATAGGCAGAAATTAATTTGTAAGTTAGAATAAATAAATTTCAAATACATAGGCATGCAGACATGATTATTGCAGACATGAACATGTCTTTAAAGCAAGTTTAGTATAAAGAAAATAAAGTATGTAGTCCAGAATAAACATATGCAGAAGATAGTAAGTATTTAAATAAATAAATAAATATGTTTACATATGATATGCAGGAGCATAAGAAAGCACTGCTGGTAGGAGACAAGATTTGCATGGAAATAGTATGAATCTTTAATAAAACACTTTAGCTAATTTCAGTAATTCTTTTGCTTGAAAAAAATGTAAGTCATGCATATAACATGACCCGGGTAAGATAAAAGGAATAGGGTATATTTTCTGAGAAAAATAACAAGAACCACTTACCAATTTTCTCTAAAAAAAAAAAGAGAAGCAGATCATAGTTGATGGGGCAAAACTGACATTGGGTAATTTTCTAAAACCCTAGTGGCAGCCAGGGTCTAGTATAAGAAGGCTTAAGGTAGTGAGATCTGTCACTATTTTTAAAATAGAAAAAAAAATATAGCAATAGAAATATAAACCAGAGAGCATTGGCCATTAGAGTTAAGAGAAAGTGAAAGATCAAAGGGAAAGGAAGGCTTAGGAAAAAGAGTTAAGGTGAGTAACCTCACTGGAAACATTGGTAATAAGCAATAAGTCCTGAATATTGAGGCAGCTTGACTAAATTTATATTTTTATTTGTTGCAAGCTATGTTGTTTTTATGATATGGGAACTTTCACTTGCTTTATGATCTGTTTAAATGAAAACCCTTTTATATTGATTTACCCAAAGTGAAATAGCCAGGGATTTAATGTTTAAATATGTCCTTCTGTGTTATGATTTAACTGTGAGATGAAGTAGTGAGTATGGGTTTTCTTTATATATATTTGCTAGTTTAAAACCCAGGATACTTAATATGGATATATGGTCTAAAAATGGAAGAGGATATGGGGCTGCAACATTGTGTTGTTGCTTATGTCTCATATCAACAACAAATGAAAATATAGGGGTGCAATGTATACATGTGCCGAGCCTCTACATTCCATGAACTATCCAATAAAATACTTGTGATTTAGTCAGATTTGAGGACCTACATAGATCTGATTGAATCAGAGGTAGGAAGAAACCAATAGAAAAATTTATCTATGGCCATATGTTTGTATTAGGATCTATTGAAATTCATAGAAAAAAATAACATGTTTAAGAAATCACCTCTGTTGCTATGGAAAAGTGCTTGCTAGTGAAAACATGATTTGTTAACCTCTGGATGTGTGTATGGGACTGAATGTTTTCTTCATTGCTTGAACATGAGATACAGAGAGGTATTAACATAGTATTAAAAGAAAAGGAGGAGTGACACTTAGTAACTTAACAAAGGACTTGGGATCTTAGGGCTACAAATATAGCTTGGCAAGGTGAACATTGCAAGCTCACACATGGTATGATTATACCCAGGGGCCTGAGTGTGCTGGGTTAACAGTGAATATGCCCCAGATAGTGTGTGTTTTAATAAAAGAGAAAGTTGCTAAAGACCATAAAAACAAAATACAGGATATTGAACATTAGTAACAGGTTCATGCGAAGGCTTGGGTAAAATTCCTGATGGCCAGAAAATCTGTAGATGAGGAATGATGATTTAATTGATAATTGTGTTGACTATCTGATGGTATTCTATGGATGAATTCTATGTTGTTTTCTCTATAACAAATCATTAAATTATATATCATTTTGTGTACACTAAGGAACATACACAGGTTACCCAGAAATATGCATAAGAGCAATATTGCATTCTTCTATTTATTTTGTAGTTATTTGAATATGAGAAAAATTATATAAAATTTGTGTTTTCAGTTAGAATACTCATACCAGGCATTAGTCTGACCCATGTGTGTGTTGATGCACTATTGGGTGTCTCATATTTTATGGGGCAGTCCATAGTGATTGTGCAGGTAAATAGGTATTTCATGGATCAAGCTTGGATGTTTAACTGCCTAGAGATTTTGGATGTTATGTTTAAAGAATTACTGAAGTTAAATTTGATGTTATGTTGAGTTTTGTCAATCTTCTTAGTTTAAGTTTGCTTGAGAAGCCACTGTTTTGCTATACTGTTCTGCAAATGGTAAACTTATATGTATCAGCTGAAACTCTTTTGTCTTGACTTACCAATGTGTGGTCTAGTAATGAAGTCTTTAAATTTTTAAACTGATCAACTTATGATGATAAATGATCTGAGTTCATAAGAATGTATTGATTGAAGGAATAACCAAATATTTAGCTTTAAAAACTTATGTTTAAATTGATATAAAAATCTGGCAGAAGAAAGGGTTTTGAGTTGCTTTAAAAATGGTCTAAAAGATTGATATGCCTTTGTTTTAGAATGAATGCAAAATAGATATGGCTAACCTAACCACATTATTGAGTCTGGATTGAGCCAGCACTGAAAAAAAAAGAGATTTAAATTCAATTTTTGCAACAAAGTTATACAACTCAAAAATATAAGGGAGACTCAGTAAGAAAAAAAATGAATGAGCACCTGAAATTTCCTAGAGACACACACATGCTCAAGCAAGGACACAGTATATACAATAATAAGATTATGGAAATAAATACAAAATGCTAAGCCTAGAAACCTGAAACCAAAAATCAAGCAATGATATAAGTATGCCTAGAAATTGGATTTCTAGAAATTATAAATTTGATTTCTAGAAATTATATTGCAATGTGGGAATTTATTATTAATAACTTTCAGCAGATTTCTACCTATAAATTTTTATACTCTGATTCAAGTAGAAATTAACTTATATATCTTCATATATGTAAGTTTAAGTTGAATTAAAAACAAACCAATATTTATTGGCAGAAAGATCCTGAAAAGGAGAAAATAAGAGAGATGATTTTCTCAATTTAGATGACCACTTCACATATGTAAAAAAAAAAATTTTAAGGAAAAGAAAGTGGGTCATCTCAACGCCCCCTCTACAACCTCTCAAATTGCCCTCCTACTCGATGCAGCATAGAGCTTATGCAAATGCTAAGAACTGCACACTTAAAATCAGTTTTTTTTTTGAAAACCTAGAAACGTCAATTCAATCACCATCTCCTCTGACATAAACTACTGACCATCTTCCCCTACCAACCCCTCTGCATTCCACCTCCAAAAAGACCCAGAGCCTCCATGATTCACTAGAAACTCAAACAAACCAAAAAAAAACTAAATCTGTTTAACACAGAAATGCTCACTCTCTTGTGAAATTAAAATGTAATATTTGTTTCCAAATCCATGAATTCAATCATGCATTCTGGTTACAACTGTTTAATGTTTAAAAAGTTTGTTATTTTGTTTTATTTCCAATTTTTTTTTTACTGCAGAGTTGTTTTTCAGATGGTAGCATACTTCAGTTCTATTTTTTTTTAACTAAATCTTAATTTATAGAACCTATATTTATACTAAACCACATATTTGCTTACACATAACTTTTCTAGCTGGAACAATTCAAATGATAAAGCTTTTCCATAAAGAATATCCTAATTTACAACCAACACTATATGCAGTTTTTCAAGAAATCAAAAACATGTGAACATATCCAATCCCATACACACAGAACATTCATGAATAAACAATCACCACATCATTTTATTTCTTTCACTTCGTATGCTCAGATGTCACAAATTTGGTGATGTGAGTTTACTCATTTCAATTTAGAACAAAACAGAACAGTTTTGTTTAAAACAGTTTAATTTCTGTAAATAAAGGAAACATAAGTTCTTTAATTTATGTTTGATTTTGATTTCTAAAGAAAACTGTTTTTTTAAAGATAAGATGCTTACTCACAAACCAAATGGAGACAGAGCTATTTCAATCATAGCAGTTTTGATTTTAGAGAAAAACAGTTTGCATATGAAGCATAGGTTCTGCCAATCTTGTTTAGCTTTGATTTAAAGAAAAGAACTGTTTTTAAAATTAAAGGTTTGCTCACCTTTTAGAAGGATGCAGAAACAATCTTAAGTGCAGAAACAATTTCCAGAGATGCAATCTGAAGTGCATGTTGATCTTGGCTTACACTTTGAAGTTGAAGTTGCTTTTATCTTATATTTGTATGCATGCAGACCCATACTAATAGCTCAGATTTTATATTGCAGATGATATATGAAGAAAATGATTGCAGATCTGATTTGTTTGATTATTGCAGAATTGAAGTTATTTGTAGAAATGATTTGCAGATTTTAACATGCTTTGTAGAAATAGATTTGTATTTTGATTGCAGGAATTTGAAGTTGAATGCAGATTTTAGACTGCAGATATGAAGTTTGAGGTTTTGATCTTACTGAAATTTGAATTTTCAGGTTTTCTAAAGAGAAAATGGTTTGAACAAAATGAATTTCTAAATTTTCTTATCTAAAATAATTTATTTCAAAAGTAAAATTAACATGCCACTTGTTATCTTATAGTGTAGATTAATTACAAGTGTCTCTTTATGTTTAAAAAGGCTAACACATGTTCATTTTCAAAATAAAAAGAAAATTCTAAATTTATACTTGTATTTAAATCATCTTAAACCATTTCAAACTTATTTTAGCAAGTTTTAAATGTTTAATTAGCATCTAGTCTATTAATAAATACATATAAACTTCTTTATAAAATTATACACTTACATTTAAATGTTTGTTTAATTATTTCTAAAATAACATTCTTTATCAAAGTAAATTCCAAAAGATTTTAAATCAAATGTTATATTTTAACAAGAAAGAATTAAATCTATTCAAAGAAAAGCAATTTAAAATAAAACAAATCAAACTTTATTATAAAACAAAATTAAACTATATTTATTTTATAAACCAAAATAAATGCTCACTTATATTTCTATAAAAATATAAGAAAGATTTTTAAAACAAACTTTTGAAAAATTTACGATACTCATTTAAATTAATTTAAAACAATTTACACATTATACATTAATATATAATAATTAGAAAATATTCTTTATTTAATATAAATTAAAATTAAAACCAAATCCTCTATTTGCAATGTATAAACATTTATACATTATAAATAAAATATTTTTAAATCAGTTTAGAAATATAAATTTATTACTTAAATATTTTAACTTTGAAAAGAATATCATTAAACAAACTAAATAATTATAAATTTTCAAAAGAGAATTCCAGTTTGAATTAATTTATTAAATCAATATTTCACATTTTAAAATAATTATCAATGAAATTATTAAATAAATATTGCCTAAATTTTCGGGACATCACATCCATATCGACTTTTCATAAGTTGATCATTCCACTAATATTTGTATACTGTTTTGATCGTCTCGTCGTGCTGATCTCTTCGGTATATTCAATTCTGTATTTTAAAGTCCGGTACACAGCGGGATCCACAAAAAGGTAACTGTATCGGTACCACTTTTACACTTTTAATAATTTTGTTCACTCAAATTTCAAACGAATAAAATAGCCACTAGCTTTCATTGTAACATTTATTTCATCATTTACTATAATTCGACCGTTGCTATACCATTTCGAATTATGTACGTACAAAATTGGTGTACGTTTTGTATTTATTAAATGTGAACGGTTCATTTCTAGTTTGCCTTTATAACTCCGCTTTTCCATTCCAAAGCTTGAGAGATTTGTCTACCATCTTCATTTTCAATTGTTGTGTAAAGGAAAAAAAACAAGGCTTCAACATTCTGCTCAAAAATCTTTTAGCCTGCTTCTCTTCTCTGTCTCACGCCATCACCACTTTTCATCACAGAGCACCCAACGCGTCCCCAATATTTTCATTATCTCGCCTGCATACGTCAGCCGTCGTAAGCATCCACCGATCACCCTGGCACGTACAGCCACTCACGACCCCACCAAGTCATCAACCCCGAGCGCCTCCCCTTGGCGACAGTGGCCACTCCATTCCTCACCAGTTCGCTATTTCCTAGCCACCGCTTCTTCCCCGCGTGCCGCAACGCTCCACCATCTATCTCGCCATGCCTTCCACCGTGAAGCCGACCGGCCACACTCAGTCTCCTCTCTCTCTCTCTCCTATCGTTCTCCGCCCTACCCTCCTTACAGCGCACCACCTCCGCTCAAAACCCATGCCAGTGCCACATCCTCCGCACCGCTAGCCTAGCCTTTCCCCTTAGCCGCCGTAAGCAGCACCCACAACCATATCTGGCCACATCTGTCACATCTCCTCTTCTCGAGCCACGCTGTTCCTTCCTATTGAAACCATCGACTTGATTTTATTTTACTCTCCTATGCATGTTCACTTTTTGGCTGAGCTTCTCTGTGCACACATATATATAAAGGTGTACTTTATATATGTTTGTATGCAATATATATTTATAGTATGTTTGGTTTTAAATTTATAAAAAAAAACCGTGTTTAGCAGTATATATTAGTTCAAGTTTTAGACGTGATTTATACATATATTAACTTATATAAATTTTGACTGTGGTTTCTTTTGTTTTATAAATTATATTCAGCGTATATAGGTTTACAGCTTTAAGATTGATAGTTATACAATCATATATTGAATTATATGGTTATATTATATTTTTCAAAGGTTATAGTATATTTTTGTATATCGTATATACCTTACTCGTGACCATGAATTTTATAAAGTGTATATTATATATTTATATTATTGATGTTAAAGTATGTTTATATGAATTGTATATATCTTACCAGCCTATTATTTAGTGTGTAGTTATATATAAAAAATATTAGACTTGTAATATTTAAGTAAGTTGTATATTGTGTATATATAATTATTATTTACAAGATCTGGACATAAGTCTTTCATTTGTTTATAATATATGAGTTATACAACTTGTATATGTGTTTTGTTTATATAAGAATGAAATGCTGTGAATATATACATGTATGTGTGTATGAGTCTTTATGTTTAAATTTAAAATATATATTTTAAATACAAGGTATATGTTATATATTTATAAGAGAAGTGCATAAATATTATATTACATAGTAGTTGTGCTTGTTTTGTTTAAATATATGTACACCAAAGGGATAACTATGGATTTTTTGTTATATGTACTATATAGAGAATTGTTAATTTAAAGAGATACATATAGATATGATCAGTTACTTATATATATATCTATATTGGTTTTTTGATTTGAATTTGAATTATAGTGTATATAGTGGGATATAGATATGGTCTGGAAGCTTAAATGTGTCAGTGTTATACTGTTATATATAAATGTAAGGTTTTTCATTTTATCTGTTTGACTTTTAAGGACAGTGTAAAGGTGGAATTTTGCTTACTAAATTTATATTATCTATTATATTATTGATAGTTCAATACATCGGTATATTTGATAGTTCATTTATAAAGTTGATTACTTCATAAGTATGTACAAGCTTATTTATGTATTAAGTATTGATTTAGAGAAACGATATAGATTTTGATTTTGTTAATGCTTGATTTTTCCAAATATACTATAAAGGATTATTTTGATTTATATGTGTGTAAATTAAATATTATTTTTGAAATAGATTATAAAGATTTTATTTTATCTTATTTAATATGAGTTAGAGTTTAAAACTTTACACACACACACACACACACACACACACACACACTCGTAGATGCCTATTATCAGCTTTGTTAGTTCAATGTCGTGTCAAATCTTTTTTTGCTTTGAAATTCGTGATTGGAATCGTAACTCATTTTAGTGCTCGTACCAATAGGCGTATCTGTGTTATCTTCTATCCTCTCTTGCCTCGAAAGGTGAGCAATCACTCACGATTAACGTCCTTATATTTATTAGATTTGATTTCAATTGGAACGATAATTGAAATATGCTGTTGCAGTTATTTAAGTTGTTATATATGCTATTATCTGTAATTATTCATCTGTGGGATATGACACCATATCCTGTTGATTTTATTATATTGTTATTGATGATATATGCATGTCATGTTATTATTATATCTATTATCACTCTGCAAGTTTCCTGTTAGTATAGAATTCACTCTGGGTTGAAATGATACATACCCGAACAATCTGTAGAGGAGAAAATCGTTTTGAGTTGAAATGATAAACCTAAGCGATTTTCATTTGAATTTAGGATTGCGGGTTGAAAAGATATATACCCGTATATATTTAAATTACGGATTGAAATGATAAATATCCATATCACTTGACCATAGGATAAAAGTTTATATATGGACACCGTTGGTCTATATATAAGTAATTTGAAATAATTCCTATGATTGTGGGAAATAAATATATGGTTTTAATAAATACTGATTCTTTGGAATATTATATATAAATGTTATTTTATATACAGATTTAATAATAATATTTAATTCAACTAAGATTGCTTTGATTTATATATTATGATTAATTATTTATTAAAATATATATTTCAAAAATAGATTTTTGGAATAATTGGAATAAGTTGAGGTTAGGAAGATAAAGTTGAATTTATTTGAAATTGTGTGTAATTTAGAATTTTGTTTATATAAATCGATTTGGAACTTATCAAATTTGAGATTTAAGTTATGACTTTATAACTTGTATTTGATTTAAGTAATTTAATGAATATTTCACGTTTAAATAAATTGAAGAAAGTATTTAGAAAAATGTAATTTAAGGTTATTTAAATGATATTGGATTTATTAAGTGAATATTTCAAAACTAAATAATAGTGAAGTCAAAACAAGATATATATATATATATATGTATGTATGTATGTATGTATGTATGTATGTATGTATGTATGTATGTATGTATGTATATGAAATTATCAACTTAGTTTTAAAAGTGTTATATATGATTCAGAAATATATATATTTGAAATGGAATTGATATGTTTGGTTTTGAAGTATAAATTATTTTGAAATGACCATGTTGTTATATTAACGTTTGGTTATTAATAGCGTATACTGCATAATAGATAGTTTCACGATCCTTGGAGGATGGTTATCCCAATATTTCACTTGAGTTGGATTTATTGATATAAGAACGTTAATCCTGACTCGAGTGTTTTGTGTTTTGCTTTACGCTTGGTTCAGACCAAGTAATTCAGCATTTGAGACTTACCTTTGGAGTTTGGAGCTTCACTTGGAGATCCAACCATCGATTCAGCTTTCAGCTTTTCCGGTTGAATTGTTCAAAGAGGTCATCAGTTTGTATTGGAGACTTCACTGTATTTGAGATATTATACTTTATTTTATTTCTAACTCTAATGTTTATATAGTAGCTTCATGAACTACTATTTATCTATTCCGCTGCATTATTATTATATTACTCTGTGTTTTTGATTCTGCGATTGATTTGTTTACTGTATATGCTTAGTTTTGCCAAATATAAATTAACAATATGATATTTTGAGCAATTAAAGTCCAGAATGCGCGGATGCGAATGGTTGAAAATATCAGGTCATTATAAAAAATGTTCAAAATAGTAAGGTAACTGGTTGTACTTAAGGGACAGTGTGTGTATGCGTGCATAAACTGGAGTTTTGAGTGACAATTCATTTTTTAATGCAAGATACTCATGCTAGCAACTTAGATGTTAAAACCTGTAATGATCCATAATTTTATCACTTTGATTTGTGAATATGTAATTAATTTTAAATATTCAGTTAATGGTTTTAATAATTAGAATATCGTCATTTAATTAATAATTAATAATAGTTGAATGGTTTTTAGAAAAATAATTAGTTGAAAGAAAAATCGAAAAGGTGACCATAAATCGTTTTCATAAGGTATTAAGTTTGCAAACAACGCTACCTCATAATATGCATGCAAGGAAAGCTAGAACATCCATTTGCATGAGAAATATCTGCTTGTCAATTGCTCCATCCTACATGCGACGAAAAAGTCCAACTTGTTAAACACAATTACATATATGGCCAAGTTGATTTACAAGATATTCAAAATCTTCACAAGTGACCAGGTAGATATATTATACATGCACACTTTCTATAAAAGTCATTAATTAGCTCGTTCAACTTGGTATTAATTTATAAGATATGTAATTTCAATTACAATCACATAATACATAATCGAACATAATTCAAGTTCTTAGTATTATAATAATGTTATTTTTCAAAAATAGTTTTTAGATAATAATGTTCGTCGATATATATAAAATGTTAATATTTCAATACAATTCCCATATGTTAGTCATTTTGGATTTTGTTTCTATAAACAAGTTTTAGATTATTTTCTGTATTCTGTGTATTATGATTACTGTTCATCCTTAACTATTAACATTATATTGTTTTATGAGTTACTATATTTATATTATAGGAACTGCCTTATTGCTGGATTAATAAGATGATCATATGGTGAGTATAATTTCATTTTCATTATTGTTGTACTCACATTTATATAGTAGATAATATTCTTATTCCTCATAACTGAATTTCATTTTCTCTATGATTTTGAATCAAATATCCAATCGTAGTACTTTTAGGTCTGTTCTAAACAATGTTCTTTTGTCTACGTATTTTTAAAATCACACCCATTAAGGCTAATCTTTTTCATGAGTGAATTTTTTTGAACACGAAATTATTTTTCTTCTTTTATTAGTTAGTCCTATATTCAGTAAAAAAAAACATTCCTTACAATCAAAGCTATTCTATAATCTATAAGATATGTAAATTTGGAAGAAGATAAATGTGATATAAGTTAGTAAACAATATTGGGCAAACTCAATGAATCATTTTGAGACAGCTCATTGCCAACCACAATGTCAAAATAATAGAAATAGTTGGGAGAGAAAAATTCAACGACAGATATTAAATAATGATTAACCTCGATGTGTTAAAGTTAACATTCATTCGAATTTTCAAGGCATAAGAATCTAAGCAAGAAATAAGATTAAGTTTTCAGGAAATAAGAATCTAAACTCACAGTTTAACCCATATTACCAACATAGCCAAAACAACACTCACCGGCATCAAATTCACTGCCACACCCGACTTATCAATAGCCACTATATCAGAATCAGAATCGGGTGACAGTGCTGGCGATACATCAGTAGATCCAGAGGGTAGAGCCAAAGGCAAACCCGGTATCGGCGATGGCACTTCGCTTCTGGTGCTGGCATAGGAGCGTCTACTGCAAGTGATGGCGCTTCCACTAGAGAATCCACAGTAGGCCCTGGAACAGGTGTCGGAGCTTTACCAAACAAATCCATCGGCAAAAGAGTGTTATCCATGGTGATTGAGAATACGATCTATTCACATTTACGTCGGAGCGATGGGGATTTAAGTGAAAACCGATAAGAATTAGAGCGCGGGATGGAAATTATTTAGCGCAGGTACGCGGGTTAATTTTGGAAGGGGGCGTTTATTTTTTTAGAAGGGTGTTAGCTTCTTTGAGATGTATATACGTTGAGGTGGAAAAAAATTTGATACCATTGGAACGGTTTACGGCTGTAGCTAAATTGCCACGGCCCGAAACCATTGTAATTTATTTTACGATGGCTCAAAACCATGGTAAAATCGGCACGGCTCATGACCGTGGTAATTTTTCTGCATTGAGGTGTGTCAGAATAGGCAGTATGGTGTAGTACTTGGAAGAATATTCCTATAAAATCATTTCATAGTTAAATATTTCCAAAACCATTTATTTCAATACATAGGAAAATATTGTAAGCCTATTTTCCAAAATTATTTCTAACATCAATACTTAGGAATTATTTCATATCTTATCTCCTACATTTCCTGAATTTATATTAATCCTTTTACATTTTCCAAAATCATTTATACTAGCTTATAATCTCATCTATCCATTTATAACTTCTTTATGAATTCATATTTTAAATCTCAAAGTTCTTGTTTTCTAACATTCAGAAATTTCTTTATGCTCCCAGAATCTCATTATAAGATTTTCTTTATAAAATCACATCTGTTAAACAAATCTAGATTATAATTTCAGGAGTATTTATAAATGAATTCTAATTACTTACTTTTAAATTATATACATAAATACATTTAAATAATTATTTAAAATATCAAAGCACTTTTAAAATAAATGTCAATAACTAATTCCAATATATTTATAAATTTTTTAATCGATTTATAAAACTTGTTTAAAATCTTAGAATTCCTTGCAATCAACTCAAAATATTTAAATAACTAATTTTGTGAAATATTTAAATTCAATTAATAGTTTTAAGATTACGTAGTTTAGTAATTAAAAATTTTCTTTTTAAAACAAACTTAACCTCTCGATTAAATATATTTTAAAATTTCAATATAACCAATTTCAGTTTATAAATCTCTCTCGATTCATAACGCATCGATCACATTCCAAATTTCATAACCTTTTTCACATTCAAAAAATCTCATTCCCTTGCTCATACAGGTTTACATTACAAAAATATATTTACAGATCGATTTCTAATCAAATTCCTATTTATAACTCAATTTCTTAAATAGCCCGAACTTTATTCCAAAACCAATCAAATCTCGGTTCCACTTCTATTTCGTAATTTAAAAATCTTATTAAAAATCTAGTATAACCAATTTTATATTTATTTCCAAATTCCCTTTATCCTCCCAATCTATTTAAAGCTCGATTTTAAAATCCTTTTACATTTAAACAAATATCACTTAAATTGTAACGACCCAGAAATTCCGATTCCGAAAATTCTAGATAATTAGAAAGAAAAAGAAAGAGAAAGAAGAAGAAACAGGAATAAGACACAGAAACCTCACATTCGTAGCGGTTCAAAATATAATATCACATAATAACAGTTTACAAAAGAAGAACTGTATCAATACATTTATATTTATACATCAGAGTTACAACATTTACACAACACTGAACAGAAACAATCATGCCCAAATACTACAATATCACAGCGGAAACTCCATACGATCCTACCATCCAACTCGCCTCCTGACCTCTAGAACGTCCTTACCTGAAAATCTGTAATACTCGGTCTGCCCGAGCATTACATCAAAGTAACACTCGGGTCAGGCTGGAAACCAGCATGAGTAAACCCATCTAACATGAATTACAAGAGCATGTAACATATATATATATATATATATATATATATATATATATATATATATATATATATATATATAACCCGGGGTAACTTATATCAATTTTCAATCTTCACAAGTTGTTATAGATATCACACACATCAATTCTAAGTGCCAAAACTTATACTAAATGATCTAATCTACTTAAATCATTCCATTGCAGTAAATAGATTTTACATATCAATTCTGAACATAGATTACAAGTCGAAGTGGTTTCAGGTATTTACTAATACCCGACTCCGGTCTCTTCGAACTCAATGCCTTCTAGTCCTAAGCTATTCAATTAAATATAACTCAACTTTAATTATCAGATGTCACTTATACACAGCAACTTATCATTGATAGATAATCACATTATCACTGTCCATCATATCTCAAAGCAATTCATATCAGAGATATTTACCAATCCAAAGCACTTATCATAATTTAATCATTCATAAGCATGATTGATCACTTTCATAAATTATATCAATTCATGATCCTCTAATTTCTTTCATTGGTTAATTACTCTTAACCTTCATTTAGTAATTAACCTTTAACTTGATTACAATCATTAATCAACCTTGATTATCACAATCAGAAATTAACTTTCCTATGTTACTCCATCAATTAATCCAACTCCATGATTAATTATATTAATTAATCCTTTAATTCCCTCCACCAAGTAATCATCCTTTAGTTACTTCCCATCAAGTAATTTCCTTTAGTTAATTATATCCAGTAATTATTCATTCATTACTTCACTACAGAGTTATACCTCATTATTTACCTTAAGTAATTATACTTGATCTTTAATTAATTATATTTATTAATCACCTTGACTAATCTCATTCTGTAGTTAATTACTCTTAATTAATTACATCACTTAATTAACTTCCCATAACTCTGATAAGTCAATTCTAAAATTAATTACACTAAGTTATTGATTATTCATTACTTCTACTAAGTAATTATTCCTCAAATTAATTATACCAGATAATTAATCCAAAACTACTTTCAATCTTCAATTAATTACACCCTGTAATTACCATTTCTAATTACTTCACCAGTAATTACACTTTATAAATCTCAATAAGTAATTTTACTCAATCCCGACATTAAGTGATTATTCAAATTAATTAAACCAATTAATTAACTTAAATTAATCATATTAATTAATTACATTGAATAATTAATCCCTTTAATTAATTACACTAAGCAACTAATCCTTAATTACTTTCATTAAGTAATTTCCATTGGTTAATTATTCTCTCTTAATTAATCTTTAATTATTATTCAAATTAACCCTTGACAAATTTATTATTTACACTAAGTAATTATTATTAAAGTAATTAATCACTAATTACTTACATTAATTTATCCTTAATTATGGATAACTAATCTCTAATTAATTTAACTCATAATTAGTTAAATTATCTTCCCTTTCCCTTAATAATTTCATTAAATTTAATCAATTCATAATCATCCAAAGTCTTAAGATAAACCATTTATCTTAATTCAATTTCTTAACTATCAAAATCATACTCATGTTTTGAATCATTTATCTTTAAATTTAACTTACTTAATCAAAGTATTTAATTTAAGTTTAAATAATATACGCATTAACATAATAATTTAAGTTAAACAAATTTCGTAACTTCCTTAAATCAAATATTTAAAACTCTTATCATATAACAGTTAAAAACGAATTCATTTAAATTTTTAACTTATTTATATTTAGCTTAAAGTTGCACAAAGGTTCTGCTTCGGGTCCAACCCGCAAGGTACTCTAGATTTGGCTCGAGAAATCACACCCCTTTTTTTTCTTGCTTTCCTTTCCAAAAGAAAAACATAGTTTAGATGAAAGTTTAAAACTGGAAATGTTCCACCAGAAAACCCGAAGTACTTCATGAGCAAAACAACTGCATCCCCGAGCAAATCTAACAACCAGTTCCAGATACTCCGGGTATACGTGCACGTACACGCACCATGGCCGCCACTTCGGTCATCGTCACTCCTGCCGGCGAGTCAAACCTGACCTTCCCACTTGATTGTGACCACCAAAGCTCCCATTCAAATACGAAAACGAGAACGAGCTATGCAGAAACCCATCAGGAAAAGTTCATTCATCCTCAATCACCTCTAACTGCCATCACCGATCACCTGAATTCGCGCAACTACCCATAAAAGCTCGCTAGCCCATCCTTCCCCTAATTCACTTGGCCCGATCCACTCAGATTCACAAACGTCGACGAAATTCCCACTCAACTATTTGATGTTCCGCCCTGACCTTAAACCCTAATGTAGCCTCACCGTGCCACCACGGTGAGAGGTAACTTATCAAATCATTTTTCCCATAAGCCTCAACACCCAAACCTACTTCAGCCCAAACGCCGAACAACCTGACGTCGCCAATCACCTCAAATCGATGAAAATGTCGAAAACACTCAACTCCAAAATTCCCATGAATTAACACACTAAAAATCATAAAATGCATGTTAAAATTGGTGATTTTCAAGCATGAATTCGTTCATGCAACCCAAATCAGATTTTAAGATTTGTTGATTTTTATCACAAATAAATATTTCACTATTATTCCTATTTTATAAATTATCTGATGGATTAAAAATCCTGAAATTATTTGTAAAACCATCATTATTCATTAGCAAACAATTTCCATTTGAAACTCGAAGTCAAATGTTGATTAAATTTAAGGATTTCAATTTTTGAAGCCAAAACGTGGCATGTGAAAACAACAGAGAACAGAAAATGTGTATACAGGAACCTGATATTCACAATTCAATCTTCATTCACAAATATCATTAGTTTAAGCATTTATGCATCATCACGCTTCAATCTATCACATGTATTCAGGTTGATCCATAGATCTTTAAACTGTTTATAAATATCAATGTTTACTTACATACATATTCAATACTTTTGTTCCATATGCAGGCATCATAAACACAGAGATCTCATAAGCAAAATAAATTATCAACTTAAACTTTTATTTTAGAGATTTACTCACCTTAATTTATGTAGACAGAGATCCTTGTCTTGCTTTCGAAATCTGAAAATGATGATGCTTTGTTTGCCTTTAAGTTTGAGAGGATTTGTTCGATACTTTGGGTTGCAATATCTTACAGGCTTTGATTAGATCTTCATGTGGACTGTAAAATGTTTTACAGTTGATTCTCTTTGCTTTTGATCTTGAAGTTTTTAATTCCAGGTTGAGTTTGATTTTTTCTGCTAGCTTTTTCTTGAATCATGCTTTATTTTGTTCTGGTTTTCAGTTTGGATTTTTAAGTCTTAGATTTAGAGAAGAAAAATGTCTTCTGTCTACATCTTATTCTTTTCCCTTTTTTTTTATTATTTACATTTTTTAATTACAATAGGAAGATTAGATATGCCACTTGTTACATATCATGTCATTACTTCAACAAGTGTTAAATTTTGACGAGATGATTACATTTGTTAATCTTATAATATATTTGCCTCATATTTATTTGAATGCATTTTATCTTGTATATAAATATTGCACATACATACAAATTTCCTTTTATTACATGTTATTTATTTTTATTATTTTTTTTCTAAAATGTATTAAACCTTCCTTAAATCTTATTAAGGTCTATATCTACCCTTTGTCTTTTTAATTATACTTTAGATAAATACATTCCTTTTTCTCAATATATATTTTATTATTTATATTCAAACCTCCTTGATATTTACACATATATAACCTTTAAAAGAGAAGATTTAAAAATCTTAATCTTACATTAATAATAATCATATATTAACAAACACATATTTAATCTGTTTGAAGATAATAAGTTTTACCAATTTAAACAATTATATTATGAGATTATGAAATGAATATTTATTCAGATATTTAGTCTAGCATTTATTAGTTCTAATTTATCTATATACACATCCAAATATATATATATATATATATATATATATTCAGGTTTATTTGTTCAAATTGATAAATCAGTGTTTAATAAATTAAGTCTTGTTACTTACAAATTAACAGTTGTCCAAAAATCGGGGTTATCACATTCCTCTCCCCTTTGAATCTTTTCGTCCTCGAAAAGGAACGAAACTAGAATTTTAAAATTCTTATTATTAGAAAAAAAATTATTCTTTGAAACCCTTTTTTTAAACACTTTTAAAATTTACATAATATTATAAAATAGTTTTATATAAATGCTTTTTATAACTCGATGTTTCAACCAGTTCGTCCTTGTTCTTATAGAAATTCGGTCATACGTTGATCAGGCGTAAGACTGAAAATCTACAAGTGCTTGGTAGACCCGTTTTCAACATCCAGTGAAAATACTTGAAAATAATTTTATTGAAAATATAGAAAACATTTTTGAAAATAGAGGAAATATCTTGGGTGAGAATGCTCTGGAAATCATCACCCCCATCCATGGTCCCAGTTACATTCCAGGGATACGTTGCCATCGCAGCAAAATTCCATGTAACTGTAGGCTCTTCACGGCCTCTCGATTACGCCATGGAACCCACAACAGATCACAGTTACATTCCAGGGTTATGTTGCCATCACAGCAAAAGTCCATGTAACTACAGGCTCTTAGCGGCCTCTGATTTTCGCTGTCGAAATGAAACTTCTCCACTCCTAGATAGGTCGCAGCCTACCGATATAAAATCAAACGCAGACTGTTGGCTCTCAGCGGCACACACGAATTTCGCTATGTTATACCATAGGTCGCAGTCTGCCGATATAAATTAAACGCAGACTGTTGGCTCTTAGAGGCACACACGACTTTCGCTATGGTATACTCTACTCATAATCCCCAGGAACTAGTTTTGTCCGGACTCCTCACAGGATCAACTTTAGAACCCCCCCTTGGGGCTCAAGGCAGCACCACCCGGTGGCACTCCTGAGAAGTTCATTTCAAGGGAGCGTCTTTTTCCCCAGAGCCATCATAAAAACATTTTATACTATACACATATAGTATCTTCAAATCATACACTTAGTATGATCTCATACAAAGCTCTTTTATACAAAATCGATTATTCTAAAATCGATAATTCTCAAACTAGGCTTTCCAAATTCTTATACTGATTTTTCCCAAAAACCAAAACCCTTTCCAAATCCAAAAGGTTCCCAAAACCTTTTCCAAAATCCTTATATGATCCTTTATATATATACAGATATATATATATAAATTAAAACTTTGGATCATTTCAAACTTGTATAAGACTCCTTTTATACTTCAAACATTTTCAAAAACCCTTTTCTTCTGGCAAAAGATTCAACAAGGGAAGTTTCATTTTATAAAACAAAGATATTTAACTTTGTTTACTCAAAATCAAATATTCAAATTTGATTACTCTTTTTAATATCATTTTCATTCAAATCCGTACGATGTACATATATCATCTGTACGCTATACCAATCTGATCGCTCACTCGACCACACAATTTCACTTCCGAACTAGTATCGTCTACCCGACTTCCTAGTGCGGACACAGATCTGGTTTCTTGATCAGAAACTGTCATTCTCCTTGCATATTCAGAACTATGATAGAGAATATCCAAAACTAATCAGCAATCCATATCCAGGTTCTCAGTCGAAAAACGAGTGAAAAAAATCCCAACCCGGATCGACATACTATCTCGAAATTCTATGCTCGAATCCGGATCAAATCACTATGCGAACAGAATAACATACGTACATCCTACGTATTTATCTTTATTGGTTATTAGCCAAATCAATTCCATTTCTATTCACATTCACTTTGATTTTCATTCACTTACTCACAATTTCTTCAATCCATTTGGATTATCACCTCTATTCTTATCTCGATTGGGTATTTAACCAATAACATTTTGAACTCCGACCAGTTTAAATTTAGAAAATAGCTTGAAAAGTTAAAAATAGATAAGTAGTTGGAAAATAATTACTAGTTTGTAAAATAGGTATAAAATAGTTAGAAATAGTTAAAATAATTATAGAAATTTTAGATAATTGCAAAATAATAGTAAGATAGTATTAGTTTTGTAAAGCAGTTGGAATATTGTTAAACAGTTTCAAAAATAATTGTAAAACAAGTATAAGATAATTTGGCTTTTAAAAGAAAGGTTATATATAATGAATAGCTTGGAAAAATAGGTTTATATTAAAATAGTTTATATTAAAAATAGTCTAGAGTCAAAATTGCTCACTTCCCAATCTCCATTCTCATCAATTCAATTTAAATTTCCACTTCCATTTAAATTGACCCAATTCCAATTTAAATAACTTCAATTTCCTTTGAAATTGATTCAACCCCAATTCAAGTTGAATTAACCTCAGTTTCTTTCCAAATTTAACTTTATTCAACCTTGATCTCAAATTCTACTAATTTAAATAAATTTCAATTGAACTAGTTCCAATTTCAATTCATTTCAACTCCAGTTTGAATTAATCCCAATTTCAAACTCCATTTCCAAATCAAGTTGAATTATTCTTAATTTCCTCCCAAATTCAATTTGAACTAATTTCAATTCAAATTCCAAATTTAAAGCATCTCAAATTATATAAATTCGAGTAATTTTTTTAAATGTTGATTTAAATCTTTTAAATCAAATCAACTTATATCTTCAAACCATTTAATTTTGAATCCAAATTTCATTTCAAATTTATTTCAAAGTTCAAATAATGATTCAAATCTTTGAAATTCAATTTATCATCCAATTTTCAATTTAGAATCTAAACCTTTGTAGTTTTATCTTAAACTTTCAAATCTTAAGTCCAAAATAATTCCATTTTATCTTAATAATGGATATATTACTACACCTCATTTCTTTATTCATTTAAACAAATTCAATGTCAACTTAAAGATTTTTAATAACAAAAGGATGGTATTATTCAAATCATTTTAAAACATCCATTCAATTTCAATTTCTAGATCTCAAACCCATTTTGAGATCACACAAACTCTCAATTCCAATCAACCATTTAACTTCCCAAGTTAAATCTTAATTTCATCTTCAAATTTTCAAATCGGGTTGATCATTCCAACTTATTTAACTCTTTCCCCAGTTAAACTCAATTCACTTAATCCAGTCAATCTTACCCAATTTGAATTTCCATTTCAAATTCTAAACTTCACATTAATAATCTTCCCATTTATAAGTTCAAAAACTTAGCACTTCGGGTATCACATCTTATTTCAAATTCAAAACTCACCATTTAGAGTTTATTTCAAACCACCTTTGATATTACGTATATCCACATATATACATATTAATTCAAAACCCACCATTTAGACACGTATATCCACATATATCCACCATTTGTTCTTCGGCAGTTTCTCAGCCAGATCTTGCTGGATTTACTTCGGAAACCTAGTTGGTGTTTCGAGGTATTGCCAGATCTGCCTCTGATCTTCAATCAACCTGGTGGGCTGGGACTCTGGGAAATCTCTTCGCTCGATCTTATTCCGCTTGATTCCCTGTCTTATCTGCTGGCACATTTGGTGCGCGCGGAATAAGGCAATCTTTGAGAGCTCTCCTATGGACCCCCCGACCATTATTCGGCAAGTACGGAATGACGTATTCCTTGCTTTCCGAGGAAGACCATTCAGGGGACTCACGGGCTCCCGTATTCGGCGCCTTGTGGGTCTTCTTTCTATCTCGTGTGCTTATAGTTCCGTGAGAACCGGAGTTGGTTGAACCCTCTTTGTAGGGCGTTGGCCTGCTTTCAGCACTCTCGTTCCCCTCACCCCTCCCCCCTCCCTCCCCGGTTTTTTGGTTTGATGGGCTTGCTAGTATTTCAGGTACAGGTGTCTTCGCTGTATATTGTCTGACAGTTTTATTTCTTTGTTGGCTTCGGCTTTGTTGGCTTCATCTGCTTCGTTGGCTTTGGCTGTGGTCGGCCCTTGGGGACACCATCTGATATTCCATCTTTTTCCCCGCGTGGCGCTTGTTGTGCTAAGTGACACCATCTTTGGGCGGTGGCCTTGCCGGAGCTCGACTGGTGTTGTCACTTGGGAGCCTAGGGTTTCGCTGCTGTTCGGGCTGGGTTTTGGTCCTCTTTTCCGTCTTCTTCAGTATGGCGGTGGTTGGTATATTTCTTGGTGGTCTGGCCTACATTTTTTGGGTGTAGCGGGGCAGCTGGTTGTGTAGGCTGTTGCTTCATTTGCCTCTTTTCGGTTTGTCTGGCTTCTTTCTGGCTGTAGAGTTTTTATTTTATCTTTTTTGTGTTATTTCACGTCTAGTTTCAGTTGTCTGTGATTTGGGAGGCATTTTTCTTTCGTATGTCTGGCCTTCTTTTGTGAGCCTCCGGATAAAGGCTTTTTTCTCCTTTTTGGTATATATTTATTTCCGTCAAAAAAACATTTATAATACACTATTATAGTTTTTTATTTAAAAAAACATATTAATTTCTTTTACATACCAAGTTATACTTTAAAATTTTAAACCACCTTCGGCTTATAATTCAAAACAAATTTCTTTAAATTTTCAAACAACTCTTGTTTGAAATAGGACCATTTCATTCAAATGCATTAAACAATATTATTTATTATTTCTTAATTTAATTCCAATAATTTTAACAACCAATTCTCTTTAATATTTATTAGAAAGAAATGTTGCTTTATATATCAAAATATATTCTTATATAAAATCATTTAAAATCCTTATATAAGAAAATAACAAGTACGCACTCTCATATATATATATATACACTCAACTCATCCTAGGGTACCACTTACCCTTTCCTTAATGAGTATACCCACCAGAGCCAAGGTTCTCGCTAAACCTTCTGCTCTGATACCAAATGTAACGACCCGGAAATTCCGATCCCAAAAATTGCAGATAATTAGAAAGAAAATAAAAGAGAAAGAAGAAGAAATAGGAATAAGACATAGAAGCCTCACATTCGCAGCGGTTCAAAATATAATATCACATAATAATAGTTTACAAAAGAAGAACTATATCAATACATTTATATTTATACATCAGAGTTACAACATTTACACAACACTGAACAGAAACAATCATGCCCAAATACTACAATATCACAGCGGAAACTCCATACGATCCTGCCATCCAGCTTGCATCCTGAGCTCTAGAACGTCCTTACCTGAAAATCTGTAATTCTTGGTCTGACCCGAGCATTACATCAAAGTAACACTCGGGTCAGGCTAGAAACCAGCATGAGTAAACCCATCTAACATGAATTATAAGAGCATATAACATATATATAACCCGGGGTAACTTATATCAATTTTCAATCTTCACAAGTTGTTATAGATATCACACACATCAATTCTAAGTGCCAAAACTTAGATTAAATGATCCAATCTACTTAAATCATTCCATTGCAGTAAATAGATTTTACATATACATTCTGAACATAGATTACAAGTCGAAGTGGTTTCGGGTATTTACTAATACCCGACTCCGGTCTCTTTGAACTCGATGTCTTCTAGTCCTAAGCTATTCAATTAAATATAACTCAACTTTAATTATCAGATGTCACTTATACACAACAACTTATCATTGATAGATAATCACATTATCACTGTCCATCATATCTCAAAGCAATTCATATCAGAGATATTAACCAATCCAAAGAACTTATCATAATTTAATCATTCATAAGCATGATTGATCACTTTCATAAATTATATCAATTCATGATCCTCTAATTTCTTTCATTAGTTAATTACTCTTAACCTTCATTTAGTAATTAACCTTTAACTAGATTACAATCATTAATCAACCTTGATTATCACAATCAGAAATTAACTTTCCTATGTTACTCCATCAATTAATCCAACTCCATGATTAATTATATTAATTAATCCTTTAATTCCTTCCACCAAATAATCCTCCTTTAATTACTTCCCATCAAGTAATTTCCTTTAATTAATTACATCCAGTAATTATTCATTCATTACTTCACTAAAGAGTTATACCTCATTATTTACCTTAAGTAATTATACTTGATCTTTAATTAATTATATTTACTAATCACCTTGACTAATCTCATTTTGTAGTTAATTACTCTTAATTAATTACGTCACTTAATTAACTTCCCATAACTCTGACAAGTCAATTCTTAAATTAATTACACTAAGTAATTGATTATTCATTACTTCTACTACGTAATTATTCCTCAATTAATTATACCAGATAATTAATCCAAAACTACTTTCAATCTTCAATTAATTCTTCCCTGTAATTACCATTTCTAATTACTTCACGAGTAATTACACTTTATAAATTTCATTAAGTAATTTTACTCAATCCCCACATTAAGCGATTATTCAAATTAATTAACTTAAATTAATCATATTAATTAATTACATTGAGTAATTAATCCCTTTAATTAATTACACTAAGCAATTAATCCTTAATTACTTTTATTAAGTAATTTCCATTGGTTAATTATCCTCTCTTAATTAATCTTTAATTATTAATCAAATTAACCCTTGACAAATTTATTCTTTACATTAAGTAATTATTATTAAAGTAATTAATCACTAATTACTTACATTAATTTATCCTTAATTATGGATAATTAATCTCTAATTAATTTAACTCATAATTAGTTAAATTATCTTCCCTTTCCCATAATAATTTCATTAATTTAATCAATTCATAATCATCCAAGGTCTTAAGATAAACCATTTATCTTAATTCAATTTCTTAACTATCAAAATCATAGTCATGTTTTGAATCATTTATCTTTAAATTTTACTTACTTAATCAAAGTATTTAATTTAAGTTTAAATAACATATAATTTAAGCTAAACAAATTTCGTAAATCAAATATTTAAAACTCTTATCATATAACAATTAAAACCGAATTCATTTAAATTTTTAACTTATTTATATTTAGCTTAAAGTTGCACAAAGGTTCTGCTTCAGGTCCAACCCGCAAGGTACTCTAGATTTGGCTCGAGAAATCACCCCCTTTTTTTTCTTGCTTTCCTTTCCAAAAGAAAAACATAGTTTAGTTGAAAGTTTAAAACTGGAAATGCCCCACCAGAAAACCCAAAGTACTTCATGACCAAAACAACTGCATCCCCGAGCAAATCTCACAACCAGTTCCAAATACTCCGGATATACGTGCACGTGCACGCACCATGGCCGCCACTCCGGTCATCGTCACCCCTGCTGGCGAGTCAAACCTGACCTTCCCACTCGATTATGACCACCAGAGCTTCCATTCAAACGCGAAAACGAGAACGAGCTATACAGAAACCCATTAGGAAAAGTTCATTCATCCTCAATCACCTCTACCTGCCATCATCGATCACCTGAGTTCGCGCAACTACCCTTAAAAGCTCGCTATCCCATCCTTCCCCTAATTCACTTGGTCCGATCCACTCAGATTCACAAACGTCAACGAAATTCCCATTCAACTATTCGACGTTCCTCCCTGACCTTAAACTCTAATGTAGCCTCACCGTGCCACCATGGAGAGAGGTAACTTGTCAAATCATTTTTCCCATACGTTTCAACACCTAAACCTACTTCAGCCCAAACGCCGAACAACCCGACGCCGCCAATCACCTCAAATCGACGAAAATGTCGAAAACACTCAACTCCAAAATTCCCATGATTAACACACTAAAAATCATGAAATGCATGTTAAAATTCGTGATTTTCAAGCACGAATTCATTCATGCAAACCAAATCAAATTTTAAGATTTGTTGATTTTAATCACAAATAAATATTTCACTATTATTCCTATTTCAAAAATTATTTGATGGATTAAAAATCTTGAAATTATTTTTAAAACCATCATTATTCATTAGCAAACAACTTCCATTTGAAACTCGAAGTCAAATGTTGATTAAATTTAAGGATTTCAATTTTTGAAGCCAAAACGTGGCATGTGAAAACAACAGAGAACAGAAAATGTGTATACAGGAACCTGATATTCACAATTCAATCTTCATTCACAAATATCATTAGTTTAAGCATTTATGCATCATCACGCTTCAATCTATCACATGTATTCAGGTTGATCCATAGATCTTTAAACTGTTTATAAATATCAATGTTTACTTACATACATATTCAATACTTTTGTTCCACATGCAGGCATCATAAACACAGAGATCTCATAAGCAAAATAAATTATCAACTTAAACTTTTAATTTAGAGATTTACTCACCTTAATTTATGTAGACAGAGATCCTTGTCTTGCTTTTGAAATTTGAAAGTGATGATGCTTTGTTTGCCTTTAAGTCTGAGAGGATTTGTTTGATACTTTGGGTTGCAATATCTTACAGGCTTTGATTAGATCTTCATATGGACTGTAAAATGTTTTACAGTTGATTCTCTTTGCTTTTGATCTTGAAGTTTTTATTTCCAGGTTGAGTTTGATTTTTTCTGCTAGCTTTTTTCTTGAATCGTGCTTTATTTTGTTCTGGTTTTCAGTTTGGATTTTTAAGTCTTAGATTTAGAGAAGAAAAATGTCTTTCTGTCTACAGCTTATTCTTTTCCCTTTTTTTTTATTTACAATTTTTAATAACAATAGAAAGATTAGATATGCCACTTGTTACATATCATGTCATTACTTTAACAAGTGTTAAATTTTGATGAGATGATTACATTTGTTAATTTTATAATATATTTGCCTCATATTTATTTGAATGCATTTTATCTTGTATATAAATGTTGCACATACATACAAATTTCCTTTTATCACATGTTATTTATTATTATTATTATTATTTTCTAAAATGTATTAAACCTTCCTTAAGTCTTATTAAGGTCTATATCTACCCTTTGTCTTTTTAATTATATTTTAGATAAATACATTCCTTTTTCTCAATTTATATTTTATTATTTATATTCATACCTCCTTGATATTTACACATATATAACCTTTAAAAGAGAAGATTTAAAAATCTTAATCTTACATTAATAATAATCATATATTAACAAACACATATTTAATTTGTTTGAAGATAATAAGTTTGCCCAATTTAAACAATTATATTAGGAGATTATGAAATGAATATTTATTCAGATATTTAGTCTAGCATTTATTAGTTCTAATTTATCTATATACACATCCAAAAATATATATATATATATATATATATATATATATATAATCAGGTTTATTTGTCAAATTAATAAATCAGTGTTTAATAAATTAAGTCCTGTTACTTACAAATTAACAGCTGTCCAAAAATACGGGTTATCACATAAATTTATTGTTTAAAAATCTTATATTTACATTATTTTAGAATCTCTACTAAAATTATTTTACGAAGTAGTCAAGTATAAATTTAAAAGTCAAATCATTTATTTTATCCAAAACAATATCTCTTTCAAAATTCCAAATCTCAATATGAATATTTCACTTCCAGAATTCCCTTTTAATTTCTTTTCAAATTCAAAAGTAACATTTATGGTATTTAAAATACCAAAATCTAGGCTAGTGCTACTATAGCATCCAATGAATTAAAATCACACTATAATCTATCAATGTTATTATTCAAACATATTATATATCGCTACATATGAAATTAAATTCAACATTTTTGAGTAATCCAGTTGGATCCCTCCCACCTGTTTTCCTACAACCACAAATGTTAGATTACATAAAATACCAATCCCGCATCGAGGCGGGATATCACGGTAATATAGGGTCATCTACTGTTATGCCGAGGCGCATAGGGTCTCATCTGATCCAATGGCGATAATTATCCAACTACCAATATATACACGAATACATATATATATATATAATATAACATCCAACTGATAACAATAATATATAGATTCATCCAATCAACCAATAATTAATTTTTAACACTATAAATTTAAACTAGTAACCCAAAAGAGTGAGACTTACTCACCTTTATTTTAATTCACCAATAGTTCCATTTTTGAATTAAAATATGTTAGCGCCAAAATTGGTCACTAACACCCAAATCCAAACGAAAGCACCAAGTACCTATCACAGCTCGCAGATAGATTATCTGCAGAGAGTATAAATGTGAAGAACAGTAAAAATTAAAACGAAAGCAGTAAAGAACAATAGATTTTATAGTGGTTCGGCTAACTCCAGCCTACGTCCACTCCAGAAATGTCCTTTTTATTGATGTAATAATAGATTACAGTTACAATCCAAAGTTTGACAATGGCTAAGTGCACTAGCCTTAGAGAAGAGAAAGTCCGAGAGCCGAAAGAAGATCCCTTTTCTGAACCTCCACATGCTGTATTTATAGGAAAATCCTGAGTTGTTGGGCTTTCTGAACGGTACAGGCCCATCAAGACCTTCCATCGAACCACATACCTCCAATGCCGAACGACTTTCCATCGTGCCATATTCATACCATGTCTAACGACCTTCCACCGAGCCACATTCGTCCCATACCGAATGACCCTGACCTCACCAATGCCGAGCGGCATAGCCTCACCTCGATGCCGAGCAGCATAACCTCAACTCCATTCCAAGCGGCATATCCTCAACTCAATGTCGAGCGGCATAACCTCACCACAATGTCGAGCGGCATAGCCTCACCTCGATGCCAAGCGGAATGACCTCACCTCGATGCCGAGCGGCATAACCTCACCTCGATGCCGAGCGGCATAACCTCAACTCAATGCCGAGTGACATAACCTCAACTCCATGCCGAGCAGCATAACCTAACCTCAATGCCGAGCGACATAGCCTCACCTCAATGCCGAGCGGCATAGCCTCAACGGCATGACCTCACCTCGATGTCGAGCGGCATGACCTCATCTCGATGCCGCGTGGCATAACCTCAACTTGATGCCGAGCGGCATAACCTCAACTCCATGCCGAGCGGCATAACCTCAACTCCATGCCGAGCGTCATAACCTCTCCTCAATGCCGAGCGGCATAACCTCAACTCAATGCCGAGAGGCATAACCTCAACTCAACGCCGAGCGGCATAGCCTCAACTCAATGCCGAGCGGCATAACTAGGTGAATTTCATCCCTCTAAACTGAATCCATCATATTTCAACCTCGATAATCGTGAAGTCGGCTTGGTTAAATCCGCCTGTCCGTGTGCCGAAAGGTGGGTTAACATTTGCCCCCCAAAACATGCATTTATGTAGGAAAGGTGTATTTTGAATAGCCTCAAGTCTGATATCCAAAGTATGTATGTTAGTTACATCTATACTTTTAGTTACATCCATACTTTCCGATTCATAATCCAATCCATTTTATCCAAATGTCATCGTTGTATCCCTATCCAAGTCTACAACTACTCTGAGTCGGCATCCGATTCCGAATCCAGTAACCAAATCCTTAGCCAAATCCATATCCATTTAAAGTCGAAAATTGAGTTCTAATCCACCCATATCCAACAACCAATAACCACGTCCATGACATCTCTGGATCAATGTCCAAATCCTGGACCGTTCCGGGTCTATGGCCAAATCCTGAGCTGTTCATAGCTAGTATCCAAATCCGTAACCTCTTCGGGTTCTTGCCATGCGCAATCCACACTATGACGACCTATTTTAAGTAATTCCATGGTGTTCCTTGTTCAGCGTTCCTGAACGCCATATAATGCCATGGCTTAAGTCCTAAGCCAAATCCGGGATGCTCCAGATCATTGCCAAGCATAGTCCATATTCAACGATCTGTAATAATAACCGTTAACATAGGGCCTAAATCCTAGGCCGAATCCTGGTCTCTCCGTACACTTGCCGAGCATAGTCCACGCTCGACGATCTTTTAGCCAAAATCCAAAGGAAAATCTAATCCAAATCCAATCTGAAATCCAAATCCAACCAGAAAACCAGAAATCTATATCAAAAATCCAAACCAAAAAGATGAGCAAAACAGGGAATTCAAACAAAACACCAAAACCAAACCAGAAAAACCAAATGTCCAAGTCAAAGGGGAAAAATAGATTTCACAAATCGAGGAATCTCGGTAAACCATCATTTCAGAGCATGCCTAAGGGTTATCTCTGACCCTGTACATGAGTAAGTGATTTAGTTGATTTCATAGAGTTTGTTACTTTTTTCAAACCATCAAGATTAGTTGATGACCAACCGGTCACCATTCCTAGGCCTCATGCCCTCGTCATTCAAGGTAGACGGTGGTTGCTCCTATTCCACCGTCGCATTCTGAGTTTCGATATATTGTCGCAACTGACCGTTCCTAACATGCTCCTCGATTATGTCCTTCAAATCGACAGCTATTAGTATCGTGCCCATCCAGGTCATGAAAAAGACAGTGCCTTCCCGACGCCCTTTCACGTTCTGAGGGCTCCTTCCTCTTCGGCCTTCGATACAGAAGGCGGTCTCAAGTATCCAAGAATATCCGCTCCAATGTTGCGTTCAGTCTGGTGTAAGTGGAGAACTTTGGTTCTCCCCAGCATTTCCTTTTCCCTTTATCCTTGTCCTTACCCGAGCTTTCGCCGGATAGTCCTCCATCCTTAACCATGTTTACTTCCTTTGACCTCATGTCCAAGCATGCATCTTCTTGACGGAGCAATATCTCAGCTTCATGGAAGGATTCCCCAAGATCCAATGGTGGGTCCTGTATCAATGATACTTTGAAATCCGAGTTATCTTTTACTCCTCATACCGCAACCATCAGAACCATTTATGGATCCGGCCGATCCACCGAAGAAACTTCTGCATTAAATGGAGTTAAGAATGTCCTGAGCGATTCGTCTGCCCCCTGTTTAACCGACATCAACGTCATCACGTTCTTTGGCCTTTTTATGTGAACTCGAAACTGACTTAAGAATCTGTCCACCAGTTCCATCCATGTTCCAATGGATCCATCCTCTAGCTGCCTGAACCACATGGTAGTTATATCAACCAAGTACAGGGGGAAACATCTGGCCATAACCTCCTCTGTTGTCCCCAGAACTTCCATATGCCTAGTGTACCTCATTAAGTGGTCAGTTGGATCCGTCTTCCCGTTGTACACTTCCTGAGTGGGGAATCTGAAATCGGGCGAATTTCTAGCCGTCCTGATGTTTTGTTGACGCCCCACCTCTATACCCATGCTAGCCAAGAATACTACGGAGTAATGCTGTCAATTAGCACGGAGAAAAAGGCTGTGGAGGACCGACCGTCCGTGTAATTTCTTTGTGCGAGCACCGATATGTCAGATAGTATAGCATGTATTTCATTTAAGGAGGAAATCCGACATACCGATACAAACCCAAAGCTACTACACAGTGGCTATATGTAATCTTCGGAAACAAATAAAGAAATAAACATAACATAACTCAGTCACAGACATCCATATCACAAAGGCGGAAGAAGATATGAATAAATCACATGAAAGTGTACATCAGAGTAGTGGTCTGAAATATCCACAATAACACAAAAGAATAACAACATGTGTTATACAAAAGAATACATCTATGAGTCGATATCTCCAATGTATACAACAAAAACTACTAATCTAAGTAGTTAGCCAAAAGTCAGAGTAATAGGTCCCTGGAGAGAAGTCAAGCAGAAGCACCTGTAACATCTCGGTCTGACCCGAGTATTATTTCATAAGAAAATAATAAACGGATCAGTCTAGCTATAAATATCAGATGACATGATATAGAATAAGAGGTATGGCATAAACGTATAATAACCATAATGGCATACTACCATAAGTATGCGAATGATAATCAACAAGAGACTACAATATCACAAGAATCTTCTCAAAGATCCAAATCCACAAAAAGGTAATGACACACGAATTCACCAATGCACAAAAATTGATAAATCTTATCAATGAAAATCATGAAAATTGGTGAAGCACAAATTCCAGAAATCAACACACGAAATCCAAAAATCACTAAAAGGGGGAGGCCTATCACAAGAATGGGAGCATAAAAGCTCACCTACACGTGTATCACACTAATGAGACGCTATCTCAGGGTAGCTAACCCTTAATTTTGAGCCGAGGCTCCACACGGACGGCCCGAAGACCATGGGGGGCTACCCTACATATGTGAGTCGAAACATCACACAAACGGGGTTTAGTCTCCCTCGTAGACAAAGAGACATCACACAGTTGCTAGTCTAAAACACAAAATTGATCGTCAATGATCATCAAGAAGTGTTAATTACACTAAGTCAGTGAATATATAAGTTTAGCTTCATGTCCCATAACCACTTGCTTAACTTAAATATTAATGAACAAACTATAGATCTTCACTAGAAAATTGTCACAAGAGGTTCAATCGAACAAGTCTAAGAATTAACCGACGAAGTAAATGCAAGCGTTTCATATCACTTATTTTACTAAGTCGTTTAATTAGATTTCTCATCCGAGTGAGGTAAAGGCTTGTATATACTAATAGATTGGAAAACGGTTTAGGAAAAGAGCTTTGTAATAAAATAGCGTTGAAATCATTTTGATGAAAGAGTTTTGGTATTTACTACTAGTATTGAAACCTTTATATTTTAAAAGTGACAAATCACGAAAAATGATTGCAGAAACAATCAATCACAAAAATTCACATTCGAAGACGTGAATGAAATCCAAGGAAATCAGTTCCAAATGCATCAAAGTAGAAATACCCACGCGACCTAATCATGGCCGAGCTAAGGAAAAGCACGACCTAACAAGGTGCGACCTAATGTATAAGTAAGGTCGAGCGACCTAGTTGATGGGTCAAGCGACATAATAGAAACGGGTCGAGCGACTTAAGGTGATACGACCCAAGTGGCGAACGACCTAACTTGGAATAATGGTCGAGCGACCTAATCCTTTAAGGCCGAACGACCTAACTAACTCGCGAACTAAGGGTTAACGGGCTGCGTAAGAAAGCCAAGCGACCTAATGAGGTGATATGGCCGAGCGAACGACCTAAAGAGGCACGCGACCTAGTGGGATACGCGACCTAAAGATAAGGCCGAGCGACCTAGGGCTAACGACCTAGAGCAATAATGAACGACCTAAGGGTTCACGAGCCAATTGCAAGCTGAGAAGCACATATGTGCAGGCCAAACGACCTAACTAGGTAAGTAAGGCCAAGCGACCTAAGGAGTTACGACCTAACGGCGAACGACCTAGGCCTTATGGCGAATGACCTATCACTGCCGAACGAATTAAGGCCAGAAACAACCTATACTCTATGTGACTTTTCAACAGCGCACGACCTAAGGCCAGAAAATGCTAAAATACACGAAAATTGGAGTTTTTCACCAATTCAATCCAAACCAAATGCAAATGTATATGCTAAAGTGATAGGAATTCATTCCCAACAATCCAAGATAGTTATAGACAAAAATGTGAGATAAAAATCTCACATTTGCAACAAAAATCAATGAAGATGAAGCTTTGAGCAAAGCAAGAATCAATCCCACTTCAATCTCAACATAAGGAGCTTGAATCAATGGCTTCTCTCTAGATTTGGAGTTGGAAGTTGGATTTGAAGTTGAAACCTAAGCTTGGAGTTTTAATTTCCCATTCCCTTCCCCATTTTTGATGAAGCTTGAATGTTTAAGAAAATAAAATGAAGTTATGAAGAGAAGGGGTTGGAGCTTGGGTCTAATAGGCTATATCCAAACTAAAGTCCAAAGCGAAAAAGTAGTGAAATTCCACCAACTCCAAACATATCAAAGTTTATACCTAAAAAGATTGCAAATGTCATTTCAAACTCAATGGAAGTGGTCCCGAGTCCTAATTTGACCGTTTGCAAAAATTAGCTTTTCGGACTAAATTCCGACTAACAATAAAATATTTAAATATAAAATCGATAAATGTGCGGGTTGTTACATACTCCCATCCTTAAAGAAATTGCGTCCTCGCAATATATAAGATGGAAATAAAAAGTAACAACCATAAAAGCATATTAACACAAAATAAATTTGAAATAATTAGTTCACCTTAAAGAGCATGAGAAAGTAATTCCGGATGTGACCGCTCGATGAATTCTCTAGATTCCCAAGAACAATCTTTAGGATTTGAGGACCATTGAACCTTCACAAGCGGTACATCTTTATTTCAGAGTCGTTTGACTTCCGAAGCAATAATACGAATGGGATGTTGCTCATAAGTTAAATTCGGCGAAACTTCAATTTCTTCCAAAACACCAGGCTCAAGAATAGAATCGGAATCTCGAAGGCACTTCCGTAATTGAGAAACGTGAAACACGTCATGAATAGCAGAAAATTGATCCGGTAATAAAAGGCGATAAGCCATGGAACCAATACGTTCAATGATAGGAAATGGCCCAATATATCGAGGTGCTAACTTTCCCGATCGACTGAAACGTACAACACCTTTCATAGGTGAAACACGAATAAACACAAAATCTCCCATAGAAAATTCTAATTTCCTTCTCCGGTTATCGGCATAAGATTTTTTTCTACTTTGGGCTTCTTTCATCCTATGACGAACAAGATCAATCTTTTCTGTGGAATCACGAATAAAATCTGGACCTAAAACCAGCTTCTCACCGGCCTAAAGCCAACAAGAAGGAGATCGGCATGGCCTTCCATAGAGTGCTTCAAAAGGTGCCATACCAATACTAGATTGGAAGCTATTATTATAGGAAAACTCAACAAGAGAAATATGATCTTCCCAACTTCCACCAAAATCAAGAACACAAGCACGAAGAAGATCTTCAAGAGTTTGATTCACACGCTCGGTTTGTCCATCGGACTGAGGGTGATAAGCGGTGCTAAAATTAAGCTTCGTTCCCAAAGCTTTTTGAAGACTCTTTCAAAATTCACTAGTAAACAATGGATCATGATCACTAACAATAGAAGTAGGAACACCATGCATTTTAACAATTTCTTTGATAAAGAGTTTGGCCAAAAGGGGAACGGTTCGATTAGACCGAACGGGAATAAAATGGGTGGATTTAGTAAGTCTATCGACTATCACCCATAAGCTATCATGACCTGAACGAGAACGGGGAAGGCCATCAATAAAATCCATGGAAATTTGATCCCACTTCCAAATTGGAATTTCTAAAGGTTGCAATAGCCCACCGGGCCTTTGATTTTCGGCCTTGACAAGTTGGCAAATCATGCAACACTTAACAAAGTTAGCAATATCAGATTTCATTCCCTCCCAATAATAAAGTTGCTTCATATCCGCGTACATTTTACTACTACCGGGATGAATGGTAAATTTAGAATGATGTGAATCTTCTAAAGTATCTTTACGAAGATCACTAATGTTTGGCACGATAAGTCTACCAAATTTTCGAATACCGCCACGAGAATCAATATCAAAGTCTTTCAAACCTTCAAAATCGATTTTATCTTTAATATTTTGGCCAAGAATAGCCAATTCGGGATCTAGCCTTTGAGCTTCAAGAATGCGGACTAAAAGAGGATGATGAGCCTCAAGTCTACACAAGACAAGAGATGAACATAAATCAGAAACACGATCTCGAATCTCACAAGTAGATAAAATCTCGAGATCATTCCATTCGGATACCATCATAGTGACAACCGTTTGTTGCTTGCGATTCCGGGAGTATAAAGAATATCAAGATCATAAGGTGCAAGGAACTCGAGCCAACGTTGTTGACGCAAATTAAGTTCCTTTTGAGAAAAGAAATCCTTCAAAGATTTATGATCAGTATAGAGAACAAATTTCTCTCCCAAAAGATAATGACGCCAAATACGAAGGGCGAAAACAATAGCCGTGAGTTCTAAATCATGAGTGGCATATATAGTCTCGACTGGCTTCAACTGTCTAGAAGCATAAGTAATAACACGTTCTCTTTGCATAAGCACGACACCCAAACCAACGCGACTAGCATCGGTATATACAATGAAATCTTGATCTCCTTCGGGAATCACAAGAATAGGAGCATCAGAAAGGAGTTCTTTTAATTTCTGGAAAGAAGCTTCACATTTGTCCGACCAAATGTATTTAACTCCCTTCTTGGTCAAATAAGTAAGAGGCACAGAAATTTTGGAAAAGTCCTTTATGAAATGGTGGTAATAACCTGCCAATCCAAGAAAACTACGGATTTCCATCACACTCTCCGGTCTCTTCCAATTTTGAACCGCTTCAATTTTTGAAGGATCCACGGAAATTCCGGATTCGAAAATAATATGGCCGAGAAATTTCACACAAGATTGCCAAAAGTGGCATTTAGAAAATTTTGCTTTCAATTGATTGCTCCTAAAAGTTTCCAACACAATTCGAAGATGCTTTTTCATGCTCCTCCTCGGTTTTAGAATACACAAGAATATCATCAATAAAGATGAGAACAAACCGATCGAGGATGTCCTTGAAAACTCTATTCATAAGGTCAACGAAATAGGTCGGAGCATTCGTAAAACCAAATGGCATAAAAAGCCATTCATACGACCCATAACGAGTCCAGAACGATGTCAAAGGAATGCTATCCTCTGTAATGCGAAGCTGATGAAAACCGGTAGCCAAGTCCAATTGTGAAAAGACTTTAGCACCACTAAGTTGATCAAAAAGATCTTCAATCCGAGGTAGAGGATATTTATTCTTGATAGTAAGGTCATTAAGCTTGCGGTAGTCAATGCAAAGTCTAAGTGTGCCATCGGATTTCTTTACAAAGATAGCCGAAGCTCCCCAAGGAGAGGAACTAGAGCAAATAAATTGCTTCGTCTCCAATTCGGATAATTGTTTATGCATCTCCTTATTTTCTTTATTGGACATACGATAAGGAGGACGAGTGATAGGTTGAGCTCCAGGAATGAGATTAATCTTGAAATCCATTGCTCGCTTAGGTGGTAATCCTAAAACGGGCTCAAATATGTCAGAAAATTCACGAACAACGTGAATAAGAGAAATAATATCTTCCTCATCATCATTATCGTCATCATGAGGATTTAAGGAATATAAAGATGCAACCAAGCTGGAATCCGAATCTTTAAGATCAATAGAAATCTTCTTAACAGATTGAGGATGTCGAAGATAAATAGTCCGTTCAGGACATAGGATTTGGGCTTCATAATGGTTAAGCCAATCCATTCCCAAAATCATTCCAAAGCCTAAGTAGCACATAACATGCAAATCGGCTCGGAAAGAAAGGTCATCTAAAATAATCTCAACATCTTTACACAATAAACTGATTGTTGTAGATCCACCAACCGGATTCGCAATTCTCAGAGAAGTCATTAAACACATAACATCCAAAGAAAAAGTATCAACAAGTTCTTTTGATATAAAAGAATGGGATGCACCCGTATCAAAAAGAACTCGAATAGGATGATCATGAAATAAAATAATGCCATCAAGGTTAAAATGAGAAATACCTTTATCACGAGATGTGTTGCCAGGGGCTTGCGCAACATTTAACTTTCCCTCCTTCTTGCCTTGAAGCTTAGGGCATAGATGCATATAATGATCCAGACTTTTACAATAACGACAAGCTCGAGGCTTTGAACACTTGTTCGCATAATTGTGACGACCGCCCATGACTCCCGCACCAAAACAAGGAAATAGTGCGCTGAAAGGCGTGCCAGGCAGCCATGGGTGACCGTCAAGGGTAGAATAAACATCGCAGAATCTATCGTATAACTCACAGCGCATGGATAAAATATAATAGAGGAATATAATATAGTGAAGCTCCATAGAACAGAACATCATCATATAAGCATCATAGAAGTTTTATACAAACATATGAATCATCCATACATCAAAGCCTCACTACATAACACTCAAACAAATATAGCAGCGGAACACCCAGTACATAATATGAAAATAATATGCAAAAGCCTCCTGCTCGTCTTCGTCATCATCAACGTAGACCTCCATGAACAGCACCTGCCACCTGCTACCTAGTCTGCCCATCCCAACATGGATGAACAGCCCAAGGTAATAAGAGGAGACATAAAACCTTGAGTCAGACAAAGTCTTAGTGAGCAGTAAATCGACTATCAAACATAACAAAAGAGTATAAAGGATAAAGGAATAGGAACCAAACCATCCCACTCCACCTCTTTCTACAGTGATAGCCCCCAGACTCAAACTAAAGTGAAGCAAACATAACATAGCAGACAATTAAGGTAAAACAATAATCACTCGAGTCAAGGTCGATGTTTTCCAAATACAAACCCCCAAGGCCTAAACCAAGATCAGATAAGCATCCAGAAAACACCGCTCTTGAGACCGAATGATGATACAACCAAACGTCCAAACATCCATGACTCCGGCTATCACTGTTATCATTGCCTTGATTTCACCGTTAGTTGAATGACCACCTGTCAAGGGCTAATGGTAACCCCGGTTCTAGACATAACTCCGCACGTCGTCGCAGCTCGTGCCTAGGAATTTTCGCAACTACCCAGAGTACTAGCACGTCGTCGCAGCCCGTGCTTGGAACGTCGTCGCAGCCCGTTCCAACGTACTCTTGCTTTGAGCATGCTAGAACCTTCAACAACGATGAGATCTCAGCCTCCTAGTCATCCTCCTCGATGACTATTTCCATACTAGCTCAATCGCCTCTCAAGCTAACCATTATCATCAACCCGGATCGCATCACCGAGTTATCAACATAGCTTCGCACGTCGTCGCAGCCCGTGCTTGGAACGTCATCATGACTCGTCCCATTTCATCATCATGCTTTGCCTCCTCGCATCATGGCAAAGTCCATCTCAATACCATGCTTTACCTCCTCGCATTATGGTAAAGTCCATCTCAACATCATCTAATCCATACATATGAGCTTCAACATCCGCTTCATATGCCACAAGCAGCTTTCACTATTCAAGAGCCTTTCCACTTAGCTTTTGAATCATCTTCGACCATCTTGTCTAGATCTAACTATCAATCAACTAACATACATAGCAATCAATCAAATCAATCATTAGCTTAAGCAATCAAGTAATCGAATATGGTCTAAGTAGGCATTTATAACTACAATGGCAATTTCGTAAATAAATGAGCATAGATATAACATACATGAATCATGGGTTTCTAGCATAGATCTAACAAATATAAATCATGGGTTTTGTCTCTACAACTTGATGAATGAACTTGCATAAGTAAACATCTTCATAAGTAATGGATCTACACTTGGATCTAAGGAAAATGTATGAAATCACTATCTACAACACTCCAACAAACCACCAATCCAATATACTCCTTTGGGTCCGCGTGAGAGATAACCACCACTCACCAAATCACCCAAACACTTCAAAAACTATCAATTTCAGATCTGGACAGCAAGGATTCAAGCTCGATTTGGTGAAATCTCGCTTGAAATGGTGAAATCTAGCTTCGTCGGATGAAGATCTTCAACTTTGGCTCTTCGATCTTCGATCTTGGATGGATGTTAGAACTAGATTGGAATGGAGAAAAGGAAATGAAGAAATGTTGTAGTCGAGCTCTCAAAATGGCAGCACTTCGTTGCTTCGAAATCCGGTGCCAAAAAGTGAGCCAAAGCCCTCTATTTATATGCTGAATTCTCCTTAGGTCGGCCAGATCTTAACTCGTAGGCTCGTTATTAGGTCGTTGCCGACCTAAAAAGTCTCGACCTAACTATACTACGACCTAAGACCCACAGTATGCACGCTACCTAAAACATAAGCGCGCGACCTAACAATCTATGCAACCTACCTTAGGTCGTCTAATCGACCTAACTGCACCACATAACTACCCAGCGACCTAACTATTGCCGACCTACCATTCCCAACGACCTTCGACTCATCGAACCCAACGACCTACGACCTATCTGGGACGAGGCTTATCACACGACCTAAAAACTCAACGACTCACTTAGGTTGCTCACGACCTAACTGAGTTATGACCTATCAAATCCACTCGACCTAACACACCCCCTATCTTAGGTCGCTTACGACCTATCTATACACAGCAAACTTAGGTCGTTAATCCTCTTAGGTCGGTCAAATACTTATGTAGGTTAAATTCCTTAGGTCGTTAACTACCTCTAACCCATTAACTCGTCTAACTGCTAGGTCGTTAACCCTAAGTCGCTCATATCTATAGGTCGGATATCTGCCTTAGGTCGCTCCCATCCTATAGGTCGCTAATCCTATAAGTCGCTTCCCTCGACCTAAACATCACCACGACCTAAGCCTCTACACAAGTTAACTTCTATAACTCGGCAAAACCCTATAAGTCGCTAACTTGCTTAGGTCGGTCAAAGCCTTAACCCGGTCATATCTACTAACTCGTTAACACATTAGGTCGTTCACCACTCCTCAACGACCTAACATCCAAACGACCTAACCCCTTAGGTCGTCAACCCCACTAACTCGTCCATCCCCTAAGTCGCTATCTAACTCATTAACTCGTAACTCGCGAAGACCACTAACCCGTTAACTCGCTCCAACACTAACTCGAGTTAACTTTCCAATCTAATTTCCTCGCGACTCAAACAACATACAAGTTATCTTCCCCTACGACTTAGGTTAAGGACGACTTATCAACACTAACGACCTAGAATTCTACGATATATCGACACGTAAAATACGGGTCGTTACATTCTCTCCCCCTTAGGAATTTCGCCCCCGAAATTCCAAGCAAATAACAGCAATCAAAACTATTCCGCATGCCTACCATCCATAGCAATCAACAAACCATGCATCCAATTCTAGCCTAGCATGCAGAATTCTAAGGTTAGAACAAGGTACAAATTCATGAGATGTCACGACACCTTAGGGCCATACCTCGAAGAGTTCGGGATGAGCTGCCTTCATCCTCTCTTCCTCCTCCCACGTACAGTCGTTAACATCATCACTCCATTGTATCTTGAGCAACGTAATCGTTTTCCTCCTAAGCTGTTTCGTGTCGGTTTCTACAACACGAAGCGGCTTACGAGGTCTCGTAACCACCGGATCAACCTCCAAGTCTTCACAGCTATTAGCAGAAACCACCATATTTGAGTCGTGCACATACTTCCGTAGATAAGATACATGAAAAACATTGTGCACACCCGCCATCTTTTCCGGTAACTCCAATCTATAAGCGAGCTTTCCAATTCGCTCGATAATCGGGAATGGTCCAACAAATCTCGGAGTCAATTTTCCTTTCTTCCCGAATCTAATAACATTCTTCAATGGAGAAATCTTCACAAAAACCATATCACCCACGTCGAATTCCAAATCCTTACGACGATTATCGGCATAACTTTTCTGACGATCTTGGCCTGCCTTCATTCGTTGCCGAATGATTTCTATACAATCCGAAGTCTGTCGAATCATCTCTGGCCCAAGTATCAGCTTTTCTCCAGTTTCCAACCAACATGTCGGAGAGTTACACAGTCTTCCATACAATGCTTCATACGGTGCCATACCAATACTTGACTGGTAACTGTTGTTATATGCAAATTCCACCAAATGAAGGTGATCTTCCCATGATCCTCCGAAATCCAAAACACATGCTCTAAGGAGATCTTCCAAGACTCGGTTGACTCTCTCAGTCTGACCATCTGTTTGAGGGTGGTAAGCTGTACTCAAACACAACTTAGTTCCCAAAACTTCCTGGAAGCTCTTCCAAAATCCACTAGTGAACAAAGGATCTCGGTCGCTCACTATATTCTTCGGAACACCATGGAATCGAACTATCCACTTAACATAAAGCTCAGCCAACTTCGATGTAGTCCTAGTCGATCGAACAGGAATGAACCTTGCACTCTTGGTCAACCGATCTACGATGACCCAAATCCCTTCATTTCCCGCCTTGGTTCTAGGTAGGCCATCGATAAAATCCATCGACACTTGCTCCCACTTCCATGTAGGAACCTCTAATGGCTGAAGTAATCCACTGGGATTCTTTTGCTCAGCTTTCACCAACTGGCAGTTCATACACTTGGAAATAAAATTTCCAACATCCTTCTTCATACCTTCCCAGTAATAGGTTCTCTTCATATCCCGATACATCTTATTTCCTCCTGGATGAATTGTCAACTTCGAGTGATGACTTTCCTTCAGAACTTCATCTCTCAATTCATCTATATCGGGAACAACTAGTCGTCCTTGCTTCCGAAGCCAACCCTCTCGATCGACCTTGAATCTTATATCCTTCTCTGGGTCCAATCCAGATTCCAAATCACGGATAATCTTGACAAGCTTATCGTCTCGCTTTTGACTCTCGCCAATCCTTTCCACAAGAGTAGGCCTTATCGATAAGTTTGCCAACATCTCAGGTTCCAATTCACATCTGGGCCTGAAATCAAATCCAGCCAAATACTCGAGACTCTTCCATTCCGAAAACATGGCTCCCAATCCGACATGTCTTCGACTCAATGCATCTGCTACTGGGTTACCTTTTCCCGGAGTATAAGCTATACCAAAATCATATGAAGCTAAAAACTCTAGCCATCGTTGCTGCCGAAGATTCAAATCCTTTTGGGAAAACAGATACTTCAACGACTTATGATCCGTAAACAACTCGAATCGAACTCCCAAAAGATAATGTCTCCACATCTTCAAAGCAAATACAATCGCCGCTAACTCCAAATCATGTGTCAGATAATTCCTTTCATGCGGCTTCAGTTGTCGACTAGCATACGCAACAACTTTATCCTTCTGCATCAGCACTGCTCCAAGTCCAGTACCACATGCATCGGTGTAAACCACCATCTCATCATTCCCACTTGGAATAGTCAAAACAGGAGCACTTATTAGTCGCTCTTTTAGGATTACGAAAGCTTGCTCACACTTATCATCCCATCTGAACACTTGGTTCTTCTTCGTCAATCCTGTTAACGGTGCGGCTATCTTGGAAAAGTCTTTGATAAACCGTCGATAATACCCAGCTAATCCAAGAAAACTTCTCACATCAGATGCATTCTTAGGTCTAACCCAATCCTGGATCGCTGCCACCTTAGCGGGATCAACCGCTATTCCACTTCCAGAGATAACATGGCCTAAGAATCTCACTTCACTTTTCCAGAAGTGACACTTCGAAAACTTAGCCTTCAGCTGATGCTTCCGTAAGATTTCCAAAACAATACGCAAGTGCGTCTTGTGCTCTTCCTCAGTTCTGGAGTAAATCAGAATATCATCCACGAACACAAGCACGAACTTATTCAACCGATCTCTGAACACTCTATTCATAAGATCCACAAAATATGCTGGTGCGTTAGTCAATCCAAATGGCATTACCAGCCACTCATAAAAACCGGATGGTGTCCTGAAAGCAGTCTTCGGCACACTATCCTTCGCCACTCTTAACTGGTGAAATCCCGTTGCCAAATCCATCTGAGAAAACACCTTCGCCTCGTGAAGCTGATCAAACAAGTCATCTATTCTCGGCAATGGATTCTTGTTCTTCTTAGTTACCTTATTCAGCTCACGATAATCGACACACAACCTCAACGATCCATCCGCTTTGGTTGCGAGCACAACTGGTGCACCCCATTCGGACACGCTACACCGAATGAATCCTTTCCGTAAAAGGTCATCAACTTGCACCTTCAACTCTTGTTGCTCCCTAGGCGCCATCCGCCTAAGAGGCATCACAACAGGTCTGGCTCCCTCAACTAGATCGATACGAAACTCGATCTCCCTATGCGGCGGTAATCCTTTGACTTCGTCAAAGACATCCTCAAATCCATTCACAATAGGCACCGATGACAGTCCATCCCGTGGAACAACCAGCGAATACATGAAGCTCATGAAGACGCCTTCCTCATGCTTGCATCGTATCACAACCTTTCGCCCTTCCACATTCCCGACTGTCACCTCCAGCCTCTCACAATCAATCCTTGCCGCATACTTCCTAAGCCAGTCCATACCCAAAATAATTCCGAACCCCGCAAAGTTTAGAACAAAACAATCTCAAACAAACGAGCAATCATGACTCGACACAACTAGACCACGGCATATCATACACAAACATGACGAACCCCCAACTGGATTAGTCACAACCAATGGCCTATCAACAATATCCGGTTCCAAACCTAACCGGCCTACAAGATCATCACAAACAAAAGAATGCGACGCTCCAGTATCAAACAACACTCTAACTGGAACACCACAAATGGAAAGAGTACCTTGAACCACCACACTCTTCCCCTTCTCTTCAGCAGTAGGAGCTTTTGAAGACGACGGCATAGCTCCCAAAGCATAAGCTTGCACAATCTGCCTGTCCTTCCTCGGTTCTGGACAATCTTTCCTGAAATGCCCTGGCTTGTCACAGTTGTGGCATTTCGCCGGCGCCTTTGGATTCCTACAATCCTTGGAGAGATGACCCTTCTGCTGGCAATTGTAGCAAGTCACTTCGCCCCTTGGCTTCTTCTGGCCATCCTTACCCTTCTGTTGCTGCTGCTTCCTCTTCTTGTTTCCACTCTGCTGTGGCTTAGATCCTTCCTTGGTTACAACGACAACAGAACTTTCCCTAGGAAACAAACACTCATGCCTGAGGGCTTTCTCCACAAGCTTCTCAAAAGGATCGTCCAGATGATCCACCAACTGCCTTCCAAGATAACTGTCCAAGCCTGTCACAAACTTCTCATTCTTCTGATAAGAAGATTCAATATACGACCGAGCATACTTGGACAAGGCCTCAAACTCAGAAACGTACTCAAGAACCGATCTCCCACCTTGCTTGAGTTCCACAAACTTCTTAAACAAGACAGATTTCTGAGCCGTAGAGATGAACTTAGCTTCAAATATGACTTGGAATTGCTCCCAAGTAATCTCATCCTCCGGAGTATCAATGGTGATAGAATTCCACCAATCTGAAGCTCTCCCTTGAAGTTGCCTTGATGCAAGCTTCCTCCTAGTTGCATCCTCGATTCCCAAATCACCAAAGATCCTCCTACAAGCATCAATCCATCTCTGCACTTCAATAGTTGATTCCGTTCCCAAGAAAACTTTTCCTCCAAGAGAAGTATAGTCCTTACAAAGCTTAGCAAAATCCACTGGTCTTGGAGCTTGAACTTGAACTCCAACATCTACTGATGGCCCCGAGGCTGGTATCCTTCTCATGATCGAAGTCATTATGGCCTCAAACATAGGAGCATAATCAACGGCTTCCCTAGCAGCACGGCCTTCCCTAGCAGCTGGTCTCCCCCTTCGACTCATCCTTAATATCTACAAAAAGGAATGACTTAGAACACCTTGAGAAACAACTGCATAAGGAGTTCAAATCCTTCTAAACTACTATATAATATATAGTAATCATTCATCAAAATACAATTACGTCTCTCATATGTAGTTACGTCAGCGAGCGTTGGCTAAAATCGATTAACCAATGCTCTGATACCAAATGTGACGACCGCCCATGACTCCCGCACCAAAACAAGGAAATAGTGCGCTGAAAGGCGTGCCAAGCAGCCATGGGTGACCGTGAAGGGTAGAATAAACATCGTAGAATCTATCGTATAACTCACAGTGCATGGATAAAATATAATAGAGGAATATAATATAGTGAAGCTCCATAGAACAGAACATCATCATATAAGCATCATAGAAGTTTTATACAAACATATGAATCATCCATACATCAAAGCCTCACTACATAACACTCAAACAAATATAGCAGCGGAACACCCAGTACATAATATGAAAATAATATGCAAAGGCCTCCTGCTCGTCTTCGTCATCATCAACGTAGACCTCCATGAACAACACCTGTCACCTGCTACCTAGTCTGCCCATCCCAACATGGATGAACAACCCAAGGTAATAAGAGGAGACATAAAACCTTGAGTCAGACAAAGTCTTAGTGAGCAGTAAATCGACTATCAAACATACCAAAAGAGTATAAAGGATAAAGGAATAGGAACCAAACCATCCCACTCCACCTCTTTCTACAGTGATAGCCCCAGACTCAAACTAAAGTGAAGCAAACATAACATAGCAGACAATTAAGGTAAAACAATAATCACTCGAGTCAAGGCCGATGTTTTCCAAATACAAACCCCCAAGGCCTAAACCAAGATCAGATAAGCATCCAGAAAACACTGCTCTTGAGACCGAATGATGATACAACCAAACGTCCAAACATCCATGACTCCGGCTATCACTGTTATCATTGCCTTGATTTCACCGTTAGTTGAATGACCACCTGTCAAGGGCTAATGGTAACCCCGGTTCTAGACATAACTCCGCACGTCGTTGCAGCCCGTGCCTAGGAATTTTCGCAACTACCCAGAGTACTAGCACGTCGTTGTAGCCCGTGCTTGGAACGTCGTCGCAGCCCGTTCCAACGTACTCTTGCTTTGAGCATGCTAGAACCTTCAACAACGATGAGATCTCAGCCTCCTAGTCATCCTCCTCGACGACTATTTCCATACTAGCTCAATCGCCTCTCAAGCTAACCATTATCATCAACCCGGATCGCATCACCGAGTTATCAACATAGCTTCGCACGTCGTCGCAGCCCGTGCTTGGAACGTCATCATGACCCGTCCCATTTCATCATCATGCTTTGCCTCCTCGCATCATGGCAAAGTCCATCTCAATACCATGCTTTACCTCCTCGCATTATGGTAAAGTCCATCTCAACATCATCTAATCCATACATATGAGCTTCAACATCCGCTTCATATGCCACAAGCAGCTTTCACTATTCAAGAGCCTTTCCACTTAGCTTTTGAATCATCTTCGACCATCTTGTCTAGATCTAACTATCAATCAACTAACATACATAGCAATCAATCAAATCAATCATTAGCTTAAGCAATCAAGTAATCGAATATGGTCTAAGTAGGCATTTATAACTACAATGGCAATTTCGTAAATAAATGAGCATAGATATAACATACATGAATCATGGGTTTCTAGCATAGATCTAACAAATATAAATCATGGGTTTTGTCTCTACAACTTGATGAATGAACTTGCATAAGTAAACATCTTCATAAGTAATGGATCTACACTTGGATCTAAGGAAAATGTATGAAATCACTATCTACAACACTCCAACAAACCACCAATCCAATATACTCCTTTGGGTCCGCGTGAGAGATAACCACCACTCACCAAATCACCCAAACACTTCAAAAACTATCAATTTCAGATCTGGACAGCAAGGATTCAAGCTCGATTTGGTGAAATCTCGCTTGAAATGGTGAAATCTAGCTTCGTCGGATGAAGATCTTCAACTTTGGCTCTTCGATCTTCGATCTTGGATGGATGTTAGAACTAGATTGGAATGGAGAAAAGGAAATGAAGAAATGTTGTAGTCGAGCTCTCAAAATGGCAGCACTTCGTTGCTTCGAAATCCGGTGCCAAAAAGTGAGCCAAAGCCCTCTATTTATATGCTGAATTCTCCTTAGGTCGGCCAGATCTTAACTCGTAGGCTCGTTATTAGGTCGTTGCCGACCTAAAAAGTCTCGACCTAACTATACTACGACCTAAGACCCACAGTATGCACGCTACCTAAAACATAAGCGCGCGACCTAACAATCTATGCAACCTACCTTAGGTCGTCTAATCGACCTAACTGCACCACATAACTACCCAGCGACCTAACTATTGCCGACCTACCATTCCCAACGACCTTCGACTCATCGAACCCAACGACCTACGACCTATCTGGGACGAGGCTTATCACACGACCTAAAAACTCAACGACTCACTTAGGTTGCTCACGACCTAACTGAGTTATGACCTATCAAATCCACTCGACCTAACACACCCCCTATCTTAGGTCGCTTACGACCTATCTATACACAGCAAACTTAGGTCGTTAATCCTCTTAGGTCGGTCAAATACTTATGTAGGTTAAATTCCTTAGGTCGTTAACTACCTCTAACCCATTAACTCGTCTAACTGCTAGGTCGTTAACCCTAAGTCGCTCATATCTATAGGTCGGATATCTGCCTTAGGTCGCTCCCATCCTATAGGTCGCTAATCCTATAAGTCGCTTCCCTCGACCTAAACATCACCACGACCTAAGCCTCTACACAAGTTAACTTCTATAACTCGGCAAAACCCTATAAGTCGCTAACTTGCTTAGGTCGGTCAAAGCCTTAACCCGGTCATATCTACTAACTCGTTAACACATTAGGTCGTTCACCACTCCTCAACGACCTAACATCCAAACGACCTAACCCCTTAGGTCGTCAACCCCACTAACTCGTCCATCCCCTAAGTCGCTATCTAACTCATTAACTCGTAACTCGTGAAGACCACTAACCCGTTAACTCGCTCCAACACTAACTCGAGTTAACTTTCCAATCTAATTTCCTCGCGACTCAAACAACATACAAGTTATCTTCCCCTACGACTTAGGTTAAGGACGACTTATCAACACTAACGACCTAGAATTCTACGATATATCGACACGTAAAATACGGGTCGTTACAATAATGGTCCCTAGAACCACAGTTAAAGCATTTCCCATCACTAGAGAAAAAAGTCTTTGCAGTAGGAGTTGCTTGTCTCCCCTTCTTATTGGGATAAGGGCCTCTGGACTTATTAGCCCTTTTCTTGTTATTGTTGAAGTTTGGTTTGGCTCCCACAACCTCGACATCACTTTCTTTATCTGCCTCTTCAAGTCGAAGAGCGATATCATCCAGTTGATCAAAAGAAACTTCTAGCTTTAGGAATAATGGCTTCTTCAGATCTTTATTCAAGCCATAGACGAACCTCTGATTTTTCTTCAATTGGGTATTAATGTATTCAACCCCGTATTTGGAAAGAGATTCGAAAGATGCGACATAGTCTGTCACAGAAGATTCGCCTTGAACAAGGTCGATAAAACGGCGAGCCAATGTCACATTTTCTGCTTCTGGCACAAATTTTAATTCGAAGCGTCCCCGAAATAGCTCCCAGGTGAGATCCGCTTCAACTATTTCAAAAACAAGAAGCTCGTACCAATCTAACGCTCTTTCTTGGAGCATACAAGAGGCCACCTGAACACGGTGAAGATCAATAAGATCCATGCGAGAAAAGATCCGATCGCACGTTCTCAGCCAAGCCTGGACCTCAATAATGGTTCCAAAACCTTTGAATGGTTTCCCGCCCAAATTGGTATAGTCGTTGCATAAACGTGCAAATCCAGACTTAGGGTGAGTAGTCTCTGGATTAGAACTGGCTGCCTGAGCATTTTTAACGAGATCAAGAAGCTGCTGGGCATTCATAAATACTCCATCTTGGGGAGTAGCTCTAGGTTGACTGGCGCTGGGACGGCCTGGTCGAACCATTTCTCTTCCTTAAGAAAGAAAGAAGAGGAAGAAGATTATTCACAAAATGAATATCAAACATTCTTGATAGGTGAAGCAAGGAATCATAAAGGAAAAATAGGATAGAACGATACGAAGACCCGAATAATACCCTAAAGCACGACTTCTAAGATGGACTTAGGATGATGATCCTTGTTAAATTATTCTACACTGTTCCGAAGTTAGGCTTTGATACCAAACTGTTACGCCCCACCTCTATACCCACGCTAGCCAAGAACACTATAGAGTAATGCTATCAACTAGCATGGAGAATAAGACTATGGAGGAGCGATCATCCATGTAATTTCTTTGTGTGAGCACCGATATGTCAGATAGTATAGCATGCATTTCATTTAAGGAGGAAATCCGACATACCGATACAAACCCAAAGCTACTACACAGTGGCTATATGTAATCTTCGAAAACAAATATAGAAATAAACATAACACAACTCAGTCACAGACATCCATATCACAAAGGCGAAAGAAGATATGAATAAATCACATGAAAGTGTACATCAGAGTAGTGGTTTGAAAGATCCACAATAACACAAAAGAATAGCAATATGTGTTATACAAAAGAATACATCTATGAGTCGATATCTCCAATGTATACAACAAAAACTACTAATCTAGGTAGTTAGCCAAAAGTCAGAGTAATAGATCCCTGGAGAGAAGTCAAGCAGAAGCGCCAGTAAAATCTCAGTCTGACCCGAGTATTATTCATAAGAAAATAATAAACAGATCAGTCTAGCTATAAATATCAGATGACATGATATAGAATAAGAGGTATGGCATAAACGTATAATAACCATAATGGCATACTACTATAAGTACGTGAATGATAATCAACAAGAGATTAATCAATATCACAAGAATCTTCTCAAAGATCCAAATCCACAAAAAGGTAAGGACACACGAATTCACCCATGCACAAAAATTGATAAAACTTATCAATGAAAATTACAAAAATTGATGAAGCACAAATTCCAGAAATCAACACACGAAATCCAGAAATCACTAAAAGGGGGAGGCCTATCACAAGAACAGGAGCATAAAAGCTCACTTACACCTGTATCACACAAACGAGACGCTATCTTAGGGTAGCTAAACCTAAATTTTGAGCCAAGGCTCCACACGAACGGCCCGAAGACCATGGGACGCTACCCCACATATGTGAGTCGAAACATCACACAAATGGGGTTTAGTCTCCCTCGTAGACAAAGAGACATCGCACAGTTGCTAGTCTAAAACACAAAAATGATCGTCAATGATCATTTAAGAAGTGTCAATTACACTAAGTCAGTGAATATATAAGTTTAGCTTCATGTCCCATAACCACTTGCTTAACTTAAATATTTACGAACAAACTATAGATCTTTACTAGAAAATTGTCACAAGAGGTTCAATCGAACAAGTCCAAGAATTAACCGATGAAGTAAACGCAAGCGTTTCATATCACTTGTTTTACTAAGTCGTTTAATTAGATTTCTCATCCGAGTAAGGTAAAGGCTTGTATATACTAATAGATTGGAAAACGGTTTAGGAAAAGAGCTTTGTAATAAAATAGTGTTGAAATCGTTTTGATGAAAGAGTTTTGGTATTTACTACTTGTATTGAAACCTTTATATTTTAAAAGTGTCAAATCACCAAAAATGATTGCACAAACAATCAATCACAAAAATTCACATTCGAAGACGTGAATGAAATCCAAGGAAATCAGTTCCAAATGCATCAAAGTAGAAATACCCACACGACCTAATCATGGCCGAGCTAAGGAAAAGCACGACCTAACAAGGTGCGACCTAATGTATAAGTAAGGCCGAGCGACCTAGTTGATGGGTCAAGCGACATAATAGAAACGGGGTCGAGCGACTTAAGGTGATACGACCCAAGTGGCGAACGGCCTAACTTGGAATAATGGTCGAGCGACCTAATCCTTTGAGGCGGAACGACCTAACTAACTCGCGAACTAAGGGTTAACGGGCTGCATAAGAAGGCCAAACAACCTAATGAGGCGATAAGGCCGAGCGAACGACCTAATGAGGTGCGCGACCTAGTGGGATACGCGACCTAAAGATAAGGCCGAGCGACCTAGAGCAATGCCGAACGACCTAAGGGTTCACGAGCCAACTGCAAGCCGAGAAACACATATGTGCAGGTCGAACGACCTAACTGGGCAAGTAAGGCCGAGCGACCTAAGGAGCTACGACCTAACGGCAAACGACCTAGGCCTTATGGCGAACGACCTATCACTGCTGAACGAATTAAGGCCAGAAACGACCTATACTCTATGTGACTTTTCAACAGCGCATGACCTATGGCCAGAAAATGCTAAAACACACAAAAATTGGAGTTTTTCACCAATTCAATCCTAACCAAATGCAAATGTATATGCTAAAGTGATAGGAATTCATTCCCAAAAATCCAAAATAGTTATATACAAGAATGTGAGATAAAAATCTCACCTTTGCACCAAAAATCAATGAAGATGAAGCTTTGAGCAAAGCAAGAATCAATCCCACTTCAATCTCAACACGAGGAGCTTGAATCAAGGGCTTCTCTCTAGATTTGGAGTTGGATGTTGGATTTGAAGTTGAAACCTAAGCTTGGAGTTTTAATTTCCCACTCCCTTCCCCATTTTTGATGAAGCTTGAATGTTTAAGAAAATAGGATGAAGTTATGAAGAGAAGGGGTTGGAGCTTGGGTCTAATAGGCTAAGTCCAAACTAAAGTCCAAAGCGAAAAAGTAGTGAAATTCCACCAACTCCAAACATATCAAAGTTTATACCTAACAAGATTGCAAATGTCATTTCGAACTCAATGGAAGTGGTCTCGAATCCTAATTTGACCATTTGCAAAAAGTAGCTTTTCGGACTAAATTCCGACTAACAATAAAATATTTAAATATAAAATCGATAAATGTGCAGGTTGTTACATTTCGGGTAAATGGACTTTTGTTGACTTCCTCTGAATCGCTGTTTGTTAGACCTCCGTGAATAGTCCGCCTGATAATGTCAGCCAATCCGGCGTTTCCAACCAAGGGTTGCCCCCATCCATGTTTCCAAACTACCCTCCAAGTCCCCGAGGAAATTTTGGCACATATTCCTCATCACGTACTCCTGCATTCTTTTTGGTGTCGGGCCGCATAGCATCATCTAATATCCCTCCATGAACTGGTCCAGCATTACCTGGTGGTGTGCCCCCGAGTCTTGGTCCATCCAAATTGTTAGTTGTTTGTTGATTGTGAATCACTCCATCCACCTGTTGGTCGAGATCCTCTGGTCCAGTTCTTAGAACTTGAGCACTTACAGTTCCTCGTTGTCCAAATTGCCTTAGAACAGCCCGCATCATCTCCTCTTGCCGTTTCATTATCTGATCCTGCATAGAATTCATCATCACCTACATCTTATCCCGATTTATGTAGACGGATGCATGATCCTCTCCAGCTCTAGAAGAGGCTGCTTGACTTCCTTCCTGATTGCTCCTTTCCGCTGCTTGCTTCCTTGTTGGCGGTCTAGCCATTGCTTTCCAAAATCCGAGTTCCTAAGCTTTTCAATCCAAAATCCAAGCTTCAAAATTCCTGAGTGCTAGCTTTCTCAGTGAAAGCACCAAAATGTTAGTGCCAAAATTGGTCAATAACACCCAAATCCAGACGAAAGCACCAAGTACCAGTCACAGCTCACAGATAGATTGTATGTAGGGAGTATAAATGTGAAGAACAATAAAATTAAAATGAAAGCAGTAAAGAACAACAGATTTTATAGTGGTTCGGCTAACTCTGGCCCACATTCACTTCATAAATTTCCTTTTTATTGCTGTAATAATCGAATACAGTTACAATCCAAAGTTTGACAATAGCTAAGTGCACTAGCATTAGAGAAGAGAAATTCCGAGAGCCGAAAGATGATCCCTTTTCTGAACCTCCACATGCTGTATTTATAGGCAAATCCTGAGTTGTCGGGCTTTTTGAACGGTATAGGCCCATCAAGACCTTCCATCGAACCACATACGTCCAAGGCCAAACGACCTTCCATCGAGCCATAATCGTCCCATGTCGAACGACCTTCCACTGAGCCACATTCGTCCCATGCCGAAAGACCCTAACCTCACCAATGTCGAGCATCGTAGCCTCACCACAATGCCGAGCGGCGTAACCTCACCTCGATGTCGAGTGGCATAACCTTAACTCAATGCCGAGCGGTATAAATGCCGAGCGGCATAACCTCAACTCAATGCCGAGCGGAATAACCTCAACTCAATGCTGAGTGGCATATCCAAGTGATTCCATACCTCTAAACCAAATCCATCATATTTCAACCTCTATAATCGTGAAGTCGACTTAGTTAAGTCTGCCTGTCCGTGGCCTTGCCGAAAGGCCGGTTAACAAAACCGAAGTAATGTCCAATTTTAATCCAAATTTCCCACTTGCTCTAAATCCATCCAAACCAATTTCGTTAGGAATCTCTAGTCAATACGATCCTAATGCAAAAATTCGCATGATGATCAGGTTTAATTTGAATAAGATATCTATTTTAAACTTGGCATGCTAATTTAAACAATTTAAAATAAAAGAAAATGAAAATGCTCTTACCCAAAGCAATCGGCCCAAGGCCCATAACCCAGACCCGCTTCCTTTCCTCTTCCCCTTATTTTATTTCTTATACACACGAACACAAATGTTTATGCATGTCTTCAATTACACAAAGCTCCACTGACATAACCCAAAATCCGACATCACCATCGAACTTCACGTCTCAAGTCCTTTGTGACCATCACTATTTCATCATGCCCAAAGTCCTTCCCTTAATCGCGACTCGGAGCTTCTTTCGTGTAAGCACTGTAGCGATGTGAATCGAAATTAATGATCGAACCTCTCTAAACCTTACGCCTATATGCTAATCGATCCTCCAAACTCAAAAATAACATCCATAGCATGAATCGATGTCTAAATCCTTGAGAAACTCAAACAGTAGCAAAAACAACTCATTCGACCTCACTACCGCACGCTCTTAGATGAGCTCGAACACTCCGAAACTGTTACGGCCTGAAGCTCTTGCCAAGACATGAATTTTAAAATTTGTTTGGAAATTTTTTGATGACTATGTTTATAGATTTTGAAACTTAAAAGTAAAGGACCATAAAAAATTTCTCTACTTTGGAAGCGAATGGAAAAGGGAAACGAAGGAATGAAGAAATTATGTATCTGGTAAGTGCTGTTTTAAAATTTTGATTTTATACCTAGATAAATTCGAACGAAATGATGATGTTTCCTCTTTTTTTTCTACTGTCCTCAATTTAATAAAATGGGAAACAAATGATAGCCTACACATAGAGTGGCTGAATGTAAGGTGGTTGAGTGTATGTATGTGGGCTGAGGTGAAAGAATGGAGTCTGTCCGGTCCAATCAATGAAAATAAATTATTTAAAATGTCAAAATATCTAGCTATTTATTCCGAACCCCGATGGAACACAATGGAACAAGTCTCGATCCCCAATTCGACCATATGGAGAAGATAGCCTTTTGAACCCAATTATTATATTAAATATTTAATATAAATTTTGATGCATTTTTATCCTGTGTGATCAAATGGTAATTCTAAACGCTACGAAATTTGAAATCCGATAATAATACACCATTACGGATCCAATGGAACTGGTTTCGTCAAAATCCGAGACTAGCCCCGAAAAGCTATTTTTATATGTCAATTTAAATGAGATATTATAAAAATCAATTAAATCACTTTTAAATTCAAATTTTAAACTTTTATTATCTTTCTTCTTATTGACAGAAATTAAATAAGCCTTTAAATGTTTTTATCAAGCTTAAAACCTAAATTTCCATTATTTAAGAAAATTCCAATTTTAAATTTAAACATTAAATTATCCAATAAATTATTATATTTGAAATTCAAACTATTAAATCAATAAACTTAACTATTAAATATTTAAAATCAATTAAATATTCCAATTTCAAATAACAAAATTCGTGGCTGTTATATAAGATTTTAACAGTGAGCCATTAGCAAATATTTTTTTATAAATATATTCCATGAGCAATAAAAATGTGTATGTAAATTAGATATGTATTTGTATTTGTAAAACTTGAAATATTTATTTCTAAAATCAAAAGTGATATATATATATATATATATGTACATGTATATCTGTATATAGAATTTTAAAATTATAAAAAATAAATTTTTAAATTTTAACTTTATGTTTATATTTATTCACATACAAAACTTTTATTATTTTAGAACTTTAATTGGATTTTAAATTTATATGTATAAAATACGATTAACTTAAAAAAATTATTTTATTTTTTATCTATGGCCAAATTATATATTGTGGAGCATGCATCAATATATATATATATATATGTATGTATGTATGTATGTATGTATGTATGTATGTATGTATGTATGAATTAAATAAAATAGGATTTTACCTTATCAGGATCGAACAGATTATCGAACACCTTTGTGGCTAGTTTCCCTCCTCGAACTCCTTGTTCTTTCTCCTTGTCCACGCGATGCAACTCTATTACAAGGCATCACTAATGATTAGCACTGATGCTAGGGTTAGGGTTTAGTTCAACACCAAGGGAGAATGAATCGAATGGCTATTTATAACCAACAAGGTCACTAATATATAGTCCTTTTCTCTCTTGCCTTTGAAAACCAAGTCCATTTTCCTCTATATGCTATGGACACCCTTCTTTGGAGTTTGGGCTTAGAAACTTTAGGCCAAATTGGTTTAACCAGTAAATTATTTATTTATTTGAGGATAATGGGTTATGCTTAAATGGAAGAGATCACTCATAATTTTAATCTACACTCAAAATAGAAGCTATTAATAAGCCTGGCATGTAGCGATAACCCCTTTTACAAATAAGGAAAAAGAAAAACCCTCTAGAAAACCTAATACTTTACACATTGTTTTAGTTAAATTTCAGCTTTAAATAAACAATTAAAATGCCACTAAAATTTAATACAACATTTCTATTCAGTTTTACCATTAATTTGTAACATTTATAATTAATAGTAAACTTAAACACAAATGTTGTATTAAATATTAATGGCATTTTAATTATTTATTTAACCCTAAACTTATTAAAATAATGCATAAAAGTTGGGTTTTAGGTTTTGAGGAGGGTTTTTCCTTTTCTTATTTGTAATGGCTCAGACTAGGAAATTAACTAACAACACCGGTGTGTTGACTCTTTAGTATGAACTCAATTCTCAATCAATATTTGAACAACTTAAAAGCTGAAGTCTGTACAAACTTTGCTGAAGTACAGTATCAGGTGCAGGTTCAATTGCTTATAAACCATTTAGGTGAAATCCAATTTCTAATACTTATTAAGCTACGCCTAGTAATGATATTTTGCACCTGTTTTCTTTTCGTCGTCACTATATCACTTAGATATCTAGTGTTTGTTCCAAGGTTAAAAACACTATTAATATTCGTAGTTAAGGGCTATACTACATTATAGTTCTTGGTTCAATTCGATAACATTTATCGATTAATCGATTTACTTTGGCTAAAGTTTTTGACTTTAAATTGACTACCAATTGTGATACTACTAACCTTCTACAATGAAGTAGAAAAATCCTTTCTTAAGTAGTGTTTCATTCAAGTAGTTCAATTGGTACCTAACTAGATCGTAACATGGTCACCGTGCCACGTGCTTGACCATAATCAAAGTCAAACCTAGCCACTTATGATCAGCAATACCCTCAAGTAAGAAGACTACTACACATCGTTATCATGGGATTTTCTATTTTGACTTAGTTGTATTAACCTATAAAAACCCTTGTCAAGTCATTCTATGATTCTTCCAAGAAACACAAGTTCGTAGCCTTTTAGTGGTCATGAGTAAATTCACCATCTATCGTATGAGGAGATTTACATAAACTAGTGTCCAAAGATGTATCAATATCCTTTTTTCAATACTTTTTAACTAAGAACTTTTAAGAAGTAAGTTTTAGATGCTGATTTAACACTCATGGTTATGAATGCATTCGTAACCGTAATCAATAAAATATTTCTCCTAAGGATTTTCTTGTAATATTTTTTTAAAGTATTTATTAAAATTACCAATATCCCTATATAACAATAAATATAAAAGAAAATAAAACAAAAAGCGTACTTTATTTCAAATAGTATTTTCTATAGAGTTAAATTATATAATCAAATTACATAATAGCACTTAGGGCATACTCGTAACTCTATCAATCTCTCATTTGAATTGGGAGCCAATTATAGTGCCTCATGCCCATACCTTCAATCAATCTACCTAATTTAGACCGAGAAGTGGACATGGTGAATGGATCTATGATATTATTATTTTATATCCACATTTTGATTACGCTTTCCTATTACTGATAAACTCTTTTATCACATGTTCACTGTGAAGAACATATCTTGACGTCTTATCAAGTTGTCGGCTTTTATTGCAATCTACACTTTATTTTTATTAATACATTATTGGATTTTCAATAGTAAAACCATTCCCCGCTCTTTTATGAATTTTTGCATATATACTGCGTTCATTGTGGCACTACTCCAGGTAATGTACTTAGCCTTTATAGTCGACTTTACCACAACTGCTCATTTGGAACATGCCTACTCAAGCCTCCTTAATCAAGGGTGAACATGGATTTATGATTAACTTATAATATTCGATATCATTTATGAATTTTGAGTTCGAACACTCCTTTATACCAGGTTCATTGTTTCAAAAACAATTGTCCAGTATTTCATAAATAATCAATAATATTCTAACCTACCATTCAGTGACTTTACCTAAAATTTGATACTCGCTTAATACACTAAGTGTATAAGCGAAATTAAATAGTCCACATAACATATATGATGATCCTTATTACTAATGCATAAGGAATATGTAACACCCTATAATTTTACTAAAATTAAACAATCAAATTAAAAGGGTAAAATCGTAATTTTAACATAAAGGGAAAAATAGTAAATTTATACATAAGATCGAGTTAGGCTTGGGGTCCTATTCCATTACATCTAGAATGTCATTTATAGTTAAAAAAACATATATAATTTGCTAAATTTGTTTAAACGGGATAGAAATTAGAAGAAATCAAACACATTGGCATTTCCATAGCAAATCAATATCGAGATTTTAGCGTAGATATTATGTTTTTCGTCCTATAAATATACCTTTATCCTACTATTTTTCCTCAAATAAATCTTTCCTCTACTTTTAAGCCTTAATCCTTGAATCAATTATAAATTCTTCAAATCAATTTCTAATCCGCCAAATCAAATCTGAAATAAACAAACTAATATATGAAATCGATCACCACGAAGAGTGATATATGGAATTATTGAGAAATTTATAGTTTTAAAGGCATGGAAATTGTGGACAACAAAGGAGAGGAAGGATCGATATCAAACCGAAGAAGATGCATGGTTAACTGGTGAGTGGGATTTATCATATTTATGTACCAATTCACCTCTTATTATCTTAAATTAGATTATAAATAATGTAAATGATAATTAAAAACCAATTTTTGTATATATACACCTGGATTTGATATAGTATGCTATGGCTAGATAGTTAAAAATTAAAATTTTATCGGTTGTACTTAGCGGAACTTAATCTCCTTCTAATTAAAATGTGCGAAATACACTAGTGTTCTAAACTAGGCATATTTTACATCAAAATTGTAGTTCTCGATGGTATGAATAAACCGATAGTGTTTGTTCATCAATTGGTGTACGCATTGATCAGAAAACACGATGGGAACTCAATGAATATGGGCAATTCATTTCGATCCAACAGAAAACGCCAACTATAAAATGTTCGGGGAATATGGACATGAAGAGGAGGTTCCATAGGTCGCTATATTGGTGTTTGATCAACCAAACATGGTCGGAGATCACTAGAATTTGCAACAAGAGGAACAAAATTGACTTATGGCGGTGGAGATCTTGGAGGCGGCGAATATGATGCTGGTAGGTCAAACTGGCGCGTCGTTAAATGATGAGTATGGAGATGGTGTCTGATTTTGCAACGGTGGCTAGGGCAAGGCAGTGCAGTGATGGGAAGTTATGGTTGAGTAGAAATGAGCGACGTCGATGGTTTGTTCACATTGTGGCAGAATTGAGAAGAAAAGGAAAAAAATATATATAATAATTAGGTTATAAATTAAATAATTTTGAAACTGCCCTAATCTTAAGACGTTTATGTTATCCTTCCTTTTGACTTGATCATATTCGAACGAATTGAACCGATTAAGCAGGAATCTAGGAAGATAATTGCTAAACTTGGATGCCAAAAGTCAAGAGATAATGATGCCAGCAGCAAACAACCTCCCAAAGTGGTCCACGCACCATACTGCCTCAAGTACAAGAGTCGAAATATAACATTCAAGTAAGTTTTTGGATTGGTACACCTCAATGCTTATGGATTGGTACCAATCCCCACTTTTTGCCCAACACCACTTCAAATCCACATAAACAAGCCTAGAAACCAACTACTAATCAAGGTCACAAGGAAACAACAAGGCCATTCCATAAGTTCTAAATCACTATCCATCAAAGTGATGGATTGGTACCAATCCACCCCTATGGATCGATACCGATCCATAAAATATCCCCAAAAAAACTCAAACTTCCTCCTACTACCACATCTTGATGCCAAAAGCTTATTACAAGCTCCTTAGATCGATCACATATCATTTGTTGTTGAAAGCCTTGGGCACTTGAAATCAGCGACTCTATCCCTCCACTGGTCCATCATTTAGTCTCAGAAACATGCTCATAGTGTTGGGCGAATTCTCACCACCGATCCAAGGCCCCACCGAACCAATTCGTCACCGGACCGAGATCACCGGATCAATACCAAATCCCAACTCACCTACCACCGAACCATCTCCTTTCCATGTCCCTACCGAACCAACCAACTACCGGACCAAAGCCTCCCTAAGGCACTGCCGAACCAACTCACCTCCAGGCACTGCCGAACCACTCACCATCGGACCAAGCTACGCCCTCACCACCAAACCAACTCCTTTCCCAAGCACTACCGGTCCAACACACTTTCTATGCATAGCCGAATCAAACTCTAACCAACCATCACCGGATCATTCACCACCGGACCAAGTCCCACCGAATCAAGGCGTTCCGGACCAACTTTGCCAGGCCAGATTGCATCAGCCCAGGCCCACCAGCTGCTATATACATCCAGGACCCCTGCCCCCAGCCTGACTCTATAAATAAAGGGGCAGGGGTACAACAATGGCAGACAAGTTTGAGAGCTCAAGCACGGATAGAACTTTCAAACAACTTTCAGATACTTGTAATCAAAGCTTTGTACTTGTAATCTGAACAGAAAAGGAGAAGAACATATAAAGTGAACGTAGGCGCATTCTGGACGAACCACTATAAATCTGTGTGTCTTTTACAGTTTAGTCCATCTGTTTTATATATTCGCATAAGTCACCCAAATCATTAAGAATAACATATAATCAACAAAATCATACGACTTGGAGGTGTTTGCCCATTTTTTATGCAAACATTTTTGGTGCTTTCACTGAGAACTCGAGCTAGAAGCTTCACCTTCTCCCCCTCAGCCTTCTTCCTAACAGCTTCGCTCATTGCTTGGAAAACATGCCTTCAGGCAGAAGAAAGATGTTAACAAAGGAAAAAACATCGCGACTAGCAGTATTCCGGATCCAGTAATCACAGATCAAGGGAATCATTCCGTTTCAACATCAAATGGAAATCAGGAAAATCCGACAGCCCCTGCCACGGAGCAACCAATTACTAGGGCAGATCTGGATAGGGTTGTGGCTGAAGTAACTAACCGCTTCACATCTCAACAAGAAGCCTTGGTGGACCAACTCATGTCACGCTTAAGGGATGATGAAGAATCCAACCGCAACAATGAATCATGGGGAGAGTCTCGGTCTGGAGGATCTGGGAGGCGACAAAGATCTTTCTTCTTCGAAGAGGCTAACAACAGAAACAACAATTGTAGGAGCCAAGCCTAGACTCAGCCCGAATTCCGACCCGAAGAAACACTTGGAACCGAACCCAACGGGGAAGGTACCAAGCAGGGGTCGGATATGGCTGAGCCTGTCATGCTACCTATCCATGGGAACACCAATGGACGGGGCCGAGCTAGAGTCCAGCCCGAAGTTGGGCCCGAGGGAATGCTTAGAACAAAGTCCAGCAGGGGAGGATCGAGACAAGGGCCAACTGTGGCTGACCCAGCATGCTCCCAGAAGACCGGAGACAGCCATCGGAAAATGTTAGGAGTGATAGACGATACCATCCCTACAGGTCATCCGGACGGAATCAATCCCACAGAGAAAAACCAAACTCAATTCTATCCGCCCCAAATTCTGATGAAAGGATGGCGCAATTGTTCAGAGAGTGCGTCCAACGGGATCAAAGGGATCGGGGGATAGACGCTAGGGTAACCAACCTCTTCACCCGCAATATCGAAACTGCCATCACCCCCCGGGAATGGAAAATGCCAACAATGGAACCTTATAAGGGAACCTCTCACCCCGTTGTACACTTGCAGAGATACACACAGCATATGCTCATGAGCGGAGCAACAGAGGGAGTGTTGTGTAAATGCTTCCCACTATTCTTGACAGATCTAGCTACCTCCTGGTTCTGCCACCTACCCCAAGGATCCATCAGCTCATGGGAAATATTGAAAGAAAAGTTCATCAGCCAGTGCCGCATTCATGTGGAACAACCCAAGGACGCTTATTCCCTATCTAATATCAAACAGAAGCCCGAAAAGACAGTGCAACAATATCTAACCCGATTCAACGCCGCAGCGGCCGCAGTCCAAGATGCCGATGAGAAACTTATCCTAATGGCTCTTTGTAGTGGCGTACATCTAGATACCAAGTTTGCTAGAAGATTAACGAAAGAAAAACCAGCTACCTTACCCGACTTCTTCCATGAAGTCGGAAAATATATGAGACTTGAAGATGCTGCCATTGGAAGGCAGACAGGGCAACAAGCTAAGGCAGCTCATGGCAACACAACCGCAGTAGCAAAGGACGTTCGAAGAAATGACTCCAGAGATAGTGTTGGGGGCAAGAAGGGAGAAAAACGCCTATATCGGCCAGGACGAATATTTGACGCTTACACTCCTTTGAATGAAACAGTCGAAAACATCTTCCTATCCACCCAAGACAAGCTTAAATACAAACGCCCCCCGTACAAGAAGGAATCAGATCACGCAATCAAGTCTGGAAAGTTCTGCCGTTTTCACGAATCCCATGGGCATGATACCAATGAATGCCGTCATCTCCGGGACCTGATTGAAGAACACATCAGAAGGAAGAGATTGGAACACTATGTAAAGGGTCAGGACAGAACTCCAGCTCCTGCCAAGGAGAACCCAGGGCAACTCCACTGAGAGATAGGCGGAAGAAATCACAACACCAGCGGTTCCAGTCAAGAGAAGATAGTGGTCCATATAATATCGGGAGGACCACACATCGCCGACAGAAACTGGGCAGAAATGGAGAGATATGGAAAGTCACTTAAAAACAATGTGGACTGCATAAATTCCGTCATGGAAGAACGCCGCCCGAAGTGGAAAGAGGATAATGACATCACATTCAGTAGGCGAGACCTGGAAGGAAGGCAGTACCCTCACATGGATCCCATGGTTATCTCTGCCTGGTTTGGCCCAGCCGAAGTTTTTCGAATTCTGGTAGATACTGGAAGCTCCGTAAACATTCTATTCAAGCATGCTTTCGAAAAAATGAAGCTGTCAATGAAGGACGTGTCTCCCTGCAACAAACCACTACACGGTTTCACTGGAGATGCGAAGATGCCCCTCGGGCAATTGGACCTCTTTGTCGAAATAGGAAGTCATCTCCGCTCCATTGTGCGGAAACAAACATTTGTGCTAATTGAGAACCACTCGGCCTACAACGCCTTTTTGGGAAGACCAGCCTTATCTGACTTCCAAATTGTCCTAGCCGCGTGGTGCCTGAAGATGAAATTTCCAACAGACAACGGAATAGGAGAAGTAGAGGGAGATCAAGACGTTGCTCGAGATTGTTATGTAACTGAACTTCGCAATAACCGTAGGAAGGATAAAGGGAAGAATGCAGAGACTACTCTCCGCACAAAAAACCTGGAAGCATAGCAACTAAAGAAAGCCCCTCCTTTTCGGTATACCAGTGATCCTTTCAACGAATTAGACCCCGGGAACGGGGAGGAGGAGGCTACCGCCGAGCCTGCAGAGGCTATGGAGTTTGTATCTGTAGAGAAACACGACTCGAGTAGACTATTGAAAATCGGATCTCAGCTAAAGGCAGAATTGAAGAATCAACTCATTGATTTTCTCCGCCACAACATGGATGTATTTGCATGGACGCACGCTGACATGACTGGAATCTCCCCAGATGTAGCATGCCACGTACTGAACGTCGATCCTACCAAGGTGTCGGTAAAACAGAAAAGGAGAAGCATGGGGGCAGAACGATCAGCATCCCTCGATGAAGAAGTAAAGAACCTACTTGCCAATAACTTCATCCGAGAAGCCATCTACCCAGAGTGGATCGCCAACCCGGTACTAGTAAAGAAGGCTAATGGGAAGTGGCGAACGTGTATTGACTTCTCCAACATAAATGACGCTTGCCCGAAGGATTGCTTCCCACTCCCCCGAATCGATCAGCTTGTAGACAGCACAACCGGGCACAAACTCTTATCTTTTATGGACGCATACTCAGGATATAACCAAATTCCTGTGCACGCCCTCGATCAAGACTACACTAGTTTCATCACTGATCGGGGATTGTACTGCTACAGAGTAATGCCTTTTTGACTTAAAAATGCCAGAGCTACTTATCAGCGCCTCGTCAACAAGATGTTTGCAGAACTAATAGGACGAACTATGGAGGTTTATGTGGACGACATGCTAGTGAATTTGAGGATAGCCAACGATCACGTAAGCCACCTGGGCGAGATGTTTCAAGTACTTCGCCAATATGAAATGAAGCTGAACCCCCTAAAGTGCTCCTTCGGAGTATCATCAGGGAAGCTCTTAGGATTCATCGTCCATGCCAGAGGGATTGAGGCAAGCCCCGAACAAGTCCGAGCTTTGAGAGATATCAAGATACCTTCCACTCGAAGGGAAATGCAAAGCCTAAACGGAAAAGTGGCCGTCCTGAGCAGATTCATCTCTAAAGCGACTAACAAGTGTGTCCCTTTCTTCGAAGCTCGAAAGAAAGACAAAGGAAGGTTCGAATGGACTGACGACTGCTTAACAGCCTTCCATAACCTAATCGAACACCTCCAAAGGCCACCAGTACTCTCAACTCCAGATGAAGGCGAAGAACTATACCTATACCTTGCTGTATCATCTCATGCTCTCAGCGCCGCTCTGGTGAGGGAAGACAACCGCGTGCAACGACCGGTATACTTTGTAAGAAAGAGGTTTACGGGGGCAGAAGCCAGATATTCTAAACTTGAGAAGCTAGCATACTGTTTACTAATCACATCATGGAAACTGCGACACTATTTCCAATCCCACTCCATCAGAGTTTTAACCGATCAGCCGCTAAGGCAGGTACTCCATCGCCCCGACACTTCTGGGCGACTACTTAAATGGTGCATTGAACTGAGTCAATATGGTATCACCTACCACCCTTGCACCGCCATCAAGGGACAATCCATTGCCGATTTCATTGCCGAATTCACTACCAACGAAGGTAAGGATCAATCTGAAATAACAAAAGCTATCAAGTGGAATCTCTTTGTAGATGGAGCATCAAACGAACAAGGCTCGGGGGCAGGTATTGTGATAATCACCCCCAGGGGAAGGAAGCTGCACTATGACCTAAGGTTGGAATTCGCTGCCACCAACAACGATGCAGAATATGAAATAGTAATAGCAGGATTAGAACTTTCCTTAGAAATTGGAGTCAGTTCTTTATGCCTTCATAGTGATTCTCAACTTATCGTAAACCAAGTACTAGGGGAGTTTCAGACTCGAGGAGAAAGACTCACAGCATATCTAAAGAAAACCAAGCTGCTGCTCGATCAATTGGATCACTATTTAATCAAACACATTCCTCGAGAAGAGAATCAAGAGGCCGACGAACTGGCAAAGCAAGCTAGCATGAAGAACAACACCATCTCCGGAATAGTAACCATCTCGAAACAACTAGCCCTAAGTTTCGAGCAAGAAGATCTGATAGCTGCAATCGAAGAAGAAACTTGGATGACTCCTATCCGGAAATACTTACAAGATGGCACACTGCCCGACGGGCGTAACAAAGTTAAGAAAATCTTGAGGAAAGCTTCCCGCTACATAATACAAGAAGGCATCCTCTATCGGCGCGGCTTCTCTAACCCCTTATTAAGGTGTGTCGCTGGAAGGGAAGCCAAGGAAATCTTATCCAACATCCATCAAAGAAGTTGCGGAGATCACACCGGTGGACAGACTCTGGCAAAGAAGACGCTTCGATATGGATATTACTGGCCCACTTTAAACAAAGACGCCTTAGACTTTGTCAAAAGATGCGACAGATGTCAGCAATTTGCTAAGATTCCCCGACTACTAACAAATGAGATTACTCAAATGACCAGCCCTTGGCCCTTTGCAGTATGGGGAATTGACTTGATTGGCGAACTGCTGATGGGCTGAGGCGGAGCCAAATATGCTATAGTGGTAGTTGACTATTTCACCAAATGGGTGGAAGCGGAACCTCTAAATAAAATGTCTTCAGCAAAAGTTAGTAACTTATTGATCAAAAATGTTCTATGCAGGTACGGGGTTCCACTCAAAATCATATCGGACAATGGACTTCAGTTTGACAGCGAGGAGTTCGCCGACTGGTGCCAAGAGCATGGAATTCACAAAAGCTTCTCATCTGTGGCTTATCCCCAGGCAAATGGACAAGTCGAAGCTGTCAACAAAATTCTTAAAACTCTAATCAAGAAGAAGCTTGAAAAGTCAAAAGGCGCTTGGGTGGATGAACTTCCTAAGGCACTTTGGGCCTACCGCACGTCTTTCAGAACATCAACAGGGCATACTCCTTTGTCTTTGGCATACGGATCGGAGGCCATGCTCCCAGTTGAAACTGTAGTGCCATCCCACCGTCGTATCCACTACAACCCAGAAGAGAACGAAGAACTCCTCCACATTTCTTTGGATCTAATCGAAGAAAGAAGAAATGATGAAGCACTCAAAGCAGCAGCTCACAAGCAAAAAGTGGCAGCACAATACAACTCCAAAGTCAAGCATTGCAACTTACAAGAAGGAGATCTTGTCCTCAAGCGAATCTTCCCATGCCCCGGAGCACTAGATCCCATCTGGGACGGACCATATGTAATTCATAAAGATCTCCACAACGGAGCTTATATTATGTCAACAGTGGATGGAGAGGTCTTCCAGAGGGCATGGAACATCCAACACCTTCGTCGATACTTTACTTAACTTGTACTGCCCATATAAAGTGGATTAACAAAGAGAATCAGCGGACGTAGGCATTTTCGTGCCGAACCACTTTAAAAATCTTGTCTCTTTTTAACTTGTTCCTTTACATCTTGGATGCTTGTTAAGCTTTATCCTTTTCTGTTGAACAAAATCCTGTGTAATGGCATTTCCATCCTAGACACTTCACGGCGCAACCTCACCTGGACAAGACCTAGCAGGTACTATACGAATCTATGCCCTCGCCAATGAGACACTTTTTCTCCAGCATCCCTCTGCTGCGGTTAACTCATTGCTGCGACAGCCCTCAAAGCCAACTGTAATGAGCCGATTATAAGCCACCGAGGAGGCCGAAAATAGCCTAGGCAGCTCATTACGGTGTTCGGCCCGTCGGCAACTGTGAACCGATTATAGGCCCCAACATAAGGTGTGGCCAGCCAGGGGCAGTTCACAATTGGCGATCGGCACCCGCGCTAGCCGGCCACGGTAAATCGAATAGTACCCACGATTACGGGCCATAATGGCCCGGGTAGTTACCGTGCGCGATCTCGGTTCCGATGTGTCTTAAGTACGCCTGTGGTAAAAAAGAAAACTCCCCGCGGAGGCGTAAGATGGGTGACAAATGTCTCCAAGACCTACAGCTAGGGAAAGTGACTACAAAGCCCGTTTGCCATGAACTTATGCGCATCGAAGGCCTTCCGTGATTGGAAGTTTTACTATTTCTTATATTTCCATTTTATTTATAAAAACTTTCCTCCTATCCTCCATAACGATCGCTAAAGTACAGGACACAAAATGGGAGACACTCGCTAATGGGAATAAGAACTCACGGCTGGATGGCAGGTCACTCAGCTGCATTCCACATTCGATTACTCAAGGCATTCAAAGCTACCGTCTACAGCTAAAACTTGAAGGGCGATACTTTCTTCTCTTGTACATAAATATGTAACTATAATTTATTCACACATCACACTAACATTGCAAGACATGGAATTATATTTTAAGCAAGAACTTAGCGTCAAACACAATTGAATTACTAACACATGCACAGCTATATTTTATGCAACACATCGAAATAACGACAGCATTCAAACATGACAAAATCAGCTTATGTTATAAAGTTACATGCCAAAATCAAGTTGTTCGTTACATAATCACAGCCTGAAAATTACATTAATGTTTTAAGACTAACATAGACGGCGATGTCAAGTAAACTGAAAAATGTTCAGATCAAGCGAAGGAGCCGGCTGCATCGGGGCTTCGCCTCTATCCTGCTGGCCCTCCGAGGTCTACTTAACCGTCGGATCAGAAGTCCCAGCATGCTGACCAGAGGTAGTTGGCGTTTCATAGGTCCCACCTGTCCAATTCAGGAGAAGAATTCATTGACTGAACAATAAGCAACCAAGCTATGAAAAGGATAAAAGGGAAGACTTACCAGCATTTGTTCCTTGATCATCATCCCCCAAAGTGCACGCCTACCTCCTCAGCAACCCTTCACCGCCACTTTCTCCTCCTTAGTGAATTGGGCCGTAACCACATCCATTCTGAAGGCCATGCTATCCTCCTTATCCGCATCAGCCTTGGCCTCCTCCAGAGCCGAGAGATAAATCCTGGCCATGATCCGGGGATAATCATCCATCCAGGATAAGTTGCCCTTCTTCCAGGTACGGAAATACATATCCTGGAGCATCTTATCCATCATCCCCTCGTTCTCCTCAAACTCCCTCATTCGGACCTCAGAAGCCAACAGTTTTGCAACGGCAGCATCCCTCTCCGATCGGTATCGCGAGCGGTCAGCCTGTAGGGATTTCCTCATCGCCTCCATCTCCTCCTTCAGCTTGGCTTGAGCAAGCTCTGTGGCTTCAAGCTTCCCAGATAACTCGAGATCCGCTTTCCGAACCTCATCCACCATTGCAATGGCCATATCGATCCGTTCCTTGCAGATGGCCTCCATTTTCCGCAGCTCGGCTCCGCTAGCCACTTCCATAGTTTTCTTTAGCCGTTTGGAGGCAGCCTCGTGCTAAGAGATCTGGATGGCCTGATCGGCGAGTTGCTTGGCCTGATCGGCAACCACTAGCCGCAATCTTATGTTGGCACTCCCAATTTCCTCCCCGGCCTTGACCAATGGACGTGATGCCCCATCAACTTCCTAGTCTCCTCAGCAACCTGGTCGATATTTGCCTTGGCTTCATCCCCATAGTTACAATCTGAGTAGTAAGCAAATCAAGGTTCAGGGACTTGGCCTCATCAAGCGCCCTTACCATAGGATTACGAGGGAGAAGGTGCTCACAAGTAACCTCGTCAAAGGAAATATCATGAGAGCCCGGATCCAGATCTGGATGACCCGCAAATGGATTACGAGCCATGACGGGACGATCAATATGAGTAACGGTAGGATTCTCTGATGGATGCGGAGAGGGTATGAACCAGTATCCTCCCCCGTGATATCATGAATAGGCTGGGTTGGGGGCTGAGGTCCAGGTGAAGGTTCGAATAAGGAGCGCCTCCTCCTTTTCTTTTGAATATCCTCTTCAATAACTCCGAGTAGAGGACGGTAGCCGACTAAGTCCCCGGAGCGGTTGGTCGGAGGCTTTGGTTTAGCGGAAGCTTTGAGGAGTTTGAATTGTTCGAGACGGTGCCGAATGTCTGATTTCTTGGCCACCTTACCCGTTCCTGGAATAAAAACCAAGTGTTACAAGCATGCATGGGATTATAGTCCAAGAAACATGTGAAGTTAAAAGAGGAGTCAAAAATTCACCTTGAATCGCTGGAGTTGCCCTAGTTGAAACGCTCTTAGAAGACGGATCGGCACCAGTTCCGGCCTTGCCAGCTTCCTTTGTCTTCTCCACCAAGGAAGATCCTTCCCCCAACCCCTCGAAAGCCTGGTGGAAAGCCTCATCTATCCGCTCTTGGATCTCACCTACTTGCTTGGAAGACAAAGCCCCGGTGCCATCACCGCTCTGTCCTTCGCCGCCATCATCTCCTTGATGATCGCCATCACCTTCTCTACCACTTCCACTCTCCGCCTCACCTCCTTCATCCTCGCCTCTCTCCTCCTCCACGTTTTCCTCCTCCGGAACATCTAGACATGTGCTAGGGGAGGGTCCATCGGATTGCTTGAGCTTTTCTCCCCGGCGACTGGAGGTATCGAGAAGGGTTTCCTCTTGCTGCTCTTCATCGTGGCCCCTCCTTTAGCTTTGGCAGCCCTCTCTTCGGCTGTGTCTCTCTGCTTGACCACAGACTGACGTGGTAGAATCAAGATGTGCTGCAGAAGAGTAGCATTCTTGATCAGGTAAGAAGCTGACCTCTCCCTTCCCGAAATGGCTTCTATTTCCGTAGTCATCTGAACCAGGCGATCGTTCTCCACGACCGCAAAGCCACCTTCGCTAGCAAGAAATAAAAACACATAAGAAGAAGCATTGCAATCAGAACGGAAGTTATAAATAAGCTTCAACTTACAGCCGGAGGTGAAGCGACGGATAGAAACAGAGTCATCCTTGACAAAAAACCATTCTTTCTTGAACATGCTAAACTTCGAATATAAGTCCAGGACCGGCTTGAAGGTTACGGCCGATTCCAAGCTAATGTATGGAGACCCCTTCTTATAGCTTCTCAACTTGTACAAATATCGGATCTCCCGGTTGGAAGGGCGACGCCCGTATTTTCTCTGAAAAATGATGAATAGGCTTACCAGGACAGCGTAAGAGTTGGGCTGAAGCTGGAAAGGGGTCACCTTTAGGTAGGTGATGAAGCTGACTATCCAAGCATTGATTGGGGGAATGGCCCCACACATACAATGGCACCTGCTGTAAGCAAAATATCCTTCAGGAGGGTCATACGGCATAACTCCATTCCTTGGCAGCACCATGTGTGCTCTATCAATCCCGAAAGAACGAGATATAACATCAAGCTGCTCCTCTTTGAGGGAGCTAGAAAAGCAGTCAGGAGGAGAGTTCAAGAGCTCCTGAGGGCCATATCCATCCACTAGTGATCTCGGGGTGGGTCCCTGTCGTCCCGGTCCTTGCTGGGCTGAGGGCACAACGGGGGACTCTCTTCTATCCATAGATTTCCTCTTATCTGATCGAGTTTCCACTTTATGAGACATTTATCTGCAACACAAGAAAGTACATCGTTAAACAAAAGATATAAACAAGCAAGTGTATGTAGTCTGGAATTTTCGTAATTCAAAACATAAGAGAACATTCGGCAGTTCAAGGCCAAAAATTCATTCGGCACCCAAACTCCCGAATTCATTCGGTAAAGCAAGGCGAAAGGCCATTCGGCCTTATACTCCCCAAGTTCATCCGGTAATTCAAATGTTTAGGTTCATTCGGTATTCGAACTCCCCTATCCCATTCGGTAGTCCAGGCATAAAAGTTCATTCGGCAGAAGAAAGCTCACCTGGTTCGGCAGTTAAGTGTGGTTCGGTACTCGGTTGATTCGGCTGTTTCGAACAGTCAAGTTTGATTCGGCACTCAATTGATTTGGCTATCTCAAACGGTAAAGGAATAACAGTGGCATGATTCCCCTACTTATAGGCGAGCGCAGGATGACCGGACCAAGCGGTTTGGTACTCAGAACCGAATAAAGCTATCCCAACCGCAAGAAAACAAAGCGCGACACATTCAGGCATGTTCCCCACTTTGGGGGGGCAAATGTTGGGCGAATTTTCACCACCGATCCAAGGCCCCACCGAACCAATTCATCACCGGACCGAGATCACCGGATCAATACCAAATCCCAACTCACCTACCACCGAACCATCTCCTTTCCATTTCCCTACCGAACCAACCAACTACCGGACCAAAGCCTCCCTAAGGCACTGCCGAACCAACTCACCTCTAGGCACTGTCGAACCAACTCTCCTCTAGGCACTGCCGAACCACTCACCACCGGACCAAGCTATGCCCTCACCACCGAACCAACTCCTTTCCCAAGCACTACCGGTCCAACACACTTCCTATGCATAGCCGAATCAAACTCCAACCAACCATCATTGGATCACTCACCACCGGACCGAGTCCCACCGAATCAAGGCGTTCTGGACCAACTTTGCCGGCCAGATTGCATCAGCCCAGGCCCACCAGCTGCTATATACATCCAGGACCCCTGCCCCCAGCCCGACTCTATAAATAGAGAGGCAGGGGTACAACAATGACAGACAAGTTTGAGAGCTCAAGCACGGATAGAAATTTCAAACAACTTTCAGATACTTGTAATCAAAGCTTTGTACTTGTAATCTGAACAGAAAAGGAGAATAACATATAAAGTGGACGTAGGCGCATTCTGGCCGAACCACTATAAATCTGTGTTCTTTTACAGTTTAGTCCATCTGTTTTATATATTTGCATAAATCATCCAAATCATTAAGAACAACATATAATCAACAAAATCATACGACTTGGAGGTGTTTGCTCATTTTTTCTGCAAACACTACAAACAAGTTTGGATTTGCAAAACTAACGACATATCGCTTCATCCTAATGTGGCAAAAAGGATCCTTAAGACAATCTTATGAATTGGTACCGATCCATGCCTATGGATCGATACCGATCCATTGCTGCCTATTGACATGGTAATGTTTTCTTGAGGTCAACCGCAGCTAGATACTGGAGATCATAAAGGAGGACGTGTGGAGCATTTATCGCCATACTACAGCTATAAATAGGAGGTTAGGGGCTCATTTTTAGTGATCTTTTATCTTCCTTGCAATCATTACATATTTCTTTGTAATCACCCATGGAAAGGTAATGATCCATAAGAACTATAATTGTAAACAATTATCAAATCAGCAACAAAGCTAAGTGGGCGTAGGCAACGACTAACTGAACCACTAAAAAACTTTTGTATCTTGTTTTTTCTTGTTTTTATTTAGTTTCTTCACTCTTTTCTCTACTATACTCATTTGGGTGTTTGTGACACTTTTGTTTTAAACAAAAATCACAATTACTCAATTAGATTGAAAGCTTTTCATAATTGGGTCTAATGAAAACCAATGGTTAAAAATTTATAGAGCGCATATAGCTCGGTAGTTTCTTTATAAAGAAAAACTGTGTAAATATAAAGTTCTAGCATGGGTTAAAATTTGTTAAAATCCAAAATTTCAGTAAAGGAAATTTTGTAAAAAGTTATTTCTTTAAAAAGTACATGGTAGAGTAATAGCTTGTGGATTTTTCTTTGTAATGAAATTTTTTTTGTTGTAAACATTTTTATGCATGGATAATAGGAAGTCGTACAAGTTTGAAATTTGGTAAATAGTACGAAAAAGAAGATTTAGAACCGTAAAACAAAGACATTACAATTCACCTAAGAAGACAATTAATTGAAAGAAATTCAACTGGAATTATTGCGGTTTAGATAGAGGAAAGTTGAATAACAATGGCATTGTAAAATATAAAAACAATGTTGGGAATTAGTATAAAATATTTCTAGTAATATAACTAGAAGCAACATAAGACATGAAAATGGACATTTTCCATTATTATATGTATTTGTTGCAAGTATCTTTTAAAAGTCCCCCTCACATTATATAAGAGACTCCACCAACGATTAGAAGGAGAGATAAAATAAAAAATTAAGAGTCGTCCTTATCTACTCTAGTTTTTATTGGTTAAAGATATTTTAGAAACACTAAAAAGTGCATTTTTGAAAAGAAACGGTTTGAAGTAATAATTAAATTTTTAAAAGAAAAACTTAATGAATGATATGAGTTAAAAATCCAAATTATTACAAAATAGAAATTAAAACATATGTACATGTGCTCTCCTCTACATTAGAGGATCACACATTTCTCTAAAAAATAAAATAAAAGTTAAAACGGCCTTTAAAAGAAAAAGTTAATTTGAAGAAAAAGAAAATAAATATTTTAAAATTAGATTTGCTAACAATTTCTTTTAGATTTAATGAATAAGCTAAACTCAAAACCCCTAAGTTATATGTTTTAAAAGTTAGGATACCAAATGTTTTTGAATTTAATAAAAGGTTTCCAAGTTGCAATTAAAAACATAAAGATTTTAGGATTGAGAATTTTAAACTTTTGGAAGTTTTTAATTTTTGAAAAAGGGCAAAGACCAAACCAAAAAGTGTAAATATGGAGGAGATGGAAATAAGCGCTTAGGTAAGACGGGATGAACGGTAAGGTTATGAAGAAAATAACAATGATTTATCATGAAGTAGTAAAAAGGAACCCCCGGAGAGCGTAAAGAATAATGGTAAGAGCCTAGGAATATTTTGTTAAACATGTGTGCAAGTCATATGAAAACCTGTAAGGAATGATAAATGGTATTAAAGTACGCTTCTATGAGTTCTAAGGATATGCTCGTATGAAGGGTCAAAGATAAAGGAAATAAATACCAAGATTTAAGAATACCATAGGATTAGGATTAAAAGGATTATGAGGTGGCGAACACATATGGAGCATATTGGCATGTTAAAAAGGTCCATCAAGTCAGAAGGGATAAAGCCACCATATCATTGGTGTTTGTTGATGTTAAAGGGCAGCTTCCAGTAGTTGTTCTTTTTAGGATGGGTTATAAGCATTAGTATGTGCAACATTATAGAAAACATTCCTTTTTATGTGTTCTTTGTATGGACCATTATGTTATTGAAAAATAATAAGGATAAGTAAATTTCAAAAAAGACGGTCAACTAATGCGATAAAACAGAAAATTGAAGAGGCTGGAAGTTAAGAAATAAATTAAGGAAATTTATTCAATTGACCAGTAAAGCAGAAATGAAATAAAGCTGTAAGTTCTGAAAAAATTCATGAAATAATTTCGATGAGCAGAGGATAGGGAAAGGATATTGTGTAGCCACAGGTCAATATCCCTATACCACAAAGGTTGGAACTTATAATTGAACTTGGTTGCTGGTTGCTATTACAAATAAAAGAAAAAAATTTGAAACATAAAATTTACCTTGTAAATTGAGAGGAATCCATTATCGACCCTGGATTTTGACTAAACCTAGATTTCTCGAGGCAAGGAAAATTTTGTTGACAAACCTATACGTAGGTACACTTCTGAAAAATAAAACATCTCTGCAAAAAATTTGGAAGATTTTTTAAGTTTAACATTTTTATGGATATTTTAGAAAGTATATACAAATATTTTTGAATTGAAAAAGAAGGAATTTTTGAATTTTGAGAATGCCACATACTTGATATGGAGGAATATTCGATAGGTTTGTTGGTGTAGATTTTATTGTACAACAGAAGTGGCAGTAAAATAAAATATGGTTAGGGACAAGGGGAAAGCTATTTTATCTGTGGAATCAATTCCTCCATACCTCGTCGATAGTGAACTAAACTGATTTTAAAATAATTTTGTTTTAAATTCTTAAAGATTTAAAATTAAATTTACCTATGGAAACTGTACATGGAAAAGTTAGGAAAGAATTAGGGGTAAAAGAGAAGATTCCAAGGTATACTGGAAAAAGGATACGTACGAGAAAGATGAAAATATGGAATTTTCCATCTAAACCCTTTTTAAACATAAGAAAATGGGTTTAGAAAACTGAATTTTTCTATATTTAGAAGTTTGCAACGGTGTGCTAGGAATTTGGATGATAGGTATCAGATGCAAAATTGGTTGAACTATACTTCTATTCTTAGAAGTGTCGGAAAATTTGGATGTAAAAATAAGTTTTTGATTTTCAGAAGATACATACATATAGAACTGCAAGTATCTTAAGGATATTTGCACCGTATTTTCGAAAATCGTTTTAAAATAATGCGTTCCTATAGGAGGTACTGATTTAGAATTACTTAGTTTACATATCATATATATAGTGATACACCATGCACTTGTACGCGATTGGTTGCAAAATTGGTTGTACACTAATTGAATTGTTAGTTTAGAATTGTTGTACATTAGGTTATGTTGTTCAGTCCTTGAGGAATTTTGGGGATGATATTCTTTTAAGTGGGGAAGAATGTAACGCCTTGCACGTTAGCATAATTAATTTAAATTTCATAATTAGTAATGTCGAAAAATAGATTTTTTTATAAACTTCTTGATTTGGCTATGAAACTTACACCATTGGGTTCACGGCAATTTTTTGATCAACTTTTGTGTATAATTTTTCCGATAGGGGTTCAATTTTTTTAATTAACGTTCGAAATTTTAGAATTATAAATAACTATATATGTAGTTAAGAAAATAAGAATAATTAACTAAAGTTACTTAGCGTTAGTTAAAGTTAATGGATAGTCAACGTACTTAAACAATAAGAAAGTTATAAAGGAAAGAAAATTATTTCATTTGTTTAATTAATATATAAAATAAATAAAATCACATAGGATAAGCAATCACGTTTAGAAACAAGCATAGATCGACCCATAATTTTCCATGGTCGACCGGTAGCGGTTGACCTAAGAGTATGGTCGGTCGACCCTTGCCGATGTTAAAGCATGATTTTGAAATAAAGAATAGACGACACAAATAGAGTATAATATTTTACTTCGGTATGAAGTAATTTGGCTACGTTCAAGATTTAACTTAAAATTTCCTAAGTTAAATCTAATGCTCCAAGTGAATCCCTAACTCCTATAAGTTAATAGCTATCCTTACCCTAACTCATTTAGGAAACATACTTTATATTGAAACTCCGCCATTTTCTCTTCTCCTGCCAATTCTAAAAATAGGAAAACTATTATAATATATACGTGTGTGTGTGTATATATATATATATATATATAAGTAGGAGAAAGTGAGAATAAGAGAAGATTTGAATAAGATCGATTTAGAATGAGGAAATAAAGGTAAATCTTAAACCTAAAACTCAAATTCAAATTTAGTTCAATCCTTTTCCCATATTTGTAATTTTAATAAGCAAATACCCTTTTTGTTATTTTGGATTTGAAGTGAGAGGGAGTCAAATAAAAAGGGAACGGATCTAGATCTGGAAAATGGAGAAGCTAAAAGCATTGTGAGTGGGAAAATTACATGTTTTATAATAATATTAGATTTATATTAACAAGCACTATGTCCGAGTGGTTAAACGCTTTGACTTTGGTGTAATAAGTCACAGGTTCGAAACTTGCATAGCGTAATTCGAACATATCGACATGTAGTATGTTATATCCTACCTAAGACTTGTGGTACTAACATGTGCTATCATATAAATGCCTAATTTCAAAAAAAAAAAGATTAGATTTTTATCGTTGTGATCTAATTCATTGATGCTTAGTCATAATCGATTTGGACATTTAATTGGAAATGCCTAATGATTAGATCCAAACTTCAATTTGGATAATTTATTGTTTATACGTAATGAATAGGTGTGGATAACGAATTGAATAATGAATTGGACACGCGCAATGATCATGGAATAGATCTAATGAAATTTATTATGGTAAGAATTTAACGAAATTGGAAAACTTGCCTGCATATTTTGTACTAGAAACTTGTTATGAATTTGTTAATAATTAATTGGTATTTGAACAAAGGATAAAAATGTAGAATAAAATAATTATATTAAGATTTTAAGGCTTTAAGTGATATTTCGTTGGAATTTTGAGTGTTCCAAGTAGATTTTTATGTGTTACAAATTTAAAATAAATAAAAGTGCGATTTTTGAAATGGCATGGAATAGACATAAAAAGAAAGAGATATACAAAATAAGGATTTCATCATATTTTGTAATGTCTATTTCAAATAACAAAAAGATAGTTTTTTGTAATTACAAACATCGCACAAGTCTCTCTTTTTGGATAAGATATGGAAATTTATGTTGAAAACGTTTTATGCGAGAAATGAAGTCCCAACGCTTTAAAATACAGCAAACCCCAAGAGTTAAATAAGAAGATGTGGATGCGATAAAAATATCCAAAAAAGATAAAATGTGAAATACCAATAAAAATGAAAAGTAAAAATAAAGAAAATCCGAAGGATAGGCAAGAAGAAATAAAATTATAAAATAGGAATAGATATAGAAAATGGGAAAACAGATAAAAAGAATGGAAATCGATATTATGAACTTGATAAAAGGAAAGCAGGAAATGAACTTAAAGTAAAGGAAAAGGATAAACACATAACAAAATAAAGATCTAGAGTCAACAGTAAACTATAGAGGTAAGGTAATTAAGTAAGTGTGAATGAATATATATATATATATATATATATACACACACATATATACATACATACATATATATTTCTATATGTATGTATATGAGATATAGTTACGTAGCCTCAAATATGTGTTTGTGACAGGTGTGAACTATTATAGTTAAAGTAAAGTTAAATAAACAATATGACATTTGGTCATTTGAATAGGTTAGAACGCAAGGTTAGTAGTGCTATAAAATAAAAGTCTACACACCACAAGGGGATACAAGCAGTTGTGTAATATTATACTGATGTGAGACATATGCAACCATAGGACCGTGGAGTATATACTTTTACGTATAGGTAAAGTACTTACCCCAATAGATAGAGTAGTCTGCTTCAAATATGGGTATTAAAGGGGTATTGCTTTGATTGCATTCGACAATCTAAATGGGATGATGAGTGAGATTGGGCACCATGCAGCATGGTCGGTACATACAGTATCACCAAATATGGCATAATATTACGAACAACCATTCGGAGTAGGGCTGCACAGGGCCATACGTCATCAATCCTTAGCGGTCAATGGGAATGACAAGGATACAACTAACTAGTCTTTGCCTCCTACCAAGGTAGACTTAGTTGGGTTATGCACCGCTATAGGTTTTTGCCAGTTTGTTTGTTCGGGCAAGGCTAGCTAACCCATAGAGAGTTCTTTCAGTTTGGTTAGGGTCGTCCGTGGAACTTGGTCCACAATACGAAGTAGAAAAAGAAGTAAATCCCCAAAGAAGATATAGCATGGCGTAATATTTTGAAAAGCCATCATTAAGCACTGTGGGAGTCCCTTGAGTTATAAGGTGATGTGATCGTGACACGATGAGGACAATGGATCCTGATGGGGTGCTGATTGAGAGATACTAGCAGGGTTAGTATATAGGCCCATTAGGGGATCGTGGTACTCATATTTATATATATGTATGTAGCTATGATTTTACAAAGGGTAGATGGGAATGGATCGTATACGAATGTGGATTCGAGGCGACTAATTAAAATGTAAATAGACATAACATGAGATAGAAAACAATCGGAATAAATTAGTGTTATGTATAAAGTGTATAATTTACCAGTTACCAGAACATTGTTAAGACCCCCTCCTCATTACAACCGACATGTTATCTTAAAAGATAGGTATTAATGCTAGGTGTATTCGGTGCTGACAAGGACATTAAACCTTAGAAGTGTTATATCTTGGTCAGTAGGTATGTAACTTATTATATTTTAATTATTCCTTTATGACTTATCATTAGTGCTCTGATATACCATTATTGCTTTATTTGCAGGATACCAAACCAACGATCCGCACTTTGGTGAACTTAGGTTTTAAATTTAGCAAAAATTAAGGCCCATTGTGGTGCGGATTGTTACACGCAATCTCATTCCTTGAACCCGAAGCAAGCATGCCACGACCCAAAGCCGATTGCATGAAGACTCGAAGTGGGTAAGTGACCCGAAGTCTTCACGCTTAGAACCTAATGCAAGCCTTGACATGTCCTGAAGTAAACACAATAAAGACTCAAAATGGCCTTACTTCCTTCCCACCATCGATCCTGAAACCGTAATCCATGAGACCTCAATCCATGCATCATTGACCTAAGCCCCACCAAACCATCCACCCCGACCCAAGCCGACCGATCCATGCATCCCGACCCGAGCCTACAATCCATGCATTTCGATCTAAGAAATGCTATCTTGTTTTATAAGTGAACCTTGACGTAATCTCCTATACCTCCCAAAGTAAGACACGAAGTAAACTCTTACCACTCCAACGATTCAACACTTGAACTCCTACTAATCCAACTTCATTTGGTTATATCTTAAGTAAACAATTCCAAATAACTTAAAATTTGAAATGTAACTTTGTGAGGCCTTCCTTGTCACCCTATACAACTCGCACCAAATTTGGCCACTATCACCCACTTTGATCAATGATGAGTTTTGATATTGTTCCTATTTCTAGGTCGCCACTTGATCGACATTTTCAACCAAACAAGCAATATACACACTAGCTTTCAACATATACAATATATCCAAACAAGCAAGAATTCACAAACATCAAATTTTTGGTTAGGTTTAAGGGTAAGAAAATAGGGAATATCCATAAGAAAAGGAGATCCATAAGAATATATTTTCATGAAACTTCATAAAATTGTTCACACATGACATAGGTGATTAGATATAGTTTAGCATGCTTAAAGATCAAAAACCATTTTAAAAACATCATTTAAGGCATATAGCGGCTAATTAGTAAATAAGAGATTCCAACCACTCACCTAAATCCAAAGCAATCCAAAAAGAGTACGAATCCTAAAACGACTAGTAGACCCAAGGGGTCTCCAAAAGTAAATCTTCAACTCCAAGTGTTAATTGCGTTAGTCTCCTCTTAATGACAAGATTTAGCTAATTAAAGTAAGGTTTAGAGTAGTTTTTGAATTATAGAATATTAATTACGGCTTCTCTAACTTCTTTGAAAAGTGTGAAATGACAAGGAAAAGTCCCATCAACTCCATATGGTGCTAACCAAAAATGAGCTTCCAGCTTGACATTTAAATAACTAGTATAGGACCCAAAATCTTTGCTTGCTTAGGAGTATTTAGTTACATGTATACACATACACACACACGTGTTTGTGTGTGTATGTATATAGGAAATGTATAATTAATAATGTATTAATCGTATAGTATAAATAGTTTAGTAAATTGGTATTAAACTGCCTTTGGAAAGAAGTTAAGGGTGAGATAAGGATTTTTCCTTAAATAGCCTTGACGGGAAATGCAGTGAGATAAATATGGTAGTGTGTAGGAGAGTGGAAATTACGACTAAATTATAGGGACGTGCGGTTAGCTAAAAGCACCCAAAAGTCTACCCAGCTAATCTAGTTATCGGCCATGTGACTTTGGAACTGATGTAAGACATCACCCGTTAATAAGTACCCATGGAGGATGTGAGGTTAGTCCTAACTCTATAGGGTAAGTCTACCCAGCTAATTTGGCTACCAGTGCCTATGAATAGTCAGACTAATGTGAGATGTTACAGTTTGGGTTATGGGTCATAACAGGTTATGCTTGCTTCCAAGTTAGGAGTATTAAGTGAATGTCGTAGGATCCGCCTCTTCCTTTCTTAAGAATTATTAAAAGGTCGGGGTCATCACTCAGGCATGGTAGTAGGAAATCTTTTGATGGGTCCGTCTCGGAGTTGAGGTATTAAGTGGTTGTTGTAGGGTCTGCCTCACTTATAAAGAAGTATTAAGTAGCCTGATGATATTTCATTCGATGTCGGCTAGAGAGAACCAAAGAGGGGTCCACGTTGGATTAGGTAATAAATGATGGGGATCTGCCAAAGATATAGGTTTTAATTGGTCAGAGTCTGCCTAATTCCCATTGAAAAGGTATTAAGTGGCTTGCATACTTTTTCCTACATTGTTAGGACATGATTGATGGTAGTTGCATGAGATTAGGAAGGGCCTTTGGCCTATAGTTGATTGTAAGTTATGGAGTTGGACTAAAAGAGCGTAAGTTATAGAAATTGGACTGGAAAGGCTTTTGGGCTTATAGTGGTAGGTATTTTTGTTAAGATATAGCTAGAACACAAAGATGTATTACTTATCTATATGATACTGCCCAAATACTATTATGGTAAGATTTGAGATTTTCATTCACTAGACTTTGTTGTTCTGACCCTCTCCTCATTACAACACAGAGGTTAGCTGGCATGATGATCATTTAGAGGTTGAAGGCAGAGGTGAGGACTCATGTCAGTTATCTGTCTACTTATTTTTTTATATAATTTGATGTATCAATTTTAGATATGTTGTTATTATATGTGAGATATCGTATTTCGGATATTGAGATGTTATGTTTTGTTATAAGATTTGAATTTTTATAGAATGGTTACTATTTCTGATATTATATTTTATCCTTTCTGTTGAGAGATTCTAGTAGTATAGAAAGATAGCTCTATGTATTGTTCATTGTATCAATTTTACCAACTAATAACTAGCTTTGGAATGGGTCTACAGTTCGATGGGCTTATTTGCATTGAAAATTAGGTCCATTTCATGGCGAGTTGTTACATTTTGTATCAGAGCTTAGGTTACCCAATCTATGAGAGACAGGTATACGTAGAAGGCGTAGTTATTTTTGAAAGTATTTTTCAAAAACGTACTATTATATATGTATGTATACTTATTTGAACATACGCAAACACAATAGGAAAATCTTATATTTCAACAAATAATATTTTATTAGGAAGTTGTAGCTAAAAATTTAAACCTGCATTTTATTGATAATGGTTGAAAATCATTCCTCTGTGGTTGGGAACCCCTCTATCTAAGAGACACCTATTATCCGATGGATACCTGAATGATCAAGTAATACCTAAGGCATGTAAGGCAAATTCTCATTCCTTAGCAAGCTGCACCAGCGGCACCCACTGTCCTGCCTGCTGAAGCAGCACCCCATCCTATATACTTTCCCAAGATATGCAAGGCTTTTTAAAATATGGGAGGAAAGGAGTATACGAGAGTTGAAGGATTTTTTGAGACGAAGGCTTGGATTAACAATCGTGAGCATATATTTCAAGAGCTTGGGCGGGAAGATCAAATTAGAAGGAGAATTATAGCATGGAATCTTAAAGGTGAGCACTTAGATTGGTTGACTTTAGAGGCTGAGGAGAATGTTGAGAAAGGAATCACTTAGGCTAAGTTCAGAGACCGCTTTGAGTCACAATTCATGTCAAGGGCTCAGGTGAATTTTATGTTAGAAAGGTTTATATAACTTAGGAAGGGAGACTCAATATCGAAGGAGTATATCAGTAGGTTTATAGAACTAGCTACATTCAGAATGAATTTGATTGACACCCTCATGATGAAGGCAATGAAGTTTGTTAAAGGGCAGACTTCCCTACCAAGGGAGCTACTTTTAACCCAAGTACCCACTAGGGGAACTTATGAGATGTTAGTTGAGATGTCATTACTTCAGTTGGCTTGAAGGAAAAGGAGAAAGAGAAGGAAGAACCAGCCCAAAACCAAGATGGAGCTAAGAAGGGAGGATTTTGGGTGAACAAGAAGGCTAAGGGGAAGATAAAGAAGGAGGGTATAACTTGTAAAAAGGCCAAAAGAAAGGGCACATTGCTAAAAATTGTAAAGTAAGTTTGATGAAGGAGGAGTTTAAGGGGAAGTGTTATCATTGTCAAGAAGAAGGACGCTATAAGAACTGGTGTCCAAAGTAAGCGAAGGACGGACAGAGTAGGCAAGCTTATGCCATTGAAGCTGTTCCTTACTCGAGTAGACCTCCGTTGAGAGATCAAGGAAAATCCACAATGGAAGGTACAACTGTTATTTTTCAAGCATACTATTCTTACCCTATTTGACTTAGGAGCATCGCATACAATCATAGCTAGAAGTGTACTCATCAACTCTTTGAGTCTAAAAACCCAAGTTGTCACCAACCTAGTAGTCATGTCAAATCCTATTAGGGGGTCGAACATCTTTTTTTAATTTGTAAAGACCTAGCTATATATATATATAAAATCAATTTTACATGTAACACATACATTCTTAATTTTCAGAGGTATGGACTTATCCTGGGGATAAATTGGTTATTTTACTACAAGGGTTGTAACATTCCTGATTTTTAAGCCAAATTAATTTTGTAATTGATTTGATTTTTATATTTAATTAAGAATAAATTGGTAACTAATATAAAAATTTGGATTTAATTGTGAATTAATTTGAATATTTGGGAATAAATATATATAGTAGATTTTGAGAGTAAATTTGGATTGGAAATTGAAGAATAATATATTGTAATTTTGGGTTGAGATTCAAAGATAAGTATTTTATAAAAAAAATCTTATTGTATTTTCCAAATTAAATAAGATGTATGTTTGTTTATTTATATAAATGGATTATGATTTAAAATTTGATTTTGAAATTAAATAAATATATTGGAAATAAAAATTGATTTAATAAATAAATCAGATTTAAAAAGCTTTATAAAATTAAGGAATATATATGTATGATTATTTATTAAAGTGTAATTTAGTTTCAAACATTTTTCTTTAAGGATGTATAAGTATAAATGAAGGTAGTTTAGATATAAACATTTAAAAACATAACACATACATAAATAATAAAAATATGATTTGAATTTGATACAAATAAATTTTCAAAAGCTATTTAAAGGTAAAAATTTAATATATACACATCTTTTGGAAATTAATAGGATTTAATATTCTTCCTTTTAAAATATACATGAACCAAGGTTTGTGTGTACACACACACACACACACATATTATATATAATAGATGTATGAATATAAAAAGAAAATGTATTGTAAATTTAAGATTTGACAAAAAGGTTTGAAACATAAATTTATAAATTAAAAATGAGACAAGGTTTTAGACATAAAAAATACATACTTATGACATTTGTAAATTAATAGAAACATGTATACAATAAATGTAGCTTAATTACATTATACAGATATAAGTGTCACATTTATGAAAATAAGAAAAAAAAGGGTTTTATACACCGCTCTACCCTTTTCTTCTCATTTTTCTTTCATGCATTCAAAAATCTAAAAGCCTGAGGATTAAACTCAAACCAGTAAGACAAAACAGAAAATAAAAACCAAAAGCCTGTTATAAAGAACTAGATCAAAAGAAGAATAAAAATCAAAGAAAAGATCATTTCAAACCAACAAACAACTTCAAGATCAAGTTGCACAGACCAACTCAACAGAGAACAAATCAGGATCAAGTGCACATTCAATTCAGAAAAAAAATCAATAGTTCCAGATCAAATCAAGGAACAAACCCAAGCTTGGCTGCTCTGTTCTTCTTTGTTAGCAAATATAAGGTGAGCAAACCACTTCTCTTAATCCTTTAACATGTTTTAGTATCCCGATGCTTGTGAGTAGCCTTGAAATCTGATGAGAAATATGTTGATATGTGTTGTATGAAATAATTGATGCATGTCTATATATTCATATACACACCTCTCTGTAGCCTGATCAACACCAGAATTTTTTTGTGAAAAATCCATATTTTAATTGTAAACAGTTTTAAGTTATAATCTTTAAAGAAAAATTGTTATAAATAATTAGATTCAAGTTTTAAAATAATTTTAAATAATGTTAACTGGTGGAATTCCTGGACTATAGAATGTCAGTGATGATCAATATAATGTCAAAAAAATCGAATGATAGGATTTTAAGTTTAGATCATTGGATCATATTCGTATTACAAAACCACGAATTTTAAAAATAATATCATGATTTTTAGTTTGGAATCTGTTATGAATTTGCGAGATGAAAAGAATTGTAAAAATTATCGATTTCAAGCCATCAACGAGCAATCGAGTCTTGGGCTTGATATCAGAGGAGGCTTTAGTGATGAAGTTTATAGGAAAATTGATCAGAAGAATTCTCGATCATCAGAGTAACGACAGGATCGCTAGATAGGGTTTTAGAAATAGTTTCATACGAAAGGTTTCAATGGCAATTCCGTCGCCATCGGCTAATCGGTCAAGGTCGATGCTGGGGGAATCGAAGAGTAGGCGTGTAAAGTTGACTTGGTTGTGATGGCATGGAGTCAGATGGTCGGGATTGGCATGGCAGGATGGTTTTTCGATGAACTGTATTTGGTCCAGTGTTGGATGAGTACCTCGATTTCAATTCTGAGTCGATAGCAATCGTTGGGTGATCGGAGTTGAAGCGGTGGGATGTCAGTGACCTGTCGGCCGTGATCTCGGGGGTCGGAGCATCGCCGTGCGACTATTCACGTGCACGAATTCTCTTGTGCGTCTAAAGATTATAGGCTTAGGAAGAAGATGATAGGAACTCGGGTATAACTTCGGGAAGGCGGGATCTTCGTACGGGGTTGTGTTCGAAGTTGCTCTTGTGGGTTTAGATGTGTAATAGTTTTTAGTTTTAAAACAGAAGTTTTAAGTTCCAGGTTTTAAAAAGTTGAAAGAAAAATTTGTTAACAGATTTCAATTATAAAGCATGAGAAATTTTTAAAGTTATTTTAAATGATTAACTTTTCTTATCAATCTATTTAAATAAAATTTTAAAGTCTATTTAAGATAAATAAGTTTTTCAAAGGAATACAAAGCCAAATTTCCAAAGTAGATTGGATTAAACAAGGTTCAAGTTTTTAATTTTTAAAGTCAAATGTTTTAAAATTGTTTTGGTTTATAAAATATTGTAATAGACTAATTATCTTATTTGATCTCTAATTGTTTTCAAAATAAAAGGATTTCAAGCATTTGATTTAAATGTTGATTAAGTGATTAAAAAAGATAAATGGTTTGTCTGTGATTTATTAAAGTTTTAAGTAACTAAAGTACAATTACTTAAGATAGGTTATCAAGTATAATTAATTAATTAAAGTAATTAAAGGATAATTACTCAATGGGATTAATTAAAGGATAATTTATTTCTTAATTAAGGATAATTAATTAAGATAATTAAAAGGAAATTAATGAAGGGCTAATTAATTAATGGAATTGATTAAGGAATGAATTAAGGATAATTAATTACATAATTAAAGGTTAATTAATTAATGAAGGTGATTAAGAAATGATGATTAATTGTGGAGTAATTAATTAATGTAATTAATTAAGGATAATTAATTAATTAAAGGATAATCATTTAATTATTTAAGGATGAGTAATTTATAATTAAAAGTTAATTAATTTATTATTAATGGTTAATTAATAGGTGATTAAATGGTGATTAATCAAAATGATTTGTAATTAATTAATATTAATTAACCAGGATTAGTAGTTTATCTATAAGTAATTAATTTGATATAAATTTATCAGATAATTAATTAGTCTTATTTACGGATGACCGTATTCTATTGAATGTAGTAAATTGTTTGATATCCTTGATGTGTGATGTTTTGTGATATGAATTATTTTGATTCGAACTGTGATGAATGTAATTTATTTTATCTGTGATGAATGTATATTATTTATCTGTGGATCTGTGAATAAAGATACGCGTTATAAGAATATACCGCTTATCGATATTACTATGCTTGAATCTATAATGATTGATGATGTTGCACTATTGTGTGAAACCCCTGGACCACACCATACACACACAAATATAGATTGCACGAGGAAATTGGTTAAGTCACAGATTTTTGAAATAGTTTTAAAGTTGAATTTTGAATCCAAACGGTTTTGGAAATGGAATTGGGTTAAAAGTGAAAGCTTTGGAAAAGGAGTTTTAAAAATAAAGTTATTTTGAATAATCTGATGCGGTTTTGAAATTTAAATATTTTGATTTGAATTTAAATTCAAGATTTGAAATTGAATTCTATATTTGGAAATTATGGTTTAAAAAGGTTATATAAGTCATAAATGTGTTTTTAAACCATTCTAAAAAGTAGTGTTTTGGGAATTCGAATTTAATCCAAGTATTATACCTGAAGGGCTTTAACTTGTATAAATGTAATTGGATTTTTCCGAAACGAAACTATTTGTTTTCAAATAATAATAGCTTTCACATAACGAAAGAACTTCCAGTTTGTGTTATAAAGATTTCAAATTTGAAAGTGAATTGCTTTGAAATCTATGAATAAATCTTTGCGAAAGATTATTGAAGAGGATTTAAATGGTGTATCTTTCATAAAAGATTTGAAATGGTAATTGTTTTGATAATTATAAATGGATCTTTGAAATAGTTTTGAAAGCTATAAATTGAATCTTTGGTTTAATAATTGGATAAGATAATTGAATTTGGAAAGGAAATTGTTTTGAAAAGCTATGAATGAATCTTTGTGAAATATTGGTGAACTTTGTGAAGTAAATCTTTTTGTTAAAGATTTGAAAATGGTAATTGGTTTAAACCATTTGAAAGAAAGGTTTTGGATAATAAGTTGTGATTTAACTGAGATCCATATATCCATATGATTTTAAATATTACGCTCATTATTCGGTTAGCCGGGAGAGGACCTTTGTGTCATATAACCCATTCCGAATAATGATATGACGATATGGATCGCATTTGAAGACCGGTGGTAAAGACCGGATATTTCCGAAAGCGAAAGGATAACTCGTCGAATGTCTCTACACCGGCTGATCCCCGGTATAAAGATTTGATCCCCCTTTGTGATGGGAAGTCCGGACGTGATTAGGAATTATTCGGATTTGCATGGGCTTCTTTGGAAGTGCCTTCGGTTCTGTTCGAACCCGAAACAGACTTGTAGGATGTATGCCTGACATTACACTTTGAGATGTAAAGCTGGTTTGTATCAAATACATTTCTGTTTGGTGGCGGAGATTTATTCTCTTAGCTTAACACCCTTCTCTGAGACGTATGAGCTCAGAGGTTATGTAGTTGATGGTTACTAGTGATACATTCCCAATTTGGTAATGTGGAGTACGAAGTGCTGCTGATCATTTGTTGATCGAAGCATGGATTTGTGAAAAAGTGTAGCTTTGTGGACGAGACCTCATTGAGCCTCATAACCCGGTAATGGTCGAAACAAGAAATATGTAACAAGGTTGCAGGGGTCGCGTCCCTAGGGCATGTCCATTCCTTCTAGAAAAGGGTGGTATCATGGTATGGAGCTCAGATACTTAACTCATGTGGACACTGTATATTTTTTACTGTGTGATGCTGCTTTGTGGTTGAGGATCCTCGGATAAAGGTCGCAAACGACCGGGGGTGGCATATCTTATGTTTTACGGCCTTGTGTTGGCAGAGAGCCGGGTAGGTTCTCGGGGAGTCCCTCCAGAGGCGTTCCCATATGGAAATAGGAAGTTCCTTAGTTTGACCATTTGTTGGAAAATCCAAAGAAACAATACGCGCCCTGCACGGTTTTAGTTGTATAACCTACCATGGAATGTGGCGGCAACCTGCTATTGAACATGGTAGCTATAGTAGGCATACGACGAAATGTTGTATGCTGGCTAAGATTAATATTATACTTTCGAAATGTTTTCCACTATGCACTAATAATAATATCAAAATGGTTTTCGCGTATCAAGCATTTTTGAATATCATAAGGAGAAATCTCCTTCAATTCTGCGTTTGTATGGTGTGTGCGGCGGGAGGCCTTATGGTAGTTTCATTTTTCAATAAGCATCGCGGATTTCAATTTTAAATTTTGTTGTTGTTTGTTTTAAAGATAAAAATGTTTCTGTTTGATCATACAGTCTCATGACTGACCTAGAGTTTATTGTTCCCTTCCTAAACTCTGGGTGCCCACAATTTTCCACATGGGCAGTTTAGAGTTGGGTTTTTCAAACAATAAAATAATAGGAGTAGATTCTATAGCCTTCAGTCTTTGGAAATATTCTTCAGTCTTTGGATGGCCGACCTTGCTTAGTCAACTTTATTGGGAGTTCAAGCTATTTCTGGATTGGTGCTTTGGAGATGTAGATTGCTGATATTGGAGTCCCTCTTTGAGTTCGAGTTTATGTTATCTCTTTCCGCTATTGTATTCTATATTTGTATCAATATCTCAGTTGCAGCATATTGTATCAGATATTGTAACTATTGTGTATCAATGTTATATATTATTTATTTTCTTCCGCTGTGTTGTTGTACTTAATGTGTTACAAGCTTCGGCACGAGTCAGATTTCAACGGTTGAATCTGCGGCATTCGAGTACAAATGAAGTATGGATGTCGATTTTCGAATGCTGCATTCTAGACCGTGATAAGGCTACTTTAGATTATGATAGAAGGATTGTATTTTTAAGGAATTGTAATGGGTGAGATATAGATGTTCGTTGTGTACCCTAAAACTTGGTTAAGTTAAGCTGTTTATATTCGTTGTGCTTGTCACAAGATGAGCTCTTATCAGTACCCGTAGTTTGAGAATTTCCTAATGTCTTTGCATAAGTCTCAAGTTTCCTACTACAAAGGGAGATTGAGTTTTAGATTGATTTTGGGAAGAATGCTAGATCTGTTGCTCTGCTATTAAAACACATAGCCGCCAAAGAAAAGTGAGAGTTGGATAAGAAAATTTCAAAGCTATTGTAGAAGGGATTTATTCACTGTAATACTTATGAATAGGAAGCACCTGTTGTCTTTTCCACCAAGAAATATGGCTCTTTAAGGCTTTGCATTGACTATCGAAAACTCAACAAGTTAACAAAGAAGAATAAGCACCCCTTACCTAAAATAGATGATATTTTTGAATAGCATGTTGGAGCATAATCTTTTCCTAATTGGACTTAGAAACTATATTTCATCAATTGAGGGTAGCCGAGGACATCGTGTAGATAACTGCATTTCGCTCTCAAGACAGATTCTATAAATGGGAAGTGATGCCTCCTGGATTGACAAATCCCCTACGTACTTTGCAGATTTGATGAGTAAAGTCTTTAGAGGATAACTGAATAAATTCATTATAGTGTTTATAGATGGTATTCTAATGTACTCTAAAACTGAGGAACATGAAAATCACTTAAAGGAGGTACTAGGGACTTTGAGAAGGCACCAACTTAAAGACAAATTATCAAAATGCCAATTTGGAAGATGGAGGTGAGATTTCTTGGACATATCGTTTCTGAGAAGGGATTGTCAATAGACCCCCACAAAGATTCAAGATTTGAATATCCTAAAGATTTCCAAGGAGGTTAGGAGTTTTCGTGGGTTGGCAGTGTTCTATAGGAAATTTATCAAGGGCTTTACAAGGATAGCAGTCCCACCAACTCGTTAACTTAGAAGAATCTACTTTTGGCATGGGATGAGAAATGCACAGAAGCATTCATAAAGATGAAAGATTTATTAACTAGCGCACTGGCACTGACTATTCGAAATGGGAAGAAGCCTTTCACCGTTTACACCGATGCATGTGGTACATGATTAGAAGTTGTACTTATGTAAGAAGGAAGAGTGATAGGTTATGCTTGTAGGCAATTGAAGGACCATGAGAAGAGACCCAACTCACGACTTGGAATTCACGACCATCGTTTTTTCCTTAAAAATGTGGAGGCACTATCTTTTAGGAGAAAGGTTTGAGTTATTCACTAACCACAAATCTCTTATCAATTTTTCCAAAAAGATCCGAATCTTAGGAAGCAGAGGTGGAAGGAATTTATAGCATCATATGACTTTGAGATACAGTATACATCCAAAAAGGAAATGTTGTCACCAATGTCCTTTGCTATAGGTTTGCTAATCTAGGTACTATATACGACGAGAGGTGGTTGGAGTTCCTCTCAAATTTCAATTTCCAACCTCCGACTGCACCCATGCTTAGTTACTTGACAGCAAGGGAAGTTAGACTAGCATTGATGGACCATATTTGGCTAGAGCAGAAGAAGGATGAAAAGATAGTAGATATTATCGGCAAGCTAAGTGGTGGAGAGTGTTTTCCTGATGGTGGTTGGTATACAATTGATCAAAAAGGACGTTTAAAGTGAGATGGATGCCTTTTCATTCTAATAAATGAGGATGTTTTGAAAGAAGTGCTAGCAGAACGCCACCATTCGAGGATGACCATTCGCCACGGAGAAGATATGATGTATAAGGATATGAAGTAAATTTTCTACTCATCGAAGATGAAGATTAAGGTGGTGTAATTTTTTTCTAGGTATTTGACGTGCCAAAAGATAAAAGCAGAGTAAAGGAAGCTTGGAGGGTTGCTATTACCATTAGAGGTGCCGACATAGAAGTGGGAGCATGTATGAGAGGATTTTATATATGGCTTGTCTAGGAGTGAAAGAGGCAATGAAGCTATATGAGTTATAATAGACATGCTCATAAAAGCTTCCATTTTATTTCTGCTAGAAAATAGAACCGCAACTCCCCTTGCACAAATTTGTATCAAGGAAGTCGTACGACTTCATAGAGTTCTAATTAGCATTGCTAATGATAGGGACCACTTATCCACTAGCGAATTTCGAAGGAGCTTGTAATCAGCTTAAGGAACGACAATGAATCTTAGCACCATTTATGTCCCATAGACTGACGGCCAGCCGGAAATGGTGAATAGGGTTGTGGAAGATTGGGAGCTTGCAGTGTGGAATTTGGAGGACATTGGGAGCAGCATTTACCCTTAACGGAATTCATGTACAATAATAGTTTTCCAAGCGACAATTGGCATGACACCCTTTAAAGCATTATACTAGAGGCCATGCAAATTGCCAAACTATTAGTGGGAAACCACCAACAAAATCCTACTTCGACTAGATTTGATTCGTGAAATCTCCAAAAAAAATAGAGATGATTAAACAGCGAATAAAGGCCGTAAAGCATCGTCAGAAGTCCTATGCGAACAAGCGAAGGAAGGACTTGGAATTTGAGGTAGGAGACACGGTGTTCTTTAATTAGAAATTCCTTTTAAAACATGATGCACACATCCTAAATATACTTGCAATTTCTATATGAATGCAATCTTTTGAAAACTCAAAACATTTTTCATCCAATTTTTTCCACACTCCTACTGAATAGGAGCATAGTTCAACAAATTTTACATTCAAATCTACCACACGGCTTTTAATTTCCAAATTTTTAGAAAATTCTAAATTTCCGAATTAGATTTCTTATGTTATAAAGAAGGTGGGAAATGGAAAACCTCATATTTCCCATTTTACTTTTGTGCACATTTTTCTCTGTACTTGGGACTTATGCCACTATTCTACAAAAATGCTTATTTTATTTCCGAAGCACAGTTTACATAAAAAAAAATCCTTTTCAATTTTCATTTTCATTTACAATTCTCATTTCTTTTATTTGTCATTTTTGATTGCTTTCTTTAAATTTGTTGTTTTCGTTTTAGTTACACTCTCTTCTTTTATTTTCTTATTTTATTTGTCACTTCATTATTTTAAAACAACTTTTCTTTAATAATTTCAAATTATAAAAACTGAAGTAGATAAGAATAATTATTCCTCTATTATCTTTATAACAGCTCATACTCTTCGTTCAAGGTGGATTTTCTAAAGACATGGAATTAATTACACATAACAAGGGAAAACGTTTATTTTCCCTTGCTTAGCCTCTCTAATTATATTTTCTATAGTATAACTATTATTACCCAACAAAACAGCCTCATATTACTGCACTTTCTACCTAGAGATTTCACATTTTAATGCATTGGAACTATTTCTCCTAAGAGAAGCTGTCAACGCTAAAGTTTTCTATGAATACTATAATATAGGATGTGTGTTTTAGGTGAAATAACAAGGAGTTTTGTTTTATTCCTTATTATTTCAACAAAATGTCTTCATTTATAATATGGCTGATTCATGGAAACCAATATCATTAAAGCACGTCAAATTTATACTTTATCCATAATGATTCTTATCTCTATTTAATTTATTGAGTTCTAATTACACTAGTGCAGTCACCTACTATTAGATGTTAATTACAAAACTTCCTCCAAATATCTACTCTATTTCCAATATTTTAATAACTTATTTTGTCCAACCAGAAAAATATTTATATCAAAAATTGTTTCGATCTATATTGCTCCTTTTTTCAAAATAATAGAGTTTTACAAAATTTTCTTACTGAAAATTTTAGTTTCCAACAAAAGTTTAATCCTTACTGGGTTTTCATATTTAATTCTTTCCTACTTTGCAACCCCAAAACTAGCGAGTTATACAAGCTCTATAATTTTTTTCTTCAATTTTTCAATTCTCAAAAATGTCTGTTTTTCTTTCAAAAATAGTTTTCGCACAATTTCCCATGTTTAAACCAGTACATATTTAAAACTATAAACTTTTAAGCTTAAAACTTGAAAACTCTCTAAATCTCTTTTTTCAATTTCTTAAAAGTTTAATTATTGGGCTAGACTCAAAGCGGGTTCTTAACTTCCTTATACTTTCCCAAGTATTCCCAGAAAGTCATTCTTCTCAATCCAATTATATATGTTCCTAATCCATTTCCTCTCATATGCTTCTATTTATTCTAAGGTACTACTGCCCTACCCACTAACCTGAAACAACCATCAATTTCCGGATATTAACATATGGACTTCCATTTTTATACTAAATCTATTATACATCACATACTTTGTCACTCTATGGTCTATAACTCTTAGATTTCCACAATTTTAATATTGATGTACAAAACTATTGCTCAAAATCCTCTTATATGCCCTTTCTCTTAAAAGTGGGTTTTCATATGGATCTAGGTATATATAATATAATATATTTATATTTTAAAAAAATACAAATATGTTCACCCTCTACTTATTTAGGAACCCTAAACCTAGGCTCTAATACCAAATGTACCAACCCGAATTCCAGTGGTCTGGATTTTTCGTAAAAATGCTAAAAAAATCAAGCCCACTGATGCCCGAGTTGGATATCTAGTATCCTACAAATAGGCAAAGATAAAATATATCAAAGCTTAATTAATTATCTCATAGCAAAATTGACTAAAATATAATATTAAATACTCACCCAAATAATAACATTTCCTAAGCAAGTGTCATAAAGATGAGAAGTCTTTGCCATCTACCTAACTGTAGGATGTTAGATGAGGGGGTCAGAACAAGTTTTGGTGAATGAATAAATTATACACTTCTAGGTTTAATTCTGAAAATAGCTAGTGGCTACCTATTACTTAGGATCGTGTAATATGGAATATAATTAAATCTAAAGGCGGAAACATAGATAATAGCAAAGTAAATGAAAATAAGTAAAATAAAACAAGCACGTCAGGAATTTTTATACTGATTTGAACTTTCCGTTCTACGTCCAGTCCTAGACTCCTTCTGGAATTTCGACTACAACAACCCTAACTTAACCCGAAGGAACAGGTTTATACTGCCTGAGCAACCGAACAGGACTTCACTTGCCTAAGCAACCGAATAGGACTTCGATACAAATAACAAATGTACCTGACTGTAGTGTGTTCTTAAATAACACTGATAAGTCAATTGAGTACAATCTCCCTATAATCTTCTCCTTTATGATATATAGTGATGTGCTTTGAGAATTTTAGAAGATCAAGTGATCAATGATCAAAGTATGTAAGCAATTTGAGTGCAATTTGAAAGTTTGAGAATAGATGAGAATTCAAGAATACTAAAATTAAATTCGGTTACAGTTAATTGTTTGTTGAATTCTGTAATCTATTTATAGTGTATAAAGAGTTGCAACCATATATGAAAAGTTTTATTGAAAAGAACAGATGCAACCATTGATTTTGAAGATGTTTCTCTTCGACGAAGAGAAGTGACTTTTCAAGAAAATAGCAGTTACAAATATTCAGACATCTGAATAAAAAAATTCAGACTTCTAAATTGGATTAATATGCAAACAACAAGGAAATAGGCTATTTTTGGTCTTATTCAGAGGTCTAAATATTTTCATTCAGACGTCTAAATATTGTGAAACAATATTCTAGTTTCAACATTCAGACGCCTGAATGAAGTTATTCAAACGTCTGAATTTAGTCTGTAACAAAGATTATCATAGCTCATATGGTTGGAGCACTTGTCTTCTAAACTAGTGACCTGGATTCAAGCCCTGCTCCAAGCAATTTTTTGGAAACTTGATTTTTCATTTAAAATATGAATGTATATGTGTGTATGCCGTTTGGAGAAGATTTTAACATTTGTAAACTCTAGACACGACACTTTATGACTAATAAAACTTTGTTTGTCACCTTCGCCTTGTCTCTGTCGTATATATCTCTTCTTGTATCTCTTTATACATTCTTTCATCCTTTTGTGGTGTGTATCTTCATTTTGAACGTATTTGATTATCTCTTTTTGATGCTATGTACCTGCAAATTAGCTTAGAAATTCTTTGACATAGTTGTATAGTGGTTGTCATTAAAATCCAACAATTGAGGTTCTAACAAATTCTACATATATTGTTTTATTTCCATTTACTATTATATTAGGTTCATTAGGTTACAATACTCTTGCCTCTGTTCATGAACCGTGCCTATCTACTCCATAGTAGATTAAAATCTCATAACTAATATATACATATATGTAGCTACATGTCCAATGACCGTATTGGTCCTAGGTACTACCCATAGTACCTTCCGTAACCTCCTCATAAAGGACACCATCATCTTGCTCTTATAGTGTTCTGTGACTACATTTGTAAAGGACAGCTTCGTGAGGCTTACAATGCAGACGTTCTGTCGTCCACTATGAAAGCATAAAACTACACCCGCACTAGTCTATATTAATGTCGGATATCCACAACGTACCACCGAGTACATACATTAAGGACTGTACATAATCATTCTGTCTACTCTTTGAATCTCGCCAACAAGGTCTACCTTGTATGGAACACGGTTAGGGATTTTCTATATCTGTAAAGGATAAGTTCGTTAGACCTACTATGCACATATTCTAGTTGGTCTGTCTCTTTTCTTATCGTGGCTTCGGTCCCATGCAGCCACCCCTCAACTAATCGAAAGGCTTCTAAATAGTTAAGTGGTCCTTCCCTACTACAAATAATCTAACATCCAATTGGCGGCCCCCCTCGATCCAATATCTCAATAGTGAAAGAATCATTGGCCTATTGTTTTAAATCTAGTCTTTCCTGAAACCACTCTTGGTCTTGATGCTAGCCGATATCCGTATGCGACTGTCTGTAACCTTACTTGCAAGTGCTGGACATATGAATACCTTACTCCGAACACCAAGTGTAACATCCCGCCTTTTCGCATAGTTTAAATCAACGATAAACCACACACATCAGACTTAAAACATACAAAAGGGCGGATTGTTATGGGGTAAATAAGAAAAATAGAGAAGAGAAAAAAAAACTAAACAGAATCTCACAGCGGAAGGATAAAATATAATAATAAATATACAGTTCATAAAACTGTTTACAAACATTTGATTCTTTTTTTATACAATAAATATCAGAGTTCACATACCCATAAATATCAATGCAATGGAATTTAATAGTGTAGTGGAATAATATAGTAGATAGCAATACTACAAATCTTCGTCTTCGTCCTCCAAAACTAAAGTCTTCGATCCTGAAACGCTCGGACTTACCCGAGCGAATTGAAAAGACAAAACACTCGAGTCAGAACTAAAAGATCTTATGTAAGTTAAATTAACAGAAATAAATATGAGTGCAGTAACTCAAGAGATGCTCGGGATTTACATCTCCAAAGGATCCATTAAACTATTTACTATGTAGTATATTGCGCTATTATAATAGTGTCTAATTGTAAAATAAACTTACTTTTAAATAGCATTAAGGCTTTACATTTTCCACCTTAACATGTAATAGTCCCAGTAGTCCATCCAATATCATAGTCCCTCGTGATCGGGAAGCCACCAGAGGATACCACATGGGCTACGGGAGAAATCCAAACTCGTACAAGGCGCGATAGGGTAGGTGACACGACACAACTAGGCAATGCCGGGGTAGATATACCAATTACGCTTCCGGGTCGGTGGTAACGCGTAGCGCGTAGCTACCGCCCACCTCGAGCCACATCCCCAAATAAAATCAAAAGTGGCCACCGAATCAATCCAAAAGTCAAAGTATAATATCGAAGGGATGTGTCCGATCAAAGGTGCTACCTTATTAACCCGTCAATCGCTCCTGTTTTAGCCACCTTATGCCAACTCACGGAAGTTGGGTCCACGTATTTACCTACAGGTAACGCCGCCACCAACCTACTTCATTCTGGAATCTCCACTGCACACACGGTTGTTAAAGTGGTTTTCGGAGTTGGCAGAGAGTATGACAACTTCCGATCCCGGTCTCTTTAACAACCAAACGTTATTATAACACCGCAGTCATTTAAAAATAGTTATACTTTCAAAACCAGAATATAATTATCCATTTCAAAACCCATAAATACGACATTATTTCCTTTTAAAACCCAAATAAATATGATATCCTTTTATTTCAAATATATTTCTTTTCCAAAATCATGCCACTTAAAAATTTATAATACCTCGAAACCAAATATTTGAATTTAACTTTCAACATAATACTTCGAAATCCATAGTTTAAAACCATAACTTTCAAAACTTAAACGGTTTGGATATTCAACAGCATATAAAATAAAACAGTTGAATTAAAATTTCTTTAAAAGTAAATAATTTCCACGCCTTCACAATTTTTATTCACTTTAAATTCAGTCCAAACCCAAAACCTTTATATCCTCTTTCAGTTTAAATAAACACTTCGATTTTCAGTATTTCAAACTTTGAGTATTTGATGAATTTCAAAACTAAGGTTGGGGTTTCAAATAAACAATTCATTTTCCTATTATTTAGTTTGAAAGGTTTATATGATAAATCCATAACCATTTAAAATAAACTAAATTTATTAACAGTAAAATTTCCTTACATTTATTTATACTAGAATTATTCATTAAATCCAGTTATAAATATCATACCTTTAAAATTTCCAATTTTAATAAGTTTACATCCATGGAGTTAAATTTCAAATAAGCTCAATTCCGATTAAACCACCAATTTATCTTTCAATCTTAATTTATTTGAATCATTTATAACTCTATATATATACAAGAACTTAAACTCATACAAAATCGTATAATATAAATTATCAAATGGCATTTTCAACTTATTCATTTTATTTAGCAGATTTATACATAGCTTAAATTCAACAATTTAACTTTGTATGTATATATAAAATATATTTATATCATATCCAAATTTAATATTTATTAAACCGTATCATATCCAAACCATAAAAATCATTTCAATTTTTTTTATATATATACCGCGGTGCCTGTATATAATTTTCTATCCAATGGTCAAGTGATACGGATATTTATCATTTCAATCCGCAATTTAAAAATAAAAATGCGGTTGTATATCATTTCAAACCGCAATCCCGAATGAAATGAAAATGCATGATAACTTGCAGTTTATATAAGATAGGACACATCATCCATTCATCTAATATCAATCATCAACCAATTTATTTCAATTATCATTAATTTATTTCAATCATCGTCAATTTAAACAAACATCAATATATAGCATATGCAATATAACAGGAAATAAATGACAGTTATTTAACTAACAGTTTATATTAAAAATAAATTTATTAACTATTTAATTATCAGTTTATATGCAAATGTATAAATTTTAACTGTCAATTATATGCAATAATAAAATTAATCAACAGTTAAATTAAATAAATGCGATTTAACAGAGATAATGAATAAAACATGCCAAACAGTCATAAATAAATTTCTACTCATATCTAAAATCAATTTAACAACCATAAGAAATTTTAGAAGTTGTGAGTGGTTTAAAACACTCAACTTTTGAATTTTAATTGGATTTAAATCCAATTTAAACCCAAAAATTTCGCAGTCTCCAAATCCGTCCAAACTAGCGCCAAAACATCCGGAATTTTACTACGATCCAAACAAAAAAAATTCGCGTGAAACGGAGCTCGTACGCAAAAGTTATGAAAATTTGAAAATTGAAAAATTCTGGTCCTGTGTCAACTTCGGGTTCGACTTCGGTGCGCCGCATCAAATCCCCGGTTCTTTCTTGGAGTTTTTTCCAAAACGACCCGAAGCGACCCGAGTCATATTCTTCCTGATCCGAAGTAGATACAATGTTTTTTCCTCTGAAACTCAAAGCGTGACTCGAAGTGGCTGCAGCCCGATTTTTTTTTTTTTTTTTGAAATTGAAATTAATTTTTGGGATTTGGGAATTAGGTTTTTTTTCTGCCATTGGAATGAGGAGTAAAGAAGGAGATGTACGTATAGAAAAATGAAAATAAGGAGTGGCTAGGGTTTATAACGGGTTATATATAGACAAGGCTGAAAAATAATAGATGGATCAGATTGGTATACGCGCTGAACACTAAATGGCCCAAAAAGCCCGTTTCTACTCCGGAACGAAATTGGGTCAATCCATATATCAAAATATATGTTTAAAAATATTTTAAACGTGATGGAAAAAGTTTCACTTCCAAATTCCATTGTATGAAGAAGTTATGCTAAATTCAATTTTTCCAAATTGATTTAGATTGATTTAAATTGCATAAATTTCAAGGCGTTTCGAGTCGGTACTATCAAACGACAAGTCCAATCATTATGAAACTTGAAACACTATTATAATTCACCGTTACGGATCCGATGAAACTGGTTTCGTCGGAATCCGAGTCAGTGGCCAAAATGGCTAATTTTATATTAATTAAATAAACTAAAATTTCATTAATAAAATCCAATTTTTTTTAAATCTTAAATCTGAAAAATTTTATTACCTTTATATGTCTCAATCAAATTACAATGTTTTAAACAATTTAAAGGTCAATTTAAAGTTGATTAACTTCCCATCTCAGTGTCAAATTTTCAATTTTATTAAATTTAGAAATTATCAATTAAGTTTCCAAAAATTTCATTGAATTAAATCTTCATTCTTATTATTCAATCCATTATAGCCAAATGGATGAAATTAACATACATAAATATTTTTCAATTTCAACTAAATTTTCAATTAGCGTAAAAATAAATGTTTAATTTTTACTTAATTGCAAAAACTCAATTACCTTAATTCTTTATATTCATATAAATAAACAAATCTTGATTTACAATCTTTTCATTCACACATAGTCATATTATAAATGGAATTTACATTATCTTCAATTATTAATTACCATCAGTTAAGATCTTAACATTTGTTCCATAAATTTATTTGCCCTGAATTACTTACTGCATATATCTAATTCCAATTTCATAATCACATTCAATGCATTAATTGGTATTGCATTGACATTTAACTTATTAGCTTATATCAACACTATTGTCATTAATTGCAAATGGGTTAACAAATTTAGTCACTACCCTAAATAACTAACGTAAATTAATCTCCATAAATTCCACTGATTTAACTTTCATTCAATTAATTAATGATTCCCTCAGTTAGCAATAACGTAACGTTTTCTTTATTTGTATTGCAAATAATTCAAAATTCAATTCATAATTCTTAATATCCTCTAAATTACAACTTCCAAATATGGCAATAATCATCATTTACGTACCTCTAATTATTTTAATTTACATTAACATAATAAATAAATTTCCTTAAATGAAATCTATCCCCCAATTTGTTATATGCAATGAATTTTGACCTTACAATAGTTTTAATTAATTATTTATATTTATTGCGATTGAATACAAAAATTTATTTAACACATCAAATAAATGAACAATCTACATTCATTATCACCTATTTTCTTTTAAATTCAGTTACAAGTTTGTTACTTACCAAACAGGTTATAATGACACTAATTTTTTATTCCACTGCTATATATGATATATTTGCATCACATACTTGAAATTTTCAATTTCATCTTAATTCCAATTCACGGTAGCATAATTTCTTACTATAAACCCATTTATAATTTGCATACCAATTAATTAGTTTCAACTAAATAGATTGACTCAATTCAACTCTTTTATTAAGTCTATACAAATCAATATACTATTTCATTAGTAAATGTTTATTGCAATTATTCCTTTATTACTTACAAATCTTATTTCATTCATGAATGCCATCATTTATCAATTATTACATAATTTCATTAATTTACATTCAGTTACAACTAAATTAATACCCTGATTTCATTTGTAAATTAAATGCTTACAATTTATAAGCTTTCATTCCAAACAATATTTCAATTTGTACCGGACATTGATTTAATTCAATTTACTATTTAATATTATTAATTCATTAACTAAATTCACTACTTACCTTTGTTCTCTTATATGCAACTCTTAGCCTAGTATAACAATTTACATCACTTCAATTTATTCGTCATTTTGTTTCAACTCTAAATACTTAGCCTTATATTCCCATGGTTTCATTCATTCTCAGCATTTGCTTCATTATTAATTATAAAATATTTATTTATTCTAAATTAAATTTACGTAAATCTTATTAAAATGACAAGTTTAATTAACGAAAATTATGGGTCGTTACACTCTCCCCCACTCAAAACTTTTCGTCCCCGAAAAGGAAAAAGAAGAGAAAGAAGAATTAAGAAATCAATAACGTATCAAGTATTAAATTTGTAAACAAATAAATTTACAAAATTAATTTAGATAAAATATACTAATTTATAATCATTAATTTTTTTATACTCAAACTAATAAAGTTTGGAAAACATTTTCAAAGTATTTTCTAAGTCCAAAATTTACGGAAAATTTTGGCAGAGTCTTCTTTGTATGGGGAGGCTCGGGAGAAAATATAATATCAAATATATCTAAATATCACATATAATATCCAAATATAATATCCCAACACGGGAAAATATATAAAATAGCGCTATAAACCGTAATCCGAAACGTACCTATTTGTCGTGCAATTTACGCTTAATTTATGGAACCAAAAGCAGTAGCATTTGCTTCCATAACCTGCATTTCACTTATAAAATCTAAAGGGTTAACAATATATATAAAGTGAAATATTTAAGTGGTTTCAATCACTAACAACAAATCAATACAACAGCCATCAATTTCAACAAACAGCATACACAACCAATACAAAGCAACCATTCAATCAAACAAACAAATAGTTGTTAGGGTTCAAAACTTTTAAATTGTACGGAATGAAGAACAAACTACTAGCGCATCATTTACTCAACAGTCTAAGATAAAACTAAATAGATTATTCATTTATCCTAATCCAATTTTAAAGTATCCTTGCCCAAACAACCATCAACTAAACAACAACAAATCCAAACAACAATCAACTTAACTTATTATTAATTTCCTTTCATACCTTTGTTGTTTGATTTTCTTTTTATTTATACAGTGATTTATCTTTTAAATTTACATTTACTCATTAAATGTTTGCTTTATTTATTTTTACTTATTACTTACAATTATTCAATTCCATTAACTCAGGTCATGCCAGTTCCTTTTATTTCGTTATAATTATTCATTCATTTATTATAACATGACCTCTTTTATTTACATTCATTTATCAATAGTATTCATGTCTCATTCAATTTCTTAGCATTTCCATTTTGTTTACTTAAGTTTATAATCATCTATTTGTAATACTTACCTTTTATTATATTTACTAATAGTAGAATTTCAATTATAACTTAAGTTATAACATTTAATTCTCATTTAACAGCAATTTCATTGAATACTTTCATTATTTCAAATTTCTACTTGTATAATTTTCTATACGATTTCTTATTAAACATTAAACATTTCAACTTTTTATATTTGGTAAGTTATATATGTTATTTAAGGGTGTAATTGAAAGTTATACAAGTTTCTCATTTCTTTTAATAATTTTTTACCTTTTGTCTTATAAGTTACCATTTCAACTTCCTTTTATTTCCTTTATAACTTGGTATTAAATCTCTTACCTAAATTAGAGGTTTCGATTATTAATTACTAACCATTTCATTTCACTACAATAATTGAAGCAATTAATTAACTGAAATTTAAGAATTTAATACCAGGTTAAATTTTTGATTTATTTTAAAATAATAGATAAATATATTCTTACAACTTATATATCTCTAATTATATTTAAAATAATTAAAAATTTATATATTTTCAAAATGAATCTGCAGTAGAACTACTACAGTGGTCTTTCCCCTTCGAAACTCGAAAATGGAAGTCGATGATGCGGCCGCCATCACCGAAATTATTTTACAGCGACAGAGAGGAAAGTACAAAACTTATTTTCTCCAAAATCATCTTTATTAGAAAATACTTCTAAACAATATTATTATATTCCAACGTTTATTCGGAAGAAATTTCAAAACCCCGGAACTTAAGTTCTAAATTTCCGAATTTCATTTATTTTATTTTTAAATCTTATTTCTATTATTATTTTTTGTACACTTATTTACCTAACAACCAATCTAGCAGCCAAATATAGACATCATTTGAAAATTTTTATTTTATATATAGAAAATATAATAGGCAAAATTATTTCATTCACCTATATTAAAAACAAATATTATGTCGGTCTGTCCTATTAAGTGTTTAGAAATCCCTATTGATGTCATAGCGTCCCATGCATCAACCAAAATTTATAAATACAAAACGGAACAGATTAACACAATATTAAAATCTTTTTATAACACTAACAAATACGCTCTCTCATATATATACACTCAGCGACTCCCATTGGGTATTACATCCCTATTAATAAAGAGTCAAACCCCACAAATAAGGTTTATCGCTAAACCAAAGCTCTGATACCAACTGTAACATCCCGCCTTTTCGCATAGTTTAAATCGACGATAAACCACACACATCAGACTTAAAACATACAAAAGGGCGGATTGTTATGGGGTAAATAAGAAAACCAGAGAAGAGAAAAAAAAACTAAACAGAATCTTACAGCGGAAGGATAAAATATAATAATAAATATACAGTTCATAAAACTGTTTACAAACATTTGATTCTTTTTTTATACAATAAATATCAGAGTTCACATACCCATAAATATCAATGCAGCGGAATTTAATAGTGTAGTGGAATAATATAGAAGATAACAATACTACAAATCTTCATCTTCGTCCTCCAGAACTAAAGTCTTCGATCCTGAAACGCTCGGACTTACCCGAGCGAATTGAAAAGACAAAACACTCGAGTTAGAACTAAAAGATCTTATGTAAGTTAAATTAACAGAAATAAATATGAGTTCAGTAACTCAAGAGATGCTTGGGATTTACATCTCCTAAGGTTCCGTTAAACTATTTACTATGTAGTATATCGCGCTATTATAATAGTGTCTAATTGTAAAATAAACTTACTTTTAAATAGCATTAAGGCTTTACATTTTCCACCTTAACACGTAATAGTCCCAGTAGTCCATTCAATATCATAGTCCCTCCTGATCGGGAAGCCACCAGAGGATACCACATGGGCTACGGGAGAAATCCAAACTCGTAAAAGGCACGATAGGGTAGGTGACACGGCACAACTAGGCAATGCCAGGGTAGATATACCAATTACGCTTCCGGGTCGGTGGTAACGCATAGCGCGCAGCTACCGCCCACCTTGAGCCACACCCCCAAATAAAATCAAAAGTGGCACTGAATCAATCCAAAAGTCAAAGTATAATATCGAAGGGATGTGTCCAATCAAAGGTGCTACCTTATTAACCCGTCAATCGCTCCTGTTTTAGCCACCTTATGCCAACTCACGGGAGTTGGGTCCACGTATTTACCTTACAGGAAACGCCGCCACCATTCTACTTCATTCTGGAATCTCCACCGCGTACACGGTTGTTAAAGTGGTTTACGGAGTTGGCAGAGAGTATGACAACTTTGGATCCCGGTCTCTTTAACAACCAAACGTTATTATAACACCGCGGTCATTTAAAAATAGTTATACTTTCAAAACCATAATATAATTATCCATTTCAAAACCCATAAATACGATATCATTTCCTTTTAAAACCCAAATAAATATGATATCCTTTTATTTCAAATATATTTCTTTTCCAAAATCATGCCACTTAAAAATTTATAATACCTCGAAACCAAATATTTGAATTTAACTTACAACATAATACTTCGAAATCTATAGTTTAAAACCATAACTTTCAAAACTTAAACGGTTTGGATATTCAACAGCATATGAAATAAAACAGTTGAATTAAAATTTCTGTAAAAGTAAATAATTTCCATGCCTTCACAATTTTTATTCACTTTAAATTTAGTCCAAACCCAAAACCTTTATATCCTCTTTCAGTTTAAATAAAACACTTCGATTTTCAGTATTTCATACTTTGAGTATTTAATGAATTTCAAAACTAAGGTTGGGGTTTCAAATCAACAATTCATTTTGCTATTATTTCGTTTGAAAGGTTTATATGATAAATCCATAACCACTTAAAATAAACTAAATTTATTAACACTAAAATTTCCTTACATTTATTTATACTAGAATTATTCATTAAATCCAGTTATAAATATCATACCTTTAAAATTTCCAATTTTAACAAGTTTACATCAACTTATGGAGTTAAATTTCAAATAAGCTCAATTCCAATTAAACCTCCAATTTATCTTTCAATCTTAATTTATTTGAATCATTTGTAACTCTATATATACACAAGAACTTAAACTCATACTAAATCGTATAATATAAATTATCAAATGCCACTTTCAACTTATTCATTTTATTTAGCAGATTTATACATAGCTTAAATTCAACAATTTAACTTTGTATGTATATGTAAAATATATTTATATCATATCCAAATTTAATATTTTTTAAACCGTGTCATATCCAAACCATAAAAATCATTTCAAATTTTATATATATATATATATATATATATATACACACACCGCGGTGCCTGTATATAATTTTCTATCCTGTGGTCAAGTGATACGGATATTTATCATTTTAATCCACAATTTAAAAATAAAAATGCGGTTGTATATCATTTCAAACCGCAATCCCGAATGAAATGAAAATGCATGATAACTTGCAGTTTATATAAGATAGGACACATCATCCATTCATCTAATATCAATCATCAACCAATTTATTTCAATTATCATTAATTTATTTCAATCATCGTCAATTTAAACAAACATCAATATATAGCATATGCAATATAACAGGAAATAAATGACAGTTATTTAACTAATAGTTTGTATTAAAAATAAATTTATTAACTGTTTAATTATCAGTTTATATGCAAATATATAAATTTTAACTGTCAATTTATATGCAATAATAAAATTAATCAACTGTTAAATTAAATAAATGCGATTTAACAGAGATAATGAATAAAACATGCCAAACAGTCATAAATAAATTTCTACTCATATCTAAAATCAATTTAACAACCATAAGAAATTTTAGAAGTTGTGAGTGGTTTAAAACACTCACCTTTTGAATTTAAATCCAATTTAAACCCAAAAATTTCGCAGTCTCCAAATCCGTCCAAACCAGCGCCAAAACATCCGAAATTTTACTACGATCCTAACAAAATAAATTTCGCGTGAAACGGAGCTCGTATGCAAAAGTTATGAAAATTGGAAAATTCTGGTCCTGTGTCTACTTTGGGTTCGACTTCAGTGCGCCGCCTCAAATCCCCGGTGCTTGCTTGGAGTTTTTTCCAAAACGACCCGGAGCGACCCGAGTCATTCTTCCTGACCCGAAGTAGATACAGCGTTTTTGCCTCTGAAACTCAAAGCATGACTCGAAGTGGCTGCAGATCCGATTTTTTTTTTTTTGAAATTGAAATTAATCTTTGGGATTTGGGAATTAGGTTTTTTTTCTGCCATTGGAATGAGAAGTTGAGAAGGAGATGTAGGTATAGAAAAATGAAAATAAGGAGTGGCTAGGGTTTATAACGGGTTATATATAGACAAGGCTGAAAAATAATAGATGGATCGGATTGGTATACGCGCTGAATGCTAAATGGCCCAAAAAGCCCGTTTCTACTGCGGAACGAAATTGGGTCAACCCATATATCAAAATATATGTTTAAAAATATTTTAAACGCGATGGAAAAAGTTTCACGTCCAAATTCCATCGTATGAAGAAGTTATGCTAAATTTAATTTTTCCAAATTGATTTAGATTGATTTAAATTGCATAAATTTCAAGGCGTTTCGAGTCGGTACGATCAAACGACAAGTCCGATCGTTATGAAACTTGAAACACTATTATAATTCACCGTTACGGATCCGATGAAACTGGTTTCGTCGAAATCCGAGTCAATGGCAGAAGTGGCTAATTTTATATTAATTAAATAAATTAAAATTTCATTAATAAAATCCATTTTTTTAAAATCTTAAATTTGACAAATTTTATTACCTTTATATGTCTCAATTAAATTACAATATTTTAAACAATTTAAAGGTCAATTTAAAATTGATTAACTTCCCATCTCAGTGTCAAATTTTCAATTTTAATAAATTTAGAAATTATCAATTAAGTTTCCAAAAATTTCATTGAATTAAATCTTCATTCTTATTATTCAATCCATTATAGCCAAATGGATGAAATTAACATACATAAATAATTTTCAATTTCAACTAAATTTTCAATTAGCGTAAAAATAAATGCTTAATTTTTACTTAATTGTAAAAACTCAATTACCTTAATTCTTTATATTCATATAAATAAACAAATCTTGATTTACAATCTTTTCATTCACACATAGTCATATTATAAATGGAATTTACATTATCTTCAATTATTAATTACCATCAGTTAAGATCTTAACATTTGTTCCATAAATTTATTTGCCCTGAATTACTTACTGCATATATCTAATTCCAATTTCATAATCACATTCAATGCATTAATTGGTATTGCATTGACATTTAACTTATTAGCTTATATCAACACTATTGTCATTAATTGCAAATGGGTTAACAAATTTAGTCACTACCCTAAATAACTAACGTAAATTAATCTCCATAAATTCCACTGATTTAACTTTCATTCAATTAATTAACGATTCCCTCAGTTAGCAATAACGTAACGTTTTCTTTATTTGTATTGCAAATAATTCAAAATTCAATTCATAATTCTTAATATCCTCTAAATTACAACTTCCAAATATGGCATTAATCATCATTTACGTACCTCTAATTATTTTAATTTACATTAACATAATAAATAAATTGCCTTAAATGAAATCTATCCCCCAATTTGTTATATGCAATGAATTTTGACCTTACAATAGTTTTAATTAATTATTTATATTTATTGCGATTGAATACAAAAATTTATTTAACACATCAAATAAATGAACAATCTACATTCATTATCACCTATTTTCTTTTAAATTCAGTTACAAGTTTGTTACTTACCAAACGGCTTATAATGACACTAATTTTTTATTCCACTGCTATATATGATATATTTGCATCACATACTTGAATTTTTCAATTTCATCTTAATTCCAATTCACGGTAGCATAATTTCTTACTATAAACCCATTTATAATTTGCATACCAATTAATTAGTTTCAACTAAATAGATTGACTCAATTCAACTCTTTTATTAAGTCTATATAAATCAATATACTATTTCATTAGTAAATGTTTATTGCAATTATTCCTTTATTACTTACTGTGACTGCCCGCAAATCCGTACCCCTTGAATCAACACTATTCTACCTCTATTAACTCAAGTGGCATAGAATTACGAACCATTAGGGTTAAAGAAGAAGAGATAGAAGAAGAAGGAACTAAACAATATCAGAATCTCACAGTCGCAGCGGAATAAAATGTAATAGTAAATATAGAACTTTACACAAAATGAAATCTATTACTGTTTTATACATCATATCATCAGAGTATCTCATACATCAACAATCACAAATCAGACCTACCATACAATCACAGTAGCGGATATATATATAGGTACATATAATACGTCTCGGACTCCAGCTCCTCTCCTGCTCCATAGCAACCTGACCTGAACATATAATACTCGGTCTGACCCGAGCATTATAATGAAATAACACCCGAGTCAGTCTGGAATACCAGCTAATAATAATGCATCCAAATTGATTATTAAAGTTTCAAAAGTCCTTTGAAAACAAAAGCATCTCGTAAGACCACGCCACAAATAAACATGTCGGGTTTTTACCTTACGATAGCTAAAACACTTTATAGAAATCCTCTGATATTATAATAGGGTCTATTTACAAATACTTATAAAATAGCCGAAATTGTTACATCTATTAAATTCCAGCTACTAGCCACAAAAGTGGGTAATACAAACAAAACTCGTACAAGGCTCGTAGGGAAAATGGATTTCCAATAATGACTAGGCACTGGGGTACCACCTATCACAGTACAGGGCCTAGATCACTGTACCGAGGATTACTCCCTTCATCCCCTGCAACACAAGGCCGGAACCATTCCTTACTGAATAGTCCCGAACAAGATAAACCCCATGGTTGGCGCGACCAACCACCCACTAAGCCGAAATATATAAGGAACATCTAGACAGGGGAAATATCTTGTCCTGCTTGGGCATGACCCACCTAACCTTGCTGCATATCCCCTGATTTTCAGTCATTCCCGGTTGATGAGGCTTGAGGCTAAGCGTTACGTTTAGAACGTTTTCACTTAGAATGCCCATCGTCCACCTGACGATGTTTCGCAAGCATTCATCCATACAAGTCCGTCCCGGGTTCGAACGGAACCGAAGGCACTACTCCTACTACATCCATTTTGGAAATATCCTCAGGATTAGTAGCGACTAGCCCTTGCACTTCACTGCTCCATCTTCGACTCCGAACACGTTTTTTTTTTCCGCACGAAACGTATAAACCGGATCGAAGTGGTTTTCGAGAAATAAATCTCGATCCCGGTCTCTTCGAAACGATCACGCATTGTCCAATATTGATAGTCGGTGATTTAACTATCAATTTATATTCATAAACACCCATAAGCATCCATCACACAATAAATAATTCCCAAATTATTTATTGCCTCAATATCTTTAAAAGATATATTTTCAAATTTCCAAAACCCATTTGAAAACAATTCCCAAAGTTCTTCCTTTACAAGGTAAACCCTTTACCCTATATTCCAATTGGAAATAACCAAGTTCAAAACATTTAGATTTAAAAATAGTTAAAACATTTCATATTGAAATATACCTTAAAATATGTAAATTTTCTTTTAGTTACTTACTCAAAAATATAATTTCAAATATTTTATTGTAAAATCATTTTATAAGATATAACTTGATTTAAAAATAAGGTTTTAGTTAAACTAAATTTCAAAATAGAGTTGTAAAAGCCTTAATCCTAATCTCAAATAATTTGGATCAAAACTAGCCTTTTTAAAACAATAATTTTCCAAACACTCATTTATAACAAGTTTTAAACTTAAATTCACTTTTTAAAAAAAAAATCTGTTTAAAACTCAAACTTGGTGTTTCCCAGGGGAACTCATTCCTACTCAAATATCCCAGAAACCTTTCTTATAAATTCTGTCATTTTATTTAAATTCCGGTTTACGTTTTAATAACATAAATTTACTTCCACATTTAACAACTGATAACGTTTCTCTTCGTTTAGCATTCTAGATTTTACCAATTTTCAATTTTCATTCCATATAGATTTCAAATTTTAATTTCTTTAAATTCATTATTTAACAATATCTTTTATTTCTCTAAAATTCAATTTATCCATTTATAATTAAATTACGGTTTATAATTTACCCAACAATATTCCGATACAATTTTATTTCAGTTTTCCATCCAAACAGATTCTAACTTTTACATTCCTTTCAATTCTTTATTTATTAATTTCTTAATTTCTTTTGAAAACCCAATTTAATTTCTTTATAATTTAAAACTCTAAATTTCTTTATATTTAACATTTTGGGTTTGTAGTTTACACCACAATATCACAATACAATTTAATTCCAAATTTATCAATCACAATATATAACAGGCATCATCATCAATTATAAAAATAATTACTACATTGTGAGGAATCCAGTTGGATCCCTCCAACCTGTTTTCCCTGTATCCACAAATATTAGCACAACACTATAAATATATCAATCCAGGCTGATATAAATAAACATTTCAACCAATCACACAAATATTTAAATATTTACTATTTAAATCAGCTAACATTCCAGATGTGAGTGAGATTAACTCACCTTGGTTTCGGCGAGCGTTCGAAATTCAAATTAAACTGAACGACGTTCGATTTAACTCAAATTTCTACTTACCCGGATTGAATCCGGAACTGCACCATCGCGTAGTATTCTCTTCTGCGATCCCGGCGCCGCGAATTTCGTCGAAATCTGATTACATAGGTAATAGATATGAATTTTATAAATTTCGATTTGAATTTAAACAAATTTCCTTTTTTTTATTTACCAAACCACGGCCGTTCGTTTAGCAAAAGAAATCTAGGCTGCATCCTATTGTCTTCCTCACGCGCATGCAAGCTCCAGTATCCCAAAACGCGAACGAAACCCAATACGCGAACTAGGGTTCGCCGTCGCCCCCTTTATACTCGACCGGAGATCGATCGACCTCCTCCATCTCGAAGGTCCATGCGTCCTCCACCCTCTCCCAGAACACGGAGAAGCTCGGTCGACAGAAGATGTCGAAAATCGAGCACGAACGGAGCACCTACTCGAGCCAAAAACGATCGATAGTGGCCACCGGAATCAATCATTACCAGTCGAACTATAGAGCTCATCGAGCTCTTTGATTTTGCAGTTAGAGATTTTGCCAAATAATTAATGGATTAGAAGAAAAATTGAGATGAATTTGGGAAGTTTTTGGCCATGAACGATTATAGAGGCGGCCGGTGGATAATAGCTAGGGTTTAGAGATTTTTAAATATATATAATAGTTTTAATATTATTTAATTAATAAAATACTTTATTTATCTTCATATGCAAAGCACTCCAAACTACGCGTTCCGACAGGCGTTCCTAGGGTTTTCCCGCGTTCTGGACACAATGGAACAGGTTTCATAGGCTAATTCGGTTGTATGAGCGAGTTACGGAATTAAATGATCAATTTAAAATTAAATCGATTAAATTGATTTCTATGCGTTTTGAGCTGCCACGGTCAAACGACAACTCCGATTGCTACGAAAATTGAAATCCGATAATAACTAACTATTACGGATCCAATGGAACTGGTTTCGTCGAATTCCGAGACTGTGCCCCGGAAGGCTATTTTCACTCGTCTATTAAATCGGGCGATTTTCAAAATTGACGAAAACGCTTAAAAAATTACTTTTAAAATTTTTACTAACTTAATAATAATTCATATAAATTTTATAAAGACCATAAAAATCATTCTGGCTCATTATGGACCAAAATCTGATTAAATTGCATTTTAATAATATTAAATTCATTTTTAAATTAATAAAAAAATTCCAAATAATTAATTATTGACTTTTAAGTCCGTCTAAAAATTCAACCACCTTATTTATATTCAAATATACTTAAAAATAAATTTGAAAACCATTTGTATAACTATTCACATCCATATTCATCACTTATTCCAATTTTGAATATTTAATTATTATTCTTCATTATTCAAAATCGAATGGAATCACTATAATTAAAAATTATAGCTTATTTTATTGATTGAACCCGAAGCCATTCATTTCAAAATCAATTAAGAACGCACATTAAACATTTAAAACAAAATAAATATTCAAATTCAACGGCTTAAAAATACAGGATGTTACATTCCTCCCCCCTTATAAAAATTTCGTCCTCGAAATTTACTAGGGTAGAAAATACCCTTCAACCCATTTACTTACCCAATTTGATTAGTTAAAAGCTTATATTTACTTTCCCAAAAAGTTTCCAACTCCATTTCAAAACCATTATCTTTATCCACTCAAAAGTTCGTATTTTAACATTTGCTTTCAAAAATAACTTTCCAAGTTAGCAAAATTTTCCCAAAATCCCAAAATTTTCTAACTCCCAAAATTTCTGGAAAATTTTGGCAGAGTCTCCCCTATACGGAGGAGCTTTCGCGATATCACGATACAGATAAATATATATACATCGACCCACACGGTCGGAAACCAAAATATATCACAAAATATATATCATTTTCCAATTATATTCGCGTAGGCGTACCTTTTAGCAAATTTTAATAGCGAGCGGCTAATATTTAAGCATATATGCGCTCCAACTCTCTCGAACGCCTTCTGCACCTGTGCTTACTCAACAAACTCATTAGTTTGAAAGATTTGAACTTTTTAACAACATTTTCAATATAAATGTAAGCCAAACATAACCATTTCATAATCCAATCAACAATTTGCATGATTCCATAAGTAAACCATATTTTACAACATGCACAAGTTTCTTTTCTAATATCAAATTCCATTTTATTTCACACAAAAGATTTACAAACAAGTTTTGCCATTCCAATTCATACTTTACCCAATTTTGGATTGATTCACCAAGCATGTTTTACTTCAATTTGCTACATTTGCATTTCTATTATGATTCACTTACATTTACACTCAAATCCAAGATTTTTAACCCATTCTAATTTCATCCAAACTAACTTCATTTATTTCACTTGAATGATTCACATACAAGTTCATTATATACCATTTATATTAATCACAACCAATTCATTTCTATTTCAATATGATTAATATAAGCTTCACTAACATCAATCTATTTCAATTCAATTCCAAATTGATTTACAAACCAATTTTATTTTAAATTTTAAAGCATTTTCATTTCTCTTATAATTCATTTTCATTCTGATGCAAAAATTACTTAATAACATTTCAATCCATTCCAATTTATTCAAAACCAATTCATTTGTTGTTTAAACAACTAAATTCTAAATACATGCAAATATTCATGTCATTCAAGCCAAAACTAATAACCACTTAAACTCACAACCATTACAATTAATTCTAGTTTAGATTTATATTAAAAAAAATTCTTCAATTTTGCATAGTTCATAATCCAATCATGCTTATTCCTTTTCAATTATTAACTCAATCCTTATTCTCACCCTTCAAATTTATTAATCATCTTAAGTTTATTTTACTATATTATTATTATTATTATTATTATTATTATTATTTTATTTTATTTTTTTATTTTTTTAAAGTTATATATATCATTCCATTCTTATTTACAACTCATATATTCTTTCTTTCTCACAATTACAATCTTAAAAGTGATTTGCTTACATCCAAATTTTATTGTCCAAACAAATTTCATCTAAAGCTATTTCATAAGCTTAAAAATAACCATCTCATCATCTTTCTTAAATGATTTCAATTCCATATATCTCAATTTGTTTCCATTTTAATTGATTCTTACCAAATCAAACCATTTACAAATTTTAATCCCACAAGCTTAAACATTCAGCTTGACCACAATTATTTAATTTGCTTAAGCTTTCTTTACAATATCTCCATTATCTTCTTATAAATCAAATTTTTATTTTCATTTGATTCTCATCCAAATCAAATTCCAATTCATTAACAAACTTTAATGCACTTTGCCTATTTATTAAATCCATTTTAGACTTATTTTATTAGTAAAGAAACCATTTTAAAATATTTCACACCTCATTATTTGTTACCACAAACTTAAATCCCATGCTACAGTTGGATCTCTATTTACTTTCCAATTTTTTTTATCAATTATCAAAATTCTATTCATTACAATAAACAAATTCCATTTAATTGTAATTCAATTAGTCCCTAACCTAATCCATATTAGGTTCTAATACACTTTTCCAATTCATTCTGAACTTATTTACAATACAACCATTTTCAAATGTTCTAAACAAGAACTAGGTTCCATTTACCCTTCAATTATTAACAAGCTTCCAAAACTATACCCGTTCCGTACTATTTTCATTTAATTTAGCTTATACTAAATTCACCTTCAAGCTTCTCTTTATTCAATTCAGCTTATGCTAAATTCATTCTCAAATAATCCCTTTGAATTTAGTTGAGTCAAACTTTTGTTCATACAATATCCCTTCAGCAAATTAGATTTCTTTCAATTCAAGTCTTTCCAAATTTTGATTCAAGTTTTAACTAAATTTATTTAGCTATCTTGAATTCATTTCATTTTTCCCTTACTATCTTAAATAAGGATTTAATTCCATTCATATTTATTCACAACACAATTGAATCTTGTTTTTAATTAAATCCAATTCCATCAAATTTTAATTCATTTAGATTTAATTCAATTTCAAATTCTCAATTTTAATTCTCCATATACAAGTTCAAAACTTGTTTACTAATTTAAGTTCATTCATTTCTTTTATATCTCACTTTACCTTATTTCAATTTACATTTCATTTGAGATTAAGTTTGAATTAACCATACCATTCAACTACTTTCACTTGTGATTATAATCTCACTTTCAATTTATAAGTTCTCCAACTTATTTATTTTAAAGCTCATATTGCTTATTTGAATCCATTTACAACATATAATCACAATTTCAAATTGTATATATGTGTATCACTGAATTCTTAAGGATACAAATTTCTTTCATTTACCTTCTTACACAATATTAAATCCTCAATCTCAAATTATAAGTATACAACTCAATAACCTATGGGTACAATCCATTTCACAATGACCCACAATTTCAAAGCCATCTTACATTTTAATTTCACCCAAATCAATTTAATTCTAAGTCCAATTTATTTGACTTATCCAAGTTATATTCAAATTTTCTACTTACTTCAATATATTTTATTCACTTCCAATTACTCAAGTTAAAATTTTAATTCCAAGATTAAAATTTTCATTTACCTCCATTTACCCAAATTAATTTTAATTTCAGGATTAAAATTTCATTCCCTTTCTCACTTAATATCAACTCCAATTCCTTTTAAATCAACTTTATTTACAAGTTATATAGTTGATTCATTTTAACTTTCATATTTTTGTTTTAAACAGAATCTCTGAAATTCAATTTACCCGGATTTATTTCAAAACCATTTTGAAATACAGCAAATATATACCTATTTGGTATATCAATCAAATCACCAGATTTTCCCAAAACAATTTTGTTTATACCAAAACAAATTCCCCATTTTGACATCTCAATCAACTGTTATACCCAACAAATCCAAACAATACCATAACCATATATTAGGGAAGCAATCCGTCACTTTAGAAACTCGAAAATGAATTCTAATGATGTGGCCAGCATAATCAGGATTATTTTCCAGCGACTAAAGTGAGTTCAATGCTTCTTACTTTCCCAAATTTATTTCAAAACGGTTGCCATTCGAAAATACTTTCCAAATCAATATTCCAATATACCCTTCAACACTTTAGCAAACATTTCAAACTTTCCCAGGAATTTAAATTTCCAAATCTTTATTTCCATACATTTAAAATTCTTTCCAAAACTTCTGGGATTTAAATTCTGGTCCAATTCAGATTTAGTTATTCTTCCATATATATAATTTATATTTGCAGAATTTTATTTTCATTATAACTATTTCAAATTTCAGACTAAATTTTAGATTCTGATTTGATTTAGACATTAACAACCAATCATCCAAATATATATATAATAATTTCAGAAAATTATTTTTTTTATATCTAAATAATTTTGGGTAAAATTATTTCATTTACCCACCTTTAAAAACAATTCTATGTCGGTTTATCTTGTTTTAAGAGTTTAGAAACCCCTATCGATACGGTTGTACTTCCCGCACCGACCAGAATTCATAAACACTCAACCGATAAGTCAACACAGTATAAAACAATTTTTATATGCACTAACAAGTACGCTCTCATATCTATTATTACTCTCAACTCATTATAGAGTACTATTGACTCTATTTAATGAGTAATTACCCCACCAAAGCCTAGGTTGTCGTCAACCTAATCTCTGATACCAAGTGTGACGGCCCGCAATTCCGTACCCCTTGAGTCAACACTATTCTACCTCTATTAACTCAAGTGGCACAGAATTACGAACCATTAGGGTTAAAAAAGAAGAGATAGAAGAAGAAGAAACTAAACAATATCAGAATCTCACAGTCGCAGCGGAATAAAATATAATAGTAAATATAGAACTTTACACAAAATGAAATCTATTATTGTTTTATACATCATATCATCAGAGTATCTCATACATCAACAATCACAAATCAGACCTACCATACAATCACAGTAGCGGATATATATATAGGTACATATAATACGTCTCGGACTCCAGCTCCATAGCAACCTGACCTGAACATATAATACTCGGTCTGACCCGAGCATTATAATGAAATAACACCCGAGTCGGTCTGGAATACCAGCTGATAATAATGCATCCAAATTGATTATTAAAGTTTCAAAAATCCTTTGAAAACAAAAGAATCTCGTAAGACCACGCCACAAATAAACATGTCGGGTTTTTACCTTACGATAGCTAAAACACTTTTTATAGAAATCCTCTGATATTATAATAGGGTCTATTTACAAATACTTATAAAATAGCCGAAATTGTTACATCTATTAAATTCCAGCTACTAGCCACAAAAGTGGGTAATACAAACAAAACTCGTACAAGGCTCGTAGGGAAAATGGATTTCCAACAATGACTAGGCACTGGGGTACCACCTGTCACAGTACGGGGCCTAGATCACCGTACCGAGGATTACTCCCTTCATCCCCTGCAACACAAGGTCGGAACCATTCCTTAGTGAACAGTCCCGAACAAGATAAACCCCGTGGTTGGAGCGACCAACCACCCACTAAGACGAAATATATAAGGAACATCTAGACAGGGGAAATATCTTGTCCTGCTTGGGCATGACCCACCTAATCTTGCTGCATATCCCCTGATTTTCAGTGCTTGAGGCTAAGCGTTACCTTTAGAACGTTTTCATTTAGAATGCCCATCATCCACCTGACGATGTTTCGCAAGCATTCATCCATACAAATCCATCCCGGGTTCGAACGGAACCGAAGGCACTACTCCTACTACATCCATTTTGGAAATATCCTCAGGATTAGTAGCGACTAGCCCTTGCACTTCACTGCTCCATCTTCGACTCCGAACACGTTTTTTTTTGCATAATTAAGTCTTTTAATTTATTAACTTATCAATTTATTAACTTATTAAAAATAATTTCAGAAATTAAATATTTAAATGAAGAAAATTATTAAATCAAATCAAATTTATTAACAAAAATTATCAATTCAATAGATATTATTCAATTCAGACATTCAACAACCAATCATCCATAAGCAAGCATTATCAAATCATATCATAATTATTTTAATTACTTAAATTAAATTAACTCCTTAAGAATTAATCACTTAATCTTGCTTATACAATCATTAATTAATTACTAACCTTAATTAATTAATCACTCATTGATTAACTTAATCAATCAATCAATCCCTAATCCAGATTAATCATCCTTTAATCATCAATTAATAAACCTTAATTATTAATCAATCTCCTTTAATACAAAGTAATTAATCCTTAATTACTTTCATAATCAATTAATTAACCTTTTAATTAACTTATTAATTATCCACCTACTATCGATTAATAATCTTAATTATTAATCAATATTTCTTAATACAAACTAATTAATCCATAATTACTCTTATATTTAATTAATTATTAATTATTAAATAACTAATTAATTATTAATTAATAAACCTAATTATCAATTATTATTTAATCAATGAGTGATCCAAATTACTCACACCATATTTATTAAGTATTCTCAAATTTTTACCTTACGCTAACCAAAACATTTGATAGGAAATCCGATGATATTGTAATAGTGTCTAGGGTTTTCAAGTAAATAAGAAATAGCCGAAATTGTTACATCTATTTAATTCCTTTAAATTCATTATTTAACAATATCTTTTATTTCTCTAAAATTCAATTTATCCATTTATAATTAAATTACGGTTTATAATTTACCCAGCAATATTCCGATACAATTTTATTTCAGTTTTCCATCCAAACAGATTCTAACTTTTACATTCCTTTCAATTCTTTATTTATTAATTTCTTAATTTCTTTTGAAAACCCAATTTAATTTCTTTATAATTTAAAACTCCAAATTTCTTTATAATTAACATTTTGGGTTTGTAGTTTACACCACAATATCACAATACAATTTAATTCCAAATTTATCAATCACAATATATAACAGGCATCATCATCAATTATAAAAATAATTACTACATTGTGAGGAATCCAGTTGGATCCCTCCAACCTGTTTTTCCTGCATCCACAAATATTAGCACAACACTATAAGTATATCAATCCAGGCTGATATAAATAAACATTTCAACCAATCACATAGATATTTAAATATTAACTATTTAAATCAGTTAGCATTCCAGATGTGAGTGAGATTAACTCACCTTGAGTTTCGGCGAGCGTTCGAAATTCAAATTAAACCGAACGACGTTCGATTTAACTCAAATTTCTACTTGCTCGGAATGAATCTGGAACTACACCATCGCGTAGTATTCTCTTCTGCGATCCTGGCACCGCGAATTTCGTCGAAATCTGATTACATAGGTAATAGATATGATTTTTACAAATTTCGATTTGAATTTAAACAAATATCCTTTTTTTTTATTTACCAAATCACGGCCGTTCGTTTAGCAAAAGAAATCTAGGCTGCATTCTATTGTCTTCCTCACGCTCGTGCAAGCTCCAGATCCCAAAACGCGAACGAAACCCAATACGCGAAATAGGGTTCACCGTCGCCCCCTTTATACTCGACCGGAGATCGATCAACCTCCTCCATCTCGAAGATCCATGCGTCCTCCACCCTCTCCCAGAACACGGCGAAGCTCGGTCGACAGAAGATGTCGAAAATCGAGCACAAACGGAGCACCTACTCGAGCCAAAAACGATCGATAGTGGCCACCGGAATCAATCATCACCAGTCAAACTATAGAGCTCAGCGAGCTCTTTGATTTTGCAGTTAGAGATTTTGCCAAATAATTAATGGATTAGAAGAAAAATTGAGATGAATTTGGGAATTTTTCGGCCATGAACGATTATAGAGGCGGCCGGTGGATAATAGCTAGGGTTTAGAGATTTTTAAATATATATAATAGTTTTAATATTATTTAATTAATAAAATACTCTATTTATCTTCATATGCAAACACACTCCAAACTACGCGTTCCGACAAGCGTTCCTAGGGTTTTCCCGCGTTCCGGACACAATGGAACAGGTTTCATAGGCTAATTCGGTCGTATGAACGAGTTACGGAATTAAATGATCAATTTAAAATTAAATCGATTAAACCGATTTCTATGCGTTTTGAGCTGCCACGGTCAAAGGACAACTCCGATTGCTACGAAAATTGAAATCCGATAATAACTAACTATTACGGATCCAATGGAACTGGTTTCGTCGACTTCTAAGACTGTGCCCCGGAAGGCTATTTTCACTCGTCTATTAAATCGGGCGATTTTCAAAATTGACGAAAACGCTTAAAAATTTACTTTTAAAATTTTTACTAACTTAATAATAATTCATATAAAATTTATAAACACCATAAAAATCATTCTGGCTCATTCCGGACCAAAATCTGATTAAATTGCATTTTAATAATATTAAATTCATTTTTAAATTAATAAAAAAATTCCAAATAATTAATTATTGACTTTTAAGTCCGTCTAAAAATTCAACCACCTTATTTATATTCAAATATACTTAAAAATAAATTTGAAAACCATTTGTATAACTATTCGCATCCAGATTCACCACTTATTCCAATTTTGAATATTTAATTATTATTCTTCATTATTCAAAATCGAATGGAATCACTATAATTAAAAATTATAGCTTATTTTATTGATTGAACCCGAATCCATTCATTTCAAAATCTATTAAGAACGCACATCAAACATTTAAAACAAAATAAATGTTCAAATTCAACGGCTTAAAAATACAGGATGTTACACTTACAAATCTTATTTCATTCATGAATGCCATCATTTATCAGTTATTACATAATTTCATTAATTTACATTCAGTTATAACTAAATTAATACCCTGATTTCATTTGTAAATTAAATGCGTACAATTTATAAGCTTTCATTCCAAACAATATTTCAATTTGTACCGGACATTGATTTAATTCAATTTACTATTAATATTATTAATTCATTAACTAAATTCACAACTTACCTTTGTTCTCTTATATGAAACTCTTAGCCTAGTATAACAATTTACATCACTTCAATTTATTCGTCATTTTGTTTCAACTGTAAATACTTAACCTTATATTCCCATGGTTTTATTCATTCTCAACATTTGCTTCATTATTAATTATAAAATCTTTATTTCTTCTAAATTAAATTTACGTAAATCTTATTAAAATGACAAATTTAATTGGCGAAAATTACGGGTCGCTACACCAAGCCCTTCTGACTGCCTACAAAGGTCAGCTTCGTTAGGCCTACAATGTAAATGTAGCCAGTGCATACTCTCTTGATGGAACACCTAAAGACCAGCCTCTAGGAGTTCAGCTTCGTTAGGCCTACCAGAGGGCAATCCTAGAGTATCCTCACGCCCCCGTTGTAGTTTTGTACTTCCTTGAAGCCCAAATATACTAAGTTGGACATGCTTCTCCATTTCTGAAATCAGCGACAAACTTCATCGTTATGCGCTTCATCCTTTGGGCTGCTATAAACGCATCTCAATTCTTTTATTAGACTTTAAGTCTAATCTTTTAATTTGCGTTTAGTTTACTTTTCTTATTATGTTGGCTAATTATTTACCCTAATTAGCATATTCTTGCCCTCATCTCACCTCTATCTATTGTGAGATTACCATTTACCTAATAGGGTATGGTATTGGTATGAGCCATATTCATTATCTTACTTATTTAACTTAATATGTAAATCTTAAGTCATTAAAATAAGCCTCTTTTATCATTCCTCTTTTATTTTCTTATTTACTTAAAATAAATTATTTAAATAAGCTTCTACTACTATCATTGCTCATTAATTTATTCAAAGTCACAAAATAAGCTTTTTCGTTCTTATTACTTAATTAAACCTATGTTATAATTCTACTTGGAATTGTCACTTTCTCTTCTTTTATAATCCGTACATAATTACAAGCATTTCTTTTCTATTCTAGTTTTGGTTCTTTAATTATGATATAGAATTTTCTTTAATTCTCTTATATCATATAATTCACTTACCATAATAACTGTCTTATTAAATAGTCTACGCAGTAAATGCGGGCCTAGGTCCATTATCGTTTACAATTTCTAATTCTTATCTAATAATTTACTTAATTCATGTCATACTTTACTTTGTTATATTCTTTGTAGGAAGTAATTCTATTTTATTTGATTGGTTATGAAAAATATATTAAAAATGCATTTCCATATTTTAATATCAAATAATATTACAAGCAATAATCCGTAACTGCAAGATATTTCATTTATTATTTTAGAATAGAGTAAAATACAATGGTTTCTCTATTTTACACTAATTCTCTTTTTCTTTCTTTTATTCTCGCGTTTACATTTACTATGGTCTTTGTAAATATTAAATTATAGAAATTTATCCTATTTCTAAACCAACCAACTATTCTATTAGTTACTCTCAAATCCAGTTATTAGATTAATTAATTTTTCTCGTTTTAGCGTAGTTTACTGCAGTAATTTCATTCCTCGATCTTTTATTATTTTACATCTAATTTACTTCATTACAGTATTCTTAATTATTTAATCTATATTCACGTTTACTCTATTCTAATCCATACGCGAAGAAAAGGGGAAAATAGAAGAAAACTGATGCTTGCATGAAAATCCAAAACGTAGATAAAGATGTAAATAAAGCATAAATTATCTAAATGGGAATCTAACGATAATATATCATAAACTTAAAAGATATATAAATAAATTCACTCACATGTCGTCTTTAGCTTCAATCTCTATCCATTTTAATTTGCTATGCTTTTCTCCGCTTTTTCCCCTTCTACTTTTGTTGTAAATTATATGATTTGTTTGTGCAATTCTATAATTTGCTTGTATGTATTTTCTTGCTTAATTTTATTTTCTTAATTTGGGAAAAGATTTGATTGACAGAGGAAAAAGGAAAATGGAGAAAATAAGAGGAGTTTGCTATAAACGATAGCAGCTGATTTAGAGAAAATAGTGTGGGCTAGTGTTAAGTTACGTTCAATTTATAGGTGTAGTGATCAACTATGAACCGTCCAATTAACCGTAAAAACAATCCTCACCGTTATTTACTGATTTGTTTACGTTAGCTTATAACGTATAATTCTCCAATATTATACATTTATTACTTTGTTATACGCCTCTATTAATTCACGTTTCCTTCTAAATAATATTTTCCCATTAATTATCCAATTACTTAGATCATATATATATATTTACATCCAATATTACTTGACTCTTATACATTAAAATTTCTTACCTATTTGAACACGTCAATTAATACCTCTATTAATTGAATGCATATAAAAGTTATATTTTTTTTAATTTATTCTTATTAACTTACCTTCATCATAAACCCAATTACTCCATTTGATGTTTGTACGCGTTTAAACCGCCAATTCATTACCAACTAATTAACATATAAGTTTCCCTCTTTTATTAATTGACGCTTACTTAATGTCTTTAATTAATTTCTTAATTAATTAATTGCGTCAATTATAAATGGTAAATGTATGTTATTATTTAATTTATTCCCCCACATACTTTTCCCTTTATTAGAGGATCCCTTAAATAATTAATGTTATAAAAGTGATATATTCTCTGACTAATTGACGCCTTTATATCTCCTAATTAATACGTCTTATAATTGATTAATGCTTCAATTAATCACGTACTCATTGGTTGCATATATCTATGTAACCTCTTAATTTTTAAATGCATATATTTATTAACTTTAACTTTTTAATGTTGCATGTTTATTCTAATTAATCACCATCAACTTCTTGATTAATTTTCCAATATAAAACTTGTCTATTTTGAATTTCACATGTGACCAATTAAAGTAAATTAATTTTCTTTACGATGGCAATATTAATTAATTGCCTTTATGATGCGCATATATTTTAAAATTCAAATGCGCGTTATTTCAAGAATTTCATATGCACATATATTTATTTTAACAAATATATTTACGTACATTTAAATTATTTCTCAATACAAAACTTTGAACATTAGTAACTTTTTCAAACGAACTCTATTCGAGACATGTTAAATATATAAATTGATCAGAAAATCACCAAAAACACAATGATATAAGTTTCGAGGCCATATTCTGAAAATTGCAAAAAAATTATTTTCACTATTCAATGTTATTTGATTATTTAGTTATATAAAAATGTAGGGTGTTACATAAACTCACCTTTCTGGTTAACTAGTTTGATATATAGTTGAAAGATATTTTTGATTGAATGATTTTGGATGATTTACAATTTTATATTAGTTTGTTTGGATATATTCTCGCCCTTGGTGCGGATGGACCCTGTTACATTCCCATGTAAGAGCGGATGACCCTTTTTATACGATTCTGCCTTGAAGTGGTTGAATTATATTATTTTGTTATATATATATATATATATATATATATAAGAGTTATGATGTAGGTGGAACAGGTTGGAGGGATCCAGCGGGATACCTCACTATTATTGAATTGTTTCAATAATATTGCTTTTATGTTGTGGCTCGGCCTACTTTAAAGCCGGCTAATTACGCTAAAAAAAGTATTCCTTTTATGTGGATTATTGAATAATGAACCTAATAGTGGATAATATGATTATAGCATTGTTATATGTTTGAAAAATAAAACCCAATAGTCCTAGGAAATTAATATCACTATTGGTTGAGCGTTTAGTGGCCATTGGCCTTAAATTAGTATTTCAAAATACTATAAATCGTCAATTGATTTGGAATTAGATTTTGAGATAGGAAATGATTTTAAATTCGAAAATTTAGTTTTCAATAATATTTTGTTTTAAAGATTTAATCGTCTATTTTGTTTCAATCTATTATTCTATATTTTTCTAAGATATGTGTTGTATTTAACATTAGCTTTAAAAAAGTAATTTTTTTTATTCAATATTGTTTTAAATTTACTTATTTATAATTAGCATTGTTTAAAGTTATTTATTTATATTAAATGTAGTTTTAAAAGTTATTTATCAATATTTTAATATTTTTTTAAAAATACTCATTTTAAATAATTAAATGTGATTTGAAATTAATAATAATGATTTATTACTACTATTTTGGAAATTAACTATTATTATTTATAATAATACTGAAAATTAATTATTAGTGTTTTATTTATAATGTCCTTAAAAAACTAATTATTATTTTAAGAGGTTAAGGTTAAAAATCATTACTTATTTATCTATAATATTATTGTCAATAAATTATTATTATAAAATATTGTTTTTGATTTAATGATTTTTTATTTAATTATAAATATCTTTAGGTAACAAAATTCAGTCTAAGAGAGGCTTAAGGCAAGGGGATCCCATATCCCCTTTGCTGTTTAACTTAGCTGCTGATGTTTTTGCTAAAATTATTAAGAGAGTAGTAGATAATGGCACTCTAGGAAGTGTTGGAAATGGTATATCGTCTAATGGTATATCGATTTTACAATTTGCGGATGATACCTTACTTTTTTCTTCTCATCTTCCTAGACACATTATTACTTCAAGTTTATTCTTTATAGTCTTGAGCTTTTGTCTGGTTTAAAAATTAATTCTATCAAAAGTTCAGTTCTTGTTTTAAATGATTTTGAAAAAGTAGAAAACTTAGTAGCTAATACCCTAAATTGGAAAAGTATGAAATTTCCTTTTGAATATCTAGGGTTTGTGATTAGGCCTACCAATCTCAAGCATGATTATTGGCTTATTATTATTGATAAAATTAAAAATGAGATATCTAATTGCAAAAGTATGAAATTTCCTTTTGAATATCTAAGGTTTGTGATTAGACCTACCAATCTCAAGCATGACGATTGGCTTATTATTATTGATAAAATTAAAAATAAGATATCTAATTGGAATGGGAGATTTCTTTCTAGAGCAGGTAGGCTTGTTTTAATTAACTCGGTTTTATCAGCCTTACCTATCTATTGGATGTCTATGCATCTGTTTTCAGATTGGGTTATTGTTAAAATTGATAAAATTAGAAGATATTTTTTATGGAGTGGGGATAATATTAATAACAGTATAAAATGTCTCATAAACTGGGAAACTATTTGTATAGCTAAAAATGAGGGTGGTTTAGGAGTTATTAATTTACACAACATGGATTTGTCTCTTTTACGTAAATGGCTTTGGAAGTTTAATGATATAAATGATAACGCTATTTGGAAAGAGATCGTTTCCAAATATTACTATAATGGTAATACCAATTTACACCAATTTGATTTTTCTTTTTCCCATTATTTTTCTAATTTTTGGAAAAACATTTTAAAATGTTATGATATTTTTAAATTAGAAATTAAGACGATAGTTCATTCAGGAAATTGTACTTCTTTTTGGCACGATTGTTGGATTTCTATCTTGCCTCTTAAGTTTGATTTTAAGGAATTGTATGATATTTGCAACTTTAAGTATGCTTTCATTAATGAAGTTTATTCTTCGGAGAATGATCCTCCGTGGAACTTTAGCTTTAACAGAATTTTAATAGGTACTACGCTTAGGCAACTTTCTTTGCTTTATGCCAGATTAAATCTTTATAATATTGATAATGATAATGATTTTATTAGTTGGGAATGGGATAAGAGTAAGAAATATACTCCAAAATCTTTTTATAGATTTATTAAGTTTTCGGGTACTTTTAATAACTCTTTTAAATACATGTGGAAATCTAATGCTCCTCCTAAATCCAAAATTCACATGTGGCTAATTCTTCATGGTAAACTTAATACAATTGAATTTTTAAAGAGAAAAAAATTCAAAATGATAATAAATGTTATTTTTGCATTTTGCATCTTGAGGACATAAATCATATATATTATGATTGTTTGGACACTAATTACATCCTAATTAATACTCTTAAAATTTTTAACTTTAATATAATAACTAATATTTCGGATTGTGAATTCTACTGGAATAATTATAGATTCAAATTCAATAAAAATATTAAATTTTTGCTAGACACTTTATTTATTATTATTAGTTGGTTTATTTGGTTTGAGAGAAATCAAAGAATTTTTAATAGTAATTGTCAGCTTAACAAATTGATTTTTTCAATTTCTACATTTTGTTTTAAATGGATTTCTAATCCCAAAAATAAATTAGCTAATAATATCCTTTTCAAACGGTATCTTAACAAGGTTAGTTATAATATTAACTTTTTTAAACTTAACAATAATTTTTATTGTTCTAATAATAGTATTATTAATATTTTTCCAAACTTATATGATAATCTCACTTTAAATCATAGCTTGCTTCTGATTTAAGGCATATAAGTCTAGTCTGTCTCAATTTTTGTTCTAGTCTCCGTTTGGTTTTTGTTTTCAGTTTATTCATTTCTTTAGTTTTCATCCTGTTAGATTTATTTAGGTTTTATATTTCTTCCCAAATAAATACATATATATGTATATTTATTAAATAAATATACATATATATGTATCATTTTAATTTTTTCCCTCGTCTTGTTTCAGTTACAGGTTTTGGGAGATAGGATATCAGGTTCATTTTGTAGGTTTCTCTTATCGTCAAATTGCTGGATTTCTGATCGTAGAGAGGTCATCAGAGCATAGTTTCTTCATCCAGGATGCCTTGCAGTTTTCCCCTCAGATATAGGATTCTGCTATCTTCATTTCGGAGTACTTTCTTCAGGATGTTCTATTCTTCAGTTTGGTTCTCCTTCTTCTTATTCAGAGCCTTCAGAGAGATCTCTCGATTCAGCAGATCTTCTTCAGAGCAGATGCTTATTCACTTCTTCTGTTTCAGGCTTTTGAAGCCTTTTTTTATTCATTTAGCCTTTTTGGTACTTCTAGCATCTTAATATCGGGCGATGGCCATGCTGGAGCTTGATATTGAGGTGTGATGAGTGGTGGCCTTGCCGGAACTCATCTTAGGAGTACCTGAGTTTTGCTTTATGTATTTTTGCTCTTGTTACCTGCCAGGCATGTTGGCAGCTCCTTATGTTCGTGTTATATATATATTTACAAGTGTGCTCTCCTTTATGCGTAGAGAATCACACATTTTTCTCAAAATAAATAAATAAATATCTTTGAGACGTATAAATATAGGATAAGTTATATAAAATGGTTTTAAGACTTAAGGAATGTTTATTTACAAGGTGAAAGAGTTTTATAAATGGTTAGGTATTTATAAACGAGTTTAAGAAATGGATTTATAGATTTATGAAAGAAGTTTATAAACTATTATGGATTTATAAATAATTTTAGAAAATGTACAAAAAGAGAATATAAGTGATTAAATTTTATAAAGGAATTATAAAAGGTTTTTCAAAGATTTATAAAATGATTTTAAGAAATTGTAAGGAATTTATAAATGATTTGAGAATCGAATAAAAAGAAAATCTTTCTCAATTTTGTAAACATACTTATGCTATTGAGATAAGTATTTGAGGGCATTTTCTTAGTGCTAGATGTGATGTGTGTAAATATACTTATACCGTTGATATGAGTATATGAATATTTTCTAAGTATTGAAAATACAGGGAGTTGTGGATATACCTTTGTAAAGTATTTTTATACAAGTAATTTACCAAGTGGTCTTTATGAATTGAAGATTTATAAAGAAGGCTAATTGTTGCTTATGTGCTTGACCAGTGTTGGTTTTCCCTTGTGGAATAAATCCTTGATTTGGATGTGTGTTTGTTGATAGTTAAATAATTGGCTATCATAACTTGGCCTAAATATGTAATCCTTCTAAATTTTGGTGCTACGAAAATATTCCATACTTTAACACCGAAGGATTTTAACTTGGGAAATATCTAAGAGAAACATGAAAATTAAATGGTACAGTTACCGCCAGTGATGCTATACTATATGTATAAACTCGTTTTGTTCTTCTAGGGCAAATGATAAGGATATCCGTCAACTTAAACGGTTAGGGGGTGATCCCGGCTCTTGTGTATTAACTGATGATTCCCTAACGAACTAGTATTGAGAATTTCGAAAAATCGACGATTGGCTTTTGGAGCACCAAGGAAGCAGAAAAGTGTACTGATAAGAGATGACTCGAAACTCGTAACCACTTTGAAATCGCATACGGTTCTATGGAGGAGTTTCATGATATATGAGATATGTGAATTCATGTATGGTTCCGAGACACGTTGGAATATGGAAATCCGTGTGTGATTCCAAGATCTATTTGAGATATGGGAATCCGTATGTGATTCCAAGACCCATTGGGGTATTAGAATCAATGTGGGATTCGTGATCTATTTTGGTGGCGGTGTGTGAGCTGGAACGTCAGATGTAGCCGCATCAGCAGTAATGAGTAAAACCGAAGATAGGAGGCTTGGCTAGTAGGGTTGGCAAACCCATAGGGTGTAATCGACACCACCTAGACATTACTTACAGTTATTATGCATGCATAGGGCGATGCATTTGGTCTTAGCGAGACGAGCTATGTTTTTCTTATGTTACATCACTATGGATGTATGCTCATAAGGATATCTATGTTTCTTGTTAGTTCCTGAGATGATGGTTTTGATGACAACAACCTTAGGACTTACTATAAAATATAAATACTAATATTCTTGTCTAGATATATATGTATATGCAGGACATACATACATACATACATACATACATACATACATACATACATACATACATACATATATATATAGGTACTGAGAATGAAGACTGTATAGTATAACAATTCATGACTGAGTATATAGATTCAAGACTAACAAATTCAAGACTGAAGAAATCAAGACTGAAGACTCATGAGTATCAGAGTTCAAGATATCAAGAGTATCAAGAGTTCAAGATATCAAAATAAGTAATAGAGTCTAGATTTATGTTAAAACTTCATGAAAGCACTAAAATCTTTATTCGGATCTTAATTGTGGAATGGAATCCACCTTCTCTCTTTAATAGTGGGATGAACCAACGACCTCTTTAGTGGGATGGAACCCACGGCTTTCTCTAGTGGAATGGAATCCACGAAATTTTTAAAATGATTTATTTTTTCAAAACTATCTTTTTAAAGTCATCTCTATCAATTTAAATATTTTAGCCTTAATTCAAGAACTATTTTTAATCATATTAATTTCAAAATCATCTCTTGTTTTTTTAAACCGTCTCTTGATTTAATATTTTAGCTTTAATATTTTTAAAGAAAACTATACTTAGTTTTTAATATTACTTTTTTTTTATATATATCATATATTTAAAGAATGCTTTCTACAACTCTTTTATAAGTTTAAACTATAGTCAAAATGGTTTACAAAGTTTAGAAATTGTCTTGACAAGTTCTAGAATAGAAATCGTTTTAAAGCAAAATATATTTTCAGAATGAATATAGGTATGTTGACATTCCTCATCCCTTATGTCGACATGGTAGCCATAAAATATAAAATTCAAATTTTCAAAGGAAGTGTCTATTCGTTATAACCTTTCACGAATGGACATGGTCGTTGTTCTAATATAAATACTAGTTGGTTTCAACGAATTTTAAGTTATTTTTTCTTTATTTCTTCACGTTTTCTTCTCCACTCAAATATTCTTTATATTTAAAATTCTTTAACAAAACTCTACCAAAATTCTAAGTGAATCAAACTCGATCATCTCTAGTTTGATTCTCTGCCACTTTTTTCAAAGATCTCGATGGTATTCAAAGTTATAGGATCATTTGTAATCAAAGAAGTGTACCGAGTCTCTCTCTATCAAAGTGTGATGGGAAACTGCGTGATTGTGGCCCGTAAATCAATTGGATGTGATTGTAACCCATAAATCAATTGGGTGATCTTGTAGCCTCGTTAAATCAAAAGAGTTTGCCCTGGACTTAGGGACAGGAGGGTGTATCTCATGGCCTTGAAATCGAGGTTGTAATACCGACGTTATATTTGAAAAGAAATCTGCATAGTGGATGTAGGATAACTTTGAACCAGTATAAAATTCTGATGTGTTCTTTCATTTACTGCTTTTATTTACTATTTGCATCTGTGTCTGATTCTTTGTTCGATTCTGTGCTTGTGAATTGCATCTGTTTGGATTTAATTTGAAAAGATTTCAAAAAGACTCATAAAATTAATTAAACACTATTCACCTCCCCTCTAGTGATAATTCGCCTTAAGATCTGTAATCTACATTTCCTACAATCCTTTTGCCGGAGGATTTCATCTCAAAGTACCGAGGGCGCCTTTGTGGAATCCTACACAATCAGCGAATGTGACTTGTCGATTTTTGATTATATACCTAGTATTGTTGTGAAGTACACTCAAGAGCATCACAGCTACCTGACTATTATTATTTTCACCCTTAGACATTATTATAATATCAATGGAATTTCTATAGAAAATGGTTTGGTTATCGTAAGGTAAAAATCCGTCCATGTTTATGTGCGGCATGGCCTTATGAGATACCTTTAATTTCAAAGGTTTTTATAACTTTAAAATCCAGTCGGGTGTGTTTTTCTCACGTTGGTTTTTCAAACTGACTCGGGTGTTATTTTATTGTAATGCTAAGGTCAGATTAAGCATATTTATGTATTTTAGTTGGATGGTTTGGAGCTTTAGGAGACGAATTAGAGGCCTAGAGACGTATTCAACTATATGGTTATTTCTCCACTGTTTTCATTGTTGTATTTATCAAAAATTATGCGGACATGTTACTATAAATATCCACGCTGAAATAGGTTAATATACTCTGATTGATATTTTGTATACACATACGTTACAGTTCCTTGTTGTGTAAAGATTTATTGCATATTATAGATTATTCGTTCCGTTGCAAGACTCTATGTTGTTTATTTTTCTTCTAATCTTCTTCCTTCCTTCTTTTTTCCAAACAATCGGGTTTTCAGGCATTCGATTTCCCGGCATGCAATATAGTGGACGTATTAGTGTCGATTTTCGAGGGTCGAAAATTCCAGCTATTACACCATATAGACAAACACACGTACATTCATACAAAAAAGAGGCATTGGATAAAAAAAATGGGCACACTCATTTTTACGTTCTTTGGTACATGCACATGCTTTGTTTCCTTTTCCATCACTTGCTTATTTCATGCCTTCTTATTAGCCTTAATTTGAGGATCTTACTTGTTCTTCCACTAGATTGGTAATGATTTTTTTTTATAAATATGTAAACACAAGCAAGGCATAAGGGACAGATATTCACCTTCACATTTTCTTTTCGCAAAGGGAAGACATCAACTTTCTTTCTTCGTTTCAATACTACTTCACCCCTTTTGAAACCACTATATATACACATGTGTGGGAAGTTGTATGGGAGGTTCATGTGTGAATTCATACATGGAGTGAATGGAGTAGCCGTGCACAGCCTAGGGGAAGATATACAGACACAAATTTACATTGGAGTACGCGTGAGGGAGAGAGGAGAAATGGAACACTCACATAAAGGAGGAAGGCACGGCATGTTATGTGCATACATGAGAACAGGAGAAGAGAATCTGGGAGTTGCATGTGTGAATGTAAGGAAGATGTGGGTGCTAGTGCATTTCGATTATTAAGTATGTAGGCCTTGGGCTTTATGATTATGGGAAAGAATTTTTATACTTCTAAGTTAATTAGTTTAAGTTAATAAAATTAGTTTATGAAATGGGGAAGATACTTCTAAGACGAGTGGGCTAAGACCTTGCAGAAGAGTTTAGATTTGGTGAGTGTTTTAAAGTTGTTTAAATTAATGTAAGTTATAATTTAGTTATTAGTTTACCAAGTTAACTAATTTAGTTTACTTTAGTTTAATGAATTTGGAAGATGGGGTAGCTTTTGAGTTTCGGTTTTGAAATTATATTTTGGCTCAGTAGGCATGCAGTAAAATGTTTGGATAAGTGGTTAAATTCATTTAACTTGTTTAGTTAAGTTATTATAATTTAATTTTTATAATTTTGTTTAGTTTAAATTGTTTAAACTTTAAAAAGCTATAACTATCCATATGAGGTTCATTTTACCCCGCGTTTTTCGATATTAGATTCATATTAACGAATAGAACACACTATTATAAGGTTATTGATGCATTTGGTGAAGTATAAAATATTGATAAAATATTAGTTATTAAATATCTAATTCGTTTTAGGTCCAAATAGGACGTGACGAGTTGCGTTGCAATCATATCAGTGGATACTACGATATGGAATTGGGTTAGTTGAGATTGGAGCTAGTAGGAATTTAGGTTAAAATTGAATGCCTATTTGATTATAATCCAAATGGAACACCTCAATGAAAGCTGGAATAAATGTGAGTTAAACTCGCCTTTTTGGTTAATTGTAATATTATATAGTTGATAAAAATTGTTGATTGGATGTTTGGATAATTTATTGTTTTTGTTAGTTGGTTTGGATTAATTCCCGCTCCTGGAGCGGATGACCCTTTTTTATATACTCGTCTAGTAGCAGATGACCCATATTATATATTGTTTATGATATAGGGGGACATGTTGGAGGGATCCTGTAACAACCCGCATATTTAACGATTTTATATTTAAATATTTTATTTAAATATTATATCGTTAATCGGATTTTGGTCCGAAAACCTACTTTTTGCAAACGGTCAAATTAGGACTCGAGACCACTTCCGTTGATTTCGAAATGCCATTTACAACTTTTTTAAGTATAAACATCGATATGTTTGGAGTCAGTGGAATTTCACTAACTTTTCCCGCTTTGGACTTTGGGTTGGTTTAGCCCATTAAAACCCAAGTCCCAACCCCTTCTCCTCACTCTCATTAATTCCTAACTAACTCAAAATTTCCATTAATGGTGAAGACAATGGGAAATTAAAACTCCAAGCTCAAATTTAATTGCTAATCCAACATTCAACTCCAAATTCAAGTAGAAGACATTGGATCCTAGCTTGTAGTTGCTTCTCTATTGATTTCAAGCTTCCTCTTCATTGAATTTGTGCAAAGGTGAGATTTTTATCTCACATTCTTGTGTATAACTATCAAGGATGTTTGGGAATGATTTCCTACCACTTTAGCATGTACATTTGCATTTGCTTTGGATTGGATTGGCGAAAAATTCCAACTTTTAGTGTTTTTGGTGAAAATCTGCCCTTAGGTCGCTCTGCTTTTGCTAGGTCGTTCGCGTGGAAAAGTCTCATCCTTCAAATAGCTCGTTTCCGACCTAAAATGGCCTATAACAGTAGGTCGCTCGGTGCTTCGGAATTAGGTCGTGGGTCGTTGGGCTTTAGGTCGTGGGTCGCAAGCTCCTTAGGTCGTAGGTCGTTCGAATGTTAGGTCGCTCGGCCCTTATCCCCTTAGGTCGCTAGGTCGCGACGTTTTAGGTCGCTAGGTCGCGACGTTTTAGGTCGCTGCATCCTATGCCTCTATAGGTCGCTCGACCTCGTTTATGACCATAGGTCGCTCACCCCCTCTTCGTTTGGTCGCTCGGCCTTGCCTTCCATTTTTAGGTCGCAACACTGTTAGGTCGCCTGACCTATATACCGTTAGGTCGTTGGACTTATAACCGTTAGGTCGTTGGACCTATAACCTGTTAGGTCGTTGGACCTATAACCCGTAGGTTGTTAGACCGTTAACCCACTAGGTCGTATGACCTCTAACCTGTTAGGTCGTTAGACCTATAAACCGTTAGGTCGCGTGACTTTTTCCCCTTTGTTCCATTAATTCGCGTACCCCGTTAAGTCGCTCGGCCTTTGTTCCATTAGGTCGCGTACCCCCTTAAATCGCTCGATCCTATCCTCCGTTAGGTCTTCACTAGGTCAAACCCCGTAGCAGGGCGTTGCCCCTGCACCCTCACCTTGGGGGGTTGCCACCCCCCCTGAACCCCCCCCCCCCCCCTCCGTAGGGGATCTTATCTGAAAAACGTTCAATAGAACTTGTTTGTTGAGATGCGGAGTTGACCATTCTTCGAGACAAGCTATCTTGGGCTTCTCGGTCGATTGTATAGATTTTTGAATATCTATTTCGATGGATTCTTTATCGATTTCTTTGGACTTTATTCGCGTCTTCGAATGTGATCTTTGTGATTGATTGTTTCTACAATCGCTTCTGTGATTTGTCACTTTAAAATATAAAGGTTTCAATACTAGTAGTAAATATCAAAACTCTTTCAACAAAATGATTTCAACTCTATTTTCAATAACAAAGCTCTTTTCTTAAACCATTTTCCAATCTACTAGTATATACAAACCTTTACCTCACTCGTATGAGAAATTGAATTAAACGGCTTAGTAAAACAAGTGGTATGAAACGCTTGCGTTTGCTTCGTCGGTTAACTCTTGGACTTGTTCGATTGAACCTTTTTATGACAATTTTCTAGTGAAGATCTACAGTTTGTTCATAAATATTTGAGTTAAGCAAGTGGTTATGGGACATGAAGCTAAACTTTTATATTTACTAGCTTAGTGTAATTGACACTTCTCGTTGATCATGACGATCATTTTATGATTTAGACTAGCAATTGTGCGATGTCTCTCTGTTTGCAAGGTTAGACTAGACCTCATAGGTGTGATTCCAACTCACACATATCTCTTTGTCCGCAAGGTTAGTCTAGACACCATTTGTGTGATTCCACTCACACATACCTTTTTGTTGCGAGGTTAGGCTAGACACCATTTGTGTGATTCCACTCACACATACCTTTTTGCTTTTTGGTTAGCTTAGACCTCATCTAGGTGATTCCGACTCACCCATATGGGGTAGCTCCCCATGGTCTTCGGACCGTCATGTGATAGGCCTCTTTCCCTTTTTCTGTGATTTCTGGATTTCTTGTGTTGATTTCTGGAATTTATGTCATTGACTTGTTATGAGTACAAGTTTATGGTATGATGCCCTCTTTGGATCTTTGAGAAGATTCTTATGATATTGATTTATCTCTTATTGATTGATCTTCTGTTGATCATCATTTGCATACTTATAGTAGTATGTCAGTATGGATATTTTATGTTTATGCCATATCTTTTATTTTATATCATGTCATCTGATATTTATAGCTAGACTGATCCGTTTATTATTTTCTTAAATAATACTCGGGTCAGGCCGAGATGTTACAGGTGCTTTTGCTTGACTTCTTCCCAGGATTTGCTACTCTGACTTTTGGCTAACTATTTAGATTAGCAGTTTTTGTTGTATACACTTGAGATATAGACTCATAGTTGTATTCTTTTGTATAGCACGTGTTGCTATTCTTTTGTATTATTGTGGATATTTTTGACCACTACTCTGATGTACACTTTCATGTGTTAGTTATATATTCATATCTTCTTCCGCCTTTGTGATATGGATGTCTGTGACTGATTTGTGTTATGCTTATTTCTACGTTTGTTTCCGAAGATTATTTATATCCACCGTGTGATAAGCAATTACATGGATGGTCGCTCCTCAACAGCCTTATTCTCCGTGCTAGTTGACAGCACTACACCGTAGTGTTCTTGGCTAGCGTGGGTATAGAGGTGGGGCGTCACAGCTCCAATACGAATCCTCACCACTGTTAATTTTATTTGTGTTTGTGTGTGTTGATATATATATATAAACTATGATGCAAGGGGATAGTTGAAGGGATCCAACTGGATTACTTACCATTATTGATCTGTTTTTAATAATATTCTTTTTGTATGATTGTTATCAAACCTGTTTGTTAAATCTATAGGTTATCACATTGTTATATGAGCAACTAAAAACCCTATAGTGGTAGGAAATCAATATTGGTATTGGTTAAGAGGTCGGGAGCTATTGGCCTTGAATTAGTATTCTTAAATTGTCACTTGAGTTGGAAATGGATTTTTGACAAAGGAAATGATTTTAATCCGAAATTGGATTTCTAAAATATTTTGTTTTGAAGGATTTAATTTATATTTTATTCCAACCTATTTATCTATCTTTTCCTAAGTTGTTTATTATATTTAATATATTTTCAAAAGTTATTTATTTATAATTAATATTGTTTAAAGTTATTTATTTATATTTAATATTGTTTTAAAGTTATTTGTTTATAATTAATACTGTTTAAAGTTATATATTTATAATTGATATTGTTTAAAGTTATTTACTTATAATTAACATTGTTTTGAAAATCATTTGTTTATATTAATATTGTTTTAAAGTTATTCATAGTTAATACTGTTAAAAGTTATTTATTTATATTTAATGTTGTTTTAAAGATATTTATCAATATTTTACTATTTTGACAAGTTAATTATTCAAACAATTAATATGGTATGAAATTTATAATAATGATTATTTGGAAATTAATTATTGTTATCTACAGTCATGATAAAGACTAATTACTTTTGTTCGTTTATCAATGTCTCGAAATAATTAAATATTATTTTTAAGATGTTTTAAAGTTAATAATAATTATTTATTTATAACATTATTTGTTAATAATTATTATTATATAATAGTGTTTTAAAGTAGATGATTTTATTTAGTTATAAGTATTTTGAGATTTATAAAAGAGTTCATAAATTGAAATGGAGGTTGGGTTTTACAAAGGGTTTCTATAAAAAGTTTTATAAACAATTTCAGAGATTTATAAAATGGTTTTATAAATGGTTTTTTTAGATTTATAAATGAGTTTTTAATTGCATAGAAAGGAAATCATTCTCATTTCTGTGAATAACTTATAGTGTTAGATAAGCATGTGGATATTTCTATGTATTGAAAATGTAGGGACTTGTGGGTATATCTTTGTAAAGGTATATATATACACAACTATTATAAAGTGATTTTAATTAATGAGAAGGTTAATTTAAGAGGCTAGTGTTTTCTTATGTGTTTAACCAATGTTGATTTTCCCTTGAAATAAATTCCTGATTTGGATGTTTTGTTTATTCAATATTTGAATAACTGACTATCGAATTTGGACCCAAAAGTAACTTTGGATATATCTAGGAGAAACACATGAGTTATATGGCATAGTCATCTCCAACGACGACGTACTGTGCATATAAATCTCGTTTCATTCTCCTAAGACAATGCTAAGGAAATCCATCTACTAACGATTAGGAGGTGGTCTCCGCTCTTATCTTTGACTGTCTATTTCCTAAAGAATGGGGGTTGAGTTTACTGGAAGTTATCGGAAGTTATTTTCGAAGAGACTGGGATCGAGTATGTTATCTGAAAACCCCTTCGAAACATCAATCTAACTTAGGCGTTTCGAAGTGAAGACATCTTGAAGATAAAGAAATTGAAGTCGGAGCTTTGAAGTGTTTCGTTCAGCCCCAGAATGAACTTGTTTAGTTAGGTTATTATAATTTAGTTTAATATTTTAGTTTGGTTTAAATTGTTTAAATTGTAAAAAGCTATAACCTGTCCATACGAAGTCCGTTTTACTAGCAGTTTTCAACGTTATATTCGTATTAACGAATAGAACACACTAGTATAAAGTTATTGATGCATTTAGTGAAGTATAAAATATTGATATAATATTAGTAATTAAATATCTAATTCGTTTAGGTCCAAATTGGATTCGACGAGTTGCGCTTGCGATCATATCAGTGGATACTACGATTTGGAATTGATTTGGTAGAGATTGGAGCTAGTAGGAATTTTGGTTAAAATTGAACGTCTGTTCGATTTTAATCCAAATGGAATGCCTCGATGACAACTAGAACAAATGTGAGTTAAACTCACTTTTTTGGTTAACTGTAATATTATGTAGTTGATAAAAATTATTGATTGGATGTTTGGATGATTTACTATTTTTATCAGTTGGTTTGGATTAATTTCCTCCCCTTGAGTGGATAACCCTCTTTTTTTATTTACTCGCCTAGTAGCGAATAACCCATATTATATAATTATATATTTTTTGTGATGTACGGGGACAGGTTAGAGGGATCCAACAGAATTCCTCACCGCTGTTGATTATATATATATATATATATATATATATCTGTGTGTGTGTGTATGTATATATGTCTCTTTGTGTGTGCGTGCCGATATATATATGAACTGTGATGCATGGGACATGTTGGAGGGATCCAATAGGATTTCTCATCGTTATTGAAATGTTTTCAATAACATTCCTGTTGTATGATTGTATCAAAACTATTTGTTAAATATATGGGTTATGACATTGTTATACGAGCAACTTAAAACCTTGTAGTGATAGGAAATTAATATTGGTATTGGTTAAGTGCCTGTGAGCTATTAGCATCGAATCAGCATCCTAAAAATACTATAAATTGCCACTTGAGTTGGAAATGGGTTTTCGACATAGGAAATGATTTTAAATCTGAAACTGGGTTTCGAAAATATTTTGTTTTGAAGGATTTAATTCCTATTTTATTCCAACCTATTTATCAATCTTTTTCTATATTGTTTATTATATTTAATATTGTTTTAAAAGGTTATGTATTTATAATTAATATTTTTTAAAGTTATTTATTTATATCTAATATTTTCTTAAAGTTATTTATCTATAATTAATATTTTTTAAAGTTATTTATTTATAATTAATATTTTTTAAAGTTATTTATTTATAATTAACATTGTTTTAAAAGTCATTTATTTCTATTAATATTGTTTTAAAGTTATTTATTTATAATAAATATTGTTTAAAGTTATTTATTTATATTTAATGTTGTTTAAAAGATATTTATCAACATTTTTCTATTTTGAGAAGTTAATTATTCAAATAATTAACATGGTATAAAATTAATAATAATGATTATTTGGAATTTAATTATTATTATTTATAGTCATGATAAAGATTAATCATAATTTTTGTTTAATAATACTTTGAAATCACTGAATATTATTTTTAAGTTGTTTTGAAGTTAATAATTATTATTTATTTATAATGTTATTTGTTAATAATTATTATTATATAATAATGTTTTAAAGCAAATTATTTAGTTTAATTATAAATGTTTTCAGATTTGTAAAAGAGTTTATAATTGGAAATGGAGGTTGGGGTTTTTAAAGGGTTTCTATAAAAAAAATTATAAACGACTTCAGAGATTTATAAAATATTTTATAAATGGTTTTTGAGATTTAAAAGGGATTTGTAAATGAGTTTTGAATTGTATAGAAAGGAAATCTTTCTTGGTTTTGTAAATATACTCATAGCACTTGATAAGTATATGGATATTTCTACATATTGAAAATATAGGGATTTGTGGGTATACCTTTGTACAGGTGTGTATATATGTACAAGTATTATAAAGCGATTTTTAATTTATGAGAAGATTAATTTAAGAGGCAGTGTTTGCTTATGTGTTTAACCAATGTTGGTTTTTCTTTGAAATAAATCCCTGATTTGGATGTTTGTTTATTCGATAGTTAAATATATCGAATTTTGACCCAAATGTAGCTTTGGAAATATCAAGGAGAAACACATGTGTAACAACCTATAAATTAATCCCTTTGTATTTGAATTTTTAAATATTTAAATAATGGATTTAAATAGCCAAACAAACATATTTTAAATATTAATAAATGATATTAAAATCATTTTTTAATTTTGTTTACCAAAATAAATAGTTCAAATAGAAATAGAAAATGTGGTCGAAAAACGTTTTTTGAAATTTCGACTTTTAGTCTTCGAAAAGTTGTCGAAAATATTGTGCACATTTTTGTATCGCTCATATACACAAGCACACACATGCACACTTGTCATGTGATAGGTTAATGATGGTGTTAAAATAAATAAACCATGTTTAGAATAAAATAAAACAAGATTTGACTTAAAAATATAAAATAAAACTTAAGTAACCTAAGGAAGTACTTAACCATAACCTACAAGCAAGAAGAGGCATGGCCTCTATGTTTCATGACAACATTTAGATATTTTAATGTTTTAATTAAATTAAATTATTACTTCACTTTTTGCCTATAAATACCACTACAAATACTTTTTTCTCACTTACATATTCATTTCCATCTTTATTTCTTATCTCTTCGTGTTCGTGAACAGTTCCATGGATTTCAAGAGAGATTCCAAAATAAAAAATTAGTGAGTACACTACCAACCATCTATTTAAACTCCTTATATACACATACAAACACTCCTATACCAAAACGAAGGCCATTTCCACCTCAAGACTCCAAGGCTGAGCCCTATATTATCCAAGGCCGAACCTAACTCATTCCATTAAGGACCCAAAAGTCCAAGCTAAGGCGTCGTGACAATAGTTTATGAGTTCAGCAACTTGTCGTAGCGATTCAGTTAAGTTAGAAGTGTTTTTGGTGAGTAAAGCTTCCACCTTTGAACCATAAAGTTGAAACTATATTCATGCCCGTATTTGTAGCTATTGAATGTTTATCATATAATTGTAATGATGGTTTGGTTGATAGTTTGGTTCGTTGCTTGTAATATAGTCGCTTTGGAAAGTTAGTAAGCGAATCATTGATTATATGGAAATCTAGTAGTAAAACTAATGTCATTGTTATTAAGTTCTTGATATATGTTATGTTTTTGTAAATCAGCATATATGTATGCTTGTTCATTTGTTATGTGGTGTATAGTCGTGTTGCAAAAGTTATATGCTTGAATTTTGAATTGCCCGTATAGCGGTAGTCACTATATCGGCACATTCGAAAAATCACCTTTTATCGAAACTGATTGGTTTCATTATCGTGGTTGGAATTATTTTACAAGTTAAACAAGTTTTTGATTAATGATATTTCCAAAAATAATTAATAATTGAATAATGATTTTTTAATTTAATTAATTATTTAATTAATAAGGATTAAAGTTAACTAATTAATTATTAACGATGTCTTTAAAATTAACTAATCACTTGGCTAATGATGTTTTGAAATTAATTGATCATTTTATTTAATGATGTTTAAGGCTAATTAGTCTTTTGAATAATGATGGATTAAGATTAATTAATTTATTAATTGATGACATTCTAAAACTAATTAACCCTTTTAAATTAATGACTTTTAAAAGTTAATAAATCGGTTCAACCTTAAATAATTATTTTTCTTAAATACAGTTTGAACTAATGTATCACTTTTAAATAATGATATTTAATTAATTTAATTAATTTAATTAATTTAATTAATTTAATCAATTATATTATTAATTAATTGAAATAATGATGTTTTAAAGGAGATTAACCCCTTTTTAATTTAAGGTTATTGATGCATATTAATTAACTAGTTAACAAAGTTTTAAAGTTAATTAATCAAATATATAAGGATGTGACGACCCAGAATTTTTAACATTTGAAATTGATATATTAATTGATTGAAATCGAAATATTTAATTGATTTTAAATATTTGGAAGTTAGTTTAACTTGAATTCCAATTATAACTGTGAATTTGGCAATTTAATTATTGAATTTTATTTATTGAGGTAGGGTAAAATATTGTATCTTCAGTTTTGAGCTTATTAAAAATATTTTAAAGGCTTAGAAAATTCTTATCGATAATACTGAAGATAATGGAAGCTTCAGATTGAATTTGGAACTGATTTGTTCAGTTTGAAATTATATCATTTAAATCGATATTTAAAAATAGCTTTCCAGGGCACAGTCTCGAAATTCGACGAAAGCAGTTCCATTGGATCCGTAATAGTGCATTATTACTATTGGATTTCAATTTTTGTAGCATTCGGAGTAATCGTTTGGCCGTAAGATAAGAAAACGCGCTGAAAATTTTATCGAAATTTAATTTAATAACTGGTTTAAAAACTATCTTCTCCACACAATCGAATATGAACTCCAAACCTTTTCTAATGTGTTCAGAATAGGGGTTAAACATTATAAACGCCTGGCGGTATGCCTCGATTTGAGATCGAGATTTTGAATTGCAAAAACCAAGACGATTTGAATATGAATTTGAATTTAAAATAAAAATAATATAATCCCGTTACTGTAGCAACGAACATGTTGCTTCTATGTTCAACACTTGGCAAAATGGTAAAATACGCGTCTCTTTTTTCTTTAAATCATAGCCGAGACTTTTTTCCTTTTCAACTGGAAATCTAAATCTACAAAACAAAAACGAAAACAAATGGCCGCTCCTCGATAATTTTTCCTTCTCCTTCTCAATTCATTCGAACGAACTGATATCTATTATTATCCTTTTTTTCAATCGAAATAAAAAATGGTGTAACATCCCATATTTTTAAGCCATTGAATTTGAACATTTAATTCGTTTTAAATGTTAATGTGGATTCTTAATTGATTTTGTAAATGGATGGATTCGGGTTCAATCAGTGAAATAAGCTATAATTTTTAATTACAGTAATTCAGGTTGAATTTGAATAATGGGAAAATAATAATTTACATATTCGGAATTGAAATAAAAGTAAATTTGGATGTAAATAGTGATAAAAATGGTTTTAAAAATTTATTTTGAGTTATTTGAGTGTAAATAGCGTGGTGGGAATTTTAGAAGAATTTTAAAGTTGATAAATTAATATTTGAGATTTTATATTAATTTAAAAATGAATTTAATATTATTAAAATGCAATTTAATCAGATTTTGGGTCCGGAATGAGCCAGAATGATTTGTAATGTGATTCTTTTTTATGATTTATTATTAAAGTACTAAAATTTTAAAAGCGAAATTTTAAGCGTTTTCGTTAATTTTGAAATTTGCTCGATTTAATAGACGAGTTAAAATAGCCTTCTGGGGCATAGTCTCGGAATTCAACGAAACTCGTTCCATTGGATCCATAATAGTTAGTTATTATCGGATTTCAATTTTCGTAGCAATCGGAATTGTCGTTTGACCGTGGCAGCACAAAACGCATAGAACTCGATTTAACCGATTTAATTTTTAATTGATCGTTTAATTCCGTAACTCGCACATACGATCAAATTAGCTTACGAAACCTGTTCCATTATGTCCGGAACGCGGAAAAACCCCAGAGTTTCCTGTCGGCACGCGTAGTTTGGAGGTTGTATGCATAAACTGTTAAATTGAGAATTTTATTAATAAAATAATATTAAATTACATCAAATACACATTTTATCGTTCCAAACCCTAATATCACTTCTCAGGCCACGGTTCATTTTCTTTAATGGCCGATTATCAATTCGTTTCCCCTCCAAAAATCTCTCAATCCAGGTACTGATTTAGAAAACTTTCTAAATGAAAGTTGTAGATCGTTGAGGGGTCTATAGATCCAACGGTTGATTTCGTGTGAAGCTATTGATTAGGGGTGTTTTTTGGTTGCGTGTGTCGTACTTATGTGCGCGCGTTTCGTCGAGATGGTAGGGCCGAGCTCGGCGCTGCTTCTGCCCAAGGGGGAGTAAGAGATGAGCTACGTAGTGGTGGTTTTGGATCAATCTATCGGCGAGCGTGGAGGAGGCGATTTCGAACCCTAGTTCCACGTGATGGGTTCCTGTTCGCGTTTGGGTTCCTGTTGATTGCGTTCGAAAGGTGGAAGAAGGATGCGGCCGTGTATTTTGGTATATAAAAAAAGAAAAAAATTGTTTTAATTTAAATTCAAATCTTTAAATTTGAATAACTTTTTCAGATGAAATCAGATTCGAACAAAATTTGCGGCGTCGGAATCGCAGAAAAGAGTATTACAAGATGGTGCAGATCCGGAACCATTCTAGGAAAGTAGAAATTTGAGTTAAATCGAATGTCGTTCGGTTTAATTTGAATTTCCAACGCTCATCGAAACTCAAGATGAGTTATTCTCACTCACATCTGGATATTGGCTGATTTAAATAGTTAATATTTAAATATCTGTGTGATTGGTTGAATATAATTGTTGTTATCAGTCTGGATTGATATTTATATATGTGATGTGCTAATAATTGTGGATGCAGGGAAAAACAGGATGGAGGGATCCAACTGGATTCCTCACACTATAGTAATCATTTTATAATTGATGATGTAACCTGTTTATATATCGCGATTGATAACTCTGAATTAAATGGTTCTATGATATCGCTAGATAAGTATTCACACAGAATTTTAAAAATAAAATTTAATAAATTGGGTTTATAAAGAAATAAAAGGAATTGATAAATAAAGAATTTAAGGGAATAAATTTGGAATCTGGGTTGGGTGAAGAATGAAAATTTGGAAATTTGGAAAATATAAATAAAGTGGAATATGTATTAGTTGGTAAATGTGAAGGTATGGAATTCTGGTGGTAAACGTGAATAAGAAGTTATAAATTGTTAAAAATAACGAAGGGGTATTTTGATAATAATGTTTCTTGGAAATTAAATATGATTTCATTAAATAAATTTATAATAGTTTATTTAAAAAGAGATTTTTAAAACCTACACCTTGGAAGTAAATTTCCAGGAATGGAAATGTGGTTAAGCTTCATAAGAAGTTATTTAAATGTGGAAAGTATATTTATGTTATTAAACCATAAATCTGAATTGAATAAATCGACAGAAATTATAAGAAGGATTTCTGGGATGTTTAAGTGGAAATGAGTTTCCCTGGGAAAACCTAGTTCGAGTTTTAAACAGATTTTATTAAAAGGAAGTCTAAAGTTCAAACTTGTTTTAAAGAGTGTTCTGGAAATTTTTATTTTAAAGTAACTATTAATAAATTAGCAATAGTAAGTTTGTATGAATATCTTAGTAATTATTTTTACAAATGGATTTATTTAAAGGCTAGTTTTGAATAAAGTTATTTGAATTATTATGAATCCTTTTTAAAACTCTACCTTTAAATTTAGTTTAACTAAACTTTTATGTAAAAATCAAAATTTAGATCTTAATAAATAGTTTTATTTCACTTATTTTAAATTTATATTTTTGAGTAAGTAACTAAAAGTAAATTTAGGTATTTTAAAGTATATTTCAGTATTAAATGTTTTAACTGTTTTAAATTTAAATGTTTTTTTTATGAACTTTGTTATTTTCCAATGGGAATAAATGGTAAAGAACTTACCTTGTAAAGGAAGAACTTTGGGAAATTGTTTTCAAATGGGTTTTGGAAATTTGAAAATATATCTTTTAAAGATATCTGAGGTAAATAAATAATGTGGGAAATTATTTATTGTGTGATGGATGTTTGTGAAAATTAATTGATAGTTAAATCACCGACTATCAATATTGGACAAATGCGTTGATCGTTTCGAAGAGACCGGGATCGAGATTTATTTCTCGAAAACCACTTCGATCCGGTTTGTACGTTTCGTGCGAAAAACGTATTCGGAGTCGAAGATGAAGCAGTGAAGTGCAAGGGCTAGTCGCTACTAATCCTGAGGATATTCCCAAAATGGATGTAGTAGGGGTAGCGCCTTCGGTTCCGTTCGAACCCGGGATGGACTTGTATGGACGAATGCTTTCAGAACATCGTCAGGTGGACGATGAGCATTCTAAGAGATGCGTTCTTAAAAGGTAACGTTTAACATCAAGCCTTATCAACTGGGAATGGCTAAAACAGGGGAGGTGCAGCAAGGTTAGGTGGGTCATGCCCAAGCAGGATAAGATTTTCCCCTGTCTAGATGTCCCTTTATATTCAGCTTAGTGGGTGGTTGGTCGCGCCAACCACGGGGTTATCTTGTTCGGGACTGTTCAGTAAGGAATGGTTCCGGCCTTGTGTTGCAGGGGAGCGGGCGTTCTCCTTGGTACTCTGATCTAGGCCAGGTACTGTGACGGGCGGTACCCCAGTAGCCCAGCCATTGATGGAAATCCATTCACCCTACGAGCGTTGTATGAGTTTTGTTTGTATTACCCACTTTTGTGGCTAGTAGCTGGAATTTAATGAATGTAACAATTTCGGCTATTTTATAAGTATTTGTAAATAGACCCTATTATAATATCAGAGGATTTCTATAAAAAGTGTTTTAGCTATCGTAAGGTAAAAACCCGACATGTTTATTTGTAGCGTGGTCTTACGAGATGCTTTTGTTTTCAAAGGATTTTCGAAACTTTAATAATCAATTTGGATGCATTATTATTAGCTGGTATTCCAGACTGACTCGGGTGTTATTTCATTATAATGCTCGGGTTAGACCGGGTATTATTTGTTCAGGATCAGGATGCTATGTAGTAGGAGAGGAGCTGGAGCCCGAGACGTATTATCATATTTATATTTATATATATATATATATATATATATATATCCGCTGCTATGATTGTATGGTATGTCTGATTGGTAATTGTTGATGTATGAGACATTCTGATGATATGATGTATAAAATAGTTATAGATTTCATTTTGTGTAAAGTTCTATATCTACTATTATATTTTATTCTGCTGCGACTATGAGATTCTGATATTGTTTAGTTCCTTCTTCTTCTATCTCTTCTTCTTTAACCCTAATGGTTCATAATTCTGTGCCACTTGAGTTAATAGAGGTAGAATAGTGTTGATTCAAGGGGTACGGATTTGCGGGCTGTCACACTTGGTATCAGAGCTTAGGTTGGCGATAACATAGGCTTTGGTGGGGAAATTACTCATTAAACAGAGTCGACGGTACTCTATAATGAGTTGAGTATATTAATAAATATGAGAGCGTACTTGTTAGTGGATATAAAATTATTTTTATACTGTGTTGACTTATCGGTTGAGTGTTTATGAATTCTGGTCAGTGCGGGAAGTACAACCGTATCGATAGGGGTTTCTAAACTCTTAAACAAGACAAACCGACATAGTATTGTTTTTAAAGTGGGTAGATGAAATAATTTTACCCAAAATTATATTTTGATATAAAAGAAATAATTTTCTGAAATTATTATATATATTTGGATGATTGGTTGTTAATGTCTAAATCAAATAAGAATCTAAAATTTAATCTGAAATTTGAAATAGTTATAATGAAAATAAAATTCTACAAATATAAATTATATAAAAGGAAGAATAACTAAATTTGAATTGAACCAGAATTTAAATCCCGGAAGTCTTGGAAAGGATTCTAAATGTAATGAGACCAAAGGTTTGGAAATTTAAAATCCTTGGAAAGTTTGAAATGTTTGCTAAAGTGTTTGAAGGGTATATTGGAATATTGATTTGGGAAGCATTTTTGAATGGGAACTGTTTTGAAATGAATTTGGGAGAGTAAGAAAGCATTGAACTCACTTCAGTTACTGGAAAATAATCCTAATGATGCTGGCCACATCATTAGAATTCATTTTCGAGCTTCTAAAGTGATGGATTGCTACCAAAATGGTTGGTTATAATATCGTTTGGATTTGTTGGTTATGCCAGTTGTTTTGGAAATTTCAAGGGAGGGAAATTTGTTGGTATAAACAAGCTGTTTTGGAAAATCTGGAGATTTGATTGATATACCAAATGGGTATGGATTGATTATTATTTCAAAATGGTTTTGGAATAAAGCCGGGTAATTGAATTCTGGAAATTCTGTTTAAAGGTAAAATTGTAAAGTTAAAGTGCATCAACTAATGAACTTATTTTGGTAAAGATGATGCTAATAAGAAGGAAATGTAAATTTTAAATTAAAATTTAATTTGTGTAATTGGAAGTGAATGAAATATATTGAAGTGAGTAGGAAATTGGAATTTAACTTGGATAAGTTAAATAAATTGGGTTTAGAATTAAATTGACTTAGATTAAATTGAAATGTAAGATGACTTTATAATTGTGGGTCACTGTGTAATAAATTATATCCATGAGCTATTAAGTATTTTACTTATAATGTGGGATTGTGGATTTAGAATTGTACAAGGAATTAAATTAAAGAAAATTTGTATCCTTAAGAATTCAGTGATACATATATATAGAATTTGGAATTGTTTTGGATGAGAATCAAATAAAATAATAATATATAATTTGATATAAGAAGACAATGAAATATTGTATGATTTAAACAACATAAGCAAATTGAAACAATAATAATGGATGAGCTTTATTAAGTAATCCTAAATTAAATGTGAATTGAGATAAGGTAGTGTGAGATATAAAAGAAGTGAAAGAACAAGTTAGAAAATAAGTTTTGAACTTATTTATGGAGGGATAAAATTGAATATAAAAGTGGAATTTAAATTGCTTATAATTGCATAAAGAAATTCACATTCTTAAGTCACTAAATGTTATAATTTGAGCTTGTGATTATAAAATGGAAATGGACTTAAAAAGCAACCTAAACTCTTGGATAGAAGTGAAATTTTAATTCATTAATTGAAAGAGTTGAATGGTGCGACAAATTCAAAAACTTAACCATAAATGAAATGTAAAGTGCAGTGAAGCAAAATGAGAATATAAAGGTGGATGTTCTTAAGTCAGCAAATAAGTCTTGAACTTATGTATGGGGAAAATGAAAGTTGTTGTGATAATGACATTGAAATTAAATTTCAGTTGTGTAATAAATAATGTTAGAAGGAATTTAAATTCTATTTGAAGGAGTGAAAAGGAAGGTAGAAAATTTAAATTTACTAAATGACATAATTGGAAAAATTGTCATATTATAAAAATGAATTCAGAGTGAATTGAGGAAGTGAATTAAAACCTAATATGGATTTCAAAATATGAGAAAAGTTTAATAAATGGATTTTGGGTAGTATTATTTAATAGTTGAAGAATTTATTTAAAACACAGATTTTAAATATTTGAAAGAGATAAAAGAATTTATTTCAAAAGGAAATAAATTTAGAAATTAAATTTGGGATTTAATTTGGAGTTGAAATAAATTTTAAAAATCGATTTGGGATTTAATTTGGAGTTAAAATAAATTTTAGGAATCGATTTGGAAATTTGATTTGGTGTTTTGGAAATAAATTAGGAAATCGATTTGAAATGATTCGGTGTTTTAAAATAAATTTTGGGGAAATCAACTTGGAAAATTTGATTCGGTATTGGAAAATAAAATTAGAAATCAATTTGAAATTTGATTTGGTATTTGAAAGTGAATATTTGAAAAACGATTTGAAAATCGTATATCAGTGGATATTTGAAAGTTTAAAATTCACAATGGAAATTTTATAAAGGAAAGGGAATTTTGCTTTTAAAATAAATATCTGTTTATTTTTAAAAGTGTGGAAAGAAATTTACAGATTTGGAATGTGAATTAAAATAAATCGAGAATATTTATTATTCGATTTAAATGGACCATTTTGAAATGGAAAGAGAATTCTTCCCTAAAAAGCCGAATATATTTGTAAAAGTAGCTTTTGAAGTATAAATTAAAAGTTCTAGAAATTGATTTGAAAGAATATTATTGGAGAAATTATTTATGGAATTGTTTTAAATCTTTAAAGTAAAGATTTATTTAGTTAATTATAGAAGAGATTATTTTTAAGATTAAATTGATATTTGATTTGGAAAATAGTTATGTAAATATTTATACTCTATCTACTAATTTTATTTTTAATCTAGTTGGACTTGAAGTATTATATGAGGTATTGGTATAATATTTTCATATCCAATATTTAGGTAAGTATTTAGAAATAGTTTTATTCCAAATGTTTCCAAGTATATTTTGGATAAGTAATTTGAATCATTTTAAAGCATTTGAACTCGATAGATTTTAAGTGGAAATGAATAAATATTTGGAAATATATTATACATAAGGAAATTGATTTGAAATTTGTTTTCAAAGGGTTGAAATGTGAAAAGTAATTTGAAATTTGTTTTCAAAGTAATGAAGTGTTAAAAAAATTACTATACCTTGCGAAGGTATTTTGAAATAAATAATTTAGAAAAATTATTTAAATTTGGGTGATTGTCGTGAATATTGTTTGAAAGTGATTATTGTGAATATTGATTGATAGTTAAATAACCAACTATCAATATTGGCCTTATAATGGCATTTGAATTTCGATGCGACCGGGGTCGGATTCCAAATATATATTCAAAAACCACATCGAACCTTTGTGATTGTGATGGATCTTTTATTTAAAAGATCAAAGTGGAAATTTGTTGTGATTTGTTTGAAATCTGAATGAACACTTATTTTAAAAATAAGCGCTCATTATTTGGATTAGCCAGGAGAGAACTTTGTATCAGAAAACCCATTCCGAATAATGATATGACGAAATGGAATTGCTATTGAAGATGGTGTTGAAGACCGGATATTTTCGAAAACGAAAGGATTACCTGTGGAATGTCTCTACACCGGGTTGCTCCAGTATAGAGATTTTATCACCCCTTATGATAGGGATTCTAGACGTGATTATTGAATATCCAAATTTGCAAGGGTTTCTTTGAAGTGCCTTCAGTTCCGTTCGATCCCGGAACGGACTTGTATGGATGTGTGTCTGACATTACACTTTGAGAAGTAGAGCTGACTTTTATCAAATACATTTATGTTGGTGGCGGAGAATTTATTCTTTTAGCTTAACACCCTTCTCTGAGACGTACGAGCTCAGAACCTATGTGGTTGATGGTTACTAGTGATATATTCCCGAATTGGTAATGTGGCATACGAAGTGCTGCTGATCATTTGTTGATGGAAGCATGAGTTTGTGAAAAGTGTAGCTTTGTGAACAAAACGTCCAGCCTCACACCTCGAAAATGGTCAAAACAGGAAGTATGTGTCATGCTCATGAGGGTCGCACACTTTAGGGTATGTCATTTCCTTCTGGAAAAGGGTGGTATCATGGTATGGAGTCCAGATATTTGACCTATGTGGTTGCTGCAAATTTATTATACTTTGTGGTTGTTGCTTTGTGGTTGAGGATCCTTGGATAAAGGTCGCAAACGACCGAGGGATGGCATACTCGTGTAATAGTTACCTAGTTATAGAGGTAACCCGACCTTGTGCTGGCAGAGAGCTGATTAAGTTCTCAGGACATCCCTCCAGAGGCGTACCCATGTGACAGTAGGAAGTTCCTTAGCCTGACCATTTGTTTGAAATTCAATCTTCAATACGCGCATTGTACGATTTTAGTTGTATAACCTGTCATTTACTTATGGTGGTCACCACTGTTTAGATGGTAGCTATAGTAGGCATACAATAATGGTTGTATGTTGGCTAAGATTAATATTATACTTTCGAATGGTTTTCTGTACTATGCACTAATAATAATATTTAAAAGGATTTGCGTATCAAACATGTTTGACTATCATAAGGAGAAATCTCCTCCAATTCTGCGTTTGCATTGTGTGTGTGGCGGGAGGCCTTATGGTAGTTTCATTTTCCAAAAGTAGAGCAGTTTTCTTTTCCTTTTCTTTTTGAAAATAACTGTTTTTAAGATCTCACACCAGTTTCATGACTGAACTAGAGTTTATTTTTCCCTTTCTAAACTCTGGGTGCCCATAATTTTCCACACGGCCAGCCTAGAGTCAGGTTATCAGTTATTCTGGAACGAAGTTAGAAAAGAGATGCTGTGAAGATCAGGAGCAGGCTGCATGATGAGGCACATCACTTATACTATGTAGTGTCTGTTACGTTTGGGTTAGTGCGAGTCAAATTTCCTTGTACACAAGTTATTATAACTGCCAGTTTTGTGTTGTTGTTGTAAACCCTGATGATGTATGTATAAACTGATATAGTGCTTTTGTTTTAAAGATTATTCATTTATCTATTATATTTGATCCGCTGTAAAATGTGAGATTCTGTCGTTGTTTCTGTTTCTTCTTCTATCTTCTTCTTCTTTACCCTAACAGTTCGGTTTTTCGGCATTCGATTGTGCGGCATTTGATACAGTGGACGTATTGATGACGACTTTCGGAAGTCGTAAAATCGGGTCGTTACCGATTGGTATCAGAGCATTTGGTTAAGCGACAACCTTGGCTCTGGTGTGTGTTACTCATAAGAGATAGAGTCAGCGGTACTCTAGAATGAGTTTGAGTGTAATAATAAAAGCATGTATTTATTAGTGAATATAAAAATTGTTTATATTGTGTTGACTTATTAGTAGAGTGTTTATAGATTCTAGTCGGTGTAGTCTAGCTAACTGTGTCGATAGGGGGTTTCTAAGCTCTTAAACAAGATAAACCGACATAGTATTGTTTTAAATCGGGTAAATGAGATAATTTCACCCAAAACTATTTTGTATATAAAAGGAAATAATTTTCCATAAATTATTATAGTATATGGTTGCTTGTTTGTTAGGAAGTGATAATATTAAATTATTATCATTAAAATTGAATAAGAAATTAAAATCATAGCTAAAAGCTGTGAAATAAATTCAGATAACTAATGGGATCTGTAAAAATAAATTATAAATGTGATTTATAATTTGAAACAGAATTACAGAGAAATGTTTGAAAAGAATTGAAAGGGTTCGAAAATTTTTGAAATTTGGAAAAGATTGGAGATTTGGAAAAAATTAAATTCTTTTGAGTTTGGCAATAATTTTCAAAGGTTTTGAAAAAAAATGTTTTTGAAGAGATGAAAGCACTAAACTCTTTTCGATCGCTGGAAAATAATTTTGATGATGAAGCATCATCGATGCTCATTTTTGAGTTTCCAAAAGAGGAATTGCTGCCAAATTATTTTAAATGGGAGTTGTTTGCAAACTGGGTTTGGTTTTGGAAATTCAAAAGATAATTTGAATTGATTTCAAAATTGATTTTAGAAATCTTGGAAAGGCTCTGGAATCTGATAAAAATAGTTATGGAATAAAATTTATTAAGGTGGAAAATAAAATTGTGAATGAATAAATAAATTTACGATTGCATTTGAATGAAATCAAAACTGAATGTTGAAATTCATTTCAAATTTATAAGTAAGATCTAGAATTGGAATTGAATTTGATTTGTGATAAACAAAGCGAATTATTGAAATGAAATTAGTAAGTGAAACTAATTGAAGAAATGACAAATTAATATGGTTTGAAATGAATTGAATTCAATATTTATAAATGAAAGATAAATTAAATTCATATGGAATTTGAAATCCAGTTTAAATATAAGTGGTGATAAACCAAAATGGTGAATTGGAAATAAATTTTTGGGAATGAGCAAAAGAATAAAACTGGAATTGAAACTGAATATCAAAAACCAATTTGAATTGTGTGAAATAAAATGAAGTTTTAAAATTAGTTCAAAGTGAACTAAAGGTAATAAAGGTGGAAATAAAGAAATGGTTTTTGATAAAATGAATTGGAATTCGTAATGAATTATTAAATGAAACTAATTTAAAATAGTGACATGATTCAGTTATGAATGAAAGATAGCTGATAAAATTCAATATTCAGAAGGTAAACTGAATCCAAATAGAATTGAAATTGAAAACTGAATTCAAATGAAAATAAATATGTAAGATTGAATAAAAACGGATATATAACTTCAATAGTGAAGTAAAAATGATATAAGAAGTAAGTATTCAAACTTTTGTAGTGGAATGTACAAAATAATTTTTTTAATTTACAAACTGGATATGGTTGTTAAATAGCATACAGGTGATATAAAGAAAAATGGAATTGAGATTTTGATTCCGAAGATAATTTGAATTGCACGAAAAAGTATGCATTTAAATTCAGTATGAAATTTGATGATCTTCTTGTCCAACCACTTGACGTTTTTTTTTCTTTTTGAAATTTGGGGGCCCATTGTAGCATTTTGTAGTCATGTCGAGCTAGCCGTGCAAAGGAGACGCTGGCGAAATTTTTTGAAAATTTAGGGAGTTTGAAAAATTTTGAGGTGATAATTTAAAATTTGAATTTAAATTTAAATCTGAATTGTTAGGAAAATAAATTTGTTTGGAAACTATGAAGACTCTGGAAAGTTATTTGAAGTGAATGGGTCTTTAATAAAAGATTTGTTTTGGCAAGTTGATAGAAAATGTTTTGGTTTTGCGAAAATAATAAACGGATTGAGGATCATTCTTCTTAACTAGTAATTTCAGGACGAAATTCTTTTAAGGGGGAAAGAATGTGACGACCCAGAATTTTTAACATTTGAAATGAAATATTAATTGATTGAAATCGAAATATTTGATTGATTTTAAATATTTGAAAGTTAGTTTAACTTGAATTCCAATTATAATTGTGAATTCGGCAATTTAATTATTGAATTTTATTTATTGAGCTTGGGTAAAATATTGTATCTTCAGTTTTGAGATTATTAAAAATATTTTAAAGGCTTAGAAAATTCTTATTGATAATACTAAAGATAATGGAAGCTTCAGAATTGAATTTGGAACTGATTTGTTCAGTTTTGAAATTATATCGTTTAAATCGATATTTAAAAATAGCCTTCCGAGGCACAGTCTTGGAATTCGACGAAACCAGTTCCATTGGATCCGTAATAGTGTATTATAATCGGATTTCAATTTTCGTAGCATTCAGAGTGATCGTTTAGCCGTACGATAAGAAAACGCGCTGAAAATTTTATCAAAATTTAATTTAATAATTGGTTTAAAAAGATATCTTCTCCATACAATCGAATTTGGACTCAAAACCATTTCCAATGTGTTCGGAATAAGGGTTAAATATTGTAAACGCCTGGTGGCACGCCTTAATTTGAGATCGAGATTTTGAATTGCAAAAACCAAGACGATTTGAATTTGAATTTGAATTTAACATAAAAATAATATAATCCCATTACCGTAGCAACGGACACGTCGCCTCTATGTTCAGCACTTGGCAAAATGGTAAAACACGCATCTCTTTTGTTTTTGAATCATAGCCAAGACTTTCTTTTTCTTTTTCAATCGGAAATCTAAATCTACAGAACAAAAACGAAAACAAATGCCGCTCCCCGATAATTTTTCCTTCTCCTTCTCAATTCATTCGAACTAACTGATATCTATTCTTCTTTTTTTCAATCGAAATAACAAAAAAAATTGCAATCAGGAAAATTCGAATCAAAGTAATTGTGCCTCCCTTTTCACCCTCGTTTGAACGAACGAGGTTTCGTTCAAATTCATTGTAACCGATCGGCAAGCTCGCGCAATAGGGTGGTTCATGAGGGTTTTAAAAAAAAATCAATGGCCGAAGTCGTGGTGATCTCGAGCTGGGGAAGGGTCGCGGCATCGTCGCGGCGCAAGTAAGCAAGAGCTCACATGCAAAGTCGAATGGGTGGCGTTGGCAATTTCGTGTTGTGGAGGGGGCGTGGTCGTCGAAGAGCGGTCGCTCATGTTCGTTGAGGCGATTGCGGCAGTCGCATGTGCCGAGATCGGGGATTTCGTGGATGTCGAAACTGGAAATCGTAGGGTGGATATATCTTTCCTGTTCTGAGCGTGGTGGGGATCTGGACTCGTTTCCAGTAAGGTACATTCCAATTGTTTTTGTAAGTTTTAAAAAATTTAAATTTAATCATATAAATATATACACACAAAAATCAATGAAAGAAAATATCATTTACAGTAAGTAAAATTTATTATTTATTTTTGGAAAAAAATTGGTTAAGAATAATTTATTAAGGTGTTTGATTTATTTAATTAACTTATTTAATTATTTCGGTTAATAAAGAAAATTTATTAAAGAGAATTTAGTTTTGAATTTAAATTTTTAGTTAAATAAATTTATTAAAAAGGATTTGTTTAAAAAATTTAAAATTATTAGTTTAAAATAAATCACTAGTGAATTAAAATTATTGAATGAAAATTTATTGTTCGATTTAGTTCAAATATTAATTAATTGTATAAATATTTATACAAGGCCTGAAAACATGTAACAACCCGATATTTTTCAGCCATTCGAATCCGCACATGTCGGACTTGAATTGCTCAAAATACCGCGTTGTAAATAAATTTGGAGCAAATGAAATACAATCACAGAATCACAGAATCACAGACATAGAACAAACAGAATACCTCGCAGCGGAATATAAAATACATAGTAGTTCATGAAGCTACTACGGCAGAGTCTCAAACCAAATACATAATACAGTCTGAAAACAACATAATAGAAGTCCGAAATACATAGAAATTCACTAATACATGAGATAAACTAGAATAGCTGAAACAGAAAGTAGATATAAATGTAGATAAACAGAAACTCCAGCAAAGGCCAGCTCCAGAAAGAGAATCCAAAGCTGTGAATACTCAGGCTGACCCGAGCGTAAAGTAAAACACAAAACACTCGAGTCAGGACAATATATACTTATATAATGTAAACCAACTCAAGTGAACTGTAGTAGAAATGCACAATAACTTAAAGGATGCTTGGGATCGTCCATCCTTTAAGAATCAGTTAAACTATAAATTAATTACATCCCGTGGTTAAAATTTCAAAATGGTATTTTATACTTCAAAATCAAATATAATTTCAAAATTCAATATCATTCAAAATATCATATCTTCCAAACCACATTCATTTTTATTTAATTTAAATACCATTACAAAACACATTTCAAAATAGTTTATATTTCAAAACAAATTACTTCATTTTAAATCATAAAAATGAAGTTATTATATTTAATAATTAAATTATTAAATTTACAAAATTTTAGTCTTTCAAAATTCATTTATTAACTTAATTTATTAAAACAGATGAAAATTCAACTTTCGCAGCATTTAGAAATTGCTACGGAAAGTTACATTCAAAACAGTTCAATTTAACAAAAGATAGCATTTAAAAATGCTGTAATAGGGTTACATTAGTTTCAAATAAAACTTAGTTAAATTCAACAATTATAGCATTTACAAAATGCTATAATAACCTTTAATTAAACTTAGCCATTTGGTTCATTATTATCAACTACAGCATTTACAAATGATGTATTATCATTTACATTAGAATTAATAGCATTTCAAAAATGCAGTTAATTAACTTCAAGTATTCAATATAATTTCACAAACAATCATATTTTTATTTAAATCATTTTTAGCTTATAAAATCATATAATTTCACTTTTAAAACAGTCATTCAAATATCCTTATATTCATGATTTTATAAAGTTAAATCTCCATTCACAAAAATCAAAATTTAATAATAATTCACTTGTTAAATTCCAACATTAAATTTCAAATTCATTAAATTTAATTTAATTTAACACTTAAGTTTAAAATTTTCAAATATAACTTAATTTCATTTTTATTTACTTAACTTAAAATTCACTTTTAAGACAAATTCACAAATTTCCAATTTTAGTTATATTTCCAAATTTCAACCTAAATATTCATTCATTTCACATTTTAACTTTATTCAAAAATCATTGATATATTATAAAATCATTTTAAATTCATTTAATTCAAAATATCATAAATTTATCATATTTTCATATTTAATTTAAATTCCATTTATCTCCAAATTCTAGTTTCCAAAATAACTTACATTTCAGATTTTCTAACTTTACCATTTATTTATTTCACTTATAAATTTTCAGAAAATCAATAATGCTTTACAAAAATCATTTTTAATCAAATTTAAATCAAAATATTATAATATTTACATTTCCAAAATAATTTAAAATTTTTAGAAAAACATATTTTAACAACGGGTCTGTATTTCATTTTCTAGCCTAGATGAAGTGATACGGGTAATATATCATTTCAACCCGTAATTTACAAAGAAACCCGGGTTTGATCGTTTCAAACCCGCAATCACAAGTAAAAGAAAATAATTGAAAATCATTCAGGCCTATCATTTCAGCCCATAACGATTTTCTCCTATTCTAAAGTCCGTTCGGGTATGTATCATTTCAACCCATAGTGATTCTAGTCTACAGGGAACTTGCAGTGTGATAAACTGATGAAAATAATAGAATAGCATGAAATAACAGTAACATATGGTATAACAAGTGTAAATATAGGTGTGAACTTCATATGAATATAATATAGCAGTTATAACAGGATGATATGCATTTACAGATTCAGGTGATGTCAGTTTATCACTATATAAGTACATATTAGTCTGGTGAGATCTACTCACTGTTTTGAGCTGATGACACAACGACGAATTGCACAACGGGATCTACACAAGCACAAAATCACGATACAGATACGAAATGGAGGAGCCAAGGATTAATTCCCTTGAATACAAATCAAACAAACAATATAACAATTATAAGGTTTTAGACCAAAAATACGATAAACGATGCTAGAAATTAAGGAACAACAATTAATCAAACACTTGCACTTGCTTCCACCATCACTATGCTCAGTCTATAGGGTGATAAGGTACTTCCATGGGGTGTATTTGGTCAGGTATGGGTCATATATGGTCGGCCTAGCAAGGGTAGTGAAGGTATGGAAGTTGCTATGTATGAAAATACAAGTACAAGGCAAATAAGTGGATTTTTGTGCAATTTCAAGCATCGGGCAAGCCTACAAATGGCATGGCCAGACCTGCTGGAGGCTAGGAGATGGTGTGGCAGTGGTTTTGGTTCAGGTATGAGCTGGAGAAGGTGGTGCAAAGGCCGGCTAAGGGTGTGGTGAAGTGGTGGAAGTTACAAGGTGTGAATGCAAAGGGTTTAAGGCAAATAAGTGGCTTTTGTGCTACCATGGCTCAACCAAAGGACCATTGGGCTCGGCCCCTACAAGGTGAAGGTCTGGTGGGGTTTGGAGTGTCGGCCAAAGGTGATGGATGGACTGGTGGTGGCGGCCAAGGAGGTGGTTTAGGTGAAAAATGAAGGGTATGTGCATAAATGGTTCGGCTAGGCTGAACAAGTGGAGTGTTTGCATAAACTTTGGTGGATCTAGTCATAGATGACCACGGCATGGCTTGGTCAGTGGGCTGGAGGAGATGGTGACCTGATGTGGTGATGGTGGAGGCGGCTATGGTGGTGGAGGAGCAAGGCCGAACCTATGATGAAGAAGAACAAGTGTAAAAACCATGAATTCAAGCATAAACAAATGGAAAAAGGAAATAAAGTTTACCAAACTTTCTTCAAAAGCTATGGCCGAATTTTTTTGAGGAAATGAGAGAAAAAATGAAGTAAGTGAATGAGAAATGAGGGTGGCAGCTGAAAGAATGAAGAGATATGGCCATTTGAGTGAAAAGAAACGTTAAAATGTGAAAAGGTGGGAAAATCAAAAGGCATAGGAAACAAAAGGTCACAAACCCTTTCAATTTACCTTTTATTATTTATATAAATTTATGTAGCTGAAATAATAATAATATCAGATAATATTTCGAAATTTTCAAACAATATACAAATATATATAATATTTATCAATTATGTAAAGTAAAATTAAGGAAAATAGTTAAAACAGTGAACTAGACTAGCAAAATTTGAAGTTAAATGAAATAATTTTTAGAAAATTCATATAAGCTTGTAAAGTATTTTTAAACATAAATAATAACATAAAATACAAATATATTCACAAAATAAATATTTAAAATTTAATTTAAATATAAAATTATAATGTAGAAAATAGCAGAAAATGGGAAAACAACGCTTAAAAATAGGAAATCAACACAGTAATTTTTAGAAAAATTATATTATTATTTTAAAAATATTTAGAGATGAATTTTCACAAATAAAACAAATTTAAAATAAAATAAAGAAATTTAAAAATGAAGAAAATGGCAGAAAATTAGAAAACAGCCTTTAAAAATAGGAAATAAATACAGTAAATTTTGGAAAAATTATATTATCATTTTAAAAATGTTTAGAAATGATATCACACAAAAAAAAATTAAAATAATTTCAAATGAAATAAAGTCAAATTTAAATATATAGTCAAAATCTAGGGTTGTTACACTCTCCCCCACTCAAATCTTTTCGTCCTCGAAAAGGAAGGAAGCGGAGAAACAACAAGAAAGAGCAATAGGTTGGAATGCATCCACGAAAGAAGGTAGGAAAAAAAGATAGCTAGGAGGTAAAGCAAGTTGAAAGACAAGGATGAACCATTATTTGAACCATTATACATTTCAATTTTTTTTTGATGAATAGTCATTTGATTCAAATCTGATGGTTCAAAGTAAACAATATTTAAAACATTTTAAATTTTTAGAAGGGAAAATAACTGATCAAAATATTCTTTATATAGTACTTTATCAAAATACTTTTATAACTCGATGTCTTAACAAGTTTACTTTCGTTCCTGCAGACTCTAGCTATGCGTTGATCAGGCGCAAAGCTAGAATTCTCCAAGTACTTAGTATACTTGTTTCAACACCCAGTGAAAATAATGAAAACACTTTTAAAAACAGATATAGAAAGTACAATCCAAACAAATCAACCAAACCGAAACAGTTGTCTAACCATGGATCGCAGATACACAATGGTTACGCCTGGATCCCCCAGGAAACAATCCGTATCCGTAAGCTTTCTCAGCCCTGCGAGTTACGCCATGATGACGAGTAGAATGCAGGATACACAATGGTTACGCCTGGATCCCCCAGGAAACAATCCATACCCCTAGGCAAGACTCAGCCAGGCACTTGCGCTACTCTTCGCGACCTACACAGATTGCAGGATACACAATAGTTACGCCTGGATCCCCCAGGAAACAATCCGTACCCATAGGCAAGACTTAGCCAGGCAGTTGCGCTATGTAGTCGCGATCATAAGACCACGGGGATCGCCGTGGAATTCGATGGACACTCGAGTATCATATCCGGAAAACCCAAGTCAAAGAGAGAGAATAATATCGATAGAATGAATCCACAGTGTGGCCACAAAGAGGATATCAAGCAGAAGGCACTTTCCATATCTTTACTTCGAAAATATGTATCATATAGTACCTTTCAAAATCACTTTCAAATATCATACTTATATAAAGTCCATTTTATATAAGATTTCATTTCAAATCAAATATTTTTCAAAACAACAGTATATCAAATCACACTTATATAGATTTCGATTATATAAGATTTCACTTTTCAAAATTGGGTACCTTTTCAAGTCAACAGTTTTCAAATCTACTGCATACTTATACAAATCAATTTTATATAAGTTCGATAACTCCCAAATCAAAGTATTTTTTTAAAAAAAAGGTTCTCAATTTTAATTCATTTCAATAGTATTTCGGTTTAAAAATCATATATGATTTCACCAAATCATTTCTTCCAAATTACATATTCAGTTTCAAATTTTCTTAAAACAATAGGTTTAGAAAATAATCCAAATTTCCAAATCAACAAAATTTAAGTCAAATAAATCCATTTCCATTTCAAACATGTATTCACATCAAAAGTCATAATACTTTCAAAGTTATGAATCTTTTGAAACTAAAATACTTGAAATCATTACACTTTGAAAATCATAACATTTAGACATCATGCATTTGAAATCAAAAAACATGTCCTTAATTCTTTACATTTCAATTTTTTTTCAATTAAACCAAAATCTAAAATTTCCAATTTTAATTCAATTCAAACCATCAGTTTCAATTTAGTTTACCAACAAAACCATTTCAAATATTATCAATTTCAAATATAAATTTGATTCACAAAATAAACTATTAAATCTTAAATATGTTTCAAGGCTTAAATATACCATATTTCAAAACTAAATTTCATAATTTCATATATCTCAAATTTTACTTCATTATTACTTACATATGTCATTATTTCGCAACATTACATTCGATCGCTCGCTTGATCACACAAGTTCGCTTTCGAACTAGTATTGTCCATTCGACTTCCCTAATGCGGACTTCGATATGGTTTCTTGACTAGAAGCCATCAGTCTCCTTGCATAGCCATATACTATGATAGAGAATTCTAGAATCAAGCCCAAAATCCATATCAAATGTTCGCCATCAAGAATCAAATGAAAAATCCTAACACGAAATGGTGTAATTCACCTCGAACTTGTGTACTCAAACTTGGATCAAATTAATTATGCGAATAAAACAACGTACGTACAACTTATGTATCTATTCCAACTTGTTAAATAAATAGTTTTATAAAGATGTTACTAAGTTAAAACATTTAAAACCAAAATTTTCTCAAACATTTGAAGACTAATTTTTATCCAAAACATTTCAAAACTAAATTTCATATTAGTATAATTCAAAATAGTCTTATTTATTTACTTAACAAAACAGTTTCAACTTATAAAAAACCATATTATTTCATACTTGAAACATACAAACTAAACTTATATTCTTTATCAAATACCTTATACCTTTCAAAAAATTTAGCTTTGAAAAATTAACCTTGATTTGGAAGTGCTCGAATCTTAAAATAGTCGAAGAAGTCATATTTTCAATCCAAGAGTTGAAAATCAACACTAAATCAGTAAATCAATTTCAAAAGTTAGGTTTCAAAATCTGAAACTCGAGAACTGAACACTGGCTTACTTTAAATCTTTTCAAATATATATATATATATATATATATATATATATACGGATCTATCTTTCGAATATCAAACCATACTTCGAAATCTGAAATCAAAATTGGTTTCACAAAATCACTCGCAGAGCAAAGCTACTAGAGAGGCTTCTCTCTCACTCAGAAACTCGTAAATCAATGTCGATGATGCATGCATTCATCACTGAAATTATTTTCCAGCGACATAAGTGAGTTCTGGACCCGTTTTACTTCTTTACTATAATTCTCCTTTTTTTTATAAGTGGTTCAAAGAAAACAAAGAAAATTCAATATCTTTCTTATTCATTTTACTCTTTCACAAATAGACCCAAAGTGAATTATTCACAGCCCATCTCATTCTCCTTACATTCACAAAGAAAGTCTTCTTTTTGAAAATCGGAAAAATTAGGGAATAGCTCAGTTGTGTAGAGCAGCAATTAACTTTGAAAAACATCTTTGAAATTCCTTCGAAATCATTGAAATTCATTCGAATACATTTGAAACATTTCTTATTTGAAATATACATACATACATACATATATATATATATATATATATATCTTTAAATCATATTACTATATATATTTTCCAAAATCTTAAAACCGATTTCAAAATACCGGAATTCGATTCCTCGAAATTCAAAACCCTTCAGTTATAAATCATTTTTGTATAAATCAAGTTCTTATAAAATTTTCAAAATTTCAAATTCTTTCAAAATTCCAAATTTTCATTTTTGAAAGGTATATAATCCTTATTGAAAACATTTCACTTTTATATATAAAAATATGGCCATCCTTAATAATTTCGATGTATGCACAATTTCAAAATACAACCAAATACAAATTTCCAAAGGATGATTCAAGGATAGGACTTCAAACAAACAAAGATTCAAAATTAGAGGAACTCTAATCAAATAGAATTCTAGTTCGAAGATAAACTCAAACGAAGATGAGATAATTTAATTACCAAATAGAGGATAGATAAGCCTATATAAATCGTGGGCGAACTTAACCGGTCAACCGAGACTTTAGGAATATAATCAATACGGAAATCAAAGGCAAATCGACCTTCGATCGCCAGAGATAGAATCCGGGTAGAGCAGGAGATAGATAGCATCGACATCCGAGGATATAGGAATCTTCAGTGAATCAATGCCAATTGTAAAGGAGTTTCACCCCTTTACAAATCATTCAAAGATTTACGGAATCATCGCTCTTTAGTGAGGTCATTCCAAAGTAGAGTTACGAATGCCCCAAAATTAAAAAGGAAAAATGGGGAAAACATGACTGGATTTCAGAACAAGTGGGAGTGTTCCAAAGTTCAAGGAATCCTAGTCGATAAGAATCTTAACCAAAAGATTTCTAACAAGGTGGATAACGAAAAGATGAAGTTTAGAAAATCTTGATTTCGAAATAAGAACATTTTTATACCAAAATAATCTTTGAAAATCTTTTAAAAATATTTTAAAAATCATTTTATACTTCGAAAATACATTCTCTCACAAAGAAAGGATTCTGAGATTGATTTCACTCATTCTATGGCATTTCTACCCTATCTCTAATGAGTTTTTGCTCCACAGTCTAAGGTTTGCCTAAAACCAAAGCTCTGATACCAACTGTAACAACCCGATATTTTTCAGCCATTCGCATCCGCACATGTCGGACTTGAATTGCTCAAAATACCACGTTGTAAATAAATTTGGAGCAAATGAAATACAATCACAGAATCACAGACATAGAACAAACAGAATACCTCGCAGCGGAATATAAAATACATAGTAGTTCATGAAGCTACTACGGCAGAGTCTCAAACCAAATACATAATACAGTCTGAAAACAACATAATAGAAGTCCGAAATACATAGAAATTCACTAATACATGAGATAAACTAGAATAGCTGAAACAGAAAGTAGATATAAATGTAGATAAACAGAAACTCCAGCAAAGGCCAGCTCCAGAAAGAGAATCCAAAGCTGTGAATACTCAGGCTGACCCGAGCGTAAAGTAAAACACAAAACACTCGAGTCAGGACAATATATACTTATATAATGTAAACCAACTCAAGTGAACCGTAGTAGAAATGCACAATAACTTAAAGGATGCTTGGGATCATCCATCCTTTAAGAATCAGTTAAACTATAAATTAATTACATCCCGTGGTTAAAATTTCAAAATGGTATTTTATACTTCAAAATCAAATATAATTTCAAAATTCAATATCATTCAAAATATCATATCTTCCAAACCACATTCATTTTTATTTAATTTAAATACCATTACAAAACACATTTCAAAATAGTTTATATTTCAAAACAAATTACTTCATTTTAAATCATAAAAATGAAGTTATTATATTTAATAATTAAATTATTAAATTTACAAAATTTTAGTCTTTCAAAATTCATTTATTAACTTAATTTATTAAAACAGATGAAAATTCAACTTTCGCAGCATTTAGAAATTGCTACGGAAAGTTACATTCAAAACAGTTCAATTTAACAAAAGATAGCATTTAAAAATGCTGTAATAGGGTTACATTAGTTTCAAATAAAACTTAGTTAAATTCAACAATTATAGCATTTACAAAATGCTATAATAACCTTTAATTAAACTTAGCCATTTGGTTCATTATTATCAACTACAGCATTTACAAATGCTGTATTATCATTTACATTAGAATTAATAGCATTTCAAAAATGTAGTTAATTAACTTCAAGTATTCAATATAATTTCACAAACAATCATATTTTTATTTAAATCATTTTTAGCTTATAAAATCATATAATTTCACTTTTAAAACAGTCATTCAAATATCCTTATATTCATGATTTTATAAAGTTAAATCTCCATTCACAAAAATCAAAATTTAATAATAATTCACTTGTTAAATTCCAACATTAAATTTCAAATTCATTAAATTTAATTTAATTTAACACTTAAGTTTAAAATTTTCAAATATAACTTAATTTCATTTTTATTTACTTAACTTAAAATTCACTTTTAAGATAAATTCACAAATTTCCAATTTTAGTTATATTTCCAAATTTCAACCTAAATATTCATTCATTTCACATTTTAACTTTATTCAAAAATCATTGATATATTATAAAATCATTTTAAATTCATTTAATTCAAAATATCATAAATTTATCATATTTTCATATTTAATTTAAATTCCATTTATCTCCAAATTCTAGTTTCCAAAATAACTTACATTTCAGATTTTCTAACTTTACCATTTATTTATTTCACTTATAAATTTTCAGAAAATCAATAATGATTTACAAAAATAATTTTTAATCAAATTTAAATCAAAATATTATAATATTTACATTTCCAAAATAATTTAAAATTTTTAGAAAAACATATTTTAACAACGGGTCTGTATTTCATTTTCTAGCCTAGATGAAGTGATACGGGTAATATATCATTTCAACCCGTAATTTACAAAGAAACCCGGGTTTGATCGTTTCAAACCCGCAATCACAAGTAAAAGAAAATAATTGAAAATCATTCAGGCCTATCATTTCAGCCCATAACGATTTTCTCCTATTCTAAAGTCCGTTCGGGTATGTATCATTTCAACCCATAGTGATTCTAGTCTACAGGGAACATGCAGTGTGATAAACTGATGAAAATAATAGAATAGCATGAAATAACAGTAACATATGGTATAACAAGTGTAAATATAGGTGTGAACTTCATATGAATATAATATAGCAGTTATAACAGGATGATATGCATTTACAGATTCAGGTGATGTCAGTTTATCACTATATAAGTACATATTAGTCTGGTGAGATCTACTCACTGTTTTGAGCTGATGACACAACGACGAATTGCACAACGGGATCTACAAAAGCACAAAATCACGATACAGATACGAAATGGAGGAGCCAAGGATTAATTCCCTTGAATACAAATCAAACAAACAATATAACAATTATAAGGTTTTAGACCAAAAATACGATAAACGATGCTAGAAATTAAGGAACAACAATTAATCAAACACTTGCACTTGCTTCCACCATCACTATGCTCAGTCTATAGGGTGATAAGGTACTTCCATGGGGTGTATTTGGTCAGGTATGGGTCATATATGGTCGGCCTAGCAAGGGTAGTGAAGGTATGGAAGTTGCTATGTATGAAAATACAAGTACAAGGCAAATAAGTGGATTTTTGTGCAATTTCAAGCATCGGGCAAGGCTACAAATGGCATGGCCAGACCTGCTGGAGGCTAGGAGATGGTGTGGCAGTGGTTTTGGTTCAGGTATGAGCTGGAGAAGGTGGTGCAAAGGCCGGCTAAGGGTGTGGTGAAGTGGTGGAAGTTACAAGGTGTGAATGCAAAGGGTTTAAGGCAAATAAGTGGCTTTTGTGCTACCATGGCTCAACCAAAGGACCATTGGGCTCGGCCCCTACAAGGTGAAGGTCAGGTGGGGTTTGGAGTGTCAGCCAAAGGTGATGGATGGACTGGTGGTGGCGGCCAAGGAGGTGGTTTAGGTGAAAAATGAAGGGTATGTGCATAAATGGTTCGGCTAGGCTGAACAAGTGGAGTGTTTGCATAAACTTTGGTGGATCTAGTCATAGATGACCACGGCATGGCTTGGTCAGTGGGCTGGAGGAGATGGTGACCTGATGTGGTGATGGTGGAGGCGGCTATGGTGGTGGAGGAGCAAGGCCGAACCTATGATGAAGAAGAACAAGTGTAAAAACCATGAATTCAGGCATAAACAAATGGAAAAAGGAAATAAAGTTTACCAAACTTTCTTCAAAAGCTATGGCCGAATTTTTTTGAGGAAATGAGAGAAAAAATGAAGTAAGTGAATGAGAAATGAGGGTGGCAGCTGAAAGAATGAAGAGATATGGCCATTTGAGTGAAAAGAAACGTTAAAATGTGAAAAGGTGGGAAAATCAAAAGGCATAGGAAACAAAAGGTCACAAACCCTTTCAATTTACCTTTTATTATTTATATAAATTTATGTAGCTGAAATAATAATAATATCAGATAATATTTCGAAATTTTCAAACAATATACAAATATATATAATATTTATCAATTATGTAAAGTAAAATTAAGGAAAATAGTTAAAACAGTGAACTAGACTAGCAAAATTTGAAGTTAAATGAAATAATTTTTAGAAAATTCATATAAGCTTGTAAAGTATTTTTAAACATAAATAATAACATAAAATACAAATATATTTACAAAATAAATATTTAAAATTTAATTTAAATATAAAATTATAATGTAGAAAATAGCAGAAAATGGGAAAACAGCGCTTAAAAATAGGAAATCAACACAGTAATTTTTAGAAAAATTCTATTATTATTTTAAAAATATTTATAGATGAATTTTCACAAATAAAACAAATTTAAAATAAAATAAAGAAATTTAAAAATGAAGAAAATGGCAGAAAATTAGAAAACAGCCTTTAAAAATAGGAAATAAATACAGTAAATTTTGGAAAAATTATATTATCATTTTAAAAATGTTTAGAAATGATATCACACAAAAAAAAATTAAAATAATTTCAAAATGAAATAAAGTCAAATTTAAATATATAGTCAAAATCTAGGGTTGTTACACTCTCCCCCACTCAAATCTTTTCGTCCTCGAAAAGGAAGGAAGCGGAGAAACAACAAGAAAGAGCAATAGGTTGGAATGCATCCACGAAAGAAGGTAGGAAAAAAAGATAGCTAGGAGGTAAAGCAGGTTGAAAGACAAGGATGAACCATTATTTGAACCATTATACATTTCAATTTTTTTTTTGATGAATAGTCATTTGATTCAAATCTGATGGTTCAAAGTAAACAATATTTAAAACATTTTAAATTTTTAGAAGGGAAAATAACTGATCAAAATATTCTTTATATAGTACTTTATCAAAATACTTTTATAACTCGATGTCTTAACAAGTTTACTTTCGTTCCTGCAGACTCTAGCTATGCGTTGATCAGGCGCAAAGCTAGAATTCTCCAAGTACTTAGTATACTTGTTTCAACACCCAGTGAAAATAATGAAAACACTTTTAAAAACAGATATAGAAAGTACAATCCAAACAAATCAACCAAACCGAAACAGTTGTCTAACCATGGATCGCAGATACATAATGGTTACGCCTGGATCCCCCAGGAAACAATCCGTATCCGTAAGCTTTCTCAGCCCTGCGAGTTACGCCATGATGACGAGTAGAATGCAGGATACACAATGGTTACGCCTGGATCCCCCAGGAAACAATCCATACCCCTAGGCAAGACCCAGCCAGGCACTTGCGCTACTCTTCGCGACCTACACAGATTGCAGGATACACAATGGTTACGCCTGGATCCCCCAGGAAAAAATCCGTACCCCTAGGCAAGACTTAGCCAGGCAGTTGCGCTATGTAGTCGCGATCATAAGACCACGGGGATCGCCGTGGAATTCGATGGACACTCGAGTATCATATCCGGAAAACCCAAATCAAAGAGAGAGAATAATATCGATAGAATGAATCCACAGTGTGGCCACAAAGAGGATATCAAGCAGAAGGCACTTTCCATATCTTTACTTCGAAAATATGTATCATATAGTACCTTTCAAAATCACTTTCAAATATCATACTTATATAAAGTCCATTTTATATAAGATTTCATTTCAAATCAAATACTTTTCAAAACAACAGTATATCAAATCACACTTATATAGATTTCGATTATATAAGATTTCACTTTTCAAAATTGGGTACCTTTTCAAGTCAACAGTTTTCAAATCTACTGCATACTTATACAAATCAATTTTATATAAGTTCGATAACTCCCAAATCAAAGTATTTTTTAAAAAAAAAGGTTCTCAATTTTAATTCATTTCAATAGTATTTCGGTTTAAAAATCATATATGATTTCACCAAATCATTTCTTCCAAATTACATATTCAGTTTCAAATTTGCTTAAAACAATAGGTTTAGAAAATAATCCAAATTTCCAAATCAACAAAATTTAAGTCAAATAAATCCATTTCCATTTCAAACATGTATTCACATCAAAAGTCATAATACTTTCAAAGTTATGAATCTTTTGAAACTAAAATACTTGAAATCATTACACTTTGAAAAACATAACATTTAGACATCGTGCATTTGAAATCATAAAACATGTCCTTAATTCTTTACATTTCAATTTTTTTTCAATTAAACCAAAATCTAAAATTTCCAATTTTAATTCAATTCAAACCATCAGTTTCAATTCAGTTTACCAACAAAACCATTTCAAATATTATCAATTTCAAATATAAATTTGATTCACAAAATAAACTATTAAATCTTAAATATGTTTCAAGGCTTAAATATACCATATTTCAAAACTAAATTTCATAATTTCATATATCTCAAATTTTACTTCATTATTACTTACATATGTCATTATTTCGCAACATTACATTCGATCGCTCGCTTGATCACACAAGTTCGCTTTCGAACTAGTATTGTCCATTCGACTTCCCTAATGCGGACTTCGATATGGTTTCTTGACTAGAAGCCATCAGTCTCCTTGCATAGCCATATACTATGATAGAGAATTCTAGAATCAAGCCCAAAATCCATATCAAATGTTCTCCATCAAGAATCAAATGAAAAATCCTAACACGAAATGGTGTAATTCACCTCGAACTTGTGTACTCAAACTTGGATCAAATTAATTATGCGAATAAAACAACGTACGTACAACTTATGTATCTATTCCAACTTGTTAAGTAAATAGTTTTATAAAGATGTTACTAAGTTAAAACATTTAAAACCAAAATTTTCTCAAACATTTGAAGACTAATTTTTATCCAAAACATTTCAAAACTAAATTTCATATTAGTATAATTCAAAATAGTCTTATTTATTTACTTAACAAAACAGTTTCAACTTATAAAAAACCATATTATTTCATACTTGAAACATACAAACTAAACTTATATTCTTTATCAAATACCTTATACCTTTCAAAAAATTTAGCTTTGAAAAATTAACCTTGATTTGGAAGTGCTCGAATCTTAAAATAGTCGAAGAAGTCATATTTTCAATCCAAGAGTTGAAAATCAACACTAAATCAGTAAATCAATTTCAAAAGTTAGGTTTCAAAATCTGAAACTCGAGAACTGAACACTGGCTTACTTTAAATCTTTTCAAATATATATATATATATATATATATATATATATATATATATATATATATATATATATACGGATCTATCTTTCGAATATCAAACCATACTTCGAAATCTAAAATCAAAATTGGTTTCACAAAATCACTCGCAGAGCAAAGCTACTAGAGAGGCTTCTCTCTCACTCAGAAACTCGTAAATCAATGTCGATGATGCATGCATTCATCACTGAAATTATTTTCCAGCGACATAAGTGAGTTCTGGACCCGTTTTACTTCTTTACTATAATTCTCCTTTTTTTTTATAAGTGGTTCAAAGAAAACAAAGAAAATTCAATATCTTTCTTATTCATTTTACTCTTTCACAAATAGACCCAAAGTGAATTATTCACAGCCCATCTCATTCTCCTTACATTCACAAAGAAAGTCTTCTTTTTGAAAATCGGAAAAATTAGGGAATAGCTCAGTTGTGTAGAGCAGCAATTAACTTTGAAAAACATCTTTGAAATTCCTTCGAAATCATTGAAATTCATTCGAATACATTTGAAACATTTCTTATTTGAAATATACATATATATATATATATATATATCTTTAAATCATATTACTATATATATTTTCCAAAATCTTAAAACCGATTTCAAAATACCGGAATTCGATTCCTCGAAATTTAAAACCCTTCAGTTATAAATCATTTTTGTATAAATCAAGTTCTTATAAAATTTTCAAAATTTCAAATTCTTTCAAAATTCCAAATTTTCATTTTTGAAAGGTATATAATCCTTATCGAAAACATTTCACTTTTATATATAAAAATATGGCCATCCTTAATAATTTCGATGTATGCACAATTTCAAAATACAACCAAATACAAATTTCCAAAGGATGATTCAAGGATAGGACTTCAAACAAACAAAGATTCAAAATTAGAGGAACTCTAATCAAATAAAATTCTAGTTCGAAGATAAACTCAAACGAAGATGAGATAATTTAATTACCAAATAGAGGATAGATAAGCCTATATAAATCGCGGGCGAACTTAACCGGCCAACCGAGACTTTAGGAATATAATCAATACGGAAATCAAAGGCAAATCGACCTTCGATCGCCAGAGATAGAATCCGGGTAGAGCAGGAGATAGATAGCATCGACATCCGAGGATATAGAAATCTTCAGTGAATCAATGCCAATTGTAAAGGAGTTTCACCCCTTTACAAATCATTCAAAGATTTACGGAATCATCGCTCTTTAGTGAGGTCATTCCAAAGTAGAGTTACGAATGCTCCAAAATTAAAAAGGAAAAATGGGGAAAACATGACTGGATTTCAGAACAAGTGGGAGTGTTCCAAAGTTCAAGGAATCCTAGTCGATAAGAATCTTAACCAAAAGATTTCTAACAAGGTGGATAACGAAGAGATGAAGTTTAGAAATTCTTGATTTCGAAATAAGAACATTTTTATACCAAAATAATCTTTGAAAATCTTTTAAAAATATTTTAAAAATCATTTTATACTACGAAAATACATTCTCTCACAAAGAAAGGATTCTGAGATTGATTTCACTCATTCTATGGCATTTCTACCCTATCTCTAATGAGTTTTTGCTCCGCAGTCTAAGGTTTGCCTAAAACCAAAGCTCTGATACCAACTGTAACAACCCGATATTTTTCAGCCATTCGCATCCGCACATGTCGGACTTGAATTGCTCAAAATACCACGTTGTAAATAAATTTAGAGCAAATGAAATACAATCACAGAATCACAGACATAGAACAAACAGAATACCTCGCAGCGGAATATAAAATACATAGTAGTTCATGAAGCTACTACGGCAGAGTCTCAAACCAAATACATAATACAGTCTGAAAACAACATAATAGAAGTCCGAAATACATAGAAATTCACTAATACATGAGATAAACTAGAATAGCTGAAACAGAAAGTAGATATAAATGTAGATAAACAGAAACTCCAGCAAAGGCCAGCTCCAGAAAGAGAATCCAAAGCTGTGAATACTCAGGCTGACCCGAGCGTAAAGTAAAACACAAAACACTCGAGTCAGGACAATATATACTTATATAATGTAAACCAACTCAAGTGAACTGTAGTAGAAATGCACAATAACTTAAAGGATGCTTGGGATCGTCCATCCTTTAAGAATCAGTTAAACTATAAATTAATTACATCCCGTGGTTAAAATTTCAAAATGGTATTTTATACTTCAAAATCAAATATAATTTCAAAATTCAATATCATTCAAAATATCATATCTTCCAAACCACATTCATTTTTATTTAATTTAAATACCATTACAAAACACATTTCAAAATAGTTTATATTTCAAAACAAACTACTTCATTTTAAATCATAAAAATGAAGTTATTATATTTAATAATTAAATTATTAAATTTACAAAATTTTAGTCTTTCAAAATTCATTTATTAACTTAATTTATTAAAACAGATGAAAATTCAACTTTCACAGCATTTAGAAATTGCTACGGAAAGTTACATTCAAAACAGTTCAATTTAACAAAAGATAGCATTTAAAAATGCTGTAATAGGGTTACATTAGTTTCAAATAAAACTTAGTTAAATTCAACAATTATAGCATTTACAAAATGCTATAATAACCTTTAATTAAACTTAGCCATTTGGTTCATTATTATCAACTACAGCATTTACAAATGCTGTATTATCATTTACATTAGAATTAATAGCATTTCAAAAATGCAGTTAATTAACTTCAAGTATTCAATATAATTTCACAAACAATCATATTTTTATTTAAATCATTTTTAGCTTATAAAATCATATAATTTCACTTTTAAAACAGTCATTCAAATATCCTTATATTCATGATTTTATAAAGTTAAATCTCCATTCACAAAAATCAAAATTTAATAATAATTCACTTGTTAAATTCCAACATTAAATTTCAAATTCATTAAATTTAATTTAATTTAACACTTAAGTTTAAAATTTTCAAATATAACTTAATTTCATTTTTATTTACTTAACTTAAAATTCACTTTTAAGACAAATTCACAAATTTCCAATTTTAGTTATATTTCCAAATTTCAACCTAAATATTCATTCATTTCACATTTTAACTTTATTCAAAAATCATTGATATATTATAAAATCATTTTAAATTCATTTAATTCAAAATATCATAAATTTATCATATTTTCATATTTAATTTAAATTCCATCTATCTCCAAATTCTAGTTTCCAAAATAACTTACATTTCTGATTTTCTAACTTTACCATTTATTTATTTCACTTATAAATTTTCAGAAAATCAATAATGCTTTACAAAAATCATTTTTAATCAAATTTAAATCAAAATATTATAATATTTACATTTCCAAAATAATTTAAAATTTTTAGAAAAACATATTTTAACAACGGGTCTGTATTTCATTTTCTAGCCTAGATGAAGTGATACGGGTAATATATCATTTCAACCCGTAATTTACAAAGAAAACCCGGGTTTGATCGTTTCAAACCCGCAATCCCAAGTAAAAGAAAATAATTGAAAATCATTCAGTCCTATCATTTCAGCCCATAACGATTTTCTCCTATTCTAAAGTCCGTTCGGGTATGTATCATTTAAACCCATAGTGATTCTTGTCTACAGGGAGCTTGCAGTGTGATAAACTGATGAAAATAATAGAATAGCATGAAATAAAAGTAACATATGGTATAACAAGTGTAAATATAGGTATGAACTTCATATGAATATAATATAGCAGTTATAACAGGATGATATGCATTTACAGATTCAGGTGATGTCAGTTTATCACTATATAAGTACATATTAGTCTGGTGAGATTTACTCACTGTTTTGAGCTGATGACACAACGACGAATTGTACAACGGGATCTACACAAGCACAAGATCACAATACAGATACGAAATGGAGGAGCCAAGGATTAATTCCCTTGAATACAAATCAAACAAACAATATAACAATTATAAGGTTTTAGACCAAAAATACGATAAATGATGCTAGAAATTAAGGAACAACAATTAATCAAACACTTGCACTTGCTTCCACCATCACTATGCTCAGTCTATAGGGTGATAAGGTACTTCCATGGGGTGTATTTGGTCAGGTATGGGTCATATATGGTCGGCCTAGCAAGGGTAGTGAAGGTATGGAAGTTGCTATGTATGAAAATACAAGTACAAGGCAAATAAGTGGATTTTTGTGCAATTTCAAGCATCGGCAAGGCTACAAATGGCATGGCCAGACCTGCTGGAGGCTAGGAGATGGTGTGGCAGTGGTTTTGGTTCAGGTATGAGCTGGAGAAGGTGGTGCAAAGGCCGGCTAAGGGTGTGGTGAAGTGGTGGAAGTTACAAGGTGTGAATGCAAAGGGTTTAAGGCAAATAAGTGGCTTTTGTGCTACCATGGCTCAACCAAAGGACCATTGGTCTCGGCCCCTACAAGTTGAAGGTCAGGTGGGGTCTGGAGTGTCAGCCAAAGGTGATGGATGGACTGGTGGTGGCGGCCAAGGAGGTGGTTTAGGTGAAAAATGAAGGGTATGTGCATAAATGGTTCGGCTAGGCTGAACAAGTGGAGTGTTTGCATAAACTTTGGTGGATCTAGTCATAGATGACCACGGCATGGCTTGGTCAGTGGGCTGGAGGAGATGGTGACCTGATGTGGTGATGGTGGAGGCGGCTATGGTGGTGGAGGAGCAAGGCCGAACCTATGATGAAGAAGAACAAGGGTAAAAACCATGAATTCAAGCATAAACAAATGGAAAAAGGAAATAAAGTTTACCAAACTTTCTTCAAAATCTATGGCCGAAATTTTTCGAGGAAATGAGAGAAAAAATGAAGTAAGTGAATGAGAAATGAGGGTGGCAGCTGAAAGAATGAAGAGATATGGCCATTTGAGTGAAAAGAAACGTTAAAATGTGAAAAGGTGGGAAAATCAAAAGGCATAGGAAACAAAAGGTCACAAACCCTTTCAATTTACCTTTTATCATTTATATAAATTTATGTAGCTGAAATAATAATAATATCAGATAATATTTCGAAATTTTCAACCAATATACAAATATATATAATATTTATCAATTATGTAAAGTAAAATTAAGGAAAATAGTTAAAACAGTGAACTAGACTAGCAAAATTTGAAGTTAAATGAAATAATTTTTAGAAAATTCATATAAGCTTGTAAAGTATTTTTAAACATAAATAATAACATAAAATACAAATATATTCACAAAATAAATATTTAAAATTTAATTTAAATATAAAATTATAATGTAGAAAATAGCAGAAAATGGGAAAACAGCCCTTAAAAATAGGAAATCAACACAGTAATTTTTAGAAAAATTCTATTATTATTTTAAAAATATTTAGAGATGAATTTTCACAAATAAAACAAATTTAAAATAAAATAAAGAAATTTAAAAATGAAGAAAATGGCAGAAAATTAGAAAACAACCTTTAAAAATAGGAAATAAATACAGTAAATTTTGGAAAAATTATATTATCATTTTAAAAATGTTTAGAAATGATATCACACAAAAAAAAAATTAAAATAATTTCAAAATGAAATAAAGTCAAATTTAAATATATAGTCAAAATCTAGGGTTGTTACAAAGCATGAAGGAACGAATTGGAAATGGATTGCATGCAAAGCAAAGGTGAGATCTTCTCACTCAATCAAATTTTTTTTGATTTAATTTTAAATAGTTAAATTTAAAATGGTTGATTGTGTGCTTGGATGATAAATTATTATCAATTATATTGGATTAGACCCTATGCGCCGCATAATAGTGGATGATATGATATTAGACCCATATACCGCGATATTCCACCTCGAAGTGGAATTGGCATTATATATTTATATGGAGTGATTAATTTCCCGCATTATATAGCGGATGGGACCCTATGCGCCGCATAATAGCGGATGATATTTTATAAATCTCATATACCGTGATATCCCACCTTGGTATTTAATTGTTGTGCTTACGTCTGTGGATGCAGGAAAACAGGTTGAAGGGATCCAACTGGATTCCTCAAATATTTGAATTTGTTTCAATATTGTGTGTTGATTATTTATAATATATTTATGATTATTAGTGATTGAAACCGTTGAAGGTTATAATTTAGCCGAATATATTTTTGGCATAGTAGGATACCAGAAATAAATAAATATTAAATTTTAAAATTTGGGTAGGAAATTTATAATAAATTCATTCAAAAGGATTGGGTGAATTTAAAAGAAGAAATTTAAATAAATAAAGTTTTGTTTTTTGAAAACTTATTGAATAAATTCAAAAAAAATGGGAAAAGTTTAATAAATGGATTTCGAGTAAAATTATTTAATAGTTGAAGTATTTATTTAAAATACGGATTTTAAATATTTGAAAGAGATAAAGGAATTTATTTCAAATGGATATAAATTTGGAAATTAAATTTGGGATTTAATTTGGAGTTGAAATAAATTTTGGAAATCGATTTGGGATTTAATTTGGAGTTAAATTAAATTTTAGGATTCGATTTGGAAATTTGATTTGGTGTTTTAAAATAAATCTTTGGAAAATCGATTTGGAAAATTTGATTCGATATTGGAAAATAAAATTAAAAATCAATTTGAAATTTGATTTGGTGTTTGAAAGTGAATATTTGGAAAACGATTTGAAAATCGTATATCAGTGGATATTTGAAAGTTTAAAATTCAAATAAATATCAGTTTATTTTTTAAAAGTGTGGAAAGAAATTTACAGATTTAGAATGTAAATTAAAATAAATCGAGAAGATGTATTATTTGATTTGAATGGACCATTTTGAAATGGAAAGAGAATTCTTCCCTAAAACGCCTAATATATTTTTAAAAGTAGCTTTTGAAGTATAAATTAAAAGTTCTAGAAATTGATTTGAAAGAATACTATTAGAGAAATTATTTTTGGGAATTGTTTTAAATCTTTAGAGTAAAGATTTATTTAATTAATTATAGAAGAGATTATTTTTAAGATTAAATTGATTTTTGATTTAGAAAATAGTTATTTAAATATTGATACTCTATCTACTAATTTTATTTTGAATCTAGTTGGACTTGAAAGGTAACAACCCGCATATTTTTCGATTGAATATATAAATATTTTTCTAAAATACTTCATCGTTAGTCGGATTATAGTCCGAAAAGCTACTCTTTGCAAATGGTCGAATTAGGACTCAAGACCACCCCCATCGAGTTCAAAATGATGTTTGCGATCTTTTTGAGTATAAACTTCGATATGTTTGGAGTTGGGAATTTTGCTACTTTTCCACTTAGGGGTTTGTTTTGGTTTCAGCCCATTAGACCCAAGCTTTAGCAACAATGGAAAGAGGAATGAGAAATTAAAACTTGACGCAACGGATAACTTCAAGTTGTCGCTAAATGATGCAACAACAGCAAACAACGATGGAACGATACTAATATGAATCGATGAATTGATAATACCCAAGATAAATGCCCAAATACGTTGATCTCGCGAGATACAGAATTTTATCTATCTTTAACACGTTGATCGCGCACGATACCGTGTTAGAAGATCTACGATTCTTCTACGTTGATCTCGCGCACGAGATTCCGTGAATCGGCTTCAAATCCGTTGATTCGAGCGCACTCTAATAACCCAAAATGGAGAAAGGAGATAACACTCAACTTCCAATTTTAAAGAGGCACAAAGCACACAAAAAAGTTTATTCAAAATCAACCACTTTACAAATGACCCAACCTGCCTATTTATAGGCTTACAACACACAGGTACACAACCTAACAGACGCGACCTAACCTCAACGACCTATGACTTAACAAGTCACGAATTAACAGTACAGACGACTTAACATCACCATTTACAACTTACATTCACATGCGACTTAACAACATGACAAGTACAAGTTTCAACACAACAACATACACAACATCACAACCTAACGACATATGAGGTAAGAAAATTACAACAATATACGACTTATCATCAGCGACATAAGACATGAGCTTCAGCGACCTAACATCAATGCCCAGCTTCAGGAACTTGCGACTTAGCGACTTAAGGAAAGGAGCGACATAAGGTAGGAGCGGTCTAAGGCTTCAGCATCAGGAGCGACTTAAAATACACGGTAGCGACCTAGGCTTTAGCATCAGGAGCGACTTAAAATACACGGTAACGACCTACTGGCATTCACAACATAAGGAGGTTCGCGACTTAATGAACTCGCGACATAGGAAGCTCACGACCTACTGGAATTCACGAATTCTGCAACGGTTTTGATCTTGCGATCTGAGGTATGTCGCGCTGCATCACTTATCTTGGTAGGTTGTGAGTTGCTAGGTCGTTTGCGACTCAAGGACCCCGAGTGACCTAAATCCAACGAGCTAATTTTTGAGTGACTTAAGGCGTTGGGGCGACTTAACTCTTTATGCGTTGCATCATCCTCCCCCGGTTGACAAGAATTCGATCTCGAATTCACACCTTCCTCTTCTTCAAGACGCTTATCCTCATGATACGGAATCAAGCGTTTGGTGTTAAAAACATCGACAGTATGGACATGATCCGACAGTCTCAACTGATAAGCATTATCGTTAATCTTCTTCAAGATTTCTACTGGACCAATCTTTCGAGCTTTCAGATTGTTGAAGTTCCAACTGGAAAACGATCTTTCGTCAAAACTGCGTAAACAAAATCGCCCTCTTTGAAGTTTACACTCCTTCGCTTCTTATCTGCCAGTTGCTTATACTTCTCATTTGACTTAAGCAATCGTTCATGAACAATCCTGTGACATTCCTGCAACTCATTCATGAAATCACAAGCTCGTTTAACAACCCCTTTCTGACGTGGAACTGTCAACAAATCCAACGGTCCCTTCAGAATTGCTGAATACACTATCTGAAACGGACTGAATCCAGTACTTTGATTAACAGCATGATTAAGTGCAAATTCTACCTGACATAACTTTACATCCCAGCTCTTCAAATTATCCTTCACAAGACATCTCAACAAGTTTCCCAACGATCTGTTCACCGCTTCCGTTTGCCCATCAGTTTGTGGATGATAGGCGCTACTAAAATTCAGCTTAGTCCCAACCATCTTCCACAGACTCAACCAAAAATGACTTAGAAATCGAGTATCCCGGTCAGAAACAATGGTCTCAGGTAGCCCATGTAGTCGATAAACCTCTTTAAAGAACAATTAAGCAACCCGGACTGCATCAGCGGTCTTTTTACCAGCTATGAAATGTGCCATCTTCGAAAATCTATCCACCACAACATATATAGAATCATTCCTTCGTTGAGTTCTTGGCAAACCCAAAACAAAATCCATGTTAACATCGACCCATGGTCTAGTAGGCACGGGCAATGGCATATACAGACCTGCATTCATAGCTGTCCCTTTGGAAACTTGACATATGTGACATCTCTGCACGAATCTTTCAACTTCTTTCCTCATGGAAGGCCAAAAATATGATTGAAAAATCAACTGCAATGTACGATCTCTTCCCACATGTCCTTCTTCATGCAATTCTTTCACAATCTTCATCCGCAAACTGCACTCTGGTATACACAATCGTTTTTCCTTGAATAGAAAACCATCTAGCAACACATACTCATCCGTCTTCCCTTTCTCGACTTCATCTACAATCTTAGTAAAGTAAGGATCCTCAACAAACAATTCTAGAAGTACATCAAACCCCGTCACTTCAACTCTCATCGTAGTCAACAAATGATTTCTTCTGCTCAATGCGTCTGCCACACGATTTGTAATTCCCGACTTATGCTTTACAACAAATGTAAACTGCTGCAAGTATGCGATCCATGAAGCATGCCTGGCTGCAATCTTATCTTGTCCCTACATATGCTTCAACACTTCATGATCAGTATACAACACAAACTCTTTATAAAACAAGTAGTGTCTCTAATGCTTTATGGCCTAGACAATAGCATAGAACTCCAAGTCATAGGTGATGTATCTTGTCTTGGCTCCAGAAAGTTTCTCGCTAAAATAAGCAATTGGACGTCCCTTTTGACTTAACACTCCTCCAATTCCAGCTTTAGATGCATCAGTATGTAACTCAAACAGCAACTGAAAATCCGGGTATCTAAGAATCGGTGTTGTAGTCAAAAGTGTCTTGATCTGATGGAAAGAAGAATCAGCTTCTTCAGTCCACACAAACTACTTCCCTTTCATACAATCTGTCATTGGTGCTATCACGCTACTGAAATGTGGAATAAACCTTCGGTAGAATGATGCTAACCCATGGAAACTTCTCACTTCAGTTACAGTCCTGGGTTGTGGCCAATCCTTGATTGCTTCGACTTTACCTTGATCCACCTAGATACCATCCTTGGACAACACATGTCCCAAAAACAAAACACTATGTGTCATGAACATGCACTTCTTTGTCGCCGCGTAAAATTGCTCCTGACGAAGTATCATCAACACTTCCTGCAAGTGCTGTAGATGTTCTTCTGTGCTTCCATTGTATATCAATATATCATCAAAATATACCACCACGAACTTTCCAATAAACTGTCGAAAGATCTGATTCATCACTCGCATAAAAGTACTAGGTGCATTCGAAAGACCAAATGGAATGACCAACCATTCATACAACCCTTCCCGTGTCTTGAATGCGGTCTTTCATTCATCCCCTGGTCGAATTCAAATTTTATGATACCCACTCTTCAGATCAATCTTTGAAAAGATAGCAGCTCCACTCAGCTGATCTAACAAATCATCCAATCTTGGCATCGGAAATCTGTACCTCACTGTAATCTTGTTTAGTGCTCGACTATCTGTACACATTCTCCAAGTTCCATCCTTCTTTGGTACTAACAATGCTGGTACTGCACAAGGACTTAAACTTTCTTGCACGCGCCCTTGTTCAAGTAACTCCTCCACCTGCCCTCTCAACTCTTCGTGCTCCTTTGGAATCATTCTATAATGTGGTCTATGTGGTAACGCAGCTCCCGGAACAAGATCAATCTGATGTTGTATGCCTCTCAATGATGGTAATTCAGTTGGTAATTCTTCAGGAAATACATCTTCAAACTCCTTCAACACTGGCTTAACTTCTTTAGGAATTTCAACCGCTTCACTACTTTCACGTCCTATTAAGAGAAATACTTCAGGCTCATCCTCCACTTCTTGGAAAAACTCCTTCAAAGATAACAGAGTCTTAAGTTCCTCGATTTCCTCCAATTTGCTTTCACTTTGCTGTCGCTGTTTAGGAACCAAAGTGATTTTAGTGCCATTGAACATGAAACTGTAGCAGTTAGTCCTTCCATCGTGTTGCACGGCTCTATCGTATTGCCACGGTCTTCCTAACAAAAAATGACATACATCCATATCTACCACATCACACCAAATTTCATCTTTATACTTCTTTCCGATGGAAAAAATTACACAAGCTCTTCGACTAACCTTCACTTCCCCACCTTTCCTCAACCAAGTTAATTTGTATGGTTTGGGATGATTCTCTGTCTTTAACGCCAACTTCTTTACAGCTTCTGTAGAGATAATGTTATCACAACTTCCTGCATCGATAACAAACTTACAAACCCTTCCCAAAATAGTGCACGTTGACTGGAAAATATTACTCCTCAACCAGCTAGTCTCCTCTTCCTGCTTTGGCGTCAAGCAAGATCTCATCACCATTAAAGAATATCCTTCATCTCCCGCAATAATTCTTCTTCCTCCTCAACTTGTGGTGAATTAGAACATTCTATTTCTGCATCCTCATCCTCAACCTCAGCAACCATCACTCGCTTCTTAGGCTTCGGGCATTCATCGCTCTTACGACCAAACTCCCAACAGTCATAACATTTGAAATTATTGTTGACCTTGGTCTTAGCAACTTCATTGACAATCGGTTTACTAACAGCCTTGGAAACATTAGTATTGCTACTCGCCCCTTTCATCTGATTGTTAGAATTCATAAACACACCACCTCCTCTTCTACCTTGCTTCTCCCTAGCTAGAGCCTTCTGGTGTGCTTCAGCAACGGATCTTGGATCAAACATATTCACCATATCCTGAATTTGCATTCTCAATCCTCCAACAAATCTAGCTGTCAACTGTTCCTCCGTCTCCATGATATCGTTTCTAGCAATCAGTTGATAAAACTCATCTGCATAATCATTTACCAACTTCGTCCCTTGTCTCAAATTCTGTAAGCGTCGATACATAAGAGACTGATAATTATAAGGCAAAAAAGTAGCCTTCATCAACTTCTTCATCTTCTCCCATGAAACAATCTTCGACTTTCCCATTCTTTCCCGTGTAAGTTTAGTTTGTTGCCACCATGCCATAGCTCTTCCCCTCAATCGAGTAGCGACCAACTTAACCCTACGATGCTCAGGTACTTCCTTGAAGTCAAAAATTCCTTCAACGTTCGATAACCAATCTAGAAACTCTTCCGCTATCATTCCTCCTTGAATTCTGGAATCTCTGTTTCCATCCCTGACTCCCATTTACGATCATTCTCTGAATCAATATATCAATTTCGCACTTGGCCTCGATCTCGATCATGAATACTTCCTCTATTACCATATTCCTCAAAATCATATGTATGTCGATATCGATCTCGTCCATCTACATATCTACGATCATGCATGTCCCTTCTATCATGAATTTTGGCATCACGATACGGATCATCTTCAAATCCATGATAAGTTCTTCTCTCTTCTCCTCGATACTCATGATGTTCTTGCCTCATAGAAACTGATGATTCTCTTCGATCTCGATGGGATTGTGGTGACACCCTCCTCGCTTCCGCAACCGATGGCGAAACTCTGTTTCCTCCATGGTTCGAGATTGGTGACCTTCTCCATTGACTTTGATTCATGTCATTCATCAATTTCTCTAACTCCCAATACCTTCATCGAACTTTTCATTGATAAGTTATTCTATTTGCTCAGCTTCTTGTCTTTGATACACATCTTCAACATTTTGAAATCGATTAGCACGTCTTGGAGGAATGTTGATACACAATCTCTAACTGATACAAAGTGATTCAAATTGATACTTGTCTCGGATCTAGCTCTCGGCTATGAATTCTGCACTTAGCTCGGCTCGCCTCAAAGTTTAACTCTCGGCCTGGAACAAATTGATGCACCGACTTCGATTCTGCTGCAACTTCTATACTCGGCTCAAACTCCAAGACTTTAACTTGGCTCCAACAGGCTCAGCTTAGCTATGATTGGCTAAGTCTAGCTCTGATACCAAATTGACGCAGCGGATAACTTCAAGTTGTTGCCAAATGGTGCAACAACAACAAACAACGATGGAACGATACTAATATGAATCGATGAATTGATAATACCCAAGATAAATGCCCAAATCCGTTGATCTCGCGAGATACCAGATTCTAGCTATCTTTAACACGTTGATCGCGCACGATACCGTGTTAGAAGATCTACGATTCTTCTACGTTGATCTCGCGCATGAGATTCCGTGAATCGGCTTCAAATCCGTTGATTCGAGCACACTCGAATAACCGAAAATGAAGAAAGGAGATAACACTCAACTTCCAATTTTAAAGAGGCACAAAGCACTTAATCAAAAGTTTATTCAAAATCAACCACTTTACAAATGACCCGTCCTGCCTATTTATAGAATTACAACACACAGGTACACGACCTAACAGACGCGACCTAACCTCAACGACCTACGACTTAACAAGTCACGAGTTAACAGTACAGACGACTTAACATCACCATTTACAACTTACATTCACATGCAACTTAACAACATGACAAGTACAAGTTTCAACACAACGACATACACAACATCACGACCTAACGACATATGAGGTAAGAAAATTACAACAATGTACGACTTATCATCAGCGACATAAGACATGAGCTTCAATGACCTAACATCAATGCCCAGCTTCAGGAACTTGCGACTTAGCGACTTAAGGAAAGGAGAGGCATAAGGTAGGAGCGACCTAAGGCTTCAGCATCAGGAGCGACTTAAAATACACGGTAGCGACCTAAGGCTTCAGCATCAGGAGCGACTTAAAATACACGGTAGCGACCTAAGGCTTCAGCATCAGGAGCGACTTAAAATACACGGTAGCAACCTACTGGCATTCATGACATAAGGAGGTTCGCGACTTAATGAACTCGCGACATAGGAAGCTCGCGACCTACTGGAATTCACGAATTCTGCAGCGGTTTCGATCCTGCGATCTGAGGTATGTCGCGCTGCATCACTTATCTTGGTAGGTTGTGAGTTGCTAGGTCGTTCGCGACTTAAGGAACCCGAGCAACCTAAATCCAACGAGCTATCTTCCGAGCGACTTAAGGCGTTGGGGCGACTTAACTCTTTATGCGCTGCATCAAAACTCCAGGCCCTAATCATTTTTGCAAATTCAAGTTCTAGCTCGAAATTCATAGAAGAAGTTTTGGTAAGCCTTCTCTTCATCTTCTCTAACTCGTTCTCTTTTCAATTTCAGAAATTCCTAAACCTAACTTAGGAAATGCTTCTCTTTTAAGCTTGGATTCAAGCTTGTTGGGTTGGAATTGAAGTGTGATTGTCCTTGACATTGCTCTATAGCTTCTTCTTCATTTGTTTTGGGTTTAAAGGTGAGATTTTTATCTCACGTCTATGTCTATATCTATCATTGCTGTTAGGTATGAATTCCTAATACTTATTGATGATCATTTGCTTTTGATTTGAATTGGTTTTTTATGAATATTCCAATTTTTGGTGTTTTGGAGTCAAATCTTTAAAAATCCTATCTTTGAGGTTTGAACATGTTTTTGGTGATGCATCGAGGAGCCCTAGGGCCGGATAGCCGAGAGGCGTAAACCCCTAGCGTCCGTGCTCGACCGATTGCGATTTGTAGGGATTTTGCCCCTTGGGGGCTAGGCTAAGAATACTGAATTTTTCAGTTCAGTCGACTGAACGAGAGGGTCAGCCGACTGAACCAAACCCAGGAAATTTCCTGGGCAAGAATCAGTCGACTGACCACTCCGAGTCAGTCGACTGAACCTGGAAACCGAAGGTTTTCAGGCATGATTCAGTCGACTAACCACTCTGAGTCAGTTGACAGGACTTGGAAACAGAAAGTTTCCAGATCTGAGTCAGTCGACTGACCACTCTGGTCCAGTCGACTGAATTTGTTGTTTTTGCCCAATTTGCCTTTTGGGTTTGAGTTTCCACTTTTTAATCGATTCTTCGTCCTCCGACTAGTTGTTATTATCTTGTTGGCTTTGATAACATCTTCGTTGGAACTTTTGGGAATATCTATTTTGATGGATTTGGTATTGATTTCTTTGGATTTATTTCATGTCTTCAAATGTGGATTTTTGGTGATTGATTGTTTCTACAATCATTTCTTTGATTTGTTACTTTAAAAATATAAAGGTTTCGTTACTAGTAGTATATATCAAAACTCTTTCATCTAAAGGATTTCAACACTATTTTATTACAAAGCTCATTTCTTAAACCTTTTCCAATCTACTAGCATATACAAACCTTTACCTCGCTCGTATGAGAAATCTAATTAAACGGCTAGTAAAACAAGTGGTATAAAACGCTTGTGTTTACTTCGTCGGTTAATTCTTGGACTTGTTTGATTGAATCTCTTGTGAAAATTTTCGAGTGGAGACTTACAATGTGTTCGTAAATATTTAAGTTAAGCTAGTGGTTATGGGACATGAAGCTAAGCCCATTTATTTACTAGCTTAGTGTAATTGACGCTTCTTGATGATCGATGATGATCATTTTATGGCTTAGATTAGCAATGTGTGATGTCTCTTTGTCCACGTGGGGGACAGTACCTCGTCCTATTGAGCTTCATCTCATTTCTTTTATGTGCTAGCGACCCATGTTCTTTTATGATATTCGGTTCATCGGATGTACCGTTATTGTACTACATCGATGTCTCGACTTTTCGATTCACTGGACGTACCATTACTGTACTGCGTCAATGTTCCGAATTGTTTGAGTTTCGGTTCTTCGGATGTACCGTTATTGTACTACATCGATGTCTCGGCTTTTTGATTCATTGGACATACCGTTTGTACTGCGTCGATGTTTCGAATTTATAGTTTGCAACCATGGAACGTTTCGTTTGTGATACACGTGTTGGTGAGTTTACATGCTCCCGTTTATGATAGGCCTCCCCCTTTTTGTGATTTCTTGATTTCTATTGATGATTTCTAGAATTTGTGTTCCACCATCTTTTATGATTGGCATCGATATGATGTCGATATTTGTGACTTGGTGAATAAAACTAAAGAGTATGACATTTTTTTGATCTTTGAGAAGATTCTTGTGGTATTGATGAATCTCTGGTTGATTTTCAATTACATATCATAGTATGGCTTTATGGTTATCATATGTTTTTGTCATATCTCTTATTCTATATCATTTTATCTTGATATTTATAGTTAGACTGATCCGTTTATTATTTTCTTATTAAATAATACTCGGGTCAGACCGAGATGTTGCAGGTGCTTCTGTTTGACTCCTTGTCGGGGATAATTATCTGACTTTTGGCTAACTACTTAGATTAGTAGTTTATTTTGTTGTATACATTTGAGATATATACTCCATGATGTATACTTATTCTTTTGTGTAGCTCTTGTAACTATTCTTTTGTGATGTTGTGGATCTTGTTAGACCATTACTCTGATATACACTTTTATGTGTAATATTCATATCTGTTTCCGCCTTTGACATATGAACTTCCGTGACTGATTTGTGTTATGATATTTCTATATTTGTTTCCGAAGATTATATATAGCCACTGTGTAGTAGCTTTGAGATTGTGTCTATATGTCGGATTTCCTCTTGAGATGAAAAGTTATATTTTTATCTGGCATATCGGTACTCGCACAAAACAATTATACAGATGGTCGCTCCTCAACAGCCTTATTCTCCGCGCTAGTTGACGGCATTAACCCGTAGTTTCCTTGGCTAGCGTGGGTATAGAGGTGGGGTGTCACAGCTTGGTATCAGAGCCAAACTTTGGAACAATGTAGAATAATTTAACAAGGATCATCATCCTAAGTTCATCTTAGGAGTCATGCCTTAGGATTTTATTCGAGTCATTGCACCCGTTCTATCCTATTTTCTTTGCGATGCCTTGTTTTATCAATCATTATTGTTCGATATTCATTTTGAGAATAACTTTTTCTTCTTCTTTCTTTCTTTCTTAAAGAAGAGAAATGGTTAGACCTGGTCGTCCCAGCACCGGTCAATCCAGTGCTACTCCCCAAGATGGAGTATTCATGTCTGCCCAGCAGCTTTTAGATCTGGTAAAGAATGCTCAAGCTGCCGGACCCATCCCAGAGCCTACTCACACAAAATCCGGCTTTGCACGTTTGTGCATAGATTATACCGACTTGGGTGGAAGGCCATTCAAATGATCCGATAGTGTTATAGAAATTCAAGCTTGGCTCAAATCGTGCGATTGCATCTTTTCTCGCATGAACCTTATTGATCTACATCGAGTCTAAGTGGCTTCTAGCATGCTCCAAGAAAGAGCGTTAGATTGGTATGAGCTCTTGACTTCGGAGATTATCGAAGCGCATCTTACTTCGGTCTGGGAAATATTTGAATAAAAGTTTGTGCCCAAGGCTGAAAAAGTAACTTTGGCCCGACGTTTTATTGACCTTGTTCAAGGTGAATCTTCTGTGGCAGAATATGTCACATCTTTTGAATCTCTTTCTAAATACGGGGTTGAATACATTAATACCCCATTGAAGAAAAATCAGAGATCCGTCTATGGCTTGAATAAGAATCTCAAAAAGCCTTTGCTTTTGAAACTAGAAGTTTCTTTTGACCAGCTTATTGATATCGCTCTTCGACTTGAAGAGGCCGATAATGAGGGTGATGTTGAAGTTATGGGTTCCCAACAGAACTTCAACAATAACATGAAGAGGCCTATCAAATTCAAAGGCCCCATTCCAACAAGAAAGGGAAGCAACAAACTCCGGCAGCAAAGACTCCTACCTCTAATCGAGGACAGTGCTACTATTGTGGTTCCACAGACCATTATGCTAATAGGTGTCCGAAACCTCTCTTTTGTCGTTATTACAAAAGTTCGGGTCATCTTTTATCTACATGTCCCAAACTTCCAAGCAAGAGGGAGGGAAGGCTTAATGTTTTGCAAACGCCTGGTGACACTTCTCTTAGTCAAGGTACTTTTTATTCAATCCTTGATGACATCTTGTTATTTGAGTTCTTTTGATATGGTTTCATCTCATTATTTTTATATCAAAAGAACTTGTTGATTCTTTTTCTTTAAAACATTTTGGCTTGACGACTTCCTTGAGAATTGCGAATCCGGTTGGTGGATCTGCAACACTCAATTTGCTTTGATTTGATGTCAAGATTATTTTATGTGATTTTTTTCTTTCCAAGTCGATTTGCATGTCAAGCGTTACTTAGGCTTTGGAATTGATTTTTTGTAAAAGGATTGGCTTAATCATTAAGAAGCCATATCCTATATCTCGAGTGGACTATTCATCTTCGACATTCTTAATCTGTTAAGCAGATATTTATTTTTCTTTATGATTTCGATTCCAATTTGATAACATCATTTTATTCTTTAAAACCACATGATGAGGAAAACGTTATTTTTCTTATTTGGGTAGTTTGTGCCGGTATTTTTGAGCTTGTCTTAGGATTACCACCTAAGAAAATCTATTGAGTGGTGCTAAGGTCTTTTCAGTTCGACTTTGCCACCAGTTTTCATTAGCTATGAGTTGCGGACGATAGCGTTCCACTAACCGCATTCCGCACTCATTATGATTCTTTTGAATTAATTATTATGTCATTCAGTTTATCCAGCTTATTTCATCCATTTTATGAATAGAGTATTCTGCGAATATCTCGATGACTCCATTCTTGTATTTATTGATTTTTGAGGAAAACAACAATTTAAAATTTTGTAAATCTTTTTCATAAGATTTATTTACAAGTATGATTGGATTTTTGTTCTTGAAACGAACAGAGAATATTCGTAAAGTTTTTAAGAGATATTTTTATCCTATAGAAGATGATTTTGTGATTATATTGCCCATTGAGTGCTTTAAGTATTATGGTCGATGCGCTTGATCAACGTTATTGATAGGAATTTCCCAAACGCTTTGATGAGATAATTTGACACGATATATTCACTTGTAAAAATGTAAATTTTTAAAGAAAGATTGTTACGTAAAGATAATTGTGATTTTCAAAGTTTTAGCTTTTCGGGAAAGAAGATTATTTAAAAGAACTCCTTTCCGATACTCTTATTCTTGTGATTCCGGAGGGGAACCAAAACTTTATTATTTATACCGATGCTAGTCGTATTGGTTTGGGTGCCGTTCTCTTGCAAAAGAGAACGTGCTATTACTTTTGTTTCTAAATAATTTAAGCCGATCGAGACTAGGTATGCCACTCATGATCTAGTGCTCGCGGCTATTGTTGTCGCTTTCAGAGTTTGGCATCATCATTTATTTTTGGGGGAGTAATTCGTTTTCCGCTCCGATCATAAATCTTTGAAATGTTTATTTTCCCCTAAGGAACTTAATGTTGGCTCGAGTTCCTTACACCTTATGACCTTGATATTCTTTATACTCCCGAAAGGGGAAATCGTGTTGCCAATACCTTAGTCGTAAGAAACAAGTGGTTGTTTCTTTGATGATGTCCGAATGGAATGATCTTTTTACCAAGTTCATCGGACGTTTCGATGCACTTCCTTTTACTGAGCATCGTCTCATTTCTTTCATGGACTAGCGCCCGATGTTCTTTATGGAATTAGGTTCATTGGATGTACCGTTATTGTACTACATCGATGTCCCGGCTTTTCGGTTCATTTGACGTACCGTTTGTACTGCGTCGGTGTTCCAAATTATTTGAGCTTTGGTTCACTTGGCGTACCATTATTGTACTACGCCGTTGTTTCAAATTATTCAAGTTTCTAGTTTCTCGGGTGTACCATTATTGTACTACGCCGTTGCACCGGTTAAATCTTCTGCTATTCATGACGTTTTCCACGTCTTTTATCTACGGAAATGCCTTAGCGATTCCAATTTTATTCTTGAGCCCGGTGTTATTGAAGAAATTGAAGTTTCGCCTATTTGACTTTTGGGCAACATTTTATTCGTATCATTGCTTCGGAGGTTGAGCGCCTTCGAAATAAAGATATTCTTTTTGGTAAAAGTGTTGAATATGCGCTTATATGATTTTTTTTGATGATAATAAACATATATACATTCGTTTAAATGTATTTGTTAATATACTATTTATTTTCATAGATTAAATAAATATTTGCTGGATAAAGTAAATAACACGGAATTTGAATTGAAACGAATATTTTATTCAAATAAATATTTATTACAATTTTAAATTGTACAAATTCAAGCTCTCACTATTCACTATACAACTTTGATACAAATTCAATTACATCACTATTTTACATTTACATTTAACCTCACTACATATCACTCACACTCGTATTTTTATCTTTAACTTCATTCAGGTTTGAATCCAACATCTGAGCAATCTGCAAAAATATTCACTAACGCAGTAAAATTGAAAATAAAATATTTTTGCAATATAAAATAAAAGATGAATTTTGAAAATAATATTTGCCTCAGTTATTTGGGTTGTTCGTCATCATTTAAATTTGAATTCATCATACACGAACAACTTGTGACATACACAGTGTATCACTGTATATGCCACAAGGCCGTGCACACCGATATATACACTTGATAATGCTACAGGGACAGGTGAGCACAGGTCAAACCCAAATGAAAAGCCGGGTTCAACTCACGTGCAATATATTGAAAATCACGACTCAAGCACAAGGTCAAACCCGAGTTTTTGAAACTGGATTCAACTCAAGTGAAATTTCAAAAATCAACATGAAGTGAACCAAGTTTAGGTCAGACCAATCAGTAGCATGCTAATGAATCAACTGCAATGCAACACATGAACCAATCTACATACACCAAAGCTAACAGCAGTGCCAAGAGATTCAAGTGCAACTGGAAACAACAACGAGTGCATGCTACAACAACAAAGACCACGGCTACTGCACAACAACATGAATACTGAAACAATCAAGGACCGAGCAACTGTATGTATGCACATATATGTAAATCACAAGACTCAAGTGAATGAAAATATGTTTGAGCAACATGGTGAGCAACACAAACTGCAGTGGACAGCGAACATGACAGCAGACCAAAGTGCAACAGGATGAACCGCAAAGCCAAGCATGATACAGGTGAACAGAAGTAACAAGTGCTGGTGAACAAATGTGCAAATGCTCAAACTCAGGTGGACAACATATCAAATGAACCAATAAAACAACAGAGCTCAATGCAACTGAAGGCAACATATATATAGTGAACCGTACATCTACCACAACCATCAACATGTATGCAATCAGAATGAAGCAGACATTGACAATATAGATGCAAGTGAATATGGCAACGAAATTAATAGACAGTGAAACAAAGCACGGTTCAAACCAGGGCACACAGCATACAAATGCACCAATGAAGTCTGTACACATGGAAAATGCAAGCAACTCGAGCTCAAGACGATACAAACCAAATATCAAATAAAACACAAGAGGCCAGAGAATTGAAGAAAACTAGTGTAGTGATGCAAGTTCAAATATAATGAAACAACATGTACAGGACAGTGAAAAAGCATACTGGAATGAACCAACAAGCTTCAGCATCAACAACAATGAAGAAACCACAAGTAAATGCAACTACAAGATGAATCATGAAATGCAACATCAAACCAGAGAACATCTACAAATGGTACCGACTACAAGTGAATGCAAACAATACAATACTGAAGTGATGAAATGCATAAAAATCAACTGAAACCAAGAATGCACTACAGTGAATGCAGAGAACACATTACAGTGGTACAGTGACAACATACAAATGCTTATATGAATAACCAGGGCAAATAGCATCGAAACAATGCAGTACGGCTAGAGTGAAGATTATAAGACCGCAATGGATACAACAATGCCCAAGACAACTTGAACAAAGCTACTACAGGAATGCAGACAGTGGCCGAAGCCAATTCACAAAAATATCGAAGTCAAGAAGCCGTGTTCATACATAAAGTCAAAGCCATGGTCATCACAAAGAAATCAAAATTTCGTTTTGACCAAATATATCGCAATTTCAAAATCAAAACCGTGACCATCAAGTAACGAAGAATATTCGATTACGAACAAGTCAAAAAAGATCTCAATCATCAAAGTGAAATCAAATGGCCGAAGACGAATTCAAACAATTTTATACGAACGAAAAAATAGGAATTCGAATCCTATATAAACCCTAAGATCATCATCGGCATAAGTATCGAATTCCAGAAAGCACAAAATCAGTAAAGTAAAAGGATATAATTACATCTGGAATTCGATCAACGAAGCAGCCGCGGTGAGAAAATCAAAGAGCATCGAAGTCGAACAGTATCAAAGGTCGGCGCTTCAATTTGCAAGAACCCTAGTTTGAATCGAAAGGACGAAAAGCCCTAATTTAGCTTCAAAGAGGAACGGCCGCCATCTCCAAATAAACGAACGAAGAAAATAAAAGAGACGGGCTAAAATACAAAAGGGGCCGGCATTTTATTAAGGGCTTTTAAATTTATAAATAGGGTTTTATTTTTTTAAATTGTTTTATCTTGTATTTTCTTTTAAACCGTTTAATTTTCTAGTCGTGTGACTAGGGTACGAACTACGTGTCATAGTTTGGGAATTCGCAACTCGGTGGTTGAGTTGTGGCCAGGGTTTTGAGCGTAGAGTTAGGATAGTCAATAGCGGGTATAGCGAGTTTGCGTGTGTAAGCGAGGGACTTTCTAATTTCTAGTAGAAACCTTGGGGGCAGCACGTAGGCAGGGTTTTGCCGAAGCTGGGTAAATTCTGTGTTGTTCTGTTCTACATTTTATTATTCTTTGTGCTGTGTTTGTTCTGCTGTGATCTGTGTTAAAATTAATATACACTTCCGCAATAATTTTTATAATTAACACTATCACCCTATTCACCCCCCCTCTAGGGTGAAATCGATCCTACAAGTGGCATCAGAGCAAGGTCTAGAAGTCAACATTTGTTTTTAAAAATTTGATTTTTTTTGAAAAAATCAGTTTTGTTTTAAAAATTTGAAATGGCTTCTTTTAATAATGCTTTTGCAGAGGGTCAGTCGATAGTTAGACCACCAATGTTCAATGGTGAATATGCTTTTTGGAAAAATAGGATGAAAATTTTTCTGAAAACCATTGACGCTTGGGATATTGTTGAGACAGGTTACAGAACTCCAACTATAACTGTAGATAATCAGGAAATATAGAAACCAAAGGAACAATGGACAGAACTAGAAAATAAATTACAAAATACTAATGCCAAAGCTATGAATTCTATTATCTGTTCATTAGATCAATATGAATTTAATCGTGTCTCACATTGTCTAACTGCGCAGGAAATATGGCACACTCTAGGAGTGACTCATGAAGGAACATCTCAAGTCAAAGAATCTCGCCTTGCCATGCTAAGCAACGAATACGAGAACTTCACAATGGCGAAGGAAGAAAATGTCAAAGAGATGCATGGACGACTTTCCAATATCGTATATAATCAAAAGCTCTTGGAAAATCATATACAGAGTTGGAGATTGTCCGAAAAATCCTCAGAGTCCTTCCACGAAGTTTTGAAGCCAAAGTGACTGCCATTCAAGAATCAAAAGATTTGAAACAAATGAAAGTCGAAGAACTCATCGGAAATCTCACCACTTATGAGCTAGAAATGAAATTCAAGGAAGAGCGTGAAGGAGGAGATACTCGAAAGAAATCAATAGCTCTCAAAGGAACAACTGAAAGTGATGACGATGACGATGATGATGCAACAGCAGAATTGGAGCTATTAATAAAGAAATTCAAAAAGTGGAATTACAAATATGGAAATTCAGCTCGAATTCAAAAAGCGAAAAGCAGAATAGCCGAAGCACTAGACTACTCTGAAGAACAAAAGATCATTTGTCACAAGTGCAACCAACCCGGACACATCAACCCCAATTATCCTCAAAATCAACGTGACTTTAAAAAGAAATCAAAAAGGAAAAGTTTTGCAGCCACGTGGAATACAAGTGATGAAGATAATCAAAGTTCTAGCAGTGAGAGTGAGAAAGCAGATATGTGCCTTCAAGGGAATATAACTGATAGCGACGATGACGAGCCAAGTGAGGTATCAAAACTTACTCACTCTGAATTACTTATTTATTTCCACGAAGTAAATGGTTGTTTTGAACGACTTAGGGAAAAATACGCTAAACTTGAATCACAAAAACACACTTTGATAGATTTAAATAAACAACTTGACCAACTAGTTAAAACCTATCAAAGTAGGATCCCTGTAACGACCCAGGATTTTTAGTAATTAAAATTTGAATATTTAATTAATTTTAAATATTAATAAGTGAAATTTATAAGTCGAATAATTTTTATTTGAATTATTGGATTTAATTGGATAATTAAATCGATAATTTAATATTTAAATTATGGAAATAATTGAAAATAGAGTTAAATATGATTGAAAATGATTTGTAAATTTTTTTTTTATCATGTTGAAGTTAGAATGATATTTTAGAACTTTTAAAATCGAATTAAAAGTTAATTTGTGAAAATTGAATATTTTAATATTAAATCGACTAGTGAAAATAGTAAATTTTTGAACAGTCTCAGAATTGAACGAAACCAGTTCCATTGGATCCGTAATAGTTAGTTATTACCGGATTTCAAATTTCATGTCAATCGGAGTTACCGTTTGATCGTGGCAGCTCGAAACGCATCGAATTATTTTTAATTTTAATTTAGCGAGTTAAAATAGCCATTTTTCAAAAAGTCTCGGATTTCGAAGAAACTAGTTTCATCGGATCCTTAATGTGATATTATTGTAAGGTTTCAAATTTCGTGTCAATTGGATTTACCGTTTGTCCGGTACAAATTAAAACGCCTAGAAAATCGCTTAAATCGGTTTAATTCAAATTGAACGTTTATTGCCATAACTCGCACAGATGTCCGAATTAGCTTTCGAAACCTGTTCCATTGTGTCCGAAACGCGGGGTAAACCCTAGAAACGCTGGTTACGGCGCGTGAATCGGAGTTCGAAATTTTCGGGATGAATAGTGTCGATCGATTTTCTTATAAATAGCCCCACCCTTCATAAATTAAATAAAAAAAATACTAAAACCCTAATCTATTTGCCCTAGCCGCCTCTTTTATAATGGAAGGCCAGAAATTGTCGAAATTCATTCCTTAATCTCTCCAAATCCATTCACAATCAAGCGAAGTGATCAACTACAAAGATGAAGAGCAAGGCGAGAGCTTTCGATCTATACGGTGATGATGGAGTTTGGAGCATCAGAGGAGGAGCAGGAGGGGGGCGTTCGTGGCCAGTTGCGCACGCAACACGAGGGGGAGGAGGGGGCCGAACTTCCAGTGGTGCATGGTGGAGGTAGCTCTTGCGAAAGGCGTTCGAATGGAAGTGGTTTGATGAAGTTTCGTCGAGAAATGAGGTTGCAAATCAAAACCCTAGTTCATGCTAATGGGTTTGTGATGTCGGCCTAATACCTGTACATTTGCATGAGAAGGAAGATGGTGGGGGGGGGGCGTTGGATCTGTGATGGACGGTGGATGCAGGTTGTAGGTTATAAAATTATAAATTATGTTGTAAATTATAGTTAAAATCGTGTTTAAACTTCAAATAATCATTACTTTTTCATACGAGGTCGAAAACGCGCGAAACCAGTTGCGTTGGAATCGTGTGGACGAGCACTACGCGATGAAATTGGATTGGAGTCGTTTGGAGTTAGTGAGAATTTTGGGTAAAATTAAACGTCCGTTTAATTTTATTCGAAATAAATCGCTAAAACGAAATTGAAATCAAGGTGAGAACTTCTCACTCAATCGAATCAGTTTCGATTTTATTTTAAATAGTTAGATTTAAAATATTTGAATGCATGTTTGAATGATGATTAATATCTATTGATTTTTAAAATAGACATTATGCGCCGTTAGTAAGCGGATGTTATTTATTAAAAACATATACCGCGAATATTTCATAAACAGTGAAATTGGTATTATATATAGTAGCAATATATATATATTGGCATATGTATATATTGGAGTTATTGATTTCCCGCATTTTTTGTTTAGCGGATGAGACCCTATTACGCCGTTATTAAGCGGATAATATTTTAAATCCCATATACCGCGATAATTTCGTACTGGAGCGAAATTGGTATTGTGCTAATGTTTGTGGATGCAGGAAAACAGGTTGGAGGGATCCAACTGGATTCCTCAACAGTTTTTATTTGATTTCAGATATTTTGATATTTGATGGATTATCATATCGATATATGATATCGTTGTTGTCGTGATTGACTATTTGGTATGTAGCATCATTGGACCAAATTTGGAATTTTAAAAATGTTTTTAAACTGATTTTTGAAAAGTATACGATTATAAAATATTTTTGGAAATTGATTTATTTTAAATAAATAAATGTATAATTTTAATGTTATAAAGAATTATGATTTTGAGAAATACGGTTAAAGATTGATTTTTTAGAAATATAGTTAAAAACTGATTTTTGAAAATATGGGTTAATAATTTTATAAAATAGTTTAATCGGGATTTTAGAATTTATTGTGAAAAGTTTAAATATAGGATTTATAAATTTAATTATTTTACGAATCAAAATGGTGAAATAATAAAGGAGATTAAAGACGTTTTAAAGAATAATATAAATTGATTTATATTAAGAGATTTATAAATGGATATTTATGAATCGAAATATGGACATTATAAAACGAGTTTTTATAAGTGTTTGAATGGAGTGAAAATGAATTTTTGTAAATGAATGGAATTTATAAAATTATAAATGGTGAAGTTATAAATGAAATTTATAAATAGTAAGATTTATAAATTTTGTGAAAATTATTAAAGAATATATTTGGATGAATAATTGAATCTTATAAGTTATAAGATTTATAATTATGAAGTTTAAAAGAACGATTTTGTAAAATAATCGTTTTATAAGCATTTAATTTATAATATGAACCTTTAGTTTATAATTGAGTTATAAATCGAATAGATTAATAAAGGAATTTATAAAAGGAAGTTGTTATAAAATAAATAGAAATGGAGTTTATAAACGTTATTTTATAAATTCACAAACGACTTATTTTGATAAGAAAATTTTTGAAACTTATTTATGGAGTTATATTCACATTTTTGACTGTGAATAATCCTTTAAAATGAAATGTATAGAAATGATGAAATTGATTAACGTAGTATATTCACGTTTTTGAATAGTGAATAATATGTTAAAGAAATTGTTTTGAATGTGATATTTCAAATTGAATTAAAATGATCTAACGATGTTTTAAAATGTGTTGAGATTCGAAACCATAGATTTCAACATTTATCGTTGAAATAGACGTTTTCGAGAAATAAAAGGAAATAATGGACTATAACACTGTTGTTATAGTAAATGATTTCCGAAAGGAAATGTTTTGCATAGTATTGGGATTTATATATCTATCTTAAATTCGAATCCCTATACTAGTGATTTTGGGTTGTCGTAACGATGTTTTACGCAACATTCGTTTTGGCCCAAATAAATATGTTAAAGAAAATGATTTCCTTAAAGAATGAAATATGTACTTAATCTCGATTTAAGTATATTGAATATTTTCCAAGTGTTGAAAATAAATAATATTTGTGAATTACTTATTAAATAAGTATGGAAATGTTTTCCAATATAAAGTGAATATTTTGAGAATTTATCTTTTTGAAGATAAATTGAAAAGGAAAATTGAAATGAATAATTGAAATAGTATATGCATGGATATTTTGAAATATGAATTCACTATGGAATTTATGAATGAAAAGGGAAGTTGTTTAAAAATAAATACTGATTTATTTTTGAAGTGTGAAAACTATATATCTAGTAAAGATATTTTGGAAAATAAATAATTTGGAAAATTATTTGGAATCTGGTGATGTGTGCATATCCATTGATAGTTCAATAACCGACTATCAATATTTCCCTTTGAATGGGTAATTGATGTGATTTGTTTGAAATTGAATGCCACACTTATTTTTGAATAAGCGCTCACTATTCGGGTTAACCGAGAAAGGACCATGGGGTCGTATAACCCATTCCGAATATGTGATACGTCGTTATAAATTGCATTGAAGATCGATGTTGAAATTTCGGAAGACGAAGAATCGGGTCCTGACAATGTGGTATCAGAGCATATGGTTAAACGACAACCATGGTTCTGTTGGGTATTACTCATTAGAGATAGAGTCAGTAGTACTCTAGATTGAGTTTGAGTGTAATAATAGCTATGAGAGCGTATTTGTTAGTGAATATAAATTGTTTTGTATTGTGTTGACTTATCGGTTGATTGTTTATAGATTTCGGTCGATGTAGTCTAGCTAACTATCGTAGAAAGGGGTTTCTAAACTCTTAAACAAGATAAATCGACATAATATTGTTTTGAATTGGGTAAATAAAATAATTTTACCTTGAGTATATTTTATATATGAAGAAATAATTTTTCAGAATTATTAAAGTGTATATAAGTTGATTGTTTAGATGTTTGATGTAACGATCCTAAATTTTGAACAATTAAATTTGTAAATATTTAATTTATTTTAAATATTTAAATGATAATTTGACTTAAATTTCAAATTATTAGAATGAATTGGTGATTAAAATTTAGAATTTAATCTATTTAAAAAGTTGAATACAAATTTGAATTTTGACTTTGAAGTTGAAATTTAATATTGAACTTATATTTTAAATTTGAAATTGATGATTTAGAAAAATAATTTGGATTTAAAATAAGAATGAAAATATAATATGAAAATAAATAAAAAAATATATATATATATATATAATAAAATAAATAAAGAATATACTAGATGAAATTTTTTTACAACATAATTTTAACAAAATAAAAACAAAGCAAAATAAAAACAAAAGCTAATTGAATTTAAATTAAATAAGAGAAAAAAATAATAATAAAAAAAAAAAAGAAGTATACATTACCTTACTTATCAGCCTAAATCCATGCCGTAAAACATGCCATAACTCACGTAAAAACCACGATCTCTTCCCCTTAAAAATACACGAACCCCTCTCCCCCAATTTATTCGAAAACCCTAATCAAATAATAAAACGCGAAAAATAATGGCGTCTCTTCTTCGCCGTATTCTCCTTTTCGCCTTCATCAGCTAGGGCTTCGGCTTTAACATCGATTGCGTGCTCGCGTGCTCCTCGATTCGGTGAAAGGTGAGTGAAGCTCTCACTCACATCTAATTCGAGCTCTTTAATTCCTTTGATTTTATTTCTTTCGTGTAATTAAGTTGAAATGTTGAAGTTTTCACTGATATTTTTCAATTCGTTCGTTTTTCCCCTGAATTGCTATGGTTTCGAATTTCTGGAAATTGGTTTTCGTGTTGGCTTCGGCCTTGACTATATTGAACTGGATTTTGTGATGTTGGCCTTGTACCACTTGCTATCATGAATTCGAACTGCAGTTGTAAAATTTTGATTACTGCTTTGATGTATTTTATTGAAGTCACTTATTTTGATGGTTGCTGTGCCTTGTATACCTGAGGTGGCTGCATTTATTGCAGTTTGCCCTTGAACACTTGTGTTGTTGGCTCTGGAATTTTTGGGTATATCTGCTTTGGGTTCACTTGCATACTCTATATACATTAGTGCACTGACCCTGACTTGTTCATTGTCACTTGTTTGATTTCGGTCAGTTAACTTGGTTAATTTGTTCATCTGTGTATTTCTGCAATCTTCATTGAGCTTGTATGCTTCAAGTTGCTTTGACTGGTTCATACTTGTTGAACTGTTTTTGTTTGTTGCAGTATGTTGCTGCATTTGGTCTGAGTCATTTTGATTTCTGCAGATGCTATTTAAATTTTTTTTTTTTTTTTTTTTTTTTAACTGTTAAGAGCAGATGCTATTGTTTTTTTTTTACTGGTAAGAACAGACACAAATTTGGAATTTATTTTTAACTGTTAAGAATAGATGCTGTTGATTTTTAAATTTAAATTCATAAGAACAGATACTATAATTTTTATTTAAATTGATAAGGACAAATGCTATTGGGTTTTGCTTTAAATTGATAAAAACAGATGCTATAGATTTCACTTGCTGATAATATTATTTTTTATTTATAAATTGTTAAGAACAGATACTGTTAAATTTATTTATAAACTGATGAGAGCAGATGCTACCCAATATTTGTTTTGTTATAGCTGCATGCTCCATTGTTGTTGGGTCCTTTGTATTCAGGTTAACTCATTTGCGAAGTATAGTTTGGTTCCATTTTAATGAAGTCGGGTTGGATTGGAATCTGGTTCTATTTTGTGCTTTGCACTTGTAGTTTTGTCTCATGTCTTTGCTTTGATGGAACTAGAGCATGTCTGATATGTTGGTTGAGTTGAAATGTTGCATTCACCACTTTGTACATGTGCACTTGGTGTAGCAGTTTCAATGTTACTGTCATGTGTACATCATTTATCACTGGCTTGCAAAATTTTAGGTATTGAACTGTTTTCATGCTTTATTCGAGCCTTCGTGCTTTGTGTACTTGTGGTGACTGCATTCTTGTGGCAGTTTGCCCTTGTGTCCAAGTTGTGATTTCAGTTTCATTTTTATAAAAATTTGCACTTGTTGAAACGTGCAGTAATAAGTTTTTTTTTGGAAACTTGTTTTATTTCACAAGTTGTTGTGGCGAGGCAGCGCACGCGTGCGTGCAACTGCAGCCACGTAGTATCGACACTTTGAATCGATATTTGAACCTTCATTGATTTTGGTTCGTTGACTTTTCGAGTATATCGTCACGATAGTGGCAAGGCAGTGCACGTAAACGTGAACTGCAGCCACTCGATATTGATCTTTATTGATATCCTATTTTGTTTTGATTTATGATCTTTTGCATATTTCATTACGGTAGTGGCGAGGCAGTGCACGCAAGCGTGAACTGCAGCCACGGAGTTGACATTTTAAATGTGGCGAGGCCGTACGCGCGTGTGTGTACTGTAGCCCTACCAAATTTAATATTTTAAATTGATGTTTTCTTTTTGATGAAAATATTTTAAGATGCAAATTCAATATATTTTGAATCGATTTTGATGATTTTGTTGTTATTTGCCGTTTGGGCAAATTTAGATTGTTTTCTAAATTATCTTCATCAATAATCTCTTCATCTATCTCATTGATAATCTGAATCTATTGAATTGTTGTTTAACACTGTTAAGTGTTATATTTACCGTTATCCGATTTCTTGTTAAAGGATCGGATAGGTAAATTATATTTGACTGTCATCTAATTGTTGATTATTATTGCCTCTATGCACTAATAACTGAGTTTGAATTAGACTGACCTGTGTATTATTTTCTTTTGAATATAATACTCGGGTCAGACCGAGTATTTTTACAGCTTGAAGATTTTCAGGCCGCGAAGTTAGAGAGAGGGGGATTAAAAGCACTCTACTAAAGTTTTCAGTAAAATTTTTCTTTGTACTCTAAAAAGATATATATTCCGCTGTATATAAAAATTTAATGCATTGTACAAACTCTGATATATGTATGTAAGAAAAATTCAATTATGAATAATATTATGATTATTCTGTGATTCTGTGGCTGATTATGTTTAAACTTTATAAACTGACTAACAATTCGTCATTTTGAACGTTTCTAGTTGGTTTAATTACCGACTAGAGGCGGTCAGAGCGGCGGGTCGTTACAAAAGTGGTATCAGAGCTTTGGTTTACTCAAAGCTCAGTTTATGATGTTTAATATGAATAGTTACTAGAACCACTATAAAGAAAATGTTTTTCAAATTTAAAAGAAGTATAAAATTGTTTTCTTTAAAACAAAAAGGTATTTTGAAAGTTAAAATTATTTTGAAAATTCCCCTCTCTAAAAATGTGAGTTTGCGATAGTTTATATTCGGTGAGGTCTCGTTAGATTTGAGTTTCGATCGTTCGGAAACTCATTATTGAATTATTAAGATTTATGAAAAATGAAATATGAGTAAAGTGAACTAATAAATTAGTGAATTGGTTTAAATCAAATAACTTGAATATTTCGAGTAATAATTGTGAAATAAAATAACATGTTAATTTAGTTATGATCAAACAGATTATTGAATTATAATTTGGGAATTTGATTCTGAATTCTTTTGAGAAATTGTTTTCAAATGTAAAGAACGAATTGGTAAATAAATGGATTATAAGTATTTAACTTATAATATAAACTTTTGGGTATATAACTGAGTTATATAAATGGAATTGAATTGAATCAATAAAAAGATTTATAAATTGAAGTTTTATAAATAGAAAAGGAATTTATGAAGATTGTTTATAAATTCGAAATCAGTTGAAATTGATAAGTAAATTTGTTATAGCTTATTAAAGGAGATATATCCACGATTTTGGACAGTGGGTAATCCTTTAAAAATAAAAATAAGTTGTAGAGATGATGAAATTGGTTGACAAAGTATATTCACGATTTTGGACAGTGAATATATTAGTAAATAAAACAGATATGTTTTAGGGAGAATGATTGAATAATCCAACCTCTGCTAATAAAAGAATTTCGAATATTGATAGGAAACTTCGAAAACACCTTGTTAATTATAATGGCGAAAACTGAAGCACAAAAAGCAGTACGCCGTGAACGAAGAGCAATTGCTCGTAGAGAAGCAGAAGCGACCCGTGCGGAAATTGAAAGGAGATTCACTGAAAGGCAAGCACCTGGTCCATATGATGAGGTTATTTGCTATCGATGTCATAAAAAGGGACATTATGCCCGTCAGTGTCGAGAGAGAAGAAAGAAAAGGAATGTGGATGACCGATTCGCTCGTCAAGAGATTGTGTGTTTTAAATGTCAGGAGAGAGGGCATTTTCTTAGTCATTGTCCTAAAGTGAAAAGGAAAAAGTGCGTACTCAATTTACCCGTCGATAGATTGACAATCTGCTACCATTGTCGGCAGACTGGACATATAGCCAGAAACTGCACCGAAAGACAACGGGGAAAGCAAGCTATAGCCTGACCAGCTAGAGCGAGAAGTGTTATGGTGATAGATAAAGATGGAAACATCTCATATTATTGCAATAACTGTAAGGAATGGGGACATGTGGATTTTGAATGTGTTAATTCTCCTTTAACACAATATGAAGTAGTGTCATCCGAAGATGAAAGTTTGGCAAGGATGCCTACTATCGGACAAGAAGTCGTTAGTCCTTAATTATTCTGAATCTTAAACCAATCGATATATTTTGTAATACTATCTTTTGTAATCCACAATCTTCTGTGTATGTTTTTTTTAAAGTATTAAGCTATGTAAAATTTCGTATGGAGGAAATATTTTAATCGAATAGCATTTTGGGAAGTGATATTATGAAATGAAATTTAATTGTTGATTTAACTGAAGAAATCAAACTAATTTCGATGTGAAGTTTATATTTCAAGTTTAGACTATTATCTAAAATGGTTAATGTGGAAACATGAATTTAATGGAGCTAAATTGATGAACAATTTACTAAAGAACTAGTTGACTATTTTTGAAATAGAAAGCAAATGCAAAGTTCAAATAGAATTTAAATTTCAAATTTGAAGTTGTCAACATGATAATTTATAATAGGTTTAATAAATTCAGTGATGAATTTGAATTTGAATGGGCAGAGAGTTAAATTAAGTGAAAAACTTAATATTGAAAAGTTTGAGATTGGTTTAAAACCAATATTGTGAAAAGTATGAGGAATTCAAACTATGAATTAAGTGAAGTTGAAAAGTTAATAGTTTTAAAGATGTTTTAAAATGCATTAACTATCGAATACATAGATTTCAACACTCATTGTTGAAATAGACGTTTTCGAGAAAAATAAGGAAATGGTGGACTATGACACTATTGTTATAGTAAATGGTTTCCGGAAGGAAATGTTGTTTATAGTATTGGGATTTATATATCTATCTTAAATCCGAATCCCTATACTAGTGATTTTGAGTTGTCGTAACGATGTTTTACGTAACATTCGTTTTAACTCAAATAAATGTGATTAAAAGAATGATTTCCTTAAAGAATGGAATATATACTTAATTTTGATTCAAGTATATTGAATATTTTCAAAGTGTTGAAAATGAAAGAATTTGTGAATTACTTATTTTTGAATAAGTATGGAAATATTTTCCAATGTGAAATGAAAAGTTTGAAATTTTATCTTTTAAAGATAAATTGAGAAATGAATATTTGAAATTAGTTTCAAATGATTAAGTGTGAAAATTATATATCTTGTTAAAGATATTATTTTGAGAAATTTGAACAATTAGTTCAACTTGGAAATTTTTCAAAGATTGAATTTTGAGTTAAATTGAGTTTAACTTTGACACCAAAAACAATATAAGTTCAGCTTTGAATTTTGGATAGTCGATTGGGATTGTATGTCTAATGTTGTGAATTGATGACATATCATTTGATCTCTATTAAATATATATCTGTGGTGGCGGAGAATTTATTCTTTTAGCTTAACACCCTTCTCTGAGACGTACGAGCTTAGAGGTTATATATCGATAGACATCAATTATGTGTTGAGAATTGACGATGTAACGTGAAATCCAAATCGAATGTGAAATCGATAATGAATTGGATTGTGAATGTGAATTAGGTTTGAGATAACCTTAAATTTTCAAATCGATTGAGAGGAAAATTTCAAACGTGATGGAAAATTTTGAATCCTCTATTTGTTGTGAATGTGAAATGAGTTTTCGTAACTTATATATGTGAATATAATCGAAAACTAATCAGTTTAGAAAATCATTATTATGAAAATCCGGTGTAGGGTTACATAGATATGATATGTACGAAATGTGAATGAAGTACTATATGTATATGACATATGTTTTCTAAAAACTGAGGATATGGAAATGTACCTTCCAATTTATTATGTGTGAAGGTGATTGGAACTCGGTGGAGTGTCCATTGTAAATCGTAGCTACGTAGAATTCCCTTAGTGGAATGTCCAATGGGACTGATTTGATATCCCATTGTGTTGGGATTATCCCATTGTGTTGGGATTATGTGATTAATGCTGGCGTAATTCGAGGGGTGTGATACCTAAAGTTACAAGCGATTCCATTGAGATAGTGGCGCAACCGCCGAGTAAACTGCGATCTGGGAACCGAAGCGTAATTCGAGGGGCGTGATGCCTAAGGCTACGAGCGATCCTACTGAGATAGTAGCGTAACCGCCGTGTGGACCGCGATCTAAGGCGACAACCATGGCGAAATTCAGGAGTGATGAGAAATCTAAGTTACAAGCGATTCTACTGAGATAGTAGCGGAACCGCCGGGTGACTGTGATCCATGGGGGAACGGACTTTCCATATCCATTTTTAAAAGAATTTTTAAAAGAATTTTAAAAGTATTTTCACTGGGAGTTGAAGCAAGTATGTTTAGTACTTGGAGATTTTTTGTCTTGCGTCTGATCAGCGTATGCCTAAAGTCTGTGAGAACGACGATAGACTTGTTAAACTTTGAGTTATCAAGTATTTTCAAATTTTGAATAGAAAATCAATAATCTGAAATTAGAATTACATAATTCTAACTTAATGAATTAAGGAAGAAGATCTTTTTGAATATCTTGAAAGTCCACAGTTTTGGATAAAATATATTATGCAAATATTTAGCATGAAAGATTTCAAGTTTAAAAATCTGAGTTTTGTAAATCAAAAAAATTTGAAAAAAAAAAAAAGACTTTTGTGTCTTGATTATTGAAATCGATGAACAAAACTAGTGAAATGAAATAAATGGAATGAATACTATATTTATTTATGAGTTTGAAACTGAGTAAAATTATGTAGGATATAAATATCGGTGAGATTTTAGCAATCGTTTTTTCCTAACTTATAATTTCGGGACGAAATTCTTTTAAGTAGGGGAGACTGTAACGATCCTAAATTTTGAACAATTAAATTTGTAAATATTTAATTTATTTTAAATATTTAAATGATAATTTGACTTAAATTTCAAATTATTAGAATGAATTGGTGATTAAAATTTAGAATTTAATCTATTTAAAAAGTTGAATACAAATTTGAATTTTGACTTTGAAGTTGAAATTTAATATTGAACTTATATTTTAAATTTGAAATTGATGATTTAGAAAAATAATTTGGATTTAAAATAAGAATGAAAATATAATATGAAAGTAAATAAAAAAATATATATATATATATATATAATAAAATAAATAAAGAATATACTAGATGAAATTTTTTTACAACATAATTTTAACAAAATAAAAACAAAGCAAAATAAAAACAAAAGCTAATTGAATTTAAATTAAATAAGAGAAAAAAATAATAATAAAAAAAAAAAGAAAAAAAAAGTATACATTACCTTACTTATCAGCCTAAATCCATGCCGTAAAACACGCCATAACTCACGTAAAAACCACGATCTCTTCCCCTTAAAAATACACGAACCCCTCTCCCCCAATTTATTCGAAAACCCTAATCAAATAATAAAACGCGAAAAATAATGGCGTCTCTTCTTCGCCGTATTCTCCTTTTCGCCTTCATCAGCTAGGGCTTCGGCTTTAACATCGATTGCGTGCTCGCGTGCTCCTCGATTCGGTGAAAGGTGAGTGAAGCTCTCACTCACATCTAATTCGAGCTCTTTAATTCCTTTGATTTTATTTCTTTCGTGTAATTAAGTTGAAATGTTGAAGTTTTCACTGATATTTTTCAATTCGTTCGTTTTTCCCCTGAATTGCTATGGTTTCGAATTTCTGGAAATTGGTTTTCGTGTTGGCTTCGGCCTTGACTATATTGAACTGGATTTTGTGATGTTGGCCTTGTACCACTTGCTATCATGAATTCGAACTGCAGTTGTAAAATTTTGATTACTGCTTTGATGTATTTTATTGAAGTCACTTATTTTGATGGTTGCTGTGCCTTGTATACCTGAGGTGGCTGCATTTATTGCAGTTTGCCCTTGAACACTTGTGTTGTTGGCTCTGGAATTTTTGGGTATATCTGCTTTGGGTTCACTTGCATACTCTATATACATTAGTGCACTGACCCTGACTTGTTCATTGTCACTTGTTTGATTTCGGTCAGTTAACTTGGTTAATTTGTTCATCTGTGTATTTCTGCAATCTTCATTGAGCTTGTATGCTTCAAGTTGCTTTGACTGGTTCATACTTGTTGAACTGTTTTTGTTTGTTGCAGTATGTTGCTGCATTTGGTCTGAGTCATTTTGATTTCTGCAGATGCTATTTAAATTTTTTTTTTTTTTTTTTTTTTTAACTGTTAAGAGCAGATGCTATTGTTTTTTTTTTACTGGTAAGAACAGACACAAATTTGGAATTTATTTTTAACTGTTAAGAATAGATGCTGTTGATTTTTAAATTTAAATTCATAAGAACAGATACTATAATTTTTATTTAAATTGATAAGGACAAATGCTATTGGGTTTTGCTTTAAATTGATAAAAACAGATGCTATAGATTTCACTTGCTGATAATATTATTTTTTATTTATAAATTGTTAAGAACAGATACTGTTAAATTTATTTATAAACTGATGAGAGCAGATGCTACCCAATATTTGTTTTGTTATAGCTGCATGCTCCATTGTTGTTGGGTCCTTTGTATTCAGGTTAACTCATTTGCGAAGTATAGTTTGGTTCCATTTTAATGAAGTCGGGTTGGATTGGAATCTGGTTCTATTTTGTGCTTTGCACTTGTAGTTTTGTCTCATGTCTTTGCTTTGATGGAACTAGAGCATGTCTGATATGTTGGTTGAGTTGAAATGTTGCATTCACCACTTTGTACATGTGCACTTGGTGTAGCAGTTTCAATGTTACTGTCATGTGTACATCATTTATCACTGGCTTGCAAAATTTTAGGTATTGAACTGTTTTCATGCTTTATTCGAGCCTTCGTGCTTTGTGTACTTGTGGTGACTGCATTCTTGTGGCAGTTTGCCCTTGTGTCCAAGTTGTGATTTCAGTTTCATTTTTATAAAAATTTGCACTTGTTGAAACGTGCAGTAATAAGTTTTTTTTTGGAAACTTGTTTTATTTCACAAGTTGTTGTGGCGAGGCAGCGCACGCGTGCGTGCAACTGCAGCCACGTAGTATCGACACTTTGAATCGATATTTGAACCTTCATTGATTTTGGTTCGTTGACTTTTCGAGTATATCGTCACGATAGTGGCAAGGCAGTGCACGTAAACGTGAACTGCAGCCACTCGATATTGATCTTTATTGATATCCTATTTTGTTTTGATTTATGATCTTTTGCATATTTCATTACGGTAGTGGCGAGGCAGTGCACGCAAGCGTGAACTGCAGCCACGGAGTTGACATTTTAAATGTGGCGAGGCCGTACGCGCGTGTGTGTACTGCAGCCCTACCAAATTTAATATTTTAAATTGATGTTTTCTTTTTGATGAAAATATTTTAAGATGCAAATTCAATATATTTTGAATCCATTTTGATGATTTTGTTGTTATTTGCCGTTTGGGCAAATTTAGATTGTTTTCTAAATTATCTTCATCAATAATCTCTTCATCTATCTCATTGATAATCTGAATCTATTGAATTGTTGTTTAACACTGTTAAGTGTTATATTTACCGTTATCCGATTTCTTGTTAAAGGATCGGATAGGTAAATTATATTTGACTGTCATCTAATTGTTGATTATTATTGCCTCTATGCACTAATAACTGAGTTTGAATTAGACTGACCTGTGTATTATTTTCTTTTGAATATAATACTCGGGTCAGACCGAGTATTTTTACAGCTTGAAGATTTTCAGGCCGCGAAGTTAGAGAGAGGGGGATTAAAAGCACTCTACTAAAGTTTTCAGTAAAATTTTTCTTTGTACTCTAAAAAGATATATATTCCGCTGTATATAAAAATTTAATGCATTGTACAAACTCTGATATATGTATGTAAGAAAAATTCAATTATGAATAATATTATGATTATTCTGTGATTCTGTGGCTGATTATGTTTAAACTTTATAAACTGACTAACAATTCGTCATTTTGAACGTTTCTAGTTGGTTTAATTACCGACTAGAGGCGGTCAGAGCGGCGGGTCGTTACATTTGAAATAATCTAAATTGAAGAATAATTGTATAAGCAAAAGAATTATAAGGATTGAATTATAATTAAAGTGATTTACAATTGTGAAATAAACTTATATATATGAGAAGTGAAATTATATGAATATATTTATGAATATGAGTTGTAAATAAAAATGAATTTAAAGTTAAATGGAAATTTACTTTAGAATTTGGAATCTGAATTGATTTATAAGTTGGAATTTAAGTTAAGTAAAACCAAGTGATGTTTGTAAAATGGAGGTATAACTTAAGTGATGTTGAATGAAGTTGATATTAGTATCAAAGTAAAATAATAAAGTGAAGTGATAAATGTGAACTTAAGTTATGTAAATGAAATTCAACATTAGAAATTGAATTGAATTAATGGATTAAATGTTGATCAATTGAATGAAAATAATTGATATGGAATAATGAATGTAAGTGTTAATTCATTAAAATCTAATGTTATTGGAAGTTGAATAATTGAATGAAAATCAATTTAATTAAACCAATTGTAAGCAAAGGAAATTTGGTTGTAATTAATATACATTGATTGTTATATGATTGTTAGTTGATTGTATATAATTCATTAAGTATTAATGAAATTGGAAGCTAAATTAATTGAAATTCAATTGGAAGTTAAGTGAATCTTAAATGGAATTGAATTTGATTTGGAAGTGAACCAACTTGAATATGAATTAGTGAATATAAACTAATGGAAAATGAATGTTAGTAAACATCCACTATAAATGAATCAAATGTGATTAAATTGAAACACTATTTCATTGAATATTATGAGAATATGAATGAATATTTATTGGTTATGAATGCTAGTTGGTTGATGGTTGCATTTGTTGTTTGTTTCATTTGCTATGTTGACATATATAGTTATTATGTTACTATATGTTGTATATCGATACTATTGTCTATATACATGATTCTCATGTTGTTTGTTGAGTGATTAGTAGGTGCGGATCGCGTTTGCTTCGCATTTGGAGCTCGCTTTCGCGCTATATTAGCCGTATATGCTCGCTAACAAAATATAAGGTACATATCTCGGATTACATATCGTACTTTTACAAAATTTTCCCTTCGGGATGCCTCATTACTTGATGAGATGTATATTTGTGATATATATACTGTCATTTTTTTTCGGATCGAGCCGCGCAAAGGAGACTATGGCGAATTTTTTCGGAAATTTAAGGCGTTAAGAAAAAATTTGAGAAAATTGGAATTTTTTTGAAAACTTTAACTTTGATTTTGGAATTGAAAGTTAAACAATAGTAGTTATTTTTGAAAAGATAACTAAGTATGATTTGAAAACTTAGTAAGTTATTGTAAGAAGTTTAACTATGGATTTTGGAAAGTTAATAAATTCTGTAACTATTCTTGCTTGATAATTTCGAGGACGAAATTCTTTTAAGGGGGGAAGATTGTAACGACCCAGGATTTTTAGTAATTAAAATTTGAATATTTAATTAATTTTAAATATTAATAAGTGAAATTTATAAGTCGAATAATTTTTATTTGAATTATTGGATTTAATTGGATAATTAAATCGATAATTTAATATGTTAAATTATGGAAATAATTGAAAATAGAGTTAAATATGATTGAAAATGATTTGTAAAATTTTCTTTTATCATGTTGAAGTTAGAATGATATTTTAGAACTTTTAAAATCGAATTAAAAGTTAATTTGTGAAAATTGAATATTTTAATATTAAGTCGACTAGTGAAAATAGTAAATTTTTGAACAGTCTCAGAATTGAACGAAACTAGTTCCATTGGATCCGTAATAGTTAGTTATTACCGGATTTCAAATTTCGTGTCAATCGGAGTTACCATTTGATCGTGGCAGCTCGAAACGCATCGAATTATTTTTAATTTTAATTTAGCGAGTTAAAATAGCCATTTTTCAAAAAGTCTCGGATTTCGACGAAACTAGTTTCATCGGATCCGTAATGTGATATTATTGTAAGGTTTCAAATTTCGTGTCAATTGGATTTACCGTTTGTCCGGTACAAATTAAAACGCCTAGAAAATCGCTTAAATCGGTTTAATTCAAATTGAACGTTTATTGCCATAACTCGCACAGATGTCCGAATTAGCTTTCGAAACCTGTTCCATTGTGTCCGGAACGCGGGGTAAACCCTAGAAACGCTGGTTACGGCGCGTGAATCGGAGTTCGGAATTTCCGGGATGAATAGTGTCGATCGATTTTCTTATAAATAGCCCCACCCTTCATAAATTAAATAAAAAAAAATACTAAAACCCTAATCTATTTGCCCTAGCCGCCTCTTTTATAATGGAAGGCCAGAAATTGTCGAAATTCATTCCTTAATCTCTCCAAATCCATTCACAATCAAGCGAAGTGATCAACTACAAAGATGAAGAGCAAGGCGAGAGCTTTCGATCTATACGGTGATGATGGAGTTTGGAGCATCAGAGGAGGAGAAGGAGGGGGGCGTTCGTGGCCAGTTGCGCACGCAACACGAGGGGGAGGAGGGGGCCGAACTTCCAGTGGTGCATGGTGGAGGTAGCTCTTGCGAAAGGCGTTCGAATGGAAGTGGTTTGATGAAGTTTCGTCGAGAAATGAGGTTGCAAATCAAAACCCTAGTTCATGCTAATGGGTTTGTGATGTCGGCCTAATACCTGTACATTTGCATGAGAAGGAAGATGGTGGGGAGGGGGGCGTTGGATCTGTGATGGACGGTGGATGCAGGTTGTAGGTTATAAAATTATAAATTATGTTGTAAATTATAGTTAAAATCGTGTTTAAACTTCAAATAATCATTACTTTTTCATACGAGGTCGAAAACGCGCGAAACCAGTTGCGTTGGAATCATATGGACGAGCACTACGCGATGAAATTGGATTGGAGTCGTTTGGAGTTAGTGAGAATTTGGGTAAAATTAAACGTCCGCTTAATTTTATTCGAAATAAATCGCTAAAACGAAATTGAAATCAAGGTGAGAACTTCTCACTCAATCGAATCAGTTTCGATTTTATTTTAAATAGTTAGATTTAAAATATTTGAATGCATGTTTGAATGATGATTAATACCAATTGATTGTTAAAATAGACATTATGCGCCGTTAGTAAGCGGATGTTATTTATTAAAAACATATACCGCGAATATTTCATAAACAGTGAAATTGGTATTATATATAGTAGCAATACATATATATATTGGCATATGTATATATTGGAGTTATTGATTTCCCGCATTTTTTGTTTAGCGGATGAGACCCTATTACGCCGTTATTAAGCGGATAATATTTTAAATCCCATATACCACGATAATTTCGTACTGGAGCGAAATTGGTATTGTGCTAATGTTTGTGGACGCAGGAAAACAGGTTGGAGGGATCCAACTGGATTCCTCAACAGTTTTTATTTGATTTCAGATATTTTGATATTTGATGGATTATCATATCGATATATGATATCGTTGTTGTCATGATTGACTATTTGGTATGTAGCATCATTGGACCAAATTTGGAATTTTAAAAATGTTTTTAAACTGATTTTTGAAAAGTATACGATTATAAAATATTTTTGGAAATTGATTTATTTTAAATAAATAAACGTATAATTTTAATGTTATAAAGAATTATGATTTTGAGAAATACGGTTAAAGATTGATTTTTTAGAAATATAGTTAAAAACTGATTTTTGAAAATATGGGTTAATAATTTTATAAAATAGTTTAATCGGGATTTTAGAATTTATTGTGAAAAGTTTAAATATAGGATTTATAAATTTAATTATTTTACGAATCAAAATGGTGAAATAATAAAGGAGATTAAAGACGTTTTAAAGAATAATATAAATTGATTTATATTATGAGATTTATAAATGGATATTTATGAATCGAAATATGGACATTATAAAACGAGTTTTTATAAGTGTTTGAATGGAGTGAAAATGAATTTTTGTAAATGAATGGAATTTATAAAATTATAAATGGTGAAGTTATAAATGAAATTTATAAATAGTAAGATATATAAATTTTGTGAAAATTATTAAAGAATATATTTGGATGAATAATTGAATCTTATAAGTTATAAGATTTATAATTATGAAGTTTAAAAGAACGATTTTGTAAAATAATCGTTTTATAAGCATTTAATTTATAATATGAACCTTTAGTTTATAATTGAGTTATAAATCGAATAGATTAATAAAGGAATTTATAAAAGGAAGTTGTTATAAAATAAATAGAAATGGAGTTTATAAACGTTATTTTATAAATTCACAAACGACTTATTTTGATAAGAAAATATTTGAAACTTATTTATGGAGTTATATTCACATTCTTGACTGTGAATAATCCTTTAAAATGAAATGTATAGAAATGATGAAACTGATTAACGTAGTATATTCACGTTTTTGAATAGTGAATAATATGTTAAAGAAATTGTTTTGAATGTGATATTTCAAATTGAATTAAAACGATCTAACGATGTTTTAAAATGTGTTGAGATTCGAAACCATAGATTTCAACATTTATCGTTGAAATAGACGTTTTCGAGAAATAAAAGGAAATAATGGACTATAACACTGTTGTTATAGTAAATGATTTCCGAAAGGAAATGTTTTGCATAGTATTGGGATTTATATATCTATCTTAAATTCGAATCCCTATACTAGTGATTTTGGGTTGTCGTAACGATGTTTTACGCAACATTCGTTTTGGCCCAAATAAATATGTTAAAGAAAATGATTTCCTTAAAGAATGAAATATGTACTTAATCTCGATTTAAGTATATTGAATATTTTCGAAGTGTTGAAAATAAATAAAATTTGTGAATTACTTATTAAATAAGTATGGAAATGTTTTCTAATATAAAGTGAATATTTTGAGAATTTATCTTTTTGAAGATAAATTGAAAAGGAAAATTGAAATGGATAATTGAAATAGTATATGCATGGATATTTTGAAATATGAATTCACTATGGAATTTATGAATGAAAAGGGAAGTTGTTTAAAAATAAATACTGATTTATTTTTGAAGTGTGAAAACTATATATCTAGTAAAGATATTTTGGAAAATAAATAATTTGGAAAATAAATAATTTGGAAAATTATTTGGAATCTGGTGATGTGTGCATATCCATTGATAGTTCAATAACCGACTATCAATATTTCCCTTTGAATGGATAATTGATGTGATTTGTTTGAAATTGAATGCCACGCTTATTTTTGAATAAGCGCTCACTATTCAGGTTAACCGGGAAAGGACCATGAGGTCGTATAACCCATTCCGAATATGTGATACGTCGTTATAAATTGCATTGAAGATCGATGTTGAATTTTCGGAAGACGAAGAATCGGGTCCTGACAATCCCTAAGTGTGATAAGTGTCCAACATTCGAAGAAGAAATTAAAAAATCAGAAATCAATATAAAATCACTTGAAAATGAAATTCTGATTTTAAAAGAGAATGAAAATACTAGGAGAGAGAATTCTATTAAAAAGTGCACACAGTTGTTAAACGAAAATGAATCTCTCAAAATACAAGTCCAACAATTGTCAACGACTTTAGATAAATTTTCAAAAAGTGAAAAATCGTTGAATATGCTATTAGGAAAGCAAACTGTTAATATGGTTAGACAAGGACATGGATATAATAATTCGAAAATTGTTGAAAGCAATATTAATCAAGTTAATTCTATGTGCACAATTTGTGGAAAATATGGACACAGTCACAATAATTGTTGATATAGACCCAAACATGTGAAAACTATACCGATTTGGGTTCCAAAAGGCACAAATATAATATCTCTCAAAGTTAAACAAATTTGGGTGCCGAAGGGAACAATTATAAATAGTTTTGGGTCTCCTCAAAATTGTTTTTCAAAATTTTCTGCCACTAACAACCATGGACCTATAAAAACAAATAGGTCACATAAATCTTTTCCCGTGTAGGTGTGGTGGCGGGCTAAGGAACAACAACAGTGTTCTCTGGATTTTGGCTGTTCCAGAAACACAACGGGCGACAAAGCAAATTTCCTTAGCCTAGTATAAAGGTGACAGAATCACAATGGACAACAGCGGAAAAATATCGTAAAGGTAAAACATGTAATGGTATGTTTTAAACGATATATTAAATGTGATAATCTGCACCGTATTCTGAATTAAAATCAGTCAATATTGAGATGATGAAAAGATGATGATTCTGACTTATTCAAAATAGTTGGCCAATTATATTCTTATTCCAAAAACACTATAAAAATCTCTAGATTCTTTGAATTACTTCATATATATCAGTTTGGATTAAAAATAGTGTTTTGTTGGATAATACAATTGGTTATAATACGGCTGACTCTATATTCACGGTTTTTTGATTATTTACACATCTTCATTTCAAATTCAAAAGAATGTCACTTAAACTGCTGTAAAAATTGAGTTTGAAATTTTTTGGTGCACACTTCATGTTTTTGGTCTATAAAATTCAATTGATGATAATTTTGAGTGAAAGAGAAATTCAGATGCAGATTACACTGGTAATCTAGTTGATAGAAAAAATGACTAGTGAAACGTGATTTTTGTTGAGACATTTAGTAACTGCATCGTTTTTCAAAGAAAATATCTGCATATTTTTCATTTCAAATAATTTTCAAATAGCAGAAATTTTTTCTTTTTTTAAAACCCCCTGGAGAAAATCATTTTTGACCATATTTTCAGATTAGTCATTTTTTGAAAAATTGATTTCATAATTATTTTTGAATTTGATTTTAAATGACTATATTGACTAATCTGACTCCCTTTGATTATCGAAAAGATGAATAGTGATTGAAAAAGTGATAAGTGTTGATATTTATCATATATTATAACTCAAGAAAGTATAATTAGAAAATTTCTTTAGAAATTTAAACAAGAGTTATAAAACTTTTTTGTTGGTAAAAATTCCATGACCATCTCTATTTCTATCATACTTCTAACAACCATCACTCATCAAAATTCTATATAGTTTGTCAATATGTGGTACTTTAAACAGGAATCGTTCGTTTTTCATTTTCACATTTTTTTTAATAAAAAAATGGAGGTTTATATAAAAATAATAATAAATAAATACCAAGGTATTCACTCTCATATAAAAGCCCTCACGGTTATGCATGGGTGAATTACTTGGAATTTGTTATGTGCTTCCATTCTCATTTAAAAGTCCTCACGGTTATGCATGTATGGAACGCATATCAAAAGTTGATTTTTAAAATAAACAAGTTGATTCTAATTCCATTTAAAAGTCCTCACGGTTATGCATGGTTAGAAGATACTTGAATTCATTTTTTTTTAAAATAAATTGGAATACTACTAATCTAATTTAAAATTCCTAACGGCTATGCATGGTTAGTAGATATTCAAATTCCTGATATAAATATACCACAAATAGACACAACTGTATGGTTTTATATGATGACATCATTTCCATCATTCTAAAAGTGGAATATGCGCCTAACAAAATATTTATGATTTTTGTTTGATTTTTTATTGAAATTTAATATTTATATTCAATTGAGTTTTAATATTGGATTAATATCGATCACTTTATCTCTATTTTCTCTAACACTATTATTCTTTTGCTGATAACAAAAGGGGGAGAGAAAAGTTAAGATTTTGTCAAATAAAATCAAGCAAAGGTCAAATAATTTTCCATTTGCATCTAGACTCATTTGCATATTTCTATTTGTATGCATATATGTAGGGGGAGTATTGTGTAGAGAGGGAGCATTCAAATAGGGGGAGCAAATTGAACGATCAAATACATTTAATAAATTCAAAATCTTAAATATATGTTTGTTATCATCAAAAGGGGGAGATTGTTGAATATGCGCTTATGTGATTTTTCTTTGATGATAATAAACATATATACATTCGTTTAAATGTATTTGTTGATATACTATTTATTTTCACAGATTAAATAAATATTTGCTGAATAAAATAAATAACACGGAATTTGAATTCAAACGAATATTTTATTCAAATAAATATTTATTACAATTTTGAATTGTACAAATTCAAGCTTTCACTATTCACTATACAACTTTGATACAAATTCAATTGCATCACTATTTTACATTTACATTTAACCTCACTACATATCACTCACACTCGTATTTTTATCTTTAACTTCATTCCGGTTTGAATCCAGCATTTGAGCAATCTGCAAAAATATTCACTAACGCAGTAAAATTGGAAATAAAATATTTTTGCAATATAAAATAAAAGATGAATTTTGAAAATAATATTTGCCTCAGTTATTTGGGTTGTTCGTCATCATTTAAATTTGAATTCATCATACACGAACAACTTGTGACATACACAGTGTATCACTGTATATGCCACAAGGCCGTGCACACCGATATATACACTTGATAATGCTACAGGGACAGGTGAGCACAGGTCAAACCCAAATGAAAAGCCGGGTTCAACTCACGTGCAATATATTCAAAATCACGACTCAAGCACAAGGTCAAACCCGAGTTTTTGAAACTAGATTCAACTCAAGTGAAATTTCAAAAATCAACATGAAGTGAACCAAGTTCAGGTCAGACCAATCGGTAGCATGCTAATGAATCAACTGCAATGCAACACATGAACCAAGCTACATACACCAAAGCTAACAACAGTGCCAAGAGATTCAAGTGCAACTGGAAACAACAACGAGTGCATGCTACAACAACAAAGACCACGGCTACTGCACAACAACATGAATACTGAAACAATCAAGGACCGAGCAACTGTATATATGCACATATATGTAAATCACAAGACTCAAGTGAATGAAAACATGTATGAGCAACATGGTGAGCAACACAAACTGCAGTGGACAACAAACATGACAGCAGACCAAAGTGCAACAGGTTGAACCATAAAGCCAAGCATGATACAGGTGAACAGAAGTAACAAGTGCTGGTGAACAAATGTGCAAATGCTCAAACTCAGGTGGACAACATATCAAATGAACCAATAAAACAACAGAGCTCAATGCAACTGAAGGCAACATATATATATATATATATATGTATGTATATATATATATATATATATATAGTGAACCGTACATCTACCACAAGCATCAACATGTATGCAATCAGAATGAAGCTGACATTGACAATATAGATGCAAGCGAATATGGCAACGAAATTAATAGACAGTGAAACAAAGCACGGTTCAAACCAGGGCACACAGCATACAAATGCACCAATGAAGTCTGTACACATGGAAAATACAAGCAACTCGAGCTCAAGACGATACAAACCAAATATCAAATAAAACACAAGAGGCCAGAGAATTGAAGAAAACTAGTGCAGTGATGCAAGTTCAAATATAATGAAACAACATGTACAGGACAGTGAAAAAGCATACTGGAATGAACCAACAAGCTTCAGCATCAACAACAATGAAGAAACCACAAGTAAATGCAACTACAAGATGAATCATGAAATGCAACATCAAACCAGAGAACATCTACAAATGGTACCGACTACAAGTGAATGCAAACAATACAATACTGAAGTGATGAAATGCATAAAAATCAACTGAAACCAAGAATGCACTACAGTGAATGCAGAGAACACATTACAGTGGTACAGTGACAACATACAAATGCTTATATGAATAACCAGGGCAGATAGCATCGAAAAAATGCAGTACGGCCAGAGTGAAGATTATAAGACTGCAATGGATACAACAATGCCCAAGACAACTTGAACAAAGCTACTACAGGAATGCAGACAGTGGCCGAAGCCAATTCACAAAAATATCGAAGTCAAGAAGCCGTGTTCATACATAAAGTCAAAGCCGTGGTCATCACAAAGAAATCAAAATTTCGTTTTGACCAAATATATCGCAATTTCAAAATCAAAGCCGTGACCATCAAGTAACGAAGAATATTCGATTACGAACAAGTCAGAAAAGATCTCAATCATCAAAGTGAAATCAAATGGCCGAAGACGAATTCAAACAATTTTATACGAACGAAAAAATAGGAATTCGAATCCTATATAAACCCTAAGATCATCATCAGCATAAGTATCGAATTCCAGAAAGCACAAAATCAGTAAAGCAAAAGGATATAATTACATCCGGAATTCGATCAACGAAGCAGCCGCGGTGAGCAAATCAAAGAGCATCGAAGTCGAACAGTATCAAAGGTCGGCGCTTCAATTTGCAAGAACCCTAGTTTGAATCGAAAGGACGAAAAGCCCTAATTTAGCTTCAAAGAGGAACGGCCGCCATCTCCAACTAAACGAATGAAGAAAATAAAAGAGACGGGCTAAAATACAAAAGGGGACGACATTTTATTAAGGGCTTTTAAATTTATAAATAGGGTTTTATTTTTTAAATTGTTTTTATCTTGTATTTTCTTTTAAACCGTTTAATTTTCTAGTCGTGTGACTAGGGTACAAACTACGTGTCGTAGTTTGGGAATTCGCAACTCGGTGGTTGAGTTGTGGCCAGTGTTTTGAGCGTAGAGTTAGGATAGTCAATAGCGGGTATAGCGAGTTTACGTGTGTAAGCGAGGGACTTTCTAATTTCTAGTAGAAACCTTAGGTGCAACACGTAGGCAGGGTTTTGCCGAAGCTGGGTAAATTCTGTGTTGTTCTGTTCTGCATTTTATTATTCTTTGTGCTGTGTTTATTCTGCTGTGATCTGTGTTAAAATTAATATACACTTCCGCAATAATTTTTATAATTAACACTATCATCCTATTCACCACCCCTCTAGGGTGAAATCGATCCTACAAAAAGTTCAATGGTTCTCAAATCCTAAGGATTTCTCTTGGGAATCCAGAGAATTCTTCTAGCGAACTTGTCCAGATTTACTCTTTCTTGCTCTTTATGATGAACTTCTAATTTCAAATTTTCTTTTGTGTTGACATGCTTTTATGGTTGTTACTTTTTATTTTCTTCTTAAATATTGCGAGGACGCAATTTCATTAAGGAGGGAAGTCTGTAACAACCCGCATATTTTACAATTGAATATTTAAATATATTTTTAAAATACTTCATCGTTAGTCGGATAATAGTCTGAAAAGCCACTTTTGCAAATGGTCGAATTAGGACTCGAGACCACCCCCGTCAAGTTCAAATGACGTTTGCGACCTTTTTGAGTATAAACTTCGATTTGTTTGGAGTTAGGGGAATTTTGCTACTTTTTCGCTTAGGGCTTTGGTTTGGTTTCAGCCCATTTGACCCAAGCTTCACCCCCTCTTCTCTTCATTCCTTCATAATTTTCCTAATACTCAAGCTTTAGCAACAATGGGGAGAGGAATGGGAAATTAAAACTCCAAGTCCTAATCATTTTTACAAATTCAAGTTCTAGCTCCAAATTCATAGAAGAAGCTTTGGTAAGCCTTCTCTTCATCTTCTCCAACTCGTTCTCTTTTCAATTTCAGAAATTCCTAAACCTAACTTAGGAAATGTTTCTCTTTTAAGCTTAGATGCAAGTTTGTTGGGTTGGAATTCAAGTGTGATTGTCCTTGCCATTGCTCTATAGCTTCTTCATTTGTTTTGGGTGTAAAGATGAGATTTTTATCTCACATCTATGTCTATATCTACCTTTGTTGTTAGGTATGAATTCCTAACACTTATTGATGATCATTTGCTTTTGATTTGAATTGGTTTTTTAAGAATATTCCAATTTTTGGTGTTTTGGAGTCAAATCTTTCAAAATCCTATCTTTGAGGTTTGAACATGTTTTTGGTAATGCATCAAGGAGCCCATAGGGCTGGGTTGCCGATAGGCGTAAACCCCTAGCCTCCGTGCTCGACCAATTGCAATTTGTAGGGGTTTTACCCCTTGGGGGCTAGGCTAAGAATACTGAATTTTTCAGTTCAGTCGACTGAACGAGAGGGTCAGTCGACTGAACCAAACCCAGGAAATTTCCTGGGCAAGAGTCAGTCGACTGACCACTCTGAGTCAGTTGACTGAACCTGGAAACCGAAGGTTCCAGGCATGATTTAGTCGACTGACCACTCTAAGTCAGTCGACTGGACCTGGAAACAGAAAGTTTCCAGATCTGAGTCAGTCGACTGACCACTCTGGTCCAGTCGACTAAATTTTTTGTTTTTTCCTAATTTGCCTTTTGGTTTTGAGTTTCCACTTTTTAATCGATTCTTCATCCTCCGACTAGTTGTTATCACCTTGTTGGCTTTAATAACATCTTCGTTGGAACTTTTGGGAATATCCATTTTGATGGATTTGGTACCAATTCTTCGGATTTATTTCACGTCTTCGAATGTGGATTTTTGGTGATTGATTGTTTCTATAATCATTTTTTTGATTTGTCACTTTAAAAATACAAAGGTTTCATTACTAGTAGTAAATATCAAAACTCTTTCATCTAAACGATTTCAACACTATTTTATTACAAAGCTCATTTCTTAAACCTTTTTCCAATCTACTAGCATATACAAACCTTTACCTCGCTCGTATAAGAAATCTAATTAAACGGCTTAGTAAAACAAGTGGTATGAAATGCTTGCGTTTACTTCGTCGGTTAATTTATGGACTTGTTCGATTGAATCTCTTGTGACAATTTTCGAGTGGAGACTTAAATTTGTTCGTAAATATTTAAGTTAAGCTAGTGGTTATGGGACATGAAGCTAAACTCATATATTTACTACCTTATTGTAATTGACACTTCTTGATGATCGATGATGACCATTTTATGGTTTAGACTAGCAATGTGCGATGTCTCTTTGTCCACGTGGAGGACAATACCTCGTCCTATTGAGCTTCGTCTCATTTCTTTTATGGGCTAGCAACCCATGCTCTTTTATGATATTCGGTTCATCGGATGTACCGTTATTGTACTACATCGATGTCCCGGCTTTTTGATTCATCGGACGTACTGTTATGCACTGCGTCAATGTTCCGAATTATTTGAATTTTGGTTCATCGGATGTACCATTATTGTACTACATCGATGTCCCGGCTTTTCGATTCATTGGACCTACCATTACTGTACTGCGTCAATGTTTCGAATTGTTTGAGTTTCGGTTCATTGGATGTACCGTTATTGTACTACATCGATGTCCCGGCTTTTCGATTCATTGGACGTACCGTTTGTACTGCATCGATGTTTCGAATTTATGGTTAGCGACCATGGAATAGCGTTCCGTTTGTGATACACGTGTTGGTGAGTTTACATGCTCCCGTTTATGATAGGAAACTCCGCCTTTCTGTAATTTTTGGATTTCTATTGATGATTTCTAGAATTTGTGTTCCACCAGCTTTTATGATTGGCATCGATATGATGTCGATATTTGTGACTTGGTGAATAAAACTAAAGAGTATGACATTCTTTTGATCTTTGAGAAGATTCTTGTGATATTGATGAACCTCTGGTTGATTTTCAATTACATACTTATCATAGTATGGCTTTATGGTTATCATACTTTTTGTCATATCTCTTATTCTATATCATTTTATCTGATATTTATAATTAGAGTGATCCATTTATTATTTTCTTATTAAATAATACTCGAGTCAAACCGAGATGAATGTTGCAGGTGCTTCTGTTTGACTCCTTGTCGGGGAGAATTATCTGACTTTTGGCTAACTACTTAGATTAGTAGTTTATTTTGTTGTATACAATTGAGATATAGACTCCATGATGTATACTTATTCTTTTTTGTAGCTCTTGTAACTATTCTTTTGTGATGTTGTGGATCTTGTTAGACCACTACTCTGATGTACACTTTTATGTGTAATATTCATATCTGTTTCCGCCTTTGAGATATGAACTTCTGCGACTGATTAGTTTTATGATATTTCTATATTTGTTTCCAAAGATTATATATAGCCATTGTGTAGTAGCTTTGAGATTGTGTCGGTATGTCGGATTTCCTCTTGAGATGAAAAGTTATATTTTTATCTAGCATATCGGTACTTGCACAAAGCAATTATACAGATGGTCGCTCCTCAATAGCCTTATTCTCCGCGCTAGTTGACGGCATTACCCCGTAGTGTCCTTGGCTAGCGTGGTATAGAGGTGGGGCGTCACATGAAGTATTATATGAGGTATTGGTATAATATTTTCATATCTAATATTTAGGTAAGTATTTAGAAATAGTTTTATTCTAAATGTTTCTAGGTATATTTTGGATAATTAATTTGAATCATTTTAAAGCATTTGAACTTGGTAGATTTTCAGTGGAAATGAATAAATATTTGAAAATATATTCTGCGTAAGGAAAATGATTTGAAATTTGTTTTCAAAGGGTTGAAATGTGAAAAGTAATTTGAAATTTGTTTTCAAAGTGATGAAGTATTAAAAAACTTATTATATCTTGCAAAGATATTTTGAAAATAAATAATTGGAAAAATTATTTAAATCTGGGAGATTGTTGTGAATATTGTTTGATAGTTATTGTTGTGAATATTGATTGACAGTTTAATAACCGACTATCAATATTGGTTTTTTAATGGGATTTGAATTTCGATGCGAGCGGGGATCAGGTTCCAAATGGATACTCGAAAATCACATCGAACCTTTGTGATTATGATGGATCTTTTATTTAAAAGATCAAAGTGGAAATTTGTTGTGACCACTTATTTTTAAAAATAAGCGCTCATTATTTGGATTGGCCAGGAGAGGACTTTGTATCATAAAACCCACTCTGAATAATGATACGACGAAATGGAATTGCAATTGAAGATGGTGTTGAAGGCCGGGTATTCTCAAAAACGAAAAGATTACCTGTTGAATTTTCTGCACCGGGTTGCTCCGGTATAGAGATTTTATCACCTTTTGTGATGGGGATTCCGGACGTGATTAGTGAATATCCGAATTTGCAAAGGCTTCTTTGAAGTGCCTTCGGTTTCGTTCGATCCTGGAATGGACTTGTATGGATGTGTGTCTGACATTACACTTTGAGACGTAAAGCTGGTTTCTATTAAATACATTTCTGTTGGTGCCTGAGAATTTATTCTCTTAGCTTAACACCCTTCTCTCAGACGTACGAGCTCAGAGGTTATGTAGTTGATGGTTACTAGTGATATATTCCCAAATTGGTAATGTGGTATACAAAGTGTTGTTGATCATTTGTTGGTCGAAGCATGAGTTTGTGAAAAGTGTAGCTTTGTGGATGAGACTTCGTCGGACCTCACACCCTGAAAATGGTCAAAATAGGAAGAATGCGGCAAGGTTATGAGGGTCGCGCCCTTTAGGGTATGTCATTTCCTTCTGGAAAAGGATGGTATCATGATATGGAGCCCAGATATTTACCTATGTGGTTGCTACAGATTTATCATACTTTGTGGTTGAGAATCCTCGGATAAAGGTCGCAAACGACTGGGGGATGGCAAACTCGTGTAGTAGTTACCTAATTACAGAGGTAATCCAGTCTTGTGTTGGCAGAGAGCTGGTTAAGTTCTCGGGACGTCCCTCCAGAGGCATACCCATATGGCAGTAGGAAGTTCCTTAGCCTGACCATTTGTTGGAAATCCAATCTCCAATAGCGCCTTGTACGGTTTTAGTTGTATAACCTGCCATTTACTTCTGGTGGTCACCACTGTTTAGATGGTAGCTATAGTAGGCATACAATAATGGTTGTATGTTGGCTAAGATTAATATTATACTTTCGAAAGGTTTTCTATGCTATGCACTAATAATAATATTAAAAAAGATTTGTGTATCAAGCATGTTTGACTATCATAAGGATAAATCTCCTCCAATTCTGCGTTTGCATTATGTGTGTGGTGGGAGGCCTTATGGTAGTTTCATTTTCCAAAAGCATAGCGGTTTTATTTTCCTTTTCTTTGTGAAAATAACTATTTTTAAGATCTCACACAAGTCCCATGACCGACCTGGATTTTATTGTTCCCTTTCTAAACTCTGGGTGCCCATAATTTTCCACACGGGCAGCCTAGAGTTAGGTTATCGGTTATTCTGCAGCGAAGTCAAAAAAGAGATGCTGTGGAGATCAGGAGCAAGCTGGATGGCGAAGCGTATCACTTATACCATGTAGTGTCCGTTGCGATTGGGTTAGTGCGAGTCAAATTTTCTTGTACACAAGTTATTATAACTGTAAGTTTTGTGTTGTTGTTGTAAACTCTGATGATGTATGTATAAACTGATATAGTGCTTTTGTTTTAAAGATAATTCATTTATCTATTATATTTGTTCCGCTTCGAAATGTGAGATTCTATTGTTGTTTCTATTTCTTCTTCTATCTTCTTCTTCTTTAACCCTAACAGTTCGATTTTCCGACATTCGATTGTGCGACATTTGATATAGTGGACGTATTAATGACGACTTTCAGAATTCGTAAAATTGGGTCGTTACAAAGGATGTTTTAAGTTGTTAAATCCTTTTCATAATGATGTCTCAAAGTTAGTAAACTCTTTGACAAAGTGTTTTAAAGCTAATACTTATAATGGGAAGCCAAGTACGAATTCGAGTTTTTCAAAGAAAAAGTTTAATTTTTTATGGAAATGAAATAATTTTGGTAAAGCGTATCACTTATATGGAAACGTTTTATTTTGTATAATTAGTACTAAATATCAAAGAAATAGACTTGTCGTTATTTCAAGAGTTTAGAATAATGATGAGACATGACTTTGAGGTAACACCACCTTGACTTGTCCGGTATTATTGTTAACCGGGAAACAGTACAAGTTTGCATTCGATGGGTGGTAGTTAGTATACAAGACTTAATTTCCATATACGATCATTTTATATCCTTAATAGTTTGTTTCTAAACTATCAGTTACTTCAGCTTCTTTATTATCGTCGTTCAAAAATGATTTATTACTCCGTTGGGCATTGATATCCTTTGTCGAAAATGACTAAAACCAAAGCACGAGAGAAGGGCAAGCTATGTGGTGTTGCTCCCATTAGGATACTTTCACATCTCATCTAGATTGGATTCGGTAGAGCTATTAGATGTAAAATATTCGGGTTACCGGTAAGGTTTGACGAGGTCTAGTTTGGAGGGTTCTGAGAAGTGTCATAGAGTAAATGAGCATCTCAGAAGTATTTGCTAGAGGTATACTTCAAGAGGGGTGCACCTTCCTAGTCATTTGTTAAGGTTTTCCTTTTCTTATTTGATTTGAACCTTTAAATTTATCTCCTTATTTGCACCGGAAAGAGTCAACCACTCTTCATGGTGTTTAATTATTTATCCATGCTTTACGTTTGGATGTTGATTTGTGAGTAAACCCATTCCGTGTCCAGCGGCGTGGTCTCACGTGTTTCGTGTTTAATTTCACATCCATTATTTTAAAAAGTTTTACTCATACCAGACATATCGTCTAGCCTGAGCTATTTGTTTTTCCCTAAACTACCAGATACTCATTTTATTTGAGTAGTCCAAGAGTAGCAGGTCTTTGTTGAGCTCTTTTGAAGACGACATCCTAGCTGGAGGCTTTTCATCTTCTTAGTTATCTATTCCGCTATATTAGCTTGTTTTTTTAAGTGTATTTGTTTCAGCATTTTTAAAGGCAAGATGTTATAAGAGCCTAAGCTGATTTGTAGTACTTTTGTGTAACTTTGATAACTCCCTGTTATGGAGTAACCTAATGTATTATTTATGTTATGTTTCATTTGGCAGTTTCATTGTGAGGTTTTCTATTCTGTTCTTTATTTCACCCCACGATGATTCAACTTTTCGATGCTTGGGCAAAGCACAACAATACCGAGGATGTGTTAAGTGTCCTTCCTAAGGGTTAGAAATGTGGGTCATCATAGTTGGCACCAGAGCTCGGTTGAGCGAATACATTAGCCTGAGTGGAGTATAACTCATTAGAGATAGGGTGAGTAGAGCCCTATAATGAGTTAATCTTGAGAGAGCATTTCCTTTTCTCCCCTAAAAGTTTGGTTTTAGATCCCTTATTGCAAGTTTCCCTTTGATCATTTTTGACCATATCTTTTTATTCTAATGATACTTGTAACTTATCAGGTTATTGAAAATGAGTGCAAGAGGAAGAAAAGGTGGGGGACCTGGAACCAGCATGGCTAAAAAGGCCAGAGCTACTAGAAATGAGCCAGTTGTAGAGCCGGTAGTAGAAGCAGTAATGCAAGTTCAGCCGCCTCAGAACTTTCCGACCTCGTGTAAGAATTACACTGTGTTATTCCACCTTTTTTATGAATGGTGACTCAACCATCCAAATAACTCCGAGCAGCATAGCCATTCACAGACCTAAGACCTAACGACCTAAGACCTAAGACCTAAATACCTAAGACCTAACGACCTAATACCTAACGATCTAAGACCTAACAACCTAGGACCTAAGACCTAAGACCTAAGACCTAAGACCTAAGACCTAACGACCTAAGACCAAAGACCTAACGATCTAACAAACTAACGTTCTCCTATAAATACCCCAGCTATTCCACATTGAAGGGGGACTTTTTTCCCGGGACTTTCCTGGACTTTGAAGCTGGGAGACTCTACTGCTCTCACGACTTCAACAACACTTCAACTACCAACAACTCTTCAAAGAGTCGAGAGAAGCGATCAAATACATTCAACATGAATCCAGAAAGCAATTCATCATCAAAGTTCTAACTGTTTGTTGTATTGGTGTTGAATATGAAGGATGATTGTAAAACTTGTAATTAAATCGGTGATAGAAAAGAATAAGTGGACGTAGGCTTGACTTTGAGCCGAACCACTATAAAAACCGTAGTCTCTTTATTATTTCCTGCTATTTTCTTCTTATTTTCAGTTCCCGTACTAACGGGTGGTTCTTTCACGTGATTACTACTTACACCGGGGTGTTAGCGTACACTTTTCAACGTTAACATTTTTGGTGCTTTCACTGAGAATTGAACTAAGGGATTCTACTGCTTGGAAGTTGAGTTTGAAGGATTAACAATTCAGATCTGAAAAGCTATGACAAGGAAATCAAATAGGCGGCAAAGACCAGAAAGAAGTCAACACGAGGGAAGTCAAGAGGCTTCCTTAGGAGCGAACCGAACCTCAGTCTTCATCACCAGGGATGAGATGGAGACAATGATGAGAAGACAAGAAGAAACGATCCAGAGTTTGTTTCAACAGATAGAGCAACTTGGAGCACAGAATCATAAACCAGATAGAGAGGGACCGTTAGGGGCAGCCCCTGAGCTAGGGGGCATCCCCCAGGAGCATCCAACTGACACTAGGTCACCAAGAGATAACAGAGGAACGGAAACCCAGCTAGGAGGACATATTCCAGAATTCCCTCGTGAGCACGAGAGGCAGGTCAAAGGCAATAGATGAGAACTACGGCATGGAGACAATGACAAGTTAGCAGAGATGGTCAAACGGACTATGAGAGGTGGATTGGTTAACAAAGACTTGGAGGATGTGAATAAGAGTCCATTTACCACAGCAATCAGACAAGCAAGGAACCCACCAGATTTCAAGTTACCATCATTGGATATGTATAATGGAAGGACAGACCCTACAGTTCATCTGACAAAATATATGAGACATATGGAGGTGCTGGGGGCATCAAAGGAAGTTATGGCTCGGTGCTTTCCATTGTACTTGGTAGATATCATGGCATTGTGGTTCAGACAACTGAAAAGTGGATCTATCGGGACATGGAATGATTTGACTGAAAGGTTTATGAGACAATTCAGGGTCCACATTTCGAGGCCCAAGAATGTGATGAGTTTGGCTGCACTAAAGCAAAGGAATTGAGAATCTTTGAGAAGCTTTTTGACGCGATTCAACGCAGCTGCAGCATCGGTGGATCGACCAGATCCATCTATGGTTTTAATGGCAGCCGTATCGAGCATAGCTGATGGTATAGAATTCAAAAATTCACTGACAAGAGATCCCCCTATGGGATCTAGGGGAATTTTACCATGAGGCTGAAGGATTTCTACGGTTAGAGGATGCAAATGCCGAAAGAGAAGAAGGAGAAGGAAAGAAGTTTATGCCCTCAAAGATGGAAGACCTCTTGAAAAGAATTTTGAAAAGAATTTTGGCAAAGATAAAGAAAAGGGAAAGCGGAAGATAATGATGATAGGTCAAAACGGACACGAAGGGAACAAGGATTCACCTCATACACAGAGTTGAATGAGACTTCGGAGCGGATCTACCAAGACACCAAGGGACAAGTTCCTTATCGAAAGCCGATAAGGAGAGACCCAACTAATAACGAGAGAAAGTCGGACAAGTATTGCTCATTCCATGAATTGAATGGTCATAGCACAAATGACTGCAGACACTTGAGAGACGAAGTTGAGGGGCACATCCGGGATAGTTTGCTACTACAGTATGTCAGAAGGAGGACTGCGACAGTGGAACAAGAACGACCACCACCTACACCTGCTGGGGATGGTTCAGGATCGAGATGTCAACTTATCATCAATTGATTAGGGTGGTGACAAATAAGTAGCAATCTCCACACCAACGCGATTAAGTCTTTTTACACATGTATATGACCACGAACGATCCTCAGGCATGCTCTGATAAGACTATAAATCGCATCAGTGTAGGTGTTTGCATTATGATGTCACTAATTTACTTTTGTTTTTCCATTTCTCATATTCAGACTTGATTCTGTTTGACATTTCTACGAAAAACTTATTTTCAATAAAAGAATGCTACTTATAATTCCATAGCGGCTAAATCACTTACACATGTACGGGATCGCTAACGGTCCCTAGGGATGCTCTGAGATGGTGATAAACCGCCCCCCATAATGGCTAAGCCACCTAGACATGTACGGGATCGCGAACGGTCCCTAGGCATGCTCTGAGATGGTGATAAACCGTCAGAGCAGACAATCCAGAAACTCATCCGAACGTGAATCTGGTTTGGATGGTATTAAGTCCCTCCCGGGCACACATAAACTTGCCTCGAACGGCACAACTCGCCTCGAACGGCACAACTTGCCTCGTACGGCACAAATCGCCGCGAACGATCACACTTCACCTCAAATGGCTCGATCCCGAACAGTCGTCATTTGAGGTCAGGCACTTGATCGCGAACGGTCGCATTTCACCTCAAATGGCTCGATCCCGAACGGTCGTCATTTAAGGTCATATAAAACTATCAATCTCTTTGCAGGTCATCAACAGGATATGAACCTCTGGCTTTGTCATCAACTGGATATGAACATCCGGCTTATACCATTACAAAATACACCTTCCTATCGCAAGGCATGTTTTGGGGGGCAAGTGTTATTCCACCTTTTTTCTGAATGGTGAATCAACCATCCTGATAACTCCGAGCAGCATAGCCATTCACAGACCTAAGACCTAAGACCTAAGACCTAACGACCTGAGACGTAAGACCTAACGACCTAAGACCTAAGACCTAAGACCTAACGACCTAACGACCTAAGACCTAAGACCTAAGACCTAACGACCTAAGACCTAACGACCTAAGACCTAAGACCTAACGATCTAAGACCTAAGACCTAACGACCTAAGACCTAACGACCTAACGACCTAAGACCTAACGACCTAACGATCTAACAACCTAACGTTCTGCTATAAATACCCCAGCTATTCCACATCGAAGGGGGGACTTTTTTCCTGGGACTTCCCTGGACTTTGAAGCTTAGAGACTTTGCTACTCTCACGACTTCAACAACACTTCAACTACCAACAACTCTTCAAAGAGCCGAGAGAAGCGATCAAATACATTCAACATGAATCCAGAAAGCAATTCATCATCAAAGTTCTAACTGTTTGTTGTATTGGTGTTGAATATGAAGGATGATTGTAAAACTTGTAATTAAATCGGTGATAGAAAAGAATAAGTGGATGTAGGCTTGACTTTGAGCCGAAGCACTATAAAAACCGTTGTCTCTTTATTATTTCCTGCTATTTTCTTCTTATTTTCAGTTCCCGTACTAACGGGTGGTGCTTTCACTTGATTACTACTTGCACCGGGGTGTTAGCGTACACTTTTCAATGTTAACACACTGTTTTAGGTGGTAAGCCTTTTTATGGAATTGAAGATATTTTGGGAGTTCGACATGGCTCCACTCATATGAAAGGATATTCAGGGATTTTTAGTTGGAAGATGCTAAAAAAGAGATTGTTGGCATCGCATCAGCTTCAGAAAGTGGTAATGAATTGGTGGGATTGAGTCACCATGAATACACGAGAAGAAGATTTCTCTTAGGCATAGTTTAAGAATGTTTTTGAAGCTTAATTTATCCCAAGGGTGGGAAGAAAATAGTTGTTCAGAAGTTTCATGGATTTCAAATAGTGTAAGATGACAGTGGCGTAGTATGAGCATAGGTTCAATGCATTGTCACACTTCGGACCAGGGTTGATTGATACGTCACTCAAAAAGAATGAAATGTTCATGAAATGAATGTGACCAGAGTTCCATCGAGAAATGACCAATCATCTCAACGGTACCTTTACCAATCTAATTAGTATGGCTTTGAGGTCCAAAGCTCTTGATATTGAGCAAGGAGTTCAGAAGGGTGTAGTGTTGGCAGTTAATGCCCAACCTTTATCAGTTATTCCAGTTGTTAATAAACTATTTTTCAAACGCAAAGGGAAGAATAAGTGGTTGGGAAAGAAGCCTTGAGGTGGAGCTTCAACTCAGAATAGGAAGTTAGACTTGACCAAGATTCTTTATTTTAAGTGCAACAAAATGGGTCACTTTACGAAAAATTACCCCAAGTCTAACCTACCGATATGCTACAATTGCAACCAACATGGACATATGAAGAACCGATGCCCTTTTACAAAGAAAGGGGCTCAGGGGAAGGCTTTTACTATTGAGGAAATACCCTATACTTATAGGGATCCAGAAGGAAAGCAGGTACTGCAAGGTACACTATCAATTCCCTATATTCTTGTTGGAATGTTATTTGATACCGGTGGGCACGGTCGGTTAACCGAACCGATCGATTAATTAACTGATTTAGCCGACCAAATTCATAAATTAACTAAAGTTAACCGCTGTTAACCTCTTATATCGATCAATCAACTAATTCATAAAATTCATCTTAGAATTAACTGATTTATCGACCGAACTGCCTAAATTTAACAGCCGTTAACCTCTTATATCGATCAATTAACTAAAGTTGATGGTTAAAAATTAATTGAAACTGTAAAAAAAATGAGAACAAGCACATAAAGCATTAATAGAGAAAGACAACGACTACATAGTACATATAATACATGATAATTCGAATTAGCACCCAAGGACTATTCGATTTACTTAGCAAACCTACACACATTACATACTGGCAAACAAGAAGCCTAGCCGTAGCATATTACATTGTTCATACGTATATAGTATGTAAGTTTGTATTAATCACCCTAGTTTGTAGGCTAATTCGGCAATTGTATCGTACATATTAACCAGCAAGCAACTTGACTAGACAAAAACTTAGCAATTGCATGTTTACTTCAAAGCCAAAGTTCATACTAAACCACATTTGCTATGTGCTCATGCTGATGCTTAGGTGGAAATAGAACATGCATCTCAGGTACTTCCAATTTAATCTTGAAATGTAAGTTAAATGAAATGATTAAAAAACATGTAATAACCATATGTTTAAAAAAGCATGACGAGTAAAGTATCACAAAATATAGATTAAAAAGTTTAACAAAAAATAGTCCTTTGATATCAACTAAATAAATTTATCAACAAAACTTTAATTGCTCAAAACAAGAAAGAAAGTGAAAGCCTAAAATGGATTGTTGCACCATCTATACTAACTCATGTACCACAACAATACAATTGAAATGAAGTGATCGATTGAAACGAAGTGATGCACACATTAGGAAATCCTGTTAGTGAATATAGTAAGCGATTGTTATGAATAAACTACAACAATACAATTTCAATGTTTAACAAAAAAATGGTCCCTTGATGTCAACTAAATGTATTTTTCTTAACAACATGGAAAGATCTGTGTTTGCATTTGAACTACCTAATCATTGCTAATTAATTCCTAGTTATCAACTTCAAGATTGGAAGTAACAAAATTTTAAGATTAAAACAAGAAATAAAAGCTTCGACCAACTCATTCATCTTCAGCAATAACTCCTATATCAGAAACATTCACTCCGTTTGTAAGTGATGCGGTTGGCTACAGCAAAGGAGCAGAAAGAAGAAGAAATAAGAAAAAAATTGAATTAAGAGAGGAAGAAGGAGACAGGTAAGAAATTTTGAAATACTTCTTCATATCCTTTCCTTTCTATTCTCGTACATTTATAACAAGATTCTAAAAAACTTTGCCAGCTGGCAGACTCTATACCCTAGTAACAACCTGGTGCATAGCCTTGCATCCATTAAAACAGAAACTCATAAAAAGAGAAAAAAAATAAAAAGCTAAAAGTAGCACGTTCTTGTAACCGAATTGCTGTAGTGCATGTGCTCACTATTTTCTTTCATTCCAGGTACCTCCTTGGTATGTTTATCCTTCTTTTGGGGCTTGTGCATGTTTCCCTTGGAGTATCAGTAGTATCAGTAGTATCAGCCGTATCACCACCTACCGCTTCAAGATCAACCTTGCCCTCAAGGTTGGTTGGATTGGTGTCTGATGGAAGGCTTCGTTGTTCGGTGAGGTTTGGTTTAGGGCATAATTTGAGTAGTGACACATGGAACACTGGGTGAATGCGCGATTCTGGAGGCAGGTTGAGTTTATAAGCTACTGGGCCGATACGCTCGATGATTTGAAATGGACAAAAATATTGTTTTGAAAGCTTATTGTAGTTGTTTCGGATCGAAGTCTGACGGTGTGCCTGCAATTTAGCGAATACCCATGAGCCAACGTCGAATTCTTTATTAGTACGCCGCTGGTCTGCCTGATTCTTCATTCTGGACTGAGCTCTTTGTAGGTTATTCTTAATGAGCTGAAGTAATTGGTCGCATGAAGCAGCCCAGGCCGTTAAGTCTGGCAACTGGTTGGTGCTGGTGATGTAATTAGAGATTACAGGAAGGGGTCGACCATACACCAAATGAGAAGGTGACATACATAAAGTTGTATGCTTAGTGGTATTGTACCACCATTCAGCCCACGGCAGGTACTTCACCCACCTGTTCGGAACATCACCTGCGACAGCCCGAAGATATGTTTCTAAACATCGATTGAGTAGTTCAGACTGGCCATCCGTTTGTGGATGGTAAGCGTTGCTCATCTTTAGCTTGGTACCGTGGAGGCGAAATAATTCCTTCCAGAATAGGCTGGTGAGCAGGGGGGCACGGTCAGAGACGATTGAACGGGGAAATTCGTGTAAGCGGACATATTCCTGTAGGAAGTGGGAGGCTAGTTATGTGGCAGAAACGGATGGAGGTAGCGCACAGAAGTGGGCGTATTTGGAGAGACGATCGACAATCACCAAAATCGTTGTTTTGCCTCTGGATGGTGGTAGATGCGTGATGAAGTCCATTGCAATATCGTTCCAGATTTGGTCGGGTATTGGCAATGGCTGAAGAAGCCCTTTGTACGGTTTGTTGTCCGTTTTAGTCTGGAGGCAAGTGTTGCAGTTGTTGACTAAGTTTTTGACTGTTAGAGCTAACTTTGGCCAATAAAAGTTGCAGGCGACTCTAGCAACAGTTGCTTTGATGCCGGAATGTCCACCAATTTTGGATGAGTGCAGTTCTGTAATTATATTGTTGCGGAGTTCATCATTCGACGGGATATAAAGCCTGTTTTCCCAAAACAGCAAATCATTTCTCAATTGAAATTTAGGGTTCTGGCAAGTACCTGAGCGCAGCTGTGAGACGATGGCTTGTTGTAACATCCCGAAATTTTTAACACAGAATTTGTGAACGTTTAACTCATTTGAAATGTTTAAGATAGTTTTAAGATTTATTTTTAACTAAGAGGATTGGTTTAAATCATAATAACAAGTTAAAATTGCTAGGGTGGAGATTTAACTTGAAATTGAACAATAATAATTCAATATTCGAAATTGAGATAAAAAGGTAAATCTAGATGTAAATAGTGACAAAAATGGTTTTAAAAATTTATTTTGAGTTGTTTGAGTGTAAATAGTATGGTGAGAAATTTAAATAAATTTTAAAGTTGATAAATTAATATTTGGGATTTTATATTAATTTAAAAATGAATTAATATTATTAAAATGCAATGTAATACGATTTTGGTCCGGAATGAGTCAGAATGATTTTATTTGTGTTTATAAATTTTATATGATTTATTATTAAGTTATTAAAATTTTAAAAGAGAAATTTTAAACGTTTTCGTCAATTTTGAAAATCGCTCGATTTAATAGACGAGCTAAAATAGCCTTTCGGGGCACAGTCTCGGAATTCGACGAAACCAGTCCCATTGGATCCGTAATTGTTAGTTATTATCGGATTTTAATTTTCGTTGCAACCGGAGTTGTCGTTTGACCGTGGCAGCATGAAACGCTTTGAAATCGATTTAACCGATTTAATTTTAAATTGATCGTTTAATCCCGTAACTCGCACGTATGACCGAATTAGCTTACAAAACCTGTTCCATTGTGTCCGGAACGCGGAAAAACCCTAGGAACGCCAGTCGGCACGTGTGAATTGGGTTTCGTTCGAGAATGTTCGTTTAAAGTGAATTTAATATTAAATTAATAAGTATATACATATATATATACGTTTAAACAAACGAAACCCTAGTGTTCTTTCAGGCCGCCGCTTACCACCTTTTCTATGGCCGAAATTCTTCGATTTTTCGTCTTCAATTTTCCATCAATCTACAAACTAATTTCAGAAATCATCAACTAGATATTGTAGATCGCTGAGAGATCTACGTATTCAACGGTCAAGATCGTATATAGCAGAGCATGGTGGCCAGGATCGTGACCGATAGGAGGCACGTTCAATCTCGTTTCCAGCGCCAAGGAGATCACCGAGCTTGACATGACTTCAGGCGAGGGTAGAGGCGGCCATAGGCTTCGAAACACTGGGTCCCGATCGTTGAATAGTCGAGAGAAGGAGGTGCGGCATCTAACCCTAAAACTCGAGTTTGGGTTCGGCTATTGCACTGGAATGACGACGCGAGGAAGATGATATGCGGCCTTCATTTTGCTATCACGTGGCCGTTCATTATTTTGGTAATTAATTAAAATTAATAAAGAAAATTGTTTTAAATTTAAATTCAAACTTCAAAATTTAATATCTCGCTCGTATGTTATCGGAATTTGACGAAACAGGGAATGCCGGAATCGCAGTGACGAACACAGCGCGATGATGTAGTTCGGGAATCATTTCGGGCAAGTAGGAATTTAGGTTAAATCGAACGTCGTTCGGTTTAATTTAAATTTCGATCGCTCGCCGAAACCCAAAGTGAGTTCATCTCACTCACATCTGGAATGTTAGCTGATTTAAGTAGTTAATATTTAATAATTGTGTGATTGGTTGAAATGTTTATTTATATCAGCCTGGATCGATTTATATTTATAGTGTTGTGCTAATATTTGTGGATGCAGGGAAAACAGGTTGGAGGGATCCAACTGGATTCCTCACAATGTAGTAATTATTTTTTATAATTGATGATGATGCCTGTTCTATATTGTAATTTATAAATTTTGGATTAAATTGTATTGTGAAATTGTGGGATAAACTATAAGCCCAGAATGTTAAATTATAAAGAAATTTGGAGTTTTAATTATAAAGGAATTAAATCGGTTTTCAAAAGAAATTAATAAATAAGGAATTTAAAAGAATGTAAAAATTAGAATCTGTTTGGATGGAAATTGAAAATTGGTAAATTTGGGATTTTAAATACCGTGAAAAGTTTATCAATCGATAAATGTGAAGTATAGATTTCTGAAAGTGAATTCTATGGAAATTATAAATTTGTTTTAAAATAACGATGGGATTATTTGGCAAATGATTTTGAAATACATTTTCACCATCGGGATTTTATTTAGGAAATTCATAAGTATTGTTTTCCTTTAATAAATTCTCACATGTTTTATTTAAAAGGTTTGTAAACCTGAATTTTGGAATTGAATTTTCGAAAATGGAAATGTGGTTAAGCTTCGTAAGAAGTTATTTCAACGAGAAAAGTAAATTTATATTATTAACCATAAAACTAAATTGAATAAATCGACAGAATTTATAAGAAGGATTTTCTGAGAGGTTTAAGTGGAAATGAGTTCCTTGGGAAAACCAAGTTCGAGTTTTAAACAGATTTTATTAAAAGGAAGTCTAAAATTCAAACTTGTTCAAAGGAGTGTTTTGGAAATTATTGTTTTAAGGTAATTATTAATAAACTAGCGATAGTAAATATTTATAAATACCTTAGTAATTATTTTTACAAACGGATTTGTTTAAAAGGGCTAGTTTTGACCTAAGTTATTTGGAATTAGTATAAACCTTTACAACACTATATTTAAATTTAGTTTAACTAAAACCTTATTTTAAAATCAAGTTATATCTTATAAAATAGTTTTACTTTAAATATTTCGAAATTATATTTTAAGTAAATAACTAGAAGTAAATTTGCATATTTAAAGTATCTTTCAGTATAAATATTTTAACTGTTTTAAATCTAAATGTTTTGAACTTGGTTATTTCCAATGTGAATTAATGGTAAAGGATTTACCTTGTAAAGGAAGAACTTTGGGAACTGTTTCAAATGAGCTTTGAAAATTGGAAGTATATCTTGTAAAGATATTGGGCAAATAAATAATGTGGAAATTATTTATTGTGTGATGGATGCTTATGGATGTTTATGAATATAAATTGATAGTTAAATCACCGACTATCAATATTAGACAAATGCGTTGATCATTTCGAAGAGACCGGGATCAAGATTTATTTCTCGGAAACCACTTCGATCCGGTTTGTATGGTTCGTGTGAAAAACGTGTTCGGAGTCGAAGATGGAGCAGTGAAGTGCAAGGGCAAGTCGCTACTAGTCCTGAGGATATTTCCAAAATGGATGTAGTAGGAGTAGTGCCTTCGGTTCCGTTCGAACCCGGGACGGACTTGTATGGACGAATGCTTGCGAAACATCGTCAGGTGGGCGATGGGCATTCTAAGTGAAACGTTCTAAAGGTAACGCTTAACCTCAAGCCTCATCAACCGGGAATGGCTAAAACAGGGGAGGTGCAGCAAGGTTAGGTGGGTCATGCCCAAGCAGGACAAGATTTTCCCCTGTCTAGATGTCCCTTTATATTCGGCTTAGTGGGCGGTTGGTCGCGCCAACCACGGGGTTATCTTGTTCGGGACTGTTCAGTAATGAATGGTTCCGGCCTTGTGTTGCAAGGGAGCGGGCGTACTCCTCGGTATTCTGATCTAGGCCAGGTACTGTGACGGGCGGTACCCCAGTAGCCCAACCATTGATGGAAATCCATTCTCCCTACGTGCCTTGTACGAGTTTTTTTTGTATTACCCACTTTTGTGGCTAGTAGCTGGAATTTAATAGATGTAACAATTTCGGCTATTTTATAAGTATTTGCAAATAGACCCTATTATAATATCAGAGGATTTTTATAAAAAGTGATTTAGCTATCGTAAGGTAAAAACCCGACATGTTTATTTGTGGCGTGGTCTTACGAGATGCTTTTGTTTTTCAAAGGAGTTTTGAAACTTTAATAATCAAGTTGGATGCATATTTAGTATCAGCTGGTATTCCAGACTGACTCGGGTGTTATTTCATTATAATGCTCGGGTCAGACCGAGTATGATATGTACGGGACTTGATGCCATGGAGCAGGAGAGGAGCTGGAGTCCGATGCGTATTATCTATACCTGTATATATGTTTATTCCGCTGCTGTGAATTGTATGGTATGTCTGATTGGTAATAGTTGATGTATGAGATACTCTGATGATATGATGTATAAAAAAAAAATTAGAATTCATTTTGTGTAAAGTTCAATATTTATTATTATAGTTTATTCCGCCATGACTGTGAGATTCTGATATTGTTTAGTTTCTTCTTCTTCTATCTCTTCTTCTTTAACCCTAATGATTCGTAATTCTGTGCCACTTGAGTTAATAGAGGTAGAATAGTATTGATTCAAGGGGTACGAATTTGCGGGCTGTCACACTTGGTATCAGAGCTTAGGTTGGCGACAACCTAGGCTTTGGTGGGGAAATTTCTCATTAACAGAGTCAATAATACTCTACAATGAGTTGAGCGTATTTATAGATATGAGAGCGTACTTGTTGGTGGATATAAAATTGTTTTTATACTGTTGACTTATCGGTTGAGTGTTTATGAATTCTAGTCGGTGCGGGAAGTACAACCGTATCGATAGGGGTTTCTAAACTCTTAAACCAGATAAACCGACATAGTATTGTTTTAAAGTGGCTAAATGAAATAATTTTACCCAAAATTATATTTTGATATAAAATAAATAATTTTCTGGAATTATTATATGTATATTTGGATGTTTGGTTGTTAATACTATAATCAAATAGGAATTTAAAATTTTAATCTAAACTTGAAATTTTTATAATCAAATAAATTCCATGAGTATACATTATATAAAAGAAGAATAATTAAACTTAACCTAAACCAGAATTTGAATCCCGGAGATTTTGAAAAGGGTTTTAAATGTGTTAAAAACAAAGTTTGGAAATTTAAAATCCTGGGAAAGATTGAAATGTTTGCTAAAGGGTTTGAAGGCAATAATGAAATGTTGATTTGGGAAGTATTTTTGAATGGAAACCGTTTTGAAATGAATTTGGAAAAGTAAGAAAGCATTGAACTCACTTCAGTCGCTGGAAAATAATCCTGATGATGCTGGCCACATCATTAGAATTCATTTTCGAGTTTCTAAAGTGATGGATTGCTACCATGTGAGTGATTATGGTATTTGTTTGGACTTGTTTGAGAAATAAGTGATTTTAGAATTTTCAATAAGGAAACTTGTTTTAGAAAAAAGCAGGTTGTTGGAATTTGGGAATTGATTTGATTTAAATATCAAATGGGAATGTGTTGATTTTTGTTTCAAATTGGTTTTGAAATAAATCCGGGTAAATTGAATTCTGGAGATTCTGTTTAGAATAAAAATGTGAAAGTTAAAATGAATCAACTATATAACCTGTAAATACAGTTGATTTAAAAAGAATTGGAGTTGATATTAAGTAAGAAAGGGAATAAAATTTTAATCCTGAAATTAAAATTAATTTGGGTAAATGGAGGTAAATGAAATTATTGAAATGAATGGAAAGTTGAATTTAACTTGGGATAAGTTAAATAAAATTGGGAATTAGAATTAAATTGGTTTGGGTTAAATTGAAATGTAAGATGACTTGAAATTGTGAGTCATTATGAAATGAATAGTACCCATGATTTATTAAGAGTTATGCTTGTAGTTTGAAATTGTGGATTTAAAATTTGCAAGGAATTAAATTAAAAGAAGATTTGTATCCTTAAGAATTCAGGGATACATATATATACATACATATATATAAAATTTGAAAATTTTGATTATATGATGTAGATGGGTTAAAATGAGCAATATGAGCTTTGAAATAAATAAGTTGGTGAACTTATAAAATAGAAATGAAGTTATAAATCACAAATGGGAAATAGTGGAATTGTATGGTGGATTCAAACTTAATCTCAAATAACATGTGGATTAAGATAAGATAAAGTGGAATATAAAGAAGTGAATGAACTTGAGTTAGTAAATAAGTTTTGAACCTGTATATGGAAAATTACAATTACATTGAATTGAATTTAACTTCAATCGGGTGGAATTGGGATGGACTTGGATTTAATTAAAAACAAGGTTAAATTGTGTTATGAATAAAAGTGGATGGAATTAAATCCTTATCTAAGATGGCTAAATAAATTTAGTTAAAATTTGAATCTAAATTTGGAAAGACTTGAATTGGAAGAAATCTAATGGTGCTGAAAGGATATTGTATGAATAAAAGTTTGACTCAACTAAATTCAAAGGGATTATTTGAGGATGAATTTAGCATAAGCTGAATTAAATAAAGGGTAGCTTGAAGATGAATTTAGTATAAGCTAAATTAAATGAAAATAGTTCTGGAATGGGTATAATTTTGGAAGCTTGTTAATAATTGAAGGGTAAAATGGAACTTTGTTCTTGTTTAGAACATTTGAAATGGTTGTATTGTAAATAAGCTCGGTATGAATTGGAAAAGTGTATTAAAACCTAATATGGATTAGGTTAGAGACTAAATTGAATTACAATTAAATGGGATTTGTATTGTAATGGATAGAATTTTGATAATTGATCAAAATTTGGAAAGTAAATAGAAATCCAACTGTAGTATGGGATTTAAATTTGTGATAATAAATAATGAAGTGTGAATGAAAAATGGAATTCAATTATAATAATGATGGTTTGAATTGTAAATAGATTCAAATGAGTGAAATAATTTAAAGTGGTTTCTTTGCTAATAAAATAAGTCTTAAATGGATTTAATAAATAGGCAAAGTGCATTAAAGTTTGTAAATGAATTGGAATTTGATTTGGATGAGAATCAAATGAAAATAAAAATTGATTTATAAGAAGATAATGGAGATATTGTAAAGAAAGCTTAAGCAAATTAAATAAATGTGATTACGCTGAATAAGGTGGCCTTGGATAAATTTGTTTAGATGCAGAAATTGAAATGCAAGTGAAGAGAATTTTAATTAATTATTGTGATGGAATAAGCAAGTATGAATTAAAGATGGGTGAGAGTTGTAACTAATATAGAATGAGATGTTATTAATTTAAACTTAAGCTGAATGTTTAAGCTAGTTGGATTAAAATTTGTAAATGGTTTGATTTGGTAAGAATCAATTAAAATAGAAACAAATTGAGATATTATGGAATTAAAATCATTTAAGAAAGATGATGAGATGGTTGTTTTTAAGCTTATAAAATAGTTTTAAATGAAATTTGTTTGGAAAATAAAATTTGAATGCAAGAAAATGACTTTTAAGATAGTTATTGTGATGAAGAAAGAATGTACGAGTTGTAAATAAGTATGGAATGATATATATAACTATATAAAAAAAATATTTTATATATAATAAAACAATAAGAGTAATAAAATAATAAAATAAACTTAAGAGGAATAATAAATTTGAAAAGTGTGAATAAGAATGTGATTTAAAATTTGAAGTGGATGTTTCAGAATGGGGTAAAATTTATATAAATTAAACTAGAATTAATTGTAAATGGTTCTAAGCTTACGTGGTGATTATTTTGCTTGAAGAAGCATTTGAAATTGAGTCTTAAATAAATTGAACTAAATTGGAATTTCTAATTCAAAGAGTTTGTAAATGAATGCAAGTGAATTGGTTTCAAGTAGCAAATGGAATTGATTTTGGATCAATTGGAATGAATTAACATTTTCATAAGCAATGTTTGCATATGAATGGTATATAGTAAACTTGAACGTAAATCATTCAAGTGTAATAAAATGAAGTTAGTTTGGGTGGAAGTAGAATGGGCTGAAATCTTTATAAATGGATTTTTGTGTAAATGCAAGTGAGTTATAATAGAAAGCAAATGTATCAAATTGAAATGAAATTTGCTTGGTGAATCAATTCCAAAATTGGGTAAAGTATGAATTGGAATAGCTGAATTTGTATGTAAATCATTTGTGTGAAATAAAATGGAATTTGGCTGTAAAAAAAAGGAACTTGTGCATGTTAAAAAAAAAATGATTACTTATGACATTATGCAAAATGTTGTTTGGAATGTAAATGGATTTGTTGGCTTACATTTATATTGGAAATGTTATTGAAATGCTCATACTTTTGAAAATTGATGAGTTTGTTGAGTAAGTACAGGTATGGGAGGCGTTCGAGAGAGTTGGAGCGCATATATGCTAAAATATTAGCCGCTTGCTTTAAAAATTTGCTAAAAGGTACGCCTACGCAAATATAATTGGGAAAATGATATATATATTGTGATATATTTTGGTTTCCGACCGTGTGGGTCGATGTATATATATTTATCTGTATCGCGATATCGCGAAAGCTCCTCCGTGCAGGGGAGACTCTGCCAAAATTTTCCGGAAATTTTGGGAGTTAGAAAATTTTTGAAAGTTTGAAAATTTGTAATCAACTATGAAAGTTCTTTTTAAGAAAATGTTGAAACAAAAGCTTTTGAGTATAAATAAAGCAAATGAGTTTGAATTGGAGCTAAAGGGTTTTGGGAAGTGCATATAAGTTTTAACTGAAGAGGTTTGGGTTAAGTTAATGTGTGTAGGAGCATTCTTCTACCATAGCAAATTTCGAGGACGAAATTTTTATAAGGGGGGAGGAATGTAACATCCCGAAATTTCTAACATGGAATTTGTGAACGTTTAACTCATTTGAAATGTTTAAGATGGTTTTAAGATTTATTTTTAACTAAGAGGATTGGTTTAAATCATAATAACAAGTTAAATTTGCTAGGATGGAGATTTAATTTGAAATTGAACAATAATAATTCAATATTCGAAATTGAGATAAAAAGGTAAATCTGGATGTAAATAGTGATAAAAATGGTTTTAAAAATTTATTTTGAGTTGTTTGAGTGTAAATAGTATGGTGAGAAATTTAAATAAATTTTAAAGTTGATAAATTAATATTTGGGATTTTGTATTAATTTAAAAATGAATTTAATATTATTAAAATGCAATTTAATACGATTTTGGTCCGGAATGAGTCAGAATGATTTTATTTGGGTTTATAAATTTTATATGATTTATTATTAAGTTATTAAAATTTTAAAAGAGAAATTTTAAGCGTTTTCATCAATTTTGAAAATCGCTCGATTTAATAAACGAACTAAAATAGCCTTCCGGGGCATAGTCTCGGAATTCGACGAAACCAGTTCCATTGGATCCGTAATAGTTAGTTATTATCGAATTTCAATTTTCGTAGCAATCGGAGTTGTCGTTTGACCGTGGCAGCATGAAACGCTTTGAAATCGATTTAACCGATTTAATTTTAAATTGATCGTTTAATCCCTTAACTCGCACGTATGACCGAATTAGCTTACGAAACCTGTTCCATCGTGTCCGGAATGCGGAAAAACCCTAGGAATGCCAGTCGGTACATGTGAATTGGGTTTCGTTCGAGAATGTTCGTTTAAAGTGAATTTAATATTAAATTAATAAGTATATACGTATATATATACGTTTAAACAAATGAAACCCTAGTGTTCTTTCAGGCCGCCGCTTACCACCTTTTCTATGGTCGAAATTCTTCGGTTTTTCGTCTTCAATTTTCCATCAATCTACATACTAATTTCAGAAATCATCAACTAGATAATTGTAGATCGCTGAGAGATCTACGTATTCAACGGTCGAGATCTTATATAGCAGAGCATGGTGGCCAGGATCGTGACCGATAGGAGGCGCGTTCAATCTCGTTTCCAGCGCCAAGGAGACCACCGAGCTTGACATGACTTCAGGCGAGGGTAGAGGCGGCCATAGGCTTCGAAAGTTGGGTCCCGATCATTGAATAGTCGAGAGAAGGAGGTGCGACATCTAACCCCAGAACTCAAGTTTGGGTTCGGCTATTGCACTGGAACGACGACGCGAGGAAGATGATATGCGGCCTTCATTTTTCTATCACGTGGCCGTTCATTATTTTGGTAATTAATTAAAATTAATAAAGAAAATTGTTTTAAATTTAAATTCAAACTTCAAAATTTAATATCTCGCTCGTATGTTATCGGAATTTGACGAAACAGGGAACGCCGGAATCACAGCGACGAACACAGCGCAATGATGTAGTTCGGGAATCATTCCGGGCAAGTAGGAATTTAGGTTAAATCGAACGTCGTTCGGTTTAATTTAAATTTCGAACGCTCGCCGAAACCCAAAGTGAGTTAATCTCACTCACATCTGGAATGTTAGCTGATTTAAGTAGTTAATATTTAATAATTGTGTGATTGGTTGAAATGTTTATTTATATCAGCCTGGATCGATTTATATTTATAGTGTTGTGCTAATATTTGTGGATGTAGGGAAAACAGGTTGGAGGGATCCAACTGGATTCCTCACAACGTAGTAATTATTTTTTATAATTGATGATGATGCCTGTTCTATATTGTAATTGATAAATTTTGGATTAAATTGTAATGTGAAATGGTGGGATAAACTATAAGCCCAGAATGTTAAATTATAAAGAAATTTGGAGTTTTAATTATAAAGGAATTAAATCGGGTTTCAAAAGAAATTAAGAAATTAATAAATAAGGAATTTAAAAGAATGTAAAAATTAGAATCTGTTTGGATGGAAATTGAAAATTGGTAAATTTAGGATTTTAAATACCGTGGAAAATTTATCAATCGATAAATGTGAAGTATAGATTTCTGAAAGTGAATTCTATGGAAATTATAAATTTGTTTTAAAATAACGATGGGATTATTTGGCAAATGATTTTGAAATACATTTTCACCATCGGGATTTTATTTAGGAAATTCATAAGTATTGTTTTCCTTTAATAAATTCTCACATGTTTTATTTAAAAGGTTTGTAAACCTGAATTTTGGAATTGAATTTCCGGAAATGGAAATGTGGTTAAGCTTTGTAAGAAGTTATTTCAACGAGAAAAGTAAATTTATATTATTAACCATAAAACTAAATTGAATAAATCGACAGAATTTATAAGAAGGATTTTCTGAGAGGTTTAAGTGGAAATGAGTTCTTTGGGAAAACCAAGTTCGAGTTTTAAACAGATTTTATTAAAAGGAAGTCTAAAATTCAAACTTGTTCAAAGGAGTGTTTTGGAAATTATTGTTTAAGGTAATTATTAATAAACTAGCGATAGTAAATATTTATAAATACCTTAGTAATTATTTTTACAAACGGATTTGTTTAAAAGGGCTAGTTTTGACCTAAGTTATTTGGAATTAGTATAAACCTTTACAACATTATATTTAAATTTAGTTTAACTAAAACCTTATTTTAAAATCAAGTTATATCTTATAAAATAGTTTTACTTTAAATATTTCGAAATTATATTTTGAGTAAATAACTAGAAGTAAATTTGCATATTTAAAGTATCTTTCAGTATAAATATTTTAACTGTTTTAAATCTAAATGTTTTGAACTTGGTTATTTCCAATGTGAATTAATGGTAAAGGATTTACCTTGTAAAGGAAGAACTTTGGGAACTGTTTCAAATGAGCTTTGAAAATTGGAAGTATATCTTGTAAAGATATTGGGCAAATAAATAATGTGGAAATTAATTATTGTGTGATGGATGCTTATGGATGTTTATGAATATAAATTGATAGTTAAATCACCGACTATCAATATTAGACAAATGCGTTGATCGTTTCGAAGAGACAGGAATCAAGATTTATTTCTCGGAAACCACTTCAATCCGGTTTGTATGTTTCGTGCGAAAAACGTGTTCGGAGTCGAAGATGGAGCAGTGAAGTGCAAGGGCAAGTCGCTACTAGTCCTGAGGATATTTCCAAAATGGATGTAGTAGGAGTAGTGCCTTTGGTTCCGTTCGAACCCAGGACGGACTTGTATGGACGAATGCTTGCGAAACATCGTCAGGTGGGAGATGGGCATTCTAAGTGAAACGTTCTAAAGGTAACGCTTAACCTCAAGCCTCATCAACCGGGAATGGCTAAAACAGGGGAGGTGCATCAAGGTTAGGTGGGTCATGCCCAAGCAGGACAAGATTTTCCCCTGTCTAGATGTCCCTTTATATTCGGCTTAGTGGGCGGTTGGTCGCGCCAACCACGGGGTTATCTTCTTCGGGACTGTTCAGTAATGAATGGTTCCGGTCTTGTGTTGCAGGGGAGCGGGCGTACTCCTCGGTATTCTGATCTAGGCCAGGTACTGTGACGGGCGGTACCCCAGTAGCCCAACCATTGATGGAAATCCATTCTCCCTACGTGCCTTGTATGAGTTTTTTTTGTATTACCCACTTTTGTGGCTAGTAGCTGGAATTTAATAGATGTAACAATTTCGGCTATTTTATAAGTATTTGTAAATAGACCCTATTATAATATTAGAGGATTTCTATAAAAAGTGATTTAGCTATCGTAAGGTAAAAAACCGACATGTTTATTTGTGGCGTGGTCTTACGAGATGCTTTTGTTTTTCAAAGGATTTTTGAAACTTTAATAATCAAGTTGGATGCATATTTAGTATCAGCTGGTATTCCAGAATGACTCGGGTGTTATTTCATTATAATGCTCGGGTCAGACCGAGTATTATATGTACAAGACTTAATGCCATGGAGCAGGAGAGGAGCTGGTGTCCGAGGCGTATTATCTATACCTATATACATGTTTATTCCGCTGCTGTGAATTGTATGGTATGTTTGATTGGTAATAGTTGATGTATGAGATACTCTGATGATATAATGTATAAAAAAAAAATTTAGAATTCATTTTGTGTAAAGTTTTATATTTATTATTATAGTTTATTCCGCCGCGACTGTGAGATTCTGATATTGTTTAGTTTCTTCTTCTTCTATCTCTTCTTCTTTAACCCTAATGGTTCGTAATTCTGTGCCACTTGAGTTAATAGAGGTAGAATAGTGTTGATTCAAGGGGTAAGGATTGCGGGCTGTCACACTTATGCTTCCGGATCGTCGCGTAAGGCGGTTCTGATATCTGCTAAGACTGGAAATGTGGGGCCAGAGACTGCATTCATCGAAGCTTCAGTTGTGAATCTGGAAAGGCCGTCAGCGACGACGTTGAGCTTCCCTAGTTTGTAGTGAATGGTGAAATCAAAGCCCAGAAGCTTTGTCAGCCACTTTTGCTGTTCCGGAGTATGAATTGATTGTGACGTGAGTTGACGTAGACTCTGATGATCTGTGTAGATCTGGAATGGCCTACCGAGTAAATAATGATGCCATTTTTTATCGAGGAAGTAATAGCGAACATTTCACGAGAGTAAGCAGAAGATTTCTGAAGGTGTTGAGGAAGTTTAAGACTGAAGAAAGAAATTGGGTTCTCATCTTGAGCAAGTACTGCTCCTATAGCTGTAGCCGAGGCATCGGCGGTGATAGTGAAGGGACGAGTGAAATCAGGTAGGGATAATATTAGGGTTTGGGTAACCGCATCTTTGAGGGAGTTGAAGGCTTGTTGGGCTAATGAGCTCCAAGAGAATTTGTCTTTCTTAAGTAAATCTGTTAACGGGCTTGCAATTTGGGCATAGTGTTTAATAAAGCGGCAGTAATAGCCCGTAAGCCCCAAAAATCCTCTAATGGATGTAACCGACGTTGGTGGAGGCCACTCAACCATAGCATTAATTTTCGAAGGGTCTACGCTCAACCCTTGACTTGAAATTATATGTCCAAGGTACAACAATTCGGTTAAACCAAAACTGCACTTGGCCTAATTGGCAAAAAATTTATGTGTATCCAATATGTGCAATGTTGTTTGCAGATGGTCCAAATGTGCGGTCCAAGTGGAGCTGTAAACTAGTATATCATCGAAAAATACTAAGATGAATTTTCGCAAGTGAGGGCGGAAAATGATATTCATGGTAGCTTGAAATGTGGAAGGCGCATTCGTTAATCCGAATGGCGTTACTAGAAATTCGTAATGGCCTTCGTGTGTTCGAAACGCCGTTTTTGGAATATCGGGAGGATGAACTTTAATTTGGAAATAGCCACTTCGAAGGTCAAGTTTGGAGAAAAAATTGGTACCATAGAGTTCATCTAATAATTCGTCCACGGTTGGTATTGGAAAACGGTCTTTAACCGTAATCGTGTTGAGTGCTCTATAGTCCACACAAAATCTCCATGAACCATCTTTTTTTTGACCAAAAGAACCGGTGACGAGAATGGGCTAGTGGATGGTTGGATAAGTTTTGATTGGAGCATTTCTTGGATTTGACGTTTGATTTCATTTTTTTTGAAAGTGTGGGTATCTGTACGACTTTGTGTTGATCGGTTTTGAATTGAGGATAAGGTTAATGTGGTGATTAAGTGTACGGGTTGGTGGTAGGCTAGTGGTCTTTTGGAATAGGCGATCGAAGGAGGATAATAATTTTTTTAGTTGTGGGTCGTTATTGGGTTGGGCTTGTGATTCTTGTACGGTTTGAAGAGGCTGGATTTGTAGGTAAAGAAAATTGGAAATAGAGGATGTACTTTCCATTCGTTTAAGCTATTGCAAGGAAATGAGCGAAGGTGGACTTGTTGGGCCTAGCCCAGTCAAGCAAACAGTCTGGTTGTTGAAAGTAAAGCCCATGGTGAGTTTTTTATGGTCCATTTTTACCGGTCCAAGCTGCTCTAACCATTGAATTCCACAGACTGCATCCGAACTGACTATTTCTAAGAAATGGAAATCGATCAAGAAATCATACCCTTGGATATCCACTTGAACTTGGGAGCAGAAGCCATCGCTTCTCAATTTTTCTCCGTTTCCGACCGTCACGACAAAAGAGCTGCCTGCGGTTGTTTTCAAGCCCAAGAATCTTGCGGTTTTCGGATGGATATAGTTGTGAGTAAATCCTGTATCCACCAAAATCGAAATTGGATTACCATATATAGAAGCTGGAAGTCGAAGCGCGCGTGGATGGGAAGAGCCAGTGAGAGCATGGAAGGATATTTCTTGAGGATGGTCTAAGGTAGGATCTGGGTCGGTTGTAGTGTCGACAGTGGGTATTTGGTCATTGATTGGTGGTGCGTCATCTGAATATAATTCTAGGAGTATCATCAATATATGAGTGGGCTTACAACGATGACCAAATTGATATTCTCGTCGCAATTAAAGCATAATCCCTGTTGTTTAGGAATATTCATTTCAATGGGAGAAAGTTACTTGATCGAAACATTTGGTTTGGTCGTGGGTGTGTTAGGTGTTTGAGGTAATGCTTGAATGGATTGCGAGTTGTTGAATGGTTTCTGGGTAGGGAACTGGGTCTTGTGAGATGAAAAACAAGGTGAATCAGCATGTTTTCGTTCGATTAACTTTGCTGTATCAATTGCCTCTGAGATGTTGGATGGCTTTAGCAAGAGTAGATCATTTTGAATGTGTGGCTTAAGGCCAGAGATGAAGCACTGCAGAATGGAATCATTTGATAATGTGGTGATTCGATTGCAAAGGATTTCGAAAGTGGATTGGTAGTTGTCGACGGTGGAGAGTTGCTTAAGCTTGAATAGTGTAGCTTGTGGGTTAAGGAAAGTGGAGCGTCCAAACCACTGCTCGATGGACCGTGGCAATGCCGGCCAAGATGTGAGATGCTTATTTCGATGCATCCACTGAAACCATGACAGCGCTTGACCCTGCATGTGGAAGTTTGCTAGATCAACATGCTGGTCTTCTGGAGTAGCATAATACGCAAAAAAACGGTCAGCCTGAAAAATCCAATCATGTGGATTTGAGCCATCGAATTGAGATAGGGAGCATTTGGGTGTTCGAGTTGATGTTCGTGTAGAGAGTATTGGAGGTTGTCGGTTCATGGTTGGTGGTTGGTAAGTGGCTGAAGTTTGATGCGTTGGTGAGGTTGGAGGTTGTAGATCTAATTTCCTGTTAATGTCTAATATTGCTTTGGTGAGATCTTAGAGTGTGGCTTTAATATCAATAATGTCTGTGTGTTGGTTTTCAAGCATGGATCCGTGGCTGGATTGGGTGTTTTGGATGTCTGTAATAGTTTCTTGTTGCGTGGAAATTTGTTGGAGGTCATCATCCACTTTGGTCATGGTGGTAGAGTGGTTTGGATGTTAGGGAAGGAGGATTGAGGTAGAGAATGAAAGCACCAAATTGATGCGGTTGGCTACAGTAAAGGAGTAGAAAGAAGAAGAAATAAGAAAAAAAATTGAATTAAGAGAGGAAGAAGAAGACAGGTAAGAAATTTCGAAATACTTTCTTCATATCCTTTCCTTTCTATTCTCGTAAATTTATAACAAGATTCTAACAAACTTTGCCAGCTGGCAGACTCTATACCCTAGTAACAACCTGGTGCATAGCCTTGCATCCATTTAAAACAGAAATTCATAAAAAGAGAAAAAAATAAAAAGCTAAAAGTAGCACGTTCTTGTAACCGAATTGCTGTAGTGCATATGCTCACTATTTTCTTTCATTCCAGGTACCTCCTTGGCATGTTTATCCTTCTTTTGGGCCTTGTGCATGTTTCCCTTGGAGTATCAGTAGTGTCAGTAGTATCAGCCGTATCAGTAAGGAACTTACCTCAATATCCAGTAAATAAATTTCTTAATGTCTGCTGATATCAATTGATTGATTTCAATCCATGCTTAGTGCTATAAGTTTTGTTAAGATGTTTTAGTGCATCATCTTGCTATTCAACCAAATGACAACCTGAATAATGGGAAGAGAGTACTCTCGGGTCCAAACAATAACAGTTCACATTAAGTCTTAAATAGATCTAAATTACTTAAAATATACGTTGTACTCGATAATACATGAATTGGTGCATTCCTAATTTACCATTTCATAATCTATACTCTAGATCTTATAGATACAGTGTATTACCTTGAATATTCACGTACCTTGTTTATAAACTATCATTATTACCTTGAAATTATTGAATTACTGGATCTAATACTCTTTCTTTAACACCAATGTTTTCTGCAACAGGTGGAGGCCGGCATGAATGTGATGCGTTGCGACTAATCGCGGTCTACGGTTTTCAATTAGCAGACAAAGATGAGCAATTGAGAAGATGCATGGTTTTTGATAAGAAAATGAAGATGAGCACCGAAAGCACTAATCAGATCTAGAGTTTCTTATATTTTTTTCTTTTTGATTTTACCGAATAGTAAAAGAATTGAAAGTGCAAAGTAGATAATGAGGGCACAAGATCGGTTTGGGTATGGATCGTATGGAAGTGGGCTAATAATTAGGTTGGGCTATGTTAATAAAAAAAACCTTAATTTTTAGATCGGTTAGTCGACTGACCAAAATGTTTTAACCGTTAACCACACAGAAAATGGTCGGTTATGGTCGGTTGGTTAATCAATGACATCGGTTAACCATATTTATCGGTTAAGTCGGTTCGATCGATGTCGGTTAAATTGGTTAAGTCGGTTAAATCGGTTCAATTCCCACCTCTATCCCATAGTTTCATTTCACAAGATCATGTTGTTAAGAATAACCTCAAACCCGTTTTGTTAAACAATTCTTTTTGTGTGTTTAACCACATTGAGGGTCCAACCAATCATGACACCATATGTTTGGATGTGCCTATTTCTTATCGAGATTGGCCTTTCTTTTCAGGACTTATTATTCTTAGGTTTATGGGTTTTAGGATAGTATTGTGTATGGATTGGTTGTCTAAATTTAGAGCAGTCATAAATTATAATCAAAGGATTCTCAGAATTCATGATGTAGGAATGTCTGTATGGATATTTATTATAGGGAGTCTAATAAGTTGATGAGCAGTTTTCTCTATTCGCCCAAAGTACCTAAAGAGGAGATAAGGAATATACTAATTGTCCCGTATTTCAAGGATATTTTTGAAGAAGTACACGGTTTACCTCCTTACTAGAAAGTAGATTTCCGCATTTATTTGATTCTAGGAACCATATCGATTGTACAACCTCCTCGAAGGTTGACTCAAAAGGAAAGATGAAAATTAGCGAAGCAGACATTTGATTTGTTGCAAAAAGGTTTGATCAAACGCAGCACGTCGAGTTGGGGATCGCCGGTAGTGTTTATTACCAAGGCTGATGATTCTCTTAAATTATGTGTAAATTACCGAGAGTTGAATAAGAGGACTATCAAGAATATGTATCATTTACCTATGATTGATGGCATGTTTGACTAGCTCCACGGAGCTCAAATATTTTCTCAGTTGGATCTTGCCACTGGTTTTCCCCATTTAAGGGTGGCAGAGGAGAGTGTACTCTTAACAGCTTTCCATACTCCTGATAGTTTTTACAAGTGGTTAGTCATGTCATTTGGATTAACTAACTCATCCGCTTATTTTGTAGATTTTATGAATAGAATGTTTCAGGACTCTCTTAGCAAGTTCATTCTAGTCTTTATTGATAATCTCCTCATTTATTCCAAAATAGAGGAAGAGCACAAGTACCATCTTCATGTTGTTCTAATTACTTTAAGAAATCATGTTATAAAGGCTAAGTTTTCTAAGTGCCATTTCTGAAAATCTGTAACACCCCGTTTTTCCGTACCCTTTGAATCGACAACAAACCACACATGTCCAACTCAAATTGCACGAATAAGCGGATCATTAAAGGTAAAAAAATAAAGACAGAATAGAATCTCACACGAATGGAATAACATATGTTATTCCAATAATAATCTTTACAGTGGAAAATTTAAATACAATATCAGAGTCTAACCTAAATTCAGCTTGGACAGTTATAAACTTATGTCCTTACAATTGCCGACAAACATCAAACTAAAACTAACAAAGCACAACGAATAATAGAATACGTCCATACGTAGATGAGTATCTCCAGCTCTCCTTTGGAAACTCCAACCGTCTTCGACTAAACCTGAAACTACTCGGATCTGACACGCGTATTGAAAATACCCGGATCAGGCTTGATAAACCAGCGCGAGATACTCGAAATTTAAAATGTATAGATCATGATGATGTTATCAAAACCTTTGAAAAGAAGGGTATCTCATAAGACCACGTCCACACACAAACACGGATGGTTTTTACCTTATGATAGCTAAAACACTTTTATACTAAAATACACTTGATATTATTTTTAATGACATTATTTTGAAAATACTTTTCTAATAAACTTATTCAAATAAGGTACCAATATCTAGACTAAGTCTAAGGTAATATATCCGGACTTGGTCAATGGAATATACCGAACGGAATATATGATAACAGAAGGGGTAGCTGAAATGTTTGCAAGTCATTACAACTATTTTGGGAATACAATCAAAACCGTAAATCTTGTATTGGGATTGGATTTCCAAAATGATTGGAAACTAGTGGAAAGGTCAATCTGTATCCACGGCTTATGTCCATTACTTAGAGACCATTATACAACAACCCAAATGGCCAAAAGTGGATACAATCTGTGAATAACATCCAAGGACTTGGACTTCGCATATCCCTGCCATGAGGCACAAACGTATCTGGTACCTGGGGCTTAGAACATCTGATAACCCAAATCACTACTACCCGAAATGCGAGCATCATCTGACCACATAGAATCCCATCATAACTGGGGAGTGAAGCTCACGAGGCTACGCTCAATTTCTTCAAAGCCGCGCTTTTCATACAAAACCATGCTTTGATCATAACAGGTTCCACTTTGAATGCCACACTGTCATACCTTTGATCACTATTTGACTCCCACAAGCATACACCCTCTGAGCTCGTATATCTTAGAGAAGGGTGTTAAGCCTAGAGAAGTTGCCATTTCTGCCACCACAGATGTACATTTATAAAAGTCAAACGTTGTATCTTAGAGATGCAATGTCGGACATTCGTCCATGCAAGTTGGTTCTAGGACTGAACGGAACCGAGGCACTCTCCTACTACTACTAGTTGCGAGTAGTCCTTGCAATCCGTAAAAATCTCCATAATAGGAAGACCACTACTACAAATAACTCTATAATGAGAGCCACCCAAAGCATGTTCAACAAGCAGTCCTCATGCTATGAAGATCCACAGTTTTCAAAAATCGTCATCTTCAACATGTATTCACTTTCTAACGTATACATTGGTTCGATGTGGTTTTCGGATAGGAATTACCCAAATCCGACTCTGGTTCCTTCAAAGCCAATCATCGATTTAAAAGATGTTAAGTTTATACGTGGATATCAATCATCAATCAATTACTTCATCTTTTATTTAAATCAAATATCATTCTTAGATATATTTTTTCAATTTATTTCACTTTTTCAAAAGTATATGGAATCATTAAGCCCCATTTATCAAATCATTTGATTTATTTAAACCTTTCTTAAGTCCTGAAAAAATTCCAAATCTTTCTCTCTTTTACTTAGGAAAACCTTTCCAAGTCATAAATTTATACTTACACTATTTGAATATATATATGTTCCTATATAAGAAAATAAAGGTGCGACGATGTTGCGACAACTTTTAATTAACAAAACATCGTGTTTCGACAAAAATATTTGCGGTCATATTTTGATGTTTTAGTTAAACTATTTATTTATGTAAACCAAATTTAAAAATAAAATTTTTACTTCTTTTAAATAAATTAAAACATGTTTCTTTATATTTTAAAGTCATATTTAAATAATATCAAAACCTCTAATTTTACAGTGTATGTAAAACTGACAAAATGCGACAAAATTTGGTTATTTTTGTTAAGCGATTATTAACATACTTTTAAATATTTTAATATACTTTTATTATCTTTATTAGATGCTTTCAATGATATTTATCTTTTAAATAAACATTTAAACTTATTTATTTGAGCATTTATTTATTTTTAACAAAACTTAAGTTTTGTTGATTTGTTCTAAAATCCAAATTTATAATTTTAAATTATCAACTATAAGAATAAAATTTTTTTATCTATTATTATCTGTTATATATAACTTGTTTATTTAAGTCTTAGACCTTTTTAAATTTAAAACAAACGAAATCTCTCATTTTCGAAGTGTCGAAACTACGGGTCGTTACATTCTCCCCTACTTAAAAGAATTTCATCCTCGAAATTACCCAAACAAAAGTTTTCCCAAAACAATTTCCTTTAAAATTAATTCCATATAATATGCACAGATCATTCGTATGAAATATTTTATTCGATCTCCTATTCGAATACACAACTTTACTTCCGAACTAGTATCATCTCATGATCCTCTAGTGTGGACCTTAATTAGATTCTTTACTTAGAAACCTTTACTTCCCTTGCATAGCTCTCAACTATGATAGAAAACTCAATTACCCACTCATAAATCCTTATCAATGTCCGCCATCAAGAATCGAGTGATAGATCGTTTTTCGGATTGGTGTAAACATCTCAAAGTTCCGTACTCGCATATTAGATCAAAAATTGTGTGATGAAATGATATACATATAACATATGTATTTATTAACTTTCAAAAACTTTTCATAAACTTTTATCTTAAGTTCAATCATTTTATAAAGGTGCTTCTTTATATAATCCCTTTAATTATTTATTTCCAAATATTTTTATTAAAGGAAAATATTCTGAAGAAACCGTTTTTCACTCAAAAGATATTTATCTTTATCATAATTTTTTTCCCACAATCTTTTAAATTAGTATATTTCCTTTAACGCTAATATTATTATGAATCATTTCATAAAACTATTACTTAATTTTATTTCATCTTATAACTTATGTAAATAAATCACATTCTAAAGACTTAAGTCAAATCCTTAATTAAAGCTGGAATTCATTAATAAAACATTTTCTAGGTTATAATTTCCTTTTTTTGTCTATAATCACATTTATAAATTATACTTATCCAATTTCATTTACTCAGAATATTTCACAATCTTTAAGTTTTCATAAATTCCTTAGCTCCAAGCTAGGTATGATTTAGAAATTTTCGATTGTCCAAAATCGTCGGAAATCCCCCTTTATCTTATCAATTAGTGATCCCAATTTATCTTTAGTTTAAACACTTGCATAAAGATTACTAATCAATTTATCAGTTAATGATTCACATTATTTCCTTAACTAAAGAAAATTATATAGATCGAGTAACTCCGAAACAATCCGAGGAACTGGGTACTACCAATAGTATTATATATCCTCTTAACAAAAAGAGTACTACTTAAGAGAAGTGCTTACCATCCAAACACATCACTTGCCAATTTTTAGTTTATTTTCGAGCCAATCGAATCAGTTATCATAAAAGATCTCTTTTTATATTTGAAATAATAACATTTTCAAAATCTTTTAGAGATTACTTTGTAAAACCTATCTTATAAATTCAGTTTATCTTATATTAATTAACTTCATTTAAATTACCACAATTGTTTTAATCGAACTTAAATTCTCATTCCTTTTATATATAACTTTTACAAAATCATTTTCTATTATTTAAATACATTTTCAGCTTATATGTTCATTCCTTAAACAAATCTTATTATCAAACACCTTATAGTCGAATCATGAAACTTATTTCACGAGGTATCTGTAAATAACTTTAAATCAAACAATTGATCAATTTATTATTTTGGCATAGGTATTAAAGATTTTAATTACCATATCAGATTACTTACTTATCGCTTATCTTTATGAAACATCTTATAGTCAAACCATGAAATTCTAATCACAAGATGTTCATAATTAAATTTCACTAATCCTGATTTCTAACTATACAACTTTTCAAAAAAAAACTTTATATTCAAAATATAATCCTAGGTAAAATTATTTCATTTACCAATCTTTTCAAAATCAATGTGTCGGTTCGCCTTCTTTAAATGTTTAGGAACCCTCATCGATAAAGGTGATCAGGTGCATCGATCAGAATCCATAAATCACTCAAAAGATAAATCATCGCAAAACATTTTATTAGTCACTAACAAATACGCGCTCATATATAATACACTCAAACTCATTATAGAATGTTACTAACCCTATCTCTATTGAGTCACTCATCCTAGGGTATTGCTAATCCTATCTCTAATGAGTCTTTACCCCAACAATGCTAAGGTTCTCGCTTAACGTTCAGCTCTGATACCAAATGTAACAACCCAATTTTTCGTACCCTTTGAATCGACAACAAACCATACATGTCCAGCACAAATTGCACAAATAAGCGGATCATTAAGGGTAGAAAGAAAATAAAGACAGAATAAAATCTCACACGAATGGAATAACATATATTATTTCAATAATAATCTTTGCAATGGAAAATTTTAAATACAATATCAGAGTCTAACCTAAATTCAGCTTAGACAGTTATAAACATATGTCCTTACAATTGCCGACAAACATCAAACTAAAACAAACAAAGCACAGCGGATAATAGAATACGTCCATACGTAGATGAGTATGTCCAGCTCCCTACTGGAAACTCCAACCTTCTTCGACTAAACATGAAACTACTCGGATCTGACCCGAGTATTGAAAATACCCGGATCAGGCTTGATAAACCAGCGTGAGATACTCGAAATTTAAAATGTATAGATCATGATGATGTTATCAAAACCTTTGAAAAGAAAGGTATCTCGTAAGACCACGTCCACACATAAACACGGACGGGTTTTTACCTTATGATAGCCAAAATACTTTTATACCAAAATACACTTGATATTATTTTTAATGGCATTCTTTTGAAAACACTTTTCAAATAAACTTATTCAAATAAGGTACCAATATCTGGACTAAGTCTATGGTAATATATCCGGACAAGGTCAATGGAATATACCGAACGAGATATAAGATACCAGAAGGGGTAGATGAAATGTTTGCAAGTCATTACAACTATTTTGGGAATACAATCAAAACCGTAAATCTTGTATTGGGAATGAATCTCCAACATGATAGGAAACTAGTGGAAAGGTCAATCTATATCCACGGCTTACGTCCATGACTCAAATGTCGTTATACAACAACACAAATGGCTAAAAGTGGATACAACCTGCGAATAACATCCAACGACTCAGACTTTGCGTATCCCTGCCATGAGGCCCAGACGTATCTAGTACCTGGGGCTCAAAACATCTGATAGCCCAAATCACTACTATCCAAAATGCGAGCATACATCTGACCACATAGAATCCCATCATAACCGGGGTGTGAGGTTCGCGAGGCTATGCTCAATTTCTTTAAAGCCGCGCTTTTCATACAAAACCACGCTTTGACCATAACAGGTTCCACTTTGAATGCCACACTACCATACCTTTGATCACTTTTTCACTCCCACAAGCATACAACCTCTGAGCTCGCATGTCTCAGAGAAGGGTGTGAAGCTAAGAGAAGTTGCCATTTCTGCCGCTACAGATGTACATTTATAAAAGTCAAACGTTGCATCTTAGAAATGCAATGTCGACATTCGTCCATACAAGTTTGTTCTGGGATTGAAGGAAACCGAAGGCACTCTCCTACTACTAGTAGTAGCAAGTAGTCCATGCAATTCGAAAAAATCTCCACAACAGGAAGACCGCTGCTATAAATAACTCGAAAATGGGAGCTACCCAAAGCATGTTCAACAAACAGTCCTCACGCTACGAAGATCCACAGTCTTCAAAAATCGTCATCTTCAACATATATTCACTTTCTAATGCATACATTGGTTCGATGTGGTTTTCGGATAGGAATTACCCAAATCTGACTCCGGTTCCTTCAAAGCCAATCATCGATTTAAAAGATGTTAAGTTTATTTGTGGATATCAATCATCAATCAATTACTTCATCTTCTATTTAAATCAAATATCATTCTTAGATTATTTTTTTCAATTTATTCCATTTTTTTCAAGAGTATATGGAATCATTAAGCCTCATTTATCAAATCATTTGATTTATTTAAACCTTCCTTAAATCCTGGAATAAATCCAAATCATTCTCTCTTTTACTTAGGAAAACCTTTCCAAATCATAAATTTATACTTATACTATTTGAATATATGTTCCTATATAAGAAAATAAAGGTGCAACGATGTTGCGACAACTTTTAATCGACAAAACGCCGTGTTTCGACAAAATGTTTTGCGGTCTTATTTTGACGTTTTAGTTAACTATTCATTTATGTAAATCAAGTTTAAAAATAAACTTTTTCCTTATTTTAAATAAATTAAAATATGTCTCTTTATATTTTAAAATCATATTTAAATAATATCAAAACCTCTAATTTTATGGTGTATGTAAAACTGCAAAATGCGACAAAATTTGGTTATTTTTGTTAAGCGATTATTAACATACTTTTAAATATTTTAATATACTTTTATTATCTTTATTAGATGCTTTAAATGATATTTATCTTTTTAAATAAACATTTAAACCTATTTATTTCAACATTTGTTTATTTTTAACAAAACTTAAGTTTTGTTGATTTGTTCTAAAATCCAAATTTATACTTTTTAAATTATCAACTACAAGAATAAAAAAAATTCTCTATTATTATCTATTATATATAACTTGTTGATTTAAGTCTTAGACCTTTTTAAATTAAAAAAAACGAAATCTCTCATTTTAAGTAGCGAAATTACGGGTCGTTACAAAATCCGAAGTTTCAGATTTCTAGGGCACGTAGTTTCGAGAGAAGGCATATCAGTGGACCCACCTAAAGCAGTTGTATTTCAAGATTGGAAGAAGCCCAAAAATGCGACGGAGGCCAGGGGTTGCTTGGTATTGGCAAGTTTCTATAGAAGGTTCATTATAGATTTCTCGAAGATCGCTTCTCATCTTACAAAGTTAAAGAAGATAGATGCTAAGTTTGTTTGGACACTCAATGTGATCAAGCATTCAATGAGTTGAAGGAGAAATTGACAAGTGCTCCCATTTTAACTGTTCCAGATGGGAGTGAAGGATTAACGGTTTACACGGATGCTTATAGGACCAGATTGGGAGCAGTTTTGATGCAGAATGACAAAGTAATAGCATATGCAAGTCGATAGTTGAAACCTCATGAGAAGAATTATGCTATACACGATCTGGAGCTTTTGGCAGTTGTCTTTGCATTGAAAGTGTGTAGGCACTATCTTTTGGATGCAAAGTTTGAGTTGTTTATGGATCACAAGTCATTAAAGTATCTTTTCAAGATTTGAATTAAGGCATCAAAAATGGATGAAATTTCTCGCATCTTATGACCTAGAGAATCTTTATACCCTAAGAAAAACTAACATAAAGGCAGATGCATTGAGTAGGGGTGTGGCGACGATTGCAAATTTGGAAGTTAAGCCAGCACTAATGTAGAGAATTGCATGTTTCCAAAAGAAGACCATAATCTAGATCAGCTTAATAAGGATATTGAAAATGGAATTATTTCTAGTTTTCGAATTGTCTCCCAAGGCATTTTAAGAATGAATGGTCAGATTTGTGTGCTAGATGTTTATGGAATTAGACAGGATATGCTGAGAGAGTGCCATCGGTCAAAGTTATCCATCCATCCAGGAGTAACTAAAATGTTTATAAATATAAAGAAAACCTTTTGGTGGAAAGGAATGAAAAGAGATATTTCGATCTTCGTGAGTCAGTGTGCGAATTATCAACAAGTCAAGAGTGGCCAGTAGAAGACCGTTGGGTTGCTTCAACCATTGGAGATACCAAATTGGAAGTGGGAGCAAGTATCTATAGACTTTATCGATGGATTCCCAAAAGCAAAAGGTGGTAATAAAGGCATTTGGGTAATTGTAGATCGATTAACAAAGAGCGCCCACTTTATTTCGGTGAAGTCAATAAGAATTACAACTCCTTTAGCAGCAATTTATCTAAGGGAGATCATTCAACTACATGGAATTCTAGCCATTATAGTCAGTGATCGAGACCCCATCTTCACCAGTTGATTTGGGGGAGCATTGCTAGCCCTTTAGAGATAGAGTTGAATTTAAGAACAGCCTACCACTCGCAGACAGACGGACAAACCAAAAGGGCGAACCGAATTTTGAAGGATCTCTTGAGATCATGCATTTTTGATTTTGGAGGTTCTTAGGAAGACCATCTACATTAGGTAGAGTTCTCTTACAACAACAGTTACTAAGCTAGTATTGGCATAGTACCCTATGAGGCTTTCTATGGACGACCATGTAAATCACCTTCATGTTGCGTTGAGACCGGAGACCTATTAAGTCTTGGACCCAAAATGATTCGAGAAGCATCAGAGAAAGTGGCTATGATCAAGGAAAGGATAAAAGAAGCCTAGGATCGACAGAAAAGTTATGCCAATCAACGAGGAAGGGACTTAGAGTTTGTGGTCATGGATTTGGTATTTATGAAAGTTTTTCTGACTAAAGGATTTGTGAGATTCAGAAGAGCTGGAAAGCTTGCACCCTGATTAGTCGGACCATTTAGAATCCTTGAGAGAATTGGTTCGTTGGCATATATGGTAGATTTTCCTGAAATATTATCTGAAGTTCATAACGTTTTTCATGTATCTCATTTGAGAAAGCATGTTCATGATTTGCCGCTGATTGTGGAGACATCTGTTAAGGAAAACTTAGAGTTAGAACCAAATTTGACGATAGTCCGACATCAAGTTCATATTGTAGATTGGGAAGAAAAGAGATTGAGAAATAAGGTGGTTAAGCTTTTGAAGGTTTAGTGGAGTGACGATCCTCGCGATTGTACTTGGGAGACTAATGATCATATAAAAGAAACTTACCCTAATGTAATGTCAGGTTAGTTGTTTGTTATTTGAATGTTCTTATATGGCATTGTTGCTTTACATTGTTATATAACATTTCTAGTTATAATAAATACCTTTTGGATTGTCTTTTGTGAATTAATTTCAAGGATGAAATTTTCCTAAGGGAGGAGAGTGCAATGACCCGTAAATTAACCGCTTTGTATTTTAATATTTGAATAATTTTTAATATTTAAATAATGGATTTTAATAACCAAATAAACGTATTTTAAATATTAATTAATGATATTAAAATCAATTTTTAATTTTGTTTACCAAAATAAATAGTTAAAATAAAAATAAAAAATGTGACCAAAAACGTTTTTCGAAATTTTGAATTTTATGCTTCGTAAACTTAATGAAAACATTATGCACATTTTTGTATCACTCATATGCACATGCACATGCATACAAATATGTCATTTGATTGGTTAATGATAGTGGTAAAATAAATAAACCATGTTTAAAATAAAGTAAAATAAAACTTAAGTAACCTAAGGAAGTACCTAACCATAAGCTAAGCTCGCTAGGTTAGGACACAAAGCATGGTCAAGGGGAGTCCATGAAGGGTACACGTGCACCTATGAGCATGGAGAGGCATGGCCTCCATGTTTCACAAGAACATTTAGCATATTTTAATGTTTTAATCAAACTAAATTAATACTTAACTCTTTGTTTATAAATACCACTACACATACTTTGTTATCACTTTACATATTCATTTCCATCTTTTTTCTTATCTCTTCATGTTCATGAACACTTCTATTGCTTCCAAAAGAGATTCCAAAATCAAAAACCATTGAATACACTACCAAACATCAATTTAAACCCCATATGTACACATACAAACACTCCTATACCAAAACCAAGCCATTTCCACCTCAAAACTCTTAGACCGAGCCCTATATTATCCAAGGACGAACTTAACTCAGTCCACCAAGGGCCTAAACATCCAAGTCATGGTGTCGTGATGGTAGTTCGTGAGTTCGTCCATTTTTCATAGCGATCCAGTTAAGTTAGAAGTGTTTTTGGTGAGTAAAGCTTCTGCCTTTGTACCATAAAGTTTAAACCATATTCATGCCCGTATTTGTAGTTATTGAATGCTTATTATATAATTTTAATGATCGTTTGGTTGTTGGTTTGGTCTGTTGCTTATAAGATAGTCGCTTTGGAAAGTTGGTAAGCAAATCATTGGTTATATGGAAATCTAGTAGTAAAACTAATACCATTGTTATTAAATGCTTGATATACGTTATGTTATTGTAAATCACCATGTATGTATGCCATTTCTTTTTTATGTGATGTATAGTTGTGACGACCCAGAATTTTTAACAATTTAAATTGGAATAATTAATTGATTTTAAAATATTTAAAAATTAATTTTGAACTTGAATTCAAATATTATTATTATATAGCAATTAAGTTATTAGATTTAATAAACTGAAATTAGATAAATTGTTGAATCTGAAATTCTAAGCCTGTTTAAAATAATTTAAAGGCTTGTAAAATTTATATTGATAGAACTAAAGGTAGTAAAAGTGATAAATTTTAATTTGGAAGTGTTTTGTTCAATTTCAAAAATATATTGCCTAAATCGATATTTAAAAATAGCCTTCCGAGACATAGTCTTGGAATTCGATGAAACCAGTCCGATTGGGTCCGTAATATTGCATTATTATTGGATTTCAATTTTCATAGCAATTGGAGTTGTCGTTTGATCTTGGCAGCTCAAAACGCATAGAAACTATTATAATCGATTTAATTTAAAATTGATCGTTTATTTCCGTAACTCGCGCATATGATCGAATTATATTCTGAAACACGTTCCATTATGTTCGGAATGCGAGTAAAACCTTATAATCGCCTAGCGGCATTTTTTAAAAGGAGTTCTAAATTTTAAGTAGCAATTAACGAGACATTTTGGAAGTTTAATAAAAAAAATAATTTTTGAAGGTCAACTAGCCATAGATATTTTTATAAATAAACAATCGTACGTAGGAAGCCATTTCCAAGTTATATACGTCTTCGTCTCCCTCAAGTTTTCGTACCCAAATCAAACGAGAAAAAAATTAGGGCTGAAGTGAAACTGTTTATAATGGCCGAGAAAAATCAACAGAGCTAAATTATTTTCGTTCGAGATTAATGAAATATAATGGCCGCTACCATCTTAAAAGAAAATCGAAATTGAATAAACGAACGAACGAATTTCATTCGAATCAGTCGAAATCGAGCGAAAATTCTCGTTCGAATCATCTACGATCAAATCGAGTTCGGCAAACTCGTTAAGGCCTAGCATTCGAAGTCGCTCGAGATCGACGAGCTCGTGAACCAAGGGCGTTCAGGCGCGAGGTAGGGCAGGGAGTGTAGTGAGGGTTGTGCTAGGCCGAGGGTTCGATGGGGAGGACCGCATGCAAGCTTGGAACGTTGGTCGTCGATGAACTCGGTGAAGGCAGGCGAAGCGGGTCACGACTCAGGAGGGGTCGGTGGGTTCGTGCGATCGAGGTGAGTTGGAATTTTCTGTTTATTTAGTTTATTCTTGTATGAGCAGAATATATATATCCAGGAACAAAAGAATATTACCGTAAAATGTTTATAAATTTATTTTGTTTTATAAAAATAAATAAAAATAAAATATGTAGGTTGTTTGATTTAAATTTTATATAGGAAATTTTTCGATTTATAGGATGATAATAATACAAATGATTTTTAAATTTTATGGTTTACTGTAATAAGATGAATTTGTTTTAATATTTAGGTTAAAAAGGAGATGGTATTTTATTAGACTTTATATATATATATATATATATATATATATATATATATATATATATATATATAAGGTTCAACGCAGAAAATATTCATATACATAAGATTTGGCATATATAAATTATTTTTATATACAATTTGGATGGGAAATTATTAGTTAAAACTAAATTTCTTAGTTGCTTAAATTAATAAATGATAATAAAATTGTTTGGTTAATTTAAATTATTAATAAAGCCGTATAAATTGATTATTCAAGGTCAAATCGAGGAAACCAAGGCAATTTTGAAGTGGATTGCAAATAAAAGCAAAGGTGAGTAAATCTCACTCTATTGGATTTTTATTTAAATTTAAATAATTGGTTGAATGATTGAATTAATTGGATGTGCACTGATAATCTGGAGATTTTGGTTTTGGTTGGTTCTCGAGTTAATTGTTCTTGACTTGAAGTATTCGGGGTTTAAATTGTTTTAAAACTTAAATCATAAATAAGAAAATATTTTCATTTTTAAGTTAATAAGGGCTTAATGATTTATGATTCATTAAATTAGTAGGGTAAATAAAATGTATAATGAATTAATTCAATTAATTAATGATTGGGTTAATTAATTTAGTAATTAAGGGCTTGAATTAATTAATTAAGGATTAAGTTAATTAATGAAGAATAATCATTGGACGGTTTAATAATTAATCACTTAAGTAATAAATAAATACAATTACTCTGTGAAATTAATCAAGAGATTAATTAAGATAGTTAATTAAGGAATAATTTATTTATTTAATGAAGTGAATAAGAAGGTAGATAATTACATGTTGAGATTAATCGAGAATGATTGATATTGTAGTTGAATAAAAGTAATTGATTTAGATTAGAACAAATTAAAATATAATTGGAAATTATTAATTTATATAATTATTGATGTAATTAAAGATTGATTAATTAAGATTAAATCAATCAATAAATAATGACTTATGAGAAATTAATTAATATAAGAAGTTAAGGATTAATTTGTGTAATCAATTAAAGATAATTATTTGAATGTAATTGAAGAATAATTAATCCAGCGTGGTTAATTAAGATGGATAATTAAGGGATGATTGAATAATTGATTTGAAATAAATAAATTAGTGATAAGTGGAGAAATCTAAGTTATTGAGGTAAGAAATTCAATTAGATTTAATTAAATTAATTTTGGTAGCGATCAAGCTTTGCTAATGGATGATTGAATGGTATTGTATGCTTTGAATGAGTTGATATCTCCGATATTAAATGTTGTGTAATTCATTTGGACAACTTTGGTTAGGATGACATGAGACTCGAAGAGACCGGGTTCGGGTATCAGAAATACTCGAAATCACTTCGAATTTTTATAGATTGATATGAGAAATCTATATGCTGGAGTGGAGTGGTTTAAAGGAATTGGACTATTTTAAATTAAATCTTTGGTATTTAGAAAATTTATATGTGAAATAATTGATGTCTATAATAAATTGTGGCTTTGTGATTTGCTTTGAGTTACCCCAGGTTATGTACAAGTTGTATGCTTTGTATTCCATGTTAGATGGGTTTACTCACGATGCTTTCCAGCCTGACTCGGGTGTTACTTCGATGTAATGCTCGGGTCAGACCGAGTATTACATATTTTCAGGTAAGGACGTTTTGGAGCTCAGGAGGCGAGCTGGATGACAAGAACGTATAGAGTATTTCCTTTGTATTTATATTATTGTAAATCCGAGACATGATAATTGTGTATATCCAGTGCCTGCATATATGTGTAACTCTGATGTATTAAATGTAATCGACAGATATAGTATTCTTTTGTAAATTGTTATTATTAATTATTATATTTTATCTGCTGCGAATGTGAGGTGTTGATGTTTCTGACCTTTTTCTTCTTCTTCTATCTCTTTCTTCTTTTTCATAACTATCTGGAATTTTCGGGTTTGAAAATTTTGGGTCGTTACAGTTGGTATCAGAGCCAGAATAAATGGGTTAATTGAATTAAATAATAAATGGATGAAGTCTGATTGAATAAAAATTAAATCAAAGTTTTAATTGTAATTGGGTTATCAGAATGAACTTAAGTTATGAGGCGTAGTAATTTTGTGACAACCCGCATATTTAACGATTTGATATTTAAATGTTTAATTCAAATATAACGTCGTTAGTCGGATTTTTGGGTCCGAGAAGCTACTTTCTGCAAATGGCCGAATTGGAACTCGAAACTACCTCCATTGGTTCCAAAATGGCGTTTGCGATCTTTTTGAGTATAATCTTTGATATGTTTGGAGTTTGTGAAAATTTGACCCTTATTCTATTGGGTTTTGGGTTTGGGTTCAGCCCACTAGTTTAACAAATACCCTAACCCAACCCCTTCTCTTCATTCATCCTCATTTCATTTCATTTCTTAAGCTAGAACTGAAAATGGTGGAGGGGAAGAGGAAATAGAAATTGCAAGCCCTAGTTTCTTCTTGTAAACTTGATTCTTGCTCCAAAATCAAAGAGAATCCATTGGTAAGCTACTCTTCATCTCCTCTATCTCTTTCTCTCTTCAATTTCAGAAAGTTTTCCTAAACCTAACTTAGGAAAATGCTTGTTTGATCTTAGATTGAAGCTTGTTGGGTTGTAGTAGTGATTGTTGGTCTTCTTCTTGGGTTTTAGCTCCTTCATCTTCTTTGTTTTGGGTTAAAGGTGAGTTTTGAACTCACATCTACTTCTCTTGATTTCATTGATGTTGGGTATGAATTCCTAGCACTTGTTCATATGCACTTGCTTTTAGTTTGGATTGAATTAGTGAATACCCAAATTTTTAGTGTTTTGGGTTCAATTCTTTAGAGATCCTAACTTTGATGTTTTGATCATGTTTTGGTGATGCATTGAAGTGCTTATAGGGCCGGGTAGCCGCTAGGCGTAAACCCTTAGCGTCTGTGCTCGTCCGGTTGAAAGTTGGGAGAGTTTGCACTTCATTTGTTATAAGTAGGAAATGCAGGAAATTGGGTTCAGTCGACTGGATCCTCTGTTCAGTCGACTGAGCTGAAGCCCGAAATTTTTCTGGACAGTGTTCAGTCGACTGAACAGGGATTTCAGTCGACTGATCTGCTCCTGTATTCCTGTTTTCCCTATTTATGCTTATTTTGATTGGTTTTTCGGATTTTATCGATTCATGATTGGTTCTTAGTGGTTGTTATTGCCCTTTGACTTTGATAACTTATTTTTGACTTCATCCACGGGTTTTTATAAAATAATCTTTCTAATCATATTAAAAGCTCGTTTCTCCAATTTATAAATTCTATTTAAACACACGCACAATTTCGCACTTCGAGCGAAGTGGAAGGGTGATTAAATGGCTGGGCAAAACATGGACCATGAATCTGTGCGTTTATCTTTCCGATTAATCCCCGACCTATGATCGTTTTGACCTTCGGGTTTGGTTTACTGAGGATATGAGGTGAACTTTGTACTGCTTCGAGTGTGAAATTAACTAATGGATAGTAAAACGTTTAGTGCGAACGGGTGGTTATGGGACTCACGTTACCACTTTTCGGATTCCTTTCTGGGAGTTTGTGACACATGCTGCCTTTGGGATAGTGTCTTCGGACTGTCTCCTCTGGCTTGTTGCCTTTAATATCACTTTTGGAGTTGGTCCTTTGCCCTGACTCGAAAGATATTTGGGGTTGTCGGTTACCTTTAATATTGCTTTCGGAGTGGTTTCTTCACCACCGCTCAAGAGATATTGGAGTGGTTTCTTCACCACCGCTCAAGAGATATTGGAGTGGTTTCTTCACCACCGCTCATGACGTTTCATTTATATGTATATTCCCTAGGTATTGATTTTCTGTATTGGTTCTTTGGAGCCACACGAAATATAGCGTTTACCTTGTGGAACTCGTATTTATCGGTATTTGTTGTTTGCCTTTATGGCTTGTTTTGGGATATTCCTATCCTTTGTTTCTATGAGTTGCCAATGATGTGAGGCTTGTTTTGTTATGATATGATTCATCTTTTGTTAGATGACTGTGTTATCTCTTTTAGATATATTCGATATACTTTGTGACCTTGCAGGTTTATTGTTGTTCAGTTTATCTAACTGATTTGTTTAGCTAGACTGATCCGTGTATTTTATACTCGGGTCAGACCGAGTTGTTTCAGGTTAGGTGCTTTGGACTTAGCCTATTTTGCTTCCGCATGGACTATTCAGCTTGTTCCTTTTTGTCATAGCTTTTGTGTAGTCCCATTTTGTTATAACTCTGATATATGTATTATTTTGGATTCATCTGTATAATGTGGTTTGCAATACCACTTGATGTGTATTATTCTGTATACTCTGTTATGTACCAGTATATGTGTATATGATGATCTACTGTTCTGTGATGTATATTAAAATTGAATTATTATATTCTGTTCTGATAGATCCAACCACCTATGGTTTTGTTTTAAATATTCATTGGGTATGTCGACCTGCTTGGTATGACTATTGTCGATGCATTCAATAGATAATTAGAGCAAGGCTATAGATGGTCGCTCCCAATCAGCCTTATTCTCCGTGTTAGTTGACGGCATTACTCTGTAGTGTCCTTGGCTAGCGTGGGTATAGAGGTGGGGCGTCACAGCGTGGTATCAGAGCTGAGTTTGGAACAAAGTATGATAAACACAGAATAGAGCACATATTACGATACATCAGAGTGTATAAGTGATACAAATCTTTGAATCATCGTGTCTTTCTATTCTTTCTGTACCTTTGGAGGTAGATAGGATTGGGAATATGTCTAGGAATGCATTTCACTTCCTTAGTATTCCATATTGAAGTATCTACCTTGTGAATAATCTTGTTCTTATCTTACTTTCAGCGTATGGCTGGAAGAGGAAGGGGACGACGTTCAGACGCTGGGCAATCTAGTGGCACACATCCGGATGGCATTTATATGTCTGCTGATCAGTTTTTGGAATTGTTTAGGAGCACTCAGCCTCCAGTTCCTCCTCGAGTATCTCCACCTCGCAAGTCTGCCTTTGCACGTCAGTGCAGTGATTTTTCTCATCTTGGAGGGAAGCCATTTAAAGGCTCTGAATCCGTTCTTGAAGTCCAAGCTTGGCTTCGCACGTGCGAGCGTATCTTTTCTCGCATGGACCTTTCTGACCATGATAGAGTTCTTGTAACTTCTATCTTATTACAAGAGCATGCTCTTGATTGGTATGAGCTTCTTGTAGCCGAGATTGATGAGTCTACTCTTTCTTGGACTCAGTTTTGGGGACGATTCGAACTCAAGTTCGTTCCTGAATCTCAAAAAGTTTTATTGACCCGTCGCTTCCTTGAGTTGAAGCAAGGGAAATCTTCTGTTTCTGAGTATGTTGCATCGTTCGAGGCTTTATCTCAGTATGGTCTTGAATTCATCAGCACTTCTTACAAGAAGAATTTGAAGTTTGTTTCTGGTTTTAAGAAATATCTTAAGAAGTCTTTGTTGCTCCAGCTTAAACTTTCTTTTGAGGAGTTGGTTGATTCGACACTTCATCTCGAGACCGTCGAGAAGGAGAGTGATAGTGATGTTGATGTTGAGGTTTCCAAGAACCCCAACAAGAGGCCGTTTCCAATTCAGAAGAAGCCTTTTCCTTCTAAGAAGAAGAAGACTGGTGGTTCTAGTTCTCAGCCTCAGTCTTCTGGAACACCTTTCGTTCAAAAGTGTTTCAATTGTGGTTCTCCTAATCATATGATTCGAGCTTGCCCTAAGCCTCTCTTCTGCCGCTATTGCAAGAGGGAAGGTCATCGTAGTTCCACTTGTCCCATTGCTCCGAATAATTCTTCATCTGGCAAGTTAAATGTAGCGAATGCTTCTGGAGGTCCTTCTCAATCTAAAGGTATATCTCCATCCAGTTTGGAAGGTTCTATTTTATTTTATGACCATAGTATACGAGTTCTTTTCGATACGGGTGCTTCACATTCTTTCGTATCGAAAAAGCTCGTTGATGATTTATCTTTGGATGTTTCTTGTTTGGTTACTTCTTTAAGGATTGCGAATCCTATTGGGGGATCCGCGACCCTTAGTTTGCTTTGTGATATGTTGAGATTGTTTTATGTGGCTTTTCTTCTGTGCGAATCTGCATGTTATTTCTTGTCTGGGATTTAATATGATTTTGGGTATGGACTGGCTAGTGAGATATGATGCCAGGATTATTTGTTCGGAGAGAATTTTGTATCTTCGACATCCGGATTCGCCTACTCAGCTATCTCTTGTTCTTCGGGATGTGGATAATTTCGAAATGGCTTTATATTCACTTGACTCGCGAGATGATGATGATATGTCTCGCATTCCTATTGCTTGTGACTTTTCTGATGTTTTTGAGCCTGTATCGGGTTTGCCACCCAAGCGGGCAATTGAGTTCCGCATTGATCTCATTCCAGGCGCGCAGCCAGTTAGTCGTCCTCCTACGAGGATGTCTACAAAGGAAAATGAGGAACACAAGAAGCAGCTTTTAGAGCTTGAGTCCAGACAGTTGATTCAGTCCAGTTTTTCTCCGTGGGGATCCGCGGTCGTCTTCGTGAAGAAGTCCGATGGAACTCTTAGACTTTGCATTAACTATCGCAAGCTTAACGAGTTAACCATCAGGAATAGGTACCCATTGCCTAGGATCGATGATATGTTCGATCTATTGAGTGGTGCTAAGGTCTTTTCTCAGCTTGACCTTGCCACGGGTTTTCATCAGTTACGAGTGGCGGAGGATAACATATCTCTTACAGCTTTCCGCACTCGTTATGGTTCTTTTGAGTGGCTCGTTATGCCGTTCGGTTTGACGAACGCTTCTGCTTTCTTTGTTGATCTCATGATCGGGTATTCCGGGAATATCTCGATAAGTTCGTCCTTGTGTTCATTGATGATATCCTTGTTTATTCTAAGTCTGAAGCTGAGCATGCTAATCACTTGAGAATTGTCTTGAGTACTCTCGTCGTCATCAGCTTAGAGCCAAATTCTCCAAATGCCACTTTTGGGAGAATAAGGTTAAGTTCTTAGGCCATGTTGTATCTTCCGATGGCATTTCTGTCGATCCCTCAAAGATCGAAGCCATCCAGAATTGGAAGAGGCCTGAGAATGTGCATGAGATTCGTAGTTTCCTTAGATTGGCGGGTTATTACCGTCCGTTCATTAAGGATTTTTCCCATGTTGTGCTTCCTCTTACTTGCCTTACTCGGAAAGGCATTCGTTTTATTTGGTCCGACAAGTGTGAAGCTTCCTTTCTGTCATTAAAGGAACTTCTCACTAATGCTCCTATTCTTGTGGTTCCCGAGGGGAATCATGATCTTGTTGTCTACACCGATGCTTGTGGTAGTGGTCTCGGTGCTGTTCTTATGCATAAGGATCGGGTAGTTGCTTATGCTTCTAGGCACTGCGTCCGAATGAAGTCCGCTATGCCACTCATGATCTTGAGTTAGCCGCCATTGTCTTTGCCTTGAAGATTTGGCGACACTATTTGTTGGGCGAGTGCTTCATTCTCTATACCGATCATAAATCTTTGAAGTATTTGTTCACTCAGAAGGAACTCAATATAAGACAACAACGTTGGCTCGAGTTTCTTGCTTCCTATGACTTTGATATCCAGTATACCCCTGGTAAGGGTAATCGTGTTGCTGATGCGCTTAGTCGCAAACATTCGGCTGTTGTTTCTATGATGCTTGCCGAATGGAATGTTCTTGAGACTCTATCTTTTTATGAAATTCATGATCGAGGTTCATCTTCTGATTCTCCTATTCTATTACTTAGTTTGGGAGCTCGACCTATTTTATTGGATCGTATTGCCGATGCCCAGGGCGTGATCCTGATTTGTTGCATCTTATTCAGCTTTGTGAGTCTGGATCCTGTGATGAGGCGTTGCGGGATTTCAGCACTGATTCTCATGGGTGACTTCGCAAGAAGAACCGTCTTTTTGTGCCTTCTGATCTTGCACTTAGGCATGACATTCTTGATGATTGTCACCGCTCTAAGTATACCATTCATCCAGGTAGTAGTAAGATGTATGCCGATATGCATCGTCTTTATTATTGGGAAGGCATGAAGCGCGATGTGGCGAGTTATGCGAGTAATTGCATAACTTATCAGCGTATTAAGGCCGAACATCAGCGTCCTTCGGGTCTTCTTCAGCCTTTAGAGATTCCATTATGGAAATGGGATCAAATTTCTATGGATTTTATTGACGGCCTACCTCGTTCGAGATCTGGCCATTCTAGCATCTGGGTTATTGTTGATCGCCTCACTAAGTCTGCACATTTTGTCCCTATTAAGTCTAATAGGACTGCTTCACATTTGGCTAAGTTGTATGTCAAGGAAATCGTGAGACTTCATGGTGTTTCTAATTCTATTGTGAGTGACCGTGATCCTTTATTCACGAGTCATTTTTGGAAGAGTCTTCAAAAAGCTTTGGGAACAAAGCTTAATTATAGCACAGCTTATCATCCGCAGTCTGACGGACAGACTGAACGGGTGAATCGTATCTTGGAAGATCTTCTTCGTATTTGTATTTTTGATTTCGGTGGAAGTTGGGAGGATCACCTACCTCTTGTAGAGTTCTCCTACAACAATAGTTTTCAATCTAGTATCGGTATGGCTCCTTTCGAAGCCTTATATGGAAGGCCATCGATCAACTTCTTGTTGGTTGGAATCTGAGGAGAAGCTTATTCTTGGCCCGGATTTTGTGCGGGATTCTTCCGAGAAGATTGATCTTATTCGGTTGAGAATAAAAGAGGCACAGAGTCGCTAGAAGTCCTACGCGGACAACCGTAGGAAGCCTCTCGAGTTCTCGATCGGCGATCTTGTTTTTATTCGTGTTTCTCCTTTCAAAAGGGGTTATGCGCTTCAGTACGACAGGAAAATTGGCTCCTCGTTATATAAAACCATTTTCTATTACTGAACGTATTGGCCCTGTGGCTTATAGAGTTTCACTTCCTGCTCATTTATCTGGCATTCATGACGTGTTTCACGTCTCGCAACTTCGAAAGTGTCTTCGGGAGTTGGATTCTATTATTGATTCTCCTGATTTGCTAGAGCTTGAGATCTCACCGGACTTATCTATTGTACAGCAACCTATTCGCGTGCTTGACACGGAGGTGCGACACCTTCGGAACAAGGACGTGCCACTCGTTAAAGTTCAATGGTCCGCTAATCCCAATGACTGTACTTGGGAAACCAGAGAGTTTGTCGAGCGATCTTATCCGGGTTTTCTTTCTTTGCTTTGAAACGGTGAGTATGTCTTTTCATCTCGAGCTTATTTCCTTTTCTTTTGATTGATTGTATGTATGTAGTTGTTACAAATATCATCTCTAAGAATTGTGGGGACGCAATTTTGTAAGGATGGGAGATCTGTAACAACCCGCATATTTAACGATTTGATATTTAAATGTTTAATTTAAATATAACGTCGTTAGTCGGATTTTTGGGTCCGAGAAGCTACTTTCTGCGAATGGCCGAATTGGAACTCTAAACTACCTCCATTGGTTCCAAAATGGCGATTGTAATCTTTTTGAGTATAATCTTTGATATGTTTGGAGTTTGTGAAAATTTGACACTTATTCTATTGGGTTTTGGGTTTGGGTTCAGCCCACTAGTTTAACAAATACCCTAACCCAACCCCTTCTCTTCATTCATCCTCATTTCATTTCATTTCTTAAGCTAGAACTGAAAATGGTGGAGGGGAAGAGGAAATAGAAATTGCAAGCCCTAGTTTCTTCTTGTAAACTTGATTCTTGCTCCAAAATCAAAGAGAATCCATTGGTAAGCTACTCTTCATCTCCTCTATCTCTTTCTCTCTTCAATTTCAGAAAGTTTTCCTAAACCTAACTTAGGAAAATGCTTGTTTGATCTTAGATTGAAGCTTGTTGGGTTATAGTAGTGATTGTTGGTCTTCTTCTTGGGTTTTAGCTCCATCATCTTCTTTGTTTTGGGTTAAAGGTGAGTTTTGAACTCACATCTACTTCTCTTGATTTCATTGATGTTGGGTATGAATTCCGAGCACTTGTTCATATGCACTTGCTTTTAGTTTGGATTGAATTAGTGAATACCCAAATTTTTAGTGTTTTGGGTTCAATTCTTTAGAGATCCTAACTTTGATGTTTTGATTATGTTTTGGTGATGCATTGAAGTGCTTATAGGGTTGGGTAGCCGCTAGGCGTAAACCCCTAGCGTCCATGCTCGCCCGGTTGAAAGTTGGGAGAGTTTGCACTTCATTTGTTATAAGTAGGAAATGCAGGAAATTGGGTTCAGTCGACTGGATCCTCTGTTCAGTCGACTGAGCTGAAGCCCGAAATTTTTCTGGACAGTGTTCAGTCAACTGAACAGGGATTTCAGTCGACTGACCTGCTCCTGTATTCCTGTTTTCCCTATTTATGCTTATTTTGATTGGTTTTCCGGATTTTATCGATTCATGATTGGTTCTTAGTGGTTGTTATTGCCCTTTGACTTTGATAACTTATTTTTGACTTCATCCACGGGTTTTTATAAAATAATCTTTCTAATCATATTAAAAGCTCGTTTCTCCAATTTCTAAATGCTATTTAAACACATGCACAATTTCGCACTTCGAGCGAAGTGGAAGGGTGATTAAATGGTTGGGCAAAACACGGACCATGAATCTATGCGTTTATCTTTCCGATTAATCCCCGACCTATTCAATTGATCGTCTTGACCTTCGGGTTTGGTTTACTGAGGATATGAGTGAACTTTGTACTACTTCGAGTGTGAAATTAACTAACGGATAGTAAACCGTTTAGTGCGAACGGGTGGTTTTGGGACTCACGTTACCACTTTTCGGATTCCTTTCTGGGAGTTTGTGACACATGCTGCCTTTGGGATAGTGTCTTCGGACTGTCTCCTCTGGCTTGTTGCCTTTAATATCGTATTTGGAGTTGGTCCTTTGCCCTGACTCGAAAGATATTTGGGGTTGTCGGTTACCTTTAGTATTGCTTTCGGAGTGGTTTCTTCACCACCGCTCAAGAGATATTGGAGTGGTTTCTTCACCACCGCTCATGACGTTTCATTTATATGTATATTCCCTAGGTATTGATTTTCTGTATTGGTTCTTTGGAGCCACACGAAATATAGCGTTTACCTTATGGAACTCGTATTTATCGGTATTTGTTGTTTGCCTTTATGGCTTGTTTTGGGATATTCCTATCCTTTGTTTCTATGAGTTGCCAATGATGTGAGGCTTGTTTTGTTATGATATGATTCATCTTTTGTTAGATGATTGTGTTATCTCTTTTAGAGATATTCGATATACTTTGTGACCTTGCAAGTTTATTGTTGTTCAGTTTATCTAACTGATTTGTTTAGTTAGACTGATCCGTGTATTTTATACTCGGGTCAGACCGAGTTGTTTCATGTTAGGTGCTTTGGACTTAGCCTATTTTGCTTCCGCATGGACTATTCAGCTTGTTCCTTTTTGTCATAGCTTTTGTGTAGTCCCATTTTGTTATAACTCTGATATATGTATTATTTGGATTCATCTGTATAATGTGGTTTGCAATACCACTTGACGTGTATTATTCTGTATACTCTGTTATGTACCAGTATATGTGTATATGATGATCTACTGTTCTGTGATGTATATTACATTTGAATTATTATATTCTGTTCTGATAGATCCAACCACCTATGGTTTTGTTTTAAATATTCATTGGGTATGTCGACCTGCTTGGTATGACTATTGTCGATGTATTCAATAGATAATTAGAGCAAGGCTATAGATGGTCGCTCCCAACCAGCCTTATTCTCCGTGTTAGTTGACGACATTACTCTGTAGTGTCCTTGGCTAGCGTGGGTATAGAGGTGTGGCGTCACAAATTTGAAGTAAAATTACTTAAGTCGATAAAAGATTAGTTTCGAGTAGAATGGAAGACCATTAAATAAAAGTATGGGTTAAATTTATTTGGTAAATGGATACTAATATAAGCATCGAATGTTGTAAAGCTCAATGAAATAGTTTTAAATGAATCCAGTGTGGAGATAAAATGAAATGCAATGAATGGTTGGTGAATAAATTAGAAATGAAATGGAATTAATTACAGAATGAATTGAAATTAATTTGAAGTAGTTATAAACTAAATTGGATACTCTATTAAGCGAATATCGCCGAATTTGCATAAAAATAGTTGTCGTTTGATGTAAACAAAGGTAATTAAAATTTTATGAGTTGATAAAGATTAAATAAATTGGTTTTAAGATCAATTGAAGTGAATATGAGTTTTGTTGGCTTAAAAATAAATTGAATGTAAGAAATTGAGTTGTAAACCATAGAAATTGAATGAAATGGCATATGAATTGGTTGAAAGCGATTGAATTAGCTTTAAATCATATAAATCGCTTATGGGAAGCGTTTGGTGCTTGTTGTTTATGTAATTCTTGTGTTTAGCTATTGAAAGTAAGTGAAATACTAATAAATTTTCTGTATATGGCACTTACATTTTTAAATTGAGTAAGTACAGGTATCGAGAAGTCGTTTGGCTGGATTTGGTTGCACTAATTGCTAAAATAAATAAGCCGCTTGCTTAAAATGCTAAATAATAGTACGCCTATGCAATAAAAATATGAATTATGAACTGTTTTTGATTTTCCGACCGGGTGGGTCGATGTATATATATTTAAATCTCTTGTCAAATTGCAAAATCTCCTCTGTACAAATGAGATTCTGCCAAAATTTTCTGAAAATTTTGGGAGTTAGAAAATTTTTGAATTTTTTTTGAAAATAAAAAAAATTTGGTTAGCGAAAAATAATTTCAAATTGGAAATTGAAATAAATTAGTGGATGAAACTAATTTAAATAATGATATGAATCAGTTATAAATGAAAGATAAAATTCAATATTCAGAATTGAAGATAAATTTAATTCATATAGAAATGAGAAAACTAATTTAAATAGAAGTAGATATGAAACCAATGTAAGGAAATGTATAAAATGATTTGAAAGGTTGCGATTGGATATTATTGCCAAGTAAGATATGCAGGTATTATAAGGGGAAGAGAAAATTGGTTTTTATTTCAGGAGATAATTTGAATTGCCCGACTAAAAGGTATGTATTTAAATTTCTGTATGAAATTGGATTGGGTTTTTGATCCAGCCACTTGGCCTTTTGTTTTCTTTTGAAATTTGGGAGCCCTTGGAGGCATTTTATAGTTGTATCGAGCTAGCCGTGCAAAGGAGTCGCTGGCAAAAAAATTCGAAAATTTAGAGTGTTAGAATTTTTTTGAGAAAGTTGTGATATTTTAAATTTGAATAAATGGAGTAGATAATGTTGTGGAAACTATAGAAGGTTTTGGGAAGTTGGTTGAGGTGATAGTGAGTCTTTAATAAAAGATAGTTGGTACGATGTTGAATTGTGGGGTTTGGAAAAAGGTAAACGGGTATAGTACAGTTCTCCCTAACTAGTAATTTCGGGGACGAAATTCTTTTAAGGGAGAAGGAATGTGACGACCCCGAATTTTTAACAATTTAAGTTGGAATAATTAATTGATTTTAAAATATTTAAAAGTTAACTTTTAGCTTGAATTCAAATATTATTATTATATAGCAATTAAATTATTAGATTTAATGAACTGAAATTGGGTAAATTGTTGAATCTGAAATTCTAAGCCTGTTTAAAAATAATTTAAAGGCTTGTAAAATTTATACTGATATAACTTGAGATAGTAAAAGTGTTAAATTTTAATTTGGAAGTGTTTTGTTCAATTTCAAAAATGTATTGTCTAAATCGATATTTAAAAATAGCGTTCTGAGGCATAGTCTCAGAATTCGACGAAACCAGTTCCATTGGGTCCGTAATATTGCATTATTATCGGATTTCAATTTTTGTAGCAATCGGAGTTGTCGTTTGACCATGGCAGCTCAAAACACATAGAAACTATTACAATCGATTTAATTTAAAATCGATCGTTTATTTCCGTAACTCGTGTATATGATCGAATTAGCTTCCAAAACACGTTCCATTGCGTTCATAATGCGGGTAAAACTTATAATCGCCTATCGGTATTCCTTAAAAGGAGTTCCAAATTTTAAGTAGCAATTAACGAGACATTTTGGAAGTTTTATAAAAAAATAATTTTTGAAGGTCAACTAGCCATAGATATTTTTATAAATAAACAATTATACGCAGGAAGCCATTCCCAAGTTATATACGTCTTCGTCTCCCTTAGGTTTTCATACCCAAATCAAAGGAGAAAAAAATTAGGGCTGAAGTGAAACTGTTTATAATGGCCGAGCAAAATCAACAGAATGAAATTATTTTAGTTCGAGATTAATGAAATATAATGGCCGCTCCCTTCTTAAAAGAAAATCAAAATTGAATAAACAAACGAGCGAATTTCGTTTGAATTGGTCGAAATCGAGCGAAAATTCTCGTTCGAATCATCTACGATCAAATCGAGTTTGGTAACTCGTCAAGGCCTGGGCATTCGAAGTCGCTCGAGATCGACAAGCTCATGAAACAAGGGCGTTCAGGCGCGAGGTAGGGCAGGGAGTGTAGTGAGGGTTGCGCAAGGCCGAGGGCTCGATGGGGAGGATCACACGCATGCTTGGAACGTTGGTCGTCGATGAACTCAGTGAAGGCAGGCGAAGTGGGTCGCGACTCAAGAGGGGTCGGTGGTTCGTGCGATCGAGGTGAGTTGGTATTTTTTGTTTATTTAGTTTATTCTTGTATAAGAAGAATATATATATCCAGGAATAAAAAAGAATATTATAGTAAAATGTTTATAAATTTATTTTGTTTTATAAAAATAAATAAAAATAAAACATGCGAGTTGTTTGATTTAAATTTTATATAGGAAACTTTTCGATTTATAGGATGATAATAATAAAAACGATTTTTAAATTTTGTAGTTTACTGTAATAAGATAAATTTGTTTTAATATATAGGTTAAAAAGAAGATTTTATTATATTAGACTTTATAGGTATGTATATATAAGGTTCAAAGTAGAAAATATGCATATACATAAGATTTGGCATATATAAATTATTTTTATATACAATTTGGATGGGAAATTATCAGATTAAACTAAATTTCTTAGTTACTTAAATTAATAAATGATAATAAAATTGTTTGGTTAATTCAAATTATTAATCAAGCCTTATAAATTGATTATTCAAAGTCAAATCGAGGAAACCAAGGCAATTTTAAAGTGGATTGCAAATAAAAGCAAAGGTGAGTAAATCTCACTCTGTTGGATTTTTATTTAAAATTAAATGGTTAAATAATTGGTTGAATGATTAAATTGATTGGATGTGCACTGATAATCTGGAGATTTTGGTTTTGGTTGGTTCTTGAGTTAATTGTTACTTGACTCGAAGTATTCGGGGTTTAAATTGTTTTAAAACTTAAATCATAAATAAGAAAATGTTTTCATTTTTAAGTTAATAAGGGTTTAATTATTTGTGATTATTCAATTAGTAAGGTGAATAAAATGGATAATGGATTAATTCAATTAATTAATGATTGGGTTAATTAATTTAGTAATTAAGGGTTTTGAATTAATTAATTAAGGATTAAGTTAATTAATGAAGAATAATCATTGAGTGGTTTAATAAGTAATTACTTAAGTAATAAATAAAATATAATTACTTTGTGAAATTAATCAAGAGATAAATTAAGATAGTTAATTAAGGAATAATTAATTTATTTAATGAAGTAAATAAAAAGGTAGATAATTACAGGTTGAGATTAATCGAGAATGATTAATATTGTGGTTGAAATAAGTAATTGATTTAGATTAGAACAAATTAAAATATAATTGGAAATCATTAATTTATATAATTATTGATGTAATTAAAGATTGATTAGTTAAGATTAAATCAATCAATAAATAATGACTTATGAGAAATTAATTAATATAAGTAATTAAGGATTTATGAGAAATTAATATAAGTAATTAAGGATTAATTTGTGTAATTAATTAAAGATAATTACTTGAATGTAATTGAAGAATAATTAATCCAGGGTGATTAATTAAGATGGATAATTAAGGGATGATTGAATAATTGATTTGAAATAAATAAATTAATGACAAGTGGAGAAATCTAAGTGATTGAGGTTAGAAATTCAATTAGAATTAATTAAATTAATTTTGGCAGCGATCAAGATTTGCTTATGGATGTTTGAATGCTATTGAATGCTTTGAATGAGTTGATATCTCTGATATGAAATGTTGTGTAGTTCATTTGGATAACTTTGGTTAGGATGACATGAGACTCGAAGAGACCGGGTTCGGTTATTAGGAAATACCCGAAACCATTTCGAATTTTTATAGATTGATATGAGAAATCTATATCCTGGAGTGGAGTGGTTTAAAGGAATTGGACTATTTTAAATCTAAATCTTTGGTATTTAGAAAATTTATATGTGAAATAAGTGACGTTTATAATAAATTGTGGCTTTGTGATTTGCTTCGAGTTACCCCGGGTTATATATAAGTTGTATGCTTTGTATTCCATGGATGGATTTACTCACGCTGGTTTCCAGCCTGACCTGGGTGTTACTTCGATGTGATGCTCGAGTTAGACCAAGTATTACAGATTTTTAGGTAAGGACGTTCTAGAGCTCAGGAGGCGAGCTGGATGACAAGAATGTATAGAGTATTTCCGATATATTTATATTATTGTAAATCTGAGACATGATAATTGTGTATATCCAGTGCGTGCATATATGTGTAACTCTGATGTATTAATGTAATCGACAAATATAGTATTCTTTTGTAAACTGTTATTATTTATTATTATATTTTATCCGCTGCGAATGTGAGGTGTTGATGTTTGTGACCTTCTTCTTCTATCTCTTTCTTCTTTTTCATAACTATCTGGAATTTTAGGGTTCGAAAATTTCGAGTCGTTACAATAGTCGTATTGCTAAAGTCAAATGCTTAAATTCCGAACTGCCTGTATAGCGATAGTCGCTATATCGGCATTTTCGAAAAATCACCTTTTATCGAAATCGATTGATTTCATTATCATTATTGGAATTATTTTACAAGTTAAGCAAGTTTTGATTAATGATGTTTCAAAAAATAATTAATTATTTAATAATGATTTTTTAATTTAATTTTTTAATTAATAAGGATTAAAGTTAGCTAATTAACTTATTTACAATGTGTTCAAAATTAACTAATCACTTAGTTAATGATGTTTTGAAATTAATTAATCATTTTATTTAATAATGTTTAAGGTTAATTAATCATTTGGATAATGATGGATTAATATTAATTAATTTATTAATTAATGACATTTTAAAATTAATTAACCCTTTTCAATTAATGACTTTTAAAATTTAATAAACCTGTTAAACCTTAAACGAATATTTTCTTGAACAAAGTTTAAATTAATATATCACTTTTAAATAATGATATTTAATTATTTCTTAATTAATTTAATTAATTATATTATTACTTAATTAAATTAATGATGTTTTAAAGGAGATTAACCCCTTTTTAATTAGGTTATTGAAGTAAATTAATGAACTAGTTAACAAAGTTTTTAAGTTAATTAGTAAAAAATATAAGTATGTTTTAAGTTGTTAAATCCTTTTCATGATGATGTCTCAAAGTTAGTAAACTTTTTGACAAAGTGCTTTAAAGATAATACTTGTAATGTGAAGCCAACTATGAATTTCGGTTTTTAAAAGAAAAGGTTTGATTCGTTATGGAAATGAATTAATTTCTGTAAAGTGAATCACTTATATGGAAACCATTTATTTCGTATAATTAGCACTAAACATCGAAGAAGTAAACTTGTCGCTATTTCGAAATTTAAAAATAATCGTAAGACATGACTTTGAGGTAACACTACCTTGACTTGTCCGGTATATTGTTAACCAAGAAATAACACAAGTTTAAATTCAATGAGTGATGGTAGGTATATAAGACTTAATTTCCATATATGATCATTTTATATCCTCGATAGTTGGTTTCTCAGCTATCAGTTACTTTAGCTTCTTTATTATCGTCATTCTAAGACTATTTATTGCTACATTGAGCATTGATATCCTTTGTTGGAAAAGACTAAAACCAAAGCGTGAGAGGAGGCCTAGCTATATGAGGTTGCTCCATTTAGGATACTTTCATATATCATCTACATTGGATTCGGTAGCTCTATTAAATGTGAAATATTCTGATTCTCGGTAAGATTTGGGAGGGTTCGGCTTAGAGGGTTACGAGAAGTGTCACATAGTAAATGAGCTTCTCGAAAGTATATTACTAGAGGTATACTTCAAGGAGGTGCACCTTCCTAGTCATTTGTTGGAGATTTTCTATAACGACCCTGATTTTTTGAATGGTTAATTTGAGATATTTAAATGGATTTAAATATCTGATTTGGATTATGAATTGATTTTGAATATGGAAAGTATGGTTTTCATTTATAAAGTAAATTTTGGATCTAAATGATTTATTACAAAATTCGACTTTTGAATTATATAATTGGTAATTGGGTGAAATATAAAATCTGGAGTTATAAGCTTGTCAAAAATATTTCGAAGGCTTATAAAATTTTTATTGATAATACTGAAAGTAATAGATGGGGTAAAATTGAATTTAACAGTAGTTTGTTCAATTTTAAAAATACGTCGTTTAAATTAATGTTCAAAAATAGCCTTCCGAGGCACAGTCTTGGATTTCGACGAAACCAGTTTCATTGGATCCGTAATATTGTATTGTTATCGGGTTTCAATTTTCGTAGTATTTCGAGTTGTTATGTGAGCGTATGATATGTAAATGCGCTGAAATTTATATCAAAATCTGATATATAATTATTGGTCCAAAAGCTATCTTCTCCATACGATCGAATTAGGACTCGAAATCTTTTCCATTGCGTTCGTAATAAGGGTATAATATTATAAATGCCTAGCGGCACGCCTCGGTAAGAAGTCAAGTTCTTAAGCTGTGAATTCAAAACGATTTGAAATTTAAATTTAAATTAATATATATTTACTTTTGTTGACTAGTCAAAACAATTTCATGTCAAAACTTTTTGCCTTCACCCCGATGGCACTGTAGCAATTTGTCTCAGGAACATAAACAACGAATCATGTCCCCCTTCTCATCTTTTTAAAAACAGCAAGCTGATAATCAAATCACTAAGAAAACTTAAGAAAAAGAAATTAGATCGAAGAAATATAATGGCCGAAGCCTGAGAGAAAATCGTGAATCGACTCAGTTTATAAAAAAAAGTGGCTATAATTAAAAATCATGCCCCTATCTCTCTTTTGTTCAATCCACAAATTTCTCGACCAAAAACAAAATCGAACGCAAAACCTTGGCCTCCTCTCATTTGAATCTCGAAAACGATTCGTAGTAATCGCGTCCTCTTCCTGGTTGAACCACAGCGAGATTGATCCAATCGGCCGAAGGAGCCGGCATCGAAATCGAGTTGACCAGTCGTGTTTTTATCTGGGAAGTCTGTATGTCGAGCTCGCGAGCATGGAGGGAAAGAAACAGATGCAAGCGACCAATGTTGGTTTCGATGCAGGCGCAGTCGCATTTTGGCGGCCACGTGAGATAAGGGATTCGTTTTCCAACCGAGTTCAACACGAGGTGTTGCTGTTCATCGGAGTTGGCAGGGTTCGTTTTCCCAGTAAGGTCGAAATCGTGAGGTATATACATTTTATCTTTAATTTAATTCAATATGTATGGATTGAAAAAATATATAATAATATGCAGCTTTCAGTGTTTAATACGCAAGCAGAAAAAAAATAAAAATTTAATTATAGTAAAGAATTTAAATGCGGTTTATATATATATATATATATATATATATATATATATATATATATATATTACAAGGTAGTTTTATTTAATAAAACTTATTTAATTATTTTTACAAAAGGTTATTTTATTTAATTTAGTTTTGAAAGTTAATTTTTAGTTCAATATTTTATTAAAAGAAAATGTGTTTGACCAATTCAAATGTTATTAAACCGTATAATGTTTATACAAGGTCTGAAATCGTGAAGGAAACAAGCCGGTTTGGATTGGATTGCAAATAAAATCAAAGGTGAGTTAATCTCACTCTTTTAGGTTGCTATTTAAATTTAAATGGTTAAATTTAGATAATTGGTTGAAAGATTGAATTGATTTGATGTGTTATATTATAAATATAGTAGTATATATTGGAGTGATTGATTTCCCGCATTATATAACGGATGAAACCCTATGCGCCGCATAATAGCGGATGCTATTATATAAACCCATGTACCGCGATATTCCACCTCGAAGTGGAATTGGTATTTTATGTTGTGCTAACATCTGTGGATGTAGGGAAACAGGTTAGAGAGATCCAACTGGATTCCTCAAATTTATCTAGATTTTTCAATATTCTGTGATATGGTTTATGTGATAATCTGTAATAAATTATATTAGTAAAACAAATGTTGGATGCTATGGTTTGATTGAATATATTCGGATATTCTGAGTTATCAAAAATGTATAGATTTGGATTTTGAAAGAAAATAAAAGAGAGAATTTTAATTAAATAATTATAGAAATTTGGATAAATTAAAGCATGAATTGGGAAAGAATTAAAGTTGATTTTTGAATTCTAATAAATAAAATTCCAAGTATTGAGAAATGTGATTTTTGAATAAATGAAAATAAGTGATTTCCTTAAAAACTCAAGTGTTATTACGTAAAGGAATGAAGAATTTATTTTCAACAATTCACGGTTTTAAATTTAGTGAAAAGGATAAAGAAGGAATTTGGAAAATATGAAATTGGTATTTTTAGTTAAAAGATTTTAAATCATATGTAAGAACTAAAAATCTGAAGTTAATGAGTATTGAAATAAATGAGCAAGTAAAGGAATTTATTTCAAAATGGAGTAAATTGGAAATCAATCTAGAAATTGATTTAAGTGTTGGAAATTGGAAATTTATAGGAGAACGTGACTATGAAATTTATAAACCGGGTTTATAAAGTGAAACAGATGTTAGTGGATATTTGGAAGTATAAATTTCACGGTGGGAATTTATTAAAGGAATGGGTAAATTTGTTTAAAAATATATAGTGATTTATTTTTAAAGGATGTGAAAGAGAAGCGTATTTCCCTAGATAGCCAAGTACATTTTCAAAGCAAAATTTTAATTATAAGTTAAAAGTTTTAAAGTTGTTTTAAAAGCATGTTTTAGAAAATTTATTATTTTTAAATGTTTAAATTTTAAAGTAATAATTTATAAAATTTACAGTAGTAATTACTTAAAGGTGGCTTGGTACTATGTTTCTAAAAGAGAAAAATTTAGTTATATAGTTTATAAAGTAGCTTTATTTTAAATATTCTTAAAGTATATATTTTTAAATAAAGTATTAAGGTAGTTTTATTTTAAATGTTTTAAAGTATAATTTATAATGAAGTGTTTTAAATTATTTTAAAAATCTAAAGTATTGTACTTGGTGTTTTCAGTGGAAATAAATATTTGAGAATTCATCCCATGAGAAGAGTGTGGTTTGAAAACTGTTTTCAAAGGGTTGAAAGGTGGAAATATATCTTGTGAAGATATTTTGAGATTAATAAATAATTTGATGATATTATTTATGTTTGATGGTTGTTTGTGAATGTTATTTGATAGTTAAATAATCGACTATCAATATTGGCCAATGCGCTGATTGTTTCGAAGAGACCCGGGTCGAGATTTATTTCTTGAAAACCACTTCGATCCAGTTTGAATGTTTTCGTATGGAAAACAAGAGTTTGGATTCGAAGGTGGAGCGGTGAAGTGTAAGGGCTAGTCGCTACTAATCCTGAGGTGATTCCAAAATGGATGTAGTAGGAGTAGTGCCTTTGGTTCTGTTCGAACCCGAGACGGACTTGTATGGATGAATGCTTTTAGAACATCGTCAGGTGGACGGTGAGCATTCTAAGTGAAATGTTATAAAAAGGTAATGCTTAGCCTCGAGCCTCATCAACCGGGAATGGCTGAAAACCGGGGGTTATGCAGCAAGGCTAAGTGAGTCGCGCCCATTAAGGTGAGGTCATCCCTGTCTAGATGTCCCTTTTTATTTCGGCCGTATGGGCGGTTGCTGATCCCAACCGCGGGGTGATCTTACTCGGGATTATCCAGTAAGGGGTAGTTCCAGTCTTGTGTTGTAGGGGATTTAGGGTGGATCCTCGCTACGCTGATCCAGACCAGGTACTGTGACAGGTGGTACCCCAGTGCCTAGTCATTAGTTGGAAATCCATCCTCCCTATGCGCATTTTACAATTTTTGTTTGTAGAACCCACTTTGTGGCTAGTATGCTGGAATTTAATCATGTAAAAATTTTCGTTATTTTAATAAGTATTTGTACATAGACACTACTATAATATCAGAGGATTTTGATAAAAAGCGTTTTGGCTATTGTAAGGTAAAAACCCGACATGTTTATTTATGGAGTGGTCTTACAAGATGCTTTTGATTTCAAATGATTTTGAAACATTAATAATCCAATTGAGTGTGATTTCTCATGCTGGTATTCCAGACTGACTCGGGTGTTATTTAACTATAATGCTCGGGTCAGACCGAGTATTATAATATACTGGAAAAGATGATGTGGATCTCAGGAGACGAGCTGGATGGTGATGCGTACTTTGTTTAAAATATTCCACTGTGTTGACTAGCTTTGTATTCAGTTTTGTAAGGACATGTTATGATTACTGTCTAGTTGTGTGTTATGTGTACTCTGATGATGTAATGTATAAACAGATTTGCTTTTGTGTAAAGATCTGTTATCATCTATTATATTTTATTCCATTGCGGTGGTTAGATTCTGTTGTTGCTTTGTTTTCTCTTCTTCTATCTCATTCTACTTTAACCCTAATGGTTCGTATTCCCGTTCACTTTAAGTTGATATGTTGGAGAATAGAGTCGATGTAAAGGGTACGGGTTTGTGGGTTGTTGCATTTTCCTTTTCTTATTTGATTCGAACATTCAAATTAATCTCCTTATTTGCACCGAAAGAGTCAACCACTCTTCGTGGTGTTTAATTATTTATCCACTCTTTACATTTGGATGTAGATTTATGTGAGAGTAAACCCGTTTCGTTTTTCAGCGGCGTGGTCTCACATGTTTTGTGCTTAATTTCTCACCCATTGTTTTAAAAAGGTTTTACTCATACCATACATACCGTATGACTTGAGTAGTTTGTTTTTTTAAACTCTTGGGTACTCATTTTATTTAAGTAGTCTAAGAGTGGTAGATCTTTGTTGGGCTCTTTTGAAGACAACGTCCTCACTGGAGGCTTTTCATCTTCTTATTTATCTGTTTCTCTATATTATCTTTTTTGTGTAAGTATATTTTGTTTCAGCATTTGTAAAGACAAGATGTTAAAATTGCCTAAGCAGATTCGTGTACTTTTGTGTAATTCTGATAACTCCCTGCTTAGGAGTAACTTGATGTACTATTTACTGTTATGTTTATTTAGCAGTTTCATTGTGAGGTTTTCAATTTGGTTCTTTATATCACCCCATGATGATTTATCTTTTCGATGCTTGGGAAATGACACACGAAAACCGAAGATGTGTTAAGTTTCGTTCCTAGGGGTTAGAAAAGTAGGTCGTCACATTATGAGTTATATGGCACAGTCCTCTTCGATGATGCTGTATTGTGTGCATAAATCATGTTTCATTCTCCTAGGATTATAATAAGGAAATCCATCCACTAACGGTTAGTAGGTGATCTCCGCTCTTATCTTTGATTGTTTATTTTGTGTTTACCGAAAGTTATCGAAAGTTGTTTTTGAAGAGATCGGGATCGGGTATGTTATTCGAAAACCTCTTCGATCCAACTTAAGCATTTCGAAGTGAAGACATCTTGAAGATGAGGAAATGAAGACGGATCTCTCACGCGCTTCGTTTTGTCCCCGAACGAACTTGTATGGATGAATGCTGGCATTGCATTATTGATTGGAGGGTAGTGTTAGCATTCCATGTGGTAAGTGCTATATAAAGGTAAAACATAGTGTAACGACTCGAAATTTTATCACTTGATTTTAAGGAATATTTAATTAGTTTTAAATATTCTATTTGGATTTTTATAATAAAATCTATGTTTTAAATAATTTGTCGATTTTTTATGGCATATTGTTAAATTAATTTATAGGATTTTTTCACTATTTTCAATTTAAAAAATATATAAATTTCTATTTGTCGTATTTTATGGCAAATTTTGGCAATTTTGAAAACTTCACAGAACTTGATAACCTGCATTTTTTATTCTTATTTTGTGATCATTCAAGTTTTAGTATGCAACTGCATTTTATTTTCTGTCATTTATGGCTCATACGTGAATGCAATATTGAGTAGCGGACACCCGAACACAACTGAAAAACAAGTCGAAAACATATGCATTTACACAGCCCATGTTTACGAGTGTAACCACCTTTATGCTGCTCTTCCACACTACCAATTGCTTTTGTCACCTCTATCCACCCTTGTCCCACTTGATTTGGGCTTCATTTATGAATTTAAATTGATTAGCTTAGCTGTAGGGGATTGGCTCTGTATATATTTACATTATACGACCACATCTTCTTCTTCTTCATTTGTTCATCTCTGTAAATTTTAAAAATCAAGAAAATAAGCTTCTCCTTCGCTTCAAAAAAATCCTTTTCTCTCAACACAGTAAATATTTGTAATTGATTCCAACATGAAAACTATTTGTTACCTCTCTGGTTTATTTTAAAAATGGTTTTAGGAATTTTTGTCAAGTATATAGGGAGAGAGTGGTATATTTCAGTACGTAGGTTTGTTTTGGCTATGATTCGACTATCTTGAATTGACAAATGGGTTGCACCAGTGTGTTCGTCTTGGAAATATATGATTTTTAGCGAGAGTTTTTGGATTTTTGGCTTCTTGGTTTGTTTGAATTTGTTAAAAGTTTGATTTTGAGTATAAAATCATTTTATGGCGACCAGAGGGTTTTTGGTCGAGGCGGATGGAGCTGTAGCAAGCTTGGAAGGCGACGGAGCTTCGGTGTTAATGGTGAAGCCAATGATAGCCGGAGGTGTTCTGACGAGGAGGAATTAGGGTTTTGTGGACTTTGTATTATGAGCTCGTTTGCCCCATTGTTGACATGGATGGGGTGAATTGAGTAGGACAAGGTGTCGGCCTAAGGTGTATGGGGGTAAGGCGGTCTTATCGGTGGTGATGGCATTAGCTACAGGTGGTTGTGGCAGCAAATCGAGCTCATTTTTGTGCCACGTTCAACTTAGAGCATTTTCAAATAGCGGCAAGCACGGTCAGTTATGGCTAGGAAACGATAAAGGGGGCGGGGTGTTGCAATCGAGGTGAGTACAGCGCGATCTCGTCGGTGGGTCCAGATCATCGATCGGAGGAGGGTAGTGCTCGTACGTGTGCATGATGCATGAATGTGTATATGTGCTTGGAAAATGAAGGATTTTAAAAGTGTTGAAGCTTTGGTAAGGTGCGGGTTTGGGAAAGAGGCTAGTGGTTGGGCCTTGTGCATTGATGGGTGAGAAATAATTGATTTAAATTGTTATATATATAAGGATAGTCATGCAATATTATGTTCATATGGAATTCGTTTGACCCACGGATTTTTGTGTTGTATTCGTATTTACAAGTACAGCATTTCAGTATAAATTGTTGTTAGGTCTGTATAGTATAAATTAATGACAAATTAATACTCCCCTGATACTATTATGTTGATTTAGTTTATTATGTAGTTTAATTAATTATACTCCTCGAGTGTTATCTATTTGGTTAAATAACACCATATTGCTAAAATGAATTGAATATGGTGATCTGAATACCTGCTTAGTGGGATAAAACACCATTCGACTAATTAAATTATTTTAACATTTAATTAGCAGAATAAATTCTCGTTTTGCTATTTTATAGTTTTAGACATTTGGTTATATATCGTTAAATGATATCCCGCATTGAGTAAGTGATATGTTAACTAATGATGGTTAAGTGTTGAATATATTTACATAGTCGTTGATTATGTAAATATCATTTATTAACTTGGAAAGTGAAATTGAATAATATGGTACCTTACTTAAGTACTATTGTGATCGATAAGCCTCTTTCCAATTTGAAAATAAATTATTGATCTCAAAGTTATTTTAAGAATAATTATTATCTATTATAAGGTTTTAAGATAATTACTATTTAGTAATAAGATTTAAAGACAATAACTACTTCTTAGTAATGTTTTGAAAGATAATTAATAATTGTCCTTAATAATGATTTAAAGTTAATTATTTTATTAATATGATTCTTAAAAGTTATTTCTTATTGTTTAAGAATATTTAATTATTAATTTAAATTTATTTGATTATTATTTAAAAATGTTTAATTATGCTTAATTAGTTATTTAAAATGATTAGCTACACTTAAAATTTTAATTAAAGTAATATAATTATATTGATTTAAGTTATTTAACTATTTATAGGCTAATTAATTATCATATTAATACTAGTTAAAATTTAATTGATTATTATATTAATAACGTTTTAAAGTTAATTAATTATTATATTAATATTGTTTTGAATTTAACTTATTAACACAATAATAGTGCTTAAAATTAATTTAATATTTGATTAATGAGATTCTAAAGTAATTATTTTAAATGATATTTAATAAAAATAAAATAGAAGGATGTTTAAATAATAAATTGTTATTTAAAGTTATTTTAAAGAATTTATAGTTTATCAAGGGAACTTACGGACTTAAAGAATTTATTAAATAAGTTTGTTTAAATATAGGAAAAGTTTTATAAATGGTTCTGGATATTTATAAAAAAAAGTTATAAATGAATTATAAAGATCTGAAAAGGGAGAAGTTTATAAATGTGTTTTTGTGATTTTTAAAGAATGTTTTATAAATAGGTTGGAGATTTATAAAGAAACTATATAAATAGATTTGGAGATATTTATTAAATATAGGGATTTCGGAAAGAAATGATTGATTTTTATAGCTTAACTGGAGGGGCAGTGTTGCTTATAGTTTACTATGGATTTGCTAGGATAGGGATTTAGCCATTGTGTAAGCTACAATACATAATTGATTTTGAGCGGTGTTTTCCATATCTATTTTTAAAAGTTTTCAAGTATTTTGTAAGGAAGGGTTTGTGAATATACTCACTCTGGTGAAATAAATATATGAGTATTTTGATGAATATTTATGAAAGAGATTCTTATTAATGGAAATTTGACTAAATGAGACTTACTGATTCTCAATGTAATCTTTGTTTTGAATGTTTGTTTATTTGATAGTTACATAACCAACTATGAAATCTTGGACTAAATATGTAATCCTTCTTAATTTTGATGGTAGGGAAACAATTCCCTACTTAACACACAAGGATTTTAAATCTAGAAATATCTAGGAAAAACACGAGAACTATATGGTATAGTTACCACCGGTTGTGCTATACTGTATGTATAAACTCATTTTTTCTTCTAAGACAAATGATAAGGAGATCCGTTCAATTAAACGGTTAGTGGGTGATCCCCGCTCCAATATATTGTTTGATTATTTTCTAAAGAAGCAGTATTGAGCATTTAAAAAAATCGACGATTAGTTTTTCGAGTGCTCGGGAAGCGGAAGAGTGTAACCATAATCGCTCCAAAACCATATACGAACCTATGGAGGAGTTTAGAGATATATAAAGTTGTTGGAATTCATGTGTGATTCTGAGACCATTGGGTTATTGGAATCCATATGGGATTCCATGATCTATTTTGATGGCCGTTCACGAGCTGGAACACCGGTCATAGCCTCACCAGCGGTAATGATAAAACCAGAGATATGAGGCATGGCTAGTAGGGTTAGAAAACCCATAGGGTGTAATTGGCACCACCTAGATGTTACTTACAGTTGTTATGCATGCATGGGGTGATGTACTCAGTCTTAACGAGACTAGCTATGTTTTTCCTATGGTACATCACTAGGGACGTATGCTACTTCGAATGGATAACTCTGATCCTTGTGCAGAAGGACCGTTCTCAAAGTACTGAGGGCACCTACATGGAATCCTACAAAATTAGCAAACGAGCCATATCAATTTTTGATAATATGCCTAGTATTATTGTGATGTACACTCACAAGCATCATGGTTGCTTAATTATTATTATTTTCACCCTTAGACATTATTATAATATCATGCGATTTTCTGATGTAAAAGGTTTTGGTTATTGCAAGGTAAAAATCTATCCGTGTTTAAGTGAGGCATAGTCTTACGAGATATCTTTGATTTTAAAGGATTTTACAATCTATAACAAATAAAATTCTTTATTAATTGAGTTTCTCATGCTGGTTTTACCAGACTGACCAAGCGTTGTTTTCCTACGATGCTTGGGTCAGACCAAGCATATTTCCAGGTTTAGTTGGATGTTTTGGAGCTTTAGGAGATGAACTGGAGGCTCAAAGACGTATTTACGTATTATTTTTCCGTTGCATTCATTGTTGTATCTATCAGCAATGTGAGGACAGGTTGTTATAACTATTCGGGCTGAAATAGGTTAGTATGCTCTGATTGATGTTCGTATATACATATATATTACAATTTGTTTTGTGTGTAGATTCTCTATATATTATAGATCATTAGTTCAGCTGTGAGATTCTATATTGTTATTTTTTTCTTGTCTTCTTCCTTCATTCTTTTGCCCTAACTATCGGCCTTTCTGTTCACTTTGTGTGGGCCATGAGTGGTTTATTTTCCGCTTAAACTGTACGGAATAGGTAGGTCGTTATACGTGGTATCAGAGCTTAGGTTGAGCGAATACCTAGGCATTGGTGGGGTTGACTCATTTAATAGGGTAAGTGAGACCCTAGAATGAGTTTCCATGTATTATATATAAGAGTGCATATTTGTTAGTGGTATAAAAATGTTTTATATTTTGTTGTTTGATCTGTTGAGTGGCTTAAGAATTCTAGTCGATGCGTTTGGCCAACGTTATCGATAGGGATTTTCTTTACACCCGAACTAGACCAACCGATAAATTATTGTTTTAAAATAGGTAAATGAAATAATTTTACCTAAGTATGTATTATATATATATATATATATAAAAAAGAATGTTTTCTCAAAGAAAATTCAATATAGTTATTCTGGATTGTGCTTATTTGTTAGGAAATGATAATATTCCATCATCATCATCTAGGATTTGAGTAATTATGCCTGTCCAGTTCAGAGCATTAACTATTCTTTGTTCATCTATAGTTTGTTGATCTATCTAAAATCTTCCCTTTGAAACCTAGATTGGGTTGATAGGAAATTTGGGAACACTGAAACGAACATGTTGTGAATTAAGTTTCACAGTTTGACTATAGGGTATTCGTTGATAATGTTGGGTTAAAACTGGTTTTTAATAAATGTTGTTTTATTAGTAGAAATTTGAAATATTTTGAAATAAATATTTTGGAAATGATTGAATATAAAAGTTGGTTGTATTTGATTAGGGGTTTATAAACGAAGTTTATTAAAAGAAAACTTCTATATTTTTGGAATAAATATTTGAAAAATGATTTATATAAGGAAGATAAAATATTTTTGCACTAAATATTTGAGAATTGATTTTCTTTAAAAGGAGATATTTTATAAATTTGATTCATAAAATTATATGTACAAATAAAAGAATTTGAGAACTTAAATCCTTATGCTTTTGGAAAATGGTTTTCAAAATTTTAAGAACATAAAAATAATATTATTTAAAGATATTTTACACATATAGGTATTTTAAAAAAGGAATTTTATTACAGATTTTTTGAGTAAAAATAGATTTTGATTAAATCCCAAAGGCATAATTTGGTATACAAAAGGAAAGACGTGTATTATTATTTCAAATGATTTATGGTGAAAGAAGTATTAACTTAACTTAAAAGGATTTAAAGTATAAGCACTTTTGGTAGTGAAAATTTAGAAGAAAAGGTGTGTTTTCTTTAGTTTAGTTCAAGGAAAAGTCCTGATTTGATTTGTGACGATCTAAATAATCTTTTAAGTGGCAATCGAATGTTTGCTTGGGTGAACGATATTATGCACTTAGCAAATCATTCCTTTTGTCATTGTACGATCGAGAAGGTTTCGAATCTGATGAATCCAAAGTAAGTTAGAAATTGATAGTTTGATAAAAACTATTTATTTGGAAATACATTTAGCATTTTTTTAAAATGGGTCAAAAAAAGAATTAAGTGATTTTAAGTTAACTAGCACGAGTGGCTCGAAAATAACTAAAAATGGGCAAGAGATTTGTTTGGATGGTATGCGCTTCTCTTAAGCATTACCCTTCTTGGTAAGGAAATATATAATACTATTTGGTAGTACCTGGTTTCTTGGTTTCATTTTGGGGTTACTCGAGCTATATATATATTATGGATAAAAATATATATAGCTTCATTCAAAAGATTTTTGAAATAAGTATCAAGGTATTTGACTCTTAATTTTCTAAAAAATATAAGGGTATCTTGTTCTGAAATGGGTTAATAAATGAAGATTTAATTAATAAGGTTTAACAAACTTTGTTTTATTAAACCATGTCTTTGAATTTTAACATCTAGAAAGTTAAAAATTATTTGATATTATTAGGCCGGCTAATAAACATTTTTACATAGGAGTGTCTAAAGAAAAGTAGATTCTAGGATGGAGTTTGGACACCAACATCCTACTCTTCTTAGCTACTTACCAAGCTGAATGGGTAAAGAAGTTATATCGGTCAACTCAGTTTTAAGCTCTAAAATTATTTTGGACCTACATCTGAATAATTAAAAGTGAATAGAATTAAAAATATGATGTTTGTATATACTCTTAGGATGTAAGAGATTATTATACAAACTAATAAATTAACATGATTTTATGAAAAGGTTTCATAAATAAAGTTCTACCATCTGAAATGACCGAATCTAAATTGGAATTTTGTGAAATATTTTCATAAATTTGAGAGAGCTAAAAGAAACTGGGGTTAGTGAGAACCTTTAGATAAGTACGTAGATTGTACGTAGATCATTTCCCTTCCTTGTATAGTTCTCGATCTAAGATTTGAGTACATGACTTGAAGTGTTTCACACCATTGCGAATAAGGATCTATCACCCGATTTGTCATGGTGAACACTAGGTGAGGGTTCTTAAAATGGAACCAAAAGTGTTCTATCATAGTCTATAGCTATGTAAGGAGAATAGAGGTTTCTAATTAAGAAGCTTAATCAGAGTCCACATTAGAAAATCGGGTGAGCGATGGTTGCTTGGAAGTGGAGTTATGTATTCAAGTAGTGATAAAATCAGATTCTATATATAAAAGGTCTGTGAGAATCATGCGGGCTTACGAATAATATTGAATGTTCATGTAGTGAAATTTATGGGACGAAATTCTTTTAAGGGGTGAGTGTGACGACCTGGGATTTTATTACTAGATTTTATGGAATATTTAATTAGTTTAAAATATTCGATTTGGAGTTTTATAACAAAATATATGTTCTAAATAATTGTTCGATTTTTGATGACGTGTTGCTAATTTAATTTATAGGATTTTTACATAATTTTCAATTTGGAAAATAAATAAATTTCCATTTGTCATATTTTACGACAAATTTTGGTAATCTTGAAAACTTCACAGAACTTGACAACATGTCTATTTTATTCTTGTTCTGGGACCATGTCAAGTTTCTATACACAATTGCATTTTATATTCCATCTTCGTGGCTCGTATGCAAATGTAGTATTGTGTAGCGGACACCCGAACACAACCAAAAAAACAAGTCAAAAACATATGCGTATACACAACCTATCTTTAAATAGTGCAGCACCTTTATGCTACTCTTCCACCCTATCTTTGCTCACTTTTGTCCACCCTTATCCCTTTTGATTTGAGCTTCATTTATGAATTTGGGTTGATTAGCTTAGCTGTAGGGGATTGGCTCTATATATATAGAGACACACACACATTATACGACCACATCTTCTTCTTTATTTATTCATCTCTGTAAATTTTAAAAATCAAGAAAATAAGCTTCTTCTTCCCATTAAAAAATCCCTTTCTCTCAACACAATCAATATTTGCAATGATTCCAACAGGAAAAGTGTTTTTTACATCTCTAGTTTATTTTAAAAGTAGCATCGGGAATTTTCATCAAGTATGTGGGGAGAGAGGTATATATTATTAAGTAGGTTGGTTTTGGCCATGATTTAACTATCATGAATTGACGAATGGGTTGCACTAGTGTGTTCATCTTGGAAAAATATGATTTTTAGCGAGAGTTTTAGGATTTTTAGCTTCTTGGTTTGTTCGAATTTGTTAAAAGTCTGATTTTAGGTATAAAATCATTTTTAGGTGATCAGAGGGGTTTTGGTTGAGGCGGTTGGAGATGTAGCAAGCATGGAAAGCAACAGAGCTTTGGTGTTAACGGCGGAGCCTCCGATGGCCGGATGTGTTCTGACTAGGAGGTAGTTGGCTTTTGTGGACTATGCATTATGAGCTTGTTTACCCCATTGCGGACGTGGATGTGATGCATTGGCTAGGATAGGGTGCTGGCTTAAGGTGTGTGGAGGTGAAGCAGTCTTGTCGGCGCTGATGGCATTAGCCGCAGGTGGTTATGGCGGCGAGTCGAGCTCAGTTTTGTGCCGCATTCAACTTGGAGCATTATCGAATGGGGGCAAGCACGGTCAGTTTTGGCTAGGCGATGTTAAAGGGTGCAGTGGTGGTGTGATCGAAGTGGGGGAGGCTAGGCAAGCTCGTTGTTGAGTTTAGATTGTCGATTAGAGGAGCATGTATGGTGCTCATGCACGTGCATGGTGCACGCACGTGTGGCGACCTATATTTTTCGACGACTTAAGTCGAAATTAAATCACACATGTCTAATTCAAACCATTCAAAAAGGCATATTATCAATGAGGAAAATAAGAAAAGAAGAGAAATGAAGAAAGCAAAACATAATAATCAAATAAACAGTTCATGAAGCTGTTTTACAGTATATATTTGATTTTAATTTTTACAACATAATTAGAGCATAATCAACAAACATACCAAAATAATGCAGCGGAAAAATATAGTAAATACGGTATAGCAAACTCCATCTTCATCTTCAACGAATAGTGTTTTCAAACACTGAAACTAAAAATTCTTATGTAAGTTAAATCAATAATGTAATAGCTTGAGAAATGTTTATGGGATTTTCCATCTCATATCAAGTATACAATGTAAGTGCAATAACTTAAGAGATGTTACAGGATTTTTCATCTCCTAAGGATCCGTCAAACTATCTATATGTAGTAAGTACACTATATATGTTGTGTCTATCGGTAAGGTACTAAATAGCATTAAGGCTTTACATTGATCCACCTCAACACATTTTTAAGCAGGTAGTCTACACAGGTCCTGTAGCACAACCGGTAATGTTGGTAGCCAGTGAGTCTCCTATAGGTACCATACTAAAAAAATCGTAATGGTCGCGGATAAGGATAAATAGTAGGACATGGCACGTGAGGCGATGCCCAAGGTAGGACACTACCATTTTGTGTTTCCTGACTGGTGGTAACACCTAAGGGCCCTCGCGAACATCCATCCCATAAACAAATCAAGGTGCACCAATTGAATCAAAATCAATATAGTAATACGAATAAAAGATATCGCTAGAGGTAGCTAGCCTCATTGGTCGGTATGGCTCCTGCTTTTGTCAATTCAAATTGACACAAGTGTCGGGGTCATCGATCATCGTTCTCGTTCTTTTATCCAACAAACGTCGCTAACTCAACCTCTACATTTTGGATAACGTCCACCATGTACACTGTTGCTAAAGCGGTTCCAGTATTGACAGAGATATGCCAATAATCTTCGGCCCCTATCTATTTAACAACCAAACATCATTTTCACATTGGTTGGTTCTTTTAAATTTCAAGAAAAAGTCATATTTCATATCAAAATATAAGATCACTTCAAAAATCATTTTGAATCCAAAATAGGTTATATTTTTGTACCAAAACAATCATATTTAAATCAGTGTTCCGAATCTAAATGCTTCAAATTTAAAACAATTTGAATATTCCATAATTAAAATAGTCTGAATATTGAAATTAGTTTGGATAATTAAAAATAGTTTTAATATTGAAAAATAGTTTGGTAGTTTTAAAGATTGGAAATAGTTTTGAATATAAAATAGTCTTAATATTGAATATAGTTTAAATAATTAAAATAGTTTTAGTTTATATATGTTAGTACCAGAATTGGTCACTAACACCTGAAGAAGTATTTATATAGAGAGCTTAATGAAGAAGGTAAATTAAAACTAAGGAATAACGTAGTGGAATGCAGTAATAACTATAGGAAACAAGAACACCAAATTTATAGTGGTTCGGCGTAACTGCCTACGTCCACTTTGAGTTTAATCTTTATTGCTCTCATAGATAATTGAATAAATATACAATCCATACACCACCAACTTGAATACAAATGCTAAATGAAAACGAATGAGTATTGAAAACGGTAGAGTCTCCCCTGTGTTCTTAAAAATAGGTCCCTTTCATTATGCCCCTGCCCTTCTATTTTTAGGCGAAGATAGGCTGGACTTCCCTCACGGGCCCAGGAATAAAGCACCTCGGCCCACATTAGATGACTTCCGCGCACCATGCCAGGCATACCGAACGGAAGTTGCCGATCGACCTTACTGAGTAATCTTTGGTAAACAACGTTGTCAAGTGAAGTTGTTGAACGGTAGATGCCGAGACTGAGAATGCCGAACGGTTGAGTAATGACTCAAGAATGCCGAGCGATGGAGCAATGCCGAACGATATCTTGGCCAAACGAGATATCCTTACCGCACAATATTCGAATGTCGAGCAAGGCCTGTACGCCGAACGAGGCCTTTGTGCCGAACGAGGCCTCTGTGCCGAACGAGGCCTCTGTGCCGAGCGAGGCCTCTATGCCAAAGGAGGCCTTTGTGCCGAACGAGGCCTCTGTGTCGATCGAGGCCGGTATGCTGAACGAGGCCTCTGTGCCAAACAAGGCCTCTGTGCCGAATGAGGCATGTATGCCGATTGAGGCCTCTGTGCCGAACGAGGCCTCTATGCCGAGTGATGTAGTTCTGACTATCAATGTCGAGGATGATCTTGATTCGAACGATGGACTCCCTCCTAAGCTGAGTGATTTTCAATCCTTCTATTTGGGCCGAGCCACCTAGATTAAAACTAAAGCCCATATGATCAGCACCCTGCAACCGGGTAAATCATCCGGGTAACATTTGCCCCCCATAGAGTATCGTGTGAGCCAAAATGATGCGCTTTGAACCATGAGCAATCCACGTTTTACTTTAAAACCTTTCTCCGACTCCTCATCAGTTGATTCACACGGTATCCTGAATGCTGGACCTCTTTTGAGTTTTTTTCCGTGCCATGTCTTTGATGTGGGTCGGTCGATGCCTGAATGCCAAACCACTCGTTCAGCAAGTTCACTGTCTCTCAATATGACTGCTCACCGAGCCACAAAATACTTTGACCGGGTTCACCGGTCGATGCCTGTTCGCTTTCCCTTCTTCATGTATAAAAACCAACACTACTTTTCATCACTTCTTTTACTTCCATTTCGACTCTACAGGAACTCATAACTTTCCTACGAACCTTGGCTACTTCTCCAACCTTCCATCCTTACCCCGAAACTAATACATCATCCCTATAGTTCTTTCCCAATTCGAATCTAAACGATTTTCAATCTCGAACCTAATTATATCTGAAGCTTTGAACACCCTCTTAGGTCATAACTTCTCATTCCAAATGTTCTTTCAAACTAAGAGGTTTAGCATGAAATTCGAATTTGCGACCTTCTTCAGATTATGGACTGTAGGAATCTTGTAGATAAGAAAGATGAATCAAGGTTTGAACATGCCTTAGGGTTGCAATTCGGTACAACTTTAATCGATTTTGAGTTTAGCAAAACGGAGAGGAGAAGGGGAGGAGACACCGGTGGTTTCTAGGTCGTTGGCTCTGCTAGGTCACCGAGCATGGGAGTTAAGTTGTTGGAGTGTGACAAGAGTGTTGTTCGAGGCTAGTTGGTAACCCAGGAGCAGGGGAGAGGTGAGTGTCTAGGTAGGTCGGTGGCGGCTAAGTAAGTGAGTGGAAAGATGGCCTAGTAGGAAATAGGCGGTCCGGTGGTCTTCATACGAGAGTGATGTTAGGGAATTAGGTAACAAGTGGGTCGACCTCGTGCGGTGTTGAGAGTGTATCGGTGAGGAGAGTGAGTGGGTCGGCTTTAAATACCGAGCGGCTCTCGATGCAGCATTGAACCCCTCACGCCCAATCACAAGACAATAAATAGGGACCAGAACCTAAGCAAACAAGCATATCGAACTGAGGACTTCCTGATTGAAATCATAATAAACGTGAACTTAAAATTTTGTAAATAGGGCAACTTGAAGTTCGCTGTGTTACACTTTACTTTTAAGAACTCCAATTTGTTTGTATTCTTTGCACGAATCATCACATTAGTTCGCACACCACGCGAGGGGAGTACTTTTATTGTTATGACTAATATTGATTGTCTTTCAAGTATAGTTAAAATAGATGTTCATCCAAATTCGACACTATTTGAAGATGCCTCGAAAGTCGAGTTCTACTACAGTCTCAGATAAACCTGAGCCAATTTTTCAACAAGAAGTAGTGGGAACTTCAAATCGGTGGACAATTCCTGTACAGAATATCTCGAGCCCAACGATTGCATCTGTTGACTTAGCTCCTGATGTTCTAGACACAACTATCATCTTAGGAAATCCAGTTGATTCTCAAACTTCAAGAATCAATGAAAATGCTCCCTATCGACTATGCACAATTCACGGAATTCCTTTTAACGATGTACCGGTTCCATCAGGACAAGATCGTCCTCACCTGCCCCCAATCGGATATACCGCCTCCAACAAATTCATGTGTTGGGTTGGTAGCGTGCCACCATTCAATTCCTTCGTCCGCGATTTGTTGCAATATATCGAGATCGCCCCAACACAGTTACATCCCAACAGTCACGCGTGTATATGCGGCATGTGCATTCTTTTCATGAGCATTCTATTCAGGCTCCTTACTTCTGGAGACATCCATCATATTTATTGTTTCAAGAGGCAGTCCGACAGCCCATCTTTCGTATTCCTTGAGCTGTATAACAAGTGTCAAATCATAACTAGAGCATGGTGCAAATTCGCCCAGTATAAGCAGGAGTGGTTTACATGCGCTGTCCCCCTGGCTTCGCAAGGAGATTGCTGGAAGGGAGTAAATTTCTCTTTTAGGTCAATACTTGTATTCGACGGAAAGTGCATCCTTTCTAAACCCTTTTTCTACTTTTACAGGTCTCAGCCCACGTCCGGGTACTCTGAGGCCGTTGAAGCTATTCGAGCCGTTCCCGCGGAAGATCGGGATATTAGATCCATCATTACCAACGAATCACTCTCCAAATTTGGGCTGTTGGTGGATGGTTGTCGATTAAGTCTTCCTTACCTCGTCACTATAACCTTGGACAGTGGCAAAAGGCAAGCTGGGCTTTCAACAAGCAATGCCCCAGACATACCCGAGGAGGGCAAGATTAGAGAGACTAAGGTGCTAGATACAACATGTGAGAATGTAAGTCCTGCTAGGGAACCGGTGGTTGAGGCACATGGCACGGATGTAGTGCCTCCCCCTTCGAAGGGCAAAAAAGAAAATGGCGTACAAACTGAGGAAGAAGACTGTTGGTGGAACCTCAAAGGTCACAATCACTCCAGTGGAAAAAGAGTCATCTACTTAACACTTAGAGGGTTCATTAAAAGGCTTATCTGACCTCACCATTTCCGACGACTTGCTCAAATATGGCTTCAATGATTCATAAGCCCTAAACTTCATTCGTCCATGAGAGGCAGTGAAGGTGCTTAAGCCCATAATCATGGAGAAAAAACTCCGATAAGTAAAGCCCAAGAAACTGGTCCATCGAGGGAAAACACTAGGAAACACACAATGACATTCACACTTCATCTTGCACTTAAACTTCAGTCATCATGTGATTCTAGCTAGCTCCCGTTTACTTAATTTCTATGTAGGTGATATAGGACGATCCCACGGATTTGACCGCCTTCACGGGTCATCTATTTTCCATCACTCTGGTCGGGATTCGGGCTCTGGAAAACGCCGAGATAGAGATGATGACAGTGATAGGGACTATCGCTCCCGGGACTCGTCATCTCAAAGGAAAACTAACCATCAGTCATCATACTATCACGATCCTTCCTCTCATCTAGGCAAGGCAAGGAGAAATCTGGTTACAATGGGTCCCAGTCTGATACTCCCCGTGACCAACACTCGTGTTCATCCAGCACCAGGAAATCCGTGGAACCTAGCAAAAAAACCATAGTCCCTAGGCAAACTCCTTCTGCTCCCACACATGATCCATCAATTGCGGAAAGGCTAGCTGAGCTTAAGGCCACATTATATAAAATATGCTTTGACGGTCTGAAGTTTCTTCCAATGATTCATCACATTCCGAGGAACGTCAAACAATGTGCCATCACTTGAAACAATGATGTTTATGTTCAACATGACACATTTGTTCATTTGGTAGAGAAAGTATCAGATGTCTCCATCGAACTCCAACATGAAATTGATCGTCTGAAGCTCGAAGCCATCCACCACAAAGACATCATTAAAGCCCAGGATGAAGAGCTTTTCTCATACAACTCTCAGCTTGAAACTACTCAAAAAAGCCAAAGACACAGCTGTGGCAGTTACTCGTCTAGAGGCCACACATAAAAAAGAGATTGATGAAGCGGTTCAACACTGCGGTGCCTTAGCATTAGAGAAAGACTCCGTTCAGAAGGAGAGGGATGCGATTTCTCAGCGAGTCAAGGAGCTGGGAGAATTATTTCTCAAGGAGAAAGAGGAAAAAACTGCGGCTCAGGAGGAGTCGCAACGATACAGCGATGTGATTATTCCCACATGACTCTTGAAGACAAAGCTCGATGATGAACTCTCCAAAATTGAGATGCTAGAGGATGAAGCCCGTGAGGAGGGGAAAAGAATAGCATCCATGGAGATCGATTCCCGCCTTGAGGCAGCTGTGGCGGCTTGAAGGGAGGAAATCAAGTGCATGTTTGATCCACTTATAGCCGAGTGTAATGCTCGAGTTCTCATGCACCGCGACTTAACATTCCTCGACGAGGGTTACCTCGAATCTCTAGTTGAAGCATGGAAGACTTTGATAAAAATTAAAAAGATTGAGTCAGGCACTGAAGAGGCAGACGAAGAAGCTTTAGTGAAGGAATTTCTCTGGAGGAAAGAGCCTTCGGACTTGTCTGTGGCGAAAGCTCTTTATAGTAGAGAGTCTTCCTCGTCAAAAGGAAAGAACGACATTGCTGGTCCATCCGGAACCGAGTCTCCAGCTCCTCCACCTACTCAACCAACTGGTCGCCCAACACTTGATCCCTTCGAGCACCTCGTTGGCTACGACCCAGGTGATCCTGGCCTTGATATTCATGTTCTATCTCCCATTCTAGAGTGTGAAACTCCCTGGACAATTGAGAGCCAACCAGAAACCGGAACATAACCTTTCTTCTCAAAAGTTCGGTGGGTCGTCATTTTTGGCGAGTAGTCAATGCATTCTAACATTCGTCTCTTATGATTTCTTGTAGGTCATTCTAATCCTGAGTCAACTCCAAGGAGAGATGACATAACGGAGAAGAATGAGAAAACAAGTGATGCCATTCAAGAGGGAGAGACTCCCGAGCCCGATGCTCAAGTGATTGAGGCGCTTGACGAGGACAAGTCTGAAAAGCCGTCACCCGTCGAAGTAGATTACGAAGTTGAAATCACAGGCGCCTCCGAATCCACTTCAAAGTTGGGTATGAAGGAGCAACTTAAGGAAGAGGCAAAGAAAAAATTTGAAATCAAGGTCGACCTCTAAGTAGTGGAACTAGATGATCCTTTGAACATACCTTTGAAAGTCATTCTTCCCGGTGGGTCCAGACCACTAGAAGTTCCTCTTCCCTCCCCGAACATCACTTCCCTAGCTAGAAAAGCATCCAAGCAAAATCACGTGGGGGAGGAGTCGTTGAGAAACCGAGGAAGGAGAAGAAGCCAAATAAGTTGTTTTCATACTCATTCAACGAGAGTTAGCCTAGATTATGCAATTATTTCTATTTATTTTCATAGCGTAAAAAGACTTTGAACTCCGAGTTTAGGAGGGATTGTAGTGGAACTTCATTTTAGATAAATAAATAAAACTTAGTTTCTTGTCTTTTAAATGACTTTTATTGTTTAGCTTGCTATATAACTGTGGTCAAAATTGAAAATCTCGTGAATTACATAAACCCCAGTTCATTTCTATATGACTCGAAGATGTTTTGTAATTGTAGATTCTCTGTTTCACGCTTCAGGTACTTTGAATATTTTTTAGTCCGCACTCCAGGGACTCAGAGTACTCCAGTCCGCACTCTGGGGACTCGGAGATTTTATGTCATTTATACTCTAGTCCGCACTCTAGGGACTCAGAGTACTCCCTTCCGCACTCCGGGGACTTGGATATTTTAAGTCTTTTATACTCTTGTCCGCACTCTGGGGACTCAGAGTACACCCGTCCTTTGGGGACTTAGAGATTTTAAGTCGTTTATACTCTAGTCCGTAGTCTGGGGACTTAGAGTACTCCCGTCCACACTCTGGAGACTTGGAGATTTTAAGTCGTTTATACTTAGTCCGCACTCTGGGGACTCAGAGTGCTCCGTCCACACTCTGGAGACTTGAAGATTTTTAGTTGTTTGTACTCTAGTCCACAATTTGGGGACTCAGAGTACTACAGTCCGCACTCCGAGGTCTTGGAGATTTTAAAACGTTTATACTCTAGTCCGCACTCTGGGGACTCAGAGTACTCCCGTCCACACTCCGAGGACTTGGGGGATTTTAAGTCGTTTATACTCTAGTCCGCACTCTGGGGACTCAGAGTACTCCCATCCGCACTCCGGGGACTTGGAGATTTAAGTCGTTATGCGCGTTCATACGCCAGACAGAATAATGTAACTTTAGTTTTTCTCCATAGAATTATCATATACAGAAGCATCAATAATTCATGGAAAAGATGGCTTCTATTAATAGAAACAAACTAAATTGTTTATTTCATGCCGAAAACTAAGAATAAACGAAATAAAAATATACTGGAAATAATTGCAACAAAGATACATAAGAAATAGACTAAGTGTAATAATGTCGTAAATGCTCGCTATTTCATGCTCGGGGGAGTGTCGCGCCACCAATGGTTGCTAGCTTGAAAGTTCCCTCTCCAAGCCTCCGTTCAATTACGTATGGACCTTTCCATGTGGGATTCATATGCGATGGGACCGGGAAAACTCGTTTCAAAACGAGATTGCCCGCATCAAAGATTCTCCATTGGACTTTTTCATTATAACATCGAGCGACTCGGTGTCTATATGCAGCTGCCCTTAAATCTGCTTCTTCACGTTTTTCATCATCAAAGTCCGGTGATTCTAGTAAAAGATCTTGATTCATTTTAGGGACGTAATGAGTTACTCGATGTGAAGGAACTTCAAGTTCCACAGGTATAACAGCTTCTGTGCCATATGCCAATGCGAATGGAGTGTGGCCAGTCGCGGACTTGTGGGTGGTTTTGTAAGCCCAAAGTGCTATTGAAAGTGCATCCACCCACTTGCATGTAGCCTTTTCCAAACGCTTTTTCAATATGGATTTGATTACTTTGTTCACGGCTTCTACTTGTGCATTGGTTTTTGGATGAGCAACTGCTGCAAACCTTTTTTCAATGCCATACTTTTGACAAAATTGTTTGAACTTCCTACTTTCAAATTGAGTTCCATTGTCTGTAATGATAGTTTGTAGGATGCCAAAATGGCATATAATGTTTCGTATACCAAAATTAATGATCTTCTTGGTAGTGATTATGGCTAAGGGCACTGCTTCTGCCCACTTGGTAAAGTAATCGACCGCAACTATTGCGTATTTGCACCACCTTTGGATATGGGTGAAGAACCGATTATATCGATCCCCCACATTGCAAACAACCAGTGACAAACCATTTGTGTGAGTTCCATCGATGGAGCTCTCAGGATTTTTGCATACTTCTGGCATTTGTCACAACTGCTTACGTAGTCTGCAACATCCCGATTTACAGTTGGTCAATAGTATCCATAGCGGAGGATTTCCTTTGCTAACGTCTGCCCCCGGTATGATCACCACATTCTCCTTCATGAACTTCCTTCAGGATTCGTTTTATCTCATTATGGGAAATGCACCTTGAGTAAGGGGGCCGAAAATCCCTTTTGATACATTATTCCGTTCCGCATTACATATCACGAAGCTTTATGAATGACTTATCGTCTTTCGTTCTTTCTTTCGGGCAAGACCCCGTGTAGCAAGTGTTACGTAAATGGGGTTTTCCATGATTCCTTCTTGATTTCTATTTCTAACACGAAATCGATCTCCATCACATTTATACTCGAAGCATGTAAGATTTCGACGGGAACCAATCCCATTTGCCATGCATCGCCAGTACTTGCAAATTTGGCTAATGAATCGGCTTCTCTGTTTTGTTCACGCGGGCCATGTGAAATATCATAGCATTCTAGATCTGCTAACAACTCTTGAACCTATGCAAGGTATGGGGCAAGTCTCTGTCCCTTTGCTTGGTAGTTTCCCTACACCTGGTATACCACCAATTGTGAGTCACAAAATATTTCAACCGATTTTACTCCCAGTTCCCTGATAAGTTTCAAGCCAGCAATCAATGCTTCATACTCGTCTTCGTTTTTTTGTTGCTAGGAAATTGGGCTTCAAAGCGTAACAAAGTGATCGGTTTTCGGGAGTTATAAGAATTATACCAGCCCTAGAGCAACTGTCATTAGATGCCCCATCGGTGTATGGTTTCCATCGAATAGGAGGAATGACATCGTGACTGTTTGGTTCGTCTGACCCGGTGAATTCGACGATGAAGTCTGCTAGTGCTTGCCCTTGTATGGCCCTTCGTGGCAGGTAGGTAATATCAAACTGACTCAGCTCGATATTCCATTTTAACATCCTTCCAGAGGTTTCTGGTCATTGGAGTACCTGACGCAAGGGTTGATCGTTATAAACACTGTCGAGTGCACCTGAAAGTACGGACGAAGCTTGCGTGATGCAATCACTAAGCAGTAGGCCAGTTTCTCAATCTTAGGATAATTTCATTCATCCCCCGTTACACGTTTACTGACATAGTACACCGGCTTTTGAACTCGGTCCTCCTCGTGAACCAAAGCCGTACTGCTAGCGTGCTGGGATACAGCCAAGTACACATACAATACTTCATGGTCTATAGGCTTCGACAGCACTTGGGGACTTTCCAAATGCCTTAGCAAAGCTTGGAATGCGTCGTCACAATTGGGCGTCCATTCGAAATTTCTCTTTCCTTTTTTTTATTACATCAAAGAAGGGAATACAATTATCTGTGACCCTGGATATGAATCGGGCGGCTACTTTTCCATTCAGGCTTTATACTTTCTTTATTGTTTTGGGCACTTGTATGTCCTGAATAGCTTGAATCTTTTCCCGGTTAGCTTCAATTCCCCGCGCATTAACAATGAAACCTAAAAACTTCCCTAACGCAACGCCAAAGGAACACTTCAAAGGATTGATTTTCACTCCATAATATCTGAGTATATCAAACATTTCTTCTAAGTCTCGAATGTGGTCATTTGACTGCTATGACTTCATGAGCATGTCATCCACATAGACTTCCATTATTCTACCTATCTGGTCTTTAAACTTCGATTCACCTGACGTTGATAAGTTGCTCCCGCATTTTTTAATCCGCAAGGCATCACTACATAGCGATATAGCCCGACATCTGTGACAAAGCTGGTGTATTCTTGGTTTTGAATGTGCATCGAGATTTGATTATATCCTGAGTATGCATCCATAAATGACAATAACTCATGTCCTGCTGTTGAGTCGACCTGCTGGTCAATCGTAGGTAAAGGAAAACTATCCTTAGGGCATGCTTTGTTCAGATCAGAGTAATCTACACAGGTTCTCCATTTCCTAGTTGCTTTTCTCACCAGCATGAGGTTAGACACCCATTTAGGATAGAGGGCGTCGTGGACGAACCCATTGGCTTTGAGTTTGTCCACCTCCTCTCTGAGAGCAACGGACCTCTCCGGGTCCATATCTCATCTTTTCTACTTTGCTAGTACGTACTTCGGGTCTATGTTCAATATATGACTCGAAATAGCAAGAGAAATCCTACACATATCAGAATGTGTCCAAGCGATAACATCCAGATTCGCTCAGAGGAAGTCGGTGAGATACACGGTCATCGAGGGGCCGAGTTATGATCCAATCTTAAGTACTCACGATGGGTCATCTAGGAAGATTGGAATATCAATCTTCATTTCAACCGGTGCTTCTTTTGCTCCCCTTGGTTCCTCATCATCATCTCACAGATCTACGTCTCTATAGATCCGATCGTGTTGCCCGAGCCAGGGCTCGGGCACTACTTGTCAATTTTCAGTTACTCGGGTGCGGACGGAGCTTTCTGCAACCTTTTCTTTCTCCCACCGTCGGGCCTCTCCTCGCTCAGCCATATAACATGCACGACCGGTCGCCTAATCGCCATGCACCACAGCAACTCCTTTGATTGTCAGAAATTTCAAAGTTAAACACCAAGGGGCCAAAGATGCCCTAAACTCCGCCAGGGTCGGTCGACCCAGAAAAACATTGTATGGAGAATCGACGTCCAAAATAATGAAAGGAAAGATTCGTACCCTCCTACGTTCGTCTTGTCCCATTTCAACTGGCAATTGAACATAACCCACTACATCGGTTGCTGCACCATTAAAGCCATTGATGCGGGCTTTAGATGGCTTTAAATCTTCGGTCTCCATCTTCATTTGGTCATATGCTTTTTTAAAGATGATGTTAACAGAACTTCCACAATTAATTAAAATTCTTTTCACAAATGCTAGCCCGATTGTCATGGAGATGGCCATCGATTCAACAGTAGGAGCCTCCACCCGATCAGCATCCCTGCTCCTGAAAACTATATCATCCATCATCGTTCGCTGCTGCTTAGCTAGGGACCCGTCCTTCGTATTTGAACAACATTCAAAATCTACACGCCTTAGGGAATTAGCATACTGCTCCATTTCCTGCCAACTCTTATCCGTAGGGTGAGGCCCACCAACTATAGTGTTTATGAATATCAGCTTTTCTACAACATCATGGAGGTGTCTACATTCCTCTGTATTGTGTCCGTAAGTCTCATGGAAGCGGCAATACTTCCCAGTCCAGTTTTGTTCCTCGGTGGATTCTTTCAGGCGTGGCTTTCGGTATTGAAAAGTGTTGCATGTTGATAGGTAAATATTTTCCAAAGAGGCATTCAGGGGGGTGTATACGTTGTAGGTTGGAATCCTTAACTTCCATTTTCCTGCTTCTCTTTTCTTTCCAGCACCAACTCCTCCGGACCCTTTAGATTGCCCGGGCTTGTTCTGGACATTGACTTTAACCTTCCTTGAGTTGTAACCGGATAGTTTTAAAGCCATTGTTGCTCTTCACAGTCTCCTGACCAGGCCCTAGTGTCTTATCTCGCCTTGTCCACATGGCTTCCTCCCTTCTTATGAACTGGTGAGCCTTTAAATAAAAATTCTCTAGCGTTGTCGGAGGCTTTCCTGCCAACCAATCTTCAAACTTCGAATCCGGATCCACTCCTCGCATCAGTGCCATGAGAATTGCATGATCATTTGGGTTGCTAACTTCAGTAGCTGCGACGTAAAATCTCTATAAGTACTCCTTCAATGACTCCCCTGGAGCCTGGATTACACTGGATAGGAACATCACGTCCTTGGGATGAGTGGCATGTATCCTGAACTGTTCTACAAATTTCATCGCCAATTCATCAAAGCTGGATATAGAACGTGGAGGAAGTCGAGTGAACCACATGGTTGCAATTTTGGATAAAGTTATCGGGAAGCATCTACACTTAGTTGCATCATTTGCTCGAGCTGAATCCATCTTCATTCGTATCTCATCACATGCTATCGGGGAACAGTCTTCCCTTCGTAGGTCGGGATAGTTGGCATGCTGAACTTCCTGGGGTACTCGGCCTATAGAATAGTATCTGTGAATGGAGTATGACCCTTGGATATCCCCTAATCTTCATTGGTCAAGCCTTGATTTTCTCTCATCAGCTGTTTGACCATAGCTGATAGGTCGGGGATTTGTATGGAAGATTGAAGGTTGGAATCTATCCCGCACGATCATTCTAGTTGATGTCTCCTCTGTTGGCATTCTTCCAAACGTGTATCCTGGGGACCAACGTCATTAGGACCTTGGTGGGCCGACCGTCCAGCTTCCACTCGTACTCCAGATCCCAAGTTTCTTGCTCCAGCTTGGGTGTGGTTTCCAAGGGGTAAGTGATCCCTAGTTGACCGATCAGCAGCACCTGCTTGTTTTGTTTCAGTCCTGCGGCATCGATGCCTGGGAGGTTCATCGGACGAAGATGAGTTGTTCGATGAAGAGTAAGAAGTGGGGCTACCTTCAGCATTCTGATGCTATTGTTGAGTGAGCTGAGTCATTAGGTTAGCATTAGCTTGGATCTGTTCGCTAAGTTGTCTCCTCCTTTCCATGAGTTCTCTCATCAGGTCGTTGAACTCCGTTCTAGTGACAACTTCCATCTAGTTTTGGACGGCAACAGTTCGTGCCCCCAAATTAACTTATTGGTTGTCGGGTCCTACTTCTTAGACGCTAGCAGCCTCGTTGACGTCTGCTTTGTGCGAGGCTGATCGGGTACAAGGTATTCCCATTATAGAGTTATTGGTAGAAACTTTGAGTAGAATCAACAGTCTTCCGATGAATAACTTGGATCTCCTTCGGGTGATTTTTTTTTTCAATCCAGTAGCTACAAAGTAGATCCTAATAACCAAAGAATGTAATCTCAGTGAAAGCACTGAAATGTTAGCACCAGAATTGGTCACTAACACCTGAAGAAGGATTTTTGTAGAGAGATTAATGAAGTAGATAAATTAAAACTGAGGAATAACGCAGTGGAATGCAATAATAACTATAGGAAATAAGAATAACAAATTTATAGTGGTTCGGCGTAACTGCCTACATCCACTTTGACTTTAATCTTTATTGCTCTCACATATAATTGAATATAGATACAATCCATACACCAACAACTTGAATAACAATTCTAACTGAAAAAGAATGAGTCTTGAAAACGGCAGAGTCTCCCTGGTGTTCTCGAAAAAAGATCCCTTTCACTGTGCCCCTGCCCTTCTATTTATAGGCAAAGATAGGGTAGACTTCCCTCATGGGCCCAGGAACAAAGTACCTCGACCCACAGTAGATGACTTCCGTGCACCTGGCCAGGCATGCCGAATGGCAGTTGCCGATCAACCTTATTGAGTAATCTTTGGTAAACAACGTTGTCAAGTGAAGTTGCCGAACGGTAGATGCCGAAGCTGAGAATGCCGAACGGTTGAGTAATGACTCAGGAATGCCAAGCGATGGAGCAATGCCAAATGATATCTAGGCCCAATGTTGTCAAGTGAAGTTGCCGAACGGTAGATGTCGAACCTGAGAATGCCGAACGGTTGAGTAATGACTAAGGAATGCCAAGCAATGGAGCAATGCCAAACGATATCTAGGCCGAACGAGATATCCTGGCCGAACGAGATTCGAATGCCGAGCGAGGCCTGTATGCCGAACGAGGCCTCTGTGCTGAGCGAGGCTTGTATGCCGAACGAGGCCTCTGTGCCGAACGAGGCCTGTATGCCGAACGAGGCCTTATGTCGAACAAGGCCTCTCTGTCGAACGAGGCCTGTATGCAAAACGAGTCCTCTGTGCCGAACAAGGTTTCTATGGCGAGCGGTGCAATTCCGACTATCAATGCCGAGAGATAATCATTAGCCGAACGATGCACTTCCCCCTTAAGGGGAGCGATATTCAACCCTCCTATTTGGGCCGAGCCACCCAGATTGAAACTAAAGCCCATATGATCAGCACCCTACAACCGCAAACATCCGGGTAATAATATATTAAAATAATTTGATTATTAAAATTTTTATATATTAAAATAGTTTATATTAAAACTTTTTCTTTCTTTCACAACAATTTGACCTCAGGTTCAAATTCCAAATCACCATGAATTCAATTTTCACTTTTCAACTCAATTGACTTCATATTCCAAAATTCGACTTAAATCAACCTAATTCAAAACGATTTCAAAACTTTATTTCAACTTCAATTTAAATGGTTCTGTTCAAATGGCTAAAAGTTTCAGCTCAAATTTCCATTTTTAAACAATTTAGTTTAAATCCATTTCACATCCAAAATTTGGAAATGCCAATTTAAACCACTTTAAGTAAATTCAAAGTTTAAATTAAAATTTAAGACCTTCAAAATAATTCACTTTTAATAAATTCAAATCATATATCAATTTCAACTTTAACATTTAAATTAATCCTTAAACAATTTCATTTAAATAGTTTTAATTTCAACATTTCAAATCTCGAATTAGAAAATAATTTAATTCGTATAAATCAAAATTTTATGTACTTTAGAACAATATCAAACCAATTCAAATTGAAGATTTGTAACCATTTAATTTAACCAAAACCGGTGTCTATATATAATTTTCTATCATATGACCAAGTGATCATTTATTTCAATTTTAATTACATGGATGGATATATATCATTTCAACCCATATTTAGATGACATGGTTGTATATCATTTCAACCTATTCTTAGTTCAATTCGAATAATCCAAATGACAATTTATAGGATGTCAAATAATAAATAGGGTAATAGCAAGGATATGTCCAAATAAATAAACAACCATGCATCCAACATCAATCAATAGGCATCCAATTGCAACCAACATCCAAACCAACCAATATATCACAACAGCTACTACTTATCGATTGCCGATGTTTAACTAGCAATTATATTCAATATTAATTTAATTGTCAATATAATTTAGTATAAAATTCAAATTAAATTTAAATGAACAATTTAAATTACCAAAGAACAATCAATAAATTTTATAACTTCATGATTTCTATATAACCAACATCAGAAAATTTAGTACTGCGTGAGTGGGTTTAATCACTCTCCTTTGATTTTACCCCATAAAAATCCAAACATAAGCTAAAATCTCAATAGTCTCCAAATTCAACTAAATCAGTTTCATGTTGTCCAGAATTTAAATATGAATCCAGCAGAAAGAATCGCGCGTGAAACGAAATTTGAATGCAAAAGATATTCATGTTATAAGAAATATTATGAAAATAATAATTGGTACATATTTAATAAAAAAACAAACAATGTTTAATACTCACATTTTTCTCCAGATGAGGCTTTGGCCAAAGATGGAATAACAAACTAAGATGAGAGCAGGAAGTGTAGGAAAAATTAATGTTTCATAAAAGAAAGCTTTTGAGTTAGCAAAAATGAGAGATTTTGAATTTGAAATCTCACATTAAAATGATTTGGGGAAAGAAAGATTAGAAATGGAGATCTAAACAAAAGAAATGAGGCGGGACAAGAAGAACTGAAGGGACAAGTTTAAAAACGTGAACAATTTGCGGACAAAAATATTGGTTCAGGTAAGAATAGTTTGAAATAAATGAATATGAGGTGATAGACGAAACAAAACATAAAAGAAGAAATAAAGTAGAATGTTATTTAATAACCAAGAAATGATGGTGGAGGGACAAAAATGAATGTTAGATTATGTTTTGAAAGCTTCGGGCATTAATAATGCATAAACAAATGTGCGTAGGAATAGGAAAATTCGCAAACCAAAGGAAAGTATTTTGTACAACCAAAAATGAGATGGCAAGAATTAAATATAGCATAGTAGTCTAGGCTTGGATATTAAACAGAAGGAGAAATGAAAGGATCAAGTATTAATAATGAAGTAAATATTTTAAAACATACTGACAATAATTAATAACAAAAGAAATGAAGAGGCCATGTACATCGTACAACATTTTGAATTCCAACTTTTGAAACTTATTCTTCTTAACCAAATTAATTTCATTAACTCAAATAATCCTCAAATTTGTACACATTTAATTTTTTTATCAGCATACAATAAATAAAATTATAATTACCTTAAAAATGAAAACGTTCAATCTGGTTTTCTCCCTTTCTATTTAACACAAAATGTGTGTTTCTTTTATTAAATCTATTAATTGCAACCAACATTTCTTTCCTTTTAATCGAAATATTTCTATTATATTAATTGTAATTAATTACAAAGTTAAATTCCAAAACAAACAAATTAAAATGGATGAGAAACAAAATAATTGTTTCCTTTAGTCATTTAAACATGTTTATAAATTTGTTGCTTATAGACCAGAGTAATAAATAACTTACTTAAATAAATGATTTTCCTATTCTTGTAATTAATCTATATGCTACAACATGGTTCAAATAAACATATGTTTCTTCCTCTAATCATATCGTTCTATTCTTTATTTTAATGAAATTAAACTTATATTCATAAATGAAACATTCATTTATTTGATAAAAATATTCTTCTCATTAAATCAAACTTTTCCTTTTATTTTAACAAAACATTAGCTACATTTAATTACACCTATTAATTTTCAGTTTAGTGTCCCCTCTCCGATTAATTGAAATATTTCAATTACATTAATTTCAATTGATTACAAAGGTGAATTTCAAATGAACAAAATAAATGTGATGGGAAATATTCAGATATTTTCTTTATAAATTTATAATCATTGTATGCAAACAAGAGCTATAGGTTCATACTAAAAAAGATCTGTTATTTCTGTAATTAATATCTAAGCTACAGTACATTTCAAATAAATAAACATGTGAATTTTCTTTTAATATAAAAACATTCATTTTATTTCTTATTAAAGTAGACATTTGTTATTTCAAATTTTGTTGTTAATCCATAAATCATAAATTTTTAATTTCAGACAATTTTGAATTTCAATGTCTTATTTAATTTAATATTTTTAATTGTTAAAAATATGGGTTGTTACAATCTCCCCCACTCAAAGTTTTCATCTCCGAAAAGAAACAAGAAAGAATCTAGCATTAGATATATTTTATTCAAAATAGTCAATTTATAGACAATTTTACCTTGTTTTGTTAGTTTTAATATAACATTGAAAATAACCCAGTTTCCTCCAAAAAGTTTCAAAGTCCTAAATTTATGAAAGATTCCGGCAGCATCTCATTTGCGCTGCTAAGTTCGAAAAAAAAATAACTATATCAATAATTACATGATGTACATCTTATTTTAACAATAAAGCATCTCAACCCATGGGAAAATAATAAAATATCGCCACAAAACTGTAATCCGATAACATACCTATTTGTCGAGCAAAAAAAACTTTATTTATGAAACCAAAAGCAATTGCTATTGCTTCCATAAACCTGGATTTCACTTATATGATCCAAAACAAAGTTAAACCATTTAAAAGAGCAATATATTAGTTGTTCCAATCAATAGCACAAGCAACACAACATATACAATACATATATAAACAAAAGTAGTATGGCCATTATATGCAACAAAAGAATCTATCACAAATTCATAGTAACGAAAAAACTAATGGTTTGTTCAGGTTCAGAAACTTTTCATCGTAAAAGGATGATAAATAAACTATCAAGTGTACCTTACGCTCAACCGCCTTAGGTAATTACTCAATAAATTATTCATACAGCCTCAAACGATTTGAAGTGTCATTTTCCAAACTTCCCATTAGCCAAACAACATCGAATTTAAATGTTATTTACATTTATACGATGTACATATATCATTCATTCACAATATTAATTCCAATCGCTTGTTTGAATATACAAATTGCACTACCGAACTAGTATTGTTAACTCGACTACTCTATTACTGATCCGATTTCTTGATTAGAAATCTACGTTTTCCTTACACAACCATAAACTATGATAGAAAACTTCAAAATCATATCAAAAAATCTGTATTAAGCGTTCGTTGTCAAGAATCGAGCGAAAAATCCTACTCAGACTGGTGTGAATTTCCAAAGATCATGTATTTGAATCTGAATCAAAACTGTTAGGCGAATAAAACGATCTACGCACAACTTACATATTTTTTTCTATTGGTTTCTTTAACAAGTCATTTACTTTTCATTTATTTTAATTCTCATTCGTTCATACAAGATCATCTTTTATTAATTTACGTTCATTTACTTACATAAATTATTTCCCATTCGATATTTAAAATCATCAATGAATAAATTCTTAAACTTCTACATATGTTTCTTTGTAGTTTAATTCACATTTGTTTACTTATATAACTTGATTTCCATTTAATATTAATATTCATTAATGAATCATTTCATACTTGAGTTTCTCTACTTTTTTATTCATATTTATTTTCATAATAGTATTTCTCTTTCAAACTAAATTTATTTGTGAATTATTCCAAAATATTTTCTTACATTCATAAATATTTAATAAAGATTCATCTCCTTTCACAAACATTATTCAACATTATAATTATCTCATAAAGCTACATCTTAATTTATATACATTTTTTGCAACTTACTTATATTGCACAACAATTTACAAGACATGACTTCATAATTTGTTTGCTTTCTTAAGTTCACATTCATTTCCTTAAATAGTATTCACTTTTTACTATTCAACTTAATTATTATGCATTTCAAAACAACAACTTAAGTTTATAACATTTCACCTTAATTCTTTATTTATATATGGACATATTTACATTTTGAAACACTTTTATTACTTACGTTTTTACTTGTATAATATTCCATTAAATCCTAGAAGCATATGCTAAAGTCCTATTCATTACAAACCAAGAATGTTCAATAGCTTAAACCTGTTTAAATTTTTATTATCTCTTAATTTTAAGAGTTACAAAAATTCATCTTTATATTTCATTAAACACTTACATTTAAATTTCTGATTTCAATTTGGAAGTTTCCGACCATTTAATATCATTGAAAATTCCATTTCATTTCAATAATTGAAAATCACTAGTCAAAAGAAAACATAAGAACTAATTACCGGGTTTCATTTCAAATCATCTTGAAATAGTATATACGTATATATTTTGTATATCAAATCAAACTTAGCAAATTAAAATTAAAACTAAAATTTGTTTCACCAAAAAAACTGCACAGCGAAGCTACAACAGTAGTTTTCCCACTTTGGAACTCGATAATGAATGTCAGTGATATCGCGATCATCACCGAAATTATTTTCCAGCGACACAGAGGAGAGTACATAACATATTTTGTTTAAAATTGTTTTAAAAATATTTCTTTCAAATCTCATTGAAAGTATTTCCATCCGAATATACTTATAAATAATACTACTATAGTTTTTTCAAAAATCTTTGAAAACCAATTTCAAAACACCAGAATTTAAGTTCTCAAATTTCCAATTAAAATTCATTTTATTTGTAAATCATAATTTATACACTATATTTATAAAATTACATTTCCTTACAACAAACAATAGTTAATGGTCTTTATGAACCTTGACTAACGGACAATAAATGACAATAATTGAATATTATTATTTACTAACAAACAACACACCAAAAATAACAATAAAAACTTATGAAAAATTATTATTTTTTCATATATAACATATAGTTTTAGGTAAAATCATTTCGTTTACCAATTTCAAGAACAATATTATGTCAGTTTACCCTGTTCAAGTGCTTAAAAATCTCTAACGATGTCATAGCGCCCTATGTACCGACCAAAATTCATATGCTCAACAGAACAAATTAACCTAATATAAAATGTTTTTATAGCACTAACAATTACGCTCACATACACACACACACATTCTCTCTCTCTCTCAGACTCATTCTAGAGTATTACTAACCCTATCTTTAATGTGTTTATCTCCAACAGGCTAAATTATCTCTGAACCAAAGGTCTGATACCAACTTTGAGGACCCACCTTTTTGGACGATTTAAGTCGACAATAAACCACACATTTTTAACTCAAACCATTCGAAAATGCATATTGTCAATGGGGTAAATAAGAGATAAGAGAAAAGAAGGAAAGCCAAAAACAGAGTCTCGCAGCGGAATGACAAAATATAATAATCAAATAAACAATTCATGAATCTGTTTTACAATATACATTCGATTTCATTTTTTACAATATAATCAAAGTATAATCAACAAACATACCAAAATAATGCAGTAGAAAAGTAATAGTAAATATGGTCTAGCAAACTTCATCTTCATCTTCAAGGAATAGTGTCTTCAAACACTGAAATACTCAAGCTGACCTGAGCGTAATGAAAAGACCAAACACTCGAGTCAGAACTAAAAGTTCTTATGTAAATTAAATCAATAACAAGTAAATATGAGTGTAATAGCTTCAGAGATGTTTACAGGATTTTCCATCTCCTATCAACTGTACAACGTGAGTGCAATAACTTAAGAGATGTTATGGGATTTTCCATCTCTTAAGGATCCGTCAAACTATCTATATGTAGTACGATACCCTATATATGCAATGTCTATCTGCAAAGGAAAGTACTAAAATAGCGTTAAGGCTTTACATTGATCCCTTTAACACATTTTTAAGTAGGTAGTCAATGCAAGTCCTATAACACAATCAGTAACATCGGTAGCTAGTGAGTCCCTGATAGGTACCATACTAAAACAGAATCGTAGTGGTCCTTAATAAAAATAAAGAATATGACATGGCACGTTAGGCGATGCCTAAGGTAGGATACTACCATTTTGCATTTCCTGACTGGTGATAACCCCTAACGGCCCATCGCAAACATCCATCCCATAATCAAATCAATGTGCACCAATCGAATCAAAATCAATATATTAATACGAAGAACAAATGTCGCTAGGGGTAGCTAGCCTCATTGGTCAAGTATGGCTCCTGTTTTAGTCATTTCTAATAGATACGAGTGTCGGGTGTTAGGAACTGGAGATAGTAGTTTTAATGACAACAACCTTTTTAATTTATTTTAACTTATATACTAACACTATTGTCTATATATATATATATATATATATATATGTATGTATATATATGAATGTTATTATGCAGTATATATAAGGCAGGTACTAATTATTGAAGACTGTATAATTTAAAGATCAAGAATGAAAGAATCAAGTTTGAAGACTCATGAGTATCAAGATCAAGATTTCAAGGTTACATTTGGGATGGAACCCATCTCTACCTTCTTAGTGGGTTACAAACCCACGACAAGTAGCTTACAAACCTATGCAAGTGGCTTACATACCCACGAACATCCTGGTTTTCTACAAGTTCTCGAGTCCTGATGTGATGAGATATTCTACAGGAAGAAGCTTGCATAACTACTTCAAAATGGTTTCTCAAAATAATTTTCAAAACTGTTTTTCCAAAATGTTTTAGCCTTAAAATTATCTTTTCAAATGATTTTCAAAAAGATGTTTTAGCCTTAAAAATGTTATTTGTTTTTGTTCTAAAATAAACTCTTGTTTTTGTGGCGACCCAGAATTTTCAGCAATTCAAAAAACAGGATAATTAAAGTGATTTTAAATATTCAAAAGTTAATTTTAACTTGAATTCAAGGTATCAATATTTTCTGGATAATTAAACCATCGAATTATATAGTGTAAATTGTTGAATCTGGAATTTTTAAGCCTGTTTAAAATAATTTGAAGACTTATAAAATTTATAATGATAATACTGAAGATAATAGAATGGTTGAAATTTAACTTCAAGATGTTTTGTTCCGTTTTAATAATATATCGTTTAAATTGGAACTTGAAAATAGCCTTCCGAGACATACTCTCGGAATTTGACGAAACCAGCTCCATTGGATCCGTAATAGATAGTTATTATCGGATTTCAATTTTCGTAGCAATCGGAGTTGTCGTTTGATCCTGACAGCTCAAAACGCTTAGAACTATTTTAATCGATTTAATTTAGAATTGATCGTTTTCTTCTGTAACTCACGCATATGATTGAATTAGCTTCCGAAACGCGTTTCATCGGATTCGGAACACGGGTAAAACTTTATAATTGCCTAACGACATTCCTTAAGAGGGGTTCGAAAGTTAAATGACAGTTAATGAAACGTTTTGAAATTTCATAATATAGTTAATTTAAAGTAAAATTAACAAGATATTTTCGTGGAATACGTCGTGCTCAGGAAGCCTTCCACCATCTTATATTCATTCCCGTCCCCCTCTTCCTTCAGGAAGCAAAATCAAATTTAAAAAAATAAAAAAAATAAGCATGGTCGAAACCCTTTTCTCCCTCGAATCAAAATAAAATCGAATCACATCAAGGGCGAAGCCATCATTTTCCCCTCTCGTCTAAATCGAAGCCATTCATTCGTTCTAATGGCCGCAACCCACTATAGAATCGCACTCGAACTCGTTCAATTCGAAAGAGATGTGTTAGCACCAAAATTGGTCACTAACACCCTTGAGTAGAGTTGTGTAGAGAGATTAATGAAGAGAGTAAATTAGGACTGAAGAATAGTGCAATTCAATGAAAAAGAATAACAAAAACGAGAACACCAGATTTATAGTGGTTCGGCATAACTGCCTACATCCACTTTGAGTTTAATCTTTATTGCTTTCTCAATTACTTGAATACAGATACAATCCGTAAATCAATCACTTGGATACAAGTTTGAGTTAAAAAGAGGAGAGTATAAGAAATGGCAGAGTCTCCCCAGTGTTCCCGGAAAAAAGGTCCCATTCACTGTGCCCATGCCCCTCTATTTATAGACGAAGGTGGGTTGGACTTCCCTGGTGGGTTTGTTAACTGAATAACTCGGTCCAAATGGAGTAAGCCCTATGTGCCGACCCAAATAGGCTGAACGACCAAATGCCGAACCTTCATCTTCATGCCGAACGAACTGAGGCCGGACGCTCTGCGTGCCGAGTGAAACAGGCCGAGCGGTCGGCATGCCGTTCCTTCCTTTCCAGGTCGATGGGTCTCTCTGTTGAATGGAGGAAGTGGGCCGAACGATGTTGGGATGCCGAGTGGAAGGATACACCTTTGCCATGTAAGAATGCCGAGTGGAAGATATGCCGAGTGGAACTTGTGTGCCAGATGAGGAGCATGCCGAGTGAAAGGCTTGCCGTGTGAAGGGTTTGCCGTGTGAGGCGTGGATGCCGAGTGAAAGGATATGCCAAGTAGAGGGAATGCCGAACAGAGGACATGCCGAGCAAAGGATATACCGAGTAAAGAGCAGGCCGAGTACAACCCTTTGACAGCCGAACGTTCAAACGTGCCGAGTTCTCATTTGTGCCGAGTACAACCCTGCATGCCGAACGTTTTAGTTGCCGAACGTGCTTTAGGTGTCGAACGATATTCAATACCGAACGTCGCTTTATGCCGAACGTCTTTCTAATGGGCCTGACAACTTGCTAACACCTCCAGGCTCTTCGAGGTCAAAATCTTGTCTAGCGCTAATAATAATGTCTTCGACTGTCGTTTTGTAACCGGGCCAAAATGCCGGTTAACATTTGCCCCCCAAAGTGTGTCGTGTGAAGCAACACAACACGCTTTGAATCAGCGAGTATTCCTTGTCTTCAGAAAGTAATCCATCATGTTTCTTTAATAGTCATTATCCTTCGACTTTATCCTCCCAAGCTGTCATATCCTTCTTTGGTCGTCATGATGCTTGACCGATTCCCAATATTAAAAATCTAGGGTTGTAGTTCATCAGTGACCATTCGTGTCTGATTCTACAGAGCTAGCAAGCTTCGGCTATCTGATCTAGTATTTTCTCAATAACCCTTAGTGAGAATTTAATTTCTGTTGATTTCAAGAAGTCGGACTTGTTCGGATATACACATGCACGTTTGGGTACATGTTCTTTCCATTGGCTCTCGAATGCGTTTTATATGCTCATAAGTCGTCGCCAACTCCATCCAGTTTAATTGCAATTCAATTGCGATTCCTTGTTTGTATTTTCTATGAAATAAGGGTTGCAATCAGCCAATTGAGGAGTTTTCCAAACTCCTCTTCAGTAAAAACTCTATGATTTTGTTCACAGCTTCAACCTTTAGAATTGGTAAGAAGAGGACGTCAATGCCCCCAAGTGGGAAACGGTCGTGGACTAGCCATTTGAGTAATTTCCATCAGTGGGGTTCCTGGATTTTTGCAAACATCTTGCACTTTTCGCGTTGTCTAGCACGATCGACCGTATCCAGATTGATAGTTGGCCAGTAATACCTGTATCAAGGTATCTTCTTTATCATGGTTTTTCCCCCTGATGCTATTACCGCATTCTTCTTCATAGAATTTGCTCAAGATGTCATCATGGGCGATGCACCGAAGCATGGGGATGGATAAACTCCTTTTGACAAACGACTCATTCTTAGATGATTTGGTATGAAGATTTGAGGAGGATCTGTCGTTTTCCATTCCTCCGTTCAGTAAGAATTCCTCATTGTAGATAGTCTTTGATGGGAGTCAACCATGACACCTTTTCATTTTGTTCGCTGAGGTGTGTAATGGTGTAATACGTGAAGTCGATTAGTAGCCCTTGGACTTGGTCGAGATAAGGAGCAAGACAATGCCCCCTAGCAAGATCAACTTCCTTAAATTTGTATACTACCAATCAAGAATCACAAAAGATATGTAAAGTTTTCACTTCAAATCCTCTAGCAAGTTTGAGGCTGGCAGCCAAGGCTTCATACTAAGCATCGTTGTTTGTTATAGGTAAATCGAGTTTCAGGACGTAGCAGATTGATCGTTCCCCAGGAGTTATTATCATGACTCCTATGCCATAACACTGATCATTGGATGCTCCATCCGCGTACATTTTCCATCTTATGGTTGGTTCTCTGCTACTCTTCGAGTAGTGTTCTAAGGTAGTGAATTTGGGTGTGAGGTCTGCTGATTTCCGTCCTTAGATAGCCCTTCGAGGAAAATAGGTGATATCGAATTAGCTTAGTTTGATATTTTATTTAAGTAGTCTTTCAGATGTCTCAGGTCATTGTATGCCCTGTCGCAACGGCTGGTAGGCATAGACGTTGATGGATTGAGCCTAAAAGTAAGAGTGGAGCTTTCATGGTGAAATCAATAGATATTATGCTAGCTTTTGTAGCTTCGAGTTGATATCCAATGCATGGCTCGCGATAGTTAATGAAATCACATATGCTTGTCAGAATGGGTCCAAGGGAACATATCATCATTTATTCAGAAAATCCAACTAATTCTTTTATCATCACTACACTGAGTTGTGATCTGATATTCAGTACCCGGAAAGGGTCGTCATGGCTGAGTGTAATGTCGACCGTCACCTTAGCAGGTGTCATCCCAGATTCTTTGAGTATAGATGTAATTATTTTGCATAACATTCAATGTGAAATATGGTTGGGACGACCAATAATGATGGTTGCTCTAGTCGAACCCTAGAGTCTTGTCATGAGTTTTTAAGTCTAACAGCGAAGGACTCTGAATGCTCTAATAGATTATCAACAAATGGCCAAAGATCAGGCTTAAAAGCGCATTGAAGGAAATGTCGAGTGGGGGTCAGCCTCGAGTGGCGTGCAACTGTATAGCTGGATCTTGCTATGAGTTTGAATTTGCTTGTGTATTCGAGTAACGCACTTCCTATTCAATGCATTCATGATCCTTTACCCGTCCTTCGGGTTGGAGTGAAAGTCAATTGCTCATGAGCTAAGGTGTCAATTCAATGATTCAATCTCTAGGCATCCTTTCGGTCGTCTCCTTGAGCAACTGTAAGCACTATATATAAGTTTTAATACTGAGCTATCGTAGCCAGTTTTAGGATGACCATGCGTCTTCTCCCAGTCTCGGGTTGATAAATGTACTGCATGGACGGTTAAGTCTCGTCCTAGCTATGTTTATGTTTTCACCTAAGTTCCAAAGACATAGAGGTGATCGGTGAATAGTCGGTTCACATTCATCTTTCTCCTCGCTCGTGCCCCCAGGTCTGGGGCATATACCGATAAGTAGGAAGGCTAGCCACGCCCACTTTAGCTTTATTCTCTTTCCCGTTGAATCGTGGGATCATGTCAATCGATGGGAGACTAGGTCTCACCTATCTCGGATTTTATCGTGGTTTTTCATTCCAAGAGGAATACTTCGATGCCACGTCAATTTCAGGGTGTAATTTGGACAGTGGATGGTCATCTACGTTTACTTTGGTTCATGCTCTGTAATCAGTTCTCGGGGTAAAGTTGGCTACAAATGCAGTCGGGTTATGCTCATCCAAATTCATACTCCTCCTGACGAATCGAATGAGGGTGCTGGAGAATTTTTGACCAAGTATTCATGGTTTACCCTCCTTTCCACACTCTGGAGGTCATAGGTTTTCAAGAAACATCCGAGTCACATTCGTATGTGCTTGGTGCGGATCGATATTGACCCTCAATCTGAGGTATGATATAGTCGATTGCTTGTAGCTTTGGATGCCATTTCGATTGGTTTTGTATTGAGGCTTCCCTGCAGTCATTGCTTCAAGTTATTAAGAACGCCACGCTAGAGCTACAGTAAGCGGTCGTATTCAGCTTTTTAGTGATTTGTACCCATGCTCCTAGCATTAATTTGGCCAGGCCACTATTTGGATGGTCGAACTCCATCCTTAGCGGGTTAATAATCCTTCGGTCGATTCCATGCCGAAGTTTGCGTAATAGAGAATGGTCGGAATCCACTCGTCTATTTATCGATGTTTATACACCACTTTGCATTCTGGTGACTTACTGTTATTCTCCCCCCGGTTGATTCGCGCCCAATTTGTACTCATGCTTCGGTCCATGCTCCGGGGACTTAGAGATTTGTCGAACGGTTTATGCTTTAGTCCACAGTTCGAGACGCAGGGATTTTTGTCAACTCGTTTATACTCCAGTCCGCATTTTGGGATTGTAGAGTAATCTAGTCCGCTTCTGGGATTTGGAGATTCTTCTCAAGTCTTCTATAATCTAGTCTGTGCTCTGGGGACTGAGAGTACCGTAGTCCGCACTCTGGGGATGTAGAGGTTTTTTAAGCCGTTTATACTCTAGTCCGCACTCAGGGGACTTAGAGCACTCTAGTCCGCACTCCGGGGATGTAGAGGTTCTTAGGTCGTTTATACTCTAGTCCGCACTCAGGGGACCAGGAGCACTTTAGTCCGCACTCTGGGGACATAGAGGTTTCTGAGTCGTTTATACTCGAGTCCGCACTCTGGGGACTTAGAGTACTCCAGTCCGTGCTCCGGGGATGTAGAGGTTCTTAGGTCGTTTATACTCTAGTCCGCACTCAGGGGACTTAGAGTACTCCCGTCCGTGCTCAGCTGATTGGAGCGCTTAATGAAGACAAGTCCGGAACCTCCTCCTATACCGACGGGTGTTATGAAGTAGAAATTACAGGCGCCTCTAATCACACATCCGAATTGAGCATGAAGGAGCGGCTCGAGAAATTGAAAGTCAGGGTCAAGGTCGAGCCCCGAGTTGTGGACTTGGACGACCCTTTGAACAAGCCGTTGAGGGTCATCCTTCCTGGCGGGTCCAAGCCTATGGAAGTTCTCCGTACTTCTTCAGTTGCTACCCCTCTATCAAAGAAGAGTACCAAGGGTAAATGCCATGGAGAGGAGTCATCCGGAAAGGAGTTGAAGGAGTACAAGAAGTGATTACTATCCTCGTTCAACGAGAGTTAGTTTAAGTCATGTAATTATTTTCATCTATTTCCTTAGTCCTTGCAAATAGAATGTCGACTCCGAACTTTGGAGGGGTTGTAATAGGAACTCATCTCTCATTAAAGTTTAGTTCCTTTTTCCGTCTTACAAAAGACTCTTATTGTTCAGTTTTCTTTGTGATTGTGATGTTGATCCAAGCAGTTATGAGTAACATAGACTTCTCGGTCCATCTTCATATAACTCGGAAACACTTCGGGAGTTGTTGAACTTCCATTCTGTGCTTCGAGCACTTAGAATACATTCTAGCCCGTATGTCAGGGATTTGACAAATTCAAGTCATCTGTATCATAGTTCATATTCAGGGAATTAGGAGATCCGAATTGCTTATATTCGAGTCTGCACTCTGGGGACTTAGAGTACTCCAGTCCGCACTCTGGGGACTTGGAGGTTCAAGTCATTCATACTCTAGTCCGTGCTCTGGGGACTTAGAGTACTCCAGCCCGCGCTCTGGGGACTTGGAGGTTTAAGTCATTTATACTCCAGTCCGCGCTCTGGGGACTTAGAGTACTCCAGTTCGCGCTCTGGGGACTTGGAGGTTTAAGTCGTTTATACTCTAGTCCGCGCTCTGGGGACTTAGAGTACTCCAGTCCGCGCTCTGGGGACTTGGAGGTTTAAGTCGTTTATACTCTAGTCCGCGCTCTGGGGACTTAGAGTACTCCAGTCCACGCTCTGGGGACTTGGAGGTTTAAGTCGTTTATACTCTAGTCCGCGCTCTGGGGACTTAGAGTACTCCAGTCCACTCTCTGGGGACTTGGAGGTTTGAGTCGTTTATACTCTAGTCCGCACTCTGGGGACTTAGAGTACTCCAGTCCATGCTCTGGGGACTTGGATGTTTCAGTCGTTTATACTCTAGTCCGCGCTCTGGGGACTTAGAGTACTCCAGTCCACACTCTGGGGACTTGGAGGTTTGAGTCGTTTATACTCTAGTCCGCACTCTGAGGACTTAGAGTACTCCAGTCCACGCTCTGGGGACTTGGAGGTTTAAGTCGTTTATGCTCTAGTCCGCGCTCTGGGGACTTAGAGTACTCCAGTCCACACTCTGGGGACTTCGAGGTTTGAGTCGTTTATACTCTAGTCCGCACTCTGGGGACTTAGGGTACTCCAGTCCACGCTCTGGGGACTTGGAGGTTTAAGTCGTTTATACTCTAGTCCGCACTCTGGGGACTTAGAGTACTCCAGTCCACACTCTGGGGACTTGGAGGTTTAAGTCATTTATGCTCTAGTCTGCGCTCTGGGGACTTAGAGTATTCCAGTCCGCGCTCTGGGGACTTGGAGGTTTAAGTCGTTTATACTCTAGTCCGCGTTCTGGGGACTTAGAGTACTCCAGTCCACGCTCTGCGGACTTGGAGGTTTAAGTCATTTATACTCTAGTCTGCGCTCTGGAGACTTAGAGTACTCCAGTCCGCGCTCTGGGGACTTGGAGGTTTAAGTCATTTATACTCTAGTCTGCGCTCTGGGGACTTAGAGTACTCCAGTCCGCGCTCTGGGGACTTAGAGGTTTAAGTTGATAGTGGTCGTATTTCCACTCTTTAATTTGTATTCATCTACCGTATCGAGGCTAATGTTGTCGAATGAACAGTCGAACCACGTTTGCTCATGGAATGGGATCTTGCCCCCAGCTCAAGGGACGAAATTTGAAAAATGGACGATCGATTACCGTCCGCTCGGTAATTATAGCTCTTCCAATCGAGTCAAGGAAGGAGGTATATGACAGATGGTTGGATCACATCTGTGTTGGGTTAGATAGCCAAATCTTTTATAATTTTCTCCGTGTCTCCTTCTAGAAAATAAGGATAATAGATTGTTGAGTAGACAAAGTAAGTTGCATATGTTCCAAGGTGTAGTCGTGTACATGTATTGAGGGCGATGGTTAATGAGTAGGCAGTCCACCTCAACTACTTCAAGTCGGGCTTTCGAATAACCTTTTGTGTTCAAGGTAGGACTTGATCTGTAGATGAACAAATCACGTCCACTCTGGACAGATCCCGACATCACTAAGCTTCAGGAGGGGCATCTATTTTTGTCCAACTTTGTTCTATGACTTGATTTGAGTGGGCGATCGAGCCATACTCATTCCAAGCCCTGTTCAGGTCTCTGAGTCAAACGTGGAGGTCAATGAGTGGATGGTCAGTCGTGTCGACTTTGTATTTGGGCTCTAATCGTGATGAGATTTTCAATCTCTAGTTCTTGGCCCCAAATTAAAGGCACATGATTGATGATGAGCGATTGAATCATTCTCATCTAGATGTAACTCCGCACGTCCGATCATGGTCTGTGTGGATTGGTTGGTGACCAAATCTGAGTATCCAATCTCCTGCATCGTTTTGAAAGTAGTTTAGTTCAAGTTAGTTGTAGTTCATAGAACAATTAAAATAGAAATGGAAATAATTGAAAGAAGATTATGATAAATCTCATTGATAAGTGAAGCAGCATCGTGCGCTCGCTGTTCGACTTTTGCCCCTGGCTCCTTTCAAAGGGATGTCGGCCGTCAGCAGCCCAACTGATAATCATAGCCCTTTATTAATAGGCATCGGATATTCGCTACCCGCCATTCTACAGGAAATGTACATAATATTGAAGCTTTACTTTCTAGATCAGCTTTTCGATCACACCTCGGAGGTGTTTGTAATCGCCCGTGTTAGGATCAGCGAGCATTTGGGAACATACAACATTCCCCTGATTTTCTTTAGACTTTGGTGTACTCTCTCGAGGTTGGTTTCCAGTACCACTTCGAGTCGTGAGTCTTCAAGTAGAGGTTGTCAATTGAATCTTTCAAAGAGCATATGAGCCGAATTTTAAGGTCTTGTTTCGGCTACTAGGATCTACATCCTTAGCCAACGGGCCTTCATTGTTATTTTTCTTAGTCTATTCCGCTTCTCCACACTTTGGTTTAGATTCATTTTTATCATAGAAACGATCCATGGTCGTTGGAGGCTCTCCAGCTAACCGGGTGCTAAAATATGTATGGAGGTCGATTATCCTCAAGTGATCAATATGATATCCCTTTGAGAGTATCATTCGAGTAGCAGTTGTTTGTCCGTTCCCTTGTTGTCGTTTAGAAGCTGTCGCTAGATCCTCTATGCCCTGGCCGACCAGGGGATGTAAGGGAAGTAGATAGGATGTTCCTTTATTAAGTTGAATTTTGAATTCAATATTTGGAGGCACTGCGTTGGAGACAAAAAAAATTTTAGCCTCTTTTTTGGAAATTTGGGTCGTACCCGAAAATATTTTTTTTTTGAAAATAGGGGTCATTCGGCATTAGAGAGCGCTCGGCATTTAGAGAGCGTTCGGCGTTAGAGAGCGCTCGGCATTTTGGAACATTCGGTATCCGAGAGCGTTCGGCATTAGAGAGCGCTCGGCATTCAGGAGCGTTCGGCATTGGTTCTGTTCGGCCTAAATTTCTATTCGGCCTTCTTTCTGTTCGGCCAAATTTCTACTCGGCCAAATTTCTACTCGGCCAAATTTCTGCTCGGCCAAATTTATGTTCGGCCTTCTTTCTGTTCGGCCAAATTTCTGTTCGGCCTGGAGGTATGGTCGGCATTCGGATGTATGGATCGGCCTGGAGTGTTCGGCATACGCCTTTTCTGGGGCGATCGGCATACGCCTTTTTTGGAGTGTTCGGCATACGCCTTTTCTTGAGCGATCGGCATACGCCCTTTTTGGAGTGTTCGGCTGAATTGCCTTTGGAGGAGGTTCGGCCTTTATTCAACTTGAGTGCAAACTTCAACGTCCAATCCTTAGATCTTGCGTACATCGGTGAATCCAATCCTTTCACATGAACCCGAACACTTGATTAACTTACGGCTGTCAGCTTCCTTTAGATTTCTTTCAAATTTGAGTAGAATAGGAAGTTTTCTAGTAAACAACTGGATCTATCTCGCGAATATGGAAATCCACTAGTAGATGATGAGATCCAATCAAGCTGAGAAATTCAATTCTCAGTGAAAGCACCAAAATGTTAGCACCAAAATTGGTCACTAACAACCTTGAGTAGAGTTGTGTAGAGAGATTAATGAAGAGAGTAAATTAGGACTGAAGAATAGTGCAATTCAATGAAAAAGAATAACAAAAACGAGAACACCATATTTATAGTGGTTCGACGTAACTGCCTACATCCACTTTGAGTTTAATCTTTATTGCTTTCTCAATTACTTGAATACAGATACAATCCGTAAATCAATCACTTGGATACAAGTTTGAGTTAAAAAGAGGAGAGTATAAGAAATGGCAGAGTCTCCCCAGTGTTCCCGAAAAAAAGGTCCCTTTCACTGTGCCCATGCCCCTCTATTTATAGACGAAGGTGGGTTGGACTTCCCTGGTGGGCCTGTTAACTGAATAACTCGGTCCAAATGGAGTAAGCCCTATGTGCCGACCCAAATAGGCCGAACGACCAAATGCCGAACCTTCATCTTCATGCCGAACGAAGTGAGGCCGGACGCTCTGCGTGCCGAGTGAAACAGGCCGAGCGGTCGGCATGCCGTGCCTTCCTTTCCAGGTCGATGGGTCTCTCTGCTGAATGGAGGACACGGGCCGAACGATGTTGGGATGCCGAGTGGAAGGATACGCCTTTGCCATGTAAGAATGCCGAGTGGAAGATATGCCGAGTGGAACTTGTGTGCCAGATGAGGAGCATGCCGAGTGAAAGGCTTGCCGTGTGAAGGGTTTGCCGTGTGAGGCGTGGATGCCGAGTGAAAGGATATGCCAAGTAGAGGGAATGCCGAACAGAGGACATGCCGAGCAAAGGATATGCCGAGTAAAGAGCAGGCCGAGTACAACCCTTTGACAGCCGAACGTTCAAACGTGCCGAGTTCTCATTTGTGCCGAGTACAACCCTGCATGCCGAACGTTCTAGTTGCCGAACGTGCTTTAGGTGTCGAACGATATTCAATACCGAACGTCGCTTTATGCCGAACGTCTTTCTAATGGGCCTGACAACTTGCTAACACCTCCAGGCTCTTCGAGGTCAAAATCTTGTCTAGCGCTAATAATAATGTCTTCGACTGTCGTTTTGTAACCGGGCCAAAATGCCGGTTAACAAGATGCATCGCGTGACCGAAGTGTAGCAAGCTACTCGAGAAAAGGGTGGGAGCTCAGGGCGATTTCTGAGGCAATTTCAAGGAGGCAGAGGCGCGCGCTCACGCGAAGACAAATTGGGGTCGAAGCAGTGGGGTTTTGAGGTCGCGTACGTGCGAGATGGCGAGAGGGGAGGATCGCGATTAGGCAGGCCGGGTAGGGTGCAAATCGAGGCGCGTCTTCACATGGGGGAGCAACAGCATTGAGGCTGGGTCGAATCTTTGGGGGTCGCTCTCTGTTCATGTGTAAGGTGAATATTCCCTGCTCACTTTCTTCCCCAGTGAGTTGTATACAAGTACTTGTGTAAATTGAGTTAATTTAACTAATGTACTTGCGATTAGATATATGGTCAGGAATTCTACTCGGCAAATTTAAATTCAAACTAGAATCTAAATAATCAACTTGTACACACTTACGGGTTTCTATTTATAACTATTGTACAGGTTGATTTTAACGAAATATATAGGTAAGATACGTTAAAATTTACGCAAGTACAAGTTGAACCAATTTCCAATGTACAGGTTTTTAAACTAGAAAGTGAGTTTGGTCAGGAGTAAAAGTGAGTAAGTGGGTGAATAAGCTTCTTACGTTAACATCAACAAGTTTTCAATATATAGTTTTAAATGATCGGAATCCAATTGTATTGAATGGATATTTATATGTGGGGCCTACAAATTATGTCTCTAACTATTTTAAAAATATGAGAACGTGATGTAAATAGAAAATAAAGATAAGGATATTGAATTTTAAGCCCTAAGTGATTTGTATAATTAATTCCAAACTCTTGGTTTAAAATTAAGGATTCGAGCCGTTTAGAGTTAGTTAATTTATATAAGTAATTAAAGGGTGGCTAACTGCGGAATGTAATAAATTAAGGGTTGAATTAATTAATTAAGGATTAAGTTAATTAATGAAGTTTAATTAATTTAAAATAATCAATGGATGGTTTGCTAGGTAATTACTTAATGTATTTAATGAGATATTATTACTTTGTGAAATTAATCACGAGATTGATTAAAACGATTAATTAAGGAATAATTAATTTATGTAATAAAGTAAATAAAAGATAGCTAATCATCGGTGGAGATAAATCAAGAATGACATATATATTTGTGTTTTAATTAATGATTAATTATTTAATATCATTAATTTGATTAAAAATGTAAATGAGAAATCATTAATCTATGAAATCAATAATGAAAATAGAGATTGGTTAGTTAAGAAAATAAATAAATACAAGTGACCTATGAGAAGTTAATTAATATAAATATTTATGGACCAATGTAATTAAAATAGTTAATTAATTCCTGAGGCAATCAAGATTTCTGATTGATTTGGGTCAAAAACAATTAATATCGTGAAATGAATTAAAGGTAATTACTTGAACGTAATTGAAGAATAATTAATTCAGGTTGAATAATGCTGATGAATGTTGAAGGGATAACTGAATTATTTGATTTGGAATTAATTAATATAATATGAAGGAATCTAAGTGAATGTGGTTCGAAATTCAATTGGAATCAATTGAATTGATTTGTATGCGGTTAAGTTTTGCTTACGGATGAGGGATGGTATTGGATGATTTGAATGAGTTGAAATCTCTGGTATGAAATGTGATGTATTTCATTTGAATAACTTGGGTAGGATAATTTGAGTTTCGAAGAGACCGGGATCGGGTATTAGGAAATACCCGAAACCCACTTCGGATTAAAAATAAACTGATGTGTGGATCAATAGACTGGAATGAAAGGATTTAAGTGAAATGGATTATTTTATCTAAGTTTGGTACTTAGAAATTGATGTGAGGAATAAGAGTTGTCTATAACAAATTGTGAATTTGTTAAATTGATATAAGTTGCCCCGGGTTTATATTAGTAGATTGTCTTGGTATTCCATGTTAGTTGGGTTTACTCACGCTGGTTTTCAGCCTGACCCGGGTGTTACTTTGATGTAATGCTCGGGTCACACCGAGTATTACAGATTTTTAGATAGGTACGTTCTGGAGCTCAGGAGACGAGACGGATGGCTATAGCGTATTAAATACTTCCGCTGTATTATGTTGCTGTGTATGTGAGACATGATGATTGTATATAAATGTGAAAACTCTGATGTATATTACATGTAATCAACAGATATAGTATTCTTTTGTAAGCTATTATTATTTATTATTATATTTTATCCACTGCGAATGTGAGATGTTGTTGAGTTTGTTCTTCTTTTTCTTCTATCTTTTTCTTCTTTTTCATAACTATCTGAAATTTTCGGTGTCCGAAAATTTTGGGTCGTTACAGTTTTAAACTTCATTTTCAAAACAAAATTTACATTGTTTTTTATCTACGAATGCCGACATCATGGGATACTCCATGTCGACATGGTGGCCGTTGAATTCAAAAGTTTCACTTTTCAAAACAAGTGTCTATTCGTTTAAATCTCTTCACGAATGGTTATGACCGTTCTTGCTTTATAAATAGCCTTCACAAATGAATTTTTAACTAACTAATTTTCTTATTTTCTTCGCTTCTTCTTCTCCACAAGTCCCTATTCTAAAATTTTAATATTTTTAGGATCGTGCCGAAATTCTGTCGAATTCTCAAGTGAATCAAATTAGAATCTCATTCTTCTTTGATTCACTACCCTCTCTCGAAGATCAAAGTGCTATACAGAGTTATACGATCAATTTGTAATCAAAAGATTATCGAGTCTCTCTATAAGGTGTGGTTGTGCTTGGAAATCAATTGGGTGATCTTGAGTCCCATAAATCAAGATAGTTTTCCCCGGACTCATGAGACAGGAGGGTACTCAAGGCCTTTAGAAATTGAGGATTGTAATCTCAACATTGGTATAATAAAAATATGTATGAGGTGATTTGCCTTGGTACAGGAATGGATTAGGCTAACGCCGAACAAATATAAAATCTGGTGTGTTCTTTCCTTCAACTGCCTTTTATTTACTTTTTGAATCTGTGTTTGATTCTGTGATTGTTATGTGATTAAGTTCTATACTTTTTTATATCATAATTTTTAAACTAGTCCATATAAGTCTTAGAATCCATTAAACACTATTCACCCCCCCCCTCTAGTGTTAAATTAGCCTTAAGATCCTTAATCCGTTGTCCCTTTCACCGGGCTCTATCCATCGTCGTTCTCTTCCCTCAATGCGGTAAAAGTCGCCAATTTATCCTCCACATTCTGGATAAAATCCACCACGTACACAGTTGTTAAAGTGGTTCCAGTATTGACAGAGAGTATGCCAATATTCGGCCCTAGTCTCTTCAACAACCAAATGTTATTTCTCACAACGGTTGGTTATTTTAAATTTCAAGAACAAGTCATATTTCAAATCAAAATATCATATTTACTTTAAAAATATTTTTGACCAAAATAGATTATACCTTCATACCAAAACATTCGTATTTAAATCAACGATTTAAACCTAAGTAGTTCCCCTTTAAAAAAGTCTTAATATTGAAAATGGTTTTGTAACAACCTGCAAATTTAACCGGTTTTAATAACGTTATTAATTGAAATTTTGTGGAATTTTAAACGATAAAATTTTGAAATATAAATTTGATATTTGGAATGCGTCTAGTTAATCATAGCAACTGTCAAATTTTCGTCCGAAAATATGAAGTTTATTTTCGTGCGTAAATTTATTTCAACTTCATCAGTTAAAAATCGATGAAAATAAAATGTTTTCGAAGCCTAAATATTTTTACATAGAAAAATTCTAAATCATCTTCCGAGCAAGACGTCATTTTTCGTTTTTTCAAATTCGGACTTCTTTAGTTCCATCGATCTTATTTTTCTAAGTTTTTGTTGCATTTTCCGCTAGTACAAAATTTGAATTTTTATAATTCAATCGAACCACTGATATCTATATACTGTTTTGATCGTCTCATCGTGCTGACCTATGCAGTATATTCATTTCTGTGTTTTGAGTTCGGATGCATGAAAAATCTGTAAAACGACTCCCGTATCGGTACCGGTTTAATGCCTTTTTATTATTTGATCTTTCAATATTCCAACGTTCAAAAGAAAAAAAATTAAGAGTCATCAGCTTTTAATATCGCCTTGAATTCAAGCATACTGACTTTTGCATGCCATGGGTTCAAAAAAATTTGTTATTTCATATTTTCTGATGCGCACATTCATAGCTGGAGACATTATACTTTGTGCTACAGGGATCTCTTTTGCTTTTTAACTTTTCCCACTTCCTTCCTACATGTTGCCTCTCCTCCCCCCTCCTTTTGTAATCCAAAGCCAAACTCACTACAAAAAAATGAAAAACAAATTACGTGAGCTCCTTCCCTCCTTTTGCTAGCCAAGCACATAACTCACGTCTCCACTTCGCTACATCCTATCAGATGCTTCTCCCACCGCATTGCTTCTCATGTGACAACCCAAGACCATCCTAGCCCACCCTAGCCGAGCTCCTCATGGCACGCAACAACCACTCAAAACGTGCTCTCCACTTTCCCTTCCTCCTTTCCCACATGGCATGTCATCCATTATCCTCCAACGCTGACACCGCCGTTTCCTCTTAGCACCACCTCGCATCACGGCAACAGCAGCGAGCCGAAGCTTCTCCCTCCTCAACATCTCCGCCCAAGCTCTCCTCAGCACCTACAAGTCACCTGCTCACGTCGAAGCCGAACATCGCCACCGACCTCCACCCTTCATTTTTCCTTTGCTCCGCCCCGGCCTATGGCCGACCCACCCTGATCCTCCTCCACCTCAACCTGTGCTCACCGTGCATCACCGAGCTGCAGCACAAACCCATCGATCACCATAGCTGAAATCAATAGCAACTGTTCTCCCATCAACCTTCGCTCGCCACCATGCCCTTCATCTGCTGGCTCTCATCTATTTCTTCCTCCATGCGTGTGTGTATTTTTTTTCAACTAGCAGGTTAGTATATAAATATATTTGTTAGTTATATATTATTTTGGCTATTAAACGTGTTGATATAGCATAGTTTCAGATGTATATAGTGCTGTGATATTTTATATTGTTGTATAGGTATATATGGATTTTAAATATAAAGTAAAAAGTTTTTACTATATCTGATACCGTTATATGTAGGCTATTTTATATTATAAAAGGAGACTGTGTATAAAAGTGTGTATATTATAAGTGAAGTTGTTTTGACTGTTTGATATATATATAGATTTGATTGTTATATATTTATGTTTAAAACTTGAGTATATATTAGTTGTTTTGTAGCATGAGTGTAAGTTTTATATTTATACGTTAGTCCGAATATATGTTGGATCTTTTCATTTGATCCTCATTGTTATGCTATAGTATTGTACATTTTTAGTTTGATCTGGGTTACAGTATTATAAAATAAAAGTATTCATCTATGTAGCTTTATATAAATTTAGATTAAAAGTTTATACTATATGTTTTGCTTACAGTCCAATATGAAGTTATAAATTTGGTTTAAATTACATGTTGCAAGTATTTAATATACTTTATGTTATGAAGTGATATATTTTAAAGTTGTTTAAAGTATATTTCAAGCATACATACGTGTAGCTCGGTCAATAGAAATATGCATGTGATTTATTCTTTCAGATAACTTAGCATTATATATTACCTTTTTATATAAAAAATCTTAATAGTATTTTATAGGTATAAAAAAATGATGAGTTTACACTATTGTTCTACTACTGGTTTAAAACGTTTTTTTATAGCAAGTTTTCTTAACGATTTTGTAACAGTGAGTATATATAATAGTTTTTATTTTAAGGTAAAAATAGTTTTATTTTATGGTATACATATTTAAACATTTGTGCTATCTGTTTGAGAATATGTATATACTAGTTATATAAGTTTGTTATAAAAGTGTTAGTATATATATATTATATGTATAAAGTTACTTTAAGGATTATAAGTTATTTGCTTATTTTAAAGTATAAGTTATATATTTATATATATAGCCATATATAGTTATATACATATATAAGTTCATTATACCAATTATCTCCATTGACCTAGTTCTGATTGATTCCATCAATTCCTATTTATCAGCTTTGATCGTCGAACTAGTGTTCATCGTGTTTTACTTTGAAATTCGTGTTTGGACTCGTGACTCTTCTCTTTCTCGTTCATCTCTATCCTCGAAAGGTGAGCAATCACTCACGATTAATGTTCTTTTATTTATTAAACTTGATTTCAATTGAAACGACAATTGAAATTTGCTGTTGTTAGTTATTTTTCACTATTATATATGTTATTACCTGTATCAGTTCACCTGTGACATCTGACACCATTATCTGTTATTTATATAATGATAATCCAGTTTAGTTGATAAATGATTGATTGTTTGATGTTTACATTGGACGTTAAATTGTTAATGTTTAAAGTGATAAATAATATGCAATTGAAATTGATATACGATAGTTAATAATTTAAAATTGGTATATGTGTTGAATTTGATTTGTTTAAATTGTATAATATGACCCCCTTAAATGTTTAAATAAAGTGACACGTAGAATAGTGTTAACCACACCTTGAACCATTTAAATGTATGATGTATAAATTGATGTAGTTTGAAATTGAACAATAGATATCAATTGAAGAACCGTATAAATATTAGTGTAATAATCTTTAATCTACATGAAATGATAGTGTAGATTCTAGAAATAATTATATTAATTTGCACAAACAACAATATGAATTAATACGATTATTTCGAGATTATTTGAATTAATTATAGAATTGTTATTGATTGTTGTTATTGCTTGTTTATTTACTTTGACACCGTCCCAATTATCACACTGCAAGTTCCCTTTGCTATGCTTTGATTTTTGAATTGAAATGGAATCGGGTTGAAATGATAAATACCCAAATGAACTTGACCTAGGATAGAGAATTAAATAAAAACCCGATTGGTCAATAATTTGATTTAAAAATAAAAATAAAATTTTATTAAAAAAAATAAGATTTGAAATGAAGTTGGAATTTGAATTTAATGAAAGGAAAATGTTAATATTTAAAAATCTGAAACAAAAATATTAACATAGTAGTTTTTGAAGAACGTTGTTTTAAAATAAATTATTTGACAATAAAATTTGGAATTATTCATTGAATTAAGTTTGAAATGATTTAATAATTAAGTTTGAAATTATAATTAAAATTGAAATTATTAAGTTTTGAAATTATTTAATAATTAAGTTTTGAAATATTTAATAATTGAATAATATGGAACTATTTGATAATTAAATAAAAATTGAATCTTTGATAAGAGAAATTTGAACTTCGGAATAAGTGAATTTGAACTTCATTAATTAATGAAATTGAGTTTCTTTACAAATTGAGTTTTGGGAAAATTATTTAAAGTAAGTAAATAGTGAAATTGTTTTTTTTTAACAAGAAGTAAAATATGATTTATGTGATGAATAAATATAAGACTTGTAATTTAAGAATTTGATTTGACAAATCTAATTTAATTAAATTTGAAAGTTTTGATATAATGGAGTTGAACTTAAGTAATTGATTTGATGAATTGGAAATTAAATGGAAATTGTTTTGAATGACAAATTTACTTAGTGAATATTGAATGAAATCGATAATTGAGTTTAATTGATTTGAACGTTAAACTAAATTTATTTTAAATGATTATGGAATGAAACTTATATACGAATTTAAATAAATATTTGATTTGTTTTAATCATATTATGGAATTGAATTATAAAGTTTTGAAATGGAAATTTGGAAGTTTTAAAACGTAAAATATGAAAATTGATATCGAAAGACAAATGGAATGTTGGTTTACAAATTCTAATTGAAATTGTAATCGATTTGGTTTTTGAAATTTATTAAACGAAGAATCGGTGTAATAATTATGGAAGTTATTAAAGAAACCGGAATCGGTTATGAACATACTCTCTGTCTAAACCGAAAACCACTTTAATAACTATACGTAGAGTGTGATCCCGAATGAAGTGGTTGGATTGATGTCCGTGATGACTGAAGAAAGAGAATGATAATGGATAGCCTTGACACTTGTGTCAAATTGGAAATGACTAAAACAGGAGCCGCGCTGGGCCAAATGGGGTTAGCAACCTCGAGCGAACACACTTCTTCATAAACTACTCATTACTTGTTATTGATTGGTGCACCCTCGAAATTTTGGGAGTGTTGTTATGCGGTGTTGCGATCATTGCGGCGATGCGTTTTCACCAGTCCGGATCACACAAACGGTAGTTTCACTACCTTGGGTATTGCCTCATGTTCCTTGTCATACTTGTATCCCTATATACACGACCACTACGAATTTGTTTTGTGTTATACATATGGAGTACTTCCTGATATCCCACTAGTTTACAATGGAGTTTACAGTACTGTATAGAGTATAACGCTTATATAAAATGTGTTAAGGGGGATAATGGTAATGCCTTAACACTATTTTGATATTTTATATTATTGATAGACATTATCTATTTGGCGTATATTACTACATAGTAGATAGTTTTACGGATCCTTAGGGGACGATTATTCCAACGTCCTTTGAGTTACTTGTATTTCAGTTGTTATTTCACTTAAGTTGGATTTATTGATATAAGAATGTTAATCCTGACTTGAGTGTTTTGTGTTTTGCTTTACGCTCGGGTCAGACTGAGTGTATCAGTATTCAAGACTCACCTTAGGAGTTGGAGCTTCACTTGGAGATCCGGCTATCTATCCAGCTTTCAGATATTCAGTTGATTCCAGTGATATATTCTGATTCTTGTATTTGTCTATTATATTTGAGACTTCTGTTGTAACTAATTTAACTCTGTTATATATATAGTAGCTTCATGAATTACTATCTTTTGTTTTGCTGCATTTATTACTCTGTGTCTATGATCTGTGATTATTTATTTACTGTATATGCTCAGTTTTGCCAAATTTAAATTAACAATTCGGTATTCAGAATTATTCAAGTTCGACATGTGCGGAAGCGAATAGTCCAAAATAGCGGGTCCTTACAGTTGGTATCAGAGCTTTGGTAGCTCTAGGAAAAACTTATCATATAGGGTAAATGTATTTACAGAATCACTCTCATTCGAGTTTCAATCTCTTCCTTTTGACTTAATTCCTTTGAATTTTGGAACGTTCTATGCGGTTCCAAAATTCATTCGTGCCCCTCACTATTTATCTTCTTTTGATTCTGGAGCACCACTTAACTCCACTTCAAATGATCTTTATAGTGAGTCGGCGGTCTCGCCAATCTCAAATTTATTTGTAAAGGGGGGAACTCCTTTACAATAGCATCGATTCACCGAAGATTTTGTATCCTCGGTTTAGATGCTAGTGTCTCTCATTATTCAAAAATTATATCCCTTGTGATCGAATGTAGATTTGCCTCGGAATTCTGCATCGATCTTATTCATGAAGTCTCGGTTGATCTGGTTAAGGTCGCCCGTGATTTATATAAACTTATCCATCTTCCTATGTTCATTATTTAATCATCTTTTCTTTGTTTCGAACCTATCTTCGAATCAAAATTCTTTTGATTTGAGCCCTTGAACTTGAATCTCTATTCTTGTTTTGAAATCTATTCTTGCATCGTTGAGTTAGGAAGTGTATTTGTAAATTAATGTTAAAAATGTTTTACTTATATTATGTTGTTTGAGTTGTTGATGTTGATTTGGTTTCCGATCGATTCGTCTTATCAACGCTATCGATAGGATTTCCAAAACGCTTGAGCAGAGCAAACTGACACAATATTGTTTTCAAATTTGATAAATAAAATAAATTTTGTATGATTATATTATATATAAGTATAAATTTCTCTGAAATTAAATTGTTAATGAATTTGTTGCCAAAAATGATAATGTTTGATTTTCGTTTATTGTTTCGGAAACCATTGTCTATTGCATAATATAATTAATGTATATAACTTGGTTAAAATTTGATTTGGAATTTGAAATGAATTTAAATCAAGAATTTGAGAATTTAATTTCTGGTGATTTCAAACTTTGATTTGAAAGTTTTAAAGTGTATAGTATTTAAATATTTTCAGATAGAAACCATTTTCAAAGAATTTTAAATGTTTAAATCAGTGGCGCTCTCCTATTTTGTCGCTGGAAAATAATTTTGGTGATGGCGGCCACATCATCGACATTCATTTTCGAGTTTTGAAGTGGAAAGACTATTCTGTAGCTTTGCTGCGGTTTGTTTTGAAAAATAAATTGATTTGAATTTCTTAAAGTATGATTTGATTTGTAATATATGTATTGATATATGATTTAAATCTAATTTGACATATTATATATATATATATTTATTTATTTATTTATCTCTAAATAAATTTGAAGTTACTCGAAAATTTAATTCTTAAATTTATGTTAAAGGATAATTTCACTTATAAAATGAAATCGAAATTTTGAATAAAAATTTAAGCCTAAAAAATTAAATTAGAAATTTTCTTGTATAATACTCAAATTGCATTCAATATAACTTACCAAAGATTTCAAAAGTTAACTATGCAATGGAATAGTATACAGTAGGAAATAATATCAAAGGAATTTTTAAATAAATTTGAGTAATTATAATAAGTGTAAATATACTTAATATATATGTGATAAGATATATTAAGTGGAATAAATTTAATAATAATTTGGAATAAAGAAGAATAAAATTTGTTGAATAAAGTATAATTTCAATAAATGACTATTCAAATTTATTATTTTGAAACTGTTAATTAAAGACGATTGGATAATAAGATAATAAATCTAGAAATAGTTAAAGCTTAATTTAACTTAAGAAAATCAAATGGATTAAATCAATTACTGAATATAAAGTAATTTAAGTTTGAAATTATATGGTTTAAATTAATTATTTTACTCTGTTTTCAATCTATTTTCTTTATGGTTGTTTCTATTCTCCTGCCTCCTTCCTTTTCGAGGATCAAAAGTTTTGAGTGGGGGCGAGTGTAACGACCTGTAAATTTAACAGGTTTTAATAACGTTATTAATTGAAATTTTATGGAATTTTAAACGATAAAATTTTGAAATATAAATTTAATATTTGGAATGCGTCTAGTTAAACTTAGCAACTGCCAAATTTTCGTCCGAAAATATGAAGTTTATTTTCGTGCGTAAATTTATTTTAGTTTAATCAGTTAAAAATCGATGAAAATAAAACGTTTTCAAAACCTAAATATTTTCACATAGAAAAATTCTAAACCATCTTCTGAGCAAGACGTCATTTTTTGTTTTTCCAAATTCGGACTTCTTTAGCTCCGTCGATCTTATTTTTCTACATTTTTGTTGCATTTTCCGCTTGTACAAAATTCAAATTTTTATAATTCAATCGAATCACTGATATCTGTATACCGTTTTGATCGTCGCATCGTGCTGACCTCTGCGGTATATTCATTTCTGTGTTTTGATTTCGGATGCACGAAAAAATTTGTAAACGACTCCCGTATCAGTACCGGTTCAATGCCTTTTTCTTTCTTGTGAACTTTCAATGTTCCACCGTTCAAAAGAAAAAAAATTAAGAGTCATCAGCTTTTAATATCGCCTTGAATTCAAGCATACTGACTATTGCATGCCATGGGTTCAAAAAAAATTGTTATTTCATATTTTCCGATGCGCACGTTCATAGCTGGAGACATTATACTTTGTGCTACAGGGATCTCTTTTGCTTTTTAACTTTTCCCACTTCCTTCCTGCATGTTGCCTCTCCTCCTCCCCTCTTTTGGTAATCCAAAGCCAAACTCACTACAAAAAAAATGAAAAACAAGTTACGTGAGCTCCTTCCCTCCTGTTGCTAGCCAAGCACATAACTCACGTCTCCACTTCGCTACCTCCCATCAAATGCTTCTCCCACCGCATTGCTTCTCATGTGACAACCCGAGACCACCTTAGTCCACCCTAGCCGAACTCCTCATGGCACGCAGCAACCACTCAAAACGTGCTCTCCACTTTCCCTTCCTCCTTTCCCACATGGCATGTCAGCCATTGTCCTCCAGCGCCGACACCACCCTTTCCTCTTAACACCACCTCGCACCACGGCAATAGCAGCGAGCCGAAGCTTCTCCCTCCTCAACATCTCCGCCCAAGCTCTCCTAAGCACCTACCAGTCACCAGCTCACGTCGAAGCCGAACATCACCACCGACCTCCGCCCTTCATTTTTCCTTTGCTCCGCCCCGGCCTATCGCCGACCCACCCTGCTTCTGCTCCACCTCAACCTATGCTCGCCATGCATCACTGAGCTACGGCGCAAACCCATCGACCACCATAGCCGAAATCAATAACAAACGTTCTCCTATCAACCTTTGCTCGCCACCGTGCCCTTCATCTGCCGGCTCTCGCCTTTTTCTTCCTACGTGTGTGTGTGTATATTTTTTCAACTAGCAGGTTAGTATATAAATATATTTGTTAGTTATATATTATTTTGGCTATTAAACGTGTTGATATAGCATAGTTTCAAATGTATATAGTGCCGTGATATTTTATATTGTTGTATAAGTATATATGGATTTTAAATATAAAGTAAAAAAAATTACTGTATCTGATACTGTTATATGTAGGCTATTTTATATTATAAAAGAAGACTGTGTATAAAAGTGTGTATATTATAAGTGAAGTTGTTTTGACTGTTTGATATATATATATATATTTGATTGTTATATATTTATGTTTAAAACTTGAGTATATATTAGTTGTTTTGTAGTATGAGTGTAAGTTTTATATGTATACGTTAGTCCGAATATATGTTGGATCTTTTCATTCGATCCTCATTGTTATGCTATAGTATTGTACATTTTTAGTTTGATCTGGGTTACAGTATTATAAAATAAAAGTATTCATCTATCTAGCTTTATATAAATTTAGATTAAAAGTTTATACTATATGTTTTGCTTACAGTCCAATATGAATTTATAAATTTGGTTTAAATTACATGTTGCAAGTGTTCAATATACTTTGTTATGAAGTGATATATTTTAAAGTTGTTTAAAGTATATTTCAAGTATACATACGTGTAGCTCGGGCAATAGAAATATGCATGTGATTTATTCTTTCAGACAATTTAGCATTATATATCATATATAAAAATCTTAATAGTATATTATAGGCATAAAAAAAATGATGAGTTTACACTATTGTTCCACTACAGGTTTAAAACGTTTTTTTATAGCAAGTTTTCTTAAGGATTTTGTAACAGTTAGTATATATAATAGTTTTTATTTTAAGGTACAAATAGTTTTATTTTATGGTATACATATTTAAACATTTGTGTTATCTGTTTGAGAATATGTGTATACTAGTTATATAAGTTTGTTATAAAAGTGTTAGTGTATATATATTATATGTATAAAGTTACTTTGAGGATTATAAGTTATTTTCTTATTTTAAAATATAAGTTATATATTTATATATATAGCCATATATAGTTATATACAGATATAAGTTCATTATACCAATTATCTCCATTGACCCAGTTCTGATTGATTCCATCGATTCCTATTTATCAGCTTTGATTGTCGAATTAGCGTCCATCGTGCTTTGCTTTGAAATTCGTGTTTGGAATCGTGACTCTTCTCATTTCTCGTTCATCTCTAGCCTTGAAAGGTGAGCAATCACTCACGATTAATATTCTTTTATTTATTAAATTTGATTTCAATTGAAACGACAATAGAAATATGTTGTTGTTAGTTATTTTTCACTGTTATATATGTTATTACCTGTATCAGTTCACCTGTGACATCTGACACCATTATCTGTTATTTATACGATGATAATCTAGTTTGGTTGATAAATGATTGATTGCTTGATGTTTACATTGGGCGTTAAATTGTTAATGTTTAAAGTGATAAATAATATGCAATTGAATTTTATATAAGATAGTTAATAATTTAAAATTGTTATATGTGTTGAATTTGATTTGTTTAAATTGTATAATATGACCCCTTTAAATGTTTAATAAATTGACACGTAGAAATAGTGTTAACCACACCTTGAACCATTTAAATGTATGATGTATAAATTGATATAGTTTGAAATTGAACAATAGATATCAAGTGAAGAACCGTATAAATATTAGTGTAATAATCTTTGATCTACATGAAATGATAGTGTAGATTCTAGAAATAATAATATTAATTTGCACAAGCAACAATATGAATTAATACGATTATTTCGAGATTATTTGAATTAATTATTGAATTGTTATTGATTGTTGTTATTGCTTGTTTATTTACTTTGACACCATCCTAGTTATCACACTGCAAGTTCCCTTTGTTATGCTTTGAATTTTGAATTGAAATGGAATCGGGTTGAAATGATAAATACCCAAATGAACTTGACCTAGGATAGAGAATTAAATAAAAACCCGATTGGTCAATAATTTGATTTAACAATAAATATAAAGATTTTATTAAATAAATAATTAGATTTGAAATGAAGTTGGAATTTGAATTAAATGAAAGGAAAATGTTAATATTTAAAAATATGGAACAAAATATTAACATAGTAGTTGTTGAAAAACGTTGTTTTAAAATAAATCATTTGACAATAAAATTTGGAATTATTCATTGAATTAAATTTGAAATGACTTAATAACTAAGTTTGAAATTATAATTAAGTTTGAAATTATTAAGTTTTGAAATTATTTAATAATTAAGTTTTGAAATTATTTAATAATTGAATAAGATGGAATTATTTGATAATTAAATAAAAATTGAATTCTTTGATAAGAGAAATTGGAACTTCGAAATAAGTGAATTTGAACTTCGTTAATAAATGAAATTGAGTTTCTTTATAAATTGAGTTTTTGGGAAAATTATTTAAAGTAAGTAAATAGTGAAATTGTTTTTCTTTAACAAGAAGTAAGATATGATTTATGTGATGAATAAATATAAGACTTGTAATTTAAGAATTTGATTTGACGAATCTAATTTAATTAAGTTTGAAAGTTTTGATATAATGGTGTTGAACTTAAGTAATTGATTTGATGAATTGGAAATTAAATAGAAATTGCTTTGAATGACAAATTTATTTAACGAATATTGAATGAAATCGATAAATGAGTTTAAATTGATTTGAACGTTAAACTAAATTTATTTTAAATGATTATGGAATGAAACTTATATACAAATTTAAATAAATATTTGAATTGTTTTAATCAAATTTTGGAGTTGAATTATAAAGTTTTGAAATGGAAATTTGGAAGTTTTGAAACGTAAAATATGAAAATTGATATCGAAACACAAATGGAATGTTGGTTTACAAATTCTAATTGAAATTGTAATTGATTAGGTTTTTGAAATTTATTAAACGACCAATCGGTGTAATAATTAAGGAAGTTATTAAGGAAACCTGAATCTGTAACGACCCGTAATTTTGACGATATATTTTAGTAAATATTTAATCTAAATTAAATCAAATATAAGCTTGTCAATATTTAAATTGATGAGATATTAAATGCTTAACAGTTATGTATGTTTATAAAAGGAAATTTTGATTTGAAATTTAAAATTAAATACTTCAAAACCATTTAAAAACAAAATCTGCCTTATTCAATAGAATCAAATCAAAGATTCATTATTTGATATTTGATACAATACATATGAATACAGTTTTAATTTTAAGATGATAAGTTTTAAAATAAACAAACATGAGAATATTAAACATAAACATGGAAGTGCAAAACAATATAAGTGTAAACATTCAAAAATTAGTATAAAACACAATCATATATTATAAATGTAATCAAAGTAACAATAAATATACAAAATATAAATTATAATTTGACATATATAAAAACAAGTATTTTTAGACAAACAATGATCTTCAACATCCACATTTGTACAACACAACACCCTTAAATCAAATGTTAAAAACATCATTTGAACAAGTATGAAATTTCATATAGAATATAACTAACAAAATAAGTAAACAAAAACATGTTGACAATAAAATCATATCAGGAAGTTTGTAAAACATATAACCTGTATATGTAAGTTACTTAACAAATAAAACATTCAGGCCTAAGAAATCAGAGTGAACTTAAATATAAAACAAGTTTTCAACTCAAAGGTAATAAAATTTAAAATCTGTAGCTGGTAACACTTATTGGCCGAAATGATAATGTCTTGTACAAACACTAAATAACATAAATATCTATGTACTAAATAGCTACTGTCAGTAACAATTTATTACTTGCTGTCATAATTAATAACATAAATATTTATTAGCATAACATATTGTTCAACTAAGTACACAGCCGAAATCTCCTATATCATTACTTTCTGCAGGTTATTAACTCTTAGTCAATTAAAAAGTATGGTCAGACAAATAAAACTGTCCAGTTGCAACCCGTTTTGTTCAAGCATCTATATATACATATCACTTATAACCTTCAGTTTACCCATTAACACTGAAAACAAACTTAAACTAAAAGAAGAAAAAAACTGTAAATAAGCAAAGAAATAGAAACAGAAAAGAGGAAATAAAGAGGGTTTCATGAAAGTTTCATTTGCAAGTATCTTCTTCAACACTTTCTGTTCAACAGTTTTTGATAGGTGAGTAAACAAAACCAATTTTCAACTTTAGCTTGCATGTTTTTCTTACTAATATATGTTGATGAAGATTAAAACATACTGTTCTGTATATGTTGTTTGCACTAGAAGTTTACATAATTGTTGTTGATCAGTACTTCAAGTTTTGGTATCTGTACTTCAAGTTTTATTCATATAGCTATTTAAATTTTGTATTGTGTAAATTCAAGTTGTTATATGAAAACAAAGCCTGCAAAAACATGTTTAAGGTTTAACAGCATGATATTAATATTGTATTTTCCAACTACAGGTAAACAAGAAATCAAAGATTAAAATTCAACTGTTTAAATTTGAAAATTCAATAACATATTTAGAATTCATACAAGTAATTATGATTTTTAACATAAAGATTATGATTTTTATGCAAAAGTATTAAGAGCAGTTTTGAAATAAAACAAAAATGGGTTTTTGTAAATTGTGGGTAATAGAGTTAATTTTAATTCCTGAAATCTGGCATGAAGCAAGATTAAAGAGATATCAACACTAGAAAAATAGTAAATTATTTTTCGAATGCAAGTGTGTTGAGTTTGAATCAAGAATAGGGTTTAAGCCCATATTTTTTCAAAGCTCTGTAAAAATTTGATTTCAGCTCCAATAAGAAACCGAGTGTAGTACGATTTTTGGAGGAGCTAGGTGGAGGTGTAGGCGACGTCTTGGTGAATTTTCATCACCTCTGGTGATGTGTGGTGGCTTCACGCGTGATTGGTTCATCAGTGATGTTTTCGTTTGTTAGAGCTACAGGTCGAATTCTTCATTTCGACTTGTAATTGAATTTAGGGTTTCGAATTCACTTAAGTGCTTCATTTGTGGTGTGTAGGGACTGTAGAGAGTCGCCACAGGCAAGGTGAGCCACCGTGCACGTGCACGGTGACGAAGTGGGGTTCGAGGATCAGTGTCGTGTTTTGGGTTTCGGGTTATCATGTGGGGTTGCTCGAGACATTGGCGAGGTCGCTTCGAGTAATTCATGTGTTTTCTCCGAGTCGCGTGCGAGAGAAGCTTCAGCTAAACGTTTTCAACTTAAAAAAAAAATGAAATGCGCATATAAACTGGGGAGAAGAAGAAAGGGGAAGGGAGAGAGACACGGGGAAGGTAAGGGAATAACACGAGACAGTCACGAGGAAAAAGGGAAGCTGACCCGGGTTCGTTACAATATGATCATACAGTAAAAACAATTTTGGTTTAGCATTTTTATAGTTAGTGATTAATTAGTTAGATTGATATTAATCAGTTTTTACTTGAAGATTTAAATTGATAGCTGTAAATTTGTTAAGTAAAATAAATTATATGTTAAAGAAATTTTTAAATCTTAATAACGTTAACTTATTACTGGAAGTTAATTAATGAAAGTTAACTTAAGTGTTTAATCAGTACTTATGCTATTAAATTGATAAGTAAAGTAATTTGTGATAATTAAATAATTAATTCATTTTAATAAGTAAATTATTAATTAATAATTAAGAAACAACTAATTAATTGATTAATTGAGAAATAGTTAATGAATAAAAGTTAATTAGTTTAATAATTAATTTAAGATGAGATGATAAATAAATTAATTATTAATGAATAACTAAATAATAAATTGATCATTAATAAGTTGATTAATCAGTAATTAATTAATAAAATAAAACAGTTTATTTTTAAGCAAATAATTTAGTTAAGTAAAACCAAACTGTTTGGTATGCATTGATAATTATGTTGATTGACTGTGATATCTGTTGATGATACTTCTGTGATATGTTGAGATATATTATGGATATCTGTGATAACTGTACATGATTTATCTGATATATCTGTTATGTTAATTTCTGATAATTAATTAAACTGTTAAGTTAAATAGACAACTTGGCCCTTAAAATGGCGTTTGGATTCGATGAGACCGGGATCGGAAGAATCAATTTTGATTCTCCGAAAACCACATCGATCCAAATTAAACGATAGGTCGTAACTTATCAAATGGAGATCGAGATGGTGTTTCAGAATGCAAGGGTTATTGTCTTTAACTCTGAGGGTGATTCCAAAATGAGTGTAACGCGATAATGCCTTCGGTTTCGTTCGAACCCGGAACGAACTTGTATGGATTGAATGCTTTCAACACATCGTCAGGTGGACGATGAGCATTCTAAGTGATATGTTCTTTAAAGGTAATCATAGCCTCAAGCCTCATCAACCGGGAATGGCTAAAACAGGGGAGATGCAGCAAGGTTAGGTGGGTCATGCCCAAGCAGGACAAGATTTTCCCCTGTCTAGATGTCCCTTTTTATTTCGGCTTAGTGGGCAGTTGTTGGCCACAACTGCGGGGTTATCTTGTTCGGGACTGTTCGGTAAGGACTGGTTCCGTCCTTTGTGTTGCAGGGGATGAAGGGAGTAATCCTCGGTACGGTGATCTAGGCCCCGTACTGTGACGGGCGGTACCCCAGTAGCCCTGCCATTGTTGGAAATCCATTTACCCTACGGTTTTGATTTGTATTACCCACTTTCGTGGCTAGTAGCTGGAATTTAATGAATGTAACAATTTCGGCTATTTTCTATTTACTTGAAAACCTTAGACACTATTATAATATAATGTTTTGGTTAGCGTAAGGTAAAAACTTACCCGTATTTATTTGTGGGGAGTCTTACGTGATACCTTTATTTTCAAATGGTTTTCAAAGTTAAGCAATTTTAACCTGTTTACTCATACCAGACCCATGTCTGACCCGGAGTTTATATTTTGTGTTTTCATAAACTCTTGGGTACTCAAATTTTTACGAGTAGCCAAGTGATAGGTATCTAGAAGTGTTGATTTCTGGAGGAGCTATTTTGGGAGAAGACCAGACGTATGTATCTATATATGTAGTTCCGCTGTGTAGTTAGAGATGCTGTATTTTGGATGTATGTATGGTCATGTATGTATATGATAATCCTGTTATATGATATTGTATGACTCTGATGTATGTATAACTATGTAATAGTTATGTGATGTATTATATTTTGTTCCATTCCGCTGTGAGATTCTGATGTTGTTGTTCTTTCTTTCTATTCTTTTCTATTTCTATCCCTTTCTTTCTTAATGATGAAACGTCTTTCTGGGGTTGAGAAAGGCGGGTCGTCACAGAATCGGTTATGGACATACTCTCTGTCTAAACCGAAAACCACTTTAATAACTATACGCGGAGTGCGATCCAGAATGAAGTGGTTGGATTGATGTACGTGATGACTAAAGAAAGAGAACGATAATGGATAGCCTTGACACTTGTGTCAAATTGGAAATGACTAAAACAGGAGCCGTGCCGGGCCAAATGGGGTTAGCCACCTCGAGCGAACACACTTCTTCGTAAACTACTCTGTGACGACCCGTCTTCCTACGCCCAGGAAGACGTGTCATCAATAAGGAAGAAAAGGATAGAAATAGAAAAGAAAAGAAAGAAAGAATAACAACATCAGAATCTCACAGCGGAATGGAATAAAATATAATATATCAACATAACTATTACATAGTTATATACATCAGAGTTATACAATATCATACAACATGACTATCGTATACATATCTATCAAAACATACAACTCAAATATCATAAACAAACTGACACAACAGAACTAAATAGATAGCTACATACGTCTGGTCTTCTACTCCAACTCCTCCAGAAAACTCTATACTCCGAATACCTATCACTTGGCTACTCATAAAAATTTGAGTACCCAAGAGTTTATGAAAAACAAAATATAAACTCCGGGTCAGACTTGGGTCTGGTATGAGTAAACGGGTTAAAGTTGTTTAACTTTGAAAATCATTTAAAATAAAGGTATCACGTAAGACTTCCCACACATAAATACGGGTAAGTTTTTACCTTACGCTAACCAAAACATTTTATAGGAAATTCAGTGATAATATAATAGTGTCTAGGGTTTTCAAGTAAAATACAGAAATAGCTGAAATGCTTACATCTCACATTTCAACATAGTTGGGCACAATCAAAACGTACGACGCTTATTGGAAATTGGATCCCATACAATGGCAGGGCTACTGGGGTACCGCCCGTCACAGTACGTGGCCTAGATCACAGTACCGAGGAGCCACCCTAACTCCCCTGCAACACAAGGCCGGAACCATTCCTTACTGAACAGTCCCGAACAAGATAACCCCACAGTTGGCTGCAGACCAACCGCCCACACAACCGAATAAAATGGACATCTAGACAGGGGTATACCTCGTCCTGCTTGGGCATGACCCACCTAACCTTGCTGCACATCCCCTGTTTTAGCCATTCCCGGTTGATGAGGCTTGAGGCTGCGTTTACCTTTTTAGAACATATTTCTTAGAATGCTCATCGTCCGCCTGATGATGTGCTGAAAGCATTCAATCCATACAAGTTCGTTCCGGGTTCGAACGAAACCGAAGGCATTATCTCGTTACACTCGTTTTGGAATCACCCTCAGAGTTAACGACGATAACCCTTGCATTCTGAAAGCACCATCTCGATCTTCACTTGAGATTACACGACCTAACGTTTAATTTGGATCGATGTGGTTTTCGGAATATCAATTGATATCCGATCCCGGTCTCATCGAAATCCAAACGCCATTTTAAAGGCCAAGTTGTCTAATTAACTTAATAGTTTAAATTTAACAATTGAATTCATATAGCAATTTAACACAGATAAATAACATCAGATAAATCATATAATAATTTAACACAGACAAATTATACACAATCATCACAGATATATCCAGAATATCACAAAACATCACAGGATATAAATAAACATCAAAGGCAATCAAATAGAATTATCGATTCATATCAACCAGTTTGATTTATTTTCAAACTTAATTACTTGCTTAAGAATGATCTATATTTTATTCTTGCTTAATCAATTACTAATTAATTAACTTATTTCAATTTATTAATTAATTATTAATTATTTACTTAATTAATTAATTATTAATCAATAATCTTAGTTATTGATTATAAAACTCAATTACACATTTAATTATTATTAATTGCTTAATTAATCATTAATTATTAATTAACTTAATAGTTTAATCATTAATTAATTTTTTAATCTGTTAACTATGATTTGTTAATTAACCAACTTCAAATAATTAATTAGATTCTTAATTATAATGATGTTATACAAGATTATCATTAAAATCTTTAATTACAAATTTGATTAAATTTGGAACTATGTATTAAATTATAATTATAAAATTTATTATCTACTTAATTAACTTTGTATTTAAATTAATTACTCGCTTTTTTTCTGCAAAGCTTAAAGTTCAACTTGGCTTAAACAATTTGGTCAATAATAATAATATAATTTATACTTAGCTTATTTTACTTTAACTTCAAATTATAGTTAACAAAATTCCAGGTATGGAAACCCGAAGCATACATCGTGCTCAACTTGGGTAGAACTCGAGACCGCCCAGAAAACTCTCTCGCGTCACTCCCTGGATCCCTTCTTTTTCCCCTGTTCTTCTCCTGTTTTTTTTTTTTTAGTTTAAAGTTTTAACTATTAAACTTATTAACACACGCGCCTATACAAAAACTCGACCCAGCTAAAAAAAACCCGAAGCTACCCTATGATAAACTCGAGTTCCACTCGAGTCGGCAACAGCTAGTACCTCCCCGCCGCCGTGCACGTGCATGGCGGTTCACCACCGCTCCAGCGCCTCTCGTCTCAACCCACAAATCACACGGCCACCCCTCACCTGAAATCCAAACCCAGATATACCCTATCACCATGAAATCAAAATATTCCCCTAAATGTCGAACTGTTACAACTCGATAGCCAAAAATCCCCTCATCCTCACGATCGCGGCCGCCAGAGATAACGTGGCTTCGGTCGTACGTCGCTGTCAACACCCCCTACCACATCCCAAAATCTCTCAACGCTCGGTGAAGCTATGGTGTCGCGATCACCAAAATACAGAACCCAAAACCAAAGAACCTATAAACCCTATTTTCCATCAATTCTCAACAATCTTGCATTCATAAAATTTTATAGCATTTTTCTAGTGATCTAGAATCAATACACAGGTTACAATTCAAATTTCACCAACAAATATTGATTGAATTATCTGAAATTCATATAAAAGCAATTTTGGTTTACTAATAATCTGCTCTGTAAATATGGGGTTAAAATTTATGATTTTTGTCTTAAAAATCATAGCTCTGCATGTTGTTTCAATTTATAGGTTCAAGTTTATAATTCGAGATATTCGAATTTCAACCTTTGTTTCATGTTAACTGTAAGTTTAAGTTTACAGTGCTTACAGCTACTAAAGATAATCCAAACCTAAATCTTAAACTTAAACTAATTTATTTAGAGAAGTTACTAATTAAAGACAAGAATCTTATATCATGTTGGATATATTCACTATCTTTTTTTTTCTTTGCCTCAGTAAATACAATGGAAACCTGAAAGAACAATTATAGGCACAACTTACAGTAAACATGCCAGAACATTAAATATCAATATATCAATTCTTCACAAAATTACTTAAAGTTAGATTTTAAATAAGTTTACTCACCTAGTTTGCAGTTGAACAGAGGAGGGTTGTTGGATGTGAAATCTGCAGCTTGAATTTTTGTAAACTTTCTTGCTCCCTGACTTTGAATATGAATTTATTTATTTTTTACATTGCTTTATCAGGTTTTTGAAGTTATGACTGAACTAAATGAAATAAGAAATGATGAATACATATATATAACTTGAACAAGCTGCCTTCTTGAACAAGCTTTAACATAATATAATATGTGCTTTATCTTGTAGTACTAAGACCTGAGATCTATCAAATATTTCGGCTAGGAGATTATGTATTTGACAGATTGTAGTGCCAATTAAATGTTTGTGTTTTCATTTATGCTAACATAATCAATGCTTACTGACACAAACTATATATATAAAGATACTTGCAGTTTTGTTTGTACTAAGATGTTCATATAAGTTTACACTTTTAATGCTTGCTGACAAAACTTGTTTTGATAGTTGCAGATTTTGGTTTGAACATACTTATGTTAACATATAAACAAAATGTTTGCTGTAGGTTTTCATTTGTGTTTGTTGCTGATGTTTACATATTATTATGTTATACTTATGTTCATGTTGACTTATGTTTATTTTACATTTCAAAAGCTGTTGTTAGAAACATTTCTTGATCTTATTTTTATTCAAAGTTAAATTTTCCAATATTTGATTTGTGATGTATTTTCACTGATGTATTTTATATTTATATTTAATATGAATAGTATTGTACTATTATACTCATCATTATTAACTACTTTTATACCTTTGATATTAAGTGTCATCCATACATAATGTTTAATTTAATTAAATAAAACAGATTTAATTTTAAATGTTGTTAAAGAATCTATTTTATAATTTGAAATTATAAATTCCTTTATAATCCATATACAACTAATAATATCCAAAATCTTATTTATTTATAAATGAAAATCTTATATTTTAATTAAATTTGATCAAAAGCTTATTAGAATAATAGGGTCAAAATTCCAGGATATCACATTCCTCCCCCCTTAAAAGAATTTCGTCCCCGAAATTAAACAACAGTTAATTTCAAAAAAAACTTAATATTAACAATCTAAACATACATATCCTCCATACAAAAACAAACAATCAAACAGTCAATTTTAATAACATTGCTAGCTATCCGGACATAAATTTGGATAAGCTTTTCTAAATCTATCAAGAGTTTCCCAGGTACAATCTCTGGGATCCTCACTCCATTGCACCTTGACGAGTTTCACCACTTTGTTCCTGAGCTGCTTCTCGTCTTGATCTATGATCTGAACAGGATCTCTAACCACGGTCAGCTTGGGTTCTACTTCTAAATCTTTCTCAACAACTGGTTCTATCACTAATGATAGGTCATGAATAAATTTCCTTAAATGAGACACATGGAATACATTGTGAATCCCAGACATCCGTTCTGGTAATTCAATCCTGTAGGCTACAGTTCCAATTCTTTCCAACACTCGGAATGGACCAATATATCTCGGAGCAAGTTTTCCCGTCTTTCTGAATCTTATAGCACCTTTTTTGGGGAAACTTTGATAAAAACTAAATCTCCGATCTCAAATTCCAAGGGTCTTCGTCTCTTATCTGCATATTTCTTCTGACGATCTTGAGCAGCTTTCATCCTTTTCTTGATAAGCTCAACCTTCGCAGAAGCTTCACGAATAAGACCGGGTCCAAGTATAAGTCGATCATTCGATTCAATCCAATAAGATGGGGATCTACACGGTCTTCCATACAGAGCTTCATAAGGAGCCATCTTAATGCTCGCTTGATAACTGTTGTTATAGGAAAATTCCACTAGATGAAGATGGTCTTCCCATGATCCACCAAAATCCAATACACAAGCTCGCAGCATATCTTCCAAAATTCGATTAAGCCTCTCCGTTTGTCCGTCCGTCTGAGGATGATAGGCTGTACTTAATCTCAAACTTGTTCCCATTGCTGATTGCAGAGCTTCCCAGAATTAATCTCATTCCTGGAGCTCAACCTATCACTCGCCCTCCATATCGTATGTCCAATAAAGAAAACGAGCAGATGCGCAAACAATTATCCGAATTGGAGACGAAGCAATTTATTCGCTCTAGTTCCTCACCTTGGGGAGCTTCGGCTATTTCGTGAAGAAATCCGATGGTACACTTAGGCTTTGCGTTGACTACCGCAAGCTTAATGATCTTACTATCAAAAATAAATATCCTTTACCTCGGATTGATGATCTATTCGATCAACTTACTGGTGCTAGAGTCATTTCACAATTAGACTTAGCTACTGGATTTCATCAGCTTCGTATTGCAGAGGATAGCATTCCTTTGACATCGTTCCGTACTCGTTATGGATCTTATGAATGGCTTGTTATGCCATTTGGTCTAACGAATGCTCCGGCTTATTTCGTTGACCTTATGAATAGAGTTTTCAAAGACTTCCTCGACCGGTTTGTCCTCATCTTTATTAGTGATATTCTTGTGTATTCAAAAACCGAGGAGGAGCATGAGAAGCATCTTCGGATTGTGTTGGAAACTCTTAGGAGTAATCGTTTGAAAGCAAAATTTTCTAAATGCCATTTTTGGCAATCTCGTGTGAAGTTTCTCGGTCATATTATTTTTGAATCCGGAATTTCCATGGATCCTTTAAAGATTGAAGCGATTCAAGATTGGAAGAGACCGGAGAGTGTGACAGAGATTCGTAGTTTTCTTGGATTGGCGGGTTATTACCGGCGTTTTATCAAAGACTTTTCTAAGATTGTCGTGCCTCTCTCTAGCTTAACGAAGAAAGGTGTTAAATCATTTGGTCGGACAAATGTGAAACGTCTTTTCAGAAATTAAAAGAACTTCTTTTTGATGCTCCTATTCTTGTTATTCCCGAGGGGAATCAGGATTTCGTTGTTTATACTGATGCCAGTCGCGTTGGTTAGGGTGCCGTTCTTATGCAAAAAGAACGTGTTATTGCTTATGCTTCAAGGCAATTAAAGCCTGTCGAGACTAGATATGCCACTCATGATTTAGAACTCGCGGCTATTGTTTTCGCTCTTCGGATTTGGCGTCATTATCTTTTAGGAGAGAAATTTGTTCTTTATACCGATCATAAGTCTTTGAAGTATTTATTATCTCAAAAGGAACTTAATTTGCGTCAACAGCGTTGGCTCGAATTTCTTGCACCATATGATCTTGATATTCTTTATACTCCCGGTAAGGGTAATCGTGTCGCCGATGCTCTTAGTCGTAAACAACAAGCTGTTGTTTGTATGATGATATCCGAATGGAATGATCTCGAGATCTTATCCACTTGTGAGATTCGAGACCATGTATCCGATTTATGCTAATCATTTGTTTTATGTAGCCTTGAGGCTCATCCTTCTCTTTTAGACCGCATTCTTGAAGCTCAAAGGCTAGATCCTGAATTGGCTCTTCTTGGCCAAAATATTAAGGATAAGATTGATACTGAAGGTTTGAAGGACTTTGATATCGATTCTCGTGGCGGCATTCGGAAATTTGGTAGACTTATCGTGCCAAATATTAGTGATCTTCGTAAAGATATTTTAGAAGATTCACATCGTTCTAAATTTACCATTCATCCCGGTAGTAGTAAAATGTACGCGGATATGAAGCGACTTTATTATTGGGAGGGAATGAAACTTGACATCGCTAACTTCGTTAAGCATTGCATGACTTGCCAACTCATTAAGGCCTAACATCAAAGGTCCGGTGGGTTATTGCAACCTTTAGAAATTCCAATTTGGAAGTGGGACCAAATTTCCATGGATTTTATAGATGGCCTTCCCCGTTCTCGTTCGGGTCATGATAGCTTATGGGTGATTGTTGATAGGCTTACTAAATCTGCCCATTTTATTCCCGTTCGGTCTAACCGAACCGTTCCTCTTTTGGCCAAGCTCTTTATCAAAGAGATTGTTAAATTGCACGGGGTTCCTACTTCTATTGTTAGCGATCGTGATCCATTGTTTACTAGTGGATTTTGGAAGAGTCTTCAAAAAGCTTTGGGAACGAAGCTTAATTTTAGCACCGCTTATCATCCCCAGTCCGATGGACAAAGTGAGCGTGTGAATCAAACTCTTGAAGATCTTCTTCGTTCTTGTGTGCTTGATTTTGGTGGAAGTTGGGAAGATCATATTTCACTTGTTGAATTTTCCTATAATAATAGCTTCCAATCTAGTAGTGGTATGGCACCTTTCGAGGCACTCTTTGGACGGCCTTGTCGATCTCCTTCTTGTTGGCTTTAGGCCGGTGAGAAGCTGGTTTTAGGTCCAGATTTTATTCGGGATTCCACAGAGAAAATTGACCTTATTCGACATAGAATGAAAGAAGCCCAGAGTAGACAAAAATCCTATGCCGATAACCGAAGAAGGAAGTTAGAATTTTCTGTGGGAGATCTTGTGTTCATTCGTGTTTCACCTATGAAAGGTGTTGTATGTTTCAGTCGATCGGGAAAATTAGCGCCTCGATATATTGGGCCATTTCCTATCACTGAACGTATTGGTTTCATGGCTTATCGCTTTTTATTACCGGCTCAATTTTCTGCTATCCATGACGTGTTTCACGTTTCTCAACTTCGGAAATGTCTTCGAAATTCTGATTCTATTCTTGAGCCCGGTGTTGTGGAGGTGATTGAAGTTTCACCGAATTTAACTTATGAGCAGCATCCTATTCGAATTATTGATTCGGAGGTCAAACGTCTTCGAAATAAAGATGTTCCGCTTGTGAAAGTTCAATGGTCTTCAAATCCTAAGGATTGTTCTTGGGAGTCTAGAGAGTTCATCGAGCGATCACATCCGGACTTACTTTCCCGTGCTCTTTGAGGTGAACTTCTTATTTCAAACTTCTTTTGTGTTGAATATGCTTTTATGGTTGTTACTATATATCTTCTTCTTAAATATTGCGAGGATGCAATTTCTTTAAGGAAGGGAGTCTGTAACAACCCGCATATTTGTCGATTTTTTATATTTAAATATTTTATCGATACTCAGAATTTAGTCTGAAAAGCTACTTTTGGCATACGGTCGAATTAGGACTCGAGACCACTCCCGTTGAGTTTAAAATGTCGTTTGCGACCTTTTTGAGTATAAGCTTCGATATGTTTGGAGTAAGTTGATTTTTGCTACTTTTTACTTAGGGCTTTGGTTTGGGCTGAGCCCATTAACCCCACTTAACTCAGTTCCAACCCTCGCCTCTTCATTCACTTCTTTTCTATTTTCCTGATACTCAAGCTTTTATGTTAATGGAGAGTGGAGAGGAAATTAAAACTCCAAGCTCTAGTTTTCTTTTGCAAATCAAGCTCTAGCTCCAAACTAATAGAAGAACCCATTAGTAAGCTTCTCTTCTTCTTCTCCAACTCATTCTCTCTTTGATTTCAAAAATTCCTAAATCTAATTTTGGGAATGTTCTTCTTTTAAAGCGTAGAATCAAGCTTATTGAGTTGGATTTGAAGAGTGGTTGATTCTCCTTTGCTTTCAAGCTTCTTTTTCCAGTTTCTTGGGTTCAAAGGTGAGATTTTTATCTCACATCTATGCTTATATTTATCTTCGATTGTTAGGTATGAATTCCTAACACTTATTCGTGTGCAATTGCTTTTGGTTTGGATTGATTTGGTGAATATTCCAATTTTTTGTGTTTTGGGTTCAATCCTTTAAAAATCATAACTTTGATGTTTGAACATGTGTTTGGTGATGCATCGAGGAGCATATAGGGCCGGGTAGTTGATTGGCATAATCCCTTAGTGCCGTTGCTCGAGAGAATGCAATTTGGTCGAGGTTGGACCTCAATTGGATGGACTGGAAGGGGACTGGCAACAGGTCCGGTCGACCGAGCCCTGTAGCCGGCCGACCGACCTGCTGCCAAGTGCATAAGCACTTCTCTGTTTAAGGTTCGGTCGACCGAGTACAGGGTTCGGCCGACCGACCTGGTTTCCGAGGAATTTTGAGAACAGGGTCCGGTCGACCGAGCTCTGTAGCCGGCCGACCGACCTGCTGCATTTTTGCCTATTTCGCCTAGTTGTTTGAATTTTCAACTTTAATCGATTCGTGTGGTTTCTTATGTGTTGTTATCATTTTTTATGACTTTGATGACTCCTTTTTAGGGAATTTTGAATATCCATTTTGATGGATTCTTTATTGGTTTCGTTGGATTTTTATTCACATCTTTGTATGTGAATTTTAGTGATTGATTGTTCCTACAATCTTCTTCGTGATTTGTCACTTTAAAAATATAAAGGTTTCTATACTAGTAGTAAATATCAAAACTCTTTCTCCAAATGATTTCAACACTATTTTAGTACAAAGCTCGCTTCTTAAACCGTTTTCCACTCTATTAGTATATACAAACCTTTACCTCGCTCGTATGAGAAATCTAATTAAACGACTTAGTAAAACGAGTGGTATGAAACGCTTGCGTTTACTTCGTCGGTTAATTCTTGGACTTGTTCGATTGAATCCCTTGTGACAATTTTATAGTGGAGATCTACAGTTTGTTCGTAAATATTTAAGTTAAGCAAGTGGTTATGGGACATGAAGCTAAACTCATATATTTACTAGCTTGGTGTAATTGACACTTCTCGTTGATCATGACGATCATCTTTGTGATTTAGACTAGCAATGTGCGATGTCTCTTTGTCTGCGAGGGAGACTAAACCCCGTTTTGTGGAGTTTCGACTCAAAATGGTGGGGTAGCAACCCATGGTCTTCGGGCCGTTTGTGGAGCTTCGGCTCAATTTGTGATGGTTAGCAACCACGGAATTAGCGTTCCGTTTGTGATACACGTGTTGGCAAGCTTTATCCTCCCGTTTGTGATAGGCCTCCCCCTCTTTGTGATTTCTGGATTTCTTGAGATGATTTCTAGAATTTGTGTTTCACCAATTTTCGTGATTTCCATCGATAAGCTTTATCGATATTTGTGCATTGGTGAATTTGTGCGTCATTGACTTTTGTGATTTCTGGATTTCGTGTGTTAAATTCTGGAATTTGTGTGTCATTGACTTTTGTGATTGACATTGATATTATCGTCAATATTTATGGTTTGGTGAACTAAATTAGGAGTATGACGTTTCTGTGATTCTTGTGTAGATTTTGTGACATTGAATAATCCCTTGATGATTTTCAACTGCTTATATATCACAGCTTGGCATTGTGATTATTATGTGTTTAGTCATATCTCTTATTCTATATCGTGTCATCTGATATTTATAGTTAGACTGATCCGTTTATTATTTTCTTATCAAGTAATACTCGGGTCAGACCGAGATGTTACAGGTGCTTCTGCTTGACTTCTTCCTAGGGATTCATTACTCTGACTTTTGGCAAACTACTTAGATTAGTAGTTTATTTTGTTGTATACACTTGAGATATAGACTCATAGTTATATTCTTTTGTATAGCACGTGTTGCTATTCTTTTGTATTATTGTGGATCTTTTTGACCACTACTCTGATATACACTTCCATATGTTAATCATATATTCATATCTTCTTTCGCCTTTGTGATATGAATTATCTATGACTGATTTATGTTATGTTTATTTCTGTATTTGTTTCCGAAGATATTATAGCCACTGTGTAGTAGTTTTTAGTTTGTGTCGGTATGTCGGATTTCCCTCTTGAAAAAGAAATGCATGTTATACTATCTAACATATCGATGCTCGCGCAAAGCAATTACACGGATGGTCGCCCCTCAACAGCCTTATTCTTCGTGCTAGTTGACAGCATTCACCGTAACGTTCTTGGCTAGCGTGGGTATAGAGGTGGTGCGTCACAGCTTGGTATCAGAGCCAAACTTCGGAACAATATGAAATATTATAACAAGGATCATCGTCCTAAGTCCATCTTAGGAGTCGTGCTTTAGGATTAATTCGAATCTTCGTACCGATTCATCCTATTTTCCCTATGATTCTTTATTTATCTATCAAGATTGCTTGATATTCAATTTGGTGAATAACCTTTTTCTTCTTCTTCTTTCTTTCTAAGGGAAGAGAAATGTCTAGACCAGGCCGCCCCAGAGCCGTGCCATCTAGCACTCCATCCCAGGATGGAGTTTTTATGACTGCTCAACAGCTTCTTGATTTAGTGACAAATGCTCAAGCAGCTGGAGCTAACCCAGAACCTACTCACCTAAAGTCGGGATTTGCACGCTTGTGTAGCGATTACACTAATTTGGGTGGGGAGCCATTCAAAGGTTCCGAAACTATTATTGAAGTACAGGCTTGGCTAAGGTCATGCGATCGAATCTTTTCTAGCATGAATCTTATTGACCTTCACCGAGTTCAGGTGGCCTCTAGTATGCTCCGAGAAAGAGCATTGGACTGGTACGAGCTTCTTATTTCTGAGATTAATGAAGCGGATCTCACCTGGGAGCAATTCCGAGAATGCTTCGAGTTGAAATTCGTACCAGAAGCTGAGAAGGTGACTTTGGCTCGCCGTTTTATAGACCTTGTTCAAGGTGAATCTTCCGTGGCAGATTATGTCGCGTCTTTTGAATCTCTCTCCAAATATGGGGTTGAATACATCAACACCCCATTGAAGAAAAATCAGAGGTTCGTCTATGGCTTAAAAAAAATCTCAAGAAGCTATTACTTCTAAAATTAGAAGTTTCTTTCGACCAACTCATTGATATCGCTCTTCGTCTTGAAGAAGCGGATAAGGAGAATGATGTTGAAGTGGTGGGTTCCAAACCAAACTTCAACAACAAGAAAAGGCCAAACAAATTCAAAGGCCCTTATCCCAATAAGAAAGGGAAGCAAGCAACCTCTATCGCAAAGACTTCTTCCTTTGGTCGTTGGGAATGCTATAATTGTGGTTCGAAGGACCATTATGCGAACAAGTGCCCAAAGTCTCTCTCTTGTCGCTACTGCAAAGTTCCCGGTCATGTTATATCTTCATGCCCCAAGCTTCAGGGCAAGAAGGAGGGAAAGTTAAATGTTGCTCAAGCCCCTGGCAACACATCTCGTGGCTAAGGTATTTCTCGTTCTATTCTGGATGGAATTATTTTATTTCGTGATCATCATATTCAAGTTCTTTTTGATACGGGTGCGTCCCATTCTTTTGTATCAAAAGAACTTGTTGATACTTTTTCTTTGGATGTTTTGTGTTTAATGACTTCTTTTAGAATTGCGAATCCGGTAGGTGGATCCGCAACAATCAATTTATTGTGTAAAGATGTCGAGATTATTTTGTGTGATTTTCCTTTCCTAGCCGATTTGCATGTCATGCGTTATTTAGGCTTTGGAATGATTTTGGGAATGGATTGGCTTAATCGTTATGAAGCTCACATCCTATGTCCTGAGCGGACTATTTATCTTCGACATCCACTATCTGTTAATCAGGTTTCTGTTATTCTTAAAGATTCGGATTCCGCTTTGGTTGCATCTTTATATTCTTTAAACCCTCATGATGACGATGATGATGATGATGATGAGGGTGATATTATTTCTCTTATTCACGTCGTTCGTGAATTTTCCGACATATTTGAGCCCGTTTAAGGATTACCACCTAAGCGAGCAATTGAGTTCAGAATTAATCTCATTCCGGGAGCTCAACCTATCACTCGCCCTCCTTATCGTATGTCCAATAAAGAAAACGAGGAGATGCGCAAACAATTATCCGAATTGGAGACGAAGCAATTTATTCGCTCTAGTTCCTCGCCTTGGGGAGCTTCGGCTATTTTCGTGAAGAGATCTGATGGTACACTTAGGCTTTGCGTTGACTACCGCAAGCTTAATGATCTTACTATCAAAAATAAATATCCTTTACCTCGGATTGATGATCTATTCGATCAACTTACTGGTGCTAGAGTCTTTTAACAATTAGACTTAGCTACTGGATTTCATCAGCTTCGTATTGCAGAGGATAGCATTCCTTTGACATCGTTCCGTACTCGTTATGGATCTTATGAATGGCTTGTTATGCCATTTGGTCTAACGAATGCTCCGGCTTATTTCGTTGACCTTATGAATAGAGTTTTCAAAGACTTCCTCGACCGGTTTGTCCTCATCTTTATTGATGATATTCTTGTGTATTCAAAAACCGAGGAGGAGCATGAGAAGCATCTTCGGATTGTGTTGGAAACTCTTAGGAGTAATCGTTTGAAAGAAAAATTTTCTAAATGCCATTTTTGGCAATCTCGTTTGAAGTTTCTCGGTCATATTATTTCCGAATCCGGAATTTCCATGGATCCTTCAAAGATTGAAGTGATTCAAGATTGGAAGAGACCGGAGAGTGTGACAGAGATTCGTAGTTTTCTTGGATTGGCGGGTTATTACCGGCGTTTTATCAAAGACTTTTCTAAGATTGTCGTGCCTCTCACTAGCTTAACGAAGAAAGGTGTTAAATCATTTGGTCGGACAAATGTGAAACGTCTTTTCAGAAATTAAAAGAATTTCTTTCTGATGCTCCTATTCTTGTTATTCCCGAGGGGAATCAGGATTTCGTTGTTTATACCGATGCCAGTCGCGTTGGTTTGGGTGTCGTTCTTATGCAAAAAGAACGTGTTATTGCTTATGCTTCAAGGCAATTAAAGCCTGCCGAGACTAGATATGCCACTCATGATTTAGAACTCGCAGCTATTGTTTTCGCTCTTCGGATTTGGCGTCATTATCTTTTAGGAGAGAAATTTGTTCTTTATACGGATCATAAGTCTTGAAGTATTTATTCTCTCAAAAGGAACTTAATTTGCGTCAACAGCGTTGGCTCGAATTTCTTGCACCATATGATCTTGATATTCTTTATACTCCCGGTAAGGGTAATCGTGTCGCCGATGCTCTTAGCCGTAAACAACAAGCTGTTGTTTCAATGATGATATCCGAATGGAACGTTCTCGAGATCTTATCCACTTGTGAGATTCGAGACCGCGTATCCGATTTATGCTCATCATTTGTTTTATGTAGCCTTGAGGCTCATCCTTCTCTTTTAAACCGCATTCTTGAAGCTCAAAGGCTAGATCCCGAATTGGCTCTTCTTGGCCAAAATATTAAGGATAAGATTGATATTGAAGGTTTGAAGGACTTTGATATCGATTCTCGTGGCGGCATTCGAAAATTTGGTAGACTTATCGTGCCAAATATTAGTGATCTTCGTAAAGATATTTTAGAAGATTCACATCGTTCTAAATTTACCATTCATCCCGGTAGTAGTAAAATGTACGCGAATATGAAGCGACTTTATTATTGGGAGGGAATGAAACCTGACATCGCTAACTTCGTTAAGCATTGCATGACTTTCCAACTCATTAAGGCCGAACATCAAAGGCCCGGGGGTTATTGCAACCTTTAGAAATTCCAATTTGGAAGTGGGACCAAATTTCCATGGATTTTATAGATGGCCTTCCCCATTCTCGTTCAGGTCATGATAGCTTATGGGTGATTGTTGATAGGCTTACTAAATCTGCCCATTTTATTCCCGTTCGGTCTAACCGAACCGTTCCTCTTTTGGCCAAGCTCTTTATCAAAGAGATTGTTAAATTGCACGGGGTTCCTACTTCTATTGTTAGCGATTGTGATCCATTGTTTACTAGTGGATTTTGGAAGAGTCTTCAAAAAGCTTTAGGAACGAAGCTTAATTTTAGCACCGCTTGTCATCCCCAGTCCGATGGACAAACTGAGCGTGTGAATCAAACTCTTGAAGATCTTCTTCGTTCTTGTGTGCTTGATTTTGGTGGAAGTTGGGAAGATCATATTTCACTTGTTGAGTTTTCCTATAATAATAGCTACCAATCTAGTATTGGTATGGCATCTTTCGAGGCACTCTATGGAAGGCCATGCCGATCTCCTTCTTGTTGGCTTGAGGCCGGTGAGAGGCTGGTTTTAGGTCCAGATTTTATTCGGGATTCCACAGAGAAAATTGACCTTATTCGACATAGAATGAAAGAAGCCCAGAGTAGACAAAAATCCTATGCCGATAACCGAAGAAGGAAGTTAGAATTTTCTGTGGGAGATCTTGTGTTCATTCGTGTTTCACCTATGAAAGGTGTTGTACGTTTCAGTCGATCGGGAAAATTAGCGCCTCGATATATTGGACCATTTCCTATCACTGAACGTATTGGTTCCATGGCTTATCGCCTTTTATTACCGGCTCAATTTTATGCTATCCATGACGTGTTTCACGTTTCTCAACTTCGGAAATGTCTTCGAAATTCTGATTCTATTCCTGAGCCCGGTGTTGTGGAGGAGATTGAAGTTTCACCGAATTTAACTTATGAGCAGCATCCTATTCGAATTATTGCTTCGGAGGTCAAACGTCTTCGAAATAAAGATGTTCCGCTTTTGAAAGTTCAATGGTCTTCAAATCCTAAGGATTGTTCTTGGGATTCTAGAGAGTTCATCGAGCGATCACATCCGGACTTACTTTCCCGTGCTCTTTGAGGTGAACTTCTTATTTCAAACTTCTTTTGTGTTGAATATGCTTTTATGGTTGTTACTATATATCTTCTTCTTAAATATTGCGAGGACGCAATTTCTTTAAGGAGGGGAGTCTGTAACAACCCGCATATTTGTCGATTTTTTATATTTAAATATTTTATCGATACTCAGAATTTAGTCCGAAAAGCTACTTTTTGCATACGGTCGAATTAGGACTCGGGACCACTCCCATTGAGTTTAAAATGCCGTTTGCAACCTTTTTGAGTATAAGCTTCGATATGTTTGGAGTAAGTTGATTTTTGCTACTTTTTACTTAGGGCTTTGGTTTGGGCTGAGCCCATTAACCCCACTTAACTCAGTTCCAACCCTCTCCTCTTCATTCACTTCTTTTCTATTTTCCTAATACTCAAGCTTTTATGTTAATGGAGAGTGGAAGAGGAAATTAAAACTCCAAGCCCTAGTTTTCTTTTGCAAATCAAGCTTTAGCTCCAAACTAATAGAAGAACCCATTAGTAAGCTTCTCTTCTTCTTCTCCAACTCATTCTCTCTTTGATTTCAGAAATTCCTAAACCTAATTTTGGGAATGTTCTTCTTTTAAAGCTTAGAATCAAGCTTATTGAGTTGGATTTAAAGAGTGGTTGATTCTCCTTTGCTTTCAAGCTTCTTTTTCCAATTTCTTGGGTTCAAATGTGAGATTTTTATCTCACATCTATGCTTATATTTATCTTCGATTGTTAGGTATGAATTCCTAACACTTATTCGTGTGCAATTGCTTTTGGTTTGGATTGATTTGGTGAATATTCCAATTTTTGCTGTTTTGGGTTCAATCCTTTAAAAATCATAACTTTGATGTTTGAACATGCGTTTGGTAATGCATCGAGGAGCATATAGGGCCGGGTAGTTGATTGGCATAATCCCTTAGTGTCGTTGCTCGAGAGAATGCAATTTGGTCGAGGTTGGACCTCAATTGGATGGACTGGGAGGGGACTGGCAACAGGTCCGGTCGACCGAGCCCTGTAGCCGGCCGACCGACCTGCTGCCAAGTGCATAAGCACTTCTCTGTTTAAGGTTCGGTCGACCGAGTACAGGGTTCGGCCGAACGACCTGCTTTCCGAGGAATTTTGAGAACAGTGTCCGGTCGACCGAGCTCTGTAGACGGCCGACCGACCTGCTGCATTTTTGCCTATTTCACCTAGTTGTTTGAATTTCCAACTTTAATCGATTCGTGTTGTTTCCTATGTGTTCTTATCATTTGTTATGACTTTGATGACTCCTTCTAAAGGATTTTTGAATATCCATTTTGATGGATTCTTTATCGGTTTCGTTGGATTTTTATTCACATCTTCGTATGTGAATTTTAGTGATTGATTGTTCCTACAATCTTCTTCGTGATTTGTCACTTTAAAAATATAAAGGTTTCTATACTAGTAGTAAATATCAAAACTCTTTCTCCAAATGATTTCAACACTATTTTAGTACAAAGCTCGCTTCTTAAACCGTTTTCCAATCTATTATTATATACAAACCTTTACCTCACTTGTAACGATCGTAAATTTTGAACAATTTAAATTGTGAATATTTAATTAATTTTGAATATTTGAATGATAATTTAAACTGAATTTCCAATATAACAATGAATTTTGCGATCAAATTTGAGAATTTAATCTAGAAAAAGTTGAATAAAATTTATATTTGACTTTGGAGTTGAAATTGAATATTGAATTTGTATTTTTAATTCAAACTAATGACTTAAGAAAATAATTTGGATACAAGAATTTTTATTTATGTAAATTTATAAATGGATGGTTAGTTTTAAATAACATTTTTCTTTTCTTTAAAATAAAAAGGAATAAAATTTTATTCAATACAAAATAGATAAGTAAATATACATAGTTAAAATTTAAAACAACATATTTGTAAACTTCGTAAAATATGAAGTGACTACATTGGAAAAGTTATAACAACATAATTCAACAAAACAAAGCAAAGAAATAACAAAATTTATTGAAATTCAAAATGAAAAAAAATATATAATAAAATTTGGTTAAGTGTTGTTGGGCTTTGAAATTGTGAATCTCGGTCCATTTACCTTTGAATGCCGTTTCCTTTTTACCTCAATTCGACCCGTTTCCTCCATTATCCATTTTCACAAACCCTAAGCAAAATCACGAAAGAAAAAGAAAATAAAAATGATGGCAGCCGTTCCTCTTTGTAAATTAGGGCTAGCAATCTAATCTAGGGTTTTGCTTCTTGCGATTCAAAACAAGGGTTTGCGATCTAATCTGGGCTTCGACCTTCGTTCAACTTGGCTTATTTCCCTTCGGCTGCTTCGACTTTGTTATGGTGAGTTTTCTGCTCACGATTAATTTTTAATTCAGGTGTTTAAATTTGTTTGGATTGAATGTTGGTTGCATGCTATGATTTGGTGATTATTAGCTTTCAGTTGCTCGGTTAAATTTGAATTTTAAACTAATAAGAACAGATAACTCACTGCATGTTGGATTGTTGGTTGCTATTCGTTATCACTTGCTCTGATGTTGTGTTTTTGAACTGTTAAGATCAGATTCTACTCAATTTTTGATTTTAAACTAATAAGAATAAATGCTATTTGATATTTGTTTTAAATTGGTAAGAACAGACACTATTTAAATTTTAATTTAAACTGATAAAAACAAAAGCTATGAATAACCTGATGAGAACAGGTGCTTCCAAATGTTTGATTTCAGATTGTTGTTTTGAAAATTTGTTTTTCTTAAAAACTGATTTGAACAGATGCTATAAATTTAAATTTTTTTTTTTTTTTTTTTTTTTTTACTGTTGAGAACAGATGCTATCATTTTAAGAATCTGATGAGAATAGAGGCTATTAAATCTTGACTTGCTTTGTGTTGCTGCATGTGTTGGATCTTGCTTTGTTAATGAATATTTATATGGAAACCTCTGAACCCAAACCTTCTTCTTTGTTTATCCGTGAATCAATCACTTAAGCCTATAATATGTTGTGATGTTTTGGTACCTGAAATTGTTTTTGTTAAGTGATAATGTGTTTGCATGCTTGTTTATGTTGACTGTCCCTCTGTTTTGAAATGCATGTGAGTTTTCTAAGCTCACGATAATCTTCATGCAAGTTTTTGAATTTGTTTGAAGTGAATTCCTTGGTTGCATGCTATGTTTTTGGGGCGATTTGATTATCTTTGGCTCGGCTAATTTAATTTTTAAAAACTGATATGCTCAGATTTGTGACTGCATGTTGAATTTTTGTGCTAGTTGCTGTTATTTGCTCGATTTACTTGGATTTTAAATTGGTAGAAACAGATGCTAGTAATTATTTTAAACTATAAGAACAGATTCTACCCATTTGATTTAGTTTTTGAACTGTTAGGAGCAAATGTTTTTTTGATTTCTTTTAAAATTTAAATTTGTAAGAACAGATGCTGCCCAGTCTTAATTTTTAAATTGATTAGAACAAATGCTACCTGACTATTTGTGTTTGTTTTAAAATTGATAGGAACATGTGCTATTTGTGTTTGTTTTAAAATTGATAGGAACATGTGCTATTTGTGTTTGTTTTAAAATTGATAGGAACATGTGCTATTTGTGTTTGTTTTAAAATTGATAGGAACATGTGCTATTGGTGTTTGTTTTAAAAATTGATAAGAACAGATGCTATATTTATTTTGTTATTAAATTGATAAGTACAGATGCTACTAAATATCTTGTTTGAAAACTGTTTGCAAACAATTGCATTATGAATTTAAACTTGCATGTTTGTCCCATGCCTGGTAACCATTAGACCATTTATTATTTTGCACTTGAGTCTTTTGGTACTGTTGTTGTATTGGTGTTGCATTTGGTCTGCATTGTAGTTGTATTCATATATACTTGCTACTGTTGCATTACTTGCTTCACTTGAGTTTTTTTTTGTAACAGTAGTCTACTGTGTTCATGCACTTTGGTTTGTGGCAGTTTGCATGTCAAGTTGCATCCATGCTGTTGCACTTGTAGTTGTACCCCATGCTGTTGCACTTGGGTCTGGTCACTGTTCTCTTGGTTGTTCTAGTCTTCATTTCCATTGTTGTTTGCATCCTGATATATGTTGCATTGCAGTTGATTCATTTGGTCATTTGGTGTCTGCATCCTTATCTGTTGCATACATAAGTTTGGCCACTGTTGTATAATTGCATTTGATCTGCACTTGTGTATATTCTCAGGTGGCACACTGCAACTGCACTTGCATTTGTGACCTTTATTTGCCTGTTGTTTGAATTGTGCATTATTCATGTGTAGCTTGGTCATTTTGATGCACTGCCTTGATTTATTTTGCCTCTATCTTTATAGTTACAGGTTTTAAACTTGATTTAAAAATTCAAACTATCCACCTAAGTGTTTTTTTTTAGTTTTTAATCCTTAAACAAAATATGTTGTATGTGAGTAACATTTTATATTAAATAAACTTAAGTAGAAATTATTTGCCTGTTTTACTCTAGAAACAAGTGTGTTTGCATGAAAACACAATTTCATACTGGTAGATACATGAATATATTTAGTTGAGCAAGCTGCTGTGAGTTTATTTCTTTCAGTGTGAAGATTTAAGGTTTAACAAAATGTGGTTATGAACATTTGTCAAAGTTTAAAGTTCTATTTAATATGAAAGTTCTGTATTGTCTCTGTGAATTTAGAAAATAAACAAAACAAATCTTATGGGTTGTCTCTGTGAACATTGGAACAAATCTTGATCATTTTGCTGTGTCAATTTGTGTATTCCCTGTTGTTAACTCTGTCTGGTTGATGGGCATGTCACTGACTTGCTGTCTTATTCATCTTGGTTTTAGTTGTTGTAAATCCTATGTGATGTTTGCCTAGTTGTGGTCTTGTTTCATGTTTAATGCAGTGCTTGGTCATCGCACTGGTCATTGCTTGTGAAGTTTGGTATTGCATTGTTATGTACGTGATATGTTGACACATTCACCTATGCTTGCACTACTTCATTCCAATGTATACTCTTGTCTGCAATTGTTCATCCTGAAGCTTGATCATTGTTTCACTTGTCTTCACTTCTGTTTTCTCCTAGTTGCTGTGGCATTGTGCCTTTGGTCTGCATATTGACTGTTGCAGTCCAACTTGTTGTTGGTCTTACTTATAATTTGTAGCCAGTTGGTCTTCAGTTTCATCTTCAATTGTAGCTTGTTATATGGAACTGGTAGTTGTTGCTGAGCTTGCATACTTCATGCTTGTTGTTGTATACCTGTCCACTGTAGTTGTGTCTTGCCACTGCTGCCCCTGTGCACTATTGATCTGTGCACTGTCCATACTTGTAGTTGTATGCCCTGTTGCATTTGGGGGCTGCTGAAACTGTTGTGCATTTCGGCCTGTACTTGTGCTCGCTGCCTTGACCTGCTGTGTTGTTTCTGTTCGGGCTTGTTATTGTATCTTTGTGGTCTTTGTGATTACACTCGCACACGTGTTGGCGAGGCAGTGCACACGTGTGTTTGTCAGAACTTAAAAATTTGAAATTGTTAATGTGAAAAATCCGTAATAGATTTTAAATTGATTTATCTGTTTTACCATATCTGTAACCATATTATTCAGTTCATTTCAAATTTATTTACTTGAATAAAGATTAATCCTGACTCGAGTGTTTTTGTGTTTTGCAATTAACGCTCGGGTCAGACCGAGTATTTTTACAGCTTGGAGTTTTGCGCGCAGCGAAGTTAGAGAGAGAGGGGAAAGCACAACTAAAGCTTTTCAGAAAATTATTTTTCTTGTACTTAATAAAATTTGTTTTCCGCTGTATAAAATGTAACTTATTGTATTAACTCTGATATTTGTATATAAAAGAAAAGTTGTTTATAAAATATGATTACTATTCTGTGATTCTGTAGCTGATTCTGTTTAAATGTTATAAACTAAATAACAATCCGTCATTTTGAACGTTTCTAGTTGGTTTAATTACCGACTAGAGGCGGTCAAGGCGGCGGGTCGTTACACAGTGGTATCAGAGCTTTGGTACACAAAGCTTAGTTTATGGCGTTTAATATGAATAGTTACTAGAATCACTTTAAAGGGAGTGTTTTCAAATCTAAAGAAGTTTAAAATTGTTTTCTTTAAAATAAAAGGTATTTGAAAATTAGAATTATTTTTGGAAATTCCCCTCTCTAAATTTAGGTTTGCGACTGTTTCTCTTCGGTGAGGTCTCGTTAGACTTGAGTTTCGATCGTTCAGAAACTCATTATCGAATTTTTGAGAGTCATGGAAAATGAAATGTAAGTCAAGTGGATTAATGAATTGGTTTAAATTGACTTAAATCAAATATTTTGAATATCTCCAAAGTAGTAATTGGAAAATAAAATGATATGTCAATTTGATTATAACCAAGCGGATTATTGAACTATAACTTGGAAATTTAATTTTGAATTCTTTTGAAAAATTGATTTCAAATGTTGTGAAGAACGATTTAGTGAATAAATGGATTATAAGTATTTAACTTATAATATGAAATTTTGGGTATATAACTAAGTTATATGAGCTGAATTGAATCAAATTAATAAAGGAGATTATAAAACGAAGTTTTATAAATAGAAATGGAATTTCTAAAGATGTTTATAAAATCCGCAAATGACTTATTTTGATAAGTAAATTGTTGTAACTTATTAAAGGAGTTATATCTATGGTTTTGGACAATAAATAAGATATAAAAAGAGATATGAATCTAATGAAAATTTATAAGAGATTTAAATAGATGCAATGAAGAATTTGAATTTGTATGGCATGAAATTAAGTTAAGTGGAAAACTTAATATTGGAAATTTGAAGTTGATTTAAAACCAATATTTTGAAATGTATGCAGAATTCAAACTATGAATTAAGTTGAAGTTGAAACTTAAATGGGAATGTTTTTGGGAAGCAACACTATGAAATGAAGTAAATCCATTTTAAGTTGTTTTGAAATGTGTTAAGTATCGAAAGCATAGATTTCAACATTCATTGTTGAAATAGACGTTTTCGAGGAAAAGAAAGGAAATGTTTTATATAGTATTGGGATTTATACATCTATATTAAATTCGAATCCCTATACTAATGATTTTTGGGTCGTCGTAACGATGTTTTACGCAACATTCGTTTTGACTCAAATAAATGTGTTTAAAGAATGATTTCTTTTAAGAATGAAATATATACTTGATTTTGGTTTAAGTATATCGAATATTTTCAAAGTGTTGAAAATAAATGGATTTGTGAATTACTTATTATTGAATAAGTATGAAAATATTTTCCAATATGAAATGAAAAGTTTGAAACTTTATCTTTTAAAGATAAAGTGAGAAGTGAATGTTTGAAATTTTATCTTTTGAAGATAAATTGAAAATGAATTTGTGAAATCGATTTGAAAATCGTATATTCATAGATACTTTGGAAATGTAAATTCACTATGGAATTTATAAAAGAAAGGGGAATTTGTTAAAAATAAATATTGATTTATTTTTGAAATGTGGAAATAAATTTACGGATTTGGAACGTAAGTTTAAAATAAATCGGTAAGGATTTATTTGATTAATTTAAGTGAACCATTTGAAGTTTAAAATGGATAAATATTTGGAAATGTTTCCATTTAAGGAAATTGCTTTGAAATTTGTTTTCAAAGATTAAAAGGTGCAAAATGATTTGAATTTGTTTCAAATGGTTAAGTGTGAAAATTTTTATATCTTGTAAAGATATTATTTTTGGGAAATTTGAACAATTAGTTCAATTTGGAAATTTTCAAAGTGATTGAATTTTGAGTTAAATTGAGTTTAACTTTGACGCCCAAAAACAATTTAAGTTGAACATTGAATTTTAAATGGATGATTTGGATTGTATGTCTAACGTCGTGAATTGACGACATATCAATTGATCTCTATTAAATATATATCTGTTGGTGGCGGAGAATTTATTCTCTTAGCTTAACACCCTTCTCTGAGACGTACGAGCTCAGAGGTTATATATCGATAGACATCAATTATGTGTTGAGGATTGACGATGTAACGTGAAATCCAAATCGAGTGTGAAGTCGATAATAAATTGGATTATGAATGTGAATTAGGTTTGAGATAACCTTAAAATTCCAAATCGGCTTAGAGGAAAATTTTAAATGGATAATGAAATGGAAAAATTTGTGAATCCTCTATTTGTTATGGGTATGAAATATTGTGGTTTTCATAACGTATATGTGTGAATACGATTAATTCGAAAACCAATTAGTTTGGAAAAGTAATTGTTATGGAAAACTTATGTAAGTACATGAGTATGATATGTACTAAATGTGAAATGAAATATTATATATGTATGTATAATATTATGTTTTCCAAATTGAGGATATGGAAAGGTACCTTCCATTTATACTGTGTGACTGTGTGATGGTGATGGAACTCGAGATGAGTATCCATTTAAAAATCGTAGCTACGTAGTATTTCCATTAGTTGGATGACCATTTATATTTCCATTAGTTGGATGACCATTTATATTTCCATTAGTTGGATGACCTTTTGTATTTCCATTAGTTGGAATGTCCTTTTGGACTGGTATAGTGTGCTAGCGTAATTCGAGGGGCGAGAGGCCTATGGTTACAAGCGATTCCACTGGGATAGTGGCGTAACCGCCGAGTATACCGCGATCTAGTTACACTCGGGTGGTAGCGTAATTTGAGGGGCGTGATGCCTACAGTTACAAGCGATTCCACTGGGATAGTGGCGTAACCGCTGTGTAAACTGCAATCTACAAACCAAAGCGTAATTCGAGGGGCGAGATGCCTACGGTCACGAGCGATTCTACTGGGATAGTAGCGTAACCGCCGTGTGAACCGCGATCTTTGGCAACAACCATGGCGAAATTCAAGGGATGAGATATCCACAGTTACAAGCGACTCTACTGGGATAGTAGCGGAACCGCCGAGTAAACTGTGATCCATGGGGGAATGTGCTTTCCATATCCATTTTTAAAAGAATTTTTAAAGTATTTTCACTGGGAATTGAAGCAAGTATATTTAGTACTTGGAGATTGTTAGACTTGCGCCTGGCCAGCGTATGCCTAATGTCTTTAAGAACGACAGTAGACTTGTTAAATTTCGAGTTAGCAAGTATTTTCAAACTTTAAATAGCAAATCAATTATCTGAAATTAAAGTGATGTAAATTCCAACCTAATGAATTAAGGAAGAGGATTTTTGAAATGTTTTGAAAAATCCACAGCTTTGGAAAAGTTATAATATGTAAAATTTCTTAAATGTAGTGTTTCAAATTTAAAATTTGGGTTTTGTAAGTTGAAAATTTTAGTAAAGATTTTTTTTTGTGTCTTGATTGTAGAAAATAATAAACAAAAGAGTTAATTAGCAAAGCTAGCGAGATAAAACAAATAGAATGAATCCTATATTCATTCATCTTTAATAAGTGTTGAACTTGATAAAATTGAGTAAAATATAAATATCGGTGAAATTTTAACAATCATTTTTCCTTACTTGTAATTTCGGGACGAAATTCTTTTAAGGAGGGGAGATTGTAACGATCGTAAATTTTGAACAATTTAAATTGTGAATATTTAATTAATTTTGAATATTTGAATGATAATTTAAACTGAATTTCCAATATAACAATGAATTTTGCGATCAAATTTGAGAATTTAATCTAGAAAAAGTTGAATAAAATTTATATTTGACTTTGGAGTTGAAATTGAATATTGAATTTGTATTTTTAATTCAAACTAATGACTTAAGAAAATAATTTGGATACAAGAATTTTTATTTATGTAAATTTATAAATGGATGGTTAGTTTTAAATAACATTTTTCTTTTCTTTAAAATAAAAAGGAATAAAATTTTATTCAATACAAAATAGATAAGTAAATATACATAGTTAAAATTTAAAACAACATATTTGTAAACTTCGTAAAATATGAAGTGACTACATTGGAAAAGTTATAACAACATAATTCAACAAAACAAAGCAAAGAAATAACAAAATTTATTGAAATTCAAAATGAAAAAAAATATATAATAAAATTTGGTTAAGTGTTGTTGGGCTTTGAAATTGTGAATCTCGGTCCATTTACCTTTGAATGCCGTTTCCTTTTTACCTCAATTCGACCCGTTTCCTCCATTATCCATTTTCACAAACCCTAAGCAAAATCACGAAAGAAAAAGAAAATAAAAATGATGGCAGCCGTTCCTCTTTGTAAATTAGGGCTAGCAATCTAATCTAGGGTTTTGCTTCTTGCGATTCAAAACAAGGGTTTGCGATCTAATCTGGGCTTCGACCTTCGTTCAACTTGGCTTATTTCCCTTCGGCTGCTTCGACTTTGTTATGGTGAGTTTTCTGCTCACGATTAATTTTTAATTCAGGTGTTTAAATTTGTTTGGATTGAATGTTGGTTGCATGCTATGATTTGGTGATTATTAGCTTTCAGTTGCTCGGTTAAATTTGAATTTTAAACTAATAAGAACAGATAACTCACTGCATGTTGGATTGTTGGTTGCTATTCGTTATCACTTGCTCTGATGTTGTGTTTTTGAACTGTTAAGATCAGATTCTACTCAATTTTTGATTTTAAACTAATAAGAATAAATGCTATTTGATATTTGTTTTAAATTGGTAAGAACAGACACTATTTAAATTTTAATTTAAACTGATAAAAACAAAAGCTATGAATAACCTGATGAGAACAGGTGCTTCCAAATGTTTGATTTCAGATTGTTGTTTTGAAAATTTGTTTTTCTTAAAAACTGATTTGAACAGATGCTATAAATTTAAATTTTTTTTTTTTTTTTTTTTTTTTTTTACTGTTGAGAACAGATGCTATCATTTTAAGAATCTGATGAGAATAGAGGCTATTAAATCTTGACTTGCTTTGTGTTGCTGCATGTGTTGGATCTTGCTTTGTTAATGAATATTTATATGGAAACCTCTGAACCCAAACCTTCTTCTTTGTTTATCCGTGAATCAATCACTTAAGCCTATAATATGTTGTGATGTTTTGGTACCTGAAATTGTTTTTGTTAAGTGATAATGTGTTTGCATGCTTGTTTATGTTGACTGTCCCTCTGTTTTGAAATGCATGTGAGTTTTCTAAGCTCACGATAATCTTCATGCAAGTTTTTGAATTTGTTTGAAGTGAATTCCTTGGTTGCATGCTATGTTTTTGGGGCGATTTGATTATCTTTGGCTCGGCTAATTTAATTTTTAAAAACTGATATGCTCAGATTTGTGACTGCATGTTGAATTTTTGTGCTAGTTGCTGTTATTTGCTCGATTTACTTGGATTTTAAATTGGTAGAAACAGATGCTAGTAATTATTTTAAACTATAAGAACAGATTCTACCCATTTGATTTAGTTTTTGAACTGTTAGGAGCAAATGTTTTTTTGATTTCTTTTAAAATTTAAATTTGTAAGAACAGATGCTGCCCAGTCTTAATTTTTAAATTGATTAGAACAAATGCTACCTGACTATTTGTGTTTGTTTTAAAATTGATAGGAACATGTGCTATTTGTGTTTGTTTTAAAATTGATAGGAACATGTGCTATTTGTGTTTGTTTTAAAATTGATAGGAACATGTGCTATTTGTGTTTGTTTTAAAATTGATAGGAACATGTGCTATTGGTGTTTGTTTTAAAAATTGATAAGAACAGATGCTATATTTATTTTGTTATTAAATTGATAAGTACAGATGCTACTAAATATCTTGTTTGAAAACTGTTTGCAAACAATTGCATTATGAATTTAAACTTGCATGTTTGTCCCATGCCTGGTAACCATTAGACCATTTATTATTTTGCACTTGAGTCTTTTGGTACTGTTGTTGTATTGGTGTTGCATTTGGTCTGCATTGTAGTTGTATTCATATATACTTGCTACTGTTGCATTACTTGCTTCACTTGAGTTTTTTTTTGTAACAGTAGTCTACTGTGTTCATGCACTTTGGTTTGTGGCAGTTTGCATGTCAAGTTGCATCCATGCTGTTGCACTTGTAGTTGTACCCCATGCTGTTGCACTTGGGTCTGGTCACTGTTCTCTTGGTTGTTCTAGTCTTCATTTCCATTGTTGTTTGCATCCTGATATATGTTGCATTGCAGTTGATTCATTTGGTCATTTGGTGTCTGCATCCTTATCTGTTGCATACATAAGTTTGGCCACTGTTGTATAATTGCATTTGATCTGCACTTGTGTATATTCTCAGGTGGCACACTGCAACTGCACTTGCATTTGTGACCTTTATTTGCCTGTTGTTTGAATTGTGCATTATTCATGTGTAGCTTGGTCATTTTGATGCACTGCCTTGATTTATTTTGCCTCTATCTTTATAGTTACAGGTTTTAAACTTGATTTAAAAATTCAAACTATCCACCTAAGTGTTTTTTTTTAGTTTTTAATCCTTAAACAAAATATGTTGTATGTGAGTAACATTTTATATTAAATAAACTTAAGTAGAAATTATTTGCCTGTTTTACTCTAGAAACAAGTGTGTTTGCATGAAAACACAATTTCATACTGGTAGATACATGAATATATTTAGTTGAGCAAGCTGCTGTGAGTTTATTTCTTTCAGTGTGAAGATTTAAGGTTTAACAAAATGTGGTTATGAACATTTGTCAAAGTTTAAAGTTCTATTTAATATGAAAGTTCTGTATTGTCTCTGTGAATTTAGAAAATAAACAAAACAAATCTTATGGGTTGTCTCTGTGAACATTGGAACAAATCTTGATCATTTTGCTGTGTCAATTTGTGTATTCCCTGTTGTTAACTCTGTCTGGTTGATGGGCATGTCACTGACTTGCTGTCTTATTCATCTTGGTTTTAGTTGTTGTAAATCCTATGTGATGTTTGCCTAGTTGTGGTCTTGTTTCATGTTTAATGCAGTGCTTGGTCATCGCACTGGTCATTGCTTGTGAAGTTTGGTATTGCATTGTTATGTACGTGATATGTTGACACATTCACCTATGCTTGCACTACTTCATTCCAATGTATACTCTTGTCTGCAATTGTTCATCCTGAAGCTTGATCATTGTTTCACTTGTCTTCACTTCTGTTTTCTCCTAGTTGCTGTGGCATTGTGCCTTTGGTCTGCATATTGACTGTTGCAGTCCAACTTGTTGTTGGTCTTACTTATAATTTGTAGCCAGTTGGTCTTCAGTTTCATCTTCAATTGTAGCTTGTTATATGGAACTGGTAGTTGTTGCTGAGCTTGCATACTTCATGCTTGTTGTTGTATACCTGTCCACTGTAGTTGTGTCTTGCCACTGCTGCCCCTGTGCACTATTGATCTGTGCACTGTCCATACTTGTAGTTGTATGCCCTGTTGCATTTGGGGGCTGCTGAAACTGTTGTGCATTTCGGCCTGTACTTGTGCTCGCTGCCTTGACCTGCTGTGTTGTTTCTGTTCGGGCTTGTTATTGTATCTTTGTGGTCTTTGTGATTACACTCGCACACGTGTTGGCGAGGCAGTGCACACGTGTGTTTGTCAGAACTTAAAAATTTGAAATTGTTAATGTGAAAAATCCGTAATAGATTTTAAATTGATTTATCTGTTTTACCATATCTGTAACCATATTATTCAGTTCATTTCAAATTTATTTACTTGAATAAAGATTAATCCTGACTCGAGTGTTTTTGTGTTTTGCAATTAACGCTCGGGTCAGACCGAGTATTTTTACAGCTTGGAGTTTTGCGCGCAGCGAAGTTAGAGAGAGAGGGGAAAGCACAACTAAAGCTTTTCAGAAAATTATTTTTCTTGTACTTAATAAAATTTGTTTTCCGCTGTATAAAATGTAACTTATTGTATTAACTCTGATATTTGTATATAAAAGAAAAGTTGTTTATAAAATATGATTACTATTCTGTGATTCTGTAGCTGATTCTGTTTAAATGTTATAAACTAAATAACAATCCGTCATTTTGAACGTTTCTAGTTGGTTTAATTACCGACTAGAGGCGGTCAAGGCGGCGGGTCGTTACATCACTCGTATTAGAAATCTAATTAAACGACTTAGTAAAACGAGTGGTATGAAACGCTTGCGTTTACTTCGTCGGTTAATTCTTGGACTTGTTCGATTGAATCCCTTGTGACAATTTTATAGTGGAGATCTACAGTTTGTTCGTAAGTATTTAAGTTAAGCAAGTGGTTATGGGACATGAAGCTAAACTCATATATTTACTAGCTTAGTGTAATTGACACTTCTCGTTGATCATGACGATCATCTTTGTGATCTAGACTAGCAATGTGCGATGTCTCTTTGTCTGCGAGGGAGACTAAACCCCGTTTTGTGGAGTTTCGACTCAAATTGGTGGGGTAGCAACCCATGGTCTTCGGGCCGTTTGTGGAGCTTCGGCTCAATTTGTGATGGTTAGCAACCATGGAATTAGCGTTTCGTTTGTGATACACGTGTTGGCGAGCTTTATGCTCCCGTTTGTGATAGGCCTCCCCCTCTTTGTGATTTCTAGATTTCTTGAGATGATTTCTAGAATTTGTGTTTCACCAATTTTCGTGATTTCCATCGATAAGCTTTATCGATATTTGTGCATTGGTGAATTTGTGCGTCATTGACTTTTGTGATTTCTGGATTTCGTGTGTTGATTTCTGGAATTTGTGTGTCATTGACTTTTGTGATTGACATTGATATTATCGTCAATATTTATGGTTTGGCGAACTAAATTAGGAGTATGACGTTTCTGTGATTCTTGTGTAGATTTTGTGACATTGAATAATCCCTTGATGATTTTCAACTACTTATATATCACAGCTTGGCATTGTGATTATTATGTGTTTAGTCATATCTCTTATTCTATATCATGTCATCTGATATTTATAGTTAGACTGATCCGTTTATTATTTTCTTATCAAATAATACTCGGGTCAGACAGAGATGTTACAGGTGCTTCTGCTTGACTTCTTCCCAAGGATTCATTACTCTGACTTTTGGCAAACTACTTAGATTAGTAGTTTATTTTGTTGTATACACTTAAGATATAGACTCATAGTTGTATTCTTTTGTATAGCACGTGTTGCTATTCTTTTGTATTATTGTGGATCTTTTTGACCACTACTCCGATATACACTTCCATATGTTAATCATATATTCATATCTTCTTCCGCCTTTGTGATATGAATTATCTGTGACTGATTTATGTTATGTTTATTTCTGTATTTGTTTCCGAAGATATTATAGCCACTGTGTAGTAGTTTTGAGTTTGTGTTGGTATGTCGGATTTCCCTCTTGAAAAAGAAATACATGTTATACTATCTGACATATCGATGCTCGCGCAAAGCAATTACACGGATGGTCGCTCCTCAAGAGCCTTATTCTCCGTGCTAGTTGACAGCATTCACCGTAATGTTCTTGGCTAGCGTGGGTATAGAGGTGGGGCGTCACAGCTTTACAAAACCAAAAAACATTCCAAAATATATTTTATATATATACCGCTGTAATATCCCGGAAATTTGGACAGTATAAATCTAATAATCTGTGTATAATTTTATATTGAATTGATAATTTAGTTAATAAATTGGATTTGATTTAAATAATCTTCTTTATTTAAATATTTAATTTGTGAAATTATTTTTAATGCGTTAATAAATTGTTTTCTATTTAATAATGTATATGTATTTGTATATATTTTAAATAGATAAGTTGTTTCAAGTTAAATTAGTATAGCATCTTTTTAATGTTTTAAAAATAGAAATTGTGATTTATTTTGGATTTAAACTTTTCAAAAATATTTAATAAAATACTATATGATTTTAAATATGTAAGATAAATATTTTATTGGTTTAAAATTTCATTTTAACTTAAGTTTGAATATTAAAATAAGGTTAAAAATGTTGTGTTAATTCTTTTCAAATTATTAATTGATAATTTTGATTTGTAAATTTAATTTGAAATTTAAAATACAATTTAAAATGTGAACATGTATTCATGTAAGTTATTGCAAACTCTTTTATAAATTCATTTTAACTATTTAAAAGTTTCTTTTTCAAATGATTTAATTGTGTATTGTTTTGCTTTGTTCTTTAGAATTATTTAAATGCATAACTATGTATATGAACTAATTAACTAAGTTTAATTAATCTTAAATTTAATAACAAAAACAATTACAAAGACATATGTAAGCTTAATTTACATGTGTTGGTAATTTAAGATTTAAGTTAACATGTGTTAAATATTTAAAAGAGTAAGTTAACAAGTGTTAGTAATTTTGTACAAGTGTCATATTTCAAATATTTATTTATCTTTAATTTTAATTCATCATAAATAAGCTATATAACTTGCATTTACTCATTTCTTTTCTCTTTTTCATTCTTCACTCTAAAAAGAAAATCTGAAATCTGAAACTCCTCTTCATAATCTAACAAATACTTACATTTCTCAAACCTGAAAATTCAAATGCCTAGCAAAACAAATTTGCATTCAACTCCTCTTTTCAAAAATACAAACCTGCATTCATTTTCAAAACCTGAATACAAAAGACCTGCATGCAACAATTTGAAGCCTGCATGTTTTAAAAAGCAACAGCATTTTTGTTTTAAAAAGTAACGTTCAAGTTTAATGGGCATTCAAGCTTCTGCATGTTCAATCTGGACAGTGCATGCTCTGCATTTTGGCAAATAAGGTGAGTAACTCCTCTTTTCTAAAATTAAGTAGGTTGGTTGCATGTTTAAATCAGAAATAAGATGAAATTTGCAGTGAATATTTATATGTGAGATTATATGTGTGCATGCTTATAAAGTACAAATGAATATTTATGCAATTACCTGCACATATATGTCTGTAAACAAGAAGATGATTGTGCATATGTGTTCTTCAAATTTCAAATTTATGTTTGATTCTTGAATATTTCCTTTAACTTGTTTGCTGAATAGGACTTAAATTCTTGAACATGTCATGCTTGTTTTGGAATGGTGTAAGTTCTAAGTGTATATAAATTAAATATGATATCTGTAACCTGAAAGAAAAAAAGAAAACAAACTATACAGAACAAATTTGATTAGAGTGATAATTTAAACTATATGATTTAATACTCCAGGTTTATTAATAAAATCAGTGAGTAAATTCAAGAATTTTAAAACAAAAATTTCAATTTATTATGATTGAAATATGGTGCAGTTTCAAGAACACTGTATTTTACAGTTTAGTCAAATTCAATTGAAGCTTACATTTGATTTGGTTGAAATTGTTTCTGGTGATAGTTTATCTATCAATGATCATGGGAAAATTAGTTAATTGAGTTGAAATTTGGTTTTGGTGTTGGAATTTGGGATTTAAGGTTTAGAACCCTAGTTTACTGGGTTTAAGATGTTTTGGGTGCTGCGGCTTCAAAGGTGCATCGAGTTCAAAGTTGTTTTGGGAATTGGTAGATGGTGTAGTGATGAAGTTATCGTCGGAGTTTGGTCGATGAAGGTGACCGGAGATGGGAGATAATGGTGATGACAGGTTTGAAGTGGTGGGGGTTTGGTCTGTTCCAGGTGGGGTTGATGTTTGGATTGCAGTGATTTTTGTCTCGGGATAGTCTCGGGATTTTTGAGGGGAAACTCGAAGTAAGTGGTTTACTGACTCGAAGTAAATAGGGGTTTGCTCGGGTATTTTTGTTTCGGGTCTTAGTAAAATAAAACCTGTTCTGTTTTTTTTTAGGAATTTAAAGAGTAAAGTTTAAACTTAATCTGGAAATTTAACTTAGGTTAAACCTGAATCTAGAATGAATTCAAATAGTTTGAATTTTGATTTTGAAATAATTTGAATCAAGGAATTCAAGTTTGGTTTTAAGAAAAAGGGAACAGGGAAACTTGTTTCCAGATTTATAAAGTTTGAAATAAATGCAAACTTAAGTTTTAACTTAGGATTTTGAAACTGAGTTTAAATATGAATTCAAATAAGTTTGAATTCTGGTTTCTTTAAAATAATTTAAATTCAAAAATTTCAAAGTTTGGGTTCTTAAATAAATAGAAACTGTATTATGTTTTTAAATATAAAGGTAAATTTAAATTTGCAAGTGGAAATTTAACTGAGTTTTTAATTTGAAATTTGAATGTGAATTCAAATTTGATTTTCTGAGATTTGAAATCATTCATGTTTTTAAATTTAAATTTGGTTTTCAAACTTACAAGTGTAAATGCATATGTGATTTGCATTTGAATTGGAAGGTTAAATATTTGAATTAGAAATTCAAAGTGAACTCAAATCTGAGTTTTTAAATCTGAAAATAAATTTAAACTTCGGTTTTTAAAATAAAGGTTTAAATTTAAATTGCTTTTAAATGATTAAAATGATTTGCATTTGAATTGAAGGTGTGAATTTTAGAAAGAGTTTTAAAAAGTTAAATCTAGAATGAGTTGGAAGATAGTGTTTAAAATTTTGAAATTTTAAAGCAATTTTTAAATTGGTTTGAATTTGATTTGAATTTAAATTTAAATTCTTTTTAAAACTTATTAACAAAGTAGATGTACTTTTAAACATAAGATTGAGTTTTGTTTTAAAATCTTATTTAAGACAAATTTGAGTCTTAAAGTTTTAAAATGAATGTTAAATGGAATTTAAAATAAATTTAAAACATTTTGTTTTTAATATTTGATTTAATAAGAAATGTTTATCAAAAAGATAAATAAAAGTTTAATGATTGGATACATTTAATTATTAAGGTAATTAAGATAAATATTAATTATTTAATTAATTAATTATGTGGATGTTTAATTAAGTAATTAATGATTTTTAAGTTAATTAATTAGATTTGAGATTAATTAACTAAGGTTAATTAATCAATAATTAAGGATGATTAATTAAATCTTTAATTTATGATTAAGATTTATTTAATCAAGTGATTAAGGATAATTAAGGCTTTAATTAACACTTAGTTAATTAATAATTAAAGATTAATTAAATAGTAATTAAATATTAATTACTTAATAACTATTGATGATTAATTTAATTTAATTCTTAATTGAGTAATTAAGAAATGTTAATGAAGGTCCTTAACTTAAGATTATTTAACAATTAATTAATGTGATTAATTTTGTAATTAATTAGATTAATTAATTAATAATAATCAATTGTTTAAGTTTTAATTACTTAATGAAAGTAATTAAAGAATTAATTACTTAGTGTAATTAATTTAAGGAATGTGATTAGTTTAGATTAATTTAAACATTTGTTGATTGTTTGATAATTACTTTATGTAATTTATGAATTTGTAATTACTTAAGGAAGTAATTAATTAATAATTACAGGATGTAATTGAGGATATTTGATATAGAAGTAATTGGATTTAAATTATTTTGAAGTTAATCTAGGGGATTAATTTAAATAATTAATTAAGAATAATTAATTATGGGATGAGTAATTAAAGTAGTTAATTACTGAATGGTTATTAATCATGGGTGATTAATATTTATATGAGAATTAATTTCAGATTAATTACTTATGTAATTAATTTATAATTTATTAAATGTAATTAGAATCATTAATTAATTAATTAATTAATGATTTAATTTAAGTTAATCAATTAATTTAGTAATTACAAGTTAATTATTTGCAAGGGTTTAAGTAATTAACTTGTGTGATTAATTTATAAGCTAATTACTTATTGTAATTAGGGATAGTTAATCAGTAATGATTAATTGAAATGAATATTGAGATGGTGATTTATAAATTGAGTTGAAATCAATGGATGATTAAGTTAAGCAAAATTTTGATGATGAAGTAATTAATTTAATTCATTTTAAATTAATTATAGAAGGTGTGATCATTAGATAAATTGCTTATGTTGATGATTGGTATTGGTTGCCTGGTATGGTTTGTAATCTCAGTTATGAGATGAGTAGTGTATGGATGCATTGGTTGCTTTTGGATGATAATATGGATTATCTGATTATGATATGAATTATCTGTTGATAATGATACGGTTGATTATCTATTATGTTGTGAATTATCTATCTGTGTAGATTTAGATAATGAATTAAATTGTTTTAAACTTAAAACAACTTGGACCTAAAAGACACGCTTTGGTTTTCGATGAGACCGGGATCGGGTTTCCATATTTGGACATCCGAAAACCACATCGATTCCAATTAAACGTTAGGTCGTTAATCCAAGTGGAGCGAGTGAAGACTCGAGGTGTAAGGGATATACGTCAGTATAACTCTATAGGTGATTCCGTAATGAGTTTGACGGAATAGTACTTATAGATTCGAGATGGTGATTTAGAATGAAAGGATTATTATCGTTAACTCTGAGGGTGATTCCAAAATGAGTGTAACGAGATAATGCCTTCGGTTTCATTCGAACCCGGAACGAACTTGTATGGATTGAATGCTTTCAGCACATCGTCAGGTGGACGATGAGCATTCTAAGTGATATGTCCTATAAAGATAATCGTAGCCTCAAGCCTCATCAACCGGGAATGGCTAAAACAGGGGAGGTGCAGCAAAGTTTCGTGGGTAGCCCCCACTGGAGAGTAAGATTTACCCCTGTCTAGAGGTTCCTTTATATTTCGACTGTGTGGACGGTTGATCATGACAATCGTCGGGGTTGTCGTATTCGGAAACGTTCAGTAAGGAACGGGTCTGGCTTTGTGTTGCAGGGGATGAAGGGAGTAATCCTCGGTACGGTGATCTAGGCCACGTATTGTGATGGGCGGTACCCCAGTAGCCCTGCCATTGTATGGAATCCAAAATCCAATAAGTGCCAACAGTTTTGATTGTATTACCCACTTTTGTGGCTAGTAGCTGGAATTTAATAGATGTAACAATTTCGGCTATTTCTTATTTACTTGAAAAACCTAGACACTATTATAATATCATCGGATTTCCTATAAAATGATTTGGTTAGCGTAAGGTAAAAACTTTTCCATGTTTATGTGTGGGAAGTCTTACGTGATACCTTTCTTTTAAAAGATTTTTCAAAAGTTAAGCAACTTTAACATGTTACTCACACCAGACCCATGTCTGACCCGGAGTTTATTTTTGTTTTTCATAAACTCTTGGGTACTCAAATTTTTATGAGTAGTCAAGGGAATTCAGGTTAGGATTCAAGTTAGCTTTGACGAATTGTGGAGGAGCATATGGAGCAGGAGGCTTCTACGTATAGTTATATGGTTCCGCTGTGTTTGGTATCTCTGAGTGTTTCTGTATTATGATTGAGTTGTAATAACTAGACAGGTGTTTATAACTGTCTAGTATGTGTTGTATATGTCTGTGTAACTCTGATATTTGATGTATACTATGTAATACTTATGTTATTAATATAATTTATTCGTTCCGCTGTTAAGATTCTTGTGGTGTTTTCTTCTTTCTCTTCTTTCTTTTCTCTTTTCTATCCCTTTCTTTCTTAATTCATGGTGTGATTTCCTGAAGTGTGGAAGTCGGGTCGTGACATTGTGGTATCAGAGCGTTAGGTTGAGTGAATACCTAGGCTATGGAGTGGTGTCTATCTTGAGAGAGCGTATTTGTATTTTTAATATATATATATATATATATATATATATATATATATAATTGGTTCTACCTATTTGTTGGATTACCCGTTCAGGTTTTTCCAATGTAAGTTATAAAGGTAGATGAGGTAGAAGTGTGTAACACGACTACCATTGGTTGGAGTTTGAATGTTTGAGGTTGGAAGGGTATTTGTCAAGACTGTAGACCTAATACCGTCTCGAGTAAGTTCTATAGTGATGAAAGACTTCATCGATCTCTGAAGGTAACCTGTAAAGGTTCGGAGTTCATCTTTGAAGTGCAGAATTGAGTTTGGTTCTGTCGGTAGGGCAGAAGCAAGCAAGTGATGGTATCTTAATATCTCAGGAAGTAGTAGCTGCGTGATGAGATGCAGTGACTATGGATATTTCCGAAGATGTTTCTTTGGAACAAGAGTAAGAAGTGAGTCTGTCGGTGATGTGGCTGAGTTAGCAGAGTGTTCTGAGTTGGTAGGAGTTTTCTGGCTGAGTAGTTTCTTAAAGTGGAGTCCAGAAGCAGCAAAGTGGATCCGTTTCTCTGGAAAGTTGGCTAGGCCAGCATAAGCTGTTCTGTTGCTAAAGGAGGAGCAATTTTCTTTGGATTTAGGCTGAGTTGATCGCAAAAGTGACTTGTGATAGTATGTTCTCTTGTGTTTGTTGGAGATTGTCCGGATTTCTTCCAGGAAGTCAGAGTTTGTCTGCATCTGGAGATCGAGTTTTCTTCCAGGATTGGAACAAGTGGTTCAGTTAGTAGATGGATGGTTCCTTGAGATAGAAATTGGTGAAGCAACTCAGATTTCGGAGAAACATTTGAGTTTTCTTATGGATATATGGAACCATATTTCTGTGCTGGGTTGTCTAGTCCGTGCTTGTGTTCTTCGTCATCTTTTTCTTCTGTTTCGAATCAGAGTTGCGCAGCGAAAGCAGTTGAGAATGTTTCTTTTCCGGATAAGGAGAAGTTTGTTCTGTCTTCTGTTGTTGAGAAGCAGGGTGTGTTCTTGGTTTTTGAGTGATCTTGAGGAGATCATTGGATTGTTTCTGATTCAGTCTGTTTCTTTTGGAATCAGCAAGAGTTAAGCTGATCAGGGAGGACGTTGGTAGCCCAGGATTGTCCGAAGAGTTTTTATGGATATGGGGCATAGAAATTTGGATTCTGGAATTGGAGATTTGATTTGACATAAGCTTTTCTCTGATCCATGGAGCTATAAGATTTGGAGGGCCTGAAGCCAGCTCCGAAGTGTTTTGGTTTCTTCTGTGATTGGTAAGATCAGTGTTTGGTTTTCTAGAGTTGAATTGCCAGCTTGGATAATTGGGATTCAGGGTGTTTCACGTATCTCCGAGGGAGTACGTGTTTGATATTTCAGGTTGTAGAACCTGCAGTTTAGGATAGTTTGTTTGTTGAGTCAGACTTGTTTGTAGTCTGATATTCTGTACAGAATTGTTGTTAGGAGCTCCATAGCTTGATAGTATTGATTGATTGGATTTTATAGAGCGAGTATCCCGATATACATATATACCGGGGAAACTCGTAAAGTTTTATCCAAAATTCTTTTGGATAATTAGATTAGTTCTGATTGTGTGAATTGGTTGCTTTGGTTGTTGGCATATGATTAACATATGATGTGTTTTAAAATAAAATCTGTAAGTAGATTATTAAATTAACTTTGTTTTAAATTTCGGGGACGAAATTCTTTTAAGAGGGAAGGATTGTAATATCCCGGAAATTTGGACAGTATAAATTCAATAATCTGTGTATAAATTTATACTGAATTGATAATTTAGTTAATAAATTGGATTTGATTTAAATAATCTTCTTTATTTAATATTTAATTTGTGAAATTATTTTTAATGAGTTAATAAATTGTTTTCTATTTAATAATGTATATGTATTTGTATATATTTTAAATAGATAAGTTGTTTTAAGTTAAATTAGTATAGCATCTTTTTAATGTTTTAAAAATAGAAATTGTGATTTATTTTGGATTTAAAATTTTCAAAAATATTTAATAAAATACTATATGATTTTAAATATGTAAGATAAATATTTTATTGGTTTAAAATTTCATTTTAACTTAAGTTTGGATATTAAAATAAGGTTAAAAATGTTGTGTTAATTCTTTTCAAATTATTAATTGATAATTTTGATTTGTAAATTTAATTTGAAATTTAAAATACAATTTAAAATGTGAACATGTATTCATGTAAGTTATTGCAAACCCTTTTATAAATTCATTTTAACTATTTAAAAGTTTCTTTTTCAAATGATTTAATTGTGTATTGTTTTGCTTTGTTCTTTAGAATTATTTAAATGCATAACTATGTATATGAACTAATGAACTAAGTTTAATTAATCTTAAATTTAATAACAAAAACAATTACAAAGACATATGTAAGCTTAATTTACATGTGTTGGTAATTTAAGATTTAAGTTAACATGTGTTAAATATTTAAAAGAGTAAGTTAACAAGTGTTAGTAATTTTGTACAAGTGTCATGTTCCAAATATTTATTAATCTTTAATTTTAATTCATCATAAATAAGCTATATAACTTGCATTTACTCATTTCTTTTCTCTTTTTCATTCTTCACTCTAAAAAGAAAATCTGAAATCTGAAACTCCTCTTCATAATCAAACAAATACTTACATTCCTCAAACCTGAAAATTCAAATGCCTAGCAAAACAAATTTGCATTCAACTCCTCTTTTCCAAAATACAAACCTGCATTCATTTTCAAAACCTGAATACAAAAGACCTGCATTGAACAATTTGAAGCCTGCATGTTTTAAAAAGCAACAGCATTTTTGTTTTAAAAAGTAACATTCAAGTTTAATGGGCAATCAAGCTTCTGCATGTTCAATCTGGACAGTGCATGCTCTGCATTTTGGCAAATAAGGTGAGTAACTCCTCTTTTCTAAAATTAAGTAGGTTGATTGCATGTTTAAATCTGAAATAAGATGAAATTTGCAGTGAATATTTATATGTGAGATTATACGTGTGCATGCTTATAAAGTACAAATGAATATTTATGCAATTACCTGCACATATATGTCTGTAAACAAGAAGATGACTGTGCAAATGTGTTCTTCAAATTTCAAATTTATGTTTGATTCTTGAATATTTCCTTTAACTTGTTTGCTGAATAGGACTTAAATTCTTGAACATGTCATGTTTGTTTTGGAATGGTGTAAGTTCTAAGTGTATATAAATTAAATATGATATCTGTAACCTGAAAGAAAAAAAGAAAACAAACTATACAGAACAAATTTGACTAGAGTGATAATTTAAACTATATGATTTAATACTCTAGGTTTATTAATAAAATCAGTGAGTAAATTCAAGAATTTTAAAACAAAAATTTCAATTTATTATGATTGAAATATGATGCAGTTTCAAGAACACTGTATTTTACAGTTTAGTCAAATTCAATTGAAGCTTACATTTGATTTGGTTGAAATTGTTTCTGGTGATAGTTTATCTATCAATGATCATGGGAAAATTAGTTAATTGAGTTGAAATTTGGTTTTGGTGTTGGAATTTGGGATTTAAGGTGTAGAACCCTAGTTTACTGGGTTTAAGATGTTTTGGGTGCTGCGGCTTCAAAGGTGCATCGAGTTCAAAGCTATTTTGGGAATTGGTAGATGGTGTAGTGATAAAGTTATCGCTGGAGTTTGGTCGATGATGGTGACCGGAGATGGGAGATAATGGTGATGACAGGTTTGAAGTGGTGGGGGTTTGGTCTGTTCCAGGTGGGGTTGATGTTTGGATTGTAGTGATTTTTGTCTCGGGATAGTCTCGGGATTTTTAAGGGGAAACTCGAAGTAAGTGGTTTACTGACTCGAAGTAAATAGGGGTTTGCTCGGGTATTTTTGTTTCAGGTCTTAGTAAAATAGAACCTGTTCTGTTTTTTTTCAGGAATTTAAAGAGTAAAGTTTAAACTTAATCTGGAAATTTAACTTAGGTTAAACCTGAATCTAAAATGAATTCAAATAGTTTGAATTTTTATTTTTAAATAATTTGAATCAAGGAATTCAAGTTTGGTTTAAAAAAAAAAGGAACGGGAAAACTTGTTTCCAGATTTATAAAGTTTGAAATAAATGCAAACTTAAGTTTTAACTTAGGATTTTGAAACTGAGTTTAAATATGAATTCAAATAAATTTGAATTCTGGTTTCTTTAAAATAATTTAAATTCAAAAATTTCAAAGTTTGGGTTTTTAAATAAACAGAAACTGTATTCTGTTTTTAAATATAAAGGTAAATTTAAATTTGCAAGTGGAAATTTAACTGAGTTTTTAATTTGAAATTTGAATGTGAATTCAAATTTGATTTTCTGAGATTTGAAATCATTCATGTTTTTAAATTTAAATTTGGTTTTCAAACTTACAAGTGTAAATTCATATGTGATTTGCATTTGAATTGGAAGGTTAAATATTTGAATTAGAAATTCAAAGTGAACTCAAATCTGAGTTTTTAAATCTGAAAATAAATTTAAACTTCAGTTTTTAAAATAAAGGTTTATATTTAAATTGCTTTTAAATGATTAAAATGATTTGCATTTGAATTGAAGGTGTGAATTTTAGAAAGAGTTTTAAAAAGTTAAATCTAGAATGAGTTGGAAGATAGTATTTGAAATTTTGAAATTTTAAAGCAATTTTTAAATTGGTTTGAATTTGATTTGAATTTAAATTTAAATTCTTTTTAAAACTTATTAACAAAGTAGATGTTCTTTTAAACATACGATTGAGTTTTGTTTTAAAATCTTATTTAAGACAAATTTGAGTCTTAAAGTTTTAAAATGAATGTTAAATGGAATTTAAAATAAATTGAAAACATTTTGTTTTTAATGCTTGATTTAATAAGAAATGTTTATCAAAAAATAAATAAAAGTTTAATGATTGGATTCATTTAATTATTAAGGTAATTAAGATCAATATTAATTATTTAATTAATTAATTATGTGGGTGTTTAATTAAGTAATTAATGATTATTAAGTTAATTAATTAGATTTGAGATTAATTAATTAAGGTTAATTAATCAATAATTAAGGATGATTAATTAAATCTTTAATTTATGATTAAGATTTATTTAATCAAGTGATTAAGGATAATTAAGGCTTTAATTAACACTTAGTTAATTAATAATTAAAGATTAATTAAATAGTAATTAAATATTAATTACTTAATAACTAATGATGATTAATTTAATTTAATTCTTAATTGAGTAATTAAGAAATGTTAATGAATGTCCTTAACTTAAGATTATTTAACAATTAATTAATGTGATTAATTTGGATAATTAATTAGATTAATTAATTAATAATAATCAATTGTTTAAGTTTTAATTACTTAATGAAAGTAATTAAAGTATTAATTACTTAGTGTAATTAATTTAAGGAATGTGATTAGTTTAGATTAATTTAAACATTTGTTGATTGTTTGATAATTACTTTATGTAATTTATGAATTTGTAATTACTTAAGGAAGTAATTAATTAATAATTACAGGATGTAATTAAGGATATTTGATATAGAAGTAATTGGATTTAAATTATTTTGAAGTTAATCTAGGGGATTAATTTAAATAATTAATTAAGAATAATTAATTATGGAATGAGTAATTAAAGTAGTTAATTACTGAATGGTTATTAATCATGGGTGATTAATATTTATATGAGAATTAATTTCAGATTAATTACTTATGTAATTAATTTATAATTTATTAAATGTAATTAGAATCATTAATTAATTAATTAATGATTTAATTTGGAATCAATTAATTTAGGTATAATTAATAATGAAAATAATAATTAATGTGATTAATTTTAGTTAATCAATTAATTTAGTAATTACAAGTTAATTATTTGCAAGGATTTAAGTAATTAACTTGTGTGACTAATTTATAAGCTAATTACTTATTGTAATTAGGGATAGTTAATCAGTAATGATTAACTGAAATGAATATTGAGATGGTGATTTATAAATTGATTTGAAATCAATGGATGATTAAGTTAAGCAAAATTTTGATGATGAAGTAATTAATTTAATTCATTTTAAATTAATTATAGAAGGTGTGATCATTAGATAAATTGCTTATGTTGATGATTGGTATTGGTTGCCTGGTATGGTTTGTAATCTCAGTTATGAGATGAGTACTGTATGGATGCATTGGTTGCTTTTGGATGATAATATGGATTATCTGATTATGATATGAATTATCTGTTGATAATGATAAGGTTGATTATCTAGTATGTTTTGAATTATCTATCTATGTAGGTTTAGATAATGAATTAAATTGTTTTAAACTTAAAACAACTTGGACCTAAAAGACACGCTTTGGTTTTCGATGAGACCGGGATCGGGTTTCCATATTTGGACATCCGAAAACCACATCGATTCCAATTAAACGTTAGGTCGTTAATCCAAGTGGAGCGAGTGAAGACTCGAGGTGTAAGGGCTATACGTCAGTATAACTCTGTGGGTGATTCCGTAATGAGTTTGACGGAATAGTACTTATAGATTCGAGATGGTGATTTAGAATGCAAGGATTATTGTCGTTAACTCTGAGGGGGATTCCAAAATGAGTGTAACGAGATAATGCCTTCGGTTTCGTTCGAACCCGGAACGAACTTGTATGGATTGAATGCTTTCAGCACATCGTCAGGTGGACGATGAGCATTCTAAGTGATATGTCCTATAAAGGTAATCGTAGCCTCAAGACCATCAACCGGGAATGGCTAAAACAGGGGAGGTGCAGCAAAGTTTCGTGGGTAGCCCCCACTGGGGAGTAAGATTTACCCCTGTCTAGTGGTTCCTTTATATTTCGGCTGTGTGGACGATTGATCATGACAATCGTCGGGGTTGTCTTATTCGGAACTGTTCAGTAAGGAAGGGGTCTGACTTTGTGTTGCAGGGGATGAAGGGAGTGATCCTCGGTACGGTGATCTAGGCCACGTACTGTGACGGGCGGTACCCCAGTAGCCCTGCCATTGTATGGAATCCAAAATCCAATAAGTGCCAACGGTTTTGATTGTATTACCCACTTTTGTGGCTAATTGTAATGACCCGTATTTTTTTTACGTATCGATAGATCGTAGAATTATTAGGTCGTTAGTGTTGTTTAAGGCATCTTTAGCCTAAGTCGTATGAATTTAACTCGTAAGGAATTGACCCGTGTGGAAGTTAGGTTGAGTTAGAGGAACTAACGAGTTAAGAGATGAGTCGTGTACGAGTCAGTGGGTTTTTAAGTCGTAAACGACTTAGGAGATTACGACCTAGCAGTTAAGATGAGTTAACGAGTTAGTGTGTTAGGTCGTTAACGAGTTATAAGAGTTGCCGAGTTATAGAGGTTACGAGTTATGGGTTTCTGAGTGACCTAGTAGTATTATGAGTTATAGAAGTTGGCACAAGTTAAGTGATAGGTCGTATACGAGTTAGGGTGATAGAGCGACCTATAGAGGTAACGACCTAAGAGTTAACGAGTTAGGGAGTTACTAGAGTCCTAAGTCGTAGACGACCTATAGTAATAGACGACCTAAAGGTTAGACGACTTAGTGATTTGGGACGAGTTAAGGGTTGATGACCTAAGGGGTTAGGTCGTATGATAGTTAGGTCGGTGGAGTTTTGGAACGGCCTAAGGAAGTTAGGTGGTAGACGAGTTATGGCCTGGTAGTTAAGTCGTCATGTTTTAGGTCGTAGCATTGTTAGGTCGTAAGCTGATGAGTCGTAACTCGTGTTGCTCGATAGGTCGTGACTAGGTTAGGTCGTATAGAGGCTTATGTGTTAGGTCGTAAGCTTTTAAGTCGGCAGCTAGGTAGGTCGTGTAAGTGCATGTGTGTGCTAAGTCGGCCTTGTTTGTTAGGTCGCATAGGAGTTAGGTCGTGAGATCTTGTGTGTTTGGATAAGTCGTAGGTCGTTGGTTCGAGTTGAGGAAGGCGGCTGTGTTTTAGGTTGCATGTACTATTGAGGCTTAGGTCGTAAACGACCTAAGTTAGGTCGGGGATCTTTAGGTCGGCAACGACCTAAAACTGGGCGACGACCTAAGGGTGAAATCAGCCTATAAATAGAGGAGTTTGGCTCACTTTTTGGCACCGGATTTTGAAGCAACGAAGTGCTGCCATTTTTAGAGCTCGACTACAACATTTCTTCACTTCGTTTCTCCGCTTTGATCAAGTGCTAACATCCATCCAAGATCGAAGATCAAGATCGAAGATCGAAGAGCCAAAGTTGAAGATCTTCTTCCGACGAAGCTAGATTTCACCATTTCAAGCGAGATTTCAACAAATCGAGCTTGAATCCTTGCTGTCCAGATCTGAAGTGATTAGTTTTTGAAGTGTTTGGGTGATTCGGTGAGTGGTAGTTATCTCTCACACGGATCCAAATGAGTATATTGGAGTGGTGGTTCGTTTATGTGTTAAAGATAGCGATTTCTCGCATTTCTCTTAAGTCTGCATGTAGATCCATTGTTTATGAAGATGTTTACCTATGCAAGTTCATTTATCGAGATATAGGAACAAAACCCATGTTTTATATTTGATAGATCTATGCTAGAAATCCATAATTCATGTATGATAGACTTTCACTCATTTATTTACGAAATTGCCATTATAGTTAATATTGCTTATTAGATCTTGTTTGAATGATTGTTTGTTTGAATGTATGATTGATTTGATTGTTTCAAGTTAGCTAGTAGTTGATTTGGAACAAGATGGTCGAAGATGATTCAAAAGCTAAGTGGAAAGGCTCTTGAATGGTGAAAGCTGCTTGTGGCATATGAAGCGGATGAGGAAGCTCATATGGATGGATTCGAGGACTTTGCGATGATACGAGGAAGCAAAGTATGATGATGATGGACTTTGCCGTGATATGATGAGGCGAAGCATGATATGGACTTTGCTAAGATGCGATGAAGCAAAGTATGATATGAGATAGTCTTGGTCTAGTCCAGGCGGGATCATTCCAAGCATGATGTTAACTCGGTGATATGGTTCGAGTTTTGATGGATAATGGATGGCTCGAGAGGTGCTTGAGCTAGTATGGGAATAGTCGTCGAGGAGGATGACTAGGAGGCTAAGACTTCATCGTTGTTGAAGGTTCTAGCATGCTCAAAGCAAGAGTACGTTGGGCGGCATTGATATCCCAGGCACGGGTCACGATGACGTGCTAGTACTCTGGGCAGCATTGATATCCTAGGCACGGGTCACGATGACGTGCGGAGTTATGTCTAGAACCGGGGTTACCATTAGCCCTTGACTGACGGATGAAAGAATGTGTCGTTCATTCAACTAACGATGAAATCAAGGCAATGATAACAGTGATAGCCAGAGTCATGGATGTTGGTTATATCATCATTCGGTCTCAAGAGCGGTGTTTTCTGGGTGCTTATCTGATCTTGGCTTAGGCCTTGGGGGTTTGTATTTGGAAAACATCGACCTTGACTCGAGTGATTATCGCTTTACTTTAGTTACCTGTTGTTAAGCTTGCTTCTTATTAGTGTGTTTCTGGGGGCTATCACTGTAGAAAGAGGTGGAGTGGGATGATTTGGGTTCCTATTCCTTTTATCCTTTATGTTCCTTTGGTATGTTTGATTGTTGATTTACTGTTCACTAGGACTTTGTCTGACTCAAGGTTTTATGTCTCCTCTTATTACCTTGGGCTGTTCATCCATGTTTTGGGATGGGCAGACTAAGTGACAGGTGGCAGGTGCTGACCTTAGTGATTGACGATGCAGATGGCGAAGACGAGCAGTAGGCTTTTACATATTATTTTCATATTCTATGTATTGGATATTTCCGCTGTTTTGTTGTTACTCCGAGTGTTTGTAGTGAGGCATGATTGTACTAACTTTCAGATGATTGTATCAAACCACTATGATGTCTATGATGATATTCTGTTTTGGAGCTTCACTATATATATTTTTCTCTATTGTATTTGATCCATGCGCTGTGAGTTCTATGATAGAGATTCTGCGATGTTTATTCTACCCTGACCATCGTCCATGGCTGCCTGGCACACTTTCAGCGCACCATTCCCTTGTTTCCGTGCGGGAGTCATGGACGGTGGTCACATTTGGTATCAGAGCTTTGGTTAATCGATTTTAGCCAACGCTCGCTGACGTAACTACGTAAGAGAGACGTAATTGTATTTTGATGGATGATTACTATATATAATATAATAGTATAGATGGATTTGAACTCCTTATGTAGTTGTTCCTCAAGGTGTTCTAATTAGTCCTTTTTGTAGATACTAAGGATGAGTCGAAGAGGGAGACCAGTTGCAAGGGAAGGCCGTGCCGCTGAAGGAGTTGCTGATTATGGAGCTATGTTTGAAGCCATGATGACTTCTATCATGAGAAGGATACCAGCTCCAGGGCCATCTGTAGATGTTGGAGTTCAAGTTCAAGCTCCAAGACCGGTGGATTTTGCTAAACTTTGTAAGGATTATACTGCTCTTGGAGGGAAGGTTTTCTTAGGGACGGAATCTACCATTGAAGTACAAAGATGGATAGATGCTTGTAGAAGGATCTTTGGCGACTTGGGAATTGAGGATGCAACTAAAAGGAAGCTTGCATCAAGACAGCTTCAAGGGAGAGCTTCTGATTGGTGGAACTCTATCACCATTGATACTCCAGAAGAAGAGATTTCTTGGGAGCAGTTTCAAGCTAGGTTTGAAGCTAAGTTCATCTCTACTGCTCAGAAGTCTGTTTTGTTTAAGAAGTTTGTTGAGCTCAGGCAAGGCGGGAGGTCGGTTCTTGAGTATGTTTCTGAGTTTGAGGCTTTGTCCAAGTATGCTCGATCGTATATTGATTCTCCCTATCAGAAGAATGAGAAGTTTGTGACCGGTTTGGACGCTTATCTTGGGAGGCAGCTGGTGGATCACTTGGACGATCCATTTGAGAAGCTTGTGGAAAAAGCTCTCAGGCATGAGAGTTTGTTTCCTAAGGAAGGGTCTGTTGTTGCTGTGACCAAGGAAGAGCTCAAACCACAGCAGGGTGGAAATAAGAAGAGGAAGCAGCAACAGCAGAAGGGTAAGAATGGCCAGAAGAAGCCGAAAGGCGAAGTGACTTGTTTCAACTGTCAACAGAAAGGCCATTTCTCCAGGGATTGCAAGAATCCAAAGGTATCGGTGAAGTGCCACAACTGTGACAAGCTGGGGCATATTAAGAAGAATTGTCCGGAACCGTTGAGGGAAAAGCAGATTGTGAAAGCTTATGCTTTGGGGGCTGTTCCATCGTCTTCGAAAGCTCCTACTGCTGAAGAGAAGGGGAAGAGTGTGGTGGTTCAAGGTACTCTTTCCATTTGTGGTGTTCCAGTTAGAGTTTTGTTTGATACTGGAGCGTCTCATTCTTTTGTTTGTAATAAGTTGGTAGACCGGTTAGGTTTGGAGCCGGAAATTGTTGATAGACCATTGGTAGTGACTAATCCAGTTGGGGGTTCGTCTTGTTTGTGTATGCTATGCCGTGGTCTAGTTGTGTCGAGTCATGATTGCTCTTTTGTTTGTGATTGCTTTGTTTTGAACTTTGCGGGGTTCGGAATTATTTTGGGTATGGACTGGCTTAGGAAGTATGCGGCAAAGGTTGATTGTGAGAGATTGGAGGTGACAGTCGAGAATGTGGAGGGGCGAAAGGTTGTGATACGATGTAAGCATGAAGAAGGCGTCTTCATGAGCTTCATGTATTCGCTGGTTGTTCCACGGGATGGACTGTCATCGGTGCCAATCGTGAATGGATTCGAGGATGTCTTTGACGAGGTCAAAGGGTTACCGCCGCATAGGGAGACCGAGTTTCGTATCGATCTAGTTGAGGGAGCCAGACCCGTTGTGATGCCTCTTAGGCGAATGATGCCTAGAGAACAGCAAGAGTTGAGGGTGCAAGTTGATGACCTTTTGCGGAAAGAATTCATTCGGCGTAGTGTGTCCGAATGGGGTGCACCAGTTGTGTTCGCAACCAAAGCTGATGGATCGTTGAGGTTGTGTGTTGATTATCGTGAGCTGAATAAGGTGACTAAGAAGAACAAGTATCCATTGCCGAGAATAGATGACTTGTTTGATCAGCTCCACGAGGCGAAGGTGTTTTCTCAGATGGATTTGGCAACGGGATTTCACCAGTTGAGAGTGGCGAAGGATAGTGTGCCGAAGACTGCTTTTAGGACACCATTCGGGTTTTATGAGTGGCTGGTAATGCCGTTTGGATTGACTAACGCACCAGCATATTTTGTGGATCTTATGAATAGAGTGTTCAGAGATCAGTTGAACAAGTTTGTACTTGTGTTCGTGGATGATATTCTGATTTATTCCAGAACTGAGGAAGAGCACAAGACGCACTTGCGTATTGTTTTGGAAATCTTGCGGAAACATCAGCTGAAGGCTAAGTTTTCGAAGTGTCACTTCTGGAAGAGTGAAGTGAGATTCTTAGGCCATGTTATTTCTGGAAAATGGAATAGCGGTTGATCCCGCTAAGGTGGCAGCGATCCAGGATTGGGTCAGACCTAAGAATGCATCAGATGTGAGAAGTTTTCTTGGACTAGCAGGATATTATCGACGGTTTATCAAAGACTTTTCCAAGATAGCTACACCATTGACAGGATTGACGAAGAAGAATCAGGTATTCAGTTGGGATGCTAAGTGTGAGCAGGCCTTTGGAATCCTGAAAGAGCGACTGACGAGTGCTCCTGTTTTGACTATTCCAAGTGGGAATGATGAGATGGTGGTTTACACCGATGCATGTGGTACTGGACTTGGGGCAGTGCTAATGCAGAAGGATAAAGTTGTTGCGTACGCGAGTCGACAACTGAAGCCGCATGAAAGGAATTACCCGACTCATGATTTGGAGTTAGCGGCAATTGTGTTTGCTCTAAAGATGTGGAGACATTATCTATTGGGGATTCGATTCGAGTTGTTTACGGATCACAAGTCGTTGAAGTATCTTTTCTCCCAAAAGGATTTGAATCTTCGGCAGCAACGATGGCTAGAGTTTTTAGCATCATATGATTTTGGTATAGCTTATACTCCGGGAAAAGGTAACGCAGTAGCTGATGCGTTGAGTCGAAGACACGCGGGATTGGGAGTCATGTTTTCGGAATGGAAGAGTCTCGAGTATTTGGCTGGATTTGATTTCAGGCCTAGATGTGAATTGGAACCTGAAATGTTGGCAAACTTATCGATAAGGCCTACTCTTGTGGAAAGGATTGGCGAGAGCCAAAAGTGAGACGATAAGCCTGTCAAGATTATCCATGATTTGGAATCTGGATTGGAACCAGAGAAGGATAAAGGATTCGAGGTCGATCAAGAGGGTTGGCTTCGCAAGCAAGGACGACTGGTTGTTCCCGATATCGATGAATTGAGAGATGAAGTTCTAAGGGAAAGTCATCACTCGAAGTTGACAATTCATCCAGGTGGAAATAAGATGTATCGGGATATGAAGAGAACCTATTACTGGGAAGGTATGAAGAAGGATGTTGGAAATTTTATTTCCAAGTGCATGAACTGCCAGATGGTTAAAGCAGAGCAGAAGAAGCCCAGTGGGTTGCTTCAGCCATTAGAAGTTCCTACATGGAAGTGGGAGCAGATATCGATGGATTTTATCGATGGTTTACCTAGGACGAGAGCGGGAAATGAAGGGATTTGGGTCATTGTAGATCGTTTGACTAAGAGTGCAAGATTTATTCCTGTTCGATCAACTAGGACTGCATCGAAGTTGGCTGAATTGTATGTTAAGTGGATAGTTCGATTCCATGGTATTCCGAAGAGTATAGTGAGTGATCGAGACCCATTGTTCACTAGTGGATTTTGGAAGAGCTTCCAGGAGGTTTTGGGAACCGAGTTATGTTTGAGTACAGCTTATCATCCTCAAACAGATGGTCAGACTGAGAGAGTCAACCGAGTTTTGGAAGATCTTCTTAGGGCATGTGTTTTGGATTTCGGAGGATCATGGGAAGATCATCTTCATTTGGTGGAATTTGCGTATAATAACAGTTACCAGTCAAGTATTGGTATGGCACCATATGAGGCACTGTATGGAAGACCGTGTAACTCTCCAACATGTTGGTTGGAAACTGGAGAAAAGCTGATACTTGGGCCTGAGATGATTCGTCAGACTTCGGATTGTATAGAGATCATTCGGCAACGAATGAAGGCAGCCCAAGACCGTCAGAAGAGTTATGCCGATAAGCGTCGAAAAGATTTGGAATTCGACGTAGGTGATATGGTTTTTGTGAAGATTTCTCCTCTGAAGAATGTTATTCGATTCGGGAAGAAAGGAAAATTGACTCCGAGATTTGTTGGACCATTCCCGATTATCGAGCGAATTGGGAAGCTCGCTTATAGATTGGAGTTACCGGAAAAGATGTCGGGTGTGCACAATGTTTTTCATGTATCATATATGCGGAAGTATGTGCACGACTCGAATACAGTGGTTTCTGCCGAAAGCTATGAAGATTTGGAGGTTGATCCAGTTGTTACGAGACCTCGTAAGCCGCTTCGTGTTGTAGAAACCGACACGAAACAGCTTAGGAGGAAGACGATTACGTTGCTCAAGATACAATGGAGTGACGATGTTAACGACTGTACATGGGAGGAGGAAGAGAGGATGAAGGAAGCTCATCCTGAACTCTTCGAGGTATGGCCCTAAGGTGTCGTGGCATCTCATGAATTTGTAGCTTGATTCTAATTTTAGAATTCTACATGCTAGGCTAGTAATTGGATGCATGGTTTGTTGATTGCTATGGATGGTAGGCATGCAGAATAGTTTTGGTTGCCCTTGTTTGTTTGGAATTTCGGGGGCGAAATTCCTAAGGGGGAGAGAATGTAATGACCCGTATTTTTTTTACGTATCGATAGATCGTAGAATTATTAGGTCGTTAGTGTTGTTTAAGGCATCTTTAGCCTAAATCGTATGAATTTAACTCGTAAGGAATTGACCCGTGTGGAAGTTAGGTTGAGTTAGAGGAACTAACGAGTTAAGAGATGAGTCGTGTACGAGTCAGTGGGTTTTTAAGTCGTAAACGACTTAGGAGATTACGACCTAGCAGTTAAGATGAGTTAACGAGTTAGTGTGTTAGGTCGTTAACGAGTTATAAGAGTTGCCGAGTTATAGAGGTTACGAGTTATGGGTTTCTGAGTGACCTAGTAGTATTATGAGTTATAGAAGTTGGCACAAGTTAAGTGATAGGTCGTATACGAGTTAGGGTGATAGAGCGACCTATAGAGGTAACGACCTAAGAGTTAACGAGTTAGGGAGTTACTAGAGTCCTAAGTCGTAGACGACCTATAGTAATAGACGACCTAAAGGTTAGACGACTTAGTGATTTGGGACGAGTTAAGGGTTGATGACCTAAGGGGTTAGGTCGTATGATAGTTAGGTCGGTGGAGTTTTGGAACGGCCTAAGGAAGTTAGGTCGTAGACGAGTTATGGCCTGGTAGTTAAGTCGTCATGTTTTAGGTCGTAGCATTGTTAGGTCGTAAGCTGATGAGTCGTAACTCGTGTTGCTCGATAGGTCGTGACTAGGTTAGGTCGTATAGAGGCTTATGTGTTAGGTCGTAAGCTTTTAAGTCGGCAGCTAGGTAGGTCGTGTAAGTGCATGTGTGTGCTAAGTCGGCCTTGTTTGTTAGGTCGCATAGGAGTTAGGTCGTGAGATCTTGTGTGTTTGGATAAGTCGTAGGTCGTTGGTTCGAGTTGAGGAAGGCGGCTGTGTTTTAGGTTGCATGTACTATTGAGACTTAGGTCGTAAACGACCTAAGTTAGGTCGGGGATCTTTAGGTCGGCAACGACCTAAAACTGGGCGACGACCTAAGGGTGAAATCAGCCTATAAATAGAGGAGTTTGGCTCACTTTTTGGCACCGGATTTTGAAGCAACGAAGTGCTGCCATTTTTAGAGCTCGACTACAACATTTCTTCACTTCGTTTCTCCGCTTTGATCAAGTGCTAACATCCATCCAAGATCGAAGATCAAGATCGAAGATCGAAGAGCCAAAGTTGAAGATCTTCTTCCGATGAAGCTAGATTTCACCATTTCAAGCGAGATTTCAACAAATCGAGCTTGAATCCTTGCTGTCCAGATCTGAAGTGATTAGTTTTTGAAGTGTTTGGGTGATTCGGTGAGTGGTAGTTATCTCTCACACGGATCCAAAGGAGTATATTGGAGTGGTGGTTCGTTTATGTGTTAAGGATAGTGATTTCTCGCATTTCTCTTAAGTCTGCATGTAGATCCATTGTTTATGAAGATGTTTACCTATGCAAGTTCATTTATCGAGATATAGGAACAAAACCCATGTTTTATATTTTATAGATCTATGCTAGAAATCCATAATTCATGTATGATAGACTTTCACTCATTTATTTACGAAATTGCCATTATATTTAATATTGCTTATTAGATCTTGTTTGAATGATTGTTTGTTTGAATGTATGATTGATTTGATTGTTTCAAGTTAGCTAGTAGTTGATTTGGAACAAGATGGTCGAAGATGATTCAAAAGCTAAGTGGAAAGGCTCTTGAATGGTGAAAGCTGCTTGTGGCATATGAAGCGGATGAGGAAGCTCATATGGATGGATTCGAGGACTTTGCGATGATACGAGGAAGCAAAGTATGATGATGATGGACTTTGCCGTGATATGATGAGGCGAAGCATGATATGGACTTTGCTAAGATGCGATGAAGCAAAGTATGATATGAGATAGTCTTGGTCTAGTCTAGGCGGGATCATTCCAAGCATGATGTTAACTCGGTGATATGGTTCGAGTTTTGATGGATAATGGATGGCTCGAGAGGTGCTTGAGCTAGTATGGGAATAGTCGTCGAGGAGGATGACTAGGAGGCTAAGACTTCATCGTTGTTGAAGGTTCTAGCATGCTCAAAGCAAGAGTACGTTGGGCGGCATTGATATCCCAGGCACGGGTCACGATGACGTGCTAGTACTCTGGGCAGCATTGATATCCTAGGCACGGGTCACGATGACGTGCGGAGTTATGTCTAGAACCGGGGTTACCATTAGCCCTTGACTGACGGATGAAAGAATGTGCCGTTCATTCAACTAACGATGAAATCAAGGCAATGATAACAGTGATAGCCAGAGTCATGGATGTTGGTTATATCATCATTCGGTCTCAAGAGCGGTGTTTTCTGGGTGCTTATCTGATCTTGGTTTAGGCCTTGGGGGTTTGTATTTGGAAAACATCGACCTTGACTCGAGTGATTATCGCTTTACTTTAGTTACCTGTTGTTAAGCTTGCTTCTTATTAGTGTGTGTCTGGGGGCTATCACTGTAGAAAGAGGTGGAGTGGGATGATTTGGGTTCCTATTCCTTTTATCCTTTATGTTCCTTTGGTATGTTTGATTGTTGATTTACTGCTCACTAGGACTTTGTCTGACTCAAGGTTTTATGTCTCCTCTTATTACCTTGGGCTGTTCATCCATGTTTTGGGATGGGCAGACTAAGTGACAGGTGGCAGGTGCTGACCTTGGTGATTGACGATGCAGATGGCGAAGACGAGCAGTAGGCTTTTACATATTATTTTCATATTCTATGTATTGGATATTTCCGCTGTTTTGTTGTTACTCCGAGTGTTTGTAATGAGGCATGATTGTACTAACTTTCAGATGATTGTATCAAACCACTATGATGTCTATGATGATATTCTGTTTTGGAGCTTCACTATATATATTTTTCTCTATTGTATTTGATCCATGCGCTGTGAGTTCTATGATAGAGATTCTGCGATGTTTATTCTACCCTGACCATCGTCCATGGCTGCACACACTTTCAGCGCACCATTCCCTTGTTTCCGTGCGGGAGTCATGGACGGTCGTCACACTAATAGCTGGAATTTAATAGATGTAACAATTTCGGCTATTTCTTATTTACTTGAAAACCCTAGACACTATTATAATATCACCGGATTTCCTATCAAATGTTTTGGTTAGCGTAAGGTAAAAACTTTTCCATGTTTATGTGTGGGAAGTCTAACGTGATACCTTTCTTTTAAAAGATTTTTCCAAAGTTAAGCAAATTTTCTACCCTATGGTCAAGTGATACGGATGTTTATCATTTCAATCCGCAATTTAAAATAAAATGCGGTTGTATATCATTTCAAACCGCAATCCCGAATGAATGAAATGCATAGCAACTTGCAATTAATAAAATAAATCATCTATTCATCCATCAAATCATACATCCATTTATAATAGTCATCATCCAATTTCAAACAATCATCAATATATAACAGGTGATAAATAATGGTATCAATTACCAGTTTTTACTCAAAATAAATTTAATAACTGTTAATTGGCAGTTTATATGCAAAAATAAACGTAAACTTAACTGGCAGTTAATATGAAATAAAATTTAACATAACTATGCCTGGCAGTTAATATGAAATAAATAAATTCTAACTGTCAAATTTATATGCAATAAATAAATAAATCTATAGTTATATTAAATAAATGCGTTTAAACAGAAATAGTGAATAAAACATGCCAAACAGTCATAAAAAAATTTCTACCATATCTAAAATTAATTTAACAAACACAAGAAATTTTAGAAATTGTGAGTGGGTTAAAACACTCACCTTTTGAATTTAAATCGAATTTAAATTCAATTTAAACTCAAAAATTCGACGGTCTCCGAATTGGTCCAAACCAGCGTCAATAGATCTGGAATTTAATTACGATCCTAACAAAAAAAATCTCGCGTAACGTATGAGAAAGTTATTCGAAAATTTCAATTGAAACAAAAATTAAATAAAACAAAATAAACAAATATACCCATCACCATGCCACGTCACAGGCCACGTCCTTCTTCTCAAATTCGAGCATGCTACAGCACCAATAAAAAAAACGGACAGTACCAACAGATTACGCTCTTCGAGAATTATGACATATAATTTTTCTGGAATTTTTAGAGGAGTTTGAATTTTTTTTTTTTTTGGACTGTAATTGGATCTAGAAATTTTGCAGCCATTGGAAGAGAAGAAGTTGAAGAAAAGAACACACAGAAAGAAATGAAGATAGATGGAGGCTAGAGTTTACACAAGTACAAGTTGAACCAATTTCCAATGTACAGGTTTTTAAACTAGAAAGTTAGTTTGGTCAGGAGTAAAAGTGAGTAAGTGGGTGAATAAGCTTCTGACGTTAACATCAACAAGTTTTCAATATATAGTTTTAAATGATCGGAATCCAATTGTATTGAATGGATATTTATATGTGGGGCCTACAAATTATGTCTCTAACTATTTTAAAAATATGAGAACGTGATGTAAATAGAAAATAAAGATAAGGATATTGAATTTTAAGCCCTAAGTGATTTGTATAATTAATTCCAAACTCTTGGTTTAAAATTAAGGATTCGAGCCGTTTAGAGTTAGTTAATTTATATAAGTAATTAAAGGGTGGCTAACTGCGGAATGTAATAAATTAAGGGTTGAATTAATTAATTAAGGATTAAGTTAATTAATGAAGTTTAATTAATTTAAAATAATCAATGGATGGTTTGCTAGGTAATTACTTACTGTATTTAATGAGATATTATTACTTTGTGAAATTAATCACGAGATTGATTAAAACGATTAATTAAGGAATAATTAATTTATGTAATAAAGTAAATAAAAGATAGCTAATCATCGGTGGAGATAAATCAAGAATGACATATATATTTGTGTTTTAATTAATGATTAATTATTTAATATCATTAATTTTGATTAAAAATGTAAATGAGAAATCATTAATCTATGAAATCAATAATGAAAATAGAGATTGGTTAGTTAAGAAAATAAATAAATACAAGTGACCTATGAGAAGTTAATTAATATAAATATTTATGGACCAATGTAATTAAAATAGTTAATTAATTCCTGAGGCAATCAAGATTTCTGATTGATTTGGGTCAAAAACAATTAATATCGTGAAATGAATTAAAGGTAATTACTTGAACGTAATTGAAGAATAATTAATTCAGGTTGAATAATGCTGATGAATGTTGAAGGGATAACTGAATTATTTGATTTGGAATTAATTAATATAATATGAAGGAATCTAAGTGAATGTGGTTCGAAATTCAATTGGAATCAATTGAATTGATTTGTATGCGGTTAAGTTTTGCTTACGGATGAGGGAATGGTATTGGATGATTTGAATGAGTTGAAATCTCTGGTATGAAATGTGATGTATTTCATTTGAATAACTTCGGTAGGATAATTTGAGTTTCGAAGAGACCGGGATCGGGTATTAGGAAATACCCGAAACCCACTTCGGATTAAAAATAAACTGATGTGTGGATCAATAGACTGGAATGAAAGGATTTAAGTGAAATGGATTGTTTTATCTAAGTTTGGTACTTAGAAATTGATGTGAGGAATAAGAGTTGTCTATAACAAATTGTGAATTTGTTAAATTGATATAAGTTGCCCCGGGTTTATATTAGTAGATTGTCTTGGTATTCCATGTTAGTTGGGTTTACTCACGCTGGTTTTCAGCCTGACCCGGGTGTTACTTTGATGTAATTCTCGGGTCAGACCGAGTATTACAGATTTTTAGATAGGTACGTTCTGGAGCTCAGGAGACGAGACGGATGGCTATAGCGTATTAAATACTTCCGCTGTATTATGTTGCTGTGTATGTGAGACATGATGATTGTATATAAATGTGAAAACTCTGATGTATATTACATGTAATCAACAGATATAGTATTCTTTTGTAAGCTATTATTATTTATTATTATATTTTATCCACTGCGAATGTGAGATGTTGTTGAGTTTGTTCTTCTTTTTCTTCTATCTTTTTCTTCTTTTTCATAACTATCTGAAATTTTCGGTGTCCGAAAATTTTGGGTCGTTACAGTTTTAAACTTCATTTTCAAAACAAAATTTACATTGTTTTTTATCTACGAATGCCGACATCATGGGATACTCCATGTCGACATGGTGGCCGTTGAATTCAAAAGTTTCACTTTTCAAAACAAGTCCCTATTCTAAAATTTTAATATTTTTAGGATCGTGCCGAAATTCTGTCGAATTCTCAAGTGAATCAAATTAGAATCTCATTCTTCTTTGATTCACTACCCTCTCTCGAAGATCAAAGTGCTATACAGAGTTATACGATCAATTTGTAATCAAAAGATTATCGAGTCTCTCTATAAGGTGTGGTTGTGCCTGGAAATCAATTGGGTGATCTTGAGTCCCATAAATCAAGATAGTTTTCCCCGGACTCATGAGACAGGAGGGTACTCAAGGCCTTTAGAAATTGAGGATTGTAATCTCAACATTGGTATAATAAAAATATGTATGAGGTGATTTGCCTTGGTACAGGAATGGATTAGGCTAACGCCGAACAAATATAAAATCTGGTGTGTTCTTTCCTTCAACTGCCTTTTATTTACTTTCTGAATCTGTGTTTGATTCTGTGATTGTTATGTGATTAAGTTCTATACTTTTTTATATCATAATTTTTAAACTAGTCCATATAAGTCTTAGAATCCATTAAACACTATTCACCCCCCCCCCCCCCTCTAGTGTTAAATTAGCCTTAAGATCCTTAATCCGTTGTCCCTTTACCGGGCTCTATCCATCGTCGTTCTCTTCCCTCAATGCGGTAAAAGTCGCCAATTTATCCTCCACATTCTGGATAAAATCCACCACGTACACAGTTGTTAAAGTGGTTCCAGTATTGACAGAGAGTATGCCAATATTCGGCCCTAGTCTCTTCAACAACCAAATGTTATTTCTCACAACGGTTGGTTATTTTAAATTTCAAGAACAAGTCATATTTCAAATCAAAATATCATATTTACTTTAAAAATATTTTTGACCAAAATAGATTATACCTTCATACCAAAACATTCGTATTTAAATCAACGATTTAAACCTAAGTAGTTCCCCTTTAAAAAAGTCTTAATATTGAAAATGGTTTTGTAACAACCAGCAAATTTAACCGGTTTTAATAACGTTATTAATTGAAATTTTGTGGAATTTTAAACGATAAAATTTTGAAATATAAATTTGATATTTGGAATGCGTCTAGTTAATCATAGCAACTGCCAAATTTTCGTCCGAAAATATGAAGTTTATTTTCGTGCGTAAATTTATTTCAACTTAATCAGTTAAAAATCGATGAAAATAAAACGTTTTCGAAGCCTAAATATTTTTACATAGAAAAATTCTAAATCATCTTCCGAGCAAGATGTCATTTTTCGTTTTTTCAAATTCGGACTTCTTTAGTTCCGTCGATCTTATTTTTCTAAGTTTTTGTTGCATTTTCCCCTAGTACAAAATTTGAATTTTTATAATTCAATCGAACCACTGATATCTATATACCGTTTTGATCGTCTCATCGTGCTGACCTATGCAGTATATTCATTTCTGTGTTTTGAGTTCGGATGCATGAAAAATCTGTAAAACGACTCCCGTATCGGTACCGGTTTAATGCCTTTTTATTATTTGATCTTTCAATATTCCAACGTTCAAAAGAAAAAAAATTAAGAGTCGTCAGCTTTTAATTGTAACGACCCAGAATTTTTATAAATTAAAATTTGAATATTTAATTAATTTTAAATATTAATAAGTGAATTTATAAGTCGAATAAATTTTATTTTGAATTATTGGATTTAATTGGATAATTAAATCGATAAATTTAATACGTTAAATTATGGAAATAATTGAAAATTGAGTTAAATATGATAGAAAATGATTTGTAAAATTTTATTTTATCATGTTGAAGTTAGAACGATATTTTAGAACTTTTAAAATCGAATTAAAAGTTAATTTGTGAAAATTGAATATTTTAATATTTAATAATCGACTGTAAAATAGTCAATTTTTGAACAGTCTCAGAATTGAACGAAACCAGTTCCATTGGATCCGTAATAGTTAGTTATTACCGGATTTCAATTTTCGTGTCAATCGGAGCTATCGTTTGATCGTGGCAGCTCGAAACGCATCGAATCGTTTTTAATTTAAATTTGGCGAGTCAAAATAGCCATTTTTCAAAAAGTCTCGAATTTCGACGAAACTAGTTTCATCGGATCCGTAATGTGATATTATTGTAAGGTTTCAAATTTCAAGTCAATTGGATTTACCGTTTGTCCGGTACAAATTAAAACGCCTAGAAACCGATTTAAATCGGTTTAATTCAAATTGAGCGTTTTCAGCCATAACTCGCACAGATGTCCGAATTAGCTTCCGAAACCTATTCCATTGTGTCCGAAACGCGGGATAAACCCTAGGTACGTTGGTTACGGCGTCTAAATCGGAGTTCGGAATTTCCGGGATGAATAGTGTTTACGCTTGCTTTTCCTATAAATATCACCTTAAATCTAAAAAAAAAAAAAAAACCCTAGCCATCTTCTACAGCCGCCACCCCTCAATTGAATGGCCGAAAATTAAGCAACTTCCACCTCCAATTACTCCAAATCCGTGCATCGATTGCAAAATCCTTCAACTAACAAAATGAAGATCATGAAGAGTACTTCCTATCCAATGGTGGAGATCGCAAATGGCTTCACGGATTGGTGGGAAATGGAGTGCAAAGGTGGCCGTTCCTCTTGCGTGCGCGAGCATCTAGGTGAGGCCGAACTTCATGGTGGTTGGGGCGAGCATAGAGGTGGTCAAGAGCTTCAAGATGGTGAAGGTATGATCGAGTTTCATCGAGCGTTGTGATGGCAAAAGCAAACCCTAGTTTGCTATAATGGGTTTTGTTTGTGCGGCCCTTACCTGTAGCATATGCGTGGAAGAGGAAGATGGGGGGGACGGTCCAGATCAGGTTGGAGTTGGATCCAAGGGTTCAGAAGCTTAGGGTATTAAAATCTTTAAGTTAGTTGTAAATTATGTTTATAAAATACGTGTAAACTTCAAAAATACGTAACTTTTTCATACGAGGTCGAAAAAATGCAAACTCAGTTGCGTTGGAATCGTATGGACGAGCACTACGCGATGGAGTTGGTTTGGAGTCGTTTGGAGTTAGTGAGAATTTCGGGTAAAATTAAACGCGCGTTTAATTTTATTCGAAATAAAAGCTAAAACGGAAATTAAAATCAAGGTGAGAACTTCTCACTCAATCGAATAGATTTCGATTTTATTTTAAATAGTTAGATTTAAAATATTTGAATGCATGTTTGAATGATGACTGTAAATTATTGATTGTTAAAATAGACATTATACGCCGTTAGTAAGCGGATGTTATTTAATATAAACATATACCGCGAATATTTCATAAACAGTGAAATTGGTATTATATATAATATCAATATATATATATTGGCATATGTATATATTGCAGTTATTGATTTCCCGCATTTTTTGTTTAGCGGATGAGACCCTATTACGCCGTTATTAAGCGGATAATATTTAATAAAAACATGTACCGCGATAATTTCGTACTGGAGCGAAATTGGTATTGTGCTAATGTTTTTGGATGCAGGGAAACAGGTTGGAGGGATCCAACTGGATTCCTCAACAGTTTTTATTTGATTTCAGATATTTTGATATTTGATGGATTATCATATCGATATATGATATCGTTGTTAGTCGTGATTGACTATTTGGTGTGTAGCATCATTGGACCAAATTTCTGGTATTTTAAAAATGTTTTTAAAGTAATTTTTGAAAAGATAAAATATTTTGGAATTGATCCATTTTAAATAAATGAACGTTATAATTCTTAAAGTTATAAAAATTATAATTTTTGAGAAATACGGTTAAAAGCTGATTTTTGAGAAATAGGAATTAATGACTTTATAAAATAGTTTAAACTGGATTTTTGAATTCATTATTAAAAGTTTAAATATAGGATTTATAAAATTTGATTATTTTATAAATCAAAATGGTTAAACTATAAAGGAAATTAAAGACGTTTCAGAATAATAATATAAACTGATTTATATTAAGAGATTTATAAATAGATATTTATAAATCGAAATATTGACATTATAAAACGAGTTTTTATAAGTGTTTTAAATGAAGTGAAAAATGAATTTCATAATAGAATGAAATTTATAGAATTATAAACTGTGAAGTTATAAATGAAATTTATAATAGTAAGATTTATAAATTTGGTGAAATTATTTGAAGAATAGATTGATTAAATAAATAAATCTTATAAGTTATAAGGTTTATAAATTGAAAAGTCTTTAAAAAGAACGATTTTGTAAAATAATCGTTTTATAAGCAATTGACTTATAATATGAACTTTTAGTTTATAATTGAGATATGAAATCAAATAGGTTAATAAAGGAATTTATAAAAAGGAAGTTTTTATAAATAAAAAGAAACGGAATTTATAAACGTTGTTTTATAAATCCGCAAACGACTTATTTTGATAAGTTAATTGTTATAACTTATAAATGGAGTTATATTCACGTTTTAGACAGTGAATAATCCTTTAAGTTAAAGTGAATAGAAATGATGAAGTTTGTTAACGTAGTTTATTCACGTTTTTGAACAGTGAATAACACGTTAAAGAAATTGTTTAGAATGTGAATGTTTTAAATAGAATTAAAACGATCTAACGATGTTTTAAAAGGTGTTGTGATTCGAAACCATAGATTTCAACATTTATTGTTGAAATAGACGTTTTCGAGAAATAAAAGGAAATAGTGGACTATAACACTGTTGTTATAGTAAATGATTTCCGAAAGGAAATGTTTTGAATAGTATTGGGATTTATATATCTATTTTTAATTTCGAATCCCTATGCTAGTGATTTTGGGTTGTCGTAACGATGTTTTACGCAACATTCGTTTTGGCCCAAGTAAATATGTTTAAGTGAATGATTTCCTTAAAGAATGAATTATATACTTAATTCGATTTAAGTATATTGAATATTTTCCAAGGTTGAAAATAAAAAGTTTTGTGAATTACTTATGAATAATAAGTATGGAAATGTTTTCCAATATGAAGTGAATAATTAGAATTTATTTTTTTGAAGATAAATTGAAATGGATAATTGAAATCGTATATGCATGAATATTTTGGAATATAAATTCACTAAGGAATTTATATGTGAAAGTGAAACTTGTTAAAAATAAATATTGATTTATTTTTGAAGTGTTGAAATTATATATCTTGTAAAGATATTTTGGAAAATAAATAATTTGGAAAATTATTTGGAATCTGGTGATGTGTGCATATCAATTGATAGTTCAGTAACCGACTATCAGTATTTCCCTTTGAATGGGTATTTGATGTGAATGGATTGAATTTGAATGCACACTTATTTTTGAATAAGCGCTCACTATTCGGGTTAACCGGGAAAGGACCATGGGGTCGTATAACCCACTCCGAATATGTGATACGTCGTTGTGAATCGCATTTGAAGATCGGTGTTGAAGACCGGTATTTGCGAGAGTGATAGGATGAACTATCGATTGACTCTGCACCGAGTAGCTACGGTATTGAGTTCTCCATATGTGATGGTGAATCCGATCAGGATTGTGAATATCCGGATTGCAAGGACTTCTTTGTAAGTGCCTTCGGTTCTGTTCGATCCCGGAACAGACTTGTATGGATTGTGTGTCTGACATTACAATTTGAGATATAAAGCCGATTTCTTTCAAATATATTTCTGTTGGTGGCGGAGAATTTATTCTTTGCTTAACACCCTTCTTTGAGACGTACGAGCTCAAAGGTTATATAGTTGAAGTTATCAGCGATATATTCCCAAATTTGGTAATGTGACATGCTGAGTGTTGCTGAAATGATCATTGTGTTGATTATTGTGATAGGATCATTTATTTGATCGTCTATCTTAGTGATCATTGTGTTGATCATTTGTTGACCCAAAGCATGGCTTTTGTATAAAGTATGTTTTTGTGGACGTGAATTCGTCGAGCCTCACATCCCGGAAATGGTCAAAACAGGAAAGATGCGGCAAGGTTATGAGGGGTAGCGCCCTTTAGGATATGTGCATTTCCTTCTGGAAAAGGGTGGTATCATGGTATGGAGCCCAGATACTTACTCATGTTGAAAACACTTTATGATTGTGTGAATTGATTACGAGCGCTCGGTTGATAAAGGTCCAAAAGGACCGGGGGATGGCATATTCGGTCAGTTGTTACTCAGTTAGGAGTAACCCGGCCTTGTGTTGGTAGAGATCCGGTTTGGTTCTCGGGGATGTCCATCCAGAGGCATTCTCATGTGGCAATGGGAAGTTCCTTGGCCTGACCATTTGTTGGAAATCCAATTCCCAATACGAAACTTGTACGGTATTAGTTGTAGAACCTGCTATTCACTTATGGTGGTCACCACTGTTTGGATAGTAGCTATAGTAGGCATACGATAATGGTCGTATGTTGGCTAAGATTTATATCTTTATTTTCGAAATGAATTTGTTATACACTATGCACTAATAATAATATCAAATGTTATTTTAAATGCGTATCAAGCATCTTTGACTATCATAAGGAGAAATCTCCTCCGATTCTGCGTTTGCATGTGTGTGTGTGCGGGAGGCCTTATGGTAGTCTCATTTTTAAAAGCATTGCGAATTGAATTTAAAAATATTCCTCTATTTTGATTTTAAAGATAAATAAACTATTTTGAGTTCTCACACCAGTCACATGACTGACTCGGAGTTTATTGTTTTCCTTCCTAAACTCTGGGTGCCCACCAATTTTCCACACGGGCAGTTAAGAGTTAGGTTTATCAGGATATTTTGGATATTCTGGAGTTGCTGGAGGCAAGCTGGATGGCATGGCGTATTACTAGTTTATATAGTATTTCTTTTCCGCTGCACTGTTTATTGTTGTATGTTGTTGTACACTCTGATGATATGATATGATGTAATGAAATATAATGTGATGTAATAACTGATATAGTTCTTTATTTAAAGATTATTCATTTATTATTATATGTTGTTCCGCTGCGAATTGTGAGATTCTGTTGTTGTTCTGTTGTTTCTCTTTCTGTTCTATCTTCTATGTTCCCTATTTTCTTATGTCTTTCTTTTTCCTCTGTTCTCTTTTTCTTCTATTTTAAAATGTTCTATCTTCTTTTCTATCTTCTGTTTTCTCTCTTCCCTATTTTCTATCTTTCTCTCTTCTTTCTACCTTCTTTTCTACTTTTTCTTTTCTTAAATTTTTCTTAAAACCCCTAAGGGTTCGTATTTTCGTTCATCTTGAATTAAACAAAGGAGATTAGTGTCTATTCAAGGAGTACGGACTTACGGGTCTTTACATTAATATCGCCTTGAATTCAAGCATACTGACTTTTGCATGCCATGGGTTCAAAAAAATTTGTTATTTCATATTTTCTGATGCGCACATTCATAGCTGGAGACATTATACTTTGTGCTACAGGGATCTCTTTTGCTTTTTAACTTTTCCCACTTCCTTCCTACATGTTGCCTCTCCTCCGCCCTCCTTTTGTAATCCAAAGCCAAACTCACTACAAAAAAATGAAAAACAAATTACGTGAGCTCCTTCCCTCCTTTTGCTAGCCAAGCACATAACTCACGTCTCCACTTCGCTACATCCCATCAGATGCTTCTCCCACCGCATTGCTTCTCATGTGACAACCCAAGACCACCCTAGCCCACCCTAGCCGAGCTCCTCATGGCACGCAACAACCACTCAAAACGTGCTCTCCACTTTCCCTTCCTCCTTTCCCACATGGCATGTCAGCCATTATCCTCCAACGCTGACACAGCCGTTTCCTCTTAGCACCACCTCGCATCACGGCAACAGCAGCGAGCCGAAGCTTCTCCCTCCTCAACATCTCCTCCCAAGCTCTCCTCAGCACCTATAAGTCACCTGCTCACGTCGAAGCCGAACATCGCCACCGACCTCCACCCTTCATTTTTCCTTTGCTCCGCCCCGGCCTATGGCCGACCCACCCTGATCCTCCTCCACCTCAACATGTGCTCACCGTGCATCACCGAGCTGCGGCACAAACCCATCGATCACCATAGCTGAAATCAATAGCAACTGTTCTCCCATCAACCTTCGCTCGCCACCATGCCCTTCATCTGCTGGCTCTCATCTATTTCTTCCTCCATGCGTGTGTGTATTTTTTTTCAACTAGCAGGTTAGTATATAAATATATTTGTTAGTTATATATTATTTTGGCTATTAAACGTGTTGATATAGCATAGTTTCAGATGTATATAGTGCTGTGATATTTTATATTGTTGTATAGGTATATATGGATTTTAAATATAAAGTAAAAAGTTTTTACTATATCTGATACCGTTATATGTAGGCTATTTTATATTATAAAAGGAGACTGTGTATAAAAGTGTGTATATTATAAGTGAAGTTGTTTTAACTGTTTGATATATATATATAGATTTGATTGTTATATATTTATGTTTAAAACTTGAGTATATATTAGTTGTTTTGTAGTATGAGTGTAAGTTTTATATTTATACGTTAGTCCGAATATATGTTGGATCTTTTCATTTGATCCTCATTGTTATGCTATAGTATTGTACATTTTTAGTTTGATCTGGGTTACAGTATTATAAAATAAAAGTATTCATCTATGTAGCTTTATATAAATTTAGATTAAAAGTTTATACTATATGTTTTGCTTACAGTCCAATATGAAGTTATAAATTTGGTTTAAATTACATGTTGCAAGTATTTAATATACTTTATGTTATGAAGTGATATATTTTAAAGTTGTTTAAAGTATATTTCAAGCATACATACGTGTAGCTCGGTCAATAGAAATATGCATGTGATTTATTCTTTCAGATAACTTAGCATTATATATTACCTTTTTATATAAAAAGTCTTAATAGTATTTTATAGGTATAAAAAAATGATGAGTTTACACTATTGTTCTACTACTGGTTTAAAACGTTTTTTTATAGCAAGATTTCTTAACGATTTTGTAACAGTGAGTATATATAATAGTTTTTATTTTAAGGTAAAAATAGTTTTATTTTATGGTATACATATTTAAACATTTGTGCTATCTGTTTGAGAATATGTATATACTAGTTATATAAGTTTGTTATAAAAGTGTTAGTATATATATATTATATGTATAAAGTTACTTTAAGGATTATAAGTTATTTGCTTATTTTAAAGTATAAGTTATATATTTATATATATAGCCATATATAGTTATATACATATATAAGTTCATTATACCAATTATCTCCATTGACCTAGTTCTGATTGATTCCATCAATTCCTATTTATCAGCTTTGATCGTCGAACTAGTGTTCATCGTGCTTTGCTTTGAAATTCGTGTTTGGACTCGTGACTCTTCTCTTTCTCGTTCATCTCTATCCTCGAAAGGTGAGCAATCACTCACGATTAATGTTCTTTTATTTATTAAATTTGATTTCAATTGAAACGACAATTGAAATTTGCTGTTGTTAGTAATTTTTCACTGTTATATATATTATTACCTGTATCAGTTCACCTGTGACATCTGACACCATTATCTGTTATTTATATAATGATAATCCAGTTTAGTTGATAAATGATTGATTGTTTGATGTTTACATTGGACGTTAAATTGTTAATGTTTAAAGTGACAAATAATATGCAATTGAAATTGATATACGATAGTTAATAATTTAAAATTGGTATATGTGTTGAATTTGATTTGTTTAAATTGTATAATATGACCCCCTTAAATGTTTAAATAAAGTGACACGTAGAATAGTGTTAACCACACCTTGAACCATTTAAATGTATGATGTATAAATTGATGTAGTTTGAAATTGAACAATAGATATCAATTGAAGAACCGTATAAATATTAGTGTAATAATCTTTAATCTACATGAAATGATAGTGTAGATTCTAGAAATAATTATATTAATTTGCACAAACAACAATATGAATTAATACGATTATTTCGAGATTATTTGAATTAATTATAGAATTGTTATTGATTGTTGTTATTGCTTGTTTATTTACTTTGACACCATCCCAATTATCACACTGCAAGTTCCCTTTGCTATGCTTTGATTTTTGAATTGAAATGGAATCGGGTTGAAATGATAAATACCCAAATGAACTTGACCTAGGATAGAGAATTAAATAAAAACCCGATTGGTCAATAATTTGATTTAAAAATAAAAATAAAATTTTATTAAAAAAAATAAGATTTGAAATGAAGTTGGAATTTGAATTTAATGAAAGGAAAATGTTAATATTTAAAAATATGAAACAAAAATATTAACATAGTAGTTTTTGAAGAACGTTGTTTTAAAATAAATTATTTGACAATAAAATTTGGAATTATTCATTGAATTAAGTTTGAAATGATTTAATAATTAAGTTTGAAATTGTAGTTAAAATTGAAATTATTAAGTTTTGAAATTATTTAATAATTAAGTTTTGAAATATTTAATAATTGAATAATATGGAACTATTTGATAATTAAATAAAAATTGAATCTTTGATAAGAGAAATTTGAACTTCGGAATAAGTGAATTTGAACTTCATTAATTAATGAAATTGAGTTTCTTTACAAATTGAGTTTTGGGAAAATTATTTAAAGTAAGTAAATAGTGAAATTGTTTTTTTTTAACAAGAAGTAAAATATGATTTATGTGATGAATAAATATAAGACTTGTAATTTAAGAATTTGATTTGACAAATCTAATTTAATTAAATTTGAAAGTTTTGATATAATGGAGTTGAACTTAAGTAATTGATTTGATGAATTGGAAATTAAATGGAAATTGTTTTGAATGACAAATTTACTTAGTGAATATTGAATGAAATCGATAAATGAGTTTAATTTGATTTGAACGTTAAACTAAATTTATTTTAAATGATTATGGAATGAAACTTGTATACGAATTTAAATAAATATTTGATTTGTTTTAATCATATTATGGAATTGAATTATAAAGTTTTGAAATGGAAATTTGGAAGTTTTAAAACGTAAAATATGAAAATTGATATCGAAAGACAAATGGAATGTTGGTTTACAAATTCTAATTGAAATTGTAATCGATTTGGTTTTTGAAATTTATTAAACGAAGAATCGGTGTAATAATTATGGAAGTTATTAAAGAAACCGGAATCGGTTATGAACATACTCTCTGCCTAAACCGAAAACCACTTTAATAACTATACGTAGAGTGTGATCCCGAATGAAGTGGTTGGATTGATGTCCGTGATGACTGAAGAAAGAGAATGATAATGGATAGCCTTGACACTTGTGTCAAATTGGAAATGACTAAAACAGGAGCCGCGCTGGGCCAAATGGGGTTAGCAACCTCGAGCGAACACACTTCTTCGTAAACTACTCATTACTTGTTATTGATTGGTGCACCCTCGAAATTTTGGGAGTGTTGTTACGCGGTGTTGCGATCATTGCGGCGATGCGTTTTCACCAGTCCGGATCACACAAACGGTAGTTTCACTACCTTGGGTATTGCCTCATGTTCCTTGTCATACTTGTATCCCTATATACACGACCACTACGAATTTGTTTTGTGTTATACATATGGAGTACTTCCTGATATCCCACTAGTTTACAATGGAGTTTACAGTACTGTATAGAGTATAACGCTTATATAAAATGTGTTAAGGGGGATAATGGTAATGCCTTAACACTATTTTGATATTTTATATTATTGATAGACATTATCTATTTGGCGTATATTACTACATAGTAGATAGTTTTACGGATCCTTAGGGGACGATTATTCCAACGTCCTTTGAGTTACTTGTATTTCAGTTGTTATTTCACTTAAGTTGGATTTATTGATATAAGAATGTTAATCCTGACTTGAGTGTTTTGTGTTTTGCTTTACGCTCGGGTCAGACTGATTCTATCAGTATTCAAGACTCACCTTGGGAGTTGGAGCTTCACTTGGAGATCCGGCTATCTATCCAGCTTTCAGATATTCAGTTGATTCCAGTGATATATTCTGATTCTTGTATTTGTCTATTATATTTGAGACTTCTGTTGTAACTAATTTAACTCTGTTATATATATAGTAGCTTCATGAATTACTATCTTTTGTTTCGCTGCATTTATTACTCTGTGTCTATGATCTGTGATTATTTATTTACTGTATATGCTCAGTTTTGCCAAATTTAAATTAACAATTCGGTATTCAGAATTATTCAAGTTCGACATGTGCGGAAGCGAATAGTCCAAAATAGCGGGTCCTTACAGTTGGTATCAGAGCTTTGGTAGCTCTAGGAAAAACTTATCATATAGGGTAAATGTATTTACAGAATCACTCTCATTCGAGTTTCAATCTCTTCCTTTTGACTTAATTCCTTTGAATTTTGGAACGTTCTATGCGGTTCCAAAATTCATTCGTGCCCCTCACTATTTATCTTCTTTTGATTCTGGAGCACCACATAACTCCACTTCAAATGATCTTTATAGTGAGTCGGCGGTCTCGCCAATCTCAAATTTATTTGTAAAGGGGGGAACTCCTTTACAATAGCATCGATTCACCGAAGATTTTGTATCCTCGGTTTAGATGCTAGTGTCTCTCATTATTCAAAAATTATATCCCTTGTGATCGAATGTAGATTTGCCTCGGAATTCTGCATCGATCTTATTCATGAAGTCTCGGTTGATCTGGTTAAGGTCGCCCGCGATTTATATAAACTTATCCATCTTCCTATGTTCATTATTTAATCATCTTTTCTTTGTTTCGAACCTATCTTCGAATCAAAATTCTTTTGATTTGAGCCCTTGAACTTGAATCTCTATTCTTGTTTTGAAATCTATTCTTGCATCGTTGAGTTAGGAAGTGTATTTGTAAATTAATGTTAAAAATGTTTTACTTATATTATGTTGTTTGAGTTGTTGATGTTGATTTGGTTTCCGATCGATTCGTCTTATCAACGCTATCGATAGGATTTCCAAAACGCTTGAGCAGGGCAAACTGACACAATATTGTTTTCAAATTTGATAAATAAAATAAATTTTGTATGATTATATTATATATAAGTATAAATTTCTCTGAAATTAAATTGTTAATGAATTTGTTGCCAAAAATGATAATGTTTGATTTTCGTTTATTGTTTCGGAAACCATTGTCTATTGCATAATATAATTAATTTATATAACTTGGTTAAAATTTGATTTGGAATTTGAAATGAATTTAAATCAAGAATTTGAGAATTTAATTTCTGGTGATTTCAAACTTTGATTTGAAAGTTTTAAAGTGTATAGTATTTAAATATTTTCAGATAGAAACCATTTTCAAAGAATTTTAAATGTTTAAATCAGTGGCGCTCTCCTATTTTGTCGCTGGAAAATAATTTTGGTGATGGCGGCCACATCATCGACATTCATTTTCGAGTTTCGAAGTGGAAAGACTATTCTGTAGCTTTGCTGCGGTTTGTTTTGAAAAATAAATTGATTTGAATTTCTTAAAGTATGATTTGATTTGTAATATATGTATTGATATATGATTTAAATCTAATTTGACATATTATATATTTATTTATTTATTTATTTATTTATCTCTAAATAAATTTGAAGTTACTCGAAAATTTAATTCTTAAATTTATGTTAAAGGATAATTTCACTTATAAAATGAAATCGAAATTTTGAATAAAAATTTAAGCCTAAAAAATTAAATTAGAAATTTTCTTGTATAATACTCAAATTGCATTCAATATAACTTACCTAAGATTTCAAAAGTTAACTATGCAATGGAATAGTATACAGTAGGAAATAATATCAAAGGAATTTTTAAATAAATTTGAGTAATTATAATAAGTGTAAATATACTTAATATATATGTGATAAGATATATTAAGTGGAATAAATTTAATAATAATTTGGAATAAAGAAGAATAAAATTTGTTGAATAAAGTATAATTTCAATAAATGACTATTCAAATCTATTATTTTGAAACTGTTAATTAAAGACGATTGGATAATAAGATAATAAATCTAGAAATAGTTAAAGCTTAATTTAACTTAAGAAAATCAAATGGATTAAATCAATTACTGAATATAAAGTAATTTAAGTTTGAAATTATATGGTTTAAATTAATTATTTTACTCTGTTTTCAATCTATTTTCTTTATGGTTGTTTCTATTCTCCTGCCTCCTTCCTTTTCGAGGATCAAAAGTTTTGAGTGGGGGCGAGTGTAACGACCTGTAAATTTAACAGGTTTTAATAACGTTATTAATTGAAATTTTATGGAATTTTAAACGATAAAATTTTGAAATATAAATTTAATATTTGGAATGCGTCTAGTTAAACTTAGCAACTGCCAAATTTTCGTCCGAAAATATGAAGTTTATTTTCGTGCGTAAATTTATTTTAGTTTAATCAGTTAAAAATCGATGAAAATAAAACGTTTTCAAAACCTAAATATTTTCACATAGAAAAATTCTAAACCATCTTCTGAGCAAGACGTCATTTTTTGTTTTTCCAAATTCGGACTTCTTTAGCTCCGTCGATCTTATTTTTCTACGTTTTTGTTGCATTTTCCGCTTGTACAAAATTCAAATTTTTATAATTCAATCGAATCACTGATATCTGTATACCGTTTTGATCGTCGCATCGTGCTGACCTCTGCGGTATATTCATTTCTGTGTTTTGATTTCGGATGCACGAAAAAATTTGTAAACGACTCCCGTATCAGTACCGGTTCAATGCCTTTTTCTTTCTTGTGAACTTTCAATAATCCACCGTTCAAAAGAAAAAAATTTAAGAGTCATCAGCTTTTAATATCGCCTTGAATTCAAGCATACTGACTATTGCATGCCATGGGTTCAAAAAAAATTGTTATTTCATATTTTTCGATGCGCACGTTCATAGCTGGAGACATTATACTTTGTGCTACAGGGATCTCTTTTGCTTTTTAACTTTTCCCACTTCCTTCCTGCATGTTGCCTCTCCTCCTCCCCTCTTTTGGTAATCCAAAGCCAAACTCACTACAAAAAAAATGAAAAACAAGTTACGTGAGCTCCTTCCCTCCTGTTGCTAGCCAAGCACATAACTCACGTCTCCACTTCGCTACCTCCCATCAAATGCTTCTCCCACCGCATTGCTTCTCATGTGACAACCCGAGACCACCTTAGTCCACCCTAGCCGAACTCCTCATGGCACGCAGCAACCACTCAAAACGTGCTCTCCACTTTCCCTTCCTCCTTTCCCACATGGCATGTCAGCCATTGTCCTCCAGCGCCGACACCACCCTTTCCTCTTAACACCACCTCGCACCACGGCAATAGCAGCGAGCCGAAGCTTCTCCCTCCTCAACATCTCCGCCCAAGCTCTCCTAAGCACCTACCAGTCACCAGCTCACGTCGAAGCCGAACATCACCACCGACCTCCGCCCTTCATTTTTCCTTTGCTCCGCCCCGGCCTATCGCCGACCCACCCTGCTTCTGCTCCACCTCAACCTATGCTCGCCATGCATCACTGAGCTACGGCGCAAACCCATCGACCACCATAGCCGAAATCAATAGCAAACGTTCTCCTATCAACCTTTGCTCGCCACCGTGCCCTTCATCTGCCGGCTCTCGCCTTTTTCTTCCTACGTGTGTGTGTGTATATTTTTTCAACTAGCAGGTTAGTATATAAATATATTTGTTAGTTATATATTATTTTGGCTATTAAACGTGTTGATATAGCATAGTTTCAGATGTATATAGTGCCGTGATATTTTATATTGTTGTATAAGTATATATGGATTTTAAATATAAAGTAAAAAAAATTATTGTATCTGATACTGTTATATGTAGGCTATTTTATATTATAAAAGGAGACTGTGTATAAAAGTGTGTATATTATAAGTGAAGTTGTTTTGACTGTTTGATATATATATATATATATATATATATATATATATATTTGATTGTTATATATTTATGTTTAAAACTTGAGTATATATTAGTTGTTTTGTAGTATGAGTGTAAGTTTTATATGTATACGTTAGTCCGAATATATGTTGGATCTTTTCATTCGATCCTCATTGTTATGCTATAGTATTGTACATTTTTAGTTTGATCTGGGTTACAGTATTATAAAATAAAAGTATTCATCTATCTAGCTTTATATAAATTTAGATTAAAAGTTTATACTATATGTTTTTCTTACAGTCCAATATGAATTTATAAATTTGGTTTAAATTACATGTTGCAAGTGTTCAATATACTTTGTTATGAAGTGATATATTTTAAAGTTGTTTAAAGTATATTTCAAGCATACATACGTGTAGCTCGGGCAATAGAAATATGCATGTGATTTATTCTTTCAGACAATTTAGCATTATATATCATATATAAAAATCTTAATAGTATATTATAGGCATAAAAAAAATGATGAGTTTACACTATTGTTCCACTACAGGTTTAAAACGTTATTTTATAGCAAGTTTTCTTAAGGATTTTGTAACAGTTAGTATATATAATAGTTTTTATTTTAAGGTACAAATAGTTTTATTTTATGGTATACATATTTAAACATTTGTGTTATCTGTTTGAGAATATGTGTATACTAGTTATATAAGTTTGTTATAAAAGTGTTAGTGTATATATATTATATGTATAAAGTTACTTTGAGGATTATAAGTTATTTGCTTATTTTAAAATATAAGTTATATATTTATATATATAGCCATATATAGTTATATACAGATATAAGTTCATTATACCAATTATCTCCATTGACCCAGTTCTGATTGATTCCATCGATTCCTATTTATCAGCTTTGATTGTCGAATTAGCGTCCATCGTGCTTTGCTTTGAAATTCGTGTTTGGACTCGTGACTCTTCTCATTTCTCGTTCATCTCTAGCCTTGAAAGGTGAGCAATCACTCACGATTAATATTCTTTTATTTATTAAATTTGATTTCAATTGAAACGACAATAGAAATATGTTGTTGTTAGTTATTTTTCACTGTTATATATGTTATTACCTGTATCAGTTCACCTGTGACATCTGACACCATTATCTGTTATTTATACGATGATAATCTAGTTTGGTTGATAAATGATTGATTGGTTGATGTTTACATTGGGCGTTAAATTGTTAATGTTTAAAGTGATAAATAATATGCAATTGAATTTTATATAGGATAGTTAATAATTTAAAATTGTTATATGTGTTGAATTTGATTTGTTTAAATTGTATAATATGACCCCTTTAAATGTTTAAATAAATTGACACGTAGAAATAGTGTTAACCACACCTTGAACCATTTAAATGTATGATGTATAAATTGATATAGTTTGAAATTGAACAATAGATATCAAGTGAAGAACTGTATAAATATTAGTGTAATAATCTTTGATCTACATGAAATGATAGTGTAGATTCTAGAAATAATAATATTAATTTGCACAAGCAACAATATGAATTAATACGATTATTTCAAGATTATTTGAATTAATTATTGAATTGTTATTGATTGTTGTTATTGCTTGTTTATTTACTTTGACACCATCCTAGTTATCACACTGCAAGTTCCCTTTGTTATGCTTTGATTTTTGAATTGAAATGGAATCGGGTTGAAATGATAAATACCCAAATGAACTTGACCTAGGATAGAGAATTAAATAAAAACCCGATTGGTCAATAATTTGATTTAACAATAAATATAAAGATTTTATTAAATAAATAATTAGATTTGAAATGAAGTTGGAATTTGAATTAAATGAAAGGAAAATGTTAATATTTAAAAATATGAAACAAAATATTAACATAGTAGTTGTTGAAGAACGTTGTTTTAAAATAAATCATTTGACAATAAAATTTGGAATTATTCATTGAATTAAATTTGAAATGATTTAATAACTAAGTTTGAAATTATAATTAAGTTTGAAATTATTAAGTTTTGAAATTATTCAATAATTAAGTTTTGAAATTATTTAATAATTGAATAAGATGGAATTATTTGATAATTAAAAAAAAATTGAATTCTTTGATAAGAGAAATTGGAACTTCGAAATAAGTGAATTTGAACTTCGTTAATAAATGAAATTGAGTTTCTTTATAAATTGAGTTTTTGGGAAAATTATTTAAAGTAAGTAAATAGTGAAATTGTTTTTCTTTAACAAGAAGTAAGATATGATTTATGTGATGAATAAATTTAAGACTTGTAATTTAAGAATTTGATTTGACGAATCTAATTTAATTAAGTTTGAAAGTTTTGATATAATGGTGTTGAACTTAAGTAATTGATTTGATGAATTGGAAATTAAATAGAAATTGCTTTGAATGACAAATTTATTTAACGAATATTGAATGAAATCGATAAATGAGTTTAAATTGATTTGAACGTTAAACTAAATTTATTTTAAATGATTATGGAATGAAACTTATATACAAATTTAAATAAATATTTGAATTGTTTTAATCAAATTTTGGAGTTGAATTATAAAGTTTTGAAATGGAAATTTGGAAGTTTTGAAACGTAAAATATGAAAATTGATATCGAAACACAAATGGAATGTTGGTTTACAAATTCTAATTGAAATTGTAATTGATTAGGTTTTTGAAATTTATTAAACGACCAATCGGTGTAATAATTAAGGAAGTTATTAAGGAAACCTGAATCTGTAACGACCCGTAATTTTGACGATATATTTTAGTAAATATTTAATCTAAATTTAATCAAATATAAGCTTGTCAATATTTAAATTGATGAGATATTAAATGTTTAACAGTTATGTATGTTTATAAAAGGAAATTTTGATTTGAAATTTAAAATTAAATACTTCAAAACCATTTAAAAACAAAATCTGCCTTATTCAATAGAATCAAATCAAAGATTCATTATTTGATATTTGATACAATACATATGAATACAGTTTTAATTTTAAGATGATAAGTTTTAAAATAAACAAACATGAGAATAATAAACATAAACATGGAAGTGCAAAACAATATAAGTGTAAACATTCAAAAATTAGTATAAAACACAATCATATATTATAAATGTAATCAAAGTAACAATAAATATACAAAATATAAATTATAATTTGACATATATAAAAACAAGTATTTTTAGACAAACAATGATCTTCAACATCCACATTTGTACAACACAACACCCTTAAATCAAATGTTAAAAACATCATTTGAACAAGTATGAAATTTCATATAGAATATAACTAACAAAATAAGTAAACAAAAACATGTTGACAATAAAATCATATCAGGAAGTTTGTAAAACATATAACCTGTATATGTAAGTTACTTAACAAATAAAACATTCAGGCCTAAGAAATCAGAGTGAACTTAAATATAAAACAAGTTTTCAACTCAAAGGTAATAAAATTTAAAATCTGTAGCTGGTAACACTTATTGGCCGAAATGATAATGTCTTGTACAAACACTAAATAACATAAATATCTATGTACTAAATAGCTACTGTCAGTAACAATTTATTACTTGTTGTCATAATTAATAACATAAATATTTATTAGCATAGCATATTGTTCAACTAAGTACACAGCCGAAATCTCCTATATCATTACTTTCTGCAGGTTATTAACTCTTAGTCAATTAAAAAGTATGGTCAGACAAATAAAACTGTCCAGTTGCAACCCGTTTTGTTCAAGCATCTATATATACATATCACTTATAACCTTCAGTTTACCCATTAACACTGAAAACAAACTTAAACTAAAAGAAGAAAAAAACTGTAAATAAGCAAAGAAATAGAAACAGAAAAGAGGAAATAAAGAGGGTTTCATGAAAGTTTCATTTGCAAGTATCTTCTTCAACACTTTCTGTTCAACAGTTTTTGATAGGTGAGTAAACAAAACCAATTTTCAACTTTAGCTTGCATGTTTTTCTTACTGATATATGTTGATGAAGATTAAAACATACTGTTCTGTATATGTTGTTTGCACTAGAAGTTTGCATAATTGTTGTTGATCAGTACTTCAAGTTTTGGAATCTGTACTTCAAGTTTTATTCATATAGCTATTTAAATTTTGTATTGTGTAAATTCAAGTTGTTATATGAAAACAAAGCCTGCAAAAACATGTTTAAGGTTTAACAACATGATATTAATATTGTATTTTCCAACTACAGGTAAACAAGAAATCAAAGATTAAAATTCAACTGTTTAAATTTGAAAATTCAATAACATATTTAGAATTCATACAAGTAATTATGATTTTTAACATAAAGATTATGATTTTTATGCAAAAGTATTAAGAGCAGTTTTGAAATAAAACAAAAATGGGTTTTTGTAAATTGTGGGTAATAGAGTTAATTTTAATTCCTGAAATCTGGCATGAAGCAAGATTAAAGAGATATCAACACTAGAAAAATAGTAAATTATTTTTCGAATGCAAGTGTGTTGAGTTTGAATCAAGAATAGGGTTTAAGCCCATATTTTTTCAAAGCTCTGTAAAAATTTGATTTCAGCTCCAATAAGAAACCGAGTGTAGTACGATTTTTGGAGGAGCTAGGTGGAGGTGTAGGCGACGTCTTGGTGAATTTTCATCACCTCTGGTGATGTGTGGTGGCTGCACGCGTGATTGGTTCATCAGTGATGTTTTCGTTTGTTAGAGCTACAGGTCGAATTCTTCATTTCGACTTGTAATTGAATTTTGGGTTTCGAATTCACTTAAGTGCTTCATTTGTGGTGTGTAGGGACTGTAGAGAGTCGCCACAGGCAAGGTGAGCCACCGTGCACGTGCACGGTGACGAAGTGGGGTTCGAGGATCAGTGTCGTGTTTTGGGTTTCAGGTTATCGTGTGGGGTTGCTCGAGACATTGGCGAGGTCGCTTCGAGTAATTCATGTGTTTTCTCCGAGTCGCGTGCGAGAGAAGCTTCAGCTAAACGTTTTCAACTTAAAAAAAAAATGAAATGCGCATATAAACTGGGGAGAAGAAGAAAGGGGAAGGGAGAGAGACACGGGGAAGGTAAGGGAATAACACGAGACAGTCACGAGGAAAAAGGGAAGCTGACCCGGGTTCGTTACAATATGATCATACAGTAAAAACAATTTTGGTTTAGCATTTTTATAGTTAGTGATTAATTAGTTAGATTGATATTAATCAGTTTTTACTTGAAGATTTAAATTGATAGCTGTAAATTTGTTAAGTAAAATAAATTATATGTTAAAGAAATTTTTAAATCTTAATAACGTTAACTTATTACTGGAAGTTAATTAATGAAAGTTAACTTAAGTGTTTAATCAGTACTTATGCTATTAAATTGATAAGTAAAGTAATTTTTGATAATTAAATAATTAATTCATTTTAATAAGTAAATTATTAATTAATAATTAAGAATCAACTAATTAATTGATTAATTGAGAAATAGTTAATGAATAAAAGTTAATTAGTTTAATAATTAATTTAAGATGAGATGATAAATAAATTAATTATTAATGAATAACTAAATAATAAATTGATCATTAATAAGTTGATTAATCAGTAATTAATTAATAAAATAAAACAGTTTATTTTTAAGCAAATAATTTAGTTAAGTAAAACCAAACTGTTTGGTATGCATTGATAATTATGTTGATTGACTGTGATATCTGTTGATGATACTTCTGTGATATGTTGAGATATATTATGGATATCTGCGATAACTGTACATGATTTATCTGATATATCTGTTATGTTAATTTCTGATAATTAATTAAACTGTTAAGTTAAATAGACAACTTGGCCCTTAAAATGGCGTTTGGATTCGATGAGACCGGGATCGGAAGAATCAATTTTGATTCTCCGAAAACCACATCGATCCAAATTAAACGATAGGTCGTAACTTATCAAATGGAGATCGAGATGGTGTTTCAGAATGCAAGGGTTATTGTCTTTAACTCTGAGGGTGATTCCAAAATGAGTGTAACGCGATAATGCCTTCGGTTTCGTTCGAACCCGGAACGAACTTGTATGGATTGAATGCTTTCAACACATCGTCAGGCGAACGATGAGCATTCTAAGTGATATGTTCTTTAAAGGTAATCATAGCCTCAAGCCTCATCAACCGGGAATGGCTAAAACAGGGGAGATGCAGCAAGGTTAGGTGGGTCATGCCCAAGCAGGACAAGATTTTCCCCTGTCTAGATGTCCCTTTTTATTTCGGCTTAGTGGGCAGTTGTTGGCCACAACTGCGGGGTTATCTTGTTCGGGACTGTTCGGTAAGGACTGGTTCCGGCCTTTGTGTTGCAGGGGATGAAGGGAGTAATCCTCGGTACGGTGATCTAGGCCCCGTACTGTGACGGGCGGTACCCCAGTATCCCTGCCATTGTTGGAAATCCATTTACCCTACGGTTTTGATTTGTATTACCCACTTTCGTGGCTAGTAGCTGGAATTTAATGAATGTAACAATTTCGGCTATTTTCTATTTACTTGAAAACCTTAGACACTATTATAATATCACAGAATTTCCTATAAAATGTTTTGGTTAGCGTAAGGTAAAAACTTACCCGTATTTATTTGTGGGGAGTCTTACGTGATACCTTTATTTTCAAATGGTTTTCAAAGTTAAGCAATTTTAACCTGTTTACTCATACCAGACCCATGTCTGACCCGGAGTTTATATTTTGTGTTTTCATAAACTCTTGGGTACTCAAATTTTTACGAGTAGCCAAGTGATAGGTATCTAGAAGTGTTGATTTCTGGAGGAGCTATTTTGGGAGAAGACCAGACGTATGTATCTATATATGTAGTTCCGCTGTGTAGTTAGAGATGCTGTATTTTGGATGTATGTATGGTCATGTATGTATATGATAATCCTGTTATATGATATCGTATGACTCTGATGTATGTATAACTATGTAATAGTTATGTGATGTATTATATTTTGTTCCATTCCGCTGTGAGATTCTGATGTTGTTGTTCTTTCTTTCTATTCTTTTCTATTTCTATCCCTTTCTTTCTTAATGATGAAACGTCTTTCTGGGGTTGAGAAAGGCGGGTCGTCACAGAATCGGTTATGGACATACTCTCTGTCTAAACCGAAAACCACTTTAATAACTATACGCGGAGTGCGATCCAGAATGAAGTGGTTGGATTGATGTACGTGATGACTAAAGAAAGAGAACGATAATGGATAGCCTTGACACTTGTGTCAAATTGGAAATGACTAAAACAGGAGCCGTGCCGGGCCAAATGGGGTTAGCCACCTCGAGCGAACACACTTCTTCGTAAACTACTCTGTGACGACCCGTCTTCCTACGCCCAGGAAGACGTGTCATCAATAAGGAAGAAAAGGATAGAAATAGAAAAGAAAAGAAAGAAAGAATAACAACATCAGAATCTCACAGCGGAATGGAATAAAATATAATATATCAACATAACTATTACATAGTTATATACATCAGAGTTATACAATATCATACAACATGACTATCGTATACATATCTATCAAAACATACAACTCAAATATCATAAAGTAACTGACACAACAGAACTATATAGATAGCTACATACGTCTGGTCTTCTGCTCCAACTCCTCCAGAAAACTCTATACTCCGAATACCTATCACTTGGCTACTCATAAAAATTTGAGTACCCAAGAGTTTATGAAAAACAAAATATAAACTCCGGCTCAGACATGGGTCTGGTATGAGTAAACGGGTTAAAGTTGTTTAACTTTGAAAATCATTTAAAATAAAGGTATCACGTAAGACTTCCCACACATAAATACGGGTAAGTTTTTACCTTACGCTAACCAAAACATTTTATAGGAAATTCAGTGATAATATAATAGTGTCTAGGGTTTTCAAGTAAAATACAGAAATAGCTGAAATGCTTACATCTCACATTTCAACATAGTTGGGCACAATCAAAACGTACGGCGCTTATTGGAAATTGGATCCCATACAATGGCAGGGCTACTGGGGTACCGCCCGTCACAGTACATGGCCTAGATCACAGTACCGAGGAGCCACCCTAACTCCCCTGCAACACAAGGCCGGAACCATTCCTTATTGAACAGTCCCGAACAAGATAACCCCACAGTTGGCTGCAGACCAACCACCCACACAACCAAATAAAATGGACATCTAGACAGGGGTATACCTCGTCCTGCTTGGGCATGACCCACCTAACCTTGCTGCACATCCCCTGTTTTAGCCATTCCCGGTTGATGAGGCTTGAGGCTGCGTTTACCTTTTTAGAACATATTTCTTAGAATGCTCATCGTCCGCCTGACGATGTGCTGAAAGCATTCAATCCATACAAGTTCGTTCCGGGTTCGAACGAAACCGAAGGCATTATCTCGTTACACTCGTTTTGGAATCACCCTCAGAGTTAACGACGATAACCCTTGCATTCTGAAAGCACCATCTCGATCTTCACTTGAGATTACACGACCTAACGTTTAATTTGGATCGATGTGGTTTTCGGAATATCAATTGATATCCGATCCTGGTCTCATCGAAATCCAAACGCCATTTTAAAGGCCAAGTTGTCTAATTAACTTAATAGTTTAAATTTAACAATTGAATTCATATAGCAATTTAACACAGATAAATAACATCAGATAAATCATATAATAATTTAACACAGACAAATTATACACAATCATCACAGATATATCCAGAATATCACAAAACATCACAGGATATAAATAAACATCAGAGGCAATCAAATAGAATTATCGATTCATATCAACCAGTTTGATTTATTTTCAAACTTAATTACTTGCTTAAGAATGATCTATATTTTATTCTTGCTTAATCAATTACTAATTAATTAACTTATTTCAATTTATTAATTACTTATTAATTATTTACTTAATTAATTAATTATTAATCAATAATCTTAGTTATTGATTATAAAACTCAATTACACATTTAATTATTATTAATTGCTTAATTAATCATTAATTATTAATTAACTTAATAGTTTAATCATTAATTAATTTTTTAATCTGTTAACTATGATTTGTTAATTAACCAACTTCAAATAATTAATTAGATTCTTAATTATAATGATGTTATACAAGATTATCATTAAAATCTTTAATTACAAATTTGATTAAATTTGGAACTATGTATTAAATTATAATTATAAAATTTATTATCTACTTAATTAACTTTGTATTTAAATTAATTACTCGCTTTTTTTCTGCAAAGCTTAAAGTTCAACTTGGCTTAAACAATTTGGTCAATAATAATAATATAATTTATACTTAGCTTATTTTACTTTAACTTCAAATTATAGTTAACAAAATTCCAGGTATGGAAACCCGAAGCATACATCGTGCTCAACTTGGGTAGAACTCGAGACCGCCCAGAAAACTCTCTCGCGTCACTCCCTGGATCCCTTCTTTTTCCCCTGTTCTTCTCCTGTTTTTTTATTTTTTTATTTTAAAGTTTTAACTATTAAACTTATTAACACACGCGCCTATACAAAAACTCGACCCATCTAAAAAAAAACCCGAAGCTACCCTATGATAAACTCGAGTTCCACTCGAGTCGGCAACAGCTAGTACCTCCCCGCCGCCGTGCACGTGCATGGCGGTTCACCACCGCTCCAGCACCTCTCGTCTCAACCCACCAATCACACGGCCACCCCTCACCTGAAATCCAAACCCAGATATACCCTATCACCATGAAATCAAAATATTCCCCTAAATGTCGAACTGTTACAACTCGATAGCCAAAAATCCCCTCATCCTCACGATCGCGGCCGCCAGAGATGACGTGGCTTCGGTCGTACGTCGCTGTCAACACCCCCTACCACATCCCAAAATCTCTCAACGCTCGGTGAAGCTATGGTGTCGCGGTCACCAAAATACAGAACCCAAAACCAAAGAACCTATAAACCCTATTTTCCATCAATTCTCAACAATCTTGCATTCATAAAATTTTATAGCATTTTTCTAGTGATCTAGAATCAATACACAGGTTACAATTCAAATTTCACCAACAAATATTGATTGAATTATCTGAAATTCATATAAAAGCAATTTTGGTTTACTAATAATCTGCTCTGTAAATATGGGGTTAAAATTTATGATTTTTGTCTTAAAAATCATAGCTCTGCATGTTGTTTCAATTTATAGGTTCAAGTTTATAATTCGAGATATTCGAATTTCAACCTTTGTTCCATGTTAACTGTAAGTTTAAGTTTACAGTGCTTACAGCTACTAAAGATAATCCAAACCTAAATCTTAAACTTAAACTAATTTATTTAGAGAAGTTACTAATTAAAGACAAGAATCTTATATCATGTTGGATATATTCACTATCTTTTTTTTTTCTTTGCCTCAGTAAATACAATGGAAACCTGAAAGAACAATTATAGGCACAACTTACAGTAAACATGCCAGAACATTAAATATCAATATATCAATTCTTCACAAAATTACTTAAAGTTAGATTTTAAATAAGTTTACTCACCTAGTTTGCAGTTGAACAGAGGAGGGTTGTTGGATGTGAAATCTGCAGCTTGAATTTTTGTAAACTTTCTTGCTCCCTGACTTTGAATATGAATTTATTTATTTTTTACATTGCTTTATCAGGTTTTTGAAGTTATGACTGAACTAAATGAAATAAGAAATGATGAATACATATATATATAACTTGAACAAGCTGCCTTCTTGAACAAGCTTTAACATAATACAATATGTGCTTTATCTTGTAGTACTAAGACCTGAGATCTATCAAATATTTCGGCTAGGAGATTATGTATTTGACAGATTGTAGTGCCAATTAAATGTTTGTGTTTTCATTTATGCTAACATAATCAATGCTTGCTGACACAAACTATATATATAAAGATACTTGCAGTTTTGTTTGTACTAAGATGTTCATATAAGTTTACACTTTTAATGCTTGCTGACAAAACTTGTTTTGATAGTTGCAGATTTTGGTTTGAATATACTTATGTTAACATATAAACAAAATGTTTGCTGTAGGTTTTCATTTATGTTTGTTGCTGATGTTTACATATTATTATGTTATACTTATGTTCATGTTGACTTATATTTATTTTACATTTCAAAAGCTGTTGTTAGAAACATTTCTTGATCTTATTTTTATTCAAAGTTAAATTTTCCAATATTTGATTTGTGATGTATTTTCACTGATGTATTTTATATTTATATTTAATATGAATAGTATTGTACTATTATACTCATCATTATTAACTACTTTTATACCTTTGATATTAAGTGTCATCCATACATAATGTTTAATTTAATTAAATAAAACAGATTTAATTTTAAATGTTGTTAAAGAATCTATTTTATAATTTGAAATTATAAATTCCTTTATAATCCATATACAACTAATAATATCCAAAATCTTATTTATTTATAAATGAAAATCTTATATTTTAATTAAATTTGATCAAAAGCTTATTATAATAATAGGGTCAAAATTCCGGGATGTCACATACTCATTACTTGTTATTGATTGGTGCACCCTTGAAATTTTGGGAGTGTTGTTTCGCGGTGTTGCGATCGTTACGGCGATGCGTTTTCACCAGTCTGGATCAGGCAAACGGTAGTTTCACTACCTTGAGTATTGCCTCATGTGCCTTGTCATACTTGTATCCCTATATATGCGACCACTACAAATTTGTTTTGTTTTATACCTATGGAGTACTCCCCGACATCCCACTAGTTTACGGTGGAGTTTACAGTGCTGTATAGACTATAACGTTTATATAAAATGAGTTAAGGGGGATAATGGTAACGCCTTAACACTATTTCGATATTTTATATTACTGATAGACATTATCTATTTAGCGTATATTACTACATAGTAGATAGTTTAATGGATCCGTAGAGGACGGTTATTCCAACATCCTTTGAGTTACTTATATTTCAGTTATTATTTAACTTGAGTTGGATTTATTGATAAAAGAATGTTAATCCTGACTCGAGTGTTTTGTATTTTTCTTTATGCTCGGGTCAGACTGAGTGTATCAGTATTCAAGATTCACCTCGGGAGTTGGAGCTTCACTTGGAGATCCGGCTATCTATCCAGCTTTTAGATATTCAGTTGATTCCGGTGATATATTCTGATCCTTATATTTTTCTATTGTATTCGAGACTTCTGTTGTAACTTATTTAACTCTGTTATATATATAGTAGCTTCATGAACTACTATCTTTTGTTTCCGTTGCATTTGTTACTCTGTGTCTGTGATCTATGATTATTTGTTTACTGTATATGCTCAGTTTTTCCAAATTTATATTAACAATTCAGTATTTTGAATTATTCAAGTCTGACATGTGCGGATGTGAACAGTCCAAAATAGCGGGTCGTTACAGGTTTTGAATAATTAAAATAGTTTGAATAATGAAATTATTTTGGAAAATTAAAAATAGTTTTAATATTGAAAAATAAATTTGAATTACTAAAATAGATTTAAAGATTGGAAATAGTTATGAATATATACTTGTCTTAATATTGAAAATAGTTTGGATAATTAAAATAGTTTATAAATTAAAATAAATTGATTATTAAAAAGTTTATATGTTAAAATAGTTTATAATAAAAAACCTTTTTATTTCTTCCATAACAATTTGACCTTAGATTCAAATTCCAAATCATCACGAATTCAATTTTCACTTTTCAACTCTATCGACTTCAAATTCCAAATTCGATATAAATCAACCTTAATTAAAAACGATTTCAAAACTTTGCTTCAACTTCAATTTAAAAAGTTTTATTTAAATGGCCGAAAGTTTCAATTCAAATTCGCATATTTAAACGATTTAGTTTAAATCCATTTCACATCCAATATTTTGAAATACCAACCAAAACCGCTTTAATTAAAGTAAATTCGAAGTTTAAACTAAAACTAGACTTTTAAAATAATTCACTTTCAATAAATTCAAATCATATCTCAATTTCAACTTTAAGATTTCAAATTAAACATTAAAAAATTTCATAAACATTTTCAATTTCAACATTTCAAATCTCAAATTAGAAAATAATTAAATTCGTACAAATCAAAAATTTATTTTCTTTAAAACAAAATCATTTAAACCAATACAACTTTAAGATTTGTAACCATTTAATTTAACCATATCCAATGTCCGTATATAATTTTCTACCTTATGGCAAGTGATCATTTATTTCAATTTTAATTACATGGATGGATATATATCATGTCAACCCATATTTAAATGACATAGGAATATCACATTTCAACATATTTCTTAGTTCAATTCAAATAATCCAAATGACAATTTATAAGTTATCAAATAATAAATAGGGTAATAACTGGGATATGTCCAAATAAATAAACAATCATACATCCAACGCCAATAAATAGGTATCCAATTGCAACCAACATCCAAATCAACTAACATATCACAAGGGCTACTAGTTATCAATTGTCTGTGTTTAACTAGGAATTAAATTCAATATTAATTTAAATGTCAATTTAATTCAATATAAAATTCAAACTAAATTTAAATGAACAATTTAAATTACCAAACAACAATCAATAAAAAAATTCGCATTGTGATTTCAATTTAACTAACATCAAAAACTTTAATATTGCATGAGTGAGTTTAATCACTAACCTTTGACTTTAGTCCATAAAAATCCAAACAGAAGCCCACAATCTCAACAGTCTCTAAATTCAATCAAATTGATTTCATATTGTCTGGAATTTAAATATGAATCCACAGCGTGAATCGAAGTTTGTATGCAAAAGATATTCATGTTATAAGAAATATTATTAAAATAATAATTGGTACACATTTAATACAAAATTAAACAAAGTTTAATACTCATGTTTTTCTCAAGATGAGGCTTTAGGGAAAGATGGAAGAACAAACTTAGACGAAGGCAAGTTATGTAGGAAAAATTAATGTTTCAAAAAAGAAAGTTTTTGAATTCGCAAAATGGAAGATTTTGAATTTTCAGTTTAACATTAAAATGATTCGTGGAAAGGAAGAAAGGAAATGGAGATCTAAACATAGGAAATGAGGTGGCGATAAGAAAAAATGAAGGGACAAGTTTAAAAATGCGAAAAATTTGCTGATGAGAATATTGGTTCAGCAAGGAATAATTTAAACTAAATGAATATGAGGTGTCAGATGAAAAAAGAAGTAAAGTGGAAGGTAATTTAATAATAGGGAAACAAAGGTAAAGGGACAAAAATGAATGCCACATTTTTTTTAAAAGCTTCATGCGTTAATAATGCATAAATAAATGTACGTAGGAATGAGAAAGTTTGCAAAACAAAGGAAAGTGAAATTTCGTACAGCCAAAAATGAGATGGAAAGAATTAAATATAGCACAAAAGTCTAGGCTCAGGTATTAAACAAAAGGAGAAATGAATGAATCAAGTATTAATAACGAGGTAACTATTCTAAAATGTATAGGCAACAATTAATAACAAAAGAAATGAAGGGACCAGGTAAATCGTACAACCTTTTGAAATTGAATTTTGGAACTTGTTCTTCTTAACCAAATTAATTTCATTTACTCGAATAATACTCAAATTTGTACGCATTTAATTTTTTTATCAACACGTAATAAATAAAATTATACCTACCTTAAAAATGAAAACGTTCAATTTTATTTTCTCAGAATGATCTTTTAATTCCATTAAAACACCCTTTCTATTTAACACAAAACGTGCGTTTCTTTTATTAAATCTATTAATTATAGTCAAGTGTTTTTTTCTTTTAATTGAAATATTTTAATTACATTAGTTGCAGTTATTTACAAAGTTAAGTTCCAAAACAAACAACCTAAAATGGATGAGAAACAGAACAATTGTTTCCTTTGGTCATTTAAAAGCATTTATAGATTTGTTGTTTATAGACCAGAGTAATAAATAACTTACTTAAATAAATGATTTTCCTATTCTTGTAATCATTCTGTATGCTAAAACATAGTTTAATTAAACATATTTTTCTTCTTTTAATCAAATCATTCTGTTCTTTATTTTATAAACTTATATTCATATATGAAACATTCATTATTTGATAAAAATGTTATTTTCATTAAATCAAACTTCTCTTTTTATTTTAACAAAACATAAGCTACATTTACTTACACCTATTAATTTACAATTTAATGTCCTCTATCCTATTCTTTGAAATATTTAATTACATTAATTTCAACTGATTGCAAAGGTGAATTTCAAAATGGACAAAATAAATATGAAGGAAATAATCAATTGTTTCCTTTACAAATTTAAAATCATTGTATGCAAACAAGAGTTATAAATTCTTACTAAATAAGATCTATTATTTATATAAACAATAATGGATCATCCGCATATGCAATGAGGCCATCTTTCTGACTCATCCGTGTTTGTAGTGAGGCGTCCTTTCTCCGGTGTCTTCTTATAGATCTCGTTTGTTGATCTCGTTTGGGTACTTCTAATACTTCATTATCAGGAGGTGGCCTTGTCGGAGTTTGATATTTAGATGGAATGGGCGGTGGCCTTGCCCGAGCTCATTCAAGAAGTTCACTAAGTTTGTTTTCTTTGTTCTTTTTGTATTATGTTTTGTCACCTGCCAGGCATGTTGGCAGCTCCTTTATTTTTAGTGACATATGTACTTACATGTGTGTTCTCCTCTACTTTAGAGATCATACATTTCTCTCAAATATCGAAGCTACAATACATTTCATTAAATAAACATGTGATTTTTTGTTTTAATACAAAAACATTCATTTTATTTCTTATCAAAATAAACATTTGTTATTTCAAATCTTTGTTGCTAATATGCAACCTAATATTGTTTTACATCCATAAATCATAAATTTTAAATTTTCGACAATTTTGAATTTCGGTGTCTTATTTAATTTAATATTTTTAATTGTCAAAAATATGGGTTGTTACAGTACGTGTATATGTGCTTGGATTTCAAAATGAAGGATTTGGGGATTTTAATGATGGAGTGCTGAAGCTTTGGGGAGTTACAGGTTTTGGCAAGAGGCTAGTGGGTTGGGCCTTGTGCGTTGATGGGTGAGAAATAATTTATTTAAATTGTTCTAAATATATATATATATATATAAGGATAGTCATGCAATATTGTGACCATATGGAATCCGTTTGACCAACGAATTTTTGCGTTGTATTCATACGTACGAGTACATCGTTTTGGTATAAATTGTTGATAAGTTTAATGTAGTATAAATTAATGACCAATTAATACATCCTTGATATGATTTCATTGGTTTAGTTAATTACGTAGTTTAATTAATTATACTCCTTAGATGTTATCTATTTGGCCAAATAAAAACCATACTGCTAAAGCGAATCGAATATGGTAATCTGATCACCTATTTAGTGGAATAGAACACCATTCCACTAATTAAATTATTTTGACATTTAATTAGCAGAATAAATTCCTTTTTTGCTATTTTATAGTTTTGGACATTGGATTCTACATCGTTAATTGATATCCCGCTTTGAGCAAGTGATATGTTAACCAATGATGATTAAGCGTTGAATTTATTTACATAGTCGTTGATTATGTAAATGTCATTTATTAACTTAGAAAGTGAAATTGAATAATATGGTAACTTGCTTAAGTACTATGGTGATCGTTAAGCCTCTTTCGAATTTGAAAAACAAATTATTGGTCTAAAAGTTATTTTAAGAATAATTATTATCTATATAAGGTTTTAAAGATAATTATTATTTAGTAATAAGAATTAAAAGAAATTAACTACTTCTTAATAATGTTTTAAAAGATAATTAACAATTGTTTTTAATAATGATTTAAAGTTAGATATTTTATTAATATGATTCTTAAAAGTTATTTAAGAATATTTAATTATTATTTTAAAGTTATCTGATTATTTTTTAACAATGTTTAATTATATTTTAATCATTTATTTAAAATGATTAAATACACTTAAAATTTTAATTAAAGTTATTTAATTATATTGATTTCAGTTATTAAACTATAATTATAGGTTAATTAATTATCATATTAATATTAGTTAAAAGATAATTGATTATTGTATTAATAATGTTTTAAAGTTAATTAATTATTATTTTAATGTTTTTTTGTAGTTAACTTGTTAATACAATAATAGTGGTTAAAATTAATTTACTATATTATTATTGAGATTCTAAAGTTATTATTTTAAATGAAATTTAATTAAAACAAAATATAAGGATGTTTAAATAATAACTTGTTATTTAAAGTTATTTTACATAATTTATGGTTTATCAAAGGAATCTTACCGACTTAAAGAGTTTACTAAATAAGTTTGTTCAAATATGGAAAGAGTTTTATAAATGGTTCTGGATATTTATAAAAGAATTTATAAATGAGTTTTAAAGATATGAAAAGGGAGAAGTTTATAAATGGGGTTTTAGGATTTTTAAAGAATGTTTTATAAATAGATTGGAGATTTATAAAGAAACTTTATAAGTAGATGTGGAGATATTTATAAAATAAAGAGATTTGGAAATAAATGGTTGATTTTTATAGCGTAATTCGAGAGGCAGTGATTGCCTACAGTTTACTATGGATTCGTTGGGATAGCGACGTAACCATTGTGTAAGCTACGATACATGGTCAATATTGAACGGTGCTTTCCATATCTATTTTTAAAAGTTTTAAAGTATTTTAAAAGGAAGGGTTTGTGAGTATGCTCGTTTTGATAAAATAAGTAAATGGGTATCTTGATAAATATTTTTGAGAGAGATTCTAGTTAATGGAAATTTAATTAAATGAGCCTTAATGATTCCAGTGGAAAATGTAATCTTTGTTTTGAATGTTCTTTTATTTTATAGTTAAATAACCGACTATCAAATCTTAGCCTAAATATGTAGTCCTTCTTAATTTTGGTGGTAGGGAAACAATTCCCTACTTAACACCGAAGGATTTTAACTCTGGAATAATTTAGGAGAAACATGTGAATTATGTGGTACAGTTACAATCGGTGGTGCTATACTGTACATATAAACTCGTTTTGTTCTTCTAGGACAAATGGTAAGGAGATCCATCCACTTAAACTGTTATGGAGCGATCCCCACTCTTATGTATCACCTGATTATTTCCTAAAGAACCGGTATTAAGCATTTTGGAAAATCGACGATTAGTTTTTGGAGCGCCCAAGAAGCGGAAGAGTGTACTCGTAAGATATGACTTAGAACCGTAGCCACTCCAAAAACAAATACGGAGCTATGAAGGAGTTTCGAGATACATTGAGTTGTTGGAATTCATGTGTGATTCCAAGATCCATTGGGGTATTGCGATTCAAGTGGGATTCCATGATCTGTTTCGATGGCGGTATTTGAGCTGGAACACCAGTCATAGCCTCACTAGTGGTAATGATTTAAAACAAGAGATAGGAGGCATGGCCAGTAGGGTTGGCAAAGCTATAGGGTGTAGTCGGCTCCACCTGGACATTACTTATAGTTGTTAAGCATGCATAGGGTGGTGCACTCAGTCTTAGCGAGACTAGCTATGTTTTTCCTATGGTACATCACTAGGGATGTATGCTGGTTCGGAAGGATAGCTTCGATCCTTGTGTAGGAGGACCGTTCTCGAAATTCTAAGGGCACCTCCATGGAATTCTACACAATTAGCAAACGCGCCTTATCGGTTTTTGATTATATACCTAGTATTGTTGTGACGTACACTCATGAGCATCACAACTACTTGATTATTATTATTTTCACCCTTAGACATTATTATGATATCACGGGATTTTCAAATATTAAAGGTTTTGGTTATCATATGGTAAAACCCCATCTGTGTTTATGTAAGGCATGGTCTTACAAGATACCATTGATTTTAAAGGATTTTCAAGCTATAACAAATAAAATTCTTCATGATATGAGTTTCTCACGTTGGTTTTACCAGACTGGACCCGGCATTGTTTTCTTATAATGCTCGAGTAAGACCGAGCATATTTCCAGGTTTAGTTCGATGTTTTTATGACACCTCATATTTTTGATAACTTTATTTAGAATATTTAATTAGGTAAATTAAATAAAATAATGTGTTGATTAAGAGGTTGAGATTTGAATTATAATTAAGGGGTAACCATGCAATTTAAAATTAAAAGAAGAGTAACATGAAATATAGAAGGGGTAAAATAAGAAAGAGGCCATTCATATATCCTCAAAACTTAGCCGTGTATACTCCTACACGTTCATTTTCATTTGTTCAAAATTTTTAAAGTTAAGGCCGGCCACCATTAACAAGAGAAAGAGAAAGGGGAAGCATAATCAACATGAAATTCATTCAAATCTCATATCTTTAATCTCTAAAGCAAAGTGGAATAATTTTTACATCTCTCATTTGTTTTATTTTCGGTTTAAAGAGAAAAACAAAATATTTTGCAATTTTTTCTTTGTTTTTGAATGATGGAATAATTATATATACTTTTTGATAATTTATTGTTGTTCATATAGATTTTATGACATGTTTGATATGAAAAACCTACTAAATGATATCTAAATGCCTTGCAATTTTTTTGTAGACCGAAAATTATATTTTAGAGATGGGTTTCAATTTTCAAAATTTTCTTAATTTTCGTGGATTTTATATGAATTTTATAGAAATAAATTGTTAATTTGGGTTATAAATTATTTATCGTTAAATAGTAAAAGGTTTGGGTCTAAAAATTTTATATGTTGGAAAACATATTAAAAGAGATTTTCTAGAATTTTTGTAAAATTTTCCTAAGTGTTTTAATGGATATATAAAATTATTTAAAGTATGGGACTTAAATGTAAAATAAAAGGAGAAGTGACTCTTTGCAAATAATTCAAATTTGGTATTTCTTGAAAATTGCCAGCACTTTTGAAAAAGTAAAATGGCAATAGGATTTAGGCAAACAAGGCAGGTTTGGTACAAAATAATAATTTAAAAGGACAAATAAACATGTTTTACATGGTTTTGATGCTTTTGGCACAGGTTCCGCCTCTTTACCCTCGCTTTTGACACTATCGAAACCAATGCACATGGTATGCATTAACTAGTACGTAGTGAATTAGATATAGAAGGAAGGTATATGGTCGAAACTAGGGGCTCCGAAGGGTTTAAGGCTTTACTTTTCTTTTTAAAGAAAATGCATCTGCTAGCTTTCGGCTAAGTAGCTTTCGATTTAGTTAGCTTTCAACAAAGTCAAATGGTTTTAAAGGAAATGATTTCGATTGGTTTGTGCCTTTGTTCTTCAATGATTGCTTTCGACTAAGTCGAAACACCTAGTTGTCTCTCTTTACCTTTCGACCCATAGGGTTTCGAAGGATTTACTTTGTTTTCTAAAATTTGGCCATTTCTCCAATGCTTTTGAAGGGATGGTTTTGACACCATCACTTCCTTACTTAGGAATGCTTTCGAAAGGTAGGTTTTCGACTTAAATGATTTGATGACTCTTGCTCAATTGAAGTATAACCCAAAAGGTTTCGAAAGAGTCAGTTTTGAATTATTTCAAAAGGTGTTCTTCCACACGTTTTAAATTGGACCCAAGTGCTTTCGAAAGGTTTATGTTTATCAAGGTTTGATAATTTCAAAAGGTTTTAAAGGATGGTTTCAAAGGGGTGGTTCCCCAATGGTTTCGAAGGAGTCGAAAGAGAAGGTTTTTCTAGTTGTTCGGATGGATTAAAAGGAATGGTTTTCCAAAGATTTCCAAAGGTTTGAAAGGAAAAGTTTTTCCTATGTTTTCGAAAGGCAATATTTAAAGGTTTAAAAGAAAGATGTCTAAGGCTTTTAAATCTGTTGAAAGGATGGTTTTTCAGTGATTTCGAAAGGATTTTGAGAATGGTTTTGAAAGAAGCGTTTTGACCTTTTGGCCTAGATAAAAGAAAAGGTTTTACTCGATTTAGAAAGTGGTACTTTTAATGGTTTCAAAAGTGATACTTTCAATGGTTTTGAAAGAGATATTTTCAATGGTTTCAGAAGGGATACTTTCCGTGGATTTGAAAGGGGGACTTTCAAAGATTTAAATATTTTCATCAAGTAGATTTGAGTTAATTATATATAACATAGCAAGGTGAATTTGAGTAAAGCATAGGATATATATTTTCCTTGTTTGTGTTTGATTTAAATATTTTGAATCATTTTGAAAGGGTTTTTAAGGAAAATTATAGAAAGGGATTCTTAAGTAAAATGACTCAGATATTAGAATACCAAATGGGACTGGTATAGTGTCACGCTTTATACATTAGCTATTAGCCCTAGGTAATTTTTTCCAAAATTCCAGTTGTCACGGGTAAGACTAATATTATAAATACACGCGGAAAGGAATATATGTTTGTATACATGTAGGTTATTGGTGAGCCTGCAAAACGATTAGGATTAGGTGACCTTAGGAGATGATAAGTTAAGGACAGACCATCTAGAAGAGAAGTATTTAACAGATAGTTATGGACATACCATCTAGAAGGGGAGTGTTTAACTGATGTTAGATAAATTTTGATATGTTTTCTAGTAAGCCCGAGTCAACCAAATGTTAATAGTTAGCCAGACAAAACTAAAGTACTTAAATAGATGGTTCATTTATTACCTTATATATATGTTGACATAATGATGCTTTACAGATTTTAACCAGTTTTGGTTTCAAGAAAAGATTTGCAAAAGATATATTTTAAAAGGATGTTAGTGAGGGGAAACCCGTTCCGCTAAGTGGCATGGTCTCACTTAACATAAAGTAACGGAGATGAACAGTATTATTCACCCCAGGCTTTATGCCTGACTCGAAGTTTTTGTTTCCCCTTAAACTTTCAGATGCTCAAAATTAATTTGAGTAGGCTAAGGGTTGAGGTTTTCAGGTTTTAGTATTTTGGCGAATAAAGCTTTTTAAGATGAGCACGTGGCTGATGGAGAGCAAAATATGAGTTACAGTTTATTTTGTTTATTTCCGCTGTGTATATTAAGTCAGTTATGACTATATTGCTCTGATCAACCAAGAGGGCATCGTCATATGTCGGTCTTGGCATATTTTTGTATTTGATACTTTTGATCATTACTTGGGAAATGATATGGGATTATGTAACATAACTATGAAATTGTTTTGAAGTGTAATCGGTAAAATGTTTATTTTTTGAAAATCAGTGATTTTTTCATATTCAAGTGCTTCGATATTATGGATACCATTAGCATTACCGTATCTTGTCACCAGAAGTTAATAAAATGGATGATTGTAGCATTTGTGACGCTTAGCTTTTGGCCTCCAGATATAGGATGTTACAACTTGGTATCAAAGCATAAGTTTATGAAGAACTTTAAACTAAAAATGCTTTTGGAAACATAATCCAAAGGAATTAGAATAAGATGGGGTATGGGATAACGCTATAGTAACGTACTTGTATTTGCTATATATAAGTATAAGCTTTATCTCTAGTCTCCTATCATCGTTAGGTTATTTTTTTGTATCTCATGAGGTTTGAATACAAATATGGATGGTAGAAGAGAAGAGTTAACCTCGGAGGTGAGGATACTGATGGGAATGCTAGACCTAATGCGAAGAGGACCTAAAGTCAGGCACAAGCAGAGAATGTATGTGATGGACTCCCGCAACTTAGAATGGAAGCTATGTATCAGTTTTTCGTAAATATGATGCAAGCGGGTGTTGTTTCTGGAGTAGTGGGAAGAGGAGTTCAGGAAGCTCTGGTAGTCATCAATTATACTGTTCTGAGTAGAGATTATGTTAAGATGGGAGGAAAGCCATTTATTGGAACAGAGAATGCTATTGAGGTGGAAAATTGGTTGCTGCACTATGAGAGAATCTTTGCAGACTTGGGGCTCAACGATGGGCAGAAGAGGAGGCTTGCTTCAAGATAGCTTCAAAGAGTTATTCTATTTTGGTGGAATAGTGTGCCTATGTCATTGGATGAGGAGACTATGACATAGGCAAGTTCAAAAGGAGGTTCCAGGAGAGGTTCATGTCGGTGATGGCACTGTCTGTTTTGATCCGGAAGTTTTCCGGGCTAGAACAGAGAGAGATGACTATTCTGGAGTATGCCAGTAGGTTTTAAGAGTTGGCTAGATATGGTTATACCATCATTGATACAGTGATGAAGATGAATGAGAAGTTTATCAAGGGATTGAAGTCTGAGTTGGCCAAGGCTAATTTGCCGCATATTAGAAATCCCAGTGTTGTGGTTGTGGAGATGGCTTTGAGGCACAAAGAGATGATTGTGTGTCAGGAGAAGAATAAGATGGAAGAGGTACGGGTTGGGCAAGGCCAGAAGAGAAATTTATTCCACAAGAAAGGTGCTCAGAAGAGTGGAGCAGCCAAGAAGGGGAAGTTAGAGGTGGTCTGTTTTAAGTACGACAAGAAGGGTCGTTCTGCCAATGAGTATCGTATTGGGAAGGCTAAAGAAGTGATCGGGAAGAAGAACATCGGGTGCTTCAACTGCGATCAGATCGGCAATTATAAGAATCAATGCAAGGAGCCCGCTAAGGATGGAACGTTCAAGGTATATGCATTGGAGCCTGCTACTTTAAAGCCGACAGCTCAGGAGAAAGGAAAGACAGTTTTGGGAGGTACGCTTCAGATTCATGGTATGTCTATTAGTGTTTTATTTGATACTTGTGCATTGCATTCTTTTATATCTAGATGTCTAATAGATAAGCTTAACCTTGAACCCACATATTTAGTTACTTCCTTACGGGTTGTGAATCTAATAGAAGGGTATGCAACTCTAGGGTTGAGATATGATCAGTTAGAGTTTAACTTTTTAGGTCATATTTTTGCTTGCAGTTTGCATGTGTTTGATTGTGTAGGGCTCGGAATTATTCTTGGGATGGATTGATTAAGTGTGTACGATGCCAGGATATCTTGCCATGAAAGGAAAATATCTCTTAGGCACCCTGATTGTAGCGACCAGAATGTTTATACCATAGAAGGTTCTAGCGGTAAGGTGAATGCTTGTTGGGTGTTATGGAATTGGATGAGTTAGTCAAGTTTTCATGGTTAGAGAATTTATGGATGTTTTTGAGCTACTAGTAGGATTGCCACCGAAATGAGCCATTGGGTTTCGGATAGATTTGGTTTTGGGAGTAGAACTAGTGAGTAGAAGTCAAGCAGAATGACCTTACAGAGATAAGGGAGTTGAAGGTGAAATTGGTGGATTTGGAAGGCCAGAGTTTTATTAGAACAAGTAGTTCGCTCTGGGATGCAGCAGCACTGTTTGCTAAGAAGCCGGACGGATTGTTGGGTTATGTATCAATTATCATAAGTTGAATGAGAGAACGATAAAGAATCTTTTTCCATTGCTTAGAATTGACAATCTGTTCAACCAGTTGAGTGGAGCCAATGTATGTTCTCAGTTAGATTTGGCAAAGGTTCCCATCAGCTTAGAGTAGCATCGGATAATATACCTTTGACGACATTTAGGACCAGATATGGATCGTATGGATGGTTAGTTATGCCGTTCGGACTGATTAATGCGCCAACATTCTTCGTGGATTAGATGAGCTGAGTTTTCCAAGAGCACTTAGATAGGTTCATGTTGGTTTTCATAGATGATATCCTGATATACTCCAAGGATGAAAGAGAGCATGAAGTTCATCTTAGGGTGGTGCTTAAGACACTGAGGCATCATCAGCTGAAGGCGAAGTTTTCGAAGTGTCACTTCTGGAAGAAGGAAGTGAAGTTTCTTAGTCATGTAGTCTTAGAGAAAGGATTGTCGGTAGATCCAACTAAGAATGAATCGATGAACAATTGGAAGAGACCCCAGACAGTGACTGCGATAAAGAGTTTCCATGGATTAGCTGGTTATTATCGGAGGTTTATAAAGGATTTTTTGTAGATAGCAGCGCCGGTGACCAAGCTAACGAGAAAGGATGTGAAGTTTGTGTGGACCAATAAGTGTGAGGAAGCATTCCAGAGTTTGAAACACTTATTGACCCTGCACCTGCGTTGATTGTTTCGAAAGGGAATCAAGATTTGATGGTTTATACCAATGCGTGTGGAATAGGATTAGGAGTTGTGCTAATGTAGAAAGGTAAAGTGATTTCCTATGCTTCTAAATGGCTTAGACCGCACGAGGTCAAATATCTGATGCATGATGTGGATACATTACCTTTTGGGAGAAAGGTTTGAGTTATATATAGATCATATGTCGCTAAAGTATTTGTTCTCTCAAAAGGATCTGAACATGAGACAGCAGAAATGGTTAGAGTTTATAGCCGCTTATGATTTTAGGATTGAGTATACACCAGGGAAAGGCAACAAGGCTGCAGATGCACTTAGCAGGAAACATCAGAATGCACTTAGCAGGAAACATCAGAATGCAGTGTCAGCGATGATTGTTGAGTGGAAAGATTTGGAAGCATTGGAAGATTGCATAGGGCAGTCGAGATCTAAGGCTGGGTCTAGCGGAGGAACCATAGTGTTATCTTGTTCGAAAGTTCGACCAGTGATGATCGAAAGGATTGCTTCTAAATAGGAGAAAAATCCGGTAGTAGCCGAATGGGTCAGGAAGTTAAGGGAAGGAATTGAGAGCGATGACTTCAAAGATTTCAGTCTTGACCAGAAGGAGTGGTTTGGAAAGAAAGGAAGATTAGATTGTAGGAAACGTAAGGAAAGAAGTGTTGGAGGAATGCCATCGTTCGAAGTTCTCTATCCATTTGTGAGAAACTAAGATATATCAGGATATGAAGAGAAGTTTCTTTTGGGAGGGTATGAAGCAGGACATTGGCTTATGTGTAAAGTAATGCTTGAATTGCCAATAGGCAAAGGCTGAACACCAGAAGCCAAGTGGATTGCTTCAGCCGTTACATATTCCAATATAGAAGTGGGATTCTATTTCTTTGGATTTTATTGATGGGTTGCCAAAGTCGAACAAGGAAAATGATAGTATATGGTTCATAATGAACAGACTGACCAAGAGTGCCCATTTCATTCTAGTTAAGTCAACCAGAATGGCACCTGTTTTGGCAAATTTATTTATGAAGAATATGGTTAGACTACATGGAATTCCTAATAGTATAGTAAGTGATAGAGATTCCTTGTTCACTAGTGAGTTCTAAAAGAGTTTGAAGGAAGTTTTGGGAAATAAGCTCAAGATAAGTACCGCTTACCATCCGCAGATAGATGGGCAAACTGAAAGAGTTAACAAAATCTTGGAAGAATTGTTAAGAGCTCGTGTATTAGATATCAGGGGATTATGGGAAGACCATCTACATTTAGTCGAGTTTTCGTATAACAACTGTTATCAGACTAGAATTGGAATGGCGCCGATTGAAGCTTTGTGTGAAAGGCCATGCAGATCTCCCATTTGTTGGTTGGAGACTGGGGATAGGTTGGTTCTTGGTCTAGATTTAGTAAGAGAGGCTGCAAAGAAGATTAAGGTCATTTGGGCTAGAATAAAGGAGGCTCAGTCTAGGAAAAAGAGTTATGCAGATAAGAGATCGAAAGATTTAGAGTTCTCAGTAGGAGATTTGGTATTTATTAATATGTCACCGATAAAAGGTATTTATTATCTGTAAAATCAAGGAAGTTGGCACCAAGGTTCGTTGGACCTTTTCCTATTGTTGAGAGGATAGGGAAACTCGCATATAGGGTCGAGTTACCAAGCAGTTTAGTAGGAATCTTGATGTTTTTCATGTTTCCCATCTTAGAAAGTGTGTTAGAGACCCGGACAATGCTATTGCACCGACTGTGCTAGATGACTTAGTAGTAGAACCGGACTAGACATAGTGCGAAAGCCGGTTGGTATAGTTGTGAGAGATGAGAAGAGGCTTAGAACCAAGATAGTCAGATTAGTTAAGGTTCAGTGGAGTGAGATGATAGGGACTGTACTTGGGAGGTTGAGAGCAGGTTTAGAGATGCTTATCCAGACTTGTTTGATGGTATGTTTTACCTCTTTGATTGATTTGTTGTGTACCTTATCGTAATTTCAAGGATGAAATTCTTTAAGGAGGGGAGTCTTTAACACCCCGTATTTTTGGCAATATTATTTAGGATATTTAATTAGGTAAATTAAATAAAATAATGTGTTGATTAAGAGATTGAGATTTGAATTATAATTAATGGGTAGCCGTGCCATTTAGAATTAAAAGAAGAGTAACTTGAAATATAGGAGGGATAAAATAGGAAAAAGACCATTCCAATATCCTCAAAACTTAGTCGTGTATGCTCCTACACGTTCTTTTTCATTTGTTCAAAATTTTAAAAGTTAAGGCCGACCACCATTATCAAGAGAAAGAGAAAGAAAGAGAAAGAGGAAGCATTCAACATCAGATTCATTCAAATCTCATATCCTTAATCTCTAAAGCTAAGGTGAATAATGTTTACATCTCTCATTTGTTTTTGTTTTCGGTTTTAAGGAGAAATCCAAAATGTTTTACAATGTTTTTCCATGTTTTTGGATGATGGAATGATTATATATACATGTTGATGATTTATTGTGGTTTATATAGATTTTGTGACACGTTTTGTTATGAAAACCCTATTAAATGCATCTAAATGCCTTGCGAATTTTTATGTAGACTAGAAATTATATTTTAGAGATGGGTATCAATTTTCAGAATTTTCTAAATTTCCATGGATTTATATGAATTTTCTACAAAGAAAATGTTAATTTTGGTTATAAATTATTTATGGTTAAGTAATAAAAGGTTTGGGTCTGAAATTTGTATACGTTGGAAAACATATTCAAAGAGATTTTCTAGAATTTTTGTAAAATTTTCCTGAGTGTTTTAATGGATATATGAAATTATTTAGGGTATGGGACTTAAATGTTTTATATATTTATAAAAGGAGAAGAGGCTCTTTGCAAATAATTCAAATTTTTTATTTCTAGAAAGTTGGCAGCAGTTTTGAAAAGTAAAATGGCAACCAATCAAATTTAGACAAACAATGCAGGTTAGACACAAAAAAAATAGTTTAAAAGGACAAATAAACATGTTTTACACTGTTTTGATGCTTTCGGCATAGGTTCCGACTCCATACCTTCGCTTTCGACACTGTCGAGACCAATGCACATGGTATCAGTTAACTGGTACGTAGTGAATTGGATATAAGCAGAAGGTATAGGGTCGAAACCAAGGATTCTGAAGGGGTTGAGGTTTTACTTTTCTTTTAAAAGAAAACGCGCATGCTAGCTTTTGATTAATTAGCTTTCGACTTGGTTAGCTTTTGAGCAGGTCAAATAGATTTAAAGAAATGGTTTCGATTGGGTTGCACCTTTGTTTTAATGGTTGCTTTCGACTAAGTCGAAACACCTAGCAGCCGCTCTTTACCTTTCGACCCAGAGGTTTCGAAAGGGTTACTTTGTTTTCTAAAATTTGGCCCCTTTTCCAATGCTTTTAAAGGAATGCTTTCGACATCATCACTATTTTACTTAGGAATGCTTTTGTAAGGTAGGCTTTCGACGTAAATGATTCAATGACCTTTTTTTCAATTGAAGTATAACTCAAAAGGTTACGAAAGAGTCAAATTTGAATGGTTTTGAAAGGTGTTCTTCCACACGTTTTAAATTGAACCCAAGTACTTTCAAAAGGTTTATATTTAACAAGGTATAATACTTTCAAAAGGTTTTAAAGAATGGCTTCGAAGAGGTGGTTCTCTAATGGTTTCGAAGGAGTTAAAAGGGAAGGTTTTTCTAGTTGTTTCGACTGGACTAAAAGAAAAGGTTTTTCAAATATTTTGAAAGGTTTGAAAGGAAAAAAATTTCCTATGTTTTCGAAAGGCAATATTTAAAGGTTTTAAACGAAAGATATCTAAGGATTTTAAGGCTTTCGAAAGGAAGGTATTTAGTGGTTTCGAAAGGGTTTTGAGAATGGTTTCGAAAGAAAGGTTTTGGCCTTTCGGCCTAGATAAAAGAAAGGGTTTTACTTTGTTTAGAAAGAGGTACTTTCAATGGTTTCGTAAGAGGTACTTTCAATGTTTTAGAAAGTGGTACTTTCGATGGATTTGAAATGGGGACTTTCAATGTTTTAAATGTTTTCATCAACTAGATTTGAGTAAAGTATATATAACATGGCAAGGTGAATTTGAGTAAAGCATAGAATATATATTTTCCTTGTTTGAATTAAATTTAAAGATTTTAAATCATTTTGAAATGGTTTTAAGGAAAATTGTGGGTAGGGATCCCTAAGTAAAAAGACACGGATATTAGGATACCAAATGGGACGGTATAGGGTCGCCCCCTATACATTAGCTATTAGCCCCGGCTAATTTTGTCTAAAATTCCAGTGTAGGGCTTTGTCACAGGTAAGACTAAAATTATGAATACACACAGAAAGGAATATATGTTTGTATACTGATAGGTTATTGGTAAGTCCGCAAAACCATTAAGATCAAATGAACCTGGGAGATGGTAAGTTAAGGATAGACCACCCAAAAGAGAAGTATTTAATAGATAGTTATAGACAGGCTGTCTAGAAGAAGAGTTTTCTAAAGATGTTAGATAAATTTTGATATATTGTCCGGTAAGCGTGAGTCAGCCAAAGGTTAATAGTTAGCCAAACAAAACTAAAGTGTTTGAACAGATAGTTCATTTATTACCTGATATATATGTTTACATAATAATGCTTACAGATTTTAACCAGTTTTGGTTGTAGGAAAAGATTTGCAAAAGATATGTTTTAAAAGGATATTAGTGAGGGGAAATTCGTTCCGCTAAGCAGCGTGATCTCACTTAAAATAAAATAACAGAGATGAACAGTATTATTCAAACTAGGTGTTATGTCTAACTCGAAGTTTTTATTTCCCTTAAACTCGCTGGTTCTCAAAATTGATTTGAATAGGTTGAGGGTTGAGGTTTTCAGGTTTTAGTATTTTGGCAAATAAAGCTTCCGAAGATAAGCAGGTTGTTGACGGATAGCTAAATAGGAGTTACAGATTATTATTTTTATTTCCACTATCTATATTAAGTCATTTATGACTATATTGCTCTAATCAACCAATGAGACATCTTTATATGTTGCTCTTGGCGTATTTTTGTAATTAATATATTTAATCATTGCCTGGGAAACGACATGGGATTATGTAACATGGATAAGAAATTGTTTTGAGATGTAATCAGTAAAATGTTTTTTTTGAAATATTTTATTTTATTCATATTCAAGTAATTCTGATATTATGGATACCATTAGCATTACCGTATCTTGTCACTAGAAGTTAATATTATGAATGACTACGGCATCTGTGACGCTTAGCTTTTGGCCTCCAGATATGGGATATTATAGTTTTGGAGCTTCAAGAGATGAGCTGGAGGCTCAGAGACGTATTCACGTACATGGATATATTTTTGTTGCATTCATTGTTGCATTTATCAGCAATTGTGAAGATAGGTTGTTATAACTGTCTGGGCTGAAATAGGTTGGTATACTTTGATTGATGTTTGTATATACATATACATTACAATTTGTTTTTGTGTAAAGATTTGTTATGTAAATAATTCGTTCAGCTGCGAGATTATGTATTGTTATTTTTCTTCTTATCTTCTTCCTTCTTTCTTTTCCCCTAACTATCCGCCTTTCCGTTCAATTTTAGTGGGTCATGTGCAGTTTATTGGCCACTTAAATTTTATGGAAAAGGCAGATCGTTACACGTAGCCTCGAGCCTCATCAATTGGGAATGACTTAACAGTGGAGACGCAGCTGGGCTAAGTGGGTCGCTCCAAAGTAGGGTATGATCATCCCTATCTAGGGTCGATATTATCTCACATTTGTATACTTTGGTACCCATTAACGGAGAGGTGATCATATTCAGTACTACTAGTCAAGTGGTGTTCCGGCTCTGTGTTGGCAGGGGATCCTGGCGAGGTCATCGGTGTTATATTATCTAGAGATGCACCGTGATGGGAGGTACCCTTGTAACCTAGTCATTGTATGGAATCCATTCTCCAATAAGCGCCTTACAGACTTAGTTGTGCCCGACTATGCTGAAACATGAGATGCAAGCATTTAAGCTATATTCATATTTTACTTTGACCCCTAGACATTATTATAATATAAATGGATTTTCATTTAAAATGGTTTGGTTATTGTAAGTTAAAAACCCGTTCGTTTTTATGTGCGACGGGGTCTTACAAGATACTTTTGATCTCAAAGGTTTTGTAATTAAAAATTTAGTTGGATTTCTCATGCAGGTTTTCCAGACTAACTCGGACGTTATTTTATATAATGCTCGGATCAGACTGAGCATATTATGGATCTAATTTGGATGCTTTGGAGCTTCAGGAGATAAGCTGAAGGCCCAGAGCCGTATTGATGTATATGGCTATTTCTCTACTGCATTCATTCTTGTATTTATCGACAACTTTGATGACATTTTGTTATAACCGTCCGGGCTTAAATAGGTTAGTATACTCCGATTGGTGTGTAAATAATATAGTTTTTCTTCTGTGTAAAGATTTGTTGTCTATTATAGATATTCGTTCTGGTGTGAGATTCTGTATTATTTTTTTCCTTTCTCTTTTCTTTCTTCCTCCTTCTTTCATCTTTCTTTTTTCCTAACAATTGGGTTTTCCAGCATTCTATTGCTTGGCACGAAATACGATGGATGTATGAGTGTCGATTTTCGCTGGAAAAAATCCTAAGTCGTTACAATATATGTGACTCCCCACCTCTATACTTACACTAGCCAAGCACACTATAGAGTAATGCCGTCAACTAGCATGAAGATTAAGGTAGTTGAGGAGCAATCATCTGTGTAATTGCTTTGTGCGAGTATTGATATGTCATATAGTGTTAAATGCATTTTGTTTCAAGAGGAAATCTGACACATCAATAACAAACTCAAAACTACTACACAGTGGCTATGTGATCTTTGGAAACAAATATAAAATAAGCATTACATAAATCGGTCACAGATATTCATATCACTAAGGAGGAAACAAATATGAACATAACATATAAAAGTGCACATTAAAATAGTGTTCATGTAAGATCCACTAGATCAAAAAAGAATAGGCACAAGTGCTAGACAAAAAAATATGTGTACATCAAGAAGTCTCTACCTCGAATGTATAAAACAAAAACTACTAGCTAAGTGGGTAGCCAAAAGTCAGATGACGGACCCTGATAAGAAGTCAAGTAGAAGCAACTGAAATACCTCGGTCTGACCCGAGTATTATTTATGAAGAAAATAATAAAGGATCAGTCTAGCTATAAATATCATATAAAATGAGACAGGATAAGAGATATAACAAAAACGTATGATAACAATAATGCCATATTGTGACGAGTAAACATTAATTAAAAACAAAAAATCATACAATGTCTCAATAATCTCAAAACACCCAAAAGAATGTCATATTCTTTATTTTATTCACCAAACCACAAATATTGATAAAGCTTATCAATATAAATCACAAAAATTGGTGAAGCATAAATTCTAGAGATCATCAATTAGAAATCCCAAAAACGCAAAGAGGGAGGCCTATCATGAACGGGAGCATGAAAACTCACCATACGTGTATCACAAACGGGTTGCTATCCCATGATCGCTAACCATAAAGCTGGTACAACGATCTAGTACAATAACGGTATGCACAAGGAACCCGATACTCGAATAATTCGAAACAATAACGTAGTACAATATCGGTACGCCCGATGAACCTGATGAGCCTAAACAACGACGTAGTACAACAGTGGTACATCTGATGAACCAAACTCCATAAAAGAACATGGGTCGCTAGCCTATAAAATGAGTCAAAACTCCAAAGAACCCATAGGTCGTTAGCCTATAAAAGAAATGAGACGAAGCTCAATAAAACGAGGTACAGTCCTCCACGTGGACTAAAAGACATCGCATGTTGCTAGTCTAAACCATAAAATGATCGCCATTGATTGATAAAAAGTGTGAATTACACTAAGCTAGTAAATCAATGAGTTTAGCTTCATGCCCAAAACCACTGGCTTAACTTATATATTTACAAACAAATTGTAGATTTCTACTAGAAAATTGTCACAAGAGTTCATTCGAACAAGTCCAAAAATTAAACGACAAAGTAAACCCAAACATTTCGTACCACTTGTTTTGCTAAGTCATTTAATTAGATTTCTCATATGAATGAGGTAAAGGTTTGTATATACTAATAGATTAGAAAACGGTTTTAAAAACAAGCTTTGTATTAAAAGTAGTGTTGAAATCATTTTTGCAAAAGAGTTTTAGTAATTACTATTAGTATAAAAACCTTTGTATTTTAAAGTGACAAATCACAGAAAATGATTGTAAAAACAATCAATCACTAAAAATTCACATTCGACGACGTGAATTAAAATCGAAAAAATTGATATCAAATCCAATCAAATGGATATTCACAAAAATCCAAAATTTAAGTCATCAAAGTCGATAATAAATGACAACAAACAATCGAATCAACAAAAATTGATTAAAATTGGAAATCCACTCAAAAACAGCAAAAATTGGCAGTTCCAAACGTCTGGGGGTTCATTTAGACGTCTGCATTTGGGTTCTAAAAATATTTAAGAAACCTCCTAGACGTTTGAACTCTAGCTAGACGTTTGAAAATTAACCAGACGTCTGGTAGGTTCGGACCAGACGTCTGGTCCAAGTCTCTGCCATTTTTATTTTCTCCCCCCTTATATTTTTTTCTCCAGGGACCATAACCAAACATCTGAAATTTCCAACCAGACGTTTGGTTGGTTCAGCTGGGTAGAAATTTGCGTAGGCCAATAATAGCCAAATCGATTCGGAAGCGATCGGACGAGCGATGGAGACTAATGATTTATGCCAAGCGACAACCCAGCCTTCTAGGCTCTTAGATACACCCTAAATAACATGTCCAAATATCCTGTTATCCCACATTTTGGTCAAAGCTGGAATATCAGCAAATTGGTTGGAATGGATGAATATCGGGATTGGGGATCGAACTGAAACAAGGTCATGATCGATGTCGCCAAAATTTCGCCGAGCTCCAATCAAGGCGGGATTGATTGGGAATGATGATCAAGGCAAGAAGAGGCAACGTTTCAAATTTTAGGTCAACCGAGTTCGTATGCTCGAGATATAAATGGGTTAAAATACGTGAAAAATGGTTTATATCGATACTGTTCGTATCGATCGACACGCAGCACTTCGAACCGATACTATTCGTATCGATCCACATGGATACGAACAAAACTTTCATATCGATCAGGGAGAAGGATTAAATGGGTTTTAACTTTATGGCTGTGCACTTGGATTGAATAGATAGACATCCGATTTTTGGTCGACTCGAAGTACTTGAATTCGATGTAATTTCGTATCGATCAAGCTTTGTGATCGATGTGAATTAAGGGTATGGAGAATGTTGCCAAGACCGATATGAGCACGTTGTGTGTATCGATCATGATGGAGCGAAGTGGTCTACTTCGAATCAATGCAGTTCGTATCCGTCAACATGTGAACTTGAATGAAGAAAACGCAGCACTTGTAATCGATATGAAGAAGGCACTTGGGAGTGATATGAAAAAGATAGCCAGGACCGATACGATCGCGTTGTTCGTCTCAATCAAAGAGAGGGGTGCAATGTACTTCGACTCGGTACAGGCTCGTTTTGGTCAAATAGTGATCGATGCAATTAGGATCGACACGAAAGGAAGAACTGATACGAACTAATAGATGCGAGGTAATGGATGATCTTGGACACGAACTAGAAAGCGTTATTCTAGGGAGGAAGCATTCAACTCGGCATGGGAAATGAATCAAGCCCTGAAGATGAGGCTATGTCATCAAAAAGCACGTGCACGGTATCGATACGATCTAGCATCAATACGAAAAAAATACCACACAAACACTACATTACGTATCGATCATATCTGGAGATCTACAAGTCCAAATGCTATGAAATTTTCATAGGAGCTCACGTACTAGTTAAGGAATGTTCACGCTAAGCTTCGACTCCATTGGACAAAATCTTGATCGATATGAATTACGTTCGTATCGATCACGGATCGAGCCGAAACTTCATGGGATCGATCGCGTGGGCCCATTAACATGCCAAAGGAAGTCTCCCGAGATTTGAGCGAGATATCAGCCTCCTACACCTGTAAATAGATCCCCAGGACCTACAGAAAAAGGTTCTTTTAGGCTATCTAACGTCCAGACTCTACCCAAAACATCTTTGCACTACAAGGCTGTTGTTGTACTCGAATTTTGTCACTGTAATCATTTGTAATCAATAAGGAAAGTCAATAAAATATTAACTTTCGAAGTGGACGTAGGCCGGAGATAGCCGAACCACTATTAATCTTGTGCCTCTGTCTATTTCTTTTCGTTTTAAGTTTGTTATTCTTCATTTTTCTTTCTCTACATTACTTAGATCTGTGATCATATACTGCTAGTTTGTGTTCATACACTGGTGCTTTAATGATATTTGGGGTTTGTGACCAATTTTTGCGCAAACACTTTGGTGCTTTCACTGAAAACAACTAGCACCCACTATATCAGATTTAAAGGCTTAAGGATATAGATCTAAAGAGTATGACAAGGCAATCGAGTAGAAGACAATGAATAGAGAAAAGTCAGCATGAAGGAAGCCATGAGGCTTCATCAGAGGCTAATCAGACTTCTGCTTTCATCACCCGAGATGAAATGGAGATGATGATAGGAGCAACGCGCGAAGAGTTTCTGAAAAGGCAGGAGGAAACGATGCAGAACCTCCTCAGACAGTTTGGACAAGCAGGAACAGCTGGAGCTTCAGGAGTTCAGATCCACAGCACTGGAAAAGAAGGACCCAACAAGTAGTCGAATAGAGTAGCTCAACAAGGCACAATCCCTAATCAACATACACCGCTAATCTGGATGGATCCAGGCCCGGGAGCACGCCACCTGGTAACGATGGACCAACTCATGGAGAAATTCCAGGTGACACCGCACAATAAGATGCCGGTAGGAATAAAGGAGCGTGTGATAAAGAGTACATGTCGGAGTTCCCTCGAGGACTCAAGAGGCAACCGTTGACAGACAATGCTGGATTGGCTTGGCTGAAATTATCAGACAAACTATGCATGGAGGATTGACAAATAGAGATTTAGAAGAAGTAAACCGGAGTCCTTTTACTCTTGAAATCGAAATGGCTCGGAACCCACCAGAGTTGAGGCTACCTACTCTGGAGGTATACAATGGCAAGGCTGATCCAACTGATCATCTGATGAGATACACAAGACATATGGAAGTGCTGGTGGCCCGATGTCTCCCTTTATACCTAACGGATATAGATGCAATGTGGTTCAAACAGCTGGAAGAGGGATCTATCAGGACATGGATAGAATTGGTGGACAGGTTTCTGAAGTAATTTCAGGTTCATATCAAAAGGCCGAAGAACGTAATGACGCTAACATCAGTAAAGCAAAGGACAAATGAATCGGTTAGAGCTTACTTAACTCGATTTAATACGGCAGTTGCTTCGGTGGATCGGCTAGATCCATCGATGGTTTTTATGGCAGCAGTATCAGGAGTAAAAGAGAATTCAGATTTCAAAGTGTCTCTAGTACGGGACCCACCAATGGATCTAGGGGAATTCTTTCACAAAGCTAAGAGATTTCTTCAGTAGGAAGATGCATATTCAGATATGAAATTAAAGGAGGTGAATGCGGTTGAGGATGGAAGGCCATCCAGCGAAGGCTCGGATAAAGATAAAGATAAAGATAAATGAAAAAGGAAGCTGGATAACGAATCAAGAAAAGCTAGAAAGCGGTGGAGAGCGCCAAAATTCTCCACTTACAGAGGATCAAACGAGACATTGGAACGGATTTTATGGTGACTCGGAATCGCCTTCCCTACCGAAGGCCGGCTCGGAGGGTACCCTTTGAACGTGAAAGGGCATCAAGAAGGCACTGCCTCTTTCACTATTTGGACGAACATGACACCAACAGTTGTAGGCATGTAAAGGATATAATTAAGGAGCATGTAAGAAATGGATAGCTGTGACAATACATCTGGGCTCAGAGTGTGGCGGTGGGACAGGAGCATCCGCCGTCTAACTCAAACAACGATGGTGCAAGGCCCAAGAATGATGGGCGATTGGTTATCAATTGACAGGGATGATATGAAATAAGTAGCAAACTATAGGCAAACGGCCAAGTCATTTACTCATGTACGGGGACGGAGATGGCCCCTAGGCATGCTCTGAATGATGATAAACCACGATGCTATGGTTTGCAAAATCTGGTTTTCTTTTTGTTTGGAAATTTTTCTTTTTAGTCTTGGTTTTGGAGTTTGGTTTGAACTCCTGATGTTGTCTATTTTATGGTTTGGATGATTGCTTTCATATTTGGATATTGATATCGATTTCGGATGTGGATTTTTGGTTTTCCGATTTGATTCGGATTTTGGGTTGGATTTTGAATGGATTTTTATCTATTTTTTGGTAAATGTTCATCGGGTATGGATTATGCCTGGCAAGGGGTAAGTCTCTTCGTCTGAACGCGGCAAATTGGCTTATTCAGGTCGTCGAGTATGGACTATGCTCGACAAGGGTCCATAGAGACCAGGATTCGACGTAGGACTAAGGCCCTACAATATCTATCGATTACTATTTTAGGTCTTCGAGTATGAACTATGCTCGGCAGGGGTCCAGAGCGACCAGGATTCGGCTTGGGACTTAAGCCATGGCATTACTCAATGTCTAGGGACACTAAACCATGGTCGTCGGGCATGGATTGTGCTTAGCAAGAACCCGGAGAGGTTATGGATATGAATATTGGCTATGAATGGTAAAGATGATATTGACCCGGAGAGGTCTTGGATTCTGTTATTGGTTATTGGATAAGGATGAATTAGGACTCGGTTATAGGGTTCGGACGGATATGGAATTGGCTAAGGCTTTAGTTACTGGATTTGGAATCAGACATCAACTCGGAGCAATCAATAACAATGCAATTGGAAGGTATGGCTTGGTAATGGATTGGATTATGAGTCGAATGGTATGGCTATAGATGGAATATGGACTTCAGATGTCGGATTCGGAACTATTCAAAGCACATCTTCTTAACACAAGGCATGTCGAAGCCAGAATATCAGCAAACTAGTTGGAATGGATGGATATCGGGATTGGAGATCGATTAAAAACAAGGTCATGATGATATCGTCAAAATTTGGCCGAGCTCCAATCAAGGCAGGATTGATTGGGAATGACAATCAAGGCTAGGAGAGGTAACGTTTCAAATTTCAAGTCAATCGAAGTTCATATGCTCGAGATATGGATGGGTTAAAATACGTGAAAAATGTTTATATCAATATTGTTCGTATCGATCAACATGTAGCACTTTGAACCGATACTATTCGTATCGATCCACATGGATATGAACAAAACTTTCACATCCATCAAGGAGAAGGATTAAATGGGTTTCGACTTGATGGGTGTGGGCTTAGATTGAATAGATAGACATCTGATGTTTTGGTTGACTCGAAGTAGTTGAATTCGATGTAATTTCAAATAGATCAAGCCTTGTGATCGATGCAAATTAAGGGTACAGAGAATGTTTCCAGGACTGATATGAGCACATTGTTCGTATCGATCAGGTTGGAGCACAGTGGTCTACTTAGAATCGATGCAGTTCGTATCGGTCAACACGTGAACTTGAATAAAGAAAACGCAGCACTTGTAATCGATATGAAGAAGGCGCTTGAGAGCAATACAAAAAAGACAGCCAGGATCGATACGATCGTGTTGTTCATATCGATCAAAGGGAGGGGTGCAACGTACTTTGACTCGGTACAGGCTCGTGTTGATCAAACAATGATCGATGTTGTTAGGATCGATACGAAAGGAAGAACCGATATGAACTAATAAATGCGAGATAATGGATGATCTTGGACATGAACGAGCAAGCGTTATTCTAGGGAGGAAGGATTCAACTCGGCATGGGAAATGGATCCAGCCCTAAAGATAAGGCCACGTCATCAACAAGCATGTGCACGGTATCGATACGATCTAGCATCGATACGGAGTAAACAGTACGAACAAGATACCATGTGAACACTACATTTCGTATCGATCGTATCTGGAGATCTACAAGTCCAAATGCTATGACATTTTCACAGGAGCTTATGTACAAGCTAAGGAATGTTCACACCATGTTTCGACTCCATTGGACAAAATCTTGATCGATACGAATTACGTTCGTATCGATGATGGATCGATCCGAAACTTCATAGGATAGATCGCGTGGGCCCACTCACATGCCAGAGGAAGTCTCCCGAGATTTGAGCGAGGTATCAACCTCCTACACCTATAAATAGATCCCCAGGGCCTACAGAAAAAAGATCTTTTGGGTTATCCGACGTCCAGACTCTGCCAAAAACATCTCTGCACTACAAGGCAGTTGTTGTACTCGAATTTTGTCACTGTAATCTGCTGTAATCAGTGAGGAAAGTCAATAAAAGGTTAGCTTTCGAAGTGGATGTAGGCCGAAGATAGCCAAACGACTATAAATCTTGTGCCTCTGTCTATTTCTTTTCGTTTTAAGTTTGTTATTCTTCATTTTTCATTCTCTACATTACTTAGATCTATGACTTGTGATCATATACTGCTAGTTTGTGTTCATACACTGGTGCTGTAATGATATTTGGGGTTTGTGTTCAATTTTGGCGCAAACATATCCAAGATAGGATCTTTAATGATTTTGACTTTAAAACACCAAAATTTGGAAAATTCACCAAATCAATTCTTCAAAGTGGACGTAGGCCGAAGATAGCCAAACGACTATAAATCTTGTGCCTCTGTCTATTTCTTTTCGTTTTAAGTTTGTTATTCTTCATTTTTCATTCTCTACATTACTTAGATCTATGACTTGTGATCATATACTGCTAGTTTGTGTTCATACACTGGTGCTGTAATGATATTTGGGGTTTGTGTTCAATTTTGGCGCAAACATATCCAAGATAGGATCTTTAATGATTTTGAATTTAAAACACCAAAATTTGGAAAATTCACCAAATCAATTCAAATTAAAAGCAATTGAACAGAAAAATAGATGTTAGGAATTCATACCTAACAACAATGACAGCTATAGACATAGATGTGAGTTCAAGAACTCACCTTTAAACCAAAAAACAACAAATGAGAGGCTTTAAGACAAGGCAAGATTAACCACTCTTCAACTTCAACTCAAGAAGCTCCAATCTTAGCTCATAAGAAAAAAATTCCTAAGTTGGGTTTAGGAATTTCTGAAAATTGAAGAGAGATTGAGATGGAGAAGATGAAGAGGATGCTTACCTAAGCTTCTCGTTGATTTTTGGAGCTTGAATTTTAATTTCCTAGTAAACTAGGGCTTAGGAATTTTGATTTCCTCTTCTTTCCCCAATTTTTACTTTAGCTTGAAAGTGTTAGGAAATGAAAATGAATGAAGGGGAGGTAGTTAGGGTATTATGTTGGCTTAATGGGCTGAAACCCAAACCCGAAGCCCAACAGAAAAATAACCCAAATCCCAAAGTCGTCAAATATGCGGGTTGTTACAGACTCCACTCCTTAAAGAAATTGCGTCCTCGCAATACTTAAGAAGAAAATAATGAGTTACAACCATAAAAGCATATCAACACAAAAGAAAATTTTGAAATAAGAAGTTCACCTCAAAGAGCTCGAGAGAGTAAGTCCGGATGTGTTCTCTCGAAGAATTCTCTGCATTCCTAAAAACAATCCTTAGGATTTGAGGACCATTGAACTTTCACAAGTGGGACTTCTTTATTATGAAGACATTTAAATTCTGTAGCAATGATACGAGTAGGATGTTGCTCATAAGTCAAATTAGGTGAAACTTCAATTTCTTCAATAATATCAGGCTCAAGAAGAGAATCGGAATCCCCAAGGCATTTGCATAGTTGAGAGACGTGGAAAATGTCATGAATAGCATAAAATTGAGCCGGTAATAAAAGGTGATAAGCCATGGAACCAATACGTTTAGTGATGAAAATGGGCCAATATATCGAGGCGCTAATTTTCCCAATCGACTGAAATGCAGAACACCCTTCATAGGTGAAACACGAATAAACACCAAATCTCCTATAGAAAATTCCATATTCCTTCTTCGGTTATTGATAAAGGATTTTTGTCTACTTTGAGATTCTCTCATCCTGTGGCGAATAAGGTCAATCTTTTCTGTGGAATCACAAATAAAATCTGGACCTAAATCCAGCTTCTCGCCGGCTTCAAGCCAATACGAAGGAGATCGGCATGGCCTTCCATAGAGTGCCTCGAAAGATGCCATATCAATACTAGATTGGAAGCTATTATTATAGGAAAACTCAAAAAGAGAAATATGATTTTCCAACTTTCACCAAAATCAAGAATACAAGCACGAAGTAGAGCTTCAAGTGTTTGATTCACACGCTCAGTTTGTCCATCGGATGGCGGATGATAAGCGGTGCTAAAATTAAGCTTCGTTCCCAAATCTTTTTGAAGACTCTTTCAAATCCACTAGTAAATAATGAATCACGATCGCTAACAATAGAAGTAGAAACTCCAAGCAATTTGTCAATTTCTCTAACGTAGAGTTTGACCAATAGAGGTATGGTCTGATTAGACCGAATGGGAATAAAATGGCCGAATTTTGTAAGTCAATGAACAATCACACATAAATTGTCATAAACCGAACAAGAATGGGGAAGACCGTTTATAAAGTCCATGGAGACTTGGTCCCACTTCGAAACTGGAATGTCTAAAGGTTGCAATAACCCACTGGGCCTTTGATTCTCGGCCTTAATGAGTTGGCAAGTCATGCAACGCTTAATGAAGTTAGCAATATCGGATTTCATTCCATCCCAATAATAAAGTCGCTTCATGTCTGCATACATTTTACTTCTACCGGGATGAATGGTAAATTTAGAACGATGAGAATCTTCTAAAATGCCTTTACAAAGATCACTAATATTTGGCACGACAAGTCTACCAAATTTTCGAATGCCGCCACGAGCATCGATTTCAACATCTTTCAAACAATCAATATTTCTATCCCTACAACTTTGGCAAAGAGGTTCCAATTCGGGATCATGCTTTTGAGCATCAAGAATGCAGTCAAAAAGAGATGGATGAGCCTCAAGGCTACAAAGAATGAGAGATGAACATAAATTGAATTCACGATCTCAAATCTCACAAATGGATAAAGTCTCGAGATCATTCCATTCAGATATCATCATTGAACCAACTGCTTTTTGCTCATGACTAAAGGCATCAGCAACACGATTCCCCTTTACGGGAGTATAAATATGTCAAGATCATAAGATGCAAGGAATTCGAGCCAACGTTGTTGACGAAAATTAAGTTCCTTTTGATAAATTAAATACTTCAAAGATTTATGGTCGATGTAGAGAATAAATTTCTCTTCCAAAAGATAATGACACCAAATTATAAGGGAACAAACAATAGTTGCAGGATTTAATTGCCTAGAAGCATAAGCGATAACACGTTCCCTTTGCATGAGAACGGCTCCCAAATCAACACGACTAGCATCAGTATAAATAATAAAGTGTAGGTTCCCTTCGGGAATCACAAGAATAGGAGCATCAGAAGTGAGTTCTTTTAATTTCTGAAAAGAAGGTTCACATTTGTCTCACCAAATGTACTTAACTCCATTCTTTGTCAAACAGTAAGAGGCATGGAAATTTTAGAAAAATCTTTTCATGAACCGACAGTAATGGCCCTCCAATCCAAGAAAACTACGGATTTCCTTCACACTCTTTGGTCTGTTCAAATTTTGACTCGCTTCAATATTTGAAGGATCCATGGAAATTCTGGATTGAGAAATAATATGTCCTAAAAATTTCACATGGGATTGCCAAAATTGGCACTTAGAAAATTTTGCTTTTAATTGATTGCTCCTAAGAGTTTTCAACACAATCCGAAGATGTTTTTCATGTTCTTCCTCGGTTTAGAATAAAGAAGAATATCATCTATAAAGATGAGAACAAATAAATCGAGGATGTCCTTGAAAACTTGATTCATAAGGTCAGCGAAATAAGCTGGTGCATTCGTTAAACCAAATGTCATAAAGCCATTCATAAGATCCATAACGAGTATGGAAGGATGTCAAAGGAATGCTATCCTCTACAACACGAAGCTGATGAAAGCCGGTTGCTAAGTCTAACTGTGAAAAGACTCAAGCACCGCAAAGTTGATCGAATAGATCATCAATCAGAGGTAAAGGATATTTATTCTTGATGGTGCGATCATTAAGCATGCGGTAGTCAACACAAAGCCTAAGTGTACTGTCGGATTTCTTCACAGAAATAGTTGAAGCTCCCCAAAGAGAGGAACTAGAACGAGTGAATTGCTTCGCTTCCAATTCGGATAATTACTTATGCATCTCCTCATTTTCCTTATTGGACATACGATAAGCAGGATAAGTGATAGGTAGAGCTCCGGGAATTAGATTAGTTCTGAAGTCAATTGCTCGCTTAGGGGTTAATTCTAAAACAGGCTCAAATATGTCGGAAAATTCACGACCAACGTGAATGAGGGAAATGACATCTTCATCATCATCATTATCGTCATAATGAGGATACAGAGAATATAAGGATGCCACCGAATTAGAATCTGAATCCTTAAGAACAATAGAAATCTACTTAACAGAATGATGATGTCGAAGATATATAGTCCTCTCAGGACATCGGATGTGAGCTTCATAACGATTAAGCCAATTCATTTCCAAAATCATTCCGAACACTAAGTTAAGAATAACATGTAAATCGGCTCGAAAATAGTAATCATATAAAATAATCTCGACATCTTTACAAGTAAACTAAGTGTTGCGGATCCACCAATCAGATTCGCAATTCTCAAAGAAGTCATCAAGCACATAACATTTAAAGACAAAGTATCAACAAATTCTTTTGATATAAAAGAGGGAGATTCGCCTTATCAAAAAGAATTCGAATAGGATAATCACGAAACTTAATAATGCCATCAAGGATAGAATGAGAAATACCTTGGCCAAGAGAAGTGTTACTAGAAGCATGCACAACATTTAGCTTTCCCTCATTCTTGCTTGGAAGTTTGGGACATGAAGATAAAAGATGACCCAAACTTTTGCAATAATATAAAAAAGGGGTTTCGGACACCTATTCACATAATGGTCCTTAAATCCACAGTTGTAGCATTATCCACGACTACATGTAGGAGTCTTTGCTACCGAAGTTTCTTGCTTCCCTTTCTTTTTGGGATTAGATCCTTTGAACTTAATAGGCCTCTTCTTGTTGATATTGAAGTTCTGTTTGGCATCGCTTTCTTTATCGGCTCTTCATGTCAAAGAGCGATATCAAAAAGCCGATCAAAAGAAACTTCTAATTTCAGAAGTAAAGGCATTTTGAGGTTCATATTCAACCTATAGACAAACCTCTAATTTTTATTCAATGGGTATTAATATACTCGACCCCATATTTAGAGAGAGAGATTCAAAAGATGCGACATAATCTGTCACAGAAGATTGGCCTCAAACAAGGTCAATAAAGCGTCAGGCTAAAGTTACTTTTTCAACTTCCAGCACAAACTTTAATTTGAATCTTTCCAGGAATTGCTCCCAAGTAAGATCCGCTTCGATTATCTCAAAAACCAAAAGCTTATACCAATCTAATGCTCTCTCTTGGAGCATGCTAGAAGCCACTTAGATTCGATGGAGATCAACAAGATTCATGCGAGGAAAGATGTGATCGCATGTTCTAAGCCAAGCTTGGAGTTCTATAATGCTTTCGGAAACCCTGAATGGCCTTCCACCTAAATTGGTATAGTCACTGCATAGGCGTGCGGAACCAGATTTAGGATGAGTGGGCTCTGGAATGGGTCCGCCAACTTGAGCAGTTTTTACAAGGTCTAAAAGCTGTTGGGCAGACATGAATACTCCATCCTGAGGAGTAGCACTGGATTGACCGGCGTTGGGACGGCCAGGTCTAACCATTTCTCTTCTTTAAGAAAGAAAGAAAGAAAGAAAGAAGAAGAAAAAGGTTATTCTCAGAATGAATATCAAATAATCATGATTGATAAAACAAGGCATCATAAAAGAAAATAGGATAGAATGGGTCCAATGACTCGAATTAAATCCTAAGGCATGATTCCGAAGAAAGACTTAGGACGTTGATCCTTGCTAAATTATTCTATATTGTTTCAAAGTTTGGCTTTGATACCAAGCTGTGATGCCCTACCTCTATACTCACACTATCCAAGGATATTACGGAGTAATGTCATCAACTAGCATGGAGAATAAGGCTGTTGAGGAGCGACCATCTGTGTAATTGTTTTGTGCAAGTACCGATACGTTAGATAGTATTACATGCATTTTGTTTAAAGTGGAAATCTGACACATCAATAACAAACTCAAATCTACTACACAGTGGCTATGTGATCTTCGGAAACAAATATAAAATAAACATAACATAACTCAGTCACAGATGTTCATATCACTAAGGCGGAAACATATATGAATATAACACATAAAAGCGTACATCAAAATAGGGGTCATGTAAGATCCACTTGATCACAAAAGAATAGGTACAAGTGCTAGACAAATGAATATGTATACATCAAGAAGTCTCTATCTCGAATGTATAAAACAAAAAATACTAGTTAAATAGTTAGCCAAAAGTCAGATGATGGATCCTGATAAGAAGTCAAGTAGAAGCACCTGAAATACCTTGGTCTGACCCGAGTGTCATTTAAGAAGAAAATAATAAACGGATCGGTCTAGCTATGAATATCATATAAAATGAGATAGGATAAGAGATATAAAAAAAAGTATGATAAAAATAATGCCATACTGTGACGGGTATATATTAATTAACATTAAAAAATCATACAATATCTCAAGAATCTCAAAACACCAAAAAGAATGTCATATTCTTTATTTTATTCACCAAACCATAAATTTTGATAAGCTTATCAATATAAATCACAAAAATTGGTGAAACAAAAATTCTAGAAACCGTCGATTAGAGATCCAGAAAACACAAAGAGGGAGGCCTATCACAAATGGAAGCATGAAAAATCACCACACATGTATCACAAATGGGTCGCTATCCCATGGTCGCATGGTCGCTAACTATAGAGTTGGTGCAATGATGTAATACAATAATGGTGCGCTCGAGGAACCTGAAACTCGAATAATTCGAAACAACAATGTTGTACAATCTGTACACCCGATGAACCTGATAAGCCAAACAACGACATAGTACAACAATGGCACGTCCGATGAACCAAACTCCATAATAGAACATGGGTTGCTAGCCCATAAAAATGATTCGAAACTCCAAAGAATCCATAGGTCGTTAGCCTATAAAAGAAATGAGATGAAGCTCAACAAAACGAGGTACAATCCCCCACGTGGACTAAGTGACATCACATATTGCTAGTCTAAACCATAAAATGATCACCATTGATCGATGAAATTGTGAACTACACTAAGCTAATAAATAAATGAGTTTAGCTTCATGTCCCATAACCACTGGCTTAACTTAAATATTTACGAACAAATGGTAGATCTCCACTAGAAAATTGTCACAAGAGTTCAATCGAACAAGTCCAACAATTAATAGATGAAGTAAACCCAAGCGTTTCATACCACTTGTTTTGCTAAGTCGTTTAATTATATTTCTTATATGAATGAGGTAAAGGTTTGTATATACTAATAGATTAGAAAATGGTTTTAAAAACAAGCTTTGTATTAAAAAATAGTGTTGAAATCGTTTTTTCAAAATAGTTTTAGTAATTACTATTAGTATAAAAACCTTTATATTTTAAATTGACGAATCACAGAAAACGACTGTAAAAACAATCGATCACAAAAAATCCAGAAAATAAGTCATCAAAGTTGATAATAAATTATAATAACCAATCGGATCAACAAAAATCGATTAAAATTGGAAATCCACTCAAAAACGGCCAAAATAGGAAAAATTAGCAGTTCCTGACGTTTGGGGGTTCATCCCGACGTCTAGATTTGGGTTCTGGAAATATTTCAAAAACCTCTCAGACGTCTGAACTCTAACCAAACGTTCGAAAATTAACCAGACGTTTGGTTGGTTTTGGACCAGACGTTTGGTAGGTTTGGACTAGACGTCTGGTCCAAGTGTCTGCCATTTTTATTTTTTGCCGTTCTTATATTATTTTTTTCTCCAGGGACCATAACCAGATGTCTGAAATTAAAACCAGACATCTGGTTGGTTCAGCTGGGAAGAAATTTTCCTAGGCCAATGATGACCAAATCGATTCGGAATTGATCGGACGAGCGATGGAGACTAAGAATTTATGCCAAACAATAACCCAGGCTTATAGGCTCTTCGATACACCTCAAATAACATGTCCAAATATCCAAGTTAGGATCTTTAAAGATTTTGACTTCAAAACACCAAAAGTTGGAAAATTCACCAAATGAATTCAAATCAAAAGCAATTGAACATGAAATAGATGTTAGGAATTCATATCTAAAAACAATGAAAGCTATAGACATAGATGTGAGTTCAAGAACTCACATTTAAACCCAAAAACAATAAATGTGAAGCTTTAAGACAAGGCAAGATCAACCACTCTTTAACTTCAACTCAAGAAACTCCATTCTAAGCTCATAAGAAAATATTTCATAAGTTAGGGTTCAGGAATTTCTGAAAATTGAAGAGAGATTGAGATGGAGAAGATGAAGAGGATGCTTACCTAAGCTTCTCTTTGATTTTTGGAGCTTGAATTTGAGTTTTCTAGTAAACTAGGGCTTAGGAATTTTGATTTCCACTTCTTTCCCCATTTTTACCTTAGCTTGAAAGTGTTAGCAAATGAAAATGAATGAAGAGGAGAGGGGGTGGAGTTAGGATATTTTGTTGGGTTAATGGGCTAAAACCCAAACCCAATAGAAAAATAAAAAAATTCCAGTCAACTCCAAACATATAGATGTTTATACTCAAAAAGGTCGCAAATGCTATTTTGGACTCAATGGAAGTTGTCCCAAGTCCTAATTCGACTATTTACAAAAAGTAGCGTTTCTAACTTTATTCTGACTAACGATGCTATATTTAAATAAAACATTTAAATATATAGTCATCAAATATGCGGGTTGTTATAGACTCCCCTCCTTAAAGAAATTACGTCATCGTAATACTTAAGAAGAAAATAAAGAGTAACAATCATAAAAGCATATTAACACAAAATAAAAATTTGTAATAAGAAGTTCACCTCAAAGAGCCCAAGATAGTAAGTCCAGATGTGTTCGGTCGATGAATTCTCTAGATTCCTAAGAACAATCCTTAGGATTTGAGGACCATTGAAGTTTCACAAGTGGGACATCTTTATTACGGAGATGTTTAACCTCCATAGTAATGATACGAAAAGGATGTTGCTCATAAGTCAAATTAGGCGAAACTTCAGTTTCTTCAATAACACCGGGCTTAAGAATAGAATCAGAATCCCTAAGGCATTTCCATAGTTGAGAAACGTGAAAAACGTCATGAATAGCAGAAAATTGAGCTGGTAATAAAAGGCGATAAGCCACGGAACCAATATGTTCGGTAATGGAAAATGGGCTAATATATCGAGGCGCTAATTTTTCCGATCGGCTGAAACACACATCACCCTTCATAGGTGAAACACAAATAAGCACCAAATCTCCCATAGAAAATTCCAAATTCCTTCTTCGGTTATCGGCATAGGATTTTTGTCTACTTTAAGCTTCTCTCATCCTATGGCGAATAAGATCAATCTTTTCTATGGAATCATGAATAACATCTGGACCTAAAACCAGCTGCTCACCTTTCTTCAAGCCAACACGAAGGAGACAGGCATGGCCTTCCATAGAGTGCCTCGAAAGGTGTCATACCAATACTAGATTGAAAGCTATTATTATAGGAAAACTCAACAAGAGAAATATGATCTTCCCAACTTCCACCAAAATCAAGAACATTTGCACGAAGAAGATCTTCAAGAGTTTGATTCACACGCTCTTTTTGTCCATCGAACTGAGGATGAAAGCGGTGCTAAAATTGAACTTCGTTCCCAAAGCTTTCTGAAGACTCTTCCAAAATCCACTAGTAAATAATGGATCATGATCGCTAACAAAGTAGGAACTCCATACAATTTGAAAATTTCTCTAACATAGAGTTTTGCCAATAGAGGTATGGTCCGATTAAACCTGAAGAGAAGCTATGCTATAGGATCGAATAATATGGATAACCTATTTGTGCGGAATAAAAATAAATAAATAGTAAATGCAGTAAAGTAAAAGACACCGTGGTTTTTATACTGGTTCGGAGAACCGTCCTACGTCCAGTCCCAGACTTCTTCTGGAATTTTACTAACACAACCCTCACTTAACTAGGAGGAACAGGTTTACACCACTTGAGCAACCGAATAGGACTTCAACCGCCTAAGCAACCGAATAGGACTTCAACTGCCTGAGCAACCAAACATGACTTCTTTATAAATAAAAAATGTATCTAACTATAGTGTGTTCTTAAATAACACTGATAAGTCAATTAAGTACGATCTTCCTACAATCTTCCCCTTTATGGTATATAGTATGATGTGCTTTGAGAATTGTGAAAGATAAAGTGATTAATGATCAAAGTATGTAAGCAATTTCAGTGCAAGAAAGCTTGAGAATAGATGAGAATTCAAGAATGACAAAAGTAAATTCGGTGAATTGTTTGTTGAATTCTGTAATCTATTTATAGCGTAGAATGAGTAGATGAAAAGTTATATTGAAAAGAACAGGTGCAACCATTGATTTTGAAAGCGTTTCTCTTCGGTGAAGAGAAGTGACTTTTCAAGAAAATAGTAGTTAGAAATATTCAGATGTCTGAATAAAAAGATTTAAACTTCTGGATTGGATTAAAACACAAACAGCAAGCTTTTAGGAAAATTTTGAGTAAATTCAGACGTCTGAAAATTTTCATTAAGACATCTGAATATTGTAAAACAATATTCAAGTATCAGCATTCTGATGTCTGAATTAGACATATGTGCATGTGTGTGCATATATTTATATATATCGTTTCAGGAGAGATTTTAACAAATTTCTAAGTAAAGTACAGACTCTAGACACATCATACTCAGTTTAAACATTTGAAAAGGAATCGGCAACAAATCTCCTGCAAAGATGGTTAGTATTCACAGAATATTTTATATAGCTTGTCATAATCAAAATCGAGATTTCAACATTCTCCCCCTTTTTGATGATGAAAACTATATAATCAATAATAATATTTGTACCTTTGTTACTCAACCTTTCAATATGCATAATTTTAGATTTCTCTCCATTTGTCATCGACAAAAAGAAAGAGCAAAGATATCAATAGACGAATCATCTCATAAAAGAAAGTAGAGTTTATTAAATATGAAGGAACAATAGGAATAATAGTTATAAAACTTGACAAACAAAGTTAAAGCATAACCAAATCAAACATAATTTAAAAAATAGACAAAGATAATTAAAAATGACTAGAAATAGATGGATCACCATGATTAGAACTCGAGCTTGAGGAAGACCACTGAAATGGGGATGGGTTGTAAGCTTGAGTGGATGAAGAACCGAAAAAATAAATTCGATCCCATATTTTATTGAGAAAGCCTTTGATCGAGTTGAATTTTCTTTCCGTCTTCTTCTCAAGTGCCTTAATGTCCCGATAAATATTTGATTGATTTCGGGAGAGAGTGATAATGGCTTGTCTTAAAGAAGTCTGCAGACCAATTTCTTGAATGGTGTCATCGTCCTCCTCTTCTTCTTCATGATGAGTATGAGAAGAAGAAGAAGCAATACTAGTGTCTCGAGGTTGAGGAACATCTTGCTGAACATTTTGAGACCATTGTTAGAAGGAGATGATTTGTTGAGGAGGAGGCCGCGGTGGAAGACCCATCAATCCTAAAGTTTTAGCGCCTAACTCTCTAATAGTTGTAAAATCGAAGTCGAGCAATAATACACCGACATTGAGGAGGATGCGCATATTATAAGCACCATAATGAATGGTTCTATATTTTCTCCGGATTATGATGTCTTAAAATTCATCCAAAATAATTTTTTCCCAATTCACTTGTTGATTGAAGTAGATAGAATAAAGAGCTGGAAGTTTTCTTTATAAACTTTTTCATAACTCCCTGTTCTTGGTTGTAAAGAACGAATAAGTGCACGGTGAATAAGTCTAGATTGTGGACTTAAAAAGGTAGATTTTAAATTGCCCAAATTTATAAGTTGATCGGACAAGAAACGATGTGAAACTTCATCTCGATGATCCATATCAACTTCAATCTCATTAATATCAATTCCTTGGTAAGGACAATTTAAAATATGACCTAGTCTTTACAAAGGAAAGAAGATTCTTACGCCACAAACTATTGACCAAACACAATCTTGACGATTTTGGGGATTATGATGATCTAAATTGAAATTTGCAAGAAAAAGTTTAATCATAAGATGGTTAATCTTAATATTGTTAGGAGTATACCCAATTAGGCTATCGAAGTGGAATTGTTTCGCCAACTCTCTAACACGATAAGCTGCAAAATCCGGGAATTTCATGATTGCTACTTCAAAGATGTTGGAATTGTTCATAGAATTATAATGGAAAACAGCAACATCGTTCCATAGCCATTGCTGAATTTGATCTTCGGATCATCCGAAGGTTGATTTTCTAGTACATTTTGATCTTGGTGCCATTAGAGAGTTAGAGGAAAGGTTAAAAGCTTTGAAAAAGTTGAAAACGGGGGCTAGGGTTCGGAAATAATTTGGAATGAAGTGAAAAAGTTTAAAAAGCAAGGGTATAAGTGGAAAGAAAATGAAAGAAGCACGGTGAAAAAATTGGCTTTGAAAAATTAAGCATCTGAATTGTTTGATTCAAATGCCTTAATTGGACCGAGTTGTAACCCGCAAAGAAATAGTTCAAATTCGACCTGATTTAGACATCTGTTTTGTTTGACTCAGACGTCTGAATTTGGGGTAAATTTTTCGACCTTGAATATTCAAATGTCTGTTTTGAATAAAAAAAAGCCATCTGAATTTTGCTCAGAGGCACAAAACAGCTTCATTGAATATAGAAAGCAATATATATAATCAATTATTTTTATATAATACATGTTTAGAACAAACAGAATAAAATAATGGATAAACAATAGTATATAAACAACAACAGATTAAAGAGATTTTGAAGAAGAATTTGGAGTATGATATGATTCTTCTTCAATTTTATTATTCTCTACAAATGGTCGAAGTGGAGACCATCTATTGCCACGTTTCCAAGAATTTGGTGATGTCGATGGACGTTTTGGTGATGGTTTCCAAGGATTGTGACGATTTAGATAACGAACAATAGACGGTTGATGAATTGTGTCTTTGGAGGAAGAACCACAGAATTTTAACGCGACTTGTTCCAAAAGCTCAACCGTTTGGCATTAACTTTTTGTTCATAGTATAACTCGCGCTGTAATTCTAATGTTTCTCTCTGGTAGTGATAAATATCCTCTATTTTCTCTTTTGTAGATGGTGATCCAAAAAAGAGAGACCGTTTTGTTCTTTTAATTGGTGGAGTGTATCCAGTATGAGTTGATGGTGGAACAATCGGAACCGGTTCATAAATTGGTGTTGGATTTGGTAGATTTACCGATCCCAGGGAAGGAGAAGTATAAGAAAGCTCAGATGATTCGGAGTTATATTGAGATGACATTTTGAAACAATATTTGGAACTTTAAAAAATTCTGGCATGAATTCTGGTGAAATAAAGAAAAATTTCAGATAAATAGTTAGAGGCATAATAAAAATAGATGGAGTTTGTATGGTTAGGAGAATAACAACCATAGAAAAAATAGGATGAAATGAAAGGTAAATAGAAATTCAAAAACAAACTAAGGTCTCATAAAAAAGCAAAGTAGTAAAGTGGTAGAACAGTAGACTACCAAGTATGAGATCCTGAGTTCGAGTGCTGGAAACCAAACTAAGGTTTTATCATATATTTTTTAATGAAAAAATTATAAATCGTTAAAAGAGACGATTCCAAGTTCTCGTCTTAAATTGATGAAAGTATTTTCATTTGAAGGTTTTCTAAAGATATCTGCCAATTTTTTGTCAAAGGAAACAATTCTAGATTTATCATTTCTTTTTCAATATTATCATGAAGAAAATGACGACAAATGTCAATATGTTTTGTTCATGAGTGAGTAACAGGATTTTTAGATAAATTTATAGCACCAGAATTATCATAATAAATAGTTGATTTGAATAAATTAAAACCAAAATCTTGTAGTGTTTGTTGCATATAGATAATTTGAGCACATACCAAGGCTGCAGAAATATATTCTACTTCACATGTCGATAATGAAACACAGTTTTGTTTCTTACTAAACCAAGATACAAGAGACCGTTCCAATGAAGCGACAAGTCCCACTTGTACTTTTTCTATCTGTCAGGCTTCCTCCAAAATCAGCGTCACTATAGGACACTAATTCAGAAAGACATTCCTTTGGACAGAATAGTCCAAAGTCCTTAGTTTTATTAAGATACCGTAGTATGCGTTTCACTGCTCACAAGTGTGATTCTTTGGGATCTTCTTGAAATCGTACACACAAACAAACACTCATCATTATGTCAAGTCTACTAGCTGTTAAATATAGTGACGATCAAATCATACTTCGATATAATTTTTGATCAACACTTGTTCCACTTTCAACTTTATCAAGATGTAGTTGTACTCATAGGAGTTGGTTTGGTAGAAGTATTTTCCATACCAAAGCGTTTAATTGGATTGTTACAATATTTTTCTTAATTTATAAAAATACCATTTTCTAATTGTTTTATTTGTAAGCCAATAAAATAATTTAATTCACCCATTTGTGACATTTCAAATTCTTTGGTCATTATTTTAGAAAATTCCTGACATAAGTTTTCATTTGTAGATCCAAAAATAATATCATCAATATAAATTTGAACAATTAAAATATCTTGCTTGTTTCTTTTAATAAAAAGAGTTTGATCAACCTTCCTAATTTCGAAATCTTAACCAATTAAATATCTTTTAAGACGATTGTACCAAGCACGAGGTGCTTGTTTTAAACCGTATAAGGCCTTTTTAAGTTTATAGACATGGTCAGGAAATTATTCGTGTACGAATAAAGGAGGTTGTTCAACATAAACTTTTTCTTTTATAAAACCATTAAAAAGCACTTTTTACATCCATTTGATATAATTTAAACTTATGAAAACATGCATAGGCTAGTAAGATTTGTATTGCTTCTAGTCTAGCAACTGGAGGAAACGTTTCTTCATAGTCAATCGCTACTTCTTGATTATATCCCTATGCAACAAATCTAGCTTTATTTTTAGTAATATTTCCTTGTTCATCTGCCTAATTTTTGAAGACCCACTTTGTACCAATAATTGATTAATCACTAGGCCTTGGAACTAAATCCCAAACGTCATTTCTTTCGAATTGGTTTAGCTCTTCTTGCATAGCGATTAGCCAATTTTCATTGGTGTATGCTTCTTTAATTTTTTTAGGTTCAATATGAGAAAGGAAAGCTACATGGCCCATTTGATTTAATTGACTTCTTGTTCTAACAGATGAATTGAGTTCTCCAATGACATTAATGGAAGGATGATCCCTTAATAATGTAGATGGAGATCTTAATTCATTGTTATTGTGAACTATGTTTTCATTATTTTCAAATTTTGAAATTTCTGTATTTGTGATATTATCGAGGAATTCTTAATCATCTCTTATACTTGGGATTTGTTTAAAATTTTCACTAAAGGATACATGACGTGTTTTTTCGATGATATCGGTTTTTTTATTATAAATTCAATAAGTTTTGCTTCGATCTGAATATCCTACAAAGATTCCTTCATCGGATTTTGGAACAAATTTGCCAAGCTGATCTTTTGTTTTAAAATGAAACATTTTGAGCCAAAAACTTTTAAATAAGAAATATTTTATTTTCGAGCATTAAGAAGTTCATAGGGAGTATTCTTAGTTAGTGGCCGAATAGAAACACAATTCAAAAAATAGCAAGCTGTTGCAACTGCTTCAGCCCAGAAATGTTTTGTAACGTACTTCCATTTAAACAAGTCCTTGCACATTCTTGTAAGGTTCTATTTTTACGTTCTACAACTCCATTTTGTTGTGGAGTTCTAGGAAACGAAAAATTATGGAATATTCCCTTCTACTTACAAAAATGTTCAAAGGCTTCGTTTTCGAATTTACCTCCATGATCACTCTTAATGTTTTTGACTTTCAATCCTTTAAAAATTTAATTCTTTCGACAAAAGTTTTGAAATTATCAAAAGTATCACTTTTACTTTTCATAAAAATAGTCCAAGTATATCTAGAAAAATCATCAACAATTACAAACACATATCTACTGTGAATAATAGATTGTATTTGTGTTGTTCCAAATAAATCCATATGTAGTAATTCAAGTGGTTGTAAAGTTGAAATAACCTTTTTAGATTTAAAAGATGACTTAGTTAATTTTCCTAATTCATTTTTGGTAGACCTTTTACTAAATCATTTTTAGAAAGCTTATTTATAGCTATGAATTTAATGTGATAGAATCGTTTGTGCCATAACCAAGGATCATTTTCTTTGGCTATTAAACACATATGTGAATTATGGTTTATTTTCATATTTAGAACATAGATATTTCTATCTCTATTTCCTTCAAAGATAATATTTTTTTTGATCAAAAATACTACATTTGAAACGACCCGACTTTCTTACCACAGAAAATCGCCTCATTTTTAAGAAAGAAAGGGATAGAAAGAGAAAAGAAAGAAGAGAAGAAAGAAACAACATCAGAATCTAAACAGCGGAACGAATAAATAATATTAATAACATAAATATTACATAGTTTACAACAAATATTAGAGTTACGCAGATGTACATCACATGCTAGATAGTTATAAACACCTGTCTAGTTATACAACTCAATATAACACATAAGAACAATTCAGAGAAATCTACACAGCGGAAAACTATATATATATATATATATATATATATATCTACACGCAGAAGCCTCCTGCTCCATTGCTCCTCCATATTCGTCAAAGCAAACCTGAATCCCTTGGCTACTCGTAAAAATTTGAGTACCTAAGAGTTTATGAAGGAAAAAAAACTCCGGGTCAGACATGGGTCTGGTGTCAGTAACAGGTTAAAGTTGCTTAATTTTTAAAAATCTTTTGAAAAGAAAGGTATCACGTAAGACTTCCCACACATAAACATGGAAAAGTTTTTACCTTATGCTAACCAAAACATTTGATAGGAAATCCGATGATATTATAATAGGTCTAGGGTTTTCAAATAAATAAGAAGTAGCCGAAATTGTTACATCTATTAAATTCCAGCTACTAGCCACAAAAGTGGGTAATACAATCAAAACCGTTGGCACTTATTGGATTTTGGATTCCATACAATGGCAGGGCTACTGGGGTACCGCCCGTCACACTACGTGGCCCAGATCAATGTACCGAGGAGTACGCCCGCTCCCTTGCAACACAAAGCCAAGCCCATTCCTTACTGAACAGTTCCGAACAAGACAACCCCGTGGTTGTAGCTAGCAACCACCCACACAGCCGAATATAAAGGGACTTCTAGACAAGGGTAAATCTTGCTCTCAAGTGGGGCTACCCACGAAGCCTTGCTGCACCTCCCCTGTTTTAGCCATTCCCGGTTGATGAGGCTTGAGGCTACGATTACCTTTACAGGACATATCATCTTAGAATGCTCATCGCCCACCTGACGATGTTCTGAAAGCATTCAATTCATACAAATTCGTTCCGGGTTCGAACGAAATCGAAGGCATTATCTCGTTACACTCATCACGGAATCACCCTCAGAGTTAACGACAATAACCCTTGCACTCTGAACCACCATCTCGAACCTATAAGTACTATTCCGTCAACTCATTACGGAATCACCTGTAGAGTTATACTGACGTATAGTTCCTACACCTCGAGTCTTCACAAAGCTCTACTTTGATTCACGACCTAACGTTAATTGGAATCGATGTGGTTTTCGGATATCCAAATATGGAAATCCAATCCCGGTCTCATCGAAATCCAAAGCGTGTCTTTTAAGTCCAAGTTGTTTTAAAGTTTTAAAACAATTCAATACAGTATCTATATACACACAGATAGATAATTCATAAATCATAATTGATAATCAACATTATCACATAACAGGTAATCCACATTATCAATATCAAAAAAGATAATCCATATATCAAAATTCCAAGTTGATAATCTATGTTATCATCATAATGTAACCAAGCATTCATATCACACAACCATACTTATCTCATTACTGAGATCACAAAGCATCCAAGACAATCAATGTCATATATATATATATATATATGTATGTATATATGTATATAAGCAATGATTTACTCATCACAATATAAATAATTTAAAATGAATTAAATTAACTATCTCTAACTCCAATTAATTTAAAATGAATAAATTAATTATTCCATCTTTAGTTAATTTAAAATAAATTAAATTAATAACTTCATCAAAATATATCTTGCTTACTCAACCATTTAATTGATTACAATCAATTAATCATTCATTATTAATCACCCTAATTTATCACTCTTGATTAATTATCTTTAATTACATTCATATAATTATCCTTAATTAATTTCACAAATTAATTATTCTCAACCAAACAGTAATTAACCTTTAATTACTTCAATTAATTAATTAACTACAATTAATTACATAAATCCTTAATAATTACGTTAATTAATTACCTTTAATTGCCTATTATTGATTAATTAATCATAATTAATCAACTTTAATTACTTCATTAATTATAATAATTAATGATCTTTAATTATACTTAATTAATTATCTTCTTAAATTAATTACCTTAAGTAATTAACTTATAATTATTAATCCTCACAGATTAATTACATTTAGTAATTTACTAGCTTAATTACTATATTAAACAAATTAATTATCCTTTAATTAATTTTTTAATTAATTCCTTGATTAATTACTAAGAAATTTAATCTAAATTACTTCATTCTTAAACATCTCCACTTAATTGCAACCTGTAATTATTAATCAATTACTTGACTAAGTAATTTCCAAATCATTAATTACACACAATAATTATTTTTAAAACTCAAGTGTTCAAAATTAATTAAACTTAATTAATTAAATTAAAAAATTCCATTTAACTAATTAATTACATTAAATAATTAATTCTTAATTACTTCATTAAGTAATTATACTCAAACCATTCACAATTGATTATTGTTAAATTAATTAATCTAATTAATTATAGAAATTAACCATATTAATTAATTATTAAATGATCAGGGTTAATGACCTTCATTAACCATTATTTAAATATTTTTTATTAAGTAATTAACTTAAATTAATTACAAACTAAATTATCTTTAATTATTCATTAATTAAAGTCTAATTATTTAATTATTTACCTTGATTTAAAACTTAATTACATAATTAATAATTCATTAATCATTAATTTTAAAAATCTAATTAATGATCTTAATTATAAATGGATTAATCATTAATCAATTATTAATTCCAAATTCATTTAATTAAGTAAATTAATTAATAAATCTTAATTACCTTATTAATTAAATTAATTCTAAAATATTAATCTTAATTTAAGTTCAAGATAAAACATTTTTCTAAATTATGTTTTAAAACAAATTTTGTTTAAAACAAAGTACTTTTGAAATTTCTTAAATTTCATTTTAAATACAAGTTTTAAAATAGAAGAGTAATTTAAACTTATCAAAGTTTAAATAAATTAAAACTTTTTAAATTTTCAAGGCAAAACAAAAGTTTGTCTTAAAAATGAAATCATAAATTTTGAAGTTAAATTCATTCCAAAGTTTCAATAATTTAAATTTATATTTAGATTAAAACTTTCAAATTTAAATCTTCTTTAAAAATTAAAAAACTGAAGTTCAATTTAATTTAAGATTTAAACTTCATTTAAACTTGCTTCTATTCTCACAAGAACATCATTTCAAAAAGATTCAACTGCTATTAATAAAGTAAAGTAGTTGGTTAATTAAATTTTTAAAACTTTATTTAAAATCTGAGATTTTAAATTTGAACTTAATTTCAAAAATTCAAACTCTGAATTTCAAACTTAGATTCAATTTAAACTTGAATTTGATTTAAATCTTCTCTTCAACTTTTCAGATTTTTTTAAAAAAAAATAAAACCTGAAATACAAGTTTCTGAGAAACCTGGAAACACAAATAATCAACCCGAGACTTCCCAAAAACCACTTCGAGTTAAATGCTGGCCTACTCCGAGTCACCCACCCATCTGCTTCGAGCAAACCTCAAACCATCCCCTGCTCCACAAACAAACCCAACATCACCATCAGTAACTCATCACCGTGCATATGCACGGTGACTCTGGCCATCATTGGTCACCGTCGAGGATCTCAACAACCCAAAGGATGATACCGCAACCCTCCACAACCATCAATTCGAACCACCATCCCCTAAATCAAATTCGAGCTCCAAGAACCCAAACCTGGAAAACATGCTTCAGGTTTCTGACCCAACCTGTCAACGGCAAATGTTCGCCACTCCGACCATCTGAGTCTCCCCCATTCCGGCCTCGAACTCAACTACAAACCATCTACCCACTCCCCAAATATCATAGCACTCGATCAATTGATCAGATCAAAATGACCCAATTCTTAAACCCATTCAAAAATAGGGTTCAAAAAAATAAATTCAAACTGCACCTTCTATACTTAATTCCAACACCACTAATGATTTTTACAAGAATCTAGAAACCTTCCTCTACGACTCAGCATAACCCCGAGTTTTCTCAAGTATCAGATCACAAGAATTTGCCTAAATTCCCTTTTTAGTTCAAAAACAAACTGCAACTAAATCTTACACCTAAAAATACTAATACTTGATTTAAAAACAAGTTTTTGTTAATGCATTAAGTTTATGAAATTGAATTTCAAAAGTAACATGTTTAATTTTTGGGTTAAAACTTTTCTTTCTCTGATACCTCCTGTCTTTCCAGAAAACTATATTTTTTTTAAAAAAAACTTACTTAAAACTTTAAAAGATAACTTAAGATAGTTAATAACCTTTCTTTATAAATCTAAACATATCAGAAACTAAAATTAAAAGATAAGGTTTTGATAAAAAATTTCCTGAAAATCAAGAAAACAGAACAAGTAAATAAAACAACAACCTATATACATTTATACACAACAATACTTGTTTATATCAAACAATCTAGCATGCAATCCTATTTTAAAAATTTAATATTTAAAGTTACTCACTTTATTTCAATGCAGAGCTCAGTTTGACTTCTTTTTGAATTTGTAGGAAAATGGTGCAGGTGCTTATGCTAGACCTTGTCTTACTTCATGTCTGAAATGATATGCAGTTTTGCTTATGTTCCCTGACTAAAATGCTTGCATGCAGATGTATTTGACAAGCTTCAAACTGAGGTTGTGCAGAAAAAGGTGCAAGCTTGATCATCTCCAGGTTTTAAGAACAGGATGCAGGCCCTCCTTTTTTTTTAAATGACATGCAGATCAATGCAGATTGATGTTTGAATTTGAGGAAGTGCAGACCATCATGATAAAAGAGGTTTTGATTTTGAGTATGGTTGAATATGTAGATTTCTGGATTTTGAGGATATTCAGATTTGATTTTTGATGAGGGGTTTAACTTGCAATTTGCAAACTGATTTTGGAAGTGGTGTTTAAAGTTTTCTTTTAAATATGCAAGGTTTATGAACAAGAATGCAGGGTTTCATTTATGCATATGAAGAAAGTGAGTTTTGATCTTTCTTTTTGATTGAGGAAATGAAAAAAAACAAATATGAATGAACTGAAAGCTTATGTAAATGAATTTTCAGATTTAATGAAATAAGAGAAAAATTAAAACAATGATTTACACTTGTCCAAAATTATACATTTGTTAATTTGTTATGTTAATTTTTAAACACTTGTTAAACAATGCTTAAGAATGCAACACCTGTTTCTTTTAAAGGTAATTAGTATTAAATTTACAAATTAATGTGTGTGTTAGCTTAATTTTAAATTGTTAGTTTATATTTGAATATGTGTATAAATTTACAAAAGAAATAAAAACAAACCATGTTTATAAATAAACTTATGCATATTAAAGATTAAAACAATTAAGATTTTATACTTTTGAATATAAATTCAAACTAAATTCAAAATCAATTATTTTCAAATCAAGTTATGAATATAAATTCAATTTGAAATAACAACTTGCAAATTTTATTCAAACTCTATTTATAAAGACAATACACTATTAATATTATTTTTATAAATATCTTATTATTGAATTAAAATCATTTTACAAGAAATTATATTTTTATTAATAAAATATCTATTTTATTAAGCCATAAAACCTTTTTGTTAATTTATTCTAAATTTAAGACTCAAGCCAAATTACTTTAAACATTTAATATTTTTCCTTATCAATTTAAAATCATATATTTATTCATGAAATATTTATAAAAACTTAATACTAATTTAAAATAAAATTTTTCGAATTAAAATGTATATATTAGAATTTTAAAACATAATTAAATTATTAAATTTAAACCAAAATCATTTATTCAAAATTTTTGAAAAGCTAATATTAAATAAAAACAAATTTCCAAATTACTACAACTATTAAAACTAGAAAATATGCTTTATTTATCAAAATTAAAACAATGCTAATCTACTTAAAATATAAATCATATATTTATATTGTAAATAGAAATTAATTTATTATTTTTAAAAGATAAAATAACCAAATTAAATAATTATTGAAGAAGATTATTAAATCAATTAGAACTATTATTAACAGAATATCAATATCAATTCAATTTTAAATACAGATTAGTAAATTGATATTGTTAAAAATTCCGGGATATTACAATCCTTCCTCCTTAAAAGAATTTCGTCCCCGAAATTTAAAACAAAGGTAATTTAACAATCTCATTAAAGATTTAATTTTAAAACATAAGCATATATCAAACATATGCTAACAACCCTAGCAACCAATTCAACCATTCAAACAAACCTAATTATCCAGATAAAATTCTGGATAAAATTTCTTCGAGTTTCCCCAAGTATATATATATATATATATATATATATATATATATATATATATATACTGGGATACTCGCTCTAGAGAATCCAAACAAACAATACTATGAAGCTACAAAGCTCCTATTCAACTATATTTATAACATTAGATCATATATCAGACTACAGATGAGTGTGGCTCAATAACCAAAACTCCAGAACTGCTGGTTCCAAAACCAAAAATAGATCATATATGTACTCCCTCAGAGATACGTGAAACTCATCGAATCCCAGTTATCCAAACTGACAATTCAATCATGTAGATCAATCACTTATTCTCCAAGATCACAGAAAAGATCCAAAGCACTTCAGAGCTAACTTTTCAGACTTACCCAATCTTATAGCTCACTTATGATCGGAGATTACTTATCCAAAATCAAATCTCCGACTTTAGAATCCAAATTCCTTCGTCTCTTATCAACAAAACTCTTCGGACGATCCTGGGCTGTCTACAACCTTACTGATCAGCTCAACCTTCACTGCTGTCTCTAGAAACAAACTAGACCAATCAACTCAACAAAATGATTCCCTCAACATCAACCCTACTCTTCAAACATCAGAAGACAACAACTTCTTCTGTCCTGAAAAGGAAAGCAGATACACTTCCAAACTGCTTCCGCTGCTCAACTCTGATCCGTAGTAGAAGAGAATGCTGAAGAAGAACACGAACATAACTCACAACACATCCAAAAATATGGTTCAACAATTCCATAAGAAAAATTCAGAAGTTCCTCCAAAACTCTGAGCTACTACACCAACTCAATCTCTTGGAACCATTCTTCTATAAAGCTGAACCACCGGTAGCACTCCTGGAATTCCAGACGACAATAAAACTCAATCTCCAGATGCAAACAAAATCTCTGACTTCTCTGAAGACATCCAGAAAAACTCAGATAACCAAAGAGAACACTCAAACAATCCAAGTCACTTTTGCGAACCACCCAAACCAAATAAAACAGCTCACACTTAACTAGCCAACCCATCGAAGAAACGGGTCCACTTAACTGCTTCTGAACTCCACTCCAGAAAAACTGCTAAGCCAGAAGATCTCTTGCCAACACCGAGAACACTCCAAGCTGCACTGCTGCCACAGATGCCAAAGAATTCCAAAACAAAGCTCTTCGAGAAACTCAGACCTCAAAGCAAACAAAAACACCGGCAGAACACAACCACAACACTGGAGCAAACTCACCTCCTTAACTTGTTCCAAAGAAAACATCTTCAGGAACATCCATAGTCACTACATCTCATCACGCAGCTACTACTTCCTGAGGTATCAAAATACATTACTCACATCTGCTCAACCAACGGATCCAAACTCTACTCATCCAACTTCAGAAATGAACTCCGAACCTTAACAGGTTACCTTCGGAGATCAATAAAATCCTTCATCACAACAGAACTCACTCGAGATGGTATTAGGTCTATAGTATCGACAGAACACCTCCAACCTCAAATATTCAAACTCCAACCAATGGTAGTCGTGTTACACACACTACTACCCCATCTAACTTTATAACTTATATTGGAAAACCTGGACAGGTAACCTAACAGATAGGTAGAAATAAATATATTTATATATAGAAATATAAAAATTACAAATACGCTCTCTCAAGAAAGACACCACTACAGAGCCTAGGTATTCACTCAACCTAATGCTTTGATACCAAATGAAACGACCCGACTTTCTTACCATAGAAAATCGCATCATTTTTAAGAAAGAAAGGGATAGAAAGAGAAAAGAAAGAAGAGAAGAAAGAAACAACATCAGAATCTAAACAGCGGAATGAATAAATTATATTAATAACATAAATATTACATAGTTTACAACAAATATCAGAGTTACACGGATGTACATCACATGCTAGACAGTTATAAACACCTGTCTAGTTATACAACTCAATATAACACATAAGAACAACTCAGAGAAATCTACACAGCGGAAAACTATATATATATCTACACGCAGAAGCCTCCTGCTCCATTGCTCCTCCACAATTCGTCAAAGCAAACCTGAATCCCTTGGCTACTCGTAAAAATTTGAGTACCTAAGAGTTTATGAAAAACAAAAATAAACTCCGGGTCAGACATGGGTCTGGTGTGAGTAACAGGTTAAAGTTGCTTAACTTTTAAAAATCTTTTGAAAAGAAAGGTATCACGTAAGACTTCCCACACATAAACATGGAAAAGTTTTTACCTTACGCTAACCAAAACATTTGATAGGAAATCCGATGATATTATAATAGGTCTAGGGTTTTCAAATAAATAAGAAATAGCCGAAATTGTTACATCTATTAAATTCCAACTACTAGCCACAAAAGTGGGTAATACAATCAAAACCGTTGGCACTTATTGGATTTTGGGTTCCATACAATGGCAGGGCATTGGGGTACCGCCTGTCACAGTACGTGGCCTAGATCAATGTACCGAGGAGTACGCCCGCTCCCATGCAGCACAAAGCCGGGCCCATTCCTTACTGAACAGTTCCAAACAAGACAACCCCGTGGTTGTAGCTAGCAACCACCCACACAGCCGAATATAAAGGGACTTCTAGACAAGGGTAAATCTTGCTCTCAAGTGGGGGCTACCCACGAAGCCTTACTGCACCTCCCATGTTTTAGCCATTCCCGGTTGATGAGGCTTGAGGCTACGATTACCTTTACAGGACATATCATCTTAGAATGCTCATCGCCCACCTGACGATGTTCTGAAAGCATTCAATTCATACAAATTCGTTCCGGGTTCGAACGAAATCGAAGGCATTATCTCGTTACACTCATCACGGAATCACCCTCAGAGTTAACGACAATAACCCTTGCACTCTGAACCACCATCTCGAACCTATAAGTACTATTCCGTCAACTCATTACGGAATCACCTGTAGAGTTATACTGACGTATAGTTCCTACACCTCGAGTCTTCACAAAGCTCTACTTTGATTCACGACCTAACGTTAATTGGAATCGATGTGGTTTTCGGATATCCAAATATGGAAATCCAATCCCGGTCTCATCGAAATCCAAAGCGTGTCTTTTAAGTCCAAGTTGTTTTAAAGTTTTAAAACAATTCAATACAGTATCTATATACACACAGATAGATAATTCATAAATCATAATTGATAATCAACATTATCACATAACAGGTAATCCACATTATCAATATCAAAAAAGATAATCCATATATCAAAATTCCAAGTTGATAATCTATGTTATCATCATAATGTAACCAAGCATTCATATCACACAACCATACTTATCTCATTACTGAGATCACAAAGCATCCAAGACAATCAATGTCATATATATATATATATATATATATATATATATATAAGCAATGATTTACTCATCACGATATAATTGATTTAAAATGAATTAAATTAACTATCTCTAACTCTAATTAATTTAAAATGAATTAAATTAATTATTCCATCTTTATTAATTTAAAATAAGTTAAATTAATAACTTCATCAAAATATATCTTGCTTACTCAACCATTTAATTGATTACAATCAATTAATCATTCATTATTAATCACCCTAATTTATCACTGTTGATTAATTATCTTTAATTACATTCATGTAATTACCCTTAATTAATTTCACAAATTAATTATTCTCAACCAAACAGTAATTAACCTTTAATTACTTCAATTAATTAATTAACTATAATTAATTACATAAATCCTTAATTAATTACTTTAATTAATTGCCTATTATTGATTAATTAATCATAATTAATAAACTTTAATTACTTCATTAATTATAATAATTAATGATCTTTAATTATACTTAATTATTTATCTTCTTAAATTAATTACCTTAAGTAATTAACTTATAATTATTAATCCTCACAGATTAATTACATTTAGTAATTTACAAGCTTAATTACTATATTAAACAAATTAATTATCCTTTAATTAATTCCTTGATTAATTACTAAGAAATTTAATCTAAATTACTTCATTCTTAAACATCTCCACTTAATTGCAACCAGTAATTATTAATCAATTACTTAACTAAGTAATTCCCAAATCATTAATTACACACAGTAATTATTTTTAAAACTCAAGTGTTCAAAATTAATTAAACTTAATTAACTAAATTAAACAATTCCATTTAACTAAATTAATTACATTAAGTAATTAATTCTTAATTACTTCATTAAGTAATTATACTCAAACCATTCACAATTAATTATTGTTAAATTAATTAATCTAATTAATTATAGAAATTAACCATATTAATTAATTATTAAATAATAAGGGTCACTGTGACGCCCCACCTCTATACCCACACTAGCCAAGAACACTACGGAGTAGTGCTGTCAACTAGCATAGAGAATAAGGCTGTTGAGGAGCGACCATCCATGTAATTGCTTATCACATGGTGGCTATAAATAATCTTCGAAAACAAACATAGAAATAATCATAACACAAATCAGTCACAGATATCCATATCCCAAAGGCGGAAGAAGATATGAATATATAACTAACACATAAAAGTGTACATCAGAGTAGTGGTCCATAAGATCCACGATAATACAAAAGAATAGCAACACGTGCTATACAAAAGAATACAACTATGAGTCTATATCTCTAGTGTATACAACAAAAACTGCTAATCTAAACAGTTAGCCAAAAGTCAGAGTGATGAATCCCTGGGAAGAAGTCAAGCAGAAGCATCTGTAACATCTCGGTCTGACCCGAGTATTATTTAAGAAAATAATAAACGGGTCAGTCTAGCTATAAATATCAGATGACATGATATAACATAAAAGATATGGCATAAACATAAAATATCCATAATGACATACCACCATAAGTATGTAAATAATGATCAACAGAAGATCAATCAATAAGAGATAATCAATATCACAAGAATCTTCTCAAAGATTCGGAAAGGGCATCATACCCCAAACTTGTACTCATAACAAGTCAATGACATAAATTCTAGAAATCAATGCAAGAAGTCCAGTAATCATAGAAAAGAGAAAGAGGCCTATCACATGACGGTCCGAAGACCAAGGGGAGCTACCCCACATGTGTGAATGGAATCACACAGATTAAGGTCCAGACTAACCAAAAAGCAAAAAGGTATGTGTGAGTGGAATCACACAAGTGGTGTCTAGTCTAACCTCGCAACAAGAGACATTGCACCGTTGCTAGTCTAAATCATCAGAATGATCGTCATGATCAACGAGAAGTGTCAATTACACTAAGCTAGTAAATATAGAAGTTTAGCTTCATGTCCCATAACCACTTGCTTAACTTAAATATTTACGAACAAACTGTAAATCTTCACTAATAAAATTGTCACAAGAGGTTCAATCGAACAAGTCCAAGAATTAACCGACGAAGTGAACGCAAGCATTTCATACCACTTGTTTTACTAAGTCGTTTAATTAGATTTCTCATCCGAGTGAGGTGAAGGTTTGTATATACTAATAGATTGGAAAACGGTTTAAGAAAAGAGCTTTGTTATTAAAAATAGAGTTGAAATTGTTAGTTAAAAGAATTTTGATATTTACTACTAGTATTGAAACCTTTATATTATAAAGTGACAAAACACATAAGCAAGTGTAGAAACAATCAGTCACAAAGATCGCATACGGAGATGCGAATAAAATCCAAGGAAATCAGCTCAATGTTTTTCAGATAAGATCCCCTACGGAGGGGGGGTCCAGGGGGGTGGCAACCCCCCCAAGGTGGGGGTGCGGGGGCAACGCCACCGCTTACGGGGTTCGACCTAGAGGTCTAAGGAGCACGACCTAGTGGTCCAGCGACCTAAAGGGTAAAGGTCATGCGACCTAAAATGGGTTCGCGACCTAACACTCAAATGACCTAAAGAAATTAAGGAGCCGAGCGACCTATAAGAAGCAGCGACCTAAGTAGAAACGAGGCCCAACGACCTAAGGGTTAGGTCATGCGAGTTAAGAAGGTCAGCGACCTAATAGAGACACGCGACCTAATAAAGGAACGTGACCTAAAGGCACGCGACCTAGCGACTTAAGAGGCGAGCGACCTAAGTAGAAACGACCTAAGAGTCGAACGACTTAACGTGGAAGCGGCCTAAAAGCCAATCGACCTAACGACCTAAGGTCATACGACCTAGCGACCTAAAGCCATACGACCTAACGACCTAAGGTCATACGACCTAGCGACCTAAAGCCATACGACCTAACGACCTAAGGTCATACGACCTAGCGACCTAAAGCCATACGACCTAGCGACCTAAGGTCCATACGACCTACGACCTAAGGTCCATACGACCTAACTCCGAAGATGTTAGAAATGGCCAGGACGATCTACGACCTAAGGTCCATACGACCTACGACCTAAGGCTCAACGACCTAATTCCGAGGCTAACGACCTAACGCTGCAGGGGAAATTTAAGGCCAGAAACGACCTACGACCTAAACCCCATACGACCTAACTCCGAAGTGAAGATTCAAGGCAGTGCGACCTAGCGCGATAACACGCGAATGACCTAAGGGTTAGGTCGCGAGCGACCTAACTCCGAACACACGAAAATGGCCAGAACGACCTAAGTGCAGAAAATTCACCAAAACGCTAAAAATTGGAGTTTTTCGCCAATCCAATCCAAACCAAATGCAAACGTGCATGCAAAAGTGATAGGGAATCATTCCCAATAGTCCAATATAGTTATAGACTAGATTTGTGAGATAAAAATCTCACCTTTGCACCAAATATCAATGAAAATGAAGTTTTAAGCAAGCAAGAATCAATCCTTCTTCTATCTAAGCACAAGAAGCTTGAATCCAATGTCTTCTTCTTGAATTTGGAGTAGAAAGATGGATTGCAATTGAATTTGAGTTTTGGAATTTTAATTTCCCATTCCCTCCACCATTAATGCAAAAGCTTGATTAGTTAGGAAATTTATGAAGAGTGAGGAGAAGAGGGTTGCAACTTGGGCTTAATAGGCTAAACTAACCCAAAGTCCAAAGCGGGAAAAGTTAGTGAAATTTCACTAACTCCAAACCTATCGATGCTTATACTTAAAAAGTTGTAAACGGCATTTCAAACTCAATGGAAGTGGTCTCGAGTCCTAATTTGACTGTTTGTAAAAAGTAACTTTTCGGACCAAAATCTGATTAACGAGTTAATATTTAAATAAAATATTTAAATACAAACTCGATAAATATGCGGGTTGTTATAGTCAATGACCTTCATTAACCATTCTTTAAATATATTTTTAATAAGTAATTAACTTAAATTAATTACAAACTAAATTACCTTTAATTATTCATTAATTAAAGTCTAATTCTGTAATTAATTAACCTTGATTTAAAATTTAATTACATAATTAATAATTCATTAATCATTAATTTTAAAAATCTAATTAATGATCTTAATTATAAATTGATTAATCACTAATCAATTATTAATTCCAAATTCAATTTACTAATTAAATTAATAAATCTTAATTACCTTATTAATTAGATTAATTCTAAAATATTAATCTTAATTTAATTTCAATATAAAACTTTTTTCTTAATTATGTTTTAAAACAAATTTTGTTTAAAGCAAGGTACTTTTGAAATTTCTTAAATTTCATTTTAAATACAAGTTTTAAAATAGAAGAGTAATTTAAACTTATCAAAGTTTAAATAAATTAAAACATTTTAAATTTTCAAGGCAAAACAAAAGTTTGTCTTAAAAATGAAATCATAAATTTTGAAGTAAAATTCATTCCAAAGTTTCAATAATTTATATAGATTGAAACTTTCAAACTTAAATCTTCTTTTAAATTTTAAAAAACTAAAGTTCAATTTAAATTTATGATTTTAAACTTCATTTAAACTTGCTTCTATTCTCACAAGAACTTCATTTTAAAAAGATTCAACTACTATTAATAAAGTAAAGTAGTTGGTTAAATTAAATTTTTAAAACTTTATTTAAAATCTGAGATTTTAAATTTGAACTTAATTTCAAAAATTCAAACTCTGAGTTTCAAACTTAGATTCAATTTAAACTTGAATTTGATTTAAATCTTCTCTTCAACTTTTCAGATTTTAAAAAAAAAATAAAACCTGAAATACATGTTTCTGAGGAACCTAGAAACACAAATAATCAACCCGAGACTTCCCAAAAACCACTTCGAGTTAAATGCTGGCCTACTCCGAGTCACCCACCCATCTGCTTCGAGCAAACCTCAAACCTTCCCATGTTCCACAAACAAACCCAACATCACCATCAGTAACTCATCGCCGTGCATATGCACGGCGACTCCGGCCATCATTGGTCACCGCCGAGGATCTCAACAACCCAAAGGATGATACCGCAACCTTCCACAACCATCAATTCGAACCACCATCCCCTAAACCAAATTCAAGCTCCAAGAACCCAAACCTGGAAAACATGCTTTAGGTTTCTGACCCAACCTGTCAACGGCGAATGTTCGCCACTCGGACCATCTGAGTCTACCCTATTCCGGCCTCGAACTCAACTACACACCATCTACCCACTCCCCAAATATCATAGCACTCGATCAATTGATCAGATCAAAATGACACAATTCTTAAACCCATTTAAAACTAGGGTTCAAAAAAATAAATTCAAACTGCACCTTCCATACTTAATTTCAACACCACTAATAATTATTACAAGAATCTATAAACCTTTCTCTACGACTCAGCATAACCCCGAGTTTTCTCAAGTATCAGATCACAAGAATTTGCCTAAATTCCCAAGAACAAACTGCAACTAAATCTTACACCTAAAAATACTAATACTTGATTTAAAAATCAAGTTTTTGTTAATGCATTAAGTTTATGAAACTGAATTTCAAAAGTAACATGTTTAATTTTTGGGTTGAAATTTTTCTTTCTCTGATACCTCCTGTCTTTCCAGAAAACTATTTTTTTTTTAAACTTACTTAAAACTTTAAAAGATAACTTAAGATAGTTAATAGCCTTTCTTTATAAATCTAAACATATCAAAAACTAAAATTAAAAGATAAGTTTTTGATAAAAATTTGCCTGAAAATCAAGAAAACGGAACAAGTAAATAAAACAACAGCCTATATACATTTATACACAGCAATACTTGTTTATATCAAACAATCTAGCATGCAATCCTATTTTAAAAATTTAAGATTTAAAGTTACTCACTTTATTTCAATGCAGAGCTCAATTTGACTTCCTTTCGAATTTGCAGCAAAATGGTGCAGGTGCTTATGCTAGACCTTGTCTTACTTCATGTCTGAAATGATATGCAGTTTTGCTTATGTTCCCTGACTAAAATGCTTGCATGCAGATGTATTTGACAAGCTTCAAGCTGAGGTTGTGCAGAAAAAGGGGCAAGCTTGATCATCTCCAGGTTTTAAGAACAGGATGCAGGCCCTTCTTCATCTTTTTTTTTAAATGACCTGCAGATCAATGCAGATTGATGTTTGAATTTGAGGAAGTGCAGACCATCATGATAAAAGAGGTTTTAATTTTGAGTATGGTTGAATATGCAGATTTCTGGATTTTGAGGATATTCAGATTTGATTTTTGATGAGGGGTTTAACTTGCAATTTGCAAACTGGTTTTGGAAGTGGTGTTTAAAGTTTTTTTTTGAATATGCAAGGTTTATGAACAGAATGCAGGGTTTCATTTATGCATATGAAGAAAGTGAGTTTTGATCTTTCTTTTTGATTGAGGAAATGAAAAAAAAAACAAATATGAATGAATTGCAAGATTATATAAATGAATTTTCAGATTTAACGAAACAAGGGAAAGATTAAAACAATTAAGATTTTATACTTTTGAATTTAAATTCAAACTAAATTCAAAATCAATTATTTTCAAATCAAGTTAAGAATATAAATTCAATTTGAAAGAACAACTTGCAAATTTTATTCAAACTCTATTTATAAAGACAATACACTGTTAATATTATTTTTATAAATATCTAATTATTAAATTAAAACCATTTTACAAGAAATTATATTTTTATTAATAAAATATCTATTTTATTAAGCCATAAAACCTTTTTGTTAATTTATTCTAAATTTAAGACTCAAGCCAAATTATTTTAAACATTTAATATTTTTCCTTATCAATTTAAAATCATATATTTATTTATGAAATAGTTATAAAAACTATATACTAATTTAAAATAGAATTTTCCAAATTAAAATGTATATATTAGAATTTTAAAACATGATTCAATTATTAAATTTAAACCAAAATCATTTATTCAAAAATTTTGAAAAGCTAATATTAAATAAACACAAATTTCCAAATTACTACAACTATTAAAACTAGAAAATATGCTTTATTTATCAAAATTAAACAATGCTAATCTATTTAAAATATAAACCATATATTTATATTGTAAATAGAAATCGATTTATTATTTTTAAAAGATAAAATAACCAAATTAAATAATTATTGAAGAAGATTATTAAATCAATTAGAATTATTATTAACAGAATATCAATATTAATTTAATTTTAAATACAGATTATTAAATTGATATTGTTAAAAATTCCGGGATATTACAACATTTATTTTCAGAAAACGTGATTTTGAATCATTTGTCACATAATTGGCTGATACTAAGTAAATTATGTTTTAAATTTTTGACTAGTAAAACATTTGAAATAAGAGGTAAATTTGAAATACCGTTGTTGCTCAAGTCGCCTTTGCCGATGATATAGCCTTTGGAGTTGTCTCCAAATGTGACGGAGCCTCCATCTGAGTAAGTAATGTTTGATAGCATATCTTTGTCTCATGTCATGTATTTTGAGCAACCACTGTCGAGTGTCCACTTTCCTTTTTTCTTGAGTGGGACCTACAAAAAATATGAGATAACCTTGGTATCTACCTTTTTTAATAGGGTCCAAAGTGTTAAGTCTTAGGAAACCAAACCCAAGAAGGTTCAGTATCCATTTGAATATGTAATATATATTTTTATTAACAATTTCCAAAAGGGTATTAATATATTTCTTTCGAATTAAACTGTTGTTTGTTTTAGGAACCCAGACTTTTATGTTTTTCAGGTAAGTGTTCCTTTTTGACTGTTTTGCAGTAGGATTAATATTTCTCCTAATTTTCATTTTAGGTGGAGCTTTTATTTTCTTAATATATCCTAATCTTTTCCTACTTGAAATAGACTGAGAGCTATCAATAATTTTAGATAAAGTTTCTCTTCCTTTATTAAAGTTTGAAACATTTTTGGTGATGCTATCTAACTTAGTTTTGGGACTAGTATTAACTAATTCTATCAATTTTACTTTTGTCTTTAATTCATGATTTTTAGAAACAAGAGCGTCATTCTTTTCTTTTTGAGTGTCAATTTCTTGACTCAAAAGTGTGAGTTGAGAATTAATATTAGAGAACGATTCTTGTAATTTTTCAAGTTCTTCCTCTAGTATTTTCTTCTCATCTTTAAGCATATCTCTTTAGAATTCTGCTTTGTTCTGATGTTCATGAGTTTCCTTATATTTTCTTTTGAGATTTTTGAGAATGTCAACTAGCTCCGAATTTATCTCTATCGTGTCACCAAAGGTAAAATCACTAACCTCATTTTCAATAGCCATGAAGCAAACATTGCTTGCTCATTTTCACTATCACTGCTGCTATCTGATGAAGAGGTACCTGAATCATCCCATGTCATAGAGAATGCTTTCGTTTTCTTATCTTTTCAGCCCTTGTTGAAGTATTTTTTCTTTAGTTCTAGACATTCTTTCTGGATATGACCTTTCTTATGGAAATTAAAACATTCTAGTACTAAAGATGATGGTTTGCTTGGGCAGCTCCTTTTTCCATTGTTTATGTTATTTTTCCGGAATTTCAAGAACTTTTTAAAAAATTTGGCAATAAAATCTAGATCTTCTTCATCTGAATCTTCATCCTCTTCTTCTTCAGCATGGAAAGCTATGTTCTCTTTGTCCTGAGCTTGTACTCGTTTTGCCTGCAAGTTAACTTCATAGAACATTAGATTTCATATTAACTCTTCTGGTTTTATGGTAGAGAGATCATTAGCTTCTTTAATAGCTAAGACTTTTCTTTCCCATTCGTCCGTTAAAGAGGTTAGGATTTTCGATACAATATCAAAATCAGTGAATTTTTCTCCTAATCCTAACAGTGAATGATTGATATCTTGAAATCTGGAGTATATATCATTGATAGATTCATCTTGCTTCATTTTAAATTTTTAAAACTGGTTTTTGACCATGGAGATTTTTCTTTGTTTGACTTTGTTAGTTCCTTCATGTGTTATTTTAAGTGTTCTCCATATTTCATAAGCAGTTTGACACATGCTAACACGATTAAATTCATTTCTATCTACTACACAAAATAACATGTTCATAGTTTTAGCATTGGCATAAGCATCTAATTTTTGTGTGCTTGTCCATGTGGAGTATTCTCCTGTAGGAGGAGTGTATTTGTGATGACCCGCCCTTCTCGACGCTCGAAAATTGACACAAAATACTCCACGGTATAATATGCCGACGATCAGTGCCGGAAAAGACAGATTGTTAAGGGAAAGGAAGGAGATAGAAGGAAGAAGGAACTAAACAATATCAGAATCTCACAATCGCAGCGGAACAAAATATAATATATAATATCATCTCTTTAGACAAAATGGAAAAACTATATCTATTTTATACAATATATCATCAGAGTATTACAAACAACAACAATTACCAGTCTGACAATCTCAAACAATCACAGCAGCAGATATAAACAAGTACGGATAATACGTCTCGGACTCCAGCTCCTCTCCTAAGCTCCATAGCATCCTATCCTGAACATATAATACTCGGTCTGACCCGAGCATTATAATGAAATAACACCCGAGTCAGTTTGGAATACCAGCTGATAAAAATACACCCAAATTTATTATTAAAGTTTCAAAAATCCTTTGAAAACAAAAGCATCTCGCAAGACCACGCCACAAATAAACATGTCGGGTTTTTACCTTACGATAGCTAAAACACTTTTTATAAAAATCCTCTGATATTATAATAGGGTCTATATACAAATACTTATAAAATAGCTGAAATTGTTACATTCATTAAATTCCAGCTACTTGCCACAATCGTGGATAATACAAACAAAACTCGTAAAAGGCGCGTAGGGAGAATGGATTTCCAACTAATGACTAGGCACTGGGGTACCACCTGTCACAGTACCTGGTCTAGATCAGTGTACCGAGGACCACTCCCGATCTCCTTCAACACAAGGCCGGGACTACCACTTACTGGATAATCCCGAGTAAGATCACCCTACGGTTGGGATCAGCAACCGCACCACTAAGCCGAATAAAAAGGAACATCTAGACATGGATGACCTCACCCTAAAATGGGTGCTACCCACGTAGCCTTGCTGCATAACCCTTGATTTTCAGTCATTCTCGGTTGATGAGGCTTGAGGCTAAGCGTTACCTTTTAGAACATTTCACTTAGAATGCCCATCGCTCACCTTACGATGTTCCGAAAGCATTCGTCCATACAAGTCCGTCCCGGGCTCGAACGGAACCGAAGGCACTACTCCTACTACATCCATTTTGGAAATATCCCCAGGATTAGTAGCGACTAGACCTTGCACTTCACGGCCCCATCTTCGACTCCGAACTCATTTTTCCCACGAAAACGTACAAACCGGATCGAAGTGGTTTTCGAGAAATTAATCCCGATCTCGGTCCCTTCGAAACGATCATAGCATTGTCCAATATTGATAGTCGGTGATTTAACTATTAATTAACATCCATAATCATCCATCACACAATAAATAATTTCCCACGTTATTTATTTTCCTCAAAAATATCCTTGCAAGATATATTCCAATTTTCCAACTCCTTATGAAAACACTTTCAAACCCAACTCTTCTCATGGAATAGATTCCTAAATCTTTACTTCCTCTGAAAACATCTAGGTACCACTATTTAAATTTAATTAATTCTTGAAATACATTAAAACATTTATATGAAAACTTCTTACATACTTAAATTATAATATATATATACCTTTTAAAAATATTTTGAATAAAACTGCTTTATAAAATATAAACTATCTTCTTCAAAAAAAGTTAAGTCATACTAATTTTTAAAATAAAGCAATGAAATCCTATACAAGTTTTCAAGTAAAACTTTAAATCAATTATCTTTAAAATAAATCCATTTTATAGAGTATAAATATTAATAATATTCTTAAAAACATAGTACTAATTACCCCTTTTAAAATAATTACTTTTATAACTAATTTGATAAATGTTCCACTTTTAAAATTCTTACAACTTAAATAATTTCTTGAAACCATTCTTTAATACAACTTCAAAACTTCTAACTTTTCCAAAAAAAATCTGCTTCAAAAATGTACTTGGCTCTTCACAGAAATACACTTTCATTTTAGGATAACCCAAAGAATTATTTTTATAAATCCTACACGATTTATACCAATTCAAATTTTACGTTTATCCCGTAAATTCCTTTCCATACTTTAAAAATAAACTCCTCGTATTGTTATTTCCTAGAAATCACTTTCAAAACATACGTTTAAAATATTTAAAATAAAGCTTCTAGAAATTTCTTTATTGGAAATAATACTTAACGAAATATATAGAGGTTTTCTAAGTAATTTAAGCCAAGTTTAACTTTTAAAATAAAGTTATTAAATCAAATATTTATACTGCAATTCCCTTTGAAAACTTAACACTTCTTTACTTTTAAAAATAATTAAATACCATAGTTACATAATCAAATATTTGCTTTCACTTAAAAACAATTAAAAATAATAATAATTTGTTTCTAAAATATTTTAAAAACAACTTTACAAAACTTTCCAGTTTATACTTCGAAAATCTTTCTTTAAAACATACTTAGTTTCCAGAAAAGAATACACTTCCCATCCTTTAAAAATAGATCTCGCTATTAATTTAAAACAATTTACATTTCCCTTTTTAAATCACAATTTTAAACACTTCAAATTATCAACCAATTTCTTGAATTTAATTCCTTTTAAATTCTTTACTTAAGAATTTCTTTTATTTCCTTTAAACCCAATTTATTTTATTTAAATTTAAATTCCCAGATTGTATTCACCCAATCATGGCATAGCACAATTAATTTTCAAATTAATCTATCACGGTATATGAATAAACACAGCATAACAAGATCTAAAACAATTTATCACAGGATAACAATGAGATATATCACTGAATATAAATAAAATTTCTATTTGTGAGGATCTAGTTGGATCCCTCCAACCTGTTTCCCTGCATCCACAGATATTAGCACAACCAATAAATATTGATTCAATCTGATAATAATTATCATGTTCAGCTAAACAACCAATTAAACATTTAAATATTAGCTATTTAAATTAACTGGTATTCTGATGTGAGTGAGATTAACTCACATTGGGTTTCCGACGAGCGTTCAAATTTAAATTAAATCAAACAGTGTTCGATTTAACCTAAATTTTTGCTTACTTAGAATGATCCCAGAATTGCTCCACTGCGTAGTACTCGTCTCTGCGATTCCGGAGTCGCCAGTTTCGTCGAAATCTGATAACGTATGCATGAGATATTAATTTTTAAAGTTCGAACTATAATTTATATAAAAAATTAACTTTTCTTTTTCTTCTTATTATTATTTTACCCAACAAGAATCGGCCGCAAGATCTATCTTCCTCAATCACGAATACCCAGGTTCGAATGAACCCATTTGCCGTCGCCGAGGGCTTGGAACCACCGCCTCTTCGTCGACTTCGATGACGATCAGATGCCGCCACGTGAAAGCTCGTCGCGATCTCCCTTCCCACCACGAAACCGGTCGAGCTCGGGTATCTGCTCGTCTCGAAAAACATTCCAAAATGCATCGCCATCACGAGCAGTTCCTGGCCTCCATGACACTTGGTTGGCGATCTCCACCGTTCAACTTGAAGAGCTCGGCGAGCTCGTCGTCTTTCCAGTTGGAAATTTGGCCTAAAATCGCTTGGATCGAAAGAAAAACGTGGAAGATTAAGGGATGTTTTCGGCCATAGGTGAAAGAATACGGCGGCTAGAAAACAACTTGGGTTTCGATCGAATAAACGTGCATATATACGTATAACCAAATTATATTATTATTTAATTCACTTCAAAGCAACTTTTTCACACGATCTCCAAACGACGCGTGCCGACAGGCGTTTATAATGTTTTACCCGCATTCCGAACACTATGGAACGTGTTTCGGAGGCTGATTCGATGATATGCATTAGTCACGAAAATAAACACTCAATTTTCAATTAAATCGATTAAAATAGTTTCTAAGCGTTTTGAGCTGCCAGGGTCAAACGACAACTCCGATTACTACGAAAAATGAAATCTGATAATAACTAACTATTACGGATCCAATGGAACTACTTTCGTCGAATTCTGAGACTGTGCCTCGGAAGGCTATTTTAACTCTTCAAGTAATTCGAGTGATTTTTAAAATCGTTGAAATCTTTTAAAACTTCACTTTTAAAATTTTATTAACTCTATTATAAATCGTATAGAATTTATATTCACGTCAGAAATCATCCTGATTCATTTCAAACCAAAATTTAATTATTTGTATTATTATATTATTAAATTCCATTATTAAATTAATAAAATTTCAGATTTAATTTATCGACTTTTGATTTCATCCAACGTCCAATATTATAAATCAAATCCAAATAGACTTAAAATAAATTTTAGAATCTATTTTTATATCTATTTACACCCAGAATCACCAATTATCCCAATTCTAATATTAAATTATTATTATTCAAATTTCAATTAAATTCCCGTATTTGAAATTTAACTAATTCGATTAATTTAACCAAAATCTTTTTACTTCAAAATCAAATTCAAAATTAACATTTAACATTTAAATGAATTAAATGTTCAAAATTAACGACTAGAAATTCTTGGTCGTTACATTCCTCCCCCCTTATTAAAATTTCGTCCCCAAAATTTGCTCAGGTAGAAAGAATGCTCCAAACTCAATAGCAAAACCTACTTAGTGAAAATCTCAATTTCACTTTTCCTAAATTCTTTAGTTTCAAATCAAAACTGTTAGTTTTGATTTCTATTCCAAAATCCTTTTTATTTTAATTTTAATTTGAAATCAATTTGTCGTTAACGAAAAGTTTCAAAAAATTTCTGACTCCCAAAATTTTCGAAAATTTTGACAGAGTCTCCCTTGTACGGAGGAGCTTTGCAATATCACAATAGATATAAATATATATACATTGACCCATACGGTCGGAAAAGCAAAAACAGTTCATATTTCCTATTTTTATTGCGTAGGCGTAACTTTTATTAGCAATTTAAAAGCAAGCGGCTAAATAATATTGCATATACGCGCTCCAACTCTATCGATTGCCTCCCGTACATGTACTTACTTGAACAAACACATTAGTTTTCAATAATATGAGAATTTATTAACATTCTATTCATTAACCTAGCCAAACACATCAATTACATAGTTTAAACAAATAAACTTCATAATTTGACATGTTAACCATATTTTATCAGCAATCCAAAGATTTCAATCACCATTTTAATTTCCTAACAAATCCAAACTTCACTTTTAATCTCCTCGAATGATTTGAATTCAAGTTTACTTTTTACAATTCATATTTACTACAACCAATTCACTCTCTCTTTAATATGATTAACATATGCTTTACTTACATCAATTTATTCCAATCCAAATCCAAATTGATTCACCATCGAATTTTATTTTCAATTTGATACTTTTGCATTTCTTTTATGATCTACTTTCAATTTTTATGCAAAACCACTTAATTATATTATACTTATGTCAATTGGGTCGAAACCAACTTATATTTACTTCTTCAAATCAATCCACTTCCGTTTACAACAAACGGCCAATTTCTATGCAAATTTTAAAGTTATCCACGCAGGTAACCATCACTTAAGCTTAAAACCATTTTAAATTAATTCCAATCTTAGATTTATATTAATTTTATTTCATTCGGAATTTTTTTTCCACAATCCCAAGCATTCTTATTTTTTGCAATTTTTAAATCAAATCATTATTCTCACTTCAAGTTCATCATCCAATTAAAGTTTATATTAACATCATCCCATTCTGTAATATTACAACTCATACATTCTTATCACATCACAATAATTAAATTCTTTTCACTTGCATTTCAATTTTATTATCTAAACAAATTTCATTCAAGACCCCTTATAAAGCTCGACCACACTTATTTCCCAATTTGCTTAAGTTCTTTCAATTTCACAATATTTCCATTTCTTCTAATATCAACTTTATTTTATTCTAATTTGATTTTCATCCAATCAAATTCCGATTCATTTACAAATTTTGATTTCAATTTGTTTACTTATTCAATCCATTTTAAATTTTAATTCATCTCCCCGATTCATTCTGAATTTTATTGATAATATGACCATTTTCAGTTATCATATACCCAAACTGAATTTTACTTGCATTTTGGACCATTCCATATTAAATTGATTTTTTTTTATTTCATCCAAAACAATTTCCATTTAATTTAGCTTACACTAAATTCCTTTCTAAACAATCCTTTTTGAATTTAGTTGAGTGAGAATTTAATTCATTCAATATCATTCTTACTTAATTTAAATTTCATTTAATTCAATTCTTTTCCCAAATTTAATTTATTCATACAATATCCTTTCAACTTAATTAAATTTTCTTTCAGTTCCACTCTTTTCCAATTCTAATTTAAGTTCAACCAAATTTTATTTAGCCAACTTAAATTCATACCATTTTCTTCACTATTTTAAATAAGAATTTAATTTTATTCAATATTATTTATAATGCAACTGAATTTTGAGTTTCAATTCAATTCAATTTAACTCAATTTCTCTTAGTCTAAGTTGAATTCAATCCGATCCAATTTTATTCCTCTTTTATATAAGTTCAAGCCTTATTTACTAACTTAAGTTCATACACCCTTTATATTTTCCTTTGTCTTACTTTACATTTCATTTAGGATTAAGTTTGAATTCACCAAACCATTCAACTATTTCCCATTTGTGATTATAATTCTATTTTCTATTTATAAGTTCACCGACCTATTCACTAAAAAGTTTATATTACTCATTTTAATCCATTTACATCTTATAATCACAATTCCAAATTCTATATATATATATATATATATATCACTGAATTCTTAAGGATACAAATTTTCTTCAATTTAATTCTTTGCAAAATTTAAATCCACAATTTCATATTATAAGTATAACACTTAATAGCTTATGGGTACAATTTATTACACAATGACCCACAATTACAAAGTCATTTTACATTTCAATTTATTCCAAATCAATTTAATCCTAAGTCCAATTTATTTAACTTATCCCAATTCAAATTCAAATTTTCTATTCACTTCCATATGCTCAAATTAAATTTTAATTCCAGGACTAAAATTTCCATTTTCTTCTTATTAATATCAATTTCACTTAATAAGTTCAATAGTTGATTCATTTTAACTTTACACATTATTTAAATAGAATTTTCTAGAATTCAAATGCCCGGTTTTATTTCAAAACCATTTTGAAATAATAATCAACACATACCTATTTGGTATATCAAATCAAATCTGCGAATTCGAAATAACTTGTTTATACCAAAACAAATTTCCTCCTTGAAATTTCTAAAACACCTTGTATATCAAACAAATCTAAATAGATATCATACCCAATTACTATGGAAGCAATCCATCACTTTAGAAACTCGAAAATGAATTCTGATGATGTGGCCATCATCATCAGGATTATTTTTTAGCGACTGCAATAAATTCAGTGCTTCCTTACTTTCACAAATTCATTTCAAAACAGTTTCCATTCAAACATATTACCCAAAATAATATTCCATTATTGCCTTCAAATCTTTGGACAACATTCCCAAACATTCCCAAAATTTTAAATTCCAAATTTTGTTTTCAATACATTTAAAATCCTTTTCAAAATCCCCGGGATTTATATTCTTGTTTAATTCAAATTTAGTTATTCTTCTTTTGTATAATTTATACTCATAGAATTTTATTTGATTATAACCATTTCAAATTTTAGATTCTTATACTTGATTTTTAATATTAACAACCAAATATCAAAATATATACAATAATTTCAGAAAATTATTTCTATTATACCAAAATATAATTTTGGGCAAATTAGTTCATTTACCCACTTTAAAAGCAATACTATGTCGGTTTATCTTGTTTAAGAGTTTAGAAACCCATATCGATACGGTTGTACTTCCCATACCGACCAGAATTCATAAACACTCAACTGATAAGTCAACATAGTATAAAAACAATTTTATATTCACTAACAAGTATGCTCTCATATCTATTATTACACTCAACTCATTATAGAGTACTATTGACTCTGTTTAATGAGTAATTTCCCCACCAAAGCCTGGGTTGTCACCAACCTAAGCTCTGATACCAAATGTGACGACCTGCCCTTCTCGACCCTCGAAAATCGACATAAAATACTCCACAGTATAATATGCCAACGATCAAGTGCCGGAAAAGACAGATTTTTAAGGGAAAGGAAAGAGATAGAAGGAAGAAGGAACTAAACAATATCAGAATCTCACAATCGCATCGGAAAAAAATATAATATATAATATCAGCTCTTTACACAAAATGGAAAAACTATATCTGTTTTATACAATATATCATCAGAGTATTACAAACAACAACAATTACCAGTCTAACAATCTCAAACAATCACAGCAGAGGATATAAACAAGTAAGGATTATACATCTCGGACTCCAGCTCCTCTCTTGAGCTCCATAGCATCACATCCTGAACATATAATACTCGGTCTTACCCGAGCATTATAATGAAATAACACCCTGTCAGTCTGGAATACCAGCTGATAAAAATACACCCAAATTTATATTAAAGTTTCAAAAATCCTTTGAAAACAAAAGCATCTCGTAAGACCACGCCAAAAATAAACATGTTGGGTTTTTACCTTACGATAGCTAAAACGCTTTTTATAAAAATCCTCTCATATTATAATAGGGTCTATATACAAATACTTATAAAATAGCCGAAATTGTAACATTCATTAAATTCCAGCTACTAGCCACAATCGTGGGTAATACAAACAAAACTCGTAAAAGTCGCGTAGGGACAAAGGATTTCCAACTAATGACTAGGCAGTGGGGTACCACCTGTCACAGTACCTGGTCTAGATAGTGTACCGAGGACCACTCCCGATCCTCCGTAACACAAGACCGGGACTACCCCTTACTGGATAATCCCGAGTAAGATCACCCCACGGTTGGGATCAACAACCGCACCAATAATCCGAATAAAAAGGGACATCTAGACAGGGATGACCTCACCTTGAAATGGGTGCTACCCACCTAGCCTTGCTGCATAACCCCTGATTTTCAGTCATTCCTGGTTGATGAGACTTGAGGCTAAGCGTTACCTTTTAGAACATTTCAATTAGAATGCCCATCGCCCACCTGACGATGTTCCGAAAGCATTCGTCCATACAAGTCCGTCCTGGGTTCGAACGGAACCGAAGGCACTACTCATACTACATCCATTTTGGAAATATTCTCAGGATTAGTAGCGACTAGCCCTTCCACTTCACTGCTCCATCTTCGACTCCGAACTCATTTTTCCCACGAAAACGTACAAATCGGATCGAAGTGGTTTTCGAGAAATTAATCCCGATCCCGGTCACTTCGAAACGATCATCGCAATGTCCAAATTTGATAGTCGGTGATTTAACTATCAATTAACATCCATAAGCATCCATCATACAATAAATAGTTTCCCACATTATTTATTTTCCTTAAAAATATCATTGCAAGATATATTCCCATTTTCCAAATCCTTTTGAAAACACTTTCAAACCCAACTCTTCTCATGGAATAGATTCCCAAATCTTTACTTCCTCTGAAAACATCCAAGTACCAATATTTAGATTTAAAATAATTTAAATACTTAATTCTTGAAATACATTAAAACATTTATATTAAAACTTCTTACATACTTAAATTAAAATATATATACCTCTTATAAATATTTCTAATAAAACTGCTTTATAAAATATAAACTATTTTCTTCAAAATAAAGTTAAGTCATACTAATTTTTAAAATAAAGCTATGAAATCCTATACAAGTTTTTAAGTAAAACTTTAAATTAATTATCTTTAAAATAAAACCATTTTATAGAGTACAATTATTAATAATATTCTTTAAAACATAATACTAATCACCTCTTTTAAAATAATTACTTCTATAACTAATTTGATAAATGTTCACTTTTAAAATTCTTACAACTTAAATAATTTCTTGAAACCATTCTTTAATACAACTTCAAAACTTCTAACTTTTTCGAAAGAAATCTTCTTTAAAAATGTACTTGGCTTTTAAGAGAAATATACTTCCATTTTAGGATAACCCAAAGAATTATTTTTATAAATCCTACACGATTTATCCCAATTCAAATTTTACGTTTATCCCGTAAATTCCTTTCCATACTTTAAAAATAAACTCCTCATATTGCTATTTCCTGGAAATCACTTTCAAAACATATGTTTAAAATATTTAAAATAAAGCTTCTAGAAATTTCTTTATTGAAAATAATACATAAGGAAATATATAGAGGTTTTCTAAGTAATTTAAGCCAAGTTTAACTTTTAAAATAAAGTTATTAAATCAAATATTTATACTATAATTCCATTTGAAAACTTAATACCACTTTACTTTTAAAAATAATTAAATACCATAATTATTTAATCAAATATTTTCTTTCACTTAAAAACAATTAAAAATAATAATAATTTTTTTCTAAAATATTTTAAAAACAACTTTACAAAACTTTCTAGTTTATACTTCGAAAATCTTTCTATAAACATGCTCAGTTTCCAGAAAAAATACACTTCCCATCCTTTAAAAATAAATCTCGCTATTAATTTAAAACAATTCACATTTCCCTTTTTAAATCACAATTTCAAACACTTCAAATTATCAACCAATTTCTTGAATTTGATTCCTTTTAAATTCTTTACTTAAGAATTTCTTTTATTTCCTTTAAACCCAATTTATTTTATTTAAATTCCCAGATTGTATTCACCCAATCATGGCACAGCACAATTAATTTTCAAATTAATCTATCATGGTATATAAATAAACACAGCATAAAAAGATCTAAAACAATTTATCACAGGATAACAATGAGATATATCACAGAATATAAATAAAAAATTTATTTATGAGGAATCCAGTAGGATCCTCTAACCTGTTTCCCTACATCCATAAATATTAGCATAACCAATAAATATCGATTCAATCTGATAATAATTATCATGTTCAGCTAAACAACCAATCAAACATTTAAATATTAGCTATTTAAATTAATTGATATCCAGATGTGAGTGAGATTAACTCACCTTGGGTTTTTGACGAGCGTTTAAATTTAGGTTAAATCGAACGAATCTAAATTTTTACTTGCTCAGAATGATCCCAGAATTTCTCAACTGCGTAGTACTCGTCTCTGCGATTCCGGCGTCGCCAGTTTCGTCGAAATCTGATAACGTACGCATGAGATATTAATTTTTAAAGTTCGAACTATAATTCATATAAACAATTAAATTTTCTTTTTTTCATTATTATTTTACCCAACAAGAATCGGCCGCAAGTTCAATCTTCCTCAATCATGAATACTCAGGTTCGAACGAACCCATTTGCCGCCGCTTAGGGCTTGGAACCACTGCCTCTTCGTCGAGTTCGATGACGATCAAATGCCGCCACGTGAAAGCTCGTCGCGATCTCCCTTTCCACCACGAAATGGGTCGAGCTCGGCTATATGCTCGTCTCAAAAAACATCCCAAAACGCGTCGTCATCACGAGCAGTTCCTGGCCTCCATGACGCTCGTTGGCGATCTCCACCGTTCTACTTAAAGAGCTCGGCGAGCTCGTCGTCTTTCCAGTTGGAAATTTGGCCTAAAATCGCTTGGATCGAAAGAAAAACGTGGAAGATTAAGGGATTTTTTCGGCCATAGCTGAAAGAATACGGCGGCTCGAAAACAACTAGGGTTTCGGCCGAATAAACATGTATATATATACGTATAACCCAATTATATTATTATTTAATTCACTTTAAAGCAACTTTTTCACACGATCTCCAAACGATGCGTGCCAACAGGCGTTTTATAATTTTTTACCCACATTTTGAACACAATGGAATATGTCTCGGAGGCTAATTCGATCATATGCTTGAGTTACGGAAATAAACACTCAATTTTAAATTAAATCGATTAAAATAGTTTGTAAGCGTTTTGAGCTGCCAGGGTCAAACGACAACTTTGATTACTACGAAAATTGAAATCCGATAATAACTAACTATTACGGATCTAATGGAACTGGTTTCGTCGAATTCCGAGACTGTGCCCCGAAAGGTTATTTTAACTCGTCGAGTAATTCGAGCGATTTTCATAATCATCGAAATGTTTTAAAACTTCACTTTTTAAAATTTTATTAACTCTATTATAAATCGTATAGAATTTATATTCACATCAGAAATCATCCTGATTCATTTCAAACCAAAATCTGATTATTTATATTATTATATTATTATATTCCATTATTAAATTAATAAAATTCCAAATTTAATCTAACGACTTTTGATTTCATCCAACAGTCCAATATTATAATTCAAATCCAAATAGACTTAAAATAAATTTTAAAATCTACTTTTATACCTATTTACACCCAGAATCACCAATTATCCCAATTCTAATATATGCAAATTAGCCACAAGGGTTTCTTTAGCAAATGAAATTAGTTTTTGGGACACACAACGAAAATAATTATTTTCAAGGACAAAAGTAAAATAATTAGTTTCTAGGGCCTAAAGACCTATGAAATTATGTCCTTGAAAGTAAATGGACTATCGACTTTGTCCTTGAAAATAATTATTCTGCTGATTTTGGCCTTGAAAGTAATTTCTTTGAATGTGCAGCCTAGAAACTAATTGGACTGTGAAGTTTGTCCTTCTGGTGAAATGTCCCTTCTAATATTAAATTATTATTATTCAAATTTCAATTAAATTCCCGTATTTGAAATTTAACTAATTCTATTAATTTAACCAAAAAATTTTTACTTCAAAATCAAATTCAAAATTCACATTTAACATTCAAATGAATTAAATGTTCAAAATTAACGACTAGAAATTCTGGGTCGTTACAATATTCATTTTGTATGATATTCCATGATTCAAAGCTATTTGATTGCATATAGATTCTCATACGAGTAGCCCAATAATTATAGCTCAAACCATTGAAAAATGGAGGTCGTGCAATGGATTCACCTTCTATAAAACTGCTGTTAGTGCTTATAGTGCTAGTGCTAGTGTTACTATTCATATTAGCAAAAAATCAAATAACTACATTACGTTTAAATGAAGCCTTGCTTTGATACCAAACGAAGAGAAGCTATGCTATAGGATCGAGTAATATGGATAACCTACTTGTGTGGAATAAAAATAAATAAACAGTAAATGTAGTAAAGTAAAACATACCAGAGGTTTTTATACTGCTTCGGAGCACCGTCCTACATCCAGTCCCAGACTCCTTCTGGAATTTTACTAACATAACCCTCACTTGACTCGGAGGAATAGGTTTACACCGCCTAAGCAACCGAACAAGACTTCAACCGCCTAAGCTACCGAATAGGACTTCAACTGCCTGAGCAACCGAACATAACTTCTTTACAAATAACAAATGTATCTGACTGTAGTGTGTTCTTAAATAATACTGATAAGTCAATTAAGTATAATCTTCCTATAATCTTCTCCTTTATGATATATAGTGTGATGTGATTTGAGAATTGTGGAAGATAAAATGATTAATGATCAAAGTATGTAAGCAATTTGAGTGCAATTTGAAAGCTTGAGAATAGATGAGAATTCAAGAAAGATAAAAGTAAATTCGATGAATTCTTTATTGAATTATGTAATCTATTTATAGTGTATAAAGAGTTGCAACTATAGATGAAGAGTTATATTGAAAAGAACAGGTGCAGCCATTGATTTTGAAAGCATTTCTCTTCAGTGAAGAGAAGTGACTTTTCAAGCAAATAGCAGTTAGAAATATTCAGACGTCTAAATAAAAAGATTCAGACTTTTGAATTGGATTAAAACACAAACAGTAAGCTTTTAGGCAAATTTTGAGTAAATTCAGACGTCTAAAAATTTTCATTCAGATGTCTTAATATTGTAAAACAATATTTAGGTTTCAGCATTCAAACGTCTGAATGAATGAATTCAGATGTCTGAATTAGACATCTATGCAAGTGTGTGCATGTGTGTGCATATATTTATATATCATTTCAGGAGAGATTTTAACAAATTTCTAAGTAAAACACAGACTCTAGACACACCATACTCAACTTTAAACATCTGAAAAAGAATCTGCAACAAATCTCCTGCAAAGATGATTAGTATTCACAGAATATTTTATATAGCTTGTCATAATCAAAATAGAGATTTCAACAAAACCAAACGGGAATAAAATGGTCGGATTTTGTAAGTCTATCAACAATCACCCATAAACTGTCATAACTCGAACAAGAATGCGGAAGACCGTCTATAAAGTCCATGGAAACTTGGTCCCACTTCCAAACTGGAATGTCTAAAGGTTGCAATAACCCACCGGGCATTTGATGCTCGGCCTTAATGAGTTGGCAAGTCATGCAACGCTTAATGAAGTTAGAAATATCAGATTTCATTCCATCCCAATAATAAAGTCGATTCATGTCTGCGTACATTTTACTACTACCGGGATGAATGGTAAATTTAGAGCGATGAGAATCTTATAAAATGCCTTTATGAAGATCACTAATATTTGGCACGATAAGTCTACCAAATTTTCGAATGCCGCCACGAGCAACGATTTCAAAGTCTTTCAAAGCATCAATATTTCTATCCCTACAACTTTACCAAAGATGAGCCAATTCGGGATCATGGTTTTGAGCATCAAGAATGGGGTCAAAAAGAGATGGATGAGCCTCAAGGCTGCATAGAACAAGATATGATCATGAATCGGATTCACGATCTCGAATCTTACAAGTGGATAAAGTCTCGAGATCATTCCATTTGGATATCATCATCGAAACAACTACTTTTTGCTTACGACTAAGGGCATACCCTTTCTGGAAGTATAAAGAATATCAAGATCATACGATGCAATAAATTCGAGCCAACGTTGTTGATGCAAATTAAGTTTCTTTTGAGAAAATCAATACTTCAAAGATTTATGGTCGGTCTAGAGAATAAATTTCTCTCCCAAAAGATAATGACGCCAAATTCTAATGGGGAAAACAATAGCCACGAGATCTAAATCATGAGTGGCATATCTAGACTCGGCATGCTTTAATTGCCTAGAAGCAAAAGCGATAACACATTCCCTTTGCATGAGAACGGCTCCCAAACCACCACGAATAGCATCGGTATAAATAATAAAGTATAGGTTCCCTTCGGAAATCCCAAGAATAGGAGCATCAAAAATGAGTTCTTTTAATTTCCGAAAAGAAGCTTTACATTTGTATGACTAAATGTACTTAACTCCCTTCTTTGTCAAACTAGTAAGAGGCATGAAAATTTTAGAAAAATCTTTTATGAACCGACGGTTATAGCCCGCCAATCAAGGAAACTACGGATTACCATCACACTCTCCGGTCTCTTTCAATTTTTAATGGTTTCAATCTTTGAAGGATCCACGGAAATTCTGGATTCAAAAATAATATGTCCTAAAAATTTGACATGGGATTGCCAAAAGTGGCACATAGAAAATTTCTCTTTCAAATGATTGCTCCTAGGAGCTTTCAACACAATTTGAAGATGTTTTTCATGCTCTTCCTCGGTTTTGGAATAAACAAGAATATCATCTATAAAGATGAGAACGAATTGATCGAGGAAGTCCTTGAAAACTCGATTCATAATGTCAACGAAATTAGCTGAAACATTCGTTAAACCAAATGGCATAACAAGCCATTCATAAGATCCATAACGAGTATGGAACGATGTCAAAGGAATGCTATCCTCTGCAATACAAAGCTGATGAAAGCCGATTGCTAAGTCTACATGTGAAAGACTCTAGCACCACAATATCAATCCGAGGTTCTTGATGGTGGGATCATTAAGCTTGCGGTAGTCAATGCAAAGCCTAAGTGTACCGTCGAATTTCTTCACAAAAATAGCTGAAGCTACCTAAGGAGAAGAATTAGAACGAATGAATTGCTTCGCTTCTAATTCGGATAATTGCTTACGTATCTCCTCATTTTCCTTATTGGACATACGATAAGGAGGATGAGTGATAGGTAAAGCTCCAGGAATTAGATTAATTCTGAACTCAATTGCTCGCTTAGGGGGTAATCCTAAAACGGTCACAAATATGTCTGAAAATTTACGAACAACGTGAATGAGGGAAATGACATCTTCTTCATCATCATTATCGTCATCATGAGGATTTAGAGAATATAGAGATGCCACCGAATAAGAATCTGAATCATTAAGAACAATAGAAATCTTCTTAACAGATTGAGGATGTCGAAGATATATAGTCCTCTCAGGACATGGGATGTGGGCTTCATAATGGTTAAGCCAATCCATTCCCAAAATCATTCTAAAGCCTAAGTAGTACATAACATGCAAATCGGCTCTGAAAGAGTAATCATATAAACTAATCTCGACATCTTTACAAAGTGAACTGAGTGTTGCAGATTCACCAACCAGATTTGCAATTCTCAAAGAAGTCATCAAGCACATAACATTTAAAGACAAACTATCAACAAGTCCTTTTGATATAAAAGAGTGGGATGCATCCGTATCAAAAAGAACTCGAACAGGATGATCATGAAATATAATAGTGCCATCAAGGATAGAATGAGAAATACCTTGACCAAGAAAAGTGTTACTAGGAGCTTGCATAGCATTTAGCTTCCCCTCTTTTTTGCTTGAAAGATTGGGACATGAAGATAAAAGATGACCCGAACTTTTGCAATAACGACAAAAAAGGGGTTTCGTACACCTATTCGCATAATGGTTCTTAGAACCACAATTGTAGCATTATCCATGACTAGAGGTAGGAGTCTTTGCTACCGAAGTTGCTTGCTTCCCTTTCTTGATGGGATTAGCCCCTTTGAACTTAATAGGCCCCTTCTTGTTGAGGTTGAAGTTCTGTTTGGCACCCACAACTTCAATATCGCTTTCTTTATCGGCCTCTTCAAGTCAAAGAGCGATATCAACAAGCTGACCAAAAGAAACTTATAATTTCAGAAGTAAAGGCTTTTTGAGGTTCTTTTTCAACCCATAGACAAACCTTTGATTTTTTTTTCAATGGAGTATTAATATACTCGACCCATATTTAGAGAGAGATTCAAAGGATATGACATAGTCTGTCATAGAAGATTCACCTTGAACAAGATCAATAAAGCGTCGGGCTAAAGTTACTTTTTCAGCTTCCGGCACAAACTTTAATTCGAATCTTTCTTGGAATTGCTCCCAAGTAAGATCCGCTTAGATAATCTTCGAAACCAAAATCTCATACCAATCTAATGCTTTCTCTTGGAGCATGCTAGAAGCCACTTGGACTCGATGGAGATCAACAATATTCATGCGAGGAAAGATGTGATCGCATGTTCTAAGCCAAGCTTGGAGTTCTATAACACTTTAGGAACCCCTGAATGGCCTTCCATCCAAATTGGTACAGTTATTGCACAGGCGTGCAAACCCAGATTTAGGATGAGTGGGCTCTGGAATGGGTCCGGCAGCATGAGCATTCTTTACAAGGTCTATAAGTTGCTGGGCAAACATGAATACTCCATCCTGAGGAGTAGCACTGGATTGACCGACGCTAGGACAGCTAGGTCTAACCATTTCTCTTCTTTAAGAAAGAAAGAAAGAAGAATAAAAAGGTTATTCTCAGAATGAATATCAAACAATCATGATTGATAAAACAAGGCATCATAAAAGAAAATAGAATAGAATGGGTCCAATGACTCGAATTAAATCCTAAGGCACGATTCCTAAGAAAGACTTAGGACCGTGATCCTTGCTAAATTATTCTATGTTGTTCTGAAGTTTGGCTCTGATACCAAGCTATGATGCCCCACCTCTATATTCACACTAGCCAAGGACACTACAGAGTAATGCCGTCAACTAGCATGAAGAATAAGGCTGTTGAGGAGCGACCATCTGTGTAATTGCTTTGTGCGAGTAACGATATGTCAGATAATATTACATGCGTTTTTTTTCAAGAGGAAATCTGACACATCAATAACAAACTCAAAACTACTACATAGTGGCTATGTGATCTTCGGAAAAAAATATAAAATAAGAATAACATAAATCAGTCATATATATTCATATCACTAAGGCGGAAACAGATATGAATATAACACATAAAAGTGTACATCAAAATGGTGGTCATGTAAGATCCACTAGATCACAAAAGAATAGTTACAAGTGCTAAACAAAAGAATATGTATACATCAAAAAGTCTCTATCTCGAATGTATAAAACAAAAACTACTAGATAAGTAATTAGCCAAAAGTCAGATGACGGACCCTTATAAGAAGTCAAGTAGAAGTACCTGAAATACCTCGATCTGACCCGAGTATTATTTAAGAAGAAAATAATAAACGGATCAGTCTAGCTATAAATATCATATAAAATGAGATAGGATAAGAGATAAAACAAAAAAGTTTGATACAAATGATGCCATACTGTGACGAGTATACATTACTAACAACAAAAAATCATACAATATCCCAAGAATCTCAAAACATCAAAAAGAATGTCATATTCTTTATTTCATTTACCAAATCACAAATATTGATAATGCTTATTAATATAAATCACAAAAATTGGTGAAACACAAATTCTAGAAATCATCAATTAGAAATCCAAAAAACACAAAGGGGAAGGCCTATCACAAACGGAAGCATGAAAACTCACCACATGTGTATCACAAACGGGTCGCTATCCCATGGTCGCTAATCTTAGAGCTGGTGCAACAACGTAGTAAAATAACGGTACGCCCGAGGAACATGAAACTCGAATAATTCGGAACAACGACGTAGTACAATATCGGTACGCCCGATAAACCTAATAAGCCGGAACAACGACTGTAACGTCCCGCCTTTTCGTACGCTTCAAATCGACACACGTGCAGATTCAAACCATACGGAAGGGCGGATCGTTATGGGGTAAATAAGAAAAACAAAGAAGAAATAAAATCAAATCAAATCAAATCTCACAGCGGAAGAATAAAATATAATAATCGATATATAGTTCATAAAACTGTTTACAAAACATTTGCTTCTTCTTTATACAATAAATATCAGAGTTCACATACCAATAAATATCAATGCAACGGAATTAAATGGTGTAGTGGAATAATATAGAAGATAATAGTAATACAAATCTTTGTCTTCGTCCTCCAGAGCTAAATCTTTAAATCCTGAAACGCTCGAACTGACTCGAGCGAATTTGAAAAGACAAAAACATTCGAGTCAGAACTAAAAGATCTTATGTGAGTTAAATTAACTGAAATAAATAAGAGTGTAGTAACTCAAGGGATGCTCGGGATTTACATCTCCTAAGGATCCGTTAAACTATTTACTATGTAGTATATTGCGCTATTATAATAGTGTCTAATTGTAAAATAAACTTACTTTTTTCTTAGCATCAAAGGGTTACCCGTATAGCCCTTAACACGTAATAGACCCAGTAGTCCATCCAGTATCAGCACATCTCTAGATTGGGAGACTACCCTAAATACTCCACGGGCTACGGGAGAAAACCAAACTCGTACAAGGCGCGATAGGGTAGGTGACACGGCACAACTAGGCAATGCCAGGGTAGATATACCAACTACGCTTTCGGGTCGGTGGTAACGCGTAGCGCGCAGCTACCGCCCACCTCGGACAAACTCCCCCAAATCAAAGAAATCAAAAGTGATGGTGGCCACCGATTCAATCTAAAGTCAGAGTATAGTATCGAAGGGAAGTGTCCGATCAAAGGTGCTACCTTATTAACCCGTCGATCGCTCCTGTTTTAGCCACCTTATGCCAACTCACGGGAGTTGGGTCCACGTATTTACCTCAAAGGAAACGCCGCCACCAACCTACTTCATTCTGGTATCTCCACCGCGTACACGGTTGTTAAAGTGGTTTTTAGAGTGGTAGAGAGTATGACAACTTCCGATCCTGGTCTCTTCAACAACCAAACATTATTATAACACTGTGGTCTTTAAAAATAGTTTACACTTTAAAACCAGAATATAATTATCCATTTCAAACCCATAAATACGATATTATTTCAATTTCCAAAACAACTCATCTTGATATTATTTTATAAAAACCCAAATCAATAATATCATTTTTATTTCAAATATATTTCTTTTCCAAAATCATACTGCTTTAAAATTTATAATATCTGGAGACCAACCATTTGAATTATAACTTCCAAAACATAATACTTCGAAATTCATAGTTTTAAAACCATAATCTCTAAAACTTGAATGGAATGGATATTCAACAGTATGTAAAATAGTTTATTTTAAAATACTTTATAAAGTAAATAATTTCCACGCCTTTCCCATTTATTCACTTTAAATTAAGTCTAAACCCATAAATCTAGATTCTCTTTCAGTTTTAATAAAACACTTCGATTCCAATATATTTCAAACTTTGTGTATTTATCAATTTCAAAACTAAGGTTGGAAATTTTCTATTCAACCATTCATTATTCTATATTTTAGTCTAAAATATTTACATAATAAATCCATAATCATTTTAAGTAAAACTCAAATTACTAACAAATAAATATTTCCTTCAATTTATTTATACTAGAAATATTCATTTGCAACAAAATAAACCGCGCGTGAATCCGAGCTCGTACGCAAAAGTTATGAAAATTTGAAAATCGAAAAATTCTGGTCCAGTGTCGACTTCAGGTTCGACTTCGGTGCGCCGCCTCAAATCCCCGGTGCTTACTTGGAATTTTTGCCAAAACGACCCGGAGCGACCCGAGTCATTTTCTTCCTGACCCGAAGTAGATACAGCGTTTTTGCCTCTAAAACTCAAAGCGTGACTCGAAGTGGTTGCAGATCCGATTTTTTTTTTTTTTTGAAATTGAAATTAATTTTTGGAATTTGGGAATTAGGGTTTTTTCTGCCATTGGAATAAGGAGTTGAGAAGGAGATGTACGTATAGACAAATGAAAATAAGGAGTGGCTAGGGTTTATAACGGGTTATATATAGACAAGGCTGAAAAATAATAGATGGATCGGATTGGTATACGCGCTGAACGCTAAATGGCCCGAAAAGCCCGTTTCTACTCCGGAATGAAATTGGGTCAACCCATATATCAAAATAGATGTTTTAAAATATTTTAAACGTAATGGAAAAGGTTTCAAGTCCAAATTCCGTCGTATGAAGAAGTTATGCTAAAAACAATATTTTCCAAATTGATTTCAATTGCGTTTATTTCAAGACGTTTCGAGTCCGTACGATCAAACGACAAGCCCAATCGCTACAAAACTTTAAATCTTACAATAATTCACCGTTACGAATCCGATGAAACTGGTTTCTTCGAAATCCGAGTCAGTGGCCAAAATGGCTGTTTTTATATTAATTAAATAAATTGATTAAATCAAATTTCCTATTTAAATTCTGAAATTGACAATCTTTATCACTTTTATTTTCTTAATCCCTCATATTAATTAAACCAAATCCAGATGTAAATTTAGAGTTAAAAAATTTATTCATTTCAGCGTTAAATTTCAATTTCATTATATTCGCAAATTATAAATTAAATTTGCAAAAATTCCTCTTAATTGACTTTCATTTAATTGTTCAAGTCAATTAATTATTCAATCTATTAGTATCCAATAGATGAGACTACCATTGGATTCATATCTATTACGTAAATATCTCCAAATTTCATCTAAATTTATATTTACGAAATTTTTAAATATTAAATCCATTTAATTGCAATAAATCATATTATCGTAATTTAAATTCAAATAAATAATTAAATGTTGATTCGCATTCTTTTTATTCAAACAATCTTTATCCTATAAGCATACTTAACATTTGTTTACATTTCATTACACTCATACTTCTACATACATCTTAGATTTGTCTCAACGGTTATATAAAAATGTGAATCTTGTCAATTACGTGTATTAATTAAGGTTTTAAACTCAATTAACAAAATTTCCTAAGTCCAATCACTTTATACCAAATTTGACAATCCCCAACCATTTGTACTACATTCCATATTAATGTAATATTTATTAGATTTTATTTCAAATTTACGTACCTCTTAACTTCCCTTAATTGAGATTTGATTCCGAAATTTTAATTTAACATAGTAAATGAAATAAACAACATATAGATTGTTACCTATTTCCTTTACATGCCTTTATAGGTTTATTACTTAACAATCACCGTTAAAAATCCCGTGTTACACAAATTTTATATTTCGTAATCACATTCAATCAATTACGTATTACTTTCCAGCAAGTAATATGATTACTTAGAGAACGTTGACTTTTATTCAATTACCATTTATTGAAATCCACATTAATTAATTTATTAAATGCTTACATTTATTTCTCTATATCCAATTTGTTTCAACTTTATTTACATTAATACTATTCCCTTATTTTGGTTACTACTTATCAACTTGTTCTAACCTTATTGCCTAAATTTCCGTTATTGTAAACCTTTATATTTTTTTCATTTAAATTAAATTTTAAATTCCAATTCAATCAACCATTTCAACATGCAACTTATAATAACTGCTTACAAGTATGAATGGAATATCATTTATTCCAATACTTTCTTAATTTACATTAACATATTAGTTAATTACCTTTATATGAAATTTATATATAGGTATAATACTTACCCCATCTCATTTATTGAAATTTATTCAAATTACTAGTAAATAGGTTTTAAGTCACCATTTATATATTTTATTTTTAGCGTTCATTTCAATATTAGTTTCTAAAGTTTTTTTTTATTAAATTTAATTACAAGAACTCATTAATTCAACCAAATTAAATCCACGAAATTTACGGGTCGTTACACTCTCCCCCACTCAAAACTTTTCGTCCCCGAAAAGGAAAAAGAAGGGAGAATGTAACGCCCCACCTCTATACCCACGCTAGCAAAGAGTATTAATAGATAATACCGTCTGCTAACACGGAGAATAAGGCTGTTTAGGAGCGACCATCTATAGCCTTGCTTTAATTATCTATTGAATACATCGACAATTGCTTTACCCAACAGATCGACATATCCAATGAATACTTAAAACAAAACCATAGGTGGCTAGAGGATCTATCAAAACAGAATATAACAACTCAAATGTAATATACATCACAGAACAGTTGATCATCATATACACATATATTGATACACAACAGAGTATACAAAATAATACATGTCAAGTGGTATAGCAAACCACAATATACAAACGAGTTCGCAAGAATACATATCAGAGTTACAACAAAATAGGACTACACGAAAAGCTATGACAAAAAGAAGCTAGCGGAGTAGTCCCTGCGGAAGCAACATAGGCTAAGTCCAAAGGCACCTAACCTGAAAGATCTCGGTCTGACCCGAGTAATTAATACACGGGTCAGTCTAGCTAAACAAATCAGTTAGATAAACTGAACAACAATAAACCTGCAAGGTTACAAGGTATAGCAAATATCTCTAAAAGAGATAACACAATCATCTAACAAAAGATGAATCATATGATAACAAGCCTCATATCATCGGCAACATATAGAAACAAAGGATAAGAATATCCCGAAATAAACCATAAGGCAAATAACAAATACCAATAAGGTATACAAGTTCCACAAGGTAAACGCTACTCATCATGCAGCTCAAAAAGACCAACACCGAAGGACGATACCAAGGGAATATAATATCAATGAAACATCATGAGCGGTGGTGAAGAAACCACTCCAATATCTCTTGAGCGGTGGTGAAGAAACCACTCCAATATCTCTTGAGCGGTGGTGAAGAAACCACTCCAATATCTCTTGAGTCAGGGCAAAGGACCAACTCCAAAAGCGATATTAAAGGCAACAAACCCAATATCACCCATGCGGCTCATAACGACCAACATAGAAAGCGATACTATAGGGCGACAAGCCGTAGTGGTGAGACCCAGTATTGGACACCACTAACTGGCGGAATGTGTCACAACTCTCGAAAAGGAATCTGAAAAGTGTTAACGTGCGTCGCATAACCACTCGTTCGCACTAAACGGTTTACTATCCGTCAGTTACTTTCACACTCAAAGCATTACAAAGTTCACCTCATCTCATCGGTAAACCAGACACAAGGGTCAAAACGATCAATCGAATAGGTCGGGGATTAATCGGAAAGGTGAATGCACGGATTCATGGTCCGTGTTTTACCTAACCATTTAATCACCTTTCCACTTCGTTCGAAGTGCAAAATTGTGTGTGTTTAAATAGAAATTTATAAAGCGGAGAAGGAAGCTTTTAATACGATTTAGAGGGATTATTTATTAAAATCGTGAATGAAGTCAAAAGCAAGTTATCAAAGCCAAAGATGCAATAACAACCATTAAAAACCAACTTGAATCGATAAGGTTTGGAAAATCTATCAAAACGATCAAAAACAGGCAAAACAGGCAAAACAGCAGCAGGTCGGTCGGCCGCCTACAGGGCTCGGTCGACCGGACACTGTTCATAAAAACTCTCGGGAAGCAGGTCGGTCGACCGGACTTCCTGGGTCGGTCAGCCAAAGCCAATTTCTTGCACCCAAAACAGAAGCAAAGAAGTGGTCTGGAAGCAGGTCGGTCGACCGGAGCATGCGCTCGGTCGGCCGAAGGCTATTTTCCAGCACTTCTTGCCCTTATCAAATGAATTCCAAATCTTTTTCAAATCATAGCAATAGCACATGAATATTTGTTAGGAAATCATACCCAATATCAATGATAGCAAGAGAGGTAGATGTGAGTTAAAAACTCACCTTTTTACACAAAAACAAAGGAGAAGAAGCATAATTGCAAGGAGAAGATCAACCAATCTCCACTTCAACTCAACAAGCTTCAATCTAAGATCAAAACAAGTATTTCCTAAATTTAGGTTTAGGAATTTCTGAGATTGAAGAGAGAACGAGATAGAGAAGATGAAGAGGAGGCTTACCAATGGCTTCTACTTGATTTTGGAGCAAGGATTCAAGCTTTGCAAAGGAAACTAGGGCTAGGAGTTTCTAATTTCCTTTCTTTTCCCCCATTATCAGTTTTTAGCTTAAGTTTTTATGAAATGAATAAGTGAATGGAAGGAGAGAAGGGCTGAGTTGGTTTATAGAACAGTTTAGGTGAAACCCAAACCCAAAAGCCCACTTAGCAAATAGCAAAATTCGACTTACTCCAAATATATCGAAGCTTATACTCAAAAAGATCGCAAACGACGTTTTGAACTCAATGGAAGTGGTCTTGAGACCCAATTCGACCGTTTGCAGAAAGTAACTTTTCGGACTATGATCCGACGAATGATGTTATATTTAAATAAAATATTTAAATATACAACCGATAAATATGCGGGTTGTTACAGACTCCCCTCCTTAAAGAAATTGCGTCCTCGCAATTCTTAAGAAGAAATAAGAAGTAACAACCACAAACATATCAACACAAAAGAATAACAGAATAAGAAGTTCACCATAAAGTGCACGAAAGGATAAGTTCGAACTTGCTTGCTCAGAGAATTCTATGGATTCCTAAGCTCAAAATAATTTGGAACACCGACGTGGTACAAACAATACGTCAAATGATCCGAAGCTCAACAAAATGAAATACAACAAAACGTCCGATGAACTTGGTAAAAAGATCATTCCATTCAGACATCAACAAAGAAACAATCACTTGTTGCTTACAACTAAATGCATTGGCAACACGATCCCTCTTACGGGAATTAAAATATCAAGATCATAAGATGCTAGGGACTCGAACCAACATTAAGTTCCCTATGAGAAAATAAACATTTCAAAATTATGATCGGTAAGGAGAGCAAAATCCCTCACCCAAAAGTAATGATGTCAATTACAAAAAGCGAAAAGAATAGCTGCGAGCACTAGATCATAGGTGGCATATCTAGTCTCGGTAAGCTTTAATAGTTTAGAAACATAAGTGATAGCGCGTTCTCTTTTGCAAGGGAACGACATCCAAACCAATACGATTAGCTTTGGAACAAAAGATAAAGTCTTGGTTCCCTTCGGGAATCCCAAGAATAAGGGTATCCAAGAATAGTTATTTCAAATAATATTCTTTACCGAAGAGCTAAAGCTTCAAAATTTCATTTACCTTCATGAAATCATCTTTCTGGAAAAATTTCCTTATTTCAAATCAATTTACTGTGTCTGATTGTCTCATCAAAGTGTTTAGGAGATTCCTATCGATAACGTCGATCAAGCGCATCGACCAGAACTCTTAAAGCACTCAATGGGCAATACAATCACAAAACAATCTTCTATATGATAAACATGTTTGTAAAAACTTTTTAAAAATTCTCTTTTTTTGTTTTAAGAACAAAAATCCAGTTATACTTATAAATAAATCTTATGAAAAAGATTTGCAAAAATTTTTAGATTGCGAATTTCACCCAAAATCAATAAACAAGATAATGGAGTCATCGAGATATTCGTAGAATACTCTATTCATAAAATGGATGAAATGAGCTAGACAAACTGAATGACATAATAAATCATTCGTAAGAATCACAACGAGTGCGGAATGCGGTAAGTGGACTGCTAACCTCCGCAACTCATAGCCAAATCAAAACCGGTGGCAAGGTCGAGCTGAAAAGACCTTAATACCACTCAAAGAATTGCTTAGGTGATAATCCGAAGACAAGACTAAAAATACCAGAAAATTCTCAAACTGCAAAAATGAGAGAACCAACACTCTCCTCATCATGAGGGCTTAAAGAATAAAATGATGCCATCAAATTGGAATCGAAATCATAAAGAAAAATAGAAACTTCCCAAAATAGATGGAGACATATCTTATCCCCGAGAAGGGCCTCCAGAAGCACCTGTTACATTTAGCTTGCCAGATGGCGAATTATTCAGAGCAATGGGACAAGTGGAACTACGATGACCTTCCTTCTTGCAATAGCGGCAGAAGAGAGGCTTAGGACAAGCTCGAATTATATGATCAGGAGAACCACAATTGAAACACTTCCAAATGGAAGGCGTTCCAGCAGGCTGAGACTGAGAATCAGATTCAACAGGCTTTTTCTTCTTGGAAGGGAAAAATTCCCGCTCATCCAAGGGAGACTGCTTTTTGTTGGGGTTCTTACGAACCTCAACCTCATTACCACTATCACACTCCTTCTCGACGGTTTCAAGATGAAGTGCAGAATCTACCAACTCCTCAAAAGAAAGCTTAAGCTGGAGCAACAAAGACTTCTTAAGATATTTCTTAAGACCAGAGAAAATCTTCAGATTCTTCTTATAAGAAGTGCTGATGAATTCAAAACCATACTTAGATAAAGCCTCGAATGATGCAACATACTCAGAAACGGAAGATTTCCCTTGCTTCAACTCAAGGAAGCGCCGGGCCAACAAAGCTTTCTCAGATTCAGGAACGAACTTGAGTTCGAATCGTTCCCGAAACCGAGTCCAAGAAAGAGCAGACTCATCAATTTCGGCTACAAGAAGCTCATACCAATCAAGAGCATGCTCTTGTAATAAGCTAGAAGTTACAAGAACTCTATCATGGTCAGAAAGATCCATTCTAGAGAAGATACGCTCGCACGTGCGAACCCAAGCTTGGACTTCAAGAACAGACTCGGAGCCCTTAAACGGCTTTCCTCCAAGATGAACAAAATCACTGCACAGGCGTGCAAAGGTAGACTTGCGAGGTGGGGATACACGAGTAGGAGCTGGAGGCTGAATGCTCCTAAACAATTCCATAAACCGATCGGCAGACATATAAACACCATCCGGATGTGAGCCACTGGATTGCCCAACACCCGAACGTCGTCCCCTGCCTCTTCCAGCCATACGCTGAAGGTAAGATAAGAACAAGATTATTCACAAGGTAGATGATTCAAGATGGAATACTACAGAATAAAATGCATTCCTAGACGTATTCCCAAACTCTATCTAACCTTGATGGAATAAAGAGACACAATGATTCAAAGATTTGTATCACTTGTACACTTTGATGTACCCTAATATGTGCATCTATTTTGTGTTTATCATATTTTGTTCTGAACCTCGCTCTGATACCACGCTGTAATGCCCCACCTCTATACCCACGCTAGAAAAGAGCATTAATAGATAATGCCGTCTGCTAACACGGAGAATAAGGCTGTTTAGGAGCGACCATCTATAGCCTTGCTTTAATTATCTATTGAATACATCGACAATTGCTTTACCCAGCAGATCGACATATCCAATGAATACTTAAAACAAAACCATAGGTGGCTAGAGGATCTATCAGAAGAGAATATAACAACTCAAATGTAATATACATCATAGAACAGTTGATCATCATATACACATATATTGAGACGCAACAGAGTATACAAAATAATACATGTCAAGTGGTATAGCAAACCACAATATACAAACGAGTTCGCAAGAATACATATCAGAGTTACAACAAGATAGGACTACACAAAAAGCTATGACAAAAAGAAGCTAGCGGAGTAGTCCCTGCGGAAGCAACATAGGCTAAGTCCAAAGGAACCTAACCTGAAAGATCTCGGTCTGACCCGAGTAATTAATACACGGGTCAGTCTAGCTAAACAAATCGGTTAGATAAACTGAACAACAATAAACCTGCAAGGTTACAAGGTATAGCAAATATCTCTAAAAGAGATAACACAATCATCTAACAAAAGATGAATCATATGATAACAAGCCTCATATCATCGGCAACATATAGAAACAAAGGATAAGAATATCCCGAAATAAACCATAAGGAAAATAACAAATACCAATAAGGTATACAAGTTCCACAAGGTAAACGCTACTCATCATGCAGCTCAAAAAGACCAACACCGAAGGACGATACCAAGGGAATATAATATCAATGAAACATCATGAGCGGTGGTGAAGAAACCACTCCAATATCTCTTGAGCGGTGGTGAAGAAACCACTCCAATATCTCTTGAGCGGTGGTGAAGAAACCACTCCAATATCTCTTGAGTCAGGGCAAAGGACCAACTCCAAAAGTGATATTAAAGGCAACAAACCCAATATCACCCATGCGGCTCATAACGACCAACATAGAAAGCGATACTATAGGGCGACAAGCCGTAGTGGTGAGACCCAGTACTGGACACCACTAACTGGCGGAATGTGTCACAACTCTCGAAAAGGAATCCGAAAAGTGTTAACGTGCGTCCCATAACCACTCGTTCGCACTAAACGGTTTACTATCCGTCAGTTACTTTCACACTCAAAGCGTTACAAAGTTCACCTCATCTCATCGGTAAACCAGACACAAGGGTCAAAACGATCAATCGAATAGGTCGGGGATTAATCGGAAAGGTGAATGCACGGATTCATGGTCCGTGTTTTACCTAACCATTTAATCACCTTTCCACTTCGTTCGAAGTGCAAAATTGTGTGTGTTTAAATAGAAATTTATAAAGCGGAGAAGGGAGCTTTTAACACGATTTAGAGGGATTATTTATTAAAATCGTGAATGAAGTCAAAAGCAAGTTATCAAAGCCAAAGATGCAATAACAACCATTAAAAACCAACTTGAATCGATAAGGTTTGGAAAATCTATCAAAACGATCAAAAACAGGCAAAACAGCAGCAGGTCGGTCAGCCGCCTACAGGGCTCGGTCGACCGGACACTGTTCATAAAAACTCTCGGGAAGCAGGTCGGTCGACCGGACTTCCTGGGTCGGTCAGCCGAAGCCAATTTCCTGCACCCAAAACAGAAGCAAAGAAGTGGTCTGGAAGCAGGTCGGTCGACCGGAGCTTGCGCTCGGTCGGCCGAAGGCTGTTTTCCAGCACTTCTTGCCCTTATCAAATGAATTCCAAATCTTTTTCAAATCAAAGCAATAGCACATGAATATTTGTTAGGAAATCATACCCAACATCAGTGATAGCAAGAGAGGTAGATGTGAGTTAAAAACTCACCTTTTTACACAAAAACAAAGGAGAAGAAGCACAATTGCAAGGAGAAGATCAACCAATCTCCACTTCAACTCAACAAGCTTCAATCTAAGATCAAAACAAGTATTTCCTAAATTTAGGTTTAGGAATTTCTGAGATTGAAGAGAGAACGATATAGAGAAGATGAAGAGGAGGCTTACCAATGGCTTCTGCTTGATTTTGGAGCAAGGATTCAAGCTTTGCAAAGGAAACTAGGGCTAGGAGTTTCTAATTTCCTTTCTTTTCCCCCATTATCAGTTTTTAGCTTAAGTTTTTATGAAATGAATAAGTGAATGGAAGGAGAGAAGGGCTGAGTTGGTTTATAGAACAGTTTGGGTGAAACCCAAACCCAAAAGCCCACTTAGCAAATAGCAAAATCCGACTTACTCCAAATATATCGAAGCTTATACTCAAAAAGATCGCAAATGACGTTTTGAACTCAATGGAAGTGGTCTTGAGACCCAATTCGACCGTTTGCAGAAAGTAACTTTTCGGACTATGATCCGACAAATGATGTTATATTTAAATAAAATATTTAAATATACAACCGATAAATATGCGGGTTGTTACAGAGAAGGAAGAATTAAATAAACAATACATTTTATTCAAAACATTAACTTATAAACAATAATTTAAAATTTTATTACTTTAAAAAAAATATACCCATTTTATAATCATTATATCCTCTTTTTTCTAATTAAATGAATAAAGTTTGGAAGAACATTTTCAAAATAATTTCTAAGTCCAAAAATTTACGGAAAATTTCGGCAGATTCTCCTTTGTACTGAGAGGCTCGGAAAAACATATAATATCAATATAACAATATATAATATATAATTTCCAAAATAATATATATATATCCCGGCACGGGAAAACAAAATAATAACGCCATAACCTGTAATCCGAAAACGTACCTATTAGTCGGGCAATTAATGCATATTTTATGGAACCAAAAGCAGTAGCAATTGCTTCCAAAACCTGCATTTCACTTATATAATCTAAAAGGGTTAACAATTATATAAAATGAAATATTTAGGTGGTTTCAATCACTAACAACAAATCCATACAACAACCATCAATTTCAACAAACAACATACACAAATACAAAATAACCATTCAATCAAACAAACAAATAGTTGTTCGGGTTCAAAACTTTTATATTGCACGGAATGAAGCATAACTACTAGCGCATCATTTACTCAACAGCCTTAGATAAAACTAAATAGATTATTCATTCATCCAATCCAAATTTAAAGTATCTTACCCTAAACAACCATAAACCAAACAAGCAACAATTCCAAATAATAAATCAAGCTCATTCTTATAAATTTCATTTATTGCTTTTCATTTATTTCTTACAACTTTTATCTCCATTCATTAATTTAGTGTTTATTACACTTGTTTGCATTTATACTTATATATATAATTCATTTTTCTCTTTTCATTTCATATTGCATAACTTCATTTGTTTATAGTATTCATGTGCAAATCAATTTCTTAGCACATTAATACATTAATTTAAGTCTACACTTATATATTTATTGCATTCATCTTTTCTTCTTATTTTATTAATAAATAGCTTCAATCCTTTACTTAAGTTTATTATCTTCCATATATACTACTTAATTTTATTTATTTTCTTCCATTTCATTCTTATTAATTTCATTTCATACATTTGTTGTTTGATTTCCTTTAATTTATACAATGATTTATCTTTTTAATTTGCATTTATTTCTACCAAAATTTTAATTTCATTTACTCATTAATGTTTGTTTCATTTATTTTCACTTACTACTTACAATTATTCATTTCCATTAACTCGGGTCATGCTAGTTCCTTTTATTTCATTATAATTATTCATTCATTTATTATAGCATGACCTCTTTTATTTACATTCATTTATCAATAGTATTCATGTCCCATTTAATTTCTTAGCATTTCCATTTTGTTTACTTAAGTTTATAATCATCTGTTTGTAATACTTACCTTTTATTATATTTACTAATAGTAAAATTTCAATTATAACTTAACTTATCCCGATATCATCACTTCTTATGAATAAAAGTGAATTATTGAACACCTTCATTACATACTTTTACTTGTATAATTTCATTACATTTTCTTATTAAATATTTCAACTTTTAAACATTTGGTAAGTTATATATATGTTTTTAAAAATGTAATTAAAATCATACAAGTTTCTCTTATTTCTTTAATAAATTTACTATTCAATAATAATCCTTTATTTCATAGGTTACAATTTTAAATTTCATTTAATACCATTAATAACCTAGCATTAAACCTCTTATTTCATTTAGGGTTTCAATTATTAATTACTTAGATTCATAATTGAAACTATTTATTTATGGAAACTTAAGAACTAAATACCTGCTTAAATTTCAAATTATTTTAAAAATAATAGGTAAATATATGTACTTACAACTTATAAACCCAATTATATATAATAAAAAATTAAAATTCACTTTTTTTTATCAAAATAAATCTGTAGTAAAACTACCACAGTGGCCTTCCCACTTCGAAACTCGAAAATGAAAGTCGATGATGCGTGCACTCATCACCGAAATTATTTTCCAGCGACAGAGAGGGGAGTACATAACTTATTTCTTTTCAAAATTTCATTTTAAACAATTCTTTCAAATTATATTGAAATATTTATATCAGAAAATACTTCTAATAGTATTATTATTATATTCCAAAATCAATTGAAAGAATTTCCAAAACCTCGGAACTTAAGTTCTAAATTTCCAATTTTATTTTCCATCTAATTTCACCTGTTATTTATAAATTTTATTACCTAACAACCAATATATTACAACCAAATATATATCATACTTATAAAAAAACTTTATTTTATATATAGAAAATATAATAGGCAAAATTATTTCATTCACCTATATTAAAACAAATATTATGTCGGTCTGTCCTATTAAGTGTTTAGAAATCCCTATTAATGTCACAGCGTCCCATGCATCAACCAGAATTTATAAATACAAAACAGAATAGATTAACACAATATTAAAATCCTTTTATAACACTAACAGATACGCTCTCATATATATGTGTGTGTGTGTATATATATACACACACACACTCATCGATTCCCATAGGGTGTTTCTACCCTATTGATAAAGAGTCAGACTCCATAAAGCTAAGGTTTATAGGTAAACCAAAGCTCTGCTACCAGATGTAACGTCCCGCCTTTTCGTACGCTTCAAATCGACACATGGCCGATTCAAACTATACGGAAGGGCGGATTGTTATGGGGTAAATAAGAAAAACAGAGAAGAAATAAAATAAAATAGAATCTCACAGCGGAATGATAAAATATAATAATCAATATATAGTTCATAAAACTGTTTACAAAACATTTGCTTCTTCTTTATACAATAAATATCAGAGTTCACATACCAATAAATATCAATGTAGCGGAATTAAATGGTGTAGTGGAATAATATAGAAGATAATAGTAATACAAATCTTCGTCTTCGTCCTCCAGAGCTAAATCTTCAAATCCTGAAACGCTTGGACTGACCCGAGCGAATTTGAAAAGACAAAAACATTCGAGTCAGAATGAAAAGATCTTATGTGAGTTAAATTAACAGAAATAAATATGAGTGCAGTAACTCAAGAGATGCTCGAGATTTACATCTCCTAAGGATCCGTTAAACTATTTACTATTTAGTATATTGCACTATTATAATAGTGTCTAATTGTAAAATAAACTTACTTTTTCTTAGCATTAAGGGGTTACCCATGTAGCCCTTAACACGTAATAGTCTCAGTAGTCCATCCAGTATCAGCGCATCTTCAGATCGGGAGACTACCCTAAATACTCCACGGGCTATGGGAGAAAACCAAACTCGTACAAGGCGCGATAGGGTAGGCGACACGGCACAACTAGGCAATGCCAGGGTAGATATACCAATTACGCTTCCAGGTCGGTGGTAATGCGTAGCGCGCAGCTACTGCCCACCTTGGAAAAACTCCCCCAAATCAAAGAAATCAAAAGTGAAGGTGGCCACCGAATCAATCCAAAGTCAGAGTATAGTATCGAAGGGAAGTGTCCGATCAAAGGTGCTACCTTATTAACCCGTCGATCGCTCCTGTTTTAGCCACCTTATGCCAACTCATGGAAGTTGGGTCCACATATTTATCTCAGAGGAAACGCCGCCACCATCCTACTTCATTCTGGTATCTCCACCGCACGGCTGTTAAAGTGGTTTTCGGAGTTGGAAGAGAGTATGACAACTTCCGATCCCGATCTCTTCAACAACCAAATGTTATTATAACACCGCGGTCTTTAAAAATAGTTTATGCTTTAAAACCAGAATATAATTATCCATTTCAAACCCATAAATACGATATCATTTCCATTTCCAAAACAACTCATTTTGATATTATTTTATAAAAACCGAAATCAATAATATCATTTTTATTTTAAGTATATTTCTTTTCCAAAATCATACTGCTTTAAAATTTATAATATCTGGAGACCAAACATTTGAATTATAACTTCCAAAACATAATACTTCGAAATTCATAGTTTTAAAACCATAACCTCTAAACTTGAATGGTTTGGATATTCAACAGTATGTAAAATAGTTTATTTTAAATTACTTTATAAAGTAAATAATTTCCACGCCTTTTCCATTTATTCACTTTAAATTAAGTCTAAACCCATAAATCTAGATTCTCTTTCAGTTTCAATAAAACACTTCGATTCCAATATATTTCAAACTTTGAGTATTTAACAATTTCAAAACTAAGGTTGGAAATTTTCTATTCAACCATTCATTTTCTATATTTTAGTCTAAAATATTTACATAGCAAATCCATAATCATTTTAAATAAAACTCAAATTACTAACAACTAAATATTTCCTTCAATTTATTTATACTAGAAATATTTATTTGATTTATCTTGAATAAAAATCCAGTTATAAATATCATACCTTTAAATTTCCAATCTTAATAAGTTTACATCAACTTATGGAGTTAAATTTTAAAATAAGCTCAATTCCAAATAAATTCCCGATTTATCTTCCAATCTTAATTGATTTGAATCCTTTAAAACTCTATACACACACACACACACACACACACACACACACACACACAATATCTTAAACCTGTACTAAATCATATAATATAAATTATCAAACTCCATTATCAACTTATTCATTTTTATTTAACAGATTTATACATAGCTTAAATTCAACAATTTAACTATATATGTATATATAAAATAATATTTCTAAAATATCAAAATTTAATATTTAACAAACCATATCCTATCCAAACCATAGAAGTCATTTTCAAAATAATTATATATATAGACCGACGGTGTCTGTATAAAATTTTCTATCCTATGGTCAAGTGATACGGATATTTATCATTTCAATCCGTAATTTAAAATAAAAATTAGGTTATATATCATTTCAAACCGTAATCCCGAATGAAATGAAATGCATAACAACTTGTAGTTCATATAAATAAACATCCATTCATCCATCAAAATCATACATCTATTTATCACAATCATTATCCAAATCCAAACAATATATCAATATATAACAGGTGATAAATAACTAGTATCAACTATCAGTTTATATTCAAAAACAAATTATAACTGTTTAACTGGTAGTTTATATGCAATAAAAAATAAATATAAATTTAACTAGCAGTTAACTGAGATGATGATTAAAAATAGGCCAAAAAAACATAAATAAATTTTCAAATCACATTATATATCTATTTAACAAACATAAGAAATTTTATAAGTTGTGAGTGGGTTAAAACACTCACCTTTTGAATCTAAATTCAATTTAAACCCAAAAATTTGACAGTCTCCAAATCCGTCCAAACTAATGCCAAAATGTCTGGAATTCTGATACAATCCCAGCAAAATAAACCGCGCGTGAATCCAAGCTCGTAGGCAAAAGTTATGATAATTTGAAAATCGGAAAATTTTGGTCCTGTGTCGACTTCGGGTTCGACTTCGGTGCGCCGCCTCAAATCCCCGGTGCTTGCTTGGAGTTTTTGCCAAAACGACCCAGAACGACCCGAATCATTTTCTTCCTGATTCGAAGTAGATACAGCGTTTTTGCCTCTGAAACTAGAAGCGTGACTCGAAGTGGCTGCAGATCCGATTTTTTTTTTTTTTGAAATTGAAATTAATTTTTGAAATTTGGGAATTAGGTTTATTTTCTGCAATTGGAATGAGGAGTTGAGAAGGAGATGTACTTATAGACAAATGAAAATAAGGAGTGGCTAGGGTTTATAACGGGTTATATATAGACAAGGCTGAAAAATAATAGATGGATCAGATTGGTATACGCGCTAAACGCTAAATGACCTGAAAAGCCCGTTTCTACTGTGGAACGAAAATGGGTCAACGCGTATATCAAAATAGATATTTTAAAATATTTTAAACGCAATGGAAAAGGATTCAAGTCCAAATTCCATCGTATGAAGAAGTTATGCTAAAAACAATATTTTTCAAATTGATTTCAATTGTGTTTATTTCAAGACGTTTCGAGTCCGTACGATCAAATAACAAGCCCGATCACTACAAAACTTGAAATCTTACAATAATTCACCATTAGGAAGCCGATGAAACTAGTTTCGTCGAAATCCGGGTCAGTGGCCAAAATGGCTGTTTTTATATTAATTAAATAAATTTAGAATAAATTGATTAAATCAAGTTTCCTATTTAAATTCTGAAATTGACAATCTTTATCACTTTTATTTTCTTAATCCCTCGTGTTAGTTAAACCAAATCCAGATGTAAATTTAGAGTTAACAAATTTATTCATTTCAGCGTTAAATTTCAATTTCATTATATTCGTAAATTATAAATTAAATTTGCAAAAATTCCTTTTAATTGACTTTTATTTAATTATTCAATCTATTAGTATCCAATAGATGATACTACCATTGGATTCATATCTATTACGTAAATATCTCCAAATTTCATCTAAATTTATATCTACGAAATTTTTAAATATTAAATCCATTTAATTGAAATAAATCATATTATCGTAATTTAAATTCAAATAAATAATTAAATGTTGATTCCCATTCTTTTATTCAAACAATCTTTATCCTATAAGAATACTTAACATTTGTTTACATTTCATTACACTGATACTTCTATATACATCATAGATTTGTATCAACGGTTATATAAAAATGTGAATCTTGTCAATTACGCGTATTAATTAAGGTTTTAAACTCAATTAACAAAATTTCCTAAGTCCAATCCCTTTTTACCAAATTTGGCAATCCCCAACCATTTGTACTACATTCCAAATTAATGTAATATTTCTTAGATTTTATTTCAAATTTACGTACCTCTTAATTCCCCTTAATTGAGATTTGATTCCCAAAATTTGATTTAACATACTAAATGAAATAAACAACATATAGATTGTTACCTATTTCCTTTACATGCCTTTATAGGTTTATTACTTAACAATCACCGTTAAAAATCCCGTGTATACACAAATTCTATATTTCGTAATCACATTCAATCAATTACGTATTACTTTCTAGCAAGTAATATGATTACTTAGAGAACATTGACTTTTATTCAATTACCATTTATTGAAATCCACATTAATTAATTTATTAAATGCTTACATTTATTTCTCTATATCCAATTTTGACGCGGCGGATTTAACACTTTGACGTGCTAATAATGTTTGGATACAAATTGACGCAAGTTTCTTCCTCACGAAATGATTTCGTGTCAATTAAAACAAGATAAATGCCCAAATCCGTTGTTCTCTCGATATACCAGATTCTAGCTATCTTCAACATGTTGATCACGCACGATTCCGCGTTAGTAGATCTACGATTCTTCGACGTTGATCTCGTGCACGAGATTCCGTGAATCAGCTTCAAGTTCGTTGATTTGAGCGCACTCGAGTATCCGAAGATGGAAGAAGAAGGAGATCACACTCAACTTCAACAAAGTGGCAAAAAGCACACAAACAAATTTTATTCAAAAATCAACTCTCTTTACAAGTGACACAACCCCACTATTTATAGAAATTTACAACACAACACAGCCGACCTAACACACGGGAGACCTACGACCTAACACAATACAACACAGTATACAACTTAACAATCATACATGACATACGACATAACAAGACATCACACGACCTACAACAATGCGACATAACAGAATACAACATCACGCGACTTAACACAATGCAACATCACGCGACTTAACACAATGCGATATAAGGAAAATACAACACGAACGACTTAACATCATACAACATAACGACATACGACCTAAGTCATCAACGACTTAAGAGAACAATGCGGTTTGCTGAACGGCTTAAGAGATGCATGCGGTATATGTTGGTTGGATCGCGAACGACTTAGGAACTGCGACATCAAGTGAGCGACTTAAGGAAGCAACATCAGGAGCGACTTATAGAAATAAACGACATAAGATACCAGCGACCTAAAGAAGATAGCGACATAGAGAACTGCGGCATAGGGAAAGCGACATATCATAGTGACTTAACGCGTTAGGTCGTTCAGGCGACTTATCATGGTGACTTATCTCGCTAGGTCGCTCAAACGACTTATCATAGTGACTTAACTCGTTAGGTCGCTCAGGCGACTTATCATGGTGACTTAACTCACTCGGTCGCTCAAACGGCTCAAACATGGTGTTAGGTCGCTCGTATATCTCGTTAGGTCGCTCAGGCGGCTCAAGCATGGTGTTAGGTCGCTCGCGACTCAAGGCAAGGAGCGACTTATGTTAGAGCGAGTTAACCTGATGTGCTGCATCATCCTCCCCTGGTTGAAAAGAATTCGACTCCGAATTCACACTTTCCTCTTCTTCGACATGCTTATTCCCATAATATGGAATCAAGTGTTTGACGTTGAAAACGTCAGCAGTATGGATATGATCCGGCAATGTCAACTGATAAGCATTCTCATTAATCTTCTTTACGATCTCCAAAGGACTAATCTTTCTAGCAGCTAGCTTATTGTAAGCACCAATAGGAAATCGATCCTTAGTTAATACTGCATATACAAAATTTCCTTCTTTGAATTCAACATGTCGTCGTTTGATATCTGCGGATTGCTTATATTTCTCATTCGCCTTAAGTAATCGTTCCTGCACAATCTTGTGGCATTCTTGCAACTCATTCACAAAATCACTAGCTTGTGTGATCACTCCTTTCTGCTGTGGCACTATAGATAAATCCAATGGTCCCTTCGGAATTGTTGAATAAACAACCTGGAATGGACTGAAACCAGTGCTACGATTAACTGCATGGTTGTGTGCGAACTTAGCTTGACACAGCTTGGAATCCTAACTCTTCAAATTGTCATTCACGAGGCATCTCAATAGATTACCTAGGGATCTATTCACAACTTCTGTTTGTCCATCCGCCTGTGGATGATAAGCACTGCTAAATTTCATGAGACAACCCGACTTCCTATCTCCAGGAAATCGCATCATCTTGAAGAAAGAAAGGGATAGAAGAAGAAAAGAAAGAGAAAGAAGAAACAGAACAATATCAAAGAACTCACAGCGGAACGAATGAAATATAATATACCTCATAAAATATTACATAGTATCTTATTACATCAGAGTACTCAACTTATACAACACATAATAGACAGTTATAAACTTCTGTCTAACTATACAATTCAAGTACACAAGAAACAGATATCAATCAAACATAGCGGAACCATAATATATCTACACGTGGAAGCCACCTGCTCCATATCTCCTCCAGAATTCGTCAAGCTAACCTGATCCACTTGACTACTCATACATAATATGAGTACCCAAGAGTTTAATAAAACAGAAAATAAACACTCGGGTCAGACAGGGGTCTGGTGTGAGTAAACGGGTTAAAATTGCTTAACTTTAGAAAAACCTTTGAAAATAAAAGGTATCACGTAAGACTTCCCACACATAAACATGGAAAAGTTTTTACCTTACGCTAACCGAAACATTTGATAGGAAATCCAGTGATATTATAATAGCGTCTAGGGTTTTCAAGTAAATATGAAATAGCCGAAATTGTTACATCTATTAAATTCCAGCTATTAGCCACAAAAGTGGGTAATACAATCAAAACCGTAGGGTCTCGTAAGAAGAATGGGTTTCCATCAATGGCAGGGCTACTGGGGTACAGCCCGTCACAGTACGTGGCCTAGATCAACGTACCGAGGAGTATGCCCACTCCCCTGCAACACAAGGCCGGAACCATCCCTTACTGGACAGTCCCGAACAAGACCACCCCGTAGTTGGCATGACCAACCACACACTTAGCCGAAATATAAAGGGACCTCTAGACAGGGGTAAATCTCGGTCTCAAGTAGGGGCTACCCATGAAGCCTTGCTGCACCTCCCCTGTTTTAGCCATTCCCGGTTGATGAGGCTTGAGGTTACGATTACCTTTATAGAACTCATCTATCTTAGAATGCTCATCGTCCACCTAATGATGTTCTGAAAGCATTCAATCCATACAAGTTCATTCCGGGTTCAAACGAAACTGAAGGCACTATCTCGTTGCACTCATTATTGGAATCACCCTCAGAGTCAACGACCATAGCCCTTGCACTCTGATTCGCCATCTCGAATCTATAAGCACTATTCCGTCAAACTCGTTACAGAATCACCCACAGAGTTATACTGACGTATATCCCTTACACCTCGAGTCTTCACTTGCTCCACTTGGATTAACGACCTACCGTTTAATTGGAATCGATGTGGTTTTCGGATCCCAAATATGGAAACCCGATCCCGGTCTCACCGAAACCAAACGCCATTTTAATGTCCAAGTTATACTTAAGGGTTTAAATAATTAAACATATATTCAGGATGATATAAACAAATAGATGAATCATATTATCAATATTCATCTTCACAAAGCAACATATCACATAACAGAGATATCCGGTATCAACAAGTATCAATCAATATCAAACATTCAATATCAACCAATCATCCAATATCAATCTCCAAATATTGATCATCCAATATCAGTCAGTTAACCAATATTAATCAATCAATTCATATTAATCAAACATCCAAAACAGAATTGATTATCTCTTAATCAATTGGATTTCCACAATCCTTCTTCATTAATTATTATTCCAAATAAATTAATCATCTCTAATGATTTTCCTTAATTTATCTTCCTTGATTAATTATATTTAATTACATTCAAGTAATTATCCTTGACTATATTCAGTAATTAACCCTTTAATTACTATCATTAATTACAATAATTAATGATCATTCATTAATTAATTAACTATATTTAATTACATTAATTCTTAATTAATTACAATTAATTAATCACATTTAAATTAATCACTTATATTAATCAACCTTGATTAATATCCTTAATCATATTAATTAATGATCCTTATTAATTAATAATTACTTTAATCAATTAAATAATTAACTTATAATTAATCATCTCATAAATCATAATCAGCAATTAACAATTTGTAATTACTTATTTTAATTAATGAACTTCTTAATTAATTAATTTCTAATTTAATTATATTAATCCTTGATTAATTAATCTAATTAATTAATGTTTAATTACTTCATTAAGTAATTATTATTCAATTAAATTAATAAATAAATCCTTAATTAATTACTTTATTAATTAATTACAATTATAATTAATTACATTTAGTAATTAATCTTACATTAATCTCATTCATTAATTAATTAATCACATTAATTAATTAACTAAATAATTAAGTAATTAACTCTTAATTACTTACATTAGTAATTATCTCTAATTACTTCCTTTAATAAATCTTAATTGCTTTCTTAATTAATTATCTTTAAAACAATTATATTAATCAATTCTTTAATTAATATTATTAAGTGGTTAACCAATAATTACTTCAACTAATTACTCCATGAGTAATTACCATTAATTACTTCCATAAGTAATTAACCTCCTTAATTACATTCAATTATTAACCATTAATTACTTCATTAAGTAATTACACTTAATTAATCCATAATTAAGTGATTATTAAAAAATTAAATAAACAATTAACTAATTATTAATTAAACAATTAATTAATTCTTATATTTAAAAATCCTTAATTAATTAAGAAAACATTATTCTTAATTAATCTTTACTTATTAACAAATCATATTTATATTAAGTATTCTTAAGTTCATATAATAATAATTTAACCATATTCATCTTCATAAATAAATTGTTTGAAATTAATCAAATCTTCTTAACCTTAAAGACAAAGTTATCCAAATTTGGTTTATGTAATTATAATTTATTTTTGGAAATAAAGTATTTAGAAACAAATTTCCAAATTTAAACATTATAAATTATCTAATTTCAAACCTATTTATTTACAATATAAATTGAACTTAGTTTTAAACATTACTTAAAAGTTTATTTTAAAACTTTGGTTCACTATTTAAATTCAAAACACTCCTTTAATTATATTTCAAATTTTTAATTAAGATAATTATTTTTAAAAGAAAATATTTTTAACAATTTATTTAAAATAATTTCATTTTACACTTTTTAAAAGATTAATAACTTTGCTTCAAAGGCCATGATTTCATTTATTTGAAAACTTGTTTATCACTTAATACTGGATCTAAATTTATTCAATAAGTTTAATTAGAAAACTTATATTTTAAACAGTACCACCAGAAAATACTACGCCAAAAAGCTCGAGTAAAACACTCAACCCTTCCGTGCTTTCACCGAAGCAAACCAAATGCCTTCGTCTTCGAGTAGATCACGCGACCCACACAAATGTTTCCCCAAGCCTCAATACATCTTCTCCAACAAACTTCCCCAACTCCATTTCTCAGTGCACACGAGCATACACCGTGCACCAAGCACAACACCACCGGCCGCCGTTGAGCATCGCGAACATTGCCAACGATCACTTGCACGCACGCGACCTCGACCCAGCACCCAAATCGAACAACAACCATTCGAATCGAAACATGATCATTACGCTCGAAAGCAACTGCAGCTGTCACTATCCAAAACCCACCCTCGGCCGACGAACTCGCCGCCGTTGAAACCGCCATCACCATCATTCAAAGCCAAGACCTCAAGCTCCCACAATTCCCAGTCGCGATCAACTCCGTTTCACTACTCACGACGAAATCATCTCGGAAATCAAGCCGAACAAACTAAATGCCTAAACCCTAGTTTCTGCAATTCCCTTCAATCCACTACTTAAAAAAATATTCTTTATTGTTCCCAAGATCTAAAGAATATATACAAACTTCGGTCGAAATCTAAGCTTAAATCATCAAGTAAATCTTTGGAAATCACTCAAAACTTCAAAAGTCTTCAAACTAAAAAATTATCTCAAATTAACTAACTAAAAATCATGATACTAGTATTAAAAATCATGATTTCCTATTGCCATTCCCATCATGCAATCAAAATTAAAGTTTAAATCCACAAATTTTTGACCCAATTTGATTTTCACTGTAATTATGAAATTTCTGAGCAAATATTTCATTTTAAAAACTTATAATTATTTTTAGATGAAAAGTTATATGATTACAAACAACTTCTGTTTATAATTCAAAGGTCAATTCGAGTTCAAAATCTAGTTATTGCACCTACTATGGCAATTGAATTGTTATAAATATACAGAACATATATTTTATGATTACTACAGGCATCTCACTATTATCAATCATTCAAACACCAACATACATCAATTAAATCCAAGAATCCAGATACATCATCATGATTTCATCACAAGAACAACATAAAAATCCTGGATTTAAAAACTATTTTTTAAAATTTCATTTACTCACCTGTTTTGCAGAGCAGAGAACAGAACAAGCTTTGATTTACTTTGCTGAAGAAAAACTTGCATGTTTCAATTAGTTGTTTTAAACTTGCAGTTGAAACTGTTGATTGCAGTTGAACTCTATTTGTATTTGCAGGTTGAAACTTTACTTTGAAATGCAGATTCATTTTACAGATTTGAGGTTGAAGATCTATTTGCATTGGCAGGTTTGAATTTGAATTCTTACATTACAGGTTTGCAGGTTTTTATTTCAGGTTTGATAAAATTCGAGTTGCCACTATTTTGAGAAATGAAGAAAGGAAAAAGAAAAATAATAAGAAGAAGGAAAACAATTTTCTTTATATGTTTATTAAAGTTAAAGAAATAAAAATTTTAAAATAAAGACACTTGTTAATAAATCTCACACTTGTCATTCAATTCACTTAATTATTCTACATGTGTTATTAAGGTGATGTTAATATGTTACACATGTAATCTTAAGTATAATTTTTTTTAGATAAATTTGTATTTAATTTAAAAGTAAATAGAAAGCTCACTTATTTAATTCTCTTAATGAATAAATGTTTACATATGTATATATAAGTTTACTTTTAAAAGAAATTATTCTAAAACTAATTATTATACATATATATCTTTTACATGGATTAAAAATCTAAAACATTTATTTTTATATATTTATAACCATTTTATATTAAGCATTTTTAAAGAAAACAAAACAAAATGTTTAAATCCTTTCAAACTATCATATTAAAAATAAATAATTATCTTACATTTTGAAAACAAATGAATTAATCTTTAATTAACTTATGAAAAATACTAATTTTAAAACAAAGCTTCAATCTATAATATTCATACATTAAATTATTAATAGATTAAATTAAATTTCAAAACAATTTCAAATTATAACATTTACAAACATATATATTACAATTTGCAAAACTCAATCTTTAATTAAAACAGAAGATATCCTATTCACAATATATATCAAATGTATATATTATAAATAGATAAAATTTCATTAGCTTTGAAAAACAATTCTTATCAATATTTTAAATTGCTAAAAAGATATTGATCACAATTATCATATTAAATATTTATTAACCTTTAAAAGATTAAATTTATCAGTTTAAATTAAAATCATAAAGAAAAATTATCAAACCAGTTAAATTATTTACACACATTATTAAATTTATATTGCCCAAAATCCCGGGTCCTTACATTTCAGCTTTGTCCCGACCATTCTCCATAGACTCATCCAAAAATGACTCAGCAAACGAGTGTCTCTATCTGATACAATTGACTCGGCAACCCATGAAGACGATAGATCTCTCTGAAGTATAACAGCGCAACATTGACTGCATCTACCGTTTTCTTGCATGCAATAAAATGTACCATTTTTGAAAATCGATCAACCACCACATAGATAGAATCATTGCCACGTTGCGTCCTTGGAAAACCCAATACAAAATCCATACTAACATCCACCCATGGCTTAATAGGCATAGGCAATGGCAAATATAAACCTGCATTTGTCGCAGTCCCCTTTGAAACTTGACAAATATGGCACCTCTGAAAAACCTTTTCAACTTCTTTTCTCATTGACGGCCAAAAATAAGACTTCGAAATCAACTGCATAGTACGGTCACGGCCCACGTGTCCTTCATGCAATTCTTTGATAATCTTCATTCGTAAACTGCAATCTGGAATACACAATTGATTTCCTTTAAATAGAAAACCATCAACCAACACATATCCATCCATGCTTCCCTGCTTGACTTTGTCTAGGATCTTGGAAAAATATGAATCTGAAGTAAGCAAATCTGGAAGTAATTCAAAACCCATCACCTCTACTCGCATAGTTGTTAGCAAACTACTCCTTCGACTCAATGCATCGGCAACGCGATTAGTTACTCCAGACTTATGCTTGACGACTTGGTACGATATACGAAAAATAGATGCTAAGCCTGAGTAGTCTATCAGTGGTGCGAAGCGGCTTTCCTCCGGGGAGGGTTATACCTTAGTAAGCGAGCAGCGGTTCTTCTATGTAGTCGTGCACCAATGTAAATTGCTGCAGATAAGCTATCCATGATGCATGCCTAGCTGCAATTTTATCATGCCCTTGTAAATGTTTCAATGCTTCATGATCCGTATACAAGACAAATTCTTTGTGGAACAAATAATGTCTCCAATGCTTCACAGCTTGCACAATAGCATAAAACTCCACATCATAAGTATTGTATCTCATCTTTGCTCCAGAAAGTTTTTCACTAAAATAGGCAATTCGACGTCCCTTCTGACTCAACACTCCTCCAATTCCAACTTTCGATGCATCCGTATGTAACTCAAATAGCAACTGAAAATCTGGCAACACTAGAATCGGTGTTGAGGTTAAAAGTTCCTTGATTTGTTCAAAAGTAAATCCTCTCTTCCGTCCATGAAAACTTCTTTCCCTTCATACAATCAGTAACAGGAGCCATCACACTACTGAAATGTGGTATAAATCTTCGATAAAATGAAGCTAACCCATGAAAACTTCTGACTTCTGTTATAGTTTTGGGCTATGGCCAATTTCTAATTGTGGCAACTTTACTCTGGTCCACTTGTATTCCTTCCTTGGACACGACATATCCCAAAAATAAAACACTTGGCGTCATGAACACGCATTTCTTCATCGCTGCATAGAATTATTCTTGACGAAGAATATGTAACATCCCGTATTTTTAAGCCATTGAATTTGAACATTTAATTCGTTTTAAATGTTTAATGTGGATTCTTAATTGATTTTGAAATGAGTGGATTCGGGTTCAATCAATGAAATAAGCTATAATTTTTAATTATAGTAATTCCGGTTGAATTTGAATAATAGGAAAATAATAATTTAAATATTCGGAATTAAAATAAAGGTAAATCTGGACGTAAATAGTGATAAAAATGGTTATAAAAATTTATTTTGAGTTATTTGAGTGTAAATAGTGTGGTGGGAATTTTATAAGAATTTTAAAGTTGATAAATTAATATTTGGGATTTTATATTAATTTAAAAATGAATTTAATATTATTAAAATGCAATTTAATCAGATTTTGTTCCGGAATGAGCTAGAATGATTTTTATGGTGTTTATAAATTTTATATGAATTATTATTAGGTTAGTAAAAATTTTAAAAGTAAATTTTTAAGTGTTTTCGATAATTTTGAAAATCGCTTGATTTAATAGACGAGTGAAAATAGCCTTCCGGGGTACAGTCTCGGAATTCGACGAAACCAGTTTCATTGGATCCGTAATAGTTAGTTATTATCGGATTTCAATTTTCGTAGCAATCGGAGTTGTTGTTTGACCCCGGCAGCTCGAAACGCATCGAAATCGTTTTAATCGGGTTAATTTTAAATTGATCGTTTAATTCCGTAACTCGCGCATACGATCAAATTAGCTTACGAAACCTGTTCCATTGTGTCCGGAATGTGGAAAAACCTTAGAATCGCCTGTCAAAATGCGTAGATTGGAGGTCGTTTGTATAAACTGTTAACTTGAGAAATTATAATAATAAAATAATATTAAATTACCATTAAATATACACTTAACATTCAAAACCCTAATACCACTACATCAGGCCGCCGCTCATTCATGTTTAATGGCCGAAAGTCGCCCATTTTGTTTTCCAATTATCGATCAATCCACTATTTATTTGCCTAAACGTTCAACTAGAAAAGTGGAGAGGATAGTTGGATCTACATATCCAACGATGGAGATGTGATTTGACGAGGTGGATGGGGGGTTATTCGCTGCCGTTCCTTTAGGTTTCGTTCGCTCCTTCCAAGCGTAGATGGAGGCCGAGCTTCAAGAGCTCCCAGGCGCAGGTGGAGTTGGTCATGGGGAACGCGGGGTCGTTGTTTGATCGAGCTATAGTTGACCGTGGTGGGACCGGTACGAAACCCTAGTGGTGATGATTGGGTTCGTGCTTTTCCTGTGTACGCGCGTTGAGGAAGGAGAGCTGTTGCACGGTTTTGATTTGTACTTTCCAATGTACGGTAGATCTGAGTTTTAAAAAAAAATTGTTCTAAAATTCGATTCAAACTTCATAAAATCCTAACTAGTTCATTCGTAGTCAGATTCGTACGAAATTGGGGGCGTTGGAATCGCAGAAAAGAGCACTACGCGATGGTGCAGATCCGGATTCATTCCGGGCAAGTAGAAATTTGAGTTAAATCGAACGTCGTTTGGTTTAATTTGAATTTCGAACGCTCGTCGAAACTCAAGGTGAGTTAATCTCACTCACATCTGGAATGTTAGCTGATTTAAATAGTTAATATTTAAATATCTGTGTTATTGGTTGAAATGTTTATTTATATTAGCCTGGATTGATATATATTTATAGTGTTGTGCTAATATTTGTGGATGCAGGGAAAACAGGTTGGAGGGATCCAACTGGATTCCTCACAATGTAGTAATTATTTTTATAATTGATAATGATGCATGTTAAATATTGTGATTGATAAATTTGGGATTAAATTGTATTGTGAAATGGTGGAATGAACTATAAGCCCAGAATGTTAAATTATAAGAAATTTGGAGTCTTAATTATAAAGAAATTAAATTAGGTTTTAAAAAGAAATTAAGAAATTAATAAATAAGGAATATAAAAATTAGAATCTGCTTGGATGGAAAACCGAAATAAAATTGTATTGGAATATTGCTGGGTAGATTATAAATCCATAATTAATTATAAATGGATAAATCGAATTTTAGAGAAATAAAAGATATTGTTAAATAATGAATTTAAAGGAATTAAAATGTGAAATCTATTTGGAATGAAAATTGAAATTTGGTAAATCTGGAATGGTAAACAAAGAGAAACGTTATTAGTTGATAAATGTGAAAGTAAATTTATGTTATTAAACTTAAACCTGAATCTAAATAAATTGACAGAATTTATAAGAAGGATTTTTGGGATATTTGAGTAGGAATGAGTTTCCCTGGGAGACACCAAGTTTGAGTTTTAAACAGATTTTATTAAAAGTGAATTCAAGTTTAAACTTGTTATAAATGAGTGTTTGGAAAATTATTGTTTTAAAAGCTAATTAATAAGGTAACAATAGTGGTTATTTTCGATTACATTAGTAATTAATTTTATAAATGGATTGTTTAAAAAGGCTAGTTTTGACCTAAATTATTTGAAATTAGTATTAAGCCTTTTACAACTCTATTTTCAAATTTAGTTTAACTAAAACCTTATTTTAAATCAAGTTATATCTTATAAAATAGTTTTACTTTAAATATTTCGAAATTTTATTTTGAGTAAATAACTCGAAGTAAATTTGCATATTTTAAAGTATATTTCAGAATAAAGTATTTCTACTGTTTTAAATCTAAATGTTTTGAACTTGGTTATTCCAATGGAAATATATGGCAAATGATTTACCTTGTAAAGGAAGAGTTTTGGGAAATTGTTTTTAAATGAGTTTTGAAACTTTGGAAATATATCTTGTAAAGATATTTGGGTAAATAAATAATATGGGAATTATTTATTGAGTGATGGATGCTTATGGATGTTTATGAATATAAATTGATAGTTAAACAACCGACTATCAATATTGGAAAAATGCGTTGATCGTTTCGAAGAGACCGAGATCGAGATTTATTTCTCGAAAACCACTTCGATCTGATTTGTACGTTTCGTGCGAAAAACGTGTTCGGAGTCGAAGATGGAGCAGTGAAGTGCAAGGGCTAGTCACTACTAATCCTGAGGATATTTCCAAATGGATGTAGTAGGAGTAGTGCCTTCGGTTCCGTTCGAACCCGGGACGGACTTGTATGGACGAATGCTTGCGAAACATTGTCAGGTGGACGATGGGCATTCTAAGTGAAAACGTTCTTAAAGGTAACGCTTATCCTCAAGCCTCATCAACCGGAAATGACTGAAAATCAGGGGATATGCAGCAAGGTTAGGTGGGTCATGCCCAAGCAGGACATGATATTTCCCCTGTCTAGATGTCCCTTTTTATATATTTCGGCTTAGTGGGTGGTTGGTTGCGCCAACCACGGGGTTTATCTTGTTCGGGACTGTTCAGTAAGGAATGGTTCCGGCCTTGTGTTGCAAGGGATGAAGGGAGTAATCCTCGGTACGGTGATATAGGCCCCGTACTGTGACAGGTGGTACCCCAGTGCCTAGTCATTGTTGGAAATCCATTCTCCCCACGAGCCTTGTACGAGTTTTGTTTGTATTACCCACTTTTGTGGCTAGTAGCTGGAATTTAATCATGTAACAATTTCGGCTATTTTATAAGTATTTGTAAATAGACCCTATTATAATATCAGAGGATTTCTATAAAAAAATGTTTTAGCTATCGTAAGGTAAAAACCCGACATGTTTATTTGTGGCGTGGTCTTACGAGATGCTTTTGTTTTTCAAAGGATTTTTGAAACTTTAATAATAAATTTGGATGCATATTTAGTATCAGCCGGTATTCCAGACTGACTCGGGTGTTATTTCATTATAATGCTCGGGTCAGACCGAGTATTATATGTTCAGGACAGGGTGCTTTTGAGCAGGAAAGGAGCTGGAGTCCGAGACGTATATATGTACCTATATATATATCCGCTGCTGTGACTGTATGGTATGTTTGGTTGGTAATAGTTGATGTATGAGTTACTCTGATGATGTAATGTATAAAACAGTGATAGTTTCCATTTTGTGTAAAGTTCTATATTTATTATTATATTTTATTCCGCTACGACTGTGAGATTCTGATATTGTCTAGTTTCTTCTTCTATCTCTTCTTTTTTTAACCCTAATGGTTCGTAATTCTGTGCCACTTGAGTTAATAGAGGTAGAATAGTGTTGATTCAAGGGGTACGGATTTGCGGGCTGTCACACTTGGTATCAGAGCTTAGGTTGGCGACAACCTAGGCTTTGGTGGGGAAAATAACTCATTAACTAGAGTCGATAGTACTCTATAATGAGTTGAGCGTATTAATAGATATGAGAGCGTACTTGTTAGTGAATATAAAATTATTTTTATACCGTGTTGACTTATCGGTTGAGAGTTTATGAATTCTGGTCGGTGCGGGAAGTACAACCGTATCGATAGGGGTTTCTAAACTCTTAAACAAGATAAACCGACATAGTATTGTTTTTAAAGGTGGGTAAACGAAATAATTTTACCCAAAATTATATTTTGGTATAAAAGAAATAATTTTCTGAAATTATTATATATATATTTGGATGATTGGATGTTAATGTCTAAATTAAATAAGAATCTAAAAGTTAATCTAAAATGTGAAATGGATATAACCAAATAAATTCCATGAGTATAATGTATACAAAAGAGAATAAGTAATTTAAAACTCAGCCAGAATTTAAATTCCGGAAGTTTTGGAAAGGATTTTAAATAAAATAAAAATAAAGGTTTGGAAATTTAAAATCCTGGGAAAATTTGAAATGTTTGTTGAGATTTGAAGGTGTTTGAAGGCAATGATTGTAATATTGTTTTGGGAAATATTTTTAAATGGAAACTGTTTTGAAATGAATTTAGAAAAGTAAGAAGCATTGAACTCACTTCAGTCGTTGTAAAATAATCCTAATGATGCTGGCCACATTGTTAGAATTCATTTTCGAGTTTCTAAAGTGATGGATTGCTTCACAAGTACTTGGTTATGATATTGTTTGGGACTTGTTGGATATAACAAGTGTTTTGGGAAAATTCACAATGGAGAAATTGTTTTGATACAACTAAGTTGTTTAGAGATCTAGAAATTTGATTTGAATATCAAATGGGAATGTGTTGATTTTTGTTTCAAATTGGTTTTGAAATAAAACCGGGTAAATTTAAATTCTGGAAAATTATATTTAGAAAATGTGTAAAATTAAAATAAATTAACTATTGAGCTTATTAAGTGAAGTTGATATTAATAAGAAGGAAGAAATGAGAATTTTAATCTTGGAATTAAAATTTAACTTGAGTAATTGGAAGTGAATAGAAAATTTGAATTTAACTTGGGATAAGTTAAATAAATTGGACTTAGAATTAAATTGATTTGGGTGAAATTAAAAAAGTAAGTTGGTTTTAAATTGTGGGTCATTGTGAAATGGATTATACCCACAAGTTTTTAAGTATTATGTTTATAGTTGAGACTATGAATTTAAAATGTGCAAAGGAATAAGGTGAAAGGAAATTTGTATCCTTAAGACTTCAGTGATACGCATATATATAATTTGAAATTGTGATTATATGTTGTAAATGGATTGAAATGAGCAATATGAGCTTTAAATAAATAAGTTGGTGAACTCATATAAATAGAAGTGAGATTATAATCACAAATGGAAATAGTTGAATGGTATGGTGAGTCCAAACTAAACTCAAATGAAATGTGAATTGAGAAAAGGTAAAGTGAGATATAAAGGAAATGAATGAACTTAAATTAGTAAACAAGTTTTGAACTTGAATATGGAAATTAAAATTGAGAATTTGACTTGAATATGAGGTGGAATGTAAATTGCTTAGAATTGCATAATGAAGTTCATATTCTTAAGTTATTAAGTGTTATAATTTGAATTTGTGAATATCAGATGGAAATGGACTTAAGTAAGTAATCTAAACTCTGAATGGAAGTGAAATTGTAATTCATTAATGGAAAGAGTTGAATGGTGTGGCAAATTCAAAATTTGACCATAAATGAAATGTAAAGTGTAATGAAGCAAAGTGAGAATATAAAGGTGGATATTCTTAAGTTAGCAAATAAATTTTGAATTTATGTATGAAAAAAATAAATAAAAATAAATATGTTTTAATAATGAAATTGAAATTTAATTTCGGTTGTGTAATAAGTTATTTTGAAGGAAATTTAGATCCTATTTAAGGAGTGGAAAGGAAGGATAGAAAATTTAAATTTGCTAACTGAAATAATTGGAAAATGGTGATATTAAAAATGAATTCAGAGGGAATTGAGGAAGTGAATTAAAACCTAATATGGATTAGGTTAGAGGCTAAATTGAATTACAATTAAATGGAATTTGATTGTAATGGATAGAATTTTGATAGTTTGATCAAAATTTGGAAGGTAAATAGAAATCCAATTGTAGTATGGGATTTAAATTTGTGGTAACAAATAATGAAGTGTGAATGACAAATGGAATTAAATTATAATAATGATGGTTTGAATTGTAAATAGATTCAAATGAGTGAAATAATTTAAAGTGGTTTCTTTGCTAATAAAATAAGTCTAAAATGGATTTAATAAATAGGCAAAGTGCATTAAAGTTTATAAATGAATTGGAATTTGATTTGGATGAGAATCAAATGAAAATAAAAATAGATTTATAAGAAGATAATGGAGATATTGTAAAGAAAGCTTAAGCAAATTAAATAAATGTGATTAAGCTGAATAATGTGGTCTTGGATAAATTTGTTTAGATGCAGAAATTGAAATGCAAGTGAAATGAATTTTAATTGATTATTGAGAAGTGATTTGAATAGGAAAAGTTGTAAATAATATAAAATGAGATGTTATTAATCTAAACTTAAGCTGAATGTATAAACTAGTTGGATTAAAATTTGTAAAGGGTTTGATTTGGTAAGAACCCATTAAGATGGAAATGAATTGAGAGATTATGGAATTGTAATCATTTAAGAAAGATGATGAGATGGTTATTTTTAAGCTTTTGAAAATAGCTTTAAATGAAATTTGTTTGCAAAATAAAATTTGGATGCAAGCAAATGACTTTTAAGATTGTTATTGTGAGAAAGAAAGGATATATGAGTTGTAAATAAGAATGGAATGACTTATATAACTATGAAAAAAATAATATAATAATAGTAATAATAATAATAATAATATAATAAACATAAACTTAAAATGATTAATAAATTTGAAAAGTGAGAATAAGGATTGATTTAATAATTGAAATGGAATAAGAATACTTGGATTGTGAACCATGCAGAATTTGATAAATTAATATGAATCTAAGTGGGAATTAATTTTAAAACTATTATAAGCTTAAGTAATGGGTTATTCCATGAATAACATGCAAATTTGCATTGTAAATTTGTCGAATTGTGGCAAATGAAGATAAATAGTTTAAAGTAAGCAAATAACTGGTTTTTGAATTAATTGGAATGGATTGACATGTTATTAAGTGATTTTGCATATGAATGGAAATGGATCATGAAAGAAATGCAAATGTTTCAAGTTTAAAATAAAATTTGATTGTAAATAAAATTGGGAATGTAAGTTAAAATAAAGAAATGTAAGTAAGGCATATGGTAAACTTGAACGTAAATCATTTAAGTGAAGTAAAATGAAGTTTGGTTGGATGAAAGTTGTGAAGGCCCGTTTTCCCGTACCCTTTGAATCGACAATAAACCACACATGTCCAACTCAAATTGTACGAAAATACGGAACATGAAGGGTGATAAAGAAAAATAGACAGAACAGAATCTCACACGAATGGAATAACATATATTATTTCAATAAAAATATTTACAGCGGAAAATTTTAAAATACAATATCAGAGTCTAACCTAGATTCAGCTTGGACAGTTATAAAACCTGCCCTTACAATTGCTGACAAACATCAAACAAAATACACCAAGCAAAGCGGATCAAAGAATATCTCCATGCGTCCATGAATATCTCCAGCTCTCCTCTGGAAACTCCAACCGTCTTCGACTATCCTGAAACTACTCGGATCTGACCCAAGTATTGAAAATACCCGGATCAGGCTTGATAAACCAGCGTGAGAAAAACTCAATAATAAATGACAGTGTCATATATCAGCCTTTGGATAAAATCTTTTGAAATAAATAGTATCTCATAAGACCACGCCCACACATAAACACGGACGGGTTTTTACCTTATGATAACTAAAACACTTTTATATCAAAACTTTCGATATTATTTCTAATGACATCTCTTTGAAAACATTTGCAAATAAACTTATTAATCTTATCCGAAATGGTTACCCATATAGCATTTCGAGGCTATTCATTACGCCAATACAAACAAAACCGTAGGTTCTTATTGGAGAATGGATTTCCATACAAATGACCAGGCGCAGGATCTACCTTCCGAAATGGGTACACCTCTAGATGGATGTCCCGAGGCACAGAACATCTGCCCTCTACCAACACAAGACCGGCCCACCTCTGTTACTAGATGGTACCGAATATGTCATCCCCCGGTCGTTACCGACCTTTATCGAGGGCCCTCTAGCATACACCACATTAATTAACATCCCGACGTCATAGCGGGAAGAAATATATCTAGAAGGGGATGATCATACCCTAATGGGAATGACCCACATAGCCCTGCTGCATCTAATCCTGTTTCGGTCATTTCCGGTTTGATGAGGCTTAAGGCTACGATTACCTTTTCACAAAGCACATATCACATCTTTGAATGCCACATTGCCATTTCCGTTAACTACTAATTGCCTTCCACAAAAATACAACCCTTGAGCTCGTATGTCTCAAGAAGGGTGTTAAGCTAAGAGAAGTTGCCTTCTCCGCCACCACTAATGTACGTTTGTAAAAACCAATGTACGTAATCTTTAGAAATGCAACGTCAGACAAACGTCCATACAAGTTGTCCAGGAACAGGACAAACCGAAGGTACTTTCCTCGGCCATTACTAGGCGAGAAGCCCTTGCAATCCGCAAAATCTCTATCACGAGGAGACCACTGCTATATATAACTCTATAATTGGGTGCGACCCGAGCAAATCAACAAGCAGTCCTCACGCTAGGAAGATCCACGGTCTTCAATCACCATCTTCAACATGTCTTCACGTTCGAACGCATACATTGGTTCGAAGTGGTTTTCGGATAGGAATTAACCAAATCCGACTCCGGTTCCTTCGAAATCCAATCATCGATAATAAGTGAATATGAGAATATAGGATTTATTAAGTCTCTTTTCACTTAAATTCTTTTCAGATGATTTCGAAATTCTCTTTCTTTCAACTTAGGATAATTCTAAGTAATTCATTCTTTTGTTTTGGAAAATATCTCAGATTTCTCTACTTAATTCTTGATCCAAATTTCTTAACTTTTAACTTAAGGAAAACATTCCCTTTATAATATCACCTTCCAAAACATCCATTTAATTTAAAGGATTATTCACTGTCCAAAATCGCGAATATAATTCCTTTAACATTTAACTTATCAATTTAAATTGATTTCAGATTTACAAAACGATGTTTATAAATTCCATTTTTATATCTCACTTGTAAGTCAAAATCCAATACTCTTATTTACCAATTCATTCCTAAAATTCATTATAAATTCTTTTCTAAACTTCACAGGTTCGTAGAAATCATTCATTTTGGAGATTGCTTAACTTTTGGATAATACCAATCTTCTTTTATTTTGGAAAACTTAACAGAATCTTTTTATTTTGAGAGCATCCGGGCTTTCCTTTCGATCTGTTCCACCCCTCGCCTAAGAAAAGAAAACATAGGCCAGGTAAGTTCAGGGCACTGGTTGCTCCATCCCTATCCTTAGTTAAACACCTTGTTTTATCTTCCCAGATCTCACAGGCGGGACAAATGTACTAGTCGTTTCCGCATACTCAGATTTTCAACTTATTTTGGAATTGCTTATAAATATTCCAAATTATCTTTCAAAACGCTTAATTTTCCTTTTTAAAACATTCACGATTATTCTTGGAAACGTTGTTACATTTAATCTCATATTCCAAAAGTTATAGAATTCACAGCATAAAAGTGCTGCGGAAAGTGCTATATAAGCTTATTTGATTAAAACAACTTTTAAACATTCGCTAATTCATATTTTCCAATCCAAATCTTTTTTAAATCATTTAAATAGATTTATCAAATTTATTCCATATTTTTCCTTAATTAAAAACATTCATTCGAACAGATTTTCTGTTATGGTCACTAAACTGCACTAGCGCGATTTTTCTAGAAAATTGATTTGGACTTAATTCAAAATCTACTCATCGAAACTTTGATTTTCTTTCTTCGTTTAAAAGATATGGATATAATAGTCCGGAATTTTCTTATCTCGAAGAATTCCGAGCAATATTCCACTCTATACATTCATTTGAACTTTTCGGCGCGAAATCGCGAACTACCGTTGCGCGACGCGTCTAGTTTTAACTTATTTTTCAACATTTGAAATAATTTATTCAAATTGGATTTCAATACTTATAAAATGATTAGAAACCCTTTTAAATCAATGTTTTCACTTTTTAAAGCTTTTAAAATATATTTTCACTCTTACCACATTAAAATATTATTATATTCCCATTATTTTAACTTTAAATCCCAATTTCAACTCAATTTCAATTCTAATCTCAAATTAAACACATTTAAAACTTAGATTTCAAATCTAATTCCAATTTAAATTTCAATTTAATCTCGAACTAAACTTCACTTTTTCAAAATCGATTTTAATTTCAATTTCACTATTCATCTAAATTTCAATTTCTAATTAGCTATTCTTTTCAAATCCGTTTCACTTCAAATTTCAAATTCTCTTTCATTTTAACTTTAATTTCACTTCTAAATGAAAAGAGACTTATTTTTCCACAATTTCTCATATTACTAAAATATGGTCTTACTAATCAAAGTGATTACTTAATCAAAATGAACATATCCAATATTCATATTTATTACTAACATAACATCCATTCAACAAATCACATGCATATGATTTCAAATCTAACATTCACTATTAATATCATAACGGGATATATTATCACAATTCACTTAATTTACAAATTTTCAAATCATCCATATTAACAATCAATTTGGTATAAACATTCATATGTCATAAGGGTGTAAATATGATTGTTATAACATAATCAAAATATAAATTCAAAAGCGATGAGAATTTCTCACCTTTAAACCAAACGTTTAACTTCCTACCAACATTCATTTAATTCAACGCTTCACTAAACCTTATCATAACCATGCTTCCAAGTGCTCGACCATCTCCATCTTTACTTGCTTTGCTCACGTCCTTCCCTTATCAACTTCCAAACTCATGGCCTAAGGCCTTTTTTAAGAAGAGAAGAAGAAGAAGTGAATTAAGAAGAGGTTAGAGAGTAACAAGTGGATTAGTGCTTAAGCACTCCACTATTTTTAACCCTCCTACCTCTCTTAAGAGAGAAGCCATTAAAATAGCTTAAAGGAAGAAGAAGAAAAGAAAGATTTGTGTGAAAATGAAAGAGGTATGCATGGCTATTTATAGGAAAAAGTTTGAAATAAAATATTATTATGTAAAATGACCAAAATGCCCTTTACTTACTTTTTAACTTAACATCACATTTCAAATCATGCTTTATGTCACTTTCACTTAAGAAGTAAGTAAAGTAAAGTAATAATTATGTTTGGTTTGATTTGATGTTGATTTGATGTTTACTTTTGACTTTTCTTACTTACTTTTCTTAATTATATTCTAGAATTTTCTAAGTATGTTTATTAAAAGTAAACTTGATTAGTGAATTAATTAATACTTATACTATTTGAATATATGTTCCTATATAAGAAAATAAAGGTGCGACGACGTTGCGACAACTTTTAATTGACAAAACGTCGTTTTTCGACGAAATGTTTTACGGTCACATTTTGACGTTTTAGTTAAACTATGTATTGAAGTAAACCAAATTTAAAAATGAACTTTTTACTTCTTTAAATAAATTAAAACAAGTCTCTTTATATTCTAAAATCATATTTAATTAATATCAAAATCTCTAATTTTACCGTGTATGCAAAACTGACAAAATGCGACAAATTTTGGTTATTTTTATAAAACGATTATTAACAAATTTTTAAATCTTTTAACATACTTTTATTATCTTTATTAGATGTTTTAAATAAGATTTACCTTTTTAAATAGATATTTAAATCCATTTATTTAAGCCTTTAATTATTATTAACAAAACTTAACTTTTGTCGATTTGTTCTAAAATCCAAATTCATACTTTTTTTTTTTTAATTTATTAACTATAAGAATATATAACTTATTCACTATTATTTACTATATATATCATATTATTTAAGATTTAAACTCCTTTTTAAATTTAAATCGATCGAAATCTCTCATTTTCGAAGTAGCGAAAATACGGGTCGTTACATTCTCCCCTACTTAGAAGCATTTCGTCCTCGAAATGAAAGTTAGATAAAGGAATCTATCTCATACTCATATCCTCAAAAAATTTTGACTTATTTCTATTGATGATAGAAAAGAAGAAGGCCGATATCATAACAACACTAAAACAAATGATGCCAAACATATATACAAAGATTTTCCACATTAACCTGAGTATCTATCACTTTCTTAAGATTATATATACATACATCAAGTCAAACTTCTATCCTTCCCATCCTAGTGCGTACTGCACACTTAAGATAATGTATCCAACTATCAAACAAGACTATACCTCCAAAAAACAACCAAACTATATCAACATAAATGAATACATCCACATAACCCATCCTCTGACCTAAGCATGTACTACACCTGAGGTCTATATATATACATACCAAAACATAATTCTAACCATTATCTCTTATGTCTTCTATTCAAGATAACTATCGAACTACTGAGTTGATAGACCCAACACATCATACTATATGTGATATTTGATTCGATCTATTATTCAAATCCACAACTTTTCTTTCGAACTAGTATCGATCCCCCGATTTTCTACTGCGGACTTTGATCAGACTTCTTGATCACAAACCCTTGCTTTCCTTGCATAGCTCTCAACTATGATAGAAAACTCGTGTACATAATCACAAACTCTCATCAATATTCGCCATCAAGAATTGAGTGATAAATTCTTTTTCGGATTGGTGTAAACACCTCAAAGTTTTGTACTCAAATCTTAGATCAAATTTTATGTGCCAAAATGATCTACGTTTAACTTATGTACTTATTTATCTTTACTTAATACATTTCTTCCAAAACTTCTATTAATCCAAGTTTATTTCACAACCATTTACTTTCTTCTAAATCCATTATTACTTAAGCTTACAAATGACTTAACTTGTATAATATACCTTTACTTCCTAAGAGTATATATACATATCCCAAATCTTCAAATCGTCATTTACTTTAATTAGCGTCTTCAACAAATGTGGAATTCTATTATTCCAAATAAATAAGTTATAAAACTTAATCCCTAGTTTTTTTTACCTAAGGTCTCTATTTAGTTAATATTATTTATCTAATCCATATTTTAATAAGACAACTTTACTAAATGTACGTCCTTTTTCTTACAAAGTTAACTTATTTACCTATCCATTTTCTAAATCAAATTTCTTAACCTTAAATCCGTCAAATACCTTATAGTCAAATTGTGAAACTTAATTCACATGGTATTTGTTATTTAAACATTTTCATCCAACATTCAACTACTAACCATATTATTCAAAACTACCTCCTTCTAATCTTACTTCATTTTGAATTATAAATATTACCCTAAATGTATCATTATTTCAAATTTTATATTAGGATGATATTTCTTATACCTCTTGTTTCTAATCAAAGTGTCTAAATTTCAAATTACCTTAACTCATTTATAAGTTATAGAACTTATCCTTTCATAATATATTTACCCAAAATTTCAATTTTGGCTTATCTTTTCTATCTTATTGACAAGAATTTTTTCTAAGTGTAAATTTTCACTTTACTTCCTCTAATTACACTTCTAGCTTCAATATTATCATCAAATATCTTATAATCAAATTTGTGAATTTTACTTCACAATATATTTGTACTTAGCTTTTAAATCCATCCATTATGATAATCACTTAATTATTATTTCTTAATACCAAGTATCTAAGGGTATATGATTACAGTTTTAAATTCTAGCTTTCAACTAACTGATCCTATATGAAATATCTTATAGTCAAATTGTGCAATTCTAATCACAAGATATTCATATTTTAGTTTTACTAAGCTAAATTACAATCAATCCTTAACCCAAAAGATAATAATATCTCTTTTAATATTTATAATATAGACCCAAGGTAAAATTATTTCATTTACCAATTTCTTTAAAACAAAATCATTTTGTAAAATTAACAAATACGCGCTCATATATATATAATACTCTCATAACTCATTCTAGGGCATTACTAACCCTATCTCTAATGAGTTACTCATCCTAGGATATTACTAATCCTATCTCTGATGAGAATTTACCCATAACCGAGCCAAGGTTCTCGCTTAACCTTCAGCTCTGATACCAAGTGTGAAGGCCCGTTTTCCCGTACCCTTTAAATCGACAATAAACCACACATGTCCAACTCAAATTGTACGAAAATACGGAACATGAAGGGTGATAAAGAAAAATAGACAGAACAGAATCTCACACGAATGGAATAACATATATTATTTCAATAAAAATATTTACAGCGGAAAATTTTAAAATACAATATCAGAGTCTAACCTAGATTCAGCTTGGACAGTTATAAAACCTGCCCTTACAATTGCTGACAAACATCAAACAAAATACACCAAGCAAAGCGGATCAAAGAATATCTCCATGCGTCCATGAATATCTCCAGCTCTCCTCTGGAAACTCCAACCGTCTTCGACTATCCTGAAACTACTCGGATCTGACCCAAGTATTGAAAATACCCGGATCAGGCTTGATAAACCAGCGTGAGAGAAACTCAATAATAAATGACAGTGTCATATATCAGCCTTTGGATAAAATCTTTTGAAATAAATAGTATCTCATAAGACCACGCCCACACATAAACACGGACGGGTTTTTACCTTATGATAACTAAAACACTTTTATATCAAAACTTTCGATATTATTTCTAATGACATCTCTTTGAAAACATTTGCAAATAAACTTATTAATCTTATCCGAAATGGTTACCCATATAGCATTTCGAGGCTATTCATTACGCCAATACAAACAAAACCGTAGGTTCTTATTGGAGAATGGATTTCCATACAAATGACCAGGCGCAGGATCTACCTTCCGAAATGGGTACACCTCTAGATGGATGTCCCGAGGCACAGAACATCTGCCCTCTACCAACACAAGACCGGCCCACCTCTGTTACTAGATGGTACCGAATATGTCATCCCCCGGTCGTTACCGACCTTTATCGAGGGCCCTCTAGCATACACCACATTAATTAACATCCCGACGTCATAGCGGGAAGAAATATATCTAGAAGGGGATGATCATACCCTAATGGGAATGACCCACATAGCCCTGCTGCATCTAATCCTGTTTCGGTCATTTCCGGTTTGATGAGGCTTAAGGCTACGATTACCTTTTCACAAAGCACATATCACATCTTTGAATGCCACATTGCCATTTCCGTTAACTACTAATTGCCTTCCACAAAAATACAACCCTTGAGCTCGTATGTCTCAAGAAGGGTGTTAAGCTAAGAGAAGTTGCCTTCTCCGCCACCACTAATGTACGTTTGTAAAAACCAATGTACGTAATCTTTAGAAATGCAACGTCAGACAAACGTCCATACAAGTTGTCCAGGAACAGGACAAACCGAAGGTACTTTCCTCGGCCATTACTAGGCGAGAAGCCCTTGCAATCCGCAAAATCTCTATCACGAGGAGACCACTGCTATATATAACTCTATAATTGGGTGCGACCCGAGCAAATCAACAAGCAGTCCTCACGCTAGGAAGATCCACGGTCTTCAATCACCATCTTCAACATGTCTTCACGTTCGAACGCATACATTGGTTCGAAGTGGTTTTCGGATAGGAATTAACCAAATCCGACTCCGGTTCCTTCGAAATCCAATCATCGATAATAAGTGAATATGAGAATATAGGATTTATTAAGTCTCTTTTCACTTAAATTCTTTTCAGATGATTTCGAAATTCTCTTTCTTTCAACTTAGGATAATTCTAAGTAATTCATTCTTTTGTTTTGGAAAATATCTCAGATTTCTCTACTTAATTCTTGATCCAAATTTCTTAACTTTTAACTTAAGGAAAACATTCCCTTTATAATATCACCTTCCAAAACATCCATTTAATTTAAAGGATTATTCACTGTCCAAAATCGCGAATATAATTCCTTTAACATTTAACTTATCAATTTAAATTGATTTCAGATTTACAAAACGATGTTTATAAATTCCATTTTTATATCTCACTTGTAAGTCAAAATCCAATACTCTTATTTACCAATTCATTCCTAAAATTCATTATAAATTCTTTTCTAAACTTCACAGGTTCGTAGAAATCATTCATTTTGGAGATTGCTTAACTTTTGGATAATACCAATCTTCTTTTATTTTGGAAAACTTAACAGAATCTTTTTATTTTGAGAGCATCCGGGCTTTCCTTTCGATCTGTTCCACCCCTCGCCTAAGAAAAGAAAACATAGGCCAGGTAAGTTCAGGGCACTGGTTGCTCCATCCCTATCCTTAGTTAAACACCTTGTTTTATCTTCCCAGATCTCACAGGCGGGACAAATGTACTAGTCGTTTCCGCATACTCAGATTTTCAACTTATTTTGGAATTGCTTATAAATATTCCAAATTATCTTTCAAAACGCTTAATTTTCCTTTTTAAAACATTCACGATTATTCTTGGAAACGTTGTTACATTTAATCTCATATTCCAAAAGTTATAGAATTCACAGCATAAAAGTGCTGCGGAAAGTGCTATATAAGCTTATTTGATTAAAACAACTTTTAAACATTCGCTAATTCATATTTTCCAATCCAAATCTTTTTTAAATCATTTAAATAGATTTATCAAATTTATTCCATATTTTTCCTTAATTAAAAACATTCATTCGAACAGATTTTCTGTTATGGTCACTAAACTGCACTAGCGCGATTTTTCTAGAAAATTGATTTGGACTTAATTCAAAATCTACTCATCGAAACTTTGATTTTCTTTCTTCGTTTAAAAGATATGGATATAATAGTCCGGAATTTTCTTATCTCGAAGAATTCCGAGCAATATTCCACTCTATACATTCATTTGAACTTTTCGGCGCGAAATCGCGAACTACCGTTGCGCGACGCGTCTAGTTTTAACTTATTTTTCAACATTTGAAATAATTTATTCAAATTGGATTTCAATACTTATAAAATGATTAGAAACCCTTTTAAATCAATGTTTTCACTTTTTAAAGCTTTTAAAATATATTTTCACTCTTACCACATTAAAATATTATTATATTCCCATTATTTTAACTTTAAATCCCAATTTCAACTCAATTTCAATTCTAATCTCAAATTAAACACATTTAAAACTTAGATTTCAAATCTAATTCCAATTTAAATTTCAATTTAATCTCGAACTAAACTTCACTTTTTCAAAATCGATTTTAATTTCAATTTCACTATTCATCTAAATTTCAATTTCTAATTAGCTATTCTTTTCAAATCCGTTTCACTTCAAATTTCAAATTCTCTTTCATTTTAACTTTAATTTCACTTCTAAATGAAAAGAGACTTATTTTTCCACAATTTCTCATATTACTAAAATATGGTCTTACTAATCAAAGTGATTACTTAATCAAAATGAACATATCCAATATTCATATTTATTACTAACATAACATCCATTCAACAAATCACATGCATATGATTTCAAATCTAACATTCACTATTAATATCATAACGGGATATATTATCACAATTCACTTAATTTACAAATTTTCAAATCATCCATATTAACAATCAATTTGGTATAAACATTCATATGTCATAAGGGTGTAAATATGATTGTTATAACATAATCAAAATATAAATTCAAAAGCGATGAGAATTTCTCACCTTTAAACCAAACGTTTAACTTCCTACCAACATTCATTTAATTCAACGCTTCACTAAACCTTATCATAACCATGCTTCCAAGTGCTCGACCATCTCCATCTTTACTTGCTTTGCTCACGTCCTTCCCTTATCAACTTCCAAACTCATGGCCTAAGGCCTTTTTTAAGAAGAGAAGAAGAAGAAGTGAATTAAGAAGAGGTTAGAGAGTAACAAGTGGATTAGTGCTTAAGCACTCCACTATTTTTAACCCTCCTACCTCTCTTAAGAGAGAAGCCATTAAAATAGCTTAAAGGAAGAAGAAGAAAAGAAAGATTTGTGTGAAAATGAAAGAGGTATGCATGGCTATTTATAGGAAAAAGTTTGAAATAAAATATTATTATGTAAAATGACCAAAATGCCCTTTACTTACTTTTTAACTTAACATCACATTTCAAATCATGCTTTATGTCACTTTCACTTAAGAAGTAAGTAAAGTAAAGTAATAATTATGTTTGGTTTGATTTGATGTTGATTTGATGTTTACTTTTGACTTTTCTTACTTACTTTTCTTAATTATATTCTAGAATTTTCTAAGTATGTTTATTAAAAGTAAACTTGATTAGTGAATTAATTAATACTTATACTATTTGAATATATGTTCCTATATAAGAAAATAAAGGTGCGACGACGTTGCGACAACTTTTAATTGACAAAACGTCGTTTTTCGACGAAATGTTTTACGGTCACATTTTGACGTTTTAGTTAAACTATGTATTGAAGTAAACCAAATTTAAAAATGAACTTTTTACTTCTTTAAATAAATTAAAACAAGTCTCTTTATATTCTAAAATCATATTTAATTAATATCAAAATCTCTAATTTTACCGTGTATGCAAAACTGACAAAATGCGACAAATTTTGGTTATTTTTATAAAACGATTATTAACAAATTTTTAAATCTTTTAACATACTTTTATTATCTTTATTAGATGTTTTAAATAAGATTTACCTTTTTAAATAGATATTTAAATCCATTTATTTAAGCCTTTAATTATTATTAACAAAACTTAACTTTTGTCGATTTGTTCTAAAATCCAAATTCATACTTTTTTTTTTTTAATTTATTAACTATAAGAATATATAACTTATTCACTATTATTTACTATATATATCATATTATTTAAGATTTAAACTCCTTTTTAAATTTAAATCGATCGAAATCTCTCATTTTCGAAGTAGCGAAAATACGGGTCGTTACATTCTCCCCTACTTAGAAGCATTTCGTCCTCGAAATGAAAGTTAGATAAAGGAATCTATCTCATACTCATATCCTCAAAAAATTTTACTGAAACGTTTAATTCGCTTCCTCATTCTTTTGAAAGCGCAAATCGTAAAAATTTTGAAAACAATTTTGATTTATATTTAAAACAATTTTTAAAACACGTGATTAAAGCAGCAACATCCGTAGCAACTTCGACATACGTCAAAATTTCATCGAAATAATTGGCATCAAAATATAATACCAATGAATTTTCATTTATCGAAAATGTCGCAGGAATCTTTTCAAAGATAGAAAAGGATATCATACCCTAAACTTGTATTCATAACAAGTCAATAACACACGAATTCACCAATGCACAAGAATTGATAAAACTTATCAATAGAAATCACGAAAATTGGTGAAGCACAAATCCTAGAAATCATCACAAGAAATCCAGAAATCACAAGATGAAAGTATGAAAACTCGAACGGAGTATGAAAACTCGAACGGAGTATGAAAACTCGAACGGAGTATGAAAACTCAAATGGGAGTATGACATAGAATAAAAGATACGGCATAACATAAAATATCCATAATGACATACTACTATAAGTATGTAAATAATGATCAACAGGAGATCAACCGATAAGAGGTATGGCATGAATATGAAATATCCATACTGACATACAACTATAAGTATGCAAATAATGATCAACAGGAGATCAACCGATAAGAGATAATCAATATCACAAGAATCTTCTCAAAGATCCAAAGAGGTATCATACCCCAAATTTGTACTCATGACAAATCAATAACATATGAATTCACCAGTACACAAAAATAGGTGAAGCATAAAATTTCCAGAAATCAACATAAGTAATCTAGAAATCACAGAAAAAGGGAAAGAGGCCTATCACATGATGGTCCGAAGACCATGGGGAGCTACCCCACATGTGTGAATGGAATCACACAGATTGAGGTCAAGACTAACCAAAAAGCAGAAAGGTATGTGTGAATGGAACCACACAAGTGGTGTCTAGTCCGACCATCAGAACGATCATCATGATCAACGAGGGGTGTCAATTACACTAAGCATGTGTGAATGGAATCACACAGATTGAGGTCAAGACTAACCAAAAAGTAGAAAGGTATGTGTGAATGGAATCACACAAGTGGTGTCTAGTCTAACCTCGCAATGAAAGAGACATCGCGCAATTGCTAGTCTAATTCATAAAGCGATCATCAAGATCAACGAGAAGTGTCAATTACACTAAGCTAGTGAATATAAAAGTTTAGCTTCATGTCCCATAACCACTAGCTTAACTTAAATATTTACGAACAAACTGTAGATCTTCACTAGAAAAATGTCACAAATGGTTCAATCGAACAAGTCCAAAAATTAACCGACGAAGTAAACGCAAGCGTTTCATACCACTTGTTTTGCTAAGCCGTTTAATTAGATTTCTCATACGAGTGAAATAAAGGTTTGTTTATACTAATAGATTGGAAAACGGTTTAGGAAAAGATTTTGATATTGAAAATAGAGTTGAAAACATTTTGATAAAAGAGTTTTGATATTTACTACTAGTATTGAAACATTTATATTATTAAAGTGACAAATCACAAAAATGATTGTAGAAACAATCAATCACAAGAATTCACATACGAAGACGTGAATAGAATCCAAAGAAATCGATACTGTATCCATCCAAAAGTATGTTCACGAAAATCCCGAAGAAAATGTTATCAAAGTTGCTAATAAATGATAGCAATAAATCGGGAAATTAACAAGAATCGATTAAATTTGGAAACCAAATCAATTCACTAAAATTCACCTTCGAAGACGTGAATAAAATCCAAAGAATTCGATTCTAAATCCATCAAAGTAGGAATATCCAAAAATTCCAGAAATAGAAGTTATCAAAGTCAACAAAGGAGATATCATCTAATCGGAAAAGAAGAATCGATTAACAAATGGGATAACGAAGCAGAACGAGCATAAATGCATAAATGACTTCAACAAAAATAAAAATCAAGTCGAAGTCGAAGTCAACAATTAATGGCCATAATAGAGTACAAAACGATTCAACATCATCATCAAAGGACTCAACGGCAAACAAAGTCAGAGTCTTGGAAATCAAGAAATTAGAAAATTCTCAAAAACACAGTGACCGAAGTCGAATGGAAATCAATCCGAGGAAAACATAAAATATCAAGTTCGGAATCGCTGAGATTCGAACAAAATCAATCATCGGCTAAATCAAATCAAAGCCGAAAACACAAGAATCAAAAATCAAATGCATACGAATAAGCGTTAGGAATTCATACCTTACGATCAAAGATAATCATTTGCAAATATGAGAGATAAAACGTCGACAAATAGTTGTAACACATGTACTATCTAAGTTATGTTTTATATTTGTTCTAAACCCCAAGCTCTGATACCAAGCTGTGACGCCCCACCTCTATACCCACGCTAGCCAAGAACACTACGGTGTAGTGCTGTCAACTAGCACGGAGAATAAGGCTGTTGAGGAGCGGCCATCAATAGTTGGCCTTACACTAGTATTGGTTATCTCGATGGGAGTGATATATAAATATATATATATATATTCTTTCATTTTTTTTTATCTCTGGTTTATATTCTCCCATCGACATACCCCAATTCCAGTATAAAACGAACTACGATGGTTCGTAATAGTTTAGAACAGTAAATATAAAATATCACACAGATAATATAATGCGGAACACAAATCAAACAAAAAGTCTCATATATACAATAACTGATGTCAGTTACAATACATTTGATACAATACACATGACACGGTACATATGATACAACTACAACAGTCGACTAAGGAAGTTACATATACAAGTACATTAACATATTTAATATACATGAACACATATCTTCCTATACAATTTTTCAGACTACTACAAATGACGACGACTACTCCAAAAGATATGAAAGAACTTCATAGCTCTAGCAGCAACCCAAAGCAGAATATCTACAACCTGAAATACTCGGTCTGACCCAAGTATTAAATTCAAAAGAAAATAATACTCGGGTCAGTCTAATTCAAACTCAGTTATTAGTGCACAGAAGCAATAATAATTAAATAATGAATAGACGACAGTAATTAAGACAAATCAGAATGCAATTCTGAATATTGAATTGAAATAAACAAAACAGTTCAAAACATTTAAATATCAATTAAAATATTAAGTAGAGTAGGGCTGCAGTACACGCACGCGTGCACTGCCTCGCCACTACAGCATATGGAATATGCAAAAGGTCAATTAATCAAAACAAGTTAGATATCATAAAACCATACCGTGTGGCTGCAGTTCACGCTTGCGTGCACTGCCTTGCCACTACAGTGATGATGTACCCAAAAGCTCAATACCGTGTGGCTGCAGTTCACGCTTGCGTGCACTGCCTTGCCACTATAGTACAAGACGACATCATAACTCCAACTATTGACGGCAATCAATACTGCAGAGGTCAAGTCACGACTAACATGACTCAACACAACCACAAAACCAAGCCAAAACTACAGCAACAACAAAATGCAGCAAACGACAGTAAAGTCTCACTAATGAAATGAAGTGAAGATTCCAAAAATCAATGCTACAGCCTCAACAATATAATGTGACAGGTCTGGGGAACATGACCTGAGTGCACAACCTCAATGATACCCAACATAAATGAACTGTGTGTTCTATATTCAATTGCATGCACATTCAACTAGTGATTATAAAAATGAATGGGCCTGTAGTGTTTTATGCCATCTGCTTATATGACGTATGACTTTCGGATATATGTCTTCCTCACTCAACTCTTGAATCTATGAAATATAAAATATGTGAATACCCAAAATAACAGTGACAACAATTGTATCAAAACAGTTATCAAAACTGAAGCCCAGTGAATAAGAATGACAACATACATATATACGCACATACGTATCTGTACGTATATATATATGGTGACTAAATGGACAACCTCAGCAACAACAGTGCAGTAGTGCACAGAGCACTCAAAAAGTCCAGAAAGATAACCAACATAACAAGCTAAATGTTCAAGCTACTGCACAATGTAAATGAAGACCAGTCCACAAGTATACCCAGTTGTGTACATGTATCAAAACCAAACTACACAGTGAAGACATGAATAGGTTACAATGTATATAGGCAGACTTAATTATCATGCACCAGAACTAAGGCAACCTGGAACTGGAGACTAACTAATTAAAGATGTACTGACTCGGTGGCTCACAACATTAAAAATGCACAAGCCAGGCTACTGCATAGTGCAGCAGTAGGGTCAGTGCAACAAAAAGTGACAAGATGAACCGTGATCAGAAGCAGTGTGAATATAATCAGACCCAAGGTATAACAACAGTGGTAATGCAGTGCAATACCACATGAATCAAAGTGTGAATATAATCAAACCCAATTAGCATACTCAAGCAAGCTACCGTGCAACAGACACAACAATGAAGACTAAACAACTTCGTTTTCTAAACTTTAGGTAGGAAGCGTGCACGAACAAATATGCTCAAGTGTCTGCACATAAAATATGCAAAACAAAAGTGGCAGTGAAACAACAAAGAAATGCTCAAGGGAAGTCTACAGCATCGGGAGTGAATGCAAGTAAATGCAAACGCAACATAGCAGTAAGGAGGTAACACTGCAACTAGTAAGAATGTAGATGCAAGTGAACAAGTGCAATGAGAGATAGAATGGTACAAGTGCAAGCCCAATTGAATCGAACATCACATGTTCCAATATAACCAGAACTCATAGCCATGGTATTCAGAAAATCAAAGAAAAGTGCTACAGAGAACACAATGACCAGAGGCAATAACGATACAACGGTGATGGTCGAAGGTAATATTATGTCAGAAACATGGCAACTAAGGCACAATCAAGCAGCCTCTAACTTTAACTAAAGCAAATTGCCCAATGTCAGAGAGAAAAGGACGAAACGTCAATCAAAACAGAAATTTCAAACCGTGACCAAGAAATCAAAATTAGAAATCAAAGCCGAGGGCATCCATTAATCAAACAACGAAAAGCACAGATTTGAACAAGCCATAAATCATCAAGAATGATTTGAATTAGATGTGAGGGGAAGACCACTCACCTTTGCTATGTTGAAGTGGCCGAAGCCCCAGCGAGGAGAAGGCATCAACGTCGGCATCTTCAATTTCGAAAAGCCCTAATTTTTTTTTTTGCCGATGAAGCACGAACAATACGAGGCCGCCATTTTTGTTCTTCGTTCGTTTCGATTTTTGGGGTTGCTAATGAAAAATGAAATAAGGGGGGAAAGGACGGGTTGAATTGGAAATAAAAAGAGAACGAAGCCGCCATTAAACTCTCGTGTTGTTTTAATTAGGGTTCGAAAAAAAAAATGAAAGAGGGGATCGGGTTAAAGAACGTAAAGAGGGGGACCGGGTTGAATAAAAATAAAAAGGGAAACGACGATTTGCCTTGGTTAAGTTTTTTCACGGCCCAAATAAAAACTCGTGGACCATTTATTATTATTTTTTTAAAAATATCAAAGCCCCACAAACTTAATAACCATTTGTAATTTAAATTTTAATTTAAATTTTAAAAACTTCAAAATGGCAATTGACGAAAATATAAATCGTTTTAACGTCGATTATAAATTGACGCGAATATCGGGTTGTTACACGGATTCATTCGGGGCAAGTAGAAATTCGAGTTAAATCGAACGTCGTTTGGTTTAATTTGAATTTCGAACGCTCGCCGAAACTCAAGGTGAGTTAATCTCACTCACATTTGGAATGTTAGCTGATTTAAATAGTTAATATTTAAATATCTGTGTTATTGGTTGAAATGTTTATTTATATTAGCCTGGATTGATATATATTTATAGTGTTGTGCTAATATTTGTGGATGCAGGGAAAACAGGTTGGAGGGATCCAACTGGATTCCTCACAATGTAGTAATTATTTTTATAATTGATAATGATGCCTGTTAAATATTGTGATTGATAAATTTGGGATTAAATTGTATTGTGAAATGGTGGAATGAACTATAAGCCCAGAATGTTAAATTATAAAGAAATTTGGAGTCTTAATTATAAAGAAATTAAATTAGGTTTTAAAAAGAAATTAATAAATTAATAAATAAGGAATATAAAAATTAGAATCTGCTTGGATGGAAAACCGAAATAAAATTGTATTGGAATATTGCTGGGTAAATTATAAATCCATAATTAATTATAAATGGATAAATCGAATTTTAGAGAAATAAAAGATATTGTTAAATAATGAATTTAAAGGAATTAAAATGTGAAATCTATTTGGAATGAAAATTGAAATTTGGTAAATCTGGAATGGTAAACAAAGAGAAACGTTATTAGTTGATAAATGTGAAAGTAAATTTATGTTATTAAACTTAAACCTGAATCTAAATAAATTGACAGAATTTATAAGAAGGATTTTTGGGATATTTGAGTAGGAATGAGTTTCCCTGGGAGACACCAAGTTTGAGTTTTAAACAGATTTTATTAAAAGTGAATTCAAGTTTAAACTTGTTATAAATGAGTGTTTGGAAAATTATTGTTTTAAAAGCTAATTAATAAGGTAACAATAGTGGTTATTTTCGATTACATTAGTAATTAATTTTATAAATGGATTGTTTAAAAAGGCTAGTTTTGACCTAAATTATTTGAAATTAGTATTAAGCCTTTTACAACTCTATTTTCAAATTTAGTTTAACTAAAACCTTATTTTAAATCAAGTTATATCTTATAAAATAGTTTTACTTTAAATATTTCGAAATTTTATTTTGAGTAAATAACTCGAAGTAAATTTGCATATTTTAAAGTATATTTCAGAATAAAGTATTTCTACTGTTTTAAATCTAAATGTTTTGAACTTGGTTATTCCAATGGAAATATATGGCAAATGATTTACTTTGTAAAGGAAGAGTTTTGGAAAATTGTTTTCAAATGAGTTTTGAAACTTTGGAAATATATCTTGTAAAGATATTTGGGTAAATAAATAATATGGGAATTATTTATTGAGTGATGGATGCTTATGGATGTTTATGAATATAAATTGATAGTTAAACAACCGACTATCAATATTGGACAAATGCGTTGATCGTTTCGAAGAGACCGAGATCGAGATTTATTTCTCGAAAACCACTTCGATCTGATTTGTACGTTTCGTGCGAAAAACGTGTTCGGAGTCGAAGATGGAGCAGTGAAGTGCAAGGGCTAGTCGCTACTAATCCTGAGGATATTTCCAAATGGATGTAGTAGGAGTAGTGCCTTCGGTTCCGTTCGAACCCGGGACGGACTTGTATGGACGAATGCTTACGAAACATTGTCAGGTGGACGATGGGCATTCTAAGTGAAAACGTTCTTAAAGGTAACGCTTAGCCTCAAGCCTCATCAACCGGCAATGACTGAAAATCAGGGGATATGCATCAAGATTAGGTGGGTCATGCCCAAGCAGGACAAGATATGTCTAGATGTCCCTTTTTATATATTTCGGCTTAGTGGGTGGTTGGTCGCGCCAACCACGGGGTTTATCTTGTTCGGGACTGTTCAGTAAGGAATGGTTCCGGCCTTGTGTTGCAGGGGATGAAGGGAGTAATCCCCGGTACGGTGATCTAGGCCCCGTACTGTGACAGGTGGTACCCCAGTGCCTAGTCATTGTTGGAAATCCATTCTCCCTACGAGCCTTGTACGAGTTTTGTTTGTACTACCCACTTTTGTGGCTAGTAGCTGGAATTTAATCATGTAACAATTTCGGCTATTTTATAAGTATTTGTAAACAGACCCTATTATAATATCAGAGGATTTCTATAAAAAAAAATGTTTTAGCTATCGCAAGGTAAAAACCTGACATGTTTATTTGTGGCGTGGTCTTACGAGATGCTTTTGTTTTTCAAAGGATTTTTGAAACTTTAATAATAAATTTGGATGCATATTTAGTATCAGCTGGTATTCCAGACTGACTCGGGTGTTATTTCATTATAATGCTCGGGTCAGACCGAGTATTATATGTTCAGGGCGGGGTGCTTTGGAGCAGGAAAGGAGCTGGAGTCCGAGACGTATATATGTACCTATATATATATCCGCTGCTGTGACTGTATGGTATGTTTGGTTGGTAATAGTTGATGTATGAGTTACTCTGATGATGTAATGTATAAAACAGTGATAGTTTCCGTTTTGTGTAAAGTTCTATATTTATTATTATATTTTATTCCGCTGCGACTGTGAGATTCTGATATTGTCTAGTTTCTTCTTCTTCTATCTCTTCTTTTTTTAACCCTAATGGTTCGTAATTCTGTGCCACTTGAGTTAATAGAGGTAGAATAGTGTTGATTCAAGGGGTACGGATTTGCGGGCTGTCACAGAATAGTTAACACCTTTCGCAAGTGTTGAATATGCTCCTCTGTGCTTACACTATAGATCAAGATATCATCAAAGTAAACAACAACAAACTTCCCAATGTAAGGTCTGAAAATTTGATTCATCACCCTCATAAAAGTACTTGGTGCATTAGATAGACCAAACGGCATAACCAGCCATTCATATAATCCTTCCCGTGTCTTAAATGTTGTCTTCCATTCATCACCTGGTCTAATACGAATCTGATAATAACTACTCTTAAGATCAATCTTTGAAAAGATTACAGACCCACTAAGTTGATCCAATAAATCATCAAGTCTTGGCAGAGGAAATCTGTATCTGACAGTTATTTTGTTGAGTGCCCTGCTATCCGTACACATTCTCCATGAACCATCTTTCTTCGGCACTAACAAAGCTGGTACAGCACAAGGACTGAGACTTTCTCGAACACGCCCTTGCTCAAGCAACTCCTCAACCTATCTCCTCAACTCTTCATGCTCCTTCGGACTCATACGATAATGTGGCTTATGCGGTAAAACAGCACCTGGCACTAGATCAATCTGATGTTGTATGTCCCTCAATGGCGGTAACTCCTTGGGTAATTCCGCAGGAAAGACATCGTCAAATTCATTCAAAACTGGTCTAAACTCCGCAGGAATTTCACAATCCTCACTTTCTTCATACCCAATCAACATAAACATTTCAGCACTATCTTTCACCTCTTCAACAAATTCTTTCGAAGATAATAGGCTATTTGATTCCACCTTCTTCTCTGACTTGCTTTCACTTTGTTCACGCTTCTTAGGAACCAAAGTAATTTGAGTACCTTCAAACATGAAACTGTAGCTATTGGTGCGACCATTATGTTGTACAGCTCTATCATATTGCCATGGTCTTCCCAAAAGTAGATGATACACATCCATATCCACAACATCACACCAAATATCATCTTTGTACTTCTTCCCAATAGAAAATGTAACAAAAGCTTGTCTTCCCACTGTCACTTCTCCACCTTTCTTCAGCCATGCTAGTTTATAAGGTCTAGATTGTTTTTCAATATTCAACCTAACTTCGTGACGGCTTCTTCAGAAATAATGTTATTACAGCTTCCCGCATCAATAACAAACCGACAAACCTTCCCCAAGATAGTACATGTAGACTGAAAGATATTGCTTCTTAGCCAACTAGAATCATTCTCATGCTTCGGCACTAAACAAGATCTTCTTATCATCAAATTACATCCTTCATCTCTTGACACAACTTCTTCATCTTCATCAAACTTCGATGGTTGAGAATAGTCAATTTCAGCTTCCACATCCTCATACTCACATTCCTCTGCAACCAATGCTCTCTTCTTTGGCTTTGTACATTCATTACTTTTGTGGCCAAACTCCTGACAATTATAGCACTTGATACTGTTGTCGACCTTTGCTTTAGCGGCTTCTTTGACAATTGGTTTACTGACTGCCTTGGAAACATTAGCACTGCTACTAGCTCCCTTATTCTGGTTGTTAGAACTAGTAAACACACCACCTCCTCGTCTCCCTTGCTTCTCCCAAGCTAGAGCTTTCTGATGTGCTTCAGCAACAGATATTGGATTAAACATATTCATCATGTCTTGAATTTGCATTCGTAACCCTCCAATATATCTAGCTGTTAGATGTTCCTCTGTTTCCATAATAATATTCCTTGCAATCAACTAATAAAATTTATCTGCATAATCATTCACTGTCCTGGTCCCTTGTCTCAAATTCTGCAATCGTTGATACATAAGAGACTGATAATTGTACGGCAAGAAGGTTGCTTTCATCATCTTTCTCATCTTCTCCCAAGTGACAACTTTCGATTTTCCCATTCTCTCTCGAGTTAATTTAGTTTGCTGCCACCAAGCCATAGCTCTTCCCCTTAGCCTTGTAGCAACTAACTGGACTCTTCGATTCTCAGGCACCTCCTTGAATTCCAAAATTTCTTCAACATTTGACAACCAATCAAGAAATTCTTCTGCTGGCATACCACCTTTGAATTCTGGAATTTCCATCTTCATACCGGACTCCCATTTACGATCATTCTCTGAATCAAGATATCGATCTCGCACTTGTCCTCGTTCTCGATAATGAATACTTCCTCTATCACCATATTCCTCAAAATCATATGTACTTCGATATCAATCCCGTCCATCTATGTCTCTACGATCACGCGTGTCCCTTCTATCATGTCTTTCAGCATCATGATATGGATCATCTTCAAATCCACGATGAGTTCTTCTTTCTTCATTTTGATACTCATGGTGTTCTCGCCTCATTGAAACTGAAGATTCTCTCCTCTCCCGATAAGACTGGGGTCACATTCTCCGTTCTTCTAAAACTGATGGTGAAACTCTGTTTCTACTATGGTTTGAAACCGGTGAAGTTATCCTTTGACTTTGATTCATGTCTTTCATCAATTTCTCTAACTTTTCAATACCTTCATCGAACTTTTCATTGATACGCTGCTTCATCTGTTCAGCTTCTTGTCTTCTATACACATCTTCAACATTATGATAACGATTAGCACGTCTCGGAGGCATGATCTTCAAACAATCTCGGTTCTTTGACTTATCTCGGATTTAACTCGGCTCCGACCTAACTTAGCTCGGCTCTGAACTCTGATATGAACTGATATGTCTCGGCTTTGAACTGGATTCGAATCTGAATTGAATTAGCTCTTACTCGGCCTAGATCTTACTTAGCTTTGATACCAAATAAGTGATGCAGCGGATTTAACACTTTGACGTGCTAATAATGTTTTGATACAAATTGACGCAAGTTTCTTCCTCACGAAATGATTTCGTGTCAAGTAAAACAAGATAAATGCCCAAATCCGTTGATCTCTCGAGATACCGGATTCTAGCTATCTTCAACACGTTGATCGTGCACGATTCCACGTTAGAAGATCTACGATTCTCCGACGTCGATCTCACGCACGAGATTCCGTGAATCGGCTTCAAGTTCATTGATTCGAGCACACTCGAATATCCGAAGATGGAAGAAGAAGGAGATCACACTCAACTTCAACAAAGTGGAAAAAAGCACATAAACAAATTTTATTCAAAAATCAACTCTCTTCACAAGTGACACAACCCCACTATTTATAGAAATTTACAACACAACACAACCGACCTAACACACGGGTGACCTATGACCTAACACAATAGAACACAGTATACGACTTAACAATCATACACGACATACGACATAACAAGACATTACACGACCTACAACAATGCAACATAACAGAATACAACATCACGCGACTTAACACAATGCAACATCACTCGACTTAACACAATGCGATATAAGGAAAATACAACACGATCGACTTAACATCATACAGCATAACGACATACGACCTAAGTCATCAGCGACTTAAGAGAACAATGCGATTTGCTGAACAGCTTAAGAGATGCATGCGGCATATGTTGGTTGGCTCGCGAACGACTTAGGAACTGCAACATCAAGTGAGCGACTTAAGGAAGCAACATCATGAGCGAATTATAGAAATAAACGACATAAGATACCAGCGACCTAAAGAAGATAGCGGCATAGAGAACTACGGCATAGGGCAGCGACTTATCATAATGACTTAACTCGTTAGGTCGCTCAGGCGACTTATCATGGTGACTTAACTCGCTAGGTCGCTCAAACGGCTCAAGCATGGTGTTAGGTCGCTCGTATATCTTGTTAGGTCGCTCAGGCGACTCAAACATGGTGTTAGGTCGCTCGCGACTCAAGGCAAGGAGCGACTTATGTTGGAGCGAGTTAACCTGATGTGCTGCATCAAATTTGTTTCAACTTTATTTATATTAATACTATTCCCTTATTTTGGTTACTACTTATCAACTTGTTCTAACCTTATTACCCAAATTTCCGTTATTGTAGACCTTTATATTTTTTTCGTTTAAATTAAATTTTAAATTTCAATTCAATCAACCATTTCAACATGCAACTTATAATAACTGCTCACAAGTATGAATGGGATATCATGTATTCCGATACTTTCTTAATTTACATTAACATATTAGTTAATTCCTTTTATATGAAATTTATATCTAGGTATAATACTTACTCCATCTCATTTATTGAAATTTATTCAAATTGCTAGTAAATAGGTTTTAATTCACCATTTATATATTTTATTTTAGCGTTCATTTCAATAGTAGTTTCTAAAGTTTTTTTTTTTTACTAAATTTAATTACAAGAACTCATTAATTCAACCAAATTAAATCCACGAAATTTACTACGTCGTTACAACGACGTAGTACCATAACGGTACGTCCGATGAACCGAACTCCATAAAAGAACATGGGTCGCTAGCCCATAAAAATGATTCGAAACTCCAAAGAACCCATAGGTCGTTCGCCTATAAGAGAAATGAGACGAAGCTTAAAAAAACGATGTACAGTCCCCCACATGGACGAAGAAATATCGCATATTGCTAGTCTAAACCATAAAATGATCACCGTTACTTGATAAAAAGTGTGAATTACACTAAACTAGTAAATAAATGAGTTTACTTTCATGTCCTATAACCACTTGCTTAACTTAAATATTTACAAACAAATTGTAGATCTCCACTAAAAAATTGTCACAAGAGTTCAATCGAACAAGTCCAAAAATTAATCGATGAAGTGAACGCAAGCGTTTTATACCACTTGTTTTGCTAAGTCGTTTAATTAGATTTCTCATACGAATGAGGTAAATGTTTGTATATACTAATAGATTAGAAAAGAGATTTAAAAATGAATTTTGTATTGAAAGTGATTGTTGAAATCATTTTTTGCAAAAGAGTTTAAGTAATTACTATTAGTATAAAAACCTTTGTATTTTAAAATGACAAATCACAAAAAACGATTGTAAAAACAATCGATCACCAAAAATTCACATTCGATGACGTGAATTAAAATCCCAAAAATGGTATCAAATCCAATCAAATGGATATTCACAAAAAACCAGAAAATAAGTCATCAAAGTCGATAATAAATAACAACAACCAATCGGATCAACAAAAATCGAGTAAAAACAAAAATCTACTCAAAACGGCCAAAATAGGAAAAATTGGTAGTTCCAGATGTCTGGGGGTTCATCCAAACGTCTAGATTTGGGTTCTGGAAATATTTTAGAAACCTCCGAGATGTCTAAACTCTAACTAGACATTTGAAAATTAACCAAACGTCTGGTAGGTTCGGACCAGATGTCTGGTCCAAGTCTCTGCTATTTTTCTTTTATGCCACCTTATATTTTTTTTCTCCAGGGACCATAACTAGACGTCTGAAATTACCAACCAGACGTCTGGTTGGTTCAGCTGGGCAAAAATTTTCCTAGGCCAATGATGGCCAAATCGATTCGGAAGCGACCGGATGAGTGACGGAGACTAGGGATTTATGCCAAGCGATAACCCAGCCTTATAGGCTCTTCGATACACCCCAAATAATATGTCTAAATATCCAAGATAGGATCTTTAAGGATTTTGACTTTAAAACACCAAAATTTGAAAAATTCACTAAATCAATTCAAATCAAAAGAAATTGAACTCAAAATACATATTAGGAATTCATACCTAACAATAATGAAAGCTATAGACATATATGTGAGTTCAAGAACTCGCCTTTAAACCCAAAAACAACAAATGAGAAGCTTGAAGACAAGGCAAGATCAACCACTCTTCAACTTCAACTCCAGAAGCTCCAATCGAAGCTCATAAGCAAATATTTCCTAAGTTTGGGTTTAGGAATTTCTGAAAGCTGAAGAGAGATTGAGATGGAGAAGATGAAGAGGATGCTTACCTTAGCTTCTCTTCGAATTTTGGAGCTTGAATTTGAATTTCGTAGTAAACTAGGGCTTAGGAATTTTGATTTCCACTTCTTTCACCCATTTTTACTTTAGCTTGAAAGTGTTAGGAAATGAAAATGAATGAAGAGGAGAGGGGGTGGGGTTAGGGTATTATGTTGAGTTAATAGGCTGAAACCCAAATCCAAATCCCAATAGAAAAGTAATAAAATTCTCGTCAACTTCAAACATATCGATGTTTATACTCAAAATGGTCGCATATGCTGTTTTGGACTCAATGGAAGTGGTCTCGAGTCCTAATTCGACTGTTTTCAAAAAGTAGCATTTCGGACTTTATTCCAACTAACGATGCTATATTTAAATAAAACATTTAAATATACAGTCGTAAAATATGCAGGTTGCTATAATATATGACTCTCACAATAGTTTGTCTTCATGTCGAGCTCTTTGTTGATGCTTCATTTTAGCGTATCGAGTCTCCATTGTCTTTGTGTTTCCAAATTTACCGACATATTAGCTTAGAGATGATTGTAAAGTTATTGTCATTAAAATCTAGCAAGAGAGGTTCTAACAGGTTCCCCCTTTGGTAATTGTAGACATAGGACCACATACATCAGTATATACTAGTCCTAAGAGTCCATCAACTCTTTCATTGCTCCCACTAAATGTTCTTTCTTTTCCCCAAACAATCGGATTTTCTGGCATTCGATTGCCCGGCACGAAACACAATGGACATATAAATGTCGATTTTCGAGGATCGAAAATCCCAAGTCGTTATAATATATGACTCTTACAATAGTTTGTCTTCATATCGAGCTCTTTGTTGATACTTCATTTCAACATATTAAGCGTATCGAGTCTCCATTGTCTTTGTGTTTCCAAATATGCTTATTCATTGTTTCTTTTTCATCATCATTTACCTACATGTTAGCTTAGAGAAAATTGTATAGTTGTTGTCAATAAAATCAAACAAGAGAGGTTCTAACAGTTTCCACCTTTGTGAGTTGTAGACATATGAGCACATACAGCAGTATGTACTAGTCCTAAGAGTCCGTCAACTCTTCCATTGCTCCCACTAAATAGGTGCTTGACCATTTTGCCTTTAAGGCATGATGTACAAGTATCAAATGATGGTTGAAATCCTCGGTTTCTTAACTTATTCAATCGTTTCTTACTAATATGGTCTGGTCTATAATGCCAAAGGTAATTATCATTTACCTTAGACACACTAATGTTTCAATAGAATATACGTTTATTATTAAGCATATAAATGCCATTATTCAAATAACTAAAAATCATCTATTTTATTTCCATAAAAATATTCATAGTACTTTCATTACAAACAAAACCATACTAGTTTTCCATCAAACGGAAGCATATTTATTCCACTAATAATGATCTATACATAATAACAATTATATAAAATGAAATCATGTCCACTGGCAAACTTCACATCATAGTCTTCCATCATGACGGTAACTAAGTAGCTCCACTTGCTACGTGGAATTCCATGCTTCCCTTAATCATGATCCTCTTTCTCCTAAGTCCCTATGACAAATTGTAGATATGAGTTCCAAATCTAGTACTAAACCCAACTAGAAGCACTTAAATAAACAATTTTCTATAAGGAAATCATCGAGCGAAATCTAATTCCTTCCCTTGAGCGTCTTCAAGTAGTCCAGACAGTTCCTCTTCTAATGTTCGTTCTATGAAAAAAAATGTTGAGCACCTTTCTCTTACACTATGGCTTTAACCTTGTTACCCTTAGGCCAATGTTTTCTCTTCTTCGAACTATTCGAAGAAGAAGCACCCTTAATAGCAAGCACGACATTTGATTTCTTTGTGAACGTTTAATTGTCTTATATATTTTGATGTAAAATCATTTCAACTTTAGAATATAAAAATAACAATATAGAAAATAGACTAAACGTAGTGAAAAAGGTCATTATAACAGAGTTCTAATTAATGCATTTTGGCTCAAGTCCTTCTTTACAAAAAATCTTAACCATACATCTCTTTTATAAAAATGATATAAATCAAGTCCTGAGATTACCATAAATTACCATCTTACTTAATCATAATATGTAAGAAATGTTATATTTTAGTACATTTAATTGAAATCAAATTTCGTTTTCACCATTAAATCATAAATTTTGTGATCTTTCTAGTAAGATTCATACATGACATGTTTTGACGATTCTTTTGGACAAAGGCGGTCCTAATAGTTTTGTACATAAAGCCGGTTGAAAACCAATGCCCTTATACAAATACTGATGAGTTTAAAGAAAAAATTAAAGCATCAAAATAATTTATGCAGGTTTAAATATGGATAAACTACCACAAGAGCAGTCATCCATAAACTAGTTTCTGGCATACATAAAACAAATATAACTGATATTCATTTGAATAAAGCAACCACATATATTTAGAAAAATGGTTTGTGGTGCCATTGAATAAGTAACAATAACTATGGTAAAAAATAACATTATTTACAATAATAATAATTAAAATATAGCTTCTACCTAATGGTATCATCATTGATTTCGCAATTCTCATCAATAAAAACTAAATTTAAACTCGAACTTTTTATTTGAGTATTTTTGGTGAAAATTTTGGTGATAGTAGCTTGCTATGAATTAATTGGTTCATTTAGCCTTTTTAAAGGCCTTTTAACATATCCAAGTTCTTATTTACGCATTTCTAAATACTATAAAAACGTAGAAAAAATATAATATACTAATAATAGCTAGCAAAATGTTTGCATAATGTCCGTTTTTTCCATTAACAATACTTCAAAAGGAGCTAAATGGATTGTTTACAAATAATAAAATCTGCATAACAAATGCAAATATGTAAACAAAATTTATATTTATTTTAATTTATTAAGATACTTTAAAAGTGTAATCTATTAATAACTTTAAAAATGTAATCTATTAATAACAAATTCTCCGCACTTTCAATCTGTTAACATACTTTAAATGCATATATTTTTTTCCACAAACAAGAAAATTATACATAAATAACACTACAAAATGAGTATGATATTAAGATTATCTACATAAAAAAATGAATTTTTCAAAACTGTTCATAGATCAAAAATTGATATTTGAAATGAACAAAGTGAATTAATTATTTACAAAATAAAATTATCTAAAAATTAGTAATTGACTGAATTATATACACATAAAAATTTGAAACAAAATTTATTTATGATCAACCGATTTGAGTAAGATATATTAACCATTTTGGAGAAAAAAAAAACTTTTTTATCATTAAATTTAGCATTCAAATTGATACTAACTATAATATTGTGAAATTCAAAATACGAAATCAAATTTCAACTTAACTAAAACATAAGTAATAAAACTCTAACTTTTAGTTGGTTTTGAAGTTCACAAATGGGAAATAATTATTCTTCAATAACACTTAACTTGAAAAATACTTCTATATCTAATTGCCCTCTTCCAAAATAGGGAAAAAAAAACCAATCATTCTATTTGAAATACAAAAACTCTAAATTAATAAACAAGTATTGCTAATTCCTTCCTTCCAATAAAGCAATTGTCAAATTGGCAAGTTGAAATCAAAATTGCTGCTAATTGAAAATTCCCAATTTTTTAAAAGAAAAACCCTAACCTGAAATAGCCTTCAATGTTCTTTGCCTCCTTATGCATGACATGCATTGATGTTTGTTCATCGTCTTTGACATCAGCCTGCATGTGGTATTGCGATGTCGATCCTACTGCTCTTCATGCCTTCGAAGCTCAACTTGCATGATATGCTTTTGAAGCAACGGCATTTATTTTATCTAGTACGTAGTGGAATGAACTTGGTGCCCTAGGGATTTTGCGGCCCAAAGTAGTTGCTTCAGCTTCTTTAGGCAAAGGCCGACCCTGCTTTTGGGTAGCAAATAATTACAATGCAACTGCAATGCAAATATTTACAGGCATATCAAATATGTTTATGAATATAATTTTTTGCAATAACACACAATAAGTGGAAACGGTACATATAACACTCATGTCGGAATATACGAATATTGTTTTCGGACGAAAAAACGAACATTTGTAGGAAAAAATTATTTGCCGTGCATTATTTTGCACTGGTTATTTGAAGCAAAATAATTTGATATGCAATTTTTTGCAGTGCAAATAATTGTACTCCGTAGGTCAGCATCAACTTTGAATGAATCTAACCCTTTCTACAACCATAATTACTGCATCTAAACACCATTCATCGACTCTACATCAAATTTGCATTCAACAGTACGAGCATCCTCTACTTCGATCAAAAGTTATTTGCAGTTTAATTATTTGCACTTAATGGATATGTATAAACTTTGAGTGGATTTCACAACCGCTACCACCACAACTGCCACCTCTGATTATTGCAACTTGACACTACATCAAAACAAGCTTTCAACGGCACCTGCATCCCCTCTTTCTGTCATCATTACAAAAGCCCTAAATTTGATGTCGTTTGAAATAACAGGGTTCAACTGGAGATGATTCCTCAAAAAGATGAGAAATGTTTAAAAGGTCAGTACAATGCTCCATCAAGCTTTGAGTGAACAAAGAAAGATGAAAAGTTAGGTTCCCAGGTGATAATTTGCATGATATAAGATGTTTCTATTCTTTTCTTTTAGAAGAACCTGTCATATCAGAACGGACTTTACACTTAATTGTTAGATGTTACATTAATTGTTTCATATATTTTGATGTAAAATTAATTTAATTTCAAAATATGAAAACGCGTATATAGGAAATAGATTAAATGCGGTGAAAAAAGTCCTTATAATAGAATCATAATCGAAGCATTTTGGCTCAAGCCTTTCGCTACAAAAATTCGTTGTCATACACCTTCCTTATACTTTGATCCATATGTCGTATGTTTTGATGATTTTTTGGGGATACAAATAATTACAGTGCAACTGCATTTAATTGAAGTGCAAATATTTACAAGCATACTGGATATATTTACCGATAATTATTTTGCAACTACACACAATAAGTGGATGCAGTACCCCTAATACTCGCACTACAAAATAAATAAATATTGCTTTTGGTAAAGAAACAAATATTCAAAGAAAAAATATTTATTTGCCATGCAAATTTTCGCACTACAATCATTTGAAGAGAATTTTGAATTGTAAATTTTTACAGTGCAAATAATTTCACTTAATAGACCCGCACCAATTTTGGATGAATTTCACATGTTGTCTCTAACCACCACTAGTTGAAAATCCACATGCAGTAGTACAAACCTCGTTTCCTTCGATCATAAAGTGATTTTCGATGCAATCATTTGCATTACAAATTAATATTTGACTTCAATGGACGTGCATCAACTTTGGATAGATTCTTGCATCAACTTTGAGTAGATTCTACCACCACTACAGACAAAACTACAGCTACTGACTCCACCCTACATCAAAATCAGCTGTCAAAAGCACCGCCTTGCCTCTTTCGTTCATTGTTACAAAATCTCTAGTTTTGACGCCGTCAGTTGAAACCCTAATTTTCATCAACAAAGGTGAGAAATGGACAAAGCTCCAACACCAGTGAACTTCTTTCATCGAGCCACATCCATCAACACATCCGATTATCGATTGTTCGTTTTTTTGGCTTTTGAAACTTCGAAGCAATAGAGGATAGTAAAATCGAAGAGCTACATATATACATGCATACATACATATATATAGGGAAAGTCTACTAAGACAAAATGGAGACATAGTCAGTGACACAAAGAATCTTCACCATTGGATCGCCCTCTGAATTCCACCCTTCTCATAAAGACAAAAAATCCAATAGTCCGGATCTTTTGTGTCACCATTTTGTGTTTAATTTTGTGTTCAAATAGCCGACCCGTCCCCCCACACACACATACATATATATGTATTTTATACACACATATATATATACACACACATATACATATACATATAGATATATGTATGTATATGTATATGTATATGTACATGTAGATGTACATATACATCTATATGTACATATACATATACATATATACCTTTATGTATATATATGTATATGTATATATATATATATGTGTGTGTGTATATATATACATATACATAAAAGGATGTGGGCATAATTTTCATATTTTAATCATTAGTGTAAATTATGTTTGCATTCTCATTTTGTTATCAAAAATAGTCAAACTATTATTGCTCAGCAATGTCAAAATCGACACCTTTTTTTTTTTTGAAACTTCTATTTTGTTATAAAAAACATGAAATGCAATTTTGTCTAAAGGACAAATTTTCAAATATTTTTAACCTCAAAAACAGCCTAAAAATGATACTGTATAGTATCATTTTATTAAAATATTATGCAAAATGAAAACTACCAAGCACATAATGCTACTAGTCGTCTCATTTGAAAATAAAATGCTATCACAATGTAAGATCAACCATTGCATGATAAAATTGAAACTTAAATGTTCTATGCTTCTTTTATTTTAGTAAATGCAAAACTGATAATGCACAATAGCATTGTCCTTCTCATCGAATTTTAGTCCTTCCGCTCTCTTTAGTTGAAGCTTTTGTCCTTTTCGCTACAAATTTGAGAGCATGTTGGTGAAACTAAAATACTGATGAATTTTGTCATTCGTACCATTTTTCTGTATTTTTTTGTACTTTGTTAAAAGTGGTATATTTTATGCATTTGAATGATATAAGCATTATGAATGCCCAAAATATTATTAATCATCTAACGTTGTCTGCTCCATTGTACCTTACATTTTAGATAGTATAGAAAATTTGAATCGCTATCGTTGCGATTAATTTAATGTTTTTATTTGAATTTATGATTTGGATTAGTAGTTTTACTTGTGATGAACTTTTATGTTAGTTTTCTATTGTAAAATTTAGAACTTACAATACGAGGAACATTTGTTTTTCAAACTTTTTACTCAATTTGAAAAATAATAGAGTGGGAGAACACACAGCATCATTCTAGTAAACATAGTAAATTTTTAAGCTTTGAGTATTTGGATCAAGGACCAACAGACCTGGCAAAATAGAATATTTATATCAATGCTTTCCATTGTACTGTCAATCTAGTTAATCTTTGGTATGCAGATGCGAAAAATCAGAACTAAAAGAGAAGACAGGCTTATCATTGGAATAGCAGGGTTCAAGTTCAACTAAAAGATAATTCCTCAACTCGATGATAAAGATGTCTCGAAGGCAAATATAAGATTTCACCAATTTTTAAGTGAACAGAAAAAGATAGCATTCTGCACAAAAAAACCTTTTTATCCAACAAATCAAGTCCGCAGGTGCTAATTTTCATGATGTTTCTATTCTTTTCTTTTATAAAAACCCGTCATTTCAGAATGGCCTTGACTTGTCAACTTTTGATTCTTTGAAATTGGAATCCTTCTTTCATCAGGTAGTAGAGTGCTTGAGCATATGGCTCCTTTCTAATATTCCGTTTTGTATTCTCTGAGCCTCCTTTTGAAAGTTTTGTAGTACACTACTGAAATTATGAGTATTTGAGGCATACAACTAGAGGCAAAATATAACTTATACCCCTACTCCTAATTAATTATGGGCAAAAAAAAGCTAATGCCTCTAATAATGTCAGTACAAACACATGAAACCGTCTTTACTATTATTCCAAGAAATTACCTTAATTTGAAAAATCCACCGGACACGTCACTACCAAACTTAGAGGCAAAAGAATATTAAATCTCCGATTAAAATAAAAAGTGCCTATTCAAGCGCCTCCATTTCTTCTCAGATTAAAATTAAAATAAAAAATACGGCCAGATGGCGGAAAGTGGCGATAGATCAGCGATGGAGTTCGTGCTTCTTCATTTTCCTCATTCCCCGCCAAATTCATATCATCTCGTCTTTCATTTGCAATCACTCCAAAGACAAAACCCTAGATAGCATATCAATAGGAACTTCTTAAGGTAAATTTTACATGTACTTTTTAATCCTATTCGTAATTGAAATTTGTTTTTTCACCGTACAGTTACTTCAGCAAAGTTTTTTATTGAGTAAATTTTCTTCATTTTTTTTTGTTTTCCATTGTTTGATATCTTCCTAATTCAGTTATTGTTGGCTACTGTTACTGTCAAAATAAAATGAATGATTTTTTTCCATATCAATCACAGTTAAGCAATCAACTCTTAAGCTAATATGCAGATTTGCAATGGTTAAAGTGGTTAAAATGATTTTTGATGCAAAAATCAGAAAACAAAATAAAAAATAATCGATAATGGGACATCTTAACTTTTGTAGTGTATTCATGTAGGCCGTAGGGATAGCTCGGTAGGGGATGGGTACAATAATTCGGTGTAAATTATGGTTTTTTACAGTTTATAATAAGAAGAAGACGAGTAACAAATGAATTTAGTTTACACACTAGAGTAGCAAGAAGAATGCCATCCTATTCTTTTGGTTCCTTGTCCCAGTAGGAAATAGGGCAAACTTCCAGCTTGCTCTGTAGATGCAGATAAAAATATACTTTAAGATCATAACCTTCAAAAAAAACATGTGCTCTCTTTGTTTGCAAATGTTTATTATGAAATCAAAATGTATCTACTGTCAAGAAGTTATTTTGTTATCACTTTGCTAGAAAAGTTCTATTACAAAATCAAATCCTGACTTTGTAGTAAGCAGGTTCTCTTTTCTTCTATAAATAGAACATATATAATCAAAAAGAAGCTCCACGGCATGCTTTGAGTGTACGGCAATATTATATGACAACCTAATATCCGACTGAATATTTGTGATCTTATCTTTTGATGAGTAGTAGTCATTATTTGTTAGTGCACAGTGTTTATATAGTATGGTTTATGTAACTAAAGTTTTGAGGATTATCTCAATTTTGTTTCAAATGTAAACACTTGCTCCTATATTGATTGAACTAGACAAAAGTTTTTTAATTATTTCTACTAGAGGGAAGTTCAAGATATATGAATTTGACACCGCCGCGGACTAAATTATTAAAAAAAAAAGGAAAGAATAGATGACTAAAATCTTATTGTAGAAATTTAAATTCTTTTGGATAATTGGAGAAATTTAGACCACAAAACTCTTCGTAGTTACCAATTTCGTATGAAATTTTTTTGTATTCCTGATATACAACCATGGCTAAAACAAGTTTGCTAACGAGCCATTATATAGAGTTCAAATTGGTCTAACTTTTCATCATTTTAAAGAGATGAAACGAGTTAATGAAAAGTTAGGGATAATTCATTCGTATTGTTCCATATTAATTTTCCAGTAAAATAATCTTGTGTGTTAATTTGAATTCAAATTTACAGTTGACTAACATTAGGGAAAACCATGTGTTAGTTAAAATAGTATTAATGGTTTTGTGGGCATATCATATATTGTTGTGCATCTACGTTGAGGAACGGTTTGTATCAATGCGGAAGTGCTGAGTGAGGATGTGAAAAACAGGAGAAGAAGAAGAGTGTGAACCGCAACTTAGAGTGAGTATATCCCACTCACATCTATGTCCTAAACTAGGTATATAATTATCTCATTTGAGTTGGGGTTGTGTGACTTCCTCAGGAGTTTCCAAAGTTAGCAGCTGAAATGGTCGAGGCAAGTGAAATATCACCAGAATTTGATGATCGATTAAGCTGAAACTCACATAGACCTTTTGAGCAGTTTAGTGTGTGAACTCATATGGGTTGGCGTGTGTTTCTTAAACTTCGTATGTACATGAGTTTGAGTGTGTTGAATATCCATATAAATTGTCGTCTCACATTTCTTATGCGTGAGTGAGCTACTGACATAGGGAAGTTGAGCTCCTATTTCTTACATGTGTGTTATTATTTTGTGTGTGGTGTGTATGTGTACTTGAGTGCAATTTATATTTGTGTATATGCATAGTGTGAATGTTATTATGTGCACGCATTAAATTCTGCATTTCTTTATTGTGTGCATGATGTTGTATATATTCCAGGCGATAACTTTGTATTGCCCTGTTTTCAGTGTCCCGATTTCATTAACTTAAGTATTTTGTTGTGAAAAGCTGCTACTTGGCATTTTATTCAATCCTATTATATTAATAAAAGTACATCTACAAGTACAATATTGAGTATGTATTGTTCCAGTTTTTGTGAATGAGCACCATCTAATACACACTACCAATTTTGTCAGTATTTGGGGAAATTATATCCTACAATCATTTTTTTTCCATTATTTCGGATAAAGTTATAGTCAAAGGTTTATTTTATATGGTTTTGTTCGTAGGCTTGCAGAGCTTTGTTCAATTTCTGATATTGGTCGTGCATCAGTGATAGTTGATGGTATTAACAGCTACTAGTTTTGTCATTGGATTATTTATTTCAAATCGTCACTTTTGTGCATATACAAACATACCATACACTTCATCTATCTTCTTCCACAAGTTTCTGCATTTAATATAAACACCCAATAAAAACTTCGAACTTCAAAATCAAGAGGTTGAAAACTTAGTTACAACTCAAGCCTACATTTTTATACTCCTGAGTTCGTAAAACTGTGTTTGCGCATATGAACCAATTTTACAAACTTGGCTAGCATTTGCAAAATCGGCTTGCATTAGTTTGGAAAACTGAGCCTATAAACTCAATTTTGCAAATTAAGCATCCAAGCTCGGTTTGCAAAACTGAGTTTGCGAACTCTGTTTGCAAAACTGAGTTTGCAGAACTAAGTGCAAACTCAGTTTTGCAAGTTTGAGTTTGCAATCTCTATTTTGCGAAATCGAGTGTCGCAAAATCGAGCATGCACTTTCACGGTCGGTTTGCAAACCAAGTTTGAACTCGTTTGCTAAATCAAGTTTGAACTTAGTTATAAGTGCAAATTTAGTTTGTATTTGCAGTTACGTCTGCAAACTCAATTGGCACAGTTTGATACATTTTTTGCTCAGCTTATATATTTCTTGCCCGCTTCCATACGCAATAAATATTGTTTAACATGACAATCATATTCATGTTAAACATAAAGGAACCCTCAAAAAATACACATTAAACATAAATGTATAAAAATCCACCTATTTAAGGGAACAATAATAAACTAAGAAACCAGCAAGTGAAACCAAGATTTTTCACCTTAAATAACTAGGAACACACACATTTTATGTGAATAAATATAGAGTTCTCAAAAAGAGAAGAAGAAAGTTTAAGGTAGCCCTGGCATCATAGACCAAGGTCCTCGATAAAACTAAACTGACTGTTTGTGGAAATCTGCCTTAACTTGCTATAATCAGGACCGGGTATGCATATTCTTATTTTCTTAGTGACCTAATTATAGTTATGTACCAAATTAGATGCAAGTATAGAAGCTTTTGATTATGAATCATGTTTCAGAAGAGTGTTACCTCACCTGAACCTGCTTTTATGTTGCCTTCAATTTTAAGCCCATCATTCATTATTCTTAGTTAAAAGAATTGTTAAAACGGAACAATTTGTTCGTGCTATATATTTTTTAAAGTGTTGTAACAAGTGATCCATCCACGTTTTTTTTAAATTCAAAAAAAAAAGGTGCTGCATATTTTCAATATATGAAGTTAAAGTATACTCTATAAACATGTTGGACTATGTTATTCCTATTCACTTATCAATTGGGCTCTGGCCACTTATAGACAGCATAAAATGTCACTCTATTACAGTTTTCTATGGAGTACGGCCTTGTACCATTTTCTACTTACTTACTTTCATATTACTATATACTGATATTACAATTTTTCCCTAGCATTACATCAAGTATATGTTAGCTCGGATTCCCTTATAAACGTTCGTAATTAAGTTATCTTGAAAGTTACAACGTTGTGATGCATTCATGTGTAAGTTGGCTGTAAGAAAAAGCTTCATGGGTTTTCCTTAAAAAACATTTTATGTGAATAAAATTTCAAATGCAGCCTATCTATGTAAAATTTGTTTATATTCCCTTCAAAATCCTTATAAAAAGGGATTATGTACTAGAGAAAGTTAGTTTAAGAAATGCTGATTTTGTAACATGGAAAGTTGTTTATTAACTTTGAAATGCAGTCTAAAAAATTAATAGTATCGTAAAGAAAGTTGGTTTAGGAAAGTTTCACATTGAAATTGTTATCATTTTATTAAAATTATTTTTAATAATGCATTAAAATCATATAAAAAAATTGACGATTGCTTTGCTATGTTCTTGTAGCAGTTGGTATTATATAATGGACAAAAGCTGGGTAAATTTGGGTCGGAGTTCAAATGAGTATGAAAAAAGGATGGAACTATTTTTGGACGAGGCCTTTTCCAAATCCGCACGTCAAAATAAGATCATATGTCCTTGTAAAAAATGTTGCAATCGTTATTTCAATGATAGAGTTAATGTTGGTGGTCATCTTCTTTGGTACGGAATGGATCCCTTATATATGACAACTCGTTGGACACATCATGGTGAATCATATCTTGATGAGTTTTATGTAGAAGGCGAAACTCATGTCAGTTCGGTTCATAATACCCGGTCGATATTAATGATCAGAGAGAGGAAGGTGACATGTATGATTTTCTTAGTGAAATATTTATGCAACATACACAAAGTGTCGATTCATCATCACATCCTTTACTTGTGAAGGACAAACACCCGAGGCAGTAAGCTTTTACAAGTTTTTGATGAAGCAAACAAGAGGTTATATGTTGGTAGTAAGTATAAAAAATTGGACGCTGTTGTAAAATTGTACCAGATCAAGTGTTTGGGGAACATAAGTAACTCGACATTCTCTCTGCTTTCAGAAGCATTCAAAGATATGTTACCCGAAGAATTGTTTACCAAAATCGCATGCTCAAGCAAAAAAAATTATTAATGAACTTGGTCTAACTTATGAAAAGATTGATGCTTGTATAAATGATTACATGTTATATTGGAAAGAAACATCAAACTTGGATGCTTGCTCTTGCTGTGGGGTCTCAAGATACAAAGTAGGCACTAAAGGTAAAAATAATGGGAAGAAAGTATCAGCTAAGGTGCTACGTTATTTTCCTTTAATTCCTAGATTGAAAAGGATGTACATGTCTAAGCATACTGTAGAACATATGATATGACATTCAGTTGGTATTTCAAATGATGGTATTATGAGACATACATTAGATTCTTTAGCTTGGAAGCATCTTGATTCTCTATACCCTGATTTTGGCTTTGAAATTCTGAATGTTCGACTTGGACTTGCAAGTGACGGGTTCAACCCATTTTCACACATGAACAGTAAACATAACACTTGGCCAGTTATTGTATCTATTTATAATTTACCTCCATGGTTGTGTATGAAGTAACCTTATCTTCTTATGTCACCGCTAATTCCTAGACCTCCTGGAAAGGACATTGATGTATATATACAACCATTAATAGATGAGTTAAAAGAGATATGGGATTTTGGTACCAAAACATATGATGTTTTAACCAAACAAACATTCAATATGAGAGCAGCCGTTTTATGGACTATAAATGAATTACCTGCTTATGCTAATTTATCAAGATGGAGTACATCTGGAAAACTTTCATGTCCACATTGTAACCACGAAACATGTTCGGTGTGCTTACCAAATAGTAAAAAGCAAGGCTATTTAGGAAGTCGAAGATTTTTTCATGTAACACATAAGTTTCGATTTGATGTTCACTCATTTAATGGGAAGCGTGAGAATGATCTTGCACCTAAACCATTAACCGAAATTGAATGTTTGATACAACTATCCAATTTAAAATTTATATTCGGTAAAATGCCAATACATGAGCGGATTATTGGAAAAAAAAGGATGAAGGATGATCTATTCCACCAGGGAATCAAGAGTTATTGGATCATGGAAGAAAAAAAGCATATTTTTCCTTACCTTACCGTCAACATCATCTAATGCGACATAACATAGATGTTATGCAATTGGAGAAAAATGTAAGCGAAAATATTTTGGGGACACTACTTGGTATACCAAAAAAAGAAGAGGATAGACTTCAAGCTCGAGCTGACTTGGAAAGAAAAAATATAAGAAAATCTCTTCATCCTATTCGTGAAGGAAATAGGACATATATACCTCCAGCGATATTTTTCACAACCAATGAGGAAAAAATATTGTTTTGTAAAGTTCTTTCAAATGTACGCGTCCCTGATGGATATTCTACTAACATTGCACGTTGTGTAGATGTAAAGGGAAAAAGGTTACATGGCTTGAAAAGTCATTATCATCATGTAATTATGCAACATTTACTTCCACTTGCAATTAGACGAGTTTTGCCTAGACCATTCATTCTTGTTTTGCTCGAGTTATCTACAATGTTTAGACAACTATGTAGTAAAATGAAACATGCTTCATCAATTAGTCAACTTAAATGTAGGGTTGCATTAGTCCTATGCATAATGGAGAAAATGTTCCTTCCTTCCTTCTTCACCATATATATATTCACCTAATTATTCATTTAGCTGATGAAGCTGCAATTGCTAGACCAATGCATTATCGTTGGATGTACCCCATTGAAAGGTAGTATCAAAGCATAATTCACGTATTAAAAATATACATCATAAAATTATGTTTTTATAAAAATTAGAAAGATATTCGTAAATATTGTAAATACCCTTTAAGAATTATCTTTTTTGCCGTTCATAGATATTTGCAGACACTGAAAAGAAATGTTAGCAGCAAGAGCAATCCAGAAGGAAGTATTGTTGTTGGATACCTTGCAGAAGAGTGTGTGTCGTTTTGTTCGATGTATTTGGCAGGTATTGAAACTCGTCATAATCAACGTCGTCGAAATGCGGATACATCATTGCCTCGCAATATCGAAGGGGGTCTATTAATTTTTGCAAACTTTAGTCATCATTTAGGCAAATGTGCAGAAGTTGATTTGGAAAAAAGCGTTTAGGAACAATGTTACACTTATGTCTTATTCAACTGTAGTGAAGTGGCATTTTTCTAGAGTAAGATCACATTCATTAATATCAAATATGTACTTCAATTTCAGCAATGAATGACCGACTCTTTTTTTCTTCTCGGCTTCCGTTTTGACAGTAAGAGGTTGAGGGAATTGCGTAGAATTCATCAACGCAGAATGATTCGAGAAGTGGAGAGTTTGAGAAACATAGAATTTACTACTTGGTTTCGACATTATGTAAATATCCTTCTCAATTTATACATCGTATTTTAAAATTATTTTTAATATAATATTGTTATATTTATAGGTAAATAATCTTTATGCTATGGGAGATTCCTCAATATCAAAAGATTTTCTTCGACTAGCGAATGGTCCAAATATGACCGTTAAGGAATATAAGAAATATGTTGTAAATGGTTACAGGTTTCGAACTAAATCTATGGATGATAGTGGCGTCTTTGTGAATGCTGAAACCTTAAGTTATTCGGGCTTAAGTGATTGTAGCCCAATCGCTGGTAATGTCAATTATTATGGGATTTTAAAGAAGATTTATGAGCTTGATTGTAGATTTCCTAGTGAAAGTGATGATCAAGCATGCAAAGTTATTTTATTCGAATCTGATTGGGTAAATAATTTAGGGAAAAAAGGTTATTTATGGATTTAACTTAGTGAACTTTAATCGAGTGGCACAAAATAAGGATAAATTCATTTTGGCATCACAAGCCATCTAAGTGTTTTATGTTGCTGATCCAAAAGAGCCAGATTGGAGTGTTGTGATTAAAACAAAGCCGAGATAATGACGAAGTAGACATAGACGACTACTATGCCACACCAAATCTTGATGATCCGAATTTAGATAATGAAGAGCTCCAGATAAGGACGAATGTTCATGGTGTTTATGTTAACAAAGTTTGACCAACGACCACAGTAGATGCTTCCACATTTCAAGACGATGCCTCTAACGAAGGAGAGGTTGGAAACGAGAGTGAGGACGAAATATAATAATATAATTCATGTTTAAATTTATGATATGCATTCTTATGTTAGTTTTCTCCAAAATTGGAATTCATTATTACTATTTATGACATGTTTTTCATTTTAATTTGCATATGCATTGTGTGTTTATTCCCTTTTCCTGTGAATTGTTATAGTTTCAGTGTGAATGCTTAGAATTTTTCAATTTAATGGTACATGATTTTTCTGTACAAATATATCTATACTATATTATGATTAGTGAGGTTGATTTCAAAAGCACAGAAGCCACCTTGAATTTGGACAACCGAACAGTCTTCCAATTTGTACCTCCATATTTTTATCTTCTCCTTTTCCTCCACCAAAAGCACAGAAGCCCTAATTTCCTAATTCCCTTTCCACTTATCTCCTCTTCCCCACTTTTACTTCATTTCGTTGGAAATCGATAAATACCTAACCCTAAGTTGAATTAATCTGAAAACGGACGTTGACCCCATAGAATTGCCGAACGTTTGGCCACCTACCGTCGCCTGCTGGATTTGTTGTCGTTTGACCTCACTTCATCGATGGCAAGTGTAGTGATTTTCCATCTACTGTCGTACTCTTTAGGGGATTGCTTCAAAGTTTCCACTTCTGCCATCAAGTAATCTCCTATGCCAACTTTCCCTCTTCTCCATTCTATTTCCTTTGTTGGTAGAAAATTATGGACCCTTGATTATTAATACGATTTTTTTATTTTGAGAAGGTTCGTGGCTATCTTACTATTAACAATGGTAGTAAAAGTGTTTATTACGGTTTCAAATAATACAAAATTGAAGATAGCATCAACAGTTGTTAGTTTGACAAGCATCTACACATACTGCATTGATGCTTCAAAGTATATTTTACAGCAACACTCTACTGGGAAAAGGACTAACATAATATGATTAATATGCCGTATGCCCAAAATCATTGATGGTAGCAAATTATTTGAATCATGTACCGTAACTAGAAAATTTAATCAGAAATTATTTGACGGCAATTGGTAGCAAATTATTAGAATAATGAAAAGGTAGGATAGCAAACTACCATGCGTTGACACTGAAAATTTGAACTCATATTTGCAATTATAATATCAATTGGCTTTCAATAAACAATATAGGTTACTTAACATAGCTTGGAAAATTAATATATGCATACTGCTGCCTAACATCATAGCGATATATTATGGTATAATAATTTCCACTATAGCTCACTTGAAATCCTTCTTTTATTCTTCTTTATGGAAATAATTAAGTAAATTAGTATTTATTTGTGTGTGTTTCCCATGAATAACACACCTTATTTTTATATACACTTCTTTGAAGTCACATATTCTCCCAGAGGAAAGATTTGGATTATTCTACCAGATTAATAGGATAGGTATAGCTTTTCTTTTATTAGCTTCTCTTTTATGCTATAAACTATGTTGGTTTTTTATTTTTCTTTTATACTTATAGTCCTTCTTCACTAAATATCTACCATGTTAAGCTTTTAACCTCCTTTACTGTATATGTATAATTGGAAGTACATGTTTCATATAAACACCCTGATGCATGTCAACATAATAATCGTTGATGCTTTTGTTTAGTATTCAATTAATTTCCTGACATCAAACGTATATTACTATTAGTTGCATTCTCTTTAATTTAGTGAAAGATCAAGAAGTTTAATTTTTTCCAATGTAAGAAAAGTCATTCTTCAGCTTAAGGAGTCTTGGAAAGGCAAGAATACATTAGCATTTACTGATCAGACTAGGTCAGTTTGTAAATGTTAAAAATGTCAATTGTACCATGGAATTCATTAAACATAACCGTTCGACTTTTGCTCCCACAAACTACTTGCATCCTGGTAATTTGCAATATTATGGTGAAATAATTATTGAGTTTACATATAGGCAGATTCCAATGCAATAGAGATGTTTATGAATTTTGAAGCATTTGAGAAATGGTACATTTTCATGATAATTAATATTAAAAGGACAACTCTTTTTTAAAGCTACATAGGTTAATTTATACATCTATGAAGTAATAAAAAGAAAATGCTTTCAACTATAGGGCCTTTTTGGTATATTCCAAACTAACTGTTCACGTTAATGTTAAGAATGTTAATAGAGCATCCTTTATAAATAATTTGGATTATTTTTGATTTTATAGGTGAATTCAAAGTTGATGGCTCTTACATTAAAGTATTAGTAAAGGCTTTATATTGTGTTTCTCTTTTCCATTCATAAATATAAAAAAAAGTTTCATCCGTGATCAGTCCATAATTTTCAATTTTGGGTACTTTACAACTTATTATATCGATATGATGCCTAAATTGGCAAGAATGATTTTGCTTAAGCAATTAGGCCCATGCATTCTTGGTTATTTCATAATTCGTCTTTGATTATTTCTCTTCGTTGATCGCATTTTTCTTATCAATAAGCCAAAGTGTATCATCTTATATTTTTTGAGGGGAGAGAGAGAATAACAATTGTGACTATAAGTTAACCGGGTTTATTCAGTTTCTGATTACCATATTCTTTTCTTAAAAAACGGTACAACTAACATGAAATAATCAAGTTTTTAAATTCATGTTAAGTGAAATATAAATTATATGTTGTTATTTTTGAGGTAACACTATTCTTTTTGTTTAGGATAAGTGTTCGTTGATCGAAAAATTTTGCATAAGAGGGATGCTCCTAATTGACAACATACGCTCGATTACAAGTAAGTTTCATAACCATGAATCAAGAAATGCAATAAATTATATAATTATGTGTGCTTGCATGTGTTTTTAACAACCCTGATGTTGTCGGTGAAGCAATAAGCACGTTTTTATGTATTAGTGATTTGTATTACATATTTATGGTTACGTTTCTTTGTACATTATTCTTTTGTTTGTTACCTATGTAATTGGCGTAAGTGATATTTTACATAAGCAGTTGGATTCTCTATTGGTTTAACAGTCTTGGTCCATAAGCAGAAGTGTTTTAGTGGTGTAGTAGAACATTTCCACATTTCCATTTGGAGACGAAAGTCTGTTGAAAACTTGACGATACCTATCATGGTGTGGAGGTTATTTTCTATACATTTTTCACCAAAAGGAAACATTACCTCTTTCAGTATTTTTCACATATTGTTTATGAATAGGAAAAAAACTATGGTCATTATTATATCTAAATGCATGTCCTAAATATTTCACTGAAACCATCTCAAAATCCGGCAAAAAAAAGGAAAAAGAGAGAAGAAACATGCTTTTGTAAACACTTCTTTAAATTTTATAACAAAAGAAATGCGCTTACATCTTTACATCTAACACAATAAAATAAAATGAAATAAAGTACCCGTTAGATTTGCTCAAGTATGAGTGTTGCATATCAATAAGAATGGGAAACAAATGGTTCACTTCTCAAGTATGCATGCACAAAAGAAGGATGACCATGTCGAAAAATTATGAAATAGGATAAACTAATAATTAGAATTCTAACTATATACATATATGTAGTCTCCATGCATAGATTATATAATGTAAACACATCGTGTAAAAAGATTATTTTGTTATTTACAATATATAAGTGTTTTTTTATTTAAAGAACAAAATGTTTATATGTTTGTTACACATTATACATATAATTATGCTATATCTTAATGTCGGGTTGGACTAAAGTTGAAGAACTGAAATGATGATGAGCTAGATTTTTTACAAAATGTAGTTAACATTATACTTTAACAATCTTATGTAAAATAATAAATTAGTCCATCTATCATTTTGAATGAAAAATAAGAAAAGTTTCAATGTCACAAGTGTTAAGTTTCAGGTAGAATATATTAGCGCTACCTTTTCTGTTGCATTTATATGATTTTTATAGATTTATCATGCTATAAATAGAATGGAAGACTTAGTGCTTGGTCAAAATTTTCCAATGAAGTGCTCCTTATTTATGAATTGAAATGCTTATATACATGCCTATGGTTGCAGTGATGTGCACGAATAACCTACTCTGATGTGGAATAGTAAAACACTCATGTTGTCAGGCAGCTTACTTACCTTGCATGTCAAAGTTAACTGCGAAGACAATTACAACATTGCTCTAAGAAATGTGATGAAGATAAAAATCTAATTCATGGTATTTGGATGATGGATTTTAGTCAATTTTTTGGGTTCATTTGTTACGGTTAAATTTTATATACCAATGTACCATTAATTTACTTTAGAATTCAATGTTATATTAGGAATCTGTGTGCACTTTAATTATTTTGGTTGTACCACGTGAATCTCCAATATTTTGGGTGTAGATATAATTGGTTAATGTCCCTTTGACGAACTTTTAATAAGCTCACAATCTCTATTGCGTTATATAGAATTAACCATTGTTATACTATAATCTCATTTTGCAATTATTCAAAGAATCTGTGTGTGAAGCACGAGTTCCATGCTATATGTATATATATATATAAGATGCTATTAAATTGAATACCTCAATATAGGAGCAAATCTTCGCAATCTTCTAAATAGCACCTCTAATATACCTTTACTTTTGCAGATTCCATGGAGCAAGTGGCAACAAAATAAGTGCTTTCTTTTGTTCCTTTTTTTTTTACTTTAATTACATTAAGACTATGCAAGTATCATGTTGGACATTTGTACTTGGATGAACATATTTGTATAGTCACTTCCTTTTTATGAAAGAATAATAAAATGGCATAAATGGAATGTTGTAACAAACAATATAACTTTGCACGCATAACTATTCCAACACATCTTCCCAAATAATAGTCCACCTAAACAATCACAAGAGATAACTAAGTCGTGCTTTATATCGATGAAGGAATCAATAGATTCTTTTGTACTGAAATAAATCTGATAGCGAATTGTGTACTTGTTTGTCAAAATAAACGAAAATATATGTCTTGATATATTACTTACTAACTGGTAAGGAATGAAGATTGTGAGAGTGAGGGAGTGATTTATGAATTAAAGGGAAGACTAATGAAATTTAAAGATGCGAGAGAGTTGATGGAGGTTTTCACCATGACTTGGGAGTGAGGTTATTTTTCTCCCCTTTTGAATTGGCTTAGTGAATTAACAATCCTAATTTGGCATGGACTACAAAATTTTCTACTTATGGTAAGTAAATGATATCTCTTGAAAAAAATTTGGCTTTATTATCATGCTTGAAAAGATTTTTCCTTGAAAAGTATAAAAAATAAAACTATTAAAAGTATTAGTGATTATGACTTAAGATTAAATTCAATGAAAAAGAGAATGTCTCAAATGTTAAATGAAATATACAAGTCTTTCTTTTTTTACCATGAATATATAAGTGTACAAACTACAAGGTTATGACTAATACGATACGCTTATGAAAGACTGTAAATAACCACCACTTATAACCAAGAAAACTAATTTTCTCATTAATGGCTTCATACTGAAATCTCTCATTTATTTATTTGCTTTCTTTTAGACAAGAAAAAGATAAAGATCCTTGCTGTAATATTTATGATCAAGTAAAATTACTAGCGATAGAGACAAATTACCTTCAATCGTAGTAAAGGGAGAAGGTGTTGACATATGTCTATAGTGGATTAGGCAAAAGAGAGGATGGTACAAAAGTGTATGACGCTTTTCCATTATATGCACACCTATTCTCCATCTTCTTCTCTACCTTTGATGTTTTGTCGAAAAAAAAGCTCAACAAAAGCAACAAACATTATAGTATCCCTTTTGCTTCTAACCAATTTATCATAGATGCAACTTTAATTATTTGACCCTTTGTCTTTCAATTATTTGAAGATTCATCCGTGGCATAAAGATCTATATGATGTTCTATCAGAGTTCTGAAGCATACCGTGATTTGGTTTACTTGGAGTCCTCTTGAATATGATTTAATAGTGTTTTGGATAGCACATATTAAATGCAAGTTCCCTTTGTTATGTTCGAATTATTATTCGGTTATTAATTATGAGGATAATTTAAAAATATCACACTACCACTCTAATTTTAATTCAGGTTGGGCACTAATATTGACTAAAAGTTAAAAATGTTTTCCCTTTTAGGTTTGTCTTCCTCTGTACGTTTATTCTTTGGTACAACCTAAAGTAGATCAATCTGTGACGATGGCACCTGTAGGCTACTCTAAGCTTGACCGATTGATGCATCCATTAAACCCTAGCAGTTCAGCCGATCTTTTTTCCGTTCGGATCAACTTTCAAGTATTTTTCTTATTACCTTCATATTCTAAAATATTCGTGTTCTTAGCATTTGGAAAACATGAAAACGATGCCGTGATTTATTTCCTCTTACTATTAGAAAATATTTACACCATCAGAAAAACATGTAACCAGGTTCATCCATTCTATGTACACTAGAGAACACTCTATGACGTGTAAAAAAGCTGGATTAAATTTCCACTCACTATCAGAAAAAATTAGTTACCTTGCTGTGGGTCAGCTACTTCCTGTCCCTTTAATATGATTTGTTTTTGAACTTTACTCTTTATTTAGTGAATAAGAATGCAAATTTTGAATCTTATTTTGTGCAAGCTATAGTTATTCGAATTCATGAAGAGTAGAAATTATCATACTTTTACTATAGCACCTTCATATTTCTCTCTACTGCTCCGGGTCGCTTCAGTTATGTTCGATTTGATTGTTTTTTTTTACTTTCATTTCTATAATTTCACAGGGAACGTGGGTACTGTCATCGACAATATTAACAAGCGCAATGGATTATGTGAATAGTTTTCTTTATTATTAATGGTTAATAATTTCGCAACTTTTATTTGCTAATGTGCATCTAAATGAGTTTATATAAATGGTGCCATGTTTTATATTTTTGTTCACACATGTATGTATATTTGTGTGTATGTGCAACTTCCGATTGTATATTAATCTATTTTCTTTGGACTAAAGTTGAATACGTTTTGCTGAGACAAATTAATTTCAAGCATCAGTTTCTTTAATACATAATTTACATAGGTATGTAAGATACTACTTACAAAAACAGATATAATATTTGAATAGGCAGTGGAAAACATGTACACATTTTGATTTGTAAACTATTACAAAAAAAAGTAAAAATCAACTCACATACTATGTGAACATTATACTATCTTATTTTGTGAAATAAAATATTAAAGTTACCCATATTTACAATAAGAGGAGATTATTTCATTTATAGTAGTGCATTTCCTTAGTTCACAACATTAACATGAGATTATTCTGCTCAGAATAGTTGCAGTTTTATCCCAGGTGTTTGCATTCTTTGTTGTATGAAGATTTTTGAAATCAGTATACTCTTAGGACAATCTATGATCGGACATGACAATGGAAATTAACTTTTAAACGCAGCATTGTATAATGTAAATAAAAGTGTTAAGTTTTGAATAATTCTTTTCTCAGTACTTGGATTGTTTTTATGGCTCCACATGCAACTTTGAAAATTGTCCAAGTTGTCCTAAAATAAACAGATGTGGTTATGTCATAGAAACAATACAATTTGAAGTTTTTGCGGTTTGAGGTTTTCTATTTCGCTATGTTACTCCCTTTCCACTTTTAATACTCACATGAAGGATTTTTTTTCATAATAAAATTTTGAATTCCAAGATATATGACAGGTTATTAGTTTGCCCATGACAATTTTTCAATGGTTTAGGAGCCTTACAACGCATGAGTCCTTTGAATGGGTACGGGAGTTGGAAGGGGAAATAGAAGGGATTTAAGTTTAAACATCTTAAGACGACTTAATTGTCCACTAAGAAATAAACTTAACGATAACATACACTAATGATAGTAAAAAACAATTATAACAACATTCCGTACGCGAAGCATGGGTTCACACTAGTTATTAACTAATAGATGAGCACCTATGGACATTCTAATTTTGATGATGACATGCAAGAAAATGATGGCTTTCAAAATGGCAGTATGATTTTGCAACTTATAATTAATTATTTTTTATGCCTACGTGTATTAATTACTGTTCATATACTGATGTACCTTATCTTTTACTTAACAGGTTTAATAAAGAGAAAAGGACGTGGCTACAACAAACCTAAATGGGGAAAATCGGGGAAAAAGAGCATTGAGTTCACAAAGGGTGGATTGTGTGTGGTACCAAAAGATGCTCAGTTAGGAATGTACTTGGGTAGTTTGGCGAGAAATTATGATCTTCTTCCCTTGTCACCAATAGATTGGAGAGCATACGATGATGCATATATAGACAAACTATGGAAAGTAATATCTGTAAGTTGGCGTAACTTGAAATTTCATGCTAATTTAAAATGAAACCAGATGTTACTGTTAATTTTATTTACCGTAAGAGTATAATTCTAGCTTTAATATGCAACTATATCTAGTAAACGTAACACAATTTATGTTTGTTTCAAGGATACTATTAATTGGTGTCCTGAAGATATCCCTCACATTACAAAAATTCATCATTCACTGCTAAAGAGACTATCCAAAAGAGTACGGAACTGCCGAGCCAACTTAAAAGATAAGTATTACACTCCACATATTGGGTCACCATCACGTTTTACATGTGGATATGATCGTGCAGACAAGGATCAATGGAGGGAAATTGTAAACTATTGGGATAATGATTCCAAGAATAAAGTAAGAGACATATATCCCTTTTAAATTCATTTATACACATAAAAATGTATAATTGTTATGATCGATATTGTTAATAATATCAGATAAGGGTTGAAAGAAACACTGACAATCGTAAGAAACTGAAAATGAGTCACACAGGTGGATCAAAGTGCTTCGTGCGACACTATGCTGGATTTGTCAGTAATTGTGTTTTCTACATTTTTCCTATCACTCTAATGAGCTAGTCATATTACTTTCATATGAACATGTGGTTTACTCTTTTTTTAATTATTGCAGATATTTCTTGTTGTGATCGTTTTAGGTTGTTTACTTAACAAACTACAAATAATTGTAAATGAACTTTTAACTTTTTTATTACAAAAATAGAATATCGTTACTTATCCTAGGGAAAAGCATTTTCCAATTTTTCTATTAAATGCAACAGCATTCTGTTCCCTGAATCCTCAGTTTTGTTCTCTATGTATCGAAGAACAAGTTCTATTATAAGTCACACATCTAATATATATTTTTTTCTATATAACTAATGAATCTTAAGCTTTCATTATAAAACCTCAGTTTTTCTTGGATTAAATTTTTAGTTCACAATGCAGTTTTTATTGCTGGTTGATGTATCTTTTTTCGAAACGGGAAAAAGAGCACGACCACGAACCCGATCCAATTGAGGCATATGAATTAGTTCATAAGAGAAAGGATGAGAAAAGATGTTGGGTCGATGATGCTTCTGAGCAAATGGGGGTAAGTTTGGTATCCTTTGAGGTTAAATTTGTTGTTTCTTAAAATATTATTCATCTTTTTCTAGATTATGCTAATTGCTATATATATCGCGTCATTTTTATATATTAAGTCAATCAAAAGATCAACCACCACAATTTTTTTAATTACCGCTATAAAACAAAGTTGTCTGTTTAATGTTTTCTAGAATGCTATTGCTACTACTGTGTGGTTTGCAATTGAACAATAGTTCATGGATTTTATCAAGCAGGTTCATGTGTCTCTTAGTCTAGCAATTTTATAATATAAAAACTTAGTTGAACTGCAATAAAGACCAATATTTTTATAGTATAAGGTATAATATTTTGTTTACAAATGAATTGATATCTAATTTCAAATATATTATAAATACTTGTGATAGATTCTCGAAGGAAGCATTATATGCTTTGTAGATGTTATGGTTAGCTTAGCATTTAAAACATACTAAAGCCAAAATTTACCTTTGCAAATTTAACAAGCAGATCGTGGGTATCATGTCTATAGAAAAATGCTTCCCTGCAGAATATCTGCAAAACAAATAATTAGTCACTATTTAAATAACAACAACTAAATATGAATGAATTTCTCACTAGATACCTAGCAACTATAATAATAGGATAAATGAAACAAACATGGGAACTTTGGCCAAGTACAAAAGTACTACAAGTAAACTTAAAGTTATGAAAAGGATAGACACCATTCTAGCAAACATGCAACCAAGACTCTATGTATCTCATAGTCTTGTGAATCAACTAGAAGTTCAGGACCCTTCAAGTATTTGAGGGCAACATGAACAAGTACTGATGAATTTGATTTTGTGACAATATTAACAAGCAGCTTCTGCTTAATGAGTATACTACTATGCTTCACAACATACACACTATTAAATGTACATCAGATATTTACTACACAAATTCCAAATTGGTGGAACACCATAAACACACTATTGAAACACACATCAACCACTAAAAAGTTTACCAGTGTTATAAAATATTTTATTTGGATCACAATATTACATCTTTTATTTTTAATGCAAATGTAATAAAATGCAATCACTTCACCCTGCTAGTGCCTTTTTGTATTATAACACCAGGCACTTTACTATTTTAATAATTATGCATGGCTATTTTTGAAAATGTTATAATTCACGGCCTTAAATCTAGAGCAAACCGAACTACTAATTTCCATTATTATTATTATTATTACTTTTAATCGTCTACAGGGATAAAACCTACCGTACATGCAGCCGAACCTTAAATATAAAACAGTTAGAAAAAGATATCATACCCTAACAAAAACAAAAGACGTAAATATAAACGAAGCTCATGAGTCGATTAAACCTCTCCCACTATATATTGTGAAGTGTTACCTATGTACATTTGGCTATTACATAAATCATTGGATAGCATATTAGAACTCACATATATAGACCACATATCCTTAGTTAATTAGTAGGTTAATATTATTTCTCAATTGTATTTTCCAGCAAATATTTATTTATATTTTAAAATAACATTTTTTTCTATAGAAAAGATAAAGATATCATTACGGTACGAGATCAGGCATTATTTTTCTAGCAAATAATTATTTTATCCTTAGTTAAAATACACACTCAGCTGTATTATCCTTAGCTAAAAGTACTTGCTTTACATGAAATCTGGCAACAAAAAGGAAAATAGATAGAAGGTGTAACGACCCGTAAATTTTCGATAATTTAATTTGTTAATTTAATACAATTTTGTAATTTAATATTGAAGAAGATAAAAATTTGTGAAGAATTAATAACGGGAATGAAATGTAAGAATGTTAGTGCAAATTAATGAATAACAAATTTAGTGCAATCCTAATAAATTGAAACAATGGTAAAGCTATAATTGATTGTAAATAGTAAGTTTGGAAATAATTCGAAGTTATATTAATTGATGAAATATTATGCAATAAACTGTATTTAGATAAAATTAATGTTAGCTAAGTAATTTTAATATCGGTTTGGAATGATGAACTTATAAAAGTATAACTTAGAGTTAATACAACGATTATTATAAGTTACCGATATATTTTAATCCATTAAATTGAACTGGAATCAATTGCAATAAATCTAAATAAATTATTACGTTAATGTTAATTAAGGTAATATTTGAGAATAATGTTAATATTATCCATGATAGGACAATTTTTTGAATTGAAAGAATGGAAATGAAGACTTGTCAATTTAATGGGATTTGAACGATAGAAATTGAATTTAATTGCAAATAAATGGAAATAAATATCTAAATATTACGTTAATTGGAAGGAAGATGGAATGTGAGAATATTTATGTAATAGATTTTGAATCCAATGTTAATTTCATCCGATTGATAATAATAAATTGAATAATAGACTGAAAAGTAAATTAAATAGAATTATTGGAAATTAAATTTATAGTTTTTGAATTTAATGAAATTGAGGAATTAATCAATTTTAAATCGACAGTTAAATAAGTTTAAATTTCTGTAATTGTTAAGAAATCAAAAATGATAAGATTTTTTATTTATGGAATTGAAATTAAAAAAGTGATTTAATTAATTAATTTAATCTATTTAATTAACTGGAAAATAGCCATTTTGGCCACTGACTCGGATTTCGACGAAACCAATTTCATCGGATCCGTAATAGTGAATTATTATAGGATTTTCAAAACGATCGGGCTTGGCGTTTGATCGTATGGGCTTGAAACGCCTTGAAATCAGTTTAATTGAAATCAATTGAAATCAATTTGAAATAACTTGATTTTAGCATAACTTCTTCGTACGATAGAATTTCGACTTGAAGCCTGTTCCATTGTGTTTAAAATATTTAAAAACATATATTTTGATATATGGGTTGACCTAATTTCGTTCCGGAGTCGAAACGGGCTTTTTGGGCCATTTATCATTCAACGGTCCAAAACCAATCGTGTCCAATCATCTCGATTTCTGACCTACATATATATACCTCATTATAAACCCTAGCCTATTTCTTACGTTCATTATTCTATACGTACAATTCCGATTGCTACTCTTTCTCAATGGCAGACAAACCAAAATTTCAAATTGCAATTTCAAATCAAATTTAATGCCCAAAATTTCAAACTCCTCAAAAAAATTCAGAAAAATTTCAAATTGCAAGTGTTCGTTCTTAGAATTGATGCTCGATTTAACGGCAAATCTCGGTCAAAATTGATTTGGGGGTTTTCGATTTTGATACCAATCGACGAAATTGGATTGTGGGTTTTGTTGTGCTCGTCGTCTGGAGGCTAATTGTGGTGACCGCATCCCTTGGTTCTACTTGGGGTGGTCGGAATCTTCAATTTAGGGTTTGAAAAACCTAGAAACTAAGGCGGCGGCGGTGGTGATAGGGGAGGCCGACCGTGGTGGCCTTCAGGGTGTAGATGCGGCAGAGGGAGGCGGTCATGATGGCGGTGGTGCGACGCTCCCTGATGGCCAGTGGCGGCCATGTGTCACGGTCAAAGGGGGGCTGGTTGATGGAGTTTTGGGTTCACCTGTGTCGTGTTCACATGGGAGAAGCGCTTGAGGAAGGTGACGTGTCTGTGTATTAGTGGCAGTTGTTTTAATCTTTTTATTTTATTTATTTTGGAATTCAATCGTTCTAATCTACATAACTTTTGCACACGAGGTCCGTTTTGGGTGCGATTTTTTGCATTGCGATCCTATTAAAATTTCTGACATTTTGACACTACTTTGGACGAATTTGAAGACTGTTCAAATTTTGGGTTTAAATTGGATTTAAAATTCAATTTAAATTCAAAAGGTGAGTGTTTTAACCTATTCACAACTTCTAAAAATTTTTATGTGTGTTAAATTAATTTTTGATGTGATTATAAAATTTATTTATGACTGTTAGGCATATTTTTAATCATCATCTCAGTTAAATTGAATTATCGGGTTAAATTGGTATTTAATTTATTTTGCATATAAACCTCCAGTTGAATTATTATTTAATTTAGTATTGCATTTAATTTCTATTTAAATTGTTATTTAAATTTATTTTGAATATAAACATCCAGTAGATACCAGTTATTTATTGTCTGTTCTATATTGATGTTATTGTTTGAATTGGATGATGATTGTGATAAATGGTTGATGATTGATATTGGATGAATGTATGTTGTATTTTATATTGTTATAAACTACAAGTTGTTACGCATTTTTAGTCCATTCGGGATTGCGATTTGAAATGATATATAACCGTATTTTTATTTTAAATTACGGATTGAAATGATAAATATCCGTATCATTTGACCATAGGGTAGAAAATTATACACAGACACCGTGGTCTATATAAAATATTTTGAAAATGATTTCTATAGTTTTGAAAAGAAATATATGGTTTAATGAATATTGATTTTTTTTGATATTATATAAATATTATTTTATATATAGTTAAATGCTTGAATTTAAACTATGTATAAGTTTGTTAAATAAAAATTTAAGTTCAATAATAAAGTTTGATTTTTATTTAAAATAAATGTGAGTAAGTATTTAAATTTTGTTTTAATATAGAGTGTAAAATGATTTAAATAAATTAAGGTTGGGGATAAACTGGAGATTTATTTGCAAATAAATTTATTTAAGAATTAAACTCAAAAAGGTTAATGTGAAATTTATTAAGTTGGAAATTTTAAAGGGTATAATTATTATAACTTGATTTTGGGGTCAAAGGGAATTAAATAAGTATTTGAAGTATAAATAAATTGAAGGAAATATTTAGTTATTTGAAATTTGAGTTTTATTTAAATAAAAATAGATTTATTATGCAAATATTTCAAAACTAAAAATAGAACATTGAATCGTTGAATCGTAATTACCAACCTTAGTTTAGAAATTGTTAATACTCAAGTTTGAAATATATTGAAATTGAAATGGTTTATTGAAACTGAAAGTGAGTTGAAAGTTATGAATCAAGATTTAATTTAAAGTGAGTAAAATTGTGAAGTCGAGGAAATTATTTTACTTTATAAAGTAATTTTGAATTCAAATTATTTTATTTTATATACTGTTTGAATATCCAAACCATTTAAGTTTTGGAAGTCATGGTTTAGAAGCTATGAAAATCAAAGTATTATGTTGTGAAAAGTTATATTTCAAGCGTTGGGTTCCGAAATATTATAAATTTTGAAAGTGCAATATTTTGAAAAAAGATATATTTGAAATATAAATGATGCCATATTGATTTGGATTTTATAAAAATGATATCACATTGATTTGATTTTGAAACAGAAAGGATATTGTATTTATATGATTTTGAAATGGATATTATATTCTGGGTTTGAAGTGTAAACTATTTTGAAATGATCACGGTGTTATAATAACGTATGGTTGTTAAAGAGACCGGGATCTGAAGTTGTCGTACTCTCTGCCAACTCCGAAAACCACTTTAACAACCGTGTAGGCGGTGGAGATTCCAAAATGAAGTAGGATGGTGGCGGCGTTTCCTTTGAGGTATATACGTGGACCCGACTCCCGTGAGTTGGCATAAGGTGGCTAAAACAGGAGCGATCGACGGGCTAAGAAGGTAGCACCTTTTATCGGACACACTTCTTCGATACCATTCCATTACCTTGTGATTGTTTGGGCCCTTTTTGATTTTGGGGGTGTGGCTCGAGGTGGGCGGTAGTAGCTGCTACGCGTTACCACCGGTCCGGAAGCGTAATTGGTATATCTACCCTAGCATTGCCTAGTTGTGCCGTGTCAACTACCCTAGCACGTCTTGTACGAGTTTGGTTTTCTTCCGTAACCCGTGGAGTATTTAGGGTAGTCTCCCGATCTGGAGACGCGCTGATACTGGATGGACAACTGGGAGTATTACGTGTTAAGGGGAATATTGGGTCACTCATAACGCTATTTAAAAGTAAGTTTATTTTACAAATAGACATTATTATAATTGCGAAATATTACAACATAGTAAATAGTTTAGCGGATCCTCAGGAGATGTGAATCCCGAGCATCTCTTAAGTTACTGCACTCACGTTAGACACTGGATAGGAGATGTCAAATGTCGTAAACATCTCTGACGCCATTCCACTCATATTTTACCGTTGATTTAACTTACATAAGATCTTTTAGTTCTGACTCGAGTGTTTTGTCTTTTCAATTCGCTCGAGTCAGTCTGAGCATTTCAGGATTTGAAGACTTTATCTCTGGAAGACGAAGACGAAGACGAAGACGAAGATTTGAATTGCTATTATTTATTATATTCCACTGCATCACATTATTCTACTGCATTGTTATTTATTTTTCTCTGGTATGTGTAACTCCGATATTTATTGTATAAGTATAATCAATATTTTTGTAAAACAGCTTCGTGAACTGTTATTTGACTATTATATTTTGTCGTTCCGCTGCAAGATTCTGTTTTATTTTTCTTCTTTCCTTGCTTTTTCTTATTCACCCCAATAACATTCCGCCCTTCTATATGGTTTGAGTCTGACGTGTGTGGTTTATCATCGATTTAAAGCGTACAAAAGGCGGGATGTTACATCTGGTATCAGAGCTTTGGTTTAGCGATAAACCTTAGCTTTGTGGGGTCTGAATATTTATCAATAGGGTAGTAATACCCTATGATGAGTCGCTGAGTGTATACATAGGAGAGAGTGTATTTGTTAGTGTTATAAAAAGGTTTTGAAATTGTGTTGATTTGTTCCGTTTTGTATTTATAAATTCTGGTTGGTGCATGGGATGCTATGACATCAATAGGGATTTTTAAACACTTAATAGGACAGACCGATACAATATTTGTTTTTGAAGATAGGCGGATGAAATAATTTTGCCTATTATATTTTCTATATATAAAATAAATTTTTTATAAATGATGTATATTTGGTTGTAATATATTGGTTGTTAGGTAGTGAGATTTATAAATATTAGTTGGAAATAAGATTTGAAATAAAAATAAATGAAATGGAAATTTAGAACATAAGTTCCGGGATTTTTGGAAACTTCTTTCAAAGAATTTTGGAATATAATAATATTTTTAGAAGTATTTTTCGATGTATATTTCAATATAATTAGAAATTTTTGTTTTAAAGAAATTTTGGAAAGAAATAAGTTCTGTACTCCACTCTCTGTCGTTGGAAAATAATTTCGAGGATGAGTGCACGCATCATCGACATTCATTTTCGAGTTTCGAAGTGGGAAGGCCACTGTAGTAGTTTTACTACAGATTTATTTTGATAAACGAATGTAAATTTTAAATTGTTTAAATATAATTGGATATATAAATTGTAAGTGTATACATTTATCTATTATTTTTAAAATGATTTGAAATTTAACCCGGTATTTAGTTCTTAAGTTTCCATTAATCAATAGTTTCAATTATTGTAGTGAGATTGAATGTAACTAATTAATAATTGGAACATCTAGTTAAAATAAGAGATTGAATGCTAGGTTATAAATGAAATAACAAGAAAGTTGAAGTTGTAACCTACAAAACAAAGGATATGACTACTGAATATTAAATTAATTTAAAGAAAGGAGATAAACTTGTATAAATTTCAATTGCATCCTTATATAACTAACCAAATAATAAAAGTTACAATGTTTAATAAGAAAATGTAATAGAATATTATACAAGTAAAATTTTTGAAAAACGAAAGTATTCAATGAAATTCTTTAATAAATAAGAATTGGATGTTGTGGTTGTTATAAACTTAAGTTATAATTAAAATGTTACTATAATTAAATATAATAGAAAGATAAGTAGTATAAATAAATGATTATAAACTTAAGTAGATGAATTGATATGCCAAGAAATTGAGCTTAACATGAATACTATAAATAAATGAAGTTTAGAAGTAAATGAATGTAATGCAATAAAAAGAAAATTTGCAAGAAATAAATGTAAATATAAAAGATAAACCATTATATGAATGAAAAGGAAATCAAACAACAAAGATTATGAAATGAAATTGATAAAAATTAACCTGATCTATTGTTTGGAATTGTTGTTTGTTTGGTTTATGGTTGTTTGGGCAAAGATACTTTAAATTTGTTGGGATGTATGAATAATCTATTTAGTTTTATTTAAGACTGTTGAGCAAATAGTGCACTTAGTAGTTTATTTTTCATTCTGTACACTTTAAAATGTTTTTGAACCCGAACAACTATTTGTTTTGTTTGATATGAATGGATAATTGAATTTGGTTGATTCAGTATGACGATTGTATGTTGTGGTTGCAATGGTTGTTGTTTATATTGAATTGTTTGAAACAACTTTAAATATTTCATTTTATATAATTAATAACTCTTTTTAGATTATATAAGTGAAATACAGGTTATGGAAGCAATTGCTACTGCTTTTGGTTTCATAATTAAACGCTAATTGCCCGATAAATAGGTATGTTTTCGGATTACGGTTTTATAGCGCTATTATATTGTTTTTCCCATATTGGTGTATATTATTTTGGAAATATATGTTATATATTTATATATTTGATATTATATTTTCTCCCGAGCCTCTCCGTACAAAGGAGACTCTGTCGAAATTTTTCGTAAATTTTGGACTTAGAAAATATTTTGAAAAGTGTTCTCTAAACTTTATTTATTTGAGTATAAAAAGATTTAATGATTATAAATTAATATCTTTTGCTTAAATTTTTTAATTTTGTAAATTTATTTCTTTATAAAATTAATATTTTGAATAAGATGCATTAACTAGTTAATTCTTTCTTTCCCCTTCTTTTCCTTTTCGGGGACGAAAAGTTCTAAGTGGGGGAGAGTGTAACGACCTGTAAATTTTCGATAATTTAATTTGTTAATTTAATAAGATTTTGTAATTTAATATTGAATAAGATAAAAATTTGTGAATTGTTAATGAATTAATAACAGGAATGAAATGTAAGAATATTAGTGCAAGATTAATGAATAGTTAATTTAGTGTAATCCCAATAAATTGAAACAATGGTAAAGCTATAATTGATTGTAAATAGTAAGTTTGCAAATAAATTCGATGTTATATTAATTGATGAAATATTATGCAATAAACTGTATTTTGATAAAATCAATGTTAGATAAGTAATTTTAATATTGGTTTGGAATGATGAACTTATAAAAGTATAATTGAGAGTTAATAGCAACGAGTATTATAAGTTACTGATATATTTTAATCCATTAAATTGAATTGGAACCGATTGCAATAAATCTAAATAAATTATTACGTTAATGTTAATTAAGGTAATATTTGAGAATAATGTTAATATTATCCATGATAGGACAATTTGTCGAATTGAAAGAATGGAAATGAAGACTTATTAATTTAATGGGATTTAAACGATAGAAATTGAATTTAATTGCAAATAAATGGAACTAAATATCTAAATATTACGTTAATTGGAAGGAAGATGGAATGTGAGAATATTAATGTAATAGATTTGGAGTCCAATATTAATTTCATCCATTTGATAATAATAAATTGAATAATAGAACGAAAAGTAAATTAAATAGAATTATTGGAAATTAAATTTATAGTTTTTGAATTTAATGAAATTGAGGAATTAATCAATTTCAAATCGACAGTTAAATTTGTTTAAATTTCTATGATTGTTTAAGAAATAAAAAATGATAACATTTGTTATTTATGGAATTGAAATTGAAAAAGTGATTTAATTAATTAATTATTGATCTATTTAATTAACTGGAAAATAGCCATTTTGGTCACTGACTCGGATTTCGATGAAACCAGTTTCATCAGATCCGTAACGGTGAATTATTGTAGGATTTCAAGTTTCATAACGATCGGACTTGGCATTTGATCGTATGGGCTTGAAACGCCTTGAAATCAGTTTATTGAAATCAATTTGAAATAACTTAATTTTAGCATAACTTCTTCATACGATTGAATTTGGACTTGAAGCCTGTTCCACTGCGTTTAAAATATTTAAAAACATATATTTTGATATATGGGTTGGCCCAATTTCATTCCGGAGTCGCAACGGGCTTTTTGGGCCATGTATCGTTTAACGATCCAAAACCAATCGTGTCTATTCATCTCTATTTCTGACCTACGTATATATACCTCGTTATAAATCCTAGCCTATTTCTTATGTCCATTATTCTGTACGTACAATTTCGATTGCTCCTCTTTCTCAATGGCTGACAAACCAAAATTTCCAATTGCAATTCCAAAGCCCGAAATTTCAAACTCCTCAAAAAAATTCAGAAAAATTATATATTGAATATCACAACAATACGAATTGTAACGACCCGCTATTTTGGATCATTCACATCCGCACATGTCGGACTTGAATAATTCAAAATACCGAATTGTTAATTTAAATTTGGCAAAACTCAGATATACAGTATATAAATAATCACAGAATCACAGACACAGAGTAATAATATGCAGCGGAAGCAGAAGATAGTAGTTCATGAAGCTACTATATATATAACAAAGTAATATAAGGTACAATAGAAGTCTCGAATACAATAGTTAAATACAATATCAGAATACATCACTGAAACCAATTGAATATCTGAAACTGAATAGATAGCTAGATCTCCAAGCGAAGCTCCAACTCCAAAGGTAAGTCTCAAAAGCTGAACCTCTCAGTCTGACCCGAGCGTAAAGAAAACACAAAACACTCGAGTCAGGATTAACATTCTTATATCATAAATCCAACTCAAGTGAAATAACAATTGAAATACAATAACTCAAAGGACGTTGGAATAACCATCCTTTAAGGATCCGTTAAACTATCTACTATGTAGTAGTGTACGCTAAATAGATAATGCCTATCAGTAATATAAATATCAAAATAGTGTTAAGGCGTTACCATTATCCCCCGTAGACACATTTTATATAAGTGTTATAGACTATACAGCACTGTAAACTTCACCGTAAGCTAGTGGGATAACAAGGAGTACTCCATGGGTATAACACAAAACAAATTCGTAGTGGTTGCGTACATAGGGATACAAGTATGACAAGGCACATGAGGCAATACCCAAGGTAGTGAAACTACCGTTTGCCTGATCCGGACTGGTGAAAACGCATCGCTGCAAAGATCGCAACACCGCGAAACAACACTCCCAAAATTATGAGGGTGCACCAATCAATAACAAGTAATGAGTAGTTTACGAAGAAGTGTGTTCGCTCGAGGTGGCTAACCCCATTGGCCCGGCACGGCTCCTGTTTTAGTCATTTCCAATTTGACACAAGTGTCAAGGCTATCCATTATCGTTCTCTTTCTTCAGTCATCACGTACATCATTCCAACCACTTCATTCTGGATCGCACTCCGCGTATAGTTAATAAAGTGGTTTTCGATTTAGACAGAGAACATACCCACAACCGATTCCGGTCTCTTTAATAACTTTCGTAATTATTACACCGATTCGTCGTTTTTAATGTATTTCAAAACCAAATAAATTTCAATTTCATTTAGAATTTGTAAACCGACATTTCATTTGTCTTTCTATATCAATTTCCATAATTTACATTTCAAAACTTCTGAATTACCATTTCAAAATCTTATAATTCAATTTCAACTTTTTTTTAAACAATTCAAACATTGATTTAAATTCATATATAAGTTTCATTCCATAATCATTTAATTTAATTTAATTTAACATTCAAATCAAATTAAATTCATTGATCGATTCCATTCAATATTCGTTAAGTAAATTTATCATTCAAACAATTTCTATTTAGTTTCCAATTCATTAAATCAATTACTTAAGTTCAACTTCATTATATCAAAACTTACAAATTGAATTAAATTAGATTCGTAAAATCAAATTCTTTCAATTATAAGTCTTACATTAATTTCAATAAACCATATTTTATTTCTTGTTAAAGAAATTCAATTTCACTTATTTATTTACTTAGTTACAAATTTCAAAACTCAATTAATAAAGAAACTTAATTTCACCTATTCAAGAAGTTCAATTTCACTTATTAACTTAGTTAAATTTTCCAAAGCTTAATTAACAAAGAAACCCAATTTCATTTATTAACGAAGTTCAAATTCATTTATTCAAAAGTTCAATTTCTCTTATCAAAGAATTCAATTTTTTTCTCAAATAATTCAATTTTATTTAATTATTAAATAATTTCAAAACTTAATTATTAAATAATTTCAAAATTTAATTGAATCATTTCTTAAATTAAACAACGTTCTTTCATCAATTACTTTATTAATATTTTGTTTCAGATTATTAAATATTAACATTTTTCTTTCATTAAAATTCAAATTCCAACTTCATTTCAAACCTTATTCTTTATCCAAATAAAATCATTATTTTCTTTTTAAATCAAATTACTGACCAATCGGGTTTATTTAATTCTCTATCCTAAATCAAGTTCATTTGAGTATTTATCATTTCAACCCGATTCCATTTCAATTCAAAATTCAAAGCATAACAAAGGAAACTTGCAGCGTGATAACTGGGATGGTGTCAAAGTAAATAAACAAGCAATAATAACAATCAATAACAATTTAATAATTAATTCAAATAATCTCGAAATAATCGTATTAATTCACATTGTTGTTTATGCAAATAAATATAATTATTTCTAGAATCTACACTATCATTTCATGTAGATTAAAGATTATTACACTAATACTAATACGGTCCTTCACTTGACATCTATTATTCAATTTCATACTACAACAATTTAAACAATGTACATTTAAATAGCTCAAGTTCAATTAACCATATTTCTACGTGTCAATTTATTTAAACATTTAAAGGGGTCATATTATGCAAATGTCATCTAATCAAATTTAACACATATATTAAATCTAACGATTCTACTTCAATTTCAATTTCAAATTATTTATCACTTACAACATTAACAATTTAACGTCCGATGTCAACATCAACAATCAATCATTTAACAACCAAACTGGATTTTCATTGTATAAATAACAGATAATGATGTCAGATGTCACAGGTGAACTGGTACAGGTAATAACATATATATAACAGGGTACATAACTAACAGCAGCATATTTCAATTGTCGTTTCAATTGAAATCAAATTTAATAAATAAAAGAACGTTAATCTGAGTGATTACTCACCTTTCGGGGCTTGAGATGGACGAAAATAAGATGAGTTATAAATCCAAGCACAAATTTCAAAACAAAGCATGATGGGCATGGGTTCGACGACTAAAGCTGGTAAAATAGAGATCGATAAAAATAGATCAGAAACTACTTGACGTAGACTGAAACAAAATATATCTCCCAATATTTATTTTCTTAACTAATATAAATTTTGAAAATCATTAAAATTATGTCCATACGTTTTTAAAAAAAAAATAGTTTTGAGCAAACTATTGACCACACGTTTTGTATAAATCAATATATATCCATTACATATGTAACAAGACTATATTTAAATCATACTATATAAAATACGATAAATCAGACATAACAATGTATATACAAACTGTGACCTTTAAAGTTAAACCACTCTCTAGCTAACATATTTCATAAAATGCATGTACTATAACACTGAATAAAATATTGATACACTACAACTATGTATATTCTTTTAATATAAACAAATGATAAATCGCATATATATCGTATCCATTTATATACAAACTATGTCCTTTTATAACAATATATACATATACGATTGTAAGCATATACTTTCTTATATATATAATGTAATATATATCAAACATACTTTTGTACATATTAATTATAAAAAAAACTACAAACAAGTTTTATTAACCCATATATACTAACAGTACCCATAGTACTCTACTAACTTATGTTTATAAAGACTAAATAAAATATGGTTTTGGAAAACCTTTATGCACGTAACACTACAAAGCTTGTAAATCCTATATGTATAATAACATATAACCCATATATACAGAAAAATATATTTAATGAACAAATACATCAACACTCAAACACCTCTCAAACAAACAAGATCAAGTAACGCATATACACACATTTTATAAACAAACTGCACTCTTAAACTAACAATGTATATAAACACGTGTATAAATTTTTATATTTTTTTATAAGGTAATACATACTTGCCAGAAAAAGAACTCAAAGAGGCTCGGCAAGGAACTGCATGCGAAACTGGCGGTGAAGTTGAAGTCGGCCCAGGCCGAGATTTATGGGAGAGAGAGAGGGACGAGGGCGGCGCTGTTGGCTTGCAGGCGAAGTCATGGATTCTGGTGGAGGGTGGTTTCCAGGAAGGTGGAGCTCGAGCGCAGCCGAGGATGGTGGCGGGTCAAAGCGGAAAGGGGAAAGAGGTTGCACGTATTGACTTCCGGCCTTGGTTGTTAATGGTCGGAGAGGAGTGGTGGTCGGCACTGTTCATGTGACATCACTGTGGCTACAAGGTGGGGCCGGCGGTAGCACGACAAGACGAGGGGTTGTAGACTTCGGCCTGGACTTGAGGCTAACGACGTGGGGATGTCAGGTGGTACAAGCGTCTAAGGTGGAAGGTAGCTATTGAGGCGGTGGGTCTGCCTTGAGACGGACGCAGGGTAGAAAAAGGATGGCCGTGCTCTGACAAGGCGAGATGGAAAGGTAGATTCGCATGCAACCTAAAGGAAGAGGCGGTTCTTTCCGGTTGCAGCAAAAAGAAAAATATGTGAAGCCTTTTTTTTAAGCAGAGAATAGAGAGAAGAAAAGCAGGGACATTGGAAATATAGTTTGCGTTGGAACAGAGAACAAAGTAAAGGATGGCAGAGGAATCAAGCAAATGAACGAACCAATTAATAAATTAAAGGTTGGAAATAGTAAATGTCAGATGGTTAAAAGACAGTGGGATACGAAGAGTTAGGAAACCAAATGGCACAAAAGCCGGTACCGATACGGTTTACCGTTTCGCGATTTCGCTGTGAACTGGACACCGAAACGAACATATAAATATATCGTGAATATCAGTTCAACGAGACGATCAAAATGGTATATAAATATTAGCGGTACGATTTAATTATAAAAATATGGATTTTCTACTATCGGAAAATGCAAGAAAAACGCAGAAAAATAAGATCGACGGAGCTAAAGATGTCCGAATTTGAAAAAACGAAAAATGACGTCTTGCTCAGAAGATGGTTTAGAATTTTTCTATAATAATATTTAGGTTTCGAAAATGTTTTATTTTCATCGATTTTTAACTGATTAAATTGAAATAAGTTTACGCACGAAAATAAACTTCATATTTTCGGACGAAAATTTACCAGTTGTTACGTTTAATTAGACGCATTCCAAATATAAAATTTATATTTCAAAATTTTATTGTTAAAATTTCATGAAAATTCACTTAATTAAATAAATAAAAGGACTAAAATTTACGGGTTGTTACACTCTCCCACACTCAAAACTTTTCGTCCCCGAAAAGGAAGGAAGTAGAAGAATAGAAATAACCAAATGAAAATAGACTTGAATTACAAATAAAACAATTAATTTAAACCATATAAATTTTAATTTTAATTTATTAATATTCAACAATTGATTTTAAACTCAAGGAATTTCATTAACTTGGTTTATTTTCAAATTATCAATGTTTGTTACAAAATTTATTTCAAACAACCATTTTTCTTTAATTAATCCATTTATTATTCGACTAACTTATTATTTTATCTCTATTAATCATTTTATAATTGAACTTTAAGTGTATAACCTTTATTATAAGCACTCAAATTTTATTTATAAAGACATTTTATATTGTATATTATCCAATTTTCTTAAATTAACAATTTCAAAGATCATAAATTTGAATAGTCATTTGTTATAATCATATTCTATTCGACAAATTTAATTCTTCTTTATTCCAAATTATTATTAAATTTATTCTACTTAATATATCTTATCACATTATTGAGTATGTTTATACCTATTATAACTACTCAAATTTATATCAATTCCTTTAACAATATTTCATATTATATATTATTCCATCATCTTATTGTTCTATTTGCCTCAACTAATATTTTTATAATTAAAATTTAAGTGTATAACATCTATTATACCCACTCAAATTTTATTTGTAAAATTTCCTTTAACAAAATTTTTATATTGTAAATTATTCAATTATATAAGTAAAATTTCCAAATTCAAATTTTCAAGTTTAATATTTGTTCAAAATTTTAATTTCCTTTATAATTGAAATTATCCTCAATAAAATTTAAGAATTTAAATTTTCGATTCATTTCAAACCATGCGGAGATAATTATGTATATACTATATATATCATATCAAATTAAATTAAAATAATATACCTATGTATATAAACCAAATCATACCTAAGAAATTTAAATCAATTTTATTTCCAAAACAAAACTGTAGCAAAACTACAGAATGGTCTCTCCACTTCGAAACTCGAAAATGAACGTCGATGATGCGGCTGTCATCACCGAGATTATTTTCCAGCGACAAAGAGGAGCACTGATTTAAACATTTTAACTCTTTGAATGATTTCTTTTTGAAAATATTTAATAACTATACACTTTAAAACTTTCAAATCAAGGTTTGAAATCCCCAGAAATTTAATTTTCAAATTCTAATTTAAATTCACTTCAAATTCCAAATAAAATTATAACTAAGTTTATAAATTCATTTATTTATATTATGCAATAGTTAATGGTTTACAAATTATAAATGAAAATCAAATATTATCATTTCTGACAACAAATTCATTAACAATTTAATTTCAGAAAACTTATATTTATATATAATATAATCATACAAAACTATCTTATTCACCAAATTCGAAAATACTATTGTGTCAGTTTGTTCTGTTCAAGTGTTTTGGAAATCCTATTGATAGCGTTGATTAGACGAATCGATTGAAAACCCAAATCAACATTAACAACTCAAACAACACAATATATAAACATTTTTAATATTAGTATTAATTTACAAATACACTTCATCGCTCGACCATACAGAAATAAATTTCAAAGCAAGGAAAGAGATTCAAATTTGATGGACATAAAGCAAAGAGAATTTCGATTCGAAGATAGGTTCGAAACAAAAGATAAGATGGTTCCATTAACAGAATCGGAAGATGGATAAAATTACTTAATTCACGGGCAACCTTCCGGATCAACCACGACTTCAAAAATTAGATCAATGCAGAATTCTGAGGCAAATCGACATTTGATCTCAAGAAATAAAATTTAGGCATAGCAGGAGATAGATAGCATCGTAAACCGAGGATACAGAAATTTTCGGTAAATCGATGTCTATCGTAAAGGAGTTTCACCCATTTACAAATAATTCGAATATTGGCGAGACCGCCGATTCATAATAAAAATCATTCGAAGTGGAGTTATGGGATACTCCAGAATTCGTACGAATACGAATAGTGAGGGACAAGAATGAATTTCGAAACCGAGGGAACGTTCCAAAATTCAAGACAATCGAGTCAAAAGGAAGAGACTGAAACTCGAATGAGAGTGATTCTGTAAACACATTTACCATATATACTAAGTTTTTCCTAGAGCTACCAAAGCTCTGATACCAACTGTAACGACCCGCTATTTTGGACCATTCACATCCTCACATGTCGGACTTGAATAATTCAAAATACCAAATTGTTAATTTAAATTTGGCAAAACTCAGATATATGGTAAATAAATAATCACAGAATCACAGACACAGAGTAATAATATGCAGCGGAAGCAGAAGATAGTAGTTCATGAAGCTACTATATATATAACAGAGTAATATAAGGTACAATAGAAGTCTCGAATACAATAGTCAAATACAATATCAGAATACATCACTGGAATCAACTAAATATTTGAAACTGAATAGATAGCTGGATCTCCAAGCGAAGCTCCAACTCCAAAGGTGAGTCTCGAAAGCTGAACCACTCAGTCTGACCTGAGCGTAAAGCAAAACACAAAACACTCGAGTCAGGATTAACATTCTTATATTAATAAATCCAACTCAAGTGAAATAACAATTGAAATACAATAACTCAAAGGACGTTGGAATAACCATCCTTTAAGGATCCGTTAAACTATCTACTATGTAGTAGTGTACGCTAAACAGATAATGCCTATCAGTAATATAAATATCAAAATAGTGTTAAGACGTTACCATTATCCCCCTTAACACATTTTATATAAGTGTTATAGACTATAGAGCACTGTAAACTCCACCGTAAACTAGTGGGATATCAGGGAGTACTCCATAGGTATAACATAAAACAAATTCGTAGTGGTCGCGTATATAGGGATACAAGTATGACAAGGCACATGAGGCAATACCCAAGGTAGTGAAACTACCGTTTGCCTGATCCGGACTAGTGAAAACGCATCGCCGCAACGACCGCAACACCGCGAAACAACACTCCCAGAATTACGAGGGTGCACCAATCAATAACAAGTAATGAGTAGTTTACGAAGAAGTGTGTTCGCCCGAGGTGGCTAACCCCATTGGCCTGGCACGGCTCCTGTTTTAGTCATTTCCAATTTGACACAAGTTTCAAGGCTATCCATTATCGTTCTCTTTCTTCAGTCATCACGTACATCATTCCAACCACTTCATTCTGGATCACTCTCCGCGTATAGTTATTAAAGTGGTTTTCGGTTTAGACATAGAATATGCCCATAACCGATTCCAGTCTCTTTAATAACTTTCGTAATTATCACACCGATTGGTCGTTTTTAATATATTTCAAAACCAAATCAATTTCAATTTCATTTAGAATTTGTAAACCGACATTTCATTTGTCTTTCTATATCAATTTCCATAATTTACGTTTCAAAACTTCTGAATTACCATTTCAAAATCTTATAATTCAATTTCAACTTTTTTTAAACAATTCAAATATTGATTTAAATTCATATATAAGTTTCATTCCATAATCATTTAATTTAATTTAACATTCAAATCAAATTAAATTCATTGATCGATTCCATTCAATATTCGTTAAGTAAATTTATCATTCAAACAATTTCTATTTAGTTTCCAATTCATTAAATCAATTACTTAAGTTCAACTTCATTATATCAAGTAATTCAATTTTATTAAATTACTAAATAATTTCGAAACTTAATTATTAAATAATTTCAAAATTTAATTCAATCATTTCTTAAATTAAACAACGTTCTTTCATCAATTACTTTATTAATATTTTGTTTCAGATTATTAAATATTAATATTTTTCTTCCATTAAAATTCAGATTCCAACTTCATTTCAAACCTTATTCTTTATTCAAATAAAATCATTATTTTCTTTCTAAATCAAATTATTGACCAATCGGGTTTATTTAATTCTCTATTCTAAGTCAAGTTCATTTGAGTATTTATCATTTCAACACGATTCCATTTCAATTCAAAATTCAAAGCATAACAAAGGGAACTTGTAGTGTGATAACTGGAGTGGTGTTAAAGTAAATAAATAAGCAATAACAACAATCAATAACAATCCAATAATTAATTAAAATAATCCCAAAATAATCGTATTAATTCACATTGTTATTTATGCAAATTAATATAATTATTTCTAGAATCAACACTATCATTTCATGTAGATTAAAGATTATTACACTAATACTAATACGGTCCTTCACTTGACATCTATTATTCAATTTCATACTACAACAATTTAAACAACGTACATTTAAATGGTTCAAGTTCAATTAACCATATTTCTACATGTCAATTTATTTAAACATTTAAAGGGGTCATATTATGCAAATGTCATCTAATCAAATTTAACACATATATTAAATCTAACGATTCTACTTCAATTTCAATTTCAAATTATTTATCACTTACAACATTAACAATTTAACGTCCAATGTCAACATCAACAATCAATCATTTAACAACCAAACTGGATTTTCATTGTATAAATAACAGATAATGATGTCAGATGTCATAGGTGAACTGGTACAGTAATAACATATATAACAGGGTACATAACTAACGGCAGCATATTTCAGTTGTCGTTTCAATTGAAATCAAATTTAATAAATAAAATAATGTTAATTTGAGTGATTACTCACCTTTCGGGGCTTGAGATGGACGAAAATAAGATGAGTTACAAATCCAAGCACGAATTTCGGAACAAAGCACGATGGTCATGGGTTCGACGATTAAAGCTGGTAAAATATAGATCGATAAAAATAGATCAAAAACTGTTTGACGTAGACCGAAACTAAATATATATCTCAATATTTATTTTCTTAACTAATATAAATTTTGAAACTCATTAAAATTATATCCATACGTTTTTTTTCTAAAAAAATAGTTTTGAGCAAACTATTGACCACACGTTATGTATAAATCAGCATATATCCATTACATATATAACAAGACAATATTTAAATTATACTATATAAAATACGATAGATCAAACATAACAATGTATATACAAACTGTAACCTTTAAAATTAAACCACTCTTTAGCTAACATATTTCATAAAATGCATGTACGATAACACTGAATAAAATATTGTTACACTACAACTATGTATATTCTTTTAATATAAACAAATGATAAATCGCATATATATCATATCCATTTATGTACAAACTTATGTCATTTTATAACAATATATACATATACGGTTGTAAGCATATACTTTCTTATACATATAATGTAATATATATCAAACATACTTTTGTACATATTAATTATAAAAAAAAACTACAAACAAAGTTTTATAAACCCATATATACTAACAGTACCCATAATACTCTACTAACTTACATTTAGAAAGACTAAATAAAATATGGTTTTGGAAAACCTTTATGCACGTAACACTACAAAGCTTGTAAATCCTATATGTATAATAACATATAACCCATATATACAGACAAATATTTTTAATGAACAAATACATTAATACTCAAACACCTCTTAAACAAACAAGATCAAGTAACGCATATACACATTTTATAAACAAACTACACTCTTAAACTAATAATATATATAAATACGTGTATATTTTTTTTATTATAAGGTAATACATACTTGCCAGAAAAAGAACTCGAAGAGGCTCGGCAAGGAACTGCATGCGAAACCGACGGTGAAGTTGAAGTCGGCCCAGGTCGAGATTTATGGGAGAGAGAGAGGGACGAGGGGGCGAGGGTGGTTTGCAGGAGAAGCCGTGGATTCTGGTGGAGGGTGGTTTGCAGGAAGGTGGAGCGCGAGCACAGCCGAGGATGGTGGCGGGTCAAAGCGGAGAGGGGAAAGAGGTTGCACGTATTGACTTCCGGCCTTGGTTGTTGATGGTCGGAGAGGAGTGGTGCTCAGCACTGTTCATGTGACGTCACTGTGGCTACAAGGTGGGGCCGGCGGTAGCACGGCAAGGCGAGGGTTTGCAGACTTCGGCCTGGACTTGAGGCTAACGATGTGGGGTTGTCAGGTGGTATAAGCGGCTAAGGTGGAAGATGGCTATTGAGGCGGTGGGTCTGCCTTGAGACTGACGCAGGGAAGAAAAAGGATGGACGTGCTCTGACAAGGCGAGGTGGAAAGGTAGATTCGCATGCAACCTAAAGGAAGAGGCGGTTGTTTCCGGTTACAGCAAAAAGAAAAATATGCGAAGCCTCTTTTTTAAGCAGAGAGTGGAGAGAAGAAAAGCAGGGACATTGGAAATATACGTTTGCGTTGGAACAGAGAACAAAATAAAGGAAGGCAGAGGAATCCAAGCAAATGAACGAACCAATTAATAAATTAAAGGTTGGAAATAGTAAAGGTCGGATGGTTAAAAGACAGTGGGATACGAAGAGTTAGGAAACCAAATGGCACAAAAGCCGGTACCGATACGGTTTACCGTTCAGCGATTTCGCCGTGAACTGGACACCGAAACGAACATATAAATATATCGTGAAGATCAGCTCGACGAGACGATCAAAATGGTATACAGATATTAGCGGTACGATTTAATTATAAAAATTCGAATTTTCTACTATCGAAAAATGCAAGAAAAACGCAGAAAAATAAGATCGACGGAGCTAAAGAAGTCCGAATTTGAAAAAACGAAAAATGACGTCTTGCTCAGAAGATGATTTAGAATTTTGATATAAAAATATTTAGGTTTCGAAAACGTTTTATTTTCATCGATTTTTAACTGATTAAATTGAAATAAGTTTACGCACGAAAATAAACTTCATATTTTCGGATGAAAATTTACCAGTTGCTATGTTTAACTAGACGCATTTCAAATATCAAATTTATATTTCAAAATTTTATCGTTAAAATTTCACGAAAATTCACTTAATTAAATAAACAAAACGACTAAAATTTACGGGTCATTACACGAATCTACGTCAAGTGTTCGTTCTCAGAATTGATGCTCGATTTAACGGCAAATCGCGGTTGAAATTGATTTAGGGGTTTTCGATTTCGATACCAATCGATGAAATTGGAATGTGGGTTTTGTTGTGCTCGTCGTCTGGAGGCTAATGGTGGTGACCGCATCTCCTGGTTCGACTTGAGGTGGCCGGAATCTTCGATTTAGGGTTTGAAAAACCTAGAAACTAAGGCGGCGGCGGTGGTTATAGGGGAGGCCGAGTGTGGTGGCCTTCAGGGCGTATATGCGGTGGAGCGAGGCGGTCATGATGGCGGTGGTGCGACGCTCCATGGTGGCCAGTGGCGGCCGTGTGTCGCGGTCAAAAGGGGGGCTGGTTGACGGAGTTTTGGGTTCGCCTGTGTCATGTTCGCGTGGGAGAAGTGCTTGAGGAAGGTGACATGTCTGTGTATTAGTGGTTGTTGTTTTAATCTTTTTATTTTATTTATTTTGGAATTCAATCATTCTAGTCTATATAACTTTTGCATACGCAGTCCATTTTGGGTGCGGTTTTTTGGGTTGTGATCCTATCGAAATTTCTGACATTTTGATGCTAGTTTGGATGAATTTGGAGACTATTCAAATTTTGGATTTATTAAATTTCAATTTAAATTCAAAAGGTGGCTGTTAGGCATATTTTAATCATCATCTTAGTTAAATTGAATTTATCGGGTTAAATTGGTATTTAATTTAATTTCATATAAAACTGCCAATTGAATTATTATTTAATTTAGTATTGCATATAAAATTCCAGTTAAATTGTTATTTAAATTTATTTTGAATAGAAACTGCCAGTAGATACCTGTTATTTATTGTTTGTTCTATATTGATGTTATTGTTTGAATTGGATGATGATTGTGATAAATGGTTGATGATTGATATTAGATGAATGGATGTACTATTTTATATTGTTATAAGCTGCAAGTTGTCATGCATTTTTAGTTCATTCGGGATTGCGATTTGAAATGATATATAACCGTATTTTTATTTAAAATTACGGATTGAAATGATAAATATCCGTATCATTTGACCATAGGGTAGAAAATTATATACAGACACCGTGGTCTATATATAAAATATTTTGAAAATGGTTTCCATGGTTTAGGAAAGAAATATATAGTTTAATGAATATTGATTTTTTTGATATTATATAAATATTATTTTATATATAGTTAATTGTTTGAATTTAAGCTATGTATAAGTTTGTAAAATAAAAATTTAAATTTAATAATAGAGTTTGATTTTTATTTAAAATATATGTTACTAAGTATTTAAATTTTATTTTAATATAGAGTGTAAAATGATTTAAATAAATTAAGGTTGGGGATAAATTGGAGATTTATTTGAAATTAAATTTATTTAAGAATTAAACTCAAAAGGGTTAATGTGAAATTTATTAAGTTGGAAATTTTAAAGGGTATTATTATTATAGCTTGATTTTGGGGTCAAAGGGAAGTAAATGAGTATTTCAAGTATAAATAAATTGAACGAAATATTTAGTTATTTGAAATTTGAGTTTTATTTAAATGAAAATGGATTTATTATGCAAATATTTCAAAACAAAAAATAGAACATTAAATCGTTGAATTGTAATTACCAACTTTAGTTTTGAAATTGTTAATACTCAAAGTTTGAAATATATTGAAATTGAAATGGTTTATTGTAACTGAAAGTGGGTTGAATGTTATGAATCGAGATTTAATTTAAAGTGAATAAAATTGTGAAGTCGAGGAAATTATTTTACTTTATAAAGTAATTTTAAATTCAAACTATTTTATTTTAATATCCTGTTTGAATACCAAACCATTTAAGTTTTGGAAGTCATGGTTTAGAAGCTATGAAATTTGAAGTATTATGTTGTGCAAGGTTATATTTCAAGCGTTGGGTTCCGAAATATTATAAATTTGGAAAGTGCAATAATTTTGAAAAAGGATATATTTGAAATATAAATGATGCTATATTGATTTGCATTTTATAAAAATGATATCACATTGATTTGGTTTTGAAACGGAAACGATATCGTATTTATATGGTTTTGAAATGGATATTATATTCTGCTTTTGAAGTATAAATTATTTTAAAATGACCACGGTGTTATAATAACGTTTGGTTGTTAAAGAGACCGGGATCGGAAGTTGTCATACTCTCTGCCAACTCCGAAAACCATTTTAACAACCATGTACGCAGTGGAGATTCCAGAATGAAGTAGGATGGTGGCAGCGTTTCCTTTGAGGTATATACGTGGATTCGACTCCCATGAGTTGGCATAAGATGGCTAAAACAGGAGCGATCGACGGGCTAAGAAGGTTGCATCTTTTATCGGACACACTCCTTCGATACCATTCCATTACCTTGTGATTGTTTGGGGCCCTTTTTGATTTTGGAGGTGTGGCTCGAGGTGGGCGGTAGTAGTTGCTACGTGTTACCAGCGGTCCGGAAGCGTAATTGGTATATCTACCCTGTCATTGCCTAGTTGTGTCGTGTCACCTACCCTAGCGCGCCTTGTACGAGTTTGGTTTTCTCCCATAGCCCATGGAGTATTTAGGGTAGTCTCCCGATCTGGACATGCGTTGATAATGGATGGACTATTGAGACTATTACGTGTTAAGGGGAATATTGGGTCACTCCTTAACGCTATTTAAAAGTAAGTTTATTTTACAAATAGACATTATTATAACAGCGAAATATTACCACATAGTAAATAGTTTAACTGATTCTTAGGAGATGTGAATCCCGAACATCTCTTAAGTTACTGCACTTACGTTAGACACTGGATATGAGATGTCAAATCCCGTAAACATCTCTGACGCCGTTCTACTCATATTTTACCGTTGATTTAACTTACATAAGATCTTTTATTTCCGACTCGAGTGTTTTGTCTTTCCAATTTGCTCGGGCCAGTCTAAGCATTTCAGGATTCGAAGACTTTATCTCTGGAGGACGAAGACGAAGATTTGTATTACTATTATTTATTATATTCCACTGCATCACATTATTCCGCTGCATTGTTATTTATTATTCTCTGGTATGTGTAACTCTGATATGTATTGTATAAGTATAATCAATGTTTTTGTAAAACAGCCTCATACACTATTATTTGACTATTATATTTTGTCGTTCCGCTGCAAGATTCCGCTTTGTTTTTCTTCTTTCCCTGCTTTTTCTTATTCACCCCAATAACAATCCGCCCTTCTATATGGTTTGAGTCTGACGTGTGTGGTTTATCATCGATTTAAAGCGTACAAAAGGCGGGATGTTATAGAAGGTCTTTTGTATTGAGGTAAAGTGAACAATGATGCAGTTAATACTTGCATGTAATATTTGAATTTGATCTGATACATAGTTAAGGCTTTGTTTTAAGCAAGGAAGGCAATAAGGAAAAACTCTGAAAATATGGTTTCACCCTTAGTATGCTCATATGCATTTTTAGAGTTTTGATAACATTTTTTTACTCATTATATTATTATTTTTAAACTATCTTATATAAATCCTTTTCCAGGTAACACCGGTACATAAACTATTTGATTATTATTATTATTATTATTATTATTATTATTATTATTATTATTTACCAGTTAATCAAAGATACAATCCGATGACAAAATTTTCAAAGGTTGTTTATGATTAGTTGTTTGTAAACATCTTAATGTTGAACTTGATTCACCGCTTTTCTAGAATTCTCAGCTTTCTGTTTGTTAAACATTTTTCCTTTGAAAACCATATTACAATACAATACAAAAACAGAGCTGGTGCTAGCTCAATAATTAAGACGTGCCTATCTTGAATCAATGTTGTTCCATTTCATGTACCTTATCAATACTGTTTCAAAGATAATTATGATTAGCTGTTTTTCAGAGTAAGTCCCAAAATTTTAAGATACTAAATGATATATTTTTAATGGAATTCAATAGCTTCTTCTGAATATATATTCAATTTATTCAATTTCATACTGAATGGAATATCTGAATGTTGGTAAATATATCAATGTTGGTAAATATCATTAGCTAGCTCGTAAGGTGAATCAAATTGACGCAATTAATATGAAAATATTGTTCCATACTTCCATACTATTTTGTACTTTCTTTTGAAGTTCCTTAATTCTTTTTTCTATATGGCAATAACTCTTATTGAAAGGTAGGATATGATTAGATTCAGATCCCAACAATCTATGTTTAATAGTTTGATAGCCTAAGATGACTATTTGATAGTATTATTCATCTTTATCCTAGTAGTAATTTTGTCTTGTTCGCCCGTGTAGTTGGCCACATGTATTATTCCATATTGCAGATTTGAGAATCTCTTAACTAAGCATATGTACATTCCAAAAGAACATGAAATAAGCTGTTGCAAGGGGTCATTACATTTTCGTTTTATATATCCATGGCTACAAATTTCACGTTTACATTTTGTAAAATATCATAACTAATTAAAGTTATTTAACAAAGACTTTGTGTAAAGCTGGCAGTAACTATCTCAATGTTAGTTCGAACTATATACTTGTACTTGATATAGATGGCCCGTCCCTATACATTCATGTACTTCGTCGGTAACTTTTACTGCAATATACGCATCATCACTAACAATGAGCATATTGATATACCATCAGATTATTCTTTTCATGGTATTATATCATATATTCATGAATGATGAAAGTGAATTTACTTTTGTACTGATGCAATATTTTGCAGGCGCTTGTATCACAGAAGTTGGTTGAACTAAGTGATATTAATGGAAAGGTTATACCAGAGGTAAGGCTACAAGCATATGTATCGGCAGGGGATTTGAGACCGGGTGCAGACTTCGCGGTTACGGAGAAGTCATAACGCCAGACATGGTTCCTTGGGTTCAAGAAACTCAACCCGCATCAATGGTTCGTAGATCATGCAGAGGTTGAACTTACGCTTTATTGCAATCCAAATGCTTGAATGTAAAAGAAATGTATGAAAAAAAACAAATGATCAATGAGAAACAAGTGAAGGAGATAGAGGAGCTACGACATATGATACAATCTTCTCAAAATTTGTCATCAAATTCTTGATCCTCACCAGAACAACCATCATCTGCACAAGAAGAGTCTCTTCACACAAGTCAGCAACTATTAAACCAGCATCAACCACCCAATCAACAACAATCATCTTTCCAACAAGAACCACTCTTCCAACAAAATTTAGCTTATCCACCGTTTGGACCTATCTATTATCCGCATCTGTATCATCCATTCTTGTATGCTCAAGTGTCTCAACCTGCAAGAGACTTTACAACAACCCTTAATGATATGGATTTTTTTGCAATTCATGGCTCAAGGCTCAACTTCAGATAAGTAATTGGTTTAACAGAGTTGATGGTTATATTATGTCTCCTTTTTTTGGAATGTTTGGTTTCATGCATCTTTAAGAACACTTTTTTTTCTTTTCTAGTTTGTGTTTGAATAAGGCTGCAGTTTGCAGCTTAATGCTAGTTCGTCGCGTTTAAGAATGAAACTATATTATTAATAGACGGTGTTCTTCTTTAGTGTATGGCATGTGAATTATGTCTTTTACCACATTCCTCTATCATATCTGAATTGGTTTGTATCTGGATAAATGCAAAACGTTATGTGTATATTATTTTACACTTGTATTCCTTGTGCTCTGTTTCAAAACATACTGATGATCAGAAGTATATTGTATAGATCTGTGACAATAATATCTGATAACATTAGAGGCGGTTTGATTTGCCATTACCATAAATTATTGTACTGAGTTGTACAGGCTTTTTTACTTGTCTTTAATGCAATTGCTTTAAGGCAATTGTTGACGCTTACTTACAGATTTAAGTATCTATCCACGTCATAATATGACTCGGTAATAGAGGTGAATTAAAAATATTATTTGCCCTTAGATGTTTTTAGAGGCAACGCTTTTTGGGGCAATCATTAATTTGTCTCTCATACTTTTGGAGGCAATTTGATTATCGTTTTAACCTCTATTATCAATATTAAGGGCTTTAGGAAAATGCCTTTACTAGTCCTATTTCTGGTAGTACCGATTATGAAAAAGGTTTTAGTACCGGTTTTGATCCTTAATGATCGTAACATTTTTGATTGATTTACATGAAATGTTCATATAACCAATCAATGCATGTTTGAAAGTTTAACGTATACCGATTTTAAGAGTTTTTTCACTAAAATATTATATATATATATATATATTTATGTATATATATATATATATATATATTTATGTATATATATATATATATATTTATGTATATATATATATATATATTTATGTATATATATATATTTATGTATGTGTGTATTAATTCTACGATACGTTTGGTAAGGGCATAATTGAAAAAAAAGAGTTACAATCCCTCGAAACACTCCAATTCCATGATTTAATAACTGCCATAAAAATTACACTGCACCGGTTTTATAACCAACAATAATCGACGTAAAAAAAATTTACAAACAAGAATTATGATAACACATTAAATACAAAACCGTCAAGAACCCGTCAAAACCAGTATAACATAAATTCCCAAACGGAGGTTAAAACAAAAATGCTACAATCAACAACTACATATTAGAATTCAATTATTCTAGGAACAAAAAGAATCAAGACTGGGGAAAAAAAAAACACGTACACACGCGTGCAGATAGGTCACACAGACACAGTGCACAGAGTCTACCTCTTTTCTTTTTTTTTTCCTTTCCTTTTTGAGTGTGTGAGAGTTTAAAAGTAAAAAGACTTAGAAGGTAATGTTTGGAATTCCAGCAATGATATTCTCGGTTGAGGAACCATAAATAAGCAAGTGATGTCAAACTCTGAAGAAGCAGCAATATCAAGAAAGAAGCCATGAGAGCTCTTTCTAGACACTTTTAAAAGTTTTACAGTCAGTCTTACTCTTACACATCAAACAAGATCGCTTAAAATATTGCACTAACGAAGTAACGTGCATGCTGCCATCCAAACAAAACCACTGTACAAATAATGTATGTTACACGATGCAAGCTCAATGTAAACCATCAGCGCACCTAAATGATAAGTTCGCTTAAACCTCTTAGCTCTACTAAGATCCAAGCTAAAGAAAACTGCATTACCATGTCAGAAGAGCAACAAAGTGATACTTACTAGTATCTAATGTTTTCAACCACGGACTACCACATAAATTGCATTTTAGAACTTCCGTTCCAATAAGGCACCAGTATGAGGCATGTACAAGTTCAACAACACCCTAGACTTCTTGCTCTTTACTTCATCATCCAAATTTCAACATGCATAAAGCTCTCTTAGCCTATGCTATAGCTCTCCTTTATTGTCTTAAAGGACATCATGCAACCTCTTAGCTCTCTCTTGGAAAAATCCAGAATATCAAAATGTACAAGAGAATAGGATGCAATTAAAGTTCAGAATGTGCAACTTAACTTGTAGACAGAAACAAACTGCTTTTTATTTAATTGAACCCGGATGGATAAACTACAAAACACAGATGGGACTCAACACACACACAATCACGCCATTAGCATATGACAACGACACTACCTCACATCATGAAAATGAAAAGCAGAATCTGATATTATAATAAAATTAACCATCGATCTTGATGGACTTAACCTCAGGCTTCTTCACTTCTTCTTTTGGCACTGTCACCGTAAGAACTCCATTCTCCATTGCTGCCTTCACTTGGTCCATCTTCGCATTTTCAGGCAGCCTGAACCTCCTCATGAACTTTCCACTGCTCCTTTCTATCCTATGCCATTTGTCGTTTTTCTCTTCCTTTTCCTTGCTCCTTTCTCCGCTGATCTGAAGCACGTTTCCTTCTTCCACTTCCACCTTCACTTCTTCCTTCTTCAATCCAGGCAGATCCGCTTTGAATACGTGAGCTTCGGGTGTTTCCTTCCAGTCAATTCGTGTGTTTGCAATGGCAGCTGTCTCACTGTTCAAAGCAGTTCCACGCTGAATTTCTTTGCTAAATGGAAAGTCTTGGAATGGATCCCATAAATCAAGGGAGAACGGATCGAACACGTTGGTCCGTTGCCCGAAGATGCTTGGAATCAATGCCATTTCTTCGTTGGAAATTGAGTTTGAGGTTATGATCGAAGAGCTCGATAATTGTGTATTGCCTTGCTTGCGTTTTCCTTTCTGATGAGAAAGAAAGGGCAAAGAGGCAGCTTATATATAAGCTGAAATGGAGGTGCCTTGAATTTTCTAGAGACGACATGGAATTGCTTTGTCAAAATTGGGGAATGGCGGAAAGTTTTCTAGAGAGCTCTCGCGTTCTCCTCTGCTCTCTGTTGTGAGGTTGTTTCAAACTTGGTGGGCCTAAATCTTAATGCTGCCTCTAAATTGGGTTACTTGCGCCTAGTCGTTTTACTTTTTTATTTTTCCTATTAAAAATTTGAATTTCATTTTGTATTTTGTATCTTTTGACAAAACATTTAGTTATAATTGCATTTAATCTTTATTACAAACTTCAATGAATCTGTTCCAAATTTATTGAAAACACCAAAGTTAATGAAAATTTCAATTCCAAACTAAATGAAAAATGAACTTAGTATCATATTTACAATGATTATATTTATTCAAAAAGAAATTCGGTCTCTCATTAAAATTTCAACTTTTCCATATTTCTTAAGAAAATATGCAAGCTAAAAAGTGCTATAACCAGCTTCAATGGGTTTTTATGAACTTTTAGTGCAATGTGTTATAACCAGTTTTGTGCAATTCCTCTAGATTGGTTATGTGCCTCATCTTGTTGCTGTTGTTCACCAACCTCAACCTTGTAGTACTCTATCTCGTTCTTGCTTATTCCTCTAGAACAACGTCCAAAGCCAAAAACCTCAATCGTCCACGCATCTACATTCAAGTTTGCAATTTTTGTTGTGGATTTACGCTCTCCCTTCTTTGACAACCTGAACTCAGCCTCAACCTCTCCCTCATCTTCGACCTTGCATCTTCGGAATAAGTGTTGAAAACTATCTTAAATAGCGATCGAGCTGAATGATGTGCTATAGTAAACCATCGAGAAAGCTGTAGGCAGTTCTCGAATGTTGCATCGCTCGAGGGAGAACGGGATGAGGAGCGCTCGAAACGACTTTAGGTCATGCTGGAGTAATCCTTGAGCATGCTCCAGAATAGCACCTAAAGCTAGCCCACGTTTAAAGGAAGTAATTGAAGGTAAGCGCTCAACACTCATAGCTAATTCAGGTCACATTAAGAATGTGGAGTATGACAATCGATTTATTTTAATAACAAACATATATTTGTATTTAATATTGCTTGTTGAGCATGGTGTAGATATCAGTTATACATGATGCAAAGTATACATAGTAAAACATAATGTTTTTTTTAATTACATTTATAAAAATTAGTTTTATGATACATCTTATATCCTTATTCTCCATAAACTTATTTAATTACATCTTAAGTTAAGAGAATTTCAAGCATATTGTCAAAAAATGTGGCGGTGCACAATGAATATTTCGATTCAAGAACTCTCATACATGATACGCTTAAATCTACAACAAAGATTGTACAACTATTATTCATTTATGTCATAAGCGATGGAGTTAAGGATGTCCTTCAGAGGAAATTATATAATATGATTATATAGCTTAACTCGTATAAAAAATCTTGTTTGAAGTAAAGTAAGCTTTTAATTTTATTCTCTATTGTACATATTTTTGTATTTGGATATATTGAATATTATAAATACATTTTATATAATTTATTTAGATTATTTAATTTTGTAAATTTATTTGTTTATAAAGTTATTATCTTTGAATAAGATATGGTTACTCAATTCTTTCCTTCCCTTTTCCTTTTCGGGGACGAAAAGTTTTGAGTGGGGGTGAGTGTAACGACCCGTAAAATTTTTGATAATTTAATTGTTAATTTTATTAAATGTTTGTTATATAATATTGGAAAAACAGAAATCTGTGACTCATCGATGAAATAATAACTTAAATGAGGTGTAATGATGCTAATCTAAGTTAAATATTAACTATTTGAATGAAGCTACAATTAACGGAATTAATGTAAATGTTATACTAGGCTATAAATCGAATATAAGAAAACAAACGTAATATTGTATTAATTAATGAATTAATGTATATTGAGTGGTAATTGAATAAAATGAATGTTTAGTTAGAAATTATAACATTGGTTTGGGAATGATATACTTATAAAAATGTGATTGAGAGTTAATGATAACAATTATTATAAGTTAATCATTTATTTAGTCCATTAAATCAAAATTTGTAATCAATTGCAATGAATCTCAATTCAATGTTATGTTAGTATAAATTAAGGAAATAGTTGGAAATAATGTTAATTCCATTCATAATATGACAATTGGTTGAATGAAAATAATGGGTATCAGGATTTGTTAATTTATTGGAATTTAAACTTAATAAATGGATTAATTGCAATTAAAGGAAATTTAATGAAATTAAGGCTAACACTGAAATTGATAAATTAATCAATTCTAAATTGACATCTAAATTTGGTTAAATTAGTATAAATGATTAAGAAATTTAAAAATGATGAGATTTGTTAATTATAGAGTCGAAATTGAAAACTTGATTTAATTAATCAATTATTAATTTATTTAATTAACTTGAAAATAGCCATTTTGGTCACTGACTCGGATTTCGACGGAACTAGTTTCATCGGATCCGTAATAGTCAATTATTATGAGATTTTAAGTTTCGTAGGGATCAGACTTGTGGTTTGATCGTTTGGGCTCGAAACGCGTAGAAATCAATGAAATTGAAATCAATTGAAATCAATTTGAAATAACATGATTTTAACATAACTTCTCCATACGATAGAATTTGAACTTGAACCTGTTCCATTGATTTTAAAATATTTTAAAACATCTATTTTGATATATGAGTTGACCCAATTTCGTTGCGGAGTCAGAACGGGTTTTTCGGGTCATTTATCGTTCAACGGTCCAAACCAATCGTATCCATTCTTCTATTTCTCAGCCCTACCTATATATATTCGGTTATAAACCCTAGCAGCCTATCTATTCCTCATTTTTGTACGTACAATTCTTTCTGTCGCTTCTCTTTCTCAATGGTAGACAAATTCACAATTCCAAATCTAATTGCAATCCAAAATCAAATCAAAAATTTCAAACTCCTAAAATAATATCAAACTATATATCGATTTGAAGCTCTCGAGGAGCGCAAGTCAATTCTGTTGTTTGTTTTTCAATTTGGATTTCTTTTTGGTCAGAATTGTTCAAAGCAGTCACGACCGTACGTTGATCGTTGTTGAACTTTAACAGATCGACAAATCGTGGGTACATCTGGGTAGAGAGAAACGAGTGGAGTGCATCTGTATGGGTTTTGCATCGAATCGACGGTGGAATTGTGCTCAATAATTCAATAGGGTTTTGATTTTTGGCGGCGGCTGCACGTTTTTCTGGGCGGATCGGTAGCATTTGGGGGTCGCAAGTAGTCGGGGGGGTGGAGCAGAGCTTGCACGGCGTTTTGATGGGGTCAAAGGCAATAACATTGCTGTATCAAGAGGCGGGGAGATCGGCATCAGAGCGTGTGTGCGTCTGTGTGATCTAGGGTTACTGGAGGGTTTCGAACGAAGGGGGATGGTTTCATGCACGTGGGTGGCCTGGGTAACATTTCTTTTGATTTTTTGTTTTTGTTTTTTTTATTTTACTTAAACTTTAAATTTATGATTGTTCTAAATGCATAAATTTTACATACGAGGTCTGTTTCACGCGCGGTTTTCTCCTTTGAGATCGTATTGAAATTCTGGACATTTTGGCACTGGTTTGGATGAATTCTAAGACTGTTCAAATTTTGGTTTTAAATTTGATTTAAATTAAATTTAAATTCAAAAGGTAAGTATTTTAACTCACTCACAAATTCTAAATTTTTTATGTGTGTTGAATTAATTTTTGATGTGATTAGAAATTTATATATGACTATTTGACATATTTTTAATCATCATCTCAGTTAAATTGGTTTTATTGAATTAAATTGTTATTTATTTTATTATTGCATATAAACTGCCAGTTAAATTGTTATTTAATTTATTATTGCATATAAACTGCCAGTTAAATTGTTATTTAATGTATTATTGAATGTAAACTGCAAATAAATACCTGTTATTTATTATCTATATTGATGTGATTGATTAAATTGGATAATGATTGTGATAAGTGTTTGATGATTGATATTGGATGAATGGATGTTGTATTTTATATTGTTATAAACTGCAAGTTGTTATGGATTTTATTTCATTCGAAATTGCGGTTTGAAATGATATATAACCGTATTTATATTTTAAATTACGGATTGAAAATGATAAATATCTGTATCACTTGACCATAGGATAAAAAAATTTATACAGATACCGTGGTCTATATATATAAATATTTTGAAGTGATTTCTAAGGTTTTGGGAAGAAATATATGGGTTTATATAAATATTGATTTTTGATATTATATAAATATTATTTTTATATATAGTTAAATTCTTAAATTTAAGCTATGTATAATTTTGTTCATTATATAATGAGAGTAATAATAAAGTTTGATTTTATTAAAATATAATATGGGTAAGTAATTATTTAAATTATATTTTAATATGTATATTGAGTTTATGATACTGATAAATTAAGGTTGAGAAGATGGATTTGAAATCGGTTTAAAATTGTTTTTAATTAAGAATGTTATTTAACTTAAGCAATCTGGAACTTATTGAATTTGAGATTTTAAAGGGCATGATTTTATAACATGATGACGGTTTAAGGTGATTAACGAATATTTCAAGTTTGAATTTTATTTAAATAATATTGAATTTATTAAATAAATATTGCAAAACTAAATAACAGTAAATTGAATTAAGATATATATGAAATTATCATATTTAGTTTGAAATTATGGAATGTTTAAAGTCTTGAAATATATCTAAATTGAAATGTTTATCGAAATTGAAGTGTTCCGAAGTTATGAATTTGAAAGTATCATGGTTTCAAAGTGTTTCGTTTCGGAGTGTTACAACTTTGAAATAACATGATTTTTGAAATGAATTTATTTGAAATTGCATTTAGCTAAGATTTGTCTTTATATATATATATATATATATATATATATATATATATTGATTTGGAACTTGTTGAAATTAAAGATGTAAGAATCTAACTTTATAATAAGGTTTTGGTTTAAGATGATGTAAAGAGGGAATATCTCAAGTTTGAAGAAATTAAAGGAAATATTCAGTAATTTGGAAGTTTGGATTTATGTAAATGATATAATATTATTGTGGTTTTGAAATAAAAATGATATATTATTGGTATGGTTTGAAATGAAATGACATAGTATTGATTTGGTTTTTAAGGGAAATAATATATTATGGTTTTGGAATGGAAACGATATCATATTTTATTGGTTTTGAAATGGAAATGACATCGTATTTGGTTTTGAAATGGCAATGATATTTTGGTTTTGAAGTATAAATTATTTTGAAATGACCGCGGTGTTATAATAACGTTTGGTTGTTAAAGAGACCTGGATCGGAAGTTGTCATACTCTCTACCAACTCCGAAAACCACTTTAAAAACCATATATGCGGTGGAGATTTCAGAATGAAGTAGGATGGCGGCGGCATTCCCTTGAGGTACATACGTAGACGCCACTCCTATGAGTTGGCACAAGGTGCCTAAAACAGGAGCGATTGACGGGCTAAGAAGGTAGCACCTTTTATCGGACACACTCCTTTAATACCATTCTATTACTTTGTGATTGATTGGGGCCCTTATGATTTGGGGGTGTGGCTCGAGGTGGGCGGTAGTAGCTGGTACCTGTTACCACCGGTCCAGAAGCGTAATTGGTATATCTACCCTGGCATTTCCTAGTTGCGTCGTGTCATCTACCCTAGCGCGCCTTGTACGAGTTTGGTTTTCTCCCATAGCCCGTGTGGTATCCTCTGGTGGCTTCCCGATCAGGAGGAACCATGATATTGGATGGACTACTGGGATATTACGTGTTAAGGGGAATATTGGGTCACTCCTTAACGCTATTTAAAAGTAAGTTTATTTTACTATAGACATTATTATAATAGCAAAATATTACTACATGGTAAATAGTTTAACGGATGCTTAGGAGATGTGAATCCCGAGCATCTCATAAATTACTGTACTCACGTTATACACTGGATAGGAGATGTCAAATTCCGTAAACATCTCTGACGCTGTTCCACTCATATTTTACTATTGATTTAATTTACATAAGATCTTTTAGTTCTGACTCGAATGTTTTGCCTTTTCAATTCGCTCGGGTCAGTCTGAGCATTACAGGATTCGAAGACCTTATTTCTGGAGGACGAAGACGAAGATTGTATTATTACTATTATTTATTTTATTATTCCACTGCATTCATACTGTTCCGCTGCATTATTTGTTATTCTCTGGTATGTGTAACTCTGATATGTGTTGTATAAGTATTATCAAATGTTTTTTAAACAACTTCATGAATTGTTTATTTGATTATTATATTTTATCATTCTGTTGCAAGATTCTATTTTGTTTTTTTCTTTCTTTGCTTTTTCTTATTTACCCCATAATAATCATCCATTCTGTATGGCTTGAGATGGCACGTGTGTCTGCTTAAGCGTACAAATAGGTGGTCTGTTACAGGTCCCGTGTTGACAGGGGTGCAAGACATCCTGTTGACCTCGGTATACAAGTGTGCTGTGATAAGCGGTACCCCAGTAGCCTTGTCATTGGTGGAACCCATTCTCCAGTAAGTGCCTTTATGGACTTAATTGTATATCTATTATGCCGAAATGTAATTAATGTGACCATTTCAGCTATGTTTCAATGTTTACTTTAAACCCTAAACATTACTGTAATATCCAAGGATTTTCTTCAAAAATGTTTTGGTTATTGTAAGGTAAAACTCATCCTTTTTTATATGCGGCGAGGTCTTACGAGATACCTTTGTTTTTAAAAAGTTTCATTAAGTATAATAATTCAGTTGTTTGGAGTTTACTTACAATAGACCCATGTCCGACCCGAAGTTTTTCTTTCTTTTCCTAAAACTCTTCGGTGCTCAAATTTGTATGAAAGCCAAGTAGTACAGGTACTTATGGATGCATTTTAGAGAAGCACGGAGCAAGAGGCTTCGAAGTTAACTTGTTATCTATTTTATTTCCGTTATGTATGTATATTATGCATCAACGTTTTTAGGGAAGACAGTTATAAATGTTCCTATCTAAAGTTAGTACTTGTTGTGACTATGATGTTTTATTTTGGAAGTGAATGTATGCACTACCTTATATTGTATTATATATGATTGCCTTGTGCTGTGAGATTTTGTTTTTTTTGTCTTCTTGTCTTTAATTTTAAGTTTACCTCCAACGGTTTGTTTTTCAAATACCTAGATGATCGGCGCATGAATACCATGGATGTATTAAGTGTCGTATTTAGGAGTAAGAAGGCAGATTGTTACATGAATCCTCTATTTGATAGTGTTTCACTTTTTACACTTCCACTTGACTTAACTATAGTCATTTGATGGATGTCATGCTGTGATTTAACTAATCAAAGCGGATTTTCTATATTGAAGTTCAATGGTATTGTAACGATCAGGGATTTTCGTTCTTCGGAAATTCGACATCGATACTCACTTTATCGACTGCCGAGAAATCAAAGGCCGAAAACCGAGATGTTATGGGTTTTAAAAAGAAAAGAAAAAGAAAGAAGAGAGGAAAAGAAGAAAGAAGAAGAAAAATAGAGGGAAAAGAAGATAGACAATTTTTTTTGAAAAACAGAGAAAGAAAACAGAGAATTTGAAAAATAGAAGATAGAAGAATTTTAAAAATAGAACGGACAGAAAGGGAACAACAGAACAACAACAGAATCTCACAATTCGCAGCGGAACAACATATAATAATAAATGAATAATCTTTAAACAAAGAACCATATCAGTTATTACATTACATTTCATTACATCATAACATATCAGAGTGTACAACATCATACAACAATAAACAGTGCAGCGGAAAAGAAATACTATATAAACTAGTAATACGCCATGCCATCCAGCTTGCCTCCAGCAACTCCAGAATATGCAGAATATCCTGATAAACCTTACTCTTGACTGCCCGTGTGAAAATTGGTGGGCACCCAGAGTTTAGGAAGGAAAACAATAAACTCCAAGTCAGTCATGTGACTGGTGTGAGAACTCAAAACAGTTTATTTATCTTTAAAAATCAAATAGAGGAATATTTTTAAATTCAATTCGCAATGCTTTTAAAAATGAGACTACCATAAGGCCTCCCGCACACACACACAATGCAAACGCAGAATCGGAGGAGATTTCTCCTTATGATAGTCAAAGATGCTTGATACGCATTTAAAATAACATTTGATATTATTACTAGTGCATAATGTATAACAAATCCTTTCGAAAGTAGAATATAAATCTTAGCCAACATACGACCATTATCGTATGCCTACTATAGCTAACTATGTTCAATAGCAGGTTACCGCCACATTCCATAGCAGGTTATACAACTAAAACCGTACAAGTTTCGTATTGTTTCTTTGGATTTCCAACAATGGTCAGGCCAAGGAACTTCCTATTGCCACATGAGAATGCCTCTGGAAAGACATCCCCGAGAACCAAACCGGAACTCTGCCAACACAAGGCCGGGTTACCCCTAACTGGGTAACTACTGACACGAGCACGCCATTCCCCGGTCCTTTAGGACCTTTTCAACCGAGCGCTCGATATCCAACATCACACCATAATAAATAGAGTGTTTTCAACATGAGTAAGTATCTGGGCTCCATACCATGATACCACCCCTTTCCAGAAGGAAATGCACATACCCTAAGGGGAGCTACAGCAACCCCTAATAACCTTGCCGCATCTTTCCTGTTTTGACCATTTCCGGGATGTGAGGCTCGACGAAGTCACGTCCACAAAAACACACTTTGTACAAAAAGCCGTGCTTTGGGTCAACAAATGATCAACACAATGATCACTAAGATAGACGATCAAATAAATGATCCTATCACAAATAATCAACACAATGATCATTTCAGCATCACTCAGCATGTCACATTACCAAAATGGGATATATCGCTGATAACTTCAACTATATAACCTTTGAGCTCGTACGTCTCAAAGAAGGGTGTTAAGCAAAGAATAAATTCTCCGCCACCAACAGAAATATATTTGAAAGAAATCGGCTTTATATCTCAAATTGTAATGTCAGGCATACAATCCATACAAGTCTGTTCCGGGATCGAACAAAACCGAAGGCACTTCTTACGAAGCCCTTGCAATCCGGATATTCACAATCCTGATCGGATTTCCCATCACTTATGGAATCTCTATACCAGGTGCGACCCAGTGCAGAGACAATCGATAGGTCATCCTATCGCTCTCGCAAATACCGGTCTTCAACACCGATCTTCAAATGCAATTCACAACGACGTATCACATATTCGGAATGGGTTATACGACCCCATGGTCCTTTCCCGGTTAACCCGAATAGTGAGCGCTTATTCAAAATAAGTGTGCATTCAATTTCAAACAATTCACATCAAATACCCATTCAAAGGGAAATATTGATAGTCGGTTATTGAACTATCAATTGATATGCATACATCACCAGATTCCAAATAATTTTCCAAATTATTTATTTTCCAAAATATCTTTACTAGATATATAGTTTCAACACTTCAAAAATAAATCAATATTTATTTTCATACAATTTCCACTTTTCATTCATAAATTCCATAATGAATTTATATTTCAAAATATCCATGCATATATGATTTCAATCATTCATTTCAATTTATCTTCAAAAAGATAAATTCTAAATATTCACTTTATACTGGAAAACAATTCCATACTTACTAAATAAGTAATTCACAATCTTTTATTTTCAACACTTAGAAAATATTCAATATACTTAAACCGAATTAAGTATATATTTTATTCTTTAAGGAAATCATTCACTTAACATATTTATTTGGGCCAAAACGAATGTTACGTAAAACATCGTTACGACAACCCAAAATCACTAGTATAGGGATTCGAAATTAAAATAGATATATAAATCCCAATACTAAACCAAAACATTTCCATTCGGAAATCATTTACTATAACAACAGTGTTATAGTCCACTATTTCCTTTTATTTCTCGAAACATCTATTTCAACAATAAATGTTGAAATCTATGGTTTCAATCTCAATACCTTTTAAAACATCGTTGAATCTATTTGCAATTTTAATGGCGTAATGGCGTCCTGGCTTCCAGGTTTCTTCGTTTCTCATGACTGCTGACCTACCGTACCTTCATGTCCAAGTCTACTTCTCCAACTCCTCCTCTCTCGACTACACGTTCTGGCTGCTGCTATTCTGCTATGTCAACCATTGATGTCAATCTCCCTAACATCCTGTCGTCCAACGAATTTCCCCCGCTACGTGCATCCATATCGGCACAACCGGTGCCGCGTTCGAATTTGTTTGATGTGCCTGTGAACGACGCCTGCGTTTTACCTAAGTCCGACTCGGCTGCTGGTAATTTGGGTGTTCAGTGTACCAATTCCGGTAGCTTGGTGGTTGCGCAAGTATCTGGTACTGCGTTTCTTGCGTGTGATAATGGGGATCTAATGGCCGATAGAGTTATTTTGTCCAAAAATTTGGAGTCTGATATATGCACGTCTAATGCTTGTGATAATGCACCTGTGGGCCTTGGATCCAGATCTCCTGACAATTTGTTAGCCCCTGTGTCCGATGCTACTCCTAGTCTGGTTAACGTTGGTCTTGATCCTCCTTTGGCTGAGCATTCTATTACGGCCGAAATATTACATTCTGTTACCTCTCCCCTTATTGCACAACATTCCAACCCTGAGGCCACTTTTGCTAATGTGAGTTGCCCTGCTGTGTCATGCCACACAGTTCCCAAAACTTGGTCATCACTTTTTTCTTCCTTGCCGTGTAATGCGGGTGTTTATAAGCCAGTTAAGTTTGACATTGTTGAGGATAACGGTGTGATGATCCCTCCCCCATGTGTTATGCAAGCAGGAATGGACTTTTGGTCAGGATACGTAGTTGGATTCTTTTTGGACCCTAATCATCGTCTTCAGAATGTGGCTGCTGTTTGTCGTAGGGCCTGGAGACTTCAGGGTGGGCTTAAAGTTAAGTTAGTTGATTCCTTGTACTACCTATTGTTCACCTCCTCTGAGGAACGTAGTCGTGTTCTAGAGTCTGAGCCTTCCTTCTTTGATGGACAGCCTTTTATTATTACACCATGGTCTCCGACAGTAGCTCGTGTTCGTGAGCAAGTATTTTCTATCCCTGTTTGGGTTTATTTCTCGCAAATTCCTTCGGCTTTACAACCCTTGCTTGGCTTGAATTGGCTTGCATGCAATATTGGTAAATTGAAATGTTTTGACTCTAATACTGTTGCGCGTGATAAGCTTGTTTACGCCAAGGCCCTGATTGAGATCTCTCCACTTAAGCCACTACCTTCCTCTATTCCTGTCCAGCTAGCTGTTGGTCATGTGGTGGATGTTCGCGTTCGTTATGGTTGGGTCCCTGATATCTGTTCCTCCTGTCATTCTTTTGGCCATATTGCCTCTGCTTGCATGCGTTCTGCTGTTCCTAATGCCGCTCCTAAGATTCCTCTGCCTCGGCCTCCGCTTAGAAAATGGGTACCCAAATCCTCTCTGGATGCAACTCCCTCTAGTCCTCCCCATGCCAATGTTCGTCCTGCTTCCCCAGTTCCTGAGGTTGTGCATTCAGTTCTCCCTTCTGTGCCGGTTCTCTCTCAGCCGCGAGTTGTTTGGGCTGAGAAGGAACATAGTTGGGTTGAACTGCGTTCTGATATGAGATTCAACCCAGTGGATCGCAACTTTTTTAGATATGTTTCTGATGACTTATTGGACCTCCGTTGCCTCTATTATAGTATTTCTGGTGATTCCTTGGTTCTTGACATTGATGGTTTTTATGCTGAGACTAATTCTGTTCTTCTTGCCGATACTGCTTGGGATCGATCCTTTATATACTCTTCTGACATTGACATTTATGATCCTTCTCTTGCTGTTCTATTTCGCCCCTTTTTTGGTCTTCTTGGGGGTGGTACTCTGGTTTCTGAGGACGTTGGTGATTCTTCCTCTGCGGAGGAGAACTAGCCTTGTTTTATATTTCTAGTAGTTGTGACATGTTGTCACACTCCTGTGCTGTATTATATTTCTCTTACATAGTAGTTAAGGTGCCTTTACCTTACTCCTGTACTTCAACCTTATTACGTTCGTAATAATAAGTGGTCGGTCCACTATAAAACCGTCGGCCTTGCCAAAAAAAAAACATCGTTGAATCGTTTTAATTCTATTTAAAACATTCACATTCTAAACAATTTCTTTAACGTGTTATTCACTGTTCAAGAACGTGAATAAACTACGTTAACAAACTTCATCATTTCTATTCACTTTAACTTAAAGGATTATTCACTGTCTAAAACGTGAATATAACTCCATTTCTAAGTTATAACAATTAACTTGTCAAAATAAGTCCTTTGCGAATTTATAAAAACAACGTTTATAAATTCCTTTTCTATTTATTTATAAAAACTTCCTTTTTTATAAATTCCTTTATTAACATTTTTGATTTCATATCTCAATTATAAACTAAAAGTTCATATTATAAGTCAATTGCTTATAAAACGATTATTTTACAAAATCGTTCTTTTTAAAGACTTTTCAATTTATAAACCTTATAACTTATAAAATTTATTTATTTAATAAATCTATTCTTCAAATAATTTCACCAAATTTATAAATCTTACTATTTATAAATTTCGTTTATAACTTCACAGTTTATAATTCTATAAATTTCATTCTATTATGAAATTCATTTTCACTACATTCAAACACTTATAAAAACTCGTTTTATAATGTCTATATTCCAATTTATAAATATCCATTTATAAATCTCTTAATATAAATCAGTTTATATTATTATTCTAAAACGTCTTTAATTTCCTTTATAATTTCATCATTTCGATTTATAAAATAATCAAATTTTATAAATCCTATATTTAAACTTTTATCATATATTCAAAAATCCAATCTAAATTATTTTATAAAATCATTAGTTCATATTTCTCAAAAATCGACTTTCAATCGTATTTCTAAAAATCAGCTTTTTAACTATATTTCACAAAAACCATAATTTTTATAACTTTAAAAATTATAACGTTTATTTATTTATAATGGATCAATTCCAAAAATATAGCATATCTTCAAAAATCACTTTAAAACCATTTTAAAATCCCAAAATCTGGGTCCAATGATGCTACACACCAAATAGTCAATCACGACTAACAACGATATCATATATCGATATGATAATCATCAAATATCAAAATATCTGAAATTAAATAAATACTGTTGAGGAATCCAGTTGGATCCCTCCAACCTGTTTTCCTGCATCCAAAAACATTAGCACAATACCAATTTCGCTCCAGTACGAAATTATCGCGGTATATGTTCTTATTAAATATTATCCGCTTACTAACGGCGTAATAGGGTCTCATCCGCTAAACAAAAAATTGCGGGAAATCAATAACTGCAATATATACATATGCCAATATATATATATTGATATTATATATAATACCAATTTCACTGTTTATGAAATATTCACGGTATATGTTTATATTAAATAACATCCGCTTACTAACGGCGCATAATGTCTATTTTAACAATCAATAATTTACAGTCATCATTCAAACATGCATCCAAATATTTTAAATCTAACTATTTAAAATAAAATCGAAATCTATTCGATTGAGTGAGAAGTTCTCACCTTGATTTTAAATCCCGTTTTAGCTTTTATTTCGAATAAAATTAAACGCGCGTTTAATTTTACCCGAAATTCTCACTAACTCCAAACGACTCCAAACCAACTCCATCGCGTAGTGCTCGTCCATACGATTCCAACGCAACTGAGTTTGCATTTTTTCGACCTCGTATGAAAAAGTTATGAATTTATGAAGTTCGTACACGATTTATATACACAATTTATAACATAACTTTAAAATTTTAACCTCCAACTAATCCTAGCCCTTGGATCCAAATCCTATGCCTCTCCTTCATCTTCCCCCTTCACGTTATCATCTCCAGTAAAAGCATATTGAGGCCGAACCCAATTAGCTAGCTAGGGTTAAATATTACTCCTCCAATTCTCAACGATACTCGATCACACCAACGCCAACGCGAAGCACACGACGCAAGCTACCTCCACCTGCCACCATGGCCAACTCGGCCTGCATATGACGCGCGCGCACGCAAGTGCACAGCCCACGCACGGCCATGCTTTGCTCCTCCATCGTCGCACCATTTACGATCATCACCGTATGGATTTCAAGCTCTCTTCATGCTCTACCTTTTTCGTGTTGAACACTTCTTCTAATTCTTTGTAGATTGGGAGAGATTGAGGGGAAAAGGAGATTGAATTCTGGCCATTCATGTATAAGTGACGGCTAGGTTAAATTAGATTTAGGGTTTGTATATTTTTTTTTAATTTATGAAGAGGTAGGGGTTATTTATAAGGAACGAGCGACACTATTCATCCCGGATTTTCCGAACTCCGATTTAGGCGCCGTAACCAGCGTACCTAGGGTTTATCCCGCGTTCCGGACACAATGGAACAGGTTTCGGAAGCTAATTCGGAAGTATGTGCGAGTTATGGCTGAAAACGTTCAATTTAAATTAAACCGATTTAAGTCGATTTCTAGGCGTTTTAATTTGTACCGGACAAACGGTAAATCCAATTGACTTGAAATTTGAAACCTTACAATAATATCACATTACGGATCCGATGAAACTGGTTTCGTCGAAATCCGAGACTTTTTGAAAAATGGCTATTTTGACTCGCCAAATTTAAATTAAAAATAAATCGATGCGTTTCGAGCTGCCACGATCAAACGATAACTCCGATTGACACGAAAATTGAAATCCGGTAATAACTAACTATTACGGATCCAATGGAACTGGTTTCGTTCAATTCTGAGACTGTTCAAAAATTGGCTATTTTACAGTCGATTATTTAATATTAAAATATTCAATTTTCACAAATTAACTTTTAATTCGATTTTAAAAGTTCTAAAATATCATTCTAACTTCAACATGATAAAATAAAATTTTACAAATTATTTTCAATCATATTTAACTCATTTTTCAATTATTTCCATAACTTAACATATTAAATTATCGATTTAATTATCCAATTAAATCCAATAATTCAAATAAAAATTTATTTGACTTAAAAATTCACTTATAAATATTTAAAATTAATTAAATACTCATATTTTAATTTCTAAAAATTCTGGGTCGTTACAATCTTCCCCCCTTAAAAGAATTTCGTCCTCGAAATTACAAGTAAGAAAGGTTACAGAATCTATTAACTTTCCAAAATCCATAGTTAAACTTCTTATGATAACTTTTACTAAGTTTTCAAATCATACTTAGTTATCTTTTCAAAAACAACTATTATCATTTAACTTTCAACTCCAAAACAAAGTTAAAGTTTTCAAAACTTTCTAAATTTTCTCAAAATTTTTCTAACGCCTTAAATTTCCGGAAAAATTCGCCATGTCTCCTTTGCGCGGCTCGATCCGAAAAAAAATGACAGTATATATATCACAAATATACATCTCATCAAGTAATGAGGCATCCCGAAGGGAAAAAAGTGTAAAAGTACGATATTTAATCCGAGATATGTACCTTATATTTTTATTAGCAAGCATATACGGCTAATATAGCGCTAAAGCGAGCTCCAAATGCGAAGCAACGCGATCCGCACCTACTCAACACTTAACAAACAACATGAGAACATGCACATATGCAAATAATCTCAATATACAACATATAGTAACATAATAACTATACATGTCACATAGCAAATGCAACCAAACAACAAATGCAAACATCAACCAACTACCATTCATAATCAAATGAATTTTCATTCATATTCTCATTAATATTCAATGATTTGGTTTTCACTTTAAATCATATTTGATTTATTTACATTGGATTTTATCAACATTCCTTCTCAATTCAATTAGTTATCATTTACTAATTTAAATCCAATTCACATTCAATTCTATTCAAATTTATTTACTTCTAATTTGAATTCAATTTCATAGCTTTCAATTTCATTAACACTTAATGAATTACATACAATCAATCAACAATCATATAACAACCAAAGTATATTAATTATAACCAAATTCCTTTGCTTATATTCATTCTCATTCAATTTATTCAACTTCTAATAACATTTGATTTCAATGAATTAATACTTTCATTCATTATTCCATATCAACTTAAATTACATTCAATTGATTAACATTCAAGCCATTCATTCAATTCAATTACAAAAGTTGAATTTCATTTACATAACTTAAGTTCATATCCATTTTAATCCACTTGATTATTTACTTCGATACCAATATCAACTTAATTCAATATCTCTTAAGTTATACTTCATTTAAACATCACTTAGTTTTACTTAACTTAAATTCCCACTTGTAAATAAATTCAGATTCCAATTCTAAAGTAAATTTTCATTTAACTTTAAATTCATTTTTATTTACAACTCATATTCATATAATTTCACTTTTATATATATAAGTTTATTCACAATTGTAAATTACTTTAATTATAATTCAATTCTTATAATTCATTTGCTTATACAATTATTCTTTAATTTAGATTATTCAAACAACCTAACAATCAACTTATATACACTTTAATAATTTAGAAAAATTATTCCTTCATATATAAAAATATAATCAAGGCAAAATTATTTCATTTACCCAATTAAAAATCAATATTATGTCGAATTGTTCTATTCAAGTGTTTAGAAACCCCTTCGGCTCAGTTTCGAGGCTGTGCTGACGAAAGTTCATATACCACTCAATAAACCAATCATCACAATATAAAACAATTTTATATCCACTAACAAATACGCTCTCATAGCTATTATTACACTCAAATTCATTCTAGAGTACTGCTGACTCTATCTCTAATGAATTATACCCAACAGAACCATGGTTGTCGCTTAACCATCAGAGCTCTGATACCAAATGTAACGATCAGGGATTTTCGTTCTTCGGAAATTCGACATCGATACTCACTTTATCGACTGCCGAGAAATCAAAGGCCGAAAACCGAGATGTTATGGGTTTTAAAAAGAAAAGAAAAAGAAAGAAGAGAGGAAAAGAAGAAAGAAGAAGAAAAATAGAGGGAAAAGAAGATAGATAATTTTTTTTGAAAAACAGAGAAAGAAAACAGAGAATTTGAAAAATAGAAGATAGAAGAATTTTAAAAATAGAACGGACAGAAAGGGAACAACAGAACAACAACAGAATCTCACAATTCGCAGCGGAACAACATATAATAATAAATGAATAATCTTTAAACAAAGAACCATATCAGTTATTACATTACATTTCATTACATCACAACATATCAGAGTGTACAACATCATACAACAACAAACAGTGCAGCGGAAAAGAAATACTATATAAACTAGTAATATGCCATGCCATCCAGCTTGCCTCCAGCAACTCCAGAATATCCAGAATATCCTGATAAACCTTACTCTTGACTGCCCGTGTGAAAATTGGTGGGCACCCAGAGTTTAGGAAGGAAAACAATAAACTCCAAGTCAGTCATGTGACTGGTGTGAGAACTCAAAACAGTTTATTTATCTTTAAAAATCAAATAGAGGAATATTTTTAAATTCAATTCGCAATGCTTTTAAAAATGAGACTACCATAAGGCCTCCCGCACACACACACAATGCAAACGCAGAATCGGAGGAGATTTCTCCTTATGATAGTCAAAGATGCTTGATACGCATTTAAAATAACATTTGATATTATTACTAGTGCATAATGTATAACAAATCCTTTCGAAAGTAGAATATAAATCTTAGCCAACATACGACCATTATCGTATGCCTACTATAGCTAACTATGTTCAATAGCAGGTTACCGCCACATTCCATAGCAGGTTATACAACTAAAACCGTACAAGTTTCGTATTGTTTCTTTGGATTTCCAACAATGGTCAGGCCAAGGAACTTCCTATTGCCACATGAGAATGCCTCTGGAAAGACATCCCCGAGAACCAAACCGGAACTCTGCCAACACAAGGCCGGGTTACCCCTAACTGGGTAACTACTGACACGAGCACGCCATTCCCCGGTCCTTTAGGACCTTTTCAACCGAGCGCTCGATATCCAACATCACACCATAATAAATAGAGTGTTTTCAACATGAGTAAGTATCTGGGCTCCATACCATGATACCACCCCTTTCCAGAAGGAAATGCACATACCCTAAGGGGAGCTACAGCAACCCCTAATAACCTTGCCGCATCTTTCCTGTTTTGACCATTTCCGGGATGTGAGGCTCGACGAAGTCACGTCCACAAAAACACACTTTGTACAAAAAGCCGTGCTTTGGGTCAACAAATGATCAACACAATGATCACTAAGATAGACGATCAAATAAATGATCCTATCACAAATAATCAACACAATGATCATTTCAGCATCACTCAGCATGTCACATTACCAAAATGGGATATATCGCTGATAACTTCAACTATATAACCTTTGAGCTCGTACGTCTCAAAGAAGGGTGTTAAGCAAAGAATAAATTCTCCGCCACCAACAGAAATATATTTGAAAGAAATCGGCTTTATATCTCAAATTGTAATGTCAGGCATACAATCCATACAAGTCTGTTCCGGGATCGAACAAAACCGAAGGCACTTCTTACGAAGCCCTTGCAATCCGGATATTCACAATCCTGATCGGATTTCCCATCACTTATGGAATCTCTATACCAGGTGCGACCCAGTGCAGAGACAATCGATAGGTCATCCTATCGCTCTCGCAAATACCGGTCTTCAACACCGATCTTCAAATGCAATTCACAACGACGTATCACATATTCGGAATGGGTTATACGACCCCATGGTCCTTTCCCGGTTAACCCGAATAGTGAGCGCTTATTCAAAATAAGTGTGCATTCAATTTCAAACAATTCACATCAAATACCCATTCAAAGGGAAATATTGATAGTCGGTTATTGAACTATCAATTGATATGCATACATCACCAGATTCCAAATAATTTTCCAAATTATTTATTTTCCAAAATATCTTTACTAGATATATAGTTTCAACACTTCAAAAATAAATCAATATTTATTTTCATACAATTTCCACTTTTCATTCATAAATTCCATAATGAATTTATATTTCAAAATATCCATGCATATATGATTTCAATCATTCATTTCAATTTATCTTCAAAAAGATAAATTCTAAATATTCACTTTATACTGGAAAACAATTCCTTACTTACTAAATAAGTAATTCACAATCTTTTATTTTCAACACTTAGAAAATATTCAATATACTTAAACCGAATTAAGTATATATTTTATTCTTTAAGGAAATCATTCACTTAACATATTTATTTGGGCCAAAACGAATGTTACGTAAAACATCGTTACGACAACCCAAAATCACTAGTATAGGGATTCGAAATTAAAATAGATATATAAATCCCAATACTAAACCAAAACATTTCCATTCGGAAATCATTTACTATAACAACAGTGTTATAGTCCACTATTTCCTTTTATTTCTCGAAACATCTATTTCAACAATAAATGTTGAAATCTATGGTTTCAATCTCAATACCTTTTAAAACATCGTTGAATCGTTTTAATTCTATTTAAAACATTCACATTCTAAACAATTTCTTTAACGTGTTATTCACTGTTCAAGAACGTGAATAAACTACGTTAACAAACTTCATCATTTCTATTCACTTTAACTTAAAGGATTATTCACTGTCTAAAACGTGAATATAACTCCATTTCTAAGTTATAACAATTAACTTGTCAAAATAAGTCCTTTGCGAATTTATAAAAACAACGTTTATAAATTCCTTTTCTATTTATTTATAAAAACTTCCTTTTTTATAAATTCCTTTATTAACATTTTTGATTTCATATCTCAATTATAAACTAAAAGTTCATATTATAAGTCAATTGCTTATAAAACGATTATTTTACAAAATCGTTCTTTTTAAAGACTTTTCAATTTATAAACCTTATAACTTATAAAATTTATTTATTTAATAAATCTATTCTTCAAATAATTTCACCAAATTTATAAATCTTACTATTTATAAATTTCGTTTATAACTTCACAGTTTATAATTCTATAAATTTCATTCTATTATGAAATTCATTTTCACTACATTCAAACACTTATAAAAACTCGTTTTATAATGTCTATATTCCAATTTATAAATATCCATTTATAAATCTCTTAATATAAATCAGTTTATATTATTATTCTAAAACGTCTTTAATTTCCTTTATAATTTCATCATTTCGATTTATAAAATAATCAAATTTTATAAATCCTATATTTAAACTTTTATCATATATTCAAAAATCCAATCTAAATTATTTTATAAAATCATTAGTTCATATTTCTCAAAAATCGACTTTCAATCGTATTTCTAAAAATCAGCTTTTTAACTATATTTCACAAAAACCATAATTTTTATAACTTTAAAAATTATAACGTTTATTTATTTATAATGGATCAATTCCAAAAATATAGCATATCTTCAAAAATCACTTTAAAACCATTTTAAAATCCCAAAATCTGGGTCCAATGATGCTACACACCAAATAGTCAATCACGACTAACAACGATATCATATATCGATATGATAATCATCAAATATCAAAATATCTGAAATTAAATAAATACTGTTGAGGAATCCAGTTGGATCCCTCCAACCTGTTTTCCTGCATCCAAAAACATTAGCACAATACCAATTTCGCTCCAGTACGAAATTATCGCGGTATATGTTCTTATTAAATATTATCCGCTTACTAACGGCGTAATAGGGTCTCATCCGCTAAACAAAAAATTGCGGGAAATCAATAACTGCAATATATACATATGCCAATATATATATATTGATATTATATATAATACCAATTTCACTGTTTATGAAATATTCGCGGTATATGTTTATATTAAATAACATCCGCTTACTAACGGCGCATAATGTCTATTTTAACAATCAATAATTTACAGTCATCATTCAAACATGCATCCAAATATTTTAAATCTAACTATTTAAAATAAAATCGAAATCTATTCGATTGAGTGAGAAGTTCTCACCTTGATTTTAAATCCCGTTTTAGCTTTTATTTCGAATAAAATTAAACGCGCGTTTAATTTTACCCGAAATTCTCACTAACTCCAAACGACTCCAAACCAACTCCATCGCGTAGTGCTCGTCCATACGATTCCAACGCAACTGAGTTTGCATTTTTTCGACCTCGTATGAAAAAGTTATGAATTTATGAAGTTCGTACACGATTTATATACACAATTTATAACATAACTTTAAAATTTTAACCTCCAACTAATCCTAGCCCTTGGATCCAAATCCTATGCCTCTCCTTCATCTTCCCCCTTCACGTTATCATCTCCAGTAAAAGCATATTGAGGCCGAACCCAATTAGCTAGCTAGGGTTAAATATTACTCCTCCAATTCTCAACGATACTCGATCACACCAACGCCAACGCGAAGCACACGACGCAAGCTACCTCCACCTGCCACCATGGCCAACTCGGCCTGCATATGACGCGCGCGCACGCAAGTGCACAGCCCACGCACGGCCATGCTTTGCTCCTCCATCGTCGCACCATTTACGATCATCACCGTATGGATTTCAAGCTCTCTTCATGCTCTACCTTTTTCGTGTTGAACACTTCTTCTAATTCTTTGTAGATTGGGAGAGATTGAGGGGAAAAGGAGATTGAATTCTGGCCATTCATGTATAAGTGACGGCTAGGTTAAATTAGATTTAGGGTTTGTATATTTTTTTTTAATTTATGAAGAGGTAGGGGTTATTTATAAGGAACGAGCGACACTATTCATCCCGGATTTTCCGAACTCCGATTTAGGCGCCGTAACCAGCGTACCTAGGGTTTATCCCGCGTTCCGGACACAATGGAACAGGTTTCGGAAGCTAATTCGGAAGTATGTGCGAGTTATGGCTGAAAACGTTCAATTTAAATTAAACCGATTTAAGTCGATTTCTAGGCGTTTTAATTTGTACCGGACAAACGGTAAATCCAATTGACTTGAAATTTGAAACCTTACAATAATATCACATTACGGATCCGATGAAACTGGTTTCGTCGAAATCCGAGACTTTTTGAAAAATGGCTATTTTGACTCGCCAAATTTAAATTAAAAATAAATCGATGCGTTTCGAGCTGCCACGATCAAACGATAACTCCGATTGACACGAAAATTGAAATCCGGTAATAACTAACTATTACGAATCCAATGGAACTGGTTTCGTTCAATTCTGAGACTGTTCAAAAATTGGCTATTTTACAGTCGATTATTTAATATTAAAATATTCAATTTTCACAAATTAACTTTTAATTCGATTTTAAAAGTTCTAAAATATCATTCTAACTTCAACATGATAAAATAAATTTTACAAATTATTTTCAATCATATTTAACTCAATTTTCAATTATTTCCATAACTTAACATATTAAATTATCGATTTAATTATCCAATTAAATCCAATAATTCAAATAAAAATTTATTTGACTTAAAAATTCACTTATAAATATTTAAAATTAATTAAATACTCATATTTTAATTTCTAAAAATTCTGGGTCGTTACAGGTATTCTCAAGTGTAGAGAATTGTATAATACTACCACATTGATATTTTTTGTTTGATCTAAATTGTATTAAATAATAGAAAAATATTGAGTGGGTCATTCCATTGCTATTCAATTACTTTTAATATGCAACTCCTTATTGTCCCAATAGTCATGAGTAATACCCTACCAAACTTTTGGAGAGCGTTATGTATTCTAGTCTATTCAGTCTCGATACACCTTGACTAGAGATATTCAAAATGATGTGCTTATTATATCGTGATAAAATACTCATGATTATAACAATTGTAATTACCACTATAGAACACACTATTTATGAATTTTATGTTAAATATGCTTAAAATAAATTATTAATTAACTATAGCGCATTATGATAAACATATATTAGAAAGAAAAAAGACATTTTATTTCGAACGAGATTTTATTACAGAGTTAATAATTTACAATAAATTACAAAATTGTCCTTAAGGCATATGCCTTACCCTATCAATTACCAAAATAAATATACATAATTTAGTTTATCTAAAAACAAACAATGATAGTACATACTAGCATTACTACACACATCTAAAAAGATACTACAAAATGATGAAATGATACTACAAAATAGCATTAGAAAGAAAATAAAATATAATTATACTATTTAAAAAAATACCGATCGATATCATTATACAGTGTTGTTTTCTTCTTCCCCAATTTCATGTTGCTTCCCTTTCACCGGTAGCTTTAATCACATAAAATATCACTTCTCCATCGCTAGTCTGCACATTGATTCTCCGACCATCTTTATATCAATCTAGCTCACAATCTCCTCCTTCCATCATCGTCAAACTCATCGCCCCTCTCTCCATCATCACCGTCACCAAGCTCGAGTCCACCACTATCGAGAGCTGCTGCACCATCGTCAAAATCCGTCGTACCCTTTAACGCCCGTCTAGACTCCGCCATGTGAAAAAACACAGCTCTAAATTAGAATGTCCTCGCACCTAAAAACTTTGTTCTTCAACTCTATTATGAAAAAAAAAATTATACTTCGTGCTAAAAAATGAAGCACGTGTCCAGACGCCTTAAAAATGTCAAATTTTGTCCTTACCATTTTCCGATATATAAAAATGTTTTCTTCTTTTAGCAGACTTATTGTAGCGATCCGGATTTCCTGACATTTAATTTGGAATGTTTAAATGGTATTAAATATTGATTTGGAATATAAGTTGATTTTTGAATATGAAGATTCTAGTCGAAATCATACAATGAATTTAAATTTCAAATATAGCGATTTATCCTAATACGAAAATGATGAATAATTGAGAAATTGAGTTGAATATGAATCGAAATGATTTCTAATGTTAATATAAATTCCATTTGAATTAGAATTGAGTTGGTAAGTTTTTAAAACTGAAATTTCAAATGATTTTGTCAATTTTTGAAACCGTCAATTTCATCGACGTGTAAAAACAGCGATCCGGGACACAGTCTCAGAATTTTACAAAACTAGTTTCATTGGATCCGTAATAATGTATTATTATCGAATTTCAAATTTAATAGCATTTGGAGTTATCATTTGGTCGTACGGGATAGAAACGCGTTGAAATTAATATTGAAATTTAATATAATAATTAAGCTCAACAAGCTATCTTCTCCATACGATCGAATTGAGACTCGAAACTTATTCCATTGCATTTGGAATAGGGGTATAACATTAGGATTAGGATTTTGAGTTACGGGAACGAGATATTTTGAAAATTAAAATAATAATAATCAAATCTAAGGACTCAGCCAACCTAATCTCAGCCACCCTAAAACTATATTCGCCCTCCCCTACTCTGATACGAGCCGCTTTCATTTTTTTAAATATCACATATGCTCTTTGTTCCTTTCAGATCGAATCAAAATCGATCCATGAAAGAAAAAAAACGCGATTAAATCGCGATGTCACGAGGGCCTAGGGAGAAGCTATCGCAGGAGGGAGTTGCGACGCTCGCGCAGGGCAGCATAGCGAGATCTGGAGGCGCTCGTCATTGGGTTTTGGCACAACGCTTTTGAGTGTGCGATTGATAAGGGTGGATGGTTACGTGGGGAGGACGAGAAGCAGTCGATCGAAAGAGCTCGACCTGAAGGTAGCGCGATTCGAAAAATAAGGAACGAACGGCTACGACTTCAGTTGCACGGTTGAGCGACTGAGATGGAGCGGTTTAGGGTAATGTTAATTAACTTATTGATTATAATATTAGGATATATATATATATATATCATATTATGAAATCGAATATTTATAAATTGTATATCTCATTCGTACGAGGTTCAAAACGAACGAAACCAGTTGCATGGTGTCATGGCATCGAATACCACACATAGGAATTGGTTTGGAATTTTTCGAAGTCAGCTGGGATTTTAGATAATTTATAATCTAGATGTTCCGCAAATTAAAAATCAAGATGAGTGAATCTCACTCATTTGAATTATTGGGTTTAATTTATAATAGTTAAAAAGTTAATTATTGAATGATTGGTTGAATTTATTATTATCAGTTAAATGTTATATTATATATATTAGTAGTTGGATATATTTTCCACCGATTGGAGTGGATGAGACACTATGCATCTAGATATATCTCCCACCGATTCGAGCAGATGAGACACTATGCCCCCCCGCATAATTGCAGATGGCCCTATATTACCGCGACAAACTGCCTTGAAGAGGGATTGGTATGTTATGTTATATAACATCTGTAGATATAGGAAAACATGTTAGAGGGATCCAACTGGATTCCTCAAAATATATTGATTGTTATTCATATATAGCAATATATAATGAAATTGAATAATCTATAGTGGGTTGTTGTGTGATTTGATTGTTTGGATGCTATAGTAGCACTGGCCCTAATTTTGGTATTATAAATATCATAAATAATATTTTTTATTTTAAAAATGGAATTCAAAAACGATTTGGAAATTGAAAATATTTATATTGAACTTTGGAATTATTTAAAAATGAGCCGGGTTGGATAAAATAAATAAATAATTTAATTTTCGATATTTATTTAGCTATTTCATAAAATGGTTTCAAATAAAGAATTTTAATTTGAGAATTCTTTTAAATTAGATTTCTTAAATAGGAAAAGGAAGTCGTGATCGAGATTTTGAATGAATTTGGATTATAATTGGAACTTGTTAAGGAATAGATTTCCAAATGGAATTTTAAATAGAAATCGATTTATAAATGGATATTAGCAATATAAATCTGTTATAAACTGGAAATGAGTTTATTAAATTTATAAACATTGTTTATAACTATTATAGAATGACTATCATTTGATAAATTGGGAATAAAAATTCACAATGTGAATTTAAAATGAAATATGGAAATTGGTATAGTAGAAATAGTGGATTCTATTTTCAAAATTGAAAATAGTTATGAAATTGGAATTATAAATTGATTAGTGATAAATCGAGAAAGATTTATAAGTATTAAATCGGCTACGTTGAATTTTAAAAATAGTTTTTTCCAAGAAGTAAGTTTTATTTTCAGGAAAGGATTTTTATTTATCAAACTATGTAGTTTAAAAACTATTATTTAGATCAAAATATTTTGAAAAGTTAGTTATTCAAATATTTAAATTTGTTGAATGAATTCTAAGTTTTATAAACAAGCTTTGTAAATCGAATAGTATTATTTATAAATGAATTGGAAATTAGTTGTTGTGTTTATTCAAAAAGGACGTTTAAATATTTTAAATAATTTCTTTAATGTGTTTGAAAATTTATTGCTTTCCTTTAAAATACTTATTTTATAAATATAGTTTTGGAATTTGGTTGGAGTTATTTGTAAATACTGTCGAGATTTGTGAATCAGGTTTTATTTAAGGAATGAGATTTTATAAGAGAAATCTTATAATGAAATTCTTTAGATTTAAGAAAATTTCCAAAATGTTAGATACGAGAACTTCAAAAATGAATCTGAATTCATAAAAGAAGTTATAACTGTTAGTTGAGATTAGAAATAAGTAAAATTGATTTTTGGAAATTGTGAATGGAATTAATAAAATACCAAAGATTATGAGATAAGTGATGAAAATGTTTCGAAGTATGGATATTAGAAATGATTTGAAAAAAATAGACTTATAATATTTTCCAAGTATGGGAATGAAAGTTTTGGAAATGTCGCAACGACCAAATGTGTAACGACCCAGAATTTTAATTAATTAAAATTTGGATATTTAATTAATTTTAAATATTAATAAGTGAAATTTATAAGTCGAATAAATTTTATTTCGAATATTTGGATTTAAATTGGATAATTAAATCGATAATTTAATAATTGAAATTCCAGCAATAATTGAAAACTGGGTTAAATATGATTGAAAATGATTTGTAAAATTTTATTATATCATATTGAAATTATAATGATGTTATGGAGCTTTTAAAATCGAATTAAATGTTTATTTGTGAAAATTGAATATTTTAACATTTAATTATCGACTGTAAAATAGCCCATTTTTGAACAGTCTTAGAATTGGACGAAACCAGTTTCATTGGATCCGTAATAGTTTGTTATTATCGGATTTCAATTTTCGTAGCAATCGGAGTTGTCGTTTGACGGTGGCAGCTCGAAACGCATCGAAATTATTTTTAATATTAATTTGTCGAGTTAAAATAGCCATTTTTCAAACAGTCTCGGATTTCAACGAAACCAGTTTCATCGGATCCGTAATGTGATATTATTGTATGATTTCAAATTCAAGTCAATCGGATTTACCGTTTGTCCGGGGCAAACTAAAACGCCTAGAAATTTGTTTTATCGATTTAATTTTAAATCGAACGTTTATTGCCATAACTCGCACAGATGATCGAATTAGCTCCTGAAACCTATTCCATTGTGTCCGGAACGCGGGATAAACCCTTGAAACGTCAGTCACCGCGCCTAAATCGGAGTTTGGAAAGCCGGATGAATAGTGTTCGATATTTTCTATAAATAGACAAATTTTATCACAAAATTAAAAAAATAAATAAATAGAGCTAGGGTTTAATGGCCGACCGCCTCTTATACAATCAATGGCCAGAAAATCAACTTCGTTTCCTCCTCAATCACTCTCAATCGACAAGCAATTACGCGTAGTGTTCAACAAGAAAGTCGTAGAGGTCGACGAGGGCTTCACATCTATATGGGGATGATGGGATTTGGAGCAGTGTGGTAGATTCTATGGGCCCGCGTTCATCTGCAGTTCACGCACGTAAATCGAGGAATAGGGGAGGTCGAGCTCGGCGTCCTTTTGGCCGAGTGGAGGAGGGCTTGCAAGCATCGACGTGGAAGTGCTCGATCGAATTGAAGTGGTCGATATTGGCCACGATAATTAAATGAAAAGGGGCGGCTATGGGTTGTCTTCAACCTGGTGTTACGCGTTGGGGAAGATGATGGAAATAGCGGCCGTGATTTGTAAGGAGGGAACGAACGGCTATGATGACTCCTAGGGTTTGAAATAAAATTGAAATTGAAATTGAATTATATAATTATTCGTATAACTTTGTAATGCTATATCTCGGTCATACGAGGTCGGAATTCGACGAAACAGGAAGCGTTGAAATCATATGGTCGAGCACTACGCGATGCAACTGGATTGGAGTCATTTGGAGCTAGTGAAAATTTAGGATAAAATTAAACGCGCGTTTAATTTTATTCGAAATAAAAGCTGGAAAACGGAATTTAAATCAAGGTGAGAACTTCTCACTCAATCGAATCGGTTTCGATTTTAATTTTAAATAGTTAGATTTAAAATTCTTGAATGCATGTTTGAATGATGATTGTTATCTATTGATTGTTAAAATAGACATTATGCGCTGTTAATAAGCGGATGTTATTTATTAAAAACATATACCGCGAATATTTCATAAACAGTGAAATTGGTATTATTTATGTGCTTGGAATTGATTTCCCGCAGTATATAGCGGATGATACCCTATTGCGCCGTCTATTAAGCGGATAATATTTTATAAATCCCATATACCGCGATAATCTCGTACTGGAATGGAATTGGTATTATGCTAATGTTTGTGGATGCAGGGAAACAGGTTGGAGGGATCCAACTGGATTCCTCAACTGTATTGATTTATTTACAGATATTTTGATATTTGTTGATTATCATATCGATATATGATATTTGGATGTCGTGATTGACTATTTGGTGCTGTTGCATCATCGGATCCATTTTTGAAGTTTTAAAATAATGATTTTGCTTTTTAAAGGAATTTTTTTTAAGTGATTTTTTGAAAGTATATGTTTTATTAAAATTTTGAATTGATTTATTTTAAATAAATTAACGTTATAAGTTTAATGTTATAAAAGTTATGATTTTTGTAAAATATAACCAAATTAAGATTTTTGAAATAAATAGTGATTAATTTATAAAATGGTTTAATTGGAAATTTTGAATTATTATAAACGGTTTATATAAAAGATTTATAAAATTGATATTTATAAATTAAAAATACTGGAATTATAAAACGAGTTTTTATAAGTAATAAAGTGAAATAAAAATGGATTTCATAAGTGAATTGAGATATATAAATTTATGAAATATGAATATATAAAATGGATAGATTTTTGTAAAATATAAGATTTATAAGTAATCAACTTATAAATCGGATTTTGGCATTTAAAATGAGATATAAAAAGGATTTTTATAAATAGAAGTTTATAAAAATATAAATGGAGTTTATAAAAATATAAATGGAGTTTATAAACGTTGTTTATAAATCCGAAATCAATTGAATTTGATAAGTTGGATATAGGAATATATGAAAGGAATTATATTCACGATTTTGGACAGTGATAATCCTTTAATTAAATATGTAGAAATGTTGAAATTGGTTAACGAGGTATATTCACGATTTTGGACAGTGAATATATTATTAAATGAAATGGATATGTTTTTGAGGAAGGAATATTATGAAATGAAGTTAATGATTTTAAAGACGTTTTAAAATGCATTAAATATCGAATACATAGATTTCAACATTCATTGTTGAAATAGACGTTTTTGAGAAATAAAAGGAAATGGTAGATTATAACACTGTTGTTATAGTAGATGATTTCCGAAAGGAAATGTTTTATATAGTATTGGGATTTATATATCTATCTAAAGTACGAATCCCTATACTAGTGATTTTGAGTTGTCGTAACGATGTTTTACGTAACATTCGTTTTGACTCAAATGAATGTGTTTAAGAGAATGTTTCCTTAAAGAATGAAATCTATACTTAACTATGATTTAAGTATATTGAATATTTTCAAATGTTGAAAATAAATGGATTTGTGAAATACTTATTATTAGAATAAGTATGGAAATGTTTTTCCAATATGAAATGAAACATTTTGAGAATTATCTTTTTAAAGATAAGTTGAAAGTGAATATTTGAAATCGATTTGAAAATCGTATATCAGTATATATTTGGAAATTTAAATTCACTATGGAATTTATAAAGGAAAGGGGAATTTGTTAAAAATAAATATTGATTTATTTTTGAAGTGTGGAAATCTATATCTAGTAAAGATATTTTGGAAAGTAAATAATTTGGGAAATTATTTGGAATTTGGTGATGTTGAACACGCCTATTGATAGTTAAATATCCGACTATCAATATTTACCTTTAAATAGGTATTTGTTGTGATTTGTTTGAATTTGAATGCCACACTTATTTTTGAATAAGCGCTCACTATTCGGGTTAGCCGGGAAAGGACCTTGGGGTCGTATAACCCATTCCGAATATGTGATACGTCGTTATGGATTGCATTTGATGACCGGTGTTGAAGACCGGATATTTGTGAAAACGGAAGGATTACCGTCGAGTTACTCTACATCGGCTGATCTCCGATATAGAGGTTTTATCACCCTTAGTGACGGGAAGTCCCATCGTGATTAGTGAATATCCGGAATGCAAGGACTTCTTTGTAAGTGCCTTCGGTTCTGTTCGATCCCGGAACAGACTTGTATGGATTGTATGTCTGACATTACAAATTGAGATATAAAGATGATTTCTTTCAAATATATTTCTGTTGGTGGCGGAGAATTTATTCTCTTAGCTTAACACCCTTCTCTGAGACGTACGAGCTCAGAGGTTATATAGTTGAAGGTTATTAGTGATATACTCCCAATTTGGTAGTGTGGCATGCTGAGTGTTGCTGTGAAATGATCATTGTTTGATCATTTGTGATAGGATCATTTATTTGATCATTTATCTTGGTGATTATTTCTATGATCATTTGTTGACCTAAAGCACGACTTTTGTATAAAGCGTGGCTTTGTGGACGAGACTTCATCGGACCTCACACCCCGAAAATGGTCAAAACAGGAAGGATGCAGCAAGGTTATTAGGGGGTAGCACCCCTTTAGTGTATGTCATTCCTTCTGGATGGAGGTGGTATCATGGTATGGAGCCCAGATATTTAACATATGTTGTTGCTGCAAATTTTGTGGTTGTTGGAAATCGAGGATCCTCGGATAGATCGGTTACGATCGGGGGATGACATATTCGTGTCAGTAGTTACCCAGTTAGGGTAACCCGGCCTTGTGTTGACAGAGATCCGGTTTGGTTCTCGGAACGTCATTCCAGAGGCGTTTCCATGTGGCAATGGAAAGTTCATTGGCCTAACCATTTGTTGGAAATCCAAAGAAACGATACGAGACTTGTACGGTTTTAGTTGTAGAACCTGCCATGGAATGTGGCGGTAACCTGCTATTGAACATGGTAGCTATAGTAGGCATACGATAATGGTCGTATGTTGGCTAAGATTTATATTTTTACTTTCGAAATGAATTTTTCTGTAACAACCCGCATATTTATCGATTATATATTTAAATATTTTATTTAAATATTTCACCGTTCATCGGATTTTGGTCCGAGAAGCTACTTTTTGCATACGGTCGAATTAGGACTCGGGACCACTCCCATTGAGTTTAAAATTCCATTTGCAACCTTTTTGAGTATAAGCTTCGATATGTTTGGAGAAAGTTGATTTTTGCTACTTTTTACTTAGGGCTTTGGTTTGGGCTGAACCCACTTACTAACTCAGTCCCAACCCCCTCTCCTCTTCACTTCATTCTTATTTTCCTAACACTCAAGCTTTAGCAAAAATGGTGGAAGAGAATGGAAAATAGAAATCCAAAACCCTAGTTCCTCTTGCTAGCTCAAGTTCTTGCTCCAAACTAATAGAAGAACCCATTGGTAAGCTTCTCTTCATCTTCCCCAACTCATTCTCTCTTTGATCTCAGAAATTTCCTAAACCTAACTTGGGTAATGTTCTTCTTTTAAGCTTAGATTCAAGCTTCTAGAGTTGGATTTGAAGAGTGGTTGATTCCCCTTTGGTTTCAAGCTTCATCTTCATAAATTTTAGTGCAAAGGTGAGATTTTTAATCTCACATCTATGCTTATAATTCTCTTCTATTGTTAGGTATGAATTCCTAACACTTATTCATGTGCATTTGCTTTTGATTTGGATTGCTTTTGTGAATATTCCAATTTTTAGTGTTTTGAGTTCAATTCGTTAAAAATCCTAACTTTGATGTTTGAATGTGTTTTTGATTGTGCATCGAGGAGCATATAGTGCCGGGTAGTCGATTGGCATAAACCCTTAGCGCCGTTGCTCGTGCGATTGCAATTTGGTCGGGATTTGCACCTCCTTTGAAATAGGGTAGGAAGTGCAAGTATACAGGTTCGGCCGACCGAGCCCCCTGGGCCGGCCGACCGACCTGTAGTCCAGGCACTTCCTGCCTCTATTTGGAAGTGCTGGTTACAGGCTTCGGCCGACCGAGCCCCCTGGGCCGGTCGACCGACCTGGTGCCCCGAGCACTTCCAACCTATGGTTCTGTCGACCGACTCAGGGAGTCCGGTCGACCGACCTGCTACTATTTGCCAGATTAGCCTATATTGCTAATTCGTCTGAATTTCCAACTTTAATCGATTCGTGTTGTCTCCCTTTTGTTGTTGTCATTTATTATCGACTTCGATGACCTATTCTTTGAGAATTTTAGATATATCCACTTTGATGGATTTGATATCGATTTCTTTGGATTTTATTCACGTTTTCGAATGTGAATCTTAGTGATTGATTGTTCCTACAATCTTCTTCTATGATTTGTCACTTTAAAATATAAAGGTTTTCTATACTAGTAGTAAATATCAAAACTCTTTCTTCAAATGATTTCAACACTATTTTATTACAAAGCTCGTTTTCTCAAACCGATTTCCAATCTATTAGTATATACAAACCTTTACCTCACATGTATGAGAAATCTAATTAAACGACTTAGTAAAACAAGTGGTATGAAACGCCTGCGTTTACTTCGACGGTTAATTCTTGGACTTGTTCGATTGAATCTCTTGTGACAATTTTCTAGTGGAGATCTACAATTTGTTCGTAAATATTTAAGTTAAGCTAGTGGTTATGGGACATGAAGCTAAGCTCATATATTTACTAGCTTACTGTAATTGACACTTCTCTTTGATCATGACGATCATCTTTGTGGTTTAGACTAGCAATATGCGATGTCTCTTTGTCTATGTGGAGGACTGTTCCTCATTTTTATTGAGTTTCGTCTCATTTCTCACATGGGTCGTACCCGTTTTAGGTGCGTCAATGTTTTATTATGCATGGGGTGTACCTTTCTAGGTGCATCGATGTTTGTTTATACATGGATCGTACCTTTTTAGGTGCGTCAATGTTTATTTATGCATGGGGTGTACCTTTTTAGGTGCATCGATGTTTATTTACTTCGTGGAGCAATCGGCTCAATAAGTCGGGACATGGGGCGTATCTTTCTAGGTGCGTCGATGTTCGTCTATGCATGGGACGTGTCTTTCTAGGTGCGTCGATGTTCGACTTAGCATGGGGTGTATCTTTCTAGGTGCATCGATGTTAGACATTACATGGGGTGTATCTTTCTAGATGCATCGATGTTTATTTATGCATGGGGTGTACCTTTTTAGGTGCATCGATGTTTATTTACTTCGTGGAGCAATCGGCTCAATAAGTCGGGGCATGGGGCGTATCTTTCTAGGTGCGTCGATGTTCGTCTATGCATGGGGCGTGTCTTTCTAGGTGCGTCGATGTTCGACTTAGCATGGGGTGTATCTTTCTAGGTGCATCGGTGTTAGACTGTACATGGGGTGTATCTTTCTAGGTGCATCGATGTTTATTTATGCATGGGATGTATCTTTCCAGGTGCGTCGATGTTTATTTATGCATGGGGCGTATCTTTCTAGGTGCGTCGATGCTAGAGCATGGGGCATATCTTTCTAGGTGTGTCGATGTTCGACTGTACATGGGGCGTGTCTTTCTAGGTGCGTCGATGTCCAGTTTGTGGGATTGGCCATCCTTTTTATTGTGATTTCTGGATTTCGTGTGTTGATTTCTGGAATTTATGTTTCACCAACTTTTACAATGGGCATTGATATATATGTCATTTATTGTGGTTTGGTGAATGAAATTAGGAGTATGACATTCCTTTTTATCTTGAGTAGATCTTTGTGATATTGATTAATCTCTTGTTGATTTTCAATTACTTATTTATCACAGCTTGGCATTGTGATTATTATATGTTTGTGTCATACCTCTTGTTATATATCACTTCATTTGATATTTATAGCTAGACTGATCCGTTTATTATTTTCTTCTTAAATAATACTCGGGTCAGACCGAGATTTTACAAGTGCTTCTGCTTGACTCCTTATCCGTCTACATCTGATCTTTTGGGCAAACTACTTAGATTAGTAGTTTATTTTGTTGTATACACTTGAGATATAGACTCATAGTTGTATTCTTTTGTATAGCACGTGTTGCTATTCTTTTGTATTATCGTGGATCTTTTTGACCACTACTCTGATATACACTTTCATGTGTTAGTGTTATATTCATATCTATTTCCTCCTTTGTGATATGAATTGTCTGTGACTGATTTGTGTTATGTTGATTCCTATATTTGTTTCCGAAGAATTTATATAGCCACTGTGTAGTAGCTTTGAGTTTGTGTCGGCATGTCGGATTTCCCTCTTGATAAAGAAATGCATGTTATACTATCTGACATATCGATGCTCGCGCAAAGCAATTACATGGATGGTCGCTCCTCAACAGCCTTATTCTCCGTGCTAGTTGACAGCATTCACCGTAATGTTCTTGGCTAGCGTGGGTATAGAGATGGGGCGTCACAGCTTGGTATCAAAGCCAAACTTCGGAATAATATGGAATATTATAACAAGGATCATCGTCCTAAGTCTTTCTTAGGAGTCGTGGTTTAGGATTTTATTCGAGTCTTCGTACCGATTCATCCTATTTTCTTTATGATTCCTTTTTTTATCTATCAAGATTGTTTGATACTTATCTTGAGAATAACTTTTTCTTCTTCTTTATTTCTTTCTTAAAGAAGAGAAATGGTTAGACCTGGCCGTCCCAGCGCTGGTCAATCTAGTGCTACTCCCCTGGATGGAGTATTCATGTCTGCTCAACAACTTTTGGATCTTGTAAAGAATCAAGAGTTTATCTATGCTTTGAGTAAGAACCCCGAAATGGTTCTACCTTTGAAACTTGAAGTTTCTTTCAATCAGCCTGTGGATGTTACCCTTCTTCATGGAGAGGTTGGTAAAGGAAGTGTTTGTGATATTGGGACTTCCAAGAAGAGGCATATTAAGTTCAAGAGCCTTAATCCCAATAAGAGAGTGAAGCAAACTACTTTTGTAGCAAAGACTCCAATCCCTAATCGTGGAGGATGCTACAATTGTAATTCTATGGAACACTATGCGAATATGTGTCCAAAACCCCATTCTTGTCGCTATTGCAAGAAACCGGGTCATCTTTTATCTGCATGTCCCAAACTTTTGAATAAGGACATGAGAAAGCTAAATATTGTGCAAACCCCTAGCAACACTTCTCTTGGTCAAGGTATTTTTCACTCAATCCTTGATGGCATTGTTTTATTTCGTGATCTTCTTATTCGAGTTCTTTTTGATATGGGTTTCATCTCACTATTTTATATCAAAAGAACTTGTCGATTCTTTTTCTTTGAATATTTTGGGCTTGATGGCTTCTTTGAGGATTGCGAATCCGGATGGTAGATCCACAACACTCAATTTGCTTTTATTTGATGTCGAAAATTATTTTATGTGATTTTTCTTTCCGAGCCGATATTTTTACTTAGGCTCTGGAATTGATTTGTGCGATAGGATTGGCTTAATCATTAATGAAGCCTATATCCTATTTTCTCGAGAGGACTATTCATCTTCGACATTTTCAATCTGTTAAGAGGATTTCTATTTTTCCTTTATGATTTTGATTCCAACTTAATGGCATCATTTTTTTCTTTAAGCCCTTATGGTGAGGAAAGTATTATTTCTCTTACCTAAATAATTTGTGAAAAATTTTCCGGTATTTTGAGCTTGTCTTAGGATCATCACCTAAGCAATATCTTTTGTGTGGTGCTAAGGTCTTTTCAGTTTGACTTTACCACCGGTTTTCGTTTGCTACGAGTTACGGAAATTAGCATTCCACTTACCGCATTCCGCACTCGTTATGATTCTTATGAAGGACTTATTATGTCATTCAATTTGTCCAGCTTATTTCATCCACTTTATAAATCGAATATTCTATGAATATTTCGATGAGACTATTCTTGTATTTACTGATTTTGGATGAAAATGGAAATTTAAAAATTTTGAAAATCTTTTTCATAAGATTTATTTATAAGTACAATTTGATTTTTGTTCTTAAAATGAACAAAGAATATTCTAAAAGTTTTTAGAAACATGTTTATCATATAGAATACGATTTTGTGATTGTATTGCTCATTTAGTGTTTTAAGAATTTTGGTCGATGCGCTTGATCAACGTTATCGATAGGAATTTCCTAAACGCTTTGATGAGACAATCAGACACAGTATATTAACTTGAAAATAGTAAAATTTTCTAGAATGATTATTACATAATGATAAATGTAATTTTGAAAGTTTTAACTTTTCAGGAAAGAAGATTATTTAAAAGAAATTCTTTCTTTTCGATACTTTTGTTCTTGTGATTCCTGGAGGGGGACCAAGATTTTGCTATTTGTACCGATACTAGTCGTATTGGTTTGGATGCCATTCTCTTGCAAAGGAGAACGTGCTATCTCTTATGCTTCTAAATCATTATAGCTTATCGAGACTAGATATGTCACTCATGATCTAGTGCTCGCGGCTATTGTTTTTACTTTTGGAATTTGGCATCATTATTTTTGGGGGAGAAATTTGTTCTCCACCTCGATCATAAATCTTTGGAATATCTATGTTCTCTTAAGGAACTTCATGTTGACTCGAGTTCCTGGCATCTTATGATCCTGATATTCTTTTTATTCCCGGAAGGGAAATCGTGTCGCCAATGCGCTTTTTCGTAAGCAACTAGTGGTTGATTTTTTGATGATGTCTGAATGAAATTATCTTTTTATCAAGTTCATCGGACGTTTTGATATACTTCGTTCTATTGAGCTTTATCTCATTTATTTTATGGACTAGCGTCCGATGTTCTTTTATGATGTTCGGTTCATCGGATGTATTGTTATTATACTACATCGATGTTCCATCTTATCTGGATCAATGGATGTACCATTATTATACTACATCATTGTTTCGGTTTATCGGTTCATTGGACGTACCGTTTTTATACTACGTCGTTGCACCAGCTCAATTTTCTGATATTCATGACATTTTCCACGTCTTTTAACTATGGAAATGCTTTTATGTTGCCGGTTTTTATTTTTGAGCCCGGTGTTATTGAGGGGATTGAAGTTTCACCAAATTTGACTTTTGAGCAACATTCTATTCGCATCATTGCTTCGGAGGTTGAGCGCCTTCGATATAAAGATATTCTTTTTGATAGAAGTTCAATGGTTCTCAAATCCTAAGGATTCCTCATGTGAAATCTTGAGAATTCATCGAACGAAAACTTTCGGATTTACTCCTTCGTGCTCTTTATGGTGAACTTCTTGATTCAAATTTTCTTTTGTGTTAATATGCTTATATGGTTGTTACTTCTTATATTTCCTTCTTAATTATTGCGAGGACGCAATTTCTTTAAGGAGGGAAGTCTGTAACAACCCGCATATTTGTCGATTATATATTTAAATATTTTATTTAAATATTTCACCGTTCATCGGATTTTGGTCTAAGAAGCTACTTTTTGCATACGGTCGAATTAGGACTCGGGACCACTCCCATTGAGTTTAAAATGCCGTTTGCGACCTTTTTGAGTATAAGCTTCGATATGTTTGGAGAAAGTTGATTTTTGCTACTTTTTACTTAGGGCTTTGGTTTGGGCTGAACCCACTTACTAACTCAGTCCCAACCCCCTCTCCTCTTCACTTCATTCTTATTTTCCTAACACTCAAGCTTTAGCAAAAATGGGGGAAGAGAATGGGAAATAGAAATCCAAAACCCTAGTTCCTCTTGCTAGCTCAAGTTCTTGCTCCAAACTAATAGAAGAACCTATTGAATATGCGCTTATATGATTTTTGTTTGATGATAATAAACATATATACATTCGTTTAAATGTATTTGATAATATACTATTTTATTTTTCACAGATTAAATAAAATATTTGCTGAATAAAATAAATAACACGGAATTTGAATTCAAACGAATATTTTATTCAAATAAATATTTATTACAACTTTGAATAGTACAATTTCAAGCTCTCACTATAACTATACAACTTTGATTACAATTACATCACATTACATATTTACAGTTCACCTCACTACATATCACTCACACTCGTATTTATCTTCAACTGCATTCCAGTTTGAATCCAGCATCTGAGCAATCTGCAAAAATATAAACTAACGCAGTAAAATTGAAAAAGAAATATTTTTGCAACTCAAAAATAAAAGATAATTTTTGAAAATATGATTTGCCTCAGTTATTTGGGTTGTTCGTCATAGTTTAAATTTGAATTCATCATACACGAACAACTTGTGACATACATAGTGTATTACTGTATATGCCACAAGGCCGTGCACACCGATATATACACTTGATAATGCTACAGGGACAGGTGAGCACAGGTCAAACCCAAATGAAAAGCCAGGTTCAACTCACGTGCAATAACATTGAAAATCACGACACAAGCACAAGGTCAAATCCGAGTTTTGAAACTGGATTCAACACAAGTGAACATGACAAGAAACAGTTCAATATGAAATGATTGAAATGATGAACATGCAGTCAACAAGTGACAACATACTTCAATGACCAAAGCATGGCCAATGCAAAATGCAGATACAAACTACAAAGAACATCAACAACTACAAAACTGCATGCACACGGCAACTACAAAGTGCAAAGGCCATGATCAAGCCAACACAGCAACCATTAACTACAACAGGCCAGAGGTGAAAGCAATACACGACTGAAGTGATGAAGAGAATGTAAACAAGTCACAACCACTACAACAGTATGCACCAGTCCAGGCCGCAAGCAGATGCAAGCTAACCGGCAAATGAACTCGACCAAATAGCCAACATGATCAAAGAATGAATATGAGACCAAACTGCAGCAAGACCACATGCATGTAGACATCAAGCATAGAGACAAACAACAATGCAAACAATATAAACAGTGAAGAACATGGCCAACATGAAATACCAGAGATGACAAATCATGCTCAACAAAAACACTTGCAACAGTGTGATGCAGTGGCACATGACTATCAGGGGAATACATGAAGGATGCATCAGAATAACTCGGCAATGCAAGCGAAACTCGATTACTGCATAACAGCAATATGTACAACATCAATCAAGTTGCAGACTCGAAGCATCAGTGGACACAAATAAACACACATGCACGACTTATGGCAGTAAAACTCTGCAAGTTCAAACCAAAACACCAAATGCAAACAGAGGCATCAATATGCAGCAATGTTCAGGACCAAGATACAAGTTAGTTTCAGTGGCAACCATAAGATGCAGACCAACCAGAAGTACAAGTGCACAACAAAACCAACAAAGACCAAGGCTACGGCATAATGCACCAGAGATATGGAACCACTGCAACAAAAGTGTACAAACACCAATGAACCATCAAAGAATGCAACACAGTAATGAGACCAGATGCAAATGTTCTTAACTGCAACTTCAACTCAAACATCAATGCAGACAGCATAATGATCGAAACATCAACAAAGGAGCAAACCAAATATGCAGTGCATTCTCAAGTACACAGTGAAATCGCCACAGTCTCAAACTCGAATGACCAAAACCATCAATGAACAAGACTACAGATGAAGCCAGAAACAATGCAAGTAGATCAAACGAAGAGTGCAGGTGAACAAATGTACAAATGAACTGCAAATATCCAAGTACAGCATGAACAAGTCAATTACTACATGACACAGCAACACTTGCAACAGTGAAGTCGAAATCATGTAAAGGACACAGCTGTATACAAGTACAAGCCACAAATTCAAAGCTGTGTCGTGGATAGCAAGAAAATACATGCATATGAACAAGTCAACATCAAAGCCGTGGGACGCAAGAAATGAAATTATACGCATATGAAAAAGTCAGAATCGATCTCAATCATTCAAGCATCATCAAGTGGCCGAAGTGAATCAGTTGACGAATTCAATTAGAAAATATACGACGCAAATCTAGGGTTACAAACCCTATATAAATTGACATCATCATCGGCAATTTGGGCATCAAGTTCAAGCAAGCCAAAACTAGGAAAAGCAAATAGCAAAAAATTAACATACCAATTATAATTCGAACTTGATCGAATTGAAGTAGCCGACAGAAACTCAAAGAGACATATCGATCGACGAACGCAAGGAACAGAATTATATTTATCTCGGTCGAAGCTACTGGAGTCGGCGACCTCAATCATACCAAAAGCCCTAATTTTTTAAAGGAAGAAGAACGAACGAAGAAACAAGTGCCGGCATCAATTAAAAGAGGAGCGGCCATTTTTTTCATGAACGAAAAAATGAAAGGAACGGGTTGAAGAAGTGAATAAGGGGCCGGCCTTTGTTTAATTTGGGCTTTGTTTTTTTAAAATAGGGTTTTGTTATTTAAATTGTTTTTAAATTGTATTTTTCTTTTAAACCATTTTTAATTTTCTAGTCGTGTGACTAGGGTACAAACTACGTGTTGTAGTTTGGGAATTCGCAACTCGGTAGTTGAGTTGTGGCAGGGTTTTGAGCGTAGAGTTAGATTAGTCAATAGCGGGTATAGCGAGTTTACGTGTGTAAGCGAGGGACTATCTAATTTCTAGTAGAAATCTTGGGGGCAGCACGTAGGCAGGGTTTTGCCGAAGCTGGGTAAATTCTGTGTTGTTCTGTTCTGTTATTTATATTCTGCTATTCTGTGATCTGAATTTAAATTAATTGATAAGCTTCTGCGATTAATTTTTATAATTTACACTATCACCCTATTCACCCCCCCCCCCCTCTAGGGTGAAATCGATCCTACAGAACCCATTGGTAAGCTTCTCTTCATCTTCCCCAACTCATTCTCTCTTTGATCTCAGAAATTTCCTAAACCTAACTTGAGGAATGTTCTTCTTTTAAGCTTAGATTCAAGCTTCTAGAGTTGGATTTGAAGAGTGGTTGATTCCCCTTTGCTTTCAAGCTTCATCTTCATAAATTTTAGTGCAAAGGTGAGATTTTTAATCTCACATCTATGCTTATAATTCTCTTCTATGGTTAGGTATGAATTCCTAACACTTATTCATGTGCATTTGCTTTTGATTTAGATCACTTTTGTGAATATTCCAATTTTTAGTATTTTGAGTTCAATTCGTTAAAAATCCTAACTTTGATGTTTGAATGTGTTTTTGATTGTGCATCGAGGAGCATATGGGGCCGGGTAGTCGATTGGCATAAACTCTTAGCGCCGTTGCTCGTGTGATTGCAATTTGGTCGGGATTTGCACCTCCTTTGAAATAGGGTAGGAAGTGCAAGTATACAGGTTCGGCCGACCGAGCCCCCCGGGCCGGCCGACCGACCTGTAGTCCAGGCACTTCCTGCCTCTGTTTGGAAGTGCTGGTTACAGGCTTCGGCCGACCGAGCCCCCTGGGTCGGTCGACCGACCTGGTGCCCCGAGCACTTCCAACCTCTGATTCGGTCGACCAACTCAAGGAGTCCGGTCGACCGACCTGCTACTATTTGCCAGATTAGCCTATATTGCTAATTCGTCTGAATTTCCAACTTTAATCGATTCGTGTTGTCTTCCTTTTGTTGTTGTTATTTATTATCGATTTTGATGACCTATTCTTTGGGAATTTTAGGTATATCCACTTTGATGGATTTGATATCGATTTCTTTGGATTTTATTCACGTTTTCGAATGTGAATCTTAGTGATTGATTGTTCCTACAATCTTCTTCTATGATTTGTCACTTTAGAATATAAAGGTTTTCTATACTAGTAGTAAATATCAAAACTCTTTCTTCAAATGATTTCAACACTATTTTATTACAAAGCTCGTTTTCTCAAACCGATTTCCAATCTATTAGTATATACAAACCTTTACCTTACTCGTATGAGAAATCTAATTAAACGACTTATAAAACAAGTGGTATGAAACGCTTGCGTTTACTTCGTCGGTTAATTCTTGGACTTGTTCGATTGAATCTCTTGTGACAATTTTCTAGTGGAGATCTACAATTTGTTCGTAAATATTTAAGTTAAGCTAGTGGTTATGGGACATGAAGCTAAGCTCATATATTTACTATCTTACTGTAATTGACACTTCTCTTTGATCATGACGATCATCTTTGTGGTTTAGACTAGCAATATGCGATGTCTCTTTGTCTATGTGGAGGACTGTTCCTCATTTTTATTGAGTTTCGTCTCATTTCTCACATGGGTCGTACCTTTTTAGGTGCGTCAATGTTTTATTATGCATGGGGTGTACCTTTCTAGGTGCACCGATGTTTGTTTATACATGGGTCGTACCTTTTTAGGTGCGTCAATGTTTATTTATGCATGGGGTGTACCTTTTTAGGTGCATCGATGTTTATTTACTTCGTGGAGCAATCGGCTCAACAAGTCGGGACATGGGGCGTATCTTTCTAGGTGCATCAATGTTCGTCTATGCATGGGACGTGTCTTTCTAGGTGCGTCGATGTTCAACTTAGCATGGGGTGTATCTTTCTAGGTGCATCGATGTTAGACATTACATGGGGTGTATCTTTCTAGATGCATCGATGTTTATTTATGCATGGGGTGTACCTTTTTAGGTGCATCGATGTTTATTTACTTCGTGAAGCAATCGACTCAATAAGTCGGGGCATGGGGCGTATCTTTCTAGGTGCGTCGATGTTCGTCTATGCATGGGGCGTGTCTTTCTAGGTGCGTCGATGTTCGACTTAGCATGGGGTGTATCTTTCTAGGTGCATCGGTGTTAGACTGTACATGGGGTGTATCTTTCTAGGTGCATCGATGTTTATTTATGCATGGGATGTATCTTTCTAGGTGCATCGATGTTTATTTATGCATGGGGCGTATCTTTCTAGGTGCGTCGATGCTAGAGCATGGGGCATATCTTTCTAGGTGTGTCGATGTTCGACTGTACATGGGGCGTGTCTTTCTAGGTGCGTCGATGTCCAGTTTGTGGGATTGGCCATCCTTTTTATTGTGATTTCTAGATTTCGTGTGTTGATTTCTGGAATTTATGTTTCACCAACTTTTACGATGGGCATTGATATATATGTCATTTATTGTGGCTTGGTGAATGAAATTAGGAGTATGACATTCCTTTTTATCTTGAGTAGATCTTTGTGATATTGATTAATCTCTTGTTGATTTTCAATTACTTATTTATCACAGCTTGGCATTGTGATTATTATATGTTTGTGTCATACCTCTTGTTATATATCACTTCATCTGATATTTATAGCTAGACTGATCCGTTTATTATTTTCTTCTTAAATAATACTCGGGTCAGACCGAGATTTTACAGGTGCTTCTGCTTGACTCCTTATCCGTCTACATCTGATCTTTTGGGCAAACTACTTAGATTAGTAGTTTATTTTGTTGTATACACTTGAGATATAGACTCATAGTTGTATTCTTTTGTATAGCACGTGTTGCTATTCTTTTTGTATTATCGTGGATCTTTTTGACCAGTACTCTGATATACACTTTCATGTGTTAGTTTTATATTCATACATATTTCCGCCTTTGTGATATGAATTGTCTGTGACTGATTTGTGTTATGTTGATTTCTATATTTGTTTCCGAAGAATTTATATAGCCACTGTGTAGTAGCTTTGAGTTTGTGTCGGCATGTCGGATTTCCCTCTTGATAAAGAAATGCATGTTATACTATCTGACATATCGATGCTCGCGCAAAGCAATTACATGGATGGTCACTCCTCAACAGCCTTATTCTCCGTGCTAGTTGACAGCATTCACCGTAATGTTCTTGGCTAGCGTGGGTATAGAGGTGGGGCGTCACATTTTTCTACACTATGCACTAGTAATAATATCAAATGTTTCTTTTTAATGCGTATCAAGCATCTTTGACTATCATAAGGAGAAATCTCCTCCGATTCTGCGTTTGCATTGTGTGTGTGTGCGGGAGGCCTCATGGTAGTCTCATTTTTTAAAAGTATTGCGAATTGACTTTAAAAATATTCCTCTATTTTGATTTTAAAGAAAAATAAACTATTTTAGTTATCACACCAGTCACATGACTGACTCGGAGTTTATTGTTTTCCTTCCTAAACTCTGAGTGCCCACCAATTTCCACACGGGCAGTCAAGAGTTAAGATTTATCAGAATATTCTGGAATTCAGGAGTTGTTGGAGGCAAGATGGATGCATGGCATATTCACTAGTATATAGTATTTCTTTCCGCTGTTTGTTTGTTGTTGTACACTCTGAGATGTAATGTAATGAAATGTAATGAGATGTAATGTAATAACCGATATAGTTCTTTTGTAAAAGATTATTCATTTATCTATTATATGTTGTTCCGCTGCGAATTGTGAGATTCTGATATTGTTCTGTTATTTCTTTCTGTTTCTGTTGCTTCTTTTTCTCTCTTCCTCTACCTTTTTCTTTTTCTTAAACCCTAACGGTATGGTTTTTGGGCTTTCGATTGCTCGGCAGTTGATACAGTGGACGTATTGATGTCGGTTTTCGTGGACGAAAAACCGCGTTCGTTACAAAATGATTTATATGGAAATATTTTTGTAAGTAATGAATTATGAATTGAATTTGAAAATATTTCTAAGTGTTGAAATAAGATATAGTTGGAAATATACTGTTATGGATTTAATTATTTGAAATTGTTTTCAAATATTGAAATATGTGAAGAAAGCTTAATACATATCCTTATAAAAATATTTTGAAATAAATATTTTCAAAAATTTATAATATGGGCCTAGTAAATGCTTTATGTATGTTATTTGATAGTTAAATAACCGGCTATCAAATCTGCCCAAATTCGTTGATCGTTTCGAAGAGACCGGGATCAGATATAATTATCCCGATTTGTGCGCTGCGAATTATGATATTGTGAAGATAATGAATACGGTGATTTCAGATATTCGGTTTGTTCAGACCCAGAACAACTTGTATGGAGGAATGCTATCAGAACATCATCATTGTGGGGGCGATGAGCATTCTAAGTGTAAATGTTCTTGCATGGTAATCGTAGCCTCAAACCTCATCAACCGGGAATGACTAAAACAAGCGAGATGCAGTAAGGTTATGTGGATCGCTCCCATTAGGGTATGATTATCACTCGTCTAGAGTGTACATCTATCATCGCTTTCATTTGTATGCGTTTTCCGGACCCATTAGTGGTGATCATATTCGGTATTATCCAGATCAGATGATAGACCGGTCTTGTGTTAGCAAAGGATCCAAGCGAGGCCCTCAGTACATTTTTATACAGGTGTACTATGGCGGGAGGTACCCCAGTAGCCTAGTCATTGTATAGAATTCAATATCTACTATGAGCCTGCATGATTTTGATTGTGTCCAACTATGCTGAAACGCGAGATGCAAGCATTTTAGCTATTTTCTAGTTTACTTCTACAGACACTATTATAATATCAAATGATTTTGATATAAAATGTTTTGGTTATCGTAAGGTAAAAACCCGTCGTATTTATTTGTGGCGTGGTCTTACGAGATACCTTTGTTTTCAAAGGATTTTGATGACAGTAATAATTCAAATTCGTTGAGTTTTCTCACGCTGATTTTCTAGATTGACTTGGATGTTATTTTCGTTGTGCGAGTTATGCTGTATATTCAGTAGTTTTGAGAACAAGTTATTATATCTAAATTGATTGTTGATTGTTGAACTATGATGATTGTGTGTATATTAACAATTACAGATTCTTTTTTATAAAAGTATGCTATTATCTATTACATATTGTTCCGCTGCGATTGTGAGATTCTATAATTGTTGTTTCTCTTTCTTCTATTTCTTCCCTTCTTCACCCCTAATGATCTGATATTTCTGACACTCGATTGCTCGACATGCTATAGTAAACGTATTGATGTCGATTTTCGAGGGTCGAAAATCCCGGTTCGTTACATTTATCAATATCAAATTTCGTTTGCACCATTAAATCATAAATTTTATCATCTTTCTAATGAGATCCTTACATAATTTGTTTTAACCATTTATTTGGAGTGCAAACAATTACAATGCAACTGCAATTGTCTGCAGTGCAAATATTTGCATACCAAATATAGTTATGGACATATATATTTTTAGCAAGAACACACAATAGGCGGAAGTTATACACATAACGCTAGTATTACAGAATATAAGAGTATTGCTTTTGGAGGAAAAAAAATCAAATATTTGTAGAAAAAAGTATTTGCGGCAAAATTATTTAAGCCAAATTTTTTTGAACTACGGCGAAAATAATTGCACCCAATAGGTCGGCATCAACTTTGAATGAATTTCACCTTTGCCATGACCATAACTACCATGTCTTAAACACCACTCATCGAGGGTACATCAAAATTCGAATTCAATAGTGCCAACCACATATTCTACGATCAAAGGTAATTTGCGATGCAATTATTTGCGCTGAACAAGCATGTATAAATTTGAGTAGATTTCACAACCGCTACTACAACCACGTCTACCACCTCAAGTCGATTTGCATCAAAATCATCTTCCAACAGCACCAACCACCTCTAACTACCACGAGTTGACTCTACGTCAAAATCAACTTTCGACGCACCAGCCCGCCTCTTTCCGGTCGTTACAAGAGCCCTAATTTTAATGCCGTCAATTAAAACCTTAATTTTCATGGATAAAGGCTCTATCGCACCAAATGTATACACTAGATTATCATTTGTCAATTTTTCAGTTTTTAGTAAGTCCTAGAAACAGTGATACATAAAATGGGAGTGATGCAAGAACTAAATCTAGCATCCCATTTTGCATCTTCTAAAACAAAAATGTTACACAAAAAACAAACGTTAAAATTCGATTATTTTAACAGAAAGAATTAATACAGTAAAATAACACATACAGAAAGGTCACGCTCCCTCTCCTTTTTTCTTTTCCTTTTCCTATCCTTTTCTGAGTTAAAGTAGAACCATAAATCAATGTCAACCATACCGTGAAGGCTTTTAGACCGGTACAAGGAATCAGACTGTCAAAACTGTATGTTCTTTTCCCGTGATTTTATACAGCTCATACAAAGAAAGATACTAGATATCTACAATGCTTGTAACTGCATAAGCACAGAAGCTATGCTTCTTCAACATTCTTATCGTTTTTTCCCTCAAGAATCAATCATCGTTTGCTAACAATTATGGGAATTTTTCCTTAAAACTCAATGACAGCACATCATGATTCTCATTTGCACGTCATCTTCTAATAATTGCATTTTAGAACTTCTGTTCCAATAAGGCACCAATATGAGGCATGTACAAGTTCAACAATACCCTAGACTTCTTGCTCTTTACTTCATCATCCAACTTTCAACATGCATAAAGCTCTCTTAGCCTATGCTATAGTTCTCCTTTATTGTCTTAAAGGACATCATGCAACCTCTTAGCTCTATCTTGGAAAATCCAGAATATCAAAATGTACAAGAGAATAGGATGCAATTAAAGTTCAGAATGTGCAACTTAACTTGTAGACAGAAACAAACTGCTTTTTATTTAATTGAACCCGGATGGATAAACTACAGAACACAGATGGGACTCAACACACACACACGATCATGCCATTAGCATATAACAACGACACTACCTCACATCATGAAAATGAAAAGCAGAATCTGATATTATAATAAAATTAACCATCGATCTTGATGGACTTAACCTCAGGCTTCTTCACTTCTTCTTTTGGCACTGTCACCGTAAGAACTCCATTCTCCATTGCTGCCTTCACTTGATCCATCTTCGCATTTTCAGGCAGCCTGAACCTCCTCATGAACTTTCCACTGCTCCTTTCTATCCTATGCCATTTGTCGTTCTTCTCTTCCTTTTCCTTGCTCCTTTCTCCGCTGATCTGAAGCACGTTTCCTTCTTCCACCTCCACCTTCACTTCTTCCTTCTTCAATCCAGGCAGATCCGCCTTGAATACGTGAGCTTCGGGTGTTTCCTTCCAGTCAATTCGTGTGTTTGCAATGGCAGCTGTCTCACTGTTCAAAGCAGTTCCACGCTGAATTTCTTTGCTAAATGGAAAGTCTTGGAATGGATCCCATAAATCAAGGGAGAACGGATCGAACACGTTGGTCCGTTGCGCGAAGATGTTTGGAATCAATGCCATTTCTTTGTTGGAAATTGAGTTTGAGGTTATGATCGAAGAGCTTGATAATTGTGTATTGCCTTGCTTGCGTTTTCCTTTCTGATGAGAAAGAAAGGGCAAAGAGGCAGCTTATATGTAAGCTGAAATGGAGGTGCCTTGAATTTTCTAGAGACGACATGGAATTACTTTGTTAAAATTGGGGAATGGCAGAAAGTTTTCTAGAGAGCTCTCGCATTCTCCTCTGCTCTCTGTTGTGAGGTTGTTTCAAACTTGGTGGGCCTAAATCTTAATGCTGCCTCTAAATTGGGTTACTTGGGCCCAGTCGTTTTACTTTTTTTATTTTTCCTATTAAAAATTTGAATTTCATTTTGTGTTTTGTATCTTTTGACAAAACATTTAGTTATAATTGCTTTTAATCTTTATTATAAACCTCGATATTATAAACTTCGATGAATCTGTTCCAAATTTATTGAGAACGCCAAAGTTAATGAAAATTTTAATTCCAAACTAAATGAAAAATGTACTTCCAAGTATCAGCTTTACAATGATTATGTTTATTCAAAAAGAGATTCGATCTCTCATTAAAATTTCAACTTTTCCATATTTTCTAATAAAATATGCCAACTAAAAAGTGTTTTTTTTTAACTGGTACTTTATATACAACAAATCATTGGGACAACATATTCCATGTCAAATAAATGTTCGAAAGCAAGTTTCGAACTTGTGACATTCTGCACCAAAGTCGAATCAATTTACCACTTGGACAAAGGTGCTTGTCAGCTAAAAAGTGTTATAACCAGCTTCTATGGATTTTTATGAACTTTAAGCGTAATGTGTTATAACCAGTTTTGTGCAATTCATCTAGATTGATTCTGTGCCTCATCTTGCTGTTGTTGTTCACCAACCTCAACCTCATAGTACTCTGTCTCGTTCTTGCTTATTTATCTGGGACAACAATGTCCAAAGCCAAAAACCTCAATCGTCCATGCATCTACATTCAAGTTTGCAATTTTTGTTATGGATTTACGCCCTTCCTTCTTCGACAACATGAACCCAGCCTCAACCTCTACCTCATCTTCGACCTTGCATCTTCGGAATAAGTGTTGAAAACTATCTTAAATAGCGATCGAGCTAAATGATGCGCTATAGCAAACCATCGAGAAAGCTGGCAGTTCTTAAATGTTGCATCGCTAGGGGGAGAACGGAATGAGGAGCGCTTGAAACGACTTTAGTCATGCTGGAGTAATCCTTGAGCATGCTCCACGATAGCGCCTAAAGCTAGCCCACTTTTGAAGGAAACAATTGAAGGTAAGCGCTCAACACTCATAGCAACTTCGGATCACGTTAAGAATGTGGAGTATGACAATTGATTTATTTTAAGAACAAATATATATTTGTATTTAATATTGTTTGTTGTGCATGGTGTAGATATCGGTTATACATGATGCAAAGTATACATAGTAAAACATAAGGGATATTTTTAATTACATGGATAAAAGATAATTTTATGATACATCTTATATCCTCCTTCTCCATAAACTTATTTAATTACATCTTAAGTTAAGTAAATTTCAAGCATATCATTATATGTTTTGATTCAAAAAATGTGGTGATGCACAATGGATATTTCGATTCAAGGACTTGTACATTATACGCTTAAATCTACAACAAAGGTTGTACAACTATTATTCATTTATGTCATAAGCGATGGAGTTAAGGGTGTTCTTTAGGGGAAATTATATAATATGATTATATAGCAAAACTCGTATAACAAATCTCGTTAGAAGTAAACTTTTAATTTTGTTCTCTAATGTACATATTTTTTATTTGGATATATTTAATACTATAAATACATTTAATATATACAAGTAAAAAATCCTTAGGAAAAACACTTAATAGATTGCAGTTACGAATGTGTTCGTAACCATGGATGTTAAAACATACAAAATAAATATTTGTCCATAAATGATCCTAATCATGATGTATCAAGAACGAGATTTTTATATGTCCACCTAGGTTAGTGTACATAACACTTTCCGTATGACGAATGGTGAATTTCTCATAACCATCGACCGCACTAAGAAGTTATGTATATTTTGTTATTAAACAGTTATGAAATGATTTACCAAGATTATTCTTTTGGTTAAAAGTCAAATAGAATATCCCACATGATGATGTGTAGTACCCTTTTGACTTGAGAATACTGTGAATCTTAAATGTTTAAATTATACTTTGATTATGGTCAATCACACGATAACACACATCGTGTTGATTCAATAGTTGGGTATAAGTTGAACCATTTGAAGTGACACATAATCTAAGAGAGGATTTATCTCCTTTGATTGAAGGTTAATATCAACACAAAGTCAAAGTCTTTGACCATAGAAAATTAATTAACTAAAATTATTATCGGATTGAATCATGAACTTCAATGTTTGACTTCGCAATCAAATATGGATATTATTAGATTTTGACCATTAATCGAGTTCTAAATATCTAAATGATATAATGACGACGAAGAGAAAACATGCATAATATATTATTTCTTAAGGATGATGCTTCAAAAGGTAAGAAATTAGATTACATCGGATAATATATAAGCAACTGAACTCATGTTCACTATTTTGTTTCAGCAAAGTCTGCACATGCCTTAATATTTAATTTGGTTAAATATTACTAAGGACTAAGTTCGCATTGTAGGTTATGGAATAACTAAAGACACTTATGAAGAATGGATTTAAAAGGTACTAAGTCACTGGAAGGGTGAATAGTGTGTTTCAACTATTTAAAAATTAGCCTGCAAACCAATAAATTATTTACTTGAATGAGAAATAAAATCAAGCAAACATGTAGAAAATTAAGTAATAAATGTCGAGTAAAGTTAAAGTAAATAACATCAGGATCATTTCTATATGATTTAGATATTCAATCCTGCGTTCAGTCCTGTTCTTCCTATCACTCTTGATTCCTATGGGTGACAGGAATACCTTTATAATCTTATAATTCCATGAGCAGTAAGGTGCACCTTTACTATTGACATTCCATGGATGACAAGAACATATTTTCTTTATAACAATATACATAAAGTAGAGACAATTAGTTATACAGGGTTTGCATGTGCTGCAAGCAGTAGATTATTTAATTCTTAATGCAATTTGAGGGACAGCAATATGCACTAAAAGGTAGTGTCCGGAGTTGGGTATACTTGTGTTTTCTTTACTTTTCACTTTTCACATTTCCATAATTTATTTATTTGTTCATCAACAAACTATATTTTAATACCCAATTCGCCCCCTCAAGGGTGTATTGCATGATAAGGAAAAATATGAAGCATGCTCATCGGTAATGATAAAAGGAAACATGGATGGCTTAAAGAGGGGAGTAGTTGAAGGAATACAGTTCATGATCGAGTATGTTTCAAGTAGCGCTTGAGCTAAACTGGGGTAGGCCTCGATTACGTCGATCAAGATAGGGTTGTATTACTTTTCTCTAAAATCTTACTCGATTTAATAAACTTCGCTTCCCACCTCGAGTGGAATTAAATTTGAAGTTAAAACATTTGAAATTATATATGAAATAAAAAAAGGTTTGGTTTCAAAATATGGTTTTAGGTAAACTAAAATATCAACATCTTAAAGCATTAAAATTCATATCCAATTACTAATTTGTTTACAAAGTTGACTATAAAATTAGAACTTATTTCAATAAATATTATAATAACTAATTTTCAGAATATTCTGAATCTAGATAATAGTTATAAAAGTTAAATTGTATAGTAACTTTTACAAATTTAAATTCACTTGACAAAAAATCCTATTTTTAAGAAATTTCAATATTCACCAATTCAATTCATAAATTCCTCTTGATTCGTATCACATCGACTATATCCAAATTAATCATTATTTCTCTTATTTGAAAAATATACCACTGTTTCTTTTCAAAACAATTCCCATTGCCCGATATAAGTTCACACCATTAACTTATATTTTTACATATCCACTAATATCATTCCATCTTATTTATAAACCCCGTTTATAAATTTATAAACTCCTTTGAGTTTCTAATTATTTATAAAAACAAATTCTATTTATTTACTGAAAATATTTTCTTTCTTTTTTTTTCCTTATATATATATATATAATATAATATACATAATTTAATTAGAAATACATTGCCTTATACCTCACTGCTTAATCACATAATTGCGACTTCAAGAGACCCATGTTGTTGCTTTGCCATGCTAGGTCCACCAGAACATCACTCGAGTTTCCCGAGCCTCCTGCCTTCACCGTGCGACTGCCCATCCTCTAATGCCATCGTGAACCAAACTCGCGCGCGCGACCCACCATTGATGATCCACCAGGTCGAGCATCTCCCTACGATCTACCACCGTCGACTCGTACTCGCTCACCCCCTCAGACCCAATCGAGCACTACAACTCTCTCCACATGATGAACATGTCGAGACGCAGATCCACGCAGCATGAATTGGAAAGGAATGAGGAATCTCGAAATTTTGATTCGTAGAGGAACACGTGATTGTTCGTCTGCCATTTTCTCTGAAGAATAGATTCAAAATTTTATTTTGAACCGTCGAGTTTCTTTGGAGAGGAACCAGGGAAAAAGATGTATTTTATTCCTTTTTTTGCTCTTCGGCTTTTCAATTTTGAACTTAGAAGAGGAGAAGAAGTCGTGTGATATAAAGGAGTAGAGGAAGCATGCCGTGATGTTGAACAGAAGGTGGCGTGCACGAGAAGGTTAGCTACAATAACCATGAGATGAAAGCAAAAAGCACTGATGTGAAATTATCTCGGTTGAAGGTTGCCTAGCATATATGAATATATATATATAATTTAAACTTAAATCGTCTCGAATTTGCAACTCAAAATCTAGACCTCCTATCGAGACGTGCCGCCAGGCGTTTATAACGTTATACCCCTATTTCGAACACCACGGAGAAGGTTTCATATCCTAATTCGATCGTATGGAGAAGATAGCTTTTTAGACCCTATTTATTATATTAAATTTCCGATATAAATTTCAGCGTGTTTATATCTCGTACGGCTAAACGATAACTCCTAAAGCTACGATTTAAAATCCGATAATAATATCATATTACGGATCCAATGAAACTGGTTTCGTCGAATTCCGAGACTGTGCTTCGGAAGGCTATTTTTAAATATCAATTTAAACGATATGTTTTTAAAGCAGAATAGATCACTTCCAAGTTCAATTATAAAAGTTGCATTGTCTTCAGTACTATTAATATAAATTTTGCAAGCCTTTAAATTTTTTTAATAAGCTTAAAACTCAAGATAAATATTTTAACTAATTCTCCGTTATTAAATTCAATTATCCAATAATCCGCTATATTTAAATTTTGCATTTTTTTATAAGTGAAAATCAAACTTTTCATACAGAAAATCAATTTATAATTCAAATTCAATATTTAAAACCATTTAAATATTCCAAATCCAACGTCGAAAAATCCAGGTCGTTACAGAGGTAATTTAATTAAAAAGCATTTTTGTTTATGTTAATCATAAAAAAAAGATAGCTAATATAAATTATAAATTTTCGTACGAGGTTTGAACCGAGAGGCATCAAATTCTTCACATATGAATTGGTGTGGAATGTTTTGAAGTCAGCTGGATTCTAGAAAATTTAAATTCTGATATTTGAAAAAATTAAATCAAAGGTGAGAAAAAATTCTTATTCATTTGAATTTCCAAAACTTAAATTTTAAATATTTGAAATTAAATTTTAGACGTCCATTGAATTTATAAATTTTATTGCCTGTTGAATGATAATATATATATATATAGCAGTTTGTATATTAGTATTTGGAGTGATATTCCAACACACTATAGCGGACAAGACCCTATGCTCCCCGTATAATAGCGGATGAACCTATATACCGTGATATTCCCTTCGAAGTGAGATTGGTATTTATTTTATATTGTATTAACATTTGTGGATATAGGGAAACAGGTTGGAGGGATCCAACTGGATTCCTCAAAATTATTGTTTATTTTTCATATATAATGATATATAATTTGTGTAGAATTATCTATTTTGGATTATTGTAGTGATTGGAATTAATGGATGCTATTGCAACACTGGCCTGAATTTTGATAATTTAAATACTATAAATATATTTTTAAAATTTATGGAATTGAAGGGAATTTGATAATAAATAAATATATATTGGAATTGAAGATCTTTATAAAATGCATTATAGGAAAGAATTTATAAGTGATATTCTGAAAATATAAAAAGGAGTTAAAATCAATTTTGAAAATAGATTGGAAGTATTAATGGAATTTATAAGAAATAAACTTATATAGTGGATTTTTATAAATAAGACTTGTTTTTATAAACAGGTAAAACCAAAGGTGTTATTGAATTGATAAACGATGTTTATAATGAAGAAATTCGATATCATATGATAATTGGGAATACAAATTCATAGGAGGAATTTGTATTAGAATATGGAAACAGGGTTGAGAAAAATGGAAGATTCTATTTTTGAAGAGGGAATGGTTAGGGAAGCGAAGATAAATCAATGTGTTATGAAATCGAGAGGAAGTATAAATTAAATTGGTTACTGAGGTTTTAAAAAAATATTTTTAATTTCAAGAAGTAAGTTGTTTTTGAAAGGAAATTTTTAATTATGTAAACTATGGAATTTTAAACTAGTTGAGATTGAAATACTTGGTAAGTAGATTTTTAAATATGAAGTATTTATTTTAGTAAATTACAAATGTTTAAAAAAAATCAGTTTTGAAAACTTATTTGTTTAACTAAAGGTGGGTTATTAATGTCATAAAATTGTTTTCGATATTTTAAATAATTACTCGAACATGTTTTAAAAGTAAATTTTTAATCTTTAAATATTATATATATTGTTTGAAGTAATTGGAAAATTTAATTTATAAATTCTCTCGGGATTCTAAAAGGGGCTTATAAAAGGATATGAATTTGAGGAGAGGAAATTTATTTGTGATTTCAGAGATTTTTAGGGTAAGTAATGGAATAATTCTCTGGAATGTTATTGTTGAAAGGATTTTGAAAAAAATAAGACTTGTAACTTTTTTCCGAAGTATAGAAAATAGAAATATGGAAAATATTTCTAAGTGTTGAGATGTGGAAAGTGTCATGTTAGGGATTTAAGTATTTGAAATATTGTTTCAAATGTTGAAAGAAACTGATGCCTTTAAAGATATTTTGAAAGTAAATATTTTGTGATAATTTATATTAAGGCCACATGACTGCTTTTGGATGTTTATTGATAGTTAAATAATTGTAACATCCCGCCTTTTTGTACGTTTTAATCAGATAAACCACACACGTCATACTCAAACCATACAAAAGAGCGAATTTTTATTGGGGTGAATGAGAAAAAGGAAGAAAGAAATAAAAATAGAATCTCATAGTGAAATGACAAAATATAATAATCAAATAACAGTTCATGAAGCTGTTTTTCAAAACATTTAATTATACTTATACAGCATATATCAGAGTTACACATACCAGAGAATAATAAATAATGTAGCGGAACAGTATGAATGTAGTGGAACAATATAATAAGTAATAGTAATAAAATCTTCGTCTTCGTCCTCTCGAAATAAAGTCTTCAAATCCTGAAATGTTCAGACTGATCCGAGTGAACTGAAAAGACAAAACACTCGAGTCAGAACTAAAAGATCTTTTGTAAGTTAAATCAACGGAAATAAATATGAGCGCAACGGCATTAGAGATGTTTAAAGGATTTGACATCTCCTATCCAGTGTCAACGTGAGTGCAGTAACTTAAGAGATGCTTGGGGTTCACATCTCCTAAGGATCCGTTAAACTATTTACTATGTAGTAATATTTCGCTATTATAATAATGTCTGTAGTAAAATAAACTTAATTTTAAATAGCGTTAAGGAGTAACTCAATATTCCCCTTAGCACGTAATAGTCCCAGTAGTCCATCCAGTATCAGCGTATCTCCAGATCAGGAGACTACCCTAAATACTCCAAGGGCTACGGGAGAAAACCAAACTCGTATAAGGCGCGCTAGGGTAGGTGACACGGTGCACAAAGCAATGCCACGGTAGATATACCAATTACTATCCGGACTGGTGGTGACGCATAGCGCGCAGCTACCGCCCACCTCGAGCCACAGCCTCAAAATCAAAAACCAAAAGTGGCCGCCAAATGAATCTCCAAGTCAGAATGTAATGTCGAAGGAGTATGTCCGATAAGAGGAGCTACCTCACTGGCCTCTGGCACGGAATTGCTCCTGTTTTAGCCACCTTGTGCCAACTCACGGGAGTCGGGTCCACGTATATACCTTAATAGAACGTCGCCACCACCCTACTTCATTTTGGAATCTCCACTTCATAAACGGTTTTTAAAGTGGTTTTCGGAGTTGGTAGAGAGTATGACAACTTCCGATCACGGTCTCTTTAACAACCAAACGTTATTATAACACCGCGATCGTTTCAAAATAATTATAATTCAAAACCAAAATATAATATCCCTTCAAAACCATGTAAATACGATATAATTTCCACTTCAAAAACCAAATCAATATGATATCATTTTTATTAAAACCCAAATCAATGTAATATCATTTTTATTTCAAATATATCCCTTTTCCAAAATCGTAGCAATATCAAATTTATACACTTCGAAACCAAACATTCGAAATTATAACACTTCAAAAAAATACAGTGAAATCCATAACTTCAAAACATTTCTATTTCTGCAAAACATTTCAATTTCGATATATTTCCAGGCTTTAAATATTCCAAAATTTCAAAACTAAATTTGATAATTTCATTTCAACAATTAAATTTTCTATTATTTAGTTTTGCAATATTTTACATAATAAATCCCTTATCATTTAAATAAAACTCAAATTACAAATAACTAAATATTTTCTTCAATTCATCTATACTTGAAATAATCATTTAATACACCTTGACCCTAAAATCAAGTTATAATAATTATACCTTTTAAAACTTCCAATTTAATAAATTTCACATCAACCTTTTTGAGTTTAATTCTTAAATAAATTTTATTTTAAATAAATCTCCAATGTATCTCCCAAACTTAATTTATTTAAATCATAATGCACTCTATATTAAAATAAAATTTAAATAAAACCAAACTCTATTATTAAACTTAATTTTTATAACAAACTTATACATAGCTTAAATTCAAGCATTTAACTATATATAAAAAAAATATTTATATAATATCAAAAATCAATATTCATTCAACCGTATATTTCTTCCCAAAACCATAGAAATCATTTTTAAAATATTTTAGATATAGAACATGGTGTCCGTGTAAAATTTTCTACCCTATGGTCAGGTGATACGGATATTTATCATTTTAATCCGTAATTTAAATTAAAAATACGGTTATATTTTATTTCAAACCGCAACTCCGAATGAAATAAAAATGCATAACAACTTGCAGTTTATAATAATAAAAAATACAACATCCATTCATCCAATATCAACCATCAACCATTTATCACAATCATCATCCAATTCAAACAATAACATCAATATAGAACAGATAATAAATAACAGGTATTACTGGCAGTTTATATTCAATAATAAATTAAATAACAATTTAACTAGCATTTTATATGCAATAATAAATTAAATAACTATTTAATTCAATAAATTTCAATTTAACTGGAATGATGATAAAAATGTACCAAACAGCCATAAATAAATTTCTAATCACATCAGAAGTTAATTTAACACATAAGAAATTTTAGAAGTTGTGAGTGGGTTAAAACACTCACCTTTTGAATTTAAATCCAATTTGAACTCAAAATTTGTGTGACGACCCGGAATTTTTGAGCAATTGAAATTGGAATATTCAATTGATTTTAAATATTTAAATGTTAATTTTTAACTTGAATTCAAATATCACCAATGATTTGATAATTAAATTATTTAATTAAATAAGTTGAAGTTGGGTAAAATGGGGAATCTGAAGTTTTAAGCCCGTTAAGAATAATTTGTAAGCTTATAAAATTTATATTGATAATACCGAAGATAATAGAAGTGTTTAAATTGAATTTAGCAGTGGTTTGTTCAGTTTTGAAATTTTATATCGTTTAAATTGAATTTAAAAATAGTCTTCCGAGGCACAGTCTCGGATTTCGACGAAATCAGTTCCATTGGGTCCGTAATATTGAATTATTATCGGATTTCAAATTTTGTAGTAATCGGAATTGTTGTATGAGAGTACGGTAAGAAAACGCGTTGGAAATTTAATTTATGATAGCCGATTCGGAATTTAAATATAATATTTCGGTTAGTCAAATTCATTCCATCAGCCGCTTTCCTATCATTTCGAATTACTGTAGCTCGATATTTACTTCACGCAAGCTTTCCCCACACGCCACTTTCAGAAGTAGAATTTGAAGGGCTTCTCGTTCTTTCTCCTCTATATACAGCTTTAACCAAATAAAAAAAAAATAGCCGAAGCCCTAAATTCCTCAGATCGAAAACTTTCAAATAATGGCTGAAACCATCATCGTTCAAATTAAGCTTCCCCTTTAAAGCAGACTATAAAAAAAAATATATATATACATCGAAATCGAGTTCGGTTTCGATTCAAATCGCGTGCGCCTGGCACCTGCAAGCGATCGAACTCCGTCGCGATTTAGGGCTTCAGTGGTGGGAGTCGAACGACAATTTGGGGTTGGGCTTGAATCGATTAGCGAATGCACGCGCGTGATTTGAGGCAGCGAACGGGAAGCGCGATTCGATCGTTGGATGGTGAATATTTTTCTCTCGCAAGTGTCTCGAGATGGTAAAGAGGGGCAGTTTCGAGCACTGTAGCAAATGGGAAGGGGCGTACTCTCAATTTTCAACAGGAGGCCGTGTGCAAAGGTTTGTGTTTAGGTGATTTTCTTATTTAATAAACTTATGAAATTATTTTGTTCTGAAAATTCGTACGGGTAAAATTTTTATACAAAGTTTTTTTTTTTTAGATGCATACCTGTACGGAAAATTTTAAGTATTTAAGAGTTTATAATAAGACCGAATTTTTCTTTATAATATAGTCAGGGTGATTAAATTATTTAACAAACTTATTTAATTATTTTGTCATTATAAACATTAAAGTAAAAAGGAAATTAATTCAAAATAAAATCATTGGTTAAATCATCAGTTAATTTAATTTAAAACGTATTGTAGTGATTAAATTGTTTAATCTATTTGTTTAATTATTTTAGATACTAAAGATTTCAAAGGGAAATCAGTGAAATCAAATTATAAGTTAAAATCAAATATGTAAACGGTGATAAATTGTTTGATAATTCAAATAGTAATAAATTGTGAATTGTTTATTCTAGGTCAATAACCGGAAAACCAAGACAATAAAGAGGTAGACTGCAAATAAAAGCAAAGGTGAGTTAATCTCACTCAGTTAAATTTAAATTTAAACGATTAAATTTAAATAATTGTTTGAATGGTTGAAATTGATTGATGTGCTATAGTATGTTATATTCTGGAATTGGCATATTATTGTGCTGACATCTTTGGATGCAGGGAAAACAGGTTGGAGGGATCCAACTGGACCCCTCGAAATTATTTAGATTATTGAATATTCTGTGTTCTGAATAGTTGATATCCCGTGATGATTTTATGAATAATTGAAGTAATGAATGGTATGGTTGGATTAAATATCACGGTAGAATAAATTATAAAATCCCTAGAATTGTATTTTCGAAAGAAATAAAAGAGTAAATTTTTAAGTAAAATAATTCTAGTAAATTGGAATAAATTAATAATGAATTGAAAATAAAATAAAATATAAGTGATTGCAAAGCTCTAACAAATTTGGAATAATAGGAATTTGAATTATTAAGGGTAATAATAAATGGTAAAGCTTAAGTGATATTATTTGAATGAATAAAGAATTTATTTTAAATGAGATTTTAGAATTTTCAAACTGGGTTATCAGGTGAAATAAAATATCGGTGGATATTTTAAATATGAATTTAAAGTGGAAATTTATAAAGAAATGGAAATTCGTTTAAAAATAAATAGTGATTCGTTTTTAAAGATGTGAAAGAGAAGAGTGTTTCACTGGATAGCCAAGTACGATTTTTAAGCAATTTTGGATATAAGTTAAAGGTTTAATGATGATTTAAAAAGCATATCTTAGAAAATTTATTATTTTTAAATGCTTAAATTCTAAAATAAATATTTTTGAAAACTATTATTGTAGTAATTATTAAATGACTTGGTATTTTTTTTTAAAGAAAATCTAGTTTTATATTTTAATAACAGTAGCCTTATTTATTAAATATTCCTTAAGTATATAATTTAATTAAGTGTTAAAGTAGTTTTAAATTTTTAAGGCTATGAAATATATTTTATAAATAAGTGCTTTTAAATTATTCTAAAGCTAAAAGTATTTTATACTTGGTGTTCAGTGGAAATAAATATTGGGAAATTATTCCGGGAAAGGAATATGTTTGAAACTATTTTCAAAGGATTGAAAATAGAAATATATCTTGTGAAGATATTTTGAGGTTAATAAATAATTTGGAAAATTATTTATTGTGGATGGTTGTTTGTGAATATTAATTGATAGTTAAATAACCGACTATCAATATTGGCCAAATGCGCTGATCGTTTCGAAGAGACCGGGATCGAGATTTAATTCTCGAAAACCACTTCGATCCAGTTTGTACGTTTCGTGGAAACGATTTTGGATTCGAAGATGGAGCAGTGAAGTGCAAGGGCTAGTCGCTACTAATCCTGAGGATATTTCCAAAATGGATGTAGTAGGAATAGTGCCTTCGGTTCCGTTCGAACCCGGGACGGACTTGTATGGATGAATGCTTGCGAAACATCGTCAGGTGGACGATAGGCATTCTAAGGGGTATATTCTAAAAGGTAACGCTTAGCCTTAAGCCTCATCAAATGGGAATGGTTGAAAATCAGGGGTTATGCAGCAAGGCTTCGTGGGTATCCCCCACTGGAGGGTGAGGTCATCCCTGTCTAGATGTCCCTTTATTTCGGCTTAGTGGACGGTTGCTAATCCCAACCGCGGGGTGATCTTGCTCGGGACTGTCCAGTAAGGGATGGTTCCGGTCTTATGTTGCAGGGGAGTTAGGGTGGCTCCTCGGTACGCTGATCTAGAACAGGTACTGTGACAGGTGATACCCCAGTGCCTAGCCATTAGTTGGAATCCATTTTCCCTACGCGCCCGTACGGTTTTGATTGTGCCCAACTATTGCTGAAACGTGAGACGCAAGCATTTCAGCTAGATTCTATTTTACTTTCTATAGACACTATTATAATATCAGAGGACTTTAATAAAAATGTTTTAGCTATCGTAAGGTAAAAACCCGGCATGTTTATTTGTGGCGTGGTCTTACGAGATGCTTTTGTTTTCAAAGGATTTTTAAAACTTTAAGAATCAATTGGGTGTGATTTTCTCACGCTGGTAATCCAAACTGACTCGGGTGTTATTTAACTGTAATGCTCGGATCAGACCGAGTATTATAGGATACAGGATATGATGCTGTGGAGCTCAGGAGACGAGCAGGATGACGATACGTACTCTCGTACTTGTTTATGTTTATACATATTCCGCTGTGTTGTGTAGCTGTGTATCCAGTTGTATGTTATTGATGTGAGCTATGATTGATGTACTCTGATGATGTAAAATATGTAAACTGATATATTTGATTTTAAGTAAATGTAACAACCCGGGGTTTTGCTGTTAATTTGTCATTTAACAATTAATATGTTGGATTATTGCAGTTGGAAATTTTTAATCAAACTGCAATTCTTTTGAGAATTCGTTAAAGGAATTAAGCGGGCTTTAGAATTTAATCTCGGCCCAATAACCCTTTAAAATTTTCGATGTCGTTCCCTTCTTGGTTCGACCCGATCCCCCTTTCTCCTTTCATTCTCCATTCGTTTAAACCCTAACTCAAAAACATACGAACGAAATTAATGGTGGCCCCCTTTTTCATTTTTCGTTCGAACCCTAAAACAAAAGCAAACGAAGACGAACGAAAATGGCGGCTTTGTTTTCGTTCGTTCCCCTTTTTCTTCAGATTAGAGGTTTGAACAAAACTCGAAGGCGCGACTTCAATCCTTGCTTCGTTGTGATGCCATCGGCCGTTTGATTGAGTTCGTTTTCTTCATTCTAAGGTGAGTAATTTTTATTACTCACATCTGATTCGACTTAGTATTATGCCTTGCGTTTGATTTAGTTTTGTTGTGATGCTTTCTTCGATTTATCGAATTCGTGTATTTTGTGTTACTTGGTTAACTCGGCTTTGATTTTGTTTTGATGATTCACTGTGTCATTTGGCTGTTCATATGGTTTTCACTTTGCCTGTACTTGATTTTCGGTTGTAAGGTTTTACTGCATATCACATGGAGTTGCTTCTTTGATATTGGTTGGGTTTGCTACTGTCTCGGCCAGTTCACTTGTTTGTGCTTTTGTGGTTTGTACGTTTTGTACTTGGTGGAGTTCATTTGTTTTGTGCAGGTCGTTGTGCTTAAGTCCAAGCCTCGACCTCTGTTTTTACTTGCACACTGTTTCATTGAAGCCTCATTCGTTTGAGTTTCTACTGAGTATGCACATACATATGTTGGCTGCGGTTCTAACCATTTCAATGTTACTGGCCTTCAATACATATGTATGTATATATAGAGTTCATTAGTCGTCCATTTATATTCACTGGTCTTGCAACATTTTTATACACACTGTTGCATTATAACTGGACTTCCTTTGGTCTTTGTAGTTTGGTTTGAGTTGTATTTGTACCACTTTTGGCTTGTTGAATTGAGTGGTATTAGGGCCTTTGCTCTCGAGTATGATATTTGCTCTGTTCAGATTCACTATTGCGTACATGTCGTATCCTTTGCCGTGGGCCACCAAGTCAGTTGCATTATTAACCAGATATGCCTGTAGTTCCATGTTGCACCTGAGTTGAATTGCTGAATTGTTAAGGCAATGCACATTTTTGTGTGTGTTCCCTTCTGTCTGCAGTAGATTTGTTTCGTGGTGACTGTATATTCGTAGCCACTGCATATTTTAAATTGCATGCTCAAGTATAGACACGAGTATATCCTCCCTCTAGTTGTTTGCATACCATATTGTTCAGGTTGCTTGCCTTGATATGCCTTCTTCTTTAGCCTGAACCATTTTGGTGTACTGTCCAGTCTCATTTATTTGTATTCTTGAGCATTTTTTTTAGTGCACTGCAACTTCTGTTTGCATATTTAAATTGCAGATAGACTTGAGCACTTTTGGTTCAACTTTAGGGTAATTAACTTGTACCTTCTATTGCTTGGCTTCGGCATTTGACCTGAATTTTTAAAGTGCTGCTGACCTTGGTCATATGTCTTGGCAATGTTGATTTCGGCATTTGAACTTTTCCCTGGAGCACGTCTGATTTTATGGCATTGCTCCATCATTTGTGTCCACTACATTCTTCGTTTCACATCAACTTGTTGCCGTACAGTTCAATCTCGATTTCCTGCATATTGATGTTAGGTTACTTACTGGGTTTCCCACTGTGTCTTGTTCAACATTGTTTGTTAGCACTGTTTCATCATGTCACTGCCATGTGCATTTGGATTGATTTTCGAATTACACTTGAGTTGAATCCAGTGACTCGGGTTTGATCTTGTGTTTGCCTGTGAATTTTCATTGGGTACATCATCACTGTAGTGGCAAGGCATTGCACGCAAGCGTGAACTGCAGCCACACGGTATTCATTGGGTACATCGTCACTGTAGTGGCAAGGCAGTGCACGCAAGCATGAACTGCAGCCACACGGCATGGCTTTTATGTTATTCTATCTTGTTTTGATTTATTGATCTTTTTGCATATCCCATATGCTGTAGTGGCGAGGCAGTGCACGCGTGCGTGTACTGCAGCCCTACTCGAATTAATATTTTAATTGATATTTCAATTGTTTGAACTGTTTTGTTTATTCAATTCAATATTCTGATTTGGTTTAATTTGCTGATTTGTTGTTTAACACCGTTACGCGTTATATTTATCGTTATCCGATTTCTTTATTTAAGGATCGGATAGACGAGATTTATTGTGACTGTCGTCTATTCATTAGTTAATTATTATTGCTTTTGTGCACTAATAACTGAGTTTGAATTAGACTGACCCGAGTATTATTTTCTTTTGAATTTGATACTCGGGTCAGACCGAGTATTTCAGGTTGTAGATATTCTGCTTTGGGTTGCTGCTAGAGCTATGAAGTCACTTCATATCTTTTGGAGTAGTCGTCGTCATTTATAATAGTCGGTTTATTGTATAGGAAGATATGTATTCATGTATATTATATACGATAATGTACTTGTATATGTAACTTCCAGGGTCGACTGTTGTAGTTGTATCATATGTACTGTATCACATGTATTGTAACTGACATCAGTTATTATATATATGAGACTTTTGTTTTATCTGTGTTCCGCATTTATATTATCTATGTTATTATTATATCTATTGTCCTAAACTATTATGAACCATCGTAGTTCGTTTTATACTGGAATTGGGTATGTCGATGGGAGTAAATAAATAAGAGATGAAAAATAAAAATATATATATATACCACTCCTATCGAAATAACAACACTAGTGTAAGGCCTAACTATGGATGACCGCTCCTATCCAGCTTTATTCTTCGTAATAACAGACAGTATTTCCTTTAATACTCTTTGTTATTGTGAGCATAGAGGTGGGGCGTTACAGTTGGTATCAGAGCTTGGGGTTTATGGACATAATATAAAACATAACTTAGATGGAACATGTGTTACAACTATTTGTCGATGTTTTATATGTGCTTTGAGTCAAAACTAAAGTTTTGAAATTTTGATGAAATTTTTAAATATCTTTAGTTAAAAATAAAAGTGAAATTGTGCTTCGATGATTTGATTGATTTGTGTTCTGTTTACCAGAGTGTGCAGCGGAAACAGTGAGACTGTCTTCGCTGTGTACATCTGATAATTAATTTGATTTAAAAATCAAAATATGAGAATGAATTTAATTTCATTATGTTGTTAACCAGTGGATTTGATTTGTTGAAACTTCTTGTTGGTTTTCTTTGATGCTAATCACATATCTGATTAGATTTTTGCTGTTTTAAAATTATCTTCATTGAACATAATAGAGTAATTTCTTTGTTTATATTGTAGTGTGCGTGCAAATATAAATTGCACGTTACTGCATTGATTTTACGTTGAACCGATGCTTGGTTATGAAAAGTATTTTGTTGCCGTTATTTTTATAACGGAATTTTTACATCGATGCTAAATTTTTAAAGCCCGGTGTTTTGTTGACATTTTAATGAATGAAAATTCACTGATATTATATTTTGATGCAAATTATTTAGATGAGATTTTGATGTTTAAAAATTACTGTCGCTTTGACTTCAGTATCCGTCATATTTTAAAGTGGATTTTCAAGCGGTTATCCCGCAATGCTGATTTTGAGATCCGTTTCTACGGTGTATTGAGAAGTACAATTTTCTTATTGAAATTGTCACTGATATTGCTGTTTCGAGCATGAATTTTCAAATGGTTTCAAAAATAAAAATTGTTTTCAAAAAATTTCAGTTTATGTTTTCAAAAGAACGAGAAAGAGATTTAAATGATTCAGCAAAATCGAGTACTATGAACCCTTTCTTTTACTGATTCACTTAATTCCGGACTTGTTCGTTTGAGAATGTAAGTTATTACTTTTATGAAATAAATGAAACTGTTTTCAGAAGTTTTGCATTTTTGCGCTTTCAAAAGAATGAGGAAGCGATTTAAACGTTTCAGCAAAATCGAGGACTATGAACCCTTTCTTTTACTGATTCGCTTAATTCCGAACTTGTCCGTTTGAGAAAGTGAAATGTTATTTTTGGAATACACAATTTCGCACTTTTAAGGAAACGATGAAGAGAATTAAACGATTTAGTAAAACACGTGGTATGGGACATGTGCTATTTCGGTTAATTCCGGACTCGTTAATTGAAACATTTGTTGTTTGATGATTTTGATGATTTTACACGTTCAAGGAAACGATGAAGAGAATCAAACGATTTAGTAAAACACGTGGTATGGGACATGCGCGTTTGCTATTTCGGTTAATTCCGAAATCGTTAATTGAATATTTGATGATTTTCGTGTGCTTTCGAGCCACTATGTTGGACCTTCGGGTCATATGTTGGACCTTCGGGTCAATACCAGTACCGGACCTTCGGGTCATTTGTTGGACCTTCGGGTCATTTGTTGGGCGCCAAAATTATGTTGGGTACTTGGTAGGCTTCGGCCATTTGTTGATGCACGTGCGGCGTAGCTAAAACTCGCCATTTGTTGGAATCGATCCACCTTTTATGTTGATTTTCTAGATCATCTTTATTGATTTCTAGATATTTGTTATTTTCAATTATCTGCAGGTAATTGGATATTTGTTGATATGAGTTCTGATTATCGCTTGTGATAATTAGATATTTGAGATTTGATTACTGTTTTGATATTCGAATATTTGTTGATTTGATTATCGTTTTTGATAATCGAATGTTTGTTGATATGAGTTTTGATTATCGTTTTTGATAATCGAATATTTGTTGTTTCTGATTATCGTTTTGATAATCATATATTTGTTGATTTGATTATCGTTTTTGATAATCGAATATTTGTTGATATGATTTTTGATTATCGTTTTTGATAATCGAATATTTGTTGGTTCTGATTATCGTTTTGATAATCGGATATTTGTTGATTTGATTATCGTTTTTGATGATCGAATATTTGTTGATATGAGTTTTGATTATCGTTTTTGATAATCGAATATTTGTTGATATGAGTTCTGATTATCTTTTTTGATAATCGGATATTTGTTGATTTGAATATCGTTTTTGATAATTGAATATTTGTTGATTTGGGATTTGATTATCGTTTTTGATAATCGAATATTTGTTGATTTGGGATTTGATTATCGTTTTTGATAATCGAATATTTGTTATTTCTGATTATCGCTTGTGATAATTAGATATTTAAGATTTGATTATCGCTTGTGATAATTGAATAATTGTTGATTTGAAATTTTATTATCGCTTGACATAATTAAATATTTGTTGATCTGAGATTTCTGATTATCGTCTTGATAATTAGGTAATTGTTAATTTTGCTGATTTTAAGATTTTCTAGTCTCTAATTGATTCTAGATTATGTTGATTATATTGAATTGCTGTTTTCTATCTATCTCTGTTGATAGTTAGAGTTTGTTGATTATGAAGTTCGTATTTTCTATTTATCTATTGGATAACTAGATAATTGCAGTTTTGTGATTTGCGAATTTTGTTTTCTAATTATCTTTGTTGATAATTAGATATTGCTATTTTGTGATTACTGTATTCTAATTATCTTATTGATAATTGAATATTGTTGATGATTGCGCTTATTCAGTTTTGTTGTTTTCTGGTTGTCTACTTGATAATTAGGTTTTGTTGAGAATTTATGAATTTCTTTCGTGAAATTAAAAGATTCTTTGGCATTTGTATTTCCGACCTTTATTTTTCTAGCTTAACCAGTTTATGTTAGAAAAATAATTGTTATTGACGACTTTATTTATGAAAATTGCAGGGACGCAAATTTTATAAGGAGGGGAGTCTGTAACAACCCAGGGTTTTGCTGTTAATTTGTCATTTAACGATTAATATGTTGGATTATTGCAGTTGGAAATTTTTAATCAAACTGCAATTCTTTTGAGAATTCGTTAAAGGAATTAAGCGGGCTTTAGAATTTAATCTCGGCCCAATAACCCTTTAAAATTTTCGATGTCGTTCCCTTCTTGGTTCGACCCGATCCCCCTTTCTCCTTTCATTCTCCATTCGTTTAAACCCTAACTCAAAAACATACGAACGAAATTAATGGCGGCCCCCTTTTTCATTTTTCGTTCGAACCCTAAAACAAAAGCAAACGAAGACGAACGAAAATGGCGGCTTTGTTTTCGTTCGTTCCCCTTTTTCTTCAGATTAGAGGTTTGAGCAAAACTCGAAGGCGCGACTTCAATCCTTGCTTCGTTAGTCGATCGTTTCGCGATACCATCGGCCGTTTAATTGAGTTCGTTTGCTTCATTCTAAGGTGAGTAATTTTTATTACTCACATCTGATTCGACTTAGTATTATGCCTTGCGTTTGATTTGGTTTCATTGTGATGCTTTCTCTGATTTATCGAATTCGTGTATTTTGTGTTACCTGGTTAACTCGACTTTCATTTTGTTTTGATGATTCACTGTGGAATTTGGCTGTTCATATGGTTTTCACTTTGCCTATACTTGATTTTCGGTTGTATAGCGTTACTGCATATCACATGGAGTTGCTTCTTTGATATTGGTTGGGTTTGCTACTGTCTCGGCCAGTTCACTTGTTTGTGCTTTTGTGGTTTGTACGTTTTGTACTTGGTGGAGTTCATTTGTTTTGTGCAGGTCGTTGTGCTTAAGTCCAAGCCTCGACCTCTGTTTTTACTTGCACACTGTTTCATTGAAGCCTCATTCGTTTGAGTTTCTACTGAGTATGCACATACATATGTTGGCTGCGGTTCTAACCATTTCAATGTTACTGGCCTTCAATACATATGTATGTATATATAGAGTTCATTAGTCGTCCATTTATATTCACTGGTCTTGCAACATTTTTATACACACTGTTGCATTATAACTGGACTTCCTTTGGTCTTTGTAGTTTGGTTTGAGTTGTATTTGTACCACTTTTGGCTTGTTGAATTGAGTGGTATTAGGGCCTTTGCTCTCGAGTATGATATTTGCTCTGTTCAGATTCACTATTGCGTACATGTCGTATCCTTTGCCGTGGGCCACCAAGTCAGTTGCATTATTAACCAGATATGCCTGCAGTTCCATGTTGCACCTGAGTTGAATTGCTGAATTGTTAAGGCAATGCACATTTTTGTGTGTGTTCCCTTCTGTCTGCAGTAGATTTGTTTCGTGGTGACTGTATATTCGTAGCCACTGCATATTTTAAATTGCATGCTCAAGTATAGACACGAGTATATCCTCCCTGTAGTTCTTTGCATACCATATTGTTTAGGTTCCTTGCCTTGATATGCCTTCTTCTTTAGCCTGAACCATTTTGGTGTACTGTCCAGTCTCATTTATTTGTATTCTTGAGCATTTTATTTTAGTGCACTGCAACTTCTGTTTGCATATTTAAATTGCAGATAGACTTGAGCACTTTTGGTTCAACTTTAGGGTAATTAACTTGTACCTTCTATTGCTTGGCTTCGGCATTTGACCTGAATTTTTAAAGTGCTGCTGACCTTGGTCATATGTCTTGGCAATGTTGATTTCGGCATTTGAACTTTTCCCTGGAGCATGTCTGATTTTATGGCATTGCTCCATCATTTGTGTCCACTACATTATTCGTTTCACATCAACTTGATGCCGTACAGTTCAATCTCGATTTCCTGCATATTGATGTTAGGTTACTTACTGGGTTTCCCACTGTGTCTTGTTCAACATTGTTTGTTAGCACTGTTTCATCATGTCACTGCCATGTGCATTTGGATTGATTTTCGAATTACACTTGAGTTGAATCCGGTGACTCGGGTTTGATCTTGTGTTTGCCTGTGAATTTTCATTGGGTACATCATCACTGTAGTGGCAAGGCAGTGCACGCAAGCGTGAACTGCAGCCACACGGTATTCATTGGGTACATCGTCACTGTAGTGGCAAGGCAGTGCACGCAAGCGTGAACTGCAGCCACACGGCATGGCTTTTATGTTATTTTATCTTGTTTTGATTTATTGATCTTTTTGCATATCCCATATGCTGTAGTGGCGAGGCAGTGCACGCGTGCGTGTACTGCAGCCCTACTCGAATTAATATTTTAATTGATACTTCAATTGTTTGAACTGTTTTGTTTATTCAATTCAATATTCTGATTTGGTTTAATTTGCTGATTTGTTGTTTAACACTGTTACGTGTTATATTTATCGTTATACGACTTCTTTATTTAAGGATCGGATAGACGAGATTTATTGTGACTGTCGTCTATTCATTAGTTAATTATTATTGCTTCTGTGCACTAATAACTGAGTTTGAATTAGACTGACCCGAGTATTATTTTCTTTTGAATTTAATACTCGGGTCAGACCGAGTATTTCAGGTTGTAGATATTCTGCTTTGGGTTGCTGCTAGAGCTATGAAGTCACTTCATATCTTTTGGAGTAGTCGTCGTCATTTATAGTAGTCGGTTTATTGTATAGGAAGACATGTATTCATGTATATTATATACGATGATGTACTTGTATATGTAACTTCTAGAGTCGACTATTGTAGTTGTATCATATGTACTGTATCACATGTATTGTAACTGACATCAGTTATTATATATATGAGACTTTTGTTTTATCTGTGTTCCGCATTTATATTATCTGTGTTATTATTATATCTATTGTCCTAAACTATTATGAACCATCGTAGTTCGTTTTATACTGGAATTGGGTATGTCGATGGAAGTAAATAAATAAGAGATGAAAATATATATATATATATATATATATATATATATACACCACTCCTATCGAAATAACCAACACTAGTGTAAGGCTTAACTACGGATGACCGCTCCTATCCAGCCTTATTCTTCGTGATAACAGACAGTATTTCCTTTAATACTCTTTGTTATTGTGAGCATAGAGGTGGGGCGTTACAGTAAAGATTATTTATTATCTATTATATTTTACTCCGCTACGATGGTTAGATTCTATTGTTGTTTTCTATTCTCTTCTTCTACCTCTTCTTCTTTAACCCAAATGGTTCATATTTTTGTACAACTTGGATTGATTTAGGTAGAATAGTGTTGATTTAAGGGGTACGGATTTGCGGGCTGTTACACTTGGTATCAGAGCATAGGTTGGTGATAACCTTGGCTCTGGTGGGAATTACTCATTTAAAATAGAGTCCGTGGTACTCTATAATGAGTTTGAGCGTATTAATAGATATGAGTGCGTATTTGTTAGTGGATATAAATTTTTTTAATATTGTGTTGATTGGTTTATCGAGTGGCATATGAACCTTCGTCGACACAGTCTGCGCAACTGTGTTGAAGGGCTTTCTAAACACTTGAATAGAACAATTGACACGGTATTGTTTTAAACGCGGGTAAATGAAATAATTTTACCCAAAATATATTTTGATATAAAGAAAAGTTTTTGAAAACTATTTAGCTAATATATGGATGCTGGGATGTTAGAAATGATGATATTAAAGTATTATCATTGTTAAGTGAAAAATTTAACTAGAAATTGTAAATATAATCAAGGATTGAGAAGATAAATTCAATTATGAAATGAAATTTATAAATATGAATTATAAATGTAATTTATGCATTGAAATACAATCAAATGAGAATTTGTATAAATAAAGTGTACAAATGAATTATGGTTAAAATTTATTTAAGCAGGCTTTAGAAATTTAAAATCCCGGAGATTTGGAAATGTTTGTCGAAGTGTTTTAATGATAAATGATAGCATTATTGTTTTGGAGATAATTCTGAATGGAAATCTGTTTTAAAATGGATTTTGAAAGTGATATAGCATTGAAATCACTTGGATTATTGGAAAATAATTCTGATGATGACGGCCGCATCATCAGTATTCATTTTCGAATTTCTAAGTAACAGACTGCTGCCAAAAACTGTTTTGTTCAGAAAAGCTTGTTGTTTTTGAAAGTATCAAAAGAAATTTGTTGGGAATAAAACCAGGATCGGTTAAACTTTTGAGAATTGTGATTTGAGATATTTGAGATTTCAAACGATTTGAAACAAAAGCCGGGTGTTTAAAAATCCCGATGAGATAGTTGTAAGCTTATAAATTGAGATGATTTTTAAATCAGGAAGGAAATATAAGCTTTGAATTTAAAGTGAAAGTTAAAAATGGGATTAACTTGGATTGGGAAATAAAATTTAACTGGATTGAAATTAATTGAATACGTTGAAATAATATCCAGTTGTATGCGAATTTAGTTGAAATCAAATTGAGATTAAATAAATCTGAGTTAAAGAAAAATTGAATTGGAATAAGAATTCAGTTGAGTTATTGAATGGAATTAAATTCTTACCTGGGTAAATAGAAATAAGTTGGATAAGAAATAAATTGGTTAAGGATTAGATTGAAATAAGTAAATAAGAATAACGTGTAAAAGAATTAAAAATGCATGGAATAAAAATATGCTTGAGTTATAAATAAGTGTAAAACTCGAGTTAAAAAAATAAAAGAAGAATATATTTAAGCCAATAATGAATGAAATAGTGTAAATAATAAGTTGTGACTTATAAAATTTGAAAGGTGGGACAGAAAACCCAAAATAAATATTTTTGATGAATTGAAAAATAAAATAAAAATCCAAACTTGAATTATAAAATAAATTTGAACTTAAGAAAATTTAAATGAAGAGATTTTGAGATTTAAAATCAAGTGTTGGATTATAAATAAGGGAAGAACTAATTTGTTAATAAATTAGTTAATAAAATATGTAATGAGAACTCAATGCAGTTAAATAAAAGCTGAATTGGTGGGTTAATATTAAAGTTTAGAAATAAACTCAAGTTATAATTAAATTCGACTTGAATAATGGGTGAAGAAAATATAATTGGAGGTGGCCTTGCAATTAATTAAATGACTTGAGAATGAAGTTGAATTGTGAGTTAACAAAATTGGATGGTAATTTAAAAGTGAATGGTGGAATCAGAACTTGAGTTATTGATTAAAATTTAACTTAAAGTGTTAACAAATTAAATATAATTGAAATGTATCAAATAAAAATGGAAATGGATTAAAAGGGTAATGGTATGAATTGCAAATAAAATCCAAATAAGTAAAGATAGCCAGGTAATAAATAGAATGAGTTGAATCTGGGAAGTTAAATTCTATAATAATCAATCAATTGAAATTGCAAATTTAAAATGAGATTTAATTGAGAGAGAAAATTAAGTTGAATAAAAAAATAAAAAATAAATAAAATTTACTTGTAAAATGAAAATGAGCTTAAGTATATAATTTAAATAAATTGAAGTACATTAACTTAAAGCTAAACAAATGGTAGAGAGTTGAATTGAATTCGACCTAAAACAAAGTTTAATATTATTGGATTGGTTTTAAATCAAGTGAAAATAAACTTTTAATCGAAATAAAATTCGGTGAGTTATAAATAATATTAATGGAATGAAATTCTAGAATAAATAATTGTAAACCATTTAAAATTATTAAGGAATTGAAATAACTTGAGACAATGAGAAAATAGAATGTTTCAAGTTTAATAGAATGGATTTAAATGAATGTGGATAAGAAATGAAGTATAAATGAGTGGACTGTGAATAAAATTTAATAGGTAATGAATATGAACCTAAGTTGTTAATGGTTTTGAATAAACTAGTTTGGTTAATAAAATGAAATGCAAGTGAATGAATTCCAATCTGAAATGAAGTGGAAATGAGAATATATGGATTGTGAATGAATTTGAAAATGGAATAGAATTAAGTATAAATTGAGTTGAAATCAATTTAAATTGGTTATAAACATAAATACTTATTTATTCACATAAATCTCGTCGAATTGCATGGAATAAATTATCGTTGGATGTAAATGGAAGTTATTAAAATGCCATGGATGGATGGAAGTAAAATGAATTGATTTTGAGATCAATTGAATTAGATATGAGTGCAGATTGCCTAATAATAAATTAAATGTAAGTTTGTGAGTTGTTAACCATTTAGATTAAGTGGAACGATATATGAATTGGTTGTCAACAATTAAGAATTATGTTGGAACATTGGAAATGAAACAGAATAAAGTATAAATTGAATTGATATTAATTTTACGTAGTTATAAAATAGAATGGATACTCTATTAAGTGAACATCATTGAATTTGCATAAAAAATGGTCGTCGTTGACGCAAATGAGATTGTATAACATACTATGAGTTAATATAAGTAATGAAATTGATTTTTGAATCAATTAAGATAAATATGTGTTTGTTTGGATTAAAATGAATAGAATGTAAGAAATGAAGTGTAAACCATTTAAATAGAATGAAATTGATGGGTGATTTAGTTGTAAACAACTAAATTTGTATCGGAACTTTATTAATTTGCTTTTGGAATTTTTTAGTGTATATTGTTTATATTATACATGTGTTTAACTACTGAAATTAAGTGAAATGCTATAGACTTTGTCTATTTGTCACTTACATGTTTAAATTGAGTAAGTACAGGTTTTTGGAAGCCGTGTGGCTGGATTTGGTATGCATTAACTGCTAAATAAATAAGCCGCTTGCTTAAAATGCTAAATAAGGTACGCCTACGCAATAAAAATAGGAAATATGAACTTTTTTTTGTTTTTCCGACCGTGTGGGTCGATGTATATATATTTATATCTATTGTCAAATTGCAAAAGCTCCTCCGTACAAAGGAGAATCTGCCAAAAATTTTCAGAAATTTTGGGAGTTAGAAATTTTTTGAAAATTTTGGAAAATTTTGTTAACGACAAACAAAATCAAATTGGGAACTTAAATAAGTTTGTAAATGAAACCAATTTCATATAATGACATGAATTAGTTATAAATGGAAAATAAATTTCAATATTTAAAGTAAAAGATAAATTGAATTCATATGAAAATGAAAGAACCGATTTGAATAGAAATGGATATAAACTAAAGTGGTAAAGTGAAAATGAATATAAGAAGCATATGAAATGCTTATACTAAACTTAAGAGGGAATGGTGAATTCTTAAATGAAAATTGATACTACTAATATAATCTAAGTCAATATTTGAATGAATAAACGATAAAATGTTTTTGAGTATTGTGATTGGACTATTGCTATGTAAGATATGCAGGTAATATAAAGGAAAAAGAAGAATTGATTGTGATTTCAGAAAGATAAATTTGAAATGCTCGACAAAAAGGTATGTGTTTAAATTTCTATGAAATTTGATTGGGTTTTTGGATTGAACCACTTGGCGTTTTGTTTTCTTTTTGGATTGGGAGGCCGTAGAGCCATTTTGTAGTTGTACCGAGCTAGCCGCGCAAAGGAGACGCTGGCGAAAGTTTTCGAAAATTTAGGGAGTTGGAAAAATTTTGAGAAAATTTTGATAATTCAAAATTTGGTTTTAAATTGAAACTTGAATGGTTAAACAAATAGTATAGTCTGAAACTATGGGGGAGTTGAGAAGTTAATAAGAATGATAATGGTCTTTTATAAAAGATAGTTAGTTAGATGTTGGATTGTTTTGTTTTTGGGATAAGTAACGGGAATTGGACTATTCTTCCTAATTAGTAATTTCGGGGACGAAATTCTTTTAAGGGGGGAGGAATGTGACAACCCGGAATTTTTGAGCAATTGAAATTGGAATATTCAATTGATTTTGAATATTTAAATGTTAATTTTTAACTTGAATTCAAATATCACCAATGATTTGATAATTAAATTATTTAATTAAATAAGTTGAAGTTGGGTAAAATGGGGAATCTGAAGTTTTAAGCCCGTTAAGAATAATTTGTAAGCTTATAAAATTTATATTGATAATACTGAAGATAATAGAAGTGTTAAAATTGAATTTAGCAGTGGTTTGTTCAGTTTTGAAATTTTATATCGTTTAAATTGAATTTAAAAATAGTCTTCCGAGGCACAGTCTCGGACTTCGACGAAACCAGTTCCATTGGGTCCGTAATATTGAATTATTATCGGATTTCAAATTTCGTAGTAATCGGAATTGTTGTATGAGCGTACGGTAAGAAAACGCGTTGGAAATTTAATTTATGATAGCCGATTCGGAATTTAAATATAATATTTCGGTTAGTCAAATTCATTCCATCAGCCGCTTTCCTATCATTTCGAATTACTTTAGCTCGATATTTACTTCACGCAAGCTTTCCCCACACGCCACTTTCAGAAGTAGAATTTGAAGGGCTTCTCGTTCTTTCTCCTCTATATACAACTTTAACCAAATCAAAAAAAAATGGCCGAAGCCCTAAATTCCTCAGATCGAAAGCTTTCAAATAATGGCCGAAACCATCATCGTTCAAATTAAGCTTCCCCTTTAACGCAGATTATATAAAATACACACACACACACACACACACATCGAAATCGAGTTCGGTTTCGATTCAAATCGCGTGCGCCTGGCACCTTCAAGCGATCGAACTCCGTCGCGATTTAGGGCTTCAGTGGTGGGAGTCGAACGACAATTTGGGGTTGGGCTTGAATCGATTAGCGAATGCACGCGCGTGATTTGAGGCAGCGAACGGGAAGCGCGATTCGATCGTTGGATGGTGAATATTTTTCACTCGCAAGTGTCTCGAGATGGTAAAGAGGGCAGTTTCGAGCACCGTAGCAAATGGGAAGGGGTGTGCTCTCAGTTTTCAACAGGAGGCCGTGTGCAAAGGTTTGTGTTTAGGTGATTTTCTTATTTAATAAACTTATGAAATTATTTTGTTCTGAAAATTCATACGGGTAAAAAATTTATACAGAGTTTTTTTTTTTAGATGCATACCTGTACGGAAAATTTTAAGTATTTAAGAGTTTATAATAAGACCGAATTTTTCTTTATAATATAGTCAGGGTGATTAAATTGTTTAACAAACTTATTTAATTATTTTGTCATTATAAACATTAAAGTAAAAAGGAAATTAATTTAAAATAAAATCATTAGTTAAATCATCAGTTAATTTAATTTAAAACGTATTGTAGTGATTAAATTGTTTAATCTATTTGTTTAATTATTTTAGATACTAAAGATTTCAAAGGGAAATCAGTGAAATCAAATTATAAGTTAAAATCAAATATGTAAACGGTGATAAATTGTTTGATAATTCAAATAGTAATAAATTGTGAATTGTTTATTCTAGGTCAATAACCGGAAAACCAAGACAATAAAGAGGTAGACTGCAAATAAAAGCAAAGGTGAGTTAATCTCACTCAGTTAAATTTAAATTTAAACGATTAAATTTAAATAATTGTTTGAATGGTTGAAATTGATTGATGTGCTATAGTATGTTATATTCTGGAATTGGCATATTATTGTGCTGACATCTTTGGATGCAGGGAAAACAGGTTGGAGGGATCCAACTGGACCCCTCGAAATTATTTAGATTATCGAATATTCTGTGTTCTGAATAGTTGATATCCCGCGATGATTTTATGAATAATTGAAGTAATGAATGGTATGGTTGGATTAAATATCACAGTAGAATAAATTATAAAATCCCTAGAATTATATTTTCGAAAGAAATAAAAGAGTATATTTTTAAGTAAAATAATTCTAGTAAATTGGAATAAATTAATAATGAATTGAAAATAAAATAAAATATAAGTGATTGAAAAGCTCTAAAAAATTTGGAATAAGAGGAATCTGAATTATTAAGGGCAATAATAAATGGTAAAGCTTAAGTGATATTATTTGAATGAATAAAGAATTTATTTTAAATGAGATTTTGGAATTTTTAAACTGGGTTATCAGGTGAAATAAAATATCGGTGGATATTTTAAATATGAATTTAAAGTGGAAATTTATAAAGAAATGGAAATTCGTTTAAAAATAAATAGTGATTCGTTTTTAAAGATGTGAAAGAGAAGAGTGTTTCACTGGATAGCCAAGTACGATTTTTAAGCAATTTTGGATATAAGTTAAAGGTTTAATGATGATTTAAAAAGCATATCTTAGAAAATTTATTATTTTTAAATGCTTAAATTCTAAAATAAATATTTTTCAAAACTATTATCGTAGTAATTATTAAATGACTTGGTATTTGTTTTTTTAAAGAAAATCTAGTTTTATATTTTAATAACAGTAGCTTTATTTATTAAATATTCCTTAAGTATATAATTTAATTAAGTGTTAAAGTAGTTTTAAATTTTTAAGGCTATGAAATATATTTTATAAATAAGTGCTTTTAAATTATTTTAAAGCTAAAAGTATTTTATACTTGGCGTTCAGTGGAAATAAATATTGGGAAATTATTCCGGGAAAGGAATATGTTTGAAACTGTTTTCAAGGATTGAAAATAGAAATATATCTTGTGAAGATATTTTGAGGTTAATAAATAATTTGGGAAATTATTTTTTGTGGATGGTTGTTTGTGAATATTAAATAACCGACTATCAATATTGGCCAAATGCGCTGATCGTTTCGAAGAGACCGGGATCGAGATTTAATTCTCGAAAACCACTTCGATCCGGTTTGTATGTTTCGTGGAAACGATTTTGGATTCGAAGATGGAGCAGTGAAGTGCAAGGGCTAGTCGCTACTAATCTTAAGGATATTTCCAAAATGGATGTAGTAGGAATAGTGCCTTCGGTTCCGTTCGAACCCGGGACGGACTTGTATGGATGAATGTTTGCGAAACATCGTCAGGTGGACGATGGGCATTCTAAGGGGTATATTCTAAAAGGTAAAGCTTAGCCTCAAGCCCCATCAAATGGGAATGGCTGAAAATCAGGGGTTATGCAGCAAGGCTTCGTGGGTAGCCCCCACTGGAGGGTGAGGTCATCCCTATCTAGATGTCCCTTTATTTCGGCTTAGTGGGCGGTTGTTGATCCCAACCGCGGGGTGATCTTGCTCGGGACTGTCCAGTAAGGGATGGTTCCGGTCTTGTGTTGCAGAGGAGTTAGGGTGGCTCCTCGGTACGCTGATCTAGACCAGGTATTGTGACAGGTGGTACCCCAGTGCCTAACCATTAGTTGGAATCCATTTTCCCTATGCGCCCGTACGGTTTTGATTGTGCCCAACTATTGCTGAAACGTGAGATGCAAGCATTTCAGCTAGATTCTATTTTACTTTCTATAGACACTATTATAATATCAGAGAACTTTAATAAAAATGTTTTAGCTATCGTAAGGTAAAAACCCGACATGTTTATTTGTGGCGTGGTCTTACGAGATGCTTTTGTTTTCAAAGGATTTTTAATACTTTAAGAATCAATTGGGTGTGATTTTCTCACGCTGGTAATCCAAACTGACTCGGGTGTTATTTAACTGTAATGCTCGGGTCAGACCGAGTATTATAGGATACAGGATATGATGCTGTGGAGCTCAAGAGACGAGCAGGATGACGATACGTACTCTCGTACTTGTTTATATTTATACATATTCCGCTGTGTTGTGTAGCTGTGTATCCAGTTGTAAGTTATTGATGTAAGCTGTGATTGATGTACTCTGATGATGTAAAATATGTAAACAGATATATTTGATTTTAAGTAAAGATTATTTATTATCTATTATATTTTACTCCGCTGCGATGGTTAGATTCTGTTGTTGTTTTCTATTCTCTTCTTCTACCTCTTCTTCTTTAACCCAAATGGTTCGTACTGTACAACTTGGATTGATTTAGATAGAATAGTATTGATTTAAGGGGTACGGATTTGCGGGCTGTTACAATTTGAAAAATCTCAGAATCCATCCAAACAAGCGTCAAAATGTCCGGAATTCCAATACAAACCTGGCAGAGAAAACCACGCTTGAAATGGACCTCGTATGCGAAATTTACGTGCATTAGAATGATTGGAATTGAAATTAAAAATAAAATAAAATAAAGCAACTCACTACAGCCACGTCAGCACTAACCATTCCCCCCCCCCCCCCCGAAACCCTAGCCACGCACGCAAAACCCATGATGCAGCCGCCATAAAAAAAATTTGACCACGAACACAACGTCACCCATCTCCATCACGATCAAGCACCACCGCGGATCTCCCTCCCTGGGCCGACCTCCCCTGGCCGCGCGGCACCACCAGATTCGCCCAAACGACCACGGCCGACGTACAAAAGTACGGCCAATCATGGCGAAAATGACGACTTCAAACACGAAGTGATCGTACTTATCGAACCTACTAACCACCATCGACGCCCCCATGCCTTCCGATCGACCAAACGTTGAAGATCCCCCGTTAATCCATAACTTCCCAAACGAACGGCCGAGATGAATTCACCGATTCCAGGACAAACGATGCATCGAACTGAAAAACAAATCACAGAATTGAGATGCTCTCTTCGAGAGCTTTCTGACGATATAAAATATGATATAGTTTGTGTAGTTTGAAATTTTAATTTGATTTTGAATTGCAATAGGGAATTAGGGCTTGCAGTCATTGGAAAGAGGAGGAGCTAATGGAACTGAACGTACAGAAACGAGGAATAAGAAGTAGGCTTGGGTTTATAATGACATATTTATAGGTGGATCAGAAAATAGAAACAATTGGATCGAACCGGTTTGAAAGTTGAATGCTCCACGGCCGAAAAAGCCCGTTTCGACTCCGAAACGAAAATGGATCAACCCATATATCAAAATAGACATTTTTGAATATTTAAAAATCAATGGAACATGTTTCAAGTCCAAATTTCATCGTATGAAGAAGTTATGCTAAAATCAAGTGATTTCAAATTGAGTTCAATTTCATTGATTTCTAGGCGTTTCGTGTTCGTACGATCGAACGACAAGTCCGATAGCTACGAAACTTGAAATCCTTCAATAATTCACCGTTACGGATCCGATGAAACTGGTTTCGTCGAAATCGAAGTCAGTGGCCAAAAGGGCTATTTTTACAATAATAAATAAATTAATAATAATCTAATTAAATCAAATTTTCAATTTCAATTCGATAATTGACAAATTTCATCATTTTTTATTTCTCAATCATTTACAATGATTTAAACAAAATTAAATGTCAAATTAGAGTTGATTAATTTATCAATTTCAGTATTAACCTCAATTCATTAAATTCAAAAATTATATATTAAATTTCCAATAATTCTATTTAATTTACTTTTCATTCTATTATTCAATTCATTATTATCAAATGGATGAAATTAACATTGGATTCAAAATATATTACATTAATATTCTCACATTCCATCTTCTTTTCAATTAACGTAATATTTAGATATTTAATTTCATTTATTTGCAATTAAATCCAATTATTATAGTTCAAATCCTATTAAATTGATAAATCCTCATTTCCATTCTTTTAAATTCAACAAATTGTCCTATTATGGATAATATTAACATTATTTTCAAATATTACCTTAAATAACATTAGCGTAATAATTTATTTAGATTTATTGCAATTGATTCCAATTCAATTTAATGGATTAAAATATATCGGTAACTTATAATAATTGTTGCCACTAACTCTTAATCATACTTTTATAAGTTTTCATTCCAAAAAATATTATAATTACTTGCAGGACATTGATTTTATTCAATTACTATTTATTATTATTAATTCAATAATTAGTTCACTATTTACCTTTGTTTTCTTATATTTAATTTTTAGCCTAGTATAACAATTTACATTACTTCAATCAATCATAATTTTGTTTCAATTATTAATACTTAGCTATAATTTCCATGGTCGCATTTCATTTTAGCATTCATTTCATTATTAAATTACAAAAAATTTGTTTCGTCTTAATTTATTTAAACCTTAATAAACCAATTAATTTAAATCATTGAAAATTACGGGTCTTTACATTCTCCCCCACTCAAAACTTTTCATCCCCAAAAAGAAAAAAGAAGGGAAAAAAGAAGAATTAAGAATCAACATATCTTACTTAAAATATTAAATTTATAAACAAATAAATTTACAAACTAAATTAATTTAAATAAAATATACCAATTTATAACCATTATATCTTTTTATACACAAATTAATAAAGTTTGGAAAACATTTTTTTCAAAAATTTTCTAAGTCCAAAATTTACAGAAAATTTCGGCAGAGTCTCCTTTGTACGGGGAGGCTCGGAAGAAAATATAATATCAAAATATAACAATATGCAACATATATTTTTCAAAATAATATATATCCCAACACAGGAAAAACAATATAATAACGCTATAAACCGTAATGCGAAAACGTACCTATTTGTTGGGCAATTTACGCTTATTTTATGAAACCAAATGCAGTAGCAATTGCTTCCATAACATGTATTTCACTTATGTAATCCAAGTAAGTTAATAATTGTATAAAATGAAATATTTAAAGTTGTTTCAAACAAGTCAAAATAAAACAAAACTAATTGCAACCAACAGCATACGCATCATATACAAATCAACCATTCAAGTAAAACAAAACAATTGGTTGGTTCGGGTTAAGACACTTTAAATCACATAAAATAACAAATAACTATGAAGTATTCCATTTACTCAACAGTCTTAGATAAACTCGATAGATTATTCATACATCCAAACAATTTAAAGTATCATTGCCCAAACAACCCTGACTAAACAAACAACAGTTTCAAACAATAGATCAAATTCATCCTTATTAATTTCACTTCATAATATTTGTTGTTTTCTTTCCTTTTCATTCATACAATAATTCTTCCTTTAACTTACATTTATTTCTTACAAACTTTATTTCCATTCACTCATTCAGTGTTATTTCATTTACTTTCATTTATTATTTGCAATTATTCTTTTTCATTTATTCAGGTCATGCCAATTTCTTTTTATTGCATTATAATTATTCATCCATTCATTATTGCATAACCTAATTTATTTACATTCTTTTATTTATAGTATTTATGTTCAATTCAACTTCTTAGCATATCAATTCATCTACCTAAGTTTTTAATTCCTTTCTTATAATACTTACTTTCTATCACAATTTATTATAGTAATATTTCAATTATAACAAAAGTTTATAACGATTACAACATTAAATTCTTATTTGTTAAAGAATTTCACTGAATACTTTCATTCATAAGTTTACTTGTACAGTTTCCATTACACTTTCTTATTAAACATTACAACTTTTAATATTTGGTAAGTTATATATACGCTTTTAAGAATGCAATTGAAAATTTTATACAAGTTTTCCTCATTACCTTTAATTAATTTAATGTTCAATAATAATATCCTTTGTTTTATAAGTTATAATTTTCAAGTTTCTTTTAATTCCACTTACAGCTTAGCATTAAATCTCCTATTTCCATTAAAGATTTCAATTATTAATTAGTTACAACCCATTCCACTACAATAATTGAAACTATTGATTAATGTAAATTTACGAACTAAATACCAGGTTAAATTTCAAATCATTTTAAAAATAATAGATAAATGTATATACTTGCAACTTATATATCCAATTATATTTAAAACTATTTGAAATTTACATTTGTTTATCAAAATAAATCTGTATTAAAACAACTACAATGGCCTTCCCACTTCGAAACTCGAAAATTAATGTCGATGATGTGTGCACTCATCATCAGAATTATTTTCCAATGACAGAGAGGGGAGTACAAAACTTATTTCTTTCCAAAGTTTCTTTAAACAATTCTTTCAATTTATGTTGAAACATTTATATCAGAAAATACTTATAAATAATATTATTTAATTCCAAAATCTCTTGAAAGAAATTTTCACATTCCCGGAACTTAAGTTCTAAGTTTTCAATTTTCATTTATTTTGTTTTCTTCAAATCTTGTTTCCAATCAATATTTATAAATTTCACTACCTAACAACCAATATATTACAACCAAATATAACCTTTATAAAATTTATTTTATATATAAAATTATATAATAGGTAAAATTGTTTCATTTACCAACATTTTAAAACAAATATTGTGTCGGTCTGTCCTATTAAGTGTTTAGAAATCCCTATTGATGTCATAGCGTCCTATGCAGCAACCAGAATTTATAAATACAAAACGAAACAAATTAACACAATATTAAAACCTTTTTATAACACTAACAAATATGCTTTCTCATATATATACACACAACGACTTATCATAGGGTATTACTATCCTATTAATAATAAGTCAAACCTCACAAAGCTAAGGTTTATCGCTAAACCAAAGCTCTGATACCAGATGTAACATCCCGCCTTTTTGTACATTTTAAATCGACGATAAACCACACACATCAGACTCAAACCATACAAAAGGGCGAATTGTTTTTAGGGTGAATAAGAAAAAGGAAGAAAGAAATAAAACAAAACATAATCTCACAGCGGAATGACAAAATGTAATAATTAAATAACAGCTCATGAAGCTGTTTTTCAAAACATTTAATTATACAACATACAACAGAGTTACACATACCAGAGAATAATAAATAATGCAGCGGAACAATATGAATGTAGTGGAATAAGATAATAAGTAATAGTAATAAAAACTTCGTCTTCGTCCTCCAGAAACAAAGTCTTCAAATCCTGAAATGCTCAGACAGACCCGAGCGAATTGAAAAGACAAAACACTCAAGTCAGAACTAAAAGATCTTATGTAAGTTAAATCAACGGAAATAAATATGAGTGTAACAGCGTCAGAGATGTTTATTGGATTTGACATCTCCTATCCAGTGTCAACGTAAGTGCAGTAACTTAAAAGATGCTTGGGGTTCACATCTCCTAAGAATCCGTTAAACTATTTACTATGTAGTAATATTTCGCTATTATAATAATGTCTATAGTAAAATAAACTTACTTTTAAATAGCGTTAAAGAGTGACCCAATATTCCTCTTAACAAAATTTAGTTTATCCACCGTTTGGACCTATCTATTATCCGCATCTGTATCATCCATCCTTGTATGCTCAAGTGTCTCAACCTGCAAGAGACTTTACAACAACCCTTAATGATATAGATTTTTTTGCAATTCATGGCTCAAGGCTTAACTTCAGATAAGTAATTGGTTTAACAGAGTTGATGGTTATATTATGTCTCCTTTTTTTGGAATGTTTGGTTTCATGTATCTTTAAGAACACTTTTTTTTCTTTTCTAGTTTGTATTTGAATAAGGCTGCAGTTTGCAGCTTAATGCTAGTTCGTCGCGTTTAAGGATGAAACTATATTATTAATAGACAGTGTTCTTCTTTACTGTATGGCATGTGAATTATGTCTTTTACTACATTCCTCTATCATATCTGAACTGGTTTGTATCTGGATAAATGTAAAATGTTATGTGTATATTATTTTACATTTGTATTCCTTGTTCCATGTTTCAAAATATACTCTTGATTAGAATTAATTGTATAGATCTGCGACAATAATATCTGATAACATTACAGGCTTTTTTGCTTGTCTTTAATGCAATTATTTTAAGGTAATAGTTGATGCCTGCTTTCAGATTTAAGTATCTATCCACGTCATAATATGACTTGGTAATAGAGGCAAATTAAAAATATTATTTGCCCTTAGATGTTTCTAGAGGCAACGCTTTTTGGGGCAACCATTAATTTTCCTCTCATACTTTTGGAGGCAATTTGATTATCGATTTAGCCTCAATTATCAATATTAAGGGCTTTAGGAAAATGCCTTTACTAGTTCTAGTTCTGGTAGTACGGATTATGAAAAAGGTTTTAAGAGTACAGGTTTTGATCCTTAATGATCGTAACACTTTTGATTGATTTACATGAAGTGTTCATATAACCAATCAATGCATGTTTGAAAGTTTAAAATATAACGACTTTAAGAGTTTTTCACTAAAGTATTATATATATATTTATATGTGTGTGTATATATATTTATATGTGCATGTACACACACACATATTAATTCTACGATGCATTTGGTGAGGGCATAATTGAAAAAAAAAGAGTTACAATCCCTCGAAACACTCCAATTCCATGATTTAATAACTGCCATAAAAATTACACTGCACCGGTTTTATAACCAACAATAATCGACGTAAAAAAAAATTACAAACAAGAATTATGATAACACATTAAATACAAAACCGTCAAGAACCCGTCAAAACCAGTAGAACATAAATTCCCAAACGGAGGTTAAAACAAAAATTCTACAATCAACAACTACATATTAGAATTCAATTATTCTAGGAACAAAAAGAATCAAGACTGGGGAAAAAAAAAACACGTACACACGCGTGCAGATAGGTCACACAGACACGGTGCACAGAGTCTACCTCTTTTTTTTTTTTTTCCTTTCCTTTTTGAGTGTGTGAGAGTTTAAAAGTAAAAAGACTTAGAAGGTAATGTTTGGAATTCCAGCAATGATATTCTCGGTTGAGGAACCATAAATAAGCAAGTGATGTCAAACTCTGAAGAAGCAGCAATATCAAGAAAGAAGCCATGAGAGCTCTTTCTAGACACTTTTAAAAGTTTTACAGTCAGTCTTACTCTTACACATCAAACAAGATCGCTTAAAATATTGCACTAACGAAGTAACGTGCATGCTGCCATCCAAACAAAACCACTGTACAAATAATGTATGTTACACGATGCAAGCTCAATGTAAACCATCAGCGCACCTAAATGATAAGTTCGCTTAAACCTCTTAGCTCTACTAAGATCCAAGCTAAAGAAAACTGCATTACCATGTCAGAAGAGCAACAAAGTGATACTTACTAGTATCTAATGTTTTCAACCACGGACTACCACATAAATTGCATTTTAGAACTTCCGTTCCAATAAGGCACCAGTATGAGGCATGTACAAGTTCAACAACACCCTAGACTTCTTGCTCTTTACTTCATCATCCAAATTTCAACATGCATAAAGCTCTCTTAGCCTATGCTATAGCTCTCCTTTATTGTCTTAAAGGACATCATGCAACCTCTTAGCTCTCTCTTGGAAAAATCCAGAATATCAAAATGTACAAGAGAATAGGATGCAATTAAAGTTCAGAATGTGCAACTTAACTTGTAGACAGAAACAAACTGCTTTTTATTTAATTGCACCCGGATGGATAAACTACAGAACACAGATGGGACTCAACACACACACAATCACGCCATTAGCATATATCAACGACACTACCTCACATCATGAAAATGAAAAGCAGAATCTGATATTATAATAAAATCAACCATCGATCTTGATGGACTTAACCTCAGGCTTCTTCACTTCTTCTTTTGGCACTGTCACCGTAAGAACTCCATTCTCCATTGCTGCCTTCACTTGATCCATCTTCGCATTTTCAGGCAGCCTGAACCTCCTCGTGAACTTTCCACTGCTCCTTTCTATCCTATGCCATTTGTCGTTCTTCTCTTCCTTTTCCTTGCTCCTTTCCCCGCTGATCTGAAGCACGTTTCCTTCTTCCACTTCCACCTTCACTTCTTCCTTCTTCAATCCAGGCAGATCCGCTTTGAATACGTGAGCTTCGGGTGTTTCCTTCCAGTCAATTCGTGTGTTTGCAATGGCAGCTGTCTCACTGTTCAAAGCAGTTCCACGCTGAATTTCTTTGCTAAATGGAAAGTCTTGGAATGGATCCCATAAATCAATGGAGAACGGATCGAACACGTTGGTCCGTTGCCCGAAGATGCTTGGAATCAATGCCATTTCTTCGTTGGAAATTGAGTTTGAGGTTATGATCGAAGAGCTCGATAATTGTGTATTGCCTTGCTTGCGATTTCCTTTCTGATGAGGAAGAAAGGGCAAAGAGGCAGCTTATATATAAGCTGAAATGGAGGTGCCTTGAATTTTCTAGAGACGACATGGAATTGCTTTGTCAAAATTGGGGAATGGCGGAAAGTTTTCTAGAGAGCTCTCGCGTTCTCCTCTGCTCTCTGTTGTGAGGTTGTTTCAAACTTGGTGGGCCTAAATCTTAATGCTGCCTCTAAATTGGGTTACTTGCGCCCAGTCGTTTTACTTTTTTATTTTTCCTATTAAAAATTTGAATTTCATTTTGTATTTTGTATTTTCTGACAATTTAGTTATAATTGCTTTTAAGCTTTACTCTAAGCTTCGATGAATGTGCTCCAAATTTATTGAAAACGCCAAAGTTAATGAAAATTTTAATTCCAAACTAAATGAAAAATGTACTTCCAAGTATCATCTTTACAATGATTATGTTTATTCAAAAAGAAATTCGACCTCTCATTAAAATTTCAACTTTTCCATATTTTTTAATAAAATATGCCAGCTAAAAAGTGTTATAACTGGCTTCTATAGGTTTTTATGAACTTTTAGCGCAATGTGTTATAACCAGTTTTGTGCAATTTCTCTAGATTGGCTCTGTACCTCATCTTGTTGTTGTTGCTCACCAACATCAACCTCATTATACTCTATCCCGTTGTTGCTTATTCCTCTCAGACAACAGCGTCCAAAGCCAAAAAGTTCAATCGTTCACGCATCTACATTCAAGTTTGCGATTTTTGTTGTGGATTTACGCCATCCCTTCTTTGACAACCTGAACCCAGTCTCAAACTCTCTCTCATCTTTGACCTCACATCTTCAGAATAAGTGTTCAAAACTATATTAAATAACAGTCGCACTGAATGATGCGCTAGTAAGCCATCGAGAAAGTAAGCAGTTCTCGAATGTTGCATGGCTCGAGGGAGAAGAGGATGGGGAGCGCTCAAAAGGAATTTGGATCATCGAGCATGCTCCAGGATAGCGCCTGAAGCTAGCCCACTTTTGAAAGAAGCAGTTGAAGGTAAGCGCTCAACACTCATAGCAACTTCGGGTCACGTTAAGAATGTGGAGTGTGACAATCGATTTATTTTAATAACAAACATATACATGTATTTAATATTGTTTGTTGAGCATGGTGTAGATATCGGTTATACATGATGCAAAGTATACATAGTAAAACATAAGGGTTTTTTTTTAATTACATGGATAAAAGATAATTCCATGATACATCTTATATCCTCATTCTCCATAAACTTATTTAATTACATTTTAAGTTAAGAGAATTTTAAGCATATTGTTATATGTTTTGATTCAAAAAATGTGGTGGTGCACAATGGATATTTCGGTTCAAGGGCTCTCGTACATGATACACTTAAATGTACAACAAAGGTTGTATAACTATTATTCATTTATGTCATAAGCGATGAAGTTAAGGGTGTCCTTTATAGGAAATTATATAATATGATTATATAGCTTAACTCCTATAACAAATCTTGTTTGAAGTAAAGTAAGCTTTTAATTTTATTCTCTATTGTACATATTTTTGTATTTTGATATATTTAATATTATAAATACGTTAAATATATACAAGTAAAAATTCCTTAGAAAAAATACTTAATCGATTGTGGTTACGAATGTGTTCGTAATCATGGATGTTAAAATGTTCAAAATAAATATTTGTCCATAAATGATCCTAATCATGATGTATCGGGAACGAGATTTTGATATGTCCACCGAGGTTAGTGTACATAAAACTTTTCGTATGACGGATGGTGAATTTCTCATAACTATTGGCCACGCTAAGGAGTTATGTATATTTTGTTATTATAACAATTATGAAATGATTTTCCAAGATTATTATTTTAGTTAAAAGTCAAATAGAATATCCCATATGATGATGTGTAGTAGCCTTTTGACTTGAGAATACTATGAATCTTAAATGTTTAAATTATACTTTGTTTATGGTCAATCACACAATGACACGAATCGTGTTGATTCAATAGCTAGGTATAAGTTGAACCACTTGAAGTGGCACTTAATCTAAGAGACGATTTATCTCCTTTGATTGAAGGTTAATATCATGGTAATTGGTAATCAACACAAAGTCAAAGTCTTTGACCAGAGCAAATTAGTTAATTAATAATTACTATTAGATTGAATCATGAACTTTAATGTTTGACTTTGCAATCAAATATGGATATTATTAGATTTTGACCATTAATCGAGTTCTAAGCATCTAAGTGATACAATGATGACGAAAAGAAACATGCATAATATATTATTTCTTAAGGATGATGCTTCAAAAGGTAAGAAATTGAATTACATCAAATAATCTATAAGCAACCGAACTCATGTTCACTTCTTTGTTTCGGCAAAGTCTGCACAAGCCTTAATATTTAATTCGTTTAAACATTACTAAGGACCAAATTTACATTGTGGGTTATGAATTACCTAAAGGCACTTATGCAGAATGGATCTAAAAGTTACTAAGACACTGGAAGGGTGAATAGCGTTTTTGAACTACTTAAAAATTAGCCTGCAAATCAATAAATTATTTACTTGAATCGGAAATAAAATCAAAATAACATGCAGAGAATTAAATAATGAATGTTGGGTAAAGTTAAAGTAAATAACACCAGGATTATTTCTATATGATTTAGATATTCAATGATGTTCAATCCTGTTCTCCCGGTACAAAATTTTGCTATCATTTCTTGATATCCATGGGTGACATGAATACCTTTATAATCTTCTAATTCCACGAGGAGTAAGATGCACCTTTCTTATTGAATTTCCATGGGAGACAAGAGCACATTTTCTTTATCATAATATATATAAAGTAGAGACAAGTTGTTATACAGGGTTTGCATGTGCTGCAAGTAGTCGATTATTTAATTCTTAATGTAATCCGAGGGACAACAGTATGGGGTTGTGTCTGAAGTTGGGTATACTTGTGTTTTCTTTACTTTTCGCTTTTCATGTTTCCATAATTTATTTATATGTTCATCTACAAATTATATTTCAATACCCAATTTACCCCCTCAAGGGTATATTGCATGAATAATGAATACTCTAGAACATGCTCGTGGGCAATGATAAAAGGAAACATGAATGGGCTCAAAGAGGGGAGCAGTTGAAGGAATACAGTTCATGATTGAGTATGTTTCAAGTAGCGCTTGAGCTAAATTGGGGTAGAGTTCGATTATGTCAATCAAGATAAAGTTGGATTTCTCGTATAGAAATGTTTCTCTATAAGCTTCTTATTGGAAATTAAGGCAACAAATCAAGCAATAATTGTCTTCTTTTTTGGTCATAAATATTATATTTAAAAAAAAAATGGATCATTTATTCTTTATGCTCAAATATACAAATGCTTTCTTAAGTTATCTTTGTAATATACATACATACATATATAAAGGAGATCGGTAAGAGAAAGAAAGTAGATATAGCCTAGAATTATGCATAAACACATTAAAGAACATCAGAGTGTAATTGGTTCATAGATTATGAAAAAACTAAAAATGAAAGAGTTTATACATCTCAATCTCCAAAATAAACTCTATAAATGTCTCTAAAGTACTACAAGTACCAGCATGTCTCTATAGTACTACGCAGCAGAATAAGCAATAGTAAACTCCAAAGTTTAAATATATAAAAGTGTAGTCTCCTACTTGTGCTCTGCACAGCTCCATGCACTATCCAGACATGTTATCTTTAATCTACTCCTTTAAAAGTACCTGAGATAATAAGAAGTTATATTAGAACCTCGGTAAGACAATAGTTTGGTGTGAGCAATACATCATCTCAATAGTTCTATATAAATTGTATATATTGTAAATAGGGTATTAGGTATGAAGAACCATACCTGACCTATCTCTGTATTTAAAGAGTTAACACATAACAATTGACATATGCTAATCTACTACCATCATCATACAAGTGTACTCTCTATTGAACAATAGATAGGCCATACAGCCCATTGCCTACCTCGGTTCTCAATTACGGTTGGACTATACAGCATATGCTTTCATCCGAGCCTACATGCCACCGTAGCATCACATACAAGTCAAACTAAGTATACGTTTCCCATGAACGGGTTGCTCTTACTTCCCTTCTCACTACCATGCTTCTATTTTATCTGTCTCGCGAAAAATATGTAAGCATATATAAACAAGGACTATATCAGCTACTCAAAGCGTGCTATTCTAAAAGCTACGTGTAGAGACACAGATAAAGTAGAATAATATTTAACAACCAAGCAGAATTTCATTCGTCTACAAAATGCAAGGCACACATCCTGTCCCGTTGGGCATGCAAAAAGAATGAAAGCATTTACAAGGCCGGTTCACTACTCGATCGAGACAAGTAGTAAATATGCTTCCTAGTCAAAATGGCTAGCATTGCCACCCCAGCCACCTCCACCTCGGTAGCTACATTAGCATGGGTCGCTGCAAGGGCCTCGGTGTAAAGAAGGTGCATGGAGATAGGAAGATCATAGTTGTCCTTGAATAGGGCCTTGATTATGCTCGTTAATCAGTTCTTCCACACAGTCTCCTTTGTCGCTCAAGCAGTTTCCATATCGACATACGACTGACACTCAGTTATGTGTTAGGTTGGATTATTCCATAGGGCCTTGGCCTCCTTTTCGGCTTTCTCCAGCCTCCTCTTGAGGTCCTCGGCCTTCTTCTCTGCCCAATACCTTGCCTTGATGCATTTTTCATCGCCTTCTCTGCCACTATTGTCGCCTCTTTGGCCCCCTCCCTCTGCTTGCCTACATTAGTGTGCCTTCTCCTTTACCTCACAAAGTCATCCCAAATGCGAACCGAGAATTATGAGGTATATATATATAAAAAATATCAGTTAGGAAATTCCATAAAGCAAAAGAAGTCCAAGTTTGGAAAGCTTAAAAGAAGGGTGTCATTTATATGAGCGCCAATGACATCCTCCCAAAGGTGCTGGCTCCATCCAGATGGGGCCCAGTAGGTTGACATTAGTATCTCACCAGACATCATCTGAAATGGGCTCAGCAGCAGTTCTAGATCATCATGGTCTGAAACCTGGTTAATCTTCAAGGAAGCATGCCTTAACGTCATCCTCTTCTTCCCTTAGGCCTTTCTCTCCTCATAAAAAATAGGTCACTGCCTGAAAAAACGAGCAAGGGCCCTAGATGATGGCCCTTTCCTACTCCTCTTCCTCCTAAATTCATCCTGCATGTGCTCGGTACTAGGAGGTAGCTCAATGACCCCAGGTTTGCTGTAGGTCCCTTAGGCACGAGGGTTATGACTGTTTAGGCACCAACGTTAAACTTGTCGGTCACACCAACAACAATAAAGAGCAAGAATTAGTTAAAATTCAAAATAAAAGAAAGAAACCTTTTAGCTTGGGCACTTTATGCATCAGTATCTTTGATGGGCCGACCCACTAGCAACCATTGTTTATGATCCCCTCATTAACCCAACTCCATAGATGCTTGCATTAGTTACCAAGATTCTCAAATATCGGTAGTTAGGGACAACTATCTTCAACGGGTTCAAGCTTTCATTCAAAGTATTAAAATTGACGCCAACATAGGTAAGAGATGCCCTTGTCAGTGGACTAGTTAAGCAAAGTAAAGAAAGGAAAAATATGAAAGAAAAGTAGGGCAGTAAGAAATTATAGGGGTTTGGAACTTAAGGTATTATAACCTGGAGTTTACCCCACGTGGGACAAAGAAGTATTTACCCACATAGCCTGGAGCGGCTTTGTTGGAGATTCCCTTGAAGATAATGAGTTTGGTATTTGCTTGAAAATGGAAGTGGACACCAGCTGGTTGCCCAGCTTCCTTTTATAGCCGGAAGATTATTTCTATAAAGTTAGCATTTAGCTCTGGAAGGTCAACATACACACAAGCAACATAGACCCCATACGGGAACCAGTAGCTATAGGTGATAAGCTAAATAGGGGAAAGCCATAGGCGTTCATAATCGAGACAAAGCAACGGTGTATAGGCAGCATGACTCCCACCTTAAAGAAGCCTAGAGAGAAGGAGAAGAAGCCCAGAGGAGGGTGATCAGATGGTCGATTGCGGTGGGATATCTTACCATCCCTACATTGCATCTACGACCAACCAAGTTCTTGGCCAAGTATATTTCCCATTTGCTAACATAGAGCCATTGAGGCTAGCAATGCCATCATAGGTAGATGTGTTAGCATAAGCTAATTTAGACATGATCATCTGAAACATAAACGGCCTAACTCAGACCAAGCCCCGACATTTTTCCCCTATGACATCCCAAGACGAAAGCTTGATGACCATCTCTGCAGCTTGCTTGGCCCAAGTACTCCACGAAGGTCATCTCCATGAGTTGTGCATCCACGGAGCTTTCCAGCTTGGTTAATGAATATGCCATTGCGTTATCTTTATAGGAATATATGTGTTATTGTGTAGTTCTCGATGTTATTCAATAGTTTCAGAACCTTCGTTAAGTAAGGGGATGATCTTGCTCTTTTAGCTTGAAACATTTTCTTCACTTGGAAGACCACCAACTGAGAGTCGTTCTATATATGCTATGCTTTGACTCCTAAATCCTCTGTTATCTTGAGTCCTGCAATTAGTGCTTCATATTCAGCTTTTCTTATTATAGGGAACTCAAATTTCAGGGCATAATAGATTACCCATTCCTCAGGGTTATTAAGATCGCTCCTGCCCTGAAGCAACTTTCATTAGATGCTCCATCCGTGTATAGTTTACATTCAGTGCTCTGCTCTAGGTCCTCCTCGTTTTTTCATCCTGCATGGTAAATTCGACAATAAAATCAACCAATGCCTATCTTCGGATTACCTTCCTGGGAAGATAGAATATATTATATACTATTAACGCCAGAAATGGATCCACACCAAAGAATAGGATGTAGGAAACCTATGAGACCTAGATCTAGCAGGTAATAGTAATAGTAAAGGGAGATAAATAGTAATAAGAAAGAGAGACACAAGATTTTATAGTAGTTTGGCAGTCTTTGACCTACGTCCACTTTATATCTTTTTTGCTTATGGATTTGACCGAAAATAAAAAGGGTTTGAGAAAGATTAAGTCACAAGTTTAGGAGTTAGGCCAATTCTAAGTCCAAGAATTTCCTAAAGTAGCTGTCTTGGCGACTATTGTGTAGAGGAAGAAGATGAAGAAGAGATAGAGCTTCTGCGTAGTGATAACAGAAACCATATTCTGTTTTAGTTTCTCCGTGGTTTGTATTTATAGGTGTAATAGTCATATTGGTCCAGAAGGAGAGTTAGAGTAGAGTCCAGATGAAGGCTTGAAGGAGTGTGTGAAGTCATGAACTCACCTAGATTAACTATGCATGTTAGTACCGACCTCTTATGTTGGTGCTGACATCTGTCGTTAACTCCAAGTGAGTCAACTTCTTTTTACACTTCATGCAACTTGATTTTGGGTTGTCCAATAATGTTTTTGTGGATCGTTGATTGGTATCAGTGATAGTTCCTTCATTATTTAGTTTGTTCTGCTATTCCGGCTGCTAACTCTTCAACTCTAGCACTAGGTTGTTCAAAATCCTTGGAAATCTTTTAAGCAAACATAGAAAAGATAGAGAACCACTTCTGCAAAGTTTGAGTGGAAAACATGGAGCCATGAGGGTTCAACCCCAACATTAGAGGTTGGTGCCAACTATTGTAGTTTGCTCCATTTTGGTTGAGTTTTCTTTGAGATGTTTCTATCCCTTACCTAAGCGTGCCTCCAAGATTTAAAGTCATTTCGTCTTTGACTTGACGTTCAAACTCCTATTGATTTCTACTTAGTTAGAAACCCATCTAACATCTCCCCCCCCAGTGTATGCTTCCATTGAAAATAAAATATACTCTAGAGTGAGCTAAGTCTTGGACTACTATCTTATAAATTCCAGCTAATTATCTGAACATTGTCATTAGTCCTTGCTTTTATCTAGCTTTAATTGATCGATTTATGTTCGCTATTTGATCTACTTTAGGTTAGTATTTCTCTTCTCAAGTTGTCAATATGATTTACGTTCCATAAGTTATAGGCATCTTTATATTATTGAGTGGATTCGTTGTGGTGAATTCATACAAAGTTGGATGAAAAATAGCATGTTGGTACCGACATGTATGCTTGTGAAAATTTTCATCATTCGTTTTCTTTTATAAATCAACATGCCTTTACTTCATCATTTTAATACCGAGATTTCTTTCTTTGCACTTGAACCCTCCAGCTACCATCCTAATGTCCATCTTGATTTCCAGCATCGCCGTCCCTTTTACCTTCCATTACCACTCACCGCTGTTCCCCCAGACAGTTCGCCGATGACCAAAGCGATCGTCACCTTTAGATTTTCCACTTGGACTTCTCAGATCTGATCTCCTTTGAAACCAATGGTAGAGTCTAGTTTTGATTTGATTCGGAGGTAGGTGACGGCAGACCTTGGCATGGCGATGATGGTTGTAAAGATGATTTAGGATTGGTCGATCTTGATTAGGATGGGAAACAGTCAAAATCATATGAGTTTGATCGATGAAAAAAACCAGATACTTGAATCTGCTCCAGTCAAACAAGCATGATTCTAGAGAAGAGCTTGATTCTCCAGTTTTCGTTGTCTCCTTCGTGAAATTTAGTAAATTCAACCGTCAAAATGGACTCTAATGTGATGAATAACCTTAAGTTTGGGAATATTGGATAATTCTACCATTCCGCCTTTCTATTTCTATACTTTCGATGATCCTGAAAAGAAAGACTTACCACGTCGCTTTTGGCAAAGGATCAGTTATCGATTTTCATCAATGGCGGATAAGTCCAAGAAAGAAGAAATTTCGAGATGCAATGCGACTTGTTATTTGGCATACTGGATGGTTAGTTCGCAGTGCCCAGGACACTGGGCTCACTCCATGTAGATAACACAGGGCCTCTGCCCCAGTCAACACTTAGAATCCGACTGGTCAATACACTTCGATTTCATTTGGATTCCAGGTATTTGTTTCATGAGTTATTTTATCCTAAGTTAAGTCTACCTTACTATGTGGAATGCCAAGTTCTCCTTTGTAGAATGACTCATTAACCTAGCAAAGGATCGTCTTCACCTTCTAAAGATGCATCCACTACTGCTCTAGTTTCACTATCCGTTGGGGTAAAAACCAACCAACCCACAACCTCCGAATTTGAGGGCCAAATAGTGCCATCCGGTCCTGTTGTATGTCTGATGCCCCCAGGATTGCTTATAAATAGTCCTGCAAAGTATGTACCCACTATTTTGATAGCGAAAATGCTTAAGAACATCTGCGTTCAACACGGTACTCATGAGGAAAACGTTCATCTACCAACAGAAAATAAATTTGCCCATCATCCCCCTCCTTGCTTATGACTTGTCATCATTATACGTGTCTTAGCGGTTTCGTCCCGCCTTTCAATCCTTTCTTGAAGAACTTCTGAGGGGAAATTAGTCTCGCACCATTCCAGGTCCACCCAAATGGACAAGCGTTGTTGAATTTTCTATATGTCCTATTTATGTGAAGGTTTGGTTGCTCTCCACAATTCGACGAGCTCACATATCTTCTTAATTCAAAGTGGGGACAGGAGTGCTCGTCTTTCGTAATTATCGATGCTTGGACGAGATGCAAGGTTATTGGGAGCCTTCATAACAATGGTTCCATGTTCAGAAACAAATATTTGTTCATATGCTGTCTAGAAGGATTCAATCGCTTCTGGTTGAAAGGAAGTAAGCTTCTTTCTATCGATCTCTTCTGTATCAGAATTTCCAAGTTTCGAACCTAATATATGCCCCTCATAGGTATCCCAAAGCTGAACAAAAAGTCAGAACATGAGAGAATGCTTAAAGACTTAAAAGCCATTAGAGCAAACCAACGCACCGTTAAGTTCCTTTTGACTGATGAAAATTCATAGAGTAAGACAGCTCTAGGCAAAAGAATAGCCGATATGGAATCCTTAACACATAGCAGTTCTTGATCATGCACCTGTTCCACTTCCCCCACTCGTGGATCTGACAAGGGTCCTCAAGAGGAAGAGGAAGAAAGTCGATCAGGAGATAAACATAAAGAGGGGACTACTGATACAGAGGTTGATGAGTCTGCAGGGAATGATGAGGAAGAAGCTATTGGGATAGGGGCCGATGTGCCCATGGGAGATGATGCCCCCAATGACGAGAGTGATGGTGTTAGAGTGCCCACGATCTCGAAAGAGGACCTGGGATTCATAAGGAGGTCAGGAAAAGAGCCGACGGTTTGTGAAAAGGAGTAGGAGTCTGATGACGATGGCAGCAATTACCATGCTAGCGAGGAAATAGAGGCGTCATTCGCCAACTCACCAGCAATGAGCCCTACTCTCCCTCACTTACCTTCTCCGAAACTGCTTACTACTAAGGAGCTGAGTCCCGAGCTTCCCCTTTCTCTCAAGAACAACTAATCATTGAAATTCCTCAATCAACTAGAGTCAAGCTGCTAAAATCCCTGTTGGAGATATGCCACTCTCCAATTTTCTAATAGACATCTCCATTCGTGTGAATAAATTCGAGGATTTCTTGATTAATGAAATGATATGTGAGATTAGCTTGCATATCAACATATCTTCTAGTGCCTTTATAGGCAAAGGTGGCAGGACTTCAACTTTGTAACCATGCTGATATAGTTTGTGGAGTATATAGGCGGTCATCAACACTATATGGTCCACTTTAGGGTCATAGACACACATTTCTACATCAAGTTAGGTTTTATATTTAGAGAGCTAACTCTATCTTTCTTTATTCCAGGTTCCATGGGTTATGGACTATACCATCAACCATGTCAAAAAACTAGTTCTTATAGGAATCAAACTTTGGATCTAGCGCATCGTTCCTACCATGAAACCGACGAGGACAGGAGAAATAGAAAAGATGATGAGGCTCACCACTTGGATAGAGATGAAAGTAACTATACTGTAGGATCGTGTGATATGGAAGATATACAAAACATATTAACTAGTGTGGAAAGTAACTATAAAATAAAAATAGCACTAAAATAAAATGGTACCAGAGATTTTTATACTGGTTTGAACTTCACGTTCTACGTTCAGTCCAAAACACCTTCTGGAATTCTAACTAGCACCCTCACTTAACCGGAGGAATAGGTTTACACCGCCTGAGCAACCGAATAGGACTTTGACCACCTGAGCAATCGAACATGATTTTCCCGCCTAAGCAACCGAATAGGACTTTGATATAAATGAAATTTTTTCTTGACTTTGCATGCTCTTGTTAAATGAAGTACACCATTCCTATAATCTTTTCCTCAAGTATGATATGTATACTTGTGTGTATGTGAAGACAAGGAAGATATATATAATGCTTTAGAAATGGAGAACTGAAAGCGTGATTGCACAACCTTAAAGCAATAAGAGATTCTGAAATTCAAGAGAGTAGATAATAGAAAATTAAGTAAGTGATTCTTGAGAATCATGTTTATTTATAGTAGACAGAGAGTTACAACCTCTGGTGAAAGGTTCTATCGAAGAACAATGAATGTAACTCTCTGCGAAGAAGAAATATATTCATGAAAAGAAGTGTGTCTTCGTAAATATGACAATTATAACCAGGTTAGTCAACTGGTTGAAGAACTTCAGTCGATTGAATTTAAAAACGTATACTTGCACATATGTATGCACGGGTTCAGTCGACTACCTATGTGCATTCAATCGACTGATTTATGAATTTCATAAACTAGTTTGAAAAACAACGTAAATTCAATTTTAAATAATCGTTGTTGATATGTGAGTGAGTGTGAACTACATGAGGATAGATTTAACATATACGAACACTAACTTAGACTCCGAAACAAAATTCGTACTTGATATATGACCTTCGAGTCCAATTGTCTTCGTAATTTGTAGTCGTAGATTTGTCGAATATTCTATCATTCTTATGTCATCTTGATCATCTTGGCATTATATGCTTTGTAGATGTTATGGTTAGCTTAGCATTTAAAACATACTAAAGACAAAATTTACCTTTCCAAATTTAACAAGCAAATCCTGGTTATCATGTCTATAGAAAAATGCTTCCTTGTGGAATATTTGCAAAACAAATAATTAGTCACTATTTAAATAACAACAACTAAATATGAATGAATTTCTCACTAGATACATAGCAACTATAATAATAGGATAAATGAAACAAACATGGGAACTTTGGCCAAGTACAAAAGTTCTACAAGTAAACTTAAAGTTATGAAAAGGATAGACACCATTCCAGCAAATGTAACAACCCGCATATTTATCGATTTTATATTTAAATATTTTATTTAAATATTTTATCGTTAGTCGGATTTTAGTCCGAAAAGCTACTTTTTGCATACGGTCGAATTAGGACTCGGGACCACTCCCATTGAGTTTAAAATGCCGTTTGCGACCTTTTTGAGTATAAGCTTCGATATGTTTGAAGAAAGTTGATTTTTTGCTACTTTTCACTTTGGGTTTGGTTTGGGCTCAGCCCTATGTTAACTTATGCTCAAATCTGAGCCACTCTTCCCCATTCACTCTCATTCTTTTCTCTTTTCAGTTTTCTTAGCTTTAATGGTGGGAGAGATTGGAAATTAAAACTCCAAAACCCTAGTTTCTCTTGCAAATCAAATTCCTAGCTCCAAACTCAAGAAGAACCCATTGGTAAGCTTCTCTCCTTCTTCTCCAACTTATTCTCTTACCAATTTCAGAAATTCCTAAACCTAATTTCGGGAATGTTCTTGTTTTGAGCTTAGATTCAAGCTTAATTGGGTTGTGTTGAAGAGAGGTTGATTCTCCATTTGCTTTCAAGCTTCTTCTTGAGTCGATTTTGTGAAAAGGTGAGATTTTTATCTCACGTCTATGACTATAATTATCTTTGGTTGTTGGGTATGAATTCCTAACACTTATTCATGTGCATTTGCTCTTGATTTGGATTGGTTTTGTGAATATTCCAATTTTTGGGTTTTTAAGTCAAATGTGTGTGTAAATCCTTTTATGGATGTTTGATCATGCTTTTGGTGATGCATCGAGGAGCATATAGGGCCGGGTTGTCGATTGGCATAAACCCTTAGAGCCAATGTTCGTCCGGTTGCATTTTGGAAGAGTTTGCTCTTCATTTGAATAAGGCTGAAAAACAGCCCAGGCATGATTCAGTCGACTGAAAACTCTGTTCAGTCGACTGAACCTGAAACCCAAGAGTTTCCAGGCATGATTCAGTCGACTGAAAAACTCTGCACAGTCGACTGAAACTGGAAACAGAAAGTTTCCAGAACCTGGAAAATTTCCAGGTATAGGGTCAGTCGACTGAAAAACTCTGTTCAGTCGACTGAACCTGCTGTTTGAGTCCAATTTGCCTTTTTGGATTGAAATTCCAATTTAAATCGATTCGTGATAATCCTATTTGTTGTTATCATCTATTATGACTTTGATGACTCTTTTTAGGGATTTTTGAATATCCATTTCGATGGATCCTTTATCGATTTCGTTGGATTTTATTCACGTCTTCGTATGTGAATTTTTGTGATTGATTGTTCTTACAATCTTCTTCGTGATTTGTCACTTTAAAAAATATAAAGGTTTTCTATACTAGTAGTAAATATCAAAACTCTTTCCTCAAACGATTTCAACACTATTTTAATACAAAATTCGTTTATAAAACCGTTTTCCAATCTATTAGTATATACAAACCTTTACCTCACTCGTATGAGAAATCTAATTAAACGGCTTAGTAAAACAAGTGGTATGAAACGCTTGCGTTTACTTTGTCGGTTAATTCTTGGACTTGTTCGATTGAACCTCTTGTGACAATTTTCTAGTGGAGATTTACAGTTTGTTCGTAAATATTTAAGTTAAGCAAGTGGTTATGGGACATGAAGCTAAACTTTTATATTTACTAGCTTAGTGTAATTGACACTTCTCGATGATCATGACGATCATTTTTGTGATTTAGACTAGCAATGTGCGATGTCTCTTTGTCTGCGTGGGAGACTAAACCCCGTTCGTGTGTCAAATTTGTGGGGTAGCTACCCACGGTCTTCGGACCATTCGTGTGTCAGGTCTTCGGACCATTCGTGTGTCAAATTAATGGCTAGCTACCATGAGATAGCTTCTCGTTCATGTGTTACAGCTGTTGGTGAGTTTTCATGCTCCCGTTCATGTGATAGGCCTCCCCCCTTTATTTTGTGTGATTTCTGGATTTCGTGTGTCGAATTCTGGAATTTTCTTCTTCACCTATTTTTTTGTGATTTCTATTGATATGATTTATCAATTCTTGTGCATAGGTGAATTCGTGTGTCATTGACTGGATTTCGTGTGTCGAATTCTGGAATTTTCTTCTTCACCTATTTTTTTGTGATTTCTATTGATATGATTTATCAATTCTTGTGCATAGGTGATTTCGTGTGTCATTCACTTGTTGTGAATACAAGTTTTGGGTATGATACCCTTTTTGCATCTTTGAGAAGATTCTTTGATATTGATTAATCGTTTGTTGATTATCATTTACATACTTATAGTAGTATGCCATTATGAATCTTATACGTCTTTGCCATATCTTAGATGTCATTTATTGTGGCTTGGTGAATGAAATCAGGAGTATAACATCCCTTTTTATCTTGAGTAGATTATCGTGATATTGATATATCCCTTGACGATTTTCAATTACTTATGTATATATCACAGCTTGGCATTGTGATTATATGTGTTTAGTCATATCTCCTATTCTATATCATGTTATCTGATATTTATAGTTAGACTGATCCGTTTATTATTTTCTTATTAAATAATACTTGGGTCAGACCGAGATGTTACAGGTGCTTCTGCTTGACTTCTCCCCTGAGATTGACTTCTCTGACTTTTGGCAAACTACTTAAATTAGTAGTTTATTTTGTTATATACACTTGAGATATAGACTCATTGTTGTATTCTTTTGTATAGCACGTGTTGCTATTCTTTTGTATTATTGTGGATCTTTTTGACCACTACTCTGATATACACTTCCATGTGTTAATTATATATTCATATCTCCTTCCGCCTTTGTGATATGAATTATCTGTGACTGATTTATGTTATGCTTATTTCTATATTTGTTTTCCGAAGGATTTATATTGCCACCGTGCAGTAGCTTTGAGTTTGTGTCGGTATGTCGGATTTCCTCTTGAAATAGAATGCATGTTATATTATCTGACATATTCGTGCTCGCGCAAAGAAATTACACGGATGGTCGCTCCTCAACAGCCTTATTCTCCGTGCTAGTCGACAGCATTCACCGTAATATTCTTGACTAGCGTGGGTATAGAGGTGGGGCGCCACATCTTGGTATCAGAGCCAAACTTCGGAACAATATGGAATATTATAACAAGGATCATCGTCCTAAGTCCATCTTAGGAGTTGTGCTTTAGGATTTTATTCGGGTCTTCGTACCGTTCTATCCTATTTTCTTTATGATTCTTTGTTTTATCTATCAAGATTGCTTGATATTCATTCGTGAATAACCTTCTTCTTCTTCCTTCTTTCTTTCTAAAGGAAGAGAACTGTCTAGACCAGGCCGCCCCAGAGCCGTGCCATCTAGCACTCCACCCCAAGATGGAGTTTTTATGACTGCTCAACAGCTTCTTGATTTGGTGACAAATGCTCAAGCAGCTGGAGCTAATCCGGAACCTACTCACCCAAAGTCGGGATTTGCACGCTTGGGTAGCGATTACACTAATTTGGGTGGGGAGCCATTCAAAGGTTCCGAAACTGTTATCGAGGTACAGGCTTGGCTAAGGTCATGCGATCGAATCTTTTCTCGCATGAATCTTATTGACCTTCACCGAGTTCAGGTGGCCTCAAGTATGCTCCAAGAAAGAGCATTGGACTGGTACGAGCTTCTTATTTCTGAAACTAATGAAGCGGATCTCACTTGGGAGAAATTCCGAGAACGCTTCGAGTTGAAATTCGTACCGGAAGCTGAAAAAGTGACATTGGCTCGACGATTTATAGACCTTGTTCAAGGTGAGTCATCCGTGACTGATTACGTCGCCTCCTTCGAGTCGCTTTCCAAATATGGGGTTGAATACATCAACACCCCTCTTAAGAAGAATCAGAGATTCGTCTATGGCTTAAACAAAAGTCTCAAGAAGCCATTACTTCTAAAGTTAGAAGTTTCTTTCGACCAACTCGTTGATATCGCTCTTCGTCTTGAAGAGGGCGATAGAGAGAATGACGTTGAAGTGGTGGGTTCCAAACCAAACTTCAACAACAAAAAGAGGCCAAACAAATTTAAAGGCCCTTATCCCAATAAGAAAGGGAAGCAAGCAACCTCTGTGGCAAAGAGTTCTTCCTTTGGTCATGGGGAATGCTATAATTGTGGTTCGAATGACCATTATTCGAACAAGTGCTCAAAGTCTCTTTCTTGTCGCTATTGCAAAGTTCCCGGTCATGTTTTATCTTCATGCCCCAAGCTTCAGGGCAAGAAGGAGGGAAAGTTAAATGTTGCTCAAGCCCCTGGCAATACATCTCGTGGCCAAGGTATTTCTCATTCTATTCTAGATGGAATTATTTTGTTTCGTGATCATCCTATTCAAGTTCTTTTTGATACGGGTGCGTCCCATTCTTTTATATCAAAAGAACTTGTTGATACTTTTTCTTTGGATGTTTTGTGTCTAATGACTTCTTTGAGAATTGCGAATCCGGTTGGTGGATCCGCAACAATCAGTTTATTGTGTAAAGATGTCGAGATTATTTTGTGTGATTTTTCTTTCCGAACTGATTTGCATGTCATGCGTTATTTAGGCTTTGGAATGATTTTGGGAATGGATTGGCTTAACCATTATGAAGCTCATATCCTATGTCCTGAGCGGACTATTCATCTTCGACATCCTCAATCTGTTAATCAGGTTTCTGTTATTCTTAAAGATTCAGATTCTGCTTTGGTTGCATCTTTATATTCTTTAAATCCTCGTGATGACGATGATGATGATGAGGGTGATATTATTTCTCTTATTCACGTCGTTTGTGAATTTTCCGACATATTCGAACCCGTTTTAGGATTACCACCTAAGCGAGCAGTTGAGTTCAGAATTAATCTTATTCCTGGAGCTCAACCTATCACTCGTCCTCCGTATCGTATGTCCAATAAAGAGAACGAGGGGATGCGTAAACAGTTATCTGAATTGGAAACGAAGCAATTTATTCGCTCTAGTTCCTCGCCTTGGGGAGCTTCAGCTATTTTTGTGAAGAAATCCGATGGTACACTTAGGCTTTGCGTTGACTACCGCAAGCTTAATGATCTTACTATCAAAAATAAATATCCTTTACCTCGGATTGATGATCTATTCGATCAACTTAGTGGTGCAAGAGTCTTTTCACAATTGGACTTGGCTATCGGTTTTCATCAGCTTCGTATTGCAGAGGATAGCATTTCTTTGACATCGTTCCGTACTCGGTATGGATCTTATGAATGGCTTGTTATGCCATTTGGGTTAACAAATGCCCCGGCCTATTTCGTTGACTTAATGAATCGAGTTTTTAAAGACTTTCTCGACCGGTTTGTTCTCATCTTTATCGATGATATACTTGTTTATTCTAAAACCGAGGAGGAGCATGAAAAACATCTTCGGATTGTGTTGGAAACTCTTAGGAGTAATCAATTAAAGGCAAAATTTTCTAAATGCCACTTTTGGCAATCTCGTGTGAAGTTTCTCGGTCACATTATTTCCGAATCCGGAATTTCCATGGATCCTTCAAAGGTTGAAGCGATTCAAGATTGGAAGAGACCGGAGAGTGTGACAGAGATTCGTAGTTTTCTTGGATTGGCGGGCTATTACCGTCTTTTTATTAAAGACTTTTATAAAATTGCCGTGCCTCTCACTAGCTTGACGAAGAAAGGTGTTAAATACATTTGGTCGGACAAATGTGAAGCTTCTTTTCAGAAATTAAAAGAACTTCTTTCTGATGCTCCTATTCTTGTTATTCCCGATGGGAATCAAGATTTTGTTGTTTATACCGATGCTAGTCGCATTGGTTTGAGTGCCGTTCTTATGCAAAAGGAACACGTTATTGCTTTTGCTTCTAGGCAATTAAAGCCTGCTGAGACTAGATATGTCACTCATGATTTAGAGCTCGCGGCTATTGTTTTTGCTCTTCGGATTTGGCGTCATTATCTCTTAGGAGAGAAATTTGTTCTTTACACAGATCATAAGTCTTTGAAATATTTATTCTCTCAAAAGGAACTTAATTTGCGTCAACAGCGTTGGCTCGAATTTCTTGCACCATATGATCTTGATATTCTTTATACTCCCGGTAAGGGTAATCGTGTCACCGATGCTCTTAGCCATAAACAACAAGCTGTTGTTTCTATGATGATATCCGAATGGAACGATCCCGAGATCTTATCCACTTGCGAAATTCGAGACCGTGTTTCCGATTTATGCTCATCATTTGTTTTATGTAGCCTTGAGGCTCATCCATCTCTTTTAGACCGCATTCTTGAAGCTCAAAGGCTAGATACTGAATTGGTTCTTCTTGGCCAAAATATTAAGGATAAAGTTGATATTGAAGGTTTGAAAGACTTTGATATCGATTCTCGTGGCGGCATTCAGAAATTTGGTAGACTTATCGTGCCAAATGTTAGGGATCTTCGTAAAGATATTTTAGAAGATTCTCATTACTCTAAATTTACCATTCATCCCGGTAGTAGTAAAATGTACGCGGATATGAAGCGACTTTATTATTGGGAGGGAATGAAACTTGACATCGCTAACTTCGTTAAACGTTGCATGACTTGCCAACTCGTTAAGGCCGAACATCAAAGGCCCGGAGGGTTATTGCAACCTTTAGAAATTCCAGTTTGGAAGTGGGATCAAATTTCCATGGATTTTATAGATGGCCTTCCCCGTTCTCGATCGGGTTATGATAGCTTATGGGTAATTGTTGATAAACTTACTAAATCCGCCCATTTTATTCCCGTTCGGTCTAACCGAACCGTTCCTCTTTTGGCCAAAATATTTATCAAAGAGATTGTTAAATTGCATGGAGTTCCTACTTCTATTGTTAGTGATCGTGATCCATTGTTTACTAGTGGATTTTGGAAGAGTCTTCAAAAAGCTTTGGGAACGAAGCTTAATTTTAGCACCGCTTATCATCCCCAGTCCGATGGACAAACTGAGCGTGTGAATCAAACTCTTGAAGATCTTCTTCGTGCTTGTGTTCTTGATTTTGGTGGAAGTTGGGAAGATCATATTTCACTTGTTGAATTTTCCTATAATAATAGCTTCCAATCTAGTATTGGTATGGCACCTTTCGAGGCACTCTATGGAAGGCCATGCCGATCTCCTTCTTGTTGGCTTGAGGCCAGTGAGAAGCTAGTTTTAGGTCCAGATTTTATTCGGGATTCTACAGAAAAGATTGATCTTATTCGTCATAGGATGAAAGAAGCCCAGAGTAGACAAAAATCCTATGCCGATAACCGGAGAAGGAAGTTAGAATTTTCTGTGGGAGATCTTGTGTTCATTCGTGTGTCACCTATGAAAGGTGTTGTACGTTTCAGTCGATCGGGAAAACTAGCGCCTCGATATATTGGGCCATTTCCTATCACCGAACGTATTGGTTCATGGCTTATCGCCTTTTATTACCGGCTCAGTTTTCTGCTATGCATGACGTGTTTCACGTTTCTCAACTTCGGAAATGTCTTCGAGATTCCGATTCTATTCTTGAGCCCGGTGTTGTGGAAGAGATTGAAGTTTCGCCTAACTTAACTTATGAGCAACATCCTATTCGTATCATTGCTTCGGAAGTCAAACGACTTCGAAATAAAGATGTTCCGCTTGTCAAAGTTCAATGGTCTTCAAATCCTAAGGATTGTTCTTGGGAATCTAGAGAGTACATCGAGCGTACACATCCGGACTTACTTTCTCGTGCTCTTTGAGGTGAACTTCTTATTTCAAACTTCTTTTGTGTTGAATATGCTTTTATGGTTGTTACTATATATCTTCTTCTTGTAATATTGCAAGGACGCAATTTCTTTAAGGAGGGGAGTCTGTAACAACCCGCATATTTATCGATTTTATATTTAAATATTTTATTTAAATATTTTATCGTTAGTCGGATTTTAGTCCGAAAAGCTACTTTTTGCATACGGTCGAATTAGGACTCGGGACCACTCCCATTGAGTTTAAAATGCCGTTTGCGACCTTTTTGAGTATAAGCTTCGATATGTTTGGAGAAAGTTGATTTTTTGCTACTTTTCACTTTGGGTTTGGTTTGGGCTCAGCCCTATGTTAACTTATGCTCAAATCTGAGCCACTCTTCCCCATTCACTCTCATTCTTTTATCTTTTCAGTTTTCTTAGCTTTAATGGTGGGAGAGATTGGAAATTAAAACTCCAAAACCCTAGTTTCTCTTGCAAATCAAATTCCTATCTCCAAACTCAAGAAGAACCCATTGGTAAGCTTCTCTCCTTCTTCTCCAACTTATTCTCTTACCAACTTCAGAAATTCCTAAACCTAATTTCGGGAATGTTCTTGTTTTGAGCTTAGATTCAAGCTCAATTGGGTTGTGTTGAAGAGAGGTTGATTCTCCATTTGCTTTCAAGCTTCTTCTTGAGTCAATTTTGTGAAAAGGTGAGATTTTTATCTCACATCTATGACTATAATTATCTTTGGTTGTTGGGTATGAATTCCTAACACTTATTCATGTGCATTTGCTCTTGATTTGGATTGGTTTTGTGAATATTTCAATTTTTGGGTTTTTAAGTCAAATGTGTGTGTAAATCCTTTTATGGATGTTTGATCATGCTTTTGGTGATGCATCGAGAAGCATATAGGGCCGGGTTGCCGATTGGCATAAACCCTTAGAGCCAATGTTCTTCCGGTTGCATTTTGGAAGAGTTTGCTCTTCATTTGAATAAGGCTGAAAAACAGCCCAGGCATGATTCAGTCGACTGAAAACTCTGTTCAGTCGACTGAACCTGAAACCCGAGAGTTTCCAGGCATGATTCAGTCGACTGAAAAACTCTGCACAGTTGACTGAAACTGGAAACAGAAAGTTTCCCGAACCTGGAAAATTTCTAGGTACAGGGTCAGTCGACTGAAAAACTCTGTTCAGTCGACTGAACCTGCTGTTTGAGTCCAATTTGCCTTTTTGGATTGAAATTCCAATTTAAATCGATTCGTGATAATCCTATTTGTTGTTATCATCTATTATGACTTTGATGACTCTTTTTAGGGATTTTTGAATATCCATTTCGATGGATCCTTTATCGATTTCGTTGGATTTTATTCACGTCTTCGTATGTGAATTTTTGTGATTGATTGTTCTTACAATCTTCTTCGTGATTTGTCACTTTAAAAAATATAAAGGTTTTCTATACTAGTAGTAAATATCAAAACTCTTTCCTCAAACGATTTCAATACTATTTTAATACCAAATTCGTTTATAAAACCGTTTTCCAATCTATTAGAATATACAAACCTTTACCTCACTCGTATGAGAAATCTAATTAAACGGCTTAGTAAAACAAGTGGTATGAAACGCTTGCGTTTACTTTGTCGGTTAATTCTTGGACTTGTTCGATTGAACCTCTTGTGACAATTTTCTAGTGGAGATTTACAGTTTGTTCGTAAATATTTAAGTTAAGCAAGTGGTTATGGGACATGAAGCTAAACTTTTATATTTACTAGCTTAGTGTAATTGACACTTCTCGATGATCATGATGATCATTTTTGTGATTTAGACTAGCAATGTGCGATGTCTCTTTGTCTGCGTGGGAGACTAAACCCCGTTCGTGTGTCAAATTTGTGGGGTAGCTACCCACGGTCTTCGGACCATTCGTGTGTCAGGTCTTCGGACCATTCGTGTGTCAAATTAATGGCTAGCTACCATGAGATAGCTTCTCGTTCATGTGTTACAGCTGTTGGTGAGTTTTCATGCTCCCGTTCATGTGATAGGCCTCTCCCCCTTTATTTTGTGTGATTTCTGGATTTCGTGTGTCGAATTCTGGAATTTTCTTCTTCACCTATTTTTTTGTGATTTCTATTGATATGATTTATCAATTCTTGTGCATAGGTGAATTCGTGTGTCATTGACTGGATTTCGTGTGTCGAATTCTGGAATTTTCTTCTTCACTTATTTTTTTGTGATTTCTATTGATATGATTTATCAATTCTTGTGCATAGGTGATTTCGTGTGTCATTCACTTATTGTGAATACAAGTTTTGGGTATGATACCCTTTTTGGATCTTTGAGAAGATTCATTGATATTGATTAATCGTTTGTTGATTATCATTTACATACTTATAGTAGTATGCCATTATGAATATTATACGTCTTTGCCATATCTTAGATGTCATTTATTGTGGCTTGGTGAATGAAATCAGGAGTATAACATCCCTTTTTATCTTGAGTAGATTATCGTGATATTGATATATCCCTTGACGATTTTCAATTACTTATGTATATATCACAGCTTGGCATTGTGATTATATGTGTTTAGTCATATCTCCTATTCTATATCATGTTATCTGATATTTATAGTTAGACTGATCCGTTTATTATTTTCTTATTAAATAATACTTTGGTCAGACCGAGATATTACAGGTGCTTCTACTTGACTTCTCCCCTGGGATTGACTTCTCTGACTTTTGGCAAACTACTTAAATTAGTAGTTTATTTTGTTATATACACTTGAGATATAGACTCATTGTTGTATTCTTTTGTATAGCACGTGTTGCTATTCTTTTGTATTATTGTGGATCTTTTTGACCACTACTCTGATATACACTTTCATGTGTTAATAATATATTCATATGTCCTTCCGCCTTTGTGATATGAATTATCTGTGACTGATTTGTGTTATGCTTATTTCTATATTTGTTTTCCGAAGGATTTATATTGCCACCGTGCAGTAGCTTTGAGTTTGTGTCGGTATGTCGGATTTCCTCTTGAAATAGAATGCATGTTATATTATCTGACATATTGGTGCTCGCGCAAAGAAATTACACGGATGGTCGCTCCTCAACAGCCTTATTCTCCGTGCTAGTCGACAACATTCACCGTAATGTTCTTGACTAGCGTGAGTATAGAGGTGGGGCGCCACAGCAAACATGCAACCAAGACTCTATGTATCTCATAGTCTTGTAAATCTACTAGAAGTTCAGGACCCTTCAAGTATCTGAGGGCAACATGAACAAATACTGATGAATTTGATTTGTGACAATATTAACAAGCAGCTTCTGCTTAATTAATATACTACTATGCTTCACAACATACACATTATTAAATGTACATGGATATTTACTACACAAATTCCAAATTGGTGGAACACCATAAACACACTATTGAAACACACATCAACCACTGAAAAGTTTACTAGTGTTATAAAATATTTTATTTGGATCACAATATTACATCTTTTATTTTTAATGCAAATGTAATAAAATGCAAACACTTCACCCTGCTAGTGCCTTTTTGTATTATAACACCAGGCACTTTACTATTTTAATAATTATGCATGGCTATTTTTGAAAATGTTATAATTCACGGTCTTAAATCTAGAGCAAACCGAACTACTAATTTCCATTATTATTATTATTATTACTTTTAATCGTCTACAGGGATAAAACCTACCGTACATGCAGCCGAACCTTAAATATAAAACAGTTAGAAAAAGATATCATACCCTAACAAAAACGAGAGACGTAAATATAAACGCAGCTCATGAGTCAAAGAAACCTCATCCCATTATATATTGTGAAGTGTTACCTATGTACATTTGGCTACTACATAAATCATTGGATAGCATATTAGAACTCACATATATAGACCTGTGTAGTTAATGCCCCGCTATTACCCTGCTATAACCCCGCTATATCTCATAGCGGATTTGCACTAATACGATTTTTCCATATAGCCCCAAAATATAGCCTTTCCGCTTTAATCCCCGCCATTTCTGCTGTATCCCATTATTTCCGCTCTATTTTGCTATTTCCGCTATATCTTCTTTAATAAAATGAATTAAAAAATTGCAATTATACATTATAAAAATTACGAAACTAATTTATTTGATTTAATTTTAATATATTTTAAGAAATGAAAATACTCTAATATTCTACTAGATTCAATTATGTTATATAACAGTTTTACGTTTATTTAAAGTATATTCGCACATGTTTTTTGTTTAAAATTATCTATGTATTAATTATAATTCAATTGAATGATAATTTTTTATTTAATTACCATTTATATATTTGTAAAAACATTAAGTACGAGTTTTATACGCTATTTTAGAGCCATCCGCTATATCCCGCTATATCCTCGCTGTATCCCCGCTAAGACTTTTTTCCCCTCCACCGCTTCGAATCTGCCAAGCGCTTTAACTGCATAGATATAGATCACATATCCTTAGTTAATTAGTAGGTTAATATTTTTTCTCAATTGTATTTTCCAGCAGATATTTATCTATATTTTAAAATAACATTTTTTTCTATAGAAAAGATAAAGATATCATTACGGTATGAGATCTGGCATTATTCTTCCAGCAAATAATTATCTTTATCCTTAGTTAAAATACACACTCAGCGGTATTATCCTTAGCTAAAAGTACTTGCTTTACATGAAATCTGGCAACAAAAAGGAAAATAGATAGAAGGTGTAACGACCCGTAAATTTTCGATAATTTAATTTGTTAATTTAATAAGATTTTGTAATTTAATATTGAAGAAGATAAAAATTTGTGAATTGTTAATGAATTAATAACGGGAATGAAATGTAAGAATGTTAGCGCAAATTAATGAATAACTAATTTAGTGCAATCCCAATAAATTGAAACAATGGTAAAGCTATAATCGATTGCAAATAGTAAGTTTGGAAATAAATTCGAAGTTATATTAACTGATCAAATATTATGCAATAAACTGTATTTTGATAAAATTAATGTTAGCTAAGTAATTTTAATATTGGTTTGAAATGATGAACTTATAAAAGTATAATTGAGAGTTAATAGCAACAATTATTATAAGTTACCGATATATTTTAATCCATTAAATTGAATTGGAATCAATTACAATAAATCTAAATAAATTATTACGTTAATTTTAATTATGGTAATATTTGAGAATAATATTAATATTACCCATGATAGGACAATTTGTTGAATTGAAAGAATGGAAATGAAGACTTATCAATTTAATGGGATTTGAACGATAGAAATTGAATTTAATTGCAAATAAATGGAATTAAATATCTAAATATTACATTAATTGGAAGGAAGATGGAATGTAAGAATATTAGTGTAAAAGATTTTGAATCCAATATTAATTTCATCCGTTTGATAATAATAAATTGAATAATAGAATGAAAAGTAAATTAAATAGAATTATTGGAAAGTAAATTTATAGTTTTTGAATTTAATGAAATTGAGGAACTAATCAATTTTAAATCGACAGTTAAATTTGTTTAAATTTCTGTAATTGTTTAAGAAATAAAAGATGATAAGATTTGTTATTTATGGAATTGAAATTGAAAACGTGATTTAATTAATTAATTATTAATCTATTTAATTAACTGGAAAATAACCATTTTGGCCACTGACACGGATTTCGACGAAACTAGTTTCATCGGATCCGTAATGGTGAATTATTATAGAATTTCAAGTTTCATAACGATCGGGCTTGGCGTTTGATCGTATGGGCTTGAAATGCCTTGAAATCGAAATCAATTGAAATCAATTGAAATCAATTTGAAATAACTTGATTTTAGCATAACTTCTTCATATGATTGAATCTGGACTTGAAACCTATTCCATTGCGTTTAAAATATTTAAAAACGTATATTTTGATATATGGGTTGACCCAATTTCGTTCCGTAGTCGAAACGGGTTTTTTGGGCCATTTATCGTTCAACGGTCCAAAACCAATCATGTCCGTTCTTCTCTATTTCTGACCTACCTATATATACCTCGTTATAAACCCTAGGCTATTTCTTATGTTTATTATTCTGTACGTATAATTCCGATTGCTCCTCTTTCTCAATGGCAGACAAACCAAAATTTCCAATTGCAATTTCAAATCAAATTCAAAGCCCAAATTTTCAAACTCCTCAAAAAAATTCAAAAAAGTTATATATTGAATATCTCGACAATACGAATCTATGTCAAGTGTTCGTTCTCAGAATTGATGCTCGATTTAACGGCAAATCGTGGTCAAAATTGATTTGGGGGTTTTCGATTTCGATACCAATCGACGAAATTGGATTATGGGTTTTGTTGTGCTCGTCGTCTAGAGGCTAATGGTGGTGACCGCATCCCCTGGTTCGACTTGAGGTGGCTGGAATCTTCAATTTAGGGTTTGAAAACATAGAAACTAAGGCGGCGGCGGCAGTGGTGATAGGGGAGGCCGACTGTGGTGTCCTTCAGGGCATAGATGCGGCAGAGGGAGGCGGTCATGATGGCGGTAGTGCAACGCTCCCTGGTGGCCAGTGGCGGCCGTGTGTCACGGTCAAAGGGGGGCTGGTTGATGGAGTTTTGGGTTCGCCTGTGTCGTGTTCGCGTGGGAGAAGCGCTTCAGGAAGGTGACGTGTCTATGTGTTAGTGGCTGTTGTTTTAATCTTTTTATTTTATTTATTTTGGAATTCAATCGTTCTAATCTATATAACTTTTGCACCCCATTTTGGGTGCTGTTTTTTGTGTTGCGATCCTATCAAAATTTTTGACATCTTGATGTAGGTTTGAACAAATTTGGAGACTGTTCAAATTTGAGTTTAAATTGGATTTAAAATTCTATTTAAATTCAAAAGGTGAGTGTTTTAACTCATTCGGAACTTCTAAAATTTCTTATGTGTGCTAAATTAATTTTTAATGTGATTAGAAAACTTATTTATGACTGTTAGGCATATTTTTAATCATCATCTCAGTTAAATTGAATTTATCGGGTTAAATTGGTATTTAATTTATTTTGCATATAAACCGCCAGTTGAATTATTATTTAATTTAGTATTGCATATAAATTTCTAGTTAAATTGTTATTTAAATTTATTTTGAATATAAACTGCCAGTAGATACCTGTAATTTATTGTCTGTTCTATATTAATGTTATTGTTTGAATTGGATGATGATTGTGATAAATGGTTGATGATTGATATTGGATGAATGGATGTTGTATTTTATATTGTTATAAATTGCAAGTTGTTATGCATTTTTAGTTCATTCAGGATTGCGGTTTGAAATAATATATAACCGTATTTTTATTTTAAATTACGGATTGAAATGATAAATATCTGTATCATTTGACCATAGGGTAGAAAATTATACACAGACACTGTGGTCTATATATAAAATATTCTGAAAATGATTTCTATGGTTTTAGAAAGAAATATATGGTTTAGTGACTATTGATTTTTTTATATTATATAAATATTATTTTATATATAGTTAAATGCTTGAATTTAAGCTATGTACAAGTTTGTTGAATAAAAATTTAAGTTTAATAATAGAGTTTGATTTTTATTTAAAATAAATGTGAGTAAGTATTTAAATTTTATTTTAATATAGAGTGTAAAATGATTTAAATAAATTAAGCTTGGGGATAAATTGGAGATTTATTTGAAATTAAATTTATTTAAGAATTAAACTCAAAAAGGTTAATGTGAAATTTATTAAGTTGGAAGTTTTAAAGGGTATAATTATTATAACTTGATTTTGGGGTCAAAGGGAATTAAATAAATATTTGAAGTATAAACAAATTGAAGGAAATATTTAGTTATTTGAAATTTGAGCTTTATTTAAATGAAAATGGATTTATTATGCAAATATTTCAAAACTAAAAATAGAACATTGAATCGTTGAATCATAATTACCAACCTTAGTTTTGAAATTGTTAATACTCAAAGTTTGAAATATATTGAAATTGAAGTGGTTTATTGAAACTGAAGGTGAGTTGAAAGTTATGAATCGAGATTTAATTTAAAGTGAATAAAATTGTGAATTCGAGGAAATTGTTTTACTTTATAAAGTAATTTTAAATTCAAACTATTTTATTTTATATACTATTTGAATATCCAAACCATTTAAGTTTTGAAAGTCATGGTTTAGAAGCCATGAAATTCAAAGTATTATGTTGTGAAAGGTTATATTTCAAGCGTTGGGTTCCAAAATATTATAAATTTTAAAAGTGCAATAATTTTGAAAAAGGATATATTTGAAATATAAATGATGCTATATTGATTTGGATTTTATAAAAATGATAACACATTGATTTGGTTTTGAAGCGGAAATGATATCATATTTATATGGTTTTGAAATGGATATTATATTCTGGGTTTGAAGTATAAATTATTTTGAAATGATCACGGTATTATAATAACATATGGTTGTTAAAGAGACCGGGATCGGAAGTTGTCATACTCTCTGCCAACTCCGAAAACCACTTTAACAACCGTGTACGCGGTGGAGATTCCAGAATGAAGTAGGATGGTGGCAGCATTTCCTTTGAGGTTTATATGTGGACCCGAATCCCGTGAGTTGGCATAAAGTGGCTAAAACAGGAGTGATCGATGGGCTAAGAAGGTAGCACCTTTTATCAGACACACTTCTTCGATACCATTCCATTACGTTGTGATTGTTTGGGGCCCTTTTTGATTTTGGAGGTGCGGCTCGAGATGGGTGGTAGTAGCTGCTACGCGTTACCACCGGTCCGGAAGCGTAATTGGTATATCTACCCCAGCATTTCCTAGTTGTGCCGTGTCACCTACCCTAACGCACCTTGTACGAGTTTGGTTTTCTCCCGTAGCCCGTGGAGTATTTAGGGTAGTCTTCCGATCTGGAGATGCGCTGATACTGGATGTACTACTGGGACTATTACGTGTTAAGGGGAATATTGGGTCACTCCTTAACGCTATTTAAAAGTAAGTTTATTTTACAAATAGACATTATTATAATGGAAAAATATTACTACATAGTAATTAGTTTAACGGATCTTCAGGAGATGTGAATCCCGAGCATCTCTTAAGTTACTGCACTCACGTTAGACACTGGATAGAAGATGTCAAATCCCGTAAACATCTTTGACGCTGTTCCACTCATATTTTACCGTTGATTTAACTTACATAAGATCTTTTAGTTCTGACTCGCGTGTTTTGTCTTTTCAATTCGCTCGGGTCAGTCTGAGCATTTTAGGATTCGAAGACTTTATCTCTGAAGGACGATGACGAAGATTTGTGTTACTATTATTTATTATATTCCACTACATCACATTATTCCGCTGCATTGTTATTTATTATTCTATGGTATGTGTAATTCTGATATGTATTGTATAAGTATAATCAATGTTTTTGTAAAACAGCTTCATGAACTGTTATTTGACTATTATATTTTGTCATTCCGCTGCAAGATTCTGTTTTATTTTTCTTCTTTCCCTGCTTTCTCTTATTCACCCCAATAACAATCCACCCTTCTATATGGTTTGAGTCTGACGTGTGTGGTTTATCGTTGATTTAAAGCGTACAAAAGGCGGGATGTTACATCTAGTACTAGAGCTTTGGTTTAGCGATAAACCTTAGCTTTGTGGGTCTGACTATTTATTAATAGGGTAGTAATACCCTATGATGAGTCGCTGAGTGTATATATATGAGAGAGCGTATTTGTTAGTGTTATAAAAAGGTTTTGAAATTGTATTGATTTGTTCCGTTTTGTATTTATAAATTCTAGTTGGTGCATGAGACACTATGACATCAATAGGGATTTCTAAACACTTAATAGGACAGACCGACACAATTTTTTTTTTTTTGAAGATAGGTGGATGAAATAATTTTGCCTATTATGTTTTCTATATATAAAATATATTTTTTATAAATGATGTATATTTGGTTGTAATATATTAGTTGTTAGGTAGTGAGATTTATACATATTAGTTGGAAATAAGATTGAAATAAAAATAAATGAAACGGAAATTTAAAACCTAAGTTCCAGGATTTTTGGAAACTTCTTTCAAAGAATTTTGGAATATAATAATATTGTTAGAAGTATTTTCCGATATATGTTTCAATATAATTTGAAAATTTTGTTTTAAAGAAATTTTGAAAAGAAATAAGTTCCGTACTCCCCTCTCCGTCGTTGGAAAATAATTTCGAGGATGAGTGCACGCATCATCGACATTCATTTTCGAGTTTCGAAATGGAAAGGCCACTGTAGTAGTTTTACTAAAGATTTATTTTGATAAACAAATGTAAATTTTAAATTGTTTAAATATAATTGGATATATAAATTGTAAGTGTATACATTTATCTATTATTTTTAAAATGATTTGAAATTTAACCCGGTATTTAGTTCTTAAGTTTCCGTTAATCAATAGTTTCAATTATTGTAGTGAAATGGAATGTAACTAATTAATAATTGGAACATCTAATTAAAATAAGAGATTGAATGCTAGGTTATAAATGAAATAACAAGAAAGTTGAAGTTGTAACCTATAAAACAAAGGATATGACTATTGAATATTAAATTAATTTAAAGAAATGAGATAAACTTGTATAAATTTCAATTGCATCCTTAAAAGCGCGCAAGCGCGCGCGCGCACACACACACACACACACACATATATATATATATAACTTACCAAATAATAAAAGTTACAATGTTTAATAAGAAAATGTAATAGAATATTATACATGTAAAATTTTTGAAAAATGAAAGTATTCAATGAAATTCTTTAATAAATAAGAATTGGATGTTGTGGTTGTTATAAACTTAAGTTACAATTGAAATGTTACTATAATTAAATATAATAGAAAGATAAATAGTATAAATAAATGATTATAAACTTAAGTAGATGAATTGATATGCCAAGAAATTGAGCTTAACATGAATACTATAAATAAATGAAGTTTAGAAGTAAATGAATGTAATGCAACAAAAAGAAAATTTGCAATAAATAAATGTAAATATAAAAGATAAACCATTATATGAATGAAAAGGAAATCAAACAACAAAAGTTATGAAATGAAATTGATAAAAATTAACTTGATCTATTGTTTGGAATTGTTGTTTGTTTGGTTTATGGTTGTTTGGGCAAAGATACTTTAAATTTGTTGGGATGTATGAATAATCTATTTAGTTTCATCTAAGACTGTTGAGTAAATGGTGCACTTAGTAGTTTATTTTTCATTATGTACAATTTAAAGTGTTTTTGAACCCGAACAACTATTTGTTTTGTTTGATATGAATTGATAATTGAATTTGGTTGATTCGGTATGATGATTGTATGTTGGGGTTGTAATGATTGTTGTTTATATTGAATTGTTTGAAACAACTTTAAATATTTCATTTTATATAATTATTAACTCTTTTTAGATTATATAAGTGAAATACAGGTTATGTAAGCAATTGCTACTGCTTTTGGTTTCATAATTAAGCGTTAATTGCCCGATAAATAGGTATGTTTTCGGATTCGGTTTTATACCTCTATTATATTGTTTTTCCCATATTGGTATATATTATTTTGGAAATATATGTTATATATTGTTATATTTGATATTATATTTTCTCCCGAGCCTCTCCGTACAAAGGAGACTCTGCCGAAATTTTCCGTAAATTTTGGAATAGAAAATATTTTGAAAAGTGTTCTCTAAACTTTATTTATTTGAGTATAAAAAAATTTAATGATTATTAATTAGTATCTTTTATTTAAATTTTTATATTTTGTAAATTTATTTCTTTACAAAACTAATATTTTGAATAAGATGCATTGACTACATAATTCTTTCTTTTCCCTTCTTTTTCTTTTCGGGGACGAAAAGTTTTGAGTGAGGGAGAGTGTAACGACCGTAAATTTTTGATAATTTAATTTGTTAATTTAATAAGATTTTGTAATTTAATATTGAAGAAGATAAAAATTTGTTAATTGTTAATGAATTAATAACAGGAATGAAATGTAAGAATGTTAGTGCAAGATTAATGAATAATTAATTTAGTGCAATCCCAATAAATTGAAACAATGGTAAATCTATAATTGATTGTAAATAGTAGGTTTGGAAGTAAATTCGAATTGATGAAATATTATGCAATAAATTATATTTTGATAAAATTAATGTTAGATAAGTAATTTTAATATTGGTTTGGAATGATGAACTTATAAAAGTATAATTGAGAGTTAATAGCAACGATTATTATAAGTTACCAATATATTTTAATCCATTAAATTAAATTGGAATCAATCGCAATAAATCTAAATAAATTATTACGTTAATGTTAATTAAGGTAATATTTGAGAATAATGTTAATATTATCCATGATAAGACAATTTGTTGAATTGAAAGAATGGACATGAAGACTTATCAATTTAATGGGATTTGAACGATAGAAATTGAATTTAATTGCAAATAAATGGAATTAAATATCTAAATATTACGGTAATTGGAAGGAAGATGGAATATGAGAATATTAATGTAATAGATTTTGAATCCAATGTTAATTTCATCCGTTTGATAATAATAAATTGAATAATAGAATGAAAAGTAAATTAAATAGAATTATTGGAAATTAAATTTATAGTTTTTGAATTTAATGAAATTGAGGAATTAATCAATTTTAAATCGACAGTTAAATTTGTTTAAATTTCTGTAACTGTTTAAGAAATCATCTTATTTATGGAATTGAAATTGAAAAAGTGATTTAATTAATTAATTATTAATCTATTTAATTAACTAGAAAATAGCCATTTTGGCCACTGACTCGGATTTCGATCAAATTAGTTTCATTGGATCAGTAACGGTGAATTATTGTAGGGTTTCAAGTTTCATAACGATCGGGCTTGGAATTTGATCGTATGGGCTTGAAACGCCTTGAAATCAGTTTAATTGAAATCAATTTGAAATAACTTGATTTTAGCAAAAATTCTTCATACGATTGAATTTGGACTTGAAACCTGTTCCATTGCATTTAAAATATTTAAAAACGTATATTTTGATATACGGGATGACCCAATTTCGTTCCGGAGTCGAAACGGGCATTTTGGGCCATTTATCGTTCAACGGTCCAAAACCAATCGTGTCCATTCATCTCTATTTATGACCTACCTATATATGCCTCGTTATAAATGCTAGACTATTTCTTATGTTCGTTATTCTGTACGTACAATTCTGATTGCTCCTCTTTCTCAATGGCAGACCAATCAAAATTTCCAATTGCAATTTCAAATCAAATTCATAGCCCAAAATTTTAAACTCCTCAAAAAAATTTAGAAAAATTATATATTGAATATCTCGATAATACGAATCTGTGTCAAGTGTTCGTTCTCAGAATTGATGCTCGATTTAATGGCAAATCGCGGTCAAAATTGATTTGGGGGTTTTCGATTTCGATGTCAATCGACGAAATTGGAATGTGGGTTTTGTTGTGCTCGTCGTCTGGAGGCTAATGGTGGTGACCGCATCTCCTGGTTCGACTTGAGGTGGCCGGAATCTTCAATTTAGGGTTTGGAAAACCTAGAAACTAAGGCGGCGGCGTTGGTGACAAGGGAGGCCGAGTGTGGTGGCCTTCAGGGCGTAGATGCGGCGGAGGGAGGCGGTCGTGATGGCGGTGGTGCGATGCTCCCTGGTGGCCAGTGGCGGCCGTGTATCACGGTCAAGGGGGGGCTGGTTTATGGAGTTTTGGGTTCCCTTGTGTCGTGTTCGCGTGGGAGAAGCGATTGAGGACGGTGACATGTCTGTGTATTAGCGACTGTTGTTTTAATCTTTTTATTTTATTTATTTTGAAATTCAATCATTCTAATCTATATAACTTTTGCATACGAGGTCCGTTTTGGGTGCGGTTTTTGCGTTGTGATCCTATCGAAATTTCTGACATTTTGACGTTGGTTTGGACGAATTTGGAGACTATTCAAATTTTGGATTTATTAAATTTCAATTTAAATTCAAAAGGTCACAGTTAGGCATATTTTTAATCATCATCTTAGTTAAATTGAATTTATCGGGTTAAGTTTGTATTTAATTTATTTTGTATATAAACTGCCGGTTGAATTATTATTTAATTTAGGATTGCGGATAAATTTCCAGTTAAATTGTTATTTAAATTTATTTTGAATAGAAACTGCCAGTAGATACCTATTATTTATTGTCTGTTCTATATTGATGTTATTGTTTGAATTGGATGATGATTGTGATAAATGGTTGATGATAGATATTGGATGAATGAATGTAGTATTTTATATTGTTCTAAACTGCAAGTTGTTATGCATTTTTAGTTCATTCGGGATTGCGATTTGAAATGATATATAACTGTATTTTTATTTTAAATTGCAGATTGAAATGATAAATATCCATATCATTTGACCATAGGGTAGAAAATTATATACAGACACCGTGGTCTATATATAAAATATTTTGAAAATGATTTCTATGGTTTTGGAAAGATATATATGGTTTAATGAATATTGATTTTTTGGATATTGTATAAATATTATTTTATATATAGATAAATGCTTGAATTTAAGCTATGTAAAAGTTTGTTAAATAAAAATTTAAGTTTAATAATAGAGTTTGATTTTTATTTAAAATAAATGCGAGTAAGTATTTAAATTTTATTTTAATATAGAGTGTAAAATGATTTAAATAAATTAAGGTTGGGGATAAATTGGAGATTTATTTGAAATTAAATTTATTTAAGAATTAAACTCAAAACGGTTAATGTGAAATTTATTAAGTTGGAAATTTTAAAGGGTATAGTTATTATAACTTGATTTTGGGGTCAAAGGGAATTAAATGAGTATTTCAAGTATAAATAAATTAAAGGAAATATTTAGTTATTTGAAATTTGAGTTTTATTTAAATGAAAATGGATTTATTATGCAAATATTTCAAAACTAAAAATAAAACATTGAGTCGTAATTACCAACCTTAGTTTTGAAATTGTTAATAGTCAAAGTTTGAAATATACTGAAATTGAAATGGTTTATTGAAACTGAAAGTGAGTTGAAAGTTATGAATCGAGATTTAATTTAAAGTGAATAAAATTGTGAATTCGAGGAAATTATTTTACTTTATAAAGTAATTTTAAATTCAAACTATTTTATTTTATATACTGTTTGAATATCCAAACCATTTAAGTTTTGAAGGTCATGGTTTAGAAGCTATGAAATTCGAAGTATTATGTTGTGAAAGGTTATATTTCAAGCGTTGGGTTGCGAAATATTATAAATTTTGAAAGTGTAATAATTTTGAAAAAGGATATATTTAAAATATAAATGATGCTATATTGATTTGGATTTTATAAAAATGGTATCACGTTGATTTGGTTTTGAAACGGAAATGACATCGTATTTATATGGTTTTGAAATGGATATTATATTTTGGTTTTGAAGTATAAATTATTTTGAAATGACCACGGTGTTATAATAACGTTTGGTTGTTAAAGAGACCAGGATCGGAAGTTGTCACTCTCTGACAAATCCGAAAACCACTTTAATAACCGTGTACGCGGTGGAGAATCCAGAATGAAGTAGGATCGTGGCGACATTTCCTTTGAGTTATATACGTGGACCCGACTCCCATGAGTTGGCATAAGGTGGCTAAAACAGGAGCGATCGACGGGTTAAGAAGGTAGCACCTTTTATCGGACACACTCCTTCGATACCATTCCATTACGTTATGATTGGTTGACGCCCTTTTTGATTTTGGGGGTGTGGCTCGAGGTGGGCGGTAGGAGCTGCTACGCATTACCACCGTTCCGGAAGTGTAATTGGTATATCTACCCTCGCATTGCCTAGTTGTGTCGTATCACCTGCCCTAACGCACATTGTACGAGTTTGGTTTTCTCCTGTAGCCCGTGGAGTATTTAGGGTAGCCTCCCGATCTGGAGATGCGCTGATAATGGATGGACTACTGGGACTATTACGTGTTAAGGGTAATATTGGGTCACTCCTTAACGCTATTTAAAAGTAAGTTTATTTTACAAATAGACATTATTATAATAGCGAAATAATACCACATAGTAAATAGTTTAATGGATCCTTAGGAGATGTGAATCCCGAGCATCTCTTAAGTCACTGCACTCACGTTAGACACTGGATAGGAGATATCAAATCCCGTAAATATCTCTGACGCCGTTCCACTCATATTTTACCGTTGATTTAATTACATAAGATATTTTACTTCTGACTCGAGTGTTGTGTCTTTTCAATTCGCTTGAGTCAGTCTTAGCGTTTCAGAATTCGAAGATTTTATCTCTAGAGGACAAAGACGAAGATTTGTATTGCTATTATTTATTATATTCCACTGCATCACATTATTCCGCTGCATTGTTATTTATTATTCTCTGGTATGTGTAACTCTGATATGTATTGTATAAGTATAATCAATATTTTTGTAAAACAGTTTCATGAACTATTATTTGCCTATTATATTTTGTCGTTCCGCTGCAAGATTCTGTTTTGTTTTTCTTCTTTCCCTGCTCCCCAATAACAATCCGTCCTTCTGTATGGTTTGAGTCTGACGTGTGTGGTTTATCGTCGATTTAAAGCGTACAAAAGGCGGGATGTTACAGAAGGCATTTTGTATTGAAGTAAAGGGCACAGTGATGCAGTTAATACTTACATGTAATATTTGAATTTGATCTGATACATAGTTAAGGCTTTGTTGTAAACAAGGAAGGCAATAAGGGAAAACTCTGAAAATATGGTTTCACCCTTAGTATGCTCATATGAATTTTTAGAGTTTTGATAACATTTTTTAGTCATTATATTGTTTTTTTAAACTATCTTATATAAATCCTTTTCCAGGTAACACCGGTATATCAACTATTTGATTATTATTATTATTATTATTATTATTATTATTATTTACCAGTTAATCAAAGATACAATCCGGTGATAAAATTTTCAAAGGTTGTTTATGATTAGTTGTTTGGAAACATCTTAATGTTGAACTTGATTCATTGCTTTCCTAGAATTCTCAGCATTCTATTTGTTAAACATTTTTCCTTTGAAAACCATATTACAATACAATACAAAAACAGAGCTGGTGCTAGCTCAATAATTAAGACGTGCCTATCTTGAATCAATGTTGTTCCATTTCATGTACCTTACCAATACTGTTTCAAAGACAATTATGATTAGCTGTTTTTCAGAGTAAGTCCCAAAATTTTAAGATGCTAAATGATATATTTTTAATGGAATTCAATAGCTTCTTATGAATATTTATTCAATTTATTCAAATTTCATACTGAATGAAATATCTCAATGTTGGTAAATATCATTAGCTAGCTCGTAAGGTGAATCAAATTGATGCAATTAATGTGAAAATATTGTTCCATACTTACATGCTATTTTGTATTTTCATTTGACGTTCCTTTATTTTTTTTCTATATGGGTAATAACTCTTACTGAAAGGTAGGATATGATTAGATTCAGATCCCAACACTCTATGTTTAATGGTTTGATAGTTCCTAAGATGACTATGTGATAGTATTATTCATCTTTATCCTAGTAGTAATTTTGTCTTGTTCGTCCGTGTATTTGGCCACATGTATTATTCCGTATTGCAGATTCGTGAATCTCTTAACTAAGCATTTTTGGTGGATAGACACACAATGTACATTCCAAAAGAACATGAAATAAGCTGCTGCAAGGGGTCATTACATTTTCGTTTTATATATCCATGGCTACAAATTTTACGTTTACATTTTGTAAAATATCATAACTAATTAAAGTTAATTAACTAAGACTTTGTGTAAAGCTGGCAGTAACTATCTCAATGTTAGTTCAAACTATATACTTGATATAGATGGCCCATCCCTATACACTCCTGTACTTCGTCGGTAACTTTTACTGCAGTATAGGCATCATCACTAACAATGAGCATATTGATATACCATCATATTATTCTTTTCATGGTATTATATCATATATTCATGAATGATGAAAGTGAATTTACTTTTGTATTGATGCAATATTTTGTAGGCACTCATATCACAGAAATTGGTTGAACTAAGTGATATTAATGGAAAGGTTACACCAGAGGTAAGGCTACATGCATATGTATCAACAAGGGGATTTGAGACCGGGTGCAGACTTCGCAGTTACGGAGAAGTCGTAACGCCATACATGGTTCCTTGGGTTCAAGAAACTCAACCTGCATCAATGGTTCGTAGATCATGCAAATGTTGAACTTTTATTGCAATCCAAATGCTTGAGTCTAAAAGAAATGTATGAAAAACAACAAATGATCAATGAGAAACAAGGAAAGGAGATAGAGGAGCTACGACACATGATACAATCTTCTCAAAATTTGTCATTAAATCCTTGATCCTCACCAGAACAACCATCATCTGCACAAGAAGAGTCTCTTCACACAAGTCAGCAACTATTAAACCAGCATCAACCACCCAATCAACAACAATCATCTTTCCAACAACAACCACTCTTTCAACAAAATTTATCTTATCCACCGTTTGGACCTATCTATTATCTGCATCCGTATCATCCATTCTTGTATGCTCAAGTGTCTCAACCTGCAAGAGATTTTACAACAACCCTTAATGATATGGATTTTTTTGCAATTCATGGCTCAAGGCTCAACTTCAGATAAGTAATTGGTTTAACAGAGTTGATGGTTATATTATGTCTTCTTTTTTTGGAATGTTTGGTTTCATGTATCTTTAAGAACACTTTTTTTCTTTTCTAGTTTGTGTTTGAATAAGGCTGCAGTTTGCAGCTTAATGCTAGTTCGTCGCGTTTAAGGATGAAACTATATTATTAATAGACAGTGTTCTTCTTTAGTGTATGACATGTGAATTATGTCTTTTACCACATTCCTCTATCATATCTGAACTGGTTTGTATCTGGATAAATGTAAAATGTTATGTGTATATTATTTTACATTTGTATTCCTTGTTCCATGTTTCAAAATATACTCATGATTAGAAGTAATTGTATAGATCTGCGACAATAATATCTGATAACATTACAGGCTTTTTTGCTTGTCTTTAATGCAATTATTTTAAGGTAATAGTTGATGCCTGCTTTCAGATTTAAGTATCTATCCACGTCATAATATGACTCGGTAATAGAGGCAAATTAAAAATATTATTTGCCCTTAGATGTTTCTAGAGGCAACGCTTTTTGGGGCAACCATTAATTTTCCTCTCATACTTTTGGAGGCAATTTGATTATCGATTTAGCCTCAATTATCAATATTAAGGGCTTTAGGAAAATGCCTTTACTAGTTCTAGTTCTGGTAGTACGGATTATGAAAAAGGTTTTAAGAGTACAGGTTTTGATCCTTAATGATCGTAACACTTTTGATTGATTTACATGAAGTGTTCATATAACCAATCAATGAATGTTTGAAAGTTTAACATATACCGACTTTAAGAGTTTTTCACTAAAGTATTATATATATATATATATTTATATGTGTGTGTGTATATATTTATATGTGCATGTACACACACATATTAATTCTACGATGCATTTGGTGAGGGCATAATTGGAAAAACAAAGTTACAATCCCTCGAAACACTCCAATTCCATGATTTAATAACTGTCATAAAAATTACACGATACCGGTTTTATAACCAACAATAACCGACGTAAAAAAAAAACTTACAAACAAGAATTATGATAACACATTAAATACAAAACCGTCAAGAACCCATCAAAACCAGTAGAACCTAAATTCCCAAACAGACTTAGAAGGTAATGTTTGGAATTCCAGCAATGATATTCTCGGTTGAGGAACCATAAATAAGCAAGTGATGTCAAACTCTGAAGAAGCAGCAATATCAAGAAAGAAGCCATGAGAGCTCTTTCTAGACACTTTTAAAAGTTTTACAGTCAGTCTTACTCTTACACATCAAACAAGATCGCTTAAAATATTGCACTAACGAAGTAACGTGCATGCTGCCATCCAAACAAAACCACTGTACAAATAATGTATGTTACACGATGCAAGCTCAATGTAAACCATCAGCGCACCTAAATGATAAGTTCGCTTAAACCTCTTAGCTCTACTAAGATCCAAGCTAAAGAAAACTGCATTACCATGTCAGAAGAGCAACAAAGTGATACTTACTAGTATCTAATGTTTTCAACCACGGACTACCACATAAATTGCATTTTAGAACTTCCGTTCCAATAAGGCACCAGTATGAGGCATGTACAAGTTCAACAACACCCTAGACTTCTTGCTCTTTACTTCATCATCCAAATTTCAACATGCATAAAGCTCTCTTAGCCTATGCTATAGCTCTCCTTTATTGTCTTAAAGGACATCATGCAACCTCTTAGCTCTCTCTTGGAAAAATCCAGAATATCAAAATGTACAAGAGAATAGGATGCAATTAAAGTTCAGAATGTGCAACTTAACTTGTAGACAGAAACAAACTGCTTTTTATTTAATTGAACCCGGATGGATAAACTACAAAACACAGATGGGACTCAACACACACACAATCACGCCATTAGCATATGACAACGACACTACCTCACATCATGAAAATGAAAAGCAGAATCTGATATTATAATAAAATTAACCATCGATCTTGATGGACTTAACCTCAGGCTTCTTCACTTCTTCTTTTGGCACTGTCACCGTAAGAACTCCATTCTCCATTGCTGCCTTCACTTGGTCCATCTTCGCATTTTCAGGCAGCCTGAACCTCCTCATGAACTTTCCACTGCTCCTTTCTATCCTATGCCATTTGTCGTTTTTCTCTTCCTTTTCCTTGCTCCTTTCTCCGCTGATCTGAAGCACGTTTCCTTCTTCCACTTCCACCTTCACTTCTTCCTTCTTCAATCCAGGCAGATCCGCTTTGAATACGTGAGCTTCGGGTGTTTCCTTCCAGTCAATTCGTGTGTTTGCAATGGCAGCTGTCTCACTGTTCAAAGCAGTTCCACGCTGAATTTCTTTGCTAAATGGAAAGTCTTGGAATGGATCCCATAAATCAAGGGAGAACGGATCGAACACGTTGGTCCGTTGCCCGAAGATGCTTGGAATCAATGCCATTTCTTCGTTGGAAATTGAGTTTGAGGTTATGATCGAAGAGCTCGATAATTGTGTATTGCCTTGCTTGCGTTTTCCTTTCTGATGAGAAAGAAAGGGCAAAGAGGCAGCTTATATATAAGCTGAAATGGAGGTGCCTTGAATTTTCTAGAGACGACATGGAATTGCTTTGTCAAAATTGGGGAATGGCAGAAAGTTTTCTGGAGAGCTCTCGCGTTCTCCTCTGCTCTCTGTTGTGAGGTTGTTTCAAACTTGGTGGGCCTAAATCTTAATGCTGCCTCTAAATTGGGTTACATGGGCCCAGTCGTTTTACTTTTTTATTTTTCCTATTAAAAATTTGAATTTCATTTTGTATTTTGTATCTTCAGACAATTTAGTTATAGTTGCTTTTAATCTTTATTATAAACCTCGATGAATCTGTTCCAAATTTATTGAAAACGCCAAAGTTAATGAAAATTTTAATTCCAAACTAAATGAAAAATGTACTTCCAAGTATCATCTTTACAATGATTATGTTTATTCAAAAAGAAATTCGACCTCTCATTAAAATTTCAACTTTTCTATATTTTCTTATAAAATATGCCAGCTAAAAAGTGTTATAACAAGCTTCTATGGGTTTTTATGAAATTTTAGCGCAATGTGTTTCGTTAGACCCGTTACGCAACAACAAGAAAGTTACTTGGATTTATGTGTTACATATGATAGTATATATAAGCTTATAATAAAAAAACCCTAAAGACTGTTTTGTGCAATTCCTCTAGATTGGTTCCGTACTTCATCTTGCTACTGCTCACCGGCCTCAACCTCATAATGCTCTATCTCGTTGTTGCTTACTCCTCTAGGACAACAACGTTCAAAGCCAAAAACCTCAATCGTCCACGCATTACATTCGAGTTTGCGATTTTTGTTATGGATCTACACCCTCCCCTCTTTAACAACCTGAACTCGGACCTCTCCCTCATCTTCGACCTCGCATCTTCGGAATAAGCGTTGAAAATTATCTTAAATAGCGATCGAGCTGAGTGATGTGCTATAGTAAACCGTCGGGAAAGCTCTCGGCAGTTCTCGAATGTTGCATCGCCGAGGGAGAGCGGGATGGGGATCGCTCAAAACAACTTTGGGTCATGCTGGAATAAACCCCGAGCATGCTCTAGGATAGCGCATGAAGCTAGCCCATGTTTGAAGGAAGCAATTGAAGGTAAGCACTCAACACTTATAGCAACTTCGGGTCACGTTAAGAATGTGGAGCATGACAACCGATTTATTTTAACAACAAACATATATTTGCATTTAATTTTTTTTGTTAAGCATGATGTAGATATCTATTATACATGATGCAAAGTATACATTGTAAAACATAATGTAATTTTTTAATTACATGGATAAAAGATAATTTTATGATGCATCTTATATCCTTATTCTACACTAACTTATTTAATTACATCTTAAGTTGAGAGAATTTCAAGCATATCATTATATGTTTTGATTCAAAAAATGTGGCAGTACAAAATGGATATTTTGATTCAAGAACTCTCGTACATGATACACTTAAATCTACAACAATGGTTGTATAACTATTATTCATTTATGTCACAAGCGATGGAGTAAAGGTGTCCTCTAGAGGAAATTATCTAATATGATTAAATAACTTAACTCATATAACGAATCTTGTTTGAAGTAAAGTAAGAATTTAATTTTATTCTCTATTGTACATATTTTTGTATTTGGATATAATTAATATTATAAATACATTAAATATATACGAGTAAAAAATCCTTAGAAATAAATATTTAATCGACTGTAGTTACGAGAGCATTCATAACCATGGGTATTGAAACCTAATCATAATGTATCGAGAATGAGATTTTGATATGTCCATTGAGGTTAGTGTACATAACACTTTCCGGTGGATGGTGAATTTCTCATAATCATTGGCGGCATTAAGGAGTTATGTATATGTAGTTATTAGGACAATTATGAAACGATTTACCAAGATTCTTCTTTTCGTTAAAAGTTAAATAGAATATCCCACGTGATGATGTCTAGTAGCATTTTGATTATAGAATACCGTGAACCTTAAATGTTTAAACTATACTTTAATAATGGTCAATCACACGATAATACAAATCGTGCTGATGCCATATTGGATATAAATCGAACCACTTGAAGTGACACATAATCCAAGAGATTATTTGTCTTCTTTGATCAAAGGTTAATATCATGGAAATTGGTAATCCACACAAAGTCAAAGTCTTTGACCAGTGCAAATTAGTTAATTAATAATTACTATCGGATTAAATCATAGACTTTAATATTTGACTTCGCAATCAAATACGGATATTATTAGATTTTGACTATTAACTGAGTTCTAGATATCTAAGTGATATAATAATGATGAAGAGAAAACATGCATAATATATTAGTTCTTAAGGATGATGCTTCAAAAGGTAAGAAATTGAATTACATCAGATAATCTACAAGCAGCTGAAATCGTGTTCACTACTTTGGTTCAGCAAAGTTCGCACATGCCTTAATATTTAATTTGTTTAAATATTACTAAGGACCAAGTTCACATTGTGGGTTATGGAATACCTAAATACACTTGTGCAGAATGAATCTAGAAGGTACTAAGACACCGGAAGGGTGAGTAGTATATTTCAACTATTTAAAAATTAGCCTGCAAATCAATAAATTATTTACTTGAATGAGCAATAAAATCAAAATAACATGTAGAAAATTAGATAATAAATGTTGAGTAAATTTAAAGTAAATTACACATTTCTATATAATTTAGATAATCAATCCTATGTTCAGTCTTGTTCTTCCCATACAAAATTTCGCTATCACTTCTTGATTTCCATGGGTGACATGAATACCTTTATAATCTTCTAATTCCATGAGTGGTAAGATGCGCCTTTCCTATTGACTTTCCATGAGTGACGAGAACACATTTTATTTATAAAAATATATATATAAAGTAAAGACAAGTAGTTATATAGGATTTGCATGTGCTGCAAGCAGTCGTTTATTTAATTCTTAATGTAATCCAAGGGACAGCAGTAGGCACTACAAGGCAGTGTTCGAAGTTGGGTATACTTGTGTTTTCTTCACTTTTCACTTTTCACATTTCCATAATTTATTTATCTGTTCATCTACAAATTATATTTTAATACCCAGTGGTAAGATGCGCCTTTCCTATTGACTTTCCATGAGTGACGAGAACACATTTTCTTTATAACAATATATATATAAAGTAAAGACAAGTAGTTATATAGGATTTGCATGTGCTGCAAGCAGTCGTTTATTTAATTCTTAATGTAAGCCAAGGGACAGCAGTAGGCACTACAAGGTAGTGTTCGAAGTTGGGTATACTTGTGTTTTCTTCACTTTTCTCTTTTCACGTTTCCATAATTTATTTATCTGTTCATCTACAAATTATATTTTGATACCCAATTCACGCCTTCAAAGGTATATTGCATGAATAAAGAAAACTCCGGAGCATGCTCATGGGCAATGATAAAAGGAAACATGAATGGGCTCAAAGATGGGAGTAGTTGAAGGAATACAATTCATGATCAAGTATGTTTTAAGTAGCGCTTGAGCTAAACTAGGTAGGGCTCGATTATGTTGATCAAGGTAAAGTTGGATTGCTTATATAGAAATGTTCCTCTGTAAGCTTCTTACTGGAAATTAAGGAAACAAATCAAGCAATAATTATCTCCTTTTTCGGTCATAAATATTATATTTAAAAATAAAAAATGGATCATTTATTCTTTACACTTAACTATACAAATGCTTTCTTAAGTTATCTTTGTAATACATACATACATACATACATACATACATACATACATACATACACACACACATACATACATATAAAGGAGATCGACAAGAGAAAGAAAGTAGATATAGCCTAGAATTGCGCATAAACACTTTAAAGAACATCAAAGTGCAGTTGGTTCACATATCATCAAAAAACTAAAAATGAAAGAGTATACATTCCAATCTCCAAAATAAAATCTATAACTGTCTCGAAAGTACTACAAGTACCAGCATATCTACATAGTACTACACAACGGAATAAGCGATAGTAAGCTCCAAAGTATAAATATATAGAAGTGTAGTCTCCTACTTGTACTCCGCGTAGCTCCATGCACTATCCAGACATGTTATCTTTAATCTACTCATTTAAAAGTACATGAGATAATAAGGAGTGATACTAGAACCTCGGTCAGACAACGATTTGGTGTGAGCAATACATCATCTTAAAAATTCTATATAAATCGTATATATAATAAATAGGATATTAGGTATGAAGAATCATACCTGACATATTCCTGCATCTAAAGAGTTAACACATAACAATTGATATATGCTAATCTACTACCATCATCATACAAGTGTACTCTCCATTGAGCAATAGAAAGGCCCTACAGCCCATTGCCTACCTCGGTTCTCAATTACGGTTGGACTATACAGCATATGCTTTCATTCGAGCCCGCATACCACCATAGCATCACATACAAGTCAAACCAAGTATACGGTTCCCATGAATGGGTTGCTCTTACTTTCCATCTTATTAACAATCTTCTATTTTATCCATCTCATGAAAATATGCAAGCATATATAAACAAGGACCATATCGACCACTCAAAGCATGCTACTCTAAAAGCTAAGAGTAGAGACAAAGACCGATGAAATAGAAAAATATTTGACGAATTTCACAACCAAGCAGAATTTCATTTATCTACAAAATGAAAGGCACACATCCTGTCCCATTGGGCATGCAAAAAAAAAATGAAAGCATTTACAAGGCCAGTTCACTACTCGATCGAGACAAGTAGTAAATATGCTTCCTAGTCAAAATGGCTAGCATACCACCCCAACCACCTCCACCTCGGTAGCTACATTAGCCTTGGATGCTGCAAGGGTCTCAGTGTAAAGAAGGTGCATGGAGATGGGAAGATTATAGTTTTCCTTGAATAGGGCCTTGATTACGTTGGTCAACTGGTTATTCTAGACAGTCTCCTTTCTCGCTCAAGTAGTTTCCATATCGATGGATGACTGACACTTGGTTGTATGTTAGGTTGGATTATTCCATAGGGCCTTGGCCTCCTTCTTGGCTTTCTCCGGCCTCCTCCTGAGGTCTTCGGCCTTCTTTTCTTCCCATTCCCTTGCCTTGATGCATCTTTTGTCGCCTTGTCTACAACCATTGCCGCCTCTTCGACTCCCTTGGCTTGCCTACATTAGCGTGCCTTGTCTTTTACCTCCACAAAGTCATCCCAAATGCGAACTGAGAAGTATGAGGTATATATATTAAAAAAAATATCAGTTAGGAAATTCCATAAAGCAAGAGTAGTCCAAGTTTAGGATGCTTAAAAGAAGGGTGTCATGTGTATGAGCATCAATGGCATCCTCCCAAAGGCGCTGGCTCCATCCAGATGGGGCCCAGTAGGTTGACATTAGTATCTCACCAGACACCATCTGAAATGAGCTCAATAGCAGTTTCAGATCATCATGATATGAAACCTGGTTAATCTCGAAGGAAACATGCCTTAACGTCATCCTTTTCTTCCATTAGGCCATTCGCTCCTCATAAAAAATAGGTCGCTGCCTAGAAAAAGGAGCGAGGGCCCTAGATGATGGCCCTTTCCTACTCCTCTTCCTCCTAAATTAACCCTACACGTGCTCTGGACTAGGAGGTAGCTCAATGACCCTAGGTCTTCCCTGGGTCCCTTAGGCACGAGGGTCATGACAGTTTGGGCACCAAAGTCAAGAATGTCGAAGGCACTAAAGTTGAACTTGTCGGTTACACCAAAAACAAGAAAGAGCAAGAATTAGTCAAAATTCAAAATAAAACAAAGAATTTTTTAGCTTGGGCACTTTATGCATCAGTTTCCTTGATGGGTCGGCCCACTTAGCAACCATTGTTTATGATCCTCTCATTAACCCAACTCCATGGAGACTAGCATTAGTTACCAAGATTCGTGGATAACGATAGTTAGGGACAACCATCTTCAACAGATTCAAGTTTTCATTCAAAGTCCTAAAATCGATGCCAACATACATAAGAGATGCCCCTGTCAGTGGACAAGTTAAGCAAAGTAAAGCAAGGAAAATATTAAAAAAAAGTAGGGCAGTAAGAACTTATAGGGATTTGGAACTCAAGGTATTATAGCATGGACTACTCAACATGCTTAAACTAAACATATTGATATCAGACATCATTTTCTCAGAGATAATATAAGTAAGGAAGTAGTTACTCTCGAGTATATCAATTCTGAGGATCAAATTGCTGATATCTTAACAAAACCCTTAAATGAATCAATATTTACTAAATTAAGAAGAGAATTAGGTATTTGTTCTATAACTGAAATATAAAATATAAATAACAAGTATAATTAATAATTAATATTAAAATAATTCAAAGAGTTAAAATAAAACGGACCATGTTGACATCCCCCATATACGCATGTCGACATGCAACGTTTTTAAAATTTGAAATTTTCCCACCAAAATTCAAAAAATTTAGTCATATATTCTTCTCTATTTTGAATTTTTGTTCATTCTCTCTGTTTTCTCTTTAATCTATCTTTTGAAATAAATAAAATAATGGCCTCCTCTTCCAAATCAAACATAAAATCAACCTTTTCATTCCCCTCTCCTACGTCGAGTCCATTTCAACATACTACTCTCGCTCGTGTGACTAAAATGGAGGAATCTATGAAAAATGTACCTCAGATGATGACTGAAATTCAAGTGACTCAACTTCGTATGGCAGAGGAACAGGAAAGGCAAGGCAAGATTCTTAGGAATTTGCAAAAATTCCTAATGGATAATCAGGCCAACCCTATCTTGATTGATGAAGACTCTTCACTCAGTCAAGAACAAGAGGCCAACGAGGAAGAAGAAGAAGAACCCATGAAAGAAGCGCACGAGGAGGATGATGACCAAGTCGTGTGTGTTGGAGAAGTGTGCTTTGAAAAGAATGGGAGTCTTGTCGAACAAAGTGGAAACTTCTATTTCCACTATCCAAACTGTTCGATTCATAGATCTCCTATGTTTAATAACACACAATAGTTTCTTTCTTCTCCATTGTTGTTTGTGTTTCTTTATGTTTTCTAAACGTTCATGAATATACAACTTCATACGTAATAAATAACTCGTGTTCTTATATGTGTTTTAATTATAAATACTATTGTGAATTCTTACTTAGGATAGTTGATAGTTTAGGGCTATGTTTAGTATTAGATTTAAGTGATGATTACTTATGATAACACTATCATTATAATCACATGTCATAGAGTATTAGTTATATAGTTTGGAGTTATATAGTTTGGAGTTATATAGTTATATAGTTTGAAGTTATATAGTTTACATTTAGTTTTTTGTTGATGACAAAGGGGGAGAAATATAAAATAGGGTAGTTAGGCATAGATTAAGGGGGAGTTATTAGTTTTAGGGGGAGTTATTAGGATAGAAGTAAAATTTTATGAACAAAGGTTGTCATCATCAAAAAGGGGAAGATTATTAGTCCGTGAAATGATGGTTTTGATGACAACAACCTTAGAATAGATTATAAAATATAAATACTAACATTATAAGTTTAGATATATATGTATATGCATGATTTAACCATGCAGGTACTAAGAAAGAAGACTGTACAGTATAGAGATTTAAGATATCAAGATAGAAGACTCATGAATATCAAGATTATCAAGAGTTCAAGATTCCAAAGTTAAGTATTTTTTATTATGAGGAATTTTGTTAAAACTCATAGAAAAGCACTGGCATCTTAATATCCAATTTATTCGTGGAATGGAATCCACTTCGAGCCTATTAAAGGGATGGAAACCTAAGTAGGATGGAATCTACGAAAAATCTAGTGGAACATTGTTTTGTATCCGCTAACTGTTTATTCAAAATGATTTTTCAAAATTATATTCTGTTTTCAAAACTTTCCTTTTAAAAGATTCAAAACCCTCTATCTTGATTTTAAATAATTTTAGCCTCAAAATTATCTTTAATTCCAAAGTCAAATTACTCCTGATTTTAAACTATCTTTTAATATAATATATTTAACTTTTAGATATTTATACTTAGATTTAAAATATAAAATTAGAGTTAAATGCTATATATATTATTCAATATATTTACTTATGAATTTTGACTATATTCAAGTATAATAATAAAGTTTAAATTAGTTTTAATATAAGATAAAGGTTATTTTCAAAGAAAATCAAAACATCAAAAAATTCTTTGGGATGTCGACATGCTTATGTACCTCATGTCGACATGGTGTAAGTTGAGTTCAAAATTTAAATTTCAAAAGAAGTGTCTATTCGCCATATCTCTTCACGAATGGACATGGTTGTTGTTCTTCTGTAAATAGGGGTTAGTTTCAACGAATTTTATATCAGATTTTCTGGTTTTTCACTCCTCTTCTTCTTCCACTTTTCTTAATACATATTCTTATCATTACTCTGTCGAAAAAATATATTGAATCGAACTCGATTAATTCTAGTTTGATTCTCTATCACTTCTCTACAAGATTCTCAGTGCTATTCAGAGTTATAGACTTATTTGTAATCTATTAAGCAAGAAAAGGTGTGATTGTAGCCTTGAAAATCAATAAAGAAAGAAAAGGTGTGATTGTAGCCTTGGTAAATCAATTGGGTAAACTAGTGGCTCAGAAATCAAGTATCTCTACCTAGAGGATCGAAATTCTGGAGGGTGTACCTCGTAGCCTTGAAACCGAGGGTGTAACTGTACAATTGCTTTTGAAAGGAAATCCGTACTTGTGTTGCGGGACTGGATGTAGGGTAACTCCAAACCAATATAAAATCCGGTGTGTTCTTCCTTTATTGCTTTTATTTTATTTCTGTATCTGTGTTTGTTTCCGTGATCATATCTATGTCTGTATATTGCATGCGTTGGTGTCTAAATTAACATGAATCAAAAAAGATTTAGTAATTCTTTATTAACACTATTCACCCCCTTCTAGTGTTAATCCTAGCCTTAAGATCCGTAATCCGCATTTCTCACAGTTAGGAAATTCTGCATCAATTTTTCCATTGATCCGACGCTTTAAGGGTCGATACCCCCTTTGGAGATTAGGAAGTATTCTCTCGGTCGTATAGGACGTTTGTTTGCTTACAAGAATGTGCTTTCATTAGTTCTAGAAGCGACGTGTGTCTTATTGGTAATGCACAAGGTATATTGCATAATTGAACATAGTTTCATCAGCTCAAGCAGTGTCGTGCGGCTTATTAGTGGCACATAGGGATTATTGCATACTTGAACAGTGTCAATCGAGTCAAGTAGCATTGTGCGGTTTATCGGTGGCACATAGGGAAATGGGCCTTCCTGACATTGTCGGAGAAATGCAAGTTCTCAAAAGGCGTGAATCAATTTTTCCCCATCGATCCAGTAGTCTAAGTCGATTTTTCCTCACCGACTCGTCGGTTTGCTTATAAGAACGTGATTCCATTGGTTTAAGAAGTGGGATATATTATTAATAAAAGGAGAGGCAAGTCCTGCATATTTACAAATGCCCCCAGTGTCCTAACACGACTTGTTTGTGAAAATAGAAAATACATAGATAAGTATTATATATAGTAGAGTCGTAGTGAATTGCTATTCCAAGCATGCGGAATCAGAATTCCATCAACCTTCGTCATCTTGAATGTTCCATCTCCTAGTTTTTGTCGATCACATAGGGTCCTCCCGAGTTTAGGCCAAGTACACTCATACTCGGGAAGATCCATTTTAGGACGAGATCTCTCACTTCGAAGGTAAGGTTTTGAACCTTGGTGTTGAAATGTCATGCCACTCTTTCAGGTGAGAAGTAGTTCCAAGCTCAGCTTCCTCCCTCTTCTCATCGATCTGGTCAAGTGATTCGAGCAATAGTTGTTCGTTTTCTCTTTGTTTTAAATGCCTTCTATGATGAGAGGGGACTTCCAGTTCCACTGGTATCATAGCTTCTGAAACATAAGCTAAAGTGAAGGAGGAGTATCCATTCGTAAATTTGAGTGTCACCCTGTTAGCCCATAGTGCAATGGAAGCTCATCAATCCAGTTCCCTTTAGCTTTTGTCGATCGTTTCTTTATGGTGGATTTGCTAATTTTGTTTACTGCCTCTACTTGCCCATTTTTCTAGGGGTGCACTACCCCGGGAAAGCTCTTCTCGATCTGATAACGCTTGTAGAAGTCTTTGAATTCAGCACTCCCGAACTAAGTCTCATTATCCATGATGATTTTCGGTGGTACTCTAAACCTGCAAATAATGTTTTTAGTTACAAAGTTAATTACTTTTTTAGTAGTTATCATAGTAAGATGTTCCACTTCGGCCCATTTTATAAAGTAACCAACTGCAACGATAACGAATTTAGCTCCTCCTTTTTCTATTGGTAACATGCCTGTTAGATCAATTCCTCAGATTCAAACGGCCATGGGCCGACTATTTGCGTTAGTTCCGTAGATAGGGTTCGCAAAATCTTTGCAAATCTCTGGCATTGATCACATCGCCTAGAATAGTTTGTTGTTTCTTGGTTTATTGATGGCTAAAAGTAACCATAGCACAGAGTCTTACTTCGCCAATGTTTGCCCCCAGATGTGGTCACTACAAATGCCTTCGTAAATTTCCATGAGGATTTTCTTGGCTTTGTTTTTGGTCACACACCTGAGTATGGAAGTGGCGAACCCTCTACGTTATAGTACTCCATCTTGCATTACAAATCGTGGTGCCTTTTGAAGGAGCTTCTTTTGTTCATTTTGGTCCCTTAGGAGTATTCCTCTGAGTAGGTATTCCTTGATTGGCATCATCCACAATTCATTTTCTTTTGTAGTTCCTAGAATCCAGTCGACATCCATCTGATGTATATTGGAAGCTGATAATACTTCCATTGACTGTGCGTCTCCATAACTTGTTAACTTTTCCATGTGATCGGACTTCACATTCTGTTACCTAGGAATATGAGTTATCTTGTAGTGTTCGATATCATTGAGCAATTCCCATGCCTTTGCCAAGTAAGGGGGAGGTTCGTACCCTTAGCCTAATAATCTTGTTTCATATGACAGACGACTAACTGAGAGTCACTGTATATATGGAGAGCTTTAATTCCGAGTTTCTTCACAATCTTTAGCCTTGCTATTAATGCTTCGTACTACGCCTCGTTGTTAGCAACAGGGAATTTTAATCTTAGGGCATAAGAGATCGACCGTCCTTTAGGAGTTTCAAGCATAACTCCCGCTTCTGAGCAGAATTCATTTGATGCACCATTGATAAACAATTTCCATTGCGATGCTACGACTGTCATGTCCTCCACCTCGTCATCCCAAATTGTGAACTCAATGATGAAGTTCACCAATTCCTATCTGTTAATTACACTTCGGGTACGATAAGTCACATCGTATTGGCTTAACTCAACATTCCATTTTAGATGTCGTCCCGAAGTCCTGGGTTGATAAAGTAATGTTTCAAAGGTTTATCCATCAAAACCTTGATGGGGTGAGCTTGGAAGTACAACCATGGCTTCCTTGATGCTATTAGCAAGCAGTATGCTAACTTTTCTAACTTTGGGTAGTTTTGTTCAGCTCAGGTGCACCGTTTAATAATGTAATAGATGGTTCATTGAATCCTAACTTTTTCACATGCAAGTGCTGCTCTTTGCATATGAGTTGACACTGCCAAGTAGATGAATAGATCTTCCCCATCTTCTAGTTTGGATAGGACCGACGGTGTCTCCATATGTTGAACTAATTCCTTAAATGTTGTCTTGCGATCTTGGTTACATTATAAGTTCTTCTTACCCTTCTTCAATGCGTCAAAGAATGATATACACCTACCTGTTTCTTTTGATATGAAGCGACTCAATGCTGCTATCTTTCCATTCAGATTTTGTAACTCCTTTTTTAGTGACGGAGCTCTGACATTCCATAGTGCAACGATATGTTCTGGATTGGCCTCGATGCCCACTGTGCGTACTATCAACCCGAGAAATTTTCTTGATGAAACACCAAATAAGCACATCAAGGGGTTTAATTTCATCGCATACTTCCGAAGTATTTCAAACATCTCCAAGAGATTTTCCAGATGGTTTCCAAATACTCGTGATTTCACAAGCATGTCATCTATATATACCTCCATCATCCATCCGACCCGATTCTTAAACATTGCATTCACTAATCTTTGGTAAGTAGCACCAGCATTCTTTGAGCAAAATGGCATTACAAGATAACGTTGCAATCCCAAGATGGTAATGAATTTGGTATTCTCTTGATCGGGCTCATGCATCATAATCTGATTGTATCCTAAGTAGGAATCTATGAATGAGAGCAGCTCATGTCCTATGGTTTCGTCAATTATAGGTCGTGGAAAGCTATTCTTCGCGAAAGCATTGTTCAAGTCCGAGTAGCCGACACAAGTTCGCCACTTCCCATTTGATTTCTTGACTTGTAAAGGGTTTGACACCCATTCAGGATATGTTGCGTCATGGATAAAATCATTGACCAACATCTTATCCACTTCTTTCTCCAATGCAGCAAATCGCTCCAAACTTGATTGCGTCTTTTCTACCTTACTCTTGTGAATTTAGGGTCGATAATAAGTGCATGACACACTATCTCTGGTGACTTCCCACACATATTGGAGTGCATCTAAGCTAGCACATCCAGATTGGCATAAAGAAATTTTATCAGTTCATTTTGCGTCTTGACTCCAAGCTATGAAACAATCTTCATGACTCGAGTTGGATTATCCACGTCGAGAGGGTCGACAATCATAAACTCCACCAGCTGCCCCTTCGTTCCCTGCACTCTTATTTCTAGGATCCATAGTCTTGTGAAGCGACTATGGTCCCCGAGCCAGGGACAATTCTATAATTGCTATGCTTTACGGGTCAGGAATGTAAAGAGGCTTCCTCACATTCTTCCTCGTCTCACATCGGCTGGCTTTGCGCAAGTCGATGACGTAACATTCTCTTACCGCACTTTGGTCTCCTCTTACCACCCCAACCCCATTTTCCGTTAGGAACTTCATTGTAAGGAACCATGGGGCTAAAGATGTTCTGAAATAAACAAGGGTCGGTCAGCTCAGGAATGCACTGTAAGTTGAGAATTCATTAATTGTCATGAAGGTTTGAATAAGAACTACCCATCGTTCTCCTTCTCTAATTTCTACAGGTATGTTAATCGTCCCAACTGGCTATTTTGGTTCGCTTATAAATCGTTGAATCTTCATTCTGAAAGCAGTCATGTCTTTATGCTGGTCTTCATCTGATCGAACGTTCATCGGAAAGGGATGTTAACATAACTTACGCAATCAATCGACACTTTAGACATAATTTCGGCCCGATTCCAACGCTTTACCTCCAATAGGTCGAGAGTTGGCACCTTTATGCCTTCAGTATGTTGGTTTCAGAATACAATATCATTGGTTATTAGGATTTGCTGTTTGGCTGTGATTTTATCTTCAATGGCATAAGAAGTTTTCTTAGGAGCGTGCTTCAAAAAACTGGTATATCGCTCCATCTTGCCTGAAATCCTCTACGTTGGGTGAGGTCCTCTAGTGATGTTATTTATGACGAGTCTTTGATCAGTCCGATGAGTCCTTTCCCTACTGGGTTTGGCCTGATTTCCTTGATTGCTCGAAACTTGGGGTCCGGCAGGTTGGTCAGAATTCTACGATTTCTTCACGTGCTATTGAAGCCTATTGTTCCTTATCCGTTCCTCAATTAATTCCTTAAGATTTTGACATTCATTTATCTTATGTCCATGAGTCTCATAAAAGCGACGAAACTTCCCTGATTCTTTTGTTGTTCGGACGCTTCCAGCTTGGGTGGTTTGTTGTATCGCTTCGTCCCCTGAGTGACGAGGTGTATGTTTTCCAAGCTAATCATTCAACGACATATGTTCCTCGGGTTTGAGATGCCTTAGATGTTTCCCATTCTCATCATGCCTACTAGAGTTTTGATTCCTTTTCTTCTGATTTGAATTCTTTCATATTGTAGCTCCAGAACTGTTTCCATCCTGCTTAATCATAACATTGCTCCGAAACATTTTCATTAGTTGCTCACCAATAGTTATGCCTTCGACTATACTTGCCTCTTCAAATCTTAGAAACTACTTTGCCTTTCGATGGAATTACTCCACGATAGTGGGTTGCTTCATTTTAATCCATCTACCAAAATCTGTATATGGATGAATGGCTCAGACTAAAGCCATAAAAATCATATCCTCCTTTAGATTACTTACCTCAGTAACTGCGATGTTGAACCGGTTTATGAAAAATTTCAATGACTCATCGAGTCCTGGAAAAAGATAGATAAGGACACATGCCTTTTGGCCATGGACTATGGAGTCTAATCTGCTCTAGAAAACTTTTTACCAATTCGTTGAAAGTAGAAATAGACCTTGGTGCAAATCTAGTAAACCATGTAGAAGCAACTCCTTATAAGAAGATAGGAAAACATCTACAACGTAGAACATCCATCGCCCTAGCTCCAACCATATGCCACTCATACTTGTACAAGTATTGTCTATGATCCACCGTTCAGTTATATGACGATATGAACATCATAGCGAGCTTCTTAGGATATTGTTCCCTTGTAACATTTTCAGTGAATAGGGTTCGACTTGGTGTGAAACCCCAGTCTTCATTCTTTCTATTAACCATTTGACCATCTTACCTCTATACTCCTTGCTAGCATGGTGATCTACAAGTCACTGTCAAGTGCTATGTTGAGTATTTGACTCTGCAAACGGTCGTGGTTCGCCAGTTAAAGCCTAAGTTCTCCGTTCTCCAGAAGAATCACTCCTACAGGGTCCCATTGGCTCACAGTTTGTCTTACAAGGGCAGTTTGAACTTCATTTCTAGCATTTTTCCTGTTTACATCAAGTTGCATGTCAGCTTCAGAGTCAAAAACAAGCATTGCGTTGTTCAGTTGACGAGTGTTAACTCCAAGATTTGGATTTGCAGCGGGCTACATTCCAGTGGGAGGAGTAATTCCATTGCCTTCTATTATGATACCTACAGCTCCACGAATAACATCCTTCTGCTTTTTTCATATAGTTTCTCTTGTTAAAGCCCAAAACTAAGGAATTCTTTTGTTCCATAACATCTACAGTTTCAAGTCTAGCTCTTGGAGCACTTGGTAGCTGTAGTGCCAGCAAAGCATCGATCTAATCCATGAAAGCCTTCTGACTATCAACCATTTTATGGTTAAGTTCATTTACCATCTGGTTAAGCTCTCCTTTTGTCACAACATCCTATTGAGCGGGGAACCTGGTACTGGATTTCCAGTATTAACCTCTATTCGATGATTGTTAGCATTGTCTACTTCTGCTTGTTGACGGTTTATGTCGTCACCATTAACTATTTCTCATGTGGATCTTCCAAAAGAAGTCCTCTGTTTTCTAAGCGTCAACGATCTCCAACAGCAAGCCTACAAACCTACAAAGAAAATTCCTTAAATCTAACCGCAATATCTCTCCTAATCAAAATAGCAAGCTAGATCTAGGCCTGGATTTAGATTATCTCAGTGAAAGCACCAAACTGTTAACATCAAAAATCGATCAACAGCGAAGAATAGGTTGTAGGAAAGCTACGAAACCTAGATATATTAGGTAATAGTAATAGTCAAGGGAAATAAACAACAATATGAAAGGGAGACACGAGATTTTATAGTGGTTCATCAATCTATGGCCTATATCCACTTTATAGCTTTGTTGCTTATGGATTTGATCAGAATTACAAAGGGTTTGAGAGAGAATAAGTCATAAGTGCAGGGGTTAGACCAATTCTACTCCTAGAATTGCCTAAAGTGGCTGTCCTGGTGACTGTTGTATAAAGGAAGTAGATAAAAAAGAGGTAGAGCTTCCGCTAGTGATCGTAGAAACCATAACTTGTTTTGATTGCTTCGTGGTTTGTGTTTATAAGGGTAGCAGTTGTATTGGACCAAAAGAAGAGTTGAAGTAGAGTCCAGATAAAGGCCTAAAAGAGAGTGTGAAGTCGTGAACTCACGATGATTAACTACATATGTCGATACTAACCTCTCATGTCGGTGCCAGCATTGTAGTTAACTTCAAGTGAGTCAATTTCTTTTGTACACTTCATGCTACTTGATTTTGGGTTGTCCTGTAATTTTTCACGGAGAGTTGGTTGATACTATTGATAGTTCCTTTGTTACTTAGTTTGTTATGTTGTTCTGGCTACTAATTCTTCAACTCTTGCACTATCTTGTTCAAAATAGTTGGAAATTTCTTGAGCAAGCATTAAAAAGGTAGAGAATCACTTCTACAATGTTTATGTGGAAAACATGGGGCCATGGGAGGTCAACCCCAACATTAGAGGTTGGTGCCGACTTCTGTAATTTGCTCCATTTTGGTTGAGTTTTCTTTGAGATGTTTCTATCCTTTATCTAAGCGTGCATCTAAGATTTCAAGTCATTTCATCTTCCCCTTAACGTTCTAACTCCTATTGATTTCTACTTGGTTAAAGACCCAATTAACATGTACTAACTCAATTCTATGTTATACTTCACCAACCTTCACAAAGCCTTGAGTCGATGCAGCACCTATCTCAAGGGTTGATTGGTCAGAACTTTAATTGGATGAGCTTGAAAGTAGGGACACAACTTCCTTGATGCAATCAACAAACAATATGCCAGCTTTTCTAACTTTGGATAATTACTCTATGCTCTATTGAATAGTTTGCTGATGTAATGTACCGACTTTTGGACTCTGGATTCTACACGTACCAGGATGGCACTTAAAGCATGAATAAATACTACCAAATAATCAAATAAGACCTCTCCTTCCAAAGGCTTCGACAGAATTGGTGGTCTTTCATATGATCAAGTACAACTTTGAAAGCCTCCCGACACTCCTATATCCAGACAAACTTTCCCTTCTCCTTTTGTGGGCATCAAAGAATGACACATACTTATTTTTAGCTTCAGAGATCGACTCGGCCCATCTACCATTTCGTTCAAGCTTTGCACTTTCATCCCTATCATCGGAGCTTTGAAATATCTTGGTGCTTTAATCTTCTATGAATTGGCTTTTATACCCGTTGAGTTCACCATGAAACCTAATAATTTAAATGATGCAACTATGAATGAACATTTCAGTGGATTAAGCTTCATTTCGTATCTTCAAAGTACATCAAACATCTTTGATAGGTCTCTCATGTGGTTCATTGATTATTATGACTTCACTAGTATATTGTCCACATAGACCTCCATTGTACATCCGATCTAATTCTTTAACATTGAATTTACCAATCTTTGATAGGTCACTCTTGCATTCTTCAAATCGAACAACATGGCGTGGTAGCAATATAGCCTAGGTCAGTAATGAAGCTAGTTCTTTCTTGACTTGGAACAACATTAGTATCTAACTATAGTTGGAATAAGCATCCATAAATGATAGCAATTCATCTCCAACTATTGAGTCTACAAACTAGTCAATCTTCGACAGTGGGAAGCTGTCTTTTGGGCATACCTTATTCAGGTCTGAATAGTTGATGCATTTTTTCCATTTTTCCATTAGACTTGTTGGCCAGCACTGGATTGGATTCCCATTTGGGGTATAAGGCATGTGGATAAAACCATTGGCCCTCGGCTTATCCACTTCTCTTTTAATGCAGTGGATCACTCCAGACCTAGGCTGCACTGCTTCTGCTTTACAGGAGGACGACAAGAGTTCACATTCAATATATGGTACACTATCTCCAATAATATTCCATACATATTAGAATGTGTCTAGGAAAACATACCCAATTTTACTTGGAGAAACCCTGCCAACTTCTTGATCTTCACACTAAGCTAAGATCTGATCTTCAAGACCCGAAAAGGATCATCCTGATTGATCAAGATGTTGATCGTCGGCTCAGCTGGGGCCGCTCTGTCTTCCTCTAGCTCTTTCCTAGAATCCATAAATTTGTAAAATTAACCATACCGACTGAGCCAGGACTTAGGTGGTGGTTGCTATGCATCAATTTATTTGATGCAGATAATATTCTTTGCATCATTTCCCTTTTTGCGCCGCTTTGCCACTCTCAGCTCCGCATGTTAACATTTACATCCCACACTCCAGTACCTTGGGATGACTCGTTGTGACGACCCGGAATTTCCAAGCATTTAAAAATGGAGAATTTAATTGATTTTTAATATTCAATAGGGTAATTTAAACTTGAATTCAAGTATCACAATTTATTTGCTAATTAAATTATTGAATTTAAATAATTTGAAATTGGATAAATATGGAATTTGGGGTTTTAAGTCTGTTAGAATATAATTTGAAGACTTATAAAATGTATATTGATAGTAACGAGGATAATAGAATTTGTAAAATTGAAATTAACAGTGGTTTGTTTAGTTTTAAAATTTTATAGTTTAAATTGATTTTTTAAAAAATATATATATATATATATATAGCCTTCCGAGGAACAGTCTCGGAATTCAATGAAACCAGTTTCATTGAGTCTGTAATGTTGTTTTACTATCGAATTTCAATTTTTGTAGTAATTGGAGCTGTTGTGTGGGTACACGATTTATAAACACGTTGAACTTTGTTTTCAAACAAATTTAAATTTAAATAAAATATATTTATTTTCCTTACCCGACAATACGTACATTCTGCTACCCTTGTCTCCTTCATACCCCTTCTTTTCTTTTCCCCTTGTCTCATTACCATGCGAAGCAATTCATAAAGCAAGAAAGAAATCGAAACCTAGATCTAAAAAACAAGAATGGCCGAAGCCTAATTCTTAAATCGAGTCGTTCCTCAATTTTGCACTCGCGTTCGAGGCATTCATGGACGATTTCGACCCGGGGGGGGAGGGGGAACGTTGTCGTGCTATGTATCTCGTTCGAACTAGGGGATTGGGAGTTCTACTTCCGGAGCAGTGGATTGCGACGCGATTTGGAAGGAGAGGTCGCGAGGGAGTATAGGGGGTCGCGACGCTGAGTTAGGGTTGTCGTCCGATTTGGGTTTCTTCGTGGGTCAGGGCCGAGGGGTGTCAACGGGGAAGGCTCGCGATTTGGTCAGGAATTGGTGGTAGTCGAGGCATCGCAGACACTTTGAGTATTACTGCAAGCTAGTAGTGTCGAGGCTGGGTTCGTTCGTGGTCAAATAGCAGTGAGGTATCTTGTTTATGTTTGATTTAACTTGAATAAGTAGATATATATGTATATACACACAAAGAAGTTCTAAAATCATATTTTTATTTTATTCGTACAAATATACATATATATATTTAATAGAAACAGTTTTACAGTGAGCAAACTGCAGTTCTGTTGATTTGAAAAAAAATTATAATAACTATTTAGGTGGTCAATTTATTTAATTAAGCTCATTTAAATTATTTTAGTTATTTAGAAATAATTTATTTAAGGGAGATTTTCTTTGTATAGATAAAGTTTGAAAAATCTGTATAGATTATCTTGTAAGTATTTACATAAGTAGTCTCAAAGGAAAATAAATGTACATTTTAATTTATCAATATTAAGGAAATAAGGAAATAATTTATTTAGCTGGTTAATCGACTATTTGGTTACTAATGGTAGTTTATTAAAGAAAATTAGTTTTAAAACTAAACGATTTTGTTAATTAAATTTACTAAATGGGAAATTTATTGTTCGATAGTTCAAATATTAATAAAATTCAATAATGCTTATACAAGGTTAAAATATAAAGGAAACAAGCCAGTTTGGGATGGATTGCAAATCGATAACAAAGGTGAGTTAATCTCACTCAGTTAAATTTAAATTTAAATGATTAACTTTAAATAATTGTTTGAAATGGTTGAATTGATTTATATGCTGTAGTATGGTATATATTTTGGGATTGACATATTATATTGTGCTAACATCTGTGGATACAGGGAAAAACAGATTGGAGGGATCCAACTGGACCCCTCAACTTTATTTAATTATTTAATATTCTCTTTTCTGAATATTTGATATCCTGTAATGAATTATATGGAAATATTGAATGCTATGGCTTGATTGTTATAATCGGGCAATAATCAATTACTAAATATATAATTTGAGTTTGGGAATGAAAATAAAAGAAGTGAAATTGTAAGTAAAATAATTATAGAAAAGTTGAATAAATTTATGAATGAACTGGAAAGGAAATAAAGTGACTTTAAAATTTTAATAAATAAATCTTAAGTATGGGAGAGAAAATTTAAATAAACAGAAAGTTAATGAAACTTAAACTTCAATGTTATTGTTTAAAAGAACAAGACATTTATTTTAAACTTAGGATTTAAATTATTTAAGAAGAATAAAGGAGGAATTGGAAATAGCCTGAAATTTGTATATTTCAGCTAAAGGATTTAAAAATCAAACTGAAAATAATAATAAGGTTCATAATTAATGAATTTTGAAATGAACTGATAGGTCAAGAAATTTATTTCAAATAAATTGGAAATCAGTTTGGAAAATTGATTTAAGTGATTGAGATCGAAAATTTCTCTCTGAATAACCAAGTACGTTTCAAAGTAAAATTTTAAATATAAATTAAAAGTTTAAAGTTGTTTTAAGAAGTATGTTTTGAAAAAAATTTACTATTTCTAAATATTTGAATTCTAAAGTAAGTATTTCCTTTTAATCTATTATAGCAATAATTATGTAAAGAGTGACTTAGTATTTTTATGTTTAAAAGTAAAAAATCTAGTTTTATATTTTATTTAGTAACCTTATTTTCAAATATTCATATAGTATGTATTTTTAACAAAATCATTGAAGTAGTTTTGAAATAAATGTTTTAATGTATATTTTAAAGTAAAGTGTTTTAAATTATTTCTAAAATCTAGTTTTGTGCTTGGTGATTTCAGAGGAGATAGAAAATAATTGGGAAAGTTTATTCCGAAAGGAAAGATGGTTTTGAAACTGTTTTCAAAGGATTGGAAATAGAAATATATCTTATGAAGATATTTTGAGGTTAATAAATAATTTGGAAAATTATTTATTGTTGGATGGTTGTTTGTGAATATTAATTGATAGTTAAATAACCGACTATCAATATTGGACAAATACGTTGATCGTTTCGAAGAGACCAGGATCGAGATTTATTTCTCGAAAACCACTTCGATCCGGTTTATACGTTTCGCGTAAACGATTTTGGATTCGAAGATGGAGCAGTGAAGTGCAAGGGCTAGTCGCTACTAATCCTGAGGATATTTCCAAAATGGATGTAGTAGGAATAGTGCCTTCGGTTCCGTTCGAACCTGGAACGGACTTGTATGGATGAATGCTTGCGAAACATCGTCAGGTGGGCGATGGGCATTCTAAGGGATATATTCTAAAAAGGTAATGCTTAGCCTCAAGCCTCATAAAATGGGAATGACTGAAAATTAGGGGTTATGCAACAAGGCTAGGTGGGTAGCACCCAAGCAGGGTGAGGTCATTCCAGTCTAGATGTCCCTTTTTATTTCGGCTTAGTGGTGCGGTTGCTGCTCCCAACCGCGGGGTGATCTCACTCGAAACTGTCCAGTAAGGGATGGTTCCAGCCTTGTGTTGCAGGGGAGCGGGCGTACTCCTCGGTACGGTGATCTAGGCCCCGTACTGTGACAGGTGGTACCCCAATGCCTAGTCATTAGTTGGAAATCCATTCTCCCTACGAGCCTTGTACGAGTTTTGTTTGTATTACCCACTCTATGGATAGTAGCTGGAATTTAATAGATGTAACAATTTCGGCTATTTTATAAGTATTTGTATATGTACCCTATTAATATCAGAGGATTTCTATAAAAATGTTTTATCTATCGTAAGGTAAAAACCCGACATGTTTATTTGTGGCGTGGTCTTACGAGATGCTTTTGTTTCCAAAGGATTTTTGAGACTTTAATAATCAATTGGGTGTGATTTTCTCACGCTGGTAATCCAGACTGACTCGGGTATTATTTAACTGTAATGCTCGAGTCAGACCGAGTATTATAGGATACAGGATATGATGCTATGGAGCTCAGGAGGCAAGCAGGATGACGATACGTACTCTCGTACTTGTTTATATATATACATATTCAGCTGTGATGAGTTGCTGTGTATCCATTTGTATGTTGTTGTTGTTGAACCGTGATTGATGTACTCTGATGATGTAATATATAAACAGAGATATTTGATTTTTGAGTAAAGGTCATTTATTATCTATTATATTTTATTCCGCTGCGATGGTTAGATTCTGTTGTTGTTTTCTATTTTCTTCTTCTACCTCTTCTTCTTTAACCTAAATGGATAACAGATAAAGAAATATCATTTCAAATCAAACCGGATAACAATTCTGCATTTGGTTTACCAAATCAGAATTATCAATAATAGATATGAGAACAAACTCAATCAACTATGAAACAATTGGGTTATCTGATCTACGAAGTATACGGGGGTATTGGTCAGTTCGAAGGGATAACTAACCATTCGTAGATTTTATCGAAACCCAATAAAATAGATAGAAATAGATTCGATTATGATCACAAATTCAAAATTTAACTCATTCACGATTTGCTGAGAAATAAAACTAAGAATAGTTCTCATGTCGAACAAAACTCGAACAATTTAATCATAAATGAGATAGTTAACTTATAAAATTTCTTTTCCTTAATTAGCTTTTGAGGTTGAAGAATCATCTCTGATTGCATACACTCTCTTTTCTAGAGTTTGCTTCTTTACTGGACGGTTGATGATCCTATGTCCTGGCTTGCGGCAGTAATTACATCCCGTAAATTCCTGACCTGGCCTCATAAATGGCTCTCTCATTCCTGGCTTCCAAGAATTTTTGCATTTATCCGAGTAGTGACCTTTCTCCAAACAATTGAGACAAGTAACATTCTTCACCTTTTTCTTCTGTATATTCTTCTTTCCTTTATCTTTCCTCGATTTCTTCCTGCCGAACTTCCTTTTCCTCAAATTAAAATTACTTGTATCTCCATTCTCCTCCAGATCTTTTTGCTTATCCAGAGTATCATATCTATAACCCATATCAATTAATTCAAAAAAAGATTCCATAACGTGAGCAGTCATCCTTTCCTGAAATTCCTTGTTCATTCCCCGAATAAACTTTTCATTCTTCTTTAACGGTGTATCCACCAATTCTGGACCAAATCGAGATAATACATTAAATTTGTTCAAGTATTCCTCAAATGATAAGTTTCCTTGCTTCAAATCCATAAACTCCTGGTACATTCTAGGGATACCAGTAGGCGGCATATATCGCTGCTCGAACACTTCCTTGAAACGACTCCAAGTAAATTCATCCGCCGGCTCATCCAATGTAACTGTTTCCCACCAAACTAAAGCCTCTTCCTGGAGTTGCCAGGTAGCTATCAATCGCATCTGTTCATCTTCTAACTTTAATCCCTTGAAAATCTTTTCACACGATAGAATCCAGCCTTGTGCCTCGATAACAGATTCTTTGCCGGTCAACGGTTTTCCACCAAGTCTAGAAAAACTTCGATATAGATCAGCCAAATTTGATTGAGATTGAATGAGAATATCTGTCGTTGCAGGGCTTTGACCAGTTGTAGTGTACGTCCCTGTCCCCAATCTCATCCTCTTCTTCCACTCAATCTTACTATCTGTGAATAGTAAGAAGATCGATTTAGGCATTCGGACAAAATATCTTAGAGAATAATCAACATATAAAGAGAATAGATTGAAATTTTTGATTTTGGTTCCTCTGGTTGTACTCATTCTAGGGTATACTTCACCCTAACTCTAATGAGTCATCTAATTTGTTACACTCCGCAGCTAAAGTTCTTACTCAACCTTTAGCTCTGATACCAATCTGTCATGACCCAAACTCGATGTCCGACAAACAACATCAAATTCGTATCGCAGGAGCTTGCAACACCCATTAGATGATAAATAACACGGCGAAATAAAACATGATATCATAGATACAACATGAATACAATATCTGATACATCAATTTGATACAATGATAATCATCAATATCAGAGAATATAAAATACAGAATGCAACAGAACACGATACAATACGAGATGAGTCTTCACAGAATCCAATATTGCAATTCTGATCCAAAAGCTCCAAACAAAGCTCCAAAACTTCAAGCTTGATCCACCATCAAGATTGCACCAAGACAAGCAAGGTCAATCGTCCACGGACTGAACTAGCTCCAGGTAAATTATAAACCTAACTATCTGAAAAACCAAACTCTAGACTGCCTGTGTGGAAAAATGTGGGCACCCAGAGTTTAGGAAAGGAACACTAAACTCCAAGTCAGTCATGGGACTGGTATGCGCAAACAAAAAATTGGTCTTTTAAACAATCAAAAGATTTTAAAATTTAAATCCGCAATGCTTTTGGAAAATGAAACTACCATAAGGCCTCCTGCCACACACACCATGCAAACGCAGAATTGGAGGAGATTTTTCCTTATGATAGTCAAACATGCTTGATACGCGAAAACCATTTTAATTTTATTATTAGTGCATAGTGGAAAACATTCCGAAAGTATAATATCAATCTTAGCCAGCATAGACATTTCGAACTATGCCTACTATAGCTACCATCCAAACGGTGGGGGGCCACCATAAGTAGATGGCAGGTAATACAACTAAAACCGTACAGGGCGCGTATTTGGATGAATGGATTTCCAACAAATGGTCAGGCTAAGGAACTTCCTATTGCCACATGGGAATGCCTCTGGCGGGACGTCCCGAGAACCTACCCGACTCTCTGCCAACAAGGCCGGCTACCCCCTTCCCGGGAAGTAAAACCTCAGATATGCCACCCCCGGTCATTTGGGACCTTTATACGAGGTACCTCTACACCAACAACATCACATAGTAATGAATATATTACAATGCCCATATGAGTAAGTATCTAGGCTCCATACCATGATACTACCCGTTTCCAGAAGGAATGGTCACACCCTAGGGGAGCTACCCCTGAAACCTTGCCGCATCTTTCCTGTTTTGACCATTACCGGTCTGTGAAGCTCGATGAGGTTTCGTCCACAAAGCTATACTTCCCACAAAAGCCATGCTTTGTTCACAAATGATCAACCAACGATCACGAACCCTAACTACACCTCGTCCCCTCAATTCGTACAATGAAAAAAATATTCAGCAATTTTCCCATTACTATCAACTACCAAACTGCTTCAAGCAAGATCTCAGAGTTCGAAATGGGTTTGATTATCAGAAATTGATCAAAATGAAAATTTTATTCGATTATGAACTGTACTTAGAACACTTCATTAAAAATCAACATATTAATTTCAAAAATCCTATCTTTAGCTGTGTATCCAAGTTATGAAATCAACACAATAAATTAAAATACTCGAAATAAGTCATATGATTTATTTTTACTGTAAATTTTAGTTTACAAGGTCAAGTTCTTTCACTTTCAAGCAAAAAAAATTTCTGGACTATGGTTTAAGCTTAAACAAACTTATGTTGTATGAAAATCCTAAGTAAAAGATGTTTGTATGAAGTTAGAATTTTTTTTTTTCATATTCGCTTTGCTCTGAAACAAAATATTGAAGAACCGATGTATAAAAGTTTACAGTAACACAGAAACATGCATAACAACATTTTCCTTTCAATATACAACAAAACACAAGATTCATAAACTAAATACTTAGATTTCAAATGAAAAATAAGTTTACTCACATTGAAAAGTTTTGAAGCAGAGAGTAATTCTGTGTTTTTTTTTTGAAAGCCTGCAGTTTTGAATCCTCTTTTGAATTTTTTCTATTTGATGATTTTTTTCTTTTTTTTCGTTCAGCAAATTGTATTCAAACCTGAAAATATGGTGATGTAAATATTTTCTTTCTGGCTTTGCTATGTTTTATGAACGAGATAAAATGAACAGGGATGGGTATTATATAAAGGAGATGGTTTGTACATATAGGTTATAACTGGTACATGCAAGTTTTTTTTTTCTTTGATCATATATTTTATTTAATTTTGTTCTCTTGCTTTGACCAAGCAAAATTTTATTTCGGCTGAATAGATTTTATGGTGTGCTAAGAAAGATTTTCATTTGTGCTTGAATAGATAGCTTTTAATGCCTTTGTTCCCATTTTTGTTTACATGTATATGCTGTCTGATTTTTGTTTTGTTTGTAAGTACATTTTGTTTTGTACTGTAGCTATTTTCTTTTGTTTCATTTCCTTCCTTTATAAGCCTTTGTGTTTCTCATTTTGTTTTTAGCAAATCTATTTGCTTTGTACTTAGATGTTTTTCTCTTATCTTCTTGTCTTGCGTTTTTCCCATACAAATCTATATGTAATTCATATGTTTTTTTATAGTTTAATTTTTATGTTGCCATATGACCATAAAAATTTATTATTAACATAATTTCTTGAATTTTATTTTTATTTATAGTTTAACTATCAAACATTAAATTTATAACATATATTTTACTTTATACTTTTTATAACTTCATAAACAAAATGAATAAAAGCACAATTTATACATTTAATAAGTAGTCATACATATTATTTTTTCGAAGATATAACCTTTTAAAGAAAATTCATCTTGAATTTCCGAATCGAATTTTTTATTATTTATAATCCAATTCTATCGAATATATTTATTTTCGAGTTTCAAATCCAATATGTTATTTAAACATTTATTTCTGAATTCCCAATTAAAAATTCTATTCAGAACCATATTTATATATTTATCTATCTATATTAATAAACAAATATCTGCTTACTTTGGAAAATAACAAATTAATTCACAAATTAATTCCAAAAATTAAATTAATTACCAATTTGAATTTGTTTTAAAATCGGGATTGTTACATATTATGCTGGAATGTAATTAATGTGCCATTTTAGCTATGTTTCAATGTTTACTTTATACCTATACATTACTGTAATATCCAAGGATTTTCTTCAAAAGTGTTTTGGTTATTGTAAGGCAAAACTCATCCTTTTTTATGTGCGGCGAGGCCTTACGAGATACCTTTATTTTTAAAGAGTTTCATTAAGTATAATAATTCAGCTGTTTGAAGTTTACATACTAGACCCATGTCCGACCCGAAGTTTTTCTTTCTTTTCCTAAAACTCTTCGGTGCTCAAATTTGTATGAGAGCCAAGTAGTACATGTACTTATGGATGCATTTTAGAGAAACATGGAGTAGGAGGCTTCGAAGTTAACTAGTTATCTATTTTATTTCCGTTGTGTATGTATATTATGTATCAGCATTTTTAGGGCAGACGGTTATAAATGTTCCTATCTAAAGTTAGTACTTGTTGTGACTATGATGTTTTATTTTGGAAGTGAATGTATGCACTATCTTATATCGTATTATATATGATTGCCTTGTGCTGTGAGATTCTGTGTTTCTGTCTTCTTGTCTTTCCTTTTAATTTTACCTCCAACGATTTGTTTTTCACAAACCTAGATGACCGGCTCATGAATACCATGGATGTATTAAGTGTCGTATTTTGGAGTAAGAATGGTAGATTGTTACACAAATCCTCTATTTGATAGTGTTTCACTTCCTACGCTTCCACTTGACTTACCTATAGTCGTTTGATGGACGTCATGCTGTGATTTAACTAATCAAAGCGGATTTTCTATATTGAAGCTCAACGGTATTCTCAAGTGTGGAGAATTGTCTAATGCTATCACATTGATATTTTTTGTTGGATCTAAATTGCATTAACCAATAGAAAAATATTAAGTGGGTCATTCCGTTGCTATCCAATGACTTTTAATACGCAACTCCTTGTTGTCCCAATAGTCATGAGTAATACCCTACTGAACTTTTGAAGAGCGTTATGTATTCTAGTCTATTCAGTCTCGATACACCTTATCTAGGGATATTCAAAATGATGTGTTTATTATATTGTGATAAAGTACTCATGATTATAACAATTGTAATTACTACTATAGAACACACCATTTATGAATTTTATGTTAAATATGCTTAAAATAAACAATTAATTAACTATAGCGCATTATGATAAACATATATTAGAAAGAAAAACATATTTTATTTCGAACGAGGTTTTATTATAGAGTTAATAATTTACAAAATTGTCCTTGAGGCATACGCCTTACCCTATCAATTACCAAAATAAATATACATAATTTAATTTATCTAAAAACAAACAATGATACTACATAGTAGAATTACTATAGACATCTAAAAAGATATTACAAAATGATGAAATGATACTACAAAATAGCATTAGAAGAAAAAAAATATTACTATACTATTTTAAAAAAATACCAATCGATATCATTATACAGTGTTATTTTCTTCTTCCCCAATTTCATGTTGCTTCGCTTTCCCCTGTTGCTTTAATCACATAAAATATCACTTCTCCATCACTAGTCTGCACAATGATTCTCCGACCATCTTTATGTCAATCTAGCTCACAATCTCCTCCTTCCATCATCGTCAAACTCATCGCCCCTCTCTCCATCATCACCGTCACCAAGCTCGAGTCCACCACTATCGAGAGCTGCTGCACCATCGTCAAAATCTGTCGTACCCTTTCGCGCCCGTCTAGACTCCGCCATGTGAAAAAACACAGCTCTAAATTAGGATGTCCTCGCGCCTAAATTTTTTTTTTCTTCAACTCTATTATGAAAAAAAATTATAAAAATTATACTTCGTGCTAAAAAATGAAGCACGTGTCCAGACGCCTTAAAAATGTCAAATTTTGTCATTACTATTTTCCGGTATATAAAAATGTTTTCTTCTTTTAGCAGACTTATTGTAACGATCCGGATTTTCTGACATTTAATTTGGAATGTTTAAATGGTTTTAAATATTGATTTGGAATATAAGTTGATTTTTGAATATGAAGATTCTAGTTGAAATTATACAATGAATTTAAATTTCAAATATAACGATTTATCGTAATATGAAATTGTGAATAATTGAAAATTTGAGTTGAATATGAATCGAAATGATTTCTAATGTTAATATAAATTCTATTTTAATTAGAATTGAGTTAGTAAGTTTTTAAAACTGAAATTTCAAATGATTTTGTCAATTTTTGAAACCGTCAATTTCATCGACATGTAAAAACAGCGATCCGGGGCACAGTCTCAGAATTTTACGAAATTAGTTTCATTGGATTCGCAATAATATATTATTATCGGATTTCAAATTTCATAGCATTTTGAGTTATCATTTGGTCGTATGGGATAGAAACGCGTTGAAATTAATATTGAAATTTAATATAATAATTAGGTTCAAAAAGCTATCTTCTCCATACGATCGAGTTGGGACTCGAAACTTATTCCATTGCATTCGGGATAGGGGTATAACATTAGGATCAGGATTATGAGTTACGGGAACGAGATATTTTGAAAATTAAAATAATAATTATCAAATCTAAGGACTCAACCAACCTAATCTCAGCCACCCTAAAACTATATTCGCCCTCCCCTAGTCTGATACGAGCCACTTTCATTTTTATAAATATCGCATATACTCTTTGTTCCTTTCAGATCGAATCAAAATCGATCCATGGAATAAAAAAACACGATTAAATCGCGATGTCACGAGGGCCTAGGGAGAAGCCATCGCAGAAGGGAGTCGCGACGCTCACGCAGGGCAGCGTAGCGAGATCTGGAGGCGTTCGTCCTTGGGTTTTGGCGCAACGTCTTTGAGTGTACGATTGATAAAGGTGGATGGTTACGTGGGAGGACGAGCAGCAGTCGATCGAAAGAGCTCGACCTGAAGGTAGCGCGATTCGAAAAATAAGGAACGAACGACCACGACTTTAGTTGCAGGGTTGAGCGGCTGAGATGGATTGGTTTAGGGTAATGTTAATTAACTTATTGATTACAATATTAGGATATATATATATATATATATATATATATATCATATTATGAAATCCAATATTTATAAATTGTATATCTCATTCGTACGAGGTTCAAAACGAACGAAACCAGTTGCATGGTGTCATGGCATTGAATACCACACATTGGAATTGGTTTGGAATTTTTTGAAGTCAGCTGGGATTTTAGATAATTTATAATCTAGATGTTCGGCAAATTAAAAATCAAGATGAGTAAATCTCACTCATTTGAAATTACTGGGTTTAATTTATAATAGTTAAAAAGGTTAATTATAGGATGATTGGCTGAATTTATTATTATCAGTTAAATGTTGTATTATATATATTAGTATAAATATTAGTAGTTGGATATATTTCCCACCGATTGGAGTGGATGAGACACTATGCGCCTGGATATCCCACCGATTCGAGCAGATGTGACACTATGCGCCCCACATAGTTGCGGATGACCCTATATTATCGCAACAACCTGGCGTGAAGCGCGATTGGTATGTTATGTTATATAACATCTGTAGATGTAGGAGAACATGTTGGAGGGATCTAACTGGATTCCTCAAAATATATTGATTGTTATTCATATATAGCAATATATAATGAAATTGAATAATCTATAATGGGTTGTTGTGTGATTTGATTGTTTGGATGGTATAGTAGCACTGGCCCTAATTTTGGTATTATAAATATCATAAATAATATTTTTGATTTTAAAATGGAATTCAAAAGCGATTTGGAAAATGAAAATATTTATATCGAACTTCGGAATTATTTAAAAATGAATTGATTGGATCAAATAAATAATTTAATTTTTGATATTTATTTAGCTATTTCATAAAATGGTTTCAAATAGAGAATTTTAATTTGAGAATTCTTTTAAATGAGATTTCTTAAATAGGAAAAGGAAGTCGTAATCGAGATTTTGAATGAATTTAGATTATAATTGGAACTTGTTAAGGAATAGATTTCCAAATGGAATTTTAAATAGAAATCAATTTATAAATGGATATTAGCAATATAAATCTGTTATAAACTGGAAATGAGTTTATAAAATTTGTAAACAATGTTTGTAAATATTGTAGAATGGCTATCATTTGATAAACTGGGAATATAAACTCAAAATGTGAATTTAAAACGAAATATGGAAATTGGTACAGTAGAAATAGTGGATTCTATTTTCAAAATTGAAAATAGTTGGGAAATTGGAATTATAAATTGATTTGTGATAAATCGAGAAAGATTTATAAGTATAAAATCGGCTATGTTGAATTTTAAAAATAGTTTTTTTCCAAGAAGTAAGTTTTATTTTCAGGAAAGGATTTTTATTTATCAAACTATGCAGTTTGAAAACTATTATTTAGATCAAAATATTTTGAAAAGTTAGTTATTCAAATATTTAAATTTGTTGAATGAATTGTAAGTTTTATAAACAAGCTTTGTAAATCGATTAGTATTATTTATGAATGAATTGGAAATTAGTTATTGTGTTAATTAAAAAAGGGTGTTTAAATATTTAAATAATTTCTTTAACGTGTTTGAATATTTATTATATTCCTTTAAAATATTTATTTTATAAATATAGAGTTTTGGAATTTGGTTGGAGTTATTTATAAATACTGTCGAGATTTGTGAATCAGGTTTTATTTAAGGAATGAGGTTTTAGAAGAGAAATCTTATAATGGAATTCTTGAGATTTAAGAAAACTTCCAAAATGTTAGATACGAGAACTCCAAAAATGAATCTGAATTCATAAAAGAAGTTATAACTGCTAGTTGAGATTAGAAATAAGTAAAATTGATTTTTGAAAATTGTGAATGGAATTAATAAAATTCCAAAGATTATGAGATAAGTGATGAAAATGTTTCGAAGTACGGATATTAGAAATGATTTGAAAAAAAATGGACTTATAATATTTTCTAAGTATGGGAATGAAAGTTTTGGAAATGTCGCGACGACGAAATGAGTTATATGGAAATATTTTTGTAAGTAATGAATTATGAATTGAATTTGAAAATATTTCTTAGTGTTGAAATAAGATATGGTTGGAAATATATTGTTATGAATTTGAGCATTTGAAATTGTTTTCAAATATTGAAATATGAGAAGAAAGCTTAATATATATCCTTATAAAGATATTTTGAAATAAATATTTTCAAAAATTTATAATATGGGCCTAGTAAATGCTTATGTATGTTATTTGATAGTTAAATAACCGACTATCAAATCTAGCCAAATTCGTTGATCGTTTCGAAGAGACCGGGATCAGATATAATTATCCGAAAATCACTTTGTCCGATTTGTGCGCTGCGAATTATGATATTGTGAAGATAATGAATACTGCGATTTCAGAGATTCAGTTTGTTTAGACCCAGAACAACTTGTATGGAGGAATGCTATCAGAACATGTCATTGTGGGGCGATGAGCATTCTAAGTGTAAATGTTCTTGCACGGTAATCGTAGCCTCAAGCCTCATCAACCGGAAATGACTAAAATTTGCGAGATGCAGCAAGGCTATGTGGATCGCTCCCATTATGATATGATTATCACTCGTCTAGAGTGGACAGCTATCATCACTTTCATTTGTATGCGTTTTCAGGACCCATTAGTATATTCGGTATTATCCACGTCAGAGGATAGGCCAGTCTTGTGTTGGCAGAGGATCCAAGCGAGGCCTTCAGTACATTTTTATAAAGGTGTACTATGGCGGGAGGTACTCCGGTAGCCTAGTCATTGTATGTAATCCAATATCCACTATGAGCCTGAATGATTTTGATTGTGTCCAACTATGCTGAAACGTGAGATGGAAGCATTTCAGCTATTTTATAGTTTATTTCTATAGACACTACTATAATATCAGATGATTTTGATATAACATGTTTTGGTTATCGTAAGGTAAAAACCTGTCGTATTTATGTGTGACGTGGTCTTACGAGATACCTTTGTTTTCAAAGGATTTTGATGACAGTAATAATTCAAATTCAGTGTGTTTTCTCACGCTGATTTTCTAGACTGACTCAGGTGTTATTTTCGTTGTATGAGTCATGCTGTATACTCAGTATTTCTGAGAAGTTATTATATCTAAAATGATTGTTGATTGTTGAACTATGATGATTGTATGTATATAAACAGTTACAGATTTTTTTTAATAAAAGTTTGCTATTATCTATTATATATTGTTCCGCTGCGATTGTGAGATTTTATAATTGTTGTTTCTATTTCTTCTATTTCTTCCCTTCTTCACCCCTAATGATCTGATATTTCTGACACTTGATTGCTCGGTATGCTATACAGTAAACGTATTGATGTCGATTTCCAAGAGTCGAAATTCCCGGTTCGTTACGTTTATCAATATCAAATTTCGTTTGCACCATTATATCATAAATTTTATTATATTTTTAAGGAGATCCTTACATAATATGTTTTAACCATTTATTTGGAGTGCAAATAATTACAATGCAACTACATTTGACTGCAATGCAAATATTTGCATACCAACTATAATTATTGACATATATATTTTTTGCAAGAACACACAATAAGCGGAAGTTATACACATGACGCTAGTATTACAGAATATAAGAGTGTTGCTTTTGGAGGAAAAAAAAATCAAATATTTGTAAGAAAAAAGTATCTGCGGCAAAATTATTTAAGCCAAAACTTTTTGAACTACGGCGAAAATAATTGTACCCAATAGGTCTGCATCAACTTTGAATGAATTTCACCTTTGCTATGACCATAACTACCATGTCTCAAACACCACTCATCGAGTGTACATCAAAATTCGAATTCAATAGTACCAACCACATATTCTACGATCAAATGTAATTTGCGATGCAATTATTTGCATTGAACGAACGTGTATAAATTTGAGTAGATTTCACAACCGCTACTACGGCCACGTCTACCACCTCGAGTCGATTTGCATCAAAATCATCTTCCAACAGCACCAACCACCTCTAACTACCACAAGTTGACTCTACATCAAAATCAACTTTGGACGCAACAGCCCCGCCTCTTTTCGATCTTTACAAGAGCCCTAATTTTAATATCGTCAATTAAAACCTTAATTTTCATGGATAAAGGCTCTATCGCACCAAACGTCAATACACTAAATTATCATTTTTCAATTTTTCAGTTTTTAATGAGTCCTAGAAACAGTGGATATATAAAATGGGAGTGATGCAAGAACTAAATCTAGCATCCCATTTTGCATCTTCTAAAACAAAAATATTACACAAACAACAAACGTTAAAATTCGATTATTTTAACAGAAAGAACTAACACATTAAAATAATACATACATAAAGGTCACGCTCTCTCTCCTTTTTTCTTTCCTTTTTTCTTTTCCTCTTCCTATCCTTTTCTGAGTTGAAGTAGAAGTGTAAAACCATAAATCATTGTCGACAGGCTTTTAGACCGGTCCAAGGAATCAGACTGTCAAAACTGTATGTTCTTTTCCCGTGATTTTATACAGCTCATATAAAGAAAGATACTAGATATCTAAAATGCTTGTAACTGTATAAGCACAGAAGCTATGCTTCTTCAACATTCTTATCGCCTTTTCCCTCAAGAATCAATCATCGTTTGCTAACAATTATGGGAATTTTTCCTTAAAACTCAATGACAGCACATCATAATTCACAGCACATCATAATTCTCATTTGCACGTCATCTTCTAATAATTGCATTTTAGAACTTCCGGTCCAATAAGGCACCAGTATGAGGCATGTACAAGTTCAACAACACCCTAGACTTCTTGCTCTTTACTTCATCATCCAAATTTCAACATGCATAAAGCTCTCTTAGCCTATGCTATAGTTCTCCTTTATTGTCTTAAAGGACATCATGCAACCTCTTAGCTCTATCTTGGAAAAATCCAGAAATGTACAAGAGAATAGGATGCAATTAAAGTTCAGAATGTGCAACTTACTTTTAGATAGAAACAAACTGCTTTTTATTTTATTGAACCCGGATGGATAAACTACAGAACACAGATGGGACTCAACACACACACAATCACGCCATTAGCATATATCAACGACACTGCCTCACATCATGAAAATGAAGAGCAGAATCTGATATTATAATAAAATTAACCATCGATCTTGATGGACTTAACCTCAGGCTTCTTCACTTCTTCTTTTGGCACTGTCACCGTAAGAACTCCATTCTCCATTGCTGCCTTCACTTGGTCCATCTTCGCATTTTCAGGCAGCCTGAACCTCCTCATGAACTTTCCACTGCTCCTTTCTATCCTATGCCATTTGTCGTTTTTCTCTTCCTTTTCCTTGCTCCTTTCTCCGCTGATCTGAAGCACGTTTCCTTCTTCCACCTCCACCTTCACTTCTTCCTTCTTCAATCCAGGCAGATCCGCTTTGAATACGTGAGCTTCGGGTGTTTCCTTCCAGTCAATTCGTGTGTTTGCAATGGCAGCTGTCTCACTGTTCAAAGCAGTTCCATGCTGAATTTCTTTGCTAAATGGAAAGTCTTGGAATGGATCCCATAAATCAAGGGAGAAGGGATCGAACACGTTGGTCCGTTGCCCGAAGATGCTTGGAATCAATGCCATTTCTTTGTTGGAAATTGAGTTTGAGGTTATGATCGAAGAGCTCGATAATCGTGTATTGCCTTGCTTGCGTTTTCCTTTCTGATGAGAAAGGAAGGGCAAAGAGGCAGCTTATATATAAGCTGAAATGGAGGTGCCTTGAATTTTCTAGAGACGACATGGAATTACTTTGTTAAAATTGGGGAATGGCAGAAAGTTTTCTGGAGAGCTCTCGCGTTCTCCTCTGCTCTCTATTGTGAGGTTGTTTCAAACTTGGTGGGCCTAAATCTTAATGCTGCCTCTAAATTCGGTTACTTGGGCCCAGTCGTTTTACTTTTTTATTTTTCCTATTAAAAATTTGAGTTTCATTTTGTATTTTGTATCTTTTGGCAAAACATTTAGTTATAGTTGCTTTTAATCTTTATTATAAACCTCGATGAATCTGTTCCAAATTTATTGAAAACGCCAAAGTTAATGAAAATTTTAATTCCAAACTAAATGAAAAATGTACTTCCAAGTATCATCTTTACAATGATTATGTTTATTCAAAAAGAAATTCGACCTCTCATTAAAATTTCAACTTTTCCATATTTTCTTATAAAATATGCCAGCTAAAAAGTGTTATAACCAGCTTCTATGGGTTTTTATGAGCTTTTAGCGCAATGTGTTATAACCAGTTTTGTGCAATTCCTCTAGATTGATTATGTGCCTCATCTTGCTGCTGCTGTTCACCAACCTCAACCTTGTAGTACTCTATCTCGTTCTTGCTTATTTCTCTGGGACGACAACGTCCAAAGCCAAAAACCTCAATCGTCTACGCATCTACATTCAAGTTTGCAATTTTTGTTATGGATTTACGTCCTCCCTTCTTCGACAACCTGAACCCAGCCTCAACCTCTCCCTCATCTTCAACCTCGCATCTTCGGAATAAGTGTTGAAAACTATCTTAAATAGCGATCGAGCTGAATGATGCGCTATAGCAAACCATCGAGAAAGCTGTAGGCAGTTCTTAAATGTTGCATCGCTGGGGGAGAACGGGATGAGGAGCGCTTGAAACGACTTTAGTCATGCTGGAGTAATCCTTGAGCATGCTCCACGATAGCGCCTAAAGCTAGCCCACTTTTGAAGGAAACAATTGAAGGTAAGCGCTCAACACTCATAGCAACTTCGGATCACGTTAAGAATGTGGAGTATGACAATTGATTTATGTAACAACCCGGAGTTTTATAACAATTAATTTTCGTCATTTAACGATTAATTGGTTGATAATTGCTATTAAGTGTTTTAATGGGTTAAAAAATTTGGTTAAGCGTTGAGTGGGCTTTGAAAATTGAATCTTGGCCATGCTTTATTTTGGGGTTGTGATACTTATCAAGGGAATAACCGTTCCCTCCTCTCTACTCATTTCACTTAGCAACCCTAAACCTAAATATACGAGAGAAATGGCGGCCTCTCTTCGTTCTCCTTCCTCTCTGGTCTAAAATTAGGGCTTCACGATTTTTCGAATCGGCGTCTCTCGAGATGGTTCTCGTTCCTTTGCTTTGTCAATCGGTCGTCTTTGCTTCGATTCGTCTAGGGTTTCTTCGATCGATTCTTTGATGCGTGCTCTGGAAAGCAAGGTGAGTAATTCTTATTTACCCGCATCTAATTCAAATCGTTGAGGATTTCATGACTTGTTCGAACTCGTGATTTTTTCGTTTGAGTTATTTGAAGTTGTTGAATTTTTATCTCGGCCATTTGATTTTGTTCGATGTTGATATTTTTCCGACTTGAGTTGATTTTGAGACAGTTGATTTAAGTTGCATTATATGGTGACTTCGGTTTCGAATTACTTTGCTCACCTTGGCTTGACTTGATTTGACGAGGTTGATTTTTTATCACTTGACTTCGGCCATGGTGATTTGTGATGATATTCTATTTTCTACTGCGATTTGGGTTTTGAGATTACTATACTTGAATTGTAAAACCTGTTGTCTGCATTGAACTTGACTACTTCCTGCTGTTGCAAGACCTCGGCAGTTATGTCTTATTCAAAGTCGATACTTGCATTTGACATTGGTCACTTGATTTTGTGATAGTATGAACTCATTTGATTTTTGCTATATACCATTGTTTTGAAATTGCTACGATGCCTCTAAGCGTGTTTGCATTGCCTGTTTTGTGTGGTAGCTGGACTCGAACTTATGTTGACTTCGGCATTTAACTATCTTTGTTCAAAATTGCTGCTTTGATTTTCAATTACACTTAGCATCACTTGTTGTACGTTTCCTTGCAGTCAGGTGTGTTTATCCCTATCGTGTTTTCAACCTGACTTGATTTTGCAGTTGCCTTCCCTGTCCACTTTAATTCACTTTTGCAGTCATGTGTACATTACTCAGATTGGTTGTGTACTGACTTAAGTTGAGCCTTTTTCATATTGCTGGTTCATAGTTGTTGCAAGTTGACACTGTGTACATTATTGGGTATCTGCATTCGAACTTGACCTTTTCTTGACTCGGCCATTTGTGAGTTTGGTGCTTTGTTCATTTGAGTCATGTTAGCTCTATATTAAACCTGATTTCATGGATCACCTCTATTTTATGTACTTGAGGCTGTAGCATCATATGTACACATATGTTGTTCACTTGATCCTTTGCTTTTCACTGATCTATTTGTTATCACTTGCCCTTGTGCATTCGTGTAGCTGATTGCATCTATGGGGTATTGCTTGCATTCATGTATATGGTAGCAGTGATCGAACTGTTAGCCTTTGGTTAGTAATTTCTGATTCATTACTGACTTTGTGGTTGGTTTGGATCCTCTAATTCATTGATGTAGTTGATGCCAGTTTCCTTCGTTTGAGCTCGAGTCTGATACATTGCATTGATGCATTTGTATTCATTTGCATTTTGTCAATTGTATTCATTTGTTGTGTGCTGTAGTGCCACATCTTTGGTGCTCTCACCTTCACTCTACCCTTATAGTTTGTACCACTCCTTGTTCATAGTGATGTTCACACTGCTGCACTTCCCCGACCTGTGCAGTGTAACCTTCAGGTGAGCCTTTATGCTTTACATTCGAGTTGAGTTGCTTTGCAGTTGTGTTGAGTCGATAACTTGACCTCTGCAGTCTTGATTTTCTGTCATAACTGGGTCTGCGTTTTGATATTGTGTAGCCAGTCTGAATCATATATGTTGACTTGAGTTTGTTGTACTTGTACATTGATTTATACATTGAGTTGAATCCAGCTGAAACGCTTGGGTTTGACCTTGTGCTTGTTTGTGTACTTTCGTTGTGCATTTCTTGAGCTTTTGCATATTTCATATGCTGTAGTGGCGAGGCAGTACACGCGTGCGTGTACTGCAACCACACAGAATTGACGTTTTGAATTGATGTTTCAATTATTTGAATTGTTTTGTACGCTTAATTCAATGTATTGAAATTGCATTTTGATTTGTTTAATTTGATCATTTTGTTGATGTCTAATTATCTACTTGATAATTAGATTATGGGTTTCTAATTATTTATTCAATAATTAGATTTTGTTGTTAATTGCCGATTAGGCAACCCTGTTGTTTTCTAAATTATCTTCTTTGATAATTTGAATTTGCTGATTTGTTGTTTAACACTGTTACGTGTTTTATCTACCATTATCCGATTTCTTATTAATGGATTGGATAGATGAGATTTATTGTGACTGTCGTCTATTCGTTATTTAATTATTATTGCTTCTATGCATTAATAACTGAATTTGAATTAGACTGACCCGTGTATTATTTTCTTTTGAATGTAATACTCGGGTCAGACCAAGTATTTACAGGTTGTAGATATCTTACTTTGGGTTGCTGCTAGAGCTATGAAGTCTTTTCATATCATTTGGAGTAGTCATTGTTATAGTATAGGACGTTGTATATTCATGTATATTGTTTACGATAATGTACTTGTATATGTAACTTCCAGTGTCGACAGTTGTAGTTGTATCATATGTATTGTATCACATGTATTGTAACTGACATCGGTTATATATACATGAGACTTTTTGTTATCTGTGTTCCGCATTTAGATTATCTGTGTTATTATTATATTAATTGTCCTAAACTATTATGAACCATCATAGTCCGTTTTATACTGGAATTGGGTATGTCGATGGGAGTAAATAAATAAGAGATGAAAAATAAAAATATATATAACACTCCTATCGAGATAACCAATACTAGTGTAAGGCCTAACTAAGGATGGCCGCTCCTATCCAGCCTTATTCTTCGTAATAACGGACAATATTTCTTTTTATACTCTTTGCTATTGTGAGCATAAAGGTGGGGTGCCACAATTTATTTGTAGAACAAATATATATTTGTATTTAATATTGTTTGTTGAGCATGGTGTAGATATCGGTTATACATGATGCAAAGTATACATAGTAAAACATAAGGGATATTTTTAATTACTTGGATAAAAGATAATTTTATGATACATCATATATCCTCATTCTCCATAAACTTATTTAATTACATCTTAAGTTAAGTGAATTTCAAGCATATCATTATATGTTTTGATTCAAAAAATGTGGTGATGCACAATGGATATTTCAATTCAAGGACTCGTACATGATACGCTTAAATCTACAACAAAGGTTGTACAACTATTATTCATTTATGTCATAAGCGATGGAGTTAAGGGCGTTCTTTAGGGGAAATTATATTATATGATTATATAGCAAAACTCGTATAACAAATCTCGTTTGAAGTAAGCTTTTAATTTTATTCTCTAATGTACATATTTTTTTGTTTGAATATATTTAATACTATAAATACATTTAATATATACAAGTACAAAATCCTTAGAAAAAACACTTAATCGATTGCAGTTACGAATGTGTTCGTAACCATGGATGTTAAAATGTACAAAATAAATATTTGTCCATAAATGATCCTAATCATGATGTATCAAGAACGAGATTTTTATATGTCCACCGAGGTTAGTGTACATAACACTTTCCGTATGACGAATGGTGAATTTCTCATAACCATTGACGTCACTAAGAAGTTATGTATATTTTGTTATTAAACAGTTATGAAATGATTTACCAAGATTATTCTTTTGGTTAAAAGTCAAATAGAATATCCCACATGATGATGTGTAGTACCCTTTTGACTTGAGAATACCATGAATCTTAAATGTTTAAATTATACTTTGATTATGGTCAATCACACTATAACACGCATCGTGTTGATTCAATAGTTAGGTATAAGTTGAACCACTTGAAGTGACACATAATCTAAGAGAGGATTTATCTCCTTTGATTGAAGGTTAATATCAACACAAAGTCAAAGTCTTTGACCATAGAAAATTAGTTAACTAAAATTATTATCGGATTGAATCATGGACTTCAATGTTTGATTTCGCAATCAAATATGGATATTATTAGATTTTGACCATTAATCGAGTTCTAAACATCTAAATGATATAATGACGACGAAGAGAAAACATGCATAATATATTATTTCTTAAGGATGATGCTTCAAAAGGTAAGAAATTAGATTACATCGGATAATATATAAGCATCTGAACTCATGTTCACTATTTTGTTTCAGCAAAGTCTGCACATGCCTTAATATTTAATTTGTTTAAATATTACTAAGGACTAAGTTCACATTGTAGGTTATGGAATAACTAAAGACACTTGTGTAGAATGGATTTAAAAGGTACTAAGTCACTGGAAGGGTGAATAGTGTGTTTCAACCATTTAAAAATTAGCCTGCAAAGCAATAAATTATTTACTTGAATGAGCAATAAAATCAAAAAAACATGTAGAAAATTAAATAATAAATGTCGAGTAAAGTTAAAGTAAATAACATCAGGATCATTTCTATATGATTTAGATATTCAATCCTGTGTTCAATCCTGTTCTCCCTATCACTTCTTGATTTCTATGGGTGACAAGAATACCTTTATAATCTTATAATTCCATGAGCAGTAAAGTGCACCTTTACTATTGACATTCCATGGGTGACAAGAACATATTTTCTTTATAACAATATATATAAAGTAGAGACAATTAGTTATACAGGGTTTGCATGTGCTGCAAGCAGTAGATTATTTAATTCTTAATGTAATTTGAGGGACAACAATATGCACTAAAAGGTAGTGTCTGGAGTTGGGTATACTTGTGTTTTCTTTACTTTTCGCTTTTCACATTTCCATAATTTATTTATTTGTTCATCAACAAACTATATTTTAATACCCAATTCGCCCCCTCAAGGGTGTATTGCATGATAAAGAAAAATCTGGAGCATGCTCATGGGTAATGATAAAAGGAAACATGGATGGCTTAAAGAGGGGAGTAGTTGAAGGAATACAGTTCATGATCGAGTATGTTTTAAGTAGCGCTTGAGCTAAACTGGAGTAGGGCTCGATTACGTCGATCAAGATAGGGTTGTATTACTTTCCTCTAAAATCTTACTCGATTTAATAAACTTCGCTTCCCACCTCGAGTGGAATTAAATTTGAAGTTAAAACATTTGAAATTATATATGAAATAAAAAAAAAGGTTTGTTTTCAAAATATGGTTTTAGGTAAACTAAAATATCAACATCTTAAAGCATTAAAATTCATATCCAATTACTAATTTATTTACAAAGTTGATTATAAAATTAGAACTTATTTCAATAAATATTATAATAACTAATTTTCGGAATATTCTGAATCTAGATAATAGTTATAAAAGTTAAATTGTATAGTAACTTTTACAAATTTAAATTCACTTGACAAAAAATCCTATTTTTAAGAAATTCCAATATTCACCAATTCAATTCATAAATTCCTCTTGATTCGTATCACATCGACTACATCCAAATTAGTCACTATTTCTCTTATTTGAAAAATATACCACTGTTTCTTTTAAAAACGATTCCCATTGCCCGATATAAGTTCACACCATCAACTTATATTTTTACATATCCACTAATATCATTCCATCTTATTTATAAACCCCGTTTATAAATTTATAAACTCCTTTGAGTTTCTAATTATTTATAAAAACAAATTCTATTTATTTTCCATTTTATAATCTTCCCTTAACAAAATTCCATTTTATTCAAATCTATTTATTGATTCCAATATCTCTTCAAGCCCTTAATATATAATTTTAATTTCAAGTCTTTACTTAAACCAATTTGCAAAGAGTTAAGCATAAACCTGTAACGACCCGGATTTTTCGTTGCTTAATTTTGAATATTTAAATGGTTTTAAATATTGAATATTGATTATAGATTGACTTTGGAGATCAAAATTAGAGTTTTTATTTGCAGTCCTTTCCAATCTTGACTGGGTTTCACGATTTTCGACCTTGGATAAACAATTTACAATTTATTAACATTTGAAATAGTTTAACAATAAATTACCATTTAATAAATTTAATTAATTAATAATTTAATTTAAACTGATTTTCCTTTAATAAATTATTTTTAGTAACTAGAATAATTAAATAGGTTAATTAAAAAAAATTAATCACCATAATATATATTTTTAAAATTAAACAGTAAGTTTAAAACGTGTATATATATATATTTTTCCAGTAAATAAAAAAAAAATTTACTTTACTGAAAATATTTTATTTCTTTTTTTTCATATATATATATAATATACAGGGAATTAGGCAGAAGGAAAAACCTGAGAACACTTTTAGTCTGAAGGACAGAAGTTTTAAAATTTAGTCTGAAGGACAAAAAATGATATATTCATATAGCATTGCACATCCATAATGCTATATTCATATAGCATTACACAGCCGCTTGTTTGTGTATGCAGAAACTTATAAAATTGTGTTGTATATAGCATTATAGATGTGTAATGCTATATGAATATAGCATTATGGATGTGTAATGCTATGTGAATATATCATTTTTTGTCCTTCAGGCTAAATTTTAAAACTTCTGTCCTTCAGACTAAAAGTGTTCTCAGGTTTTTCCTTCAGCCTAACTCCCTCTATAATATATATATAATTTAATTATAAATACACTGCCTTATACCTCACTGCTTAATCACATAGTTGCGACTTCAAGAGACCCATGTTGTTGCTTGGCCGTGCTAGGTCCACCAGAACATCACTCGAGTTTCCCGAGCCTTCTGCCTTCACCATGCGACTGCCCATCCTCGAATGCCACCGTGACCCAAACCCGCGCACGCGACCCACCATTGCTGATCCAACAGGTCGAGCATCGCCCTACGTCTACCACTGTCGACTCATACACGCTCACCCCCTCAGACCCAATCGAGCACTACAACTCTCTCCACATGATGAACATGTCGAGACGCAGATCCATACAGCACGAATTGGAAAGGAATGAGGAATCTCGAAATTTCGATTCGTAGAGGAACACGTGATTGTCCGTCTGCCATTTTCTCTAAAGAATAGATTCGAAATTTTATTTTGAACTATCGAGTTGCTTTGGAGAGGAAGCAGGGGAAAGAGATGTATTTTATTCCCTTTTTTTTGCTCTTCAGCTTTTCAATTTTAAACTGAGAAGAGGAGAAGAAGTCGTGTGATATAAAGGAGTAGAGGAAGCATGACGTGATGTTGAACAGAAGGTGGCGTGCACGAGAAGGTTAGCTACAATAACCATGAGATGAAAACAAAAAGCACTGATGTGAAATTATCTCGGCTGAAGGTTGCCTAGCATATATGAATATATATATATATATATATATATATATATATATATATATATATATATATAGTTTAAACTTAAATCGTCTCGATTTGCAACTCAAAATCTGGACCTCCTGTCGAGACGTGCTGCTAGGCGTTTATAACGTTATACCCCTATTTCGAACACAATGGAGAAAGCTTCGTGTCCTAATTCGATCGTATGGAGAAGATAGCTTTTTGGACCCTATTTATTATATTAAATTTCCGATATAAATTTTAGCGTGTTTATATCTCGTTAAACAATAACTCCTAAAGCTACGATTTAAAATCCGATAGTAATATCATATTACGGATCCAATGAAACTGGTTTCGTCGAATTCCGAGACTGTGTGTCGGAAGGCTATTTTTAAATGTCAATTTAAACGATATATTTTTAAAACAGAATAGATCACTTCCAAATTCAATTATAAAAGTTGCATTGTCTTCAGTACTATTAATATAAATTTTGCAAGCCTTTAATTTTTTTTCAATAAGCTTAAAATTCAAGATAAATATTTTAACTAATTCTCCATTATTAAATTCAATTATCCATAATCCGCTATATTTAAATTTTGCATTTTTTTATAAGCGAAAATCAAACATTTCATACTGAAAATCAATTTATAATTCAAATTCAATATTTAAAACCATTTAAATATTCCAAATCCAACGTCGAAAAATCCAGGTCGTTACAGAGGTAATTTAATTAAAAAGCATTTTTGTTTATGTTAATCATAAAAAAAAAGATAGCTAATATAAATTATAAATTTTCGTATGAGGTTTGAACCGAGAGGCATCAAATTCTTCACAAATGAAATGGTGTGGAATGTTTTGAAGTCAGTTGGATTCTAGAAAATTTAATTTCCGATATTCGAAAAAATTAAATCAAAGGTGAGAAAAAATTCTTACTCATTTGAATTTCCAAAACTTAAATTTTAAATAGTTGAAATTAAATTTTAGACGTCCATTGAAATTATAAATTTTATTGCCTGTTGAATGATAATATATATAGCAGTTTGTATATTTGTATTTGGAGTGATATTCCAACACACTATAGCGGATAAGACCCTATGCGCCCCGCACAATAGCGGATGAACCTATATACCGTGATATTCCCTTCGAAGTGAGATTGGTATTTATTTTATATTGTATTAACATCTGTGGATATAGGAAAACAGGTTGGAGGGATCCAACTGGATTCCTTAAATTTATTGTTTATTTTTCATATATAATGATATATAATTTGTGTAGAATTATCTATTTTGGATTATTGTAGTGATTGGAATTATTGGATGCTATTGCAACACTGGCCTGAATTTTGATAATTTAAATACTATTAAATATATTTTTAAAATTTATGGAATTGAAGGGAATTTGATAATAAATATATATTGGAATTGAAGATCTTTTTAAAATGCATTATATGAAAGAATTTATAAGTGATATTCTAGAAATATAAGAAGGAGTTAAAATCAATTTTGAAAATAGATTGGAAGTATTAATGGAATTTATAAGAAATAAACTTATATAGTGGATTTTTATAAATAAGACTTGTTTTTATAAACAGGTAAAACCAAAGGTGTTATTGAATTGATAAACGATGTTTATAATGAAGAAATTCGATATCATATGATAATTAAGAATACAAATTCATAGGAGGAATTTGTATTAGAATACTGAAACAGGGTTGAGAAAAATGGAAGATTCTATTTTTGAAGAGGGAATGGTTAAGGAAGCGAAGATAAATCAGTGTGTTGTGAAATCGAGAGGAAGTATAAATTAAATTGGTTACTGAGGTTTTAAAAAAAATATTTTTAATTTCAAGAAGTAAGTTGTTTTTGAAAGGGAATTTTTAATTATTTAAACTATGGAATTTTAAACTAGTTGAGATTGAAATACTTGGTAGGTAGATTTTTAAATATGAAGTATTTATTTTACTAAATTACAACTTTAAAAAAAATCAGTTTTGAAAACTTATTTGTTTAACTAAAGATGGGTTATTAATGTCATAAAATTGTTTTCGATATTTTAAATAATTACTTAAACATGTTTTAAAAGTAAATTTTTAATCTTTAAATATTATATATATATGGTTTGAAGTAATTGGAAAATTTAATTTATAAATTCTCTCGGGATTCTAAAAGGGGCTCATAAAAGGATATGATTTTGAGGAGAGGAAATTTATTTGTGATTTCAGAGATTTTTGGGGTAAGTAATGGAATAATTCTATGTAATGTTATTGTTGAAAGGATTTTGAAAAAAATAAGACTTGTAACTTTTTTTCGAAGTATAGAAATATGGAAATATTTCTAAGTGTTGAGATGTGGAGAGTGTCCTGTTAGGGATTCAAGTATTTGAAATATTGTTTCAAATGTTGAAAGAAATTGATGTCTTTAAAGATATTTTGAAAGTAAATATTTTGTGATAATTTATACTAAGGCCATATGACTGCTTTTGAATGTTTATTGATAGTTAAATAATTGTAACATCCCACCTTTTTGTACGTTTGAATCAGATAAACCACACACGCCATACTCAAAGCATACAAAAGGGCGAATTTTTATTGGGGTGAATAAGAAAAAGGAAGAAAGAAATAGAAAATAGAATCTCATAGTGAAATGACAAAATATAATAATCAAATAACAGTTCATGAAGCTGTTTTTCAAAACATTTAATTATACTTATACAGCATGTATCAGAGTTACACATACCAGAGAATAATAAATAATGTAGCGGAACAGTACGAATGTAGTGGAACAATATAATAAGTAATAGCAATAAAATATTCGTCTTCGTCCTCCCGAAATAAAGTCTTCAAATCCTGAAATGTTCAGACTGATCTGAGTGAATTGAAAAGACAAAACACTCGAGTCGGAACTAAAAGATCATCTGTAAGTTAAATCAACGGAAATAAATATGAGTGCAACGGCGTTAGAGATGTTTATGGGATTTGACATCTCCTATTCAGTGTCAACGTGAGTGCAGTAACTTAAGAGATGCTCGGGGTTCACATCTCCTAAGGATCCGTTAAACTATTTACTATGTAGTAATATTTCGCTATTATAATAATGTCTATAGTAAAATAAACTTAATTTTAAATAGTGTTAAGGAGTAACCCAATATTCCCCTTAACAGGTAATAGTACCAGTAGTCCATCCAGTATCAGCGTATCTCTAGATCGGGAGACTACCCTAAATACTCCACGGGCTACGGAAGAAAACCAAACTCGTATAAGGCGCACTAGGGTAGGTGACACGGTGCACAAAGCAATGCCAGGGTAGATATACCAATTACTATCCGGACTGGTGGCGACGCATAGCGCGCAGCTACCGCCCACCTCGAGCCACAACCTCAAAATCAAAAATCAAAAGTGGCCGCCAAACGAATCTCCAAGTCAGAATGTAATGTCGAAGGAGTATGTCCGATAAGAGGAGCTACCTCACTGGCCTCTGGCACGGAATTGCTCCTGTTTTAGCCACCTTATGCCAACTCACGGCAGTCGGGTCCACGTATATACCTTAATAGAACGTCACCACCATCCTATTTTATTCTGGAATCTCCACTGCATACACGGTTGTTAAAGTGGTTTTCGGAGTTGGTAGAGAGTATGAAAACTTCTGATCACGGTTTCTGTAACGACCCGTATTTTACGTGTCGATAAATCGTATATTAGTTGCATTTAGTCGTTTGGAGCTTGAGTCATTCTAGAGATAAGTCGTGTTAAAGTTAAGTCGTGTGGAACTTAAGTCGTGACCGACTTAGAGGATGGAGCGACTTAGGGTAGGTGGCCGACTCATGGGGTCAACGGTTTATAGGTTGACCGACTTATTGGAGTGAGTGGTAGTTGCCGACTTATGGTTGTTAGCGAGTTAGTAGGCAGCGGCTTAAGGTTTGGACCAAGTCAAGGTAGTGAGCGACTCATAGGATAACCGACTCATTGGGGTGACTGAATAATAGAGGTGACCGACTCATGTATTGGACCGACTCATGTATTGGACCGACTCATGTATTGGACCGACTCATAGGAAGGAACGACTTAAGGTGATTGGCTGACCTAGGAGAAACTAACGGCTTAGGGGATGCCGACTCATAGGGTAGCGGCTTAAGGAGTTAAGGCTTAGGTCGTTGGTAGTTGAGTCGTCCAGACGACTTAGTGTTAGGTCGGCAGGGAACTAGGTCGTGTGGCCCTGTGTAGTGTTAAGTCGTGAGTCGGCAACATAGTTAAGTCGTTAGGCCGTATTAGTTGGGTCGTTGAGTCGGCAGGATAATTTAGCTCGTGTATGTTCTTAGGTCGTGTGTTGTTAAGTCGGTAGGGGCTTGAGTCGTGCGCATGCTGTGCCATGTGTGTGTGTGTTGTGTCGTATTTGCCTTGAGTTGCGTTGAGTCGTGAGTCGTGGTGGTTTGGGTCGTGAGTCATGAGTCGTGGACGACTCATAGGGGCGGACGACTCATGGGGGATTTCAGCCTATAAATAGAGGGGTTTGGCTCACTTTTTGGCACCGGTTTTTGAAGCAACGAAGTGCTGCCATTTTGAAATCTCGACTACAACACTTCTTCATCTTCTTTTCTCCACTCCATTCTAGTTCTAACATCCATCCAAGATCGAAGATCAAGATCGAAGATCCAAGAGCCAAAGTTGAAGATCTTCATCCAACGAAGCTAGATTTCATCGTTTCAAGCGGGATTTCGACGAATCAAGCTTGAATCCTTGCTGTCCAGATCTGAAGTGATTAGTTTTTGAAGTGTTTGGGTGATTCGGTGAGTGGTGGTTATCTCTCACGCGGACCCAAAGGAGTATATTGGTTTGGTGGTTTGTTGGAGTGTTGTAGATAGTAATTTTATGCATTTTTCCTTAGATCCTATTGTAGATCCATTACTTATGAAGATGTTTACTTATGCAAGTTCATTCATCAAATTGTAGGGACAATACCCATGATTTATATTTGTTAGATCTATGCTAAAAACCCATGATTCATGTATGATAGATCTATTCTCATTTATTTACGAAATTGCCATTTTGGTTATAAATGCCTATTTAGATCTTGATTGACTACTTATTTGTTTGGATTAATGTTTGCCTTGTTTGATTGTTGTGAATGAGTTATCTAGTTGATAGATTTGGACAAGTATGGTCAATGACGATTCAAAAGCTACGGAAGAGGCTCTTGAATGGTGATAGTTGCTTAAGGCATATGGAGTGGATGTTGACGCTCATATGTATGGATTGGATGATGTTGAGATGGAATTTTGCCATGATGCGATGAGGCAAACCATGATGTTAAGATGAGCCTTTGCTATGATGAAGATGAGGCGAGGCATGATTTAATGTAACCTTGGTATAGTCGAGAAGGATTACTCCAAGCATGTTGATAACTTGAAGGGTAGTTCGAGTTGATTTATAATGGATGGTTCAAGAGGTAGTTTGGGCTATGTTGAGAATAGTCGTCAAGGAGGATGACTAGAAGGCTTGGATTTCATCGTTGTTGAAGGTTCTAGCAGACTCAAAGCAAGAGTACAAGGGTTTCCCTAAAGACTACAGGTAGGTGGTCTGGACACCCTAAAGACTACAGGTAGGTGGTCGAGTACTCTGGGTAGTTGCGAAAATTCCTAGACACGGGTCATGATGACGTGCGGAGTTATGTCTAGAACCGGGGTTACCATTAGCCCTTGATAGATGGCTCAGGAAGGAGCCGGTCATTCAATTAACGGTGGTTTCGAAGCAAGGTTAACAGTGATAGCTAGAGTCATGGATGTTTGGATGTTGGGTTGTATCATCATTCGGTCTCAAGAGCGGTGTTTCCTGGGTGCTTATCTGATCTTGGTTTAGGCCTTGGGACTTGTATTTGGAAAACATCGACCTTGACTCGAGTGATTATTGCTTTACCTTAATTGTCTGCTATGTTATGTTTGCTTCTCTTTAGTGTGAGTCTGGGGGCTATCACTGTAGAAAGAAGTGGAGTGGGATGGTTTGGTTCCTATTCCTTTTATCCCTTATACTCTTTTGGTATGTTTGATGGTTGATTTACTGCTCACTAAGACTTTGTCTGACTCAAGGTTTTATGTCTCCTCTTATTACCTTGGGCTGTTCATCCATGTTGGGATGAGCAGACTAGGTAGTAGGTGACAGGTGCTGTTCATGGATGTTTACGCTGATGACGACGAAGACGAGCAGGAGGCTTTTGCATATTATTTCTTATTATATGTACTGGATATTCCGCTGCTGTATTTGATTGAGTGTTATGTAGTGAGGCTTTGATGTATGGATGATTCATATGTTTGTATAAAACTATTATGATGCTTATATGATGATGTCCTGTTCTATGGAGCTTCACTATATTATATTTCTCTATTGTACTTTATCCATGCGCTGTGAGTTGTACGATAGATTCTGCGATGTTTATTCTACCTTGACGGTCACCCATGGCTGCTTGGCACACCTTCAGTGCACCATTCCCTTGTTTCCGTGCGGGAGTCATGGGCGGTCGTCACATTTGGTATCAGAGCTTTGGTTAATCGATTTTAGCCAACGCTCGCTGACGTAACTACGTATGAGAGACGTAATTGTATTTTGATGGATGATTACTATTTATAATATAGTAGCTTAGAAGGATTTGAACTCCTTAGGCAGTTGTTTCTTAAGGTGTTCTAATCATTCTTTTTACAGATATTAAGGATGAGTCGAAGTGAGAGACAAACTGCGAGGGAAAGCCGTGCTGCTAGGGAAGCTGTTGATTATACTCCTATGTTTGAGGCCATGATGACTTCGATCATGAGAAGAATACCAGCTTCAGGATCATCGGTGGATGTGGGAGTTCAAGTTCAAGCTCCAAGACCAGTGGATTTTGCTAAGCTTTGCAAGGACTATACTTCTCTTGGAGGAAAGGTTTTCTTGGGAACGGAATCGACCATTGAGGTGCAGAGATGGATTGATGCTTGTCAAAGGATTTTTGGTGACTTGGGAATTGAGGATGCAACTAAGAGGAAGCTCGCATCAAGACAACTTCAAGGGAGAGCTTCGGATTGGTGGAATTCTATCACCATTGATACTCCGGAGGAGGAGATTACTTGGGAGCAATTCCAAGCTAGATTTGAAGCTAAGTTCATCTCTACAGCTCAGAAATCTGTTTTGTTCAAGAAGTTTGTAGAGCTCAAGCAAGGTGGGAGATCGGTCCTTGAGTATGTTTCTGAGTTTGAGGCTTTGTCCAAGTATGCCAGATCGTATATTGGTTCTTCCTATCAGAAGAATGAGAAGTTTGTGACAGGCTTGGACACTTATCTTGGGAGACAGTTGGTGGATCATTTGGACGATCCGTTTGAGAAGCTTGTGGAGAAAGCTCTCAGGCATGAGAGTTTGTTTCCTAGGGAGAGTTCTCTTGTTGCTGTGACCAAGGAAGAGTCTAAACCACAGCAGGGTGGAAACAAGAGGAGGAAGCAGCAGCAACAGAAGGGTAAGGATGGCCAGAAGAAGCCGAAGAGCGAAGTGACCTGCTACAACTGCCAGCAGAAGGGCCATCTCTTCAGAGATTGCAAGAATCCCAAGGTGCCGGGAAAGTGTTATAACTGTAATAAGCTGGGACATATCAAGAAGAATTGTCCAGAGCCGAGGAAGGACAGGCAGATTGTGCAAGCTTATGCTATGGGAGCCGTGCCGTCGTCTTCAAAAGCTCCTACTGCTGAAGAGAAGGGGAAGAGTGTGGTGGTTCAAGGTACTCTTTCCATTTGTGGTGTTTCAGTTAGAGTGTTGTTTGATACTGGAGCGTCGCATTCTTTTGTTTGTGATGATCTTGTAGGCCGGTTAGGTTTGAAACCGGATATTGTTGATAAGCCATTGGTGGTGACTAATCCAGTTGGGGGTTCGTCATGCTTGTGTATGATATGCCGTGGTCTAGTTGTGTCGAGTCATGATTGCTCTTTTCCTTGTGATTGCTTTGTTCTGAACTTTGCGGGGTTCGGAATTATTTTGGGTATGGACTGGCTTAGGAAGTATGCGGCAAGGATTGATTGTGAAAGGCTGGAGGTGACAGTCGGGAATGTGGAAGGGAGAAAGGTTGTGATACGATGTAAGCATGAAGAAGGCGTCTTCATGAGCTTCATGTATTCGCTGGTTGTTCCACGGGATGGACTGTCATCGGTGCCTATTGCGAATGGATTTGGGGATGTCTTTGATGAAGTCAAAGGGTTACCACCGCATAGGGAGATCGAGTTTTGTATCGATCTAGTTGAGGGAGCCAGACCTGTTGTGATGCCTCTTAGGCGGATGGCGCCTAGGGAACAGCAAGAGCTGAAGGTGCAAGTTGATGACCTTTGGCAGAAAGGATTCATTCGGCGTAGTGTGTCCGAATGGGGTGCACCAGTTGTGTTCGCAACCAAAGCGGATGGATCGTTGAGGTTGTGTGTGGATTATCGTGAGCTGAATAAGGTGACTAAGAAGAACAAGTATCCATTGCCGAGAATAGATGACTTGTTTGATCAGCTTCACGAGGCTAAGGTGTTTTCTCAGATGGATTTGGCAACGGGATTCCACCAGTTGAGAGTGGCTAAGGATAGTGTGCCGAAGACTGCTTTTAGGACACCATCCGGATTTTATGAGTGGCTGGTAATGCCGTTTGGATTGACCAACACACCAGCATATTTTGTGGATCTTATGAATAGAGTGTTCAGAGATCAGTTAAATAAGTTCGTGCTTGTGTTCGTGGATGATATTCTGATTTATTCCAGAACTGAAGAAGATCACAAGACGCACTTGAGTATTGTTTTGGAAATCTTGCGGAAACATCAGTTGAAGGCTAAGTTTTCGAAGTGTCACTTCTGGAAGAGTGAAGTGAGGTTCTTAGGCCATGTTATCTCTGGAAATGGAATCGCGGTTGATCCCGCTAAAGTGGCAGCAATCCAGGATTGGGTTAGACCTAAGAATGCATCCGATGTGAGAAGCTTTCTGGGATTAGCAGGATATTATCGTCGGTTTATCAAAGACTTTTCCAAGATAGCTGCGCCGTTAACAGGATTAACGAAAAAGATCCAAGTGTTCAGATGGGATGATAAGTGTGAGCAAGCCTTCGTAATCCTAAAAGAGCGACTAATAAGTGCTCCTGTTTTGACTATTCCAAGTGGGAATGATGAGATGGTGGTTTACACCGATGCATGTGGTACTGGACTTGGAGCAGTGCTGATACAGAAGGATAAAGTTGTTGCGTATGCTAGTCGACAACTGAAGCCGCATGAAAGGAATTACCCGACTCATGATTTGGAGTTAGCGGCGATTGTTTTTGCTTTGAAGATGTGGAGACATTACCTATTGGGAGTTCGATTCGAATTGTTTACGGATCATAAGTCGTTGAAGTATCTGTTCTCCCAAAAGGATTTGAATCTCCGACAGCAACGGTGGCTTGAATTTTTAGCATCATATGATTTTGGTATAGCCTATACTCCGGGAAAAGGCAACGCAGTGGCAGATGCGTTAAGTCGAAGACATGCAGGATTGGGAGCCATGTTTTCAGAATGGAAGAGTCTAGAGTATTTCGCTGAATTTGACTTCAGGCCTAGATGTGAATTGGAACCTGAGATGTTGGCAAACTTATCGATAAGGCCTACTCTTGTGGAGAGAATTGGCGAGAGCCAAAAGCGAGACGATAAGCTTGTCAAGATTATCCGAGATTTGGAATCTGGATTGAATCCAGAAAAGGATAAAGGATTTGAAGTCGATCGAGAGGGTTGGCTTCGAAAGCAAGGACGACTAGTTGTTCCCGATGTGGATGGATTGAGAGATGAAGCTCTTAGGGAAAGTCATCACTCGAAGTTGACAATTCATCCAGGTGGAAATAAGATGTATCGGGATATGAAGAGAACCTATTATTGGGAAGGTATGAAGAAGGATGTTGGAAATTTTATTTCCAAGTGTATGAACTGCCAGTTGGTGAAAGCTGAGCAGAAGAAGCCCAGTGGATTACTTCAGCCATTAGAGGTTCCTACATGGAAGTGGGAGCAAGTGTCGATGGATTTTATCGAGGGTCTACCTAGAACCAGGACAGGGAATGAAGGGATTTGGGTCATTGTAGATCGTTTGACTAAGAGTGCAAGGTTCATTCCTATTCGATCAACTAGGACTGCATCGAAGTTGGTTGAGTTGTATGTTAAGTGGATTGTTCGATTCCATGGTGTTCCGAAGAGTATAGTGAGCGATCGAGACCCATTGTTCACTAGTGGATTTTGGAAGAGCTTCCAGGAAGTTTTGGGAACTAAGTTGTGTTTGAGTACAGCTTACCACCCTCAAACAGATGGTCAGACTGAGAGAGTCAACCGAGTTTTGGAAGATCTCCTCAGAGCATGTGTTTTGGATTTCGAAGGATCGTGGGAAGATCATCTTCATTTGGTGGAGTTTGCGTACAATAACAGTTACCAGTCAAGTATAGGTATGGCACCATATGAAGCACTGTATGGAAGACCGTGTAACTCTCCGACATGTTGGTTGGAAACTGGAGAAAAACTGATACTTGGGCCAGAGATGATTCGTCGGACTTCGGATTGTATAGGGATCATTCGGCAACGAATGAAGACAGCCCAAGATCGTCAGAGAAGTTATGCCAATAATCGTCGTAAGGATTTGGAATTCGACGTAGGTGATATGGTTTTTGTGAAGATTTCTCCTCTAAAGAATGTTATTCGGTTTGGAAAGAAAGGAAAGTTAACTCCGAGATTTGTTGGACCATTCCCGATCATCGGACGAATTAGAAAGCTCGCTTATAGATTGGAGTTACCGGAAAAGATGGCAAGTGTGCACAATGTTTTTCATGTATCCTATCTACGGAAGTATGTGCATGACTCGAATACAGTGGTTTCTGCTGATAGCTGTGAAGATTTAGAGGTTGATCCAGTGGTTATGAGACCTCGTAAGCCGCTTCGTGTTGTTGAAACCGACACGAAACAGCTTAGGAGGAAGACGATTACGTTGCTCAAGGTACAATGGAGTGAAGATGTTAACGACTGTACGTGGGAGGAGGAAGAGAGGATGAAGGCAGCTCATCCTGAACTCTTCAAGGTATGGCCATAAGGTGTCGTGACATCTCATGAATTTGTAACTTGTTCTAATCTTAGAATTCTGCATGCTAGGCTAGTAATTGGATGCATGGTTTGTTGATTGCTATGGATGGAAGGCATGCAGAATAGTTTTGATTTCTCTTGTTTGTTTGGAATTTCGGGGGCGAAATTCCTAAGGGGGAGAGAATGTAACGACCCGTATTTTACGTGTCGATAAATCGTATATTAGTTGCATTTAGTCGTTTGGAGCTTGAGTCATTCTAGAGATAAGTCGTGTTAAAGTTAAGTCGTGTGGAACTTAAGTCGTGACCGACTTAGAGGATGGAGCGACTTAGGGTAGGTGGCCGACTCATGGGGTCAACGGTTTATAGGTTGACCGACTTATTGGAGTGAGTGGTAGTTGCCGACTTATGGTTGTTAGCGAGTTAGTAGGCAGCGGCTTAAGGTTTGGACCAAGTCAAGGTAGTGAGCGACTCATAGGATAACCGACTCATTGGGGTGACTGAATAATAGAGGTGACCGACTCATGTATTGGACCGACTCATGTATTGGACCGACTCATGTATTGGACCGACTCATAGGAAGGAACGACTTAAGGTGATTGGCTGACCTAGGGGAAACTAACGGCTTAGGGGATGCCGACTCATAGGGTAGCGGCTTAAGGAGTTAAGGCTTAGGTCGTTGGTAGTTGAGTCGTCCAGACGACTTAGTGTTAGGTCGGCAGGGAACTAGGTCGTGTGGCCCTGTGTAGTGTTAAGTCGTGAGTCGGCGACATAGTTAAGTCGTTAGGCCGTATTAGTTGGGTCGTTGAGTCGGCAGGATAATTTAGCTCGTGTATGTTCTTAGGTCGTGTGTTGTTAAGTCGGTAGGGGCTTGAGTCGTGTGCATGCTGTGCCGTGTGTGTGTGTTGTGTCGTATTTTCCTTGAGTTGCGTTGAGTCGTGAGTCGTGGTGGTTTGGGTCGTGAGTCATGAGTCGTGGACGACTCATAGGGGCGGACGACTCATGGGGGATTTCAGCCTATAAATAGAGGGGTTTGGCTCACTTTTTGGCACCGGTTTTTGAAGCAACGAAGTGCTGCCATTTTGAAATCTCGACTACAGCACTTCTTCATCTTCTTTTCTCCACTCCATTCTAGTTCTAACATCCATCCAAGATCGAAGATCAAGATCGAAGATGCAAGAGCCAAAGTTGAAGATCTTCATCCAACGAAGCTAGATTTCATCGTTTCAAGCGGGATTTCGACGAATCAAGCTTGAATCCTTGCTGTCCAGATCTGAAGTGATTAGTTTTTGAAGTGTTTGGGTGATTCGGTGAGTGGTGGTTATCTCTCACGCGGACCCAAAGGAGTATATTGGTTTGGTGGTTTGTTGGAGTGTTGTAGATAGTAATTTTATGCATTTTTCCTTAGATCCTAGTGTAGATCCATTACTTATGAAGATGTTTACTTATGCAAGTTCATTCATCAAATTGTAGGGACAATACCCATGATTTATATTTGTTAGATCTATGCTAAAAACCCATGATTCATGTATGATAGATCTATTCTCATTTATTTACGAAATTGCCATTTTGGTTATAAATGCCTATTTAGATCTTGATTGACTACTTATTTGTTTGGATTAATGTTTGCCTTGTTTGATTGTTGTGAATGAGTTATCTAGTTGATAGATTTGGACAAGTATGGTCAATGACGATTCAAAAGCTACGGAAGAGGCTCTTGAATGGTGATAATTGCTTAAGGCATATGGAGTGGATGTTGACGCTCATATGTATGGATTGGATGATGTTGAGATGGAATTTTGCCATGATGCGATGAGGCAAACCATGATGTTAAGATGAGCCTTTGCTATGATGAAGATGAGGCGAGGCATGATTTAATGTAACCTTGGTATAGTCGAGAAGGATTACTCCAAGCATGTTGATAACTTGAAGGGTAGTTCGAGTTGATTTATAATGGATGGCTCAAGAGGTAGTTTGGGCTATGTTGAGAATAGTCGTCAAGGAGGATGACTAGAAGGCTTGGATTTCATCGTTGTTGAAGGTTCTAGCAGACTCAAAGCAAGAGTACAAGGGTTGCCCTAAAGACTACAGGTAGGTGGTCTGGACACCCTAAAGACTACAGGTAGGTGGTCGAGTACTCTGGGTAGTTGCGAAAATTCCTAGGCACGGGTCATGATGACGTGCGGAGTTATGTCTAGAACCGGGGTTACCATTAGCCCTTGATAGATGGCTCAGGAAGGAGCCGGTCATTCAATTAACGGTGGTTTCGAAGCAAGGTTAACAGTGATAGCTAGAGTCATGGATGTTTGGACGTTGGGTTGTATCATCATTCGGTCTCAAGAGCGGTGTTTCCTGGGTGCTTATCTGATCTTGGTTTAGGCCTTGGGGCTTGTATTTGGAAAACATCGACCTTGACTCGAGTGATTATTGCTTTACCTTAATTGTCTGCTATGTTATGTTTGCTTCTCTTTAGTGTGAGTCTGGGGGCTATCACTGTAGAAAGAAGTGGAGTGGGATGGTTTGGTTCCTATTCCTTTTATCCCTTATACTCTTTTGGTATGTTTGATGGTTGATTTACTGCTCACTAAGACTTTGTCTGACTCAAGGTTTTATGTCTCCTCTTATTACCTTGGGCTGTTCATCCATGTTGGGATGGGCAGACTAGGTAGCAGGTGACAGGTGCTGTTCATGGATGTTTACGCTGATGACGACGAAGACGAGCAGGAGGCTTTTGCATATTATTTCTTATTATATGTACTGGATATTCCGCTGCTGTATTTGATTGAGTGTTATGTAGTGAGGCTTTGATGTATGGATGATTCATATGTTTGTATAAAACTATTATGATGCTTATATGATGATGTCCTGTTCTATGGAGCTTCACTATATTATATTTCTCTATTGTACTTTATCCATGCGCTGTGAGTTGTACGATAGATTCTGCGATGTTTATTCTACCTTGACGGTCACCCATGGCTGCTTGGCACACCTTCAGTGCACCATTCCCTTGTTTCCGTGCGGGAGTCATGGGCGGTCGTCACAGTTTCTTTACAACCAAACGTTATTATAACACCGCGGTCATTTCAAAATAACTATACTTCAAAACCAAAATATAATATCCATTCAAAACCATGTAAATACGATATAATTTCCACTTCAAAAACCAAATCAATATGATATCATTTTTTTTAAAACTCAAATCAATGTAATATCATTTTTATTTCAAATATATCCCTTTTCCAAAATCGTAGCACTATCAAATTTATACACTTCGAAACCAAACATTCGAAATTATAACACTTCAAAAAAATACTGTGAAATCCATAACTTCGAAACATTTCTATTTCTGTAAAACATTTCAATTTCGATATATTTTCAGGCTTTAAATATTCCAAAATTTCAAAACTAAATTTGATAATTTCGTTTCAACAATTAAATTTTGTATTATTTAGTTTTGCAATATTTTACATAATAAATCCCTTATCATTTAAATAAAACTCAAATTACAAATAACTAAATATTTCCTTTAATTCATCTATACTTGAAGTAATCATTTAATACACCTTGACCCCAAAATCAAGTTATAATTATTATACCTTTTAAAACTTCCAATTTAATAAATTTCACATCAACCTTTTTGAGTTTAATTCTTAAATAAATTTTATTTTAAATAAATCTCTAATGTATCTCCCAACCTTAATTTATTTAAATCATTATGCACTCTATATTAAAATAAATTTTAAATAAAACCAAACTCTATTATTAAACTTAATTTTTATAACAAACTTATACATATCTTAAATTCAAGCATTTAACTATATATAAATTTTTTTATATATAATATCAAAAATCAATATTCATTAAACCGTATATTTCTTCCCAAAACCATAGAAATCATTTTTTAAATATTTTAGATATAGAACATGGTGTCCGTATAAAATTTTCTACCCTAGGTCAGGTGATACAGATATATATCATTTTAATCCGTAATTTAAATTAAAAATACGGTTATATATTATTTCAAACCGCAACTCCGAATGAAATAAAAATGCATAACAACTTGCAGTTTATAACAATATAAAATACAACATCCATTCATCCAATATCAATCATCAACCATTTATCACAACCATCATCCAATTCAAACAATAACATCAATATAGAACGGATAATAAATAACAGGTACTTACTGGCAGTTTATATTCAATAATAAATTAAATAACAATTTAACTAGCATTTTATATGCAATAATAAATTAAATAACTATTTAATTCAATAAATTTCAATTTAATTGGAATGATGATAAAAGTGTACCAAATAGCCATAAATAAATTTCTAATCACATCAGAAGTTAATTTAACACATAAGAAATTTTAGAAGTTGTGAGTGGGTTAAAACACTCATCTTTTGAATTTAAATTGAATTTAAATCCAATTTGAACTCAAAATTTGAAAAGTCTCAGAATCCATCCAAACAAGCATCAAAATGTCCGGAATTCCAATACAAACCTAGTAGAGAAAACCGTGCTTGAAACGAACCTCGTATGCGAAAGTTACGTGCATTAGAATGATTGGAACTGAAATTAAAAATAAAATAAAATAAAGCAACTCACTACAGCTACGTCAGCACTAACCATCTTCCCCCCTGAAACCTTAGCCACGCACGCAAAACCCATGATGCAACCGCCACCAAAAAATATTCGACCACGAACACAATGTCAGCCATCTCCATCACGATCAAGCACCACCGCGGATCTCCACTCCCTGGGCCGACCTCCCCTGGCCGTGCGGCACCACCAGATTCGCCCAAACGACCACGGCCGACGTACAAAAGTACGACCAATCATGATGAAAATGAAGACTTCAAACACGAAGTGATCGTACTTATCGAACCTACTGACCACCATCGACGCCCCCATGCCTTCCGATCGACCAAACGTTGAAGATCCCCCGTTAATCCATAACTTCCCAAAAGAACGGCCGAGATGAATTCACCGATTCCAAGAAAAACGATGCATCGAACTGAAAAAAAAAATACAGAATTGAGATGCTCTCTTCGAGAGCTTTCTGACGATATAAAATATGATATAGTTTTTGTGGAGTTTGAAATTTTAATTTGATTTTGAATTGCAATAGGGAATTAGGGCTTGCAGTCATTGGAAAGAGGAGGAGCTAATGGAACTGAACGTACAGAAATGAGGAATAAGAAATAGGCTTGGGTTTATAATGACATATTTATAGGTGGATCAGAAAATAGAAACAATTGGATCGAATCGGTTTGAAAGTTGAATGCTCCACGGCCGAAAAAGCCCGTTTCGACTCTGAAACGAAAATGGATCAACCCATATATCAAAATAGACATTTTTGAGTATTTAAAAATCAATGGAACATGTTTCAAGTCCAAATTCCATCATATTAAGAAGTTATGCTAAAATCAAGTGATTTCAAATTGATTTCAATTGATTTCAATTTCATTGATGTCTAGGCGTTTCGTGTTCGTACGATGGAACGACAAGTCCGATCGCTACGAAACTTGAAATCCTTCAATAATTCACCGTTACGGATCCGATGAAACTGGTTTCGTCGAAATCGAAGTCAGTGGCCAAAAGGGATATTTTTACATTAATTAAATAAATTAATAATAATCTAATTAAATCAAATTTTCAATTTCAATTCGATAATTGACAAATTTCATCACTTTTGATTTCTCAATCATTTACAATTGATTTAAACAAAATTAAATGTCAAATTAGAGTTGATTAATTTATCAATTTCAGTATTAACTTCAATTCATTAAATTCAAAAATTATATATTAAATTTCCAATAATTCTATTTAATTTACTTTTCATTCTATTGTTCAATTCACTATTATCAAACGGATGAAATTAAAATTGGATTTTAATATTCTCACATTCCATCTTCTTTTCAATTAACGTAATATTTAGATATTTAATTTTATTTATTTGCAATTAAATCCAATTATTATAGTTCAAATCCTATTAAATTGATAAGTCCTCATTTCCATTCTTTTAAATTCAACAAATTGTCCTATTATAGATAATATTAACATTATTTTCAAATATTACCTTAATTAACATTAGCGTAATAATTTATTTAGATTTATTGCAATTGATTCCAATTCAATCTAATGGATTAAAATATATCGGTAACTTATAATAATTGTTTCCATTAACTCTTAATCATACTTTCATAAGTTTTCATTTCCAAAAAATATTATAATTACTTGCAGAACATTGATTTTATTCAATTACTATTTATTATTATTAATTCAATAATTAGTTCACTATCTACCTTTGTTTTCTTATATTTAATTTTTAGCCTAGTATAACAATTTACATTACTTCAATCAATCATAATTTTGTTTCAGTTATTAATACTTAGCTTTAATTTCCATGGTTGCATTTCATTTTAGCATTCATTTCATTATTAAATTACAAAAATTTTGTTTCATCTTAATTTATTTACCAAAACCTTAATAAACCAATTAATTTAAATCATTGAAAATTACGGGTCTTTACACTCTCCCCCACTTAAAACATTTCGTCCCCGAAAAGGAAAAAGAAGGGAAAAAAGAAGAATTAAGAATCAACATATCTTACTTAAAATATTAAATTTATAAACAAATAAATTTACAAACTAAATTAATTTAAATAAAATATACCAATTTATAACCATTATATCTTTTTATACACAAATTAATAAAGTTTGGAAAACATTTTTTTCAAAAATTTTCTAAGTCCAAAATTTACAGTAATTTCGGCAGAGTCCCCTTTGTACGGGGAGGCTCGGAAGAAAATATAATATAAAATATAACAATATACAACATATATTTTCAAAAATAATATATATCCCAACACAGGAAAAACAATATAATAACGCTATAAACCGTAATCCGAAAACGTACCTATTTGTCGGGCAATTTACGCTTATTTTATGAAACCAAATGCAGTAGCAATTGCTTCCATAACCTGCATTTCACTTATGTAATCCAAGGAAGTTAATAATTGTATAAAATGAAATATTTAACGCTGTTTCAAACAAGTCAAAATAAAACAAAAATCATTGCAACCAACAGCATACGCATCATATACAAATCAACCATTGAAGTAAAACAAAACAATTGGTTGGTTCGGGTTAAGACACTTTAAATCACATAAAATAACAAATAACTATGAAGTATTCCATTTACTCAACAGTCTTAGATAAACTCAATAGATTATTCATACATCCAAAAAAATTAAAGTATCCTTGCCCAAACAACCATAACTAAACAAACAACAATTTCAAACAATAGATCAAATTCATCCTTATTAATTTCACTTCATAACATTTGTTGTTTTCTTTCCTTTTCATTCATACAATAATTCATCCTTTAATTTACATTTATTTCTTACAAACTTTATTTCCATTCACTCATTCAACGTTATTTCATTTACTTTCATTTATTATTTGCAATTATTCTTTTTCATTTATTCAGGTCATGCCAATTTCTTTTTATTACATTATAATTATTCATCCATTCATTATTGCATAACCTAATTTATTACATTCTTTTATTTATAGTATTTATGTTCAATTCAACTTCTTAGCATATCAATTCATCTACTTAAGTTTTTAATTCCTTTCTTATAATACTTACTTTCTATCACAATTTATTATAGTAATATTTCAATTATAACAAAAGTTTATAACGATTACAACATTAAATTCTTATTTGTTAAAGAATTTCACTGATACTTTCATTCATAAGTTTACTTGTACAGTTTCCATTATACTTTCTTATTAAACATTACAACTTTTAATATTTGGTAAGTTATATATACGCTTTTAAGAATGCAATTGAAAATTTTGTTCAAGTTTTCCTCATTACCTTTAATTAATTTAATGTTCAATAATAATATCCTTTGTTTTATAGGTTATAAGTTTCAAGTTTCTTTTAATTCACTTACAGCTTAGCATTAAATCTCTTATTTTCATTAAAGATTTCAATTATTAATCAGTTACAACCCATTTCACTACAATAATTGAAACTATTGATTAATGGAAATTTACGAACTAAATACCGGGTTATATTTCAAATCATTTTAAAAATAATAGATAAATGTATATACTTGCAACTTATACATCCAATTATATTTAAAACTATTTGAAATTTACATTTGTTTATCAAAATAAATCTGTATTAAAACAACTACAGTGGCCTTCCCACTTCGAAACTCAAAAATGAACGTCGATGATGCGTGCACTCATCATCGGAATTATTTTCCAACGATAGAGAAGGGAGTACAAAACTTATTTCTTTCCAAAGTTTCTTTAAACAATTCTTTCAATTTGTGTTGAAACATTTATATCAGAAAATACTTATAAATAATATTATTTAATTCCAAAACCTCTTCAAAGAAATTTTCACAATCCCGAAACTTAAGTTCTAAAATTTTCAATTTTCATTTATTTTGTTTTCTTCAAATCTTATTTCCAATCAATATTTATAAATTTCACTACCTAACAAACAATATATTACAACCAAATATAACCTTTATAAAATTTATTTTATATATAAAATTATATAATAGGTAAAATTGTTTCATTTACCAACATTTTAAAACAAATATTGTGTCGGTCTGTCCTATTAAGTGTTTAGAAATCCCTATTGATGTCATTGCGTCCTATGCACCAACCAGAATTTATAAATACAAAAGGAAACAAATTAACACAATATTAAAACCTTTTTATAACACTAACAAATATGCTTTCTCATATATATACACACAGCGACTCATCATAGGGTATTACTACCCTATTAATAATAAGTCAAACCCCACAAAGCTAATGTTTATCGCATAACCAAAGCTCTGATACCAGATGTAACATCCCGCCTTTTTGTACATTTTAAATCGACGATAAACCACACACATTAGACTCAAACCATACAAAAGGACGAATTGTTATTGGGGTGAATAAGAAAAAGGAAGAAAGAAATAAAACAAAACAGAATCTCACAGCGGAATGACAAAATGTAATAATTAAATAACAGTTCATGAAGCTGTTTTTCAAAACATTTAATTATACTTATACAACATATATCAGAGTTACACATACCAGAGAATAATAAATAATGCAGCGGAACAGTATGAATGTAGTGGAATAAGATAATAAGTAATAGTAATAAAATCTTCGTCTTCGTCCTCCAGAAATAAAGTCTTCAAATTCTGAAATGCTCAGATGGACTCGAGCGAATTGAAAAGACAAAACACTCGAGTCAGAACTAAAAAATCTTATGTAAGTTAAATCAACGGAAATAAATATGAGTGTAATAGCGTCAGAGATGTTTATTGGATTTGACATCTCCTATCCAGTGTCAACGTGAGTGCAGTAACTTAAGAGATGCTTGGGGTTCACATCTTCTAAGGATCCGTTAAATTATTTACTATGTAGTAATATTTCACTATTATAATAATGTCTATAGTAAAATAAACTTACTTTTAAATAGCGTTAAGGAGTGACCCAATATTCCTTTTAACAAAATTTTGCTTATCCACCGTTTGGACCTATCTATTATCCGCATCCGTAACATCCATCCTTGTATGCTCAAGTGTCTCAACCTGCAAGAGACTTTATAACAACCCTTAATGATATGGATTTTTTTCAATTCATGGCTCAAGGCTCAACTTCAGATAAGTAATTGGTTTAACAGAGTTGATGGTTATATTATGTCTCCTTTTTTTGGAATGTTTGGTTTCATGTATCTTTAAGAACACTTTTTTTTCTTTTCTAGTTTGTGTTTGAATAAGGCTGCAGTTTGCAGCTTAATGCTAGTTCGTCGCGTTTAAGAATGAAACTATATTATTAATAGACAGTGTTCTTCTTTAGTGTATGGCATGTAAATTATGTCTTTTACCACATTTCTCTATCATATCTGAACTGGTTTGTATCTGGATAAATGTAAAACGTTATGTGTATACTATTTTACATTTGTATTCCTTGTGCTCTGTTTCAAAACATACTCATGATCAGAAGTATATTGTATAGATCTGTGACAATAATATATGATAACATTAGAGGCGGTTTGATTTGCCATTACCATAAATTATTGTACCGAGTTGTACAGGCTTTTTTACTTGTCTTTAATGCAATTATTTTAAGGCAATTGTTGACGCTTGCTTACAGATTTAAGTACCTATCCACGTCATAATATGACTCAGTAATAGAGGTGAATTAAAATAATTATTTGCCCTTGGATGTTTTTAGAGGCAACGCTTTTTGAGGCAATCATTAATTTGCTTGTCACACTTTTGGAGGCAATTTGATTATCGTTTTAGCCTCTATTATCAATATTAAGGGCTTTAGGAAAATGCCTTCACTAGTCCTATTTCAGGTAGCACCGATTATGAAAAAGGTTTTAGTATCGGTTTTGATCCTTAATGATCGTAACACTTTTGATTGATTTACATGAAATGTTCAAATAACCAATCAATGCATGTTTGAAAGTTTAAATACCGATTTTAAGTATTTTTCACTAAAATATTATATATATATTTATATGTGTGTGTATATTAATTCTACGATACGTTTGGTTAGGGCATAATTGAAAAAAAAGAGTTACAATCCCTCCAAACACTCCAATTCCATGATTTAATAACTGCCATAAAAATTACACTGCACCGGTTTTATAACCAACGATAATCGATGAAAAAAAAATTTACAGACAAGAATTATGATAACACATTAAATACAAAACCGTCAAGAACCCATCAAAACCAGTAGAACATAAATTCCCAAACAGAGGTTAAAACAAAAATGTTGCAATCAACAAATACATATTAGAATTCAATTATTCTTGGAACAAAAAGGAATCAAGACTGGAAAAAAAAACCACGTACACACGCGTGCAGATAGGTCACACAGTGCAGAGAGTCTACCTCTTTTTTTTTTTTTTGCCTTTCCTTTTTGAGTGTGTGAGAGTTTAGAAGTAAACAGACTTAGAAGGTAATGTTTGGAATTCCAGCAATGATATTCTCGGTTGAGGAACCATAATGTCAAACTCTGAAGAAGCAGCAATATCAAGAAAGAAGCCATGAGAGCTCTTTCTGGACACTTCTAAAAGTTTTACAGTCAGTCTTACTCTTACACATCAAACACAGCACGGATTTAACTAATCGGAATCTGTATTTCAAACAGATCGCTTAAAATATTGCACTAACGAAGCAACGTGCATGCTGCCATCCAAACAAAACCACTGTACAAATAATGTATGTTACACGAATCACGATGCAAGCTCAATGTAAACCATCAGCGCACCTGAATGATAAGTTCGCTTAAACCTCATAAGATGCATCTAACATCCACATTTAGTTCTACTAAGAACCAAGCTAAAGAAAACTGCATTACCATGTCAGAAAAGCAACAAAGCGATACTTACTAGTATCTAATGTTTTCAACCACGGACTACCACATAAATTGCATTTTAGAACTTCCGGTCCAATAAGGCACCAGTATGAGGCATGTACAAGTTCAACAACACCCTAGACTTCTTGCTCTTTACTTCATCATCCAAATTTCAACATGCATAAAGCTCTCTTAGCCTATGCTATAGTTCTCCTTTATTGTCTTAAAGGACATCATGCAACCTCTTAGCTCTATCTTGGAAAAATCCAGAAATGTACAAGAGAATAGGATGCAATTAAAGTTTCAGAATGTGCAACTTACTTTTAGACAGAAACAAACTGCTTTTTATTTTATTGAACCCGGATGGATAAACTACAGAACACAGATGGGACTCAACACACACACAATCACGCCATTAGCATATATCAACGACACTGCCTCACATCATGAAAATGAAGAGCAGAATCTGATATTATAATAAAATTAACCATCGATCTTGATGGACTTAACCTCAGGCTTCTTCACTTCTTCTTTTGGCACTGTCACCGTAAGAACTCCATTCTCCATTGCTGCCTTCACTTGGTCCATCTTCGCATTTTCAGGCAGCCTGAACCTCCTCATGAACTTTCCACTGCTCCTTTCTATCCTATGCCATTTGTCGTTTTTCTCTTCCTTTTCCTTGCTCCTTTCTCCGCTGATCTGAAGCACGTTTCCTTCTTCCACCTCCACCTTCACTTCTTCCTTCTTCAATCCAGGCAGATCCGCTTTGAATACGTGAGCTTCGGGTGTTTCCTTCCAGTCAATTCGTGTGTTTGCAATGGCAGCTGTCTCACTGTTCAAAGCAGTTCCACGCTGAATTTCTTTGCTAAATGGAAAGTCTTGGAATGGATCCCATAAATCAAGGGAGAAGGGATCGAACACGTTGGTCCGTTGCCCGAAGATGCTTGGAATCAATGCCATTTCTTTGTTGGAAATTGAGTTTGAGGTTATGATCGAAGAGCTCGATAATCGTGTATTGCCTTGCTTGCGTTTTCCTTTCTGATGAGAAAGGAAGGGCAAAGAGGCAGCTTATATATAAGCTGAAATGGAGGTGCCTTGAATTTTCTAGAGACGACATGGAATTACTTTGTTAAAATTGGGGAATGGCAGAAAGTTTTCTGGAGAGCTCTCGCGTTCTCCTCTGCTCTCTGTTGTGAGGTTGTTTCAAACTTGGTGGGCCTAAATCTTAATGCTGCCTCTAAATTGGGTTACTTGGGCCCAGTCGTTTTACTTTTTTATTTTTCCTATTAAAAATTTGAGTTTCATTTTGTATTTTGTATCTTTTGACAAAATATTTAGTTATAGTTGCTTTTAATCTATCTCGTTCTTACTTATTCCTCTAGAACAAAGTAAAGCCAAAAACTCAATCGTCCACGCATCTACATTCAAGTTTGCAATTTTTGTTTTGGATTTACGCTCTCCCTTCTTTGACAACCTGAACTCAGCCTCAACCTCTCCCTCATCTTTGACCTTGCATCTTCGGAGTAAGTGTTGAAAACTATCTTAAATAGCGATCGAGCTGAATGAAGTGCTATAGTAAACCATCGACAAAGCTGTAGGCAGTTCTCGAATGTTGCATCGCTCGAGGGTGAACGGGATGAGGAGCGCTCGAAACAACTTTAGGTCATGCTGGAGTAATCCTTGAGCATGCTCCAGAATAGCACCTAAAGCTAGCCCACGTTTAAACGAAGCAATTGAAGGTAAGCTCTCAACACTCATAGCAAATTCAGGTCACATTAAGAATGTGGAGTATGACAATCGATTTATTTTAATAACAAACATATATTTGTATTTAATATTGTTTGTTGAACATGGTGTAGATATCAGTTATACATGATGCAAAGTATACATAGTAAAACATAAGGGTTTTTTTAATTACATGTATAAAAATTAGTTTTATGATGCATCTTATATCCTTATTCTCCATAATCTTATTTAATTACATCTTAAGTTAAGAGAATTTCAAGCATATTGTTATATGTTTTGATTCAAAAAATGTGGCGGTGCACAATGAATATTTCGATTCAAGAACTCTCATACATGATACGCTTAAATCTACAACAAAGATTGTACAACTATTATTCATTTATGTCATAAGCGATGGAGTTAAGGATGTCATTTGGAGGAAATTATATAATATGATTATATAGCTTAACTCGTATAACAAATCTTGTTTGAAGTAAAGTAAGCTATTAATTTTATTCTCTATTGTACATATTTTTGTATTTGGATATATTGAATATTATAAATACATTTTATTTATTTTATTTAGATTATTTAATTTTGTAAATTTATTTGTTTATAAAGTTATTATCTTTGAATAAGATATGGTTACTCAATTCTTTCCTTCCTTCTTCCTTTTCGGGGACGAAAAGTTTTGAGTGGGGAAGAGTGTAACGACCCGTAAAATTTTCGATAATTTAATTGTTAATTTTATTAAATGTTTGTTATATAATATTGAAAAAACAGAAATTTGTGACTCATCAATGAAATAATAACTTAAATGAGGTGTAATGATGCTAATCTAAGTTAAATATTAACTATTTGAATGAAGTTACAATTAACGGAATTAATGTAAATGTTATACTAGGCTATAAATTGAATATAAGAAAACAAATGTAATATTGTATTAATTAATGAATTAATGTATATTGAGTGGTAATTGAATAAAATGAATGTTTAGTTAGAAATTATAACATTGATTTGGGAATGATATACTTATAAAAATGTGATTGAGAGTTAATGATAACAATTATTATAAGTTAATCATTTATTTAGTCCATTAAATCAAAATTTGTAATCAATTGCAATGAATCTCAATTCAATGTTATGTTAGTGTAAATTAAGGAAATAGTTGGAAATAATGTTAATTCCATTCATAATATGACAACTGGTTGAATGAAAATAATGGGTATCAGGATTTGTTAATGTATTGGAATTTAAACTTAATAAATGGATTAATTGCAATTAAAGGAAATTTAATGAAATTAAGGCTAGCACTGAAATTGATAAATTAATCAACTCTAAATTGACATCTAAGTTGGGTTAAATTAGTATAAATGATTACGAAATTTAAAAATGATGAGATTTGTTAATTATAGAATCGAAATTGAAAGCTTGATTTAATTTATCAATTATTAATTTGTTTAATTAACTTGAAAATAACCATTTTGGCCACTGACTCGGATTTCAACGGAACTAGTTTCATCGGATCCGTAACAGTGAATTATTATGGGATTTTAAGTTTCGTAGCGATCGGACTTGTGGTTTGATCGTACGGGCCCGAAACGTCTAAAAATCAATGAAATTGAAATCAATTGAAATCAATTTGAAAACGCCAAAGTTAATGAAAAATTTAATTCCAAACTAAATGAAAAATGTACTTCCAAGTATCATCTTTACAATGATTATGTTTATTCAAAAAGAAATTCGACCTCTCATTAAAATTTCAACTTTTCCATATTTTCTTATAAAATATGCCAGCTAAAAAGTGTTATAACCAGCTTCTATGGGTTTTTATGAGCTTTTAGCGCAATGTGTTATAACCAGTTTTGTGCAATTCCTCTAGATTGGTTATGTGCCTCATCTTACTGCTGCTGTTCACCAACCTCAACCTTGTAGTACTCAATCTCGTTCTTGCTTATTTCTCTGGGACAACAACGTCCAAAGCCAAAAACCTCAATCGTCTACGCATCTACATTCAAGTTTGCAATTTTTGTTATGGATTTACGCCCTCCCTTCTTCGACAACATGAACCCAGCCTCAAGCTCTCCCTCATCTTCGACCTCACATCTTCGGAATAAGTGTTGAAAACTATCTTAAATAGCGATCGAGCCGAATGATGTGCTATAGGAAACCATCGAGAAATGTAACGTCCCGCCTTTTCCTACGGTTTGAATCGACGATAAACCACACACGTCAGACTTAAACCATACAGAAAAAGGGATTGTTATGGGGTAAATAAGAAAAGTAGAAAAAGAAAAACAAAACAAAATAGAATCTTGCAATGGAACGGTAAAATATAATAATCAAATAAACAGTCCATGAAGTTGTTTTACAAAACATTTGATTATTCTTATACAATATATATCAGAGTTACCCATGCCAAAGAATAATAACAATACAGCGGAATAATGTGATGCAGTGGAACACTATAGTAAATAATAGAAATAATACAATCTTCGTCTTCGTCCTGCAGAAATAAGGCATTCAATTCCTGAAATGCTCAGGCTGACCCGAGTGAATTGAAATACAAAACACTCGAGTCAAAAGTAAAAGATCTTATGTAAATTAAATCAGCGGTAAATAATACGAGTGTAATGGCGTCAAATATGTTTACGGGATTTGACATCTCCTATCCAGTCTGTAACGTGAGTGCAACAACTCAAGAGATGATCGGGATTCACATCTCCTAAGGATCGGTTAAACTATTTACTATGTATTAATATTTCGCTATTATAATAATGTCTATTAGTAAAATAAACTTACTTTTAAATAGCGTTAAGGAGTGACCCAATATTCCCTTTAACACGTAATAGTGCCAATAGTCTATATAGTACCGTAATACCTTCTGATCGGGAGGCTACCAGAGGATACTCCATAGGTACGACACAATCAAACTCGTACAAGACGCGCTAGGGTGTGTGACACGGCACAACTAGGCAATGCCAGGGTAGATATACCAATTACGCTTCCAGACCGATGGTAACACATAGCCACAGCTACCGCCCACCTCGAGCCATACCCCCAAATCAAAAAAAAAATCAAAAGTGGCCACCGAATCAATTCAAAAGTCAGAGTATAATATCGAAGGGATGTGTCCGATCAAAGGTGCTACCTCATTAGCCCGTCAATCGCTCCTGTTTTAGCCGCCTTATGCCAACTCACGGGAGTCAGGTCCACATATTTACCTCAAAGGAAACGCCTTCTACTTCATTCTGGAATCTCCACCGCGTACACGGTTGTTAAAGTGCTTTTCGGAGTTGGCAGAGAGTATGACAACTTTCGATCTCGGTCTCTTTAACAACCCAACGTTATTATAACACCGTGGTCATTTCAAAATAATTTATGCTTCAAAACTAGGATATAATATTTATTTCAAAACTATATAAATATGATATCATTTCCAATTTAAAAACCAAATCAATATGATATCCCATTTATTTCAAATCGATATAATATCATTTTATTTCAAATATATCCCTTTTTCAAAAATCATAGCACTTTCAAATTTTATACTTCAAAACCAAACATTTGAAATTTTAACCCCTTTAAACATAATACTTTGAAATTCATAACTTCGAAACATTTCAATTTCGATATATTTCAAGTCTTTAAATATTCCAAAATTTCAAAACTAGATTTGATAATTTCGATTCAACAATAAATTTCCTATTATTAGTTTTGAAATATGTTATATAATAAACCCCTTATTATTTAAATAAAACTCAAATTACAAATAACTAGATATTATCTTCAATTTATTATACTTGAAATAATCATTTAATTCACATAGACCCAAAAATCGAGTTATAATAATAATTATACCTTTTAAAATTTCAAAATTAATAAATTTCACGTCAACCCTGTTGGTTTAATTCTTAAATAAATTCAATTTCATAAAATCTCAAATTTATCTTTATTTCAAATCAAATTTTATTCGAGTAAAATTCTTAACTAATTTAATTCACATCCATTTCATATTTTATCTTCCAAATCTTTATTTAAATCATTATAACCTCTATATAAAATATGATTTAAATACTTAACCATACTTATTTTAATAAATCAAACTCCATTATTTAACTTATTGTCATTAAACAGATTTATACATAGCTTAATACATGGATTTAGCTATATATAAAATATTTTTATATAATATCAAAAGGAATCAATATTTATTTAAACCGTATAATTCTATCCAAAACCATAGACATCATTTTCAAAATATTTATATATATAGACCGACGGTATCTGTATATAATTTTCTATCCTATGGTCAAGTGATACGGATACTTATCATTTCAATCCGCAATTTAAATTAAAAATATGGTTGTATATTGTTTCAAACCATAATCCCGAATCAATAATGACAAATCAATAAAGAACTTGCAGATTTTGATGATATAAACAAAACATCCATTCATCCATCATAAGATCATACATCCATCACAATCATCATCCAAAACAATCAATCAATATCAATATATGACTGATAATATATAACAGGTAATTAACAAGCAGTTATATACAATGATAAATTAAATAACGATTTAATTTAAATAAATGCAATTAACTGAGATGATGATTTAAAAATATACAAAACAGCCATAAATAAATTCATAATCACAACATAAATTAAATTTAACGAACATAAGAAATTTTTAGAAGTTGTGAGTGGGTTAAAACACTCACCTTTTGAATTTAAATTGAATTCAAATCCAATTTAAATCCAAAAATTTGACAGTCTCAGAATTCATCCAAACCAGCGTCAAAATGTCCGGAATTCCAATACGAACCTAGCGGAGAAAACCGCGTGAAACGAACATCGTATTTGAAAGATATTCGAATTTAAAAGATTTGAAATCAAAAATTAAAATTAAAAATAGAAAAAACAACACTCACCAAAAGAAGATTGCCACGCAAGCATCCTCCTCATACAACAAACACGCACACGACAAGCACAGACCCAAACACGCATGCACGCAGCTGACCCTAACCAACGAACGTCGATCGTCGGAGATGACCGATCGCCTCCATTCTTCACCGCCACTACGCGTGGCCTTCGCCACACCCATGCGACCACCCGCGACGCCCCCCTCGTCCACGTTACCAATAAAAGCAGCAGCCGCCACTACAAATCCAAACCCTAATGAATTTTCCTCGACGATCTGGCCGTTAAACTATCACAAAACCCACATGGATGCGACCCCCTCGGCTCTCTCTACATTACTGAAACTTCGAATCGTCGATCAGCTGTAGTTGATTTCGACGCAATGGATGGCCGAAAATAGTCCTTCAATTTATGGATGAACAGAGATCCAGATCGAAAAACGAATTGCAGATCTGAGTTACACTCTTCGAGAGCTTCAAATTGATATAAAATTTGGCATATATTGTGGAGTCTGAAATTTTAGCTTTTGATTTTTGAATTGCAATTAATATTAAGTATTTGCCTGCCATTGAAATGAGGAGGTGAAAGAAATTGTACGTGCAGACAAATGAGAAATAGAGGTAGGCTAGCTTTTTATAATAGGGTATTTATAGGTAGGGTTGAAATAGAATGGATCGGATCGATTGGATGTACGCATTGGACGATATATGGCCCGAAAAGCCCGTTCTGACTTCGGAACGAAATTGGGTCAACCCGTATATCAAAATAGTTGTTTTAAAATATTTTAAACGCAATGAAAAAGGTTTCAAGTCCAAATTCCATCGTATGAAGAAGTTATACTAAAATCAATATTTTTCCAATTGATTTCAATTTAATTTATTTCAAGGCGTTTCAAGCCCGTACGATCAAACGATAAGCCCGATGAAACTGGTTTAGTCGATCAAACGATAAGCCCGACGAAACTTGAAATCCTACAATAATTCACCATTACGGATCCGATGAAACTGGTTTAGTCGAAATCCAAGTCAGTGGCCAAAATGGCTATTTTCCAGTTAATTAAATAAATTAATATTAAATAAATTAAATCACTATTTAAATTCAAATTCTATAATTCATAAATTTTATTATCTTGTATTACTTATTAATTTATAATTCTTTAAAGCCAATTCCCATCTCAATTTAAAGTAAATTAATTCACCAATTATAGTATTTATTTCATTTACTTAAAATAATCCCTTTATTATAATTGAATCCAATTATTTTTAATAAATTCCAATTAAACTGATTAGATTCAATTCCAACCCTTTAGTTGAGTCTATTATTACTTTGTAATGCAGTTAACACTTGTCTCACATTTCATTCCATTTATATATTCAAATTTTCAGCTTCCCTTTGTATTAATTATTATTTCCAAATATATTAAAGTTGTCAAATATATACATTTGTTAAAATTAGAAACTCAATTAATTCATTCAATAGGTTTCATTCCTTTATATTAACTTAGAAATAAAATATGCATTTCCGTTGCTTTTATTACATTTACACTTTACAATTACAATTCTTAACCACATTAATGAGACATTTATTTTCATTTAAATGTAATTGTTTTCCAATTAGTTTGGTAGACTAGATATATTCTGGTAATTTATGATGATTGTTATCATAGCCTTAAAATTTCACTTAGGCTTATCATTTCAATTATTTATTATAATTACTTACATCCTATGAATTTATTCTATTACCATAAATCATACATTAATTCAATAATTATATTTGCCTCCTCATATCCCATTTATAACCAAGTCATAACATTTAAATTATTTTATTAACTAGAATTTCATTCAAGTTCATAAATTAAAAACTTGCATTAAAATATTTCCTTAATTTATATCTAATTATTGTTGACACTGTGTTATTACATTAAGTAATTCAATACTTATCTTTTATTTTCTCATATTCAATTTATATCCAGGTATATACTTTCACCACATCATTTATTAGAATCTTATTCACATTACTAATAATTAGTTTTTTTATTACATTGCTATATTTTATTTTAGCGTTCATTTCAATCTTAAATTGTAAGTTTTTATTTCTTACTAGATCTAATTACAAAAATATTATTAAAAATGACAAATTTAATTATCGAAATTTACGGGTCGTTACAAGCAAACTGTAAGCAGTTCTCGAATGTTGCATCGCTCGAGGGAGAACGGGATGAGGAGAGCTTAAGGTCATGCTGGAGTAATCCTTGAGCATGCTCCAGGATAGCACCTAAAGCTAGCCCACATTTAAAGGAAGCAATTGAATGTAAGCGCTCAACGCTCATAGAAACTTCAGGTCACATTAAGAATGTGGAGTATGACAATCGATTTATTTTAATAACAAACATATATTTGTATTTAATGTTGTTTGTTGAGCATGGTGTAGATATCAGTTATACATGATGCAAAGTATGCATCGTAAAACATAAGGTTTTTTTAATTACATGTATAAAAATTAATTTTATGATACAACTTATATCCTTATTCTCCATAAACTTATTTAATTACATCTTAAGTTAAGAGAATTTCAAGCATATTTTTATATATTTTGATTCAAAAAATGTGGTGGTGCACAATGGATATTTCGATTCGAGAACTCTCGTACATGATACGCTTAAATCTACAACAAAGATTGTACAACTATTATTCATTTATGTCATAAGCGATGGAGTTAAGGATGTCCTTTAAGGGAAATTATATAATATGATTATATAGCTTAACTCGTATAACAAATCTTGTTTGAAGTAAAGTAAGCTTTTGATTTTATTGTCTATTGTACATATTTTTGTATTTGGATATATTGAATATTATAAATACGTTTTATATATTTTATTTAGATTATTTAATTTTGTAAATTTATTTGTTTATAAAGTTATTATTTTTGAATAGGATATGGTTTGCTCAAATTCTTTCCTTCCTTTTTCCTTTTTGGGGACGAAAAGTTTTGAGTGGGGGAGAGTGTAATGACCCGTAAAATTTTCGATAATTTAATTGTCAATTTTATTAAATGTTTGTTATATAATATTGGAAAAACAAAAATCTATGACTCATCAATGAAATAATAACTTAAATGAGGTGTAATGATGCCAATCTAAGTTATATATTAACTATTTGAATGAAGTTATAATTAACGGAATTAATGTAAATGTTATACTAGGCTATAAATCGAATATAAGAAAACAAACGTAATATTGTATTAATTAACGAATTAATGTATATTGAGTGGTAATTGAATAAAATGAATGTTTAGTTAGAAATTATAACATTGGTTTGGGAATGATAAATTTATAAAAATGTGATTGAGAGTTAATGATAACAATTATTATAAGTTAATTATTTATTTAGTCCATTAAATCAAAATTTGTAATCAATTGCAATGAATCTCAATTCAATGTTATGTTAATGTAAATTAAGGAAATAATTGGAAATAATGTTAATTCCATTCGTAATATGACAATTGGTTGAATGAAAATAATGGGTATCAAGATTTATTAATTTTTTGGAATTTAAACTTAATAAATGGATTAATTGCAATTAAAGGAAATTTAATGAAATTAAGGCTAACATTGAAATTGATAAATTAATTAACTCCAAATTAACATCTAAATTAGGTTAAATTAGTAAAAATGATTAAGAAATTTAAAAATGATGAGATTGTTAATTATAGAGTTGAAATTGAAAACTTGATTTAATTAATCAATTATTAATTTATTTAATTAACTTGAAAATAACCATTTTGGCGACTGACTCGAATTTCGACGAAACCAGTTTCATCGGATCCGTAACAGTGAATTATTATGGGATTTTAAGTTTCGTAGCGATTAGACTTGTGATTTGATCATACGGGCTCGAAACGCCTAGAAATCAATGAAATTGAAATCAATTTGAAATAACTTGATTTTAGCATAACTTCTCCATATGATAGAATTTGGACTTGAAACCTGTTCCATTGATTTTAAAATATTTTAAAACATCTATTTTGATATATGGGTTGACCCAATTTCGTTGAGAAGTCAGAACGGGTTTTTCGGGCCATTTATCGTTCAACCGTCCAAACCAATCGTATCTGTTCTTCTATTTCTCAGCCCTACCTATATATATCCGGTTATAAACCCTAGCAGCCTTTCTATTCCTCATTTTTTTTACGTACAATTCTTTCTGTTACTTCTCTTTCTCAATGGTAGACAAATTCACAATTCCAAATCTTATTGCAATCCAAAATCAAATCAAAAATTTCAAACACCTCAAATATTATCAAACTATATATAGATTTGAAGCTCTCGAGTAGCGCAAGTCAATTCTGCTGCTTGTTTTTCAATTTGGATTTCTGTTTGGTCAGAATTGTTCAAAGCAGTCACGACCGTTCGTTGATCGTTGATGAACTTTTACAGATTGACAAATCATGGGTACAGCTGGGTAGAGAGCAGCGAGTGGAGTGCATCTGTATGGGTTTTGCATCGAATCGACGGTGGAATTGTGCTCAATAATTCAATAGGGTTTTGACTTTTGGCGGCGGCTGCATGTGTTTCTGGGTGGATCGGCGGCATTTGGGGGTCGCGAGTAGTCGGGGGAGGGGGGTGGAGCAGAGCTTGCGCGACGTTTTGATGGGGTCGGAGGCAATAACATTGTTGTATCAGGAGGCGGGGCGATTGGCATCAGAGCACACGTGCGTCTGTGTGTTCTAGGCTTACTGGAGGGTTTCGAACGAAGGGGGATGGTCTCATGCACGTGGGTGGCCTGGGTAACGTTTCTTTTGTTTTTTTATTTCACTTAAACTTTAAATTTCTGATTGTTCTAAATGCATAAGTTTTACATACGATGTCCGTTTCATGCACGGTTTTCTCCTTTGAGATCGTATTGAAATTTCGGACATTTTGGCACTGGTTTGGACGAATTCTAAGACTGTTCAAATTTTGGGTTTAAATTGGATTTAAATTAAATTTAAATTCAAAAGTTGAGTGTTTTAACCCACCCACAACTTCTAAAATTTCTTATGTGTGTTGAAATAATTTTTGATGTGATTAGAAATTTATATATGACTATTTGTCATATTTTTAATCATTATCTCAGTTAAATTGATTTTATTGAATTAAATTGTTATTTAATTTATTATTGCATATAAACTACCAGTTAAATTGTTATTTAATTTATTATTTCATATAACTGCCAGTTAAATTATTATTTAATGTATTATTGAATATAAACTGCAAATAAATACCTATTATTTATTATCTATATTGATGTTATTGATTAAATTGGATAATGATTGTGATAAGTGTTTAATGATTGATATTGGATGAATGGATGTTGTATTTTATATTATATAAACTGTAAATTGTTATGGATTTTATTTCATTCGGAATTGCGGTTTGAAATGATATATAACCGTATTTATATTTTAAATTACGGATTGAAATGATAAATATCTGTATCACTTGACCATAGGATAGAAAATTTTATACAGATACCGTGGTCTATATATAAAAATATTTTGAAGTGATTTCTAAGGTTTTGGGAAGAAATATATGGGTTTATATAAATATTGATTTTTGATATTATATAAATATTATTTTTATATATAGTTAAATTCTTAAATTTAAGCTATGTATAATTTTGTTCATTATATAATGAAAGTAATAGTAAAGTTTGATTTTATTAAAATATAATATGGGTAAGTGATTATTTAAATTATATTTTAATATATATATTGAGTTTATATTGATACTGTTAAATTAAGGTTGAGAAGATGGATTTGAAATCGGTCTAAAATTGTTTTTAATTAAAAATGTTATTTAATTTAAGCAATCTGGAACTTATTGAATTTGAGATTTTAAAGGACATGATTTTATAACATGATGACGGTTTAAGGTGATTAACGAATATTTCAAGTTTGAGTTTTATTTAAATAATATTGAATTTATTAAATAAATATTTCAAAACTAAATAACGGTAAATTGAATTAAGATATATATGAAATTATCAGATTTAGTTTGAAATTATGGAATGTTTAAAGTCTTGAAATATATCTAAATTGAAATGTTTTATCGATGTTGAATTGTTCCGAAGTTATGAATTTGAAAGTATCATGGTTTCAAAGTGTTTTGTTTCGGAGTGTTACAACTTTGAAATAACATGATTTTTGAAATGAATTTATTTGAAATTGCATTTAGTTAAGATTTGTCTTTAAATATATAATACACACACACACACACACACACACACACACACATATATATATTGATTTGGAACTTATTGAAATTAAAGATGTAAGAATCTAACTTTATAATATGGTTTTGGTTTAAAATGATGTAAAGAGGGAATATCTCAAGTTTGAAGGAATGAAGGAAATATTCACTAATTTGGAAGTTTGGATTTATGTAAATGATATAATATTATTGTGGTTTTGAAATAAAAATGATATATTATTGGTATGGTTTGAAATGAAATGACATAGTATTGATTTGGTTTTTAAGGGAAATAATATACTATTGATGTGGTTTTGAAATGGAAACGATCTCATATTTTATTGGTTTTGAAATGGAAATGACATCGTATTTGGTTTTGAAATGACAATGATATTTTGGTTTTGAAGTATAAATTATTTTGAAATGACCGCGGGGTTATAATAACGTTTGGTTGTTAAAGAGACCTGGATCGAAAGTTGTCATACTCTCTGCCAACTCTGAAAACCACTTTAACAACCGTGTACGCGGTGGAGATTCCAGAATGAAGTAGGATGGCGGCGGCATTCCTTTGAGGTATATACGTAGACGCCACTCCCGTGAGTTGGCGCAAGGTGCCTAAAACAGGAGCGATTGACGGGTTAAGAAGGTAGCACCTTTTATCGAACATCCTTCGATGCCATTCTATTACTTTGTGGTTGATTGAGGCTCTTTTGATTTTGAGGGTGTAGCTCGAGGTGGGCGGTATTATCTCCTACGCGTTACCACCGGTCTGGAAGCGTAAGTGGTATATCTACCCTGGCATTGCCTAGTTGCGCCGTGACATCTACCCTAGCGCGCCTTGTACGAGTTTGGTTTTCTCCCGTAGCCCGTGTGGTATCCTCTGGTGGCTTCCCGATCAGGAGGAATCATGATATTGGATGGACTACTGGGACTATTACGTGTTAAGGTAATATTGGGCCACTCCTTAACGCTATTTAAAAGTAAGTTTATTTTACTATAGTCATTATTATAATAGCAAAATATTACTACATAGTAAATAGTTTAACGGATTCTTAGAAGATGTGAATCCCGAGCATCTCATAAATTACTGCACTCACGTTATACACTGGATAGGAGATGTCAAATCCCGTAAACATCTCTGACGCCATTCCACTCATATTTTACTGTTCATTTAACTTACATACTATCTTTTAGTTCTAACTCGAGTGTTTTGTCTTTTCAATTCGCTCGGGTCAGTCTGATCATTGCAGGATTCGAAGACCTTATTTCTGGATGACGAAGACGAAGATTGTATTATTGCTATTATTTATTATATTATTTTACTGCATTCATACTGTTCTGCTGCATTATTTATTATTCTCTGGTATGTGAAACTCTAATACGTGTTGTATAAGTATTATCAAATGTTTTGTAAACAGCTTCATAAACTGTTTATTTGATTATTGATTTTATTGTTCCGTTGCAAGATTCTATTTTGTTTTTTTTTCTTTCTTTGCTTTTTCTTATTTACCTCATAAAAATCCGCCATTCTGTATAGTTTGAGATGACACATGTGTCTGCTTAAGCGTACAAATAGGAGGTCTGTTACAGGTCCCGTGTTGGCAGGGGTGCAAGACATTCCTGTTGACGTCAGTATACAAGTGTACTGTGATAAGCGGTACCCCAGTAGCCTTGTCATTGGTGGAATCCATTCTCCAGTAAGTTCCTTTATGGACTTAATGGTATACCTATTATGCCGGAATGTAATTAATGTGACCATTTCAGCTATGTTTCAATGTTTACTTTAAACCCTATACGTTACTGTAATATCCAAGGATTTTCTTCAAAAATGTTTTGGTTATTGTAAGGTAAAAATCATCATTTTTTATGTGCGGCGAGGCCTTACGAGATACCTTTATTTTTAAAGAGTTTCATTAAGTATAATAATTCAGTTGTTTGAAGTTTACTTACGCTAGACTCATATCCGACCCAAAGTTTTTCTTTCTTTCCCTAAAACTATTCTGTGCTCAAATTTGTATGAGAGCCAAGTAGTACAGGTACTTGTGGATGCATTTTAGAGAAGCATGGAGCAGGAGGCTTCGAAGTTAACTAGTTATCTATTTTATTTCCGCTGTGTATGTATATTATGTATCAGCATTTTTAGGGCAGACAGTTATAAATGTTCCTATCCAAAGTTAGTACTTGTTGTGACTATGATGTTTTATTTTGGAAGTGAATGTATGCACTATCTTATATTGTATTATATATGATTGCCTTGTGCTGTGAGATTCTGTGTTTCTGTCTTCTTGTCTTTACTTTTAATTTTACTTCCAACGGTTTGTTTTTCAAAAACCTAGATGATCGACACATGAATACCGTGGATGTCTTAAGTGTCATATTTAGGAGTAAGAAGGGCAGATTGTTACACGAATCCTCTATTTGATAGTGTTTCACTTCCTACGCTTCCACTTGACTTAACTATAGTCGTTTGATGGACGTCAAGATGTGATTTAACTAATCAAAGTGGATTTTCTATATTGAAGCTCAACGGTATTCTCAAGTGTAGAGAATTGTATAATACTATCACATTGATATCTTGTGTTTGATCTAAATTGTATTAAATAATAGACAAATATTGAGCGGGTCATTCCATTGCTATCCAATAACTTTTAATAGAAACTCCTTGTTGTCCCAATAGTCATGAGTAATACCCTACCGAACTTTTGGAGAGCATTATGTATTCTAGTCTATTCAGTCTCGATACACTTTGACTAAGGATATTCAAAATGATGTGCTTATTATATTGTGATAAAATACTCATGATTATAACAATTGTAATTACTACTATAGAACACACTATTTATGAATTTTATGTTAAATATGCTTAAAATAAACAATTAATTAACTATAGCGCATTATGATAAACATATATTAGAAAGAAAAACACATTTTATTTCGAACGAGCTTTTATTACAGAGTTAGTAATTTACAATAAATTACAAAATTGTCCTTAAGGCATACGCCTTACCCTATCAATTTCCAAAATAAATATACATAATTTAATTTATCTAAAAACAAACAATGATACTACATAGTAGCATTACTACATAAAGATATTACAAAAAGATGAAATGATACTACAAAATAGCATTAGAAGAAAAATATATATATAATTATACTATTTTAAAAAAATACCAATCGACATCATTATACAGCATTATTTTCTTCTTCCCCAATTTCATGTTGCTTCCCTTTCACGGCAGCTTTAATCACACAAAATATCACTTCTCCATCACTAGTCTACACATTGATTCTCCGACCATCTTTATGTCAATCTAGCTCACAATCTCCTTCTTCCATCATCGTCAAACCCATCGCCCCTCTCTCCATCATCACCGTTACCAAGCTCGAGTCCACCACTATTGAGAGCTGCTGCACCATCGTCAAAATCTGTCGTACCCTTTTACGCCCGTCTAGACTCCGCCATGTGAAAAACACAGCTCTAAATTAGGATGTCCTCGCACCTAAAAACTTTGTTCTTCAACTCTATTATGAAAAAAAAAGTAAACTTCGTGCTAAAAAATGAAGCACGTGTCCAGACGCCTTAAAAATGTCAAATTTTGCCCTTATATTTTTTCCGGTATATAAAAATGTTTTCTTCTTTTAGCAGACTTATTATAACGATCCGGATTTTCTGACATTTAATTTGGAATGTTTAAATGGTTTTAAATATTGATTTGGAATATAAGTTGATTTTTAAATATGAAGATTCTAGTTGAAATTATATAATGAATTTAAATTTCAAATATAACGATTTATCGTAATATGAAAATGGTGAATAATTGAAAATTTGAGTTGAATATGAATCGAAATGATTTCTAATGTTAATATAAATTCCATTTGAATTTGAATTTAGTTGGTAAGTTTTTAAAACTGAAATTTCAAATGATTTTGTTAATTTTTGAAACCGTCAATTTCATCGACGTGTAAAAACAGCGATCCGGGGCACAGTCTCAGAAATTTACGAAACTAGTTTAATTGGATCCGTAATAATGTATTATAATCGGATTTCGAATTTCATAGCATTTGGAGTTATCACTTGGTCATACGGAATATAAAAGTGTTGAAATTAATATTGAAATGTAATATAATAATTATGTTCAAAAAGCTATCTTCTCCATACGATCGTATTGGGACTCGAAACTTATTCCATTGAATTCGGAATAGGGGTATAACATTAGGATCGGGATTTTGAGTTACCGGAATGAGATATTTTGAAAATCAAAATAATAATAATCAAATCTAAGGACTCAGCCAACCTAATCTCAGCCACCCTAAAACTATATTCGCCCTCCCCTACTCTGGTACGAGCCGCTTTCATTTTTTTAGATATCACATATACTCTTTGTTCCTTTCAGATCGAATCAAAATCGATCCATGAAAGAAAAAAAAGGCGATTAAATCGCGATGTCACGAGGGCCTAGGGAGAAGCCATCGTAGGAGGGAGTCACGACGCTCGCGTATGGCAGCATAGCGAGATCTAGAGGCGTTCGTCGTTGGGTTTTGGTACAACGTCTTTGAGTGTGCGATTGATAAGGGTGGATGGTTACGTGGGAAGTACGAGCAGCAGTCGATCGAAAGAGCTCGAACTGAAGGTAGCGCGATTTGAAAAATAAGGAACGAACGGCCACGACTTCAGTTGAAGGGTTGAGAGGCTGAGATGGAGCGGTTTAGGGTAATGTTGATTAACTTATTGATTACAATATTAGGATATATATATATATATATATATATATATATATATATATATATATCATATTATGAAATCGAATATTTATAAATTGTATATCTCATTCTTACGAGGTTCAAAACGAACGAAACCAGTTGCATGGTGTCATGGCATCGAATACCACACATAGGAGTTGATTTGGAATTTTTCGAAGTCAGCAGGGATCTTAGATAATTTATAATCTAGATGTTCGGCAAATTAAAAATCAAGATGAGTTAATCTCACTCATTTGAAATTATTGGGTTTAATTTATAATAGTTAAAATAGTTAATTATTGGATGATTGGTTGAATTTATTATTATCAGTTAAATGTTATATTATATATATTAGTAAATATATTAGTAGTTGGATATATTTATCACCGGTTGGAGTGGATGAGACACTATGCGCCTGGATATATTTCCCACCGATTCGAGCAGATGAGACACTATGCTCCCCGCATAATTGCGGATGACCTTATATTACTGCGACATCCTGCCTTGAAGCGGGATTGGTATATTATGTTATATAACATCTGTAAATGTAGGAAAACATATTAGAGGGATCCAACTGGATTCCTCAAAATATTTTGATTGTTATTCATATATAGCAATATATAATGAAATTGAATAATCTATAATGGGTTGTTGTGTGGTTTGATGTTTGGATGCTATAGTAGCACTGGCCCTAATTATGATATTATAAATATCATAAATAATATTTTTGATTTTAAAAATAGAATTCAAAACCGATTTGGAAAAATGAAAATATTTATATTGAACTTTGGAATTATTTGAAAATGAATTCGTTTGGATAAAATAAATAAATAATTTAATTTTCGATATTTATTTAGCTATTTCATAAAATGGTTTCAAATAGAGAATTTTAATTTGAGAATTCTTTTAAATGAGATTTCCTAAATAGGAAAAGGAAGTCGTAACCGAGATTTTGAATGAATTTGGATTATAATTGGAACTTGTTACGGAATAAATTTCCAAATGGAATTTTAAATATAAATCGATTTATAAATGGATAGTAGCAATATAAATCTGTTATAAACTAGAAATGAGTTTATTAAATTTATAAACAATGTTTATAAATATTGCAGAATGACTATCATTTGATAAATTGGGAATATAAATTCACAATGTGAATTTAAAATGAAATATGGAAATTGGTACAGTAGAAATAGTGGATTCTATTTTCAAAAATGGAAATTGTTGTGAAATTGGAACTAAAAATTGATTTGTGATAAATCGAGAAAGATTTATAAGTATAAAATCGGCTATGTTGAATTTTAAAAATAGTTTTTTCCAAGAAGTAAGTTTTATTTTCAGGAAAGGATTTTTATTTATCAGACTATGTAATTTAAAAACTATTATTTAGATCAAAATATTTTGAAAAGTTAGTTATCCAAATATTTAAATTTGCTGAATGAATTCTAAGTTTTATAAACAAGCTTTGTAAATCGATTAGTATTATTTATAAATGAATTGGAAATTAGTTGTTGTGTTTATTCAAAAAGGGTGTTTAAATATTTTAAATAATTTCTTTAATGTGTTTGAAAATTTATTATTTTCCTTTAACATACTTATTTTATAAATATAGTTTTGGAAATTGGTTGGAGTTATTTTGTAAATACCGTTGAGATTTGTGAATCCGGTTTTATTTAAGGAATGAGATTTTATAAGAGAAATCTTGTAGTGGAATTCTTGAGATTTAAGAAAATTTTCAAAATGTTAGATACGAGAACTTCAAAAATGAATCTGAATTCATAAAAGAAGTTATAACTGCTAGTTGAGATTAGAAATAAGTAAAACTGATTTTTTTAAAATTGTGAATGGAATTAATAAAATTTCAAAGATTATGAGATAAGTGATGAAAATGTTTTGAAGCATGGATATTAGAAATGATTTGAAAAAATAGACTTATAATATTTTCCAAGTGTGGGAATGAAGGTTTTGGAAATGTCGCAACGACGAAATGATTCATATGGAAATATTTTTGTAAGTAATGAATTATGAATTGAATTTGAAAATATTTCTAAGTGTTGAAATAAGATATGGTTGGAAATATACCATTATGGATTTAATTATTTGAAATTGTTTTCAAATATTGAAATATGGGAAGAAAGCTTAATATGTATCCTTATAAAGATATTTTGAAATAAATATTTTCAAAAATTTATAATATCGGCCTAGTAAATGCTTATGTATGTTATTTGATAGCTAAATAACCGACTATCAAATCTAGCCAAATTCGTTGATCGTTTCGAAGAGACCGGGATCAGATATAATTATCCGAAAATCACTTTGTCCGATTTGTGCGCTGCGAATTATGATATTGTGAAGATAATGAATACTGTGATTTCAGAGATTCAGTTTGTTTAGACCCAGAACAACTTGTATGGAGGAATGCTATCAGAACATGTCATTGTGGGGCGATGAGCATTCTAAGTGTAAATGTTCTTGCACGGTAATCGTAGCCTCAAGCCTCATCAACCGGAAATGACTAAAACTTGCGAGATGCAGCAAGGCTATGTGGATCGCTCCCATTATGATATGATTATCACTCGTCTAGAGTGGACAGCTATCATCACTTTCATTTGTATGCGTTTTCAGGACCCATTAGTATATTCGGTATTATCCAGGTCAGAGGATAGGCCAGTCTTGTGTTGGCAGAGGATCCAAGCGAGGCCTTCAGTACATTTTTATAAAGGTGTACTATGGCGGGAGGTACCCCGGTAGCCTAGTCATTGTATGTAATCCAACATCCACTATGAGCCTGAATGATTTTGATTGTGTCCAACTATGCTGAAACGTGAGATGGAAGCATTTCAGCTATTTTATAGTTTATTTCTATAGACACTACTATAATATTAGATGATTTTGATATAAAATGTTTTGGTTATCGTAAGGTAAAAACCTGTCGTATTTATGTGTGACGTGGTCTTACGAGATACCTTTGTTTTCAAAGGATTTTGATGACAGTAATAATTCAAATTCAGTGTGTTTTCTCACGCTGATTTTCTAGACTGACTCAGGTGTTATTTTCGTTGTATGAGTCATGCTGTATACTCAGTATTTCTGAGAAGTTATTATATCTAAAATGATTGTTGATTGTTGAACTATGATGATTGTATGTATATAAACAGTTACAGATTTTTTTTAATAAAAGTTTGCTATTATCTATTATATATTGTTCCGCTGCGATTGTGAGATTTTATAATTGTTGTTTCTATTTCTTCTATTTCTTCCCTTCTTCACCCCTAATGATCTGATATTTCTGACACTTGATTGCTCGGTATGCTATACAGTAAACGTATTGATGTCGATTTCCAAGAGTCGAAATTCCCGGTTCGTTACGTTTATCAATATCAAATTTCGTTTGCACCATTATATCATAAATTTTATTATATTTTTAAGGAGATCCTTACATAATATGTTTTAACCATTTATTTGGAGTGCAAATAATTACAATGCAACTACATTTGACTGCAATGCAAATATTTGCATACCAAATATAATTATTGACATATATATTTTTTGCAAGAACACACAATAAGCGGAAATTATACACATGACGCTAGTATTACAGAATATAAGAGTGTCGCTTTTGGAGGAAAAAAAAATTAAATATTTGTAAGAAAAAAGTATCTGCGGCAAAATTATTTAAGCCAAAACTTTTTGAACTACGGCGAAAATAATTGTACCCAATAGGTCTGCATCAACTTTGAATGAATTTCACCCTTGCTATGACCATAACTACCATGTCTCAAACACCACTCATCGAGTGTACATCAAAATTCGAATTCAATAGTACCAACCACATATTCTACGATCAAATGTAATTTGCGATGCAATTATTTGCATTGAACGAACGTGTATAAATTTGAGTAGATTTCACAACCGCTACTACGGCCACGTCTACCACCTCGAGTCGATTTGCATCAAAATCATCTTCCAACAGCACCAACCACCTCTAACTACCACAAGTTGACTCTACATCAAAATCAACTTTGGACGCAACAGCCCCACCTCTTTTCGATCTTTACAAGAGCCCTAATTTTAATATCGTCAATTAAAACCTTAATTTTCATGGATAAAGGCTCTATCGCACCAAACGTCAATACACTAAATTATCATTTTTCAATTTTTCAGTTTTTAATAAGTCCTAGAAACAGTGGATACATAAAATGGGAGTGATGCAAGAACTAAATCTAGCATCCCATTTTGCATCTTCTAAAACAAAAATATTACACAAACAACAAACGTTAAAATTCGATTATTTTAACAGAAAGAACTAACACATTAAAATAATACATACATAAAGGTCACGCTCTCTCTCCTTTTTTCTTTCCTTTTTTCTTTTCCTCTTCCTATCCTTTTCTGAGTTGAAGTAGAAGTGTAAAACCATAAATCATTGTCGACAGGCTTTTAGACCGGTCCAAGGAATCAGACTGTCAAAACTGTATGTTCTTTTCCCGTGATTTTATACAGCTCATATAAAGAAAGATACTAGATATCTAAAATGCTTGTAACTGTATAAGCACAGAAGCTATGCTTCTTCAACATTCTTATCGCCTTTTCCCTCAAGAATCAATCATCGTTTGCTAACAATTATGGGAATTTTTCCTTAAAACTCAATGACAGCACATCATAATTCACAGCACATCATAATTCTCATTTGCACGTCATCTTCTAATAATTGCATTTTAGAACTTCCGGTCCAATAAGGCACCAGTATGAGGCATGTACAAGTTCAACAACACCCTAGACTTCTTGCTCTTTACTTCATCATCCAAATTTCAACATGCATAAAGCTCTCTTAGCCTATGCTATAGTTCTCCTTTATTGTCTTAAAGGACATCATGCAACCTCTTAGCTCTATCTTGGAAAAATCCAGAAATGTACAAGAGAATAGGATGCAATTAAAGTTCAGAATGTGCAACTTACTTTTAGACAGAAACAAACTGCTTTTTATTTTATTGAACCCGGATGGATAAACTACAGAACACAGATGGGACTCAACACACACACAATCACGCCATTAGCATATATCAACGACACTGCCTCACATCATGAAAATGAAGAGCAGAATCTGATATTATAATAAAATTAACCATCGATCTTGATGGACTTAACCTCAGGCTTCTTCACTTCTTCTTTTGGCACTGTCACCGTAAGAACTCCATTCTCCATTGCTGCCTTCACTTGATCCATCTTCGCATTTTCAGGCAGCCTGAACCTCCTCGTGAACTTTCCACTGCTCCTTTCTATCCTATGCCATTTGTCGTTCTTCTCTTCCTTTTCCTTGCTCCTTTCCCCGCTGATCTGAAGCACGTTTCCTTCTTCCACTTCCACCTTCACTTCTTCCTTCTTCAATCCAGGCAGATCCGCTTTGAATACGTGAGCTTCGGGTGTTTCCTTCCAGTCAATTCGTGTGTTTGCAATGGCAGCTGTCTCACTGTTCAAAGCAGTTCCACGCTGAATTTCTTTGCTAAATGGAAAGTCTTGGAATGGATCCCATAAATCAATGGAGAACGGATCGAACACGTTGGTCCGTTGCCCGAAGATGCTTGGAATCAATGCCATTTCTTCGTTGGAAATTGAGTTTGAGGTTATGATCGAAGAGCTCGATAATTGTGTATTGCCTTGCTTGCGATTTCCTTTCTGATGAGGAAGAAAGGGCAAAGAGGCAGCTTATATATAAGCTGAAATGGAGGTGCCTTGAATTTTCTAGAGACGACATGGAATTGCTTTGTCAAAATTGGGGAATGGCGGAAAGTTTTCTAGAGAGCTCTCGCGTTCTCCTCTGCTCTCTGTTGTGAGGTTGTTTCAAACTTGGTGGGCCTAAATCTTAATGCTGCCTCTAAATTGGGTTACTTGCGCCCAGTCGTTTTACTTTTTTATTTTTCCTATTAAAAATTTGAATTTCATTTTGTATTTTGTATTTTCTGACAATTTAGTTATAATTGCTTTTAAGCTTTACTCTAAGCTTCGATGAATGTGCTCCAAATTTATTGAAAACGCCAAAGTTAATGAAAATTTTAATTCCAAACTAAATGAAAAATGTACTTCCAAGTATCATCTTTACAATGATTATGTTTATTCAAAAAGAAATTCGACCTCTCATTAAAATTTCAACTTTTCCATATTTTTTAATAAAATATGCCAGCTAAAAAGTGTTATAACTGGCTTCTATAGGTTTTTATGAACTTTTAGCGCAATGTGTTATAACCAGTTTTGTGCAATTTCTCTAGATTGGCTCTGTACCTCATCTTGTTGTTGTTGCTCACCAACATCAACCTCATTATACTCTATCCCGTTGTTGCTTATTCCTCTCAGACAACAGCGTCCAAAGCCAAAAAGTTCAATCGTTCACGCATCTACATTCAAGTTTGCGATTTTTGTTGTGGATTTACGCCATCCCTTCTTTGACAACCTGAACCCAGTCTCAAACTCTCTCTCATCTTTGACCTCACATCTTCAGAATAAGTGTTCAAAACTATATTAAATAACAGTCGCACTGAATGATGCGCTAGTAAGCCATCGAGAAAGTAAGCAGTTCTCGAATGTTGCATGGCTCGAGGGAGAAGAGGATGGGGAGCGCTCAAAAGGAATTTGGATCATCGAGCATGCTCCAGGATAGCGCCTGAAGCTAGCCCACTTTTGAAAGAAGCAGTTGAAGGTAAGCGCTCAACACTCATAGCAACTTCGGGTCACGTTAAGAATGTGGAGTGTGACAATCGATTTATTTTAATAACAAACATATACATGTATTTAATATTGTTTGTTGAGCATGGTGTAGATATCGGTTATACATGATGCAAAGTATACATAGTAAAACATAAGGTTTTTTTTTTTTTAATTACATGGATAAAAGATAATTCCATGATACATCTTATATCCTCATTCTCCATAAACTTATTTAATTACATTTTAAGTTAAGAGAATTTTAAGCATATTGTTATATGTTTTGATTCAAAAAATGTGGTGGTGCACAATGGATATTTCGGTTCAAGGGCTATCGTACATGATACACTTAAATGTACAACAAAGGTTGTATAACTATTATTCATTTATGTCATATAAGCAATGGAGTTAAGGGTGTTCTTTAGGGGAAATCATATAATATGATTATATAGCTTAACTCGTATAACAAATCTCGTTTGAAGTAAACTTTTAATTTTATTATCTAATGTTCATATTTTTTATTTGGATATATTTAATACTATAAATACATTTAATACATACAAGTAAAAAATCCTTAAAAAAACACTTAATCGATTGCAGTTATGAATGTGTTCGTAACCATAGATGTTAAAACGTACAAAATAAATACTTGTCCATAAATGATCCTAATCATGATGTATCAAGAACGAAATTTTTATATGTCCACCGAGGTTAGTGTACATAACACTTTCCGTACGACAGGTGGTGAATTTCTCATAACCATCGATCGCACTAAGAAGTTATGTATATTTTGTTATTATAACAATTATGAAATGATTTACCAAAATTATTCTTTTGGTTAAAAGTCAAATAGAATATCCCACGTGATGATGTGTAGTAGCCTTTTCGTGACGACCCGAAATTTTTAAGCATTTGAAATTGGAATATTTAATTGTTTTTTTAAATATTTAAAAGTTAATTTTAACTTGAGTTCCCAATATCACTATATATTTGATAATTAAAATTTTGAATTAAATAATCTGAAGTTGGATTAAATGTTGAATCTGCAGTTTTAAGCCTGTTAAAAATAATTTGAAGGCTTGTAAAATTTATATTGATAAGATAATAAAAGTGGTAAAAGTGAATTTGGAAGTGCTTTGTTAAGTTTTGAAATTTTATCGTTTAAATTGAATTTAAAAATAGCCTTCCGAGGCACAGTCTCGGAATTTGACGAAACCAGTTCCATTGGATCCGTAATATTGTATTATTATCGGATATTAATTTTCGTAATGTTTGGAGTTGTTGTGTGAGCGTACGACACATAAACGTGCTGAAATCTATATCGAAAATTAAATATAATAACTGATCCAAAAGCTATCTTCTCCATACGATCGAATTAGGACTCGAAACCTTTTCCATTGAGTTCGGAATATGGGTATAGCATTATTAACGCCTAGCTGCACGTCTCGATAAGGGTTCATGATTTTAAGCTACGTAAATCGAGACAATTTGAATTCAATTTAAAATATATATTTATATACCCTAGTCCTTTCAGCCGTAATACCTCTCACATCACACCTTTTTGCTTTCATCTCATGGTCGCTGTAGTCGGCTTGTTCAGTCACGCATACATCAAATCGTGCCCCTCTTTCTCTTTTAAAATGCAAGCAAGTTTAATTTGCTTTCTGAAAATCAAAAAAAAGGCAGGCGATTAAAAGTTGCGAATCCATGTTTCCCCTCCTCAAATTAAAACTGCGTACCTCCTTTCCTTTTCTTCCTTCAATCAAAAAACGAAATCGAAATCAAAGCTTGGATGGCTGCCTCTTTTCGTTTTTTTACAAAATCGAATTTATGACATCGATTCAAATCAAAGTAGAACGAAATCGTTTTAAATATTGCCGCAAGTTACATCCATCAGGACGCCTTTCGATCCTCAACTCAATAGGTCTGGGATCGATCTCGCTTCGGAACCGAGCTTCACAATTTTCTGTGATTTGGTAGCGGGTGGAGGAATCGGTTTTCATGTTAGGTTAGAAGCGCATCATTGCTCGAAACACGTGGCCAAGGCAATGCGTTCATATGCTCGTGTGGGTGGTTGGAGGCGCTAGTTAACAGAGGCTCGAGGCGTGAAGGTTAGGGCGAGTCACGTGCTCGTTAATGGATGAGGCTCGATGCAGTCTCGATGCTAAAAGGAAGCCTGAAGCTTGGTGGCCGCTGCAGTGTGCGTTCCTGTGATGATGTTCAGGGTTCGTGAGTTTCGTCGAAGGCTAGGTATGGGTTCTCTATTCTTTTCTTTATTTCATTTTGAATTCAAATTAGGTTTGAACAGTAATGAATTTGAGAAAATGTTTAGTATATAGAACATGTATATTGGTAAAATATATATATGATAAGAAAATTTTACAGAAGTTTTAAAATGTTTTCATTCAGAAAGAAAGAACAGCTGAAATATTTATATTCTTTACCGACAGAAGAAAAAGAAACATACATGTTTTAAAATTACAGTTACATTTGAAATAATGTATTGGTGATAAGCGGTTTAAATAACTCATCTAGTTATTTTGGTTACTAGGAAAATTAGTTATCAAAGGAAAATTTATTTGAAAATTTAAATTACTGGTCTAAATTAAAATATTAGTTAACTAAACTTATTTGGAAGGATAATTGATGGGTCGGTTATTTGAAAATGTTAATAAATTGTTTGATTAATTCAAATATTAATAGATCGTATAAATGTTTATACAAGGTCAAAAGTCATGAAAACGAGTCGAGACAGTAATGGACCGCAAACAAAAAGTAAAGGTGAGTTAATCTCACTCATCTGGTTTGATTTAAAATTTAATGGTTAAATTTAAATAATTGATTGATTGATTTGATTTGGTGTGTTATATTATATATAGTAGTATATAATATATCTGGAATGATTGGTTTCCCGCATTATATAGCGGACTATGCGCCGCATAATAGCGGATGATATTATATTTAGTCCTATATACCGCGATATTCCACCTCGAAGTAGAATTGGTATTGTGCTAACATCTGTGGATGCAGGGAAAATAGGTTGGAGGGATCCAACTGGATTCCTCAACATTTATTTAAATTATTTAATATTCTCTGTTGTGATTATTTGATATTCTATGATGAATTGTATTGGAATATTGAATGCTATGATTTGATTGAATATATTTGGGTATAATGAGTTAACAAAAATATATAAATTGGACTTTGGAAAAAAATAAAAGAAATGAATTTGTAAGCAAAATAATTAAAGAAAATTCAGATGAATTTAAGAATGAATTGAAAAAACGAATAAAAGCAATTTTAAATTTTTAATAAATAAATTTCGAGTATGGAAAGGAGATTTTGAATAAACAGAGAAATAATGAATTTTAAACCTTAAGTGACATTATTTAAAGGAATAAAGAATTTATTTTAAAATCCAAGTTTAAATTTATTTGAAATAGATAAAGAAGGAATTTATTTCCAAACGAAGTAAATTGGAAATCAATTTGGAGATTGATTTGATTGTGTAAAACCGAGATTATTAAAAGAGAAATGAGACTTTGGGAATTTATAATCTGGGTTTATAAAAGTAAAGTAAAATATATCAGTGGATATTGGGAGGAATAAATTCAAGATGGGAATTTATTAAAGGAAATGAGAAATTTTGTTTAAGAATAAATAGTGATTTATGCTTGGTGATTTCAGTGGAAATAGAAAATAATTGGAAAATTTGTTCTGAAAAGGAAGATAGTTTTGAAACTGTTTTCAAAAGGGTTGAAAATAGAAATATATCTTGCGAAGAATATTTTGAGATAAATAAATAAACTAGGAAATTATTTATTTTGTGATGGATGTTTGTGAATGTTAATTGATAGTTAAATCATCGACAATCTATATTGGCCAAATGCGCTGAACGTTTCGAAGAGACCGGGATCGAGATTAATTTCTCGAAAAGCACTTCGATCCGGTTTGTACGTTTCGTGGGGAAACGAGTTCGGAGTCAAAGAGGGAGCAGTGAAGTGCAAGGGCTAGTTGCTACTAATCCTGAGGATATTTCCAAAATGGATGTAGTAGGAATAGTGCCTTCAGTTCCGTTCGAACCCGGGACGGACTTGTATGGATGAATGCTTTCAGAACATCGTCAGGTGGACGATGAGCATTCTAAGGGATATGTTCTGAAAAGGTAACGCTTAGCCTCAAGCCTCATCAATCGGGAAGGACTGAAAATCAGGGATTATGCAGCAAGGCTTGGTGGGCAGCACCCATTTTATGGTAAGGTCATTCCTGTCTAGATGTCCCTTTTTATTTTGGCTTAGTGGTGCGGTTGCTGATCCCAACCGTGGGGTGATCTTACTCGGGATTATCCAGTAAGGGATAGTCCAAGTCTTGTGTTGCAGGGGGTCGGGATTGATCCTCGGTACTGTGATCTAGGCCACATACCGTGACAGGTGATACCCAGTGCCTAGTCATTAGTTGGAAATTCATTCTCCCTACGTGCCTTTTACGAGTTTTGTTTGTATTACCCACTCTGTGGCTAGTAGCTGGAATTTAATAATGTAACAATTTCGGCTATTTGAATAAGTATTTGTATGTAGACCCTATTATAATATCAGAGGATTTTATAAGAAATGTTTTAGCTATCGTAAGGTAAAAACCCGACATGTTTATTTGTGGCGTGGTCTTGTGAGATGCTTTTATTTTCAAAGGATTTTTGAAACTTTAATAATCAAATTTGAGTGTGATTTCTCACGTTGGTATTCCAGACTGACTCGGGTGTCATTTAGCTGTAATGCTTCGGTCAGATCGAGTATTATAGAATCAGGATATGATGCTATGGAGCCTAAGAGACGAGCTGGAACGGCGATACATACTTCCGTATTGGATTATTATTCCGCTTTGTATCCAATTGTATGTTATTGATGCGAAAACTCCGATGATGTACTCTGATGATGTATGTATAAACTGATATAGCATTTGTTTTTGGTGTAAAGATCTGTGTTTATTTATTATATTTTATTCCGCTGCGATGGTTAGATTCTGATGCTGTTTTCTATTTTCTCTTCTTCTACCTCTTCTTCTTTAAGAAAAATGGTTCGCATTTCTGTTCATATTGAGTTGATTGATGTAAAATAGCGTTGACTCAAGGGGTACGGATTTGCGGGTCGTTACACTTTTGACTTGAGAATACTATGAATCTTAAATGTTTAAATTATACTTTGATTATGGTCAATCACACGATAACACGCATCGTGTTGATTCAATAGTTGGGTATAAGTTGAACCATTTGAAGTGACACATAATCTAAAAGAGGATTTATCTCCTTTGATTGAAGGTTAATATCAACACAGAGTCAAAGTCTTTGACCATAGAAAATTAGTTAACTAAAATTATTATCGGATTGAATCGTGGACTTTAATGCTTGACTTCGTAATCAAATATGGCTACTATTAGATTTTGACCATTAATCGAGTTCTAAACATCTAAATGATATAATGATGACGAAGAGAAAACATGCATAATATATTATGTAACGTCCCGGAATTTTCGAACCCGAAAATTCCAGATAGTTATGAAAAAGAAGAAAGAGACAGAAGAAGAAGAAGAATAAGAAGATCTGAAATACCAACATCTCACATTCGCAGCGGATAAAATATAATAATAAATAGTAACAGTTTACAAAAGAATATTACATCTGTCGATTACATTTTAATACATCAGAGTCACATATATACAGACATTGAATATACTCAATTATCATGTCACAGATACACAACAATATTATACAGCGGAAATACTCTATACGCTCTTGCCATCCAGCTCGCCTCCTGAGCTCTAGAACGTACCTACCTAAAAATCTGTAATACTCGATCTGACCCGAGCATTACATCAAAGTAACACCTGGGTCAGGCTAGAAACCGGCGTTAGTAAACTCATCTAACATGAAATTCCAATGCATAGAACTTACTTAAAACCCGGGGTAACTTGTATCAATTTACAAATTCACAATTTGTTATAGACATCACTTATTTCACACATCAATTTCTAAGTACAAAAACTTAGATTGAATGGTCCAATTCATTTAAATCATTCCATTCCAGCCTATTGATTTCACATATCAATCTATAAAGAATTGAAGTGGTTTTGGGTATTAACTAATACCCGACTCCACTTTGAATCCAATGTCTTCTTTTAAGTCTAAGTCGTTTTAATGTAAAAACAATTTGATTTATTATCTATATTCACACAGATAGATAATCCACAATTACCTAGATAGATAATCCATATCATCACAATACAACCAAAGCATCTCATATTACACAGCAATACATATCTCATATCAGATATATCAAACCATTTAGGCATTTAATATCAATCAGCCATCCATAAGCAAAAATCTAACAATCATGCCATCTATAATTAATTTAAAATGAATTAAATTAATTATTTCATTCCTATAAATCTTGCCTACTTAACCATTAATTAATTACAAATCAATTAATTGATCATCCTCTAAGTATTCATCTTAATTAATCGTTCTTGATTAATTATACTCTAATTACATTAAGTAATTAGCCTTTAATTAATTACACAAATTAATCATCCTTAACATTTCCAGTAATTAACCTTTAATTACTTTCAATAATTAATTAATTAACTATAATATATAAATCCTTAATTAATTACATTAATTAATTCCTCTAATCACTTATATTGATTAATTATCTTTTAATTAGCTATCCCTTAATTTCATCATTAATTATTTAATTAATGACCCTTAATTACTTCTTTAATTAATTGATTAATCTTAAATTAATTAATTAAATTCATTAACCTACCTTGATTAATCACATTCAGTAATTAATTACCCTTAATTAATTACTCACTTAATTAACTTCAAATAACTTCATTAATTAATTCTTAAATTAAATACACTAAGTAATTAATTCTTAATTACTTTCACTAAGTAATTTACCATAATTAATAAATCACATTAATAAACCAATTCTCTAAATTTGTTACACAAGCTAATTAATCTTTAATAAATTATCTTAATAAATAAATTGATTAATTACTCCCTTAACTGATTTCATTAACTATTTGACCATCCTTAATTAATTCATCCTTGATTTAATTACATTATTTGAGACACTTTTGGAAGCATTTAGAAATTATCCTATTAAAATAATATATTTTTTTAAATTTTTTTTTAAAACCTTTCAAAAATTTGAGAAACTTGCTTTAGAATTTATTTTACCTTGAAGCTTGGTCTATTCTTATACATTAAAATCTTTGTTCATCTCGCCTACCTGATATTCCGTAAATCAAACATGAAAACAACAACCCAAAACCAATCCTAAGTTTCGACCAAAACCCAAACACAACCCACACATACACGAGCTCTACCCAGATCCACACTACACATTCCAGCTTCGAGGCAAACATCACTCTGTTTCAAACATAACCCGAGAAAACTGACCTTCTTCATCAACATCACACAGAAACACAAATACCAATGTCTCGTGCACGTGCACAAGGTGTCGACGACCCTCCGACCCTCATCGATCTTATCTCCCGATCATCGCTGACCTCCTCCAGCATTCTGATCCATCGAAAAAAAATTCGTCGTTGCTTGAACCCAGAATCAAACTTCGACATCACTAGTAAAGAAAAACCCCTAACTTCAATCATCTCGCACCGCCGTCACCAACCACCAAGATTCCTACCTCCACGTCTGAAGCTACGCACAACATCCTACTTCCTTTTCCCTTCCTCCGGCTTCACTCGATGCTAGCACGAGGTCGCAATCATCGAGAAATCAACCCTGGCCCAAACACAACTTAAACCCTAAAGTCATCTCACCGCGTCACCATGGCGAAAATTATCACCTCTGACAATTTTTGCTGAAATCATCTTCATCCTGACTTGCTTCACCCCAGAACTCGCTATACCAAAATCCTCCGATATACAGAAAACGCTCGAAACCCATTTTTTGTTCAACTTAAAAATTTTCATCAACCACTGATTTAAAAATCCGAATCTTGTTATCAAAATTCAGCATTTTTAATAACTAATCATATTACATAAACAAGAAAATCAATTATTTGAATCAAGTTTTTAGCATGTATGAGTTATTTTCTGTAATTTTTCTTACAGTAAAAAAAATTCCTTCAAATTAGACTTAAAAATATTTTTAACATTTAGATCCTGAAGATTCAAACATGTTTTATTAAAACTTCACAGCCGATAGGAGAATATATGATGAGATTTTGATTTTTGAGATCTTATTTTTAGGTCTGTAAAATGAACAGAGACCCCTGTATATGAATATACAGTCATACACACTTAATCCCACCATATTCATATGCATGCAAGAATCATACACATTCAAGTAACATCTATGACAACATTGCTACAAATATTATTCACAAGCATCAATATTTTAAACTGATTCAAGTTTTGGAAAGGGGGTGTTTACTCACCTTAAATGTTGGAAACAGGGAAGCAATTTTGATTTGATCTGCTTGATGATAATTTCACATGAGATTGAGTTGAATCAAAAGCTTAATTTTTGAACTGAAGTTTGGATCTTGCACAGATATTCCTTAGTTTAATTTTTTTTAGAGAAGAAGAAAAGAGAATGACTGGTTTGTAAATGAATATCTATTTCAGCCTTGTTCCCTAACGCATTAATTACATAAAATTTTCAAATTAAAGATATAAATGCCACTTGTCCCAACATGAAATCTTTAGCTTACAAATGCACAATGCGTATTTTAAGTGTTTACACTTGTTAATTATTCAGGAATTTTTGTTTTCATATTATGTTTATATCCTTGTGTTTAGTACTTTATATATAATACTTATGTATATTTTTAAAGAAAGTATGATTTTTTATTAAATCCCATTTTTAAACTTGAGCTACCATATCTAAACTTAATAAGCATTTTTCTTTAGTGTTTTAGAAATACAGAATTTTAACTTTAAATCTTCTTTGAAATTTAATATCTTGAATTTAATCAATGTTTTCTATTCACAAAACATGTATATACACACACACACACACACACTCTTATATACTTGTATATAAGCACACTTAAAATTTTAACATTTATATAGTTTGCACATCTCCATTTATATATAAATTTACAGTAAGATTCATCATGTTAATTTAACAATTTTTATAGATTCAAATCCACTTATATATATATTCAGATATTTTTATTCATCAAATTTTATTTTTTTAACCAAATGAAATCGGTATTTCAATGATTTAAAATTAGTTAATTATCCAATTAACAGATGTTCAAAAATCCGGGTTATCACATTCCTTCCTCTTAGATTCTTTTCGTCCTCGAAAAGGAAAAAAGCCAGAATTTATTCAATAATTTAAAATTAGATAAATTATTCATTGATCCTTTTTAAAACACTTTTAAAATCCATATAATATTACAAAAATAGTTTTATAAAAATACTTTTTATAACTCAATGTCTCAACCAGTCCATCCTCGTTCTCACAGAAATTCGGTCATACGTTGATCAGGCGTAGGATGGAAAATCTATAAGTACTTAGCAAACCCATTTTCAACACCCAGTGAAAATATTTTGGAAAATAATTTTATTGAAAATATCGAAAACATTTTTGAAAATAGGGGAAATATTTTTAGTGAGAATGATCTGGAAATCATCACCCCCATCTATGGTCGTAGTTACATCCTGTGTTACGTTGCCATCACATCAAAAGTCCATGTAACTGTAGGCACTCCGCGCCGCTCGATTACGCCATGGAGCCCACAACAGATCGCAGTTACATTCCACGGTTACGTTACCATCACAGCAAAAGTCCATGTAACTGTTGGCTCTCAGCGGCAAACACGACTTTCGCTGTCAAAATGAAACTTCTCCACTCCTACATAGGTCGTAGTCTACCGATATAAGATCAAACGCAAACTGTTGGCTTTCAGCGGCACACACGACTTTTGCTGTGTTACCATAGGTCGCAGTGTACCGATATAAAATCAAACACAAACTGTTGGCTCTCAGTAGCACACATGACTTTCGCTATGGTACACACTACTCATAATCCTCAGGAACTAGTTTTGTCCGGACTCCTCACATGATCAACTTTAGAACCCCCCCTTGGGGCTCAAGGCAGCACCACCAGGTGGCACTCCTGAGAAGTTCATTTCAAGGGAGCGCCTTTTTCCCCAGAGCCATCATCAAAACACTTTATACTATACACATATAGTATCTTTCAAATCATACACCTAGTATGATCTCAGACAAAGCTCCTTTACACAAAATCGATTATCTTAAAATTGATAGTTCTCAAACTAGGCTTTTCAAATTTCAATATTGATTTTATCCAAAAATCAAAAGCCTTTCCAAATCCAAAGATTCCCAAAACCTTTTCCAAAATCCTCATAAGATCCTTTATATATATATAGATATATATAGTTTTTAAAACTTTGGATCATTTCAAACTTGTATAAAACCCCTTTTATACTTCAAAACACCTTCAAAATCCTTCTCTTCTAGCAATAGTTTCAACAAGAGAAGATTTATCTTATATAACAAAGATATATAACTTTATTTACCCCAAATCAAATATTCAAATTTGATTACTCTATAAAGTCATTAACCATATTACTTACTTCCATAAAGTAAATTTCTACCATAGAAATACCCAATTTCTATTTTATTTCCTCATATATTTCACAAAATATATTTCCACTTCAAAAACCATTTCACATTTCTTATCCACAAACTTCAATATCAATTTCATTCCAATTCGTACGATGTACACATATCATCCGTACGCAATATCAATCTGATCGCTCACTCGATCACATAGTTCCCCTTCCGAACTAGTATCGTCCACCCTACTTTCTAGTGCGGACTCAGATCTGGTTTCTTGACCAGAAACCATCATTCTTCTTACATAGCTATAATATGATAGAGAATATCCAGAATCAATCAATAATCCATATCCAGGTTCGTCGTCGAAAATCGAGTGGAAATTCCAACTCGGATAGATATAACTATCTCGAAATTCTGTGCTCGAATCTGGATCAAATCACTATGAGAATAGAATAATATACGTACATCCTACGTATTTATCTTTATTGATTATTAACCAAATCAATCCTTTCTATTCACATTCACTTTGATTTTCATTCACATACTAACAACTACTTAAATCCTCATTTGGATTATCACTTCAATTCTAATTGGGTATTTAATCATAAACAGCTTAAACTCTGTCCGTCTTAGATTTAGAAAATAGCTTAAAAGGTTTAAAATAGATAAGTAGTTGAAAAATAATTATTAGTTTGTAAAATTTCTGTAAAAATAATTGTAAAATAGTTAGAAAATAGTCAAATAGTTATAGAAATTTTAAATAATTGCAAAATAGTTAAAAAACAGTAATTGGTTTATAAAACAGTTGAAGAATAGTTAAATAGTTCCAAAATAATTGTAAAATAAGTATAAAATTGTTTGGGCTTTTAAAAGAAAGATTGTATATAATAAATAGCTTGGAAAAAATAGATTTATGTTAAAACAATTTATTTTGAAAATAGTTCAGAGCCAAACTGTTCAATTCCCAATATCCATTTCTACCAATTCAATTTAAATTTCCACTTCCATTTAAATTGACTCAATTCTATTTTGAAGAACTTTAATTTCCATTGGGATTGAATTAATCCCAATTCAAGTTGAATTAACTTCAATTTCTTTCCAAATTCAAATCAAATTCCATTTGAATTTACTTATTCACCTTTAATCACATTTTCAATTAATTCAAATAAATTTAAAATTGAATCAATTTCAATTCATATCATTTGAGCTAATCCCAATTCCCATTTGAATTTGAACTTATTCAACTTCAATTTCATTTTAATTAATCTAATTCAAATTTTCCATTTGAATTTTTAAACTTATCCATCTTCAATCACAATTCCAATTAATTCAAATCAAATTCAATTTGAACTAACTCAATTCAAATTTCAAATTCAAACCATCTTGAATTATATAAATTCGAGTTCAATTTTTAAATGTTGATTTAATCCTTTAAATCAAATCAACTTATCTCTTTAAACCATTTAATTCTGAATCAAATCAATTTTAACCTATTTCAAAGTTCAAATAATAATTCAAATCCTTTTTAAACAACCAAATCTTTGAAATTCAATTTACCACCAAATTTCAATTTTGAAACTAAACCTTTGAAGTTTTATCTTACACATTCAAATCTTAAGTCTAAAGTGATTCCATATCCTTAATTTCAAATTAAAGTTTTATTTCCCATATATTTCAATAATGGATATATTATCACAATCCATTTCTTATTTATTTAAGTAAATCCAATTAACAATTTTTAAAGATTATTGTTAACAAAAGGATGATATCATTCAAATTATTTTTAAAATATCCATCCATTTTCAATTTTCAGATCTCAAACCTATTTTGAGATCTCATAAACTCCCAATTCAAATTAACCATTTAACTTCTCAAGCCAAATTCCAATTTCACCTTGAAATTTCCAACTCAGGTTGCTTGTTAAATTATTTAACTTTCCTAAAGTTAAATTCAATTTACTTAATCCAGCCAACCCTCATTTATACATATTTATTTCTGTTACACACCAAGTTATCCTTAAATTTTAAACCACCTTTGGTTTTTAATTCAAAACAAATTTCTTTAAATTTCAAACAACTCTTGTTTGAAACAGACCCTTCCTTCAAATATATTAAATAACATTATTTATTATTTCTTTATCACTTTGAAACAATTTTCAAATTATGGACCTAAATTTAAATCTTCACAATTCAGATCATCTTCAATTCCACTTTATAAGTCATACTTACCCAAATGTTTACCTCCTTAAAACATTTCATTTTGCTTACACATTAATACATATTTTATTATTAAATATAACAACCATTTATGATAATAACCAAGATTATCGTATTTGGAAATCAATTCATTATTATCTTATTCAAAAACTCTTCTCCAAATTCAAGATTTTAATGTCAACTTGAATCTGTTTCAAACTTATCTTTAAATTCAATTTAAATTTGGTTGTACTACTATCACCACTTAATTCTCATTATTTAATTCCAATAATCAACAACCAATTTCTTTATATATATTGGAAAAACTGTTGCTTTTATATATATTTAAAATAAAAACATTTAAAAATTATTTTATAAGAAAACAACAAGTACGCTCTCTCATATAAACCACACACAACTCATTCTAGGGTACTACTTACCCTATCCTTAATGAGTAATCCTACCAGAGCCAAGACTCTCGCTTAACCTTCAGCTCTGATACCAACTGTAACGACCTAGAATTTACGAACCCGAAAATTCCAAATAGTTATGAAAAAGAAGAAAGAGATAGAAGAAGAAGAAGATCCGAAACACCAACATCTCACATTCGCAGCGGATAAAATATAATAATAAATAATAATAGTTTACAAAAGAATATTATATCTGTCGATTACATTTTAATACATCAGAGTCACATATATACAGACATTGAATATACTCAATTATCATGTCACAGATATACAACAATATTATACAGCGGAAATACTCTATACGCTCTTGCCATCCAGCTCGCCTCCTGAGCTCTAGAACATACCTACCTGAAAATCTGTAATACTCGGTCTGACCTGAGCATTACATCAAAGTAACACCTGGGTCAGGCTAGAAACCAACGTGAGTAAACTCATCTAACATGAATTCCAATGCATAGAACTTATTTAAAACCCGGGGTAACTTGTATCAATTTACAAATTCACAATTTGTTATAGACATCACTTATTTCACACATCAATTTCTAATTACAAAAACTTGGATTAAATGGTCCAATTCACTTAAATCATTCCATTCCAGCCTATTGATTTCACATATCAATCTATAAAGAATCAAAGTGGTTTCAGGTATTAACCAATACCCGACTCCACTTCGAATCCAATGTCTTCTTTTAAGTCCAAGTCGTTTTAATGTTAAAACAATTTAATTTATTATCTATATTCACATAGATAGATAATCCACAATTACCTAGATAGATAATCCATATCATCACAATACAACCAAAGCATCTCATATTACACAGCAATACATATCTCATATCAGATATATCAAACCATTTAAGGCATTCAATATCAATCAGCCCGGCATAAGCAAAGATCTATCAATCATGCCATCTATAATTAATTTAAAATGAATTAAATTAATTATTTCATTCCTATAAATCTTGCTTACTTAACCATTAATTACAAATCAATTAATTGATCATCCTCTAAGTATTCATCTTAATTAATCATTCTTAATTAATTATACTCTAATTACATTAAGTAATTTGCCTTTAATTAATTACAAAAATTAATTATCCTTAACATTTCCAGTAATTAACCTTAAATTACTTTCAATAATTAATTAATTAACTATAATTAATTATATAAATCCTTAATTAATTACATTTATTAATTCCTCTAATCACTTATATTGATTAATTATCTTTTAATTAGTTATCCCTTAATTTCATCATTAATTATTTAATTAATGATCCTTAATTACTTCTTTAATTAACTGATTAACCTTAAATTAATTAGTTAAATTCATTAACCTACCTTGATTAATCACATTCAGTAATTAATTACCCTTAATTAATTACTCACTTAATTAACTTCAAATAACTTCATTAATTAATTCTTAAATTAAATACACTAAGTAATTAATTCTTAATTACTTTCACTAAGTAATTTACCATAATTAATAAATCACATTAATAAACCAATTCTCTAAATTTATTACACAAGCTAATTAATCTTTAATAAATTATCTTAATAAATAAATTGATTAATTACTCCCTTAACTGATTTCATTAACTATTTGACCATCCTTAATTAATTCATCCTTGATTTAATTAAAATATTTGAAACACTTTTGAAAGCATTTAGAAATTATCCTATTAAAATAATATTTTTTAAATTTTTTTTAAAACTTTTCAAAAATTCGAGAAACTTGTTTTAGAATTTATTTTACCTTGAAGCTTGGTCTATTCTTATACATTAAAATCTTTGGTCATCTCGCCTACTTGATAACACAACTTCCATAAATCAAACCTGAAAACAACAACCCAAAACCAATCCTAAGTTTCGAGCAAAACCCAGACACGACCCACACATACACGAGTTATACCCGGATCCACACTACACATTCCAGCTTCGAGGCAAACATCACTCTGTTTCGAACATAACCCGAGAAAACTGACCTTCTTCATCAACATCACACAGAAACATAGATACCAGTGTCTTATGCACGTGCACAAGGCGTCGACAGCCCTCCGACCCTCATCAATCAAGCTTCCCGATCCATCAAAAAAATTCGTCGTTGCTTGAACCCATAATCAAACTTCGACATCACCAGTAAAGAAAAACCCCTAACTTCAATCATCTCGCACCGCCGCCACCAACCACCAGGATTCCCGCCTCCATGTCTGAAGCTTCGCACAATATCCTACTTCCTTTTCCCTTCCTCCGGCTTCACTCGATGTTAGCACGAGGTCGCAATCACCGAGAAATCAACCCTGGCCCAAACACAACCGTAAAGTCATCTCACCGCGTTGCTACAGCGAAAATTATCATCTCTAACTATTTTTGCTGACATCATCTTCATCCTGACTTGCTTCACCCCATAACTCGCTATACCAAAACCCTCCGATATATAGAAAACGCTCGAAACCCATTTTCTATTCAACTTAAATTTTTTCATCAACCACTAATTTAAAAATCTGAATTTTGTTATCAAAATTGATCATTTTTAATAACTAATCATATTACATAAATGAGAATCAATTATTTTAGTCAAATTTTTAGTAAGTATGAGTTATTTTCTGTAATTTTTCTTCCAGTAAAAAAAATTCCTTCAAATTGGACTCAAAAATATTTTTAACATTTAGATCCTGAAGATTTAAACATGTTTTATTAAAACATCACAGCCTATAGGAGAATATATGATGAGATTTTGATTTTGAAATCTTATTTTTAGGTCTGTAAAACCAACAGAGACCCTTGTATATGAATATACAGTTATACACACTTAATCCCACTATATTCATATTATGCAAGAATCATACACATTCAAGTAACATCTATCACAACATTGTTACAAATATTATTCACAAGCATCAATATTTTAAACTGATTCAAGTTTTGGAAAGGGGGTGTTTACTCACCTTAAATGTTGGAAACAGGGAAGCATTTTGATTTGATCTGCTTGATGATAATTTCACATGAGCTTGAGTTGAACCAAAAGCTTAATTTTTGAACTGAAGTTTGGATCTTGCACAGATATTCCTTAGTTTAATATTTTTTAGAGAAGAAGAAAAGAGAATGACTGGTTTGTAAATGAATATCTATTTCAGCCTTGTTCCCTAACGCATTAATTACATAAAATTTTCAAATTAAAGATATAAATGCCACTTGTCCCAACAAGAAATCTTTAGCTTACAAATGCACAATGCGTATTTTAAGTGTTTACACTTGTTAATTATTCAGGAATTTATGTTTTCATATTGTGTTTATATCTTTGTGTTTAGTACCTTATATATAATACTTATGTATATTTTTAAAGAAAGTACGATTCTTTATTAAATCCCATTTTTAAACTTGAGCTACCATATCTAAACTTAATAAGCATTTTTCTTTAGTGTTTTAGAAATATAGAATTTTAACTTTAAATCTTCTTTGAAATTTAATATCTTGAATTTAATCAATGTTTTCTATTCACAAAACATGTGTATATATATACTTGTATATAAGCACACTTAAAATTTTAAAATTTATATAGTTTGCACATCTCCATTCATATATAAATTTACAGTAAGATTCATCATGTTAATTTAACAATTTTTATAGATTCAAATCCACTTATATATATTCAGATATTTTTATTCATCAAATTTTATTTGTTTAACCAAATGAAATCAGTATCTCAATGATTTAAAATTAGTTAATTATCCAATTAACAGATGTTCAAAAATCCGGGTTATCACATATTATTTCTTAAGGATGATGCTTCAAAAGGTAAGAAATTAGATTACGTCGGATAATATATAAGCAACTGAACTCATGTTCCTATTTTGTTTCAGCAAAGTCTGCACATGCCTTAATATTTAATTTGTTTAAATATTACTAAGGACTAAGTTCACATTGTGGGTTATGGAATAACTAAAGACACTTATGAAGAATGGATTTAAAAGGTACTAAGTCACTGGAAGGGTGAACAGTGTGTTTCAACCATTTAAAAATTAGCCTGCAAATCAATAAATTATTTACTTGAATGAGTGATAAAATCGAAAAAACATGCAGAAAATTAAATAATAAATGTCGAGTAAAGTTAAAGTAAATAACATCAGGATCATGTCTATATGATTTAGATATTCAATCCTGCATTCAGTCCTGTTCTCCCTATCACTTCTTGATTTCTATGGGTGACAAGAATACCATTATAATCTTATAATTCCATGAGCAGTAAGATGCACCTTTCCTATTGACATTCCATGGGTGACAAGAACATATTTTCTTTATAACAATATATATAAAGTAGAGACAATTAGTTATACAGGGTTTGCATGTGCAGCAAGTAGTAGATTATTTAATTCTTAATGTAATTTGAGGGGCAGCAATATGCACTAAAAGGTAGTGTCCGGAGTTGGGTATACTTGTGTTTTCTTTACTTTTCTCTTTTCACATTTCCATAATTTATTTATTTGTTCATCTACAAATTATATTTTAATACCCAATTCGCCCCCTCAAGGGTGTATTCCATGATAAAGAAAAATCTGGAGCATGTTCATGGGTAATGATAAAAGGAAACATGGATGGGCTTAAAGAGGGGAGTAGTTGAAGGAATACAGTTCATGATCGAGTATGTTTCAAGTAGCGCTTGAGCTAAACTGGGGTAGGGCTCGATTACGTCGATCAAGATAGGGTTGGATTTGTCAGGACCCGATTCTTCGTCTTCCAAAAATTCAACATCGATACTCACTTTATCGACTGCCGAGCAATCGAACGACGGAAAACCGAACACTGAGGGTTTAAGAAAAAGAAAAAGCAGAAAAGAACAGAAGAAGATAGAAAAGGATAGGGAAAAGAAAACAGAGAATAAAGGAAATAGAACATAAAGAGAATAGAAAGAACAGAAAGAAAATAGAAAATAGAGAAGAGATAGAAAATAGAACAGAACAGAAAACAACAGAACAATATCAGAATCTCACAATTCGCAGCGGAACAACATATAATAGATAAATGAATAATCTTTAAACAAAGAACTATATCAGTTATTACATTACATCACATTTCATTTCATCATATCATCAGAGTATACAACAACAACAACAAACAGTGCAGCGGAAAAAGAAATACTATATAAACTAGAAATACGCCATGCCATCCAGCTTGCCTCCAGCAACTCCAGAATATCCAGAATATCCTGATAAACCTTAACTCTTGACTGCCCGTGTGGAAATTGGTGGGCACCCAGAGTTTAGGAAGGAAAACAATAAACTCCAAGTCAGTCATGTGACTGGTGCGAGAACTCAAAACAGTTTATTTATCTTTAAAATCAAAATAGAGGAATATTTTAAAAGTCAATTCGCAATGCTTTTAAAAATGAGACTACCATAAGGCCTCCCGCACACACACACAATGCAAACGCAGAATCGGAGGAGATTTCTCCTTATGATAGTCAAAGATTCTTGATACGCATTCAAAATAATATTTGATATTATTACTAGTGCATATTGTAGGAAAAATTTATTTCGAAAGTAGAATATAAATCTTAGCCAACATACGACCATTATCGTATGCCTACTATAGCTACCATCCAAACAGTGGGGCGCCACCATAAGTGAATGATAGGTTCTACAACTAATACCGTACAAGTCACGTATTGTTTCTTTGGATTTCCAACGAATGATCAGGCCAAGGAACTTCCCATTGCCACATGAGAATGCCTCTGGATGGACATCCCCGAGAACCAAACCGGATCTCTACCAACACAAGGCCGGGTTACCCCTAACTGAGTAACAACTGACCGAATATGCCATCCCCCGGTCCTTTGGGACCTTTTCACCGAGCGCTCGTAATCAATTCACACAATCATAACAAAGTGTTTTCAACATGAGTAAATATCTAGGCTCCATACCATGATACCACCCTTTTCCAGAAGGAAATGCACACATCCTAAAGGGCGCTACCCCTCATAACCTTGCTGCTTCTTTCCTGTTTTGACCATTCACGGGGTGTGAGGCTCGACGAAGTCACGTCCACAAAAACATACTTTATACAAAAGCCATGCTTTGGGTCAACAAATGATCATAGAAATGATCACCAGGATAGACGATCAAATAAACGATCCTATCACAAATAATCAACACAATGATCATTTACAGCAACACTCAGCATGTCACATTACCAAATTGGGAATATATCGCTGATAACATTCAACTACATAACCTCTGAGCTCGTACGTCTCAGAGAAGGGTGTTAAGCTAAAAGAATAAATTCTTCGCCACCAACAGAAATATATTTGAATGAAATCGGCTTTATATCTCAATTTGTAACGTCAGACATACAATCCATACAAGTCTGTTCCGGGCTCGAACAAAACCGAAGGCACTTCTTACGAAGCCCTTGCAATCTGGGTATTCACAATCCCGATCGAATTTCCCATCACTTAAGGAATCTCTATACCAGGAGCTACCCAGTGCAGAGACAATCGATAGGTCATCCTATCGTTTTCACAAATACTCGGTCTTCAACACCGATCTTCAAATGCAATTCACAACGACGTATCACATATTCGGAATGGGTTATACGACCCCATGGTCCTTTCCCGGTTAACCCGAATAGTGAGCGCTTATTCAAAAATAAGTGTGGCATTCACATTCAAACAAATCACATCAATTACCCATTCAAAGGGAAATATTGATAGTCGGTTATTGAACTATCAATGGATATGCACACATCACCAGATTTCAAATAATTTTCCAAATTATTTATTTTCCAAAATATCTTTACTAGATATATAATTTTCACACTTCAAAAATAAATCAATATTTATTTTTTAAACAAATTCTCCTTTTCATTCATAAATTCCATAGTGAATTTATGATCCAAAATATCTATGAATATTCGATTTCGATTATTCATTTCAATTTATCTTCAAAAAGATAAATTCTTAAGATATTCACTTTATATTGGAAACATTTCCATACTTATTTATTCATAAGTAATTCACAAATTTTATTTATTTTCAACACTTGGAAAATATTCAATATACTTAAATCGAGATTAAGTATATATTTCATTCTTTAAGGAAATCATTCTCTTAAACATATTTATTTGGGCCAAAACGAATGTTGCGTAAAACATCGTTACGACAACCCAAAATCACTAGTATAGGGATTCGAAATTAAAATAGATAGATAAATCCCAATACTATACAAAACATTTCCTTTCGGAAATCATTTACTATAACAACAGTGTTATAGTCCACTATTTCCTTTTATTTCTCGAAAACGTCTATTTCAACAATAAATGTTGGAATCTATGGTTTCGAATCTCAACACATTTTAAAATATCGTTAGATCGTTTTAATTCTATTTAAAATATCACATTCAAAACAATTTCTTTAACATATTATTCACTATTCAAAACGTGAATATTCTTTGTTAACAAATTTCATCCTTTTATTCATTTTATTTCAAAGGATTATTCACAGTTCAAAAACGTGAATATAACTCCATTTATAGGTTTCAACAATTTACTTATCAAAATAAGTCATTTGCGAATTTATAAAACAACGTTTATAAATTCCATTTCTAATTATTTTATAACAACTTCCTTTTATAAATTTTCTTTATTAACCTATTCGATTTATAACTCAATTATAAACTAAAGGTTCATATTATAAGTTAAATACTTATAATTTATTCGTTCACAAAAATCGTTCCTTTGAACTTCATAATTATAAATCTTATAACTTATAAGATTCAATTATTTATCCAAAACCATTCTTTTAATGACTTTATAAATTTTATAAACCTACTGTTTATAAAATTCCATTTATAATTTCACCGTTTATAATTCTATAAATTTCATTCAATTTATGAAATTCATTTTCACTTCATTCAAACACTTATAAAAACTCGTTTTATAATTTCAATATTTCAATTTATAAATATCCATTTATAAATCTCTTAATATAAGTCAATTTATATTATTCTTTAAAACATCTTTAATCTCCTTTATTATTTCACCATTTTGATTCATAAAATAATTAAATTTTATAAATTCTATATTTAAACTTTTCACAATAAATTCTAAAATTCCGATTTAACTATTTTATAAAATCATTAGCATCATATTCTCAAAAATCAGTTTTTAACTATTTTTCTCAAAAATCATAATTTCTATAACTTTAAAAATTATAACGTTTATTTATTTAAAATAGATCAAATTCCAAACATATAGTATATTTTCAAAAATCACTTTAAAAATCATTTTAAAGTTCCAAAATTTGGTCCAATGATGCTACATACCAAATAGTCAATCACGACAACAACGACATCATATATCGATATGATAGTCCATCAAATATCAAAATATCTGAAATCAAATAAATACTGTTGAGGAATCCAGTTGGATCCCTCCAACCTGTTTTCCTGCATCACAAACATTAGCACAATACCAATTCCGCTCCAGTACGAAATTATCGCGGTATATGGGGTTTTATTAATATTATCCGCTTAATAACGGCGCAATAGGGTCTCATCCGCTAAACAAATAAATGCGGAAAATCAATAACTCCAATATATACATATGCCAATATATATATATTGCTATTATATATAATACCAATTTCACTGTTTATGAAATATTCGCGGTATATGTTTTTAATAAATAACATCCGCTTACTAACGGCGTATAATGTCTATTTTAACAATCAATAGATAACAATCAACATTCAAACATGCATTCAAATATTTTAAATCTAACTATTTAAAATAAAATCGAAACTGATTCGATTGAGCGAGAAGTTCTCACCTTGATTTCAATTTCGTTTTAGCGATTTATTTCGAATAAAATTAAACGGACGTTTAATTTTACCCAAAATTTTCACTAACTCCAAACGAATCCAATCCAATTTCATCGTGTAGTGCTCATCCATACGATTCCAACGCAACTGGTTTCGCGCGTTTTCGACCTCGTATGAAAAAGATACGAATTTATGAAGTTTGTACACGATTTAACTATATAATTTACAACTTTTATTATAAAATTTATAACCTAACCTATCACCATCGTACATCTCCAAATCCAACGCCCCCCCTTCATCTTCCACTTCCTCTTCTCTTTCACGTACAGGCCGCACACCCAAACCCATAGATCAAAACTAGGTTTAAATTTTTCGATCACCACACTCGACGATATTTCATCATACCACTGCCATGTTGAAGCCCCCCGCTTGCTCTACGCTCGGCCATAACCTTGGCACACTCTCCCCCCCCTCGCACGCAGTTCGAGGCCGAATTCGCGACGTTCAATTGGGAATTGCCGTCAATCCGTTAATCCATTCGCGATCTCCACCGTTGAACTTGTAGATCTTGATGCCCTCTTCATTTCTCTAGTTGAAAGTTTGTTGTAATTGTTAGTGGATTGAAAGATATTTGGGGAGGAAGGTCATTGATTTTCGGCCGTTGTTTCTAGGGTGGCGGCTGCACGTTGAATTAGGGTTTTTCTTTTTTTTTTATTTTTTTGATTTTTAAGGTGTATTTATAGAGAAATTTTCGAACACTATTCATCCGGAAATTCCGAACTCCGATTTACGCGCCGTAACCAGCGTTTCTAGGGTTTACCCCGCGTTCTGGACATAATGGAACAGGTTTCGAAAGCTAATTCGGACATCTGTGCGAGTTGTGGCTATAAACGTTCAATTTGAATTAAACCGATTTAAATCGATTTCTAGGCGTTTTAATTCGTACCGGACAAACGGTAAATCCAATTGACACGAAATTTGAAACCTTACAATAATTTCACATTACGGATCCGATGAAACTGGTTTCGTCGAAATCCGAGACTTTTTAAAAAATGGCTATTTTAACTCGCCAAATTAAAACTAAAAATAATTCGATGCGTTTCGAGCTGCCACGCTCAAACGATAACTCCGATTGCTACGAAAATTGAAATCCGGTAATAACTAACTATTACGGATCCAATGGAACTAGTTTTGTTCAATTCTGAGACTGTTCAAAAATTGACTATTTTCACTAGTCGATTTAAATATTAAAATATTCAATTTTCACAAATTAACTTTTAATTCGATTTTAAAAGTTCTAAAATATCATTCTAACTTTAATATGATAAAATAAAATTTTACAAATCATTTTCAATCATATTTAACTATATTTTCAATTATTTCCATAATTTAACGTATTAAATTATCGATTTAATTATCCAATTAAATCCAATAATTCAAATAAAAATTTATTTGACTTATAAATTCACTTATTAATATTTAAAATTAATTAAATATTAAAATTTTAATTAATAAAAATTCTGGGTCGTTACAGGATTGCTTTCCTCTAAAATCTTACTCATTTAATAAACTTCGCTCCCATCTCGAGTGGATTTAAAATTGAAGTTAAAAAATTTAAAATTATATATGAAATAAAAAAATGGTTTGTTTTCAAAATATGCTTTTAGGTAAACTAAAATATCATCTTAAAGCAATAAAATTCATATCCAATTACTAATTTATTTACAAAGCCGATTATAAAATTAGAACTTATTTCAATAAATATTATAATTACTAATTTTCGGAATATTCTGAATCCAGATAATAGTTATAAAAGTTAAGTTGTATAGTAACTTTTACATATTTAAATTCACTTGACAAAAAATCCAATTTTAAGAAATTCTAATATTCACCACTTCAATTCATAAATTCCTTTTGATTCGTATCACATCGACTATATCCAAATTAATCACTATTTCTCTTATTTGAAAAATATACCACTATTTCTTTTCAAAACAATTTCCATTTCCCTATATAAGTTCGCATCATCAACTTATATTTTTACATGTCCACTAACATCATTCCATCTTATTTATAAACCCCGTTTATAAATATATAATCTCCTTTGAGTTTCCATTTATTTATAAAAACAAATTCTATTTATTTTCCATTTTATAATCTTAACTTAATAAAATTCCATTTTATTCAAATCTATTTATTGATTCCTATATCTCTTCAAGCCCTTAATATATAATTTTAATTTCAAGTCTTTACTTATACCAATTTGCAAAGAGTTAAGTATAAACCTGTAACAACCCGGATTTTTCGTTGCTTAATTTTGAATATTTAATGGTTTTAAATATTGAATATTGATTATAGATTAACTTTGGATATCGAAATTAGAGTTTTTATTTGCAGTCCTTTCCAATCTCGACTGGGTTTCACGATTTTCGATCTTGTATAAACAATTTACGATTTATTAACATTTGAAATAGTTTAACAATAAATTACCATTTAATAAATTTAAATAACTATAATTTATTTTAAACTAATTTTCCTTTAATAAACTATTTTTAGTAATAGAATAATTAAATAGGTTAATTAAAAGAATTAATTACCATAATATATATTTTTCAAATTAAATAGTAAGTTTAAAACATGTATATATATATATTTCCAGTAAATAACAAAAATAAATATTTACTTTACTGTAAATATTTTTTTTTCTTTTATATATATATATATAATTTAATTAGAAATACACTGCCTTATACCTCACTGCTTAATCACATAGTTGCGACTTCAAGAGACCCATGTTGCTGCTTGTTAGGTCCACCAGAACATCACTTGAGTTGCCCGAGCCTCCTGCCTTCACCACACGACTGCCCATCCTCCAATGCCACCGTGAACCAAACCCCCACGCGCGCGACCCACCATTTCTGATCCACCAGGTCGAGCGTTGCCCTACGATCTACCACTGTTGGTTCGTACTAGCTCACCCTCTTAGACCCAATCGAGTACAACAACTCCCTCCACATGATGAACATGCCGAGACGCAGATCCACGTAGCACGAATTGGAAAGGAATGGGGAATCTTGAAATTTCAATTCGTAGTGGAACACGTGATTGTTTGTCTACCATTTTCTCTGAAGAATAGATTCAATTTTATTTTATTTTATTTTGAACTGTCGAGTTGCTTTGGAGAGGAAGCAGGGGAAAGAGATGTATTTTATTGCGTTGTTTTTTTCTCTTTGGCTTTTCAATTTTGAACTAAGAAAAGGAGAAGAAGTCGTGTGATATAAAGAAGAAGAGGAAGCATGACGCGATGTTGAGCAGAAGGTGGCGTGCGAGAAGGTTAGCTACAATAACCATGAGATGAAAGCAAAAGGCATTGATGTTAAATTATTTCAGGTTAAGGTTGCCTAGTATATATGAATATATATATATATACATATTATTTAAATTTAAATCGTCTCGAATTTGCAACTCAAAATCTAGACCTCCTATCGAGACGTGCCGTCAGGCGTTTATAATGTTATACGCCTATTTTGAAAAAAATGGAGAAGGTTTCGTGTCCTAATTCGATTGTATGGAGAAGATAGCTTTTTGGACCTTAGTTATTATATTAAATTTCCGATATAAATTTTAGCATGTTTATATCTCGTATAGCTAAACGATAACACCGGAAGCTACGAAATTTTGAAATCCGATAATAATACAATATTACGGATCCAATGAAACTGGTTTCGTCGAATTCCGTGACTGTGCCTCGAAAGGCTATTTTTAAATGTCAATTTAAATGATACGTTTTTAAAACAGAATAGATCACTTCCAAATTCAATTATAAAAGTTGCATTGTCTTCAGTACTATTAATGTAAATTTTGCAAGCCTTTAAATTATTTTTAATAAGCTTAAAACTCAAGACAAATATTTTAACTAATTCTCCGTTATTAAATTCAATTATCCAATAATCCGCTATTTTTAAATTTTGCATTTTTTATAAGTGAAAATCAAACTTTTCATACTGAAAATCAATTCATAATTCAATTCAATATTTAAAACCATTTAAATATTCCAAATCCAATGTCGAAAAATCCAGGTTGTTACAGAGGTAATTTAATTAAAAAGCATTTTGTTTATGTTAATAAAAAAAAGATAGCCAATATAAATTATAAATTTTCGTATGAGGTTTGAACCGAGAGGCATCAAATTCTTCGCATATGAATTGGTGTGGAATGTTTTGAAGTCAGCCGGATTCTAGAAAATTTAAATTCTGATATTTAGAAAAATTAAATCAAAGGCGAGAAAAATTTCTTACTCATTTGGATTTCCAAAATTTAAATTTTAAATACTTGAAATTAAATTTTGGACGTCCGTTGAATTTATAAATTTTATTACCTGTTGAATGATAATATATATACAGTAGTTTGTATATTTGTATTTGGAGTGATATTCCAGCACACTATAGCGGACGAGGCCCTATGCGTCTCGCATAATAGCAGATGAAACTATATACCGTGATGTTACCTTCAAAGTGAGATTGGTATTTATTTTATATTGTATTATCATCTTTGGATATAGGGAAACAGGTTAGAGGGATCCAACTGGATTCCTCAAATTTATTGTTTATTTTTCATATATAGTGATATATAATTTGTGTAGAATTATCTATTTTGGATTATTATAGTGATTGGAATTATTGGATGCTATTGCAGCACTGGTCTGAATTTTGATAACTTAAATACTGCAAATATATTTTTAAAATTTATGGAATTGAAGGGAATTTGATAATAAATAAATATATATTGGATTGGAGATCTTTTTAAAATGCAATATATGAAAGAATTTATAAGTGATATTCTGGAAATATAAAAAGGAGTTAAAATCAGTTTTGAAAATAGATTAGAAGTATTAATGGAATTTATAAGAAATAAACTTATATAGTGGATTTTTATAAATAAGACTTGTTTTTATAAACAGGTAAAACCAAAGGGGTTATTGAATTGATAAACGATGTTTATAATGAAGAAACTCGATATCAGATGATGATTAGGAATATAAATTCATAGGAGGAATTTATATTAGAATATGGAAATAGGGTTGAGAAAAAAATGGAAGATTCTATTTTGAAGAGGGAATGGTTAGGGAAGCGAAGATAAGTCAACGTGTCGTGAAATCGAGAGGAAGTATAAATTAAATTGGTTATTAAGGTTTTAAAAAACATATTTGTAATTTCAAGAAGTAAGTTGTTTTTGAAAAGAAATTTTTAATTATTTAAACTATGGAATTTCAAACTAGTTGAGATTGAAATACTTGGTAAGTAGATTTTTAAATATGAAGTATTTATTTTAGTAAATTACAACTTTTAAAAAAATCAGTTTTGAAAACTTATTTGTTTAACTAAAGATGGGTTATTATGTTGAGAAATCAATGCACATACACAGTAGAAGAAAAACAAAGTATAAGAACACAGAGTATGTAGAATGATTCTACTTTATTAACTGAAAGGAAAAGGCTTATAAAGCCAGTACAGGAAGTAACGCAGTCCACTTCTCATGCATGAGATAGTGGCAGCACACTAGCTACAGAATAGGTCTAAAATAAACAAGATCAAACACACGCCTTCCTATTAAATAGGAGTTATTTTGACTGAAACAAATAACTAACAATCCCTCCCCTAAACTGAAGTGCCACTTCAGTTTACTTTAGCTCTAACTCCAAGCAGCCCGCGAAGCTTCTCAAAAGTTTCTAGCTTCAATGGTTTGGTCATCAAATCTGCAATCTGCTCACTGCTACCACAAAATTCCAGTTTCACAGCTTCATCTTTTGTAAGATCACGTAAGAAGTGAAATCTCACATCTATGTGTTTACTTCTTCCATGAAAAACAGGGTTCTTCGATAACTTAATAGTAGAGCTGTTATCACATAGCACAGTAACACATTTGCACTGACAATAACCAAGTGTGTCAAGCACTCCCTGCATCCATAAACTTTGACAAGCACATGACGCAGCAGACACGTACTCCGCCTCAGTCGTAGATAGCGTTACTATGGACTGCTTTCGCGAGGACCACGAAACAGCACCATCACTTAGCATGAATACATAACCAGATGTACTACGCCTATCATCAATATCACCAGCGTAATCACTATCGGTGTACGCCACTAGCTCATCACCTCCTCTTCTATAAAACACTCCCAAGTCAATTGTTCCTTTAATATAGCGCAACACTCTTTTGGCTGCAGATAAGTGTGCTTCTCTCGGATGTGCCATGAATCTGCTAATGAGACAAACCACATACATTAGATCGGGCCTGGTGGCAGTCAAGTACATGAGACTGCCAATGAGCTGCTTATACTGTGTACTATCCACTTCAACTCCACCGCGGTCCTTTGACAACTTTGAACCTGGAACAATTGGATTTCTGACAGCATTGCTATTTCCCATTCCAAATCTTTCCAGAATTTCTTTAGCATATTTACTTTGACACATATGTATACCTGCTGCACTTTGTTGGATCTCAACACCCAAAAAATATTTCATTTTCCCCAAGTCAGTCATTTCAAACTCTTGCATCATAGCATTCTTGAAATTCTGAATCATAGTTACACTATTTCCAGTGAAAATGAGATCGTCTACATAGAGGCTTACGATTAAAACATGGCCTTCTTCATTTTTCACAAATAGTGTGTGCTCATAGTTGCATTTCACGAAACCCGCATTAACAAAATATCCTTCAATTTTACTGTACCATGCTCGGGGTGCTTGCTTCAATCCATACAGCGCCTTCTTGAGCATGTAAACTCTCTTTTCTTCACCTATCTTCACGTAGCCTGGGGGTTGATCTACATATACTGCTTCACTCAATTCACCATGCAAGAAGGCACTTTTTACATCAAGTTGAAAAACAACCCACCCTCTTTGAGCTGCCAAAGCTAGTATCATCCGAATTGTATCCCAACAAGCTACCGGAGCAAACACTTCGTTATAATCTATCCCATACTCTTGAGTATATCCTTGGTACTTTTGTTTCATGGAATCCCATATACTTTTAGATGTTTCTTTGTTGAGTATTGTCTCCAATATAGTACGATCAATTGCTTGAAATAGATAATTTTTGACTTTGAGGTCCTTTAGCCTTTGTTCCTCCGTAGTCTTCCTTTGCACTTCTGTTGGCGTTACACCTTCCTTTAGCACCAGAATTCCTTCCTCAACTAGGCTCCAGTATTCTTTTAATCGAAGGAAGTTCTCCATTAGCATTGACCAATGATCGTAATGGCCATCAAACTTGGGAATGGCTGGCTGAACAAAGTTGCTTTCTGAGGTCATACTTCACTCTATGGCTTCAACTTTCCTCACGGTCCTGATAAGAGGCTCTGATACCAGATGTTGAGAAATCAATGCACATACACAGTAGAAGAAAAACAAAGTATAAGAACACAGAGTATGTAGAATGATTCTACTTTATTAACTGAAAGGAAAAGGCTTATAAAGCCAGTACAGGAAGTAACGCAGTCCACTTCTCATGCATGAGATAGTGGCAGCACACTAGCTACAGAATAGGTCTAAAATAAACAAGATCAAACACACGCCTTCCTATTAAATAGGAGTTTATTTTGACTGAAACAAATAACTAACATATTAATGTCACAAGTTTTTTTCTGATATTTTAAATTATTACTCGAACATCTTTTAAAAGTAAATTTTTAATCTTTAAATATTATATATATATGGTTTGAAGTAATTGGAAAATTTAATTTATAAATTCTCTCGGGATTCTAAAAGGGGCTTAAAAAAGGAGAGGAAATTTATTTGTGATTTCAGAGATTTTTAGAGTGAGTAATGGAAAAATTCTCTGGAATGTTATTATTGAAAGGATTTTGAAAAAATAAGACTTGTAACTTTTTTCCTAAGTATAGAAAATAGAAATATGGAAATATTTCTAAGTGTTGAGATGTGGAAAGTGTTCTGTTAGGGATTTAAGTATTTCAAAAATTGTTTCAAATGTTGAAAGAAATTGATATGTCTTTAAAGATATTTTGAAAGTAAATATTTTATGAAAATTTATATTATGGCCATATGACTGCTTTTGGTTGTTTATTGATGGTTAAATAATTGTAACGTCCCACCTTTTTGTACATTTTAAATCGACGATAAACCACACACGTCATACTCAAGCCATACAAGAGGGCGAATTTTTATTGGGGTGAATAAGAAAAAGGAAGAAAGAAATAAAACAAAATAGAATCTCACAGCAAAATGACAAAATGTAATAATCAAATAACAGTTCATGAAGCTGTTTTTCAAAACATTTAATTATACTTATACAACATATATCAGAGTTGCGCATACCAAAGAATGATAAATAATGCAGCAGAACAGTATGAATGTAGTGGAACAATATAATAAGTAATAGTAATAAAATCTTCATCTTCGTCCTTCCGAAATAAAGTCTTCAAATCCTTAAATGCTCAGACTTACCCGAGCGAATTGTAAAGACAAAACGCTCGAGTCAAAACTAAAAGATCTTATGTAAGTTAAATCAATGGAAATAAATATGAGTGTAACGGCATTAGAGATGTTTGCGGGATTTGACATCTCCCATCCAGTGTCAACGTGAGTGCAGTAACTTAAAAGATGCTCGGGGTTTACATCTCCTAAGGATCCGTTAAACTATTTACTATGTAGTAATATTTCGCTATTATAATAACATCTATAGTAAAATAAACTTACTTTTAAATAACATCAAGGAGTGACCCAATATTCCCCTTAACACCTAATAGTCCTAATAGTCCATCCAGTATCAGCGTATCTCCAGATCGGGAGACTACCCTAAATACTCCACGGGCTATGGGAGAGAACCAAACTCGTACAAGGCACGCTAGGGTAGGTGACACGACACACAAGGCAATGCCAGGGTAGATATACCAATTACTATTCGGACTAGTGGTGACGGATATAGCGCAGCTACTGCCCACCTCGAGCCACACCCCCAAAATCAAAAATCAAAAGTGGCAGCCAAATGAATCTCCAAGTCAGAATGCAATGTCGAAGGAGTGTGTCCGATAAGAGGAGCTACCTCACTGGCCTTTGGTCCGGAATCTCTCCTGGTTTAGCCACCTTATGCCAACTCACGTGAGTCGGGTCCACATATATACCTTAATAGAACGTCGCCACCATCCTACTTCATTCTGAAATCTCCACTGCGTACATGGTTGTTAAAGTGGTTTCGAAGTTGGCAGAGATTATGACAACTTCTGATCCCGGTCTCTTTAACAACCAAACGTTATTATAACACCGCGGTCATTTCAAAATAATTATACTTTACAACCAGAATATAATATCCATTCAAAACCATGTAAATACTATATAATTCCCCTTCAAAAACCAAATCAATATGATATCATTTTTATTAAAACCCAAATCAATGTAATATCATTTTTATTTCAAATATATCCCTTTTCCAAAATCATAGCGCTATCAAATTTATACACTTCGAAACCAAACATTCAAATTATAACACTTCAAAAAAATACTATGAAATCCACAACTTCGAAACATTTCTATTTCTGTAAAACATTTCAATTTCGATATATTTCCAGGCTTTAAATGTTCCAAAATTTTTAAACTAAATTTGATAATTTTGATTCAACAATTAAATTTTCTATTATTTAGTTTTGCAATATTTTGCATAATGAACCCCTTATCATTTAAATAAAACTCAAATTACAAATAATTAAATGTTTCCTTCAATTCATTTATACTTGAAATAATCATTTAATACATCTTGACCCCAAGATGTATTTATAATAATAATGCCTTTTAAAAATTCCAATTTAATAAATTTCACATCAACCTTTTTGAGTTTAATTCTTAAATAAATTTAATTTTAAATAAATCTCCAATTTATCTCCTAACCTTAATTTATTTAAATCATTATGCACTCTATATTAAAATAAAATTTAAATACTTACTCACCTTTATTTTAACAAAACCAAACTCTATTATTAAACCTAATTTTTATTTAACAAACTTATACATAACTTAAATTCAAGCATTTAACTATATATAAAAAAATATTTATATAACATCAAAATCAATATTCATTAAACCATATATTTCTTCCCAAAACCATAGAAATCATTTTCAAAATATTTTAGATATAGACCACGGTGTCTGTATAAAATTTTCTACCCTATGTTCAGGTGATAACGATATTTATCAATTTAGTCTGTAATTTAAAATAAAAATACGGTTATATATCATTTCAAACCGCAACCCCGAATGAAATAAAAATGCATAACAACTTGCAGTTTGTAACAATATAAAATACAACATCCATTCATCCAATATCAATCATCAACCATTTATCACAATCATCATCCAATTCAAACAATAACATCAATATAGAACAGATAATAAATAACAGGTACTTACTGGCAGTTTATATTCAATAATAAATTAAATAACAATTTAACAGGCAGTTTATATGCAATAATAAATTAAATAAAAATTTAACTCAATAAATTTCAATTTAACCGGAATGATGATAAAAATGTACCAAACATCCATAAATAAATTTCTAATCACATCAAAAATTGATTTAACACACATAAGAAATTTTAGAAGTTGTGAGTGGGTTAAAACACTCACCTTTTGAATTTAAATTGAATTGAAATCCAATTTAAACCCAAAATTTGAACAGTCTCAGAATCTGTCCAAATTAGCGTCAAATTGTTCGGAATTCCAATACAAACCTAATGGAGAAAACCACGCTTGAAACGACCTCGTATGCGAAAGTTACGTGCATTAGAATGATTGGAATTCAAATTAAAAATAAAAAAAACAAAGCAACTCAGTACAACCACGTCAGCACTAACCATCTTCCTCCCGGAAAACGTAGCCACGCATGCAAAACCCTTGATGCAGCCGCCACCAAAAAAATTCAACCACGAATGCGACATCGACCATCTCCATCACGATCAAGCACCACCACGGATCTTTACTCCCTGGGCCGACCTCCTCCTGGCCACGTGGCACCACCAGATTCGCCCAAACGACCACGGCCGACGTACGAAAGTACGGCCAATCGTGGAAAAAACGACCACCTCAGACACGAAGTGACTGTACTGATCGAGCCTGCTAGCACCATTGACGCCCCCATGCCTTCCGATCGAGCCAACGTTGAAGATCCGCCGTTAATCCATAACTTCCCAAACGAACGGCCAAGATAAATTCACCGATTCCAGGACAAACGATGCATTGAACTAATTAACAAATCACAGAATTGAGATGCTCTCTTCGAGAGCTTTCCGACGATATAAAATATGATATAGTTTGTGGAGTTTGAAATTTTGATTTGATTTTGAATTGCAATATGGAATTAGGGTTTGCAGTCATTCGAATGAGGAGGAGCTAATGGAACCGAACGTATAGAAATAAGAAATAAGAAGTAGGCTAGGTTTTATAATGACATATTTGTAGGCGGATCAAAAAATAGAAACAATTGGATCGAATCGGTTTGAAAGTTGAATGCTCCACGGCCCAAAGAGCCCGTTTCGACTCCGGAACGAAAATGGGTCAACCCATATATCAAAATAGACGTTTTTGAATATTTAAAAATCATTGGAACATGTTTCAAGTCCCAATTCCATCGTATGAAGAAGTTATGCTAAAATCAAGTGTTTTCAAATTGATTTCAATTGATTTCAATTTCAATTGATTCCAATTTCATTGATTTCTAGGCGTTTCGTGTTCGTACGATCAAACGAAAAGTCTGATCGCTACGAAACTTGAAATCCTATAAAAATTCACCGTTACGGATCAGATGAAACTGGTTTCGTCGAAATCGGAGTCAGTGGCCAAAATGACTATTTTTACATTAATTAAATAAATTAACAGTAATTTAATTAAATCAAATTTTCAATTTCAATTCGATAATTGACAAATTTCATCATTTTTGATTTCTCAGTCATTTACAGTGATTTAAACAAAATTAAATGTCAAATTAGAGTTGATTAATCTATCAATTTTAGTATTAACCTCACTTTCATTAAATTCAAAAATTATAAATTAAATTTCCAATAATTCTATTTAATTTACTTTTCATTCTATTATTCAATTCATTATTATCAAATGGATGAAATTAACATTGGATTCAAAATCTAATACATTAATATTCTCACATTCCATCTTCATTTCAATTAACATAATATTTAGATATTTAATTTCATTTATTTGCAATTAAATCCAATTATTATAGTTCAAATCCCATTAAATTGATAAGTCTTTATTTCCATTCTTTTAAATTCAACAAATTGTCCTATTATGGATAATATTAACATTACTTTAAAATATTACCTTAATTGACATTAGCGTAATAATTTATTTAGTTTATTGCAATTGATTCCAATTCAATTTAATGGATCAAAATATATCAGTAACTTATAATAATTGTTGCCACTAACTCTTAATTATACTTTTATAAGTTTTCATTTCCAAACAATATTACAATTACTTAGAGGACATTGATTTTATTCAATTACTATTTATTATTATTAATTCATTTATTAATTCACTATTTACCTTTGTTTTCTTATATTCAATTTTTAGCCTAGTATAACAATTTATATTACTTCAATTGATCGTAATTTCATTTCAATTATTAATACTTAGCTTTAATTTCCATTGTTGCATTTCATTTTAGCATTCATTTCATTATTAAATTACAAAATTTTTGTTTCATCTTAATTTATTTACCAAAACCTAAATAAACCAACTAATTTAAACCATTTAAAATTACGGGTCATTACACTCTCCCCCACTCAAAACTTTTCGTCCCCGAAAAGGAAAAAGAAGAATTAAGAATCAATATATCTTACTTAAAATACTAAATTTATAAACAAATAAATTTACAAAATAAATTAATTTAAATAAAATATTCCAATTTATAACCATTATATCTTTTTATACACAAATTAATAAAGTTTGGAAAACATTTTTTCAAAAACTTTCTAAGTCCAAAATTTACGGAAAATTTCGGCAGTCTCCTTTATATGGGGAGGCTCGAAAGAAAATATAATATCGAATATAACATTATACAACATATATTTTCCAAAATAATATATTTCTCAACACAGGAAAAACAATATAATAAAGCTATAAACCGTAATCCGAAAACATACCTATTTGTCGGGCAATTTACGCTTATTTGATGAAACCAAATGCAGTAGCAATTGCTTCCAAAACCTGTATTTCACTTATATAATCCAAGGAATTTAATAATTATATAAAATGAAATATTTAAAGTTGTTTCAAACAATTCAAAATAAAACAACAATCATTGCGACCAACAGCGTACGCATCATATACAAATCAACCATTTAAGCAAAACAAAACAATTGGTTGGTTCGGGTTAAGACACTTTAAATCACATAGAATGACAAATAACTATGAAGTATTCCATCTACTCAATAGTCTTAGATAAACTCAATAGATTATTCGTACATCCAAACAATTTAAAGTATCCTTGCCCAAACAACCGTAACTAAACAAACAACAATTTCAAATAATAGATCAAATTCATCCTTATTAATTTCACTTCATAACATTTGTTGTTTTCTTTCCTTTTCATTCATATAATGATTCATCCTTTAATTTACATTTATTTCTTACAAACTTTATTTCCATTCACTTATTCAGCGTTTATTTCATTTACTTTCATTTATTACTTGCAATTATTCTTTTTCATTTATTCAGGTCATGCCAGTTTCTGTTTATTGCATTATAATTATTCATCCATTCATTATTGCATAACCTCATTTATTTATATTCTTTTATTTATAGTATTTATGTTCAATTCAACTTCTTAGCATATCAATTCATTTACTTAATTTTTTAATTTCTTTCTTATAATACTTTCTTTCTATCACAATTTATTATTGTAATATTTCAATTAACATTAGTTTATAACGACTACAACATCAAATTCTTATTTATTAAAGAATTTCACTGAATACTTTCATTCATAAGTTTACTTGTACAGTTTTCATTACACTTTCTTATTAAACATTACAACTTTTAATGTTTGGTAACTTATATATACGCTTTTAAGAATGTAATAGAAAAATTTATACAAGTTTTCCTCATTACCTTTAATTAATTTAATGTTCAATATAATATCCTTTGTTTTATAGGTTACAAATTTCAATTTTTTTTTAATTCTACTTACAACTTAGAATTAAATCTTATTTCCATTAAAGATTCCAATTATTAATTAATTGCAACCCATTTCACTTCAATAATTGAAACTATTGATTAACGAAAATTTAAGAACTAAATACCGAGTTAAATTTCAAATCATTTTAAAAATAATAGATAAATGTATATACTTGCAACTTATATATCCAGTTATATTTAAAACTATTTGAAATTTACATTTTTTTTATCAAAATAAATCTATAGTAAAACAACTACAGTAGTCTTCCCACTTCGAAACTCGAAAATGAATGTCGATGATGTGTGCACTAATCATCGAAAATATTTTCCAGCGACAAAGAGGGGAGTATAGACTTATTTCTTTCTAAAGTATCTTTAAACGATGCTTTCAATTTATGTTGAAATATTTATATCAGAAAATACTTATAGACAATATTATAAAATTCCAAAATCCCTCGAAAGAAATTTTCACAATCCCGGAACTAAAGTTCTAAAGTTTTCAATTTTCATTTATTTTGTTTTCTTCTAATCTTGTTTCCAATTAATATTTATAAATTTCACTACCTAACAACCAATATATTACAACCAAATATAACCTTTATAAAATTTATTTTATATATAAAATTATATAGTAGGTAAAATTATTTCATTTACCAACAATTTAAAACAAATATTGTGTCGAACTTGTTTTATATATAAAATTATATAATAGGTAAAATTATTTCATTTACCAACATTTTAAAACAAATATTGTGTCGGTCTGTCCTATTAAGTGTTTAGAAATCACTATTGATGTCATAGCGTCCTACGCACCAACTAGAATTTATAAATACAAAACGAAACAAATTAACACAATATTAAAACCTTTTTATAACACTAACAAATACGCTCTCTCATATATATACACACAGCGACTCATCATAGGGTATTACTACCCTATTAATAATGAGTCAAACCCCACAAAGCTAAGGTTTATTGCTAAACCAAAGCTCTGATACCAGATGTAACATCCCGTCTTTTTGTACGTTTTAAATCGACGATAAACCACACATGTCAGACTCAAACCATACAAAAGGGCGAATTGTTATTAGGGTGAATAAGAAAAAGGAAGAAAGAAATAAAACAAAACAGAATCTCACAGCGGAATGACAAAGTATAATAATCAAATAACAGTTCATGAAGCTATTTTTCAAAACATTTAATTATACTTACACAACATATATCAGAGTTACACATACCATAAAATAATAAATAATGCAGCGGAACAATATGAATGTAGTGGAATAATATAATAAGTAATAGTAATAAAATCTTCGTCTTCGTCCTCCAGAAATAAAGTCTTCAAATACTGAAATGCTCAGACTGACCCGAGCGAATTGAAAAGACAAAACACTCGAGTCAGAACTAAAAGATCTTATGTAAGTTAAATCAATGGAAATAAATATGAGTATAACGGCGTTGGAGATGTTTACGGGATTTGACATCTCCTATCCAGTGTCAACATGAGTGCAGTGACTTAAGAGATGCTCGGGGTTCACATCTCCTAAGGATCTGTTAAACTATTTACTATGCAGTAATATTTCGCTATTATAATAATGTCTATAGTAAAATAAACTAAATTTTAAATAGAGTTATGGAGTGACCCAATGTTCTCTTTAACACGTAATATTCCCAGTAGTCCATCCGGTATCAGTCTGTCTCCAGATCGGGAGACTACCCTAAATACTCCATGGGCTACGGGAGAAAACCAAATTCATACAAGGCGCGCTAGGGTAGGTGACACGGCACACAAGGCAATGCCAGGGTAGATATACCATTTACTATCCGGACTTGTAACGACCTACCTTTTCGCACACTTTAAATCGACGATAAACCACACACTTCAGACTTAAACCATATAGAAAGGCGGATTGTTATGGGGTAAATAAGAAAAAGCAAAGAAAGAAAGAAAAAAAATCAATAACAGAATCTTGCAGGGAACGATAAAATATAATAATCAAATAACTGTTCATGAAGCTTTTTTACAAAAACATTTGATTACATTTATACAATACATATCAGAGTACATATATCAGAGAATAATTATTAATGCAGCGGAATTAAATGGTGTAGTGGAATAATATAGTAGATAATAGTAATACAAATCTTCAAATCCTGAAATGCTCGGACTGACCCGAGCGAATTGAAAGGACAAAACACTCGAGTCAGAACTAAAATATCTAATGTAAGTTAAATTAACAATAAACAATATGAGTGGAACGGAGTCAGAGATGTTTACGAGATTTGACATCTCCTATCTAGTGTCTAACATGAGTGCAGTAACTCAAGAGGTGCTCGGGATTCACATCTCCTAAGGATCCGTTAAACTATTTACTATGTAGTAATATTTCGCTATTATAATAGTGTCCATTAGTAAAATAAACTTACTTTTAAATAGCGTTAAGGCTTTACATTTTCCACCTTAACACGTAATAATGCCAATAGTCTATACACTACTGTAATACCTCCTGATCGGGAGGCTACTAGAGGATACTCCATAGGTACGACGCAAATAGAAACTCGTACAAGGCGCGATAGGGTAGGTGACACGGCACAACTAGGCAATGCCAGGGTAGATATACCAATTACGCTTTCGGGCCCGTGGTAATGCGTAGCGCACAACTACCGCTCACCTCGAGCCACACCCCAAATAAAAAAAGTCAAAAGTGGCCACCGAATCAATCCAAAAGTCAAAGTATAATATCGAAGGGATGTGTCCGATCAAAGGTGCTACCTTATTAGCCCATCAATCGCTCTTGTTTTAGCCACCTTATGCCAACTCACAGGAGTTGGGTCCACGTATTTACCTCAAAGTAAACGCCTCCACCATCCTACTTCATTCTGGAATCTCCACCGCTTACACGGTTGTTAAAGTGGTTTTCGGAGTTGGCAGAGAATATGACAACTTCCAATCCCGGTCTCTTCAACAACCAAACTTTATTATAACTCCGCGGTCATTTTAAAATAATTATACTTCAAAATCAGAATAAAATATTCATTTCAAAACCATATAAATACAACATCACTTCCTCTTTTAAAAACCAAATCAATATGATATCAATTTCAAACACATCCCTTTTTTTAAAACCATAACATTTTCGAAGTTATAATATTTCGAAACCAGAACTTGAAATATAGCATTTCAAAACATAAATCTTTGAATTTCATAACTTTGAAACATACTACACCACTTAAATGGTTTAAATATTAAATTACTTTATAAAATAAAATAGTTTCTTCACCTTCACAAATCAATTCCAATTATAGATTCAAATTCCCAAATAAACCATTTCAATTACCATATATTTCAAAGCTTTAAATATTACACCATTTCACAATGATTTTTTTTTGATAAGTTCATATATATCAAATTCCATTACTATTATTTCGATTCGAAATATTTACTTAATAAATCAAATATCATTTTAGTAAACCTTTGAACTTCAAATAACAGGATATACTTTCAATCTAATTTAACTTGATAATATTCATTTATAGCAACTTGATATTCATTTAAATCCTCTAAACAAAAAAATCAAGTTAAAAAAATCATACCTTTTAAAATCTCAAATTATTTAAATTTCAAGTCAATTTTATTCGAGGATAATTCTTAATACTTCAATTCAGATTCATATTTGTCTTCGGGCCTAAACTTTATTTAAGTCATTATAAATAAAATTTAAATAAATACTTAACCATATTACATCTTAATAAAATCAACTTTTATTATTAAACTTCCTTTATACTATTAACCCAATTTTATACATAGCTTAAATCCAAGAAATTAAATATATATATATATATATGTATATATAATAACTTTTATAAAACATCCAATTAAATATCTCATAAAATCATATATTTCTTTACAAACCATAGAAAATCATTTCAAAATATTTATATATATAGACCGCGGTGCCTGTATATAATTTTCTATCCTATGGTCAAGTGATACAGATATTTATCATTTCAATCCATAATTTAAAAATAAAAATGCGGTTGTATGTCATTTCAAACCGTAATCCCAAATCAAAATAAATGCATATCAACTTGCAGATTATGATGATATAAATAAAACATCAATTCATCGATCATAAAATCATACATCCATCACAATCATCATACAAAATAATTAATCAATATCAATATATAACTGATAATATATAACAGGTAATTAGCTGGCAGTTATATTCAATAATAAATTAAATAACGATTTAATTTAAATAAATTCAATAACTGAGATGAAGATTAAAAATATACGAAATAGTCATAAATAAATGCATAACCACAACATAAATTAATTTACCAAACATAAGAAATTTTAGAAGTTGTGAGTGGGTTAAAACACTCACCTTTTGAATTTAAATTGTAACCCAAAAATTTGACAGTCTCTAAATTCATCCAAACCAGCGCCAAAATGTCCGGAATTCCAATAGGAACCTAGCGGAGGAAACCGCGCGTGAATTGGATATCGTACGTAAAAGTTATTCGACTTAAATGAGTTGAAATCAAAAATTAAATTAAAACAAAATAAAATAAAATAAACCTACCCATAGCCACGTCACTCACCTTTCTCACGCGTTTTCCCAGGCATGAGAACTATTCACGTTCGCCTCCTACTCGAGTCTACACGAGACTGCCGCTGCTACAACACGGCTCGCTCACCACGCCAGAGGAGCTCCGACACCTCGCCACCTCCGGTACCACGCGCCTGCCCCCCATGTGACGCCCCACCTCTATACCCACGCTAGCCAAGAACACTACGGTGTAGTGCTGTCAACTAGCACGGAGAATAAGGCTGTTGAGGAACGACCATCCATGTGATTGCTTATCACACGGTGGCTATAAATAATCTTCGGAAGCAAACATAGAAATAAGCATAACACAAATCAGTCACAGACATCCATATCACAAAGGCGGAAGAAGATATGAATATATAACTAACACATGAAAGTGTACATCAGAGTAGTAGTCAAAAAGATCCACAATAATACAAAAGAATAGCAACACGTGCTATACAAAAGAATACAACCATGAGTCTATATCTCAAGTGTATACAACAAAAACTGCTATCTAAATAGTTAGCCAAAAGTCAGAGTAGCAAATCCGGGAAGAAGTCAAACAAAAGCACCTGTAACATCTCGGTCTGACCCGAGTATTATTTAAGAAAATAATAAACGGATCAGTCTAGCTATAAATATCAGACGACATGGTATAAAATAAAAGATATGGCATTGACATAAAATATCCATACTGACATACTACTATAAGTATGCAAATGATGATCAACAGAAGACCAATCAATAAGAGATAAATCGATATCACAAGAATCTTCTCAAAGATCCAAAGAGGGCATCATACCCTAAACGTGTACTCATAACAAGTCAATGACATAAATTCCAGAAATCAACACAAGAAATCCAGAAATCACAGAAAAATGAAAAGAGGCCTATCACATGACGGTCCGAAGACCATGGGGAGCTACCCCATAAAGGTGAGTCGGAATCACCCAGATGAGGTCTAGGCTAACCAAAAAGCAAAAAGGTATGTGTGAGTGGAATCACAAAAAGGGTGTCTAGCCTAACCACGCAACAAAAAGGTATGTGTGAGTGGAATCACACAAATGGTGTCCAGACTAACCTTGCGGACAAACAGATATGCGTGAGTCGGAATCACACCCATGAGGTCTAGTCTAACCTTGCAAACAAAGAGACATCGCACAATTGCTAGTGTAAATCATAAAATGATCGTCATGATCAACGAGAAGTGTCAATTACACTAAGCTAGTAAATATAAAAGTTTATCTTCATGTCCCATAACCACTTGCTTAACTTAAATATTTACGAACAAACTGTAAATCTTCACTAGAAAATTTTCACAAGAGGTTCAATTGGCACGTGTGTCTTTCTCGTTTCTCTTATCTACCCCATAACAATCCGCCCTTCCGAACGGCTTGAATTGGCACGTGTGTCGATTTAAAGCGTGCGAAAAGGCGGGATGTTACAAATATTGTAACGACCCAGAATTTTTAACAATTTAAATTGAAAATATTTAATTAATTTTAAATATTTGAATGATGGTTTGGATTGAATTTTCAATATAACTTTGAATTTGGCGATCGAATTATAGAATTTAATCTATTGAAAATTGAATAATAATTTGAATCTAAAATTTTAAGCCAATTAAAAATATTTCAAAGGCTTGTAAATTTTAAATTGATAGTACTGAAGATTATAGAAGCTTCAGAATCAAATTAGAAACTGTTTTAATCAGTTTTAAAATTTACAACGTTCAAATTGAATTTAAAAATAGCCGTCCGAGGCACGGTCTCGGAATTCGACGAAACCAGTTCCATTGGGTCCGTAATATTGAATTATTGCCGGATTTCAAATTTCGTATTTTTCGGAGTTGAAATGTGATCACACGGTGAGTAAACGCGTTGAAAATTGTATTGAAACGAATTTAATTTAAATTTAAATTTAAATCAAACAAAAGACAGTATCCCTATATTCAAGCCTAAAATCATGGCAGTTAAACGTGCAAACACGTTCTTCTTACTTTCAGCCTCAACTCACGATCTTCTGTCTCCTCCCCTCTGTTTTTAAATAATCGCGCAACCATCTCTCCTCAGTTCAGAACATCGAAACAAAGAAAAGTATAATGGCCGAAGAATTTTTTTTTTCTTTCGCATCTCTCTCCCTCTCCATCTCCAGTTCATTCTTCAAATAAATAAACAGAAAAATCATCAATCGGCCGAAGCCCTATTCTCTTCAATTTCCCCTTTTATACGAACGAACAATGGCCGCGTACAGTAAAGAAAAAAAAAGAATTAAAATCAATGGCAGCGGCGACTCGCGGTGACAAGGCGCGGCGATCGATGATGGGATGGGTCGCGTGCTTGCGGCATAGCGACGTCGCGATTTCAATTGGAGCGTGCGCATGATTGGGGGCTCGGCGGCGCGCGGCGCGATGGAGGCGTCGCGAGTTGATTTGGCAATGGCGATTTTGGGGGCGGCGACGTCAACTGGGAGGCCGTGGCTAGGGTATGGAGGAGGGGTCGCGAGTGGTTTAGGGCTCGCGGCAGTGATGTTCGAGTATGGTGCAGCGGCAACAGATTAGGGCGTTCGCGAGCATGGTGATGGCCGGAGACGAATAGTCAGTAAGGTATAAATCAAGAAATCGGGTCAAGAAGGAAATGGATTGCTAATAAAAGCAAAGGTGAGAACTTCTCACTCAAAAGGAATTTTATTGTTTATTTAAATTTTAAATAGTTAAATTTAAAATTGATTGACTGTGTTGATTGAATGCTTGAATGATGATTGTTATATATATATTGGATGTGAATAGACCCTATACGCCGTTAGTAAGCGGAGGTTATTTATTACACACATATACCGCGATATTCCACCTCGAAGTGGAATTGGTATTATATTATATATATAGCAATATATATATATTGGCATATGTATATATTGCAGTTGATTGATTTCCCGCATTTCCTTTTAGCGGATGGGACCTTATGCGCCGTTAGTAAGCGGATATATTTTATAAAATCCCATATACCGCGATATTCCGTCTTGAAACGGAATTGGTATTGTGCTAATGTCTGTGGATGCAGGGAAACAGGTTGGAGGGATCCAACTGGATTCCTCACAAATATTTATTTGATTTCATATATTGTGATATTTGATTGTTTATCATGGATGATATATGATGTTTGAAAGTCGTAATTGACTATTGATGTGTCGCATCGTCGGATCCAATTTTTGGAAGTTTAAAAATAATGATTTTGATTTTTAAGGAATTTCTAAAGTGATTTTTGGAAATATACGTTTATAAAATATTTTTGGAATTTATTCGTTCTAAATAAATAAACGTTATAATTTAAATGTTATAAAAATTATATTTTTGAGAAATATAGTTAAAAGTTGATTTTTGAAAATATGGGATTAATGATTTTATAAAATAGTTTAAATCGAAATTTTTGAAGTTATTGTAAAGAGTTTAAATATAGGATTTATAAAATTTGATTATTATATAAATCAAGAGAATGGTGAAATTATAAAGGAGATAAAAAAAATGTTTTAAATAAAAAAATAAAATAATATAAATTGAATTATATAGAGGATTTATAAATTGATATTTATAAATTAAAACATTTGAATTATAAAACGAGTTTTTATAAGTATTAGAATGAATTGTAAATAAATTTCATAAATGAATGAAATTTATAGAATTATAAACGGTGAAGTTATAAATGGAATTTTATAAGCAGTAGGTTTATAAAATTTATAAGAGTTAGAATGAATTGTGAATGAATTTCACAAATGAATGAAATTTATGGGATTATAACGATGAAGTTATAAATAGAAATTTATAAACAGTAGGTTTATAAAATTTGTAGAGGAAAATAAAAAAATAAAATTCATAAAGTTATTAAAGGAATGGATTTGGATAAATAAATGAATCTTATAAGTTATAAGATTTATAAAATTTATGAAGTTTAAAGGAACGATTTTATAAACAAATAAATTATAAGTATTTGACTTATAATATGAATTTTTAATATATCATTGTGATATGAATTGAGATAGGTTAATAAAGGAAATTTATAAAAGGAAGTTGTTATAAAATAAATAGAAATAGAATTTTATAAACATTGTTTTATAAATTCGCGACGACTTATTTTGATAAGTTAATTTTTATAACTTACTTATGGAGTTATATTCACGTTTTTGAACAGTGAATAATCCTTTAAAATAAAATGAATAGAAGTGATGAAATTTATTAACAAAGTATATTCACGTTTTTGAATAGTGAATAATAAGTTAAAGAAATTATTTTGGATGTGATGTTTGAAATAGAATTAAAATGATCTAAAGATGTTTTAAAAGGTGTTGAGATTCGAAACCATAGATTTCAACATTTATTGTTGAAATAGACGTTTTCGAGAAATAGAAGGAAATAGTGGATTATAACACTGTTGTTATAATAAATGATTTCCGAAAGGAAATGTTTTATATAGTATTGGGATTTATATATCTATTTTAATTTCGAATCCCTATACTAGTGATTTTGGGTTGTCGTAACGATGTTTTACGCAACATTCGTTTTGGCCCAAATAAATATGTTTAAGAGAATGATTTCCTTAAAGAATGAAATATATACTTAATTTCGATTAAAGTATATAGAATATTTTCCAAGTATAGAAAATAAAAAGATTGTGAATTACTTATTTAATAAGTATGGAAATGTTTTCCAATATAAGTGAATATGTTGAGAATTTATCTTTTTGAAGATAAATTGAAAATGAATAATTGAAATCGTTTATTCATAAATATTTTGGAAATATAAATTCAATATGGAATTTATAAATGAAATTTGGAAAATAGGTTTAAAAATAAATATCGATTTATTTTTAAAATATGGAAATTATGTATATATCTTGTAAAGATATTTTTTGGAAATTAAATAATTTGGAAAATTATTTGGATTCTGTTGATGTTGTGCATATCTATTGATAGTTCAATAACCGACTATCAATATTTACCTTTGAATGGTATTTGTTGTGATTTGCTTGAATTTGAATGCCACACTTATTTTTTTAAAAAAATAAGCGCTCACTATTCGGGTTAACCGGGAAAAGACCATGGGGTCGTATAACCCATTCCGAATATGTGATACGTCGTTATGAATTGCATTGGAAGACCGGTGTTGAAGACCGGATATTTTCGAAAACGAAAGGGTTTCTCGTCGAATGTCTTTGCATCGACTGGTCCCCGGTATAGAGACTCCATATGTGATGGGAAGTCCGAACGTGATTAGTGAATATCCGGATTGCAAGGACTTCTTTGTAAGTGTCTTCGGTTCTGTTCGAGCCCGGAACAGACTTGTATGGATTGTATGTCTGACATTACAAGTTGAGATATAAAGCCGATTTCTTTCAAATATATTTCTGTTGGTGGCGGAGAATTTATTCTCTTAGCTTAACACCCTTCTCTGAGACGTACGAGCTCAGAGGTTATATAGTTGAAGTTATCAGCAATATATTCCCAATTTGGTAATGTGACATGCTGAGTGTTGCTGTGAAATGATCATTGTGTTGATTATTTGTGGTAGGATCATTTATTTGATCGTCTATCTTGGTGATCATTTCTATGATCATTTGTTGACCCAAAGCACGGCTTTTTGTATAAAGTGTGTTTTTGTGGACGTGAATTTATCGAGCCTCACAAACCGGAAATGGTCGAAACAGGAATTGTGCGGCAAAGTTTTCAGGGATCGCTTCCCTAGGGTATGACTATTCCTTCTGGAAAAGGGTAGTATCATGGTATGGAGCCCAGATACTTACTCATGTTGAAACACTTATTATTATGGTGTGATGTTGGTTAGAGAGCTCTCGTTTGAAGGTCCCAAAGGACCGGGGGTGGCATATCTGAGGGTTTTGTAATATCCCTTGGGCAAAGGGATTCCCGGCTTTGTTTGGCAGAGAACAGTTTGGTTCTCGGGGCGTCCTTCCAGAGGCGTTTCCATGTGGCAATGGGAAGTTCCTTGGCCTGACCATTTTTTGGAAAATCCATTCTTCAAATACGATCTTGTACGGTTTTAGTTGTATTACCTGCCATGGAATATGGCGGTAACCTGCTATTGAACATGGTAGCTATAGTAGGCATAAGTGCGAAATGTCTATGCTGGCTAAGATTTATATCTTTATTTTCGAAATAAATTTTTACTACACTATGCACTAGTAATAATATCAAATATTTCTTTTTAATGCGTATCAAGCATCTTTGACTATCATAAGGAGAAATCTCCTCCGATTCTGCGTTTGCATGTGTGTGTGTGTGGGAGGCCTTATGGTAGTCTCATTTTTAAAAGCATTGCGAATTGAATTTAAAAATGGGGACCCTCCCTTTTCCTTCCCCCTTTCCCGCTAACCCTATCAGTCAACCATCCCCACTGCCGCAATGTCCTTCTTCACCCATACTTGTACCACCTTCAGCCGTTGTCCCTATCCTGTCACCTCCCGTTCCTTCAACCATCCCTCTTGTCAGTACCCAAGCACATTCTCTTCCTACCACCAACCCTTCTTCCTCCCTTTCTCATAATCTTCCTTCCTCGCCGCTGCTTCCTCTTCCTCTTCCTCTTCCACAACTTGCCTGGAATTCTCTGTTCAAGGCCAAACCTATCAATGCTGGGAAATACGAACCTCGTGATTTTCAATTGAACTTTCATGGTGATGCTTTAGTCCCACCTGATGAAGTTGTTAATGCAGGTAACACGATGTGGAAGGAATACTTGGTGGGGTTTTTTCTTGATACCCCTCTGTCGTATTCGACTGTGTTGTATTACCTCAAGAGAGCTTGGAAACTTCGTGGTTCCATATCAGTAAAGTCAGATGGGTTCCTGTTCCTCTTTAAATTCTCTAATGCAGATGATAGAAATAGAATTTCTGAGGCAGATCCAGTTGTTATGAGGAATAAACTTTTTATTGTTAAACCATGGGACGAGAATGTTGGCAATAGTTGTAGCAGTATTAAATCAGTTCCAGTTTGGATAAAGTTATCTAACATCCCCTTGTTCGCGTGGTCATCATTGGGTATTAATTGGTTGGCTGCTAGAATTGGTAAACTTCTATGCATGGATGCCTCGACTGAAAAATTTGAAAGAATCACTTTTGCCAAATGCTTAGTTGAAGTTACTCCTATTCATGTTCTGCCTGAAAGATTTACTGTTCAATTGCTAGATGGGTCTGAACATGAAGTATTAGTTGAGTATTTGTGGAAGCCAGAAATATGTACCTTTTGTAAAGAGTTTGGGCATTTGGATAGCACTTGCAAGAAGTCAGTTGTTGATGAGAACGTTAAGAAATGTGAAGAAAATGAACAATACAAGAGCGGAGAAGTGAAGCAACACAATGATAATAAAGGAAAAAACACAGGCAAGCAAGTTACAGTGAAGCAAGTGTGGCAGAAGATTAATAGGAACAAAGGAAAAAAATTATATGTAAGTAAGGAGATGGAAAATAAAACTTTCACAAGTTTAGTGGCAGAGGAAATAAATGAAGTTGATGGAGGTGAAGGAAACAATTCTAAATTGAAAGATATTAATGAATCAGGGGATGTGGACCAAGTATGTAATATTCAAACCCAAAACAAATTTAATGTGCTACAGGATGAAGAGACTGAGCAAAATATAAGTGATATTAATGAGGTTGAGGATGGTGATATCAACCCAGTTAACTTTTGTGCTGAAGTTAATGGAGAAAACTGCCAGTCCAAAGTTTTTTTGAATGACAGTACTGTTACTAGCAACACAACCCCTGATTTAGGTTCTGATATGCAACATACACAAGTTGAAGAAACTGATACCAGAAGCAATAACAGTGAGAAAGATAACTTTGTATCTGGCTTGCATGCACAAGCAGATACTTATGCTGAACAAGATGTTGCTTGGTGCACTGCTATTGAAGCAAACATAAAACAACTAATTCTCACAAGGCATAAGCATGACTCAGTTGCTCATCCATCTGAACATTCACCATACAATTTCACAATTGACCTGCCTGGTTGGCCTTCAAACCAAACCCTTCTGCAACCAAATCCAAATCCAACCATTGTCCCTATCTCCAAACATCATCCCTCTCCTCTCAGGCAAATGGAAACAAGATCTCTGTCTGCACAGAGAAGAAACAAATCCACCCCCCAACTTTAATTTTTTATGTTTAAAAAAATAGCAGCTTGGAATCTCAGAGGAGCGCATAGCAACATTAAACTTGATCAAGTAAAGAATTACATTGCTGCTCACAATATTTGTCTTTTTGGTTTGCTTGAAACAAAACTAAACCTCATGTTAACATCCATAGCAGCTGCTTACATTGACCCTTCTTGGGAATTCCACCACAACCTTGATGCTGCTACATATGGTCGTATCCTTATCTTGTATGATCCAAAAGTGATTACTCTATCCCCAATTCTTTCAACTAGGCAGTTCATCCATTTTCATGTTTTTGAAACTCCTTCACAAACTTCCTTTTATGTCACCTTCGTCTATGCTGATAACTCTGTACTTTCACGTAACAAATTCTTTAACTCCTTGCCACCATTACGTCAGTCATCACACCCTTGGTTAGTGCTTGGTGATTTCAACTCATGTTTTAACTTCTCTGACAAATGTGGTGGTAACCCTCTAACCCCAGCTGATATAGCTCATTTCAACTTATCAATTGAACATTCTGAGTTAGTCTTGGTCAATAAGTCTGGAGCTAAATACTCATGGAACAATAGAAGTCGTAGTGGTGTACGTACGTTCACGACAATTGATCATGTTTTCTGCAACATCCAAGCTCTCCACCTCTGGCCCACCTTAACTGTCTACCTCCCTCATCCCTTATTATCTGACCACTCTCCTCTAATACTTACCCTGGGTCCCCATTTGAAGAAAAAAGAAGTTTCAAATTTTTTGATGCTTGGCTCAAGCATGACCACTTTTCTGAATTAGTTTCACAAGTTAGCAATGATTTTACTTGCTACGGTAACCCCATGTATAAGTTTTGCAGGAAGTTGAGAAGAATGAAGCAGGAAATCAGAAAGTGGGCCTTTGCAACCTTTGGAGCTGGCAGCCTACTTTCCACAACTTTAAAGGAACAACTGAAGAAGCAACAAGATTACATGATGGAGCATCCCCTTGATGAGCAAGCGGCAGCTGATGAAAGCAAACTATTTTCTGATGTGAACAATGCCTTAAGCTTGGAAGCTAGCATGAAGAAGCAGCAATTGCATGCTAAGTGGATAGTTGATGGTGACAAGAACACCAAGTTCTTCCATGATTCTATTAAGGTCAAACACACAACTGAGAACATTTTTAATATCATTGATGAGCAGGGTATCTTTTGTGACACTGTTGAAACTGTTGACCATGCTTTTATTGTCTACTTCACCACCTTGCTTGGTAATGAAACTGGTTTATCCCCTGACCTTGAACGAATCTCTTCACTTGCCTTGCCTAGAATTTCTTCTACAGCAGCTCTTGAATTAATTAAGCCTATAACCAATGAGGAAATAAAAAATACATTATTTTCAATGAACAAGCAATCTGCAGGAGGGCCTGATGGTTTTAATGTGTCATTCTTCATTGCTACTTGGGGTGTTCTTGGTCATGAATTTTGTCTAGCCATCCACAACTTCTTTTCAAAATGCAAACTGCTTGGAGAAGTTAATAGCACTAACATAGCCCTGATCCCTAAAGTTTACCCTCCAACTTGTGTGACATCATTCAGACCAATATCATGTTGTAATGTCTTATACAAGTGTATCACGAAAATACTTGCCACTCGTATGCTTAGTGTTTTGCCAACTGTTGTCTCTTTGAACCAGGCAGCCTTCATTCCTTCTAGAAATATACTTGACAATGTTCTGCTGACACAAGAATTGCTTAATGGTTATTCTAGAGGTAATGTGTCACCTGCTGCTACACTTAAAATTGACATAACTAAAGCCTATGATTCTATACATTGGTCTTCAATTGTGAGGATCATGGCTGTCATGGGTTTTCCCAAAATTTTTGTGTCATGGATATATGTGTGCATCTCCACCCCTAGTTTCTCTATTGTATTGAATGGTAGACCAGTTGGGTATTTCAAGAGTAGTAAAGGAATTCGCCAGGGAGATCCCATTTCTTCCTACTTGTTCTTGTTAGTCATGGAAGTATTCACTGTAGTGCTTAAAGAGAAATACTCTCAGAAACTAATCAGGTATCACCCCAAGTGCTCTGCTCTCCAAATCCAATCTTTGATGTTTGCTGATGATGTCTTAATTTTTTCAAAACCTGATTTTCCCTCTATGACTGAAATTGTTGATGCACTTCACACTTTTTACTGCATAACTGGTCTCACAATAAACAAAGCTAAATCTTCACTGTTACTTGCTGGTGTCAGTGATATCCAAGCTGATGCCCTTCATCTTCACACTGGGTTCACCAGAATGGACAATGACATGAGGTATCTTGGGCTACCCTTGCTTACCAAAAGAATTACTAATGCTGACTGCGTGCCTTTATATAACAAGATCACTTCTGCTATGGGTGCTTGGACCAATAGGCAACTGTCTCAAAGTGGTAGGCTAGTTCTTATTAAGTCAGTGGTTTTTGCATCTTTAGTCTACTGGGCTAGATGCATATTTCTTCCTTCCAACCTGCTGCACATGGTTCGATCTGCTTTGCTCAGATACTTCTGGACCGGTAGCATTCATAACCGGAAGTTGATACCATGCTCTTTCACTAAATTTGAAACTCCAATCAAACAGGGTGGGCTGGGAGTTATTAATGTTAGAAAGTGGAATAGTGCAGCCATTAGTTACCTTTTTGAGGACCTCATAAATAAAAGAAACACTGTTTGGGCTAAATGGGTGTGGCAATTTTACATTAAGTCTAAGTACTTTTGGTGCATGGAGATCCCACAATGCTGCAGTTGGATTTTCAGGAGCATTCTGAAACTTAGAAATGTCTACCTGCCTTTGATTCAATATCATGTCAATGTTAAATCTGATGTTAGTTTCTGGCATGATCCCTGGCCAGGCAGTGGTATTATCCTTTCCAAAGTTACTGCTTTCTTACATGTTCAACAGTCTGGAATACAAATTGATGCTAAAGTTAACAGTTATGTACACGATGGGTTGTTGCAATTGCCTAACAATAGTAACCAAACAATCAGGCAGTTATGGAATGAGGTTCAAAACAACTACAGAAACAATAATCAAATGCAAACTGTGACTTGGGACATGAGGCCACATACCATTAGAGATGTATATAAAATGATATCTGTGCATGACACTCTGCCTTCGTCAAAATGGTGCTCTGTGATATGGTCTGATGATTCTCCTCCTACAGATAACTTGATGCTGTGGAAGGTTTTAAATCATGCTCTTCTGACTAGAAGTAAGTTAAAGAATTTTGGAATGGCATGCACATCTTTATGTCTTTTCTGTGATATGCATGAAGAAACAACTGATCATATTTTTTTTGAATGCCCTGCGCTTCAATCTGTGTTGGTTAGTCTCAGTTCCTCAACTGGTTGTCTTTTAAATGCTGGGGGATCTGCTGTAATATGGAATATCATATACAAAGCAACAAGGTGGAGAAAGCTTGAGACTAGAATTATGGTTGTGTGTTTGAAAAAATATCTCACTGCGGTTTGGAAGGAAAGGAACTCAGCTGTGTTTGATAATATCAGAAGGAGGAATGAAGTTATATGGCAAGAAGTTAGGAGAAACACTCACTGCCAATTGAAGAATTGCAACACTAAATTTCCTGACTCGTTGATCCATGTTTGGGGTTGAAGTTTGTTGTTGTTTCTTCAATTGTTTTCTTTTCCTTTTTTTATTTTTTCCTTTTCTGCTCTCTTGTAGTTTCGCTTTTATTGTGTTTCAATAAAACTGGTAGGGGTCCAGTCAACCCCGCTGGCTATGCCAAAAAAAATATTTCTCTATTTTGATTTTAAAGAAAATAAACTGTTTTAAGTTCTCGCACCAGTCACATGACTGACTCGGAGTTTATTGTTTTCCTTCCTAAACTCTGGGTGCCCACCAATTTCCACACGGGCAGTCAAGAGTTAGGTTTATCAGGATATTCTGGAATTCAGGAGTTGCTGGAGGCAAGCTGGATGGCATGGCGTATTACTAGTATATAGTACTTCTTTTCTGCTGTTTGTTGTAGTATGATGTTGTACACTCTGATGATTTGATGTAATGTAATAAAATGTGATGTAATAACTGATATAGTTCTTTGTTTAAAGATTATTCATTTATTATTATATGTTGTTCCGCTGCGAATTGTGAGATTCTGATGTTGTTTCTGTTGTTTCTTTCTGTTCTGTTTTCTTTCTCTCTTCTTCTACCTCTCTTTCCTCTTTCTTAAAACCCTAAGGGTTCGTATTTTCGTTCATCTTGAGTTAATCAATGGATATTAGTGTCTATTCAAGGAGTACGGATTTACGGGTCTTTACAAATATGGTATCAGAGCTTTGGTTTAGCGATAAACCTTAGATTTGTGGGGTTTGAATCTTTATTAATAGAATAGTAATATCCAATGGGAGTCGCTGAGCGTATATATGAGAGAGCGTATTTGTTAGTGTTATAAAAAGGTTTTAATATTGTGTTAATCTGTTCCGTTTTGTATTTATAAATTCTGGTTGATGCATGGGACGCTGTGACATCAATAGGAATTTCTAAACACTTAATAGGATAGACCGACATAATATTTGTTTTAATATGGGTGAATGAAATAATTTTGCCTATTATATTTTCTATATATAAAGTAAATTTTATAAAGGTTATATTTGGTTGTATTATATTGGTTGTTAGGTAATAAAATTTATAAATAACAGTCAAATAAGATTGAAAATAAAATAATCAAATTGGAAATTTTAGAACTTAAGTTCCGGGGTTTTGAAATTTCTTTTGAATGATTTTGAAATATAATAATAATATTATTAAAAGAAGTATTTTCGGATATGTGTATTTCAATATAGTATGAAAGAAATGTTTTAAAAGAAATTTTGGAAAGATAAAGTTGTACTCCCCTCTCTGTCGTTGGAAAATAATTTCGGTGATGAGTGCACGCATCAATGATATTCATTTTCGAGTTCCAAAGTGGGAAGACCACTGTAGTAATTTTACTACAGATTTATTTTGATAAACAAATATAAATTTTAAATTGTTTTAAATATAATTGGATATATAAGTTGTAAGTATATATTTATCTATTATTTTTAAATAATTTAAAAATTAAACCCGGCATTTGGTTCTTAAGTTCCAGTTAATTAATAGTTCAATTAAGTGTAGTAAAATGGAATTTTACCAATAATTAAAACCTTTAATTAAAATAAGAAATTTAATGCTAAGTTATAAATGGAAATTAAATAAATTGAAATGTGTAACATATAAAAAAAGGATATTATCATTGAACATTAAATTAATTAAAAGAAATAGGAATAAACTTGTATAACTTTCAATTGTATCCTTATAAACATATATAACTTACAAAATATTAAAAGTTGAAATGTTAATAAGAAATTGAAATTGATATTATACAAGTAAAGCTTGAAAGTAATAAATAAGTAGAGAAGATGAATGCATTAAATATATGATTATCAACTACAGTTAATGTATTGAAATGCTAAGCCATTTAATAGAACACGAATCCTATTGCTAAATGAAGGTAAGTAATGTGAATAAATAAGATTGAGAAAATATATGAATGAAATGCAAACAAAAGGAAATCAAACAATTATGAAATATAATTAACAAGAATAAACTTAGTTTATTGTTTGGATTTGTTGTTCGCTTGGTCTATGGTTGTTGGGTAAGGATACTTTAAAATTGTTTGGATGAATGAATAATCTATTTAGTTTCACCTAAGACTGTTGAGTGAAGGGTACACTTAGTAGTTATTTTTCATTCCGTACAATTTAAAGTTGTGAACCAGAACAACTATTTATTTGTTTGATATGAATGAATGTTTGATTTGAGTTGATTTTATGTGATGGTTGTAAGTCTGGTTGCAAATGATTGTTGGTTGTATTGATTTGTTTATTAGTGATTAAAACGACTTTAATATTTCATTTTGTATAATTGTTAATATTTTGGATTATATAAGTGAAATGCAGGTTATGGAAGCAATTGCTACTGCTTTTGGTTCCATAAAATAAGCGTAATTTGCCCGACAAATAGGTACGTTCTCGGATTTCGGTTTATAGCGTTATTATATTATTTTCCCAAGTTGGGATATATATTATTTTGAAAAAATATATGTTGTATATTATTATAATTGATATTATATTTTCTCCCGAGCCTCCGCGTAAAAAGGAGACTCTGCTAAAATTTTCCGTAAATTTTAGACTTAGAAAATTTTGAAAAATGTTTTCAAACTTTATTAAATTTGAGTATAAAAAGATTTAATTGTTATAAATTGTTATATTTTATTCTAATTAATTAATTTTGTAAATTTAATCGTTTATAAAGTTAATGTTTGAATAAGATATATAGATTTCTTAATTCTTCTTTCCTCTTTTTTTTCCTTTTCAGGGACGAAAAGTTTTGAGTGGGGGAGAGTGTAACGAGCCGTAAATTTCGACAATTTAATTTGTTAATTTAATAGGATTTTGTAATTAAATTTTAGTAGAAATAATAAAGGTGATAAATTAATATTGGAATGAACGCTAAATTAAAATATAGCAATGGTAATTAAAACCTATTTATAGTAATTTGCACAAATTCAAATGAATTGAGTAGTGAAAAGATTTTTTTTCTGGGATATAAATTGAATATAAGAAATTTAAGGTAAGTATTAGATCGATTTAATGTAATAAAGGATTGTTGACAGTAATTGGAACAAATTAGGGAATTATGTTAATGCAAGTTAATAATTTATAAACTTGAATGAACATTTCAATTTAATAAATAAATTCTAATGTAGGACTTAGTTATAAGCGTAAATTTATGGGTATGATAACAAATTTGTATAAATTACCTAATTAATTGGTCAATTAATTTATTAGAAATCAAACTCATTTAAATGGCAAGTAGTTATAATGTGTTATTGATATAAACTTTACTAATTATTAATATAGTAACGGAAGTGTAGATGAAATGCAACGTTAGAAATTTAAGCTAAGTATTAACAATTGAAATGAAATATCGATTAAATGGAGTACTATAAATTGTCATACTAAGCTAAGAATTGAATATATGAAAACAAAGGTAAATAGTAAATTTATTTAAGGAACTAATAATATTAAATAGTAAATTGAATTAAATCAATGTCTTGTAGAAATTGAAATATTGTTTGGAAATAAAAACTTAAATAGGGAAACAAATGTAGGTATTGAATTAATATATGTTATTTATTTAGGGCATTGAATAAAATTGGTAATCCAATTGCAATTAATGGTAATAATGTTGATATAAGCTAGTAAAATTTAATTTCAACGCAATACCCATTGATGGATAGAATGAAATAGGATTAATGTAAATGTATACTGGGTTTTAAATTAAATGGAAGGAAACAAGCATAAATATCGAATTAATTAATGAATAAATATACATTGAATAACAACTGAATGTAAATTAAGGTAGAAGTGTTAATGGTAGTTGATAAATAACCAATTTAGTGCAATACCAAATAAATGGCTACTATTATCAGGTTTTAATAGTTTAAAATTGGTATATTTGGGAGAAACTGTAATAAAAAGGTGTAAAGGTAATAAGCAACGGAAATGCATATTTATTTCGTAAGTTAATATAAAGAATGAGACCTATTGAATGAATTAATTGAGTTTCTAAATTTAACAAATGCATATAGTTGACAACTTCAATATATTCGAAAATAATAGTTAATAAAAAGGGTAACATTTGTTGCAAGTAATAAACTTTTTAATGAAATAAAAAGTTAATAGTATCAAATTTTATGGGCTACATATTTATTTAGTCTATTAATAAAATTTGGAAATCAATTTACAACCAAGAGAAATTATGTAGCAAGTTAATTGAAAATAAATTAATAAATACATTAATGAAGTGTAATATGATTCAATGTAAATTATACCCACAAAATGTTAATTTGTTTAATATCAAGATTTTAAAACAATAAACGAATTTATGGAGGTTTCAATTTATAATTTTTAACATCTAATGTAAAATCAATTACAATTAATTGACTAAATTGTGCAGTTAGGGTAGATGTGACTTGTCATTGAAAATGGTTAAGTTTATAAGATATAAGTTAATGCTAATTTTATTTATAATATGACCATTTGGAAGATTTAAGAAGTAAAAATCAAGATTTATTAATTTATTTGAAAAATAAAATTCAATAAGTGGATTAATTTCAAATAAGTGGAATTTAATATTAGAATATTACGCTAACGGAAATTAAGATGAAATTTGTGAATAGTAATGCAATAACTACGAACCAATGAAAATTTCATCCGATTGATAAGGATAGATTGAATAATAAAATGAAAAGTCAATTAATGGAATTATTGAAATTAAAAGTGGTAAATTATGAATTATAGAAATTGAAAGCAAAGAAAGTAATGATCGAAATAATTGACATTGAATCAACTCGAAAATTTGTTTAAATTGTTATAAATGGCTAAATAAATCAAGTGACAAATTTTGTAAGCTAAAGGATTGAAATTTAAAAATTGAATTTAATTAATTAATTTACTTATTTATTTTAATTAATGGAAAAATAGCCATTTTGGCCACTGATTCGGATTTTGACGAAACCAATTTCATCGGATCTTTAACGGTGAATTATTGTAGGGTTTCAAGTTTCGTAGCGATCAGACTAGTCGTTTGATCGTACGGACTCGAAACGCCTTGAAATTTATGAAATTGAAATCAATTTGAAATTTTTTGTTTTACGACTTGAAATATTTTCCATTGCGTTTAAAATATTTTAAAACACCTATTTTGATATATGGGATGATCCAATTTGGTTTCGGAGCCGAAACGGGCTTTTGGGGGCATTGTTGTCATTTCAGACCAATTTGACTTTAACAGTAACCTACGAAAATGATAGAATTGAACTCCGAAACCCGTTACATTGTGTTCATAAGGCATTTTTACGTTAGGAACGCCAGGTGGCACGCTTCGTTTGGAGTTCGGGCTGTTTTGGACCTCAGATTATAAATAAGCACGCAAAACGATAAAATAATAATATTTTATCCAGAAACCCTAGCTACCGCTCTCTCCTTATTCAAATGGCCGAAAATTCCCTTACTTTTCCCCTTGATTTGCCCTCATCCATTCAACGAAATCAAAATCTTCCAAAAAGAAAATTGTTGATCTCTGCGAGCTCTTCACATCCAACGGTGGAATCGTGACGTAGTTTCTCGGATTCGCCAAAATCGAGGCATATAGGGTTACATGTTTTTGGGGTATTGCATGACGACGGAATCAACGTAGATGATGGCGTTTTGGGTGAAGATGGAGCTCGGTGTGGCGCACGTGATGGCGGCGTTGGATCGTGGCTCGGTGGGCCGTGGTGGTGGGCGCACGTTAGGGCTGTGCGTTTCCCATGGGTTTCAAGTGTGTGCGTCATTTTTGATGTAGCTCGAGCACGGTAAAGGAGATGAAGTGGTCTTTGTTAGGTAGGTTTTTGTTTTGGTTAATATAATTTAATATTAATTTTGTTTTCAAGCGATTTAACACGTGTAACTTTCTCATACGAGGTCCGTTTCATGCGCGGTTCGTTCCTACGGGTTCGTATTGAAATTCCGGAGTTTTGGCGCTGGTTGGGCGGATTTGGAGGCTGTCAATTTTTAGGTTTAAATCGGATTTAAATTTGATTTAAATTCAAAAGGTGAGTGTTTTAACTCACTCACTACTTCTAAGATTTCTTATGTTTGTTAAATTTAATTATGATGTGTTTAGAAATTAATTTATAGCTGTTTGGCATATATTTCATCATTATCTCAGTTAATTTGCATTCACACAATTTACTTGTTATTTAATTCATTTTTTTTTTTGCATATAACTACCAGTTAAAATTTTAGTACATTTATTATTGCATATAAACTGCTAGTTAAATTTATTTATTATTGCATATAAACTACAGTTAAACAGTTATTTAATTCATTAGTGAAAAATTAACTGCCAGTAATTAATCATTATTTATTGATGTGATTGTTTGAATTGGATGATAAATTGGTAAATGTTTGATGATTGATATGATGGATGAATGGATGCTGTATTTATATTGTATAAACTGCAAGTTACTATGCATTTCCATTTCATCCGGGATTGCGGTTTGAAATGATATACAACCGCATTTTATTTTTAAATTGCGGATTGAAATGATAAATATCCGTATCACTTGACCATAAAATAGAAAATTATATACAGGCACCGCGGTATATATAAAATTATTTTTGAAATGATTTTCTATGTTTTGGAAAGAATACGATTTAATAAATACTAAACTTTGACATATATGGTAAAATTCTTGAATTTAGCTATGTATAAATTTGTTTCGAATTTTAAAATAAGCTAAATAATGAAGTTGATTTCGTTTATATAATATGGTTAAGAATATATTTGAAATTCTATTGTATATAGAGTTTATAATAACTCAAATAAAAGTAAGGTTGAAGATAAATGTGAATATGATTTGAATTAAAGTATTTAAGAATTTTCCTTGAAAAATTTGTTTTGAAGTGTAAATAAATTAAGATTTAAAGGGTATAATCTTATAAATTGATTTTTGATTAGAAGATTTAAACGAATATCAAATTTATTTAAAGAATATTATCAAGTTAATTTAATTAAAAGAATATTCTGTTATTGAAGTTTAAGGGTTTTACCTGAATAATATTTGTTTAATAAGTAAATATTTCAAATTTAAATAATAGGAATTAGATTTGATATATATTAAATTATCAAAGAATCCATTTTGAAATAGTGGAATATTTAAAGATTTAAATATATGAACTATAAAGTTTTGAAATATAGAATATTTAAGCTTCGAAACATATGAAAACTAAAATGGTTTATTTGGAGGTTCTAATTGATATTGGGAATTTATTGTGAAATTTAAAGAAGCTGTTTATTTTATAAAGTAATATAGTATTTGAACCATTAAGTATTAAAAGTTCTGTTTCAAAGCTATGGCTTCAAGGTATATAGTTTTGAAAAGGTTATGATTTTTGGAAAAGATATATTTGAAATAAGAGTGATATCATATTGATTTGGGTCTTTAAAATATAAATGATATCGTACTTACATAGTTTTGAAATGAATATTTTATTCTGGCTTTTAAAGGTATAAATTATTTTGAAATAACCGCGGTGTTATAATAACGTTTGGTTGTTGAAGAGTCCGGGATCGGAAGTCATACTCTCTGCCAACTCCGAAAACCACTTTAACAACCGTGTACGCGGTGGAGATTCCAGAATGAAGTAGGATGGTGGCGACGTTTCTTTTAAGGTAAATACATAGACCCAACTCCCGTGAGTTGGCATAAGGTGGCTAAAACATGAGCGATTGACGGGCCAAAGGGGTTGGCGCCCTTTATCAGATACTCCTCTTCGATACTATACTCTGACTTTGGATTGATTCAGTGGCCACTTTTGATTTTTGATTTTAGGAGGGAGTTTGTCCGAGATGGGCGGTAGCTGCGGCTACGTGTTACCACCAGTCCGGAAGCGTAATTGGTATATCTACCCTAGCATTGCGTAGTTGTGCCGTGTCACCTACCTTATCGCGCCTTGTACGAGTTTGGTTTTCTCCCGTAGCCCGTGGAATATTTAGGGCAGTCTCCCGATCTGGAGATGCGCTGATATTGGATGGACTACTGGGACTATTGCGTGTTAAGGGCTTTATGGGTAACCCTTAATGCTAAGAAAAAAGTAAGTTTATTTTACAATTAGACACTATTATAATAGCGAAATATACTACATAGTAAATGGTTTAACAGATCCTTAAGAGATGTGAATCCCGAGCATCTTTTGAGTTACTGCACTCATATTTATTCCTGTTGATTTAACTTACATAAGATAATTTAGTTCTGACTCGAGTGTTTTGTCTTTTCAATTCGCTCGGGTCAGTCCGAGCATTTCAGGATCGAAGACTTTACTTCTGGAGGATGAAGGCAAAGATTTCATTATTATTATTATTATTAGTCCACTACACTCATATTGTCCCGCTGCATTGTTATATGGTATGTGTAACTGTGATGTATGTTGTATAAGTAATCGAATATTTTAAAATAGCTTTATAAACTGTATATTTGATTATTATACTTTATCCTTCCGCTGTGAGATTCTGTTTTGTTTTATTTCTTTCTCGTTTCTCTTATCTACCCTATAACAATCCGCCCTTCCGAACAGTTTGAATTGGCACATGTGTCGATTTAAAGCGTGCGAAAAAGCGGGATGTTACAAATAATTTTGGAAGAATATTTGTCCTTGTGAATATTTTGAAAGAATGTTTGTCCTTATGGTTAAAATATTGAGGTTGTGTCCTTGAGGGTAAAAATATATAATTTTTTGTCCTTTAAATTAATTTTCCCTTTATTTAATTACCGTTAACTATACTATTATTATTCCATTAGCAATTTGAAGTAATTACATTCGTTTCTTACATTTCAACCTCATAACCAATTTATGACAGATTCCAATATCTCACCTGACCTTTCCTATCAAATTTCCATTTACTAAATTTTACATTAATACAACTTTATTTCCATTCCTTAAATTTACCCTTAAGTTAATGTTCTATTCGACTAATTATCATAACAGTGAACAAAATTTACGTTATTCCAATTATTACCCAAATTTATATTAAAGTAACATTAAATTCAGATTTATTGGAATTTCATTATTTATTATAATTACTTACATCATCTGAATTCATACTATTACCCTAAATCGAACATTAATTCCTATATTCATACAATACTTACATTTATTTACTTTATTCGCATTTATAACTAAGTCCTAACATTTAAATTTATTTTCATTAATTGGAATTTCCTTCCATTCATTTATTATTAACTTTAATTAGTATTGTGTACCTTTCATTAACATTATTGCCTAAATTTACAAGCAGTTACTAATAGTCAATATATATTTGCATTGGTTAATTAAATGCTTACCTTTGATTACTTATTTTAAATTTTTATACTCAAGTGCAACAATCAACACTATTTTTTAATTGGGATTTCACTCCAATTATCAATAATTAACTTTTAAATTACCATTGCTACACTTCTTTTTAGCATTCATTTCATTTTATGTTATAAAAAATTTATTTCTTTCTAAATTTAATTACAAAGATACAATTAAATTAACAAATTTATTTATTAAAATTTATGGGTCGTTGCACTCTCCTCCACTCAAAATTTTTCGTCCCCGAAAAGGGAAAAAGAAGGATTAAGAAATCAATATATCTTACTTAAAATATTAAATTTATAAACAAATAAATTTTTCAAAATTTTATTCGAAGCCCAAAATTTACGGAAAATTTCGGCAGTGTCTCCTTTGTACGGAGAGGCTCAGCAGAAAATACAGTATCAAATATAACAATATATACATATTATTTCAAAATAATATATCCCAACAATGGAAAAAATAATATAATAACGCCATAAAACAGTAATCCGAAAACGTACCTATTTGTTGGGCAATTTACGCTTATTTTATGAAACCAAAAGCAGTAGCAATTGCTTCCTTAACCTGTATTTCACTTATATAATCCAAAAAGGTTAAAAACTAAATAAATGAAATATTAAAGTTGTTTCAAGCATAAACAAACACATCAATACACCCAACAACCACTTGCAACAAGGCATACAATCATCACATAAAAATCAACCCACATCAATCATTCATCCATATCAAACAAAACAAATAGTTGTTCGAGTTCAAAACTTTAAATATTACAGAATGAAAAATAAACTACTAAGTGTACCCTTTAATCAACAGTCTTAGGTGAAACTAAATAGATTATTTATTCATCCAAACAATTTTGAAGTATCCTTACCCAACTACCATAAACCAAAACAAATAACAATTCCGAACAACAAATCAGATTTACTTATTATTAATTTCATTTCCTACATTAGTTGTTTGATTTCTTTTCTTTCATATAATGATTTATCTTTTTATTTTACATTTATTTCTTACCATTTTATTTAGAAATAACTTCAACTTATTTACTTAAATTAAAATTTCTTACTTATAATACCTGCCTTCCATTATATTTGATTAGTAGTATTTCCATTATACTTAAGTTTATAACAACTACAATACCAAATTCTTGTTTATTAAAGAATTTCATTGAACCTTGCTATTACAAAAGCTTTACTTGTGTAATATCCATTATGTTTTCTTATTAACATTTCAACTTTTTACATCTTCTGGTAAGTTATATATATACCTTTAAGAGTGTAACTAAAATCATAAAAGTTTATCTTATTTCTTTTAATTAACTAATGGTTAATAATTATATCTTTCGTTTTATAAGATTACAATTTCACTTTCTTTTAATCTCACTTATAACTTAGCATTAAATCACTTATTTTAATTAAAGGTTCCAATTTATAAATTAGTTATATTCCATTTTACTACATTTAATTGAAACTATTAATTAACGGAAACTTAAGAATTAAAAACCGGGTTTTATTCAAAATCATTTTAAAATAACAGATAAACATATGTTTGCAATTTATATATCCAATTATATTTAAAACAATTTAAAATTTACATTTTTTTGTCAAAATAAATCTGTAGTAAAACTACTACAGTGGCATTCCCACTTCGAAACTCGAAAATGAATGTCGATGATGCGGCCGCCATCACGGAACTTATTTTTCCAAAATCTTCTTTAAAACAATTCTTCCAAATTATATTTAAATATTTATATTAGAAAATACTTATAAACAATATTATTCTATTCCAAAATTATTCGAAAGAAATTTTCAAAATCCCGGAACTTAAGTTCTAAATTTCCAATTTCATTTTTTTCAACCTCATTTCAGCTATTATTTATAAATTTGATTACCTAACAACCAACATAATACAACCAAATATAACCTTTATAAAAATTTACCTAATATATATAGAAAATATAATAGGAAAAATTATTTCATTTACCTATATTAAAGCCAAATATTATGTCGTTCTGTCCTATTAAGTGTTTAGAAATCCCTATTGATGTCATAATGTCCCATGCACCAACCAGAATTTATAAATACAAAACGGAACAGATTAACACAATATTAAATTTTTTTTATAACACTAACAAATACGCTCTCTCATATATACACACTCAGCGACTCACCATAGGGTATTACTACCCTATTAGTAAAGAGTCAAACCCCACAAAGCTAAGGTTTTCACTAAACCAAAGCTCTGATACCGGGTGTAACAACCCACCTTTTCGCACGCTTTAAATCGACGATAAACCACACACGTCAGACTTAAACCATATAGAAAGGCGGATTGTGTGGGATAAATAAGAAAAAGCAGAGAAAGAAAGAAAAAACAAAAACAGAATCTTGCAGCGGAACGATAAAATATAACGATCAAATAACTGTTCATGTAGCTGTTTTACAAAAACATTTGATTATATTTATACAATACATATCATAGTACACATACCAGAGAATAATAATTAATGCAGCGGAATTAAATGGTGTAGTGGAATAATATAGTACATAATAGTAATACAAATCTTTGTCTTCGTCCTCCATTATAAAATCTTCAAATCCTGAAACGCTCGGACTGACCCGAGCGAATTGAAAGGACAAAACACTCGAGTCAGAACTAAAATATCTTATGTAAGTTAAATCAACAATAAACAATATGAGTGGAACGACGTCAAAGATGTTTACGGGATTTGACATCTCCTATCCAGTGTCTAACGTGAGTGCAGTAACTCAAGAAATGCCCAGCATTCACATCTCCTAAGGATCCGTTAAACTATTTACTATGTAGTAATATTTCGCTATTATAATAGTGTCTATTAGTATAAACTTACTTTTAAATAGCGTTAAGGCTTTACATTTTCCACCTTAACACGTAATAATGCCAATAGTCTATACAGTACCGTAATACCTTCTGATCGGAAGGCTACCAGAGGATACTCCATAGGGATGACACAAATAGAAGCTCGTACAAGGTGCGATAGGGTAGGTGACACGGCACAACTAGGCAATGCAAGGGTAGATATACCAATTACGCTTCCGGGCCGGTGGTAACGCGTAGTGCGCATCTACCGCCCACCTCGAGCCACACCTCTAAATAAAAAAAATCAAAAGTGGCCACCGAATCAATCCAAAAGTCAAAGTATAATATCGAAGGGATGTGTCCGATCAAAGGTGCTACCTCATTAGCCCGTCAATCGCTCCTATTTTAGCCACCTTATACCAACTCATGGGAGTTGGGTCCACGTATTTACCTCAAAGGAAACGCCGCCGCCATCCTACTTCATTCTGGAATCTCCACCGCTTACACGGTTGTTAAAGTGGTTTTCAGAGTTGGCAGAGAGTATGACAACTTCCGATCCCGGTCTCTTCAACAACCAAACGTTATTATAACACCGCGGTCATTTTAAAATAATTATACTTCAAAACCAGAATAAAATATTCATTTCAAAACCATATAAATACGATATCACTTCCTCTTTTAAAAACCAAATCAATATGATATCAATTTCAAACATATCCCTTTTTTTAAAACCATATCAAAGTTATAATATTTCGAAACCAAAACTTGAAATATAGCCTTTCAAAACATAAAACTTTGAATTTCATAACTTTGAAACATAGTACACCACTCAAATGGTTTAAATATTAAATTACTTTATAAAATAAAATAGTTTCTTCACCTTCACAAATCAATTTCGATTATAGATTCAAATTCCCAAATAAACCATTTCAATTACCATATATTTCAAAGCTTTAAATATTACACCATTTCACAACGAATTCTTTGATAAGTTCATATATATCAAATTCCATTACTCTTATTTCGATTTGAAACATTTACTTAATAAATCAAATATCATTTAAGTAAACCTTTGAACTTCAAATAACAGGATATACTTTTAATTTAATTTAACTGGATAATATTCATTTAAATCAACTTGATATTCATTTAAATCCTCTAAACAAAAAAATCAAGTTATAAAAATCATACCTTTTAAAATCTCAAATTATTTAAATTTCAAGTCAATTTTATTCGAGGATAATTCTTAATACTTTAATTCAGATTCATATTTATCTTCGGGCCTAAACTTTATTTAAGTCATTATAAATAAAATTTAAATAAATACTTAACCATATTACATCTTAATAAAATCAACTTTTATTATTAAACTTCCTTTATACTATTAACCCAGTTTTATACATAGCTTAAAACCAAGAAATTAATTATATATGTATTATAACTTTTATAAAATATCCAATTCAATATCTCATAAAATCATTTATTTCTTTAAATTCATAGAAAATCATTTCAAAATATTTTTATATATAGACCACAGTGACTGTATATAATTTTCTATCATATGGCCAAGTGATATGGATATTTATCATTTCAATCCGTAATTCAAAAATAAAAATGTGGTTGTATATCATTTTAAACCGCAATACCGAATCAAAATAAATGCATAACAACTTGCAGATTATGATGATATAAATAAAACATCCATTCGTCCATCATAACATCATACATCCATCCAATCATCATACAAAACAATCAATCAATATCAATATATAACTGATAATATATAACTGGAAGTTATATTCAATAATAAACCAAATAACGATTTAATTTAAATAAATGCAATAACTGAGATGATGATTAAAAATATACGAAACAGTCATAAATAAATGCATAACCACAACATAAATTAATTTACCAAACATAAGAAATTTTAGAAGTTGTGAGTGGGTTAAAACACTCACGTTTTGAATTTAAATTGAATTTAAACCCAAAATTTTGACAGTCTCCAAATTCGTCCAAACAAGCTCCAAAATGTCCGGAATTCCAATACGAACCTAGCGAAGAAAACCGCATGTGAATTAGATATCGTACGTAAAAGTTATTCGACTTAAACAAGTTGAAATCAAAAATTAAATTAAAAAAAGAAAAGAAAATAAACCAACCCATAGCCACGTCACTCGCCTTTCTCACGTGTTTTCCCAGGCACAAGAACTATTCACGTTCGCCTTCTACTCGAGTCTACATGAGACTGCCGCTGCCACAACACGGCTCGCTCGCCACGCCAGAGGAGCTCCGACACCTCGCCACCTCCGGTAACACGCGCCTGCCCCCCCAGAAGCCACGCGACACCTTGTCGCTCTCAAAAATACTGGCCGCCGCCAGGGGTTCCAACCCTAATTCAATTATTACTCGAGATCCGGCCGTTAATTCCACGAACGAACGCCACAGATCGACTCCCCCGGTCCCCTTTACAAAACCCAGATTGATTTTCCGATCAGACGAAGTTCATCGTCGAGCGATGAACGGTCGAAAATTGATTTGCGATTTCTGGAAAAACAATGTGTCGAATCGAAAAACGAGTTGCAATTATAAGTTACGCTCTTCGAGAGCTTTGAATTGATATAAAATTTGGCATATATTGTGAGTTTGAAATTTCAGCTTTGGGTTTGACTTGGGATTGCAATCGGAGTTAGGGTTTGTCTGCCATTGAAGTGAGGAGGTGAATAGAACATATAGAATTGAGGAACATAGGCTGCTAGTGTTTATAGCAGGTTATATATAAGCATGGTTGAAATTTGAATGGATGGATAAGATAGATTTGCGCGCTAACGCTAAAGTGGCCCAAAAAGCCTGTTTCGACTCTGGAACGAAATTGGGTCAGCCCGTATTTCGGAATAGATGTTTTAAAATATTTTAAACGCAATGGAACAAGTTTCACATCCAAATTTCATTGTATGAAGAAGTTATGCTAAAATCAATATTTTTCAAATTGATTTCAATTAAATCGATTTCAAGGCGTTTCGCGTTCGTACGATCAAATGACAAGTCCGATCGCTACGAAACTTGAAATTCTACAATAATTTTCCATTTCGGATCCGATGAAACAGGTTTCGTCGAAATCCGAGTCAGTGGCCAAAATGGATATTTTTATATTAATTAAATAAATTTAATAATTAATTAATAAAATCCAATTTTTAATTTCAATCTTGAAATTGATCAATTTTATCACTTTTTTATTTCTCAATCATTTACAATGATTTAAACAAATTAAAATGTCAATTTTTAGTTGATTAATTCATCCATTCCAATGTTAACCTCAAATTTCAATTTCAATTTCATTAAATTTAGAAATTATGAAATAAAACTCCAAAATTCATTTATTAAATTCTTAATTCCTGTTATTCAAGTCTTATTGCAATAAGAATATAGCTAACATTGCTTTTAAATCTTAGTTCTTAATATTCTCCCATTTTAACTTAATTCCAATTAACGTACTATTTATTACCTTTAATTGCAATTAATCCAATTATCATACATTAAATTCTCATATTGACAAAACTTTATTTTGCATTCCTTTTTATTCCACCAACTGTCATTTTATAAATAAAATTAACATTGGATTCATACTTTATTACATAAATATCTTCAATTTCATCAAACTTAATATTTACGTAATATTTATATATTTAATTTCAATTGATTGCAATTACTCGAATCATTGAATGTATATTCAAATAAATTGTTTTTTATTAGTAAGCCAACGTTTTAAATTATTAATTTACCATTTACATCTCATATAAATTTGTGACGGCCCTGACTCGACTTTCGAAAATCGGCACCGAATACGACACTTGTAATCAAATGCCGCAGATCCAACATCGAATCTGGTTCGCCGGAGCTTATAACAACATCAGATGAATACAAAACAACGGAAAAAAATGAATATCATGCATACATCACAGCTACAACATCATAATATCCATTACTACACCAGTGTATTTTTAATACATACTCCACAACTCTGAATAAACATCATAATAATACAACAATGATCATTTATCCAAAAAGTCTTCAAAGGAATGAAGTGATAACGAACTCCCAAAAACCAAACACGTGAGATCCCAAAAGCTTCTAAAATATCTCCAAAGAAAAAGGTCCAAAATACTACTAACACCAGAACACAGAAACCTTCTACTAGGCCGTCCATTTAGAAATTATGGGCTCCCAAAGTTTAGGAAAGAAACAATAAACTCCGGGTCAGTCATGAGACTGGTATGAGTAAACAAAAATGGTTTCTTTTAAACAAACTAGATTTCTAAAGGAAAAATCGTTATGCTTTTGGAAAACGAAACTAACATAAGTCCTCCCGCCACACAAACAATGCAATCACAGAATTGGAGGAGATTTCTTCTTATGATAGTCAAATATGCTTGATACGAGGAAAATTCTTTGATATTATTACTAGTGAATAGTGTAGAAAGCATTTCGAAAGTATAATATTAATCTTAGCCAACATACAACCATTATTGTAAGCCTACTATAGCTACTATGTTTTGTGGCAGGTTACCGCCACGCTGCATGGCAGGTTATACAACTAAAATCGTACAAGGCTCGTATTGTTTCTTTGGATTTCCAACAAATGGTCAGGCTAAGGAACTTCCTACTACCACATGGGTACGCCTCTGGCGGGACGTCCCGAGAACCTACCCTGCTCTCTGCCAACACAAGGCCGGGTTACCTCTGTAACTAGGCAACTACTACTTGAGTATGCCACTCCCCGGTCCTTTGGGACCTTTATTCGAGGGCCCTCTATCACAAAGCAACAACCACGCAGTAAATGAGATTGGAGCTACCACACAAATAAATATCTGGGCTCCATACCATGACATCACATTTTTCCAGAAGGAAATGACATACCCTAAAGGGCGCGACCCTCATAACCTTGCCGCATCTTTCCTGTTTCGACCATTTCCGGGTTGTGAGGTCCGATGAGATCTCGTCCACAAATCTACGCTTTACACGAAAGCCATGCTTTGATCACAAATGATCAACAAATGATCATCAATACACAGCAGCACTTAGCATGCCACACTACCAAATTGGGAGCATAACGCTGATAACCTTCAATTACATAACCTCTGAGCTCGTACGTCTCAAAGAAGGGTATTAAGCTAAGAGAATAAATTCTCCGCCACCAACAGATACGTTTTTGAAAGAAATCTTCTTTATACCTCAAAATGTAGTGTCAGACACACAACCATACAAGTCTGTTTCGGGTTCGAACAGAACCGAAGGCACTTCTTCCAATAAAGGAAGAAGCCCTTGCAAATCCGGGTATCCACAAACCCGATCGGACTTCCCATCACTTAGGGATCTCTATACCGAAGCAACTCAGTGCAGAAACAATCGATAGGTTATCCTATCGTTTTCGAAGACACCCGGTCTTCACCACCGTTCTTCAAATGCTATCCATTTCGATGTATCACTATCCAGAATGGGTTATCTGACACAAAGGTCCTCTCCAGGCTAATCCGAATAGTGAGCGCTTAATTTTAAAACATGTGGATATATCAATCACAAAGATTCACATTCAGAGTTCGATGTGGGTTTCTTATAACTAACTGAAATCCAACTCCCCGTCGCATCGAAGTTTACATGCCGTTTTCCTGGCAAAGGGGTTTTCTTATTGGTACAAAAAAATCATAAATCACAGTGTAGTATAGAGCAATCTACATCACACAGTATCACAACCAGAACAAAAATATCAATCTAGTACACAGCAGTAGTTAATTATTTTCCAATGTAAGTGTGATTTAAATAAATTAACCACATAATAATTTTTTTTATTAGTTATCTTAAAATCAATGATTAATTTTAGATAAATAAATTTAAATCTTAATCAACCTGATTAACTAATTATTCCTTAATCCATTAATTTAATTAACTGTTAATCAACTTAATTTATCTAATTGAAAATTCCTAATTTACAAATTAATTAGATACTTAATCATTAATTAACAATACTTTGGAAATCAATTTATTACAGTTATAAAAAGTTTTAATGTTAATTAACTTTAATACTTAATTTAAATTGGATTATTTAGTTAAAGAATTAATTAAATTCTAACACATTGTTAAATAATTTAAAACTTACAGTAAGTTCTTATTTTAACATAAATCAATATTGGTTACCTTGTAAATACAAAAATTTACTTAACATTGTAAATTCAAAATTTTATTGGACCTAACCCAATTCTAAAACAAAACCCGAGCAAACCCAGGTTTGCACTCGAGTCAAACTCGGGTTCCTTCTTCCTTTCCCTGAGACATCTCCTGATTGTTCACGTATTCTTCTTCTTCCTGTTCTTTTTTTCTTCTTCTCCTTTTCTTTCTCAAGCTAAGTTCAAATTTAATCCACTGCTGAATCAACCCATTCGAACGCGAGAGAACCCGAGTCAAAACATATTTTACTCGAACGCCCTTCGAGTTCCTCCCCATGCCCAATTCGCTAACACGAAATCGACGTCGTGCACGACGTTGCGCTACCATTCTGGTGGCCGTCGCTATCTTCGGCAGGTCGAAATTTATCCCTACACTCGGAATCTAACTTCGATTCGATGCAAAAAAAGTCGAAAATCGAATTTGGCCTCTTCGTCGAAACTGAAGCTTGACATACCCAACCAAATGGCCTCGTCCTCCTCGCGTAGTTCGCCAGAAATTCCACGACTCCGGCAATATCACATCAACGTCATACGCTACCATCCCCCTCAACCTCGTACAACTCGATCCATCCATGGTGATGAAATCATCATTCTTCCAACTCACTGCACTCTTCGAACTTAAACCCTACTTTGGGTTCGTTCGACGAATTCACGCATTTGAAAATTTATTTAGCAATTTTCTCATCATCATAGAGGTTCAAACAAGCTTCAATCCAAATTTCAATGTTTACAATTGAATCGTTCACCAGAAATTAAGAAAAATGTAATTTTGGTTTAAATTCAAGCTGCTCTTAAACTACTTAAGTAAAAATCATCGTATTGCCTTTAAAAATCATAACTTGATATGCTTGTTCAAATCATGTGGTCAAATACATGATTTAAAATAGTTGGATTTATCAAAATTTTTTGTTTTTACTGTAAATTACAAGTTGCACAGACAACCCTTCTTGTTCAAGCTTAAAACAATTTTTTTACTGTGATTCAAGTTGAAACAAACTTGTTTTTTTTTAAAAATCCTAAGCTAAAGAGGATTGTGTGAAGTTTATTTGAATTTCTTATTCAATTTAGTTTGTTCTGAAACAAAATGTTAAGAACAACTGTATAAATATTTCCAGTAATACCGAACATACAAACAACATTTTCTTTCCAATATACAATCAAAAAATACAAGATTCATTAAATAAATGCTTAGATTCCAATTTAAGAAAAACAAGTTTACTCACCTGAATTTTTCCTAAAACAGAGAACTCCTTTTTTTTTAATTTTGAAAGACTGCAGTTTGATGTTTTTTTTTCCTGTTTTACTCAGGTGAATGATCTTGAATTTATAAAATATGATGTTTTCTTTTATTTTCTTTCAGGCTTTGCTGTGTTTTTGTTTGAATGGAATAAAGCAAATATGCATGCATATATAAGGGAGATAGTTTGTACTAAGGGGAGGTTTACCTGGTGTAAGGTTTTTTCTTTGATCAGATAATTTTTGTTTTTTGTTGACTAAGCCAAAATTTATTTCGGCTGAAATGATTTTCGATTTAGGCTTAAGAAGAAAGCATTTAATGCATGTTTCCATCCTTGTTAACATACAATCTTATTTGATTTTTATAAGTACAACTTTTTTTTTTTTTTTTGCAGATTTTTTTTCTTGTTTATATTTCGACATACTTATACTTAAATGTATGTTCTTTCTTTTGTAATCAAATTTTGTTTTGTTCTGACTACAACTCTTTATTTTATTGTTTCCTTGATTATACAATTTTCATACAAGTTTATGTGTATTCCTATGTTATGTTATCACCATACGGTCTTATTACAACATACATTTTATGCAACGACCCAAAATTTTTGTCAATTAAAATTCGTATATTTAATTAATTTTAAATATTAATAAGTGAAATTTATAAGTCGAATAAATTTTATTTCGAATAATTGGATTTAATTGAATAATTAAATCGATAATTTAATATGTGAAAATACAGAAATAATTGAAATTTGGGTTAAATATGATTGAAAATGATTTGTAAAATTTTATTTCATCATGTTGGAGTGATAATGATGTTATAGAACTTTTTAAATTGAATTTAAAGTTAATTTGTGAAAATTGAATATTTTAATATTTAAATTGACTAGTGAAATTAGTCAATTTTCGAACAGTCTCAGAATTGGACAAAACTAGTTCCATTGGATCCATAATAGTTTGTTATTATCGGGTTTCAATTTTCGTCGCAATCGGAGTTTTCGTTCGACCGTGGCAGCTCGAAACGCATCGAAATTGTTTTAAATATTTATTTAGCGAGTTAAAATAGTCATTTTTCAAACAGTCTCGGATTTCGACGAAACAAGTTTCATCGGATCCCTAATGTGATATTATTGTATGGTTTTAAATTTCGTGTCAATCGGATTTACCGTTTGTCCGGGGCAAGCTAAAACGCCTAGAAATTTGATTTACCGATTTAATTTAAATCGAACGTTTATTGCCATAACTCGCACAGATGATCGAATTAGCTCCCGAAACACGTTCCATTGTGTTCGGAACGTGGGGTAAACCTTAGCAACGCCAACCGGCACGCAAACTGGCACGCCTCGTTTGGAGTTTGGAAATTCCGGGATGAATAGTGTTTGAGAAATTTTCTATATAAGCCCTTCTATATTTCATTTTGCAAAAGAGACAAAAGGGCTAGGGTTTCAGGAGCCGGCCGCCTCTTATATAATCAATGGCCGAAATGCATTCATCTTCTCCCCTCGAATTCTTCCAATCCACGCGATATTAGGCCAAGGCCCCAACTAGAAAAACGTAGATCTCCTCAAGTACTTCATATCCAACGGCTGTGATCTAAAACAAGTTAACGAATTGATGGCAATTGGAGCTTGAACCATGGCCGGTCATGCACGGTTTTGTAGGCCATAAGGGGGCCGAGCTTCTTGATATGGGGGCCGAAGGTAGCTCTTGTCACGAGCATTCGAGTGGTGTATCCTGATCGTCCTGAAGTTGATTGTGGTGGTCGCGGCATCAAGCCCTAGGTGATGGCTCATGGGTTCTTTGTTGCGTTCGGTTACTGGAGCATACGCGTGAAGGAGATGATGTTGTGGGCGGCTTGGATTTGCATGTGATAGGATGGATGGCTAGGATTCTATTAGGTTTAGAAAATAAAAATTATGTTGTAAATTTATATATATAAATTCGTGTAACTTTAAAAATTCATATCTTTTTCATACGAGGTCGAAAACGCACGAAACTAGTTGTGTTGGGTTCGTATGGACGAGCACTACGCTATGGAATTGGATTAGAGTCATTTGGAGCTAGCGAAAATTTCGGGTAAAATTAAACGTCCGTTTAATTTTATTCGAAATAAAAGCTGAAAACGAAATTGAAATCAAGGTGATAACTTCTAACTCAATCGAATCAGTTTCGATTTTAATTTTAAATAGTTAGATTTAAAATTCTTGATTGTATGTTTGAATGATGACTGTTATCTATTGATTTGTTAAAATAGACATTATACGCCGTTAGTAAAAGAGGTTATTTATTAAAAACATATACCGCAAATATTTCACAGTACAGTGAAATTGGTATTATTTATGTACTTGGAGTTGATTTCCCGCATTATGTAGCGGATGAGACCCTATTGCGCTGCCTATTAAGCGGACAATATTTTATAAATCCCATATACCGCGATAATTTCGTACTGGAACGGAATTGATATTGTGCTAACATCTTTGGATGCCGGGAGACAGGTTGGAGGGATCCAACTGGATTCCTCAACAGTAATTATTTGATTTCAGATATTTTGATATTCGTTGATTATCATATACAGATATATGATGTCGTTGTTGTCGTGATTGACTATTTGGTGTGTAGCATCATTGGGCCAATTTTGGACTTTTAAAAGGATTTTTAAAGTGATTTTTGAAAGTACACGTTATAAAATATTTTCGGAATTGATTCATTTTAAATAAATAAACGTTATAATTTCAATGTTATAAAAATTTTGATTTTTGAGAAATATAGTTAAAAGTTGATTTTTGAAAATATGGAGTTAATGATTTTATAAAATAGTTTAAATTGGGATTTTTGAATTTATTGTAAAAAGTTTAAATATAGGATTTGTAAAATTTGATTATTTTATAAATCAAAAATGATGAAATTATAAAGGAGTTTAAAGACGTTTTTAAAATAATATTATAAATTGAGTTATATAAAAGATTTATAAATTGATATTTCTAAATAAAAAATATTTGAATTATAAAACGAGTTTTTATAAGTGTTAGAATGAATTGTAAATGAATTTCATAAATGAATGAAATTTATAGAATTATAAACGGTGAAGTTATAAATGGAATTTTATAAGCAGTAGGTTTATAAAATTTGTAAAGTTATTAAAAGAATAGTTTTGGGTAAATAAATGAATCTTATAAGTTATAAGATTTATAATTTGGGAAGTTTAAAAGAACGATTTTGTAAACAAATAAATTATAAGCATTTAACTTATAATATGAACTTTTGGTATATAATTGAGTTATAAATTGAAATAGCTTAATAAAGGAGATTTATAAAAGGAAGTCGTTATAAAATAAATAGAAATGGAATTTATATACATTGTTTTATAAATCCGCAAACGACTTATTTTGACAAGAAAATTGTTATAACTTATTAATGGAGTTATATTCACGTTTTTAGACAGTGAATAATCCCTTAAAATAAAATGTATAGAAATGATGAAATTGGTTAATGAAGTATATTCACGTTTTTGGATAGTGAATAATATGTTAAAGAAAATGTTTTGGATGTGATGTTTTAAATAGAATTAAAACGATCTAACGATGTTTTTAAAATGTGTTAAGATTCGAAACCATAGATTTCAACATTCATTATTGAAATAGACGTTTTCGAGAAATAGAAGGAAATGGTGGACTATAACACTGTTGTTATAGTAAATGATTTCCGAAAGGAAATGTTTTGTATAGTATTGGGATTTATATATCTATTTTAATTTCGAATCCCTACACTAGTGATTTTGGGTTGTCGTAACGATGTTTTACGCAACATTCGTTTTGGCCCAAATAAATATGTTTAAGAGAATGATTTCCTTAAAGAATGAAATATATACCTAATTTCGATTTAAGTATATTGAATATTTTCCAAATGTTGAAAATAAATAGATTTGTGAATTACTTATTAATAAGTAAGCATGGAAATGTTTTTCCAATGTGAAATGAAACGTTTTTGAGAATTTATCTTTTTGAAGATAAATTGAAAATGAATAATTAAAATCGTGTATTCATAAATATTTTGGAATGTAAATTCACTATGGAATTTATAAATGAAAAGGGGAATTTGTTTAAAAATAAACGTTGATTTATTTTTGAAGTGTGGGAATAAATTTACGGATTTGGAACGTAAATATAATGTAAATCGTTAAGGATTTACTTAATGGGTTTAAATGAACCATGTTTAAATGAAAGTATTTCCGCGTAAGGAAAATGATTGAAATTTGTTTTCAAAAGTGGTAAAGGTGAAAAGTGATTTGAAAATTGTTTTCAAATGGTTGAGGTGTGGAAAATATATTTCTTGTAAAGATATTTTTGGAAAATAAATAATTTGGAAAATTATTTGGAATCTGGTGATGTTGTGCATATCCATTGATAGTTCAATAACCGACTATCAATATTTAACTTTGAATGGTTATTTGCTGTGATTTGTTTGAATTTGAATGCCACAATTATTTTTAAATAAGCGCTCACTATTCGGGTTAGCCGGGAAAGGACCTTGGGGTCGTATAACCCATTCCGAATATGTGATACGTCGTTATGAATTGCATTTGAAGACCGGTGTTGAAGACCGGATATTTTCAAAAGCGAAAGGACAACTCGTCGAATGTCTTTGCATCGACTGGTCCCCGGTATAGAGACTCCATATGTGATGAGAAGTCCGGACGTGATTAGTGAATATCCAGATTGCAAGGACTTCTTTGTAAGTGCCTTCGGTTCTGTTCGATCCCGGAACAGACTTGTATGGATAGTATGCCTGACATTACAAATTGAGATATAAAGCTGATTTCTTTCAAATATATTTCTGTTGGTGGCGGAGAATTTATTCTCTTAGCTTAACACCCTTCTTTGAGACGTACGAGCTCAGAGGTTATGTAGTTGATGGTTATCAGCGATATATTCCCAATTTGGTAATGTGACATGCTGAGTGTTGCTGTGAAATGATCATTGTTTGATCATTTGTGATATGATCATTTGTTTGATCATTTATCTTTGTGATCATTACTTTGATCATTTGTTGACCCAAAACATGGCTTTGTACCAAAGCGTGGCTTTGTGGACGAGACTTCGTCGGACCTGACACCCCGGAAATGGTTAAAACAGGAAGGATGCAGCAAGGTTATTAGGGGTAGCGCCCTTTAGTGTATGTCATTCCTTCTGGATAGAGGTGGTATCATGGTATGGAGCCCAGATACTTAACCTATGTTGTTTCTGCAAACTTATTACTTTGTGGTTGTTGGAAATCGAGGATCCTCGGATGTAGATCGGTTACGATCGGGGGATGGCATATTCGTGTCAGTAGTTACCCAGTTAGGGGTAACCCGGCCTTGTGTTGGCAGAGATCCGGTTTGGTTCTCGGGACGTCATTCCAGAGGCGTTTCCATGTGGCAATGGGAAGTTCCTTGGCCTGACGATTTGTTGGGAATCCAAAGAAACAATACGATCTTGTAGGGTTTTAGTTGTAGAACCTGTCATTTAATATGGTAGCTATACTAGGCATAATATAATGGTACCTATGCTGGCTAAGATTTATATTCTACTTTCGAAATGTTTTCTACACTATGCACTAATAATAATATCAAAAATGATTTGATTTTGCGTAGTAAGCATCTTTGACTATCATAAGGAGAAATCTCCCCCATGTCTGCGTTTGCATTGTGTGTGTGTGCCGGGAGGCCTTATGGTAGTTTCATTTTTAAAAGCATTGCGAATCTATTTTAAAATTATCCTGTACTTTGTTTTAAAGATAAACTGTTTTAGTTCTCACACCAGTCACATGACTGACTCGGAGTTTATTGTTTTCCTTCCTAAACTCTGGGTGCCCACCAATTTCCACACGGGCAGTCAAGAGTTAAGGTTTATCAGGATATTCTGGAATTCAGGAGTTGCTGGAGGCAAGCTAGATGGCATGGCGTATTCATTAGTATGTAGTATTTCTTTTCCGCTGTTTGTTGTTGTTTGATAGTTGTACACTCTGATGATATAATGTAATGTAATAACTGATATAATTCTTTTGTTTAAAGATTATTCATTTAATTATTATATGTTGTTCCGCTGCGATTGTGAGATTCTGATATTGTTCTGCTGTTTTCTTTTCGTTCTGCTCTATCTTTTCTCTCTTCTTCTACCTCTTTCTTTTTCTTTTTTTCTTAAAACCCTAAGTGTTCGGTTTTTCGGCCTTCGAGTGCTCAACAGTTGATACAGTGAACGTATTGATGTCGGTTTTCGAAAGTCGAAGAATTGGGTCCTTACATTTTAAATTGTATTTCTATTCAAGGTTTATTTATCAACATCAATTTTTTTATGACATATATTTCATTTATGGTTTAATACAAATTCTTTTTTGTTATGTATTTTTTATTTATTTTTTATTTATTTAAAACTTAAACTGTAACATGTAATTTATTTGTATCCACATAACTTTGTAATATTAATATTAATAATATTTTATTTCCCTTGAAACTTTTCAAATTAAATTCAACTGTTCAAATAATTTACCGAATTTAGAATTCAAAATTTTGGGATGTTACAAATATCCCCCTTAAGAAAATTTCGTCCTCGAAATTTGAAAGAGAGAGGAAAGCAACAAAGAATATACAAATTCAGAAAAATAAGGAAATGGCTTACCAGTTTAAGCCGAGATGTCTACTCTGCAGTTGGGATATGATTTCTGCATATTATCTTCGGTTTCCCAAGTACAGTCCTTTGGATCGCCACTACATTGAACTTTAACCAATTTCACAACTTTGTTTCTTAATCGCTTTTCATCACGATCTACGATCTTTATTGGTTCTCTTCTAACTATTAAATTAGGAGTGATCTCAAGATCCTGCTAGGCTGCCTCCTCAATAATACTATCTGGGTCGTGCACATACTTCCGAAGACTAAAACGTGGAACACATTATGCACACCAGACAACCAGCTGGGTAGCTGCACTCGATATGCTAGAGGACCGATCCTCTCCAGAATAGGAAAAGGACAAATATAACGCGGAGCTAGCTTTCCAGTTTTCCCAAACCTCAATACACCCCGCATCGGAGATACTTTCAGAAATACAGAATCTCCAACTTGAAATTCCAAATCTCTTCTTCGACGGTCATAATAGCTCTTCTGACGACTTTGAGATGCTTTCAATTTCTTTCGAATAAAATCAACCTTCTCCGTGGCTTCTTTAATCATATCTAGTCTAAGGACGAGTCTATCACCTGATTCGATCCAGCATGCAGGTGATCGACACGGACGACCATATAAAGCTTCGAAAGGAGCCATTTCGATACTGGCTTGATAGCTATTGTTATAAGAGAATTCGACCAGATTCAAATGGTCCTTCCAAGAACAACCAAAATCAAGAATGCAAGCACGCAAAAGGTCTTCTAGAATTCGGTTAATCCTCTCAGTCTGCCCGTCAGACTGTGGGTGATAAGCAGTGCTGAAATTCAGTTTTGTTCCCAATGCGGCTTGGAATGCCTTCCAAAATCTGCTAGTGAAGATCGGGTCATGGTCACTCACTATGCCGCTGGGAATACCATGGAGACGAACAATTTCCTTTATGTATAGCTCTGCTAAGCTTGCTGCAGTCCGAGTGGATTTCACTGGAATGAAATGAGCTGTTTGGTTAGACGGTCCACTATAACCCAAATTGCTTCATTTCCCTTCCTGGTTCGCGGCAATCCATCGATGAAATCCATCAATACTTGATCCCATTTCCATTTTGGTACTTCCAAAGGCTGAAGTAAACTGGCCACTTTCTTTTGATCACTTTTAATTTGTTGACAAGTAGCACAGTGACTCACGTTAATAGATATGTCTCTTTTCATTGTCTTCCACTAGAAAGTTCTTTTGATATCTCGATACATTTTATTAACTCCTGGATGGATGCTGAGTTTAGATTTGTGGCATTCGTCCAAAACTTCACGTTTTAGCTCCGGAATGTCAGGGACACAAATTCTGCCTTTCATCCTTATAACTCCATGATCATCAATTGCAAAACTAGAATCTTCATCCTCACATATTCTTCTACGAATTCCCCGAAGAAACTTGTCTTCAGTTTTATTGCTGGCGATCTTCTCAAGGAAAGTAGGAGTGAAACCAGATACGCAAGAACAACATGTCTCCTATTTAAAGCATCGACAACTACATTGGCTTGTCCCGACGTATATTGGATATCTAGGTCATAGGATGCCAAAAATTCCAACCAACGTTGTTGTCGCAGATTTAGATCTTTCTGGGTAAAGAGATATTTCAAAGATTTATGGTCGATGAATAATTCCAAATTTTCACCCAGAAGATAATGTTGCCAGATTTTTAAGGCGAAAACAACAGCCAAAAGCTCCAAATCATGTGTATCTCGTGCGGACGTAATTGTCTACTCACGTAGGCAATTACCTTCCCATTTTGCATCAATACTGCACCTACCCCGTCACCGCAAGCGTCGGTATAAACAGATAATTCCTGGTTCCCGTTGATAATAGCGAGAAGAGCAGGGGTGGTTAGTCTCTTCTTTAACACCTGAAAAGCTTCATCGCATTTCAGAGTCCAATTGAATTTTACATCCTTCATTGTTAACTTAGTCAATGGACTAGCAATCTTAGAAAAATCTTGAACGAACTTTCGGTAATAGCCTACTAACCCAAAAAGCTTCGAACTTCCTTCCGGGTAGTGGGTCTTCTCCGATCAAGAATAGCGGAAACTATGCTAGGATCAACAGAAATTCCTTCTTCATTTACAATAGGCCGAGAAATTTGAATTCTTTGACCCAAAAGTGGCATTTGGAAAATTTTGCAAATAGAATATTTCTCCTTAATATCTCCAAAACGATTCTAAGGTGCTCGGCATGCTCCTCTTCGGTCTTGGAATAGATCAAGATATCATCAATAAACATGAGCACAAATTTATTCAATACTTCCCGGAACACACGAGTCATAAGATCTACAAAGTACGCTGGGGCATTGGTTAGTCCAAAAGGCATGACTAACCATTCATAGAACATATTAGGACTCCTGAAAGCTGTCAAATGGACACAATCTTCGACGATTCGTAGTTGATGGAATCCCTGGGATAGATCCATCTTTGAAAAGAAACGAGCGCCGTGTAATTGATCAAATAGATCATCAATTCTCGCTAGTGGATATTTATTCTTGAGAGTCATCTTATTGAGATCGTGGTAATCTACACACAATCTCAAAGATCTGTCCGATTTAGCGACAAACAAAACGACTGAATCCCATTCAGAAACACAGGTCGAATTAATCCTTTTGCTCGTAGATCATCGGTTTGCCGAACTAATTCAACCTTTTCCTTAGGTGCCATCCTGCGACTTACGCGAATGACATGACAAGCGTTAGGTACTAGGTCGATTCTGAATTCTATTTCCTGATGTGGAGGTAAAGATTTTACTAATTCGAACACGTCCGGAAATTTTCTAACAATGGGTATAGACTCCAAACTGGGTTCGGGATAACCCAAATTATACATCAATCCTTCTCTTCTAGGACTAGGGTCCTCACAAGAAATCTTGATAAAATCTCCAAATTCGTTTTTAATTGAAATCAATTGATTAATGCAATCCAATTTGGCCTCGTATTTCGCTAGCCAATCCATTCCGAGTAAGACTTCAAACTTGTTAAAATCAAGAACAAAGAGACCGATAGGAAACTGATAACAAGAATATGAGATAGGAACGTCTCTATATCGAAGACAAAGATTCACGGGACCTCCAACTGGATTCTTTACGCATATAGGCTCATCAACAAAATCGGGTTCAAGATTCAATTCATTTATAGCTTGTTGAGAGATAAAACTATGTGCAGCGCCCGTGTTGAATAGAACTCTAACAACGCTATCATAAATAATGAGATTACCTTCTAGAACTCCTTTCCCTGTTTCTGCTTTGGAAGATGCAGGTTGGTCTTTGACTGCCTACGCCTTTCCTGTCTGAGCTTGCTTCATGGTTGGACAGTCTTGAACTTCGTGCCCCACTTTTTGACAATAATAACATTTCCTAGGCTTCGCTTGAATAGATTGATCTCTCTTTGGCTCCTTACAACTGTTTGAGTAATGGTTTTTTCTAGACAATTATATCAAGTGACATTCTCTGCTACGCTTCCCTGAATGCTCTTCTTTTTCTCCTTGCCCTGCCGTGGTTTCTTGCCTTCAAATTTCCGCTTCTTCCAATTTTGACGCTCAAATTTCCTTTCTCTGCCGGGGTTTCTTGCATATCAAGTGTGGCATATCTATATCCCATATCAAGTAAATCTGAAAAGGTTTCTTTAACATAGCCGGTCATTCTTTCATGGAATTTCTTATTCATACCACGAATAAATCTTTCGTTCTTCTTTAAAGGCGTATTCACCAATTCGGGACCAAAACGAGACAACTCATTGAATTTGTTTAGATATTCCTCGAATGACAAACTCCCTTGCTTCAAGTCCATGAATTCCTAGTACATTTGAGAAATACCAGCTGATGGCAGATAGCGCTTCTCAAATACTTCTTTGAATTTCTCCCAGGTGAACTCATCTTCTGGTTTATCTACAATGACTATCTCCCACCAGGCTAAGGCTTCCCCTTGAAGTTGTGAAGAAGCTATGAGTTGTTTCTGATCGTTTTGCAGTTTTAGCCCTCTAAAGATTTTCTCACATGATTTGATCCATGCTTGAGCCTCAACAATCGACTCCTTGCCGGTGAACGGCTTACCACCAAGCCTTGAGAAATTTTTATATAAATCAGCCAGATTCGGCTGCTGCTGAATAGATACTGCTGCTACTACTGATAGGGGATCTTGATTAGTTGTTGTGGCATTTCCTTGACCCCTAACTCTCCCTCTTTGTCCGCTCATTCTTACTATCTGTAATTAGTAAGAAAATTGATTTAGATATCCGGACGAGATATCGTAAGGAATATCAGCAGTTAAAAGAAATAGTCCGAGAAAATTTGGGGTTTCATTCTCAATTATACTCATTCTAGGGTATACTTCACCCTATCTCTCATGAGCCATCTAATGTGTTGTACTCCGTAGCTAAAGTTCTTACTCAACCTTCAGCTTTGATACCAAATGTGACGGCCCTGACTCGACTTTCAAAAATCGGCACCGAATACGACACTCGTATTCAAATGCCGCAAATCCAAACATCGAATCTGGTTCACCGAGGATTATAACAACATCAGATGAATATAAAACAGCGGAACAATATGAATATCATGCATATATCATAGCTACAACATCATAATATCCATTACTACATTAGAGTATTTTTAATACATACACCACAACTCTAAATAAACATCATAATAATACAACAATGATCATTTATCCAAAAAATCTTCAAAGGAATGAAGTGATAATGAACTCCCAAAAACCAAACACATGAGATCCCAAAAGCTTCTAAAATATCTCCAAAGCAAAAGCTCCAAAATACTGCTAACACCAGAACACAAACCTACTACTAGGCTGCCATTGTGGAAATTATGGGCACCCAGAGTTTGGGAAAGAAACAATAAACTCCGGGTCAGTCATGGGACTGGTATAAGTAAACAAAAATGGTTGCTTTTAAAAAAACTAGATTTATAAAGGAAAAATTGTTATTCTTTTGGAAAATGAAACTATCATAAGACCTCCTACCACACACAAAATGCAATCGTAGAATTGGAGGATATTTCTTCTTATGATCGTCAAATATGCTTGATATGAGGAAAATTCTTTGATATTATTACTAGTGTGTAGTGTAGAAAGCATTTTGAAAGTATAATATTAATCTTAGCCAGCATACAACCATTATTGTATGCCAACTATAGCTACTATGTTTTGTGGCAGGTTACCGCCATGCTGCATGGCAGGTTATACAACTAAAACCGTACAGGGCTCGTATTGTTTCTTTTGATTTCCAACAAATGGTCAGGCTAAGGAACTTTCTACTGCCACATGGGTACGCCTCTGGCGGGACGTCCCAAGAACGTACCCGGCTCTCTGCCAACACAGGGCCTGGTTACCTTTGTAACTAGGTAACTACTACTCGAGTATGGCACTCCCCGGTCCTTTAGGACCTTTATCCGAGGGCCCTCTATCACAAAGCAACAACCACACAGTAAATGAGATTGGAGCTACCACACAGGTAAATATCTGGGCTCCATACCATGGCATCACCTTTTTCCGGAAGGAAATGACATACCCTAAAGGGCACAACCCTCATAACCTTGCCGCACCTTTTCTGTTTTGACCATTTCCGGGTTGTGAGGTCCGATGAGGTCTCGTCCACAAATCTACGCTTTACACGAAAGCCATGCTTTGATCACAAATGATTAACAAACGATCATTAATACACAGCAGCACTTTGCGTGCCACACTACCAAATTGGGAGTATAACGCTGATAACCTTCAATTACATTACCTCTGAGCTCGTACGTCTCAGAGAAGGGTGTTAAGCTAAGAGAATAAATTCTCCGCCACTACGTATTTGAAAGAAATCTGCTTTATGCCTCAAAATGTAGTGTGAGACACACAACCATACAAATCTGTTCCGGGTTCGAACAGAATCGAAGGCACTTCGTCCAATAAAGGAAGAAGCCCTTGCAAATCCGGGTATCCACAATCCCGATCGGACTTCCCATCATTTAGGGAATCTCTATACCGGAGCAACTCAGTGCAGAGACAATCGATAGGTTATCCTATCGTTTTCGAAGACACCCGGTCTTCATCACCGGTCTTCAAATGCTATCCATTTCGACGTATCACTATCCGAAATGGGTTATTTGACACAAAGGTCCTCTCCTGGATAATCCGAATAGTGAGTGTTTAATTTTAAAATACGTGGATATATCAATCACAAAGATTCACATTCAGAGTTCGATGTGGGTTTCAGATAACTAACTGAAATCCGACTCCCTGTCGCATCAAAGTTTAAATGCCGTTTTACGGGCAAAGGGGTTTTCTCATTGATACAAAAACAAATCACAAATCACAATGCAGTACAGAGCACTCTACATCACATAGTATCACAACCAAAACAGGAATATCAATCTAGTGCACAACAGCAGTTAATTATTTTCCAATGTGAGTGTGATTCAAATAAATTAACCACATAATTTTTTTATTGATTATCTTAAATCAATGATTAATTTTAGATAAATAAATTTAAATCTTAATCAACCTTATTAACTAATTATTCCTTAATTGATTAATTTAATTAACTGTTAATCAACTTAATTTATCTAATTGAAGATTCCTAATTTACAAATCAATTAGATACTTAATCATTAATTAACAACACTTTTGAAATCAACTTGTTACAGTTATAAAAAGTTTAAATTTAATTAACTTTAATACTTAACTTAAATAAATTATTTAGTTAAAGAATTAATAAAATTCTAAAACATTGTTAAATAATTTAAAACTTATAGTAAGTTCTTATTTTAACATAAATCAATATTGTTACCTTGTAAATACAAAAATTTACTTAACATTGTAAATTCAAAATTTTATTGGGCCTAACCCAATTTTAAACAAAACCCGAGTAAACCCAGGTTTGCACTCGAGTCAAACTCGGGTTCCTTCTTCCTTTCCCCGAGACATCCCCAGATTGTTCATGTATTCTTCTTCTTCCTGTTCTTTTTTTTTCTTCCCTTTTTTTTCTTAAGCTAAGTTCAAATTTAATCCACTGCTGAATCAACCCATTCGAACGCGAGAGAGAACCCGAGTCAGAACATATTTTACTCGAACGCCCCCTTGAGTTCCTCCCCAGGCCCAATTCCCTGACACGAAATCGACGTCATGCACGTACACGACGTCGCACCGCCGTTCTGGTGGCCGTCGCAATCTTCGGCAGGTCGAAATTTACCCCTACACTCGAAATCGAGCTTCGATTCGACGCAAAAAAACTCGAAATTGAATTTGGCCTCTTCGTTGAAACTGAAGCTTGGCACACCCAACCAAATTGCCTCGTCCTCCTTGCGTAGTTCGCCAGAAATTCCACGACTCCGGCAATATCATGTCAACGTCATACGCTACCATCCCCCTCAACCTCGTATAACTCGATCCATCCATGGTGATGAAATCATCATTCTTCCAACTCACTGCACTCTTCGAACTTAAACCCTACTTTGGGTTCGTTCAACGAATTCCCGCATTCGAAAATTTATTTAGCAATTTTCTCATCATCATAGAGGTTAAAACAAGCTTCAATCCAAATTTCAATGTTTATAATTAAATCGTTCACCAGAAATTAAGAAAAATGTAATTTTGGTTTAAATTCAAACTGCTCTTAAACTATTTAAGTAAAAATCATCGTATTAACTTTAAAAATCGTAACTTGATATGCTTGTTCAAATTATGTGATCAAATCCATGATTTAAAATAGTTGGTTTTATCAAAAAAATTTGTTTTTACTGTAAATTACAAGTTGCACAGATAACCCTTCTTTTTCAAGCTTAAAACAATTTTTTTTACTGTGATTCAAGTTGAAACAAACTTGTTTTGTTTAAAAATCCTAAGCTAAAGAGGATTGTGTGAAGTTTATTTGAATTTCTTCTTCAATTTACTTTGTTCTGAAACAAAATGTTAGGAACAACTGTACAAATATTTCCAATAATACAGAACATACAAACAACATTTTCTTTCCAATATACAATCAAAAAATACAAGATTCATGAAATAAATATTTAGATTCCAATTTAAGAAAAACAAGTTTACTCACCTGAATTTTCCCTAAAACAGAGAACTCCTTTTTCTTTATTTTGAAAGACCGTAGTTTGATGTTTTTTTTTGTTTTACTCCGTTGAATGATCTTGAATTTGTAAAATATGATGTTTTCTTTTATTTTCTTTCAGGCTTTGCTTTGTTTTTGTTTGAATGGAATAAATCAAATATGCATGCATGCATACATATACATATACATATATATATATATATATATATATATATATATAAGGAGATAGTTTGTTCTAAGTGGAGGTTTAACTGGTGCAAGGTTTTTTCTTTGATCGGATTATTTTTGTATATTTTTGTTGACTAAGCCAAAATTTATTTCGGCTGAAATGATTTTTGATTTAGGCTTAAGAAGAAAACATTTAATGCATGTTTCCATCCTTGTTAACATACAATCTTATTTGATTTTTATAAGTATAAATTTTGTTTCTATTTTGTAGATTTTTTTTCTTGTTTATATTTCTACATACTTATACTTAAATGTATGTTTTTCTTTTGTAATCAAATTTTGTTTTGTTCTGACTACAACTCTTTATTTTATTTTTTCCTTGATTATACAATTTTCATACAAGTTTATGTGTATTCCTATGTTATGTTATCACCATATGGTCTTATTACAACATACATTTTAAATTGTATTTCTATTCAAGGTTTAATTATCAACATCAAATTTTTTTATCACATATATTTCATTTATGGTTAACACAAATTCTTGTTTGTTATGTATTATTTATTTATTTATTTATTATTTATTTAAAACTTAAATTGTAACATGTAATTTATTTGTATCCATGTAACTTTGTAATATTAATATTAATAATATATTATTTCCCTTGAAACTTTTCAAATTAAATTCAAAAGTTCAAATAATTTATCGAATTTAGAATTCAAAATTTTGGGATGTTACAAAATTAATGCACACATAAAATTTTCAATTACGGTGTTTAACTTCCATTTCCATAAAGTCAGAAATTATAAATTTACTTGATTTAATTTCAATCCTTTTTATCAAATCAATTATTATTCAATAAACAAAGGTAGCATTTGTTTTACCCTTTATTACATTAGTACGCTCAAATTTTCATCTTTCCTTTGTATTAACAACCCTATTTCCATTTTTATTATTTCTACCAATATACACGCTAATTGCGATTAACATAGTAAATCAACTCATTTACTTGGGTTCATACTTTCCATTATATCGATTACTACACTGAATAAATATACAATCCAATTTATTTCATTATTACATTCACCCTTTCTGTTACAATTCTTAAATACTTCTGCTTTTATTTAATTACCGTTAACTATACTATTATTATTCCATTAGCAATTTGAAGTAATTACATTCGTTTCTTACATTTCAACCTCATAACCAATTTATGATCGATTCCAATATCTCACCTGACCTTTCCTTTCAAATTTCCATTTATTAAGTTTTACATTAATAAAACTTTATTTCCATTCCTTAAATTTACTCTTAAGTTTATGTTCTATTCGACTAATTATTATAACACTGAACAAAATTTACGTTATTCCAATTATTACCCAAATTTATATTAACGTAACATTAAATTTTATTGCAATTTCATTATTTATTATAATTACTTACATCGTCTGAATTCATAATATTATCCTAAATCGGACATTAATTCCTATATTCATACAATACTTACATTTAATTTTTTAATTTGCATTTGTAATTAAGTCCTAACATTTAAATTTATTTTCTTTAATTGGAATTTCCTTCCATTTGTTGATTATTAACTTTAATTAGTATTGTGCACCTTGCATTATTATTGCCTAAATTTACATGCAGTTACTATCAATCAATATATATTTGCATTGGTTAATTAAATGCTTACCTTTTATTACTTATTTTAAATTTTTATACTCAAGTGCAACAATCAACACTATTTCTTAATTGGGATTTCACTCCAATTATCAATAATTAACTTTTAAATTACCATTGCTACACTTCTTTTTAGCATTCATTTCATTTTATGTTATAAAAAATTTATTTCTTTCTAAATTTAATTACAAAGATACAATTAAATTAATAAATTTATTTATTAAAATTTATGGGTCGTTACAGGATTGGTGGTGATGCATAGTGCGTAGCTACCGCCCACCTCGAGCCACACCCCCAAAATCAAATTTCAAAAGTGGCCGCCAAATGAATCTCCAAGTCAGAATGTAATGTCGAAGGAGTGTGTCCGATAAGAGGAGCTACCTCACTGGCCTCTGGCCTGGAATCGCTCCTGTTTTAGCCACCTTATGCCAATTCACGGGAGTCGGGTCCACGTATATACCTTAATAGAACATCACCACCATCCTACTTCATTCTGGAATCTCCACCGCATACACGGTTGTTAAAGTAGTTTTCGGAGCTGGAAGAGAGTATGACAACTTCCGATCCCAGTCTCTTTAACAACCAAACGTTATTATAATGCCGCGGTCATTTCAAAATAATTATACTTCAAAACCAGAATATAATATCCATTCAAAACCATGTAAATACGATATAATTTCCACTTCAAAAACCAAATCAACATGATATCATTTTTATTAAAACCAAAATCAATGTAATATCATTTTTATTTCAAATATATCCCTTTTCCAAAATCATAGTGCTCTCAAATTTATACACTTTGATACCAAACATATGAAATTATAACACTTCAAAAAAAATACTATGAAATCCATAACTTCGAAACAATTCTATTTCTATAAAACATTTCAATTTCGATATATTTCCAGGCTTTAAATATTCCAAAATTTTAAAACTAAATTTGATAATTTCGATTCAACAATTAAATTTTCTGTTATTTAGTTTCGAAATATTTTACATAATAAATCCCTTATCATTGAAATAAAGCTCAAATTACAATAATTAAATATTTCCTTCAATTCATTTATACTTGAAATAATCATTTAATTCACCTTGACACCAAAATCAAGTTATAATAATTGTACCTTTTAAAACTTCCAATTTAATAAATTTCACATTAACCTTTTTGAGTTTAATTCTTAAATAAATTTAATTTCAAATAAATCTCTAATTTATCCCTTAACCTTAATTTATTTAAATCATTATACACTCAATATTAAAATAAAATCCAAATACTTACTCACCTTTATTTTAATAAAACCAAACAGTATTATTAAACTCAATTTTTATTTAACAAAATTATACATAGCTTAAATCCAAGCATTTAACTATATATAAAAATATATTTATATAATATCAAAAATCAATATTCATTAAACCATATATTTCTTTCCAAAACCATAGAAATCATTTTCAAAATATTTTAGATATAGACCGCGGTGTCTGTATAAAATTTTCTGCCCTATGGTCAGGTGATACTGATATCTATCATTTCAATCCATAATTTAAAATAAAAATTACGGTTATATCATTTCAAACCGCAACCCCGAATGAAATATAAATGCATAACAACTTCCAGTTTATAACAATATAAAATACAATATCCATTCATCCAGTATCAATCATCAACCATTTATGACAATCGTCATCCAATTCAAACAATATCATCAATATAGAACAGATAATAAATAACAGGTATTTAATGGTAGTTTATATTCAATAATAAATTAAATAACAATTTAATTGGTAGTTTATATGCCATAATAAATTAAATTACAATTTAATTCAATAAATTTCAGTTTAACTGGAATGATGATAAAAATGTACCAAACAACCAAAAATAAATTTGTAAACACATCAGAAATTAATTTAACACACACTAGAAATTTTAGAAGTTGTGAGTGGGTTAAAACACTCACCTTTTGAATTTAAAACCAATTTAAACCTAAAATTTAAACAGTCTCAAAATCCATCCAAACTAGGGTCAAAATGTCCGAAATTCCAATACGAACCTAGCGGAGAAAACCGCGCGTGAAACGGACTTAGTATGCGAAAGTTACGTGCATTAGAATGATTGGAATTGAAATTAAAAATAAAATTAAAAAACAAAGTTTAACTCGCTACAGCCACGTCAGCACTAACCATCTCCCCCCCGAAACCCTAGCCACACATGCGAAACCCTTGATACAGCCGTCACCAAAAAAAATTCGACCACGAACGCAACGTCGGCTATCTCCGTCATGATCAAGCACCACCGCGGATCTCCACTCCCAGGGCCGACCTGCCTCTGGCCGTGCGGCACCACCAGATTCGCCCAAACGACCACGGCCGACGTATGAAAGTACGGGCAATCATGGAGAAAATGAAGACCTCGGACACAAAGTGACCTTACCAATCGAACTTGCTAGCTACCATTGACGCCCCCATGCCTTCCAATCGAGCCAACGTTGAAGATCCGCCGTTAATCCATAACTTCCCAAACGAACGGTCGAAACAAATTCACCTATTCCAGGGCCAATGATGCATCGAACTGAAAAATGAATCACAGAATTGAGATGACCTCTTCGAGATCTTTCCGACGATATAAAATATGATATAGTTTGTGGAGTTTGAATTTTTGATTTGATTTTGAATTCAATAGGGAATTAGGGTTTGCATTCATTGGAAAGAGGAGGAGCTAATGGAACTGAACATACAAAAATGAGGAATAAAAAGTAGGCTAGGGTTTATAATGACATATTTATAGGTGGATTAGAAAATAGAAACAATTGGATCGAATTGGTTTGAAAGTTGAACGCTCCACGGCCCAAAAGCCCGTTTCGACCCCAGAACGAAAATGGGTCAACCCATATATCAAAATAGACTTTTTTGAATATTTAAAAATCAATAGAACAGGTTTCAAGTCCAAATTCCATCATATGAAGAAGTTATGCTAAAATCAAGTGACTTCAAATTGATTTCAATTAATTTCAATTTCATCGATTTGTAGGCGTTTCGTGTTCGTACGATTAAATGACAAGTCCAATCGCTCCAAAACTTGAAATTCTACAATAATTCACCTTTATGGATCCGAAGGAACTGGTTTCGTCGAAATCCAAGTTAGAGGCCAAAATGGCTATTTTTACATTAATTAAATAAATTAATAATAACTTAATTAAATCAAATTTTCAATTTCAATTCAATAATTGACAAATTTCATCATTTTTGATTTCTCAGTCATTTACAATGATTTAAATAAATGTCAATTAGCCTTGATTAATTTATCAATTTCAGTATGAACCTCAATTTCATTAAGTTCAAAAATTATAAATTAAATTTCCAATAATTCTATTTAATTTACTTTTCATTCTATTATTCAATTCATTATTATCAAACGGATGAAATTAACATTGGATTCAAAATCTATTACATTAATATTCTCACATTCCATCATCATTTCAATTAACGTAATATTTAAATACTTAATTTCATTTATTTGCAATTAAATCCAATTATTATAGTTCAAATCCCATTAAATTGATAAGTCTTCATTTCCATTCTTTTAAATTCAACAAATTGTCCTATTATGGATAATATTAACATTATTTTCAAATATTACCATAATTAACATTAGCTTAATAATTTATTTAGATTTATTGCAATTGATTCCAATTCAATTTAATGGACTAAAATATATCGGTAACTTATAATAATTGTTGCCACTAACTCTTAATCATACTTTTATAAGTTTTCATTTCCAAACAATATTATAATTACTTACCGGACATTGACTTTATTCAATTACTATTTATTATTATTAATTCATTAATTAATTCACTATTTACCTTTGTTTTTCTTATATTCTATTTTTAGCCTAGTGTAACAATTTACATTACTTCAATTAATCGTAATTTCATTTCACTTATTAATACTTAGCTTTAATTTCCATGGTTGCATTTCATTTTAGCATTCATTTTATTAAATTACAAAAATTTTATTTCGTCTTAATTTATTTACCAAAACCTTAATAAACAAACTAATTTAAATCATTGAAAGTTACGGGCCGTTGCAACAATCGACTATCAACATTGGCCAATTTTCGTTAATCGTCTCGAAGAGACCGAGATTAGGTTTAATTATTCGAAAACCACTTCGATCCGGTTTGAACGTTATAAATGAATACCATGAAGATGATGAAGACGGTGGTTCGGTTTGTCCAGACCATGGACAACTTATATAGAAGATTGCTATCAGAACATCATCAATGGAGGACTATGGGCATTCTAAGTAAAATTGTTGTTGAAAGGCAACGCTTAAGCTAGAACCTCATCAATTGGGGAATGAATAAAATATGGGAGATGCAGCAAGACTAAGTGGGTCGCACCCAAGTAGGGTATGTTATCACCTTTCTAGATGTCCTCGAAAACACATTTATTTATGGATATGTTTGTGCATGGAAGGAGTGCTCGGTTGTAAGGGTGGTTAAACCTTGGATGATAACATATTCGGTTTATCCAGGTTAGGGGTAGGTCAGTCTTGTGTAGCAGGGGATCCCAGCGTGGTCCTCGGTAAGCTGTTCTGGATGTGTACTGCGATAGGTGGTACCTCAGTTCCTAGTCATTCAACGGAGTGCATTCTCCAATAAGAGCCATACGGTTTTGATTGTGCCCAACTATGCTAAAACGTGAGATGCAAGCATTTCAGCTATATTCTATTTACATTCTATAAACACTATATAATATCAGACTATTTTGATATGAGTTGTTTTGGTTATCGTAAGGTAAAAAGCCGTCGTGTTTATTTGTGATGTGGTCTTACGAGATAGCTTTGTTTCCAAAGGATTTTGAAAGTTAATAATTCAAATTGAGCGTGTTTTCTCATGCTGGTTATCCAGACTGATTCGGATGTTATTTTATTATAATGCTCGGGTCAGACCGAGTATTACAGATACAGGTTCAAATGATGTAGAGCTCAGGAGGCGAGTTGGGGGAGGTCGGACGTCATTTCGTATTTGGTTATATTTCCGTTGTATGAGGGTATGTTACTACAACTGTCCAGATTGATGCATTAATTGTTGTACTCTAATGATTGTAATTATAAAATAGTTACAGATTCTCTTGTATAAAAATCTGTTATTATATACAATATTTTGTTCTGCTGTGTTTGTGAAATTCTTTTGTTGTTGTTCTATTTTTTCTTCTTCAACCTTTTTCTTCTTCTTACCCTAGTTATTCGCTCTTTCGTACACTTTGAGATGAGCGAGGAGAATTATTATCAACTCAAGAGGTACAGAACAGTGGGTCGCTACATTTGGTATCGGAGCTTAAGGTTGAGCGAGAACATTAGCTCTAGGGATTACTCATTATAGATAGAGTCAGTAGTACTCTAAATTGAGTTGAGAGTATTAATAGATATGAGGGCATATTTGTTAGTGAATACAAAACGGTTTTATATTGTGTCAACTTATTAGTTGAGTGGTATATAAATTCTTGTCAAATAGTGGGATGCCACTAAATCGATAGGAGTTTCTAAATGCTTGAACGCGATAAACAGACGCGGTATGGTTTTGAAGCAATTAAATGAAATAATTTAACCTAAATTATATTTTTATACAAAAGAAATAATTGTCTAAAATTATTATAATATATTTGGAGTGTTTGGATGATAATATTATAATTGAAACACGATTATAAATAGTTTATATAACCAAATACACATTGTATAAATATGGATTATACCATTGAGTTAAAAACTAAGACTTGATTAAAAACCAGAGTTTGGAAATTTAGTTCGAAGATTTTTGAAATATTTTCAAAGTATTTTGAGATAAATAATAGTATTATTATTTGGAGATATTTTTGAATAGAAAAATCAGTTTTAAATGGATTTTGAAGATGTTATAGCACTGAAATCACTTTGGTCGTTGGAAAATAATTTCGGTGATGATCGCGACATCGTCGGTGTTCATTTTCGAGTTTCTAAGTGATGGATTGCCACCGTGGTCATTGTTTTGGATTGTTTTAAGGTAAAACAAGTTCGTTTGAAAATACGGAAGGGAATTGTTTTGGATAAAATCAGGTTGACTTTAAAATTCGAAGGAAGTGGGTTGTTTAACCAAAATGAGTATATGTATATGTATATATATATATATATTTGATTTCAAGGTGATTGAAAACATATATACTAGGGTTTTTTTAAGCTGAGGTAACTTCAATAAGAAAGGAAAATATGAAAATTATGCTTTGAGAAATAAATTTTAACTTAATAAGTTAAAATAGAATTGTGTGAATTGAATTTAACTTGGGGAAAGTTAAATAAATTTATTGGGAACTGATATAATAAAATGCTATATGAATGTAAATAAGGAAGTGGGAAAATTAGAGATTGGAGTTCAATCCTCACTTAATTTAAATTGAAGGAATTAAAAATAGAATAGTTTAGAGTGAATTTAACTTAACTGTAAGTAACTCGAATTTGGTTTTCAAATGTTAAATAAAAAGGAATTGGAATTTAAATAAAAGGGTGAATTGGATTTGAGCTATAAGGGATTGAATTAAAATATGGAAATGTGAATTACAAAGTGACTATATAACCCTATGGATGAATTTTAAATGAATTAAAATTCAAGTGAAAAATTGAATTGGAATAAATTAATTTAAATAGCTTATAAAAGTTGAAATTTATAAATTGAATAAAAATATATTTAGGCTATAAATAAATGTATAGTCTTGAGTAAAAAATAAAATAGGAACATACTCGAGTATGAAATTGATGGAAATATGGAAAATAAGTTGTGTAACTTATATAATTGAAAAGTAAAATAGAAAATCCAAAATAAAAATGATTTGTTATTTTTGGTAAGGAAACAAAAATTCAAATCAAATTTAAAATGAATTTGAACTCACGTAACCCGAAAAGTGATTTTTGAAGTAAAGTCAGACATGGAATTATAAAAAGGGAAATAAACTAATTAGATGATTAATTAGTTAACCGAATAAGAAGATGGAATTTAACTTGGTTAAATAAAATTGGATTATTAGCTAAAAATGGATTTTTGAAATGAAGCTTGAATTATAAATATAATTCGACCTAGTTTGTAAGCGAATTAAACTAAATCGAAAACGTGTCAAATAAAATAGAATTGAATTGAAATGGGGATGACTCGAGTTATAAATAAATCCAATTTGAATATAAGTGAATTAAATATGGCCTTGGATATTATTTTAATGATCTGAATTCGTAATTAATATTGAAGTAGATTGGATGAATGAACTAATTGAATTAATTAGTAAATGGATGAAATTGGATTGAATAAAAATCAAATCAAAAACTAAAAGGGAAATTTGTTATAAAATAGAAATGAACTTAGGTTGTTGGTCAAAATGATTGACATATATAACTTAAGCTAATAAGGAAGCTTGGCTTAAATAATTTATGAAATGACTATTCAATAAATTAGTGTTGAATTGTTTCCTAGCAAATTAAAATGGATTTGAAAGTAGTGGAAGTGGTTATGAAGGAAATGTAAGTAAATTGATGGAAGACCAATTTGAAATGGAATAGAGTTGAATATAAATTGATTTGGAATCAATATAAAATAGTTATAAGCTCAAAGAACTATTTTATTAAATAAATATCGCCAAACTTGCATGGAAAAAGTGTCGTTTGACATAAACGGAAGTAAATAAAAATTCTACGAATTAATAGAAGTGAATAAAATTGATTTTAAATCAATTTGGAATGAATATGGGTTTGTTGGAATAATAATGAATTGGATGCATGTAAAGTGAGTTGTAAATAATTCGGATTGAATGAAATAGTACATGAATTGATTGGAAGCAAATAAATTAGAATCCAAACCTTATGAATTGCTTATAATACGTATTTAGCGTGATGGGTTATTGAAATTCATGTGTTGTAATTATTTAATGAAGTAAAATGTTATTGAATTTGATGTTTTGGTACTTATGTAGTTTAAATTGAGTAAGTACAGGTACAGAGGGACCTTTTGGCTAGATTTGGGTTTCAAGATTTGCTTTTGAAGTAAATGCTTGCTTAATAATGCTAATAAGGTACGTTTTCAAATTAAATACTGCGAAAATATAAAATATTGTTATATATTTTGTTTTACGACCGTGTGGGTCGATGTACATATATTTATCTCTCTTGTCATATTGCAAAAGCCTCTCCGCACAATGGAGACTCTGGCAAAAAATTTTGAAAATTTAGGGTGTTAGAAATTTTTTTGAAAATTTTTGGAAAAATATTGTTGACGGAAATTGATTTCCAATTATTAATCGAAATAACAGGGTTTTGGTTTAGGATGGAAAACTAATTGTTTTGAATGGAGGCAAAGGATTTGAAAAGTGAAATGTTGAGTTTTCACTAAGTAGGGTTTTGTTAAGAAAATGGGTTTGAAGCATTTTCCTGCCTTAGCAATTTTGGGGACAAAATTCTTTTAAAGGGGGAGGAATGTAACGACCCAGATTTTCGGACATTTGATTTGCAATATTTAAATGGTTTTAAATATTGAATTTGAATTTATAAAGTGATTTTGAATATGAAAATTTGATTTTCATTTATGTAATAAATTCAAAATTTAAAATATAGCAATTAATTGGATAATTTAATTATTGAATTTTATTATTAGATATTGGTTATATTATTGTATCGTGAGTTTTAAGCTCAATAAAAATAATTTAAAGGCTTGTAAAATTTGTATTAATAATAATGAAGATAATAAAAGTTTTAAAATTGAATTTAAAAGTGATCTGTTCAATTTTAAAAAAAGCTTATTCAAATGGACATTTAAAAATAGCATTTTGAGGCATAGTCTTAGAATTCGACGAAACCAGTTCCTTTGGGTCCGTAATAGTGTATTATTATCACATTTCAAGTTTCGTAGCGTTTGGAGTTATCGTTTAACCGTATGAGATATAAACGCGCTAACATTTGTATCGAAAATTCAATACAATAACTGGGTCCAAAATTTATCTTCTCCATACGATCGAATTAGGACTCGAAACCTTTTCCATTGAGTTCGGAATATGTGTATAACATTAGGACGCCTAGCGGCATGCCTCGATAAGGGTTCGAGATTTTTATGTTACGTAAACGAAACTTTTTGAAATTTAAATAATATACATATTTTTAAAATCAGAAAAAGTTAAATCATGGCCGCCTTCACCCCTAAACGTGTTGTAACGACCCGCTATTTTGAACTATTCGCATCCGCACATATCGGACTTGAATAATTCGAAATACTGAATTGTTAATTTAAATTTGGCAAAACTGATCATATACAGTAAATAAATAATCAAAAATCACAGACACAGAGTAATAAATGCAGCAGAAACAAAAGATAGTAGTTCATGAAGCTACTATATAAATAACAAAGTTAAATAAATTACAACAGAAGTCTCGAATACAATAGTCAAGTAGGAGAATCAGAATACATCACTAGAATCACTGAATATCTGAAAGCTGGATAAATAGCTCGATCTCCAAGTGAAACTCCAACTCCAAAGGTGAGTCTCGAATACTAGTACACTCTGTCTGACCCGAGCGTAAAGCAAAACACAAAACACTCGAGTCAGGATTAACATTCTTATATCAATAAATCCAACTCAAGTGAAATAATAATTGAAATACAATAACTTAAAGGACGTTGGAATAACCATCCTTTAAGGATCCGTTAAACTGTTTACTATGTAGTAGTGTGTGCTAAGTAGATAATGCCTATCAGTAATATAAATATCAAAATAGTGTTAAGGCGTTACCATTATCCCCCTTAATGCATTTTATATAAGCATCATAGTCTACACAACACTGTAAACTCCACCGTAAACTAGTGGGATATCAGGGAGTACTCCATAGGTATAATACAAAACAAATTCGTAGTGGTCGCATATATAGGGATACAAGTATGACAAGGCACATGAGGCAATATCCAAGGTAGTGAAACTAACATTTGCCTGATCCGAACTGGTGAAAATGCATCACCGCAACGATCGTAACACCGCGAAACAACACTCCCAAATTCCGAGGGCGCACCAATCAATAACAAGTAATGAGTGGTTTACAAAGAAGTGTGTTCGCTCGAGGTGGCTAACCCCATTTGGCCCGGCACGACTCCAATTTTAGTCATTTCCAATTTGACACAAGTGTCAAGGCTATCCATTATCGTTCTCTTTCTTCAGTCATCACGTATATCATTCCAACCACTTCATTCTGGAACACACTCTGCGTATAGTTATTAAAGTGGTTTTCGGTTTAGACAGAGTGTATGTCCCTAACCGATTCCGGTTTCTTTAATAACTTTCGTAATTATTACACCGATTGATCGTTTAATATATTTCAATCCAAATCAAATTCAATTTCAATTAGAATTTGACAACCAACTTTCCATTTGTCGTTCTAAATCAATTTCCATAATTTACATTTCAAATATTCCAAATTACCATTTCAAAATCTTATAATTCAATTTCAAATTTTATTTAAAACGATTCAAATATTGATTCAAGTTCGTATGTAAGTTTCATTCCAAAATCATGTAAATTAATTTAATTTAACATTCAAACCAATTCAAATTCATTGATCGGTTTCATTCAATATCCGTTAAGTTAATTTATCATTCAAAATAATTTCTATTAAATTTCCAATTCATTTAATCAATTGCTTAAGTTCAACTCCATTATATCAAAACTTTCAAATTTAATTAAATTAGATTCGTCAAATCAAATTCTTAAATTACAATTCTTATATTTATTCAACACATAAATCATATTTTACTTCTTGTTAAAGAAAAACAATTTCACTTATTTACTTACTTTAAATAATTTTGCCAAAACTCAATTAATAAAAAAACTCAATTTCATTTATTAACGAAGTTCAAATTTACTTATTCCAAAGTTCAATTTCTCTTATCAAAAAATTCAATTTTTGTTTAATTATCAAACAATTCAATCTTATTCAATTATTAAATAATTTCAAAACTTAATTATTAAATAATTTCAAACTTAATAATTTCAAACTTAATTATAAATTCAAACTTAATTCAATGAATAATTCCAAATTTTATTGTCAAATAATTTATTTTAAAACAACGTTCTTCCAACAACTAATATGTTAATATTTTGTTTCAGATTTTTAAATATTAACATTTTCCTTTCCTTAAATTCAAATTCCAACTTCATTTCAAATCTTATTATTTATTTAAATAAAATCTTTATTTTTATATTTTAAGTCAAATTATTGACCAGTCGAGTTTTTATTTAATTCTCTATCCTAAGTCAAGTTCATTTGGGTATTTATCATTTCAATCCGATTTCGTTTCAATTCAAAAATCAAAGCATAGCAAAGGGAACTTGCAGTGTGTTAACTGGGATGGTGTTAAAGTAAATAAACAAGCAATAACAAACATCAATAACAATCCAATAATTAATTCAAATAATCCCGAAATAATCGTATTAATTTACATTGTTGTTTGTGCAAATTAATATAATTATTTCTAGAATCTACACTATCATTTCATGTAGATTAAAGATTACTACACTAATGTCAATACGATTCTACACTTGACATTTATTATTCGATTTCATACTATATCAATTTATACAACATACATTCAATGGTTCAGGGTGTACTTAGCCAATTCTATGTGTCGATTAATTTAACATTTAAATGGGTCATATTATACCAACTTCTAATCAAATTCAACACATTTACCAATTTAAATTATTAACTATCCTATATCAAATTCAATTTTAAATTATTTATCACTTCATACACTAACAATTTAACGTCCAATGTAAACATCAAACAATCAATTAATGAACAACCAAACTGTATTATCGTCGCATAAATAATTAACAGATAATGGTGTCAGATGTCACAGGTGAACTGATACATGTAATAACATAAATAACAGTGTAAATAACTAACAACATGTATTTCAATTTGTCGTTTCAATTGAAATCGAGTTTAATAAATAAAAGAACATTAATCGTGAGTGATTTCTCACCTTTCGAGGCTAGAAAGATTTGACAAAGAAACGAGCTACGAATTTCAAAGTACGCTAGATTGGCATGAATTCGATGGATAAACCCGACAGTTTGAATTGATGGGAACGAATCAGAGTCATCTGAATAGAGACAGAATATGTATATTATTATTTCTTGTGAAACCATTATTAAATTTAATACGAATGTTAAAAAAAAATATACTCAATTAAAGATTATTATTTATAATTAAAATACAAATATCAAAATTTATAAAACCTAGCATAGTATATACATAGACTAATATATGCAAGCCTTATATTTTATAACATAACAAATTACACTGTAGCATATATCTCTTTTCACATAAACATACACTGTATACAACAGATGCACATGTAAATTGTACTTTTAAAAGTATATTTAATTTACAATTATTACAAATCTACGTAAAATACAAATTGTAAGTTTAAATAATTATAGTGTTATATCTTTCCCTGCAAAACATGCTGTAAATTTTAACCTGAACCCTAACAATTATAAAACTTTATATATAAGCAGATAGACACTGACCTATAGGCTTGCTTTATCTCCAAACTAACTTATATTTTATATACCCAAACACTCTTAAACTTAAGTATATAGAATCGCATTCTATAACTGGTATAACTAATATAATATAATATCTGCATAGATCAGGGTACACAAATTAACATATATTAATATAATAAAATATAATACAATATATATAAACAATTTAATATAAATAAGACCCCATCTTTACACTGTACAGAATAGGAACAGCTGTCATAGCTTATAACCTAATATGTATATAAACTAATATGTACCCTTGTTCTAATGCAACAATGAAAATAAAAGAGAATTTTTTTTAAACAAACAAATATTCAATGCAAAAAAATATATGCTGTAAAAAAAAAAATCTCTTACGCCTTCATAGATATGCAAACAAAACGCAAGAAACAATAATTATTCTACCGAGAATACATAGACTACTGTAACCTGTACAAAGCGTGCATATACAATAACTATTATAATATATAAATTGTATCTTAAACTTATATTTATTATTATACGTATAATATATAACGTAAATTCAAACAAGCTAAAAGAAAGAAGAAGACCCACGACCAAGAAAGAAGGTGGCTGTGAGGGGGTCGGTCTGAGGTGCTGACATTGGCGATGATGTGGTGGATAACAGGCGGAGTATGTCACAAGGCTCGAAAATATGAGGGAAGCGTGGCGAAAGTGGGTTACGCAAGGAGGAAGATCCTCGGCTGGGGTGTTCGATGGTGACGGGTCTGCTGCCACGGGAGATGGTTAACGAGCTACAGTGAGGCAAAGGGAAGAAGATGAGCGGTTGTTAGAGAGGTGGATCCGAAGTCAGGTAGTGGGATGCTCGGCCAGAAGAGTTGGGTTGCGGAAAAGGTTGGGGATTGGAGGAGAAGGCTGTTGTGTTAGAGTGGAGGTTGAGGTCGAGTTGTTCGGCGTTCTTTGGTGGATGAGCCATAGGAAATGAATAAGGAACACATGGTTCAGATAATAGTGAGAAGAGGAAGTGAACAGTGAAACTTATTGCCATGTGGGAACTAGGAAATGCAACGCCAATAAATCAAACCATCGGGAATAATAAGAGTCATGAGAATTTAGGAAATAATCACAGCAATTGAGCATTGGTTTCAAGCGGTGGGTAAATGAATGGACGAAGGAATTCAAAGTTCTAAACGGTATGGATCTGTTACCGATACGGTTTCCAGTTTCGTGAATTCCGCTGTGTACCGGTCTTCAAAACATAGAAATAAATATACCGCAGTGGTCATCACGACTAGACGGTCAAAACGGTATATAGATATTAGTGATACGATTGAAATTTAAAAATTCAGAATTTCTACTAGTGAAAAAAATGCAGTAAAAACGTAGAAAAAATAAGATCGACGGAGCTATAGAAGTCCGAATTTGAAAAAACGAAAAATGACGCCTTGCTCAGAAGATGATTTAGAATTTTTCTATGTAAAAATATTCAGGTTTCGAAAACGTTTTATTTTCATCGATTTTTAGCTGATTAAATTGAAATAAATTTACTCACGAAAATAAACTTCATATTTTCGGACGAAAATTTACCAGTTGCTATGTTTAACTAGACGCATTCCAAATATTAAATTTATATTTCAAAATTTTATCATTTAAAGTTCCATAAAATTTCAATTAATAACGTTATTAAAACCAGCTAAATTTACGGGTCGTTACACTCTCCCCCACTCAAAACTTTCCGTCCTCGAAAAGGAAGGAGGTAGGAGAATAGAAACAACCAGAAGAAAATAGATTGGAAACCAAATAAAACAATTAGTTCAAACCGTATAAATTTCAATTTGAAATAAATTTATATTCAACAATTGACTATAAACTCAAGGAATTTCATTAACTTGGTTTATTCCCAATTTATCACTGCTTGTTACCAAATTTATTTCAAACAAAATTTTATTTTATTAATCCATTTATTATTCAACTAACCTAGTATTCTATTTATCTCTATTAATCATTTTATAATTAAACTTAGGTGTATAACATTTTTATACGCACTCAAATTCTATTTATAAAGAAATTTTATTGTATACTATCCAATTATCCTAAATTAACAATTTCAAAAATCAAAATTTGAATCGTCCATTATTATAATCATATTTTATTCGACGAATTTAATTCTTTTTATTCCATATTATTATTAAATTTATTCTACTTAATATATCTTATCACATATATATTAAGTATATTTACACTTATTATAACTATTTAGATTTATTTAAAAATTCCTTTAACATCATTTTATACTGTATAATATTCAATTACATAGTTAACTTTTGAAAATTTAGGTAAGTTATATTGAATGCAATTGAATATTATAAAGTTATAAATATCTAATTCAATTCCCTCAAGTTTAAATATTAATTCAAAATTTTGGTACCATTTTAAAATTCGAAATTATTCGTAACATAAATTTTAAGAATTAAATTTTCGATTAACTTCAAACAATTTAAAGATAATTATATACAGTCAAGTCTAAATCAAATACATACATACATACATACATACATACATAGATATATATATATATATTTAAATCATGTCGTACTTTTTAGAAATTCAAATCAAATTCATTTCAAAACAATCGTATAGCAAGCTACAGATGGTCTCTCCTCTTCGAAACTCGAAAATAAATACCGATGATGCGGCCGTCATTGCCGAAATTATTTTCCAGCGACAAAAGAGAAGAGCACTAATTTAATCATTTAACTTCTTTGAAATGATTTCTATTTGAAAATATTTTAAATACTATACACTTTAAAACTTTCAAATAAAAGTTGAAATCACCGGATATTAAATTCTCAAATTTTAGTTTAAATCCATTTAAATTTCAAATCAATTTTAATCCGGTTTTATAATGTAACAACCCGCATATTTATCGATTTTATATTTAAATATTTTATTTAAATATTTCATCATTAGTCGGATTTTAGTCCGAAAAGCTACTTTTTGCAAACAGCCGAATTAGGACTCGAGACCACCTCCACTGAGTTTAAAATGCCGTTTGCGACCTTTTTGAGTATAAGCTTCGATATGTTTGGAGAAAGTTGATTTTTGCTACTTTTTCCCGCTTAGGGCTTTGGTTGGGCTGAGCCAATTAACCACTTAACTCAGTTCCAACACTCTCCTCTTCATTCACTTCTCTTCTATTTTCCTAATACTCAAGCTTTTATGTTAATGGAGGGTGGAAGAGGAAATTAAAACTCCAAGCCCTAACTTCCTTTGCAAATCCAAGCTTTAGCTCCAAACTCAAGAAGAACCCATTAGTAAGCTTCTCTTCTTCTTCTTCAACTCATTCTCTCTTTGATTTCAGAAAATTCCTAAACCTAATTTGGGAAATGTTTCTCTTTTTAGCTTAGAATCAAGCTTCTTGAGTTGAGATTGAAGTGTGGTTGGTCTTCCATTGATTCAAGCTTCTCATTCATTTGATTCGAGTTCAAAGGTGAGATTTTTATCTCACATCTATGACTATAATTATCTTTGGTTGTTAGGTTTGAATTCCTAACACTTCTTCATGAGAATTTGCTCTTGATTTGGATTGGTTTTGTGAATATTCCAATTTTTGGGTTTTTAAGTCAAATTTGTGTGAAAATCCTTTTATGGATGTTTGATCATGCTTTTAGTGATGCACCGAGGAGCATATAGGGCCGGGTTGCCGATTGGCATAAACCCTTAGAGCCAATGTTCGTCCGATTGCATTTTGGAAGAATTTGCTCTTCATTTGAATAGGCTGAAAAACAGCCCATGCATGATTCAGTCGACTGAAAACTCTGTTCAGTCGACTGAACCTGGAACCCGAATGTTTCCAGGCATTATTCAGTCGACTGAATCTTCTGTTCAGTCGACTGAACCTGGAAACAGAAAGTTTCCTGAACGTGGAAAATTTCCAGGTACAGGGTCAGTCGACTGAAAACTCTGTTCAGTCGACTGAACCTGCTGTTTGAGTCTATTTTGCCTTTTTGGATTGAATTTCCAATTTAAATCGATTCGTGATGATCCTATTTGTTGTTATCATTTATTATGACTTTGATGACTCCTTTTTAGGGATTTTTGAATATCCGTTTCGATGAATTCTTTATCGGTTTCGTTGGATTTTTATTCACATCTTCGTATGTGAATTTTAATGATTGATTGTTCTACAATCATTTTTGTGATTTGGCACTTTAAAAATATAAAGGTTCCAATACTAGTATTAAATATCAAAACTCTTTCATCAAACGATTTCAATACTATTTTAATACCAAATTCGTTTATAAAACCGTTTTCCAATCTACTAGTATACACAAACCTTTACCTCACTCGTATGAGAAATCTAATTAAACGGCTTAGTAAAACAAGTGGTATGAAACGCTTGCGTTTACTTGTTCGGTTAATTCTTGGACTTGTTCGATTGAATCTCTTGTGACAATTTTCTAGTGGAAATTTACAGTTTGTTCGTAAATATTTAAGTTAAGCAAGTGGTTATGGGACATGAAGCTAAACTCATATATTTACTAGCTTAGTGTAATTGACACTGCTCGTTGATCATGACGATCATCTTTGTGATTTAGACTAGCAATGTGCGATGTCTCTTTGTCTGCGTGGGAGACTAAACCCCGTTTTGTGGATTTTCGACTCAATTTGGTGGGGTAGCAACCCATGGTCTTCGGGCCGTTTGTGGAGCTTCGGCTCAATTTGTGATGGTTAGCAACCATGGAATTAGCATTCCGTTTGTGATACACGTGTTGGTGGGCTTTATGCTCCCGTTTGTGATAGGCCCTCCCCCCCTTTGTGATTTCTGGATTTCTTGAGATGATTTCTAGAATTTGTGTTTCACCAATTTTCGTGATTTCCATTGATAAGTTTTATCAATATTTGTGCATTGGTGAATTTGTGTGTCATTGACTTTTGTGATTGACGTTGATATTATCGTCAATATTTGTGGTTTGGTGAAAGAAATAAGGAGTATGACATTTCTTTGATTCTTGTGTAGATTTGGTGATATTGATTAATCTCTTGATTTTCAATTACTTATATAAATCACAGCTTGCCATAGAGATTATTATGTGTTTAGTCATATCTCTTACTCTATATCGTTTCACCTGGTATTTATAGCTAGACTGATCCGTTTATTATTTTCTTATTAAATAATACTCGGGTCAGACCGAGATGTTACAGGTGCTTCTGCTTGACTTCTCTCTTGGGATTGATTCCTCTGACTTTTGGTTAACTACTTAGATTAGTAGTTTTTGTTGTATACATTTGAGATATAGACTCCATAATGTATAATTATTCTTTTGTGTAGTTCATGTAACTATTCTTTTGTGATATTGTGGATCTTTTTAGACCACTACTCTGATGTACACTTCCTAGTGTAATATTCATATCTATTTCCGCTTTTGTGATATGAGTTGTCTGTGACTGATTTGTGTTATGTTTCTTTCTATATTTGTTTCCGAAGACCTTTATAGCCACTGTGTAGTAGCTTTGAGTTTGTGTCGGTATGTCGGATTTCCTCTTGAGATGGTGAGATTATATTTTTATCTGGTATATCGGTACTCGCACAAAGCAATTATACAGATGGTCGCTCCTCAACAGCCTTATTCTCCGTGCTAGTTGACAGCATTCACAGTAATGTTCTTGGCTAGCATGGGTATAGAAGTGGGGCGTCACAGCTTGGTATCAGAGCCAAACTTCGGAACAATGTAGAATAAGTTAACAAGGATCATCGTCCTAAGTCCATCTTAGGACTCGTGCTTTAGGATTTTATTCGGGTCTTCGTACCGTCCTATCCTATTTTCTTTTATGATTCCTTATTTTATCAATCAAGTTTGATTGAAATTTATTCTGAGAATAACTTTTTCCTCTTCTTTCTTTCTTTCTTAAAGAAGAGAAATGGTTAGACCTGGCCGTCCCAGCGCCGGTCAATCTAGTGCTACTCCCCAGGATGGAGTATTTATGTCTGCCCAGCAGCTTCTAGATCTTGTTAAGAACGCTCAAGCAGCCGGACCCAATCCAGAGCCTACTCATCCTAGATCTGGTTTTGCACGCTTGTGCCGAGACTATACCGATTTGGGTGGAGGGCCATTCAAGGGGTCCGAGAGTGTTATAGAAATTCAAGTTTGGCTCAAATCATGCGATCGCATCTTTTCTCGCATGAATCTTATTGACCTTCATCGAGTCCAAGTGGCTTCTAGCATGCTCCAAGAAAGAGCGTTAGATTGGTATGAGCTTTTAGTTTCTGAAATCGTTGAAGCGAATCTCACTTGGGAGCAATTCCGAGAAAGATTCGAACTAAAGTTTGTACCGGAGGCTGAAAAAGTAACTTTAGCACGGCGTTTTATAGACCTTGTTCAAGGTCAATCCTCTGTGACTGATTACGTCGCATCCTTCGAGTCGCTTTCCAAATATGGGGTTGAATACATCAATACCCCATTGAAGAAAAATCAGAGATTTGTCTATGGCTTGAATAAGAATCTTAAAAAGCCATTACTTCTGAAACTTGAGGTTTCATTTGATCAGCTTATTGATATCGCTCTTCGTCTTGAAGAGGCCGATAATGAAGGTGATGTTGAAGTTGTGCGTGCCCAACAGAACTTCAACAACAACATGAAGAGGCCTATCAAAGTCAAAGGCCCCAATTCTAATAAGAAAGGGAAGCAACAAATTCCGGTAGCAAAGACTCCTACCTCTAGTCGTGGTCATTGCTACAATTGTGGTTCCACGGACCATTATGCAAGGGAGTGTCCGAAACCCCTCTTTTGTCGGTACTGCAAAGTTTCGGGCCATCTTTTATCTTTGTGTCCTAAGCTTCCAAGCAAGAGAGAAGGAAGGCTGCAAGTTCCTAGCAACTCTTCTCTTGGTCAAGGTATTTCTCATTTAATCCTTGATTACATTTATTTTGTGATCTTCTTATTCGAGTTCTTTTTGATATGAGTTTCATCTCATTATTTTTATATCAAAAGAACTTGTCGATTCTTTTTCTTTGAATATTTTGGGCTTGATGACTTCTTTGAGGATTGTGAATCCGGATGGTAGATCCGCAATACTCAATTTGCTTTTGTTTAGATGTCGAGATTGTTTTATGTGACTTTTCTTTTCGAGCCGATATTTACTTTGGCTTCAGAATTTACTTTTGTACGGATTGGCTTAATTATTATGAGGCTATATCCTTTGTCCCGTGTGGACTATTCATCCTCGACATTTTCAATCTGTTAAGCAGATTTCTATTTTTCCTTTGTGATTTTGATTCCAATTTGGTGGAATCATTTTATTCCTTAAGCCCACTTATAAGGAAAGTGTTGTTTCTCTTATCTAAATAATTTGTGAAACTTTTCCGGTATTTTTTGAGCTTGTCTTAGGATCATCACCTAAGCAATATCTTTTGTGTGGTGTTAAGGTCTTTTCAGTTTGACTTTACCACCGATTTTCGTTTGCTACGAGTTGCGGAAATTAGCATTCCACTTACCGCATTCCGCACTCGTTATGATTCTTATGAATGACTTATTATGTCATTCAATTTGTCCAGCTCATTTCATCCATTTTATAAATCGAATATTCTATGAATATTTCGATGAGACCATTCTTGTATTTATTGATTTTGGATGAAAATAGTAATTTAAAATTTTGCAAATCTTTTTCATAAGATTTATTTATAAGTAAAACTGGATTTTTGTTCTTGAAACGAACAAAGAATATTCTTAAAACTTTTTAAGAGATTTATTTATCCTATAAAAGATGATTTTGTGATTGTATTGCCCGTTGAGTGCTTTAAGAATTTTGGTCGATGCGCTTGATCAACGTTATCGATAGGAATTTCCTAAACGCTTTGATGTGACAATCAGACACGATATATTAACTTGTAGAATGTAAATTCTTCTAGAAATAATTTTTACATTAAAATAAATGTAATTTTGAAAGTTTTAATTTTTCGAGAAAGAGAATTATTTAAAAGAAGTTCTTTCTTTTCGATACTCTTATTCTTTCTTGTGATTCCTGAAGGGGAATCAAGACTTTGCTATTTGTACCGATACTAGTCGTATTGGTTTGGATGCCATTCTCTTGCCATAGAGGACGTGCTATCACTTGTGCTTCTAAATCATTATAGTTTATCGAGACTAGATATGCCACTTATGATCTAGTGCTCTCGGCTATTGTTTTTGCTTTTGAAATTTGGCATCATCATATTTGGATGAGAAATTTTTTCTCTACCTTGATCATAAATCTTTGGAATATTTGTGTTCTCTTAAGGAGCTGCATGTTGACTCGAGTTCCTAGCTTCCTATGATCTTGATATTCTTTTTATTCCCGAAGGGGAAATCGTGTTGCCAATGCGTTCAGTCGTAAGCAACGAGGGGTTGTTTCTTTGTTGATGACCGAATGAAATTATCTTTTTATCAAGTTCATCGGGCGTTTTGATGTACTTCGTTTTATTGAGTTTCATCTCATTTCTTTTATGAACTTGCGTCCGATGTTCTTTTATTGTGTTCGGTTCATTGGACGTACCGTTTTTGTACTACGTCGGTGTTTCGAAAATCATTCGGGCTTCGGTTCATTGGACGTACCATTTTTGTACTACGTCGGTGTTCCGAAAATCATTCGGGCTTCGGTTCATTGGACGTACCGTTTTTGTACTGCGTCAGTGTTCCGAATTATTTGGGTTTTGATTCATCGGATGTACCGTTTGTACTACATCGATGTCTTTGCTTTTGATTCATCGGATGTACCGTTTTTACTACATCGATGTCTTTGCTTTTGATTCATCGGATGTACCGTTTGTACTACATCGATGTCTTTGTTTTTGATTCATCGGATGTACCGTTTGTACTACATCGATGTCTTTGCTTTTGATTCATTGGATGTACCGTTTGCACTACATCAATGATATGTTTTTGATACATTGGATGTACCGTTTGCACTGCATCAATGTCTTTACTTTTGATTCATTGGATGTACCGTTTGCACTACATCAATGATATGCTTTTGATACATTGGATGTACCGTTTGCACTACATCAATGTCTTTGCTTTTGATACATTGGATGTACCGTTTGCACTACATCAATGTCTTTACTTTTGATTCATTGGATGTACCGTTTGCACTACATCAATGATATGCTTTTGATACATTGGATGTACCGTTTGCACTACATCAATGTCTTTGCTTTTGATACATTGGATGTACCGTTTGCACTACATCAATGTCTTTGCTTTTGATACATTGGATGTACCGTTTGTACTACATCAATGACTTTACTGTTTGATTCATTGGATGTACCGTTTGTACTACATCAATGTCTTGGCTTTTTGGTTCACTGGACGTACCGTCTTTGTACTACGTCGGTGTTCCAAATTATTCGAGTTTCTAGTTTCTCGGGCGTACCGTGATTGTACTACGCCGTTGCACCGGCTCAACTTTCTGCTATTCTTGACGTTTTCCACGTATTTTATCTACGGAAATGCCTTAGGGATTCCGGTTTTCATTCTTGAGCCGGTGATATTGTGGAGATTGAAGTTTCACCAAATTTGACTTTTGAGCAACATTCTATTCGCTTCATTGCTTCGGAGGTTGAGCGCCTTCGATATAAAGATATTCTTTTTGATAGAAGTTCAATGGTTCTCAAATCCTAAGGATTTCTCATGTGAAATCTTGAGAATTCACCGAACGAAACTTTCCGATTTACTCCTTCGTGCTCTTTATGGTGAACTTCTTGATTCAAATTTTCTTTTGTGTTAATATGCTTCTATGGTTGTTACTTCTTATATTTCCTTCTTAATTATTGCGAGGACGCAATTTCTTTAAGGAGGGGAGTCTGTAACAACCCGCATATTTATCGATTTTATATTTAAATATTTTATTTAAATATTTCATCATTAGTCGGATTTTAGTCCGAAAAGCTACTTTTTGCAAACAGCCGAATTAGGACTCGAGACCACCTCCATTGAGTTCAAAATGCCGTTTGCGACCTTTTTGAGTATAAGTTTCGATATGTTTGGAGAAAGTTGATTTTTGCTACTTTTTCCCGCTTAGGGCTTTGGTTGGGCTGAGCCAATTAACCACTTAACTCAGTTCCAACACTCTCCTCTTCATTCACTTCTCTTCTATTTTCCTGATACTCAAGCTTTTATGTTAATGGAGGGTGGAAGAGGAAATTAAAACTCCAAGCCCTAACTTCCTTTGCAAATCCAAGCTTTAGCTCCAAACTCAAGAAGAACCCATTGGTAAGCTTCTCTTCTTCTTCTTCTTCAACTCATTCTCTCTTTGATTTCAGAAAATTCCTAAACCTAATTTGGGAAATGTTTCTCTTTTTAGCTTAGAATCAAGCTTCTTGAGTTGAGATTGAAGTGTGGTTGGTCTTCCATTGATTCAAGCTTCTCATTCATTTGATTCGAGTTCAAAGGTGAGATTTTTATCTCACATCTATGACTATAATTATCTTTGGTTGTTAGGTTTGAATTCCTAACACTTCTTCATGAGAATTTGCTCTTGATTTGGATTGGTTTTGTGAATATTCCAATTTTTGGGTTTTTAAGTCAAATTTGTGTGAAAATCCTTTTATGGATGTTTGATCATGCTTTTAGTGATGCACCGAGGAGCATATAGGGCCGGGTTGCCGATTGGTGTAAACCCTTAGAGCCAATGTTCGTCCGGTTGCATTTTGGAAGAATTTGCTCTTCATTTGAATAGGCTGAAAAACAGCCCAGGCATGATTCAGTCGACTGAAAACTCTATTCAGTCGACTGAACCTGGAACCCGAATGTTTCCAGGCATTATTCAGTCGACTGAATCTTCTGTTCAGTCGACTGAACCTGGAAACAGAAAGTTTCCTGAACGTGGAAAATTTCCAGGTACAGGGTCAGTTGACTGAAAACTCTGTTCAGTCGACTGAACCTGCTGTTTGAGTCCATTTTGCCTTTTTGGATTGAATTTCCAATTTAAATCGATTCGTGATGATCCTATTTGTTGTTATCATTTATTATGACTTTGATGACTCCTTTTTAGGGATTTTTGAATATCCGTTTCGATGGATTCTTTATCGGTTTCATTGGATTTTTATTCACATCTTCGTGTGTGAATTTTAGTGATTGATTGTTCTACAATCATTTTTGTGATTTGTCACTTTAAAAATATAAAGTTTCCAATACTAGTATTAAATATCAAAACTCTTTCATCAAACGATTTCAATACTATTTTAATACCAAATTCGTTTATAAAACCGTTTTCCAATCTACTAGTATACACAAACCTTTACCTAACTCGTATGAGAAATCTAATTAAACGGCTTAGTAAAACAAGTGGTATGAAACGCTTGCGTTTACTTGTTCGGTTAATTCTTGGACTTGTTCGATTGAATCTCTTGTGACAATTTTCTAGTGGAAACTTACAGTTTGTTCGTAAATATTTAAGTTAAGCAAGTGGTTATGGGACATGAAGCTAAACTCATATATTTACTAGCTTAGTGTAATTGACACTACTCGTTGATCATGACGATCATCTTTGTGATTTAGACTAGCAATGTGCGATGTCTCTTTGTCTGCGTGGGAGACTAAACCCCGTTTTGTGGAGTTTCGACTCAATTTGGTGGGGTAGCAACCCATGGTCTTCGGGCCGTTTGTGGAGCTTCGGCTCAATTTGTGATGGTTAGCAACCATGGAATTAGCATTCCGTTTGTGATACACGTGTTGGTGGGCTTTATGCTCCCGTTTGTGATAGGCCCTCCCCCCTTTGTGATTTCTGGATTTCTTGAGATGATTTCTAGAATTTGTGTTTCACCAATTTTCGTGATTTCCATTGATAAGTTTTATCAATATTTATGCATTGGTGAATTTGTGTGTCATTGACTTTTGTGATTGACGTTGATATTATCGTCAATATTTGTGGTTTGGTGAAAGAAATAAGGAGTATGACATTTCTTTGATTCTTGTGTAGATTTGGTGATATTGATTAATCTCTTGATTTTCAATTACTTATATAAATCACAGCTTGCCATAGAGATTATTATGTGTTTAGTCATATCTCTTACTCTATATCGTTTCACCTGGTATTTATAGCTAGACTGATCCGTTTATTATTTTCTTATTAAATAATACTCGGGTCAGACCGAGATGTTACAGGTGCTTCTGCTTGACTTCTCTCTTGGGATTGATTCCTCTGACTTTTGGTTAACTACTTAGATTAGTAGTTTTTGTTGTATACATTTTAGATATAGACTCCATAATGTATACTTATTCTTTTGTGTAGTTCATGTAACTATTCTTTTGTGATATTGTGGATCTTTTTAGACCACTACTCTGATGTACACTTCCTAGTGCAATATTCATATCTATTTCCGCCTTTGTGATATGAGTTGTCTGTGACTGATTTGTGTTATGTTTCTTTCTATATTTGTTTCCGAAGACCTTTATAGCCACTGTGTAGTAGCTTTGAGTTTGTGTCGGTATGTCGGATTTCCTCTTGAGATGATGAGATTATACTTTTATCCGGTATATCGGTACTCGCACAAAGCAATTATACAGATGGTCGCTCCTCAACAGCCTTATTCTCCGTGCTAGTTGACAGCATTCACAGTAATGTTCTTGGCTAGCGTGGGTATAGAGGTGGGGTGTCACATATAAATTCATTATTTATATTATTCAATAGTCAAAGGTTTACAAACAATAAATGAAAGTCAAATATTATTATTTCAAGCAACAAATTCATTAACAATTTTATTTCAGAAAGATTTATACTCATATATGATACATACAAAATTTATTTTATTTGCCGAATTTGAAAACAATATTGTGTCAGTTTTCTCTGCTCAAGTGTTTTGAAAATCCTATCGATAGAGTTGATTGGACGAATAGATCGAAAACCCAAATCAACATCAACAACTCAAATAACACAATATATAAAACATTTTAAATATAAATTTTCAAATACACTTCTTCGCTCGATGATACAAGAATAGATTTCCAAACAAGAATAGAGATTCAAGTTCAAGGGCTCAAATCAAAAGAATTTTGATTCGAAGATAGATTCGAAACAAGCCAAGATGATTAAATAATCAAAATAGGAAGATGACTAAGTTTATTAAATCGTAGGCAATCTTAACCGAGTCAACCGAGACATCAAAAATAAGATCGATGTAGAATTCCAAGACAAATCTACATTCGATCTCAAGAGATAGAATTCAGGCATAGCGGGAGATAGATAGCATCGTAAACCGAGGATACAGAAATCTCCAGTGAATCAATGCCTATTATAAAGGAGTTTCACCCCTTTACAAACCATTTGAAGATTTGCGAGACCGCCGAATCATTATAAAGATTATTCGAAGTGGAGTTATAGGATACTCCAGAATTAAAGAAGACGAATAGTGAGGGACAAGAATGAATTTTTGAACTGAGGGACGTTTCGAAAATTCAAAGGAATCGAGTCAAAAAGGAAGAGATTGAAACTCGAATGAGAGCGATTCTGTAAATACATTTACCCTATATGTTAAGTTTTGCCTAGAGCTACCAAAGCTCTGATACCAACTGTAACGACCCGCTATTTTGGACTATTCGCATCCGCAAATGTCGGACATGAATAATTCAAAACACCGAATTGTTAATTTAAATTTGGCAAAACTGATCATATACAGTAAATAAATAATCACAGATCACAGACACAGAGTAATAAATGCAGCGGAAATAAAAGATAGTAGTTCATGAAGCTACTATATAAATAACAGAGTTAAATAAATTACAACAGAAGTCTCGAATACAATAGTCAAGTACAAGAATCAGAATACATCACTAGAATCACTGAATATCTGAAAGCTGGATAGATAGCTGGACCTCCAAGTGAAGCTCCAACTCCAAAGGTGAGTCTCGAATACTGGTACACTCAGTCTCACCCAAGCGTAAAGCAAAACACAAAACTAAAATCCAATGGTGGATCCTTGTTATTGTTGTCGTTTGGAGGAGAAACAGGCTCGCGGTCATCACCGTTTCGAGCATGATTTTCGATGAGATGGTGAGGTCGAGCTTGATGCTGTTGTAGCCGAATATAGAGTAAGTGATGGCGAACGAAGTGAAGGTGTTTGATCGTGTTTAGGTTCGTTGTGTCGGCCACGTGATTTAGGGCAATAGGGCGGCCGTGGGTGTCTCGTGTTCGTGCATGTTATTGGGTTGGGGGAGAAGAAGGGGTGGACGGCTTGGATCTGTAGAGAAAAGAAATGGACGGCCCGGATTTGTTAGGTTTTAAATTAAATAAAGAAATTGTAATTTGTTTATATTATAATTCGTGTAAACTTTAAACTAGAGTAACTTTTTGATACGAGGTCGAAAATTCGTGTAAACTTTAAACTAGAGTAAACTTTAAACTAGAGTAACTTTAAACTAGAGTAATAATTAAAATATGAATATTTAATTTATTTTAAATATTAATGAGTGAATTTATAAGTCGAATAAATTTTATTTCGATTTATTGGATTTAATTGGATAATTAAATCGATAATTTAATACGTTAAATTATGGAAATAATTAAAAATAGGGTTAAATATGATTGAAAATGATTTGTAAAATTTTATTTTATCATATGGAAGTTAGAATGATATTTTAGAAATTTTAAAATCGAACTAAAAGTTAATTTGTGAAAATTGAATATTTTAATAATTAAATCGACTAGTGAAAATAGTCAAATTTTGAACAGTCTCAGAATTGAACGAAACCAGTTCCATTGGATCCGTAATAGTTAGTTATTATCGGATTTCAATTTTCGTGTCAATCGGAGTTATCGTTTGACCGTGGCAGCTCGAAACGCATCGAATCGTTTTTAATTTAAATTTGGCGAGTCAAAATAGCCATTTTTCAAAAAGTCTCGGATTTCGACAAAACTAGTTTCATCGGATCCGTAATGTGATATTATTGTAAGGTTTCAAATTTCGAGTCAATTGGATTTACGGTTTGTCCAGTACGAATTAAAACGCCTAGAAATCAATTTAAATCGGTTTAATTTAAATTGAGCGTTTGCAGCCATAACTCGCACAGATGTCCGAATTAGCTTTCGAAACCTGTTCCATTGTGTCCGGAACGCAGGGTAAACCCTAGAAACGCTGGTTACGGCGCGTAAATCGGAGTTCGAAAAATTAAAAATGGTTTCGTTCGAAAATCTATAAAAGGAGACCCTTTGCCTTCATTTGCAAAAAAACTAAATTAGGGTTTTAGCTCAAACCCTATCCGCCGCTGTATCGTTTCAACGGCCAGCAAGTTGTGTCGTTCTTCCCTTGAAATCTTCCAATCCATCCACTATTTGCAAAAAACTTTCTTCAGAAACCTTGTAGAGCTCGTCGAGAGCAACATTATCAACGGTTGTGATCTAAATCGATGTGGTGGATCGTCAGAAAATCAATAGCAAATGGCCACGTTTCATGCACGAAAATCTAGGTGGTGGCAGGGCCGAGCTCCACCAAATTTGAACCGAGAGTCGAGCATGAGAAGAGCTTCAGAATGAAGTATCCTGATCGTCTTTAAGCTCTAAGGATTGGTTGCGTTATCTAGGGCAAAACGACGGCAGTAATGGGTCTTCGACCTGGGGGAAACGCGTGATTTGGGAAGACAGGTCACGCGGCCGAGATCTAGGGGAAGTGAAAACAACGGCTACGATTGAGTTAGGGTTGAAAATTATGATTAATAGTTGTAATTTGTTTATAAAAATTCGTATTAACTTTGAAAATTCATAACTTTTTCATACGAGGTCGAAAACGTGCGAAACAAGAAGCGTTGGAATCGTATGGACGAGCACTACGCGATGGAGTTGGTTTGGAGTCGTTTGGAGTTAGTGAGAATTTTGGGTAAAATTAAACGCGCGTTTAATTTTATTCGAAATAAATCGCTAAAAAGGAAATTAAAATCAAGGTGAGAACTTCTCACTCAATCGAATCAGTTTCGATTTTATTTTAAATAGTTAGATTTAAAATATTTGAATGCATGTTTGAATGATGATTGTATCTATTGATTGTTAAAATAGACATTATGCGCCGTTAGTAAGCGGATGTTATTTAATAAAAACATATACCGCGAATATTTCATAAACAGTGAAATTGGTATTATATATAATATCAATATATATATATATATATTGGCATATGTATATATTGCAGTTGATTGATTTTCCGTATTTTTTAGCGGATGAGACCCTATTACGCCGTTATTAAGCGGATAATATTTAATAAGAACATATACCGCGATAATTTCGTACTGGAACGAAATTGGTATTGTGCTAATGTTTGTGATGCAGGAAACAGGTTGGAGGGATCCAACTGGATTCCTCAACAGTATTTATTTGATTTCAGATATTTTGATATTTGATTGGTTACCATATCGATATATGATATCGTTGTTTGTCGTGATTGACTATTTGGTGTGTACCATCATTGGACCAAATTTTGAAACTTTAAAATGATTTTTAAAGTGATTTTTGAAAATATACTATATTTTTGGAATTGATCCATTATAAATAAATAAACATTATAATTTTTAAAGTTATAAAAATTATGATTTTGTGAAATATAGTTAAAAGTTGATTTTTGAGAAATATGGGATTTATGATTTTATAAAAATAGTTTAAATTGGATTTTTGAATCTATTATGAAAAGATTAAAAATAGGATTTATAAAATTTAATTATTTTATAAATCAATAGAATGGTGAAATTATAAAGAAATTTAAAGACGTTTTAAAAGAATAATATAAATTGATTTATATTAAGTGATTTATAAATGGATATTTATAAATTGAAATATAGACATTATAAAACGAGTTTTTATAAGTGTTTGAATGATGTGAAAATGAATTTCATAAATGAATGAAATTTATAGAATTATAAACTGTGAAGTTATAAATAAAATTTATCAATAGTAAGATTTATAAATTGGTGAAGTTAATTGAGGAATAGATTTGGGTGAATAATTGAATCTTATAGGTTATAAGATTTATAATTATGAAGTTCAAAGGAACGATTTTTGCAAACAAATAGATTATAAGCACTTAACTTATAATATGAACTTTGAGTTATAATTGAGTTATAAACTGGAATAGGTTAATAAAAGAAAATTTATAAAAAGGAAGTTTTTATAAATAAATAGAAATGGAATTTATAAACGATGTTTCATAAATTCGCAAATGACTTATTTTGATAAGAAAATTGTTGGAACCTATTAAAGGAGTTATATTCACATTTTTGAATAGTGAATAATCCTTTGAATTAAAACGAATAAAAGGATGAGATTTCTTAATGAAGTTTATTCACATTTTTGAATAGTGAATAACACGTTAAAGAAAATGGTTTGAATGTGAATGTTTTAAATAGAATTAAAACGATCTAACGATGTTTTAAAAAGGTGTTGAGATTCGAAACCATAGATTTCAACATTCATTGTTGAAATAGACGTTTTCGAGAAATGAAAAGGAAATAGTGGACTGTAACACTGTTGTTATAGTAAATGATTTCCGAAAGGAAATGTTTTGTATAGTATTGGGATTTATATATCTATTTTAATTTCGAATCCCTATACTAGTGATTTTGGGTTGTCGTAACGATGTTTTACGTGACATTCGTTTTGGCCCAAATAAATATGTTTAAGAGAATGATTTCCTTAAAGAATGAAATATATACTAAATTTCGATTTAAGTAAATTGAATATTTTCCAAGTGTTGAAAATAAAAGAAATTTGTGAATTACTTATGAATAAATAAGTATGGAAATGCTTTTCCAATGAGAAATGAAACGTTTTGAGAATTTATCTTTTTGAAGATAAATTGAAATGGATAATTGAAATCGTATATGCATGAATATTTTGGAATATAAATTCATTATGAAATTTATAAAAGAGAATGGAATCTGTTTAAAAATAAACGTGGATTTATTTTTGAAGTGTTGAAATTATATATCTAGTAAAGATATTTTGGAAAGTAAATAATTTGGAAAATTATTTGGAATCTGGTGATGTGTGCATATTCATTGATAGTTCAATAACCGACTATCAATATTTCCCTTTGAATGGGTAATTGATGTGATTTGTTTGAATTTGAATGCCACACTTATTTTTGAATAAGCGCTCACTATTCGGGTTAACCGGGAAAGGACCATGGGGTCGTATAACCCATTCCGAATATGTGATACGTCGTTGTGAATTGCATTGAAGACCGGTGTTGAAGACCGAGTATTTGCAAGAGCGATAGGATGACCTATCGATTGACTCTGCACCGAGTAGCTACGGTATAGAGTTCTCCATATGTGATGGTGAATTCGATCGGGATTGTGAATACCCGTATTGCAAGGGCTTCGTAAGAAGTGCCTTCGGTTTTGTTCGAGCCCGGAACAGACTTGTATGGATTGTATGTCTGACATTACAAATTGAGATGTAAAGCCGATTTCATTCAAATATATTTCTGCTGGTGGCGGAGAATTTATTCTTTTAGCTTAACACCCTTCTCTAAGACGTACGTGCTCAGAGGTTATGTAGTTGAATGTTATCAGCGATATATTCCCAATTTGGTAATGTGACATGCTTAGTGTTGCTGAAATGATCATTGTGTTGATTATTTGTGATAGGATCATTTATTTGATCGTCTATCCTTGTGATCATTGTGTTGATCATTTGTTGACCCAAAGCATGGCTTTTGTATAAAGTATGTTTTTGTGGACGTGACTTCGTCGAGCCTCACATCCCGGAATGGTCAAAACAAGAAAGATGCGGCAAGGTTATGAGGGGTAGCTCCCTTTAGGGTATGTGCATTTCCTTCTGGAAAGGGTGGTATCATGGTATGGAGCCCAGATACTTACTCATGTTGAAACACTATATTTTATTACTGTGTGGTGTTGTTGGTGACAAGCGCTCGGTTAAAAGGTCCAATGGGACCGGGGGATGTCATACTCGTGTAGTAGTTACCTAGTGATAAAGGTAACCCGGCCTTGTGTTGGCAGAGAGCTGGTTAAGTTCTCGGGGACGTCCATCCAGAGGCGTTTCCATGTGGCAATGGGAAGTTCCTTGGCCTGACCATTTGTTGGAAATCCAAAGAAACAATACGAAACTTGTACGGTTTTAGTTGTATAACCTGCTATGGAATGTGGCGGTAACCTGCTATTGAACATAGTAGCTATAGTAGGCATAAGTGCGGAATGTCTATGCTGGCTAAGATTTATATCTTTATTTTTGAAATGATTTTCCTACACTATGCACTAATAATAATATGAAATGTTCTTTTAAATGCGTATCAAGCATCTTTGACTATCATAAGGAGAAATCTCCTCCGATTCTGCGTTTGCATGTGTGTGTGTGCGGGAGGCCTTATGGTAGTCTCATTTTAAAAGCATTGCGAATTGAATTTAAAATATTCTTCTATTTTGATTTTAAAGATAAATAAACTGTTTTGAGTTCTCACACCAGTCACATGACTGACTCGGAGTTTATTGTTTTCCTTCCTAAACTCTGGGTGCCCACCAATTTCCACACGGGCAGTCAAGAGTTAAGGTTTATCAGGATATTCTGGATATTCTGGAATTGCTGGAGGCAAGCTGGATGGCATGGCGTATTACTTATATAGTATTTCTTTTTCCGCTGCATTGTTGTCGTTATTGTACACTCTGATGATATGATGTAAAGTATAAAATGTAATAACTGATATAGTTCTTTGTTTAATGATTATTCATTTATTATTATATGTTGTTCCGCTGCGAATTGTGAGATTCTGATGTTGTTCTGTTGTTTTCTGTTCCGTTCTATGTTCTCTATTCTCTAATTTCTATTTTAAAATTTTCTATCTTCTTTTCCCTATCTATTTTTCTATCGTTTTCTCTTTTTCTTTTCCTAAATTTTTCTTAAACCCCTAAGGGTTCGTATTTTCGTTCATCTTGAATTAATCAATGGAGATTAGTGTCTATTCAAGGAGTACGGACTTACGGGTCTTTACAGTTGGTATCAGAGCTTATGGTTAAGCGACAACCATGGTTCTGTTGGGTATTACTCATTAGAGATGGAGTCAGCAGTACTCTAGAATGAGTTGAGTGTAATAATAGCTATGAGAGCGTATTTGTTAGTGAATAAAAATTGTTTTGTATTGTGTTGACTTATCGGTTGATTGTTTATAGATTTCGGTCGATGTAGTCTAGCTAACTATCGTAGAAAGGGGTTTCTAAACTCTTAAACAAGATAAACCGACACAATATTGTTTTAAATTGGGTAAATGAAATAATTTTACCTTGAGTATATTTTATATATAAAGAAATAATTTTTCAGAATTATCAAAGTGTATATAAGTTGGATTGTTTGGTTGTTTGAATAATCTAAATAAAAGAATAGTTGTATAAGCAAATGAATTATAAGAATTGAATTATAATTAAAGTGATTTACAATTGTGAAATAAACTTATATATATAAGAAGTAAAATTATATGAATATGAGTTGTAAATAACAGTGATAAAGGTGAACTTGAGTTATATAAATGAAATTCAACTTTAGAAATTGAAATTGTTGAATGGAATGATTGGATTGAATGTTAATCAATTGAATGTAAATTAAGTTGATATGAAATAATGAATGTAGGTATAAATTCATTAAAACCTAATGTTATTAGAAGTTGAATAAAATTGAATGAAAATCAATTTAGTGTTAAACCAAATTAAATGAATATAAACAAAGGAATTTGGTTGAAATCAATAAACATTGGTTGTTATATGGTTGTTAGTTGATTTTATATAATTCATTAAGTGTTAATGAAATTGAAAACTATGTAATTGAATTCAAATTAGAAGTAAATAAATTTGAATAGAATTGAACGTGAATTGGATTTAATTAGTGAATGCAAACTAATTAAAATTGAGAATGAATGTTGATAAAATCCAATGTAAATAAATCAAATGTGATTTGAATTGAAAACCCTTTCATTGAATATTAATGAGAATATGAATGAATATTTATGATTATGAATGGTAGTTGGTTGATGTTTGCATTTGTTGTTTAGTTGCATTTGCTATGTGACATATATAGTTATTATGTTGCTATATGTTGTATATTGATACTATTTCCATATATGCATGATTCTCATGTTGTTTGTTGAGTGTTTAGTAGGTGCGGATCGCGTTTGCTTCGCATTTGGAGCTCGCTTTCGCGCTATATTAGCCGTATATGCTTGCTAATAAAATATAAGGTACATATCTCGGATTAAATATCGTACTTTTATACTTTTTCCCTTCGGGATGCCTCATTACTTGATGAGATGTATATTTGTGATATATATACTGTCATTTTTTTTCGGATCGAGCCGCGCAAAGGAGACTATGGTGAATTTTTCCGAAAATTAAAGGCGTTAGAAAATTTTTGAGAAAATTGGAAAATTTTGAAAACTTTAACTTTGATTTTGGAATTGAAAGTTAAAAGATATAGTTGTTTTTGAAAAGATAACTAATTATGATTTGAAAACTTAGTAAGTTATTGTAAGAAGTTTAACTATGGATTTTGGAAAATTAATAGATTCTATAACTTTTCTTACTTGATAATTTCGAGGACGAAATTCTTTTAAGTGGGGAAGATTGTAACGACCCAGGATTTTTAATAATTAAAATATGAATATTTAATTTATTTTAAATATTAATGAGTGAATTTATAAGTCGAATAAATTTTATTTCGATTTATTGGATTTAATTGGATAATTAAATCGATAATTTAATACGTTAATTATGGAAATAATTAAAAATAGGGTTAAATATGATTGAAAATGATTTGTAAAATTTTATTTTATCATATGGAAGTTAGAATGATATTTTAGAACTTTTAAAATCGAACTAAAAGTTAATTTGTGAAAATTGAATATTTTAATAATTAAATCGACTAGTGAAAATAGTCAATTTTTGAACAGTCTCAGAATTGAACGAAACCAGTTCCATTGGATCCGTAATAGTTAGTTATTATCGGATTTCAATTTTCGTGTCAATCGGAGTTATCGTTTGATCGTGGCAGCTCGAAACGCATCGAATCGTTTTTAATTTAAATTTGGCGAGTCAAAATAGCCATTTTTCAAAAAGTCTCGGATTTCGACGAAACTAGTTTCATCGGATCCGTAATGTGATATTATTGTAAGGTTTCAAATTTCGAGTCAATTGGATTTACGGTTTGTCCAGTACGAATTAAAACGCCTAGAAATCGATTTAAATCGGTTTAATTTAAATTGAGCGTTTGATTTAAATTGAGCGTTTGCAGCCATAACTCGCACAGATGTCCGAATTAGCTTTCGAAACCTGTTCCATTATGTCCGGAACGCGGGGTAAACCCTAGAAACGCTGGTTACGGCGCGTAAATCGGAGTTCGAAAATTTAAAAATGAATAGTGTTTTCGTTCGAAAATCTATAAAAGGAGACCCTTTGCCTTCATTTGCAAAAAAACTAAATTAGGGTTTTAGCTCAAACCCTAGCCGCCGCTGTATCGTTTCAACGGCCAGCAAGTTGTGTCATTCTTCCCTTGAAATCTTCCAATCCATCCACTATTTGCAAAAAACTTTCTTCAGAAACCTTGTAGAGCTCGTCGAGAGCAACATTATCAACGGTTGTGATCTAAATCGATGTGGTGGATCGTCAGAAAATCAATAGCAAATGGCCACGTTTCATGCACGAAAATCTAGGTGGTGGCAGGGCCGAGCACCACCAAATTTGAACCGAGAGTCGAGCATGAGAAGAGCTTCAGAATGAAGTATCCCGATCGTCTTTAAGCTATAAGGATTGGTTGCGTTATCTAGGGCAAAACGACGGCAGTAATGGGTCTTCGACCTGGGGGAAACGCGTGATTTGGGAAGAAAGGTCACGCGGCCGAGATCTAGGGGAAGTGAAAACAACGGCTACGATTGAGTTAGGGTTGAAAATTATGATTAATAGTTGTAATTTGTTTATAAAAATTCATATTAACTTTGAAAATTCATAACTTTTTCATACGAGGTCGAAAACGCACGAAACAAGAAGCGTTGGAATCGTACGGACGAGCACTATGCAATGGAGTTGGTTTGGAGTCGTTTGGAGTTAGTGAGAATTTTGGGTAAAATTAAACGCGCGTTTAATTTTATTCGAAATAAATCGCTAAAAAGGAAATTAAAATCAAGGTGAGAACTTCTCACTCAATCGAATCAGTTTCGATTTTATTTTAAATAGTTAGATTTAAAATATTTGAATGCATGTTTGAATGATGATTGTATCTATTGATTGTTAAAATAGACATTATGCGCCGTTAGTAAGCGGATGTTATTTAATAAAAACATATACCGCGAATATTTCATAAACAGTGAAATTGGTATTATATATAATATCAATATATATATATTGGCATATGTATATATTACAGTTGATTGATTTCCCGTATTTTTTAGCGGATGAGACCCTATTACGCCGTTATTAAGCGGATAATATTTAATAAGAACATATACCGCGATAATTTCGTACTGGAACGAAATTGGTATTGTGCTAATGTTTGTGATGCAGGAAACAGGTTGGAGGGATCCAACTGGATTCCTCAACAGTATTTATTTGATTTCAGATATTTTGATATTTGATTGGTTACCATATCGATATATGATATCGTTGTTTGTCGTGATTGACTATTTGGTGTGTAGCATCATTGGACCAAATTTTGAAACTTTAAAATGATTTTTAAAGTGATTTTTGAAAATATACTATATTTTTGGAATTGATCCATTATAAATAAATAAACATTATAATTTTTAAAGTTATAAAAGTTATGATTTTGTGAAATATAGTTAAAAGTTGATTTTTGAGAAATATGGGATTTATGATTTTATAAAAATAGTTTAAATTGGATTTTTGAATCTATTATGAAAAGATTAAAAATAGGATTTATAAAATTTAATTATTTTATAAATCAATAGAATGGTGAAATTATAAAGGAATTTAAAGACGTTTTAAAAGAATAATATAAATTGATTTATATTAAGTGATTTATAAATGGATATTTATAAATTGAAATATAGACATTATAAAACGAGTTTTTATAAGTGTTTGAATGAAGTGAAAATGAATTTCATAAATGAATGAAATTTATAGAATTATAAACTGTGAAGTTATAAATAAAATTTATAAATAGTAAGATTTATAAATTGGTGAAGTTAATTGAGGAATAGATTTGGGTGAATAATTGAATCTTATAGGTTATAAGATTTATAATTATGAAGTTCAAAGGAACGATTTTTGCAAACAAATAGATTATAAGCACTTAACTTATAATATGAACTTTGAGTTATAATTGAGTTATAAACTGGAATAGGTTAATAAAAGAAAATTTATAAAAAGGAAGTTTTTATAAATAAATAGAAATGGAATTTATAAACGATGTTTTATAAATTCGCAAATGACTTATTTTGATAAGAAAATTGTTGGAACCTATTAAAGGAGTTATATTCACATTTTTGAATAGTGAATAATCCTTTGAATTAAAACGAATAAAAGGATGAGATTTCTTAATGAAGTTTATTCACATTTTTGAATAGTGAATAACACGTTAAAGAAAATGGTTTGAATGTGAATGTTTTAAATAGAATTAAAACGATCTAACGATGTTTTAAAAAGGTGTTGAGATTCGAAACCATAGATTTCAACATTCATTGTTGAAATAGACGTTTTCGAGAAATGAAAAGGAAATAGTGGACTGTAACACTGTTGTTATAGTAAATGATTTCCGAAAGGAAATGTTTTGTATAGTATTGGGATTTATATATCTATTTTAATTTCGAATCCCTATACTAGTGATTTTGGGTTGTCGTAACGATGTTTTACGTGACATTCGTTTTGGCCCAAATAAATATGTTTAAGAGAATGATTTCCTTAAAGAATGAAATATATACTAAATTTCGATTTAAGTATATTGAATATTTTCCAAGTGTTGAAAATAAAAGAAATTTGTGAATTACTTATGAATAAATAAGTATGGAAATGCTTTTCCAATGAGAAATGAAACGTTTTGAGAATTTATCTTTTTGAAGATAAATTGAAATAGATAATTGAAATCGTATATGCATGAATATTTTGGAATATAAATTCATTATCGAATTTATAAAAGAGAATGGAATCTGTTTAAAAATAAACGTGGATTTATTTTTGAAGTGTTGAAATTATATATCTAGTAAAGATATTTTGGAATGTAAATAATTTGGAAAATTATTTGGAATCTGGTGATGTGTGCATATTCATTGATAGTTCAATAACCGACTATCAATATTTCCCTTTGAATGGGTAATTGATGTGATTTATTTGAATTTGAATGCCACACTTATTTTTGAATAAGCGCTCACTATTCGGGTTAACCGGGAAAGGACCATGGGGTCGTATAACCCATTCCGAATATGTGATACGTCGTTGTGAATTGCATTGAAGACCGGTGTTGAAGACCGTGTATTTGCAAGAGCGATAGGATGACCTATCGATTGACTCTGCACCGAGTAGCTACGGTATAGAGTTCTCCATATGTGATGGTGAATTCGATCGGGATTGTGAATACCCGTATTGCAAGGGCTTCGTAAGAAGTGCCTTCGGTTTTTTTCGAGCCCGGAACAGACTTGTATGGATTGTATGTCTGACATTACAAATTATGATGTAAAGCCGATTTCATTCAAATATATTTCTGTTGGTGGCGGAGAATTTATTCTTTTAGCTTAACACCCTTCTCTGAGACGTACGTGCTCAGAGGTTATGTAGTTGAATGTTATCAGCGATATATTCCCAATTTGGTAATGTGACATGCTGAGTGTTGCTGAAATGATCATTGTGTTGATTATTTGTGATAGGATCATTTATTTGATCGTCTATCCTTGTGATCATTGTGTTGATCATTTGTTGACCCAAAGCATGGTTTTTGTATAAAGTATGTTTTTGTGGACGTGACTTCGTCGAGCCTCACATCCCGGAATGGTCAAAACAGGAAAGATGCGGCAAGGTTATGAGGGGTAGCTCCCTTTAGGGTATGTGCATTTCCTTCTGGAAAGGGTGGTATCATGGTATGGAGCCCAGATACTTACTCATGTTGAAACACTATATTTTATTACCGTGTGGTGTTGTTGGTGATGAGCGCTCGGTTAAAAGGTCCAATGGGACCGGGGGATGTCATACTCGTGTAGTAGTTACCTAGTGATAAAGGTAACCCGGCCTTGTGTTGGCAGAGAGCTGGTTAAGTTCTCGGGGACGTCCATCCAGAGGCGTTTCCATGTGGCAATGGGAAGTTCCTTGGCCTGACCATTTGTTGGAAATCCAAAGAAACAATACGAAACTTGTACGGTTTTAGTTGTATAACCTGCTATGGAATGTGGCGGTAACCTGCTATTGAACATAGTAGCTATAGTACGCATAAGTGTGGAATGTCTATGCTGGCTAAGATTTATATCTTTATTTTTGAAATGATTTTCCTACACTATGCACTAATAATAATATGAAATGTTCTTTTAAATGCGTATCAAGCATCTTTGACTATCATAGGGAGAAATCTCCTCTGATTCTGCGTTTGCATGTGTGTGCGTGCTGGAGGCCTTATGGTAGTCTCATTTTAAAAGCATTGCGAATTGAATTTAAAATATTCTTCTATTTTGATTTTAAAGATAAATAAACTGTTTTAAGTTCTCACACCAGTCACATGACTGACTCGGAGTTTATTGTTTTCCTTCCTAAACTCTGGGTGCCCACCAATTTCCACACGGGCAGTCAAGAGTTAAGGTTTATCAGGATATTCTGGATATTCTGGAATTGCTGGAGGCAAGCTGGATGGCATGGCGTATTACTTATATAGTATTTCTTTTTCCGCTGCATTGTTGTTGTTGTTGTACACTCTGATGATATGATGTAAAGTATAAAATGTAATAACTGATATAGTTCTTTGTTTAAAGATTATTCATTTATTATTATATGTTGTTCCGCTGCGAATTGTGAGATTCTGATGTTGTTCTGTTGTTTTCTGTTCCGTTCTATGTTCTCTATTCTCTAATTTCTATTTTAAAATTTTCTATCTTCTTTTCCCTATCTATTTTTCTATCTTTTTCTCTTTTTCTTTTCCTAAATTTTTCTTAAACCCCTAAGGGTTCGTATTTTTGTTCATCTTGAATTAATCAATGGAGATTAGTGTCTATTCAAGGAGTACGGACTTACGAGTCTTTACAGCTAACATCTTTGTATGCAGGGAAACAGGTTGGAGGGATCCAACTGGATTCCTCAAGTGATTGAATTGGTTTCAATGTTGGGTGTTGATCTATTTATAATTTGCGTGATTATTCTTGTGATTGAAATCGTTAAAGGCAAAATTTTAGCCGAATATATTTTTGGTATCGTTAGATGCCGAAAATAAATAAAATTTGATGTTTGAAAATTTAAGTTGAGAATTCATAATAAAATTTAATTTTGGAATTGATTCATTTTAAATAAATAAATAAACGTTGAGATTTTTATGTTATATAAATTATGATTTTTTATGAAATATAAATGTGATTTTTGAAATAAGTAGCTGATTAATTTATAAAATGGGTTAAATTAGGATTTTTGAATTATTATAAATGATTTATATAAAAGATTTATAAAATTGATATTTATAAATTAAAATGTTGGAATTATAAAATGAGTTTTTATAAGTATTAAAATGAAATATAAATGGATTTCATAAGTGGATGAAATCTATAGATTTATAAATTGTGAAGTTATAAAATGAATAGAGTTTGTAAAATAAAAGAGTTATAAGTAATTAACTTATAAACTGGATTTTGGCATGTAAATGGAATATGGATAGAATTTGTTAATAAAGTGATTTTATAAGTTGAAGTTGTTATAAAGTATAAATGGAAATTATAAATGTTGTTTTATAAATCCGAAATCGACTTATTTTGATAAGGTTAATTATTATAGCTTATTAAAGGAAATATATCCACGATTTTGGGACAGTGAATAATCCTTTAAATAAAATATGTAGAAATTGAATTTGGTTAACAAAGTATATTCACGATTTTGGACGGTGAATAATATATTAAAGAAATATTTTGGGAAAATGTTATTTTAAATAGAATTAAAATGATTCAAAAATGTTTTAAAATGTATTAAGTATCGAAACCATAGATTTCAACATTTATTGTTGAAATAGATGTTTTCGAGAAATAGAAGGGAATTGTGGACTATAACATTGTTGTTATAGTAAATGATTTCCCAAAGGAAAAGTTTTGTGTAATATTGGGGTTTATATATCTATCTTAATTTCGAATCCCTATACTAGTGATTTTGGGTTGTTGTAACGATGTTTTACGTAACATTCGTTTTGACTCAAATAAATGTGTTTAAGAGAAGTTTTCCCTAAAGAATAAAATATGTACTTAATTTGGATTGAAGTATATTGAATATTTTCCAAATGTTGAAAATAAATAGATTGGTGAGTTACTTATTATTAAATAAGTATGGAAATGTTTTCCAATATGAATTGAATGTTTTGAGATTATATCTTTTAAAGATAAATTGAAAGTGAATAATTGAAATCGATCTGAAAAATCGTATAAAAAGTGAATATTTGGAAATGTAAATTCACAATGGAAATTTATAATGGAAATTTGTTTTAAAAATAAACATTGATTTATTTTTAAAAAGTGTGGAAATAAATTTACGAATTTGGAACGTTAGTTTAGAATAAATCGGTAAGGATTTATTAGATTGGTTTACATGAACCATTTTGAAATGAAAGTTTCAAAGGTGAAATTTGATTTGAAATCTGTTTTCGAATGGTTGAAGTGTGGAATATATATCTTGTAAAGATATTTTGGAAATAAATAATTTGGAAAATTATTTGAAATTGGGTGATGTTGTGAATATTGACTGATAGTTAAATAACCGACTATCAATATTGACCCTCAAATGGCTATTTGTTGTGAATTGGTTGAAACTGAATACTACACTTATTTTTAAATTATTGCTCTCGTTATTTGGACTACCCTTTCGAATAGTGATACGACGTAATGGATAGTATTGAAGACCGGGTATTTATGAAAACGATAGGATGACCTATCGATTGTCTCTGCACCGTTAGCAATGGTATAGAGATTTCCTTTGTGATGGGAAGTTCGATCGTGATTGTGAATAGCCGGGTTGCAAGGGCTTCTTTTTGAATTGCCTTCGGTTCGGTTCGAGCCCGGAACAGACTTGTATGGTTACATGTCTGACATTACATTTTGAGATATAAAGTAGATTTCTTTCAAATAAATTTCTGTTGGTGGCGGAGAATTTATTCTCTTAGCTTAACACCCTTCTCTGAGACGTATGAGCTAAGAGGTTTTGTAGTTGAAGGTTATCAGCGATATACTCCCAATTTGGTAATGTGGCATGCGGAGTGTTGCTGTGTGATGATTATTTATTGATCATTTGTTGATCAAAGTATGGCTTTGTGAAAAAAAAGCGTAGCTTTGTGGATGAGTCTTCGTCAGACCTCACACCTCGGAAATGGTCAAAACAGGAATATGCGGCAAGGTTTTGAGGGTCGCTCCCTTTAGGGTATGTCATTTCCTTCTGGAAAAGGGTGGTGTCAGGTATGGAGCCCTGATGCTTAACCTATGTGGTTACTCCAATCTCATTTTTCTATGTGGTTGTTGCTTGCTGATCGAGGGCCCTCGGATAAAGGTCCCAAAGGACCGGGGGTGGCATATTCGTGTAGTAGTTACCTAGTTACAGAGGTAACCCGGCCTTATGTTGGCAGAGAGCCGGTTAAGTTCTCGGGACGTCCCGCCAAAGGCGATCCCATGTGGCAGTAGGAAGTTCCTTAACCTGACCATTTGTTGGAAATCCAAAGAAACAATACGAACCCTGTACGGTTTTAGTTGTATAACCTGCCATGGAATGTGGCGATAACCTGCTATTGAACATGGTAGCTATAGTAGGCATACGATAATGGTCGTATGTTGGCTAAGATTTATATTCTACTTTCGAAATGTTTTCATAACTATGCACTAATAATAATATAAAAAAAAAAAGATTTGTTTTGCGTAGTAAGCATCTTTGACTACCATAAGGAGAATTCTCTTCCAATTCTGCGTTTGCATTGTGTGTGTGCAGGGAGGCCTTATGTTATGGTAGTTTCATTTTCCAAAAGCATTGCGGATATTTTCCACTTATATTGTTGTTGTTGTTTTAAAAGATAAATATCTGTTTTAAGTTCTCACACCAGTCCCATGACAGATCTGGAGTTTACTATTCTCTTCCTAAACTCTGGGTGCCCATAATTTTCCACACGGGCAGTCTAGAGTCAGGTTATCAGGTCATTCTGGATTCAGAAGTGCTTTGGAGCTCAGGTGGCGAGTTGGATGGCGAGACGTATTACTTGTACATGATATTATCTTCCCATTGTAAATTCACTAGTAGGGACATGTTGGTACAACTGTCCATTGTCTTGTATTATGTTGTATATTGTTGTTTTACACTCTGATGATAATGTAATGTAATAACTGATATAGTTCTTTGATTTAAATATTATTCATTTATCTATTATATGTTGTTTCGCTGCGATATGTGAGATTTTGATATTGTTTCTATTCTGTTTTCTTATTTCATCTATCTTTTTCTTCTACCTCTTCTTCTAAACCCTAACAATTCGGTTTTTTGGCATTCGATTATGTGGCATTTGATACAGTGGACGTATTAATGTCGATTTTCGAATGTCGAAAATCTCGAAATGTTACATGTGATATCAGAGCATATGGTTAAGTGACAACCTTGGCTCTGTTGGGTGTTACTCATTAGAGATAGAGTCAGCAGTACTCTAGAATGAGTTGAGTGTAATAATAGTTATGAGCGCGTATTTGTTAGTGAAAATAAAATTATTTTATGTTGTGATGATTGGTTTGTTGAGTGGTATATGGATTCTGGTCGGTATATTCTGTACAACTCTACCGATAGGGATCTCTAAACACTTGTTCAGAATAATTCGACACGATATTGTTTTAAAATAGGGTAAATGAAATAATTTTACCCAAAACTATTTTCGTATATAAAGGAAATAATATTTGTAAATTATTATAGTATATGGTTGCTTGATTGTTAGGAAGTGATAATATTATTATCATTTGTGTAGGAAATTGAAATCGTAACTCCAAAGTTAAGAAATGAATTCACACACAAATGGAATTTATGAATATGAATTGTAAATGTGATTTGTAATTTGAAGTAAAAAATTCCAGAGAAGTGTTTGGAAATGTTTTGAAAAGAATTTGAAAATTTTGGAGATTTGGAAGGTTTATATCCTTTTTAATTTGAAAATTATTTTCAAAGATTTTGGAGAAATGTTTTGAAGGGATAAAAGCTCTAAACTCTTTTCGGTCGCTGGAAAATAATTCCGATGATGATCGCGACGTCATCAGTGTTCATTTTCGGGTTTCCAAAAGAGGAATTGCTGCCAGATTGTTTTAAATTAAAGTTGTTTGGAAAATTTGGGTTTGGTTTTGGAAATTCAAAAGATAATTTGAATTGATTTCAATATTGGTTTTGAAAGGTTAAAAAGACTCTGGAATCCTATTTTAAATATTGATCGAATTGGTAAATGAGTTGGTAACTTATACAATTTAAATTTTGATCGAATAAGTTTAACCTAAAGGATGGAGTTAAATGAAAGTAAGTATAAGTGAATAAATTAAATAAAGTGAATTTAAAGAAAGGTTTAAGAGGCTAAGTGAAATGATTACTTAAAGGAAATTTATTAAGTTAAAAATAAATTTGGATTAGTAACAAATGAATTGGAAGTGAGTTTGAATTATAAAAATAAAATTGTGAATGGATAAATAAATTTACAATTGCAAGTACATGTAATTGAAATTGAATGTTGAAATGGAATATGACTTAAGTAATGTTGAATGAAGTTGGTTTTGGTACCAAGTAAAATGAGTAAAGTGATAAATATGAACTTGAGTTATATAAATGAAATTCAACTTGAAATGTTAAATGAATTAGCAATTGGATTAATGAATGGATTGAATGTTAATCACTCAAATGTAAATAAATTGATATGAAATAATGGATGTACGTGTTGATTCATTAAAGCTAATTAAATGTGTTAAACCATATTGAAGGTAAACAAAGTGAACATGAATGTTGAATGTAAAGTGACTAAATTCGGTTGTGTTGAATATACATTGGTTGTTATTTGGTTCTATATAAATTCATTAAGTGTTGACGAAATGGAATTATTGAAATTAAAAGCTAAAGTAATTGAATTTGTAAATAAAACTAATTTAAAATAGTGATATGAATCAATTGTGAATGAAAGATAATTGATAAATTCAACATTCAAAAGGTAAATTGAATCCAAACAGAATTGAAAGTGTAAATTGAATTCAAATGAAATTGATAATGCAGTCTAGAATGAAAATGGATATATAACTTCAATAGTAAAGTAAAAATGGTATAAGAAGTATATACTGAAAATTTTGTAAAGGAATGTGCAAAATAAATTTGAAAGTTGTAATTGGATATTATGGCTAGCAGGATATACAGGTGTGTTAAAGGAAATGGAATTGGGATTTTGAAGATAAAAATTGAATTGCTCTACAAAAAGGTATGTATTTGAATTTCAGTATGTAATTTGATGATCTTCTTGTCTAGCCGCTTGGCTTTTCGTTTTCTTTTTGAAATTGGGGGCCCGTTGTGGCATTTTGTAATCATACCGAGCTAGCCGCGCAAAGGAGGTTATGGCGAAATTTTCTGGAAATTTAAGGCGTTAGAAAATTTCGGGAAATTTTGGAAAAATTCTTGTGAAAACTAAGTTTTGATTTGAAGTTAAAAGTTTTGGAGAAGGTGAATATAAAATTTTCACTAAGTGGATTTTTGAAAAGTTAATGGATTTCAAAACTCTTTCTTGCTTGGCAATTTCGAGGACGAAATTCTTTTAAGGGGGGAAGTTTGTAACGACCCAGGATTTCTATCAATTGAAATTCGTATATTTAATTAATTTTAAATATTAATAAGTAAGATTTACAAGTCGAATATATTTATTTCAAATATCTAGATGTAATTGGATAATTTAAATCAGTAATTTAATATTTGAAATTAGAGAAATAATTGGAAATTGGGTTTAATGTGATTAAAAATGATTTATAAAGTTATATTAAATCATATTGGAGTTAGAACAATGTTTGTGAACTTTTAAAATTGAATTAAAAGTAAATTTGCGAAAATTGAATATTCTAATATTTAAATCGACTAGTGAAAATAGCCATTTTTCAAACAGTCTCGGATTTCAACGAAACTAGTTTCAACGGATCCGTAATGTCATATTATTGCAAGATTTCAAATTTCGTGTCAATCGGATTTACCGTTTGTCCGGGACAAGCCAAAATGCATAGAAATTTGGTTTAATTGGTTTAATTTAAATTTGATCGTTTATTTCCGTAACTCACACATATGATCGAACTAGCTTCCGAAACACATTCCATTGTGTCCGGAACGCGGGGTAAACCCTAGGAACGCCAGCCGGCATGCTTCGTTTGGAATTCGAAAAATTTAGAGTGAATAGTGTTTGCGTAAATTTTCTATAAAAGAACGACTTATTCACGATTTGCAACAAAGGAAACCCTAGGGATTGTGGTCGCCAGTTCTAACATCAATGGCCGAAATTTTATTTCCTTCTCCCTCTGATTTCTCCAAATCTATTCAGTTTCATCAAAAATGTTTAACTACAAAGTTGTAGATAACGACAAGCTCGTCAAATCCAACGGTGGATCCTTGTTATTGTTATCGTTTGGAGGAGAAACACGCTCGCATTCATCATCGTTTCGAGCACAATTTTCGATGAGATGGTGAGGTCGAGCTTGATGCTGTTGTAGCCAAGTATAGAGTAAGTGATGGCGAACGAAATGAAGGTGTTTGATCGTGTTCAGGTTAGTTGTGTTGGTCGCGAGATTTGGGGCAAGAGGGCGGCCGTGGGTATCTTGTGTTCGTGCGTGTTATTGGGTTGGGGGAGAAGAAGGGGTGGACGGCTTGGATCTGCAAAAAAAAGAAATGGATGGCCCAGATTTGTTAGGTTTTAAATTAAATAAAGAAATTGTAATTTGTTTATGTTATAATTCGTGTAAACTTTAAACTAGCGTAACTTTTTGATACGAGGTGGAAAATTCCTGAAACGAGTTGCGTTGGAAACGTATGGTCGAGCACAACGCAATGGACCTGGTATGGAGTCGTTTGGAGCTAGTGAAAATTTTGGGTGAAATTAAACGCACATTTAATCTTATTCGAAATAAAACGCTACAACTGCTATCGGAAACTCAAGGTGAGAACTTCTCACTCAATCGAATTGTTTCGATTTAAATTTTAAATAGTTAAATTTAAAATTGCTTGATTGTGTGATTGGATGATAATTATTATCTACTGTATTGAAATAGACCCTATACGCCGTATATTAAGCGGATGTTATTTAATAAAAACATATACCGCGATAATTCCAACTTGCATGGAATTGGTATTATATATGTACTTGGAGTTGATTTCCCGCATTATATAGCGGATGAGACCCTATTGCGCTGCATAATAGCGGATAATATTTTATAAATCCCATATACTACGATATTTCGTCTTGAAGCGAAATTGGTATTGTGCTAACATTTTTGGATGCAGGGAAACAGGTTGGAGGGATCCAACTGGATTCCTCAAATGATTGAACTGGTTTCAATGTTGTGTGTTGATCCATTTATAATCTGCGTGATTATCTTTGTGATTGAAATCGTTAAAGGCTAAATTTTAGCCGAATATATTTTTGGTATCGTTAGATGCCGAAAATAAATAAAATTTGATTTTTGAAAATTTAAGTTAAGAATTCATAGTAAAATTTAATTTTGGAATTGATTCATTTTAAATAAATAAATAAACATTGAGATTTTTATGTTATAAAAATTATGATTTTTTGTGAAATATAAACGAAATGTGATTTTTGAAATAAGTAGTTGATTAATTTATAAAATGGGTTAAATTTGGATTTTTGAATTATTATAAATGATTTATATAAAAGATTTATAAAATTGATATTTATAAATTAAAATGTTGGAATTATAAAAACGAGTTTTTATAAGTATTAAAATGAAATATAAATGGATTTCATAAGTGGATGAAATCTATAGATTTATAAATTGTGAAGTTATAAAATGAATAGATTTTGTAAAATAAAAGACTTATAAGTAATTAACTTATAAACTGGATTTTGGCGTGTAAATGGAATATGGAAGAATTTGTTAATAAAGTGATTTTATAAGTTGAAGTTGTTATAAAGTATAAATGGAAATTATAAACTTTGTTTTATAAATCCGAAATCGACTTATTTTGATAAGTTAATTATTATAGCTTATTAAACGAAATATATCCACAATTTTGGGACAGTGAATAATCCGTTAAATAAAATATATAGAAACTGAATTTGGTTAACAAAGTATATTCACGATTTTGGACAGTGAATAATATATTAAAGAAATATTTTGGGAAAATGATATTTTAAATAGAATTAAAACGATTCAAAAATGTTTTAAAATGTATTAAGTATCGAAACCATAGATTTCAATATTTATTGTTAAAATAGACGTTTTCGAGAAACAGAAGGGAATGGTGGACTATAACATTGTTGTTATAGTAAATGATTTCCGAAATGAAAAGTTTTGTGTAGTATTGGGGTTTATATATTTATCTTAATTTCGAATCCCTATACTAGTGATTTTGGGTTGTCGTGACGACGTTTTACGTAACATTCGTTTTGACTCAAATAAATGTGTTTAAGAGAAGTTTTCCCTAAAGAATAAAATATATACTTAATTTGGATTTAAGTATATTGAATATTTTCCAAATGTTGAAAATAAATAGATTGGTGAGTTACTTATTATTAAACAAGCATGGAAATGTTTTCCATATGAAGTGAATGTTTTGAGATTATATCTTTTAAAGATAAATTGGAAGTGAATAATTGAAATCGATCTGAAAAATCTTATAAAAAGTGAATATTTGGAAATGTAAATTCACAATGGAAATTTATAAGGGAAATTTGTTTTAAAAATAAACATTGATTTATTTTTAAAAAGTGTGGAAATAAATTTACGAATTTGGAGCGTAAGTTTAAAATAATCGGTAAGGATTTATTAGATTGGTTTAATGAACCATTTTGAAATGAAAGTTGTAAAGGTGAAATATGATTTGAAATTTGTTTTCGAATGGTTGAAGTGTGGAAATTATATCTTGTAAAGATATTTTGGAAATAAATAATTTGGAAAATTATTTGAAATCGGGTGATGTTGTGAATATTGATTGATAGTTAAATAACCGACTATCAATATTGACCCTCAAATGGCTATTTGTTGTGAATTGGTTGAAATTGAATGCTACACTTATTTTTAAATTATTGCGCTCGTTATTAGGACTACCCATTCCGAATAGTGATACGACGTAATGGATAACATTGAAGACCGGTGTTGAAGACCGAGTATTTGTGAAAATGATAGGATGACCTATCGATTGTCTCTGCACCATTAGCTACGGTATAGAGATTTCCTTTGTGATGGGAAATTCGATCGGGATTGTGAATACCCGGGTTGCAAGGGCATCTTTTTGAAGTGCCTTCTGTTCTGTTCGGGACCGGAACAGACTTGTATGGTTACATGTCTGACATTACATTTTGAGATATAAAGCAGATTTCTTTCAAATACATTTCTGCTGGTGGCGGAGAATTTATTGCCTTAGCTTAACATCCTTCTCTGAGACGTACGAGCTCAGAGGTTTTGTAATTGAAGGTTATCAGCGATATACTCCCATTGGTAATGTGGCATGTTGAGTGTTGCTGTGTGATGATTATTTATTGATCATTTGTTGATCAAAGCGTGGCTTTGTGAAAAAAAGCGTAGCTTTGTGGACGAGACTTCGTCAGACCTCACACCTCGGAGATGGTCAAAACAGGAATATACGGTAAGGTTATGAGGGTCGCTCCCTTTAAGGTATGTCATTTCCTTCTGGATAAGGGTGGTGTCAGGTATGGAGCCCTGATGCTTAACCTATGTGGTTGCTCCAATCTCATTTTTCTATGTGGTTGTTGCTTGGTGATCGAGGGCCCTCGGATAAAGGTCCCAAAGGACCGAGGGTGGAATATTCATGTAGTAGTTACCTAGTTACAGAGGTAACCCAGCCTTGTGTTGGCAGAGAGCTGGTTAAGTTCTCAGGACGTCCCGCCAGAGGCGATCTCATGTGGCAGTAGGAAGTTCCTTAGCCTTACCATTTGTTGGAAATCCAAAGAAACAATACGAATCCTGTACGGTTTTAGTTGTATAACCTGCCATGGAATATGGCGGTAACCTGCTATTGAACATGGTAGCTATAGTAGGCATACGATAATGGTCGTATGTTGGCTAAGATTTATATTCAACTTTTGAAATGTTTTCATCACTATGCACTAATAATAATATCAAAAAAAAAAGATTTGTTTTGCGTAGTAAGCATCTTTGACTATCATAAGGAGAAATCTCCTCCAATTCTGCGTTTGCAATGTGTGTGTGCTGGGAGGCCTTATGGTAGTTTCATTTTCCAATAGCATTGCGGATATTTTCCACTTCTATTGTTGTTGTTATTATAAAAGATAAATAACTATTTTAAGTTCTCACACCAATCCCATGACTGAACTGGAGTTTATTGTTCTCTTCCTAAACTTTGGGTGCCCATAATTTTCCACACGGGCAGTCTAGAGTCAGGTTATCCGGTCATTCTGGATTCAGAAGTGCTTTGGAGCTCAGGTGGCGAGCTGGATGGCGAGACGTATTACTTGTACATGATATTATCTTTCCGCTTTAAATTCACTAGTAGGGACATGTTTGTACAACTTTCCATTGTCTTGTATTGTGTTGTATATTGTTGTTGTACACTTAGATGATAATGTAGTGTAATAACTGATATAGTTCTTTGATTTAAAGATTATTCATTTATCTATTATATGTTGTTCCACTGCGATATGTGAGTTTCTAATATTGTTTCTGTTATGTTTTCTTATTTCTTCTACCTCTTCTTTTAAACCCTAACAATCCGGTTTTCTGGCATTCGATTATGCGACATTTGATACAGTGGACATATTAATGTCGATTTTCGGAAGTCGAAAATCTCGAAACGTTACAACAGCACTGTAAACTCCACCATAAAATAGTGGTATATCAGGGAGTACTCCATAGGTATAATACATAACAAAATTGTAACAACCCGCATATTTTACGATTGAGTATTTAAATATTTTATCGTTAGTCGGATTATAGTCCGAAAAGATACTTTTTGCAAACAGTCGAATTTGGACTCGAGGCCACCCTCATTGAGTTCAAAAGGACGTTTGCGACCGTTTTGAGTATAAACTTTAATATGTTTGGAGTTAGTGGAATTTTGCTACTTTTTCACTTAGGGCTTTGGTTTTGTTTCAGCCCATTAGACCCAAGCTTTACCCCTCTTCTCTTCATTACTTCATTTCTATTTCCTAATACTCAAGCTTTAGCAACAATGGATAGAGGAATGGGAAATTAAAACTCCAAGCCCTAGTTTTCATTTGCAAATCAAGTTCTAGCTCCAAATCCGAAGAGAAGCTATTGGTAAGCATCATTTTCTTCTTCTCCAACTCATTCTCCTTTCAATTTCAAAAATTCCTAAACCTAACTTTGGAAATGTTCTTCTTTTGAGCTTAGATTCCAGCTCATTTGGGTTGTGTTGAAGTGTGGTTGATTCTTCCTTTGCTTTCAAGCTTCTCCTTCATTGATTATGACGCCCCACCTCTATACCCATGCTAGCCAAGAACACTACGGTGTAATGCTGTCGACTAGCACGGAGAATAAGGCTGTTGAGGAGCGACCATCCGTGTAATTGCTTTGTACGAGCACCGATATGTTAGGTAGTGTAACATGCATTTTATTTCAAGAGGAAATCCGACATAACGATACAAACACAAAGCTACTACACAATGGCTATAATAATCTTCGGAAACAAATATAGAAATAAGCATAACACAAATCAGTCACAGATAATTCATATCGCAAAGGCGGAAGAAGATATGAATATATAACTAACACATGAAAGTCTATATCAGAGTAGTGGTCAAAAAGATCCACAATAATACAAAAGAATAGCAACACGTGCTATACAAAAGAATACATCTATGAGTCCATATCTCAAGTGTATACAACAAAATAAACTACTAATCTAAGTAGTTAGCCAAAAGATCATATGATAACCCCAGAAGAGAAGTCAAGCAGAAGCACCTGTAACATCTCGGTCTGACCCGAGTATTATTTAAGAAGAAAATAATAAACGGATCAGTCAAGCTATAAATATCAGAAGAAATGATATAGAATAAGAGATATGACTAAACGTATAATAATCACAATGCCAAGCTGTGATAAATAAATAATTGAAAAATCAATAAGATTAATCAATATCGCAAAGATCTTCTCAAAGATAAAAAGGAATGTCATACTCCTAATTTCATTCACCAAGCCACAATAAATGACATATATATCAATGCCAATCGTAAAAGTTGATGAAACATAAATTCCAGAATTCAACACACGTAATCCAGAATTCACAAGAAAAGGATGGCCAAGACATTGATGTAGTGCAAACGGTACATCCAATGAATCACAAAGCAAAGACATTGATGTAGTGCAAACGGTACATCTAATGTATCAAAAGCATATCATTGATGTAGTGCAAACGGTACATCCAATGAATCAAAAGCAAAGACATTGATGTAGTGCAAACGGTACATCCAATGTATCAAAAGCATATCATTGATGTAGTGCAAATGGTACATCCAATGAATCAAAAGCAAAGACATTGATGTAGTGCAAACGGTACATCCAATGAATCAGAATCAAAGACATTGATGTAGTGCAAATTGTACATCAAATGTATCAAAAGCATATCATTGATGTAGTGCAAATGGTACATCCAATGAATCAAAAGCAAAGACATTGATGTAGTGCAAACGGTACATCCAATGTATCACAAAGCAAAGACATCGCACATGTTAGTCTAAAACATAAAATGATCGTCATGATCAAAGAGAAGTGTCGATTATAGTAAGCTAGTAAATATATGAGCTTAGCTTCATGTCCCATAACCCCTAGCTTAACTTAAATATTTACGAACAAATTGTAGATCTCCACTAGAAAATTGTCACAAGATATTAAATCGAACAAGTCCAAGAATTAACCAACGAAGTAAACGCAAGCGTTTCATACCACTCGTTTTACTAAGTCGTTTAATTAGATTTCTCATACGAGTGAGGTAAAGGCTTGTATATACTAATAGATTGGAAAATGGTTTAAGAAAACGAGCTTTGTAATAAAATAGTGTTGAAATCATTTGAAGAAAGAGTTTTGATATTTACTACTAGTATAGAAAACCTTTATATTTTTAAAGTGACAAATCACGAAGAAGATTGTAGGAACAATTAATCACTAAAATTCACATACAACGACGTGAATAAAAATCCAAAGAAATCGATAAAGGATCCATCGAAATGGATATTCCAAAAATCCCTAAAAAGGAGTCATCAAAGTCGATAATAAATGATAACAACAAAAGGGGAACAACACAAATCGATTAAAGTTGGAAATTCAAGCAACTAGGCAAAATAGGCATAGTTGGCAAATAGCAGCAGGTCGGTCGACCGGACTCCCTGAGTCGGTTGACCGAACCAAAAACAGAAGTGCACGGGGTAGCAGGTCGGTCGACCGAACCCTGAGCTCGGTCGACCGAGCCCTGTAGCCTGCACTTCCAAACAGAGGCAGGAAGTGCCCGTTCTACAGGTCGGTCGACCGGCCCAGGGGCTCGGTCGGCCGAACCTGTTGCTGGCACTCCCATGCCCTATTTCAAATGAGGTGCAAATCTCGATCAATTTGCAATCACACGAGCAACGGCGCTAAGGGTTTATGCCAATCGACTACCCGGTCCTATATGCTCCTCGATGCATCACCAAAAACATGTTCAAACATCAAAGCTATGATTTTTAAAGAATTGAACCCAAAACACTAAAAATTGGAATATTCACCAATTCAATCCAAACCAAAAGCAATTGCACACGAATAAGTGTTAGGAATTCATACCTAACAATCAAAGATAAATATAAGCATAGATGTGAGATAAAAATCTCACATTTGAACCCAAATCAATGAAGGAGAAGCTTTAAGACAAGGGAAGATTAACCACCTTCAATCTCAACACTAGGAGCTTGAATCTAAGCTCAAAAGAAGAACATTCCCTAAGTTAGGTTTAGGAAATTTCTGAAATTGGAAGGAGAATGAGTTGGAGAAGAAGATGGAGATGCTTACTAATGGGTTCACTTGAGTTTGGAGTAAGAAGATGGATTTGCTAATGGAAACTAGGGCATATGATTTCCTAATTCTTTTTCTCTTCCCCCATTTTTGATGAAGCTTGAATGTATTAGGAAATTATGAAGGAATGAAGAGGATAAGGGGTTGGGACTGAATACATAAGTGGGGTTATTGGGCTCAGCCCAAACCAAAGCCCTAAGTGAAAACGTGGCAAAAATCAACTATCTCCAAACATATCGAAGTTTATACTCAAAAAGGTCGCAAACGTCATTTTGAACTAAATGGGGGTGGTCTCGAGTCCCAATTCGACTGTTTGCAAAAAGTAGCTTTTCGGACCAAAATCCGACGAACGATAAAATTTTTAAATAAAATTTTTAAATATAAAATCGATAAATATGCGGGTTGTTACAGACTCCCCTCCTTAAAGAAATTGCGTCCTCGCAATAGTTAAGAAGAAAATAAAGAGTAACAACCATAAAAGCATATCAACACAAAAGAAAATTGAAATAAGAAGTTCACCATAAAGAGCATGAAAGAGTAAGCCTGAACGGGATCGCTCGATGAATTCTCTGGATTCCCAAGAGTAATCCTTAGGATTTGGGAACCATTGAACTCTCACAAAAAGAGTATCTTTATTCCGAAGGCGCTCAACCTCCGAAGCAATGATGCGAATGGAATGTTACTCATAAATCAAATCCGGTGAAACTTCAATTTCTACAATATCACCGGGCTCAAGAATAAAAACCGGAATCCCTAAGGCATTTCCGTATATAAAAGACGTGGAGAACGTCAAGAATAGCAAAAAATTGAGCTGGTGCAACGACGTAGTATAATAACAGTACGCCCGAGAAATTAGAAACTCAAATAATTTGGAATATCTGCTTAGTACAAAAACGGTACGCCCAATGAACCAAAGCCCGAATAATTTCGGAACACCGACGTAGTACAAAAACGGTACGTCCAATGAACCGATAAACCGGAACAACGATGTAGTAAAATAATGGTACATCCATTGATCCAGATAAGACGGAACATCGATGTAGTATAATAACAATACATCCGATGAACCGAACACCATAAAAGAACATCGGACGCTAGTCCATAAAAGAGGTGAGATGAAACTCAATAAAACGAAGTACGTCAAAACGTTTGATGAACTTGATAAAACGATCATAAGATACAAGGAATCTCGAGCCAACGAGGTTGACGCAAATTAAGTTCCTTATGAGAAATAAATATTTCAAATATTTATGATCGAGGTGGAGAACAAATTTCTCATCCAAATATGATGATGCCAAATTCCAAAAGTAAAAACAATAGCCGCGAGCACTACATCATGAGCGGCATATCTAGTCTCGATAAGCTATAACGATTTAGAAGCACAAGTGATAGCACGTTCCCATTTGCAAGAGAGCGGCATCCAAACCAATACGATTAGTATTGGTACAAAAGATAAAGTCTCGGTTCCCCACGGGAATCACAAGAACAAGAGTATCGAAAAGAAAGAATTTCTTTTAAATAATTCTTCTTTCCTGAAAAGTTAAAACTTTCAAAATTACATTTTTATTTTTATGTAATAATCTTTCTACAAAAATTTACATTTTTACAAGTCCATATTTCGTGTATGACTGTCTCATCAAAGCGTTTAGGAGATTCCTATCGATAATGTTGATCAAGCGCATCGACCAAAATTCTTAAAGCACTCAATGGGGAATACAATCACAAAACCATATATTATATGATAAACATGTTTCTAAAAACTTTTAAGAATATTCTTTGTTCATTTCAAGAACAAAATCCAATTTTACTTATAAATAAATCTTATGGAAAAGATTTGCAAAATTTTAAATTACTATTTTCATCCAAAATCAATAAATACAAGAATGGTCTCATCGAAAAATTCATAGAATATTCGATTTATAAAATGGATGAAATAAGCTGGATAAACCGAATGACATAATAAGTCATTCATAAGAATCATAACGAGTGCGGAATGCGGTTAACTTTCGCAACTCGTAGCAAATGAAGATCGGTGGTAAGGCCAAACTAGAAAGACCTTAACTCTTAGGTGATAAATCCTAGGGCAAACTCAAAAATACCGGAAAAGTTTCACAAATTATTAGATAAGAGAAACAACACTTTTCTCATCTTGAGGGCTTAAAGAATAAAATGATGCCTTCAAGAATTTGAAATCGGAATCTCAAGAAAAAATAGAAATCTGCTTAACAGATAGAAAATGTCGAAGATGAATAGTCCACACGGAAAATAGGATATGAGCTTCACAATTAAGCCAATCCTTACAAAAATCAATTTCGAGGCCTAAGTTAAAAAAATCGGCTCGGAAAGAAAAATCACATAAAATAATTTCGACATCAATAGATAGCAAATTGAGTGTTGCAGACCCACCAACCAGATTCGCAACTCTCAAAGAAGTCATCAAGCCCAAAATATTTTCAAAGAAAAAGAATCAACAAGTTCTTTTGATATAAAATAGTGAGATGGAACCCATATCAAAAAGAACTCAAATAAGAAGATCACGAAATAAAACAATGCCATCAAGGATTGAATGTAATATACCTTGACCAAGAGAAGAGTTGCTAGGGGCTTGCAGCTCTCTTTCTCTCTTGCTTGGAAGCTTAGGACACGAAGATAAAAGATGACCCGAACCTTTGCAATAACGACAAAAGAGGAGTTTCGGACACTCCCTTGCATAGTGGTCTGTGAAACCACAATTGTAGCATCGTCCACGACTAGAGGTAGGTGCTTTTGCTACCGGGGTTTCTTGCCTCCCTTTCTTGTTGGGAATGGGGCCTTTGAATTTAATAGGCCTCTTCATGTTGTTGTTGAAGTTTTGTTGGGCACGCACAACTTCAACATCACCTTCTCTATCGGCCTCTTCAAGATGAAGAGCGATATCAATAAGCTGATCAAATGAAATCTCAAGTTTCAGAAGTAACGGCTTCTTAAGATTCTTATTCAAGCCATGGACAAATCTCTGATTTTTCTTCAATGGGGTGTCGATGTATTCAACCCTGTATTTGGACAGAGATTCGAAAGATGCGACATAATCTGTCACAGAAGATTCACCTTGAACAAGGTCAATAAAACACCGGGCCAAAGTTACCTTTTCAGCCTCCGACACAAATTTCAATTCGAATCTTTCCCGGAATTGCTCCCAAGTGAGATCCGCCTCAACGCTTTCGGAAATTAAAAGCTTATACCAATCTAATGCTCTTTCTTGGAGCATGCTAGAAGCCACTTGGACTCGATGTAGATCAATAAGGTTCATGTGAGAAAAGATGCGATCGCATGATTTGAGCCAAGCTTGAATTTCTATAACACTCTCGGATCCTTTGAATGGCCTTCCACCCAAATCGGTATAGTCTATGCACAAGCGTGCAAAACTAGATCTAGGATGAGTAGGCTCTGGAATGGGTCCTGTAGCTTGAGCATTCTTCATGAGATCTAAAAGCTGCTGAGCAGACATGAATACTCCATCTTGGGGAGTAGCACTAGATTGACCGGCGCTCAGACGGCCTGGCCTAACCATTTCTCTTCTTTAAGAAAGAAAGAAAGAAAGAAGAGGAAAAAGTTATTCTCAAAATTAATATCAAGCAATCTTGATAGACAAACAAGGAATCGTAAGGAAAATAGAATGAATCGGTACGAAGGCTCGAATTAAATCCTAAAGCACGACTCCTAAGATGGACTTAGGATGATGATCCTTGTTATAATATTCCATATTGTTCTGAAGTTTTGCTCTGATACCGAGCTGTGACGCCCCACCTCTATACCCACGCTAGCCAAGAACACTACGGTGTAATGCTGTCGACTAGTACGGAGAATAAGGCTGTTGAGGAGCGACCATCCGTGTAATTGCTTTGTGCGAGCACCGATATGTCAGATAGTATAACATGCATTTTATTTCAAGAGGAAATCCGACATACCGATACAAACACAAAGCTACTACACAGTGGCTATAATAATCTTCGAAAACAAATATAGAAATAAGCATAACACAAATCAGTCACAGATAATTCATATCACAAAGGCGGAAGAAGATATGAATATATAACTAACACATGAAAGTCTATATCAGAGTAGTGGCCAAAAAGATCCAAAATAATACAAAAGAATAGCAACACGTGCTATACAAAAGAATACATCTGTGAGTCCATATCTCAAGTGTATACAACAAAATAAACTACTAATCTAAGTAGTTAGCCAAAAGATCATATGATAACCCCAGAAGAGAAGTCAAGCAGAAGCACCTGTAACATCTCGGTCTGACCCGAGTATTATTTAAGAAGAAAATAATAAACAGATCAGTCTAGCTATAAATATCAGAAGAAGTGATATAGAATAAGAGATATGACTAAACGTATAATAATCACAATGCCAAGCTGTAATAAATAAATAATTGAAAAATCAATAAGATTAATCAATATCGCAAAGATCTTCTCAAAGATAAAAAGGAATGTCATACTCCTAATTTTATTCACCAAGCCACAATAAATGACTTATATATCAATGCCAATCGTAAAATTTGATGAAACATAAATTCCAGAATTCAACACACGAAATCCAGAAATCACAAGAAAAGGATGGCCAAGACATTGATGTAGTGCAAACGGTACATCCAATGAATCACAAAGCAAAGACATTGATGTAGTGCAAACGGTACATCTAATGAATCACAAAGCAAAGACATTGATGTAGTGCAAACGGTACATCTAATGTATCAAAAGCATATCATTGATGTAGCGCAAACGGTACATCCAATGAATCAAAAACAAAGACATTGATGTAGTGCAAATGGTACATCCAATGTATCAAAAGCATATCATTGATGTAGTGCAAACGGTACATCCAATGAATCTAAAGCAAAGACATTGATGTAGTGCAAACGGTACATTCAACGAATCAGAAGCAAAGACATTGATGTAGTGCAAACTGTACATCCAATGTATCAAAAGCATATCATTGATGTAGTGCAAACGGTACATCCAATGAATCAAAAGAAAGACATTGATGTAGTGCAAACGGTACATCCAATGTATCACAAAGCAAAGACATCGCACATGCTAGTCCAAAACATAAAATGATCGTCGTGATTAAAGAGAAGTGTCGATTACAGTAAGCTAGTACATATATATGCCTAGCTTCATGTCCCATAACCACTAGCTTAACTTAAATATTTACGAACAAATTGTAGATCTCCACTAGAAAATTGTCACAAGATATTCAATCGAACAAGTCCAAGAATTAACCAACGAAGTAAACGCAAGCGTTTCATATCACTCGTTTTATTAAGTCATTTAATTAGATTTCTCATACGAGTGAGGTAAAGGCTTGTATATACTAATAGATTGGAAAATGGTTTAAGAAAACGAGCTTTGTAATAAAATAGTGTTGAAATCATTTGAAGAAAGAGTTTTGATATTTACTACTAGTATAGAAAACCTTTATATTTTTAAAGTGACAAATCACGAAGAAGATTGTAGGAACAATCAATCACTAAAATTCACATACAACGACGTGAATAAAAATCCAAAGAAATCGATAAAGGATCCATCGAAATGGATATTCCAAAAATCCCTAAAAAGGAGTCATCAAAGTCGATAATAAATGATAACAACAAAAGGGGAACAACACAAATCGATTAAAGTTGGAAATTCAAGCAACTAGGCAAAATAGGCATAGTTGGCAAATAGCAGCAGGTCGGTCGACCGGACTGCCTGAGTCGGTTGACCGAACCAAAAACAAAAGTATACGAGGTAGCAGGTCGGTCGACCGGACCCTGAGCTCGGTCGACCGAGCCCTGTAGCCTGCACTTCCAAACAGAGGCAGGAAGTGCCCGTTCTACAGGTCGGTCGACCGGCCCAGGGGCTCGGTCGGCCGAACCTGTTGCTGGCACTCCCATGCCCTATTTCAAATGAGGTGCAAATCTCGATCAATTGGCAATCGCACGAGCAACGGCGCTAAGGGTTTATGCCAATCGACTACCCGGCCCTATATGCTCCTCGATGCATCACCAAAAACATGTTCAAACATCAAAGCTATGATTTTTAAAGAATTGAACCCAAAACACTAAAAATTGGAATATTCACCAATTCAATCCAAACCAGAAGCAATTGCACACGAATATGTGTTAGGAATTCATACCTAACAATCGAAGATAAATATAAGCATAGATGTGAGATAAAAATCTCACCTTTGAACCCAAATCAATGAAGGAGAAGCTTTAAGACAAGGGAAGATCAACCACCTTCAATCTCAACACTAGGAGCTTGAATCTAAGCTCAAAAGAAGAACATTCCCTAAGTTAGGCTTAGGAAATTTCTGAAATTGGAAGGAGAATGAGTTGGAGAAGAAGAAGGAGATGCTTACCAATGGGTTCACTTGAGTTTGGAGCAAGAAGATGGATTTGCTAATGGAAACTAGGGCTTAGGATTTCCTAATTCTTTTTCTCTTCCCCCATTTTTGATGAAGCTTGAATGTATTAGGAAATTATGAAGGAATGAAGAGGATAAGGGGTTGGGACTGAATACATAAGTGGGGTTATTGGGCTCAGCCCAAACCAAAGCCCTAAGTGAAAAAGTGGCAAAAATCAACTATCTCCAAACATATCGAAGTTTATACTCAAAAAGGACGCAAACATCATTTTGAACTCAATGGGGGTGGTCTCGAGTCCCAATTCGACTGTTTGCAAAAAGTAGCTTTTCGGACCAAAATCCGACGAACGATAAAATTTTTAAATAAAATTTTTAAATATAAAATCGATAAATATGCGGGTTGTTACATTGATTTTGTGAAAAAGTGAGATTTTTATCTCACATCTAAGTCTATGATTATCTTTGATTGTTAGGTATGAATTCCTAACACTTATTCATGTGCATTTGCTGTTTGTTTGGATTGAATTGGTGAATATCCCAATTTTTTGTGTTTTGGGTTCAAATATTTAAAGATCCTAACTTTGATGTTTGAACATGTTTTTGGTGATGCATCGAGGAGCCAATAGGACCGGGTAGCCGATAGGCGTAATCCTCGAGCGTCCGTGCTCGACCGGTTGCAAATTGAGTGAGAGTTTGTGCTTCTATTAAATAGGGTAGGAATTGTAGAAATTTGCATTTCAGCCGACCGAACCCCTAGGTCGGTCGACCCGAGCTGTAGCCGAAACATTCTGGCCAATTTTCGGTCGGTCGACTCAGGAAGTCCGGTCAACCGACCTACTCCTATTTCCCTGTTTTGCTTATTTGTGCTCGTTTGCTTTGCTTTTCCAATATTTAATTGATTATTCTTCTCCGATTTGTTGTTATCATTTATTATCGACTTTGATGACTTCTATTATGGAATCTTTGGGTATATCCATTTTTGGTGGATTTGGAATCGATTTCTTTGGATTTAATTCATGCCTTTCAATGTGAGATTTTAGTGATTGATTGTTCTACAATCATTTTTGTGATTTGTCACTTTTAAAAAATATAAAGGTTTTCAATACTAGTAGTAAATAACAAAATTCTTTCATCAAAACGATTTCAACTCTATTTTATTACAAAGCTCGTTTCTTAAACCGTTTTCCAATCTGCTAGCATATACAAACCTCTACCTCATTCATATGAGAACTCTAATTAAACAGCTTAGTAAAACAAGTGGTATGAAACGCTTGCGTTTACTTCGTCGGTTAATTCTTGGACTTATTCGATTTAATCTCTTGTGATAATTTTCGAGTGGAGATCTACAATTTGTTCGTAAATATTTAAGTTAAGCTAGTGGTTATGGGACATGAGGCTAAGCTTATATATTTACTAGCTTAATGTAATTGACACTTCTTGATGATCGTTGATGATCATTTTTGTGATTCAGACTAGCAAATGTGCGATGTCTCTTTGTCTACGAGGGAGACTAAACCCCGTTTCTGTGGAGCTTCGGCTCAATTTGGTGGGGTAGCGACCCATGGTCGGGCCGTTTTGTGGTGCTTCGGCTCAAAATTAATGGTTAGCAACCATGGAATAGCGTTCCATTTTGTGATACACGTGTTGGTGAGTTTTCATCTCCCGTTCTGTGATAGGCCTCCCCCTTTTCGTGATTTCTGGATTTCCATTGATGATTTCTGGAATTTGTGTTTTTACCAATTTTCATGATTTAGATTGATAAGTTTTATCAATATTTGTGCATTGGTGAATTTGTGTGTCATTAACTTTTGTGATTGACATTGATATTATTGTCAATATTTATGGTTTGGTGAATATAAATTGAGAGTATGACATTCTTTTTGATCTTTGAGAAGATTCTCGTGATATTGATTAATCTCTTGTTGATTTTCAATTACATACTTATTATAGTATGGCTTTATGGTAAATCATATATTTATGTCATATCTCTTATTCTATATCATTTTATCTGATATTTATATCTAGACTGATCCGTTTATTTTTTTCATATTAAATAATACTCGGGTTAGACCGAGATGTTACAGGTGCTTCTGCTTGACTTCACATCTGGGATTATTATCTTGACTTTTAGCTAGCTACTTAGATTAGTAGTTTTTGGTTGTATACATTTGGGATATAGACTTATGGATGGATACTTATTCTTTTGTGTAGCACTTGTAACTCTTCTTTTGTGTCATTGTGGATCTTGTTGACCACTACTCTGATGTACACTTTCATGTGTTATATATTCATATCTATTTCCACCTTTGTGATATGGATGTCTGTGACTGATTTGTGTTATGTTTATTTCTATATTTGTTTCCGAAGAATATATGTAGCCACCAGGTAGTAGCTTTGAGTTTGTATCGGTATGTCAAACTTCCTCCTGAAACCAGATGCTTGTTGCACTATCTGACATATCGGTGCTCGCACAAAGCAATTACACGGATGGTCGCTCCTCAACAGCCTTATCCTCCGTGCTAGTTGACGGCATTACCCCGTAGTGTCCTTGGCAAGCGTTGGTATAGAGGTGGGGCGTCACAGCTTGGTATCAGAGCCAAACTTCGGAACAATGTAGAATAATTTAACAAGGATCATCGTCCTAAGTCCATCATAAGAGTCGTGCTTTACGATTTAATTCGAGTCTTCGTACCGATTCATCCTATTTTCTTTATGATTCCTTGTTTTATCTATCAAGATTGCTTGATATCCATTTGGTGAATAGCTTTCTTCTTCTTCTTTCTTTCTTTCTTTCTTTCTTTCTAAAGGAAGAGAAATGGTTAGACCAGGCCGTCCCAACGCTGGTCAATCTACTGCTACTCCCCAAGTTGGAGTATTTATGTCTGCCCAACAGCTTCTTGATCTAGTAAGGAATGCTTAGGCAACCGGTTCTAATCCGGAGTCTACTCACCCTAAGTCTGGATTCGCACGTTTGTGTAACGATTATACCAACTCGGGTGGGAAGCCATTCAAAGGTTCTGAAACCATTATTGAAGTCCAGGTTTGGCTAAGATCATGCGATCGAATCTTTTCTCGCATGAACCTTATTGATCTTCACCGAGTTCAGGTGGCCTCTAGTATGCTCCAAGAAAGAGCATTAAATTGGTTTGAGCTTTCGATTTCTGAAATAAATGAAGCGGAGCTTACTTGGGTGAAATTCCAGGAGCGCTTCGAATTAAAATTTGTGCCAGAAGCTGAGAAGGTGACTTTGGCTCACCGTTTCATTGCCCTTGTTCAAGGTGAATCCTCTATGACAGACTATGTCGCTTCATTCGAGTCACTTTCTAAATATGGGGTCGAGTACATAAACACCCCATTGAAGAAAAACCAATGATTTGTCTATGGCTTGAATAAAAATCTCAAGAAGCCATTACTTCTAAAATTAGAAGTTTCTTTTGATCAACTCGTTGATATCGCTCTTCGTCTTGAAGAGGCAGATAGGGAGAGTGATGTTGAAGTTATGAGTGCCAAACCAAACTTCAACAATAAGAAAAGGCCTAATAAGTTCAAAGGCCCTTATCCCAACAATAAGAAAGGGAAGCAAGCCTCTCCGGCAACTAAGACTTCTACCTCAAGTGGTGGGCAATGCTACAACTGTGATTCTAAGGACCATTATGCGAATAAGTGTTCAAAGCCTCGTGCTTGTCACTATTGCAAAAGCCCGGATCATTATTTATCTTTTTGTCCCAAACTTCAGGGAAGGAAGGAGGGAAAGCTTAATGTTGCTCAAGCCCCTGGCAACACATCTTGTGGTCAAAGTATTTCTCATTCTATCCTTGATGGCATTACTTTATTTCGTGATCATCCTAATCGAGTTCTTTTTGATACGGGTGCGTCCCACTCTTTTATTTCGAAAGAACTTGTTTATACTTTTTCTTTGGATGTTTTGTGTTTAATGACTTCTTTGAGAATTGTGAATCCGGTTGGTGGATCCGCAATAATCAGTTTATTGTGTAAAGATGTCGAGATTATTTTGTGTGATTTTTCTTTTCGAGCCGATTTGCATGTTATGCGCTACTTAGGCTTCGGAATGATTTTGGGGATGGATTGGCTTAACCGTTATGAAGCTCAAATCCTTTGTCCTGAGCGGACTATTCATCTTCGACATCCTCAATCTGTTAAGCAGATTTCTATCGATCTTAAAGATTCGGATTCCAGCTTGGTTGCATCTTTATATTCTTTAAATCCTTATGATGACGATAATGATGATGAGGAAGATGTCATTTCTCTTATTCACGTTGTTCGTGAATTTTCCGACATATTTGAGCCCGTTTTAGGATTACCACCTAAGCGAGCAATTGAGGTCAGAATTAATCTCATCCCTGGAGCTCAACCTAACACTCGTCCTCCTTATCGCATGTCCAATAAGGAAAATGAGGAGATGCACAAACAATTATCCGAATTGGAGACGAAGCAATTTATTCGCTCTAGTTCCTCGCCTTGGGGAGCATCGGCTATTTTTGTGAAGAAATCCGATGGTACACTTAGGCTTTGCGTTGACTACCACAAGCTTAATGATCTTACTATCAAACATAAATATCCTTTACCTCGGATGGATGATCTATTCGATCAACTTAGTGGTGCTAGAGTCTTTTCACAATTAGACTTAGCTACCGGTTTTCATCAGCTTCGTATTGCAGAGGATAGTATTCCTTTAACATCATTCCGTACTCGTTATGGATCTTATGAATGGCTTGTTATGCCATTTGGTTTAACGAATGCTCCGGCTTATTTCGTTGACCTTATGAATTGAGTTTTCAAAGACTTCCTCGATCGGTTTGTTCTCATCTTTATTGATGATATTCTTGTGTATTCTAAAACCGAGGAGGAATATGAAAAGCATCTTCTGATTGTATTGGAAACTCTTAGGAGCAATCAATTGGAAGCAAAATTTTCTAAATGCCATTTTTGGCAATCTCGTGTGAAATTTCTTGATCATATTATTTCCGAATCCAGAATTTCAGTGGATCCTTCAAAGATTGAAGCGATTCAAAATTGGAAGAGACCGGAGAGTGTGACGAAAATCCGTAGCTTCCTTGGATTGGTGGGTTATTACCGTCGTTTTATTAAAGACTTTTCTAAAATTGTCGTGCCTCTTACTAGCTTAACAAAGAAAGGTGTTAAATACATTTGGTAAGTCAAATGTGAAGCTTCTTTCCAGAAATTAAAAGAAATCCTTTCCGATGCTCCTATTCTTGTTATTCCCGAGGGGAATCAAGATTTTATTGTTTATACCGATGCTAGTCGCATTGGTTTGGGTGCCGTTCTTATGCAAAGAGAACATGTTATTGCTTATGCTTCTAGGCAATTGAAGCCAGCCGAGACTAGATTTGCCACTCATGATTTAGAGCTCGCAGCTATTGTTTTCGCCCTTCGAATTTGGCGTCATTATCTTTTGGGAGAAAATTTATTCTTTACACCGATCATAAATCTTTGAAGTATCTATTTTCCCAAAAGGAACGTAATTGGCATTAACAACATTAGCTTGAATTCCTTGCACTTATGATCTAGATATTCTTTATACTCCCGGAAAGGGAAATTGTGTTGCCGATGCACTTAGTCGTAAGCAACAAGCGGTTGTTTCTATGATGATATCCGAATGGAATGATCTCGGAATTTTATCCACTTGTGAGATTCGAGATCGTGTTTCCGATTTATGTTCATCTCTTGTTTTATGTGGCCTTGAGGATCATCCTTCTCTTTTAGACCGCATTATGGAAGCTCAAAAGGTAGATCCCAAATTGGCTCTTCTTGGCCAAAATTTTAGGGATAAAATTGATATTGAAGGTTTGAAAGACTTTAATATTGATTCTCGTGGCGGTATTCGAAAATTTGGTAGACTTATCGTGCCAAATATTAGTGATCTTCGTAAAGACACTTTAGAAGATTCTCATCGTCCTAAATTTACCATTCATCCCGGTAGTAGTAAAATGTACGCGGATATGAAGTGACTTTATTATTGTGAGGGAATGAAATCTGATATTGCTAACTTTGTTAAGTGTTGCATGACTTGCCAACACATTAAGGCCGAGCATCAAAGGCCCGGTGGGTTATTGCAACCTTTAGAAATTCCAATTTGGAAGTGGGACCAAATTTCCATGGATTTTATAGACGACCTTCCCCGTTCTCGTTCGAGTCATGATAGCTTATGGGTGATAGTCGATAGACTTACTAAATCCGCCCATTTTATTCCCGTTCGGTCTAACCGGACCGTTCCTCTTTTGGCCAAACTTTTTATCAAAGAAATAGTTAAATTGCATGGAGTTCCTACTTCTGTTGTTAGTGATCGTGATCCATTGTTTACTAGTGGATTTTGGAAGAGTCTTCAAAAAGCTTTGGGAACGAAGCTTAACTTTAGCACCGCTTATCATCCTCAGTCCGATGGACAAACCGAGCGTGTGAATCAAACTCTTGAAGATCTTCTTCGTTCATGTGTACTTGATTTTGGTGGAAGTTAGGAAGATCATATTTCTCTTGTCAAGTTTTCCTATAATAATAGCTTCCAATCTACAGTTGGTATGGCACCTTTTGAGGCACTCTATGGAAGGCCATGCCTATCTCCTTCTTGTTGGCTTGAGGCCGGCGAGAAGCTGGTTTTAGGTCCAGAATTTATTCGCGATTCCGTAGAAAAGATTGACCTTATTCGTCATAGGATGAAAGAAGCCCAGAGTAGACAAAAATCCTATGCCGATAACCGGAGAAGGAAATTAGAATTTTCTGTGGGAGATCTTGTGTTTATTCGTGTTTCACCTATGAAGGGTGTTGTACGTTTCAATCGATCGGGAAAGTTAGCACCTAGATATATTGGTCCATTTCCCATCACCGAACGCCGTGGTTCCGTGGCTTATCTCCTTTTATTACTGGCTCAATTTTCTGCTATTCATGACGTGTTTCACGTTTCTCAATTATGGAAATGCCTTCGAGATTTCGATTCTATTCTTGAGCCCGGTGTTGTGGAAGAAATTGAAGTTTTGCCTAATTTAACTTATGAGCAACATCCTATTCGTATTATTGCTTCGGAGGTCAAACGCCTTCGAAATAAAGATGTACCGCTTGTTAAGGTTCAATGGTCCTCAAATCCTAAGGATTACTCTTGGGAATCTAGAGAATTCATCGAGTGAACACATCCGGACTTACTTTCTCGTACTCTTTTAGGTGAACTTATTAATTCAAATTTCTTTTGTGTTGAATATGCTTTTAAGGTTGTTACTGTATATTTTCTTCTTAAATATTGCGAGGACGCAATTTCCTTAAGGAGGGGAGTCTATAACAACCCACATATTTTACGATTGAGTATTTAAATATTTTATTTAAATATTTTATCGTTAGTCGGATTACAGTCCGAAAAGCTACGTTTTGCAAACAGTCGAATTTGGACTCGAGACTACCCCCATTGAGTTCAAAATGACGTTTGCGACCTTTTTGAGTATAAACTTTGATATGTTTGGAGTTAGTGGAATTTCGCTACTTTTTCACTTAGGGCTTTGGTTTTTTTTAGCCCATTAGACCCAAGCTTCACCCCTCTTCTCTGCATTACTTCATTTCTATTTCCTAATACTCAAGCTTTAGCAACAATGGAGAGAGGAATGGGAAATTATAACTCCAAGACCTAGTTTTCATTTGCAAATCAAGTTCTAGCTCCAAATCCAAAGAGAAGCTATTAGTAAACATCATCTTCTTCTTCTCCAACTCATTCTCCTTTCAATTTCAGACATTCCTAAACCTAAATTTGGGAATGTTCTTCTTTTGAGCTTAGATTCAAGCTCATTTGGGTTGAGTTGAAGTGTGGTTGATTCTTCCTTTGCTTTCAAGCTTCTCCTTCATTGATTTTGTGAAAAGGTGATATTTTTATCTCACATCTAAGTCAATGATTATCTTTGATTGTTAGGTATGAATTCCTAACACTTATTCATGTGCATTTTCTTTCAAGCTTCTGGCCTATTTTCGGTCGGCCGACTCAGGAAGTCCGGTCAACCGACATGCTCCTATTTTCTTTCAAGCTTCTCCTTCATTGATTTTGCTTTTCCAATATTTAATTAATTCTTCTTCTCCGATTTGTTGTTAACATTTATTATCGACTTTGATGACTTCTATTATGGAATCTTTGGGTATATCCATTTTTGGTGGATTTGGAATCGATTTCTTTGGATTTAATTCACATCTTTCAACGTGAGATTTTAGTGATTGATTGTTCTACAATCATTTTTGTGATTTGTCACTTTTAAAAAATATAAAGGTTTTCAATACTAGTAGTAAATATCAAAATTCTTTCATCAAAACGATTTCAACTCTATTTTATTACAAAACTCGTTTCTTAAACCGTTTTCCAATCTACTAGCATATACAAGCCTTTACCTCATTCATATGAGAAATCTAATTAAACGGCTTAGTAAAACAAGTGGTATGAAACGCTTGTGTTTACTTCGTCGGTTAATTCTTGGACTTATTCGATTGAATCTCTTGTGACAATTTTCGAGTGGAGATCTACAATTCGTTCGTAAATATTTAAGTTAAACTAGTGGTTATGGGACATGAAGCTAAGCTTATATATTTACTAGCTTACTGTAATTGACACTTCTTAATGATCGTTGATGATCATTTTTGTGATTCAGACTAGCAAATGTGCGATGTCTCTTTGTCTACGAGGGAGACTAAACCCCATTTCTGTGGAGCTTCGGCTCAATTTGGTGGGGTAGCGACCCATGGTCTTCGGGCTGTTTTGTGGAGCTTCGGCTCAAAATTAATGGTTAGCAACCATGGAATAGCGTTCCATTTTGTGATACACGTGTTGGTGAGTTTTCATGCTCCCGTTCTGTGATAGGTCTCCCCCCTTTTCGTGATTTCCGGATTTCCATTGATGATTTCTGGAATTTGTGTTTTCACCAATTTTCGTGATTTACATTGATAAATTTTATCAGTATTTATGCATTGGTGAATTTGTATGTCATTAACTTTTGTGATTGGCATTGATATTATTGTCAATATTTATGGTATGGTGGATATAAATAGAGAGTATGACATTCTTTTTGATCTTTGAGAAGATTCTCGTGATATTGATTAATCTCTTGTTGATTTTCAATTACACACTTATTACAGTATGGCTTATGGTTATCATATATTTATGTCATATCTCTTATTCTATATCATTTTATCTGATATTTATAGCTAGACTGATCCGTTTATTATTTTCTTATTAAATAATACTCGGGTTAGACCGAGATGTTACAGGTGCTTCTGCTTGACTTCACATCTGGGATTATATCCTGACTTTTGGCTAGCTACTTAGATTAGTAGTTTTTGGTTGTATACATTTGGGATATAGACTCATGGATGGATACTTATTCTTTTGTGTAGCACTTGTAACTCTTCTTTTGTGTCATTGTGGATCCTGTTGACCACTACTCTGATGTACACTTTCATGTGTTATATATTCATATCTATTTCCGCCTTTGTGATATGGATGTCTGCGACTGATTTGTGTTATGTTTATTTCTATGTTTGCTTCCGAAGAATATAAATAGCCACCAGGTAGTAGCTTTGAGTTTGTATCGGTATGTCGAATTACCTCCTGAAACCAGATGCTTGTTGTACTATCTGACATATCGGTGCTCGCACAAAGCAATTACACGGATGGTCGCCCCTCAACAGCCTTATCCTCCGTGCTAGTTGACGGCATTACCCCATAGTGTCCATGGCTAGCGTTGGTATAGAGGTGGGGCATCACAAAATTCGTATTAGTCGCGTATATAGGGATACAAGTATGACAAGGCACATGAGGCAATACCCAAGGTAGTGAAACTACTGTTTGCCTGATCCGGACCGGTGAAAACGCATCACCGCAACGATCGTAACACCGCGAAACAACACTTCAAAATTCCGAGGGTGCACCAATCAATAACATGTAATGAGTAGTTTACGAAGAAGTGTGTTCGCTTGAGGTGGCTAACCCCATTTTGCCCGGAATGGCCCCTGTTTCAGTCATTTCCAATTTGACACAATTGTCAAGGCTATCCATTATCGTTCTCTTTCTTCAGTCAACACGTACATCATTCCAACCACTTCATTATGAATTACACTCCGCGTATAGTTATTAAAGTGGTTTTCGGTTTAGACAGAGAATATGTCCCTAACCGATTCTGGTTTCTTTAATAACTTTCATAATTATTACACCGATTGGTCATTTAATATATTTCAAACCAAATCAAATTCAATTTCAATTAGAATTTTACAATCAACGTTCCGTTTGTCGTTCTAAATCAATTTTCATAATTTACGTTTCAAAATTTCCAAATTGCCATTTCAAAATCTTATAATTCAATTTCAAATTTTATTTAAAACAATTCAAATATTGGTTCAAGTACGTATGTATGTTTCATTCCAAAATCATTTAATTTAATTTAATTTAACATTCAAACCAATTCAAATTCATTGATCGATTTCATACATATCCGTTAAGTTAATTTATCATTCAAAATAATTTCTATTAAATTTCCAATTCATTAAATCAATTACTTAAGTTCAATCCATTATATCAAAACTTTCAAAATTAATTAAATTAGATTCGTCAAATCAAATTCTTAAATTACAAGTCTTATAATTATTCAACACATAAATCATATTTTACTTCTTGCTAAAGAAAAATAATTTCACTTATTTACTTACTTTATATAATTTTCCCAAAACACAATTAATAAAGAAACTCAATTTCATTTATTAACAAAGTTCAGATTCACTTATTCCGAAGTTCAATTTCTCTTATCAAAGAATTCAATTTTTATTTAATTATCAAATAATTCAATCCTATTCAATTATTAAATAATTTCAAAACTTAATTATTAAATAATTTCAAACTCAATTATTTCAAACTTAATTATAAATTCAAACTTAATTATTAAATCATTTCAAACTTAATTCAATGAATAATTCCAAATTTTATTGTCAAATAATTTATTTTAAAACAATGTTCTTTCAACAACTAATATGTTAATATTTTTGTTTCAGATTTGTAAATGTTACCATTTTCCTTTCCTAAATTCAAATTCCAACTTCATTTCAAATCTAATTATTTATTTAAATAAAATCTTTATTTTTATATTTTAAGTCAAATTATTGACCAATCGGGTTTTTATTTAATTCTCTATCCTAAGTCAAGTTCATTTGGGTATTTATCATTTCAGCTCGATTCCATTTCAATTCAAAAATCTAAGCATAGCAAAGGGAACTTGCAGTGTGATAACTGGGATGGTGTCAAAGTAAATAAACAAGCAATAGCAAACATCAATAACAATCCAATAATTAATTCAAATAATCCCGAAATAATCGTATTAATTTACATTGTTGTTTGTGCAAATTAATATAATTATTTCTAGAATCTACACTATCATTTCATGTAAATTAAAGATTACAAAACTAACATCAATACGGTTCTACACTTGGCATTTATTATTCGATTTCATACTATATCAATTTATACAACATACATTCAATGGTTTAGGGTGTACTTAACCAATTCTACGTGTCGATTAATTTAACATTTAAAGAGGTCATATTATACCAATTTCTAATCAAATTCAACACATTTACCAATTTAAATTATTAACTATCCTATATCAAATTCAATTTTAAATTATTTATCACTTCATACATTAACAATTTAATGTTCAATGTAAACATCAAACAATCAATCAATTAACAGCCAAACTGTATTATCATCGCATAAATAATTAAGAGATAATGGTGTTAGATGTCACAGGTGAACTGATACATGTAATAACATAAATAACAGTGTAAATAACTAACAACAGGTATTTCAATTTGTCGTTTCAGTTAAAATTGAATTTAATAAATAAAAGAACATTAATCGTGAGTGATTGCTCACCTTTCGAGGCTAGATATATCTGACAAAGAAACGAGCTACGAATTCCAAAGCATGCTAGATTGGCATGAATTCGATGGACAAAGCCGATAGTTTGAATTAATGGGAACGAATCAGTCATCTAGATAGAGACAGAATATATATATATATATATATATATTATTTCTTGTGAAACCATTATTAAGTTTAATACGAATATTAAAATTATATATATATATACACACTAAATTAAAGATTATTGTTTATAATTAAAATACAAATATCAAAATTTATAAAACCTAGAATAGTATATACATAGACTAACATATGCAAGCATTATATTTTATAACATATTGAAATTACACTGTAGCATATATCTCTTTTCGCATAAACATACACTGTATACAACAGCTGTACCTGTAAATTGTACTTTTAAAAGTGTATTTAATTTACAGTTATTACAAATCTACGTAAAAATACAAATTGTAAGTTTAAATAAGTAATATAGCATTATACCTTTCCCTGCAAAACATGCTATAAATTTTAACCTGAACCCTAACAATTATAAAACTTTATATATATGCAGATAGACACAGACCTATAGGCTTTCTTTATCTCCAAACTAACTTATATTTTATATAACCAAACACTCTTAAACTTAAGTACAAAGAATCGCATGCTATAACTGGTATAACTAACATAATATAATATCTGCATAGATCAGGGTACACAAATTAACATATATTAATGTAATAAAATATAATACAATATATATAAACAACTTAATATAAATAAGACCCCATATATACACTGTACAGAATAGGAACAGCTGTCATAACTTATAATCTAATATGTATATAAACTTATAAATACTCTCGTTCGAATGCAACAAGGAAAATAAAAGAAAAAAAATAATTTTTTTTAAACAAACAAATACTCAATGCAAAAAATATAAGCTGTAAAAAAAATCTCTCAGGCCTTCATAGATATGCAAACTAAACGCAAGAAACAAAACTTATTCTGCCGAGAATACATAGACTACTGTAACCTGTACAAAGCTTACATATACAATAACTATTATAATATATAAACTGTATCTTAAACTTATATTTATTATTATACGTATAATATATAACGTAAATTCAAACAAGCTAAAAAAAAGAAGAGGACTCACGACCAAGAAAGAAGGTGGCTGTGAGGGGGCCGGTCTGAGGTGCTGACATTGGCGATGATGTGGTGGGTAACAGGCGAAGCACGTCACAAGGCTCGACAATATGAGGGAAGCACGGCGGAAGGGGGTTAGGTAAGGACGAAGATCCTCGGCTAGGGTGTTCGATGGTGACGGGTCTGCTGCCACAGGAGATGGTTCGCGAGCTACAGTGAGGCAAAGGGAAGAAGATAAGCGGTTGTCAGAGTGGTGGAGCCGAAGTCAGGTGGTGGGATGATCGGCCAGAAGGGTGGGGTTGCGGCAAAGGTTGGGGAGTGGAGCAGAAGGCTAGTGCGTTGGAGTGGAGATTGAGCTTGAGTTGTTCGGCGTTCTTTGGTGGATGAGCCATAGGAAATGAATAAGGAGCACATGGTTCAGATAATAGTGAGAAGAGGAAGTGAACAGTGAAACTTAATGCCATATGGAAACTAGAAAATGCAACGCCAATAAATTAAACCATCGGGAATAACAAGAGTCACGAGAATTTAGGAAATAATCACAGCGATTGAGCATTGTTTTCAAACGGTGGGTAAATGAATGGACGAAGGTATTCAAAGTTCTAAACGGTATGGATCTGGTACCGATACGGTTGCCAGTTTCGTGAATTTCGCCATGTAGCAGTCTTCAAAACATAGAAATAAATATACCGCAGTGGTCATCACGACGAGACGATCAAAAAGGTACACAGATATTAGTGATACGATTGAAATTTAAAAATTCGGAATTTTTACTAGCGAAAAAAATGCAGTAAAAATGCAGAAAAAATAAGATCGACAGTGCTACAAAAGTCCGAATTTGGAAAACCAAAAAATAACGCCTTGCTCAGAAGATGATTTAGAATTTTTCTATGTAAAAATATTCAGGTTTCGAAACATTTTATTTTCATCGATTTTTAACTGATTAAATTGAAATAAATATACGCACGAAAATAAACTTCATATTTTTGTACGAAAATTTACTAGTTTCTATGTTTAACTTGACGCATTCCAAATATCAAAATTCTATTTCAAAATTTTATCGTTTAAAATTCCACAAAATTTCAATTAATAACGTTATTAAAACCAGTTAAATTTATGGGTCGTTACACGTGTATGCTTCCTTTACCGTGTCAAGCACGCGTAAATCATATCTTTTTCCCTTTATATTTTAGTTCAAATCTCCTCCTTTAAAATGACATTATCCCTTCATCCTTTTCAAAATTGACGAAAACGAATAAACAGAAAAACTCGAGATCGATCCTTGTGAATTCAAACGCGAGCATGAGGCTTTCTATCTTCTTTCGGTTAAGTGAAAAAAGCAGGGATAAATGAACATGATCAACTCGAATTCAAATCAGGGAGGAGGTCGAAGATGAGCTGTGGGCGCGGCAGTAGACGCATGCTAGGGTTTTGGGTTATCGAGAATTGGAGGCATGGATTCGAGTTGGTTTGGGCATAGATTACTGTACAACGACACAACGGGGTAAGGCACGGCTGCGCTTAAGGCTGAGGTAAGATCGAGGGAAGGAGGAGGGTATGCGCGTTGCAATGCTGAAGGTGGAAGAAGTAGTGGCGGCAAGCGATGTAGCAGGAGGAGTGATGATGTCAGTGGGGTATTGGGCGACGCAATGAGACCGAGGGGAAAGGCTACGACATGGGGTTAGGGTGGGCATCAAATCGATAACCGTGAACGAGGTAATTTAATGAAAAAGCATTATTACTTATGTTAATCTTAAAAAAAGACAGCTAATATAAATTATAAATATCCGTACGAGGTTTGAACCTAGAGGCATCAAATTCTTCGCACATGAATTGGTATGGAATGTTTCGAAGTCAGTTGGATTCTAGAAAATTTAAATTCTAGATATTCGAAAAAATTAAAATCAAAGGTGAGAAAAACTTCTTACTCGTTTGGATTTCCAAAATTTAAATTTTAAATAGTTGAAACTAAATTTTGGATACCTATTTAATTTATAAATTTGGTTGCCTGTTGAATGATAATATATATAGTAGTATATATATATATATTAGTATTTGGAGTGATATTCTCGCACATTATAGCAGATGAGACCCTACGCGCCCTACGTGATAGTGGATGACCCTATATACCGCGATATCCCCCTCGAAGTGGGATTGGTATTTATTTTATATTGTATTATCATCTGTAGATGTAGGGAAACATGTTGGAGGGATCCAACCAGATTCCTCAAATTTATTGTTTATTTTTCATATATAGTGATATATGATTTGTGTAGAATAATCTATTTTAGATTATTGTAGTGATTGGAATTATTGGACGCTATTACAGTACTGGCCTGAATTTTGATAATTTAAATAGTATAAATATATTTTTAAAATTTATGGAATTGAAGGGAATTTGATAATAAATAAATATATATTAGAATTAGAGATTTTTTGAAAATGAATTATATAAAAGAATTTATTAGTGATATTCTGAAAATATGAAAAGGAGTTAAAATCGATATTGAAAATAGATTGGAAGTATTAATGGAATTTATAAGAAATGAACTTATATAGTGGATTTTTATAAATAAGATTTGTTTTTATAAACAGGTAAAACCAAAAGGGTTATAGAATTGATAAACGATGTTTATAATGAAGAAATTCGATATATGACGATAACTGAGAATATAAATTCACAGGAGAATTATATTAGAATATGGAAATAGGGTTGAGAAAAAAAATGGAAGATTCTATTTTTGAAATGGGAATGGTTAGGGAAGCGAAGATAATCAATATGTTGTGAAATCGAGAGGACGTATAAACTAAATTGATTATTATGGTTTTAAAAATAGATAATTTGAATTTCGAGAAGTAAGTTGTTTTTGAAAGGAAAATTTTTATTATTTAAAGTATGGAATTTTAAACTAGTTGAGATTGAAATACTTGGTAAGTAGATTTTTAAATATGAAGTATTTATTTTGGTAAATTCCAACTTTTAAAAAATTATCAGCTTTGAAAACTTTTTTGTTTAACTAAGGACGGGTTATTAATGTTATAATTTTCTTTCGGTATTTTAAATAATTACTCGAACATTTTTTAAAAATAAATTTTTACCCATTAAATATTAAATATGTATATATATATATATATATATATATATATATAGTTTGAAGTAATTCGAAAATTTAATCCATAAATTCACTAGGGATTCTAAAAGGGCTTATAAAGGGATATGATTTTGAGTAGAGGTAATTTATTTGTGATTTCAGAGATTTTTTTGAGGTAAGTTACGGAATAATTCTCTAGAACGTTATTATCGAAAGGATTTTGGAAAAATAAGACTTCTAATTTTTTTCCTATGTATAGAAAATAGAAATATGGAAATATTTCCAAGTGTTGAAATGTGGAAAGTGCCTGTTACGTATTTAAGTATTTGAAAAAAAATTCAAATGTTGGAAGAATTTGATATGTCTTTATAGATATTTTGAAAGTAAATATTTGAGAAAAATTTATAGTAAGGCTAGATGATTGCTTATGGATGTTTATTGATAGTTAAATAACCGACTATCAATATTGGCTAATTTTCGTTAATCGTTTCGAAGAAACCGGGATCAGATTTAATTATTCGAAAACCACTTTGATCTGCTTTGAATGTTTCGAATGAATATCGTGAAAATGATGAAAAGGTGATTCGGTTTGTCCAGAGCCCAGGACAAATTGTATGGACGAATGGTATCATAACATTCTCATTGGAGGAGGATGAGCATTCCAAGCAATAATGTGCTTGAAAGGTAACACTTAGCCTCGAACCTTTTCAACAGGGGAATGACTAAAACATAGGAGATGTAGCAAGGCTAAGCAGGTTGCACCCAAGTAGGGTATGTTACCACCTTTGTAGATGTTCTTGGAAACCAATTTATTTATGGATATGGGTGTGCATGGAAGGAGCACTCAGCTGTAAGGGTGGGAACACCCAGGGTGATAACATATTCGGTCTATCCAAGTTAGGGGTAGGCCCGTCTTGTGTAGCAAGGGATCCCAGCTTGGTCCTCGGTACGTTGTTCTAGACGTGTACTGTGATAGGTGGTTCCTTAGTGCCTAGTCATTCAATGGAATCCATTTTCCAATAAGAGCCGTACTGTTTTGATTGTGTCCAACTATGCTGAAATGCGAGAAGCAAGCATTTCAGCTATATTCTATTTACTTTCTACAGACACTATATAATATCAGACGATTTTGATATAAACTGTTTTGGTTATCGTAAGGTAAAAGCCCGTCGTGTTTATTTGTGACGTGGTTTTACGAACCTTTGTTTTCAAAGGATTTTGAAAGTTAATAATTCAAATTGAGTGTGCTTTCTCACGCTGGTTGTCCAGATGAATCGGGTGTTATTTTATTATAATGCTCGGGTCAGACCGAGTATTACGGATTCAGGATCAAATGCTGTGGAGCTCAGGAGGCGAGCTGGAGGAGTTCAGACGTAATTTCCTATTTGGTTATATATCTGCTGTATGAGGATAAGTTACTATAACTGTTCAGATTGATGTATTAATTGTTGTACTCTGATGATTCTAATTATAAAACAGTTACATATTCTCTTGTATAAAAATCTGTTATTATATACAATATTTTATTCCGCCGTGTTTGTCAAATTCTTTTGTTGTTGTTCTATTTTTTCTTCTTTTACATTTTCTTCTTCTTACCCTAGTTATTCGCTCTTTCATACACTTTAGGTTGAGCGAGGAGAATTATTATCAACTCAAGGGGTGCGAAACTATGGGTCGCTATAGTTACAGTCTCCCCCACTCAAAACTTTTCGTCCTCGGGAAAAGAAAGAATTAAGAAATTGATATATCTTATTCAAAATTATTAAATTTATAAAAAATCAATTTACATAGTCAAATAATTTAAATGAAATATATCAATTTAAAATAATTAAATCTATTTATATTCAGGTTAACAAAAGTTTGGAAAACATTTCACAAAACTTTTCTATGTCCAAAATTCACAGAAAATTTCGACAGAGTCTCCTTTGTACGGAGGTCTGGGAGAAATAGTAATATGAATAATAACAATATATAGCACATATTTTCAAAATGATATATCCCAAACCACGGGAAAATAATATAATATTACTAGAAAACCATAATCCGAGAACGTACCTATTTGTCGGGAAAACAACGCTAAATTTATGGAACCAAAAGTAGTAGTTATTGCTTCCATAACCTATATTTAACTTACATAATCCAAAAGAGTTAATAATTATATAAATGAGAATATATATGTTATTCTCCATTATTAACAATTAAATCAGCACAACATACAATAGCCATAAGCAACAAAACCATACAATCATCACATGCAATCAAAACAATCAATCATCCAACCACAACAATCAAAACAAAGGTTTTGTTTTGGTTTAGAAAATTTTAATCATATAAAATGATAAATAAACTACTAAGTATACCATATACTCAATGGTCTAAGATAAAACTCAATAGATCATTTATACATCCTACACAATAGAAGCATCCTTTCCCAACCAATCCATTAGTTAAACAACAATAATTTCAAATAATATTTAAGTTTTATTCTTTTCACTCTTTCTTTTTCACATTATTCACTATTCATCTTCATTTGTTCATACAATGCTTATTTAATTTCTTTACATTTATCACTTACAAAATTCATTTTCCATTCATTTATGCAATACCATTTTTCTTTTCATTACTTTACATTCATTGCTTTCATAAGTTATTTCCATTTCAATTATTAGATTATTTATTATGCAAATCTTTTTACAATTTAATTCACCATTTATGATGATTTCTTTTTCACGTTCATTCTTCCATATATAGTATTATTGAATATTAAATCCATTTCTAAATCATCTCAATGCTTTTTGAAGTTATAACCATTCAATTAACGCAATACTCATTTTAATTATAATTGGCTTCAACATGAAGTTAAGTTTATAATTATTTACTTATAGTATTCACCTTTTACTATTCAATCTGATCATAAATACTTTAAAATGTTAACTTAAGTTTATGATCATTTTTCTTACGTTGTTCACTTTTCTATTACTATTGATTAGTAACATTTCAAACTATAAACCTAAGTTTATAGCAATTTATAATATCAAAATTCTTATTTATAAAAGTAATTCCATTAAGCAATTTAATTTACTAAAGTGTACTTGTACAATATTCTATTACATATCCTATTTCACATTTCAACTTATGATATTTTAGTAAGTTAGATGTCTTTTGGAATGCAATTCAATATTATACAAGTTCGTCTTATTTATTTATTTAATAAAATGTTCAATAATTATAGTTTCTTATTTTTCACTTCCTTTTTATTTAAAGTTTACAAATTTTTAATTTCTTATATTTTCATCAATCATTTAATATCTAGTTTCTATTACACATCTTAGAAGTTTCCAATTATTAAATAGTTAAGATTTCATTCATTACAATAATTGAAACTACTAATTAAAAAAACTTAAGAACTAAATACCGGGTTCCATTTTTAGATCATTTTAAAATTATATATATATATATGTATGTGTGTGTATGTGTGTGTGTGTGTGTACACTCAAGTTTATGTATCCAATCATATTTAGAGAAATTAAGATTTGTTATAAAAAGAAATGTGTAGTAAAACTGCAACAGTAGTCTTCCCACTTTGAAACTCGAAAATGAACATAGATGATGCATGCACTCATTATATAAATTATTTTCCAGCGACAGAGAGGGGAGTACATAACTTATTTCCTTTAAATTTTCCTTTTAAAACATTTCTTTCAAGTTATCTTGAAATATTTATAACAGAAAATACTTCTAAATACTATTAAATTTTTAGAAATTAATATGAAAAATTATTTCATTTACGTATATTTCAAAATAATATTGTATTAGTCTGCCCTATTAAGTGTTTAGAAATTCCTATCAAAGCATCCTATTACCGACCTTAATTTATAAATATAAAACACAACAAATTAATAAAACACAAACAATGTATAACACTAACAAATACGCTCTCTCATATATACCCACTCAACGACTCATTCTAGGGTATTACTACCCTATTTGCTAATGAGTCAGACCCCACAAAACTAAGGTTATCGCAAAACCAAAGCTCTGATACCAACTGTAACAACCTGCCTTTTTGGACGGTTTAAATTGACAATAAACCACACACGTCAGAGTCAAACCATTCAAAAGGGAAGATTGTTATGAAGTAAATAAGAAAAAGCAGAGAAAGAGAAAAAATACAGAATCTCATGACGGAATAACAAAATATAATAATCAAATAAACAGTTCATGAAGCTGTTTACAAATAACATTGATTAAACTTTTATAATACAGATCAAAGTTACATACAACAAGAATACATAATAAATAAATGCAGCGAAAGAACATAATGTAGTGGAATACATATAATAAGTAATAATAGTACAAAATTTTCGTCTTCCTCCTCCAGAAAGTAGTCTTCGATAAACTGAAAAGCTTAGACTGACCCAAGTGAATTGAAAAGACAAAACACTAGAGTCAGAACTAAAAGAACTTATGTAAATTAAATCAACAGTAAATAAATATAAGTGTAACAGCGTCAGAGATATTTACGGGGTTTGACATCTCCTATCCCGTATCTAACGTTAGTGCGATGACTTAAGAGATGTTCACGAGTTCCATCTCCTAAGGATCCATTAAACTATCTATTATGTAGTACAAACGCTATTATAATAGTGTCTACAGTAAAGTAAAGTAAAGTATTAAAATAGCATTAAGGCATTGCCCATATCCCCCTTAGCACATTTTATATATTCCCATAGTCAGTACAGTACCGTACGCTCCTTCGTAAACTGGAGGGTTACACAGAAGGCACTCCATAGGTATGAGACAAAAAAACTCGTTGAAGCTGCGATAGGGCATGTGAACACGGCAACCGAGGCGATGCCAGGGTAGATAAACCAATTGCACTCCCGGACTGGTGGTAACGCCTAGCATCTACTACCGCCCACCTTGGACACAATCCCATAATCAAAATCGAGGATGACCACCAAATCAATCACAAAGTAATAGTATGGTATAGATGAAATGTGCCTGATCGGAGGTGTGACCTCAGTTGGCTCGGTATAACTCCTATTTTAGTCACATCTGAGATGATTCACGGGAGTCAGGATCACGTAAATACCTCATATAGAGCGTTCACCAAACCATCCTACTTCATTTTTGGAATCTCCACTACATACACAGTTGTTAAGGTGGTTTTGGTATTGGCAGAGAGTATGATAATATTCGATCCCGGTCCCTTTAACAACTAAACGCTATTTCACACCAGATGGTTCTTTTACATTTCAAAAGTTGATTCACAATTTATATCAGAATAACATATTCTCAAAACCGTACCATTTTCGAAATCACATTTACTTCCAAAATTACGTCACATTTGAAATCATATCACTTCAGTATTCATATTTCCTAAAAATAGATTAAATCCTCATTTAAACTATCATGTTCTTCAAATATGTCATTTAAATTCGTACTTATGTTATAACTTCTTTTAATCGTATTCTACATAAAAGTCAAGGATTTAAATATAAAACTACCACTTTACAAAACTTGAAATTTAAAAAATAGTTTAGATAGTTTAAAATAGTTTTAAAAATAGTTTAAGATAGTTTAAAATAGATTAAAATAATTTGATATAGTCTAAAATAGATCAAAATGGATAAATATAGTTTAAATAGATTAAAATAGATTAATATAGTTTAGATTAAATAAAAATGGACTAATATAATTTAAAATAGATTAAAATAGTTTAATGTTGTTTAAAATAGATTAAATAGGTTAAAGCTAGATTACAATGGGTTAAAATACTTTAAATCTAGATTTAAAAAAGATTAAAATACTTTAGAATTTTGATCTAAACCAATTTCCAATTCCAACCTTCAAACTTGGATTTTCAAAGTAATTCAATTTATATAAATCAATTTCTTTCAAAATATCATCTAACCCAATTCAAGATTTAAGGGTTTTAAAATCGTTTAATTTAACCAATCCGGTGTCCGTATATAATTTTTTATCCCATGGTCAAGTAGTATGAATATTTATCATTTAATTCCATAAAAATTTAAATTTATGGGTATATATTATATCAACCCGCAATCCAAAATTTCAAATCAATGAAAATATCTTGAGTTTATCATTTCAACCCATAACGATTTTTCCCTAATCTATGATTCCATTCGGGTATGTATCATTTCAACCCATAATGATTTATTAATAATAAACTAAGGGAACTTGTAGTGTGATAACAATATATGAATAAACATAGTTCTAACATCTAAATATCAACAATTAAACATCCATCGCAATCATCATTCAAATCAACCAATAAATCACAACAAATAACTGGTTATGTATTTAACTAATAAGTTAAATTCTATATTAATTTATATGGCAATTAAATTCAATATAATTTCAAATTAAATTAAGATGCCAAACTAAACTACTAAACAACAAATAATAAAATTCTTATCACATCATAAATTTAATTCAACTAACATAAGAAGGTTTAGTATTTGTGAGTGGGTTAAATCACTCATCTTCGATTTATGGTCAATTTAAAGCCAATAAAAGCCAAAATTTCAGTAGAAGAAATCGAGCGTGAATCGAAGTTTATATGCAAAAGATATTCATGTTATAAGAAATATTATTAAAATTATAATTGATACACATTTAAATAAAAATAAACAAATTTTAATACTTACGTCTTTCTCAAGATAGGCTTTAGGGAAAGATGGAAGAACAAACCAAGATGAGGACATGACATGTAGGAAAATAAAGAATGAAACTCATGTTTTATAAAAGAAATCTTTTGAATTTGCAAAATGAGAGCTTTTGAATTCGCAAGTTCATATTAAAATTATTCAGGGAAAGGAAGATTTGAAATGGTGATCTAAACATAGAAAATGAAGCGGCGATAAGAAAAAAATGGAGGAATAACTTTGAAAACATGAGCAATTTGCTGATTAGATTATAGCTTCAACAAAGAATAGTTTGAACTAAATGAATATGAGGTGTTAGGAGAAACAAAACGTAAAAGAAGAAATAAAGTGGCAGGTTATTTAATAATAAAGAAATGAAGGTGGAGGGACAAAACCGATTGTCGCGTTTCTAAAATAAGGGCTTTAGGAAATATAGGCTACCAAAATAAATAAATAAAATATGAGGTGGAAGAATGCTATAGGAAAACAAAATGAAAAGAAATGAAGTGGCTGTTGAAATATGAAATGAGATGGACAAAACAACAAACTCACAATTTTACTTTACCTTAGGAATTGGAGGTAGGACATGGTGTAAGGGGTAAATAAAGGTTAAATAAAAAAAAATATGTGTACATATAAAATGAAACTCACGTTTGAGATGATGTAGCTTCAGGAAAAAGAGGAAGGAAACAAACGAAAATGAAGAAACAACAAAAATGAGGAAAGAAATGCGGTGCCTATTAAATAATGGGGAAGGAATGCACAGACCAGATGTACACTACCAACAAATCTTTGGAATTCATATTTCAAACTTATGTCTCCTCTTTATTACTTTCCTTAACTCACATAAACCCATAGTTACACCTATTCAATTTTACACCAACACACAATAAATAAAAATAAATTCTTTACAAAAATTTGTGTAATTAATTAAGGCAATATACAGCATTAAGAACCTTTCATTTGTCTCTCTATGATTAGATTAGGAATTTAAACAAACATGTTAACATTTCGATTAAACATTTGACTAGAAATGCATTAACATTGTAACAACCCGCTATTTCGAACCATTCACATCCACATATGTCAGACTTGAATTGCTCAAAACAACAGATTGTTAATTTATATTGGCAAAACTTAGCATATGCAGCATACAAATCAATCACAAAATCACAGACACAGAGTAATAAAGCGATAAGTAGCGGAATAGATAAATAGTAGTTCATGAGGCTACTATATAGACAATAGAGTTTGAAATGAAATACAATCGCATATCTCAAATACAATGTAGTCGTATATACAAACGGATGACAAGTACGAATAAAACAACTAGAAGAGCTGAAATAACAGAATGCTGGATAGACAGATCTTCAAACAAAGCTCCAATCTTCAAAGTTGAGTCTCAAATGCTTTGACACTCGGCCTGACCCGAGCATAAAGAAAAACACAAAAAAATCGAGTTAAGATTAACATCCTTATATTAATAAATTCAACTCAAGTGAAATGTCAACTGAAATACAAGTAACTTAAAGGATGTTTGGGATTTCCATCCCTTAAGGATCCGTAGAACTATCTACTATGTAATAATATACACAATTATAATATGTCTGTAGTAAAGTAAACTATTAAAATAGCGTTAAGGCATTACCCATATCCCCCTTAACACATATTATATAATCCCGTGATGTATACAATGCCGTTTTCTCCACCAAACCGGTGGTTTACCAAGAGGACACCAATAGGTACGGTACAAAACAAACTCATAGAAGGCGTGATAGGTCATGCGACAAGGCACTCGAGGTAATGCGAGGGTAGATATACCATCTACACTCTCTGAGTGGTGGTAACGCATAACAGCTACTACCGCCCACCTTGTGACACACTCCCAAATCAAAGGTGCACCAAATCAAATCACAAAAGCAATAGAATGGTATCGAATTAATGTGCCCGATCGGGGGTATGACCCTACTTGGTCTGGTATAGCTCCTGTTTTAGCCATATCAAGCTGACTCAAAAGAGTCAAGGTTATGTAAATACAATATACAATCGTCGTCAAACCATCCTACTTCGTTTAGAATCTCCACCACGTACATAGTTGTTAAAGTGGTTTTCGGTATTAGCAGAGAGTATGACAATTTCCGATCCCAGTCTCTTTAACCACCAAACGCTTATTTCACACCGTGGTCATTTTATAATTCAAATAGTTTATATTTCATGTCAAAACATCATATTCATTTCAAAAACTATATCAATTTGATATCATTATTCACTTTATATAATATTCATTTCCAAAATCGTCACACTTTTAAAGATTGTAACATTTTCCTAACCATAACACTTTTGAAAACGTAGCACTTTTGAAATCTTAACACATCCGTAATCATAATAGTTCCAACTTAAACAGTTTAAATACTGAAAATTGTATATATATTAAAATAGGCATAAATCAAAATTGTTTATATATTAAAAATACTTTATATAATAAAATTATTTTCTCCAATTTCGCAAGTCAATTCAAATAATCTTAAATCGCAAAATTCAATTTAAATCAATTCCTGCATAACCATTTCAATTTAAAGGTCAAAGATTCAATTAAAATTTTCAATAAACTATTTCAATTTGTATCGATTTCAAATCCAGGTTTTGAACAATCATTTCAATTCCAATAAGATTCAAAATTAAATATTCAAACATTTTCCGTATAAGTTTCATTTATATTTCAACTATTAACTTTAATTTAATTTCACTTGGAAAATATTTACTTACTAATTTTAATCACAATTAAATAAAATCTCAATTTATAAATTTTAATCAATATTAAATATTTCATCTCAGTTTTGTTTAAACTTATAAATCATACCTTCCAAATCTTAAAATCAATGAGTTCAAATAAATTCTTTTTTAAATTCAATTTATTACCCAACTAAATTTGTAGTCAATTTTACTTTACTTTTCCAACCTCCTTTTATTTAAATTTATTGCAAATTCTATTTTAAAATATGATTTTAAATAAATACCTAAACATATTATATACTACTTAAATTAAATTTTATTAAATTAAATCTTATTATTAAATTTATTTTATATCAAGTCTATTTTTATATATTTTAAAATAGTAAAATTATAAGTAAAACTTAAAAGTTATAACTTCAAAACTAACTTATAAATTTAAAATTTCCAAAACATATAATTTTAAAAATCTAAAATTTAGCATATAAAAAAATTAACATTTATATATATTATATTTTTAAAAACCAATATTTATTAAAAAACCATATATATCCTTCCAAAACTAAAAAATCATTTTTCAAAATAGACCAGTTATGTCTGTATATAATTTTCTATCCTATGGTCATGTGATACGGATATTTATCATTTCAATCTGCGATCTAAATATTTACGGTTATATATCATTTCAACCCGCGGTCCCAAAGTTCAAAATCAATGAAAATCGCTTAGGTTTATCATTTCAACCCATAACGATTTTCCCCTATTCTAGAATATCATTCGGGTATGTATAATTTCAACCCATAGGGATTTCTAAACTAATAGGGAACTTGTAGGGTGAGAACAGTTTTGGTAACGATATAACATATCAACAATAGGCATATATCATAAGTAACAAATTTAAATAAAATATACACAAAAGGATATGGTGTCATATATCACAGGTGAACAATTGCAGATAATGGCATATCATATTTAAAAAATTATATAACTAGCAATTCAAATTTAACCGCATATTTCAATTGTCGTTTCAAGTGAAATCAAATTCGCTAACTATAAGAATGTTAATCGTGAGTGATTGCTCACCTTACGAGGCTAGAGAGAACAGGACAAGCACATGGAATAAATCACGAATATGACAATCGACCAATGCAAACAATAAATCTTAAAGCGAAGCAGCTGAACACAGCTTTGATGGACGAAGCTGATAGGTAGGAGTCGATGAGAACAAATCAACTAGTTGGATATAAACCAAACAAAATATATGTTATATATATAATAATAAATTTTTCTCTAAAACCACTTTTAAAAACATATATTTAAACATAAAATATACATTTTCAAATCAATATTTTAGTTGAACACATATAAATAAAATATGCATATATATATATATATATATATATAGTTAATGTTAATACTTCTTATAAATCGGTATTCTTTCCATGAATATATATATATATATATATATATATATATATATATATTTGTAAGATACTCAAAATTGTTTACAACCCATATATAAGATAAAACCCACATTTAAATTATATTACAAAACATCATTTCTTAGTTTAAAACACATATACTTAAACACGGATGTTCAAAATCATAATTTAGTTTAACGCTTATCAAAACAACATTGTATAAAAATGTATAGGTAAGCATATATTTTTAAGCTATATATATTTTATAACATACTGCATACACAAATTTTTTTATAAATATTTCCAGACATATTACCAAATATATATATATATATATATATATATATATATATATATTTCTAGATATATATCGCAGATACAACAAACATAAACTTTCATTGTTATTATATCTATATATACCTTTTATATCTTCAGATCCAACTTTATTGTAAAAAAATCAAGCAAACTTATTTATTATACTATATATATATATATATATATATAAACCCAAACATATCCTATAAAAACTCATATATATATATATATATATGTATCAAACTATTGTTTTTAAAACTATATATATTTTCCTCTTTAGCATAATATACTGCGAGCATATACTTCTTTCTTACTATAACATCTATATATCTTAACATATAGTATATATCTTACCGCTCCCTTTTTTTCAATACAGACAAATCTATATTCATAAACCCATAATCTAAACAACTTATATATATAACATATATATTATATACTTACCTAAAATCAACATGTAAAGTTGCAGGTTGGCTAGGATGTAGGGAGGACGGTGGTTCATGAGTAGGAGGGTTGCTTGCGCGGGAAGACGAGGTGGTGGAAGTGAGAGAGAGGGAGAGGGTGGATTGTGTTAGGAGCCATGGTGTGGGTTGAACTGTCTTTCATGTGGAGGGCTCGAGTGATTGGGTGTTGAGGCTGACGCAGGCTACAGCTCGGAGGCTGGCTGAGTTGCGGAAGCTTGATGATGTGGAGGTTATAGGGGATGGGTCTACACTCGACACTGCATGGGTGGAGGCTGGGACAGAGGGTATTGACATGGTAGAGGTTAGGGTGGTTGCTCACGCTGGGCTGTAGGATCGATTTCACCCTAGAGGAGGGGTGAATAGGGTGATACTATCAATTATAAATATTATTGCGAAAGCCTATAAAGTTATTTCAACATAGATATATCAAAATAATAGCAGCACAGATAATAGCAGAATAATAAATGCAAAAATAGAAAGACACAGAATTTACCCAACTTCGGCAAAACCCTGCCTACATGCTGCCCCAAGGTTTCTACTAGAAACTAAAAGTCAGATGCTTACACACGTAAACTCACGACACCCACTATCGACTAGCCTTAACTCTACGCTCAAAACCCTGCCACAACTCAGCCATTGAGTTGCAAATTCTCAAACTACGCCACGTAGTTTGTCCCCTAGTCACACGACTAGAAATTACAACGTTTAAAAGAAGAATTTAAATTTAAAACAAATTTGAAACCCTAATTTAAAAATTAAGACCAAATATAACAAAAAAGGCCGACCCCTTTTCTTTTATTTCTTTATCGACCTGGTTCCTCTTTTATTTGCTCCGTTCCTTTCTTTTGTGAAAATGGCGGTCGTTCCTTGTTCGTTCTTCTTCAATCTGTAATTAGGGTTTTGAAATGCCGACTTTAAATTGATCAATTAAGTGGTTATTCACATGTAGCTTTGATCGATCGTTTCCTTGTTGCTCACTTTGGCTGCTTCGACAAATTCAATTCGTAAATGTGGTATGTGATCTTTGCTTTTCCTTCTTCTAATTTTGCGTACTTGAACTCGATTGATGATTCGAGTTGAATGATTACTGTTCTCTGTTTTGCTCGAACTGGGATGACGAAATTTGCCGATGATGTTAATGTTTATATAGGGTTCGAATCCCTATTTTCTCGTTCGTATATATTTGTTTGAATTTGTCAATTGATTTGCGTTGGCTATTGATCTTCGTTTGGATGCTTGAGATGATTACTGACTATTTCAATTTACTTGAATAATACAGTGTTGATGTTTAACTGTTCATTTTCTTGGATCACGGTTTCGATTCTAGTTTGACGATGTTGATTTCATTTATGGCCACCACGATTTCGATTTCTATTGACTTCAGTCACTTGATTTGATTATGTTGATTTTGGCTTTAACTTGTTCATCTTGCAACTATTTTGGTTTCTGGCCCTTTGTTCATTAGCTGGTTCACTGCTTGGTTTTGAGTTCTGGTAGCACTCGAGTCTTCTTGCATCGGGCTCTGTCCACTGTTCTTCGAGACATGTCATGTGTACATCACTTACTTTTGCTTTACTTGAGTTCGAGTTGCTGTCATTTACTGCTTCACTGCTTCATTGATGCATATGCATGTCTGGATTAGTGCAATGTGCATTTTTGCTTGTAACCGTGTCACAGTGATGCATCAAGTTGTTGTGTTTGAAACTCGAAATCTGTTGGTTCATCATTGTTTTTTCACTATGTACATGTGTATTTGCATTTCCATGAGTCACTTGTTTCAGTTCATTGTTAGATGTGTCAGAGTTATAGTTTGTTTTTTGATGTTGTAATTCTCTGTGTTCATTTGTGTTTGATCATTCGTGTTGTTCATTGGTGTTTGAAACTCAAACTCTGTTGAATTTGTTCGAACTTGATACTGTCTGGAGCTTCTGGCTTCACTGAATCTTCATGGACTTGTATACTTGTTGTTGTTTGATGTTTTGTTCAAATGTGATATTATTTTCTCTGGTTTATTTCACTGTCATGTGTGATATTTCTCATTTGAGCTGCTGTGGCCTTCACTTGATATTGTCACGGAGCTGTTATATCACTTGGTGTTGTAGTGTGCACTATGCATTCATGTGCTTGCTGTGTTGCCATATTAATCCCTCTGGCCTCTTGTTGGTTTAGTGTGTGCACTTGCTTGACCATTCAACATCCATATTGTTTCGAGCTAGTTCACATTGTACTGTTGGCACTGATTTCATCATGTCTGCACTGCACTATCCTTTGTTCTATATGTTTGCTTCTTCGAGTCAGTGAAACTTGTATATGAATGTTTTGTAGTCTCGAGTTTGTATTCTACTATCACCATATCACTGCATACATTGTTTGCATATCAACTTGTTGAAGTCACTTTTTCTTGTATATTGATATTGAGCCACTGTTTCACTGTTTTATGTACTTTGTCCATGTTTACTGTTCTTTTATCAGAACTGCAACTTAAGGGTTGGCGCCTGGTCTTTGATGTATCAAGTTGCATCACTGGTCTTTGCATTTGTTTTCATCTACTTCGAGACAGTTTCAGTTGCAAGTGCATTTGTAGTTTAGCCCTTGTTTGGTTATTTAAAATTACTCTTGTAGCACAAACAGTTTACAAAGATGAGAATTTATTTATTACCTATTTAGTTTCATAAGTCCATATTTATTTACTTAAAAAGCATTCCCTATTTATTCCTCAATTTATTTCACTTATATTTCTCATAATCACAAATTAAACATTCATTATAACAACTAAATTTTTATATAAAAATCCCTTTAACAAAAATTCATTTTTGAACATCTTATTACTTAAACTAATATTGTATATTATTCAATTTCTTATTCTCATTAAAATTTGACTATTTCTAGGTAAGTTATATTATGGTTCTGAGTATAATTAAATACTATGCAAATTTACCTTTTATTTACAACATTTCTATCAAGCAAAATTTCAGTTTGAACATTTTTATTACTTAAGTTTCTCCTATACAACCTTCAATTACAAAATTTTGTTAACATTTTAATTTCTTGAATATTTCAAGGTAAGACATATATGTTTGAGAATGCAATTGATTACTATACAAATAATTTTTTATTCTTTTTTAACTGTATCAAGTTATTTTAATTCTACTCTTTATTTTAATTATTATTTAAATTTTTTCTTCATTTCAAAAACTAAAAACCATCACTTACAAAAAAATTTAAGATTTAACTTTCCAGTTTCACTTCAAACCATTTTGATATATATATATATATATATATATATATATATATATAGTACATCAAATCACATTCAAGGGATTCAAATCAAATTCCTTTTCCAAAACAAAAGTGCAACAAAGCTGCTATTGGTCTGTCCACTTTGAGACTTGAAAATTAATGTCGGTGATGATACAGTCATCATCGAAATTATTTTCTAGCGACAAAAGAGGAGAGTACTGATTTACTTCATTTAAAAATTTTGGAAGAGTAATTTCATTCGAAAATACTTACAAATAATACACTCTTTCAAACTATGAAAACCAATTTTTTTTGAAAAGCACCGGAAATTAAATTCTTAAATCCTTGATTTAAGTTTATTTCATTTTCAAATCAAATAAACCATGTTTATAAAATTTCAACACCTTATAACATATAACAATATAAAATGATTTAGTAGTGTTGACAAAGTAATAAATGGAAATCTAGTATTATCATTCCTAACAACCAATTTAATTAACTATCCTATTTCATAAAATTATACTTTTATATATAAAATATAACCATACATAAAATTATATCATTTACAAATTTCGAAAACAGTATTGCGTCAGTTTGCTTTGTTTAACTGTTTTGGAATTTCTATCGATAGCGTGGGCCAGTCGAAGCAATTGAAACCCCGAATCAAACTTAACAACTCAAACAACATAATAGAAAACATTTTTATATTAATTACAAATGCACTCCCTCACAGGATGATTCAAGAATGGATTTTTGTAACAAGGACAGAGATTCAATTCAAAGGGACCCTGATAAATGAGAGTTCTAGCTAAGGAAATGTGTGACGCCCCACCTCTATACCCACGCTAGACAAGAACATTACGGGGAATGCTGTCGACTAGCATGGAGAATAAGGCTGTTGAGGAGCGACCATCCATGTAATTTCTTTGCACGAGCATCGATATGTCAGATAATATAACAAGCATTCTATTTCAAGAGGAAATCCGACATACCGACACAAACTCAAAGCTACTACACGGTGGCTATATAAATCCTTCAGAAAACAAATATATAAATAAGCATAACACAAATCAGTCACAGACAATTCATATCACAAAGGCGGAATAAGATATGAATATTACACTAGAAAGTGTACATCAGAGTAGTGGTCTAAAAAGATCCACAATATCACAAGAGAATAGTTACACGAACTACATAAAAGAATAAGTATACATTATGGAGTCTATATCTCAAATGTATATAACAAAAACTACTAATCTAAGTAGTTAACCAAAAGCAAGAGAAATCAATCCCAAGAGAGAAGTCAAGCAGAAGCACCTGTAACATCTCGGTCTGACCCGAGTATTATTTTAAAAAGAAAATAATAAACGGATCAGTCTAACTATAAATATCAGATAACATGATATAGAATAGGAGATATGACTAAACACATATAATCACAATGCCAAGCTGTGATATATACATAAGTAATTGAAAATCGTCAAGGGATATATCAATATCACGATAATCTACTCAAGATAAAATGGGATGTTATACTCCTGATTTCATTCACCAAGCCGCAATAAATGACATATAAGATATGGCAAAGACGTATAATATTCATAATGGCATACTACTATAAGTATGTAAATGATAATCAACAAACGATTAATCAATATCAAAGAGTCTTCTCAAAGATCCAAAAAGGGTATCATACCCAAAACTTGTATTCACAACAAGTTAATGACACACGAAATCACCTATGCACTAGAATTGATAAATCATATCAATAGAAATCACAAAGTTGGTGAAACATAACTTCCAGAAATCAACACAAGAAATCCAGTCAATGACACACGAATTCACCTATACACAAGAATTGATAAATCATATCAATAGAAATCACAAAAATAGATGAAGAAGAAAATTCCAGAATTCGACACACGAAATCCAGAAATCACACAAAATAAAGGGGGGAGGCCTATCACATGAACGGGAGCATGAAAACTCACCAACAGCTGTAGCACATGAACGAGAAGCTATCTCATGGTAGCTAGCCATTAATTTGACACACGAATGCTCCGAAGACCTGACACACGAATGGTCCGAAGACCGTGGGTAGCTACCCCACAAATTTGACACACGAACGGGGTTTAGTCTCCCACTCAGACAAAGAGACATCGCACATTGCTAGTCTAAATCACAAAAATGATCGTCATGATGATCGAGAAGTGTCAATTACACTAAGCTAGTAAATATAAAAGTTTAGCCTCATGTCCCATAACCACTTGCTTAACTTAAATATTTACGAACAAACTGTAAATCTCCACTAGAAAATTGTCACAAGAGGTTCAATCGAACAAGTCCAAGAATTAACCGACAAAGTAAACGCAAGCGTTTCATACCACTTGTTTTACTAAGCCGTTTAATTGGATTTCTCATACGAGTGAGGTAAAGGTTTGTATATACTAATAGATTGAAAAACGGTTTTATAAACGAATTTGGTATTAAAATAGTATTGAAATCGTTTGAGGAAAGAGTTTTGATATTTACTACTAGTATAGAAAACCTTTATATTTTTAAAGTGACAAATCACGAAGAAGATTGTAAGAACAATCAATCACAAAAATTCACATACGAAGACGTGAATAAAATCCAATGAAATCGATAAAGGATCCATCGAAATGGATATTCAAAAATCCCTAAAAAGAGTCATCAAAGTCGTAATAGATGATAACAACAAATAGGATTATCACGAATCGATTTAAATTGGAATTTCAATCCAAAAAGGCAAATTGGACTCAAACAGCAGGTTTAGTCGACTGAACAGAGTTTTTCAGTCGACTGAACCTGTACCTGGAAATTTTCCAGGTTCAGGAAACTTTCTGTTTCCAGTTTCAGTCGACTGTGCAGAGTTTTTCAGTCGACTGAATCATGCCTGGAAACTCTCGGGTTTCAGGTTCAGTCGACTGAACAGAGTTTTCAGTCGACTGAATCATGCCTGGGCTGTTTTTCAGCCTTATTCAAATGGAGAGCAAACTCTTCCAAAATGCAACCGGACGAACATTGGCTCTAAGGGTTTATGCCAATCGGCAACCCGGCCCTATATGCTCCTCGGTGCATCACTAAAAGCATGATCAAACATCCATAAAAGGATTTTACACAAATTTGGTTTAAAAACCCAAAAATTGGAATATTCACAAAACCAATCCAAATCAAGAGCAAATGCACATAAATAAGTGTTAGGAATTCATACCCAACAACCAAAGATAATTATAGTCATAGATGTGAGATAAAAATCTCACCTTTTCACAAAATCGAACAAGAAGAAGCTTGAAAGCAAATGGAGAATCAACCTCTCTTCAACACAACCCAATTGAGCTTGAATCTAAGCTCAAAACAAGAACATTCCCGAAATTAGGTTTAGGAATTTCTGAAATTAGTAAGAGAATAAGTTGGAGAAGAAGGAGAGAAGCTTACCAATGGGTTCTTCTTGAGTTTGGAGCAAGGAATTTGATTTGCAAGGAAAACTAGGGTTTTGGAGTTTTAATTTCCAATCTCTCCCACCATTAATACTCTAAAAACTGAAATGAGAAGAGAATGAGGGTGAGTGGGGAAGAGTGGCTCAGATTTGAGCATAAGTTAACATAGGGCTGAGCCCAAACCAAACCCAAAGTGAAAAGTAGCAAAAATCAACTTTCTCCAAACATATCGAAGCTTATACTCAAAAAGGTCGCAAACGGCATTTTAAACTCAATGGGAGTGGTCCCGAGCCCTAATTCGACCGTATGCAAAAAGTAGCTTTTCGGACTAAAATCTGACTAACGATAAAATATTTAAATAAAATATTTAAATATAAAATCGACAAATATGCGGGTTGTTACAGACTCCCCTCCTTAAAGAAATTGCGTCCTCGCAATATTACAAGAAGAAGATATATAATAACAACCATAAAAGCATATTCAACACAAAAGAAGTTTGAAATAAGAAGTTCACCTCAAAGAGCACGAGAACGTAAGTCCGGATGTGTACGCTCGATGTACTCTCTAGATTCCCAAGAACAATCCTTAGGATTTGAAGACTATTGAACTTTAACAAGCGGAACATCTTTATTTCGAAGTCGTTTGACTTCCGAAGCAATGATACGAATGGGATGTTGCTCATAAGTTAAATTAGGCGAAACTTCAATCTCTTCCACAACACCGGGCCCAAGAATAGAATCGGAATCTCGAAGACATTTCCGAAGTTGAGAAACGTGAAACACGTCATGCATAGCAGAAAATTGAGCCGGTAATAAAAGGCGATAAGCCATGGAACCAATACGTTCGGTGATAGGAAATGGCCCAATATATCGAGGCGCAAGTTTTCCCGATCGACTGAAACGTATAACACCTTTCATAGGTGAAACACGAATGAACACAAGATCTCCCACAGAAAATTCTAGCTTCCTTCTCCGGTTATCGGCATAGGATTTTTGTCTACTCTGGGCTTCTTTCATCCTATGACGAATAAGATCAATCTTTTCTGCGGAATCACGAATAAAATCTGGAACTAAAACCAGCTTCTCACCGGCCTCAAGCCAACAAGAAGGAGATCGGCATGGCCTTTCATTGAGTGCCTCAAAAGGTGCCATACCAATACTAGATTGGAAGCTGTTATTATAGGAAAATTCAACAAGTGAAATATGATCTTCCCAACTTCCACCAAAATCAAGAACACAAGCACGAAGAAGATCTTCAAGAGTTTGATTCACACGCTCGGTTTGTCCATCGGACTGGGGATGATAAGCTGTGCTAAAATTAAGCTTCGTTCCCAAAGCTTTTTGAAGACTCTTCCAAAATCCACTAGTAAACAATGGATCACGATCACTAACAATAGAAGTAGGAACTCCATGCAATTTAACAATTTCTTTGATAAATATTTTGGCCAAAAGAGGAACGGTTCGGTTAGACCGAACGGGAATAAAATGGGCGGATTTAGTAAGTCTATCAACAATTACCCATAAGCTATCATAACCCGATCGAGAACGGGGATGGCCATCTATAAAATCCATGGAAATCAGATCCCACTTCCAAACTGGAATTTCTAAAGGTTGCAATAACCCTCCGGGCCTTTGATGTTCGGCCTTAACGAGTTGGCAAGTCATGCAACGTTTAACGAAGTTAGCGATGTCAAGTTTCATTCCCTCCCAATAATAAAGTCGCTTCATATCCGCGTACATTTTACTACTACCGGGATGAATGATAAATTTAGAGTGATGAGAATCTTCTAAAATATCTTTACGAAGATCCCTAACATTTGGCACGATAAGTCTACCAAATTTCCGAATGCCGCCACGAGAATTGATATCAAAGTCTTTCAAACCTTCAATATCAATTTTATCCCTAATATTTTGGCCAAGAAGAGCCAAGTCGGGATCTAGCCCTTGAGCTTCAAGAATGCAGTCTAAAAGGGATGGATGAGCCTCAAGGCTACATAAAACAAATGATGAGCATAAATCGGAAACACGGTCTCGAATTTCGCAAGTGGATAAAATCTCGAGATCGTTCCATTCGGATATCATCATAGAAACAACAGCTTGTTGTTTACGGCTAAGAGCATCGGCGACACGATTACCCTTACTGGGAGTATAAAGAATATCAAGATCATATGGTGCAAGAAATTCGAGCCAACGCTGTTGACGCAAATTAAGTTCCTTTTGAGAGAATAAATATTTCAAAGACTTATGATCTGTGTAAAGAACAAATTTCTCTCCTAAGAGGTAATGACGCCAAATCCGAAGAGCAAAAACAATAGCCGCGAGCTCTAAATCATGAGTGGCATATCTAGTCTCAGCAGGCTTTAATTGCCTAGAAGCATAAGCAATAACACGTTCTCTTTGCATAAGAACGGCACCCAAACCAATGCGACTAGCATCGGTATAAACAACGAAATCTTGATTCCCATCGGGAATAACAAGAATAGGAGCATCAGAAAGAAGTTCTTTTAATTTCTGAAAAGAAGCTTCACATTTGTCCGACCAAATGTATTTAACACCTTTCTTCGTCAAGCTAGTGAGAGGCACGACAATTTTAGAAAAGTCTTTAATAAAACGACGGTAATAGCCCGCCAATCCAAGAAAACTACGAATCTCTGTCACACTCTCCGATCTCTTCCAATCTTGAATCACTTCAATCTTTGAAGGATCCACGGAAATTCCGGATTCGGAAACAATGTGACCGAGAAACTTCACACGAGATTGCCAAAAATGGCACTTAGAAAACTTTGCCTTTAATTGATTACTCCTAAGAGTTTCCAACACAATCCGAAGATGTTTTTCGTGCTCCTCCTCGATTTTAGAATAAACAAGAATATCATCGATAAAGATGAGAACAAACCGGTCGAGAAAGTCTTTAAAAACTCGATTCATTAAGTCAACGAAATAAGCCGGGGCATTTGTTAACCCAAGTGGCATAACAAGCCATTCATAAGATCCATACCGAGTACGGAACGATGTCAAAGGAATGCTATCCTCTGCAATACGAAGCTGATGGAAACCGGTAGCCAAGTCCAATTGTGAAAAGACTCTAGCACCACTAAGTTGATCGAATAGATCATCAATCCGAGGTAAAGGATATTTATTTTTGATAGTAAGATCATTAAGCTTGTGGTAGTCGACGCAAAGCCTAAGTGTACCATCGGATTTCTTCACAAAAATAGCTGAGCTCCCCAAGGCGAGGAACTAGAGCGAATAAATTGATTCGTTTCCAGTTCAGAAAATTGTTTATGCATCTCCTCGTTTTCTTTATTGGACATACGATACGGAGGACGAGTGATAGGTTGAGCTCCAGGAATAAGATTAATTCTGAACTCAATTGCTCGCTTAGGTGGTAATCCTAAAACGAGTTCGAATATGTCGGAAAATTCACAAACGACGTGAATAAGAGAAATAATATCACCCTCATCATCATCATCGTCATCACGAGGATTTAAAGAATATAAAGATGCAACCAAAGCAGAATCTAAATCTTTAAGAATAACAGAAACCTGATTAACAGATTGAGGATGTCGAAGATGAATAGTCCGCTCAGGACATAGGATATGAGCTTCATAACGGTTAAGCCAATCCATTCCCAAAATCATTTCAAAGCCTAAATAACGCATGACATGCAAATCGGCTCGGAAAGAAAAATCACACAAAATAATTTCGACATCTTTACACAATAAACTAATTGTTGTGGATCCACCAACCGGATTCGCAATTCTCAAAGAAGTCACTAAACACAAAACATCCAAAGAAAAAGTATCAACAAGTTCTTTTGATATAAAAGAATGGGACGCACCCGTATCAAAAAGTACTCGAATAGGATGATCACGAAATAAAATAATTCCATCTAGAATAGAATGAGAAATACCTTGGCCACGAGATGTGTTGCCAGGGGCTTGAGCAACATTAAGCTTTCCCTCCCTCCTATTTTGAAGTTTGGGACACACATGCATAAAATGGTCCGGGCTTTTGTAATAGAGACAAGTACGAGGCTTTGAACACTTGTTCGCAAAATGGTCTTTCGAACCACAATTATAGCATTTCCCTTGAGTAGAGGAAAAGGTCTTTTCAGCAGGAGTTGCTTGCCTCCCTTTCTTATTGGGATAAGGGCCTTTAAATTTGATTGGCCTCTTTTTGTTGTTGAAGTTTGGTTTGGAACCCACCACTTCAACATCATTCTCCTTATCCGCCTCTTCAAGACGAAGAGCAATATCAACGTGTTGGTTGAAAGAAACTTCTAACTTTAGAAGTAATGACTTCTTGAGATTTTTGTTTAAGCCATAGACGAACCTCTGATTCTTCTTAAGAGGGGTGTTGATGTATTCAACCCCATATTTGGAAAGCGACTCGAAGGAGGCGACGTAATCAGTCACGGAGGACTCACCTTGAACAAGGTCTATAAACCGTCGAGCCAATGTCACTTTCTCTGCTTCCGGTACAAATTTCAACTCGAAGCGTTCTCAGAATTTCTCCCAGGTGAGATCCGCTTCATTAATCTCAGAAATAAGAAGCTCGTACCAATCCAATGCTCTTTCTCGGAGCATACTAGAGGCCACCTGAACTCGGTGAAGGTCAATAAGGTTCATGCGCGAAAAGATGCGATCGCATGTTCTTAGCCAAGCCTGTACTTCAATAACAGTTTCGTAACCTTTGAATGGCTCCCCACCCAAATTAGTGTAATCTCTACACAAGCGGTCAAATCCTGACTTTGGGTGAGTAGGTTCCGGGTTAGCTCCAGCTGCTTGAGCATTTGTTACCAAATCAAGAAGCTGTTGAGCAGTCATAAAAACTCCATCTTGGGGTGGAGTGCTAGATGGCACGGCTCTGGGGCGGCCTGGTCTAGACATTTCTCTTCCTTTTGAAAGAAAGAAGAAGAAGAAAAGGTTATTCACCAAATTGAATATCAAGCAATCTTGATAGATAAACAAGGAATCATAAGGAAAATAGGATGAATCGGTACGAAGACTCGAATTAAATCCTAAAGCACGACTCCTAAGAAAGACTTAGGACGATGATCCTTGTTATAATATTCCATATTGTTCCGAAGTTTGGCTCTGATACCAAGCTGTGATGCCCCACCTCTATACCCACGCTAGACAAGAACATTACGGGGAATGCTGTCGACTAGCACGGAGAATAAGGCTGTTGAGGAGCGACCATCCATGTAATTTCTTTGCGCGAGCACCGATATGTCAGATAATATAACAAGCATTCTATTTCAAGAGGAAATCTGACATACCGACACAAACTCAAATCTACTACACGGTGGCTATAAAAATCCTTCGGAAAACAAATATAGAAATAAGCATAACACAAATCAGTCACAGACAATTCATATCACAAAGGCGGAATAAGATATGAATATTACACTAGAAAGTGTACATCAGAGTAGTGGTCTAAAAAGATCCACAATATCACAAGAGAATAGTTACACGAACTAAACAAAAGAATAAGTATACATTATGGAGTCTATATCTCAAATGTATATAACAAAAACTACTAATCTAAGTAGTTAACCAAAAGCAAGAGAAATCAATCCCAAGAGAGAAGTCAAGCAGAAGCACCTGTAACATCTCGGTCTGACCCGAGTATTATTTTAAAAAGAAAATAATAAACGGATTAGTCTAACTATAAATATCAGATAACATGATATAGAATAGGAGATATGACTAAACACATATAATCACAATGCCAAGATGTGATATATACATAAGTAATTGAAAATCGTCAAGGGATATATCAATATCACGATAATCTACTCAAGATAAAAAGGGATGTTATACTCCTGATTTCATTCACCAAGCCGCAATAAATGACATATAAGATATGGCAAAGACGTATAATATTCATAATGGCATACTACTATAAGTATGTAAATGATAATCAACAAACGATTAATCAATATCAAAGATTCTTCTCAAAGATCCAAAAAGGGTATCATACCCAAAACTTGTATTCACAACAAGTTAATGACACACGAAATCACCTATGCACTAGAATTGATAAATCATATCAATAGAAATCACAAAGTTGGTGAAAAATAACTTCCAGAAATCAACACAAGAAATCTAGTCAATGACACACGAATTCACCTATACACAAGAATTGATAAATCATATCAATAGAAATCACAAAAATAGGTGGAGAAGAAAATTCCAGAATTCGACACACGAAATCCAGAAATCACACAAAATAAAGGGGGGAGGCCTATCACATGAATGGGAGCATGAAAACTCACCAACCTGTAACACATGAACGAGAAGCTATCTCATGGTAGCTAGCCATTAATTTGACACACCAATGGTCCGAAGATCTGACACACGAATGGTCCGAAGACCGTGGGTAGCTACCCTACAAATTTGACACACGAACGGGGTTTAGTCTCCCACGCAGACAAAGAGACATCGCACATTGCTAGTCTAAATCACAAAAATGATCGTCATGATCATCGAGAAGTGTCAATTACACTAAGCTAGTAAATATAAAAGTTTAGCCTCATGTCCCATAACCACTTGCTTAACTTAAATATTTACGAACAAACTGTAAATCTCCACTAGAAAATTGTCACAAGAGGTTCAATCGAACAAGTCCAAGAATTAACCGACAAAGTAAACGCAAGCGTTTCATACCACTTGTTTTACTAAGCCGTTTAATTAGATTTCTCATACGAGTGAGGTAAACGTTTGTATATACTAATAGATTGGAAAATGGTTTTATAAACGAATTTGGTATTAAAATAGTATTGAAATCGTTTGTGGAAAGAGTTTTGATATTTACTACTAGTATAGAAAACCTTTATATTTTTAAAGTGACAAATCACGAAGAAGATTGTAAGAACAATCAATCACGAAAATTCACATACGAAGACGTAAATAAAATCCAACGAAATCGATAAAGGATCCATCGAAATGGATATTCAAAAATCCCTAAAAAGAGTCGTCAAAGTCATAATAGATGATAACAACAAATAGGATTATCACGAATCGATTTAAATTGGAATTTCAATCCAAAAGGGCAATTTGGACTCAAACAGCAGGTTCAGTCGACTGAACAGAGTTTTTCAGTCGACTGACCCTGTACTTGGAAATTTTCCAGGTTCAGGAAACTTTCTATTTCCAGTTTCAGTCGACTGTGCAGAGTTTTTCAGTCGACTGAATCATGCCTGGAAACTCTAGGGTTTCAGGTTCAGTCGACTGAACAGAGTTTTCAGTCGACTGAATCATGCCTGGGCAGTTTTTCAGCCTTATTCAAATGAAGAGCAAACTCTTCCAAAATGCAACCGGACGAACATTGGCTCTAAGGGTTTATGCCAATCGGCAACCCGGCCCTATATGCTCCTCGGTGCATCACTAAAAGCATGATCAAACATCCATAAAAGGATTTTACACAAATTTGGTTTAAAAACCCAAAAATTGGAATATTCACAAAACCAATCCAAATCAAGAGCAAATGCACATAAATAAGTGTTAGGAATTCATACCCAACAACCAAAGATAATTATACTCATAGATGTGAGATAAAAATCTCACCTTTTCACAAAATCGAACAAGAAGAAGCTTGAAAGCAAATGGAGAATCAACCTCTCTTCAACACAACCCAATTGAGCTTGAATCTAAGCTCAAAACAAGAACATTCCTGAAATTAGGTTTAGGAATTTCTGAAATTGGTAAGAGAATAAGTTGGAGAAGAAGGAGAGAAGCTTACCAATGGGTTCTTCTTGAGTTTGGAGCAAGGAATTTGATTTGCAAGGAAAACTAGGGTTTTGGAGTTTTAATTTCCAATCTCTCCCACCATTAATACTCTAAAAACTGAAATGAGAAGAGAATGAGGGTGAGTGGGGAAGAGTGGCTCAGATTTGAGCATAAGTTAACATAGGGCTGAGCCCAAACCAAACCCAAAGTGAAAAGTAGCAAAAATCAACTTTCTCCAAACATATCGAAGCTTATACTCAAAAAGGTCGCAAATGGCATTTTAAACTCAATGGGAGTGCTCCCGAGCCCTAATTCGACCGTATGCAAAAAGTAGCTTTTCGGACTAAAATCCGACTAACGATAAAATATTTAAATAAAATATTTAAATATAAAATCGACAAATATGCGGGTTGTTACAAAATGACTCGAAGGGAAAATAAAATAATTAAATTACAAAAGAGGAAAGAATAGATAGAATAATATTAATCGCGGGTGACCTTAAATGGGTCACCGAGATTCCAAGAACAAGATCAATGCGGAAATTAAATTTCCCGCTTGGAAGAGAAGGGAAATAACTTCACCAAAACATCAGGATAATTCCTGACTATCGGGTAGAGTCGAGACCATTAGGCTGAGTATCAATGAAAGGTAAATCGGCTGCATAATCCCGAGGCAATCGATATTTGGTCAAGAGAGAATTTCCCGGTCGTCTACTAGAGAAACAACTCGTGCTTTGCAAGAGATAACAGCATCACAACCAAGGATGTAGAAATCTTCGGGGAATCGATGCCTGTTGTAAAAGAGTTTCGCCCCTTTACAAATCATACAGAGGTTGGAGGGACGGCCGCTGGGATTAGACTCCAATGAAGTTGCTAATTGAGGTGGTAAGATGTGCTTAAATCTATTATAGAGATCAACTGGAATGGAGGTATGGGATGTTCCAGAATCAATAAGAAAACGAACAGAAGAAGTGTTGTGACGCCCCACCCGAGACCCACGTTAACAAAGAGTACTATTGGGTAATACTGTCTGCTAATGCAGAGAATAGGGCTGGTTAGGAGCGACCATCTATATTCTTGTCTAAAAATCTATTGAATACGTCGATTAGTGCTCTATATTTTTTTCTCAAGTGGATAGATATATCCAATAAAAGCTTAATACAAAACTACAGGTGGCTATAGGATCTATCAAAACAAAATACAACAACTCAAATGCATAATACATCCTCGAACAGCAACAGATATATATATATACATATATACCGATTCATCCCAATACTTACAAATAATACATCATAAGTGGTGTGACGACCACAATATACACACGAGCCAAAACAATATACATATTAGAGAGCAACAAAAAGACTATAACAAAAAGGGCTAGCGGATAAATCCATGCGGAAGCAGAATAGGCTAAGTCCATAAGTGCACCTAACCTGAAACACCTCGGTCTGACCCGAGCATAAAATACATGGGTCAGTCTAGCTAAACAAATCAGTTTATAAAGATAAGTGATAATATGAGCATAAGAAAAGGTGATACTATTCTCAAGCGAGAAGGAATAATTCAAGGGTATATGATTGCTACACGTGGCATAATTAAGTAGGTGTCGTAATTTCAAGTGATATAAGGGTATCACTAAACATGAATGCAACTCAAAGGCGATAAAACTCTATAACAAATCTCACAATGAATGCATGCCTCATCTCATCCACGTATCAAAAAACATAAAATATGGTTTAGGAGAAAACAAAACTCCAAAGAGAAGAAATCTCAAACCTAACATATCAGAAACTCAAAACACCCTCAAAGAAATCACCATATCAAAATACGCCATAAGCCAATCAAATATAAATCTCCAACATAGGAGACTATAATCCCAAATAAACGCCAAAAGAAAAATATCATATAATGCCAGTGTAGGCAACTCAAACCTCAAAAAAAGAACTCCCAAGAGTTCAAATTTCCAAAAGGTAATCGCCACAAAGATATATCGAATGGTTCAAAGGACTAATCATGGAAAAGAGCGATACACTAGGGAAAATAGTCAAAGAAACCATCTTAAAAGTGTTCGCACGTGCATGTAGCCGAAGCCTTTCCAAGTACTGTTATCTCAAATAGATACCTCGCCCGAAGGCAAAACGTCACAATGACAAATACGCCGCAATGGAAAATACGTTGCAGTGGAAACTACGCCATAATGGAAAATGTCTCGAAGACAAATACACTACAATGGCAAATGTCGCAATGGCAAATGCCACAATGGCAATGACCCGAAGGTCTAGTACTAGCACGCCACAATGGCAAATGTGTCACAAACTCTCGAATAGGAACCCGAATAATATTAACGTGTGTCCCATACCACACGTTCGCACCCAAACGGTTTACTAACCGCTAATAAATTTCACACTCAAAGTAGTAATTTTTTTACCTCAAATCATCGGTAAACTCGACCAGAAGGTCAAAACGATCAAACAAACAAGTTGAGAATAAACCGAAAGGATAAACGCGTGTACCCCATACTATACGTTTTACCCAATCGTTTAACTCTCCTTCTCATTTGCTCAATAGTGCAAAAAGGTGTAGTTTTTATAGAAAATAATTTACCTTGGAAATAAGCTTTGAAAACCGATTTCGAAAACCATTTGGAAACCATATTTGAAAATTTCCCTTATTATAAAGAATAAATAGGTTTTATACATGAAAATACTTTAAAATATTATATAATATTTATTTTTAAATCCCTTAAATTTTAAAAATCATTTCAAAAATATTTTGAGAAAACCGTACTCGAAAAAAGACCAAAAACAAGCAAAATTCCCCTCAAACCGAAATTCAAATTTAAATTCTAATTAAATTCAAATAATTCAAAATTTAAATTCCAAATTCATCAAAACTTAGCTAGCTTATTGATAAACATCATATCCCGCAAAATATCTTAGAAATATCAATAAAATATGAAGCAAAAGTCAAAATCGGATGGAAAAAGCACATAAAAACACTTTGGGCAAAATAATACCCAGGTCTGAAATCTTTTCTAGGTTCGCCTTTCGGATATAAAACAGGTGGCTGAACGACCTTTGACTGAATAAAAAATCGGTATGCACAAGGGAAAAAACTTCATCTTTCAAAAAAAATACAAGAATCAATGAATTCCAACCGAAAATGGAAAAGTTATGATGTCTCAAACATGCAGGCCATGTTTGCAACAGTTCAAAAATAAATATGCCCAGGCCTGAAAACCATCTTGTGTTCAAATTCCAAGCATGAAATAGAAGAACAAATTACCACATCTTGAGTTGAAATTTGGTATGCACATAGTCGAAAACTTCATATTTCAAACAAAAAAAGAATCAACGGATTCCGACAAGAAATGAAAAATTTACACTATCTCAAACATGGACTCAAGCCATGTTTGCAACAGTTCAAAAACAAAATATTCCTAGACCTGAAAACCATCTTGGGTTCAAATTCCAAGCATGAAATAGAGGAACAATTACCTTGAATGGAGCTTAAATTTTTTAGGAGTATAATAGAAAACTTTATCTTTCAAACAAAAAACGAATCATGAAATTTTGATAAAGTATGAGAAAGTTATGTTGACTCAAATTTGAACCCAGGCAGTGTGTAAAGGCCCGCAAATCCGCACCCTATTTTAGCTGGCAAAATTCCACAACAATTCAGGCCAAAGAGGAACAGATGTACGAGTCTTTAGGGTTAAAGAAGAAAGAGATAGAAGAAGAAGAATAAACAATAACAGAATCTCACATTTCGCAGCGGAACAATATACAATAGATAAAAACAAAAGGGTTATATATGTTATTACAATACAACATCGGAGTACAACAATAACACACAACACTGGCAGTTATAAATGACTTGCCAACATAGAAATTTGTCTCACACAAAACCCAAATACAGCAGATACTACATAGTATAGATAATACATCTCACCATCCAGCTTGCCTATTGAGCTCCACAGTAACTCTTAAATTCCAGAATGACCCGATAACCTGACTCTAAGCTACCCGTGTGAAAAATTATGGGCACCCAGAGTTTAGAAAGGGAACAATAAACTCCAGGTCAGTCGTGGGACTGATGTGTGATCTTAAAAAATGTTATTTTCACAAAGAAAATAAAAGAAATCTGCTATGCTTTTGGAAAATGAAACTACCATAAGGCCTCCCGCCACACACGCAATGCAAACACAGAATTGGAGGAGATATCTCCTTATGATAGTCAAACATGCTTAATACACAAAATTCTTTCGATAGCATTATTAGTGCATAGTATAGAAAACATTTCGAAAGTATAATATTAATCTTAGCCAGCATAGACATTCCGAACTATGCCTACTATAGCTACCATCTAAACAGTGGTGACCACCATAAGTAAATGGCAGGTTATACAACTAAAACCGTACAAGGTTCGTAATGGGAATTGGATTTCCAACAAATGGTCAAGCTAAGGAACTTCCTACTTCCATATGGGTACGCCTCTAGAGGGACGTCCCGAGAACCTACCTGGATCTCTGCCAACACAAGGCTGGGTTATCTCTGTAACTAGGTAACTACTACTCAAGTTTGCCATCCCCCAGTCCATTGGGACCATTATCAGAGGATTCTCTACACCAACAACCACAAAGAAAAGTATTTTCATTAACCACAAAGGTTAAATACTAGGTCTCCATGCCTGACACCACCCTTTTCCAGAAGGAAATGACATACCCTAAAGGGCGCGATCCTCATAACCTTACCGCATCTTTCCTGTTTCGACCATTTCCGGGGCGTGAGGTCCGATGAGGTCTCATCCATAAAGCTACACTTTTCACAAAGTCATGCTTTGATCAACAAATGATCAGTAGTACTTCGTATGCCACGTTATCAATTAGGGAGTATATCACTACTAACCATCAACTACATAACATCTGAGCTCGTACGTCTCAGAGAAGGTGTTAAGCTAAGAGAATAAATTCTCCGCCACCAAAAGAAATGTATTTGATAAAAACTAGCTTTACATCTCAAAGTGTAACGTCAGACAAACATCCATACAAGTCCGTTCCGGGATCGAACGGAATCGAAGGCACTTCCCAAGAAGCCCTCGCAAAATTCAGATATTCACTATTACGTCCGGAATCCCAATCACAAAGGTGATAAAATCTCTATACCGGAGCAATCCGCTGCAGAGACATTCGACAGGTAATCCTTTCGTTTTCGAAAATATCCGACCTTCAACACCGTCTTTAAATGCAATCCCATTTCGTTGTATCGTTATTCGGAATGGGTTTTATGACACAAAGTCCTCTCCCGGCTAATCCGAATAACGAGCGCTTATTTTAAAAATAAGTGTTATATTCAGATTTCAAACAAATGACAACAATTTCACTTTGATCTTTTAAATAAAAGATTTATCAAAATCACAAAGGTTCGATGTGGTTTTCGGATATCCACTTAGAATCCGACTCTCGGTCGCATCGAAATTCAAATGCCATAAAAAGGCCCATATTGATAGTTGGTTATTTAACTATCAATCAACATTCACAACAATCATTGGATTCCCAATAATTTTTCCCCAATTATTATTTTCAAAATATCTACGCAAGATACAATTTTACACTTCAACCATTTGAAAACAAATTTCAAATTACTTTTCACCTTTCCGTCCTTTGAAGAAAAATATTCAAATCTTTTTTCACTCGCGGAATAAGAATCCTCATACTATTTGTTTCCACTGAAGGTCTGCCGAGTTAAAATACTTTAAAATAATTTCAATTACTTATCCAAACATATATACATGGAAATATTTAAAATAGAACTATTTCAAAACACTTACTTATATATTAGTTATGAAAATATTGTATAAAAATCTCGTATAAAAATTCAAGGCCAAACCAATTTTAATAATAAAATCAGTAGATAGGATATAACTATATATATATTTAATTGCTAAAACAAATATTAATTAAAACTTCGAATAATCACCTTTATAATAAATTAAAATAAATCTTTACTTTAAAGATTTTTCAAAACAACCCAAGTAAATAATTTCTCCAAAATAATCTTTCCTTAAAACCATCTTCACAACTTCAATTTCATATTTATAGAATATATTGAAAACATACTCGGCTTTTCAGGGAAAGTACACCTTTCATTCAAAATGGTTCATTCAATCAATTTATAAATCCTCCTGGATTTACTTTAAATCTACGTTCCAAATTCGTAAATTCTTTTCCACACTTTTAAAAATAAAACAATATTTATTTTTAAAACAAATTTCCCTTTCTTTTATAAATTTCCATTATGAATTTTAAATTTTCAATATTCACAGATACACGATTTTCAAATCAATTGCCAAATGTTCACTTTCAGCACCCAATCCATTTTCTTATTTGGTTTCCCAAAATTTATTTTTGTTTAAACTTCAAGTCAATTTTAGATCGATTTCCCAAATACTTATTAGTTTTACCAAATCAATATCAAATTCATTTTCTAGTTTATTTTCAAAACACCAAATCAAATTTAAAATTGATTCTCAAATTTTATTTCAAACACCAAATTTATTATCTTTTGAAAAAAATTCATTCTTTTAAATTTTTTCAATTTTCTAAAATTGATTTACTATAAATTATCTATTAAATTTAAAAAATCAAATTTTATTTATTTTTGGTATCCTACGATACCAAAAATATATTCGGCTAGATTATAGCCTTCAACGAGTTAAATCACCATATAATCACACACAGATTATAATAAATAAACACACAACATATGAAACAAAGTCAAATGTTTGAGGAATCCAGTTGGATCCCTCCAACCTGTTTCCCTGCATCCACAGACGTTAGCACAACAATTAAATACCAATTCCACTACGAGGTGGAATATCACGATATATGGGATTTAAATATAATATCATCCACTATTATGCGGCGTATATGGTCTACTTCAAACCAACAAATAACAACCATCATTCAAGCACACAATCAACAATTTAAATTTTACTATCACAATTCAACAATCAATCAATAACTGAAATTTTCAATTATTGTAATTTGAGTGAGAAAATCTCACCTTTGTTTTGCATGCAATCCGTTTCCATCCCGACTTGTTTACTTCATTGTATTAGACCTTGTATAAACAATTTTATACAATTTATTAATATTCCAAATTATCGAACAATTTATTTTCATTTAATTAATTTGCTTGACAATTGATCTTTATTTCAAACCAATTTCCTTTAATAAATTTGTTTAACTAAAATTTTAAATCTCAAAACTAAAATTTCTTTTTAATAAATTTAGTCAAATAAAAAATTTAGTTTTAAACCAATTTTTTCCTTTTTTTTCTTTCTAAAAAATATCCTTTAGTAACTAAAAAAAATAGGTTAACCAAATAATTTAACCACTAAAATTTTATTGTTTAAAAACTAACTATTTAACTTAACTGATAAATTTCCCTTTTAAAAATATATATGTATACACGTATATTTATCAATTCAATAACTAAATAAATATCTTACTACATGTATATATTTATATTTCTTTTTGAAAAATGTATACTTATTTTATTTATTTTTCTTTCTGCCATTATATATATAATTAAATTCATAAAGAAAAATGAAAAATCGTTACCTCACTTCACCGCTAACTCGCGAACCACCATATCGTTGTAAACCCTAGTCACGGCGACATCGGCATCTTCGATTCGAAACCATCGTCGCTTTGGCCCCGCTTCCATCGAGACCAACCATCCACAATGCTCTGCCTCGCGAGCTCGAGATCATCACATCGCGATGGCTACTGTAGAACTGCGACACCCTTCTCCTTCACTATGTTGTCGCCTGTTCCATCTTCACCCAAAATCTGATTGGGCAAAATCCACTGTAATAAAATCGAACGCAATCCACAACCTATCTCCAAATCGAAGATCCCTTCGATCGCCGATCATTTGCCAGCAGCTCGTTCCTAAACTCGAGTCACCACGCCTCGCGATCATCCCCTTTAGTATTTTCTTTTATATAAAATCGAACTTGGGTTTGATTCTACTATATGAGGGTTTGGATTTGAGCGGTGAAATTTAATATGGCAGATATGAGATCTATTTTGGGTTTTAATACATCGACCATTCCTATTTTTATCTGGTTTTGGCTTCTCAATTAAGAATTGAGAATGAAGGGAAGGAAGGAAGATACGTGATTTAAAAGGGAGGTATAGGTCGGCTTGGTCAGGAATATAGGATGGCTGATGGGAAGGAATTTTGTATCAACCCGCATGTTTGTCGATTTTTATATTTAAATATTTTATTGAATATTTTATCGATACTCAGAATTTAGTCCAAAAAGCTACTTTTTGCATACGGTCGAATTAGGACTCGGGACCACTCCCATTGAGTTTAAAATGCCGTTTACGACCTTTTTGAGTAAAAGCTTCGATATGTTTGGAGTAAGTTGATTTTTGCTACTTTTTCAATTAGGGCTTTGGTTTGGGCTGAGCCCAACCACTTATGTATTCAGTCCCAACCCCTTCTCCTCTTCATTACTTCATTCCTCATTTCCTTAAACTCAAGATTTTATATTAATGGAGAGTGGAAGAGGAAATTAAAACTCCAAGCCCTAGTTTTCTTTTACAAATCAAACTCTAGCTCCAAACTAATAGAAGAACCCATTGGTAAGCTTCTCTTCTTCTTCTCCAACTCATTCTCTTATCAATTTCAGAAATTCCTAAACCTAACTTTGGAAATGTCCTTCTTTTAAAGCTTAGAATCAAGCTTCTTGAGTTGGATTTGAAGAGTGGTTGATTATCCTTTGCTTTCAAGCATCTTCTTCAATCGTTTGGGTTCAAAGGTGAGATTTTTATCTCACATCTATGCTTATAATTATCTTCGAATGTTAGGTTTGAATTCCTAACACTTCTTCATGTGAATTTGCTCTTGATTTGGATTGGTTTTCTGAATATTCCAATTTTTGGGTTTTTAAGTCAAATTTGTGTGAAAATCCTTTTATGGGTGTTTGATCATGCTTTTGGTGATGCATCGAGGAGCATACAGGGCCGGGTTGCCGATTGGCATAAACCCTTAGAGCCAATGTTCGTCCGGTTGCTTTTTGGAAGAGTTTGCTCTTCATTTGGATAGGGTGAAAGACAGCCCAGGCAAGATTCAGTCGACTGAAAAGTCTGTTCAGTCGACTGAACCTGAAACCCGAAAGTTTCCAGGCATGATTCAGTCGACTGAATCCTCTGTTCAGTCGACTGAACCAGGAAACAGAAAGTTTCCTGAACCTGGAAAATTTCCAGGTACAGGGTCAGTCGACTGAAAACTCTGTTCAGTCGACTGAACCTGCTGTTTGAGTCCATTTTGCCTTTTTGGATTGAATTTCCAATGTTAATCGATTCGTGTCGATTCCCTTTTGTTATTATCACTTATTATCGACTTTGATGACATTTTCTTCGTGATTTTTGGGAATGTCCATTTTGATGGATTCGGTTTCGATTTCTTTGGATTTTATTCACGACTTCGAATGTGAATTTTAGTGATTGATTGTTCCTACAATCTTCTTTGTGATTTGTCACTTTAAAAATATAAAGGTTTCAATACTAGTAGTAAATATCAAAATTCTTTCATCAAAACGATTTCAACACTATTTTATTACAAAGCTCGTTTTCCCAAACCGATTTCCAATCTGTTAGTATATACCAACCCTTACCTCACTCGTATGAGAAATCTAATTAAACGACTTAGTAAAACAAGTGGTATGAAACGCTTGCGTTTACTTCGTCGGTTAATTCTTGGACTTGTTCGATTGAACCTCTTGTGACAATTTTCTAGTGGAGATCTACAATTTGTTCGTAAATATTTAAGTTAAGCTAGTGGTTATGGGACATGAAGTTAAATTTATATATTTACTAGCTTAGTGTAATTGACGCTTTCTGAATGATCATGACGATCATTTTTGTGATTTAGACTAGCAATGTGCGATGTCTCTTTGTCTGCGAGGGAGACTAAACCCCGTTTTGTGGAGTTTCGACTCAAATTGATGGGGTAGCGCCCCATGGTCTTCGGGTCGTTCGTGTGTCAAAAATTAATGGCTAGCTACCATGAGATAGCGTCTCGTTCATGTGATACATAAGTTGGTGAGATTTCATGCCCCCGTTCGTGTGATAGGCCTCCTCCCTATTTTGTGTGATTTCTGGATTTCGTGTGTCGAATTCTGGAATTTTCTTCTTCACCTATTTTTGTGATTTCTATTGATATGATTTATCAATTTTTGTGCATAGGTGAATTCGTATGTCATTGACTGGATTTCTTGAGATGATTTCTAGAATTTGCGCTTCACCAATTTTCGTGATTTCCATTGATAAGTTTTATCAATATGTGTGCACTGGTGAATTCGTGTGTCATTGACTTTTGTGATTGACATTGATATAATCGTCAATATTTATGGTTTGGTGAACGAAATAAGGAGTATGACATTTCCTTTGATTCTTGTGTAGATTTGGTGATATTGATTAATCTCTTGTTGATTTTCAATTACTTATATATATCACAGGTTGGCATTGTGATTATTATGTGTTTAGTCATATCTCTTACTCTATATCGTTTCATCTGATATTTATAGTTAGACTGATCGGTTTATTATTTTCTTATTAAATAATGCTCAGGTCAGACCGAGATGTTACAGGTGCTTCTGCTTGACTTTACATCCGGGATTACCTCCTTGACTTTTGGTTAACTACTTAGATTAGTAGTTTTTGTTGTATACATTTGAGATATAGACTCCATAATGTATACTTATTCTTTTGTGTAGTTCATGTAACTATTCTTTTGTGATATTGTGGATCTTTTTAGACCACTACTCTGATGTACACTTCCTAGTGTAATATTCATATCTATTTCCGCCTTTGTGATATGAATTGTCTGTGACTGATTTACGTTATGTTTATTTCTATATTTGTTTCTGAAGATATTATAGCCACTGTGTAGTAGCTTTGAGTTTGTGTTGGCATGTCGGATTTCAGAAATGCATGTTATACTATCTGACATATCGACGCTCGCGCAAAGCAATTACACGGATGGTCGCTTCTCAACAGCCTTATTCTCCGTGCTAGTTGACAACATTCACCGTAATGTTCTTGTCTAGCGTGGGTATAGAGGTGAGGCGTCACAACTTGGTATCAGAGCCAAACTTCGGAACAATATGGAATATTATAACAAGGATCATCGTCCTAATTCTTTTTTAGGAGTCGTGCTTTAGGATTTTATTCGAGTCTTCGTACCGATTCATCCTATTTTCTTTTATGATTTCTTGTTTTATCTATCAATATTGCTTGATATTCATTAGTGAATAATCTTCTTCTTGTTCTTCTTTCTTTCTAAAGGAAGAGAAATGTCTAGACCAGGCCGCCCCAGAGCCGTACCATCAGCACTCCATCCCAGGATGGAGTTTTTATGACTGCTCAACAGCTTCTTGATTTAGTGACGAATGCTCAAGCAATTGGAGCTAACCTGGAACCTACTCACCCAAAGTCGGGGTTTGCATGCTCGTGCAGCGATTACACTAATCTGGGTGGGGAGCCATTCAAAGGTTCCGAAACTATTATTGAAGTACAAGCTTGGCTAAGGTCATGCGATCGAATCTTTTCTCGTATGAATCTTATTGACCTTCACTGAGTTCAGGTGGCCTCTAGTATGCTCCGAGAAAGAGCATTGGACTGGTACGAGCTTCTTATTTCTGAGATTAATGAAGCGGATCTCACCTGGGAGCAATTCCGGGAACGCTTCGAGTTGAAATTTGTACCAGAAGCAGAGAAAGTGACATTGGCTCGACGATTTATAGACCTTGTTCAAGGTGAGTCCTCCGTGACTGATTATGTCGCCTCCTTCGAGTCGCTTTCCAAATATGGGGTTGAATACATCAACACCCCTTTAAAGAGGAACCAGAGGTTCGTCTATGGGTTAAACAAAAATCTCAAGAAGTCATTACTTCTAAAGTTAGAAGTTTCTTTTGACCAACTCATATATATCGCTCTTCGTCTTGAAGAGGCGGATAGGGAGAATGATGTTGAAGTGGTGGGTTCCAAACCAAACTTCAAGAACAACAAGAGGCCAAAAAAATTCAAAGGTCCTTATCCCAATAAGAAAGGGAGGCAAGCAACTCCTGCTGCAAAGACCTTTTCCTCTACTAAAGGGAAATGCTTTAACTGTGGTTCCAGAGACCATTTTGCGAACAAGTGTTCAAAGCCTCGTACTTGTCGCTATTGTAAAAGCCCGGACCATTTTATGCATGTATGTCCCAAACTTCAAAACAGGAAGGAGGGAAAGCTTAATGTTGCTCAATCCCCTGGCAACACATCTCGTGGTCAAGGTATTTCTCATTCTATCATTGATGGCATTATTATATTTCGTGATCAATCTATTCGAGTTCTTTTTGATACGGGAGCATCCCATTCTTTTATATCAAAAGAGCTTGTTGATACTTTTTCTTTAAGTGTTGTTGCTTTAATGACTTCTTTGAGAATTGCGAATCCGGCTGGTGGATCCGCAACTCTTAGTTTGCTTTGTAAAGATGTGGAGATTATTTTGTGTGATTTTCCTTTCCTAGCCGATTTGCATGTCATGCGTTATTTAGGCTTTGGAATGATTTTGGGAATGGATTGGCTTAACCGTTATGAAGCTCATATCCTATGTCCTGAGCGGACTATTCATCTTCGACATCCTCAATCTGTTAATCAGGTTTCTGTTATTCTTAGATTCGGATTCTGCTTTGGTTGCATCTTTATATTCTTTAAACCCTCGTGATGATGATGATGATGATGATGAGGGTGATATTGTTTCTTTTATTCACGTCGTTCGTGAATTTTCCGACATATTCGAGCCTGTTTTAGGATTACCACCTAAGCGAGCAATTGAGTTCAGAATTAATCTCATTCCTGGAGCTCAACCTATCACTCGCCCTCCTTATCGTATGTCCAATAAAGAAAACGAGGAGATGCGTAAACAATTATCCGAATTGGAGACGAAGCAATTTATTCGCTCTAGTTCCTCGCCTTGGGGAGCTTTGGCTATTTTTGTGAAGAAATCCAATGGAACACTTAGGCTTTGCGTTGACTACCGCAAGCTTAATGATCTTACTATAAAAAATAAATATCCTTTACCTCGGATTGATGATCTATTCGATCAACTTAGTGGTGCTAGAGTCTTTTCACAATTAAACTTAGCTACTGGTTTTCATCAGCTTCGTATTGCAGAGGATAGCATTCCTTTGACATCGTTCTGTACTCGTTATGGATCTTATGAATGGCTTGTTATGCCATTTGGTCTAACGAACGCTCCGGCTTATTTTGTTGACCTTATGAATAGAGTTTTCAAAGACTTCCTCGACCGGTTCGTCCTCATCTTTATTGATGATATTCTTGTGTATTCAAAAACCGAGGAGGAGCATGAGAAGCATCTTCGGATTGTGTTGGAAACTCTTAGGAGTAATCGTTTAAAGGCAAAATTTTCTAAATGCCATTTTTGGCAATCTCATGTGAAGTTTCTCGGTCATATTATTTCCGAATCTGGAATTTCCATGGATCCTTCAAAGATTGAAGCGATTCAAGATTGGAAGAGACCGGAGAGTGTGACAGAGATTCATAGTTTTCTTGGATTGGCAGGTTATTACCGCCGCTTTATCAAAGACTTTTCTAAGATTGTCGTGCCTCTCACCGGCTTAACGAAGAAAGGTGTTAAATACATTTGGTCGGAAAAATGTGAAACTTCTTTTCAGAAACTTAAGGAACTTCTTTCTGATGCTCCTATTCTTGTTATTCCCGAGCGGAATCAAGATTTTGTTGTTTATACCGATGCTAGTCGTGTTGGTTTGGGTGCCGTTCTTATGCAAAGAGAACGTGTTATTGCTTATGCTTCTAGGCAATTGAAGCCTGCTGAGACTAGATATGCCACTCATGATTTAGAGCTCGCGGCTATTGTTTTTGCTTTTTGGATTTGGCGTCATTATCTTTTGGTAGAGAAATTTGTTCTTTATACCGATCATAAATCCTTGAAGTATTTATTCTCTCAAAAGGAACTTAATTTGCGTCAACAGCGTTGGCTCGAATTTCTTGCACCATATGATCTTGATATTCTTTATACCCCCGGTAAGGGTAATCGTGTCGCCGATGCTCTTAGCCATAAACAACAAGCTGTTGTTTCTATGAAGATATCCGAATGGAACGATCTCGAAATTTTATTCACTTGCGAAATTCGAGACCGTGTTTCCGATTTATGATCATCTCTTGTTTTATGTAGCCTTGAGGCTCATCCTTCTCTTTTGGACCGCATTCTTGAAGCTCAAATGATAGATCCCGAATTGGCTCTTCTTGGCCAAAATATTAAGGATAAAATTGATATTGAAGGTTTGAAAGACTTTAATATTGATTCTCGTGGCGACATTCGAAAATTTGGTATACTTATCGTGCCAAATATTAGTGATCTTCGTAAAGATATTTTAGAAGATTCCCATCGTTCTAAATTTACCATTCATCCCGGTAGTAGTAAAATGTACGCGGATATGAAGCGACTTTATTATTGGGAGGGAATGAAACTTGATATTGCTAACTTTGTTAAGCGTTGCATGACTTGCCAACTCGTTAAGGCCGAACATCAAAGGCCAGGTGGGTTATTGCAACCTTTAGAAATTCCAATTTGGAAGTGGGACCAGATTTCCATGGATTTTATTGATGGCCTTCCCCGTTCTCGTTCGGGTCATGATAGCTTATGGGTGATTGTTGATAGGCTTACTAAATCTGCCCATTTTATTCCCGTTCGGTCTAAACGAACCGTTCCTCTTTTGGCCAAACTCTTTGTTAAAGTGATTATTAAATTACATGGAGTTCCTACTTCTATTGTTAGTGATCGTGATCCATTGTTTACTAGTGGATTTTGGAAGAGTCTTCAAAAAGCTTTTGGAACGAAGCTTAATTTTAGCACCGCTTATCATCCCCAGTCCGATGGACAAACTGAGCGTGTGAATCAAACTCTTGAAGATCTTCTTCGTTCTTGTGTGCTTGATTTCGGTGGAAGTTGGGAAGATCATATTTCCCTTGTTGAATTTTCCTATAATAATAGCTTCCAATCTATTATTGGTATGGCACCTTTCGAGGCACTCTATGGAAGGCCATGCCGATCTCCTTCTTGTTGGCTTGAGGCCGGTGAGAAGCTGGTTTTAGGTTCAGATTTTATTCGGGATTGCACAAAAAAAGATTGATCTTATTAGTCATAGGATGAAAGAAGCCCAGAGTAGACAAAAATCCTATGCCGATAACCGAAGAAGGAAGTTAGAATTTTCTGTGGGAGATCTTGTGTTCATTCGTGTGTCACCTATGAAAGGTGTTGTACGTTTCAGTCGATCGGGAAAATTAGCGCCTCGATATATTGGGCCATTTCCTATCACTGAACGTATTGGTTCCATGACTTATTGCCTTTTATTACCGGCTCAATTTTCTGCTATCCATGACGTGTTTCACGTTTCTCAACTTCGGAAATGTCTTCGAGATTCCGATCTATTCTTGAGCCTGGTGTTGTGGAAGAAATTGAAGTTTCGCCTAATTTAACTTATGAGCGCATCCTATTCGAATCATTGCTTCGGAGGTCAAACGTCTTCGAAATAAAGATGTTCCGCTTGTGAAAGTTCAATGGTCTTCAAATCCTAAGGATTGTTCTTGGGAGTCTAGAGAGTTCATCGAGCGATCACATCCGGACTTACTTTCCCGTGCTGTTTAAGGTGAACCTTTTATTTCAAATTTCTTTTGTGTTGAATACGCTTTTATGGTTGTTACTATATATCTTCTTCTTAAATATTGCGAGGACGCAATTTCTTTAAGGAAGGGAGACTGTAACAACCCGCATGTTTGTCGATTTTTATATTTAAATATTTTATTTAAATATTTTATCGATAATTGGAATTTAGTCCAAAAAGCTACTTTTTGCATACGGTCGAATTAGGACTCGGGACCACTCCCATTGAGTTTAAAATGCCGTTTGCGGCCTTTTTGAGTATAAGCTTTGATATGTTTGGAGTAAGTTGATTTTTGCTACTTTTTCACTTAGGGCTTTGGTTTGGGCTGAGCCCAACCACTTATGTATTCAGTCCCAACCCCTTCTCCTCTTCATTACTTCATTCCTCATTTCCTTATACTCAAGCTTTTATATTAATGGAGAGTGGAAGAGGAAATTAAAACTCCAAGCCCTAGTTTTCTTTTACAAATCAAACTCTAGCTCCAAACTAATAGAAGAACCCATTGGTAAGCTTCTCTTCTTCTTCTCCAACTCATTCTCTTATCAATTTCAGAAATTCCTAAACCTAACTTTGGGAATTTCCTTCTTTTAAAGCTTAGAATCAAGCTTCTTGAGTTGGATTTGAAGAGTGGTTGATTCTCCTTTGCTTTCAAGCATCTTCTTCAATCGTTTGGGTTCAAAGGTGAGATTTTTATCTCACATCTATGCTTATAATTATCTTCGAATGTTAGGTTTGAATTCCTAACACTTCTTCATGTGAATTTGCTCTTGATTTGGATTGGTTTTGTGAATATTCCAATTTTTGGGTTTTTAAGTCAAATTCGTGTGAAAATCCTTTTATGGGTGTTTGATCATGCTTTTGGTGATGCATCGAGGAGCATATAGGGCCGGGTTGCCGATTGGCATAAACCCTTAGAGCCAATGTTCGTCCGGTTGCTTTTTGGAAGAGTTTGCTCTTCATTTGGATAGGCTGAAAAACAGCCCAGGCAAGATTCAGTCGACTGAAAAGTCTGTTCAGTCGACTGAACCTAGAACCCGAAAGTTTCCAGGCATGATTCAGTTGACTGAATCCTCTGTTCAGTCGACTGAACCTGGAAACAGAAAGTTTCCTGAACCTGGAAAATTTCCAGGTATAGGGTCAGTCAACTGAAAACTCTGTTTAGTCGACTGAACCTGTTGTTTTAGTCCATTTTGCCTTTTTGGATTGAATTTCCAATGTTAATAGATTCGTGTCGATTCCCTTGTGTTATTATCACTTATTATCGACTTTGATAACATTTTCTTCGTGATTTTTGGGAATGTCCATTTTGATGGATTCGGTATCGATTTCTTTGGATTTTATTCACGACTTCGAATGTGAATTTTAGTGATTGATTGTTCCTACAATCTTCTTTGTGATTTGTCACTTTAAAAATATAAAGGTTTCAATACTAGTAGTAAATATCAAAATTCTTTCATCAAAACAATTTCAACACTATTTTATTACAAAGCTCGTTTTCCCAAACCGATTTCCAATCTATTAGTATATACAAACCCTTACCTCACTCGTATGAGAAATCTAATTAAACGACTTAGTAAAACAAGTGGTATGAAACGCTTGCGTTTACTTCGTCGGTTAATTCTTGGACTTGTTCGATTGAACCTCTTGTGACAATTTTCTAGTGGAGATCTACAATTTGTTCGTAAATATTAAAGTTAAGCTAGTGGTTATGGGACATGAAGCTAAATTTATATATTTACTAGCTTAATGTAATTGACGCTTTCTTAATGATCATGACGATCATTTTTGTGATTTAGACTAGCAATGTGCGATGTCTCTTTGTCTGCGAGGGAGACTAAACCCCGTTTTGTGGAGTTTCGACTCAAATTGATGGGGTAGCGCCCCATGGTCTTCGGGCCGTTCGTGTGTCAAAAATTAATGGCTAGCTACCATTAGATAGCGTCTCGTTCGTGTGATACATATGTTGGTGAGTTTTCATGCTCCCGTTCGTGTGATAGCCTATTTTGTGTGATTTCTGGATTTCGTGTGTCGAATTCTGGAATTTTCTTCTTCACCTATTTTTTTGATTTCTATTGATATGATTTATCAATTTTTGTGCATAGGTGAATTCGTGTGTCATTGACTGGATTTCTTGAGATGATTTTTAGAATTTGTGCTTCACCAATTTTCGTGATTTCCATTGATAAGTTTTATCAATATGTGTGCACTGGTGAATTTGTGTGTCATTGACTTTTGTGATTGACATTGGTATAATCGTCAATATTTATGGTTTGGTGAACGAAATAAGGAGTATGACATTTCTTTGATTCTTGTGTAGATTTGGTGATATTGATTAATCTCTTGTTGACTTTCAATTACTTATATATATCACAGGTTGGCATTGTGATTATTATGTGTTTAGTGATATCTCTTACTCTATATCGTTTCATCTGATATTTATAGTTAGACTGATCCGTTTATTATTTTCTTATTAAATAATACTCGGGTCAGACCGAGATGTTACAGGTGCTTCTGCTTGACTTTACATCCGGGATTACCTCCTTGACTTTTGGTTAACTACTTAGATTAGTAGTTTTTGTTGTATACATTTGAGATATAGACTCCATAATGTATCCTTATTCTTTTGTGTAGTTCGTGTAACTATTCTTTTGTGATATTGTGGATCTTTTTAGACCACTACTCTGATGTACACGTCCTAGTGTAATATTCATATCTATTTCCGCCTTTGTGATATGAATTGTCTGTGACTGATTTACGTTATGTTTATTTCTATATTTGTTTCTGAAGATATTATAACTACTGTGTAGTAGCTTTTGAGTTTCTGTTGGCATGTCGGATTTTAGAAATGCATGTTATACTATCTGACATATCGACGCTCGCGCAAAGCAATTACACGGATGGTCGCTCCTCAACAGCCTTATTCTCCGTGCTAGTTGACAGCATTCACCGTAATGTTCTTGTCTAGCGTGGGTACAGAGGTGGGGCGTCACAAATTTTTACTGTAAAAAATATATTATATTTAAATATTTAAATTTTAAATTTAACTTGCCTCTAATTTTGCAACCCAAAAAATTTAACCTCCAATCGAGGCGTGCCGCTAGGCGTTTATAAGATTTTACCCGCATTTCGAACACAATGGAACATGTTTCGGAGGCTAATTCGATCATATGCACAAGTTATAGAAATAAACGATCATTTTAAACTAATCGATTAAAACAGTTTCTATGCGTTTTAAGCTGCCAGGGTCAAACGACAACTCCAAATATTACGAAAATTGAAATCCGATAATAATACAATATTACAAATCCAATAGAACTGGTTTCGTCAAATTCCGAGACTGTGCCTCGGAAGGCTATTTTTAAACATCGATTTAAACGATATAATTTCAAAACTGAATAAAGTATTTCTAAATTCAAGTATTTCCAAATTCAATTCTGAAGCTTCCATCATCTTCAGTGTTGTCAATATAAATTTTCTAAGCCATCAAATTGTTTTTAATCAGTTTAAAATCAAGATTCAACATGTTACCCAAATCAAATAAATTAAATTCAATAATTTAATTGCCAAATTCATATTTATATTTGAAATTCAATTTAAACTAACCTCCAAATATTTAAAATCAATTAAATATTCCATTTCAAATGTTAAAAATTTTCGGGTCGTCACATCCTTCCCCCTTAAAAGAATTTCGTCCCGAAATTACTAGTTAAGAAGAATGATCCTTAACCCGTTTGCTATTTATCCAAACCCAAATAGTTTTATCAATTTATCAAGCCAAATCTTTTTATTAAAGATTTATTTCAACTAACTTTCCAAAATCTTCCATAGTTTCCATACAATACTGTTTACTTCACAATTTAAATTTCAAATTTTCAGAATTTTCTCAAAAATTATCTAACACTCTGAATTTTCGAAATTTTTTGCCAACGTCTCCTATGCGCGGCTAGCTCGGTACGACTACAAAATGGCACCATAGGCCCTCAAATTCCAAAAGAAAACGAAAAGCCAAGTGGCTAGACAAGAAAATCACCAAATTTCATACTAAAATTGAAATACATACTTTTTGTCGAGCAATTCAAATTTATCTTCAGAAATCAAAACTAATTTTCCTTTCTCTTTATAATACCTGTATGTCCTACTTAGTAATAATATCCATTCATAGCCTTTAAAATTATTTTATACATTTTCTTACAGAAGTTTTCATATCTACTTCTATTCAATTAGTTTTCCCATTACCATATGAATTCAATTTATCTTTAACCCTGTATATTGAATTTTATATTTCAATTATAAAAGATTCATATTATTATTTCAAATTAGTTTCATTCACTAATTTTACTTCAATTTCCAATTTGAAATTGTCTGTTGCTAACAAAAATTTCCTAACTCCCAAAATTTTTGGAAAATTTTGGTAGTCCCCTTTGTACGGAGGAGCTTTTGCAATTTGACAAAAAATATAAATATATATACATTGACCCACTCGGTCGGAAAAAACAAAAACAGTTCATATTTTCTATTTTTATTACGTAGGCGTACCTTATTTAGAATTTTTAAGCAAGCGGCTTATCTAATTAGCATTTTAACGCGACCAAATCCAGCCAAACGGCCCTCTGTACTGTACTTAGTCAATGTAAACACGTAAGTGCCATGTATAGGAACTCTGTTTACATTCCCCTTATCTTCAATAGTGAACACATAGTTTTCACAAGAAATGTGCTCAAAATAATTCCCATAAGCAATTTATAAGGTTTCAATACAAATTTAATTGCTTACAACTGCATTCCATATCATTTCTATACAATTCAAGCACTTTACAATTCACTTTCTTTCATTCAATTCATTTTTTAAATGAAACGAACTCATATCCATTTTATAAACCTCATTTATGTATATTCAACAAACCAAGTAGGCATTCACTATGCAATTATAGCTTACAAAACAACTATACTTGGCATCAATTTTCAAACCAAGTTTTTATTATTGACATTCAAATTTACTCTCATATACTTGCAATTGCAAATTTATTCATTCATTCAGAATTTATTTTCCACCTTAATAATTTTATTCCAATCCACTTTTTATCCAACTCTGTAACGAATGCGGATTTTGCCCGCTCGAAAATCGACATCCATACTTCATATCGTATTCGAATGACGTAGATTCGATCGTTCAAATCCGATTCGCCGGAGCTTATAACAACATTAAGTAAACAACACAGCGGAATACAAGAATAATACATTGATATGCAACACTGATACAACAGAGTGATACAATGAATATCAATATACATCGGAGATACAATAAAATAGCAGCGGAAAGAAAATAGATAACACTAGCAGCGGAACAAAATAACTCTAAGATAGTCTTCAACGAAGAACTCCAAATCTGAACTCCATCTCCAAGAACCAATCCAGCAATAGCTCGAACTCCCCACAACAATGCACAAAGATAAGAAAGACTGGCGCGATCCAAAGACTGAACTAACTCCAGATAATCTACTACATCTAACTATCTGAAAAACCTAACTCTAGACTGCTCGTGTAGAAAATAATGAGCATCCAGAGTTTAGGAAAGGAACAATAAACTCCGGATCAGTCGTGGGACTGGTGTGAGCAACAAAAACAGTTTATCTTTTAAAACAATCAACAAGAGAATTTTAAAATAAATTCGCAATGCTTTTTGAAAATGAAACTACCACAAGACCTCCCACCACACACACAATGCAAACGCAGACTTGGAGGAGATTTCTTCTTGTGATAGCCAAACATGCTTAATACGCAGAAAATTTCTTTGATATTATTATTATAAGTGCACGGTGCAGAAAAGCATTTCGAAAGTAGAATATAAATCTTAGCCAGCATAGGCATTCCGCACTTATGCCTACTATAGCTACTATGTTCAATAGCAGGTTACCGCCACATTCCATAGCAGGTAATACAACTAAAACCGTACAAGGCTCGTATTGTTTCTTTGGATTTTCCAACAAATGGTCAGGCCAAGGAACTTCCCATTGCCACATGAGAACGCCTCTGGAAAGACGTCCCCGAGAACCTAACCAGATCTCTGCCAACACAAGGCCGGGTTACCCCTAACTGGGTAACTACTGACAGGAGTATGCCATCCCCCGGTCCTTTAGGACCTTTAACCGAGCGCTCGATAACCAACATCACACCATAATAAATAGAGTGTTTTCCACATGATTTAGTATCTGGGCTCCATACCATGATACCACCCTTTTCCAGAAGGAAATGAACATACCCTAAAGGGGCGCTACCCCCTAATAACCTTGCCGCATCTTTCCTGTTTTGACCATTCCGGGGTGTGAGGCTCGACGAGGTCACGTCCACAAAGCCACGCTTTGGTACAAAGCCATGCTTTGGGTCAACAAATGATCAAAGTAATGATCACAAAGATAAATGATCAAACAAATGATCATATCGCAAATGATCCAAGAATGATCATTTCAGAGCAACGCTTAGCATGTCACATTACCAAATTGGAAATATATCGCTGATAACCTTCAACTACATAACCTCTGAGCTCGTACGTCTCAGAGAAGGGTGTTAAGCTAAAAGAACAAATTCTCCACCACCAACAGAAATGTATTTGAAAGAAATCTGCTTTATATCTCAAATTGTAATGTCAGACACACAATCCATACAAGTCTGTTCCGAGTTCGAACAGAATCGAAGGCACTTCCAAAGAAGTCCTTGCAATCCGGATAATCTCTAATCACGTCCGGATTTCCCATCACATATGGAGATCTCTATACCGGGGATCAGCCAGTGCAGAGACAATCGACAAGAAACCCTTTCGTTTTCGAAAATATCCAGTCTTCACCACCGGTCTTCAAATGCTATCCATAACGATGTATCACATATTCGGAATGAGATATATGACACAAAGGTCCTCTCCCGGCTAAACCGAATAGTGAGCGCAATATTTAAAACATATGGATATGGGATTTCAATTAAGTCACAACTTAAAAATTCAAAACTTCCTTTCAAATGGTTTAAACCAATTATCATTTCAAATCTTTTAAACAAAAAGATTCATTTCACAAAGATCGATTCATAGATTTCCAAAACAATTTCATTTCTATAGGATTAACCCATTAAATCTTTAAATCAAAGATTTAACTTATAGTTTCAAACCGTTTCCAAAACTTGGAAGTCATTTTCATTTTCAAACTTGAAATTCTTTTTAACACAAATTGGACGTTCATTTCTTATGTGAAAGCCTTTATTATGTGAAAACAAACAGTTTTCGTTTCAGAAAAATCCAATTAATTTACACAAGTTAAAGTTCTCAATTTATGTTCATATTTCCAAATTATTACATTTTAAAATGATTTAACCCATATATAACTGGTATAACATCTTTAACCCCTAGTTTCAAATTATAGAATTCAGTTTCACATTTTGAATTTAAATCTAAATCAAATTATTTAAATTTCAAACTTTATCAAGTTATTCAAAAATAAATTTCATCTTTGAAATTTTATTTCAAAAGCTTTTCACATTTAACCCGATTCCATTTTAAACTATTTGAATTTAAAAATTCAAATTCAAAACTATTTTCAAAAATCTGTGACTTAATCGGTTTCCTCGTGAAATCCATATTTGTGTGTGTATGGTGTGGTCCAGGGGTTTAACACAATAGTGCAACATCATTCAATCATCATAGATCAAAACACAGAAATGTAGTTGATAAGCGATATAAATTATAACGCTTACCACCCATTCACAGATTCACAGATAATATACAGATGCAAATAAATATACACAGCTCAATCCGCAGAACAAAATATCACAAATCAGATATATCACAAAAACATCAGACATCGGAAATATCAACAATTCAACCATTCAATAAGATCTAAACATTTATAGGTAAAATTTATAAATCAACTGATTAATTAGATCAGATGTATTACTTGTCATTAATCCTGGTTACTTAACATAAGTTAATTTCAAGTCATCTGAGATAAATTTCTCTTTTTATTTATTAACTAAACACCTTTAATTTATGAATCAATTGATCTTTTACTTCTAAATTAATCTTAGTTAATAACCTTTATTAACGATTAAATTTTTTTTAATTGCTTTGCTAAAAAAAATCACTCATATTGATCATTATTGATTATAAATTGAATAACCATTAAGAACACATTAATTAATTCTTTTATTAATTTCAAAACATCAAATAAATCACTTCTTAATTATCTTTAAGATCAATTCCTTTATCTTAATTTATTATCAATTAATAACCTTAATTTTTTATTAATAAAACTTAATTACCCATTATTAACTGTTACTTACTTAATTAATCATTGATAAAAAAAAAGAAAAAAAAATTATTAAATCAATTGAGTAATTAACTATAAATCATTCATTAATTAACTTAAGTGGTCAATTACAAATTTATTTATTACTTATAATCCATCACTGATTACAATTAAAAGTAATTATTCTTAATTTCTTTCTCAAAATAATCAATTAATATTAATTATTTAACTTAATTAACATTTTTAAAGGAATCTTCTTTAACTTTTGAAACCAATTTATTACTAATTACAAATTTATATGTTAATAAGTTTTATACTTATCTTATATTAATTACTTAATTAGAATAATAATTAAGAGCTTAAAACATTTTAAAGTATTAACTAAAATAATTAAAACTTGTATTAAATTTCTAACTTAAAACCGTTAAACATTTTTAAGATTTACAATGTTTAAAGTTGTTGAAAAACTATTTACTGAACTTTACTTAAAAAAAAGAGTATACAACTACAGTTTGAAAGTAGAAGCACCGAGTACTTCCCTTATTAAACTCGAGTAATACTTGGAGCCTCTCGCCAGTTTCACTCGTGACACACTCCTTCACACGTCCTTCCTCTTCTTCTTCTTTTCTTTTTTTTCTTTTCTTAAGTATAAACTGCTGAACACTTCTTTTTAAAACGTGAGCACCCCCACCTGACACGAGACCCAACGTGTGCACGTGTACGCTGGATCGAGTCGCCGTCGACCATCCCCAAAACCTCCGACACGTCGCCAACAACATCTACGACAAATCCAAGCTTCCATTTCGTCGACATCCTCATGAATTCAAAATCGAGCTATTGAGCTCAACCTGGAAACTAAAACAAGTTGCCTAAATCGAGTCCGTGCCGACGATCTCGACCCCCGGTCACCCCGCCACTTTGACCTAGCCTCACCCAAAGACCTACTCACCTTTTCCCTTTGGTCTCGTGAAACCCAATCATCCATAGACGCCTCAGTAGCCAATTAAACTCAGACAACAAAAATTAGCAATCAAACCCTAATTCTACTTTGTCTCATCAACTCGTGCAATGGAAAATTTATTCAACAATTTTCCTGAAATCGTCGATCAACCAACTAGCTTCAAACAAAAATCCAGCACTTAAGATTTACTCGATCACCTGAATTTGATTAGAATGCGTATCCTGTTCTACTGTGAACTTCTCATGGCATACACAACTAAAAATCACCATTTTCATTTTAAAAATCATAGCTTTAGGTAAGGATTCAAGTTATATTCGTGAATCACTGTTTTGTTGAATTCGAAATCTCCAAGTTTTAAAGTTTCATCTGTAAAAGTTTTATTTTTCCTCCTGTATACATCTATACTTCAAAAAAAAAATTATTTTTAAATCATAATTCTTACTTGAATACACAACTTTGCTTTTGACATCACATCCTAACACTAAGTAGATGATGAGAAATTGGATTTGTTGGTTGTCATATACCCTGTGAATTAGCAGAGGATGATAATTTACAGAGAATTGAATACAGGAATCAACATACAAAGCAACATCCAGATATATATATATATATATATATATATATATATATATATATATATAAATTAAAATAACTTGAGTTTTAAATCACTTGTTTACTCACTTTAGTCTGAGAAGAAGAACAGAGCTCATCATTCATGTTGAAACAGGCTTGAGATTTTATTTGCTGAAGCTTCCCTCTTTGATTCTCTGATTGGTATTGTTGATTTGCTTTGCTCAAGTTGTTTCTCATTTCAGTTTTACTCATCTTTTGTAAGTTAACGAACTGAAATGAATTTTGTTTGAAGTATGGAAAGACGCTACTAGTTGATATCACTTTGTACAGGTGATAGAATAGTGTTTGTAGGCTGAAGATGTTTTCTTTATTTATTTATTTATTTTACTTCTTGGTTCGGCTGACAGAAAATATATTGTGCTAGTATTTAATGCCTTTGTACAAATCTATACCTATACCATACTTAAAGATATCTTGTTTGTACTTGAATGTATATATTTTCTTCTTTTACTTTGTTAACTTCGGCTGAGAGATGATATGGCTAGCATTAAATGTTTGCCTAGATTTACACATTCAGATTTATCAAATATTGTTTGTACACTATTAGTATATTTTAATTTCCCTTTAAAACTTTCAGCCTGCACACTTTGGTTTTGTTAGCCATTCTATTCGAACTTGAATACTAAGTTGCTTGCCTATATATGTTAGTTTACAACTTGTATATTATTTATTTGTTTGTGTTCGTCTTGACCTCGTATATACATTTTGTACACATCTAGTTTATTTGTTTACTTTATATTTTCATAGACATTTTATTATTTTACTTTATGTATAAACTATAAAGTTGTTTTAGTCCTTTGTTATAAAACTTTAGATTCGACAAAGCTAGCATTTGTTTTGTTACTTTGGTTTGTTTTTATTTTACTTCTCATATTTTATATAACTATAAATTCATTTAAAGTATTTGCTTAACATCAATACTCATTTTAATTCCTTTTAAAGTTCAATTATCTAATATCTAATTTAATCATATCCAAAATCCCAATTCAATTTTTTTCAATCTATTTTATAAACATGTTCATTTTCAAATATGCAAATTAATTCTCGATTATTTAAAATTTAACTAAAATTTTATATTAACTACCAATTACTTTCACAAATTTTATTCAAAAATAAAATTTAATTATCAATTTAAACTTAATAAAATTCGAGATCGTTACAAACTCATTTCTTATCCAACTTATTTTCGCTTCCACATTTACTTTTATCCAACTTCTCTTTAAGTTAGATTTTTAGTTTAACAACTTCAAACTTACAAGTTATCAAACTTAATGTTATTCCATAAATATTTTTTATAAGATTCCAGAGTCTTTTCAATATTTCAAAACCATTTTTGAAATCAATTCAAATTATCTCTTTAAATTTCTAAAACCAGCCCAGTTTTCCAAACAACTTTAATTTAAAACAATTTGACAGCAATTCCTCTTTTGGAAACCCGAAAATGAACATCGATGATGTCACGATCATCGCCGGAATTATTTTCCAGTGACCGAAAAGAGTTTAGAGCCTTTATTCCTACGAAAACATTTTTCCAAACCCTTGAAATTCATTTTCAAACTAAAAAGGGATTTAATTTCCAAAATTCTCAATTTCAAATCTTTTCAACCCACTTTCAAATATTTCTTTGGAATCTATTTCAAATTATAAATATCATTTACAATTTTACATTTACAAATTCCATTTGCATTTTTATTTTCTTAACTTTTGGTTTTGATCTCAATTCGTCATACAACGATGATAATAATTTAGTATTATCGCTTCCTAGCAACAGCAACCATATATTATAATAATTCACAGAAAATTTATTTCTTTTATGTACGAAAATAGTTTGGGTAAAATTATTTCATTCACCCTATTTTAAAACAATATCGTGTCGAATTGTTGTGTACGAGTGTTTAGAGATCGCTATCAATAACGTTAAGTACTCGTATTGACTAGAATCCATATACCACTCAACAAACCAATCATCACAATATAATTTTTTTTTATATTCACTAACAAATACACACTCATATCTATTATTACACTCATACTCATTCTAGAGTACTACTGACTCTATTTCTAATGAATAACACCCAACAGAGCCAAGGTTGTCGCTTAACCAAATGCTATGATACCACTTGTAAAGGCCCGCAAATCAGCACCCCTTTTTAGCTGGCAAAATTCCTCAACAATTCAGGCCGAAGAGGAATGGATGTACGAGTCTTTAGGGTTAAAGAAGAAAGAGGAAGAAGAAGAAGAAGAAACAATAACATAATCTCACATTTCGCAGCAGAACAATATACAGTAGATAAATAATCTTTAAAACAAAAGGGCTGTATACGTTATTACAATACAACATCAGAGTACAACAATAACACACAACACTGGCAGTTATAAATGACTTGCCTATGTAGAAATTTGTCTCACACAAACCCGAACGCAGCAGATACTACATAGTATAGATAATACGTCTTGCCATCCAGCTTGCCTCTTGAGCTCCACAATAACTCTTGAATTCCAGAATGATCTAATAACCTGACTCTAGGCTGCCAGTGTAGAAAATTATGGGCACCCAGAGTTTAGAAAGGGAACAATAAACTCCAGGTCAGTCGTGGGACTGGTGTGAGATCTTTAAAAAACAGTTATTTTCACAAAGAAAATTAAAGAAATCCGCTATGCTTTTGGAAAGTGAAATTACCATAAGGCCTCCTGCCACACACACAATGCAAACGCAGAATTAGAGGAGATTTCTCCTTATGATAGTCAAACGTGCTTAATACGCAAAATTCTTTCGATATTATTATTAGTTCATAGTTTAGAAAACATTTCGAAAGTATAATATTAATCTTAGCCATCATAGACATTTCGAACTATGCCTACTATAACTATCATATAAACAGTGGTGACCACCATAAGTAAATGGCAGGTTATACAACTAAAACGGTCCAAGGTTCGTATTGGGAATTGGATTTCCAACAAATGATCAGGCTAATGAACTTCCTACTGCCACATGGGTATGCCTCTGGAGGGATGTCCCGAGAACCTACACGGATCTCTGCCAACACAAGGTCGGGTTACCTGTGTAACTAGGTAACTACTACCCGAGTATGCCATCCCCCGATCCTTTGGGACCTTTATCCGAGGATCCTCTACATGAACAACCACAAAAAAAAGTATTTGCAGTAACCACAAAGGTTAAATATCAGGGCTTCATACCTGACACCACCCTTTTCTAGAAGGAAATGACATACCCTAAAGGGTGTGACCCTCATAACCTTGTCGCATCTTTCCAGTTTCGACCATTTCTGGGGTGTGAGGTCCAATGAGCTCTCGTCCATAAAGCTACACTTTTCACAAAGTCATGTTTTGATCAACAAATGATCGGCAACACTTCGTATGCCACGTTACCAATTTGGGAGTATATCAATAGTAACCATCAACTACATAACCTCTGAGCTCGTACGTATCGGAGAAGGGTGTTAAGCTAAGAGAATAAATTCTCCGCCACCAACAGAAATGTATTTGATAAAAACTAGCTTTACATCTCAAAGTGTAACGTCAGACACATCCATACAAGTCCGTCTCGGGATCGAACGGAACCGAAGGAACTTCCAAAGAAGCCCTTGCAAAATTCGGATATTCACTGTAACAACCCTGATTGGAGATTACCGTAAATATTAAATTATAATGAATATTATAATTTAATATTGGAATTAATTGAATTAATTGGAAGAAAATGATGAATTATATGGGAGAACAATATAAAATAAGGTTTATTTCAAATTAAATGATTGAAGCAAATTTAAGATGAAGGAAAGATGAAGTAAACAACTTAATTGTGATCTTTGAGTTGGAAATTGTCATTGATGGAATTTAGTAGGAGCATTAAAGGAATATTGGCAATTTATTCCAATATTCTCCTTTTATTGTAAAATAAAAGGGAAAATAAAAGTAGAAAGATTTTATTATATTAATAGTAATAAACATATGCGTGAGATAAAGTTGTTCCTTTATTTCATGAATTTTGAATATAGAGATGCAATATATTCAATTAACATGTACGATTTGGCGATAATGTAATTTATTGTCAAATTGCATCTTTTCTTTGTTAAATATAAAGAAAATTGTCAAATAATTGTTTAATCATCATACGCATAATGAATTTGAATTTTTGGGCTAATGAATTGTAACAAAATAAATTAATCACTCCATTTCAATGGTTGGAGTGGTTTGGAGTAATTAATGGAATTTTGTTTGGGTTGGGGAAATCATATTGGTAATTGTAAAACCAATAATACATTTTATTGTAAAATAAAATATGGAGAATAAGAAGAAAAATAATAATAATAATCTTCTTTGAGTATAAAAAAAAAGAAAAAATGGACCATACACCTATCTTAAGATGAAATAGAATTATGACATATATGTCACTTTGGTGTACACTTCTAGACTTAAATGATTACTAAATAAGGTATGTGTCATGAAATAAAGCTTACATAAAAAAAATGAAGGACATGTGTCACAAGATTAAATAAAATAGTGACACATAACCCCATTAGGTGTCCATGTGTAGAAACATCTTAAGACACCTAAGTAGGCATGTGTCAACATTCTAAAGCTTGTGCAAAGAGAAGTAGACAAGTGTCCAAAACTAAAATTACCAAACTAGCCTTGAAAATTACTATATAAAGGGGTGGAAATGTTCACTTATTTTTCTTTCTTTCACAAAATAAAAACAAAAGGAAGATAAAGTGAAAAAAAAACTTGGAGAAAGCTAGGGAAAAAGAGTCAAGGCAAATACACAAGTTTAAGCAATCATAGGTCCGGCAAAGGCGAATTCGAGTTGAAAACTTCCATCTTCAAGCCTAAATCATCATCTTTTTGCTGCTAATAGGTAAGCTAAGACTTATAGCAACTGTAAGTAAACAAATTTCAGCAGCAAATAATCTCTTGCTTGAAATATTTGGTTAAATATGTTGAATTTTACCTCTGTTCTATATTGATTGATGCTGAAAATGCCCTATCTTGTTTTGCTCATATCTGGCTCGTTCGGTGTCGGATTGATGCCACTCTTTTTTCAGATTGTAGAGGACTGATTATAGTTTGTTCATATTAACTTTCATTGGGTTTTGAGTCCGTTTGGACCTTCTTAGTTGCTGTCAAAAATGAAAACCCGAGAGGGATTAAGCCCAGAATATTCTAGTGGCTGGTTAGTGTTTTCGCCATAACTTTTGTGTTACTTATCGGAATTTTGATTTCTAGGATGATCTGAAATCCTTGTGAAATATGCCAAAACTTTAGTGTTTTCGGTTTTGACTGATTTATAAGTCTACATAGTGGAAAATTGGCATTTTCATCGCTGTCCTGTGTTGACAGACAGCGCAAATAATTTCTTTCTTAGTAGTATTTCTATCATAACTTCTTCGTTTCTGATCGGAATATCAAAATTTATGAAGTTTTGGAAACCGGAGGCTGTTAGCTACAATTTTTGTATTTTGTGTTTCGTAGAATTTTGAAGTTTGCATGGTGGAAAATTGATGTTTTGCAATGTTGGTCTGTTATGAACTGCCCCAATATTGATGTAATTGTTCTACTTCGATGATTTCATTTGCATGCTTTTGCAAGAATTTTACTACGAAATTTGATGCTAACATTTGATTCTTTTGTCCAGAAATGGACTAGTAAATTTAGAATGTGACTTGAATTTAAATTGGCTTTAAATTCGATTTAAAATTTGAATATCGGTTTTTGCCTATTAAATTGCAAATTGATGTTTTTCTGAGTTTTAAAAATCCAAATAAATTGCATAAAATCTTCTAAAATCATGGTTTGAGCAATAAATGTTTTCATACATTTTTAAAGGTTTTTAAACAATTATTCTTTATTTTCTAGGCTTTCAAAAATCATCAAAATTCTTTAAATGATGGGTTTTCACTCAAAATCCTTTAGATAAATTTCTATAAATTGGTTTAAAATCCCGTTTTCTCTAGTAAAATATATTATAATTAATTTTATTTACTTTAATTACTTTGATGCTTTTTCGGACGTATAAGGAAATAAATTAAACGATTTAGTAAATCCGCGAGGTATGGGACTTGAGTATTTACTTTATCGGTTAATTTCAGACTTGTACGACCGAAACGATTTTGAGTAATCATTTGATTTCCTCCTTGATGTTAACCACAATGTGGTTTGAGTTTGAGATTATATTAGTCCATTTGGCTAATGCGTATAGTCCGAGATCTCCTATTCAGGAGTATATACGAGATTAGGACTATATTGATGGAGATATACTTGCCAATGATATGAGGCAAGATTTTGATGGAATTTGATGAGGTTGATGTTTTTATGGAGTTTCTACTCGTCGATGAGATGAGACGGGTTTAGCATCTTATACCATATGCCAATGACATGTGACCCCCCATCTCTATACCCACGCTAGCCAAGAACACTACGGTGTAATGCTGTCAACTAGCACGGAGAATAAGGCTGTTGAGGAGCGACCATCCGTGTAATTGCTTTGCGCGAGCACCGATATGTCAGATAGTATAACATGCATTTTGATTTCAAGAGGAAATCCGACACACCGACACAAACACAAAGCTACTACACAATGGCTATAATATCTTCAGAAAGAAATATAGAAATAAACATAACATAAATCAGTCACAGATAATTCATATCACAAAGGCGGAAATAGATATGAATATTACACATGAAAGTGTACATCAGAGTAGTGGTCAAACAAGATCCACAATTTCAAAAAGAATAGATACAAGTGCTAGACAAAAGAATAAGTATATATCATAGAGTCTGTATCTCAAATGTATACAACAAAAACTACTAAACTAAAGTAGTTAGCCAAAAGTCAGAAGATGGTCCAATAAGGAGTCAAGCAGAAGCACCTGTAAAATCTCAGTCTGACCCAAGTATTATTTAAGAAGAAAATAATAAATGGATCAGTCTAGCTATAAATATCAGATGAAGTGATATATAATAAGAGATATGACATAAACATATAATAATCACAATGCCAAGCTGTGATAAATAAGTAATTGAAAATCAATAAGAGATTAATCAATATCACAATAATCTACTCAAGATAAAAAGGAATGTCATACTCCTAATTTCATTCACCAAGCCATAATAATTGATAAATTAAATCAATAGAAATCACGAAGATAGGTGAAGCATAAATTCCAGAATTCAACACACGAAATCCAGAAATCACAAGAAAAAGGATGGCCAATCCCTTAAAAATGAGCCGGAGCTCCTCCAGACAGGGTATAGTCCCCCATTGCGGACATTGAGCCGAAGCTCCTCCTGGTGAGCCAAAACTCCTCCTGACAGGGTATAGTCCCCCATTGCGGACTTTGAGCTGAAGCTCCTGGTGAGTCAAAACTCATCGTGACAGGGTATAGTTCCCCATTGCGGACTTTGAGCCGAAGCTCCTCCTGACAGGGTATAGTCCCCCATTGCGGACATTGAGCCGAAGCTCCTCCTGGTGAACTGAAGTTCCACAAAAAAATGAAGTATCGTCCTTGACATGGACAAAGAGACATTGCACATTGCTAGTCTAAATCACAAAGATGATCGTCATGATCAACGAGAAGTGTCGATTACAGTAAGCTAGTAAATATATGAGCTTAGCTTCATGTCCCATAACCACTAGCTTAACTTAAATATTTACGAACAAATTGTAGGTCTCCACTAGAAAATTGTCACAAGAGATTCAATCGAACAAGTCCAAGAATTAACCGACGAAGTAAACGCAAGCGTTTCATACCACTTGTTTTACTAAGTCGTTTAATTAGATTTCTCATACGAGTGAGGTAAAGGTTTGTATATACTAATAGATTGGAAAACGGTTTAAGAAACGAGCTTTGTACTAAAATAGTGTTGAAATCATTTGAAGAAAGAGTTTTGATATTTATTACTAGTATAGAAAACCTTTATATTTTTAAAGTGACAAATCACAAAGAAGATTGAAGGAACAACCAATCACTAAGATCCACATTCAAAAATGTGAATAAAATCCAAAGAAATCGATACCGAATCCATCGAAATGGATATTCCAAGAATTCCCGAAGAAAATAAGTCATCAAAGTCAACAACAGATAGGGAAATAACACAAGTCGATTAAAGTTGGAATTTCAAACAACTAGACAAAATAGGCATAGTTGGCAAATAGCAGCAGGTCGGTCGACCGGACTCCCTGAGTCGGTTGACCGAACCAGGGGTTGGAAGTGCCTGGGGCACCAGGTCGGTCGACCGGCCCAGGGGCTCGGTCGGCCGAGGCCTGTAAACGGCACTCCCAAACAGAGGCAGGAAGTGCCTGGATAGCAGGTCGGTCGACCGGCCCAGGGGCTCGGTCGGCCGAACCTGTATTCGTCACTTCCAAACAGAGGCAGGAAGTGCCTGGATAGCAGGTCGGTCGACCGGCCCAGGGGCTCGGTCGGCCGAACCTGTTGCCAGCACTCCCCAGCCCTATTTCAAAAGAGATGCAAACTCGATCAAATTGCATTCGCTCGAGCAACGGCGCTAAGGGTTTATGTCTATCGACTACCCGACCCTAAAAGCTCTTCGATGCACAATCAAAAACACATTCAAACATCAAAGCTAGGATTTTTAAACATTTGAACCCAAAACACTAAAAATTGGAATATTCACCAAATCAATCCAAACCAAAAGCAATTGCACACGAATAAGTGTTAGGAATTCATATCTAATAATCGAAGATAAATATAAGCATAGATGTGAGATAAAAATCTCACCTTTGAATTCAAAAATAATGAATGAGAAGCTTGAAAGCAAGGGAAGATCAACCACACTTCAATCTCACCACTAGAATCTTGAATGTAAGCTTAAAAGAGAACATTCCCTAAGTTAGGTTTAGGAAATTTCTGAAATCAATGAGAGAATGAGTTGGAGAAGATGAAGAGGAAGCTTACCAATGGGTTCTCTTGAGTTTGGAGCTAGAAGATGGATTTGCTAATGGAAACTAGGGCTTAGGATTTCCTAATTCCTTTTCTCTTCCCCCATTTTTGATGAAGCTTGAATGTATTAGGAAATTATGAAGGAATGAAGATGATAAGGGGTTGGGACTGAATACATAAGTGGGGTTATTGGGCTCAGCCCAAACCAAAGCCCTAAGTGAAAAAGTGGCAAAAATCAACTATCTCCAAACATATCGAAGTTTATACTCAAAAAGGTCGCAAACGTTATTTTGAACTCAATGGGGGTGGTCTCGAGTCCCAATTCGACTGTTTGCAAAAAGTAGCTTTTCGGACCAAAATCCGACTAACGATAAAATATTTAAATAAAATATTTAAATATAAAATCGATAAATATGCGGGTTGTTACAGACTCCCCTCCTTAAAGAAATTGCGTCCTCGCAATACTTAAGAAGAAAATAAGAAGTAACAACCATAGAAGCATATCAACACAAAAGAAAATTTGAAATAGGAAGTTCACCATAAGGAGCATGAAAGAGTAAGCCTGAACGGGATCGCTCAATGAATTCTCTGGATTCCCAAGAGCAATCCTTAGGATTTGAGAATCATTGAACTATCACAAAAAGGACATCTTTATTCCGAAGGTGCTCAACCTCCGAAGTAATGATGCGAATGGAATGTTGCTCATAAATCAAATCTGGTGAAACTTCAATTTCACAATATCACCAGGCACAAGAATAAAACCGGAAACATAAAAGCATTTCCATAGATAAAAGACGTAGGGAACGTCAAGAATAGCAGAAAATTGAGCCAGTGCAATGGCGTAGTACAGAAACGGTACGCCCAAGAAACTAGAAACTCGAATAATTTGGAACACCGACGTAGTACAAAAACGGTACGTCCAATGAACCGATAAACTGGAACAACGATGTAGTATAATGGTACATCCATTGATCCAGATAAGACGGAACATCGATGTAGTATAATAATAGTACATCCGATGAACCGAACACCATAAAAGAACACCGGACACAGTCCATAAAAGGAATGAGATAAAACTCAATAAAACGAAGTACATCAAAACGTTCGATGAACTTGATAAAGAGATAATTCCCTTCAGACATCATCAAAGAATCAACCACTTGTTGCCTACGACAAAGTGCATTGGCAACACGATTTCCCTTCCGGGAATAAAAAGAATATCAAGATCATAAGATACCAGGAACTCGAGTTGACATGAAGTTCCTTATGAGAAAATAAATATTACAAGGATTTATGATCGAGATGGAGAACAAATTCCTACCCTAAAAATGATGATGCAAAACTCTAAAAGTAGAAACAATAACCGCGAGCACTAGATCACGAGTGGTATATCTAGTCTTGATAGGCTATAATGATTTAGAAGCACAAGTGAGTGCACGTTCTCCTTTGCAAGAGAATGGCATCCAAACCAATACGACTAGTATCGGTACAAATAGCAAAGTCTTGGTTCCCCTCCAGGAATCACAAGAATAAGAGTATCGAAAGAAAGAGTTCTTTTAAATAATCTTCTTTCCCGAAAAGTTAAAACTTTCAAAATTACATTTTTATTTTTATGTAATAATCTTTCTACAAAAATTTACATTTTTACAAGTCAATATAACGTGTCTGATTGTCTCATCAAAGCGTTTAAGAGATTCTTATCGATAACGTTGATCAAGCGCATCGACCAGAATTCTTAACACACTAAATGGGCAATACAATCACAAAATCGTATTCTATAGGATAAGTAAGTTTCTCAAAAACTTCTTAGAATATTCTTTGTTCGTTTTAAGAAGAAAAATCCGGTTATACTTCTAAATAAATCTTATGAAAAAGATTTTGCAAAATTTTAAATTACTATTTTCATCCAAAAATCAATAAATAAAAGAATGTTCTCATCAAAATATTCATAGAATATTTGATATATAAAATGGATGAAATAAGCTGGACAAACTGAATGACAAAATAAGTCACTCATAGGAATCATAACAAGTGCGGAATGCGGTAAGTGGAATGCTAACTTCCGCAACTCGTAGCAAATGAAAACCGATGGTAAGGTCAAACTGAAAAGACCTTAGCACCACACAAAAGATTACTTAGGTGATAATCCTAAGACAAGCTCAAAAATACCGGAAAATTTCTCTAACTACATGAATGAGAGAAATAACACTTTCCTTATAAGTGGGCTTAAGGAATAAAATGATGCCATCAAGTTGAAATCAGAATCATAAACGAAAAAAAGAAATCTGCTTAACAGATTGAAAATGTCGAAGAGGAAAAGTCCACACGAGAAAATAGGATATGGGCTTCACAACGATTAAGCTAATCCTTACAAAAAAAATCAATTCCGAAGCCTAAGTAAAAATATCGGCTCGGAAAGATAAATCACATAAAATAATTTCGACATCAAATAAAAGCGAATTGAGTGTTGCAGATCTACCATCCGGATTCACAATCCTCAAAGAAGTCATCAAGCCCAAAATATTCAAAGAAAAAGAATCGACAAGTTCTTTTGATATAAAATAGTGATCCATATCAAAAAGAACTCAAATAGAAAGTTCACGAAATAAAACAATGCCATCAAGGATTGAATGAGAAATACCATGACCAAGAGAAGTATCACAAAGGGCTAGCACGACTCTCAACTTTCCCTCCCTCTTGCTAGGGAGTTTGGGACATGTAGATAAGTAATGACCCAAGCCTTTGTAATAGCAGCAACAGAGGGATTTCGGGCACTTAATTACATAATGGTCCGTGGAACCACAATTGTAGCATCGTTTATGACTTGGGGTAGGAGTCTTAGCTACCGAAGTTTCTTGTTCCACCTTCTTCTTGCTTTGAAGTATGGGGAAGACAGAAATATGGTGACTTGTATTTTTGCAATAGCGACAAAAGAGTGGCTCCGGACACTCCTTTGCATAGTGGTCCTTAGAATTACAATTCTAGCATCCTCCACGATTAGGGATTGGAGTCTTTGCTACAAAAGTAGTTTGCTTCACTCTCTTATTGGGATTAAGGCTCTTGAACTTGATATGCCTCTTCTTGGAAGTCCCAATAGCATAAACACTTCCTTTACCAACCTCTCCATGAAAAAGAGTAACATCCATAAGCTGATTGAAAGAAACTTCAAGTTTCAAAGGTAGAACCATTTCGGGTTCCTTACTCAAAGCAGAGATAAACTCTTGATTCTTTACAAGATCCAAAAGTTGTTGGGCAGACATGAATACTCCATCCTGGAGAGTGGCACTAGATTGACCAGCGCTGGGACGGCCTGGTCTAACCATTTCTCTTCTTTAAGAAAGAAAGAAAGAAGAGGAAAAAGTTACTCTCAAAATAAATATCAAGCAATCTTGATAGATAAAACAAGGAATCATAAAAGAAAGTAGGATAGAACGGTACGAAGACTCGAATAAATCCTAAAGCACAACTCCTAAGAAAGACTTAGGACATGATCCTTGCTAAATTATTCTATATTGTTCTGAAGTTTGGCTCTGATACCAAGCTGTGACGCCCCACCTCTATACCCACGCTAGCCAAGAACACTACGGTGTAATGCTGTCAACTAGCACGGAGAATAAGGCTGTTGAGGAGCGACCATCCATGTAATTGCTTTGCGCGAGCACCGATATGTCAGATAGTATAACATGCATTTTGATTTCAAGAGGAAATCCGACACACCGACACAAACAAAAAGCTACTACACAGTGGCTATAATATCTTCAGAAACAAATACAGAAATAAACATAACATAAATCAGTCACAGATAATTCATATCACAAAGGCGGAAATAGATATGAATATTACACATGAAAGTGTACATCAGAGTAGTGGTCAACAAGATCCACAATATCAAAAAGAATAGATACAAGTGCTAGACAAAAGAATAAGTATACATCATAGAGTCTGTATCTCAAATGTATACAACAAAAACTACTAAACTAAAGTAGTTAGCCAAAAGTCAGAAGATGGTCCAATAAGGAGTCAAGCAGAAGCACCTGTAAAATCTCAGTCTGACCCGAGTATTATTTAAGAAGAAAATAATAAACGGATCAGTCTAGCTATAAATATCAGATGAAGTGATATATAATAAGAGATATGACATAAACATATAATAATCACAATGCCAAGCTGTGATAAATAAGTAATTGAAAATCAACAAGAGATTAATCAATATCACAATAATCTACTCAAGGTAAAAAGGAATGTCATACTCCTAATTTCATTCACCAAGCCACAATAATTGATAAATCAAATCAATAGAAATCACGAAGATAAGTGAAGCATAAATTCCAGAATTCAACACACGAAATCCAGAAATCACAAGAAAAAGGATGGCCAATCCCTTAAAAATGAGCCGGAGCTCCTCCAGACAGGGTATAGTCCCCCATTGCGGACATTGAGCCGAAGCTCCTCCTGGTGAGTCAAAACTCCTCCTGACAGGGTATAGTCCCCCATTGCGGACTTTGAGCCAAAGCTCCTCCTGGTGAGCCAAAACTCCTCGTGACAGGGTATAGTCCCCCATTGTGGACTTCGAGCCGAAGCTCCTCCTGGTGAGTCAAAACTCCTCGTGACAGGGTATAGTCCCCCATTGCGGACATTGAGCCGAAGCTCCTCCTGGTGAAACGAAGTTCCTCCTGACAGGGTATAGTCCCCCATTGCGGACATTGAGCCGAAGCTCCTCCTGGTGAATCGAAGTTCCACAAAAAAATGAAATATCATCCTTGACATGGACAAAGAGACAAGGCACATTGCTAGTCTAAATCACAAAGATGATCGTCATGATCAACGAGAAGTGTCGATTACAGTAAGCTAGTAAATATATGAGCTTAGCTTCATGTCCCATAACCACTAGCTTAACTTAAATATTTACGAACAAATTGTAGGTCTCCACTAGAAAATTGTCACAAGAGATTCAATCGAACAAGTCCAAGAATTAACCGACGAAGTAAACGCAAGCGTTTCATACCACTTGTTTTACTAAGTCGTTTAATTAGATTTCTCATACGAGTGAGGTAAATGTTTGTATATACTAATAGATTGGAAAACGGTTTAAGAAACGAGATTTGTACTAAAATAGTGTTGAAATCATTTGAAGAAAGAGTTTTGATATTTATTACTAGTATAAAAAATCTTTATATTTTTAAAGTGACAAATCACAAAGAAGATTGAAGGAACAACCAATCACTAAGATTCACATTCGAAAATGTGAATAAAATTCAAAGAAATCGATACCGAATCCATCGAAATGGATATTCCAAGAATTCCCGAAGAAAATAAGTCATCAAAGTCAACAACAAATGATAACAACAGATAGGGAAATAACACAAGTCGATTAAAGTTGGAATTTCAGACAACTAGGCAAAATAGGCATAGTTGGCAAATAGCAGCAGGTCGGTCGACCGGACTCCCTGAGTCGGTTGACCGAAGAAGGGGTTGGAAGTGCCTGGGGCACCAGGTCGGTCGACCGGCCCAGGGGTTCGGTCGGCCGAGGCCTGTAAACGGCACTCCCAAACAGAGGCAGGAAATGCCTGGATAGCAGGTCGGGCGACCGGCCCAGGGGCTCGGTCGGCCGAACCTGTATTCGTCACTTCCAAACAGAGGCAGGAAGTGCCTGGATAGCAGGTCGGTCAACCGGCCCAGGGGCTCGGTCGGCCGAACCTGTTGCCAGCACTCCCCAACCCTATTTCAAAAGAGGTGCAAACTCGATCAAATTGCATTCGCTCGAGCAACGGCGCTAAGGGTTTATGCCTATCGACTACCCGGCCCTAAAAGCTCTTCGATGCACAATCAAAAACACATTCAAATATCAATGCTAGGATTTTTAAAGATTTGAACCCAAAACACTAAAAATTGGAATATTCACCAAATCAATCGAAACCAAAAGCAATTGCACACGAATAAGTGTTAGGAATTCATACCTAACAATCGAAGATAAATATAAGCATAGATGTGAGATAAAAATCTCACCTTTGAATCCGAAAATAATGAATGAGACGCTTGAAAGCAAGGGAAGATCAACCACACTTCAATCTCACCACTAGAATCTTGAATGTAAGCTTAAAAGAAGAACATTCCCAAAGTTAGGTTTAGAAAATTTCTGAAATCAATGAGAGAATGAGTTGGAGAAGATGAAGAGGAAGCTTACCAATGGGTTCTCTTGAGTTTGGAGCTAGAAGATGGATTCTCTAATGGAAACTAGGGCTTAGGATTTCCTAATTCTTTTTCTCTTCCCCCATTTTTGATGAAGCTTGAATGTATTAGGAAATTATGAGGGAATGAAGATGATAAGGGGTTGGGACTGAATACATAAGTGGCATTGTTGGGCTCAGCCCAAACCAAAGCCCTAAGTGAAAAAGTGGCAAAAATCAACTATCTCCAAACATATCGAAGTTTATACTCAAAAAGGTCGCAAACGTTATTTTGAACTCAATGGGGGGTGGTCTCGAGTCCCAATTCGACTGTTTGCAAAAAGTAGCTTTTCGGACCAAAATCCGACTAACGATAAAATATTTAAATAAAATATTTAAATATAAAATCGATAAATATGCGGGTTGTTAAATGACATGAGGCGATTCTTTTGATGATTTCTTAGTGTGGCACGAACTAACGGCTAGAAAACCGCTAAGTGAGAGCGTATGGTATGGGACATACGTTACCACTTTCCGGGTTACTATCAGAGAGTTGTTGACACATTCTGGGAGAACTACCAGTACATAGAGTCTCGATCGGGTTAAGTAATACTTGACTCGATCACTTTTGATGGCGGGTGTTCGGGGAGAATATAGATGTCGTCATAGACCAGATTAATTCGAGATGAGGGTTCCGGTCGAGAGATGGATATGGTACCATGATGGTGAACAATACTGGTAAATAGCACGTGCAACATGCTTTTGCATGTAATAATTGGCCAATATGAGATTTCTTTTATGAGTTATGATGATTTCGATTTCACCATTTTTGATGTGTTTACCTAGCCTTATAGATGTAAATAAGGCAAATATGATTTCTTTGAGGATTTTGGTGATTTCGAATTTTATGGATTTATACTTGGGATTTATATACGACTTGATAGATTATTTATTCATGGATAATGTTTGAATGTTTTCCCTTATACCATATACATGAATTCCTTCAGATTAACCCAAGTATATGTATATGCAAACCACCATAGAGACATAGTGAAGATACTTGATATCAACCCTAGATGTTCATAACTACTTATGTTATCCCGTTGCGAAGCTCTTCTCTTTACCTTATCGTATTCCTTTCTAACGATAAGATTCAGTTGCCTGACCCGTGTGTTTATCACTCGGGTCAGACCGAGTTGTTTCAGGTATCATCTATTGGAGTTAGCTTGAAGTTGATGTTGGACATCAGCTCTTCTTTCTCTTGAGTAGTTTTTGTTCTTCCGCATACTCTGATGTAGTTACATTTGATTCGATATTTATGGTGTGGTCGAGTACCACCTTTATTGTATTCATATTGTATTGTACTAAACATGTATCAGTGTATATGTATATATATGATGTTGGTTACTGTTCTGTGATGTGATTTACATTCAGTTATTATATTTTGTTCTGATAGATCCGTTAACCACTTATAGTTTTGGATTAAGCATTTACTGGTTATGTCGATCCACTTGAGTTGAATTTTTTTTAATTATATTGCATTTATCGACGTATTCAATAGATGTTTAAGACAAAATTATAGATGGTCGCCCTTAACCAGCCCTATTCTCTGCTTTAGTAGACGGAATTACTTGTTAATTCTCTTTACTAAGGTGGGTCTCGGAGTGGGGCGTTACAGCTTGGTGTCAGAGCTGCGGTCAGAACAAAGTATAATAAACACAGAACAGTACGTATATCACAATATGTCGAAGTACAATACGAGTGAATCATTGTCCTTTATTCGAGCTTTTTTTCGAATCGAGCCTTGATTCGTTTTCGAGTTTTGGGATTATCGGGATGGAATATGTCTAGGAAAATATATATTGTATTCCGTAGTATTCCATAATTGAGTTTGATGTTATCTTGTCTTATGAATAATCTTATTTGGGATTATTCCATTTTCAATTATTTTTTTGGATACGAGTGAGCACGTATCGATGGAGATGATTGATTTCTTTGAGCATTCTTGTTGCATTCATTTGAGAGTTGTGAATCCTATTAAAGGGATCCACAATGATTGGCTCATTGTGGGCATTCTGAGATTTTTATTTGATGTTGCTTTTGTGAGTATTTGTTTGTTACTCACAATCTTGAGATGTATCTGATTTGAGATGGACTAACTTATTTGGTGTTAAGCCCGATCCTTTTGTTGTTATAGGATCCTGTATATTTAGGTTTCCTATTTTGTTGGGTTATTATTTCTATCACTTTGAAATGTTAATGATGATTTCGAAATTTCTATATTCGCTCTTGAATATCGAGATGTTGATGATATATCTCGAATTCCAATCAAGGTGACTTTGTTGGGTTTTGTAAGTCCATTTGGATTTGACATCCAATCGGGCAATCGAGTGTTGAGGTAACCTTATTCCTGGCTCTTAACTCTTCGGTTATCCTTCCACGAGGATATCCACTAAGGAATGAGGTGAGTTTCTAGATTGTTCGAGTTTGATTGAGTTTATCATTTAGTTTTTTTTGAGTTATCCTTTTCATATACTCAATTGATGTTATTCTCTGTAGCATTACTTTGTTTGAAGTAATGATTTATTGTTTGTTTGCTTCATCTCGTTCAAGAAGAATATCTTGCTTGTCTTATATCTTGATGATTTTTGGGAGTGGCTCGTGACATCGTAAGATTGACGAACGCTCTATCTCCTTCTGTTGATTTCGAGAATCGAATATTCTACGAATATCTCTATGCATTCTCTTAATGTTCTTTGGTTTGAGTTTTGAAGCTACATAAATATGAGTTTTAAAGAGAAATTTGAGCTTTGAGATATATTTTTAAAAAAAAAAAAAATCAAAGAATATTTTGAGAATAAATTTAGATGAGTAGTAATTCTTTTATAGAAATAATTGAGAGTGTTGGGTTGTCCATCGAGTAGTTAAGAGTTCTGGTCGGTATGCCTGATCAACGTTATCGATAGGAATCTCCTAAATACTATGATCAGGCAATCAGACACGATGATTTGTGTTTTAAAAATTGAGATTTTGAAAATAATATTTTGAGATTATATATTAAATTTATTTTTGAATGGTAATTGCAGCCAATAATTTTAGAGACGAGTAACTGAGTGGCGAGGCAGTTTTGATCGTTTGATCGATTCTGCAGCCAACAGATATATCTATTTATTAGAGATTCAATGGTGAGGAAATGCCATTTATTTATATATATATATATATATATATATATATTTATTTTGAAATTATAAAGATGAGAATATGTGAGAAAATTATTGAGCTATACTTTATTTAAAGTATATTTTGAGATTTTAGAATTATATTATATACATTGGATGTTTTAAGAGAAGAGTTATAAGGGGATTTGAAGATCGTTTTAAACTATTTAAGTGGTTTAATAAAAAGACTAAAGAGAATTTAAACTCTTAATTTATTTTAAGGAATATTATTATGGATTTACAAAATCTTTTGAAAATTAATTTTGAAGTATGAGAAGAAATTTAGACTTTTAATTTGAGTTGTAAGTTACTTACTAAGTAGTATAGTAAGGAGTTTGAAATTTTTAAATGTTAAAAATTGAGATTTAAAATTTAAAAGATGTTGGGATTTAAAAATTCTAAATATCTTGGATTGAAAAGTAATTTGATCTTATATCCTTATTTCTTGAGTATATTCTATCCTTGAGTTAATATCAACGACATGCCTTATTGCGGTCGTTCGAGTTTGGTGGGTTTGCAAGAAGTCATTACGTAATTTATTCATCTTGTCTATTGCGTTTATCTCGTGGCGAGGATGTTCTTTCCGCATTATTATGAAGAAAATCTTATTGATGATATTCTTTATTGCTTAGAGTTTGGATTTAAGTGAGTTTGGTCCCGACTCTATTCGTAGAGTTTTGTGAAATCAATCATTTACGATTGATTAATTGTTGAGCATCTTATTGAGTTTTTTTTTCGAAGATGGGATATCTTCGAAATTCTTTCAAGTTACTTGGAAAATTCGATGGTTTGCTAATCGCTATATAAGCATTTAATGGGCCATTGGATTAACCAAGGACGTTTTTCCTTATTTCTCTCTACCATTCTATGTTGAGAATATGAATGGTTTAAGTTTCTAGCCTCTCTTTTATCCTTTGTCGATTGAATAAATTGTGTTGAATACAGATTTCCTCTAGAAATTGCGAGGACCAATTTTTATAAGAGGGGGAGTCTGTAACAACCCTGATTGGAGATTACCATAAATATTAAATTATATTGAATATTATAATTTAATATTGGAATTAATTGAATTAATTGGAAGAAAATGATGAATTATATTGTTTATTTGGAATAAACAATATAATATGAATAAATTTTGGGAGAACAATATAAAATAAGGTTTATTTCAAATTAAATGATTGAAGCAAATTTAAGATGAAGGAAAGATGAAGTAAACAACTTAATTGTGATCTTTGAGTTGGAAATTGTCATTGATGGAATTTAGTAGGAGCATTAAATGAATATTGGCAATTTATTCCAATATTCTCCTTTTATTGTAAAATAAAAGGGAAAATAAAAGTAGAAAGATTTTATTATATTAATAGTAATAAACATATGTGTGAGATAAAGTTGTTCCTTTATTTCATGAATTTTGAATATAGAGATGCAACTATATTCAATTAACATGTACGATTTGGCGATAATGTAATTTATTGTCAAATTGCATCTTTTCTTTGTTAAATACAAAGAAAATTGTTAAATAATTGTTTAATCATCATACGCATAATGAATTTGAATTTTTGGGCTAATGAATTGTAACAAAATAAATTAATCACTCCATTTCAATGGTTGGAGTGGTTTGGAGTAATTAATGGAATTTTGTTTGGGTTGGGGAAATCGTATTGGTAATTTTAAAACCAATAATACATATTATTGTAAAATAAAATATGGAGAATAAGAAGAAAAAAAAATCTTCTTTGAGTATAAAAAATAATAATAATAATGGACCATACACCTATCTTAAGATGAAATAGAATTATGACACATATGTCACTTTGGTGTACACTTCTAGACTTAAATGATTACTAAATAAGGTATGTGTCATGAAATAAAGCTTACATAAAAAAAATGAAGGACATGTGTCACAAGATTAAATAAAATAGTGACACATAACCCCATTAGGTGTCCATGTGTAGAAACATCTTAAGACACCTAAGTAGGCATGTGTCAACATTCTAAAGCTTGTGCAAAGAGAAGTAGACAAGTGTCCAAAACTAAAATTACCAAACTAGCCTTGAAAATTACTATATAAAGGGGTGGAAATGTTCACTTATTTTTCTTTCTTTCACAAAATAAAAGCTAAAGGAAGATAAAGTGAAAAAAAACTTGGAGAAAGCTAGGGAAAAAGAATCAAGGCAAATACACAAGTTTAAGCAATCATAGGTCCGGCAAAGGCGAATTCGAGTTGAAAACTTCCATCTTCAAGCCTAAATCATCATCTTTTTGCTGCTAATAGGTAAGCTAAGACTTATAGCAACTGTAAGTGAACAAATTTCAGCAGCAAATAATCTCTTGCTTGAAATATTTGGTTAAATATGTTGAATTTTACCTCTGTTCTATATTGATTGATGCTGAAAATACCCTATCTTGTTTTGCTCATATCTGGCTTGTCCGGTGTCGGATTGATGCCACTCTTTTTTCAGATAGTAGAGGACTGATTATAGTTTGTTCATGTTAATTTTCATTTGGTTTTGAGTCCGTTTGGACCTTCTTAGTTGCTGTTAAAAATGAAAACGCGAGAGGGATTAAGCCCAGAATATTCTAGTGGCTGGTTAGTGTTTTCGCCATAACTTTTGTGTTACTTATCGTAATTTTGATTTCTTGGATGATCTGAAATCCTTGTGAAATATGTCAAAACTTTCATGTTTTTGGTTTTGACTGATTTAGAAGTCTACATAGTGGAAAATTGGCATTTTCTTCGCTGTCCTGTGTTGACAGACAGCGCACATAATTTCTTTCTTAGTAGTATTTCTATCATAACTTCTTCGTTACTGATCGGAATATCAAAATTTATGAAGTTTTTGAAACCTGAGGCTGTTAGCTACAATTTTTGTATTTTGTGTTTTGTAGAATTTCGAAGTTTACATGGTGGAAAATTGATGTTTTGCAATGTTGGTCTGTTATGAACTGCCCCAATATTGATGTAATTGTTCTACTTCGATGATTTCATTTGCATGCTTTTGCAAGAATTTTACTACGAAATTTGATGCTAACGTTTGATTCTTTTGTCCAGCAATGGACTAGTAAATTTAGAATGTGACTTGAATTTAAATTGGTTTTAAATTCGATTTAAAATTTGAATATCGGTTTTTGCCTATTAAATTGCAAATTGATGTTTTTCTGAGTTTTAAAAATCCGAATAAATTGCATAAAGTCTTCTAAAATCATGGTTTGAGCAATAAATGTTTTCATACATTTTTAAAGGTTTTTAAACAATTATTCTTTATTTTCTAGGCTTTCAAAAATCATCAAAATTCTTTAAATGATGTGTTTTCACTCAAAATCCTTTAGATAAATTTCTATAAATTGGTTTAAAATCCCGTTTTCTATAGTAAAATATATTATAATTAATTTTATTTACTTTAATTACTTTGATGCTTTTTCGGACGTATAAAGAAATAAATTAAACGATTTAGTAAATCCGCGAGGTATGGGACTTGAGTATTTACTTTATCGGTTAATTTCGGACTTGTACGACCGAAACGATTTTGAGAAATCATTTGATTTCCTCCTTGATGTTAACCACATTGTGGTATGAGTTTGAGATTATATTAGTCCATTTGGCTAATGCGTATAGTCCGAGATCTCCTATTCGGAAGTATATACGAGATTAGGACTATATTGATGGAGATATACTTGCCAATGATATGAGGCAAGATTATGATGGAATTTGATGAGTTTGATGTTTTTATGGAGTTTCTACTCGTCGATGAGATGAGACGGGTTTAGCATCTTATAACATATGCCGATGACATGAGGCGATTCTTTTGATGATGTTGATGATTTCTTAGTGTGGCACGAACTAACGGCTAGAAAACCGCTAAGTGAGAGCGTATGGTATGGGACATACGTTACCACTTTCCGGGTTACTATCCGAGAGTTGTTTACACATTCTGGGAGAACTACCAGTACTTAGAGTCCCGATCGGGTTAAGTAATACTTGACTCGATCACTTTTGATGGCGGGGACTCAGCGGACACCGATTGGAGTGAGGTGCTCCAATAACTTTTGATGGCGGGTGTTCGGGGAGAATATAGATGACGTCATAGACCAGATTAATTCGAGATGAGGGTTCCGGTCGAGAGATGGATATGGTACCATGATGGTGAACAGTACTGGTAAATAGCACGTGCAACATGCTTTTGCATGTAATAATTGGCCAATATGAGATTTCTTTTATGAGTTATGATGATTTCAATTTCACCATTTTTGATGTGTTTACCTAGCCTTATAGATGTAAATAAGGCAAATATGATTTCTTTGAGGATTTTGGTGATTTCGAATTTTATGGATTTATACTTGGGATTTATATACGACTTGATAGATTATTTATTCATGTATAATGTTTGAATGTTTTCCCTTATACCATATACATGAATTCCTTCAGATTAACCCAAGTATATGTATATGCAAACCACCATAGAGACATAGTGAAGATACTTGATATCAACCCTAGATGTTCATAACTACTTATGTTATCCCGTTGTGAAGCTCTTCTCTTTACCTTATCGTATTCCTTTCTAACGATAAGATTCAGTTGCCTGACCCGTGTGTTTATCACTCGGGTCAGACCGAGTTGTTTCAGGTATCATCTATTGGAGTTAGCTTGAAGTTGATGTTTGACATCAGCTCTTCTTTCTCTTGAGTAGTTTTTGTTCTTCCGCATACTCTAATGTAGTTAAATTTGATTCGATATTTATGGTGTGGTCGAGTACCACCTTTATTGTATTCATATTGTATTGTACTAAACATGTATCAGTGTATATGTATATATATGATGTTGGTTACTGTTCTGTGATGTGATTTACATTCAGTTATTATATTTTGTTCTGATAGATCCGTTAACCACCTATAGTTTTGGATTAAGCATTTACTGGGTATGTCGATCCACTTGAGTTGAATTTTTTTTATAATTATATTGTATTTATCGACGTATTCAATAGATGTTTAAGACAAAATTATAGATGGTCGCCCTTAACCATCCCTATTCTCCGCTTTAGTAGACGGAATTACTTGTTAATTCTCTTTACTAAGGTGGGTCTCGGAGTAGGGCGTTACATTCACTATCACGTCTGTAATCCCCATCACAAAGATGATAAAATCTCTATACTGGAGCAACCCAGTGCAGAGACATTCGACAGGTAATCCTTTCGTTTTTGAAAATACCTGGTCTTCAATACCGTCTTCAAATGCAATCCCATTTCGTCGTTTCTTTATTCGGAATGGGTTTTATGACACAAAGTCCTCTCCCGGCTCATCCGAATAACGAGTGCTTATTTTAAAATTAAGTGTTATATTCATATTTCAAACAAATGACAACAATTTTACTTTGATATTTTAAATAAAAGATCTATCACAATCACAAAGGTTGGATGTGGTTTTCGGATATCCACTTGGAATCCGACCCCCGGTCGCATCAAAATTCTAATGTCATAAAAAGGCCAATATTGATAGTCAGTTATTTAACTATCAATCAACATTCACAATAATCACTAGATTCCAAATAATTTTTCCCCAATTATTATTTTCAAAATATCTTTGCAAGATACAATTTTACACTTCAAATATTTGAAAACAAATTTCAAATTACTTTTCACCTTTCAATCCTTTGAAAACAAATTTCAAATCATTTTTCACTTGCGGAATAAGATTCCCGATATTATTTGTTTCCACTGAAGGTCTGCCAAGTTAAAATACTTTAAAATAATCAATTACTTATCCAGACATATATGCTTGGAAATATTTAAAATAAAACTATTTTAAAACACTTACTTAAATACTAGTTATGGAAATATTATATAGAAATCTCGTATAAAAATTCAATGCCAAACCAATTTTAAAAATAAAATCAGTAGATAGGATATAACTATCTAAATATTCAATTTCTAAAACAAATATTAATTAAAACTTTAAACAATCACTTCCATAATAAATTAAAATAAATCTTTACTTTAAAGATTTTCAAAACAACCCAAGTAAATAATTTCTCCAAAATAATCTTTCCTTAAAACCATCTTCACAACTTCAATTTCATATTTATAGACTATATTGAAAACATACTCGGCTTTTCAGGGAAATGGTTCATTCAAAATGGTTCATTCAATCAATTTATAAATCCTCCTGGATTTACTTTAAATCTACGTTCCAAATTCGTAAATTCCTTTCCACACTTTTAAAAATAAAACAATATTTATTTTTGAAACAAATTTCCCTTTCTTTTATAAATTCCCATTGTGAATTTTAAATTTTCAAATATTCACAGATACACGATTTTCAAATCAATTCCCAAATGTTCACTTTCAACACCCAATCCATTTTCAGAATTGGTTACCCAAAATTTATTTTCGTTTAACCATCAAGTCAATTTTAGATCGATTTCCCAAATACTTATTATTTTTACCAAATCAATATCGAATTGATTTTCTAGTTTATTTTCAAACACCAAATCAAATTTCAAATTGATTCTCAAATTTTATTTCAAACACCAAAGTTATTATCTTTTGAAACAAATTCCTTCTTTTAAATCTATTCAATTTTCTAAAATTAATTTTGTAACGCCCCACCCCGAGACCTACATTAACGAAGAGCATTATTGGGTAATACTCTCTGCTAATGCAGAGAATAGGGCTGGATAGGAGCGACCATTTATAGCCTTGTCTTAAATATCTATTGAATACGTCGACAATGCCATAATTTTTTTCTAATTCAAGTGGATCGACGTATCCAATAAATACTTAATACAAAGCCATAGGTGGATATAGGATCTATCAGAATAAAATATAACAACTCAAATGTAAAACACATCACAAAACAACAGATAATCTCGTAGATACACACATACACAGATACACCACAAAGTATACGAAATGATACAACACATATGTGGTATGATGACCACAATACAAACATGAGTCAAAAGAATATACATACCAGAGTAGAAAACCAAAAAGGACTACACAAAAAGTGATAACAAAAAAGGTAGCAAAATAGTCCATGCAGATGCAGAATATGCTAAGTCCAAAAGTACCTAACATGAAACACCTCGGTCTGAACCGAGTATAAAATACACGGGTCAGTCTAGCTAAACGAATCAGTAAAAGATGATAGTAGAATAATAGAGCATAAGGGCACAGTGATATTCTTCTTAAACAAGAAGAAACCATAAGAAATCTAACCATAGCCACATGGAGGGTACACAACATGTATGGCATATATAATTACACTAGGTGATAGAATGCGATTGCTTCAATAAGCATAAAACACAAAGGAGACGAAAAATCTCATGAATCACTAAAATGTAGCATGCCTCGTATCATCAGCAATCATAAATCAAATAAGAATGGTTTAGGGAATAATATAATGTAAACTCTTAAAAGAGTAATTCCCAAACCCGCCATATCGGAAACTCTAAGGAAAACATAAGCAAAAGCCATCTCAACATAAGCCATAAGGCAAATGTCAACAAAGAGATAAAAATCTCATACAATGCCAAAAGGAAAATCCCATAAATAGCGCCAATAGGCAATCTCAATATACATATACGCCAAAAGGCAAATCTTAACATGCAAGTGTAGGCAATGAAAATCTCAAAAGAACTCCCAAGAGTCTGAAATCCCGAAGTAAACGCCACCGAATGGTTCAAAGGACCTATTCCAAAATGACGACATATAAGGGTAAAAACCATCTCAAAAAGGTTTTGCACGTGCTATTTTTCCCGAGTACCGTTTCACATAATAGGTACCTCGCCCAAAGGCAAACGTTAAAAGACAAATACGCTACAATGGAAAACGTCCGAAGACAAATAAGCCGCAATGGCAAATGACCGGAAGGTCCATTACCGACACGCCAACAGGCAAATGTGTCACAAACTCTCGGAAAGGAACCCGAAAAGTGTTAACGTGTGTCCGATACCACCCGTTTGCACTAAACGTTTACTAGCCGCTAGTAAATTTCACACTTAAAGCAGTAAAAGGTTCACCTCATATCATCGGTAAACTAGACCCATAGGCCAAAACGATCAAATGGACAAGTTAGGAATTAACTGAAAGGATAAACGTACGTGTCCCATACCATGCATTTTACCCAATCGTTTAACTCTCCTTCTCATTCGCTTGACAATGCAAAAACGTGTAATTTTTATACAAAATAATTTACCTTGAAAATAAGCTTTGAAAACCGATTTCGAAAACCATTTGGAAACCATATTTGAAAATTTCCCTTGTTATAAAGAATAAATAGGTTTTATACTTGAAAATACTTTAAAATATTACGTAATAATTATTTTTAAATCCCCTAAATTTTAAAAATCATTTCAAAAAGAATCTGAGAAAACCATGGTAAAAAACGACCCAAAACAAGCAAAATTCCACTCAAACCGAAATTCAAATTTAAATTCAAGTTAAATTCGAATAATTCAAAATTACAATTCTAAATTCATCAAAACTGGGCTAACCTATTGATACGCATCATAGCCCTCAAAATACTTTAGAAATATCACAAAAATAAAAGTAAATGCCAAAAATCGGACGGAAAAATGACATAAAAACACTTAGCCAAAACAATACCCAGGTTTGAAATCTTCTCTGGGTTCAACTTTCGGACATAAAACAGGTGATCTTTTATTCATTCGAAAATTAGTACACATAAAGTAGAAAACTTAATCTTTCAAACAAAAAAAGAATCAATGAATTCCAAAATAAAATGGAAAAGTTATGTTGTCACAAACATGGACTCTGACCATGTTTGTAACAGTTCAACAAGAAAGTCCCCAGGCTTAAAAATACACTCTGGGTTTGACTTCCAGGCATGAAACCGAGGATCAAATTGTATCGGATTGAGCTCAAAATTCGTTATCGTACATTAGAAAACTTCCTCTTTCAAACAAAAAAGAGTCATCCAATTTGGATAAAATATGAAAAAGTTATGATGTCTCAAATTGCACCCAGACAGTGTTTTCACTGTAAAATCTTGGTAAAAACATGATCCAGGTCAAAGTTTAGCACCAAATTTCTATAAGCTATCTTTGTCGAAATGACTTGAAATTTGGTATGAATATAATAGAAAACTCTATCTTTAAAACAAAAAAGGGATCACGCAATTTCAGTAAGAAATGAAATAGTTATGCCATCGCAAACATGGACCAATGCCATGTTTGCAGCTACAAAACACAGTTTCTACAGGCTGAAAAACTGTGTTTTGTTGATTTGCAACAACGGTTTGGACGCACAAATCACAATATTTCTTCCACAGTTTGCAGAAATAAATTTTAACATGCGAGCTCTCAAATTCAAGAAATCCGGCAGCGTTCTGTTGCCGGGATCAAAAGTTATAGGCATTCAAAGAGGAAACATGCAAAAGATTTCAAACAGAAAATAACAGCAAAAATTTACCAAAAAGCTAAATTTTTGCTTGCTTTTGCAATTTTTTGAGTTTGACTCAGCTAGATTATGTGAGTGTTTCAACTCACCTTGCTGTTGCAATGGATAGACATGGATTTGAGTTGAAAGACGGAAGCTTTTCGCATATTTTGGCTTCAAAAACCTTTAAAAGTGAGAAGTAGATGCATGCAAAAAGAAGGAAAGCCATTAGAAGACAATTCATTTCGCAAATTAAGATTTTTGATGAAAAGATTATGTTTTGAAAGTGATTACCTGTTGTTTTTTCCTTTAGATTGATTAAAATAGCAACTTGTTGAAGAAAATTGGAGATTAAAAGCTTTAGATTTGAAAAAAATTGGTGGAGTTTGTTTCTTGTTCATTGTTTCTGGTTTCTGGCTATTTGGAGAAGATGAAGTACGTACAGGTAATGTTTCTCACTTCTTAATTTCTATTTTTAGTGAACTAATGGGCTTTGGGCCCAAATTAGAGAAAATAAATAAGCTAATAAAATATATTAACACTAAACCAAATATATACACATATGTTATAAAGTAAATGACATTTTTTCCTTCAAATTTCAACCCAAATAATTTATGTGAACATACATACATGTTAAATAAAATATTTTACATCGTATAAAAAATAATAATTTTATTTTTCAAACATTTTTATTATTGAAATCTCTTATTTTACAAAAATACACAATTTACACAAATAAATGCATAGATCCTTATTTTTAGCTTCTAAAATTCCACAAAAATATTTTTCTTTCCTAGAAAAATGTAATTAACCATTCTAAACTCATATTTATAATTAAAACTTATTTTTAAACCAATTCCACCTTTATTTAAATAAACAACCTTTAAAACAAATTAAATACTACCTTTTAAAAATTATTAAAAGAAGTAGTTGGCAATAATTAATCAAATTATTGCATTTTCTCTAAATAAAAATTATTTTCCACTCATTATTAACCTAAAAAAATAAAATAAAGCTTTTAAACTTTATTTTCACATTTTATTTTCCAAAATTCATTGTTTATTCCAAATAAGCAATTTAAAATCTCCAAATCCTGACTTTAGTTCACAATATTAAATCATAAATACCGTTATAATTTAATATTTACAGGTAATCTCCAAAAGCAGGGTTGTTACAGACTCCTTCCCTTAACAAAATTGCGTCCTCGCAATTTCTAGAGAAGAATTTGTATTCAGCATAATTATTTCATCACTAAAAAAAAAGAAATAAGCTTGAGATAAAAAGATTCTCACCATCGCTATGCGAAGAAAGAAAACCAGGTTAGGATCGCTCGATAAACTCTCTGGTTTCCCAAGTGCAGTCATTGGGATTAGCAGACCATTGAACTTTAACGAGTGGCACATCCTTGTTTCGAAAGCGTCTCACCTCCGAAGCAAGTATGCGAATAGGCTGCTGCACAATAGATAGGTCCGGTGAGATCTCAAGCTCTTGCAAATCAGTATAATTGACAATAGAATCCGACTCTCGAAGACACTTCCGAAGTTGAGAGACGTGAAATACGTCATGAATGCCAGATAAATGAGCTGGAAGTGAAACTCTATAAGCCACATGGCCAATAGGTTCAGTAATAGGAAATGGTCCTATAAAGGCAGGAGACAATTTCCCAGTCGTACTGAAGCGCATAACCCCTTTTAGAGGAGAAACACGAATAAAGACGAGATCACCAACCGAAAACTCGAGAGGCTTCCTACGGTTGTCCACGTAGGATTTCTGGCAGCTTTGTGCCTCTTTCATTCTCTGACGAATAAGATCAATCTTCTCAGAAGAATCACGAACAGAATCTGGGCCAAGAATAAGCTTCTCACCAGATTCCAACCAATAAGAAGGTGATCGATATGGCCTTCCGTATAAGGCTTCAAAAGGAGCCATACCAATACTGGACTCAAAATTATTGTTATAGGAGAATTCCACAAGAGGTAGATGATCCTCCCAACTACCACCGAAATTTAGAATGCAAGCACGGAGAAGATCCTCAAGGATACGATTCACCCGTTCAGTCTGTCCATCAGACTGCAGATGATATGCTGTGCTGAAATTAAGCTTTATTCCCAAAACTTACCGAAGACTCTACCAGAAATGACTCGTGAATAGCAGATCATGGCCATAAACAATCGAATTAGGAACACCGTGAAGTTTCACGATTTGCTTGACATATAACTTGGCCAAATGAGAAGCACTCCTGTTAGACTTAATAGGAATGAAATGAGCTGATTTGGTGAGGCGATCAACAATAACCCAAATGCTAGAATGGCCCGATCTCGAATGAGGTTGGCCATTAATGAAATCCATCGAAATATGATCCCATTTCCACAATGGAATCCCTAGAGGCTGAAGGAGACCAGAAGGGCGTTGATGTTCGGCTTTGATACATTGACAAGTCATGCAATTACTCACATAACTCGCCACATCGCGCTTCATGCCTTCCCAATAATAAAGGCGATGCATATCGGCATACATCTTACTACTGCCAGGACGAATGGTATACTTAGAATGATGACATTCATCGAGAATGTCATGCCTAAGTGCAGAATCAGAAGGCACAACAAGGCGGTTCTTATTACGAAGTCACCCATGAGAATCAATGCTGAAATCCCTCAACTCCTCGTGATGGGACTCGGACTCACAAATCTGAATATGGTGCACAAGTTCAAGATCACGCCACTGAGCATCGGCAATACGATCCAATAAACTATGTCGAGCTTCCAAACTAAATAATAAGATAGGAGAATAAGAAGATAGAGCTCCATCACGAATATCACAAAGGGATAAGGTCTCTAGAACATCCCACTCGGCTAGCATCATAAAAACAACAGCCGAATGTTTGCGACTAAGTGCATTAGCAACACGATTACCCTTACCAAGGGTATACTGGATATCAAAGTCATAGGAAGTAAGGAACTCGAGCCAACGTTGTTACCTCATATTGAGCTCCTTATTTAAGAATATATATTTCATGGACTTATGATCGGTATAGAGAATGAAGTGCTCGCCTAATAAATAATGGCGCCAAATCTTCAAGGCAAAGACAATGGCGGCTAACTCAAGGTCATGAGTGGCATAGTGTAATCCATTCGGTCGTAGTTGCCTGGAAGCATAAGCAACTACTCGATCCTTCTGCATAAGCACGACACCGAGGCCACATCTACTAGCATCGGTGTAGACAACAAGATCTTAATTCCCTTCAGGAACCACTAGAATAGGAGAATTAGTGAGAAGCTCCTTCAACTATTGAAAAGAAGCTTCGCACTTGTCGGACCAAATAAATCGAAAACCTTTCCGAGTAAGGCTGGTGAGAGGAAGCACAATACGAGAGAAATCCTTAATGAACCGACGGTAATAACCCGCCAATCCAAGGAAACTACGAATCTCATGAACATTCTCAGGCCTCTTCCAATTCTGGATGGATTCGATCTTGGAAGGATTGATAGAAATGTCTTCAGAAGAAACAACGTGGCCTAAGAACTTAACCTTATTCTCCCAGAAATGGCACTTGGAGAATTTAGCTTTAAGTTGATGGTGACGAAGAGTACTCAAGACAATTCTCAAGTGATTAGCATGCTCGGCTTCAGACTTCGAATAAACCAGGATGTCGTCAATGAACACAAGGAAAAATTATCGAGATATTCCCAGAATACTTGATTCATAAGATCGACAAAGAAAGCAAGAGCGTTCGTCAAACCGTACGGCATAACGAGCCACTCGTAAGATCCATATCGAGTGCGGAAAGTTGTAAGAGGTATGCTATCTTCCACGACTCGAAGCTGATGAAAACCAATGGCAAGGTCGAGTTGAGAGAAGACCTTAGCGCTACTCAATTGATCGAACATATCGTCGATCCTAGGTAATGGATATCTATTCTTGATGGTCAACTCATTAAGATTGCGATAGTCGATGCAGAGCCTAAGAGTTCCATCAGACTTCTTCACGAAGACGACCGCAGCACCCCACGGTGAAGAACTAGACTGAATGAACTGCTTGGACTCAAGCTCTAAAATATGCTTCTTGAGTTCCTCATTTTCTTTTGTAGACATCCTCATGGGAGGACGACTAACTGGCTGCGCGCCTGGAATGAGATCAATGTGGAACTCAATCGTGCACTTGGGTGGCAAATCCGAAATAGGCTCAAATACATCAGAGAAGTCACATATAATAGGAATACGGGATATATCATCATCATCCCGTAAGTCTAGAGAATATAGATCCACTTCGGAATTATCCACATTCCGAAGAACAAGTGATAGCTGAGTAGACGAATCCGGATGTCGAAGATATAAAATTCTCTCAGAACAAATAATCATGGCATCGTATCGCACTGGCCAGTCCAAAATCATGTCAAATCCCAAATAAGAAATAACATGCAGATTCGCACAAAAAAAAAGCCACATAAAACAATCTCAACATCATCACAAAGCATGCTAAGGGTTGCGGATCCTCCAATGGGATTCGCAATCCTCAATGAAGTAACCATACAAGAAACATCCAAAGACAAATCATCGACGAGCTTCTTCGATACGAATGAATGCGACGCACCCATATCAAATAGGACTCGAATAGAACGATCATGAAACAACAATGAACCTTCAAGAATAGAAGGAGAAGTACCTTTGCGCTGAGAAAAACCTCCAGAAGCATCTGCTACATTCAGCTTGCTAGATTTGGCATTATTTGGAGCAATAGGACAAGAGGAAATACGATGGCCCTCTTTCTTGCAATATCGAAAAAATAGAGGCTTAGGACACTCCCGAAACATATGGTCGGGCGAACCGCAATTGAAACACCCTTTGCGAGAGGGAGGTGCTCCAATAGACTGAGGCTGAGAATGAGGCCAAGATTGAGGCTGAGAAGTAGAACCAACTGGCTTCTTCTTCTTGGATGGAAAGAACTTAGATTTCTGAAAAGGAAACCGCTTCTTGTTTGGGTTCTTGCGAATCTCAACATCATCACCAATATCGATCTCCTTCTCGACGGCTTCAAGATGAAGCGCCGAGTCAACTAGCTCCTCAAAAGAAAGCTTAAGCTGCAACATCAAAGATTTTTTCAAATACTTCTTAAGGCCGGAAACGAACTTGAGGTTCTTCTTGTATGGAGTGCTAATATACTCAAGGCCATACTTAGAAAGATCCTCGAAAGAAGACACATAATCCAAAACAGAAGATTTCCCTTGCTTTAGCTCGAGGAAGCGATGGGCAAGATATGCTTTCTCAGACTTAGGAACGAATTTAAGCTCGAATCGTTCCCGAAACTGACTCCATGTAAGAGTAGACTCGTCGAGCTCGGCAGTGAATAGCTCATACCAATCAAGTGCATGCTCTTGTAACTACTGGATGCTACAAGAACCCTATGATAATCCGAAAGATCCATGCGAGAAAATATCCGCTCGCAAAAACGAATCCAAGCCTGAACCTCCAAAACAGACTCGTAGCCTTTGAATGGCTTGCCTCCGAGATGTGAAAAATCACTACACATGTGCGCGAAAGGAGACTTGCGCGAAGGTGAAGCCGGAGTAGGAGCTGGAGGCTAGGTGCTCCTAAATAACTCCATAAACTGATCGACGGACATATATACTCCATCCGAATGGGAGCCACTGGACTGCCCCGCATCCGAACGTCGTCCTCTGCCTCTTCCAATCATAACTGAAAGTTAAGATAAGATAAAGATTATTCACAAAGTAGATATCATTAATTCAAATATGGAATACCACGGAATTAAAATGCATTCCTTGACATATTCCCAAAATTATATCTACCCCAAAGGACACGAAAAGAGCAAAAGAATGATGATTTAGGGATTCGTAACATTTGTATCACACTTAGATGTACCGTAATATGTGTTTCTGTTCTGTGTTTATAATTTGTTCTGAACCTCGCTCTGATACCAAGCTGTACACCCCACCCCGAGACCTACATTAACAAAGAGCATTATTGGGTAATACTGTCTACTAATGTAGAGAATAGGGCTGGATAGGAGCGACCATTTATAGTCTTGTCTTAAATATCTATTGAATACGTCGACAATGCTATAATTTTTTTCTGATTCAAGTGGATCGACATATCCAATAAATACTTAATACAAAGCCATAGGTAGCTATAGGATCTATCAGAACAAAATACAACAACTCAAATGTAAAACACATCACAGAACAGCAGATAATCTCGTAGATACACACATACACAGACATACCACAAAGTATACAAAATGATACATCACAAATGTGGTATGATGACCACAATACAAACACGAGTCAAAAGAATATACATATCAGAGTAGAGAACCAAAAAGGACTACACAAAAAGTGATAACAAAAAGAGCTAGCAGAATAGTCCATGCAGAAGCAGAATAGGTTAAGTCCAAAAGTACCTAAACTGAAACACCTCGGTCTGACCCGAGTATAAAATACATGGGTCAGTCTAGCTAAACGAACTAGTAAAAGGTGATAGTAGAATAATAGAGAATAAGAGCATAGTGATATTCTACTTAAACAAAAAGAAACCATAAGAAAGCTAACCATAGTCATATGGAGGATACAAAACATGTATGGCATATATAATTACACTAGGTAATAGAATGTGATTGCTTCAATAAGCATAAGACACAAAGGAGACGAAAAATCTCATGAATCATTAAAATGTACATGCCTCATATCATCGGCAATCATAAATCAAATAAGAATGGTTTAGGGAATAATATAATGTAAACTTCTAAAAGAGTAATTCCCAAACTCGCCATATCGGCAAATCTAGGGAAAACATAAGCAAAAGCCATCTCAACATAAGCCATAAGGCAAATGTCAACAAAGAGATAAAAATCTCATACAATGCCAAAAGGCAAATCCCATAAATAGCATCAATAGGCAATCTCAATATACATATACGCCAAAAGGCAAAACTCAACACGCCAGTGTAGGCAATGAAAATCTCAAAAGAACTCCCAAGAGTCCAAAATCCCAAAGTAATCGTCACCGAATGGTTCAAAGGACCTATTCCAAAATGACGACATACAAGGGTAAAAATCAACTCAAAAAGGTTTTGCACGTGCTATTTTTGTCGAGTACTATTTCACATAATAGGTACCTTGCCTAAAGGCAAACGTCAAAAGACAAATACCCGCAATGGCAAGCGTCCGAAGACAAATACGCCGCAATGGCAAGCGTCCGAAGACAAATACGCCGCAGTGGAAAATGACCCGAAGGTCTAGTACTGATACGTCAACAGGCAAATGTGTCACAAACTCTCGGAAAGGAACCCGAAAAGTGATAACGTGTGTCCCATACCACCCGTTCGCACTAAACGGTTTACTAACCGCTAGTAAATTTCACACTCAAAGCAGTAAAAGGTTCACCTTATATTATCGGTAAACTAGACCCATAGGCCAAAACGATCTAACGGACAAGTTAGGAATTAACCGAAAGGATAAACGTACGTGTCCCATAGCATGCGTTTTACCCAATCGTTTAACTGTCCTTCTCATTCGCTTTGAAAATCGATTTCGAAAACCATTTGGAAACCATATTTGAAAATTTCCTTATTATAAAGAATAAATAGGTTTTATACTTGAAAATACTTTAAAATATTACATACTAATTATTTTTAAATCCCCTAAATTTTAAAGTCATTTCAAAAAGAATTGGGGAAAACCACGCTCGAAAACGACCAAAAACAAGCAAAATTCCACTCCAACTGAAATTTAAATTTAAATTCAAATTAAATTCGAATAATTCAAAATTTGAATTCTAAATTCATCAAAACTAGGCTAACCTATTGATAGGCATCATAGCCCTCATAATACTTCAGAAGTATCACAAAAATAGAAGTAAATGCCAAAAATCGGACGGAAAAATGACATAAAAACACTTGGCCAAAACAATACCCAGGTTTAAAATCTTCTCTGGGTTCAAATTTCGGACATAAAACATGTGGCCTAATGATCTTTGATTCATTTCAAAATTAGTATACATATAGTAGAAAACTTCATATTTCAAACAAAAAAATAATCAATAAATTCCAAAATAAAATGGAAAAGTTATGCTGTCACAAACATGGACTCAGACCATGTTTGTAACAGTTCAACAAGAAAGTGCCCAGGCTTAAAAATCTACTCTGGGTTCAACTTCCAGGCATAAACCGAGGAACAAATTGTATCGAATTATGCTCAAAATTCATTTACGTGCAGTAGAAAACTACTTCCTTCAGAAAAAATTAATCATCCAATTTGGATAAAATATGAAAAAGTTATGATGTCTCAAAGTTGCACTTGGTGTTTTCACTGTAAAATCTGGGTAAAAACATAGTCCAGGTCAAAGTTTGGCAGCAAATTTCTATAAGCTACCTTAGTCCAAATGACTTGAAATTTGGTATGCATATAATAGAAAAATCCATCTTTCAAGAAAAAAAAGGATCATGCAATTTCATTAAGAAATGAAATAGTTATGCCATCGCAAACATGTACTCATGCCATGTTGCAGCAACGAAACACAGTTTCTACAGGCAGAAAAACGGTGTTTTGTTGATTTTGCAACAAGGTTTGAACACTTAAATCACAATATTTTTCTTTCAAAATTTGCAGAAATAAAGTTCAATCTGCAAGCTCTCAAATGCAAAAAATCCGACAGCATTTTTTTGCCGGAATCAAAATTTATAGGCATTCAAAGAGGCAACATGGAAAAGGTTTCAAACAGAAAATAACAACAAAAATTTACCGAAAAAGCTAAATTTTTGCTTGCTTTTGCAATTTTTTGAGCTTGGATCAGCTAGATTATGTGAGTATTTCAACTCACCCTGCTGTTGCAATGGATAGACTTGGATTTGAGTTGAAAGACGGAATCTTTTTGCAAGTTTTGGCTTCAAAAACCTGTAAAAGTGAGAAGCAGATGCATGCAAAAGGAAGAAAAGCCACAAGAAGACAATTCATTTCACAAATTAAGATTTTTGATGAAAAGACTGTGTTTGGAAGCGAATACCTGTTGTATATTCCTTTAGATTGATTAAATAGCAACTTGTTGAAGAAAATTGGACATTACAAGCTTTAGATTTGAAATTTTTTTGTGGAGTTTGTTTCTTGTTCACTGTTTCTGGTTTCTGGCTATTTGGAGAAGGTGAAGTATGTACACGTAATGTTTCTCACTTCTTAATTTATGCTTTTATTGAACTAATGGGCTTTGGGCCCAAATTAGAGAAAATAAATAAGCTATGTAAATATATTAACACTAAACCAAATATATACACTTATGTTATAAAGTAAATGACATTTTTTCCTTCAAGTTTCAACCAAAATAATTTATGTGAGCATACATACATGTTAATTTAAATATTTTACATCATATAAAAATAATAATTTTATTTTAAAAACATTTTTATTATTAAAATCTCTTATTTTACAAAAATGCACAATTTACACAAATAAATGCATAAATCCTTATTTTTAGCTTCTAAAATTCCACAAAAATATTTTTCTTGCTTAGAAAAATATAACTAACCATTATAAACTCAAATTTATAATTAAAAATCATTTTTAAACTAATTTCCACCTTTATTTAAATAAACAACCTTTAAAAAATCAAATACTTCCTTTTAAAAATTATTAAAAGAAGTAGTTGGCAATAATTAATCAAATTATTGCATTTTCTCTAAATAAAAATTATTTTCCACTCATTATTAACCCAAACAAATAAAATAAAGCTTTTAAACTTTATTTTCACATTTTATTTCCCAAAATTCATTGTTTATTCCAAATAAACAATTAACAATCTCCAAATCTTGACTTTAGTTCACAATATTAAATCATAACTACCATTACAATTTAATATTTACAGGTAATCTCCAAAACTAGGGTTGTTACAAATTTAATATAAATTTTCTATTAAATTTCAAAAATCAAATTTTATTTATTTCTGGTATCCTACGATGCCAAAAATATATTCGGCTAAATTATAGCCTTCAACGATTTAAATCACCATATAATCACGCACAGATTATAATACATATAAACACACAACGTATGAAACAAAATCAAATGTTTGAGAAATCCAGTTGGATTCCTCCAACCTGTTTCCCTGCATCAACAAATGTTAGCACAACAATTAAATACCAATTCCACATCGATGTGGAATATTGCGATATATGAGATTTAAATATAATATCATAAGCTATTATGCGGCGTATAGGGTCTATTTCAAACCAACAAATAACAACCTTCATTCTAGCACACAATCAACAATTTAAATTTTACCATCACAATTCAACAATCAATCAATAACTGAAATTTTCAATTATTGTAATTCGAGTGAAATTATTATAATTTGAGTGAGATATCTCACCTTTGTTTTGCATGCAATCCATTTCCATCCCGACTTGTTTTCTTCATTGTACTAGACCTTGTATAATTTTTTTTATACAATTTATTAATATTCGAAATGATGGAATAATTTATTTTCATTTAATTAATTTGCTTAACAAATGATCTTTATTTCAAACCAAATTCCTTTAATAAATTTGTTTACCTAGAATTTTAAATCTCAAAACTAAAATTTCTTTTTAATAAATTTAGTCAACTAATAAATTTAGTTTTAAACCAAATTTTTTCCTTTTTTTCTTTCCAAAAAATATCCTTTAGTAATAAAAAAAATTAAATAGGTTAACCAAATAATTTAACCACTAAAATTTTATTGTTTAAAAACTAACTATTTAACTTAACTGATAAATTTCCCTTTTAAAAATATATATATATATACACGTATATTTATCAATTCAAAAACTAAATAAATATCTTACTGCATGTATATATTTATATTTCTTTATAAAAAATGTATATTTATTTTATTTATTTTTCTTTCTGCCATTATATATACAATTAAATTAATAAAGAAAAATCGTTACCTCACTTCACCGCTAACTTGCGAACCACCATATCTCTATAAACCCTAGTCACGGCGACGTCGGCATCTTCAGTTTGAAACCATCGTCACTTCGCCCCAGCTTCCATCGAGACCAACCATCTACAATGCTCTGCCTCGCGAGCTCGAGAACGTAATATCGCGATTCCTACTATAGAACCGCAACACCCTTCTCCTTCACCATGCCGTCGCCTGTTCCATCTTGACCCAAAATCTAAATAGGAAAAATCCACCGCAACAAAATCGAACGCAATCCACAACCTATCTCCAAATCGAAGATCCGTTCGATCACTGATCGTTTGCCAACAGCTCGTTCCTGAACTCGAGTCACCACGCCTTGCGATCCCAATCCCCCTTAATATTTTCTTTTATATAAAATCGAATTTGGGTTTGATTCTGTTATACGAGGGTTTGGATTTGAGCGGTGAAATTTAATATGGTGGATACGAGATCTGTTTTGGGTTTTAATACATCGGTCATTCCTATTTTTATTTTTCCTTGGTTTTGGCTTCTCGATTAAGAATTGAGAATGAAGGGGAGGAAGGAAGATATGTGATTTAACAGGGAGGCATAGATCGGCTTGGTCAGGAATATAGGATGGCTGATGGGAAGGAATTTTGACTGTAAAAAGTATATTATATTTAAATTTTAAATTTAACTTGCCTCGAATTTTGCAACCCAAAAAATTTAACCTCCAATCGAGGCGTGCCGCTCGTCATTTATAAGGTTTTACCTGCATTTTGAACACAATGGAACGTGTTTCGAAGGATAATTCGATCATATGCGCATGTTACGGAAAAAAATGATCTATTTTAAATTAAATCGGTTAAAACAGTTTCTATGCGTTTTGAACTGCCATGGTCAAACGACAACTCCAAACATTACGAAAATTGAAATCCGATAATAATACAATATTATGGATCCAATGGAACTGATTTCGTCAAATTCCGAGATTGTGCCTCGGAAGGCTATTTTTAAACATCGATTTAAACGATATAATTTCAAAACTGAATAAAGTATTTCCAAATTCAAGTATTTCCAAACAATTCTCAAGCTTCCACTATATTTAGTGTTGTCAATATAAATTTTCTATGCCATCAAATTATTTTTAATCAGTTTAAAATCAAGATTCATAATGTTACACAAATTCAATAAATTAAATTCACTAATTTAATTGCCAAATTCATATTTATATTTGAAATTCAAGTTAAACTAACCTCCAAATATATAAAATCAATTAAATATTCCATTTCAAATGTTAAAAATTTCTTGGTTGTCACACAATGTTTTCGCTGTAATAATCTGGGCAAAAACATGTCCGAATAGAAGTTCGGCTGCGTATTTCAATAAGCTATATAAGTCGAAATCACTTGAAATTTGGTTGCTTGTAATACAAAAATATCTTTCAAAAAAAAAAGAATCATGCAATTCCAGTAAGGAATGAAAGAGTTATGTTATCTCAAACGTGGACTCTGGCCATGTTTGCACCAACTCAGAAAACCCAATTTCTACAGGCAAAAAATCTGAGTTTTATTGATTTTGCAACAACGGTTTGAACACTCAAATGACAATATTTTACAATCAAATTTTGCAGAAACAAAGTTCAACATATAAACTTGACAAAAAAAAGATCCAGCAGCCTTTCGTTGCTGGAGATGAAAGTTATGGACATCCAAAGTTGGCACTTGAGGCCAGAAACGAAAACAAGAACAGCGATGAACAAAAACTTGTACAGTCAACGAATTTAGCTATCGATTCAATATTTTTGGCTAGTAGATGTGAGATTTTAGTCTCACCTTGCGAATTTGTGGAGAAAAACCCGGATTTTCAGAAGAAAGATGGAAGCTTGAGGCTTGAGATAGCTTCAGATACCTGTAAAAACGTAATACAGAGACATGCGACGCAAAAGAAACTAACTACAGACAAACCCAAACAAAAATCAGAATTTGATGAGATATTCTTCATTTTGGAGTTGTTTACCGATTGCAATTATCTTCAATTTGATTAAAATCAATAAATTTGTGAAGAGATTAAAGATTGAAAGCCTAGGTTGAGAAAAAGTAAAGTTTCATTATTTTCTTTTGTTTTTGCTTCTGATTACAGTAAAATGAACGTACAAAAAAGATGGAAGAGGAGAGAAGGATGGTTTCTCTTCTCTTAATAGGCTATGTCAAAATGGGCTATGACCTAAACAAAGAAATTTAGCCTAAGTGAACTTAATTTATCACTTAACATCAATATGAACATATGTTAATAAATCAACAATATATTTTTACAAAGTTTCAAATCAATAAGTTTTCACAACCACATTTTCATGTTGTATAAAACATTTTACGACTAATGGAAAGATAATTTAAGTTATAAAAATATTTTTATTATCAAAAATTTTTATTTTTAATTAAACAATCAATTTATACAATTAATTACCCAAAATACTATTTTTAACTTCAAAATTTATACAAAAATTATTTTCTTGTGTAATAAAATATAACAAACCATTTTAACCTTATTTTTGGGTCCAAAGCTCATTTTTTAACAAAATTTTCCGTTTTTATTTCAATATAAACATATTAAAGTCTAATACTTCTTTTAAAAAAATCGTTTTTCACACATTATTAACCAAACCAACCAAAAATAAAGTTCCTAAAACTTCGTTTCGCATTTTATTTCTAAATTCCATTGTTTATTCCAAATAAAAAATTTAAATTCCAATTCATTTTATTTCTCAATATTAAATTATAACCACCATTATAATTTAATAGTTACAGGTAAACACAAAAACCAGGAGTGTTATAGACTCGCCCTCTTATAAAAATTACGTCCTTGCAATTTCTGAAGGGAAACTGTATTCAACACTATTTATTTCATCAAGTAAAGGAGGATAGATAAGCATGAGTTAAAATTTCTCACTCTCGACACAGGATGGTAGAAAACTAAAGTAAGGTAGCTCGATTAATTCTTTGGTTTCCCAAATGATAATATTGGGATTAGCGAATCATTGAATTTCTACAAAAATACATCTTGATTTTGAAGGTTTCTTATCTTTGAATCAAGATCACAAACAGGATTCCATATAAAAAATCAATTGAATGAGATTGATTCCTTAGGAGATTCTCGAATAGAGTCAGGATTTAACAAAATTTTAACCCGGTTTTAAGCAACTAGATAATTGCACAAAGGCAAGACAAACTCAAGAAATGGATATTTATATTCCATATTTACTAAACAAATATTTTTAAGGTTATCAAAATCATTTTACTACATAATCAAATTCTCAAATTTCAACATTTTGAAAACTTTCAAAACCACTTTCAACAATCCAATTTAATCTCCGAACTCTTGATTTGGCATGAATAAAATGCTTCACTCTTAATTTCTATCAATATATATATATGTGTGTGTGTGTGTGTGTGAGTGTATGTTTGTGTATAGAAATATATATATATATATATATATATATATATATATATATATATAAAGTTATTCTCACAATTAAAATGATTGTACACTTGAATGTTTCATTTATTAAAACAACTGAAATTCACATTTCCACTTTATCACAAAATTAAATTTTCCACTAATTATCAACATAAAACTTTATTAAAGTTGATAACTAATTCAAATTGATTTTCTAAAGAATTTTACAAATTCACTTCAACGAATTATAACACAACCAAAATTTTTAACAAAAGATTGCTCACAAATTCATGCTAAAGGTTTAAAATGAGCATATTCAATTTCAAAAATTTCAAATAATAAGAGGGTATTGCCTTGCCATTGATTTATAATGTATAACCCCATTGATTGGCTGCAAAGTTGACCAAATGATCAAAACTGCCTTGCTGCTCATCCATCCCTCGTTATGGTTCAATGACTTCATTACACATTCAAAATAAAATTTATTTCTCAAACCATACTAATTTATTCCAAACTTACTTATTAAAACTCAATTTACCATGTCTGATTGTCTCATCAGAGCGTTTTGGAAATTCCTATCGATAACGTTGATCAACCGCATTGACTAGAATTATTAAAGCATTTGATGGACAATCCAACACAAAAATCATTTTCTATTAAAATGCCTCCTATATAATTTAAAGAATGTTCATTGCTTGTCTCAGTAAATCAAAAATCCAATTATACTTAAAAACATATCTTCTATTCGAAAGATTTGAACTATCAAATTGTTACTTACACTCAAAATCAAAGAACACATGGAGAACTCATCGAGATATTCCCAGAATAGTTAATACACAAGATTGATGAAATAAACTAAGTGTTCATCAAACCCAATGGTATAACGAGCCACTCACAAGAACCATACGAGTGCAAAATGCGGTAAGAGGAATGCTATCCTCCACAACTCGTAGCTAATGAAAATTGGTGAAAGGTCGAGCCGAGGAAAGACACTAACACCACCCAATAGATCGAATATGTCATCAATCATAAGCAATAGATACTCATTCTAATGGTTAACTAGTTAAGCTTGCAAAAAATTGATGCAAAGCCTAAGAATAACATCAAATTTCTAAGCAAAGACGACCATGACACCTCACGGAGACTGGACTGAATGAATTGCCTAGCTTCACGCTTCAGCAATTACTTCGAGGGTTTCTTATTTCCTAGTGGACACCCTCTTAGAGGGTTGACTAACAAGCTAAGAACTAGGAATGACGTCAACATAAAATTCAATTGCCCGATTGGGTAGCAAAGCCGAATAGACTCACCTAAATCAAAAAAATCACAAACAACTAAAATTCGAGGTACATTTTCATCTCGAAACCCAAGAACAAATAAAAACACTTCGGAATTATCATCATCATTTCAATGAACTAGAGACACTAATCAGCCGAATTAGGATGCTTAACATATTGGATCCTTCTAGAATATAGGATTGGGAGTTTTGTAAGAAGGAATCCAATCCATTCCCAAATTATATTAACCCAAGGAGATCACTAATGTGCATATTTTCATAGAAAGAAAAGCTACAAAGATCATCCTCAATATTGTCATACAACATGCCAAGTATTGCGGATCCCCACAATAGGATTTACAATCCTCAAAGAAGTAACAAGATAAGAAACATCTAACGATATCAATAAGCCCCTTCGATACAAATGTATCAAGCATCCATATCGAAGAGAACTAGAATAAAATAACCACGACAAGGATTGTTCATTGGATAAGATATCATTAATTCAATTATGGAATACTACAAAGTAATATATATTCCTAGATGTATTTCCAACTTATATCTACCCTAAAGGACACGAAAAGGTTAAGGATACGATGATTAGAGGATTTGTAACACTTATACTATATTTTGATGTACCGTAATATAAGTTTTTGTTCTGTATTTATCATATTTTGTTCTAAACTCAGCTCTGATACCAAGCTGTGACGTCCCACCCCAAGACCCATATTAACAAAGAGTATTACTGGGTAATATTGTCTGCTAATGCGGAGAATAGGGCTGCTTAGGAGCGACCATCTATAGTTTTGTCTTAAATAACTACTGAACACGTCGATTAGTGCTCTATATTTTTTTCTCAAGTGGATCGACATATCCAATAAATGCTTAATACAAAACTGCAGGTGGCTATAGGATCTATCAGAACAAAATACAACAACTCAAATGCAAAACACATTCCAAACAGCAAACAAATATATGTACATATATACCGATTCATCCCAATACAATACAAATATTACATCATAATTGGTGTGACGACCACAATATACACATGAGTCAAAACAATATACATATCAGAGATAAACAAAAAGACTACAACAAAAAGGGCTGGCGGATAAGTTCATGCAAAAGCAGAATATGCTAAATCCATAAGTGTATCTAACCTGAAACACCTCGGTCTGACCCAAATATAAAATACACGGGTCAATCTTGCTAAACAAATCAGTTTATAAGGAAAAGTGATGATATGAGCATAAGGCAAGGTGATACTCTTCTCAAGTGAGAAGGAATAATTCAAGCGTATACGATTACTACACGTTGCATAATTAAGTTGGTATCGTAATCTCAAGTGATATATGGATATCACTAAATATGAATGCAAATCAAAGGCGATCAAACTATACAACAAATCTCACAATAAAAGCACGCCTCATCTCATTGGCATATCACAAAAAATAAAATATGGTTTAGGGGAAAAACATAACTCCAAAGAGAAGAAATCTCAAACCCGCCGTATCAGCAACTCAAAACACCCTAAAAGAAATCACCATCTCAAAATACGCCATAAGGCAATCAAATCTAAATCTCCAACATAGGAGACTATAATCCTAAATAAATGCCAAAGGGAAAATCTCATATAATGCCAGTGTAGGTAATTCAAACCTCAAAAATAGAACTTCCAAGAGTTCAAATTCCCAAAAGGTAATCGCCGCAAAGATATATTGAATAGTTCAAAGGACCAATTCCGGAAATGGGCGATACATTGGGGAAAATATTCAAAGAAACCATCTCAAAAGTGTTTGCATGTGCATGTGGCCGAAGCCTTGCCAAATACTGTTATCTTAAATAGGTACCTCGCCTGAAGGAAAAACGTCACAATGACAAATACGTCGCAATGGAAAATACGCCGCAATGGCAAATACACCACAATGGCAAACGTCTCAAAGACAAATACGCCGCAATGGCAAACGCCACAATGGCAAATGCCACAATGGCAATGACCCGATGGTCTAGTACTGGACGCCACAATGGCAAATGTATCACAAACTATCAAATAGGAATCCGAATAGTATTAACATGCGTCTCATACCACACGTTCGCAACAAACGGTTTACTAACCTCTAGTAAATTTCACACTCAAAGTAGTAAAATGTTTACCTCATCTTATCGGTAAACTTGACCCGAAGGTCAAAACAATAAAACAGACAAGTTAGGAATAAAATTAAAGGATAAACACACGTATCCCATACTACGCGTTTTACCCAATCGTTTACCTCTCCTTGTCATTCACTCGATAGTGCAAAAACGAGTAATTTTTATAGAAAATAATTTACCTTGAAAATAAGCTTTGAAAACCGATTTCGAAAACCATTTGGAAACCATATTTGAAAATTTCTCTTATTATAAAGAATAAATAGGTTTTATACTTGAAAATACTTTAAAATACGATATAATAATTATTTTTAAATCCCTTAAAATTTAAAAATCATTTCAAAAATATTTGAGGAAAACAGTGCTCAAAAACGACCAAAAACAAGCAAAATTCCACTCAAACCAAAATTCAAATTAAATTCAAATAATTCAAAATTTGAATTCCAAATTCATCAAAACTTGGCTAGCCTATTGACAAGCATTATAGCCCACAAAAAATTTCAAAAATATCACAAAAACATGTAGTAAAAGTCAAAATCGGATGGAAAAAGAAAATAAAAACACTTGGGCAAAATAATACCCAGGTCTGAAATCTTCTCTGGGTTCAAATTTCAGACATAAAATAGGTGGCCGAACGACCTTTGATTGAACTAAAAATTGGTGTGCACAAATTAGAAAACCTCTTTTCCAAATGGAAATGAATCAATGAATTCCAACCGAAAATGAAAAATTTATGTTGTCTTAAACGTGGACTCAGGTCATGTTTGCAATAGTTCAAAAACAAATATGCCCAGGCCTGAAAACCATCTTGGGTTCAACTTACAGGCATGAAACAGAAGGATGAATAACATTATATTGAGTTGAAATTTGCTATGCGTATAGTAGAAAACTTCGTATTTCAAAAAAAAGAATCAATGAATTTCTACTAGAAACGAAAAAGTTACACTGTCTCAAACATGGACTCAGGTCATGTTTGCAATAGTTAAAAATCAAAATATGTCCAGGCTTGAAAACCATCTTGGCTTCAATTTTCAGGCATGAAACAGATACCAAATTTCCTTGGAATGAGCTAAAAATTTGTAGGAGTATAAAAGAAAACTTTAACTTTCAAAAAAATAAAGTATCATGCAATTTTGATAAAGTATGAGAAAGTTATGATGTCACAAAGTTGAACCCAGGCAGTGTTTTCACTGTAATAATTTGGGCAAAAACATGCTCTGAATCAAAGTTCGGTAGCATATTTCTATAAGCTATATAGGTCGAAATCACTTGAAATTTGGTGTGCATAATATACAAAATTTTAACTTTAAAATAAAAAAAGAGTCATGCAATTTTATTAAGAAATGAAATGGCTATGCTATCTCAAATATGAACTCAGGCCATGTATGCAGTAACTCCGAAAAACCAATTTCTACATGCAAAAAAAAAACTGAGTTTTGTTGATTTCGCAGCAACGGTTTGAACAGTCAAATGACAATATATTTCAAATATATTTTGTAGAAACAAATTTCAACATATAAACTTGACTTAGAAAAAGATTCGACAACATTTTTTTGCAGGAGATGAAAGTTATGGATAGTTAAAGTTGGCACTTGAGGTCAGAAACAAAAACAGGAACAACGATGAACAAAAATTTGTACAACCAACGAATTTAGCTACTAATTCAATATTTTTGGCCAGTAGATGTGAGATTTTAGTCTCGCTTCACGAATTTGAAGAGAAAAACCTGGATTTTCAAAGGAAAGATGGAAGCTTGGGGCTTGAGATAGCTTCAAATACCTGTAAAAACATAATACAGAGACATGCAATCCAAAAGAAACTAATTATAAACAAACCCAAATAAAAATCAGAATTTCATGAGGTATTCTTAGTTTTGGAGTTGATTACCTATTACCAATTATCTTCAATTTGATTAAAATCATTAAATTTGTGAAGAGATTGAAGATTGAAAGCCCAGGGTTGAGAAAAAGTAAAGTTTCATTGTTTTCTTTTGTTTTTGCTTCTAATTACAGTAACTTGAACTTACAAAAAAATGAAAGAGGAGAGAAGGATGGTTTCTTTTCTCTTAACAGGCTATGACCCAAACAAAGAAATTTAGCCTAAGTAAATTTAATTTATCACTTAACACCAATATAAACATATGTTAATAAATCAACAACACATTTTTAACAAAGTTTCAACTCAATAAGTTTTCACAACCACATTTTCATGTTTTATAAAACATTTTACAACTAATGAAAAGATAATTTAAGTTATAAAAAGATTTTTATTGTCAAAAATTCTTATTTTAACTAAACAACCAATTTATACAATTAACTACATAAAATACTATTTTTAACTTCAAAATTTGCACAAAAATTATTTTCTTGTGTAATAAAATATAACAAACCATTTTGACCTTATTTTTATGTCCAAAGCTCATTTTTAAACAAATTTCCCCTTGTTATTTTAATATACACATATTAAAGTCTAATACTTCCTTTAAAAAAAATTCATTTTTCACACATTATTAACCAAACCAACCAAAAATAAAGTTTAGAAAACTTTGTTTCACATTTTATTTCTAAAGTCCATTGTTTTTTCCAAATAAATAATTTAAATTTCCAATTCAATTTTATTTCTAAATATTAAATTATAACCACCGTTATAATTTAATATTTACAAGTAATCACAAAAACCAGGGTTGTTACAAGAGCAAATTGGATTTTAGAACAAAGGGAAAAATTCGTAAATTCAAAAGAAATCCTAATCTAGGAGGATCCTAACGAAAAGATTTCAAGCTCAAACGAATATGATTCTGAAATTAAATTTACTCCATATGCTAAGTTTTGCTTAAACCAAAGCTCTAATACCACTTGTAATGACCCGCTATTTTGAGCCATTCGCGTCCTTACATGTTAGACTTGAAGTGCTCAAAACAACAGATTGTTAATTTATATTTGGAAAAACTTAGCATATACAGTAAATAAATCAATCATAGAATCACAGATACAGAGTAATACAACAATAAGAAGTGAAATAGATAAATAGTAGTCCATAAGACTACTATATAGACAACTGAGTTTGATACGAAATACAACAGAATATCTCAAATATAACGTAGTCTTAAATACAAACGAATGGTAAGTCTGAACAAAATAACTGGAAAAGCTGAAATAACAGAAGGCTGGACAGACAGATCTTCAAATAAAGCCCCAGTCTCCAATTTCGTAGCTCTTTGAAAACATAGAACTTTTGAAATCATAACACTTTCATAATCATAACAGTTCCAACTTAAGCAGTTTAGATATTATAAATAGTATATATATATTAAAATAGTTATAAATCAAAATAGTTTATATATTAAAAATACTTTAAATAATAAAATTAGTTTCTCCAGTTTCGCAAGTCAATTCAAAATATCTTAAATCCCAAAATTCAATTTAAATCAATTCCAGTTTAACCATTTCAATGTAAAGATCAAATATTCAATTCAAATTTTTAATAAATCATTTCAATTTGTATCGACTTAAAATCTGGGTTTTGAACTATCATTTCAATTCCAATAAGATTCAAAATTTAAATATTCAAACATTTTCAATAAAAGTTTCATTTGCATTCCAACTTTTAACATTAATTTTATTCAAATTGGAAAATATTTACTTAATAATTTTAATAACAATTAAATAAAATCTCAATTTATAAATTTGAATCAATATTAAATATTCCACCTCAGTTTTGTTTAAAGCTATAAATTATACCTTCCAAATCTCAAAATAAATTAGTTCTAATAAATTCTTATTTAAATTGGATTTATTATCCAATTAAATTCCAAGTCAATTTTACTTTTGTTTTCCAGCCTCTATTTATTTAAACTTATTACAAATTCTATTTTAAATATAATTTCAAATAAATACCTAAACATAATATATACTACTTAAATCAAATTTTGTCAAATTAAATCTTATTATTAAATTTATTTTAAGTCAAAATCTATCCTTATATATTTTGAAATAGTAAAATTATAAGTAAAATCTTAAAAGTTATAACTACAAATCTAGCTTATAAATTTAAAATTTCCAACACATATAATTTTAAAAATCTAAAATTTTGACATATAAAAAAAATAACATATATATATATATATATTATATTTTTGAAAACCAATATTTATTAAAGACCATATATTTCCTTCCAAAACTAAAAAATTCATTTTTCAGAATAGACCAGTGGTGTTCGTATGTAATTTTCTATCCAATGGTCAAGTGATACAGATATTTATCATTTCACTCCGTAATTTAAATTTTTACGAGTATATATCATTTCAACCCGTTATCCCAAAGTTCAAAATCAATGAAAATAGCTTGCGTTTATCATTTCAATCTGCAATCCCAAAGTTCAAAATCAATGAAAATCGCTTGGGTTTATCATTTCAACCCATAACGATTTTTCCCTATTCTAGAAGATCATTCATTTATTTATCATTTCAACCCATAGGGATTTCTAAACGAATAGGAAAGTTATAGAGTGAGAACAAATATGATAATGATATAACATTGTTACCCGGCACCTTGGCCCGGCTAGAAGGCGACAGTTAAAGACATTGTCTTGAGCATGAGAAAAGGTTCTAACCAAGAGGTAGATGGTAGTATACGGGTTTGTGCAGTCGACATGTTTGGCTTTTAGGCATGGTTCGGCACACGTCGCTCGGTCCAAATGGCTCAACAAGCCTCGTTCGGCAAGCCTCGTTCGACAAGCCTCGTTCGGCACAAGCATCGTTCGACAAGCCTCATTCGGCAAGCCTCGTTCGGCGAAAGCCTCGTTCGGCAAAAGCCTCGTTCGACACGAGCCTCGTTCGGCATTAATCCCTCACTCGACACACGAATGTCGTTCGACCTGGAAAGGTGGCTCGGCATGTGAGTTCCATTTGACATAACTTTGTCTCGAGTCACTTAGTAGTCGCTGCAGGAAGTTCTCGACTGCCATCCCTCGCTTGGCAATTGCCGTTCGGCATACCTGGTTCGTTGCGCAGAAGCTACTTACCACGGGCCGAGATACCTTGTTCCTAGGCCCATGAGAGAAGTCCAACCCATCTTCGTCTATAAATAGAAGGGCAGGGGCACAGTGAAATGGACCTTTTATCAAGAACACTGGGGAGACTCTTCTGCATTCAAGACTTATTCCATTTCAGTTAGCACTTGTATTCAAGTGATTTGTTTACGGATTGTGTCTGTATTCAAGGGATTGAGAAAGTAATAAAGATTTTATTCAAAGTTGACGTAGGCAATTACGCCGAACCGCTATAAATCTGGTGTTCTCGTTTTGTTCTTCTTTTCACATTGAATTACACTATTTTTCTGTTTTAATTTACTCTCTTCATTAATATCTCTACATAACTCTACAATATATATATATATATATTATATATATATATATATATAATAAAAAAATTCTCTAAAACCACATTTAAAAACATATATTTAAACATAAATTATACATTTTCAAACCTATATTTTAGTTAAACATATACAAATAAAATTTTAGTATATATATTTATATATATATATATATATTTAATATTAATACTTCTTATAAATCAGTATTCTTTCTATGCATATGTGTGTGTAAGCTACTCAAAATCGTATATAACTCATATATAAGATAAAATCCATATTTATATTATATTACAAAAAATCATTACTTAGTTTAAAACACATATACTTAAACACGGATGTTAAAAATAAAAATTTAGTTTAACACTTATCAAAACAACATTGTATAACAATGTATAGGTAAGCTTGTACTTATAAGCTATGTATATTTTATAACATATCTTACACACACAAAATTTAATAAATATTTCCAGATATATTTTCAGATATATTTCCAAATATATATTTCGACATATATATAGCAGATACAACAAACATACTTATGTAAATTTTCATTGTTATTCTATCTATATATATACCTGTTATATCTTCAGATTCAACTTTATTATAATATATAGATAAACCCAAGCAGATCCTATGAAAACTAATATATGTATAAACAACCTATTATATAACTTATATAAACTAACCATTGTACCTTTATGAACTGTAAAAAATATATAATGTGTATAAGCTAACATTTATACAAACTGCAGACTATTGTTTTGAAAACAATATATATTTTCGTTTTTAGTATAATATACTGCAAATGTATACTTCTTTCATACTACAACATTTATATATCTCAATATATAATATAGTATATATCTTAATGCTCCCTTTTTTTAATATATACAAATCTATATTTTTAAACCCATAATCTAAATTACTTATATACATAACATATATATTATATAATTACCTAAAATCAACAAGTGAAGTTGCAGGTTGGCTAGGATGGAGGGCGGAAGGTGGTTCATGAGGAGGAGGGTTGCTTGCGTGGGGAACACGAGGCGGTGGAAGTGAGAGATAGGGAGAGGGCGGATTGTGTTAGAAGCCATGGTGTGGGTTGAACTATTGTTCGCGTGGAGAGCTCGAGTGATGGGGTGTTGAGGCTGACACAAGCTGCAGCTCGGAGGCGAGCTGAGTTGCGAAAGCTTGATGATGTGGGGGTTATAGGGGATGGGTCTGCACTCGGCACAACATGGGTGGAGTCTGTGGCATAGGGTATTGACATGATGGTGGTTAGGGTGGCTGCTCGTGCTGGGCATGCGGTGAAGATGGATTAAGGCGAAGCTTGGTGGCGGCTTGTGGTGCGGTGAGGCGTTGTAAGTGGAGACTGGGGAAGGGAGAGGCTGTGTACACGGCCAGATGAAGGTATAGTGCAACATAGGGGTGGTTGGGTCGTGTGCTGTGGGGAGGAAGTGCGGCGGTAGTGTTTGCGTTAAGGTGGTGGCTTTTAGCGTTAAGAGGAAGGAAGATAGACGTGGAAGAGGTGAATGGGTTGCCGGAGTTTGGTTGTTGGAAGGCCAAAAGTAAGGGATGATGAACTGGCTCGTGGTCAAGGGGAGATGATGTGCATGCTTTCACAGAAAAATACACATACCATTTCATTTTTTTTAACGTGGCAGAGAGAATAGAAAATGGAAGGGGAGTGTTTGGTGATGATGAGCTGGATAAATTTGAAGGGAAGAGAATGAGCATTTTAAAAGGAAAGAGAAAGATGGGAATTGAGCCGGTAGATTAAAATATAAGCATATATAATTATTTTATATTTTTCTCAACTGAAAAATAAAGTGAACCTAGAGACTAACCAGTATAAAATTAAATATATCCACCATAGGAATGGAAGTAGTCAGAGTTGAATGCATGGGGATAATAAAAGTAAATGGTTGTTTATATTTAACCGGTGGAAAATGAAAAGGCATGGAAACCGAAAGGCTCGACTATAGAACCGATATGGCTAGCTATTTCACAGATTCTGCCACGTACTAGACTCGAGGTTGACAAATGAATATACTATGGAGATCAGCATGACGAGACGAATAGAATGGTACACAGATATCAACGATACGACAATTCTATCAAAAATCGATATTCGCTGCAAAACTGCTGCAAATTTACCAAAAATAAGATAAACGGGGCTAGAGAAGTCCAAATCTGATGAAATGAAATGTGACGTCTCACTCAGAAAATGATTAAAAATTTTGTTATATAAAATATTAAGATTTCGAAAACAGTTTATTTTCACCAATTATTAACTTATTTAAATTAAAATTAAAAATTACACGACAAAACTAACTTTCATAATTATCAACGAAAATCTGCCATATCCTATGTTTGAATAGAGGCATACCAAATACTAAATTTTCATTGCTAAATTTAATTATTTAATTTCAAGCAAAATTTTAGTTAATTTCCTTATTAAACCTGTTAAAATTTACAGGTCGTTACAAACATACATTAAACAAATATGACAGCATAAGTGATGTATATAAACAGGTGTCAATGTGTGTGCGCGTGCTTCTTTATCTCCATTTATGGTTTGCATTCGTAAATAAAAGGTATGCTACTAATCCATGTAAGGAGGCAATGAATGTAAGAGTAAATTAGAAGAGCGAATATGGAAAGGTAAATTATGTTGCAATTAAAATCTAATCAAGTCTAAATAAAAAGGAAATAGTCAAGTGTAAACCTATTTTACCCCCTTAAAATCTCCTATTAACATTTAATTTAAAACCATATGAGATTTCAAACCTAAATAAACCTTTTTTTATATAATTAGATTTGAAACATAAGTTTATATTTAGGTGCAAACATATATGCAGTAAACCTACACTAAAATTAGAAACATGAGCCGAATTAATTGGAAATAAATCAGCCAATTTAAAGTTATTTTAATATATGTCTATAACTAACATCTTCTCGCTTTTTAATCAATAGGTCCCAAACACATTAATGGCCGTTGATTTCTAAGATAAATTCTAAAAGAGGAATGAGACAATTCAATTCCTTTTATAATAATTTAACGTATTTATGGAATTATTGTATATAAACCCAAAGCTATTAATTTCTTATTAAATAATTGATTCCTTATTCTTATAAATCTGTAAGCTAAATTACATTTCAAACAAATAAACATATCTTTACTCCTTTACTAAACTTATTCATTTTTATTCTTTTATTTTTTATTTAAATGTTCTCGTATTAAATCAATTATTACCTTATGAATTTATTCAATATAAGTTCTCGTTTTATTTCACTCAACTCTACAGTTAACATCTTTTCTTATATTAACTACAAAATTTAATTACATTTAATTTCATTGGTTTCCAAATTGATTCCAACTGATTAAATAATAAGGTGGTAAGTAAAACAATATTTACATTCAAAGTAATTTAAACACATAAAAAACACATTTATAAATCAATTCAGTGCTGAATATTACACTAATCATAGTGTTCAATTTCAACTATAGTTAAATCCAATTAATTATATTTTTATTTCCAATATATTGATTATATTTGATTTCAATGTTCTATTCAATCATTTATCGTCAAACGGGTAAAACTTACACTAATTTACATTTTATTACCTTAATATTCTACAGTTATTGCCTTAATTCACACCAACGTAACATTTAATTAAATTTAATGCAATTTATTTCTAATTTGATTTAAACAAGTTAAACAAGTAGGTAACAAATAACAACTGCCACCTTTAGCTTAATTTAATCACATTTATAAGTTGATTGTCTACACAAATGTTATAATTCTTTGCGCAACACGAATTTTTATTCACTTGCAATTTATTACATACTAGTTCATTAATTAATACAACATTTAAATTATCAATTACTCTTTTAATCCAATTATCAATTAGTACACACATTATTTCATCAATTAATATATCATTTAAGTTTATTCCTTTTTTTAAATTTATAATTAATTTTAACTTACAATTATTACAATTACTTGATATTACATTCAATAGTAATCTATTACATTAATTTACATTATTAAACTTCATTCTAGTTATTTTTCGCATTCCTACATCATAAATTTTATTTCTTCCAATATTAAGTTACATAATCTAAATAAATTACTGCATTAATTATCAAAAAATGACAAGTCATTACACATCTCCTATCCAGTGTTTAACGTGAGTGCAATAACTTAAGAAATTTTCGGGATTTCCATTTCCTAAGGATCCATTAAACTATCTACTATGTAGTCCAATACGCTATTATAAAATTATCTACAATAAAGTAAAGTATTAAAATAGCGTTCAGGCGTTACCCATAGTTTCCTTAATGCATTTTATATATTCCCATAGTCTATACAATACCGTAAGCTCCTCCGTGAGGTTTCTAAGAGGACACTCCATGGGTATGGTACAAACCAAACTTGTAGAAGGCGCGATAGGGCATGTAAACACGGCACGCATGGCAATGCCAGGGTGGATATACCGTTTACGGATCCGGACTGGTGGTAACGCATTGCTGCTACTACAGCTGACCTCAAAACATACTCCCATAATCAAAATCAAGGGTGGCCACCAAATCATCACAAAGTAATAATATGGTATCGAAGAAGCATGTCTGATAGGAGGAGTGACCTCACTTGACCCATCGTGGCTCCTGTTTTAGTCACATCTAAGCTGACTCACGGGAGTCAAGGTTACGTAAATACCTCATACAGAATCGTTCGTCGAACCATCCTATTTTATTTTTGGAATCTTCGCCATGTACACGTTTGTCAAAGTGGTTTTCGGTATTGGCAAAGAGTACGACAATATCCGGTTCCGGTCCCTTTAACAACCAAACGCTTATTTTGCATCGGATGGTTCTTTTACATTTCAAAACTAATTTATAATTTATATCATAATATCATATCCTCAAAACCATATCATTTTCGAAATCATATTTACTTTCGAAACTATATCACATTTGATATCATATCACTTTCGAATTTATATTTCCAAAAATAGATTAAATCATCATATTCATCAAATATGTCATTTAAATCTCTACTTATGTTATAACATCATTGAATCGTATTATACATAAAAATCAAGGATTTAAATATAAAATTTCCACTTCACAAAACCTGAAATTCAGAAAGTAGTTTAGATAGTTTAAAAAAGTTTTAAAAATAGTTTAAGATACTTAAAATAGATTAAAAAAGATTAATATAGTTTAAAATAGATTAAAATGGATTAATATAGTTTAAATAGATCAAAAAAGATTAATATAATTTTAAAATAGATTAAAATAGTGTAATATAGTTTAAAATAGATTAATATAATTTAAAATAGATTTAATAGATTTAAAAAAGATTAAAATGGGTTAAAATGCTTTAAATAGATTAAAATACTTTAGAGTTTTGATTTAAAGAAATTTCCAATTCCAACCTTCAAACTTGGATTTTCAAAGTAATTCAGTTTATATAAATCAATTACCTTCAAAATATCATTTAATCCAATTCCAGATTTAAGGGTTTTAAATCATTTAATTTAACCAGTCCGGTGTCCGTGTACAACTTTCTACTCTATGGTCAAGTGATACGGATGTTTATCATTTCAATCCGCAAAATTTAAATTCATGGGATTATATTGTTTCAACCTGCAATCCCAAATTACAAATCAAAGAAAATCGCTTGGGTTTATCATTTCAACCCATAACGATTTTTTTCTATTCTATATGATTGTTCGGGTATGTACCATTTCAACCCATGGGGAATTTTTAACAGTAACTAAGGGAACTTGCAGCGTTATAACAATATAAATATAACATCAAATCATCCAATATCAACAATTGAACGTACATCTCAATCATCACCCAAATCAACCATTAAACATCAATAGATAACTGATTATAATTAATAGGTATTAAATTTACAATTAAATTTAATATTAAATTAAATGATGATTAAATGCAATAAAAGTTAAATTTAACCAGAATGACAATTTAAATATACCAAACATCAATCAATCAATTCCAAATCACACCATAAATTCAATTTAACTAACATAAGATAATTTAGCAGTTGTGAGTGGGTCAAAACAATCAATTTATGGATTTTCCTTTTCTAGTTGGATTTGGATCCGCTATGACTTCCTTCTTTTTGATTTGTTTCTTTGCTATCTTAATCTTCTATTTTTTTTTAATGGAAAGTTTTGGAAGAGACAGAGAAGTTTGTATAGATCTGCATTTGAAGAAATGGATTTGAAAAAAGAAGAATGTTTGGAAAAGAAGAAGAAAATTTAAAGGAGATAAAGAATTGAAAAAGAAGGAGAAGATTTGAAGAATAAGAATAAGAAAAGGGAAGCTATGAAAGAAAGAAAAAGTAAGAAGGAGATTTGAGGAAAAAACTGAAGGAGGGGAAAAATGAAGAGAGAGAGACAAAAAAATGAGATGGAAGTTTGTTTGGAGGAATAAAGTACAGAAGATGAGATTTGAAAAATGAAATGAGGCTACGGGGATGAAGATGGAAATAAATGAAAAGCTAATAAAATATATGTAAATAAACTGGTAATTGAAATAAAGTAAAAATATGAACGGCCTTAAAATGGTAGTATTGAAAGAGGTAAAGAAAGGAATAGATATATAAATAAAGATATAAAAAAAAATCTTCCATTCTTTAATATGAAGTTTTAGAAGAAAGAGTCACTAATGGAAGGAAACTACAAGAACCAATAACACATGAACGAAATAAACTTCAGAAACGGAGAATAGTAAATACTAATTAGATGGTATGAAAATTAATTTGGATGTTCACATTAAACATGGAAAAAGAAAAAGGAAAAAATTCAGGTAAAGCACTTGAAAGGAGCAAATAAAGAAATGAGAAACATATGAAAAGAACAAGGTAATTATTAATAAGAAACGAATGAGCAGTCTAATAATTAAATGGATGCTCAAATGACACGGAGAACTTGAAAATGAAAAGAAAGAGAATGTGGGTGTCATAATAAATGCAAAGTAAATGAAGGGACCACTTATATACTATAAACAAACCTTTGGGATCCAAATTCCAAAACTTACTCCTATTAATTTACTTTAACAAACCCAAATAAACACATATTTATCATTTAATTCTTTATTAAAACATTCGTTTTACGTTAATATATGTGCACATTCCATTAGCGCAATCAATCAATTAACAATCGATCAATCAATTAATCTATTCATTTTTTTATGTTATTTAGACCAATTTTATTAATTATACTATAATGGTCACATTAATGCAACAAATTTACAAGTTTTAGCCATATATGAAATGGAAAAATAAATATACGTGAACATGTGCAATAAATGTGCAATTGTTAATTAATGGTAATTCTAATTGATTCCACAACATTTACACAACCATGAAACCTTTGATATATTTAGAAATTTGGACATTAATGTATGTGTGTGTGTATTAGCCTAAAATTCAATTTTTCTTCCTAAATCATATTTATGCAAAATGAAAATTTTATTTTTATACATTTTAAAACATGCAATTATCATAATTAAAATGTTCATTGCATATTGACACAAAATGTAAGTTTCTATATTAAAGTATTCATTACAATTTCATTTAAGTTTCCTTTTAATTGAAACGTTTCAATTAATCTAATTCCAATTAATTTCATTATTAATTTCAACAAATTCTAATTATAAACACTGTTTCATTTCATTTATACCAATTCAAACATGTTTTATAAAATTTCATATACAACAAAATGTATACACTATTTACAAAGTAAATGTTTTTATCTTATTGAAAATCAACTTCTACAAGATGCATTTCAAATAACCAATTATGTTATTCTTTCATTAAAACATTCACCCCATCCTTTATTCAAATTGAACATTTTTTGTTCCGGTTAGAAGAAAACATACAATCTCTTTTTTTAAGTCAAAGCTCAAATTTCATTAAAATAATCTTAATTTAATTTAAAATGTAAGTTCATATTTGAACTTATTAATTACAACGCACTTGTTTTTTCTTTTCAATTAAAGGATTCCAACAACTATTATTGCAGTTTATATTCAATATTAGATTTCAAATGAATTTTCATTATACGACAACTATTTACTGTTCATTTCAAATTCCAACATTTATTTCTTAAATTATCACATTCTTATATTAACATCTATTATTACAATTAGTCATTACCCTATGGGCATAGTTAGCATTTGTTTATATCGTATTACATTAATATTCTCCAAGTTCATCTTAATTTACATTAACATAATATTTAATTACGTTTGGTCGCAATTTATTTCAAATTAAATTCAACAGATTGATTAAATAGGTAACATATAACAATTGTCACCTTTTCCTACTTTAATCACACTTATAAGTTTATTATCTTCAAATAAATATTATAGTTACTTACGCCACCCTGATTTTTCCCAATTACAATGAATTACATATTATTTCACCAATTAATTATAACATTTAATTTATTCCCTTATTTACCATTTATAACTAATTAAATTTCAATGGATTAATTAACCTTATTTACAATTTGCCAATTCAAACACATTTCCAAGTTTATTGTTAACTAATAAAACAAATAACTTCACATTGTTTTTATCTTCTTATTTAGAATATCTAACCAATGTAACTTTACAATTTATTACAATTATTTAAGATTTCATTCAGTTAGTTAGTTATTATATTAATTTTACATTATTAAACCTTATTTCTTTATTTACAACATATAACCAATTTTAACTTTACAATCATTTCAATTAATTGGACATACATTAAAGTAGTTGTCAACTGTCTTTAATTAACATTTTTAACATTATGTTCTAGTCATTTCTTATTAATAAACCACAAATTTTAATTTCTTCCAATATTACATTACAAAAATCTAATTTAATTCAAAATTTTAATTATCGAAAAATGCAGGTCGTTACAGTACAACAACAACATACCAATAATGATGCGGTAGAATAATATTAATAATATAATATGCCAAACTCTGTCTTCGTCCTTCAGAAATAATGTCTTCAAAGACTGAAATGCTCAAGCTGACCAAAGAGTAATGAAAAGACAAAACACTCGAGTCAGAACTAAAAGGTCTTATGTAAGTTAAATCAGTAACACCAATAATAGGAGTGTAATAGCTTCGGAGATGTTTACGGGGTTTTACATCTCTTATCTAGTGTATAACGTGCGTGCAATAATTTAAGAGATGTTATGAGATTTTCCATCTCTTAAGGATCCATCAAAATATCTATTTATGGCAGAATACGCTATATATAATGTCTATTTAGAAAAGTAAACATTTTACTTAGCGTTAAGGCTTTACATTAATCCCTCCTAACACATTTTTAAGCATTGTCCTATTGTGTGCCTTTGAAACCACCAGTAACGTAGGTAGTTAGGGAGGCGCGTGATAAGAAAACACTAAAACAAAATCGTAGTGGTCGTGTAAAAGGATAAAAGTATGACAAGGCACGTGAGGCAATGCCAAAGGCAGGATTCTACCACTTTACCCTTTCTGGCGGGTGGTAACACATCGTACCTACGACCACCCATTGAGTCCACCACCCCTAAATCATATAAGGTGCACCAATCAAGTTCAAAATGAATATAATAATACGAAGGGGTGATGGCCCCTAAAGGTTGCGAACCCCTTGGCCAGACATAGACTCTTCTTTTAGTCATTTTCAATTGAACAAGTGTTGGGGTCATCCATCATCGTTCTCTTTCCTTAAATCCAACAAACGTTCACCAAATCCAACCACATCATTCTGGATTATCCACCATGTACACAGTTGTTAAAGTGGTTCCAATATTGACAGAAAGTATGCCAATAAGAGGCCCCGGCCTCTTTGACAACCAAACGTCATTTTTCATACCGATTGGTTCTTTTACATTTCAAAACTGATTCATATTTGATATCAAATTATCATATTCAATTCAAAGTAACCTTCTTTTCAAAATCATCATATTTACCCAAATATGTCATTTCACTTGAAATTATCATTTCAACTTCCAATTTAGGTTATAACCTTATTTAACCACATTCGCATATAAATCAATGATTTAAATATAAACATTTCAACTTTACACAGTATACAATTTTTAGAAAATAGTTTGAATAGTTATAAATAGTTTAAAATTGTTTATATAGTTTAGGGATTTAAAATAGTTTAATATAAATGGTTCGAGTATTGAAAATGGTTTATATAGTAAAATAATTTGGAGAAATCAAAATAATTTCAATATTAATAAAAATAGATTTTAAACAATGTTAAAATAATTTATTTTGAAAATAATATCAAATCAAACTGTTTCTTTCCATTTCGACCAATCTAGACCCATATCCAAATTCAAATCAACCAAACTCAATTTCTAAACTTCCAATTCAATTGACTCAAATTCAATTTAGTTTCAAATCAACTTTATTTCAGTTTCAATTCGAAATTACTTTAATTTTCGAAATATTCATTTTTAAATTCAAATTAGATTCAACAAATCAATCCGATGATTTAAATCTCAATTTGATTCTTATTACAAAACCATTTTGATTCATATCGATTTCAAGTCCAATTTCAATTTTACTGATTTAAAACGCTTAAATCAAATCAAACCTTATTGTTCAATTTTAAGACCGAATCTTTAAAATAATTCAATTTCCCAAATTTATGTCATATATCAATTATAACCATACATTTCCAATTCGGTTATTCGAAACAATTCAATTACCCAATTTCAATTAAAACATGTCAAAACTTGAAGTAGGAAATAATTTAATTCATATAAATCCATAATCTATTCCTTTAAAACAGTGTTAGTAAATTAATATCCAAAAAATAATATTTTGAAATCATTTAATTTAACCAGTCCGGTGTCCGTATATAATTTTCTACCCTATGGACAAGTGATCGTTTATATAAATTCTAATTATAGGGATGGATATATATATTTTCAATCCAAATTAAGGTGTTATAGGTGTATATTATTTCAACCTATTTCTTAATTTATTCCAAATAATTCAAATAATAGTTTATATGCTTGTAATTAATATACACGGTGATAACAGAGATATATATAAATAAATAAACATCCAGTCATCCAAATGTCAACAAATAGACATCCATCATAGTCAACATCCAAATCAGCCAATAAAACACCACAGTTAACTATTTATCAATATCAGGTACTTCACTAGCAATTAAATTCTAATATTAATTTAAATGTCAATCTAATTCAATATAAAATTCAATTACAATTAAAATGTCAAATTAAACTACCAAACATCAACCAATAATTTTTTTATCATATCATAAATTTAATTCACTAACAAAAGAAAGTTTAGTATTTCGTGAGTAGGTTAAACACTCACCTTTGATTTATAGTTGATTAAAAAATCCAAATAAAGCCCAAAATTTAAACAGTCTCTAAATTCAACCAAACCAATTTTCCTTTTCTAGAATTTCGATACGATCCCATGGAAGAAACCGCACATGAATCTGAGTTCGTATGCAAAAGTTATGGATATTAGAAGATATAAATTTCAGAATTAAACTGAAAATAAACAAGAGGGTAATTTCGTAAATATACCCTCGTCGTTCAAACCTACGCAATCTACTAATCAAACGACACACAGCCGCTGCCCCTTTGACCATCTACCGCCATCGCCACTTAAACCTTCACCTTGATCAGACCGCGTCAACGAGTTCCCTCAACCAAGCCGCCTCCAACGATGCCCATGCGACCACCTCGAAATCGCCAGGACGCTCCACCGCTGCCGCCGTTCATTGGCGATTTCTGGCGTAATCAAACCACTATGCAATGAATGACTACTATAGATGCAGTTTGCTCGCCCCTCTCTACATGCCTGTGTTCCCGATGGTCAATTGGTCGACGATCCACCATTGTTTAGCAAACCCTAGTATAAACGACCGAAACTTCTTCGCCAAACTTCAAAACTGAGACTCAAATGCCAAAACGAACTATCGATGCAGATTCGATTCATTGAGAGCTTCGCGATGATTTATTATATGATAGGTTTTGAGGAGTTTGGATTTTCGATTTGATTTGGAATTGGAAATTAAGGTTTTGAAATAACTGCCATTTAGAAGGAACAGATAATTGAACAGATAGATAGAAAATGTACGTGCAGAAAATGAAAACAAGAAGGTGCTAGCTTTTATAACAGCCTACATATAGACAGAGATGTATAAGAATGGATGGAATAGATCGAATGGGTCGAAGCGATAACAAAGTCCCGAAAAGCTCGTTTCATTCCCGAAACAAAAATATGTCATCCCATGTATCAAAATATAGGTTTCAATAATATTAAATTCAATGAAACTAATTTCAAACCCTAATTTTATTGTATATGAAAGTTAGCTTTTAAAATCGAGTTATATTCATTTAAATTCCTTTAATTGATTTCTATGCGTTTTGAGCTCGCATGATCAAACAATAAGCCTGATCGCTACGAAACTTGAAATCTTATAATAATTCACCATTACAAATCCAATGAAATTGGTTTCGTCGAAACCCAAGACAATGCCCAAAATGGCTAGTTTTACACATTAATTAAATGAATTATTATTTAAAAAATCAATTTAATCACTTTTGAAATTCAAATTTAAAAGTGAATAATTTCCATCATTCTTGATTACATAGATATTAGTAATATTTTCAAAATTAAATTTTCCATGTGAAATCCAATATTCAAATATTACATTAATTTAACGTTAAATTGCAATAGTAATAAATCCTAGTTTATTATAATTTAAATTCCAACAATTTCTTTTAGTTTCATTTATAATCTTATTATTAAATCAACAATTCCCTTATGAAATTTATTAACATAAGTTTCATCTTATTGTACTCATTTTCTATGGTTTACTTCTTTTCTTATATTAACTATAACATTTAGATACATTAGTTTTATTGATTTGAAAATTAATTTCAATTGATTTAATTAATGCGATGATAATAAATCACTTTTTACAACTTAGTAATTCATGTCTATTAATTCATTATTACAACCAAGGATTATAAATTACTTACTCAAAACTGATTTTCTATTTTATACTAACCAATTCCAATCAATTACATGTAATTTCTCTTTTTAATACAACATTCATTTTATTCCTCACTAATCCTCATTATTACCATTAATTGAAATTACGCTAAAATAGTTGTCAATAACATTCAACAACATTATTAAATTGTATTGTAGTCAAATCTTTTCTATTTATAAGTCGTAAATTTTATTTCTTACAACACTAAATTCCAAAATCCTAGTAAATTTAATAATTTTAATTATCAAAAATATGGATCATTACAATAAACGTTCAAAATTATTTCCAAAACTCCTTTTATGAATATCCCAAAATTATTCATAAACTTCTATATATAATATTCAAAACAATTATCAAATCATTCTTCAAATACCTTGTTCAAAATAGAATATTCTTGAAAACCATTTTAAAAGAAAATGAAATATTAACTTTCCAAAACTAAACGAAGGCTTAATGACTATAATGGATCGTTGAATTTGGGTTTACTTATCTAAGTTATATTATGGTTGTTGCCTAACATCAGATATGTAAGGGATTCACACATAACATACAATAAATCATAGGAAGATGTCCAGGTTACAAATTTAGATACATCTATTATCAGTAAAAATGTACATATATAAGTATATTCTATATGCTTAAGTTATCATGGCTTTCTTATTGAAATTAACTTCCTTGTGTTTATCACGTTATCGATGTTCAACATGTGTGCAAAACACAAGTCAACTTACTTCTCTTAAAAGTGTCAACGTTCTATAATAACTACTTTAATTCATTTGGCTATTAATGGTCCAAAACGGATATCCTTAGGTTTGAAATCAATTAACCTTTAAAAGAAAATTTATTTAAAACATAACCGATTAAGTTTAAAATAGCTTTGAAAAGAGTAAAGTATTTTTATTTAGCTTAAACCCTAATTATATGTTAGTTTAATCAAGATTAATACATAATTAAACATTAATAAACTTAATGAACTTGGTTAAGTCCTAATTAACTTTCTAATGTATCTTAGTTAAGGTTCAAACAATTCATTATTAGTTAAACCCTAATTAATTAAAAAAATTAATAAAACAATCACTTAATTAAATAATAATTAATCAACTAATTAACTTAATTAAATAATAATTAACCATTTAATTACTTCTTATTTTAATTAATCACTAATTAAAACCTTATTAATCAATAATTAGTCATTAACCTTCCTTAAGTGTTATCTAACCTCTAATCACTAACTTAATTACTAATTAAGTGCTAATTACCTTTGCGTATATTATTAGATAAATAAATTATTAAATAATCTAAAATTAATATGTTTTAGATTACTAATTAAGTTTGGAAAACTTTTGCAAAACAATTCCAAAATGAATCACGTAAAGATGGAAATCGTGAATTTTTTGTCGAACCGCATCCATAGCGACTATCTCTATAAGTGTAGTTCGGTCTACTTATTTTAAGTGAAATACTTCACTTAATTTCTTTCTCCTATGTCTTTTGAAATAATATTTAGAAAGTTTTTGAAATCCTAAACGAAGATAAAAGTTAAAAAAAATTCCAAACTTTGAAACTAGAAATCATGGTTTCGATTTCAAATCGGATCTCACGTCCATCGCAATGCACAAAGTTAACTTTTTTCAACTCAACATACTTGATTCTTAAATCACAACTATACATCCATGCTCCCATAATCTTAACATCACAATGAAACACACATATAAACATAAGGTTATATGCTTACTAACTCGACAACATCACATTCAAATCTTAAATTGAATACCAAGCATAACATCCATCAAATTACCACCAACCAAGATAACAACCATTCGACTTTATCATCATATTATCACTACAATAACACATCATAGTAAAGTAAAAAATATTTCCAAAATAAAGTATTTTACTCAACTTTATGCTAACTAACTTCTCCCGAAATTCGATTATAACTCGGCAACGCCTCTACGCTTGACTCTAGCTTAAAATTTGAAAACTTTGGAGGGGCTAAGTCCTTAGAATGGGTTCGGCTAGAGGTGATTTAGCTTGGCTAGGGCTATGTTGGGGCAGTGCTGGCCTTGGTTTTTTGAAAAGAATATGTTGAAATGAAAGTATAAGAAGTATAAAAGGTATGGGAGCAAGTTACAACACAAATGCTAACTTTTTCCAATCTTTTTGAACTATGGAAGCCATGGAATTTTTAGAGAAAAAGGTTTAGAAAAAATGAAGTTTGTATGTAAAAGAAAATGTGTGTGTGAGGGTGCGTATTTATAGATGAAAGAAAGTAGGAAAATTACTATTTTAACCTTAGTTTAAAATATCCTGACATGTCATCATTTTGAAAAGTCACATCATCACCTTCCTCCCCTTCATATGTCATGTCCCTCTCTCTAGTCACATCCTCTAGGTCATTATGGATAATGATGACAGTACTAAAGTAATGATAAGAAATAATGATATATACTTAGTATATAAATTATTATTTTTAAAACCATGACTTGTCACATCACTTCCTAAACATAATTAACATAAGATAATATACTATTAGTGTATTATTATTATTATTTGGTTAATTAACTCTTATATATGAATGTATATGGTGCACAAAGACGTACAATGTTCCCAATAACTTTTTGATGTCGAAAAGTCGAAATTCAAAAAACGTTTTTCGGTCATATTTACTATTGTTCTACAAACTATCTATTTTGGTAAAAAAAATTAAAAACTATTTTACAATCATTATTAAATAATTACAATGGGTTCATTTGTAAATAAAAATCCATGTATTTAATATTTTAAGTTAATTTGTATTTCTGAAGAAATATAAAAAACCGATGATATCAACGGTCGATGTCGTAAACACATTTTATTTTCAAAAATAAATTAAATTATTTGATTTTATAATCCTGTTTGAATACATATGTTAGTGTAAGTATCCAGAAACGTGCACGATTCTTATTGTTTAGAAGCAGTTTCGTCGATAAAACGATTTTGAGCTATTTTATCAATATTTTACCAAGGAGATATTTACAAATTATGAATATTTTACCTAGGTAATTTGTCCATAAATATTTTTCCTGAACATAATAACTATTATTATTTACCACTTAAAACATTATTATTTCTTACTTTTTAAACCCATATCTAAATATTTTAATAATAATTATAATTTATCCAAGGGATAAATTAACGAGTCATTACAGATTATGATTGATTTAATTGAATTGATTGATTGGGTGATCTATATATCATAGTTTATAGATTTAAAAACTATAAACCATGGTTTTTTTATTTTTATTATTAGGACCTAAATCCCAGTGATTTTGAAAAGTGATTTTTGGGAAAATTTGAGAAATAAATAGATTGTTTGCTCTAGTTGTTGCTTTAGGAGGAATCGAACTACCACTGGAAGCTCCATATAGTTCTGATTCTAGAGCTTAACATGTTTTATTAGGAGGACCTCCTCCTTGACATTTTGATCTTGGTTTTTTATTTCCTTTTTTTAGGAATTCAAAAATAGATTTGGAATATAAAATCCAGGTATTTAGTTCTAAATTTTACAAGTATTTTGAAAAATGTTGGATGCGTAGCATTTAATTTATAATATTCTCTTTAGTTTGTTGCATATGTTTGTTACATTACTTTTTAGTTGCATCAAGTTACATGATTGCATATGGTTGTTATAGTGTTTATATTACATATGTTTATGGCAGGAAAAATATAATTAATCAAGTTTACTGAAAACCAAGTAAGTAAATCGATTTTGTTAGGTTGGTTGTTACTTGTTCCACTCTATAATAATTTCAAGTCCGAAATTCTTTTGGAGAGAGGGGAGAGTGTAACGACCTGTAAGTTAATCACTTTGTATTTGAATATTTAAATCGTTTTTAAATATTTAAATAATGGATTTTAATAATCAAATAAAGACCTTCTAAATAATATTTAATGAAGTTGAAATCATTTTCAAAATATGTTCACCAAAATAATTAGTTCAAATGAAAATAGAAAATATGATTGAAAAATGTTTTCCGAAATTTCGATTTTTCGGTATCGGAAAGTCGTTGAAAATATTGCGCACATTTTATGTACCTCATATATAATGCACATATGCACATATGTCATGTGATATATTAATTATAGTGTTAAAATAAATAAACCATACTTAAATTAAAATAAAACAAGATTTGACTTAAATATATAAAATAAACCTAATTAACCTAAATAAGTACATAACCATAACTTAAACACCCTAGGTTGGTATAAGGCATGGCCTTCCTTGATTTTTGGGTATAGGAGGGGGTGACCAACATGAGATAGTAAAAGAGAAGGGAGGTATGGTGTTGAAGTTGTCATGATAACTTTATTATATTTAAATGCTAAGGCTAGTTTAGTAATTCCACTATTTACCTATGCCCATAAATACATGCATCTCCACCCATTTTTCTACTTTACACCTTTATCTCCATATTCATTTCCACTTTCTTCCATATATACATGTTATCACCCATGGCTTCTATGATTATTTTCGTAGTCGAAAAACTAGTTTATACCTTTCAAAAACCAAGTCTAAAACACCTTATATCACTTTACTTCACTCTACATTCAAAAACAAAGCCCTGCATCCCTTAAGTCATCATGGCCGAGCCCGTTTGTAATGACCCGGATTTTTCAACATTTGATTTTGAATATTTAAATGGTTTTAAGTATTGGATTTTGAATATGAATCGATTTTTTGAATATGAAGATTTTGGTTGAAATTATAGAATGAATTTAATTTTCAAATATAATGATTTATCATAATACCGACATAGTGAATAATTGAAATTTGAGTTGAATATGATTCAAAACAATTTCTAATATTAATACAAATTCTATTTAAATTAGAATTTAGTTAGCAAGTTTTTAAAACTTTAATTTCAAGTGATTTCGTCAATTTTTGAAATCGTCGATTTAATTGACGTATTAAAATAGCGATCTAGGACACTGTCTCGGAATTCGACGAAACCAGTTCCATTGGATCATAATAGTGCATTATTTTCTGGAATTTAAATTTCGTAGCAACTGAATTTACAGTTGGGTCGTACGAGATAGAAATGCGTTGAAATTCATATCCAAAATTTAATGTAATAATCGGGTTCAAAATGTTATCTTCTCCATACGATCAAATTAGGGGTAGAGACTTATTCCATTGCGTTAGGAATAGGGGTATAACATTAGGAATGTTGGGCAGCACGTCTCGTTGGATTCCGTAATTATATATCTAGATATTTTAAATTTAAATAATATAAATTTTGATTATTTTGACCATTGCACACCCTAACCTTTCTTATCAACCACCCTACCATCTATGCCCATACCAACCTTCCATTTTTAAGCCATGTTCTCCGTCCTTTCTCCTTTCAGATTTAGAGTGAAGAAAAAAATAGAAATGAAAGCTTCAAAAAATTATTTTTCAATTTATACTCATTTAAATCATCAAACCAATATTAGAATTCATGTTTCGATTGGATCTTCCTATGGTGTGCTTGAGAGGGAGTGTGGCAACCTTTTTTGATGTCCGACATTAGGAGGCGATGGCTAGGTTTGGATATTCTTGTTGATTTAGAGTTCGATGAGGAGATTTGAAAATGGAATCGGGTTGAACGTGGAGGAGGGCATCAGATACCAAACTTTGGGTCTGATGGCGTTTTGGCCATCGCGACTGTGGGCCAGTAGGTCGATAGGGCTTCGATCATTTTTCGATTGGAGGGCTCAGACGAGATGTGATGGGGTGGATCGCGATGCTTGTTCGAAGAGAGTTTTGTTGAAGTGGTCGTTGGTCGTTTTAGTTGAGAGATGACCATCGGTGAGCATGCGTGTACGATCAGCTACAGTGAAGACAACATGTTTCCTATGCACGTTTGGTAAGAGGAAGATGGAAATTTCGTAAATTAGTTAAAGTTATAAATTGGGTTATTCAAATCTTTATTTAAAATATCAATAACTTGTAAAATTCATAACTCTCTTATATGAGATACGATTAGGATGAAACCTTTTACTTCGCGATCGTGATGACAAGGGCTTTGCAATGGAACTGGTATGGTTGAATTTGGAGATTAGGGAAAAGTGGGCTAAAATCGAACGTAGTCTGGTTTTAATTCCAAACCGAAACGCTTCGGTGATAGCAAAGGATAAATGTAAGTAAATCTCACTCCTTTTGGATTACTGATTTTAATATAAAATGTTAAAAATTATTTATTGGTTGATTATATGGATTGATATAATTTATTAGTTGAATATCATATTATTATATATAGTAGTTAATGTTAGTAGTTGGGTATATTTTCTGCCATTTGACACTATGCCTGTACAACAGCGATGACCCTTTTTGTTACTATCCCATCTCAAAGCAGGATTATTATTATTTTATGTTATATAAAATCTGTGGATGCAGGAAAACAGTTTGGAGGGACTGGATTCCTCAAATGTATTGATTGCTTTTCATATATAGTGATATATGATGTAATTGGATAATTTGTTATGGATTGTTGTGTGATTTGATTGATTGGATGCTATAGTAGCACTGACCTTCATTTTCGTATTATAAATAACATAAGTAATATTTTTGAATTTTAAAAAAGAAATTCAAAAGCGATTATGGAAATGGAATATTTATATTGAATTTTTCGATTTTAAAAGGAAACGGATTTGAATAGAAATAAATGATTGGATTTTGGATTTTTACTTCACTATTTCCGGAAGAGTTGGAAATTGGGATTTTAATAAGTGATAAAGAATTGGTATAATGAATTTGAAGCATTATTTCTCAAAATTATGGCAAAGAAGTTGAAATCAGAATTTTAAATGAATTATAGAAAAATTGAAATTTATTGGGAAATAGATTTGTAAATGGGAATTTAAATAGAAATTGATTTATAAATGGAGTTGTTTATCTAAATCTGTTATAGGCTTGAAATGAGTTTATTATAAATGATGTTTATAAATAAAGTATAATGATTATCATTTGATAAATTGGGAATGTAAATTCATCGTGTAAATGTAAAATGAGATATGGGAAATCAATTTAGAAAGGAATAGTGAATCTTGCTTTGAAATTTGGAAATAGTTGTGAAATGGTAATGAAAATCGATTTGTGATAAATCGAGAGAGATTTATATATGTAAAATGGTTATGTAAAATTTTATAGAGAAGTTAAGTTTTTTTTTAAAATGGGATTTTTATTTATTAAACTATGTAGTTTAAAACTGTTTTAATACTGGAATATTTCGGGAAGTTGCTTATACACATATTTTATATTAGTTGATAGATGAAACAAAAATTAAATAATATTGTTCTAAAAAGTGTTTTGATAATTTAAATAATTATTTAAAACATGTTTTGAAAATAAATTACTATTCTTTAAAAATACTTATTTTATATATATATATATATATATATAGAGTTTTGGAAAGTGATTAAAATTTATTTATAAATCCTCTCGAGATTTGTAAATGAGGTTTATTTAGCAGATGTGATTTTGACAAGAGGAATCTTATAAGGGAATTTGGGAGAAAATGGAATTTTCCAAAATGTTGAAATATAGGAACTTCAGAAATGAATCTGAATTCATAAAAAAAGTTACAATTTGTTAGTTGGAATTATAAATAAGTATAATTGGTTTTTTTGGAAATTATAAAACGGAATTTATTAATAATTTTGGAGATTTATGAGATAAGTTATGAAATATTTCCTAAATTTGAAATTAAAATAATTTTGGAGAATATGTTTATAAATATTTTCCTAAGTATTGGAAAGAGGATTTTAGAAATATTTTAAGTGTGAAATGAATGGTATAGAAATATTTTTCTAAGGGTTATAAATTGATTTGAAAGTATTTCTAAGTGTTGATATGGTTTAAAAATATCCTGTTATGGATGAGCATTTGAAATTGTTTTCAAATGTTGGAAAGCTAGAAGAGAGTTGAATATATATCTTTGTAAAGATATTTTGAGATGAATGTTTTGAAAGATTTATAAAATTGGGCCTAGTGACTACTTATGTGTGTAATTTGATAGTTAAGTAACCGACTATCAAACCTTGCCTAATTCGTTGATCGTTTCAGAGCGACCGAGATCCGATTTAATTATCCAAAAACCACTTCAGCCCGATTTGTGCATTATGAATTGTGATATCTCAAATATAATGGAGATGGTAATCTATTGCTTAGACCCAGTACAATTTGTATGGATGAATACTATCATCGCATCGTTGTCTGGAAGGCAATGTTAGCATTCAATTATAATGCTATTCTTAAGGTAATACGTTGCCTCTAGCCTCATCAACCGGGAATGACTAAAATAGGGGAGATGCAGCAAGGCAATGTGGGTCACTCTCATTAGGGGTATGATAATCACTCATCTAGAGTGGACATCTATCATCACTTTTATTTGTATGCGTTTTGGTGCCCATTAGTGGTGATCATATTCGGTACAATCCAATAATGGGTAGGCCAGTCTTGTGTTGGCCGGGATCGATAGGTTCGACCTCAGTACATTTTTCTAAAGGTGTACTATGGCGGGCTGTAACCCCGTAGCCTCGTTATTGTACGGAATCCAATATCCAGTACGATCCTATACGGTTTTAGCTGTATACCAAATATGCTGAAACGTGAGATGCAACCATTTCAGCTATTTTATAGTTCATTTTCTATAGACACTATTGTAATATCGGATGATTTTGATATAAAATGTATTGGTTATCGCAAGGTAAAAAACCTGTCATATTTTTGTATGACATGGTCTAACGAGATACCTTTGTTTTCGAAGGATTTTGATAGCAGTAATATTTCAAATTGATTGTTTTTTCACATGCTGGTTTTCCAAACTGACTCGCGTGTTATTTTGTATAATACTCGCGTCAGACCGAGCATTAAAGATTTAGGATAGAATGCAGTGGAGCTCAAGAGAGGGGCTGGAGGATTCTCAGGCGTATTTCACATACATGATTTTATTCCGCTGTGTATGCCAGGCTGTATTGTCAGCACTGGTGAGGACAAGTTATAATAATTGTCCATATTGATTTGCTAATTATTGTACTATGATAATGGTATGTATAATAACGGTTATAGTTCTTTTGTATAAAGATATGTTATTATCTATTACATATTGTTCCGCTGCGATTTTGAGATTCTATGTGTTATTTATGTTTCCTCTATTTCTTCTTCTTTCTTTATTCTCACCCTTTCTCTTCTTTTCCATGACCTACCGTCATTCTTTACTTTTTGGGTCGAACATGTGTGGTTTATTTTTGATTCAAAGGGTATGGATTTGTGGGTCATTACACCATTAAGCCCCAGGAAGAATCAAAACATCCCCTCCAAGGCCCAAAATGTTTCCATCTTGGTCCTCTAAGTTGAGTTTTTAGCAAATAGAGCTTGGATCTAGGTTGATGGCTGGAGTTAGTAAAGGCTAGAATAAGTTTGGAAGCTTTATAGTGAGCAGATCTCCACCCTCAAACCAAAGTTTTTAAACTATATCCATATTCATATTAGTAGCCAATTAATGCTTGTAGTATGTATAGGATGATGTATTGGGTGATGTTTGGTTAATGCTTTTAAAAGTTATCGTGTTTGAAAGTTAGTAAACATGTAATTAGCTATATGAAATGTTAGTAGTTAAAGCTAATAAAATTGTTAGTAAATACTTATTACATGTTGTTTCATAGTAATATCATATATATAAGCTCATATCCTTGCCATGTAATGTTTGGTTGTAATGATAATACCATAAACTTGTTTGCCGAATTGCTCGTATAGCTATAGTCGCTATATCGGCACTTTCGAAAAATTACTTTTTATAGAAACCGTTTAGCTTCATCTTCATGTTTGGATCTATTTTACAAGTTAAGCAAGATTTTTATTAATGATGTTTTCAAAATTAATTAACCATTTTAACAATGATTATTTAATTTAATTAATTATTTAATTAATAAGGATTAAGGTTAACTAATTACTTAGTTAATGATGTGTTTTAAATTTAACTAATTACTTGGTTAATGATTGTTTAAATTAATTAATCATTTTATTTAATGATGTTTAAGGATAATTAATCTTCTAGTAATGTGGATTAAAGTTAATTAATCAAAGAATTAATGATGTTTGTAAATTAATTAATCTTTTAATTTAACGGCTTTTTTAGTTAATCAACTTGTTTTAACTTCAATTAATCTTCCCTTTAATGATGTTTATAATTAAAAAATCATTTTTAAATAATAATATTTAATTATTTATTAACTTATTATAGTTAAATATTACTAATTAATTGAATTAATGATGTTTTGAAGGTAATTTACCCTTTTCGATTAAAGGCATATGAAGTTAATTTATCAACATAATTAAAGAAGTTTCAAAGTGAATTTATCAATGTAACAAGGATGGTTTGACTTTGTTTTCATATTAATTAATGATAATAAATTATTTACTTATTTAATTTAATTAATTATAATTAATTTGTAAATAAATTAACGGTGTTTAAAAGTGATTAACTTCTTTTGGATTAAAGCTATTGAAGTAAATTCATCAAATAAATTAATGAACTTTTAATTAATTAATCAATATCCTAAGTGTATGTTTAAATTATTATATCCTTTTTATAATGATGTTTCAAAGTTAGTAAACTCTTTTAACAAAGTATTTTAAAGCTAATACTTGTAATGTGAAGCCAAGCATGAATTCGTGTAACATCCCAAAATTTGTTAAATTAAAATTAGTGACTTATTTAAAACTTTTAAATTTAATTTGAGAATTTCAAAAGAAATAAAATATTGTTGATATTAATATTACACAGTTATATAGAAGTAAATAAAAAGAAATTGATAGTTAAGTTTAAATAGATAATAATAATAATAATAATAATACATTACAAAACAAGGATTAGTATTAAACAATAAAATAAATATATATGATGAATTAAATATAAAAACCTTTAATAGAACTAAAAAATAAAATATATTGTAATAAAATCACCTAGTATTAAATGTTGATAGCTAAAACAACTTTTCCTATATTTAGCAAAGTAACTAAAATAAGTTTGCAAGAAAATATACAAACCAGGTCTATACAAATAGTCATATAAATAAGAAAATGTAAAAAAACAACACTTAGTAAAAGATCAAACAACAAGATAAACAAAGAGTATAAACAAGAAAAATAAACTGTAAAATAAACAAAAAATAGTACATATCACAATCAAAAGGCATATGTTGTAAACAAATAAAGTAAGCAAGAAAGTAGGAATTGCAAAATCAAAATAGCACATTGCTGTAAGTATACAAGATAGAAGTATCACAAAACATGCTTGCATTAAATGCAAGCCTCCACAAAGCATAATAGCCACCATTAAAACAACAAAAATAAAAATAAAAAATCAACAGCATATATGTATATTTACAATCATGGGAGGCATGAAGCATTTAATGCTATACACATCAGCCCAATTTAAAGTAAGATTTCTTGTATAAAACATACAAGGAAACACTACATCACATGCTTCATTAAATGCTCTCAAATACAACCATACACAAGTACAACTAAAAGGAAAAAAAATATTGCTGCAGCACAACAAAAGGAACCTGTACACAATCTCCTTTACATACATGAGATTTGTTTCAGTTTTGTTTCATTCAACAAATTTTTGCAAAGATCAAAAAAAAAGAAAAAGAAAAGAAAACATCACTTTGATTCAAGCTTGAAAACAAAAATTTACTAAAAGGAAAAAGAGAAGAGGATCAAACTGCAGACTTCAAAAAAAAACAAAAGTGTTCTCTGTTTTCAAATAATTCCAAGTAAGTAAACCTGCCCTTCTTAAAGTGAAATCTAAGTAATTAGTTATGGGACTTGTGCTTTGCTATGTGAAGAAATAAAAATATATAGTTCTGTATGTTTTCTTTCTGTGATACTGAAAATTGATTTGTTCCTTTAAACTTTGGTTTCAGAGCAAAAAGTTAATGAGAAGTATTTAATAAATCTTCATGCAAATGTTATAAATTTCAGATTTTTAAATAAACAAAGTTGTTTAAACTCGAGTCACAGTTAAAATTTGTTTCAAGCTTGAACATTAAGTATTTGTCTCTGTAACTTGAGAATTTACAGTTAAAACAAAATCTTGTGATAAATTCAAGTATATTAAATCATTTTTTTTTTATTTTTTAACCTAAATAAACACACAAGGAGATGATTTTCATTTAGTATTTCCAATGCAATTCACGTTTGAACAAAGTTTGCATTTTACTAAATTTCTGATGATCGAATCAACCTCAAATGCTAAAATTTGTTATTAAGCAAGGTTGGCAATTACTAGCAATGGGAAAATTGTTGAAGAATTTTTCTATTGTGCGAATTTGAGGGATGAAGTCGAATTAGGGTTTTGCTTCGCATTTTGAATAGGTCCGGAAACGAGGTGTGTACACCACCTCTGACGCATCGAGTTTGAAGATTCTGTGGGTGATGATGGCTTGGGGTGTTGACGTGCTATGGCCGAGGTCGTGAATTTTCTGGTGGCCAGTGACGCGATCGCGAGGAGGTTTTGTGGTTGAATTTTTTTCCCAGATTTTGGAGCGAAGGGGTCGAATTTTGATTTGTTGTGGGATTTTTGATTTTGGGTTGGGGGAAAGATTGACGTGGTTGCGTGTGATCGGTTACCGTTCAAAAATTTGGTCGTAGTCGTGTGGTTGGGTCGCGCACGTGCACGCGTGTACGTGGTGCACAGGAATGATGGGAGTAAGGTGAAAAGAAGGAGGGGGAGAGGGAAGAAAGATTGGGGCCTGAGTTCTTTTGTGGGCCGGTTTTGTTGATGGGCCGCGGTTTATAAAATATAAGGATGTGGGTGTGTGATTTGGTACCGAGTTTATTTAAGGTTAAAGTAAATGATGTTAGCTATTTTTGAGCTAAGAAATTTGTTTTGAGTTAATCGACTAAGTAAGTGCATATCAACGTTTTCTAAAACCTTAATTAATGTTTTAATTAAGTAATTAACTTAAGTTAAATATTAAATTTAACTATCATTAATTATTTTTTATGTAATAACAGATTGATTTTAGTTAAAGAAGATTTTTAAATGGTAATTGAGTAAATGACAAACTATTTTGGAAAGAAATCAAAGATGATTAAATTAATAAATATGATTAACTAAGTAATTAAGGATTTATATTTTAACTAAAGATTGGTAAATAAACAATTAAGTATTTAAATTAATTTGTAAATTAAGAATTTGTTATTTAGATAAATTAAAATTGACTAATCAAATTTAGAGGTGAATTAAAATAATAAATAAAGAAACAATTAATCGAGTTAATTAAGATTAAATTTATTCATCCAAATTAATCATTGATTTGTCACTGCAAATAATTATTGGGTTAATCTACTTAAAATCACACCCGCATTAATTGAAAATAATTAACTATCACTATGCACTTAATTGCTATTTCTATTCTGATTTTGATGCTGTGTTATGTAGATTGCCATTTACTGCACTACGATTGTGGTTTGTTCTGTATTGATGTGAAAATCTGTTGCCCATAAAACGACATTTAAACTTCGATGCGACAGGGAATCAGATTTCAGTTTGTTATCCGAAACCCACATCGAACCTATAAATTTTTGTGAACGACATATCCACATGTGTTTAAAATTGACTCTCACTATTCAGTTTAGCCGAGAAAGGACCTTTGTGTCGTATAACCCATTCCGAATATGTGATACGATGTTATGGATAGCATTTGAAGACCGGTGTTGAAGACCGGGTATTTGCGAGAATGATAGGATGACCTATTGATTGTCTCTGCACTGAGTTGCTCCGGTATAGAGATTCCCTAAGTGATGGGAAGTCCGATCGGAATTGTGAATACGCGGATTGCAAGGACTTCTTTGGAAGTGCCTTCGGTTCTGTTCGAACCCAGAATAGACTTATATGGATTGTATGTCTGACATTGCAAATTGAGATATAAAGCAGATTTCTTTCAAATACATATCTGTTGGTGGCGGAGAATTTATTCTCTTAGCTTAACACCCTTCTCTGAGACGTACGAGCTCAGAGGTTATGTAGTTGAAGGTTATCAGCAATATATTCCCAATTTGGTAATGTCGCATGCTGAGTGTTGTTGATCATTTGTTGATCGAAGCATGGCTTTGTGAGAAGCGTAGCTTTGTGGACGAGACTTCGTCGAACCTCACACCCTGGAATGGTCGAAACAGGAAATATGCGGCAAGGTTATTGGGGGTAGCACCCCTTAGGGTATGTGCATTTCCTTCTGGATAGAAGTGGTATCATGGTATGGAGCCCAGATACTTAACTTATGTTGATATCGTAGATATATATATATATACATATTATTTTGTGATTTGTTGCTGGGGTCCCGGTTAAAGGTTGGTTACAACCGGGAGATGGCATACTCGTGTCAGTAGTTACCCAGTTAGGGGTAACCCAACCTTGTGTTGGCAGAGATCTGGTTAGGTTCTCGGGTCGTCCCTCCAGAGGCGTACCCATGTGGCCCAGGAAGTTCCTTAGCCTGACCATTGTAGGAAATTCAATTCCCAATACGAAACCTTGTACGGTTTTAGTTGTAGAACCTGCCATTTACTTATGGTGGTGCCCCACCGTTTAGATGGTAGCTATAATAGGCATAGTTCGAAATGTCTATGCTGGCTAAGATTAATATTCTATTTTCGAAATGCTTTCTTCACTATGCACTAGTAATAATATCAAAGAATTCTTTTTCTCGTACCAAGCATATTTAACTATCATAAGAAGAAATCTCCTCCAATTCTACGTTTGCATTGTGTGTGTAATGGGAGGTCTTATGGTAGTCCCATTTTTAAAAGCATACCGAAAATTCTTTTATAAATCTAGTTCTTTGAAAGTAATTGTTCTTTTTGTTTACTCATACCAGTCCCATGACTGATCCGGAGTTTATTGTTTTCTTTCCTAAACTCAGGGTGCCCATTATTTCCACACGGGCAGCCTAGTAGCAGGTTTCTGTATTTTGGAGTAGTAGTATTTTGGAGCTCTTATCTTGGAGATATCTTAGGAGATTTTGGAGATTTCAGGTGTTTAGCTTTTGGGAGTTCGTTATCACTTCTTTCATTTGAAGACTTTTGGATATATGATTACTGTTGTATTATCATGATGTTGTATTTGGAGTTGTGGTGTATGTATTATATACTCTGATGAAGTATGGATTTTATGTCGATGTTGTACCTGTGATGATATTTATGATATTGATTCGGTTCCGCTGTTTTATATTCATCTAATTGTTGTTATAAGCTCCGGCGATGCGAATTTGATGTCGTTTATCGGACATCGAGTTCGGGTCGTCACAAGTGGTATCAGTGCTGTTGGTTGAGCAAGAACTTTAGCTATGGAGTATAACACATTAGATGGCTCATTAGAGATAGGGTGAAGTATACCCTAGAATGAGTATAACCGAGACTGGAACTCCAAATTTTATTAGTCTATTCTTTTTACTGCTGATATTCCTTAAGATATTTCGTTCGTGTATTTAAATCAAGTTTCTTACTAATTACAGATAGTAAGAATGAGCAGACGAAGGGGAAGAGTTAGGGGTCAAGGAAGTGCTACAGCACCTGATCAAGATCCCCCAACGGCAACAGCGGCAGTTCAGCAACAGCCGAATCTGGCTGACTTATATAATAATTTCTCGAGACTTGGTGGTAAGCCGTTCAACGGCAAAGAGTCGATTGTTGAGGCTCAAGCCTGGATAAGATCGTGTGAGAAAATCTTCAGAGGGCTAAAATTGGAAGATGATCAGAAACGACTCATAGCTTCTTGGCAACTTCAAGATGAAGCCTCAGCCTGGTGGGAGACAATCACGGTAGATAAGCCAGAAGACGAGTTTTCTTGGGAAAAATTCAAAGAAGTGTTTGAGAAGCGATATCTGCCATCAGCTAGAATTTCTCGAATGTATCAGGAATTTGTGGACCTAAAGCAGGGAAGTTTATCATTCGAAGAGTATCTGAACAGATTTAATGAATTGTCTCTTTTTGGTCCCGAATTGGTGAATACGCCTTTAAAGATGAATGAAAAATTCATTCGCGGAATGAATAAGAAATTCCAGGAAAGAATGACGGGCCACGTTAAGGAATCTTTTTCAGATTTAGTTGATATGGGGTACAGATATGCTACCCTTGATATGCAAGAAGCCCCGGTGGAGAAAGGAAATTCGGGCAATCAAAATTGGAAAAAGCGGAAATTTGGAGGCAAGAAACCATGACAGGGCAACGAGAAAAAGAGGAACATTCAGGGAAGCGCGACAGAAAATGTCACTTGTTACAACTGCAAAGAGAAGGGCCATTATTCAAACAGCTGCCCAAAACTGAAGAAGCAAGTTAAGAAGGAAGAAACTGTTAGAGGAGCTAAATTATGTTATAATTGTCACAAGCTTGGACATTTTATTAAAAATTGCCCGGTAATGAAGCAAGCATAGGTGGTAAATGTTTATGCGATAAAGAAAGACCCTTCAACTTCAAAAGCAGATAAAGGAAAAGGTGTTTTGGAAGGTAACCTTTCTATTTATGATAGAACAGTTAGAGTTTTATTTGATACAGGAGCTTCACATAGCTTTATCTCTCAACAAATCGTAAATGAATTAGAACTTAAAACTAAATTTTTCGACGATCCTATTTGCGTGAAAAATCCGGTTGAATGTCCCACAAATCTTTGTTTATATTATAAGAGAGTACCTATTTCGTATGCTAGCTATCGATTTCCTATCAACCTTTTTGTCCTCGAATTTAATGAATTTGAAATCTTACTCGGTATGAACTGGTTATCGAGATACAAAGCTATATTAGATTGTAATAATTGGACAGTTCTAGTCAAAACAAGTTTTGGAAATTTTATTAAAATCTCTTGTAAGGATCCGAGTCCAAGGAGAGGTAGATTGATGTATACTTTGGGATATCCTGAACCCAGTTTGCAGTCTATACCTGTTGTTTGGGAATTTTCCGATGTATTTGAAGAAGTGAAATCTTTACCTCCTCACCGAGAAATAGAATTCCGAATCGACTTAGTACCCAATGCTCGTCCTGTTGTTCACGCAAGTCGCAGAATGGCACCCAGGGAAAAGATTTAATTGGTTCATCAAACTGATGAGCTATGAGCAAAAGGATTAATTCGACCCAGTGTTTCTGAATGAGGCTCGGCCGTCGTATTTGTTGCTAAATCAGATGGATCTTTGAGATTATGTGTAGATTACCGTGATCTAAATAAACAAACTCTCAAGAACAAATTCCCTTTACCAAGAATTGATGATCTATTCGACCAACTTCATGGCGCTCTTTTCTTTACAAAAATGGATCTAGCCCAAGGATTCCATCAACTACGAATCGCCGAAGATTGTGTCCATTTGACCGCTTTCAGAGGTCTTGATATGTTCTATGAATGGTTAGTTATGCCTTTCGGGCTAACCAATGCTCCAGCATACTTCGTAGATCTCATGACTCGTGTGTTACGGGAAGTTTTGAATAAATTTGTGCTCGTATTCATTGATGATATTTTGATCTATTCCAAGACTAAAGAAGAGCATGTCGAACATCTTAAAATCGTATTGGAAATATTGAGGAGAAATGTTCTATTTGCAAAATTTTCCAAATGCCGCTTTTGGATCAATGAAGTCAGATTTCTCGGTCACATTGTTAATGAATAAGGAATTTCTGCTGATCCAAGCAAGATTTCTGCAATTACGGACTGGAAGAAACCCACTACTCCTAGAGAAGTTCGAATTTTTCTCGGTTTAGTAGGATATTATAGAAAGTTTATACAGGATTTTTCTAAGTTGGCTAGCCCATTGACTAAGCTAACAATGAAGAATGCAAAGTTGATTTGGACTCCAAAATGTGAAGAAGCTTTTCAGGAGTTGAAGAAGAGATTAACCACCTCTTCTGTTCTTGCTATCATCAACGGGAGCCAAGGCTTATCTGTCTATACTGATGCATGTGGTGATTGGGTAGGTGCAGTATTAATGCAGAATGGAAAGGTAGTTGCCTACGCGAGTAGACAATTACGTCCGCATGATAAGAACTACCCAACACATGATTTGGAACTTTTGGCTATTGTTTTCACTTTAAAAATATGGCGACACTATCTTCTGGGTAAGAATCTTTCAGCTTTCTTAACAACTTACGAAATTAACTAAAAAGATATACTTAATAAGCTCTCTTTGTTTTAGGTGAAAAATTCGAATTATTCACCGACCATAAATCCTTGAAATATCTCTTTACCCAGAAGGATTTAAATTTGCGACAACAACGCTGGTTGGAATTTCTGGCCTCGTATGACCTAGATATTTTGTATACGCCGGGAAAAGCCAATTAGGTTGCCGATGCTTTGAGCAGAAGACATGTTGTTCTCGCATATCTTGTTACCACTCCCCCTCTTCTTAAGAAGATCGCGAGCAAGCAATATGAAGATGAGTTTCTTTGAGGAATCCATAAAAGAATATGCCAGGGTGAAGATACTAGTTTTGAGATAGATAATAGAGAAGTTATAAGGATGAAGGGCAGAATTTGTGTCCTTGACATTCCCGAACTAAAACATGAAGTATTGGACGAATGCCACAAGTCCAAACTTAGTATCCATCCAGGAGTTAATAAAATATATCGAGATATTAAAAGAACTTTCTGGTGGAAGACGATGAAAAGAGACATATCGATTTATGTGAGTCGCTGTGCTACTTGTCAGCAAATCAAAAGTGATCAAAAGAAAGTGGCCGGTTTACTTCAACCTTTGGAAGTACCGAAATGGAAATGGGATCAGGTACCGATGGATTTCATCGACGGATTGCCACGAACCAAGTAGGGAAATGAAGCAATTTGGGTTATAGTGGACCGTCTAACTAAAACTGCTCACTTTATTCCAGTGAAATCCACTTGGACTGCAGCAAGCTTGGCAGGCATATATATAAAGGAAATTGTTCGTCTCCATGGTATTCCCAGCAGTATAGTGAGTGATCGTGACCCGATCTTCACTACTAGATTTTAGGAGGCATTTCAGTACGCATTGGGAACGAAATTAAATTTCAGTACTTCTTATCACCCACAATCTGATGGACAGACCGAGAGGGTCAACCGAATTCTAAAAGACCTATTGCGTTCTTGCGTTCATGATTTTGGTGGTTCTTGGGAGGACCATTTACATCTGGTCGAATTCTCATATACTAACAGTTATCAGGCCAGTATAGAAATGGCTCCTTTCGAAGCTTTATATGGTCGTCTGTGTCGATCACCTACATGCTGGATTGAATCAGGTGATAGACTCGTCCTTGGACCAAACATGATTAAAGAAGCCACGGAGAAGGTTTATTTTATTCGAAAGAAGTTATTAACTGCCCAAAGCCGTTAGAAGAGCTATTATGGCCGTCGAAGAAGATATTTGGAATTTCAAGTTGGGGATTCTGTATTTCTGAAAGTGTCTTCGATGCGAGGTGTATTGAGATTCGGGAAAACTGGAAAGCTAGCACCGCGTTGTATTGGTCCTTTTCCTATACTGGAAAGGATCGGTCCTCTAGCATATCGAGTGTAGCTACCCAGCTGCTTGTTCGGCGTGCATGATGTATTCCATATTTCTAATCTTCGAAAATATGTGCACGATCTAGATGATATTATTGAAGAAGCTGCTCAACAGGATCTTGAGATCACTCCTAACTTGGAAGTTAAAAGAGAGCCAATAAAAATTGTAGATCGTGATGAAAAGCGATTGCGAAACAAAGTTGTGAAATTGGTCAAAGTTCAATGGAGTGGCGATCCAAAGGACTGTAATTGGGAAACTGAAGATAATATGAAGAAATCATATCCCAATTGCAGAATAGACATTTCGGCTTAAACTGTAAGTCATTTCTTTATTTTTCTGAATACGTATATTCTTTGTTTGCGTTTCTCTCTCTTTCAATTTCGAGGATGAAATTTTCTTAAGGAGGGGATATTGTAACATCCTAGAATTTGTTAAATTAAAATTAGTGACTTATTTAAAACTTTTAAATTTAATTTGAGAATTTCAAAAGAAATAAAATATTGTTGATATTAATATTACACAGTTATATAGAATTAAATAAAAAGAAATTTATAGTTAAGTTTAAATAGATAATAATAATAATAAATAAATAAATAAATAATACATTACAAAACAAGGATTAGTATTAAACAATAAAATAAATATATATGATGAATTAAATATAAAAACCTTTAATAGAACTAAAAAATAAAATATATTGTAATAAAATCACCTAGTATTAAATTTTAATAACTAAAACAACTTTTCCTATATTTAGCAAAGTAACTAAAATAAGTTTGTAAGAAAATATACAAACCCGGTTTATGAAAATAGTCATATAAATAAGAAAATGTAACAAAACAACACTTAGCAAAAGATCAAACAACAAGATAAACAAAGAGTATAAACAAGAAAAATAAACTGTAAAATAAACAAAAAAAACAGTACATATCACAATCAAAAGGCATATGCTGTAAACAGATACAGTAAGCAAGAGAGTAAAACAGCACATTGCTGTAAGTATACAAGATAGAAGTATCACAAAACATGCTTGCATTAAATGCAAGCCTCCACAAAGCGTAATAGCCACCATTAAAACAACAAAAATAAAAATAAAAAAATCAACAGCATATATGTATATTTACAATCATGGGAGGCATAAAGCATTTAATTCTATACACATCAGCCCAATTTAAAGTAAGATTTCCTGTATAAAACATACAAGGAAACACTACATCACATGCGTCATTAAATGCTCTCAAATACACCCATACACAAGTACAACTAAAAAGAAAATAAAAGTATTGCTGCAGCATAACAAAAGGAACCTGTACACAATCTCCTTTATATACATGAGATTTGTTTCAGTTTTGTTTCGTTCAACAAATTTTTGCAAAGATCAGAAAATAAAAGAAAATGAAAAGAAAACACCACTTTGATTCAAGCTTGAAAACAAAAATTTACTGAAAGGAAAAAGAGAAGAGGATCAAACTGCAGACTTCAAAAAAAAACAAAAGTGTTCTCTGTTTTCAAATAATTCCAAGTGAGTAAACCTGTCCTTCTTAAAATGAAATCTAAGTAATTATTTATGGGACTTGTGCTTTGCTATGCGAAGAAATAAAAATATATAGTTCTGTATGTTTTCTTTCTGTGATACTGTTTGTTCCTTTAAACTTTGGTTTCAGATAAAAAGTTAATGAGAAGTGTTTAATAAATTTTCATGCAAATGCTACAAATTTCAGATTTTTAAACAAAACAAGTTGTTTAAACTTGAGTCACAGTTAAAATTTGTTTCAAGCTTGAACATTAAGTATTTGTCTCTGTAACTTGAGAATTTACAGTTAAAACAAAATCTTGTGATAAACTCAAGTTTATTAAATCATTGTTTTGATTTTTTAACCTAAACAAACACACAAGGAGATGATTTTTAAAGCAAATATGATGAATTTTCATTTAGTATTCCAGTGCAATTCACGTTTGAACAAAGTTTTCATTTTTCTAAATTTGTGACGATCGAATCAACCTTAAATGCTAAGATTTGTTATTAAGCAAGGTTGGCAGTTACTAGCAATGGGAAAATTGTTGAAGAATTTTTCTATTGTGCGAATTTGAGGGATGAAGTCGAATTAGGGTTTTGCTTCGCGTTTTGAATAGGTCTGGAAATGAGGTGTGTACACCACCTCTGACGCATCGAGTTTGAGGATTCTGTGGGTGATGATGGCTTGGGGTGTCGGCGTGCTATGGCCGAGGTCGTGAATTTTCTGGTGGCCGGTGACGCGATCGCGAGGAGGTTTTGTCGTCGAAGTTTTTTCCCAGATTTTCATGCGAAGGGGTCGAATTTTGATTTGTTGTGGGATTTTTTATTTTGGGTTGGGGGAAAGATTGACGTGGTTGCGTGTGATCAGTTGCCGTTCAGAAAATTGGTCGGAGTCGTTTGGTTGGGTCGCGCACGTACACGCGTGTACGTGGTGCACAGGAATGATGGGAGTAAGGTGAAAAGAAGGAGGGAGAGAGGGAAGAAAGGTTGAGGCCTGAGTTCTTTTGTGGGCCGGTTTTGTTGATGGGCCGCGGTTTATAAAATATAAGGATGTAGGTGTGTGATTTGGTACCAAGTTTATTTAAAGTTTTTAAGGTTAAAGTAAATGATGTTAGCTATTTTTGAGCTAAGTAATTTGTTTTAAGTTAATCGACTAAGTAAGTGCGTATCAATGTTTTCTAAAACCTTAATTAATGTTTTAATTAAGTAAAGTTAAATATTAAATTTAATTACCATTATTATTTTTTAATGTAATAACAGATTGATTTTAGTTAAAGAAGATTTTTAAATGTTAATTGAGATAAATGACAAACTATTTTGGAAAGCAATCAAAGATGATTAAATTAATAAATATGATTAACTAAGTAATTAAGGATTTATATTTTAATTAAAGATTGGTAAATTAACAATTAAGTATTCGAATTAATATGTAAATTAAGAATTTGTTATTCAGATAAATTAAAATTGACTAATCAAATTTAGAGGTGAATTAAAATAATAAATTAAGAAACAATTAATCGAGTTTGTTAAGATTAAATTTATTCATCCAAATTAATCATTGATTTGTCACTGCAAATAATTATGGGGTTAATCTATTTAAAATCACACTCGCATTAATTATGGGGTTATGAGTTGCTCCGGTATAGAGATTCCCTAAGTGATGGGAAGTCCGATCGGGATTGTGAATACCCGGATTGCAAGGACTTCTTTGGAAGTGCCTCCGGTTCTATTCGAACCCAGAACCGACTTGTATGGATTGTACGTTTGGCATTACAAATTGAGATATAAAGCAGATTTCTTTCAAATACATTTCTGTTAGTGGCGGAGAATTTATTCTCTTAGGTTAAAACCCTTCTCTGAGACGTACGAGCTCAGAGGTTATGTAGTTGAAGGTTATCAGCAATATATTCCCAATTTGGTAATGTGGCATGCTGAGTGTTGTTGATCATTTGTTGATCGAAACATGGCTTTGTGAGAAGTGTAGCTTTGTGGACGAGACTTCGTCGAACCTCACACCCCGGAATGGTCGAAACAGAAAATATGCGGCAAGGTTATTGGGGGTAGCACCCCTTAGGGTATGTGCATTTCCTTCTGGATAGAAGTGGTATCATGGTATGGAGCCCAGATACTTAACTTATGTTGATATCACAGATATATATATATATATATATATATATATTATTTTATGGTTTGTTGTTGGGGCCCCGGTTAAAGGTTGGTTACAACCGGGAGATGGCATACTCGTGTCAGTAGTTACCCAATTAGGGGTAACCCGGCCTTGTGTTGGCAGAGATCCAGTTAAGTTCTCGGGTCGTCCCTCCAAAGGCGTACCCATGTGGCCCAAGAAGTTCCTTAGCCTGACCATTGTTGGAAATTCAATTCCAAATACGAAACCTTGTACGTTTTTAGTTGTAAAACCTGCCATTTACTTATGGTGGCGCCCCACTGTTTAGATGGTAGCTATAGTAGGCATAGTTCGAAATGTCTATGCTGGCTAAGATTAATATTCTATTTTCGAAATGCTTTCTTCACTATGCACTAGTAATAATATCAAAGAATTCTTTTTCTCGTACCAAGCATATTTAACTATCATAAGAAGAAATCTCCTCCAATTCTGTGGTTGCGTTGTGTGTGTGGTGGGAGGTCTTATGGTAGTCCCATTTTTAAAAGCATACCGAAATTCTTTTATAAATCTAGTTCTTTGAAAGTAACTATTGTTTTTGTTTACTCATACGAGTCCCATGACTGATCCGGAGTTTATTGTTTTCTTTCCTAAACTTTGGGTGCCCATTATTTCCACACGGGCAGCGTAGTAGTAGGTTTCTGTATTTTGGAGTAGCAGTATTTTGGAGCTCTTATCTTGGAGATATCTTAGGAGCTTTTGGAGATTTCAGGTGTTTAGCTTTTGGGAGTTCGTTATCACTTCTTTCATTTAAAGACTTTTGGATATATGATTACTGTTGTATTATCATGATGTTGTATTTGGAGTTGTTGTGTATGTATTATATACTCTGATGAAATATGGATTTTATGTCGATGTTGTATCTGTGATGGTATTTATGATATTGATTTTGTTCCGCTGTTTTATATTCGTCTAATTGTTGTTATAAGCTCCGACGATGCGAATTTGATGTCGTTTATCGGACATCGAGTTCGGGTCGTCACAATTCGGGTTTTAAAATAAAAGGTTTCATTCGTTTATGGAAATGAATTAATTTCCGTAAATCGATATCAGTTATATAGAAAAGATTTATTTGCATACTTAGCACTAAATGTTGTGGAAGTAGATTGTAACGCCCCACCCCGAAACCCAAATTAACAATGAGTATTACTGGATAATACTGCATGCTAATGCAGAGAATAGGGCTGCATAGGAGTGACCATCTATAGCCTTGTCTTAAATATCTATTGAATACGTCGATAATGCCATTTTTTGTAGATCGACATATCCAATAAATACTTAATACAAATCCATAGGTGTCTATAGGAACTATTAGAACAAAATACAACAACTCAAATAAAAAACACATTACAGAACAGCAAATAATCCCATATACACACACATATACAGATACATCACAGAGTATACAAAATGATACATCACATATGTGGTATGACGAACACAATACAAACACGAGTCAAAGGAATATACGTATCAGAGTAGCAAACCAAAAAGGACTGCACAAAAAGCTACAACAAAAAGTGCTAGCAGAATAGTCCATGCAGAAACAGAATAGGCTATGTCCAAATGTACCTAACCTGAAACACCTCGGTCTGACCCGGGTATAAAATACACGGGTCAATCTAGCTAAACAAATCAGTAACAAGGATAAGTGATAATATGAGCGTAAGGATAATATGATAATATTCTTGAGTGAGAAGGGACAGCTAAAGTGTATGTTTACATCAAGTGATATTATGGTATCACTACATAAACATATAATCTCAAATGAGATAAACAACCCATAAAACGCTAAAAGTAGCAAGCCTCATATCATCGGTGTGATATCCCAGAATTTTAGACAATATCAATTTAATAAACTTTATATAAAATTAAATTGATATTGACAATATTGATTAATAAAAATGTTTTGGTTTAATAATCAGATTTAAATAATATTTAATTTGTGATTAATTTTTTTTTAAAAGCTAAAACAAATGTTTTAAATTATAATGTATGTATATATTTGTATATATATATTATAATTTATCTTTGTTTTGGGATATAATAAATAAATGAAGTTTTGTTTTTAAATTCTAGTAATATATTGAGTAATTAGGAAATTATGTTTAAATTAATATTAAGCTTTTAAAAATCTATTTAAATTAGTAACTATGTGGTTTGATAATATTTAAATAAATGTTAAATTGTTTAAAATTTGACTTTGCTTAATTTTTGTTTTAAATTTGAATAAAAGATCAGTTTATTTCTTATTAAATATTATTTGATTAAATATAAATTGAGTATATTTTATATAAGTTTAAAATATAAGATAACATATGATTTAAATTCATTTAAATATAAAAGTGATTTATAATTTCTTTATAAATCATATAAGATTGTAAATTGTTATTTGAAACCATATTAATAAATATTCTATTTTTTTTAAATATAAAGAAGGATTAAAATAAGGAAATAAAGTCTTCATTTCTAAATTGAATAAATAGATTCTTTAAAATATTTGTATAAGTTTTAATTTATAAATTGTTTAGTTACATTTTCTTAAAATAAGTAAATCATATATATTCATATAAACATAAATTAAATTTAAGAAAACCCTTTTATAAACATTTAAATATATAACATAATTAAACAAGACAAGTGTTAAACTATTAACCATATAAACTACATGTGTTAAATGGTGAATCAAGCACAATGACAAGTGTCATTTGTTTTTTTTCTTTTCTTTATTTTTATTTAAATATTTTCAGCCTTTTATAACATTTTCCACTTTCCTTTATTATTAATTTTAGAATCAAATGCTAGTTGAAACAAAAGAAAATACTTCACTTAAAAATCTGAAAACCCTTAAAAACATATCTGCAAATTCATTTCAAAAAGAAAATTTAAAATCTAAATCACTCCTCATTCAAAACTGAGATTAATTTTTCTCAAATCAAAATCAAGCCTGCATGCATTTTTCTTTCAACCTGTAGCTCCTCTAACCTGTAAAATCAAATCCCTGCAATTCAAAAATTCTGCAATTTCTAAAAAGCACATGCAAACAATCTGGAATGGTATCCTGCACAAATGCAAACTGCATTTCTCTTCTACCTGGAAATCAATTCCTGCAAAATCAAAGCCTGCATCTTTATCAACGCCTGCATGCATCTGGGTTGGTCAGGAATTCAAATGCAAGCAATCTGGGATTAATGAAGTCTGCATCTTTTTAAATTTTAAAAAGAACAAACCTGCATGTATGTGTGTCAACAGAATTCAAAAGTTTTTCAAGATTGGGAAAAAACTGCTCAGTTCTTCAAAATCTAAAGGTGAGTAACATTTTTGCTAAAATAATTTAAGTAACATGGTTGCTGTAGGAACGATTTCACCCCAGAGGGGGGGTGAATAGGGTGATAGTATAAATTATAAAAATTAATTGCGGAAGCTTATAAAATAATTTCAACACAGATCACAGAATAGTAGCAGCACAGATAAAAGCAGAATAATAAATGCAGATATAGAACGACACAGAATTTACCCAGCTTCGGCAAAAACCTGCCTACGTGCTGCCCCTAAGGTTTCTACTAGAAATTAGATAGTCACACGCTTACACACGTAAACTCGCGACACCCGCTACTGACTAACCTAACTCTATGCTCAAAACCCTGCCACAACTCAGCCACTGAGTTGCGAATTCTCAAGCCACGCCACGTAGCTTGTCCCCTAGTCACACGACTAGCAAATACAACGGTTTGAAAAGAGATTTAAAATTTAAAACAAATTTAAAACAAATAATAAAATAAAACCCTTATTTAAAAACTAAAGCCCTTGTTTAAAATACTAAAACCCTAATACTTAATGACGGCCCCTTTTTATTATTTAGACCCGATCCTTTTCTATTCGTTCCTTTGGAAAATGGCGGCTTCTTCGATCATAATTTAGGGCTTTTGTCCTTCGATCAAAATTAGGGTTTCGGATGCCAATTTATCTCGTTGCTGTTGTCGATTGATATTGATGCTCTATTGATCCGCTTGCTTGGAGTCGCGCTCGGCTGCTTCTCTTGATTTGTTTGTGAAATTAGAGTTCGGCTTCGGTTGCTTCGAGATAATTGAATTCGCCTTTTCTTCTGGTTTGTTATTTGTATCGTTTTCTTTTAGGTTTGATTGCTTGAGTTTGATTGCTTTTTCATTCATGCCGATGATGATACTTTGGTACTCGTCTTTATATGAATTCAAATACACTAATTAACTCGATACTTTCCTGAAATTCACTTTCCTGATGCACACGACATTCCTGATATTTTTTGCAACTTGTTACCCACGGCCTTGATGTTGATGCGTTCGATACTTACTTGATTCATACGGCATTAAAACTTTCCATTTTTTTCCTTCCTGACTTTTTCAAAGATGTGCACCTGACTTTTGACTTCGGTTTGATTTGTATTTTTATACTGTGTTGACTTCATGAATCATATCCACTCAACGACTCTGCATTAAGTCGATCATCACTGTTCCTCTGCACATATGATTCTCTGGTGCATTTGCCTTTGTTAAATTTTGGCCTTTGTTGGTTCATATGTTTTTAACATATTTGCTGCAGTCAGTTGGGCCTGCACATTCACTTGTTCATTTGACTCTGCTTCGGCCTTGAATTTTATGAATTACGTGAATTTTTGACTGCACTTGTGAACTTTCGAGTTGTACGCTGCTTGTTAATTACTGCTTCAACTTGATGAGTTCCTGTAGTTGCTGTTACATCACTTCAAATTGCATTTATGTCCAATGCATAGCTATCTTCATTTTTGCTGTTTGCATGCTTCATTGACTTGAACTACTCTCTGACTTTTGTCCGATTTCATATATATATGCTCCATTTGTCATGTATTAGTGAAGCAGTGTTGCAGTTTGGCTTTATCTGACTTGTAGTGTTCATTTGAGTTTGGAATTGTTTATGTTGACTTGATCATGGTTCTTGTGCATTATCTGTTACATGAAACTGTAAGGTGAATGTTGCATATGAGTCTGGGCATGGGTATTTGCAGTTTTGTTTTTCTGGTCTTGGATTTGTGGTTTCATATGCATTCTGGTCTGACCTGCACACTTGTTTATGCTTGAACACTGCACTTGTATATATTCACTATCACTTGCTCTTAGCTTGGAGTTGCATCACCATGCATATTCACTTGAGTTGTTTGGATTTGCTCTACTAGTTCATTGTGCAATATTTGCCATTCACTGGTTCTTGTATATGAGTTGTTTCACTGGTGGCCTATGTACATGCTTCACTGCATCTTGTCTTGTGTCACTTGTGTCACCATACCTGTTGTACATGCGGCTTCATTTTGTATTGATTGTCAGTGGTTTTGCATCATTCTGGTTATTAGTGCACTATCACTTGTGTGTTGCCTTTGACATCCATTTGGTTGTTGCAGTCCTATGCAGTTGCTATGCCTTGTGTTCTTGTAGTTGCATTCACGTCATGTTTGCTGTTTTGACTCTGTGTTCTAGTCATTTGTGCTCTGGTGCATACATGAACTAGTTTCACTGCTGCACTCGAGTTTTGTTACTTGCATTGATCTATGTATTTGTGCTTTGATGCATTTTTGATTTGTCAAAGCTTTGCATTCTTCATGTAGCCTTGTGTTGAACCCAATTTTAAAAACTCGGGTTTGACCTTGTGCTCGTGTCGTGATTTTAAATATATTGCACGTGAGTTGAACCCGGCTTTTCATTTGGGTTTGACCTGTGCTCTTATGTCCCTATAGCATTATCAAGTGTATATCGATGTGCACGGCCTTGTGGCATGTACAGTGATACATTGTGCATGTCACACTGCTCATGTCTGATGAATTCAAATATAAATTATGACGAACAACCCAAATAACTGAGGCAAAAAATATTTTCAAAAATCATATTTCATTTTAAATTGCAAATTTTTTTTTTCAATTTTACCGCGTTAGTGAATATTTTTGCAGATTGCTCAGATGCTGGGTTCAAACTGGAATGAAGTTGAAGATAAAAATATGAGTGTGAGTGATATGTAGTGAGGTTCTGAATGTAGAAAAGAATTGTAATGTAATCAGAAATTGTTTTGTAATTTAAAATGTATAGTTATAGTGAGAGCTTGAAATTTTACTATCAAAATTGTAATAAATATTTGTTTGAATAAAATATTCGTTTGAATTCAAATTCCGTGTTATTTATTTTATTCAGCAAATATTTATTTAATTTGTGAAAAATAAAATAGTACATTAACAAATATATTTAAACGAATGTATATATGTTTATTATCATCAAACAAAAATCATATAAGTGCATATTCAACAATCTCCCCCTTTTGATGATAACAAACATATATTTAAGATTTTGAATATGTTAAATGTATTTGATCATGGATATGCATTGCTCCCCCTATTAAATGCTTCCTCTCTACATGATGCTCCCCTACATATATGCATACAAATAGAAATATATAAATGAGCCTAGATGCAAATGGAAAATTATTTGACCTTTGCTTGATTCTATTTGACAAAATCTTAACTTTTCTCTCCCCCTTTTGTTATCAGCAAAACAATAACAGTGTTAGAAAAAATAGAGATAAAGTGATCAATATTAATCCTACATTAAACTCAAATTGAATATAAATATTAAACTTCAATAAAAATCATAACTACCCTTGTTAGGCGCATATTCCACTTTTAGAAAGAATGGGAATGATGTTCTTATATAAAATCATACAATTGTATCAACTTGTGGTACATTTATATCAGGAATTTGAATATCTACTAATCATGCATAACCGTTAGGACTTTTAAATGAGATTAGTAGTATTCCAATTTAATTTTTAAAAATGAAATCAAGTATCTTCTAACCACGCATGACCGTGAGGACTTTTAAATGAGATTAGAATCAACTTGTCTATTTAATCAATTAATTTTGATATGCGTTCCATACATGCATAATCGTAAGTACTTTTAAATAAGCATGGAAGCACATAATCAAAAATCCAAGTAATTCACCCATGCATAACCGTGAGGACTTTTAAATGAGAGTGAATACTTTGGATATTTATTTATTTTTACAAAAAAATATATGAAATGAAAAACAAATGATCCCTGATTATAGTACCACATATCGACCAACTATATTTAAGTTTTGATAAACCATGGTCGATAGAAATATGATAGATATAGAAATGGTCATGGAATCTTTACCCAACAAAAAGTTTTATAACTCTTGTTTGAATTCCTAAAGAAATTTTACAAATATACTCTCTTGAGTAATGCATGTTAAATATCAACACTTATCACCTTTTCAATCACTATTTATCTTTTTGATAATTAGTAGGGAGTCGGATTAGTCAAAATTTGTCATTTAAAATCAAATAAAAACGACTAATCTAAAAATATGGTCAAATAATTATTTTCTCGAAGGGGTTATATGAGAAAAAAATTCTGCTAATTAAAATTGTTTCAAGTGAAATTTTTTACAGATATTTTCTTTGAAAAAAACGATGCAGTTACTAAATGTCTCAAAAATCACGTTCAACTAGTAATTTTTCTATCAACTAGATTACCAGGGTAATCTGCATCTGAGTTTCTCTTTCAATCCAAAAAAAATCACTAACTAAAATTGATAAACCAGACAATAAAGTGTGCATCAGAAATTTCAAACCCAATTTTTGCAACAATTTAAATAACATTCTTTGAATTTGAATTGAAGCCATGTAAACAATCAGAAACTGAGAATATAGAGTTAGCCAAAAATAACCAAATGCATTATCATCCAACAAAAAAACAATATTTAATCCAATCAAATATGTATGAAGTAATTCAAAGATTAGTGTATTTGGCATAAATGTAATTGGCCAACTATTTTGAATAAGTCAGAATCAAAGTCATCATCTCGATATTGGCTGATTCAGAATATGGTGCAGATTATCACATTTAATATATCGTTCAAATAAATATACCATTACCTGTTTTACCTTTATGATATTTTTCGTTGTTTATCCATTGTGATTATGTCACCTTTATAATAGGCTAAGGAACTTTGCTTTGTCGCCCGTTGTTTTTCTGGAACAGCCAAAAATCCAAAAAACACTGTTGTTGTTCCTTAGCCTGCCACCACACCTACACGGGAAAATATTTATGTGACCTTTTTGTTTTTATAGGTTCATGGTTGTTAGTGGCAGAATATTTAGAAAAATAATTTTGTGGAGACCCAAAACTGTTTATATATGTTCCTTTTGGCACCCAAATTTCTTTAACTTTGAAAGATTTTATATTTGTGCCTTTTGGAACCCAAATTGGTATGATTTTCACATGTTTGGGTCTATACCAACAATTATTGTGATCGTGTCCATATTTTCTACAAATTGTGCACATGGAATTTTCTTGATTAATATCGCTTTCAACATTTTCAGATTGACTATATCCAAGTCCTTGTCTAATCGTATTACCAGTTTGCTTTCCGAATAGCATATTCAACGATTTTTCACCTTTTGAAAATTTATCTAAGGTCGTCGACAATTGTTGGACTCGTGTTTTGAGAGATTCATTTTCGTTTAACAATTGTGTGTACTTTTTAATAGAGTTCTCTCTCCTCGTTTTTTCACTTTCTCTCAAAATCAGAATTTCATTTTCAAGTGATTTTATATTAGTTTCTGATTTTTTGATTTCTTCTTCGAATGTTGGACACTTATCACACTTAGGGATCCTACTTTGATAGGTTTTAACTAATTGGTCAAGTTGTTTATTTAAATCTATCAAAGTATCTTTTTGTGATTCAAGTTTGGCATACTTCTCCCTAAGTCGTTCAAAACAACCATTCACTTCGTGGAAATATATAAGTAATTCCGAATGACAAAGTTTTAATACCTCACTTGGCTCGTCATCATCACTGTCAGTTATTTCACCATGAAGACACAAGTATTCTTTTTCATCTTCACTATTAGCACTTTGATTATCTTCATCACTTGTATTCCATGTGGCAGCAAAACTTCTCCTTTTTGATTTCTTTTCAAAGTCGCGTTGATTTTGAGGACAATTGGGCTTTATGTCTCCGGGTTGGTTGCACCTACGACAGATGATCTTTTGTTCTTCTGGATTTTCCAATATTTTATTTATTCTGCTTTTCAATTTTCGATTTAGAGCTGAATTTCCGTATTTGTAATTCCACCTTTTGACTTTCTTTATTATCAGCTCCAATTCTGCTGCTCCATCATCATTATCATCACTATCACTTTCTGTTGTTCCTTTAGAGCTATTGATTTCTTTCGAGTATCACCTCCTTCACGTTCTTCCTTAAATTTCATTTCTAGCTCATAGGCAGTGAGGTTTCCGATGAGTTCTTCGACTTTCATTTGTTTCAAATGTTTTGACTTTTGAATGGCAGTCACTTTGGCTTCAAAACTTCGTGGAAGGACTCTGAGGATTTTTCGGACTATCTCCAACTCTGTATATGGTTTTCCAAGGGCTTTTGATTTGTATACGATATTGGAAAGTCGTCCATGCATCTCTTTGCCATTTTCTTCTTTTGCCATTGTGAAATTCTCATATTCGCTGCTTAGCATGGCAAGGTGAGATTCTTTGACTGGAGATGTTCCTTCATGAGTCACTTCTAGTGTGTGCCATATTTCCTGTGCAGTTAGACAATGTGAGACACGATTAAATTCAAATTGATCCAATGAACAGATAATAGAATTCATAGCTCTAGCGTTAGCATTTTGTAATTTATTTTCTAGTTCTGTCCATTGATCCATCGATTTATCTATTTCCTGATTATCTACAATTATAGTTGGTGCTCTATAACCTGTCTCAACAATGTTCCAAGCGTCAATGGTTTTCAGAAAAATTTTCATTCTATTTTTCCAATAAGCATATTCACCATTGAACATTGGTGGTCTAACTATGGACTGACCCTCAGCAAAAGCATTATTATTAAAAGGAGCCATTTTAAAAATTCAAATAAAAATTGATTTTTGAAAAACGAATTTTTTTATAAAGCAGAAGTTGACTTCTATTCCTAGCTTTGATACCACTTGTAGGATCGATTTCACCCTAAAGGGGGGGTGAATAGAGTGATAGTATAAATTATAAAAATTAACTGCGGAAGCTTATAAAATAATTTCAATACAGATCACAGAATAGTAGCAGCACAGATAAAAGCAGAATAATAAATGCAGATATAGAACGACGCAAAATTTACCCAGCTTCGACAAAAACCTGCCTACGTGCTGCCCCCAAGGTTTCTACTAGAAATTAGATAGCCACACGCTTACACACGTAAACTCGCGACACCCGCTACTGACTAACCTAACTCTATGCTCAAAACCCTGCCACAACTCAGCCACTGAGTTGCGAATTTTCAAGCTACGCCACGTAGCTTGTCCCCTAGTCACACGACTAGCAAATACAACGGTTTGAAAAGATATTTAAAATTTAAAACAAATTTAAAACAAATAATAAAATAAAACCCTTATTTAAAAACTAAAGCCCTTGTTTAAAATACTAAAACCTTAATACTTATGACGGCCCCATTCTATTATTTAGACCCGATCCTTTTCTATTCGTTCCTTTGGAAAATGGCGGCTTCTTCGATCATAATTTAGGGCTTTTGTCCTTCGATCAAAATTAGGGTTTAGGATGCCAATTTATCTCGTTGCTCTTGTCGATTGATATTGATGCTCTATTGATCCGCTTGCATGGAGTCGCGCTCGGATGCTTCTCTTGATTTGTTTGTGAAATTAGGGTTCGGCTTCGGTTGCTTCGAGATAATTGAATTCGCCTTTTCTTCTGGTATGTTATTTGTATCTTTTTCTTTTAGGTTTGATTGCTTGAGTTCGATTGCTTTTTCATTCATGCCGATGATGATACTTTGGTTCTCGTATTTATATGAATTCGAATACACTAATTAACTCGATACTTTCCTGAAATTCACTTTCCTGATGCACACGACATTCCTGATATTTTTTGCAACTTGTTACCCACGGCCTTGATGTTGATGCGTTCGATACTTACTTGATTGATACGGCATTAAAACTTTCCATTTTTTTTTCTTCCTGACTTTTTCAAAGATGTGCACCTGACTTTGGACTTCGGTTTGATTTGTATTTTTATACTGTGTTGACTTCATGAATCATATCCACTCCACGACTCTGCATTAAGTCGATCATCACTATTCCTCTGCACATATGATTCTCTAGTGCATTTGCCTTTGTTAAATTTTGGCCTTTGCTGGTTCATATGTTTTTAACATATTTGCTGTAGTCAGTTGGGCCTGCACATTCACTTGTTCATTTGATTCTGCTTCGGCCTTGACTTTTATGAATTACGTGAATTTTGACTTCACTTGTGAACTTTCGAGTTGTACGCTGCTTGTTAATTACTGCTTCAACTTGATGAGTTCCTGTAGTTGCTGTTACATCACTTCGAATTGCATTTATGTCCAATGCATAGCTATCTTCATTTTTGCCGTTTGCATGCTTCATTGATTTGAACTACTCTCTGACTTTTGTCTGAGTTCATATATATATGCTACATTTGTCATGTATTAGTGAAGCAGTGTTGCATTTTGGCTTTGTCTGACTTGTAGTGTTCATTTGAGTTTGGCATTGTTTATGTTGACTTGATCATGGTTCCTGTGCATTATCTGTTACATGAAACTGTAAGGTGAATGTTGCATATGAGTCTGGGCATGGGTATTTGCAGTTTTGTTTTTATGGTCTTGGATTTGTGGTTTCATATGCATTCTGGTCTGACCTGCACACTTGTTTATGCTTGAACACTGCACTTGTATATATTCACTATCACTTGCTCTTAGCTTGGAGTTGCATCACCATGCATATTCACTTGAGTTGTTTGGATTTTCTCTACTAGTTGCAGTATTTGCCATTCATTGGTTCTTGTATATGAGTTGTTTCACTGGTGGCCTATGTACATGCTTCACTGCATCTTGTCTTGTATCACTTGTGTCACCATACCTGTTGTACATGCGGCTTCATTTTGTATTGATTGTCAGTGGTTTTGCATCATTCTGGTTATTAGTGCACTATCACTTGTGTGTTGCCTTTGACATCCATTTGGTTGTTGCAGTCCTATGCAGTTGCTATGCCTTGTGTTCTTGTAGTTGCATTCACGTCATGTTTGCTGTTTTGACTCTGTGTTCTAGTCATTAGTGCTCTGGTGCATACATGAACTGGTTTCACTGCAGCACTCGAGTTTTGTTACTTGCATTGATCCATGTATTTGTGCTTTGATGCATTTTTGATTTGTCAAAGCTTTGCATTCTTCATGTAGCCTTGTGTTGAACCCAGTTTTAAAAACTTGGGTTTGACCTTGTGCTCGTGTCGTGATTTTAAATATATTGCACGTGAGTTGAACCCGGCTTTTCATTTGGCTTTGACCTGTGCTCACCTGTCCCTGTAGCATTATCAAGTGTATGTCGATGTGCACGGCCTTGTGGCATGTAAAGTGATACACTGTGCATGTCACACTGTTCGTGTGTGATGAATTCAAATATAAATTATGACGAACAACCCAAATAACTGAGGCAAATAATATTTTCAAAAATAATATTTCATTTTAAATTGCAAAAAATTTCTTTTTCAATTTTACTGCGTTAGTGAATATTTTTGCAGATTGCTCAGATGCTGGATTCAAACTGGAATGAAGTTGAAGATAAAAATATGAGTGTGAGTGATATGTAGTGAGGTTCTGAATGTAGAAAAGAATTGTGATGTAATCAGAAATTGTTTTGTAATTTAAAATGTATAGTTATAGTGAGAGCTTGAAATTTTACTATCAAAATTGTAATAAATATTTGTTTGAATAAAATACTCGTTTGAATTCAAATTCCGTGTTATTTATTTTATTCAGCAAATATTTATTTAATCTATGAAAAATAAAATAGTACATTAACAAATACATTTAAACGAATGTATATATGTTTATTATCATCAAACAAAAATCATATAAGCGCATATTCAACAGTTGCATGATTTATTACTGTGAAAAGTATGGTTGGTGATAAGTATGTTTCTGTATGTATATCTAGGAATTACCTGTAGATATTTGGATGGTGTGTGTGCATATCTGTTAATATCTTGACCTCTCTGTTTCTAAGTTTAAACTCAATTCTTATTTTAATTTAAATTCCCTATCTCGTGATCTAAGCATTGTTATGAATTGTGATACAAACCAAAAATTGTTTGAGAGATCATAAGTTTAAGCTTAAAAATTTAAGTAAGTGAAAATAAAATAAAATTTAACTTGCTCTGAAAATTCCAAAGAGATCAGGAAGACATGAGATGATTAAAAATCCAAATTTCCTAATTCATTAATTTAAGTTTATGATCAGAAAACTGATATGATAACTTGATTTTTAAACCAAAATCATAATTTCTAATTTGGGAAGTTAGGAGCAGTTCTAGGATGAACTGGGAATGAATATGTGGGGTTTTCTGGTAAACCAAAGAATTTGGGAAGGTCAGAATCTTGGGAAGAGATGGTGGAGGGTTTGTAGTTGAAGGGAAAAATATTTTTACAGTGATAAAATTGGATTTAGAGCCAGCGGTGGACAAAATTTATCTGTAACCCTAGTTTTTGTGTACAGTTAGAAATTCAGTCATTTCTTGCTCTAGGATTGATCGAGTGTTTTGAAACTCTGAGGGTTGGTTGCTGGTCCCTAGAGGAGTATGTAGCCGGAATTGTAGCTTGAACTATGGTCGGGGTGATGTGAATTTGTCGTTGACAGGTGAGGGGTTTGGGTTGAACTGTGGTTTCCAGGTTTTGGATGTGGGATTGGCTTCTGGGAATTATAGAGATGTGTTCTTGGGGAAAATACTCGAGTAATCTGAGGTTGTGACTCGAAGTTAAGTAGAAGATGACTCGAAGTAGGATAGTTTTGGCTCGGGTAGTTTTTTTTATGCAGTGTTTTGTTTTCTGAAACCTGAACTGTTCCAGGTTTTCAAATTTTAAAACTAAATTAAATCTAAAAAAAGAAAAGAGAGCTAAGCAAGTTTAAATCTAAACTTAAAGCAGGAATTAAACTATGAATTCAAATAGATTTGAATTTCATATTTTGATTAAACAAGATTTGCAGGAATGAATTGTTTTTTTAAAACTGAAAGCTGCTCATTTTTATATAAAGAAAATTTTAAACCTGGAAATAAATTTTAAAACAAGATTGGAAGCAAGTTTATATATGAATTCAAATAGATTTGAATTCCAGATTTTGAATAAATTTGAAGTAATAAAATAAAGTATTTAATTAAATAATAAAACCTGCACAGTTTTTATAAAGTGATTATATATCTGAAAATAAGTTTTTAAAACAAGATTTAAATTCTAAGTTAAATCTGAATTTAGAATCCTGGATTCTAACTTGAATTTGAATCTGAAAATTTCAAAAAGAAATATGTTGATAAATTCAAATGTTAAAATTTAGTTTGAATATTTTAGTATGCATAAAATCTGAAATGAAATTTAAACAGAGTTTTAAATTTTAATCTTTGAATTTAAACCTAAAGCATGATTTGAATTTTGGTTGTAATATAAATAAGATGTGAAATTTAAATGTTTAAATGCCATTTGAAATATTTAAGATATTTTAAATTTAATTGAATATAGGCAAAGTTAAATTATTCTTTAAAATTGCTTTAAGAGGTAGGTGATACTTTAATTTGAAAACTAAAGAGTTTTTAAATACTTAAAACCTTGTTTAACTTTAAATTTGATTTCATTTTAAATTATAATTCAAATGGAGTTTAGAAAATTTAAAAGTAATTTGTTTTTAAGTTACTTTAATAATGATAATTAAATCATTAATGAAATTAATGATTATCATTAAGTTGGTTTGAACTTAATGGTTTAATAATTAATTTAGGTAATTAAGTTTTGTAATTAATTAATTTAATTAATTAATAATTAGGATATTAATTAAATGATTAAGGGTTTATTTAATTAATTAAAAGAGTAAGTAAGTTAATTAAATTTGATTAAAGTATGATTTAGAAATTAATTTAAATAAGATTGGATTAATTTAATTTAGTTAATGAATTGAATTATTAATCAAATAATTAATAATTGTTAAAGTTTTAATTTTCACTTGATTAATTTAATAATTAGGAATTAATAATGAGTTTTATAAATAAATTAAGTGTAACGACCCAGAATTTTTATTTATTACAATTTGAATATTTAATTAATTTTAAATATAAATAAGTGAATTTATAAGTCGAATAAATTTTATTTTGAATTATTGGATTTAATTGGATAATTAAATCGATAATTTAATATGTTAAATTATGGAAATAATTGAAAATAGAGTTAAATATGATTGAAACTGATTTGTAAAATTTTATTTTATCATATTGGAGTTAGAATGATATTTTAGAACTTTTAAAATCGAATTAAAAGTTAATTTGTGAAAATTGAATATTTAATATTAAAATCGACTAGTGAAAATAGTCAATTTTTGAACAGTCTCAGAATTGAACGAAACCAGTTCCATTGGATCCGTAATGGTTAGTTATTACCGGATTTCAAATTTCGTGTCAATCGGAGTTACCGTTTGATCGTGGCAGCTCGAAACGCATCGAATTATTTTTAATTTTAATTTAGCGAGTTAAAATAGCCATTTTTCAAAAAGTCTCGGATTTCGACGAAACAAGTTTCATCGGATCCGTAATGTGATATTATTGTAAGGTTTCAAATTTCGTGTCAATTGGATTTACCGTTTGTCCGGTACAAATTAAAACACCTAGAAATCGATTTAAATCGGTTTAATTTAAATTGAGCGTTTATTACCATAACTCGCACGGATGTCCGAATTAGCTTTCGAAACCTATTCCATTGTGTCCGGAATGCGGGGTAAACCCTAGAAACGCTGGTTACGGCGCGTAAATCGGAGTTCGGAATTTCCGGGATGAATAGTGTTCGATATTTTCTTATAAATAGCCACCATTTCTAAAAAAATAAAAATAAAAAGCAAAACCCTAATTTCATAACTGCAGCCGCCACCCTAGAAACAACGGCCGAAAATCAATGACCTTCCTCCCCAAATATCTTTCAATCCACTAACAATTACAACAAACTTTCAACTAGAGAAATGAAGAGGGCATCAAGATCTACAAGTTCAACGGTGGAGATCGCGAATGGATTAACGGATTGACGGCAATTCCCAATTGAACGTCGTGAGTTCGGCCTCGAACTACGTGCAATAGGGACAATCGAGCTTCAGGTGGTTGGGGGCGAGTGTTGTGGTGGTGAAGGGCTTCGAGATGGCGGTGGTATGATCGAGTATAGTCGAGTATAGGCGGAGTAATTTGGAACCCTAATTACTAAGGTGGGTTCGGCTATTAGGGGGGGGGGGGACGCACGCATATACTGGAGAAGAAGAAGAACGCAGGGACGGTCGTGATGCAAGGACGCAGGATCGTGTGGCTAGAATTGATTTAGGTTAAAAATTTATTTATTTTTGTTGTAAATTTATAAGTATATAAATCGTATAACTTCAAAAATGCATAACTTTTTCATACGAGGTCGAAAACGCGCGAAACAAGAAGCGTTGGAATCGTATGGACGAGCACTATGCGATGAAATTGGATTGGATTCGTTTGGAGTTAGTGAGAATTTTGAGTAAAATTAAACGTCCGTTTAATTTTATTCGAAATAAATCGCTAAAACGAAATTGAAATCAAGGTGAGAACTTCTCACTCAATCGAATCAGTTTCGATTTTATTTTTAATAGTTAGATTTAAAATATTTGAATGCATGTTTGAATGATGATTGATATCTATTGATTGTTAAAATAGACATTATACGCCGTTAGTAAGCGGATGTTATTTATTAAAAACATATACCGCGAATATTTCATAAACAGTGAAATTGGTATTATATATAATAGCAATATATATATTGGCATATGTATATATTGGAGTTGTTGATTCCCCGCATTTTTTGTTTAGCGGATGAGACCCTATTGCGCCGTTATTAAGCGGATAATATTTTAAATCCCATATATCGCGATAATTTCGTACTGGAGCGAAATTGGTATTGTGCTAATGTTTGTGGATGCAGGAAAACAGGTTGGAGGGATCCAACTGGATTCCTCAACAGTATTTATTTGATTTCAGATATTTTAATATTTGATGGATTATCATATCGATATATGATATCGTTGTAGTCGTGATTGACTATTTGGTGTGTAGCATCATTGGACCAAATTTGGAATTTTAAAATGATTTCAAAGTGATTTTTTTGAAAGTATACGTTTATAAAATATTTTTGGAATTGATTCATTTTAAATAAATAACGTTATAATTTTTAAAGTTATAAAAATTATGATTTTTGAGAAAAATAGTTAAAAACTGATTTTTGAGAATATGATGCTAATGATTTAAAAAAAATGATTAAATCAGGATTTTTGAATTTATTATAAAAGTTGAAAATATAGGATTTATAAAATTTAATTATTTTATAAATCAAAATGGTGAAGTTATAAAGGAGATTAAATATGTTTTAAAAGGATAATATAAATTGATTTATATTAAGAGATTTATAAATGGATATTTATAAATTGAAAAATGGACATTATAAAACGAGTTTTTATAAGTGTTTGAATAAAGTGAAAAAAAAGAATTTCATAATTGAATGGAATTTATGGAATTTTATACGGTGAAGTTATAAATGGAAATTTATAAGCAGTAGGTTTATAAAATTTATTAAGTTATTAAAATAATGGTTTTGGGTAAATGAATGAATCTTATAAGTTATAAGATTTATAATTTGGGAAGTTAAAAAGAACGATTTTGTAAAATAATCGTTTTATAAGCATTTAACTTATAATATGGACTTTTAGTTCATAATTGGGATATAAATCGAATAGGCTAATAAAGGAGATTTATAAAGGAAGTTGTTATAAAATAAATAGAAATGGAATTTATAAACGTTGTTTCATAAATTCGCAAACAACTTATTTTGATAAGTAAATTGTTGAAACCTATTAATGGAGTTATATTCACATTTTTGACTGTGAAAGATCCTTTAAAATAAAATGAATAGAAGTGATGAAAGTTGTTAACGTAGTATATTCACGTTTTTGAATAGTGAATAAGATGTTAAAGAAATTGTTTTGAATGTGATGTTTAAATGGAATTTAAAACGATCTAACGATGTTTTAAAATGTGTTGAGATTCGAAACCATAGATTTCAACATTTATTGTTGAAATAGACGTTTTCGAGAAATGAAAAGGGAATGGTGGACTATAACACTGTTGTTATAGTAAATGATTTCCGAAAGGAAATGTTTTGCATAGTATTGGGATTTATATATATATTTTAATTTCAAATCCCTATACTAGTGATTTTGGGTTGTCGTAACGTTGTTTTACGCAACATTCGTTTTGGGCCCAAATAAATATGTTTATGAGAATGATTTCCTTAAAGAATGAAATATATAATTAATTTCGATTTAAGTATATTGAATATTTTCTAAGTGTTGAAAATAAATAAAATTTGTGAATTACTTATGAATAAATAAGTATGGAAATGTTTTCCAATATAAAGTGAATATTTTGAGAATTTATCTTTTTGAAGATAAATTGAAAAGTAATATTGAAATGAATAATTGAAATCGAATATTCATAGATATTTTGGATTATAAATTCACTAAGGAATTTATAAAAGAAAGTGGAATTTGATTTAAAAAAAAAAATGTTGATTTATTTTTGAAGTGTGAAATTATATATCTAGTGAAGATATTTTGGAAAATAAATAATTTGGAAAATTATTTGGAAACTGGTGATGTGTGCATATCCATTGATAGTTCAATAACCGACTATCAATATTTCCCTTTGAATGGGTATTTGATGTGATTTGTTTGAATGTGAATGCCACACTTATTTTTGAATAAGCGCTCACTATTCGGGTTAACCGGGAAAGGACCATGGGGTCGTATAACCCATTCCGAATATGTGATACGTCGTTGTGAATTGCATTAAAGATCGGTGTTGAAGACCCGGTATTTGCGAGAGCGATAGGATGACCTGTCGATTGTCTCTGCACTGAGTTGCAGCGGTATAGAGACTCCCTAAGTGATGGGAAATCCGATCAGGATTGTGAATATCCGGATTGCAAGGACTTCTTTGTAAGTGCCTTCGGTTTTGTTCGAGCCCGGAACAGACTTGTATGGATTGTATGTCTGACGTTACAAATTGAGATATAAAGCAGATTTCTTTCAAATATATTTCTGTTGGTGGCGGAGAATTTATTCTTTTAGCTTAACACCCTTCTCTGAGACGTACGAGCTCAGAGGTTATGTAGTTGAATGTTATCAGCGATATATTCCCAATTTGGTAATGTGACATGCTGAGTGTTGCTATGAAATGATCATTGTGTTGATTATTTGTGATAGGATCATTTATTTGATCGTCTATCTTGGTGATCATTTCTATGATCATTTGTTGACCTAAAGCATGGCTTTTGTATAAAGTATGTTTTTGTGGACGTGACTTCGTCGAGCCTCACACCCCGGAAATGGTCAAAACAGGAAAGATGCGGCAAGGTTATGAGGGGTAGCACCCTTTAGGGTATGTACATTTCCTTCTGGATAGAGGTGGTATCATGGTATGGAGCCCAGATATTTAACCTATGTGGTTACTGCGAATTTATTACTTTGTGGTTGTTGGTTTTCGGGATCCCGTGAGAAAGGTCGTTTACGATCGGGGAATGGCGTGCTCGTGTTAGTAGTTACCCAGTTAGGGGTAACCCGGCCTTGTGTTGGCAGAGTTCCGGTTTGGTTCTCGGGGATGTCTTTCCAGAGGCATTCTCATGTGGCAATGGGAAGTTCCTTGGCCTGACCATTTGTTGGAAATCCAAAGAAACAATATGAAACTTGTACGGTTTTAGTTGTAGAACCTGCTTCCTCAGAAAGTAGCTATAGTAGGCATAATATAATGGTACCTATGCTGGCTAAGATTTATATTCTACTTTCGAAATCGTTTTATACACTATGCACTAATAATAATATCAAAATTGATTTGATTTTAAATGCGTATCAAGCATGTTTGACTATCATAAGGAGAAATCTTCTCCAAGTCTGCGTTTGCATTGTGTGTGTGGAAGGAGGTCTTATGGTAGTCTCATTTTTAAAAGCATTGCGAATTGAATTTAAAAATATCTCTCTATTTTGATTTTAAAGATAAATAAACTCTTTTGAGTTCTCACACCAGTCACATGACTGACTCGGAGTTTATTGTTTTCCTTCCTAAACTCTGGGTGCCCATAAATTTTCACACGGGCAGTCAAGAGTTAGGTTTATCAGGATATTCTGGATATTCTGGAGTTGCTGGAGGCAAGATGGATGGCATGGCATATTACTAGTTTATAGTATTTCTTTTTTTTCCGCTGCACTATTTGTAGTTGTTGTTGTTGTACACTCTGATGATGATATGATGTAAAGTATAAAATGTAGTAACTGATATAGTTCTTTGTTTAAAGATTATTCATTATTTATTATATGTTGTTTCGCTGCGAATTGTGAGATTCTGATGTTGTTTTGTTGTTTCCTGTTCCGTTCTATGTTTTCTCTATTTTCTTCCTGTTCTGTTCTCTGTTCTTTTTTTTTCTATTTTCTATCTTTCCTACTTTTTTTCTCTCTTTCCTCTCCATCTTCTATCTTTTTCTCTTCTCTTTTCTTAAATTCTTTTTCTTAAACCATAACATTTCGGGTTTTTGGCCTTCGATTTCTCGTCAGTCGATAAAGTGAGTATCGATGTTGAATTTTCGAAAGTCGAAAATTTCCGGGGCGTTACATTTGGTATCGGAGCATATGGTTAAGCGACAACCATGGTTCTGTTGGGTATTACTCATTAGAGATAGAGTCAGTAGTACTCTAGAATGAGTTTGAGTGTAATAATAGCTATGAGAGCGTCTTTGTTAGTGAATATAAATTGTTTTATATTGTGATGATTGGTTTGTTGAGTGGTATATAGATTCTGGTTAATACGAGTAATTAACGTTGTTGATAGGGATCTATAAACACTTGAATAGAACAATTCGACACGGTATTATTTTAAATTGGGTAAATGAAATAATTTTACCTTGATTATATTTTTATATATGAAGGAATAATTTTTAGAATTATTAAAGTGTATATAAGTTGATTGTTTAGTTGTTTGAATAATCTAAATAAAAGAATAATTGTTTAAGCAAATGAATTATAAGAATTGAATTATAATTAAAGTGATTTACAATTGTGAAATAAACTTATATATATATAGAAGTGAAACTATATGGATATATTTATGAATATGGGTTATAAATAAAAATGAATGTGAACTTGAGTTATATAAATGAAATTCAACTTTGTAATTGAATTGAATTAATGGATTAAATGTTAATCAATAAAATGTGAATAGTTGACATGAAATAATGAATATAAGTGTTAATTCATTAAAATCTAATGTTATATGGTTGTTAGTTGATTGATTGTATATAATTCATTAAGTGTTAATGAAATTGAGTTAATGAAATTGAAAGCTAAATTAATTGACATTTAATTGGAAGTTAAGTGAATCTTAAATAAAATTGAATTTGAATTGGAAGTGAACCAACTTGAATATGAATTAGTGAATATAAACTAATTGAAAATGAATGTTAGTAAGAACATCCACTGTTAATGAATCAAATGTGATTAAATTGAAAACCCAATTCATTGAATATTAATGAGAATATGAATGAATATTTATTGGTTATGGATGTTAGTTGGATGATAGTTGGTTGATATTGCATTTGTTGCTTTTACTTCATTTGCTATGTTGACATATATAGTTATTATGTTGCTATATGTTGTATATTGATACTATTGTCTACATACATGTTCTCATGTTGTTTGTTGAGTGATTAGTAGGTGCGGATCGCGTTTGCTTCGCATTTGGAGCTCGCTTTCGCGCTATATTAGCCGTATATGCTTGCTAATAAAATATAAGGTACATATCTCGGATTACATACCGTACTTTTATACTTTTTCCCTGCGGGATGCCTCATTACTTGATGGGATGTATATTTGTGATATATATACTGTCATTTTTTTTGGATCGAGCCGCGTAAAGGAGACTATGGCGAATTTTTCCGGAAATTTAAGGCGTTAGAAAAAATTTGAGAAAATTGGAAAAATTTTGAAAATTTCAACTTTGATTTGAAATTGAAAGTTAAACAATAGTAGTTGTTTTTGAAAAGATAACTAAGTATGATTTGAAAACTTAGTAAAGTTATTGTAAGAAGTTTAACTATGAATTTTGAGAAAGTTAATAGATTCTGTAACTTTTCTTACTTAATAATTTCGAGGACGAAATTCTTTTAAGGGGGGAAGATTGTAACGACCCAGAATTTTTATTTATTACAATTTGAATATTTAATTAATTTTAAATATAAATAAGTGAATTTATAAGTCGAATAAATTTTATTTTGAATTATTGGATTTAATTGGATAATTAAATCGATAATTTAATATGTTAAATTATGGAAATAATTGAAAATAGAGTTAAATATGATTGAAAATGATTTGTAAAATTTTATTTTATCATATTGGAGTTAGAATGATATTTTAGAACTTTTAAAATCGAATTAAAAGTTAATTTGTGAAAATTGAATATTTTAATATTAAAATCGACTAGTGAAAATAGTCAATTTTTGAACAGTCTCAGAATTGAACGAAACCAGTTCCATTGGATCCGTAATGGTTAGTTATTACCGGATTTCAAATTTCGTGTCAATCGGAGTTACCGTTTGATCGTGGCAGCTCGAAACACATCGAATTATTTTTAATTTTAATTTAGCGAGTTAAAATAGCCATTTTTCAAAACGTGTCGGATTTCGGCGAAACAAGTTTCATCGGATCCGTAATGTGATATTATTGTAAGGTTTCAAATTTCGTGTCAATTGGATTTACCGTTTGTCCGGTACAAATTAAAACACCTAGAAATCGATTTAAATCGGTTTAATTTAAATTGAGCGTTTATTACCATAACTCGCACAGATGTCCGAATTAGCTTTCGAAACCTGTTCCATTGTGTCCGGAACGCGGGGTAAACCCTAGAAACGCTGGTTACGGCGCGTAAATCGGAGTTCGGAATTTCCGGGATGAATAGTGTTCGATATTTTCTTATAAATAGCCACCATTTCTAAAAAAATAAAAATAAAAAGCAAAACCCTAATTTCATAACTGCAACCGCCACCCTAGAAACAACGGCCGAAAATCAATGACCTTCCTCCCCAAATATCTTTCAATTCACTAACAATTACAACAAACTTTCAACTAGAGAAATGAAGAGGGCATCAAGATCTACAAGTTCAACGGTGGAGATCGCGAATGGATTAACGGATTGATGGCAATTCCCAATTGAACGTCGCGAGTTCGGCCTCGAACTGCGTGCAATAGGGACAACCGAGCTTCAGGTGGTTGGGGGCGAGTGTTGTGGTGGTGAAGGGCTTCGAGATGGCGGTGGTATGATCGAGTATAGTCGAGTATAGGCGGAGTAATTTGGAACCCTAATTACTAAGGTGGGTTCGGCTATTAGGGGGGGGGGGGGACGCACGCATATACTGGAGAAGAAGAAGAATGCAGGGACGGTCGTGATGCAAGGACGCAGGATCGTGTGGCTAGAATTGATTTAGGTTAAAAATTTATTTATTTTTGTTGTAAATTTATAAGTATATAAATCGTATAACTTCAAAAATGCATAACTTTTTCATACGAGGTCGAAAACGCGCGAAACAAGAAGCGTTGGAATCGTATGGACGAGCACTACGCGATGAAATTGGATTGGAGTCGTTTGGAGTTAGTGAGAATTTTGGGTAAAATTAAACGTCCGTTTAATTTTATTCGAAATAAATCGCTAAAACGAAATTGAAATCAAGGTGAGAACTTCTCACTCAATCGAATCAGTTTCGATTTTATTTTTAATAGTTAGATTTAAAATATTTGAATGCATGTTTGAATGATGATTGATATCTATTGATTGTTAAAATAGACATTATACGCCGTTAGTAAGCGGATGTTATTTATTAAAAACATATACCGCGAATATTTCATAAACAGTGAAATTGGTATTATATATAATAGCAATATATATATATATTGGCATATGTATATATTGGAGTTGTTGATTCCCCGCATTTTTTGTTTAGCGGATGAGACCCTATTGCGCCGTTATTAAGCGGATAATATTTTAAATCCCATATACCGCGATAATTTCGTACTGGAGCGAAATTGGTATTGTGCTAATGTTTATGGATGCAGGAAAACAGGTTGGAGGGATCCAACTGGATTCCTCAACAGTATTTATTTGATTTCAGATATTTTAATATTTGATGGATTATCATATCGATATATGATATCGTTGTAGTCGTGATTGACTATTTGGTGTGTAGCATCATTGGACCAAATTTGGAATTTTAAAATGATTTCAAAGTGATTTTTTTTGAAAGTATACGTTTATAAAATATTTTTGGAATTGATTCATTTTAAATAAATAAGGTTATAATTTTTAAAGTTATAAAAATTATGATTTTTGAGAAAAATAGTTAAAAACTGATTTTTGAGAATATGATGCTAATGATTTAAAAAAAATGATTAAATCAGGATTTTTGAATTTATTATAAAAGTTGAAAATATAGGATTTATAAAATTTAATTATTTTATAAATCAAAATGGTGAAGTTATAAAGGAGATTAAATATGTTTTAAAAGGATAATATAAATTGATTTATATTAAGAGATTTATAAATGGATATTTATAAATTGAAAAATGGACATTATAACACGAGTTTTTATAAGTGTTTGAATAAAGTGAAAAAAAAGAATTTCATAATTGAATGGAATTTATGGAATTTTATACGGCGAAGTTATAAATGGAAATTTATAAGCAGTAGGTTTATGGAATTTATTAAGTTATTAAAATAATGGTTTTGGGTAAATGAATGAATCTTATAAGTTATAAGATTTATAATTTGGGAAGTTAAAAAGAACGATTTTGTAAAATAATCGTTTTATAAGCATTTAACTTATAATATGGACTTTTAGTTCATAATTGGGATATAAATCGAATAGGCTAATAAAGGAGATTTATAAAGGAAGTTGTTATAAAATAAATAGAAATGGAATTTATAAACGTTGTTTTATAAATTCGCAAACAACTTATTTTGATAAGTAAATTGTTGAAACCTATTAATGGAGTTATATTCACATTTTTGACTGTGAAAGATCCTTTAAAATAAAATGAATAGAAGTGATGAAAGTTGTTAACGTAGTATATTCACGTTTTTGAATAGTGAATAAGATGTTAAAGAAATTGTTTTGAATGTGATGTTTAAATGGAATTTAAAACGATCTAACGATGTTTTAAAATGTTTTGAGATTCGAAACCATAGATTTCAACATTTATTGTTGAAATAGACGTTTTCGAGAAATGAAAAGGGAATGGTGGACTATAACACTGTTGTTATAGTAAATGATTTCCGAAAGGAAATGTTTTGCATAGTATTGGGATTTATATATATATTTTAATTTCGAATCCCTATACTAGTGATTTTGGGTTGTCGTAACGTTGTTTTACGCAACATTCGTTTTGGGCCCAAATAAATATGTTTATGAGAATGATTTCCTTAAAGAATGAAATATATACTTAATTTCGATTTAAGTATATTGAATATTTTCTAAGTGTTGAAAATAAATAAAATTTGTGAATTACTTATGAATAAATAAGTATGGAAATGTTTTCCAATATAAAGTGAATATTTTGAGAATTTATCTTTTTGAAGATAAATTGAAAAGTAATATTGAAATGAATAATTGAAATCGAATATTCATAGATATTTTGGATTATAAATTCACTAAGGAATTTATAAAAGAAAGTGGATTTTGATTTTAAAAAAAAATGTTGATTTATTTTTGAAGTGTGAAATTATATATCTAGTGAAGATATTTTGGAAAATAAATAATTTGGAAAATTATTTGGAAACTGGTGATGTGTGCATATCCATTGATAGTTCAATAACCGACTATCAATATTTCCCTTTGAATGGGTATTTGATGTGATTTGTTTGAATGTGAATGCCACACTTATTTTTGAATAAGCGCTCACTATTCGGGTTAACCGCTAAAGGACCATGGGGTCGTATAACCCATTCCGAATATGTGATACGTCGTTGTGAATTGCATTGAAGATCGGTGTTGAAGACCCGGTATTTGCGAGAGCGATAGGATGACCTGTCGATTGTCTCTGCACTGAGTAGCAGCGGTATAGAGACTCCCTAAGTGATGGGAAATCCGATCAGGATTGTGAATATCCGGATTGCAAGGACTTCTTTGTAAGTGCCTTCGGTTTTGTTCGAGCCCGGAACAGACTTGTATGGATTGTATGTCTGACGTTACAAATTGAGATATAAAGCAGATTTCTTTCAAATATATTTCTGTTGGTGGCAGAGAATTTATTCTTTTAGCTTAACACCCTTCTCTGAGACGTACGAGCTCAGAGGTTATGTAGTTGAATGTTATCAGCGATATATTCCCAATTTGGTAATGTGACATGCTGAGTGTTGCTGTGAAATGATCATTGTGTTGATTATTTGTGATAGGATCATTTATTTGATCGTCTATCTTGGTGATCATTTCTATGATCATTTGTTGACCCAAAGCATGGCTTTTGTATAAAGTATGTTTTTGTGGACGTGACTTCGTCGAGCCTCACACCCCGGAAATGGTCAAAACAGGAAAGATGCGGCAAGGTTATGAGGGGTAGCACCCTTTAGGGTATGTACATTTCCTTCTGGATAGAGGTGGTATCATGGTATGGAGCCCAGATATTTAACCTATGTGGTTACTGCGAATTTATTACGTTGTGGTTGTTGGTTTTCGGGATCCCGTGAGAAAGGTCGTTTACGATCGGGGAATGGCGTGCTCGTGTCAGTAGTTAACCAGTTAGGGGTAACCCGGCCTTGTGTTGGCAGAGTTCCGGTTTGGTTCTCGGGGATGTCTTTCCAGAGGCATTCTCATGTGGCAATGGGAAGTTCCTTGGCCTGACCATTTGTTGGAAATCCAAAGAAACAATACGAAACTTGTACGGTTTTAGTTGTAGAATCTGCTTCCTCAGGAAGTAGCTATAGTAGGCATAATATAATGGTACCTATGCTGGCTAAGATTTATATTCTACTTTCGAAATCGTTTTATACACTATGCACTAATAATAATATCAAAATTGATTTGATTTTAAATGTGTATCAAGCATGTTTGACTATCATAAGGAGAAATCTTCTCCAAGTCTGCGTTTGCATTGTGTGTGTGGCAGGAGGTCTTATGGTAGTCTCATTTTTAAAAGCATTGCGAATTGAATTTAAAAATATCTCTCTATTTTGATTTTAAAGATAAATAAACTGTTTTGAGTTCTCACACCAGTCACATGACTGACTCGGAGTTTATTGTTTTCCTTCCTAAACTCTGGGTGCCCACAAATTTTCACACGGGCAGTCAAGAGTTAGGTTTATCAGGATATTCTGGATATTCTGGAGTTGCTGGAGGCAAGATGGATGGCATGGCGTATTACTAGTTTATAGTATTTCTTTTTTTTCCGCTGCACTATTTGTAGTTGTTGTTGTTGTACACTCTGATGATGATATGATGTGAAGTATAAAATGTAATAACTGATATAGTTCTTTGTTTAAAGATTATTCATTATTTATTATATGTTGTTTCGCTGCGAATTGTGAGATTCTGATGTTGTTTTGTTGTTTCCTGTTCCGTTCTATGTTTTCTCTATTTTCTTCCTGTTCTGTTCTCTGTTCTTTTTTTTCTATTTTCTATCTTTCCTACTTTTTTTCTCTCTTTCCTCTCCATCTTCTATCTTTTTCTCTTCTCTTTTCTTAAATTCTTTTTCTTAAACCATAACATTTCGGGTTTTTGGCCTTCGATTTCTCGGCAGTCGATAAAGTGAGTATCGATGTTGAATTTTCGAAAGTCGAAAATTTCCGGGGCGTTACATTAAGAATTGATATTGATTAATTCAATTAATTACTTTGGAAAGGTAATTAAAGATTTGCTATTGGTTAATGAAGGTCATTAACTTAATATTATTTTATAATTAATTAATGTAATTAATTTTAATAATTAATTGGATTAATTAATTTAAGATAATCCTTTGAATTGTTTAAGTAAATTACTTAGTGAAAGTAATTAAGGAAATTAATTACTAATTGTAATTAATTGAGTTTATTTTGATTAATTAAGTTAATTAATTAAGTTTAATTAATTTAAATTAATCATTGATTGATTTGAGAAGTAATTACAAATGTAATTAGAAATGAATAATTACTTAATGAAGTAATTAAGAAAAAAATTAGTAGATGTAATTTAATTGAAGGAGTTTTGGAATTAATTACTTTGTGTAATTATTATTAGTGTGTTTAATTACTTAAGATAAGAAATTAATTACTTAGAGTAATTAATTTAGGTTTTGATAATTAAGTTATTTGAGAATAGTTAAGAGATGTAATTAATTTAAGTTAATTACTTAGTGTGATTAATCAAGAATGATTAATCAATGGAGATAATTGATAATTAATTTAATGGAGTTATTTTAAATAAAATAATTAATGATGATTAAGGATTGATTAATTAAGAACAATTAATCAATGAAGGAATTAATTAATGTAATTAATTAAGGATGAATGTAATTAATTATAATTAATTAATTAATGAAGTAATTACAGGTTAATTACAAGGTTTGGGTTGGAATAATTAATTTGTGAAATTAATTAGAGGGTAATTACTTGAATATTATTAAAGGGTAATTAATCAAGAGGATTAATTAGGGTAACTTGTTAATAGTAATTAATTGATGTAAGAAAGGTTTATATGGATGAGTAATTAATTTAATTTATTTTAAATTAATTAAGGAAGATGTAATTAATTTAATTCATTTTAAATTAATTATAGGATGGTGATTTAATAAGTCAGTGCTTATGAATGATGATTGATATTTATTACCCTGAATGGTTGAGATCTCAGTTATGAGATAAATGTTGTCGTGTGATTTGGATGCTATGGTTGCATTGAGTTGATGATATGAATTATCTGTATGGAATGATAATATTGATTATCTATTGTGATGTTGAGAATTATCTGTGTGTACATAGATAATATTGAATTGAATTGTTTTAAACTTTAAAACATCTTGGACCTAAAAGACACGCTTTGGATTTCGGTGAGACCGGGATCGGGTTTCCATATTTGGATATCCGAAAACCACATCGATTCCAAATAACGTTAGGTCGTAAATCCAAATGGAGCTTTGTGAAGACTCGAGGTGTAAGGGCTATACGTCAGTATAACTCTGTGGGTGATTCCGTAATGAGTTGACGGAATAGTGCTTATAGATTCGAGATGGTGGTTTAGAGTGCAAGGGTTATTGTCGTTAACTCTGAGGGTGGTTCCAAAATGAGTGTAACGAGATAATGCCTTCGGTTTAATTCGAACCTGGAACGAACTTGTATGGATTGAATGCTTTCAGAACATCGTCAGGTGGACGATGAGCATTCTAAGTGTTATGTCCTATAAAGGTAATCGTAGCCACAAGCCTTATCAACCGGGAATGGCTAAAACAGGGGAGGTGCAGCAAGGCTTCGTGGGTAGCTCCCACTGGAGAGCGAGATTGATCCATGTCTAGAAGTCCCTTTATATTCGGCTGTGTGGGCAGTTGGTTGCAAACAACTGCGGGATTGTCTTGTTCGGAACTGTTTAGTAAGGAATGGTTCCGGCCTTGTATTTGTAACATCCCGCCTTTTTGCATGATTTAAATAGACACACGTGCCAATTCATACCATACGTAAGGGCGGATTGTTATGGGATAAATAAGAAAACAGAGAATGAAACAGAATCTCACAGCGGAAGGATAAAATATAATAATCAAATATACAGTTCATAAATCTGTTTACAAAAACCTTTGATTTATTTATACAATACATATCAGAGTACACATACCATATAACAATGCAGCGGAACAATATGAGTGTAGTGAAACCATATTATCTATAGTAATAATAATAAAATCTTCGTCTTCTTCCTCCGGAAATAAAATCTTCAATCCTGAAACGCTCGGACTGACCCGAGAGAATTTGAAAAGACAAAACACTCGAGTCAGAACTAAAAGATCTTATGTGAGTTAAATTAACAGAAATAAATATGAGTATAGTAACTCAAGAGATGCTCGGGATTTACATCTCCTAAGGATCCGTTAAACTATTTACTATGTAGTATATTGCGCTATTATAATAGTGTCTAATTGTAAAATAAACTCACTTTTAAATAGCGTTAAGGCTTACATTTTCCACCTTAACACATTTATATATTCCCATAGTCTATACAGTACCGTAATCTCCCCCGTACTGGGCGTCGTCAGAGGGCACTCCTTAGGTATGGTACAAAACAAAATCGTATAAGGCGTGCTAGGGTAGGTGACACGGCACAACTAGGCAATGCCAGGGTAGATATACCAATTACGCTTCCGGGCCGATGGAAACGCGCAGCGCGCAGCTGCCGCCTACCTCGGACAGACTTCCCACATCAAAGAAATCAAAAGTGAAGGTGGCCACCGAAAATCCAAAGTCTGAGTATAGTATCGATAGGAAGTGTCCGATCAGAGGTGCTACCTCATTAACCCGTCGATCGCTCCTGTTTTAGCCACCTTATGCCAACTCACGGGAGTTGGGTCCTCGTATTTACCTTTTAAGGAAACGCCGCCACCAACCTACTTCATTCTGGAATCTCCACCGCGTACACGGTTGTTAAAGTGGTTTTCGGAGTTGGCAGAGAGTATGACAACTTCCGATCCCGGTCTCTTCAACAACCAATCGTTATTATAACACCGCGGTCATTTCAAAATAGTTTATACTTTAAAACCAGAATAAAATATCCATTTTAAACCCATATAAATACGATATCATTTATTTTTTTTAAAACCCCAAATCAATACGATATCATTTATTTTCCAATATATATTCCTTCCAAAATCATAGGGTTTCCAAAGTAAAATATTTAGAAATCAAACTCTTGAACATAATATTTCCAAATTATACTACCTTTAAAAAATAGCTTTGAAACAAATTTCCATCTCTTAAATGGTTAAATATTAAACTACTTTTATAAAACAAAATAGCTTCTTTATATTTCACAAATCAATTTCAAATATCGATTTACACTTCCAAATACCATTTCAATTCTTATGTTTCAAGGCTTTAAATATTTCACCATTTCAAAAAACAACTCATTTGACAAATCCATATGTATCAAATTCAATTACTTCTTATTTAGACTTGAAATGTTTACTTAATGAATTCAATATAATTTAAGTAAACCTTTAACTTCACATAACTGGACAATCTTTCAATTTATTAAACTTGATATATTCATTTAAATCACTCTATACAAAAATCAAGTTATAAAAATCATACCTTTTAAAAATTAATAACCTTTTTATTTAATTCCAAATTTTACTCAATATTCATCTTCCGACCTTATTCTCATTTAAGTCAATAAAACTCCAGAACTTAAATTTTAAATAAATGCTTAATCGTATTTGATCTTAAAAATCAAACTTTATTTTATACTTCAAAACAATTTATACAAAGCTTAAAACCGAAAATTACTATATATAAATAACCTTTATTAATAACCAAATCAAAAACCCATAAACCATATATATATATATATAGCTTTGCAAAAACCATAGAAAAACATTTCAAAAATATAATTTTATATATATACCGCGGTGCCTGTATAAAATTTTCTACCCTATGGTCAAGTGATACGGATGTTATCATTTCAATCCGCAATTTAAAATAAAATGCGGTTGTATATCATTTCAAACCGCAATCCCGAATGAAATGAAAATGCATGATGACTTGCAGTTTATACAATATAAATATAGCATCCATTCATCCAATTATCAATCATCAACCATTATTTGCAATCATCATCCATTTTAAACAATCATCGATATAGGGGATATAAATTATACAGGTAATAAATAACAGGTATTAACAACAGTTTATATTCAATAATAAATTCAATAACTGTTACTAGCAGTTTATATGCAAAAATAAATTCAAATTTAACTATCAGTTGATATGAAATAAAAATTTAACATAACTATGACTGGCAGTTAATATGCAAATAAATAAATTCTAACTGTCAAATTTATATGCAATAAATAAAATAAATTAACAGTTAAATTAAATAAATGCAATTTAACAGAGATGATGAATAAAACATGCCAAACAGTCATAAATAAATTTCTACTCATATCTAAAATTAATTTAACAGACATAAGAAGTTTTAGAAGTTGTGAGTGGGTTAAAACACTCACCTTTTGAATTTAAATCGAATTTAAATTCAATTTAAACTCAAAAATTCGACGGTCTCCGAATTGGTCCAAACCAACGTCAACAGATCTGGAATTTAATTATGATCCTAACAAAAAAAATCTCGCGTGAATCGGACTATGTATGAGAAAGTTATTCGAAAATTTCGATTGAAACAAAAATTAAATAAAACAACATAAACAAATATACCCCATCACCATGCCACGTCACAGGCCACGTCTTTCTTCTCAAATTCGAGCACGCTACAACACCAATCAAAAAAAAAGGACAGTACCAACAAATTACGCTCTTCGAGAATTATGACATATAATTTTTATGGAATTTTTAGAGGAGTTTGAAATATATATATATATATATATATATATATATATATATATATATATATATATATTTGGACTGTAATTGGATCTAGAAATTTTGCAGCCATTGGAAGAGAAGAAGTTGAAGAAAAGAACACACAGAGAGAAACGAAGATAGATGGAGGCTAGGGTTTACACAGCCTATAAATAGACAAAGTGAAATAGGATAGGTGGGCACGAATCATAAACGCGCAAAACGGTTGTTGGCCCAGCAGAATATTTTATATTAATTGGATACGTTACGGATTAGTAAATAAATTAATTTCTTCCTCAGACATTTACATTGAATTTTAAACGTATTTACAAATGTAAATTTAGATGCTTCATTTATAAGTTTCAATATAAATTCACAATTTCATTAAATTCCAAATTCATAGATAAGTTTCCATTTTCAACTAAATTTCTAAATTACAGTAATAATTATCTTAGATTTTTATTCATTCTCAATAGATTTAACTATTGTAAATTGACTAAGTTTTCATACTATAAAAATCCACATTTCTATGTATATATACATTTGAATTCCCTACTAAAATATTTTATTTATATTTCGCAATTACTTCCAATCCATTTTTTTTGGCATCGCACTATTACTTAAATAAATAGCCTATACCAACACTAATTATCATTAATTTGAAAACGGGTTACCAAATTTTGGATTTTATTAATAATTATCATTTATTACTTCATTGTTTATTCAAATTTAGACAATTTAAGATGTTTCTTAAATGCTGAGTACATTATTAACTTCAGCGTAAAACTTCAATTTTATTTTATCTACAAATTATAAATTAACTTTGCAGAAATCCTTTAGTTGACCTTTCATTTAATTATCCTATCTATTGGTATCCCATAGATGGGAATTCCTAAAACATCTCCGGATTCCAACTTTAATTTCGATCACATAAAATGTTCTATTCAGTTTCCAATAAATTCAATAAATTCAAATTATCATGTTCTAAATCCAAATGAATTCATATATCCTGCCTTCCATTCTTTTAATCTAACTAATTATCATTAATTTGAATAAAGTTTACGTTATTTCCACCTATAAGCTACAAATAACAACGAATGTTGCATTTGATTTAGATTCTAAATAAATTGATGGGTAATAATTAATAATTCTCACTATTGCCCGATTTATTCCCATTCATGCTTAAATTACCACCAAACAATCATTAAATTTACCTATCTTTTATTGATTCCATAAAATCTATTTGCCCTGAGTTAGTTACTGCATTTATCAAATTCCAATTTCGCAATCACCTTAAATACATAAATTGGTATTGCATTAACATTTAAATTTATTAGCTTATGTCAACACTATTAACATTAATTGCAATGTATTACCAATTTTAGTCACTACCCTAACTACTAACTCATATTAACCTACATTATTCCCAAGAATTTCATTGGTTTTTCTTATATTAAATTTATCAACCATATTAATTAAGGTTTTTTAAAAACAATTAATAAAATTCCCTTTAATATATACAACTTAGCAATCTATTAAGCATGGTATTATATTTCACGTAAATGTACATTTAATTACATTTATTACAATGTTATCCAAATAAATTGAATGATCGAAGTATATAACTCCTAATATCCACCCATCTTGCCTTAATCCCAAATAACATACAAATTAAACTAACCTTAATTTCAATTAACCCTATCATTACTTTTTATATTCCAAACAAATAAATTAATAATAGGTTAATTGAATCAGATTTACAATCCAACTTTAATTATTTGCAAATTTTGTCAGTTTGGACCACTTGGTAAATTCAGAATCCTTTAACAACTTCCTACATTAATTTATTTTTGAATAATCCCAAAATTTTCAATATTGAAGTACAAATCCAATTTATCAAAAATTAAAACTTAAATTTCAAGGAATTTATTTATTTAGGTTTAGATCCCGTTATTCACTAAAATTGGTTGGTATTTATTTCATTCGCCTCTTTAATTATACGTAAATTTCTCATAAATACACTTAAAATTTCATTTAATTCCAACTGCTTCCTAATTTCCATTTCTACGTCTTAACACACTCTATATTAAACTTCTAGACATTGTATTACTTATCATATTAATGTAACCTTTATTTAGTGTATTAACATTTATTTCAATTCAAATTCTATCAACCAATTAAACATGTAACCTATTACTATTGCTTACAAATAAAAATATTGCACCCATTGTCATCTTCTGAATGGAATTAGTCTTTATTTCAAAACTTATCTAAATTTACATTGATACCATATTTAATCCTCTTCGATAATATTAATCCTCAATTTATTAAATGGAATCAATATATCTTACATAACATGTTTTACGCATAAATTTTTAATTAATATTATTTCAACTTATTCCCCATATTCTCAATACTTACCTAACATAAATCTACGCTTATTTTATTCTACGTTCACACTTCCATTACTCTCAAATCAATAAGTAACGTTCATATAAATAAATGTTATGTCAGTTTCCTATTTATTGTGATATTTTTATTTATTTATTACTGCATAACTTTACTTATTTTCTTCCCATCACTTTAAAATTAATCGTTAAAGTAACGCTTATCAATACGCATCAAATTATTTACCAAATTAAAAGGTTTTGATTTTTTTAACAAATTAATGGACAGATTAATTAGGTAATGTATACGAATTGTTATTATACACATAAATTTACACTTAACTAATTAAATGCCTTACCTATATTCTCTATCTTCCCATTATATTCAGGTACAATACTTACACCAATTTTTATTGAAAAATTTATTCATATTACAAACAAAGGCTTAAATTACCATTGTTAAATTAGCGTTCAATATATATTTATCACCTTTTATTATTTCTACTAAATTTTTATTACAAAATTCTATTAAATAAATTAAATCGTCGAAATTTACGGGTCGTTACACTCTCCCCCACTCAAAACTTTTCGTCCCCGAAAAGGAAAAAGAAGGGAAAAGAAGGATTTAGAATCTACATATCTTATTCAAAACATTACCTTATAAACAATTAAATTTACAATATCTGTTACTTTTCTTAAAATATACAAATTTACAACATTATCTTTTTATACTTAAATTTATTAGAGTTTGGAGAATATTTCAAAATATTTCTAAGTCCAAAATTTAAATATCTAAGTAGTTCCAATCACTAATCATCCAAATCAATACAACAACCATCAATTTCCTCGAACAGCATACATACAATTCAAAACAACCATACAATCACACAATCAAATAGTTGTTTGGGTTCAAACTTGAAATTGTATGGAATGAAAAATAACTATCAAGTGCATCATTTACTCAACAGTCTTAGATGGAACAAAATAGATTATTTATTCATCCAACAACTTCAAATTTCCTTACCCAACCAACCATAAATCAAACAATAACAACTCAAACCAGCAATTAAACTAACTTATTATAAATTTCATGCTTTAGTTGTTTGATTTCCCTTTTTATTTATATAGTGATTTTTTTCTCATTCACGTTTACTTATCAAAGGTTTGCTCATTCATTTTTACTTATTACTTACAATTATTCAATTCCATTAACTCGGGTCATGCTGGTTCCTTATATTTTGTTATAATTATTCATTCATTTATAATAGCATGTCCTTATTTATTTACTTTAATTCCTTAAGTTTTATAATCATCTATCTATCATGCTTACCTTTATTTATATTTACTTGGTAAAATTTCAATTATATCTTAAGTTATTGAATACAGCAAATTCATTGAATGCTTCATTACCTACTATTACTTGTACAAATTTCTACTACATTTCTTATTAAACATTTCAACTTTTTATATTTGGTAAGTTATATATGTTAAAGAAAATGCAAATGAACTTATACAAGTTTTATCTCATCTTTTAATTAAATTTAATGTTCAACAATATTACTCTTTATCTCATATGTTACAAATTTCAAATTTCCCTTTATAACTTTGCATTAAATCTCTTACCTAATGTAACAACCCGCATATTTATCGATTTTTTATATTTAAATATTTTATTTAAATATTTTATCGTTAATCGAATTTTGGTCCCAAGCTACTTTTTGCAAACGGTCAAATTAGGACTCGAGACCACTTCCATTGAGTTCGAAACGTCGTTTGCAATCTTCTAAGTATAAACATTGATATGTTTGGGGTTAGTGGAATTTCACCACTTTTTCACTCGAGCCTTTGGTTTGGACTTTTAGCCCATTAGGCCTAAGTTCCACCCCCCTTCTTCTTCATTGCTTCATTTCATTTCCTAACACTAAAGCTTCAACAAAAATGGTGAATGGAATGAGAAATTAAAACTCCAAAGTCTTTGTTTTATTGCAACTCCAACATTCAACTCCAAAATCAAGAAGAAGACATCGGATTCAAGCTTGTGGTTGCTTCTCCATTTGCCTTCAAGCTTTGTTCTTCATTTTCATTGGGTTTTGGAGCAAAGGTGAGATTTTTATCTCACAATTCTAGTCTATAACTATATTGGACTGTTGGGAATGATTCCCTATCACTTTTGCATGCACATTTGCATTTGGTTAGGATTGGATTGGCTAAAAACTCCAATTTTTAGTGTTTTTGGTGAAAAACTGCTCTTAGGTCGTTCTGTCTTCATTAGGTCGCTCGGGGTGGAAAAGTCACGGCCTTCGTATTTGACTCACTCGGTTTTAGGTCGTAGGTCGCAAGCCTTTTAGGTCGTAGGTCGTATGGTCGTTAGGTCGCTCTGCTTTGACTCTGGCCATTTTTGCTCACTCGCAGTTAGGTCGCTCACGACCTAGGACTTAGGTCGCTCGCGAGTTAGTGGCTTAGGTCGTTGGGTCATATAACCCATTAAGTCGCGCTCTTTTAAGTCGCGCCACTTTTAAGTCGCGCCTCTTTTAAGTCGCCCTTCTCTGGACCTTGTTAGGTCGCTCAACATTGACCTCGTTAGGTCGCTCAACACACCGTGTCGCTAGGTCGCTCGACTCTGGACCTCATTAGCTCGCTCAACCGTCTACCTTTATATGTCATAGGTCGTCTCCGACCTTAAACCACTCGACCGCATTAGGTCGCGTACCTTTTAGGTTGCGTGTTGCACTAGGTCGTATGACCTTAGGTCGTTAGGTCGTATGGCTTTAGGTCGCTAGGTCGTATGACCTTAGGTCGTTAGGTCGTTTGGCTTTTAGGCCGCTTCCACGCTAGGTCGTTCGACTCTTAGGCCGTAACACTTAGGTCGCTCGCCTCTTAAGTCGCTAGGTCGCGTGCCTTTAGGTCGCGTTTCTTTATTAGGTCGCGTGTTTTTGTTAGGTCGCTGACCTTCTTAACTCGCATGACCTAACCCCTAGGTCGTTGGGCCTCGTTTCTTCTTAGATCGCTGCTTCTTATAGGTCGCTCGGCTCCTTAATTTCTTTAGGTCGTTTGAGTGTTAGGTTGCGAACCCATTTTAGGTCGCATGACCTATACCCTTTAGGTCGCTGGACCACTAGGTCGTACCCCTTAGACCCCTAGGTCGCAACCATTAGGTCGCTTGACCCTATCCCTCTTAGGTCGTTAGACCTCATTTTGTCTTCACTAAGTCGTACCGTTTTGGGCGGGGCGCTGCCCCTTGGACCCCCGCGACCTGACCGGGCAGGTCGAACCCCGTAAGCGGTGGCGTTGCCCCCGCACCCCCACCTTGGGGGGTTGCCACCCCCCCTGGACCCCCCCTCCGTAGGGGATCTTATCTGAAAAATATACAACAGAACTTGCTGAGCTGATTTCCTTGGATTTTTATCACATCTTCGAATGTGACCTTTGTGATTGATTGTTTCTACAATCGCTTCTGTGATTTGTCACTTTAAAATATAAAGGTTTCAAAACTAGTAGTAAATATCAAAACTCTTTCAACAAAATGATTTCAACTCTATTTTTAATAACAAAGCTCTTTTCTTAAACCGTTTTCCAATCTATTAGTATATACAAGCCTTTACCTCACTCGGATGAGAAATCTAATTAAACGACTTAGTAAAACAAGTGGTATGAAACGCTTGCGTTCACTTCGTCGGTTAATTCTTGGACTTGTTCGATTGAACCTCTTGTGACAATTTTATTAGTGAAGATTTACAGTTTGTTCGTAAATATTTAAGTTAAGCAAGTGGTTATGGGACATGAAGCTAAACTTCTATATTTACTAGCTTAGTGTAATTGACACTTCTCGTTGATCTTGATGATCGCTTTATGAATTAGACTAGCAATTGCGCGATGTCTCTTTCATTGCAAGGTTAGACTAGACACCACTTGTGTGATTCCATTCACACATACCTTTCTACTTTTTGGTTAGTCTTGACCTCAATCTGTGTGATTCCACTCACACATGTGGGGTAGCTCCCCATGGTCTTCGGACCGTCATGTGATAGGCCTCTTTCCCTTTTTATGATTTCTGGATTTCTTGTGTTGATTTCTGGAATTTATCTCTTTGACTTGTCATGAGTACAAGTTTAGGGTATGATGCCCTCTTTGGATCTTTGAGAAGATTCTTGTGATATTGATTTATCTCTTATCGGTTGATCTCCTGTTGATCATTATTTGCATACTTATAGTAGTATGTCAGTATGGATATTTTATGTTTATGCCTTATCTTTTATTTTATATCATGTCATCTGATATTTATAACTAGACTGATCCGTTTATTATTTTCTTATAAATAATACTCGGGTCAGGCCGAGATGTTACAGGTGCTACTGCTTGACTCCTCCCCCAGTGATTCACTACTCAGACTTTTGGCTACTTGTTTAGATTAGCAGCTTTTGTTGTTTACACTTGAGATATAGACTCATAGTTGTATTCTTTTGTATACTACGCGTTGCTATTCTTTTGTATTATCGTGGATCTTTTTAGACCACTACTCTGATGTACACTTTTATGTGATATATATTCATATCTCTTTCCGCCTTTGTGATATGGATATCTGTGATTGATTCGCATGTTATGCTTACTTCTATATTTGTTTCCGAAGATCATTTTATAGCCACCGTGTGATAAGAAATTACATGAATGGTCGCTCCTCAACAGCCTTATTCTCCGCGCTAGTTGACAGCACTACACCGTAGTGTTCTTGGCTAGCGTGGGTATTGAGGTGGGGCGTCACACCTAAATTAGAGGTTTCAATTTATTAATCACTTACCTTTTATTGCACTACAATAATTTAAACAATTAATTAATGGAAATTTAAGAATTAAATACCAGGTTAAATTTCAAATTATTTTGAGATATTAGATAAATATATTCTTCTAACTTATATACCTCTAATTTTATTTAAAACAATTAAAAATTTATATCCTTTTCGAAAATGAATCTGCATTTGAACTACTACAGTGGCCTTTCCCCTTCGAGACTCAAAAATGAAAGTCGATGATGCGGCCGCCATCACCGAAATTATTTTCCAACGACAGAGAGAAAAGTACAAAACTTATTTTCTCAAAAATCTTCTTTAAAACGATTCTTCCGAATTATGTTAAATATTTATATCAGAAAATACTTATAAACAAAATTATTAATATATTTCAAAATCATTCAAAAGAAAAACCCCGGACTTAAGTTCTAAATTTCCAAATTTCATTTATCTTATTTTTCAATCTTATTTCTATTATTATTTACACTTTATTGCCTAACAATCAATCTATTGCCGCCAAATATAAATATCAATTGAAATTTTTTATTTTATATATAAAAATATAATAGGAATTTTTTTTCATTCACCTATATTAAAAACAAATATTATGTCGGTCTGTCCTATTAAGTGTTTAGAAATCCCTATTGATGTTATAGCGTCCCATGCACCAACCAGGATTTATAAATACGAAACGGAACAAATTAACACAATATTAAAACCTTTTTATAACATTAACAAATACGCTCTCTCATATATACACTCAATGACTCCCATAGGGTATTACTACCCTATTAATAAAGAGTCAAACCCCCCAAAGCCAAGATTTATCGCTAAACCAAAGCTCTGAAACCAGATGTAACATCCCGCCTTTTTGCATGATTTAAACAGACACACGTGCCAATTCAAACCATACGTAAGGGCGGATTGTTATGGGATAAATAAGAAAACAGAGAATGAAACAGAATCTCACAACGAAAGGATAAAATATAATAATCAAATATACAGTTCATAAATCTGTTTACAAAAACCTTTGATTTATTTATACAATACATATCAGAGTACACATACCATATAACAATGCAGCGGAACAATATGAGTGTAGTGAAACCATATTATATATAGTAATAATAATAAAATCTTCGTCTTCTTCCTTCGGAAATAAAATCTTCAATCCTGAAACGCTAGGACTGACCAGAGCGAATTTGAAAAGACAAAACACTCGAGTCAGAACTAAAAGCTCTTATGTGAGTTAAATTAACAGAAATAAATATGAGTACAGTAACTCAAGAGATGCTCGGGATTTACATCTCCTAAGGATCCGTTAAACTATTTACTATGTAGTATATTGCGCTATTATAATAGTTTCTAATTGTAAAATAAACTTACTTTTAAATAGCGTTAAGGCTTTACATTTTCCACCTTAACACATTTATATATTCCCATAGTCTATACAGTACCGTAATCTCCCCCGTACTGGACATCGTCAGATGGCACTCCATAGGTATGGTACAAAACAAAAACGTATAAGGCGCGCTAGGGTAGGTGGCACGGCACAACTAGGCAATGCCAGGGTAGATATACCAATTATGCTTTCGGGCCGATGGAAACGCGCAGCGCGCAGCTGCCGCCCACCTCGGACAAACTCCCCACATCAAAGAAATCAAAAGTGAAGGTGGCCACCGAAAATCCATAGTCTGAGTGTAGTATCGAAGGGAAGTGTCCGATCGGAGGTGCTACCTCATTAACCCGTCGATCGCTCCTATTTTAGCCACCTTATGCCAACTCACGGGAGTTGGATCCTCGTATTTACCTTTAAAGGAAACGTCGCCACCAACCTACTTCATTCTGGAATCTCCACCGCGTACACGGTTGTTAAAGTGGTTTTCGGAGTTGGCAGAGAGTATGACAACTTCCGATCCCGGTCTCTTCAATAACCAATCATTATTATAACACTGCGGTCATTTCAAAATAGTTTATATTTTAAAACCAGAATAAAATATCCATTTTAAACCCATATAAATACGATATCATTTTTTTAAAACCCCAAATCAATACGATATCATTTATTTTCCAATATATATTCCTTCCAAAATCATAGGGTTTCCAAAGTAAAATATTTAGAAATCAAACTCTTGAACATAATATTTCCAAATTATACTACCTTGAAAAACATAGCTTTGAAACAAATTTCCATCTCTTAAATGGTTAAATATTAAACTACTTTTATAAAACAAAATAGCTTCTTTAGATTTCACAAATCAATTTCAAATATCGATTTACACTTCCAAATACCATTTCAATTCTTATGTTTCAAGGCTTTAAATATTTCACCATTTCAAAAAACAACTCATTTGACAAATCCATATGTATCAAATTCAATTACTTCTTATTTAGACTTGAAATGTTTACTTAATGAATTCAATATAATTTAAGTAAAACCTTTAACTTCACATAACTGGATAATCTTTCAATTTATTAAACTTGATATATTCATTTAAATCACTCTACACAAAAATCAAGTTATAAAAATCATACCTTTTAAAAATTAATAACCTTTTTATTTAATTCCAAATTTTACTCAATATTCATCTTCCGACCTTATTCTCATTTAAGTCAATAAAACTCCAGAACTTAAATTTTAAATAAATGCTTAATCGTATTGATCTTAAAAATCAAACTTTATTTTATACTTCAAAATAATTTATACAAAGCTTAAAACCGAAAATTACTATATATAAATAACCTTTATTAATAACCAAATCAAAAACCCATAAACCATATATATATAGCTTTGCAAAAACCATAGAAAAACATTTCAAAAAAATAATTTTATATATATACCGCGGTGCCTGTATAAAATTTTCTACCCTATGGTCAAGTGATACGGATGTTATCATTTCAATCCGTAATTTAAAATAAAATGCGGTTGTATATCATTTCAAACCGCAATCCCGAATGAAATGAAAATGCATGATGACTTGCAGTTTATACAATATAAATATAGCATTCATTCATCCAATTATCAATCATCAACCATTATTTGCAATCATCATCAAATTTAAACAATCATCGATATAGGGGATATAAATTATACAGGTAATAAATAACAGGTATTAACTAACAGTTTATATTCAATAATAAATTTAATAACTGTTACTAGCAGTTTATATGCAAAAATAAATTCAAATTTAACTATCAGTTGATATGAAATAAAAATTTAACATAACTATGACTGGCAGTTAATATGCAAATAAATAAATTCTAACTGTCAAATTTATATGCAATAAATAAAATAAATTAACAGTTAAATTAAATAAATGCAATTTAACAGAGATGATGAATAAAACATGCCAAACAGTCATAAATAAATTTCTACTCATATCTAAAATTAATTTAACAGACATAAGAAGTTTTAGAAGTTGTGAGTGGGTTAAAACACTCACCTTTTGAATTTAAATCGAATTTAAATTCAATTTAAACTCAAAAATTCGACGGTCTCCAAATTGGTCCAAACCAATGTCAATAGATCTGGAATTCAATTACGATCCTAACAAAAAAAATCTCGCGTGAATCGGACTACGTATGAGAAAGTTATTCGAAAATTTCGATTGAAACAAAAATTAAATAAAACAAAATAAAAAAATATACCCCATCACCATGCCACGTCACAGGCCACGTCTTTCTTCTCAAATTCGAGCATGCTACAACACCAATAAAAAAAAAACGGACAGTACCAACAGATTACGCTCTTCGAGAATTATGACATATAATTTTTCTGGAATTTTTAGAGGAGTTTGAAATATATATATATATATATATATATATATATATATATATATATATTTGGACTGTAATTGGATCTAGAAATTTTGCAGCCATTGGAAGAGAAGAAGTTGAAGAAAAGAACACATAGAGAGAAACGAAGATAGATGGAGGCTAGGGTTTACAGAGCCTATAAATAGACAAAGTGAAATAGGATAGGTGGGCACGAATCATAAACGCGCAAAACGGTTGTTGGCCCAGCAGAATATTTTATATTAATTGGATACGTTACGGATTAGTAAATAAATTAATTTCTTCCTCAGACATTTACTTTGAATTTTAAACGTATTTACAAATGTAAATTTAGATGCTTCATTTATAAGTTTCAATATAAATTCACAATTTCATTAAATTCCAAATTCATAGATAAGTTTCCATTTTCAACTAAATTTCTAAATTACCGTAATAATTATCTTAGATTTTTATTCATTCTCAATAGATTTAACTATTGTAAATTGACTAAGTTTTCATACTATAAAAATCCACATTTCTATGTATATATACATTTGAATTCCCTACTAAAATATTTTATTTATATTTCGCAATTACTTCCAATCCATTTTTTTTGGCATCGCACTATTACTTAAATAAATAGCCTATACCAACACTAATTATCATTAATTTGAAAACGGGTTACCAAATTTTGGATTTTATTAATAATTATTATTTATTACTTCATTGTTTATTCAAATTTAGACAATTTAAGATGTTTCTTAAATGCTGAGTACATTATTAACATCAGCGTAAAACTTCAATTTTATTTTATCTACAAATTATAAATTAACTTTGCAGAAATTCTTTAGTTGACCTTTCATTTAATTATCCTATCTATTGGTATCCCATAGATGGGAATTCCTAAAACATCTTCGAATCCCAACTTTAATTTCAATCACATAAAATGTTCTATTCAGTTTCCAACAAATTCAATAAATTCAAATTATCATGTTCTAAATCCAAATGAATTCATATATCCTGCCTTCCATTCTTTTAATCTAACTAATTATCATTAATTTGAATAAAGTTTACGTTATTTCCACCTATAAGCTACAAATAACAACGAATGTTGCATTTGATTTAGATTCTAAATAAATTGATGGGTGATAATTAATAATTCTCACTATTGCCCAATTTATTCCCATTCATGCTTAAATTACCACCAAACAATCATTAAATTTACCTATCTTTTATTGATTCCATAAAATCTATTTGCCCTGAGTTTGTTACTGCATTTATCAAATTCCAATTTCGCAATCACCTTAAATACATAAATTGGTATTGCATTAACATTTAAATTTATTAGCTTATCTCAACACTATTAACATTAATTGCAATGTATTACCAATTTTAGTCACTACCCTAACTACTAACTCATATTAACCTACATTATTCCCAAGAATTTCATTGGTTTTTCTTATATTAAATTTATCAACCATATTAATTAAGGTTTTTTAAAAACAATTAATAAAATTCCCTTTAATATATACAACTTAGCAATCTATTAAGCATGGTATTATATTTCACGTAAATGTACATTTAATTACATTTATTACAATGTTATCCAAATAAATTGAATGATCGAAGTATATAACTCCTAATATCCACCCATCTTGCCTTAATCCCAAATAACATACAAATTAAACTACCCTTAATTTCAATTAACCCTATCATTACTTTTTATATTCCAAACAAATAAATTAATAATAGGTTAATTGAATCAGATTTACAATCCAACTTTAATTATTTGCAAATTTTGTCAGTTTGGACCACTTGGTAAATTCAGAATCCTTTAAAAACTTCCTACATTAATTTATTTTTGAATAATCCCAAAATTTTCAATATTCAAGTACAAATCCAACTTATCAAAAATTAAAACTTAAATTTCAAGGAATTTATTTATTTAGGTTTAGATCCCGTTATTCACTAAAATTGGTTGGTATTTATTTCATTCGCCTCTTTAATTGTACGTAAATTTCTCATAAATACACCTAAAATTTCATTTACTTCCAACTGCTTCCTAATTTCCATTTCTACGTCTTAACACACTCTATATCAAACTTCTAGACATTGTATTACTTATCATATTAATGTAACCTTTATTTAGTGTATTAACATTTATTTCAATTCAAATTCTATCAACCAATTAAACATGTAACTTATTACTATTGCTTACAAATCAAAATATTGCACCCATTGTCATCTTCTGAATGGAATTAGTCTTTATTTCAAAACTTATCTAAATTTACACTGAGACCATATTTAATCCTCTTCGATAATATTAATCCTCAATTTATTAAATGGAATCAATATATCTTACATAACATGTTTTACGCATAAATTTTTAATTAATATTATTTCAACTTATTCCCCATATTCTCAATACTTACCTAACATAAATCTACGCTTCTTTTATTCTACGTTCACACTTCCGTTACTCTCAAATCAATAAGTAACATTCATATAAATAAATGTTATGTTAGTTTCCTATTTATTGCAATAATTTTATTTATTTATTACTTCATAACTTTACTTATTTTCTTCCCATCACTTTAAAATTAATCGTTAAAGTAACGCTTATCAATACGCATCAAATTATTTACCAAATTAAAAGGTTTTGATTTTTTTAACAAATTAATCGACAGATTAATTAGGTAATGTATACGAATTGTTATTATACCAATAAATTTACACTTAACTAATTAAATGCCTTACCTATATTCTCTATCTTCCCATTATATTCAGGTACAATACTTACACCAATTTTTATTGAAAATTTTATTCATATTACAAACAAAGGCTTAAATTACCATTGTTAAATTAGCGTTCAATATATATTTATCACCTTTTATTATTTCTACTAAATTTTTATTACATAATTCTATTAAATAAATTAAATCGTCGAAATTTACGGGTCGTTACAGTATTGCAGGGGAGTGGGAGTACTCCTCGGTACGGTGATCTAGGCCATGTACTGTAACGGGCGGTACCCCAGTAGCCCTGCCATTGCATGGAATCCAAAATCCAATAAGTGCCAACGGTTTTGATTGTATTACCCACTTTTGTGGCTAGTAGCTGGAATTTAATAAATGTAACAATTTCGGCTATTTCTTATTTACTTGAAAACCCTAGACACTATTATAATATCATCGGATTTCCTACCAAATGTTTTGGTTAGCGTAAGGTAAAAACTTTTCCATGTTTATGTGTGGGAAGTCTTACGTGATACCTTTTCTTTCAAAGGTTTTTAAAGTTAAGCAACCTTAACCTGTTACTCACACCAGACCCATGTCTGACCCGGAGTTTATCTTTGTTTTCTTAAACTCTTGGGCACTCAAATTTTTACGAGTAGCCAAGCGATTCAGGTTAGCTTTGACGAATAATGGAGGAGCAATGGAGCAGGAGGCTTCTGCGTTAGATTTAGTTCCACTGTGTGTTCTCTGTGTTGTGTTTGTATTGAGTTGTAAATACTAGACAGGTGTTTATAACTATCTAGTATATGTGATGTGTATGCTGTGTATCTCTGATTGGTATTGTATAGTATGTAAATACTTATGTTATTAATATAATTTATTCGTTCCGCTGTTGAGATTCTAGTGTTGTTTGTTCTTTCTCTTCTTTCTTTTCTCTTTATATCCCTTTCTTTCTTAATTCATGATGCGTCTTTCTGGGTCGTGACAATCGGCATTCATAAAGCATCAAATATGGTTTAGGGAGAACCTAAACCCACCATCTTGGCAAACCCAAAACATGCATAAAGAGATCTCATCTCAAACACGCCATAAGGCAAATATATCTCCAAAGAGGAGAATAAAACCTCAAGTAAACGCCAAAAGACAAATCTCATATAACGCCAACGTAGGCAATTCAAATCTCAAAAATAGAACTACTAAGAGTTCAAATTCCCAAAAGGTAATCACTACAAATATATATATATATATCGAATGGTTCAAAGGACCAATTGCGGAAAGGGTGATATAGTAGGGAAAATAATCAAAGAAACCATCTCAAAAGTGTTTTCACGTGTATGTAGCCGAAGTCTTGCCAAGTACTGTTATCTAAAATAGGTACCTTGCCCGAAGGCAAAACGTCACAACGACAAATATGCCGCAATGGCAAATACGTCGCAATGGCAAACGTCTCAAAGACAAACACGCCGCAGTGGCAGACGTCTTGAAGACAAATATGCCGTAATGGCAAACGCGGCAATGGCAATGACCTTTGGGTCCAGTATCGGCACACCGCAATAGCAAATGCGTCACAAGCTCTTGAATAAGAACCCGAATAGTGCAACATGCGTCCCATACTACACGTTCGCACCAAACGGTTTACTAGCCGCTAGTAAATTTCACACTCAAAGCAGTAAAAGCTTTACCTCATCTCATCGGCAAAGTCGACCCAAAGGTCAAAACGATCAAATGGACAAGTCAGGAATTAACCGATAAGATAAACGCATGTGTTCCATACCACGTGTTTTACCGAACCGTTTAATTTCCTTCTCATTCGCTCGAATAGTGCAAAAACGTATACTTTATATAAAACAATTTACCTTCAAAATAAGCTTTGAAAAACTGATTTCGAAACCACTTGGAAACCTTATTTAAAAATTTCCCTTATTATAAAGGATAAAATAGGTTTTATGCTTCAAAATACTTTAAAATATTATATAATAATTATTTTTAAATCCCCTAAATTTTAAAAATTATTTCAAAATGAATTGGAGAAAACCATGCTCGAAAACGACAAAAAACAAGTAAAATTCCACTCAATCCGAAATTCAAATTAAAATCAAAATAAATTCAGATAATTTGAAATTTGAATTTTCAATTCATCAAAACCGAGTTAACCTATTGATAGGCATCATAGCCCTCAAAATACTTTAGAAATATCATAAAATTGAAGTAAATGTCAAAAATCGGATGGAAAAAGGACATAAAAACACTTGGCCAAAATAATACCCAGGTCTGAGATCTTCTCTCGGTTCAACTTTCGGATATAAAACAGGCGGTCGAATGAAATTTTATTGAACAAAAGATTGGTATACACAAAGTACAAAACTTCATCTTTCAAACAAAAAAATAATAATGGATTCTAATTGGGAATGAAAAAGTTACACCGTCTCAAATATGAACCCAAGACATGTTTGCAACAGTTCAAAAACAAAAAATGCATAGACCTAAAAACCCTCTTGGATTCAACTTCCATGCATGAAAAAGAGAATCAATTAGCTCGGATTTAGCTGAAAACTGGTATGCCTACAAAAGAAAACTTCAGCTTTCAAACCAAAAAAAGAATCATGCAATTCGGACGAAGTTGAGAAAGTTATGATGTCTCAAAGTTGAACCCAGGCAGTGCTTTCATCATAAAAATCTGGATAAAAACATGCTCCGAGTCAAAATTCGGCAGCAAATTTTTGTAAGCTATATAGTCCAAATTACTTGAAATTTTGTATGCTTATAGTACTAAACTTTTCTTTCAAATAAAAAAAGAATCATGTAATTTATTAAGAAATGAAAGAGTTATGCTACCTCAAACATGAACTTAGGCCATGTTTGCAGCAACTCAGAAAACACAATTTCTACACGCAGAAAAACTGTGTTTTGTTGATTTTGCAGCAAGAGTTTGAACACTCAATTGATAATATTTTTCGACCAAATTTTGCTGAAATAAAGTTCAACATACAAACTTAACTCAGAAAAGATCCGGTAGCATTTCGTTGTCGGAGATGAAAGTTATGGACAGTCAAAGTTGGCACTCCAGGCCAGAAACGAAAATAGTGTTTACAGTGAATATACTCTTATACAAGCAGCAGATTCAAGCAATTTTTCCGGCGATTTAGCTAGTATTTGTGAGATATTATTCTCACCTTTTACTACTTACTGAAACACCAAAGACAAGCAAGACGGCAACTTTTAGCTCGATTTGGGGCTAGAAACACCTACTAAAACCATAAGAGAGACATGCAAGGAGAAACAACAGTGAAAATGAGAGAGAGAATAATTTGCTGTAAAAGAGTTTAGTGATGAACTAGTAATATTCGGAGCTGTATACCTTCTCTAGCTCTTAATCTTGCAAAAAGACTTAATTTTGTTGAATTAAATTGAAGTTTGGTGAATGTTTGTGGAGATTTGTTAATTACTGGTTGCCATTTTTATTTCTCTAGTTTTTGAGGAAGGAGATGCTGTAATGAACGTACAGTCAAAAGCTTCTCATTTCTCAAACCCACTAAACAGGCTTTGGGCCTAAGTTAACCAATTAGAGAAATTTAATCAGTCTAAATGAAAACTAAACCATGTTTGAATCTCTTATGTATACACTTATGCACATATATATTTACAAATTCCATTTTTTGCATACTTATGAACAAGATAATTAGTGTAAATTCATGAACTCAATAAATTTTAATTTTCTATCATCTAAAATGATAATTTACACTTTTTGAAGACTTTTATTGTCAAATTATTTTATTTTAAAAAAATTGCACTTTATATCCATTTAATTGTAATATAAGATGTTTATCACTTTTAAAATTCAACAAATTACATTTTCATACCAATAAAAATGTTCTAGTTCAGTTACAAATATTATTTACACTCAAAACTTATTTTCAATCACATTTTCCCTTTTTATTTCATCAAATACTTATTAAAAAGAGAATACTTCTTTTAAAAATTATTAAAAGAAGCAATAAAGCAATAATCAACAAATTTATTGCATTTACAGTCAAATAAAATTATTGTCACATTTTTTAATCACCCAAACAATTAAAATAAAGCTTTTTGCTTTATTTTCAACAATTATCCCTCAAATTCGTTGTTTATCTTAAATAAACAATTCATTTCACCAATTTTAATTTTAATTAACAACATTAAATCATAATTAACATTATAATTTAATATTGAAAGATAAACTCCAAATCCATGTTGTTACAGACTCCCCTCTGACAAAATTGCGTTCCCGTAATTCCTAGGGAAAAGTATGTATGCAACAATATATTTCATCACTCCAAAGGATAAGAAAATAAGCTCGAGATAAAAAGGATTTCTCACCATCCTATGAGAAGCTCGAAAACGGGCATACGATCGCTCGATAAATTCGTTAGTTTCCCAAGTGCAATCGTTCGAGTCAGTGAACCATTGGACTTAAATAAGCGGCACATCCTTGTTTCGAAGGCGTCGTGCCTCTGAAGCAAGTACGCAAATAGGCTGCTGCACAACAGATAGGTCTACTATGATCTCAAGCTCATGCAAATCAAGAGAATCGATGACAGAATCCGACTCTCGAAGGCACTTCCGAAGCTGAGAGACGTGAAACACGTCATGAATGCCAGATAAATGAGCTGGAAGCGAAACTTGATAAGCTACAGGGCCTATGCGCTCAATAATAGAAAACGGTCCTATAAAGCGAGGGGCCAATTTCCCAGTCGTACTGAATCGCGTGACCCCCTTAAGAGGAGAAAACCGAATGAAGACCAAATCACCAACAAAGAACTCGAGAGGCTTCCTATGGTTGTCCGAGTAGGATTTCCGGTGGCTCTGTGCCTCTTTCATCCTCTACCGAGTAAGAATAAGCCACTCAGAAGAATCTCGAATGTAATTTAGACCAAGAACATGCTTCTTTTCCGGATTCCAACAAAAATGAAGGTGATCGACGTGGCCTTTCGTAAAGTTCTTTGAAAGGAGCCATACCGATACTGGACCGAAAACAGTTGTTGTAGGAGAACTCCGCAAATGTTTGGTGATCTTCCTAACTACCACCAAAATCTAGAATTCAAGCACGGAGAAGATCCTCAAGAATACAATTCATCCGTTCAGTCTGTCCATCAGACTGCAAATGATATGATGTGCTAAAATTAAGCTTTGTTCCTAAAGCTTGCTGAAGACTCCGCGAGAAATGACTCATGAATAGCGAATCACGATCACAAACAATCGAACTAGGAACACCGTGAAGTCTCATGATTTCCTTGATATACAACTTGGCCAAATAAGAAGCACTCCTATTAGACTTAATAGGAATGAAATGAGCTGATTTGGTGAGGCGATCAGCAATAACCCAAATACTAGAATGGCCTGTTCTCAAACGAGGTAGCCCGTTAATGAAATCCATCGAAATCTGATTCCATTTCCACAATGGAATCTCTAGAGGCTGAAGGAGACCAGAAGGGCGCTGATGTTTGGCTTTGATACGTTGACAAGTCATACAATTTCTTACATAACTCGCCACACCATGCTTTATGCCTTCCCAATAATAAAGGCGATGCATATCAACATACATCTTACTACTGCCAGGATGAATGGCAAACTTAGAATAATGACAGTCATTGAGAATGTCGTGCCTAAGTGCAGAATCAGAAGGCACAACAAGATGGTTCTTCTTGTGAAGACACCTATGAGAATCAATGCTGTAATCCCTTAACTCCTTATCACGGGACTCAGGCTCCCAAATCTGAATAAGGTGCACAAGATCGGGATCAGGCCGCTGAGCATTGGAAATACGATCCGATAAGCCGGGTCAAGCTTCCACACTAAACATTAAGATAGGAGAATCAGAAGATGGAGCTCGATCTTGAATATCACAAAGTGATACGGTCTCTAGAAAATCCCACTCAGCTAGCATTATAGAGACAACATGCGAATGTTTGCGACTAAGCGCATCAGCAACACGATTACCCTTACTAAGGGTATACTGGATATCGAAGTCATAGGAGGCAAGGAACTCAAGCCAACATTGTTGCCTCATATTGAGCTCCTTCTGAGTGAATAGATACTTCAAGGACTTGTGATTGGTATAGAGAATGAAGTGCTCACCTAATAAATAGTGTCTCCAAATCCTTAAGGTGAAGACAATTGCTACTGACTCGAGGTCATGAGCGGCATAGCATACTTCATTCAGTCGTAGTTGCCTAGAAGCATAAGCAACTACCCGATCCTTCTGCATAAGCATGGCACTGAGGCCACACCTACTAGTATCAGTATAGACAACAAGATTTTGATTCCCTTCGAGAACCACAAGAATAGGAGCATTAATGAGAACCTCCTTCAACTGCTGAAAAGAAGTTTTACACTTGTCGGACCAAATAAATCGAATGCCTTTTCGAGTAAGGCTGGTGAGAGGAAGCACTGTGAGAAATGCGGAATACGGATCTTAAGGCTAGGATTAACACTAGAGGGGGGTGAATAGTGTTTTAAGGAATTACTAAATCTTTTTGATTTTTTGTTAATTTGAACACAAATGTATGCAATATTCAGATACAGATATGATCACAGAATCAAACACAGATGAAGAAATAAAGTAAAAGCAATAAAGGAAAGAAAACACCGGATTTTATACTGGTTCTGAGTTACCCTACATCTAGTCCCACACACAAGTACAGATTTCCTTTTAAAAGCAATTGTACAATTACACCCTTGATTTCAGGGCTACGAGGTATACCACTCCAGATTCACAATCCACTGGGTAGAGATACTTGATTTCATGGACAACAAGTTCACCCAATTGATTTCCAAGGCTAAAATCACACGTTTTCTCGCTTGGTTGATTTCACAGGCTACAATCACACTTTTTCTCACTTAGTTTATTACAAAGAAGCCTATAACTCTAAATAGCACTAAGATCTTATTGAGATAGTGATAGAGAATCGAACCAGAGATGATCTAGTTAGATTCACTGTTGACTTCGGCGGAGTAATGGTAAAAATGTGTATAAAGAAATGTGGAAGAAGAAGTGGACTGAAATCAGAGAAAAAATGAATACAAATTCGTTCAAAACTACCCATGTTATAGCAGAACAACAGCCATGTCCATTCGTGAAAGGATATGACGAATAGACACTTCCTTTGAAATTCAAATTTTTTGAAATAAATTGCTACCATGTCGACATGGGGTACTTGAGGTTGTCGACATGCGTAAGGTATTTTCGGTAATTAGCTTTTCTTCGAAAATAACTTCTATCTTGCATTAAAACTATTTTAAACTTTATAAATATGCTTCACTATAGTTAAGATACATAAATAAATATAGAGAATAATAGATATATATGAAATTTTACTATAATTTTGTATTCAAATATAAGTATAAATATTAAAAGTTAAATATATTATTATTAAAAGATATTTTAAAACCAAGGATAATTTGATTTTGAAAATAAAGATTATTTTGAGGCTAAAAGTAGTTAAAACCAGGATAGATGTTTTTGATTCTTTTTAAAAGGAAGGTTTTGAAACGAAAACAAGATATAATTTTGTAAAAATATTTGAATAAAAGTTAGCGGATACAAAACAATGTTCCACTATATTTTTCGTAGGTTTCATCCCTTTAACAAGCTCGAAGTGGATTCCATTCCACGTATAAATTGGATTTTAAGATGCCAGTGCTTTTCTAGGAGTTTTAACAAAATTCCTAATTAAATTGCTTATTATTGAAATCTTGATATTTTTGATACTCTTGAGTCTTCAATCTTGATATCTTGAATCTCTATGCTATGCATTCTTCATTCTTGATACCTGCATTGTTAAATCCTGCATATACATATATATATCTAAACTATAATGTTAGTATTTATGTTTTATAATATTATTCTAAGGTCATTGTCATCAAAACCATTATCTCAGGGACTAACAATCTCCCCCTTTTTCACGATGACAACCTTTGTTTATAAAATATTACTTCAATCCTAATAACTCCCCCTAAAACTAATAACTTCCCCTTAATCTATGCCTAACTATTCTATTTTATACTTCTCCCCCTTTGTCATCAACAAAAAATAACTCCAAACTATAGAACTCCCCTTTATTTTTGTACTAAAAATACCTGCATTAATATTATATTCAATGGAGTATATAATAGATAGATTAAGAGATAATTATACTGATAACAAATCAAAGATCATATAAATCTCAATGTGTTTTTATACATGTTTTGCACACCAAACGTCAATCCACACCAAATGTCAATCCATACCAAACCAAATCAAATCAAATCAATCCAAGAATTCAATTAAAATAAAAAAAAGCAGTCAAATAAAATCAAAAATTACGAGGAACTTCCACCCATCCTTCTTCTCCAAATATAGGGTCTGCTTTCATGGAATCCCAAATTTCATTATCATTGCCGAGAGAGATAGGAGGATGTGTTTCATTATCATCTTTTGCAGGGAGGAGATCATCCATCGTATCGCATCGAAATTCTTTTCTTGCTCCTTGATCATCTCATTTGACTCAACTCTAAGTATCTTTGGTTACGAAGAATGAAAGAGAGAATTTCTTGAAAGAATCAAGGGTTTCTTCAAGATTCTCTGTTAAATTGTGAATTGGGTTGTCCATTTTTGAGTTTGTGGGAAGATATGTAGATAAAGTAGATAAGAAATGATTTTGAGTGTTGAATTCTAGAAGAAATAGGTATTTATAGTTGTATAAATTCGTTTGATATGAATAGACATAAGATTGTTATTCAAATTTCAAATTTAAAATGAAAAGTCATTTCTGACCAGTACATGTTGACATGGTCAAGGGGGTTGTCGACATGGTTCGGTGAATTTCAATGACTTATTTTGATTTTCTGAATAGTTGTATGTTTCTGTGCAGTTAATGCCCCGCTATTACCCCGCTATAAACCCGCTATATCTCATAGCGGATTTCCACCGCTACGATTTTTCTATGTAGCCCCAGAATATAGCCTTTCCGCTTTAAGCCCCGCTATATCCCGTTATTCCCGCTATATTCCGCTATTTCCGCTATATCTTCTTTAATAAAATGAATTGAAAAATTGCATTTATACATTATAAAAATTATGTAACTAATTTATTTGATCTAATTTTTAATATATTTTTAGAAATGAAAATACTATAATATTCTACTAAATTCAATTATGTTATATAACAATTTTACGTTTATTTAAAGTATATTCGTACATGTTTTTATTTAAAATTATTTATGTATTAATTATAATTCAATTGAATGATAATTTTTCATTTAATTACCATTTATATATATTTGTAAAAACATTAAATACGAGTTTTATATGCTATTTTTGAGCCATCCGCTATATCCTGTTATATCCTCACTGTATCCCCGTTATGAATTTTTGCACCTCCACCGTTTTGAATCTGCCAAGCGCATTAACTGCACAGGTGTGTGTATATATATTTATATAATATACTAACATTTATATTGGAGATAAGATAAGCTAGATAAAAGAAAAGTAATTCAATTTCATTTCATAATAGAACGATACAATGATTAAACATTAAGAACTACACGAACATTCAAATCAAAATAAACTAAAAAAAATTCAGCAAGACATGAAAAGGTAAAACTAGTTAGAGGATTACGAAGATGAAGATAATCCAAGCTTCTTGCTGACTTTGGAGAAAAACTTGTTCATCTTCGATGATATTTTATCCAATTTCTTACTAACGGACCATTTAAGAATCCGTTGATTCTCGACAATGGTCTTTTGATTTTTGAGAAAGGTTTTGTTGGTTGGATTAGGAGGATAGTCAATGCTTTCCAAAGGGGTTTCACCTTCTTCTTCTTCTATTTCCATTTCATGCCCTTTTTCTTCTTCCTCTTCCTCCTCTTCCATCTCCTCATGAGCCAAACGCTCTTCCTTTTCGGCAAGAGTCTCATAAGGTTGAAAAACAAATGGAATTTTCATAAGAGAAATGTTTGAGTGATTAAAAACCTTTTTTGAAACAAATTCTTCTCCTTTGAAATCTACTCCAAAATAGTTAAAAATCCGAGTGAGATAGTTCCATGATAAAACGTGTTTTCACACATTTCAAGATTTTTAGGACGAAATTCATCCAAAACAATTTGCGTCCAATTAATATCATAATTTTCAAAAATAGCTAAAAGTTCTTTACAAACTTTTGAAGTTGGATTGTTAAAATTCTCCGATCTTAGGGTCAAAGTATGTTGTAAAAGAAGATTCACAATTCTAGCTTTTGGTTGAAAGTTTCGATTTTTGAATTCAAAATTATCATTTCCTTCGAAAATGTGATGAAATGTCTCACGATCATTTTCGTCGATATTAAAACTAGAAAGATCAATTCCCGTGCTTTTGCAAATGAGAATGGTACCCAAAAGATCAATTTAAAATGATTCTAGTGCCTTTGACACCACTCCAAATTTCATCATCATTTCCACTATAAAATCAGCGGTTAAGATTTGCATAGAAAATTTTAACAAGACTTGGATAACAAACAAAATCATTTTGAGAAGCATCAACAAGACTAAGAACTTGGTTACTTGCAAAAGGAGAATCGATTTCATAAATAGAGAAATTTTGAAATAAAGAAAACTTCTTGGGATGGACTTTTCCATAGTTAGCATAGTTGATATATGCTTTTATAGCCTCCGGACCATTGTAGAGTTGCTCTTTTATCTTTCTAAAAATTCTCATCGTGGAAGGGTTGCTTAAAGAAGCCATTAGAGTAGAGAGAAGAGAGCTTGAAGTTTTGAGATAAGAGTTTGAATTTGAAAATGAGAGTGGAAAGCTGCGATAAGAGATAGTGAATAAATAGATTCTCAAATGACATATTCTCTGGTCAAAAGGTGGCTTTTCAAAGAATTGAATGTAGTGAAAAGATGGAGGGAAATTCAACATTTGAATTCAAATTTTGAATTTCAAATTTCTGTACCCATGTCGACATCATGGTGGGGACCATGTTGACATGTGTCTTTGAATTTCCATGATTGTTTTTCTTAAGTATTCTAATATATATATATATATATTATTTTTAATGTCTATATATATATATTTGGAAATTTACTAGAATTATAGTATATTCCATAAAATATTATGATACTATAAAAATAAGAACAAAAACAAAAATAAAAATAAAAATAACAGTAAAATAACAGTAAAAAAATAAAAAATTTAAAATTCAAACAACACACCAATTCAAAATCAATCAATCAAGCATCCAATTCTAAGTATGCAATTTCAACCAATTTTATTGTAAATGTGTACCTTTTTTTGAGTTCGTTTCTCTGAATTCGTCGGAGTCGTGAACTGCCGTGAAACACATATTTGAATTATCTATCTTTTGATCATCATCGCTTGAGGATGAGTCTAAGTCGTCTAGAGTAGCAGTAAATGCATGTTTTCATTTCTTTACGGAATCATTGTTTATAGGAAGATTTTGCCTATTTGGATATGGACAGTCTCTTTGGATATGGCCTGGTTCGTCACAGTTGAAATATTTGATATTGTTTGGCACTGCATTCTGATTTCCAAAGTTCTTATGGTTGTTTCTCTCGATATTTTTCATCTTTCTGTATTTCAGGAATTTTTGAAAATTCTTGGTCATAAGGGCTATCTCTTCATCATTATTGATGTTTGAGTCTGATCCATCGGTCAATGCATTGAACGCCATTGATTTCTTTTCAGATGCCTTGCTTTCTCTTCTCTCAATCATTTGGACTTCAAACGACATTAGTTTCCAATTAATTCTTCTATCTTTAAGGTGCTGATGTCATTCGCCTCTTCGATCGCAAATGTCTGTTGATACCATTTGGCGTAAGAGAATTTAAGATTTTTTTGACTTTATCTTCTTCCGAAAATTCCTTTCCCAAGGATATTAGAGAATGCACAATGTTCTGAAATCTACTATACATATCTAAAATAGACTCATTAGAATTCATTTTAAATAATTGAAACTGGTTTGTGAGCATGGAAATTTTGGTCTGTTTAACTTTGTTTGTTCCTTCGTGAGTAACTTGCAAAGTTTTGTAGATTTCATATGTAGACTTACAAACCGACACTCTATTAAATTCATTTCTATCAAGTAAAAAAATAGAATATTCATAGCTTTAGAGTTATTTTGTGCAAAAGTCCTTTTGCTCAGCAGTCCACTGTGCAAAATCAGTTGTGGGTTCAGAATATTCAGTCCGTGTGACATTCCAAGTATCTAGTCCCATAGATTGTAAATATATTTTCATCCTACTTGCCCAATATGCATAGTTACTACCACTAAAAAGTGGTGGTCTGAAAGTAGATTAACCTTCTGCAAATGAACTAGTGACAGGGATAATAGAACTAGCATTGGTAGTGTTAACAGTACCAGTGTTAGTAGCTATTTTGAAAAATTTTCAAATTCAGATTATGAAAACCTTGCTCTAATACCAAATGTGAGAAATGCGTAATACAAATCTTAAGGCACTAGAGGGGGTGTGAATAGTGTTTTAAGGAATTACTAAATCTTTTTGGTTTTTTGTTAATTTGAACACAAATGTATGCAATATTCAGATACAGATATGATCACAGAATCAAACATAGATGCAGAAATAAAGTAAAAGCAATAAAGGAAAGAACACATCGGATTTTATACTGGTTCGGAATTACCCTACATCTAGTCCCACACACAAGTACGGATTTCCTTTCAAAAGCAATTGCAAAATTGCACCGTCGATTTCAAGGCCACGAGGTACACCACTCCAGATTCACAATCGTCTGGGTAGAGATGCTTGATTTCACGGGCAACGAGTTCACCAATTGGTTTCCAAGGCTACAATCACACCTTTTCTCGCTTGATTGATTTCACAGGCTACAATCACACCCTTTCTTGCTTAGTTTATTACAAAGAAGCCTATAATTCTAAATAGCACCGAGATCTTGTTGAGATAGTGATAGAGAATCAAACTAGAGATGATCTATTAGATTCAATGTTGATTTCGGCAGAGTAATAGTAAAAATCTGTATAAAGAAATGTGGAAGAAGAAGAGGAGTGAAATCAGAGAAAATATGAATACAAATTCGTTCAAAACTACCCCTATTTATAGTAGAACAACAGCCATGTCCACTCGTGAAAGGATATGGCGAATAGACGCTTCCTTTGAAACTCAAATTTTTGAAATAAACTGCTACCATGTCGACATGGGGTACTTGAGGTTGTCAACATGCCTAAGGTATTTTTGGTAATTTGCTTTTCTTTGAAAATAACTTCTATCTTGTATTAAAGCTATTTTAATCTTTATAAATATACTTAACTATAGTTAAGATACATAAATAAATATAGAGAATAATATTTTGATATATATAAAATGTTACTATAATCTTATATTTAAATCTAAGTACAAATATTAAATGTTAAATATATTATTATTAAAAGATAGTTTAAAACCAAGGATAATTTGATTTTGAAAATGAAGATTATTTTGAGGCTTAAAGTATTTAAAACCAGGATAGATGTTTTTGATTCTTTTAGAAGGAAGGTTTCGAAATCATTTTGAAAACAAGCTATAATTTTGTAAAAACATTTGAATAAAAGTTAGTGGATACAAAACAATGTTCCACTAGATTGTTCATAGTTTCCATCCCTTTAACAGGTCGAAGTGGATTCCATTCCACAAATAAATTGGATTTTAAGATGCCAGTGCTTTTCTAGGAGTTTTAACAAAATTCTTAATTAAAATTGCTTATTATTGAAATCTTGAACACTTGATATTCTTGATACTCATGAGTCTTCAATCTTGATATCTTGAATCCCTATACTGTACAGTCTTCATTCTTGGTACCTACATGGTTAAATCCCGCATATACATATATGTCTAAACTATAATGTTAGTATTTATATTTTACAATCTTATTCTAAATTTGTTGTCATCAAAACCATCATCTCAAGGACTAACAAGCACAATGTGGAAAAAATCCTTAATGAATCGGTGGTAATAACCCACCAATCCAAGCAAGCTACAAATCTCATGAGCATTCTCAGGCCTCTTCGAATTCTAGATGGATTCGATCTTCGAAGCATCGACAGAAATGCTTTGGAAGAAACAACATGGCCTAAGAACTTAACCTTATTCTCCCAGAAATGGCACTTGGAGAATTTGGCTTTAAGCTGATGGAGACAAAGAGCACTCAAGACTACTCTCAAGTGATTAGCATGCTCTACTTCAGACTTAGAATAAACAAGGATGTCGTCGATGAACATAAGGATAAACATATCGAGATATTGTCGGGATACTCGATTCATAAGATCAACAAAGAAAGCAGGAGTGTTGGTCAAACCGAACGGCATAACGAGCCACTCGTAAGATCTATATCGATTGTAGAATGTTGTAAGAGGAATGTTGTCTTTCACAACTCGGAGCTGATGAAAACCAGTAGCAAGGTCGAGTTGAGAGAAGACCTTAGCACCACTCAATTGATCGAGCATATTGTCAATCCAAGGTAATGGATATCTATTCTTGATGGTCAACACGTTAAGCTTGCGATAGTCAATGCAAAGCCTAAGAGTTCCATCGGACTTCTTCACGAAGACGACCGCGGCACCGCATAGCGAAGAACTAGACTGAATAAATTGCTTAGCTTCAAGCTCTAAAAGCTACTTCTTGAGTTCTTCATTTTCCTTTATAGACATCCTCGTGGGAGGAAGACTAACTGGCTGCGCGGCTGGAATGAGATCAATGCGGAACTCAATATCTTGCTTGGGTAGCAAACTTAAAACAATCTTAAATAAAGCAGAGAAGTTACAAACAATAGGAATACGAGATATATCATCATTATCTCATGAGTCTAGAGAATATAAAGCCACTTCGGAATTATCCACATTTCAAAGAACAAGTGATAGCTGGGTAGACGAATCTGGATGTCAAAGATATAAAATTCTCTCAGAACAAATAATTCTAGCATCGTATCGCACTAGCCAGTCCACACCCAAAATCATATCAAATCCCACATAAGAAATAACGTGCAGATTCGCACGAAAAGAAAAGCCACATAAAACAATCTTGACATCATCACAAAGCATGCTAAGGGTTGCGGATCCCCCAATAGGATTCGCAATCCTCAATGAAGTAACCATACAAGAAACATCCGAAGACAATTCATTGATGAGCTTGTTCGATACAAATGAATGCGATGTACCTGTATCAAAGAGGACTCTAATAGAACGATCACGGACAACAATGAACCTTCAAGAATATAAGGAGAAGTACCTCTACGCTGAGAAGAACCACCAGAAGCATCCGCTACATTTAGCTTGGTAGATGTAGAATTATTCGGAGCGATAGGATAAGTGGAAATGCGATGGCGTTCTTTCTTGCAATATCGACAAAAGAGAGGCTTAGGACACTCCCGAAACATATGGTCGGGCGAACCACAATTGAAACACCCCCTTGCTAGAGGGAGGTGCTCCAATATACTGAGGCCGATACTAAGGCCGAGACTGAGGCTGAGAAGTAGAACCAACAGGCTTCTTATTCTTGGATGGAAAGAACTTGGATTTCTGAAAAGGAAACCGCTTCTTGTTGGGGTTCTTACGAACCTCAACATCATCACCACTATCGATCTCCTCCTCGATGGCTTTTGTAACGACTCGGAATTTTGGGTCACCAGATTTTGATATTTTATTCATTTTAAATGTTTAATATTGGTTTTGGATTAATTTTGAACTAAAAGGAATTGGTTTAAATTAAAAATAACAAGTCATAATTTCTAATGTGGAGATTTAATTTGAAATTGAATAATAATAATTAAATATTCGAAATTGGGATAAAAGGTGAATTTGGGTGTAAATGGTTATAAAAATGATGTTTAAACGTATTTTTAAGTTCGATTGGTTATAAATAATATTATTGGATTTTTTTAGATGAATTTGAGAGTCAGTATGTTATTATTTGAATTTTTATTTTAATTTAATAATAGAATTTAACAATAAAATATTGAAAATAATCAGATTTTGGTCTGGAATGAGCCAGAATGATTTTTAATGCGATTATAAATTTTATATGATTTATTATCAAGTTAATAAAATTTTAAAAGTGAAAATTTAAGCGTTTTTGATACTTTCAGTAAATCGTTCAATTTGATAGACGAGTTAAAATAGCCTTCCGGGGCACAATCTCGGAATTAGAAGATACTAGTTCCATTGGATCCGTAATAGTTAGTTATTATCGGTTTTCAATTTTCATAGCAATCGGAGTTGTCGTTTGACCCCGGCAGCTTAAAACGCATAGAAATCGGTTAAATCGATTTAATTTTAAATTGATCGTTTAATTTCGTAACTCGCACATACGACTGAATTAGCTTACGAAACCTACTCCATTGTGTCCGGAACGCGGAAAAACCCTAGGAACGCTTGTTGGTGCGTGAGAATTGGAGTTCGTTTGAAGTATGATGTTACGTAGAGTATTTTATTAGTAAAATAATATTAAAACAATAATATATATATTATACTTATTCTCTAACCCTAGCAAAATCGTGAGCCATCGCTATTTTTAATTTCAATGGCCGAGAATCGTTTTCGTTCGTCTCAAATTATCAAGCAATCCTTCGAGTTTTAGCGGAATCTCCCAACTACAAAGTCGACGAGCTCTTCGAGCTCTAGGGATCCTACGGTGGAGATCGACTATCGTCGACCAGAGGGGTGGGTTTTTGGGCCGCGTTTGGGGGGTAGACGTGCATGATTTCTGGCGTCACAGGGTGGTCGAGCTCGCACGCGTTCCAGTGGGAGATGAAGTTGGCGTGGGGCTTCGAGGTGGTAGTTGCCGATCGAGCTAAATCTCGACTTGGGAGTTGCGGTATCAAACCCTAGCCTGCGCGTTTGGGTTTCGAAAACCCTGGGTGTTTGCATCTTGAACGAACGAGAGGGGAAGAAGCAGTAACGGCAGATCTAAGGTTATTAAAAAAAATTGTTTTCAAATTTATATTCAAACTTTAATAATTCATAACTTGTGCATACATATTCAGAATTCAACGAATTTGATAGCGTCGGAATCGCAGAGATGCGTACTACGCAATGGTGCAGTTCGAGAATCATTCCGTGCAAGTAGAAATGTAAGTTAAATCGAACGTCATTCGGTTTAATTTAATTTTTGAACGCTCGCCGAAACCCAAGGTGAGTTATTCTCACTCACATCTAGATGCTAGACAATTTAAATAGTTAATATTTAAATATCTGTGTGATTGGTTGAATATAAATGATGTATCAGTCTGAAATGATATTTATTTTAGTGATGTGCTAATATTTATGGATGCAGGGAAAAACAGGTTGGAGGGATCCAATTGGATTCCTCAATGTAGGGATTATTTTTATATAATTGATGATGTATCGCATTTGTATTCTGTGTTAGCTAAATTTTTGAATTCAGTAATATCGTGAGATATTTTGATAAATAAAATCTGAAATATTAAAAATAAATAAAATAAATTGGATTTTAAAGGAATTGTTGAATAAAGAATTTAAAGGTGTAAAATTTGGAATTTGGAGTAGATGAAGATTGGTAATTGGTAAATTTGAGTTTTAAATAAAGTGGAAAATTTATCAATCTATAATGTGGAAGTATGGCTTTCTGGTGAGAAATTTTATAAGAAGTGATAAAGTGTTAAAATAACGATGGGTTATTTTTGATAATGAATAGTGTTTTTCCGGGAAATTAAAATATGTTTTAACGAAGCTTCCAACTATAAATTAACAGTGTAAAATGTAAGAAAAAAGGTGTTTAAACTTCAAAAGGAGTTTATTTTTAAGCATGGAAAGGAAATTTACGTTGTTTAAACATAAAATTTGGGTAGAAATGGATTGGGCAGGATTTATAAGAAAGTTCTTTGGGATGTTTGAATGGAAGTGTGTTTTCCCTTGGAAACCAAGTTCTTATTTTAACAGATTTAATTTAAGAATAAGTTAAAGTTAAAACTTGATTAAAAGAGTATTTTTGAAATTATTATTTTTAAGTAACTAATTAGTAAATTTGCAATAGTAATTATTTACGAATACATTAGAAATTATTTTTACAAATGGATTTATTTAAAGGCTAGTTTTGAATAAAGTCATTAGAAATTATTATTAACCCTTTTAAAATCTACTTTTAAATTTAGTTTAACTAAACCATTATGTAAAATCAAGTTTATGTAATAAATAGTTTTACTTCACATATTTTAAATTTATAATTTGATTAAATAACTAGAAGTACATATTTTAAAGTATATTTCAGTATGAAAAGTTTTAACTGTTTTAAATCTAAATGTTTTAAACTTGGTTATTTTCAGTGGGAATAGATGGTAAAGGATTTACCTTGTAAAGGAAGAACTTTGGGAAATTGTTTTCAAACGAGTTTTGAAATTAAGAAATATATCTTTTAAAGATATTAGAGGAAAATAAATAATGTGGAAATTAGTTATTGTGTGATGGATGTTGTGAACATTAATTGATAGTTAAATCACCGACTATCAATATTGGACAAATGCGTTGATCGTTTCGAAGAGACCGGGATCGAGATTTATTTCTCGGAAACTACTTCAATCCGGTTTGTACGTTTCTTGCGAAAAACGTGTTCGGAGTCAAAGATGGAGCAGTGAAGTGCAAGGGCTAGTCGCTACTAATCCTGAGGATATTTCCAAAATGGATGTAGTAGGAGTAGTGCCTTCGGTTCCGTTCGAACCTGGGATGGACTTGAATCGACGAATGCTTTCGGAACATCGTCGGGTGGGCGATGGTCATTCTAAGTGAAATGTTCTAAAAGGTAACGCTTAGCCTCAAGCCTCATAAAATGGGAATGACTGAAAATCAGGGGATATGCAGCAAGGCTTCGTGGTTAGCCTCCACTTGAGAGTAAGGTCATCCCTGTCTAGATGTCCCTTTTTATTTCGGCTTAGTGGGCGGTTGCTAATCCCAACCGCGGGGTGATATTATTCGGAACTGTCTAGTAAGGGATGAGTCCGGCCTTGTGTTGTAGGGGATCGGGAGTGGTCCTCGATACGGTGAGCTAGGCCCCGTACTGTGACAGGTGGTACCCTAGTGCCTAGTCATTGTTGGAAATCCATTCTCCCTACGAGCCTTGTATGAGTTTTGTTTGGATTACCCACTTTTGTGGCTAGTAGATGGAATTTAATGTATGTAACAATTTTGGAAATTTTATAAGTATTTGTATATAGACCCTATTATAATATAGGAGGATTTCTATAAAAAGTGTTTTAGCTATCGTAAGATAAAAACCCGACATGTTTATTTGTAGCGTGGTCTTACGAGATGCTTTTGTTTTCGAAGGATTTTTGAAACTTTAATAATTAATTTGGGTGCATTATTTTCAGCTGGTATTCCATACTGACTCGGATGTTATTTCATTATAATGCTCGGGTCAGACCGAGTATTATATGTTCAGGACAGGATGCTATGGAGCAGGAGAGGAGCTGGAGTCCGAGATGTATTATCTGTACCTATATATATATATTCCGGTGCTGTGATTGTATGGTATGTCTGATTGGTAATGGTTGATGTATAAGACACTGTGATGATATGATGTATAAAACAGTTATAAACTTCATTTTGTGTAAAGTTATATATTTACTAATATATTTTATTCCGCTGCGACTGTGAGATTCTGATATTCTTTAGTTCCTTCTTCTTCTATCTCTTCTTCTTTAACCCTAATGGTTCGTATTTCTGTTCCACTTGAGTTAATTGATGTAGAATAGTGTTGACTCAAGGGGTACGGATTTGCGGGTTGTCACACTTGGTATCAGAGCTTAGGTTGGCGACAACCTAGGCTTTGGTGGGGGAATTACTCATTAAACGGAGTCAATAGTACTCTATAATGAGTTGAGCATAGTAATAGATATGAGGGCGTACTTGTTAGTGGATATAAAATTGTTTTTATATTGTGTTGACTTATCGGTTGAGTGTTTATGAATTCTGGTCGGTGCGGGAAGTACAACCGTATCGATAGGGGTTTCTAAACTCTTAAACAAGATAAACCGACATTGTGCTATTTTTAAAGCGGGTAAATGAAATAATTTTACTCAAAATTATATTTTGATATAAAAGAAATGGTTTTCTCAATTATTATATATATATATATTGTTTGTTTGGTTGTTCCTACTATAATCAAATAAGAACTTGAAATATGATCTAAAATTTGAATGATATAACAAATAAGAATTTAAAATATTAAATGGGTTTATGACCAAATAGAACTGACTAAATATGTTTTAAATAAGAAGAAGTGAAATTAAAATTGATTTAAACCGGAATTTTGACCCCGGAAATTTTGAAAGGTGTTTTAAATGCATTTAAACAGAGAATATGGAAATTTGAAATCGTAAGAATGTTGAAATGTTTTCCAAAGCTTTTGAAGTCAGATGGAGTATATTTTGGAAAATATTTTTGAATGGAAATTGTTTGAAATGAATTTAGGAAGTAAGAAAGCACTGAACTCACTTCAGTCGCTGGGAAATAATCCTGATGATGCTGGCCGCATCATTAGAATTCATTTTCGAGTTTCTAAAGTGATGGATTGCTTCCCTCGTACTTGGTTATGATATTGTTTGGGACTTGTTGGGTATAACAGTTGTTTTGGAGATTTCAAAATGGGGAAAATTGTTTTGGTACAACCAAGTTGTTTTGGAAACCCGGAGATTTGATTTGGTATACCAAGTAGGTATGAGTAGATTATGATTTCAAAATGGTTTTGGAATAAAACCGGGCAATTGAATTCTGGGAAATTCTATTTAAATATTGTGTAAAGTTAAAATAAATCAACCACTAAACTTATTTGGTGAAGTTGATATTAATAAGAAAGGGAAGTGAAATTTTATCCTGGACTGTGACTTTTATTTGAGCGTATGAAGGTAAATAAAATAAATTTGAATTTAACTTGGATAAGTTAAATAAATTGAGCTTAGAATTAAATTGATTTGGTTTGAATTGAAATGTAAAATGACCTTGTAATTGTGGGTCATTGAGAAATAAATTGTACCCATGAGCTATTAAGTGTTATGCTTATAATTCGAAATTGTGGATTTACAATTGTGCAAGGAATTAAATTTAACTTGAGTAAATGGAAGTGAATGAAATTTATTGAAGTGAATAGAAAATTTGAATTTAACTTAAGATAAGTTAAATAAAAGTGGGAATGGAAATTGAATTAAAATTTAATGATTGAATTGATTGAATTGAATGTAAGTTGAATGTAAATTGATTATAGTTGTGAGTTATAATTATATAATGGAAACTTATATCCTTAAGCTATTTCTATAATTTGAAATTGCAATTATAAAATGGAAGGAGTTGAAATGGTGTAGTGGAATTCAAATATAAATCTTAAATGAAATATAAAGTGGATGAGGCAAAGTAAAATATAGATGGGTAAATGGACTTCGAATGGTAAATAAGATTTTAGACCTATCCATTGGAAACTAAATGACGAATGGAAAGGTAAATTTTGGCTCGGATTAAATTCAATTTAAGGTAAAAAGGAAACTGATTGAGATTTGGATTGAATTGAAATCAAAATCCATTGGAGTAATAAATAAACTTGAATGGAATTGAAGTTTTATTATAAATGGTATGGTGAATTCTGTAACAACCTGCATATTTATCGATTTTATATTTAAATATTTTATTTAAATATTTCACCGTTCGTCGGATTTTGGACCGAAAACCAACTTTTTGCATACGGTCGAATTAGGACTCGGGACCACTCCCATTGAGTTTAAAATGCCGTTTGCGACCTTTTTGAGTATAAGCTTCGATATGTTTGGAGAAAGTTGATTTTTGCTACTTTTTCCCGCTTAGGGCTTTGGTTGGGCTGAGCCAATTAGTCACTTAACTCAGTTCCAACACTCTCCTCTTCATTCACTTCTCTTCTATTTTCCTAACACTCAAGCTCAAGTAAAAATGGAGGAAGAGAATGGGAAATAGAAATTCCTAAGCCCTAGCTAGCTTTGCAAATCCATCTCCTTGCTCCAAAGTTCATGAGAACCCATTGGTAAGCTTCCTCTTCTTCGTCTCCAACTCATTCTCTCTTTGAATTTCAGAAATTTCCTAAACCTAACTTAGGAAATGTTCTCCTTTTTAGCTTAGATTCAAGCTTCTAGAGTTGGATTTGAAGAGTGGTTGATTCCCCTTTGCTTTCAAGCTTCATCTTCACAAATTTTAGTGCAAATGTGAGATTTTTATCTCACATCTATGACTATAATTATCTTTGGTTGTTGGGAATGAATTCCTAACACTTCTTCATGTGCATTTGCTCTTGTTTTGGATTGATTTTGTGAATACTCCAATTTTTGGGTTTTTAAGTCAAATTTGTGTGAAATCCTTTTATGGATGTTTGATCATGTTTTTGGTGATGCACCGAGGAGCATATAGGGCCGGGTTGCCGATTGGCATAAACCCTTAGAGCCAATGTTCGTCCGGTTGCATTTTGGAAGAATTTGCTCTTCATTTGAATAGGCTGAAAAACAGCCCAGGCATGATTCAGTCGACTGAAAACTCTGTTCAGTCGACTGAACCTGAAACCCGAGAGTTTCCAGGCATGATTCAGTCGACTGAAAAACTCTGCACAGTCGACTGAAACTGGAAACGGAAAGTTTCTTGAACCTGGAAAATTTCCAGGCACAGGGTCAGTCGACTGAAAACTCTGTTCAGTCGACTGAACCTGCTGTTTTAGTCCCATTTGCCTTTTTGGATTGAATTTCCAATTTAAATCGATTCGTGATGATCCTATTTATTGTCATCATTTATTATCATCTTTGATGACTTATTTTCTTTGGGAATTTTAGATATATCCACTTCGATGGATCCTTTATCGATTTCATTGGATTTTATTCACATCTTCGAATGTGATCTTTGTGATTGATTGTTTCTACAATCCCCCTTGTGCTTTGTCACTTTAAAAATATAAAGGTTTTCTATACTAGTAGTAAATATCAAAACTCTTTCCTCAAACGATTTCAATACTATTTTAATACCAAATTCGTTTATAAAACCGTTTTCCAATCTATTAGTATAGACAAACCTTTACCTCACTCATATGAGAAATCTAATTAAACGACTTAGTAAAACGAGTGGTATGAAACGCTTGCGTTTACTTCGTCGGTTAATTCTTGGACTTGTTCGATTGAATCTCTTGTGACAATTTTCTAGTGGAGATCTACAATTTGTTCGTAAATATTTAAGTTAAGCTAGTGGTTATGGGACATGAAGCTAAGCTCATATATTTACTAGCTTAGTGTAATCGACACTTATCTTTGATCATGACGATCATTTTAGGTTTTAGACTAGCATCGTGCTATGTCTTTGTGATTTGGTTCATCGGACGTCCCGCTGTACGACGTCGTTGTTCCCTTTGATTGTGATTTGGTTCATCGGATGTCCCGCTGTACGACGTCGTTGATCCTTTCCTTGTGATTTCTGGATCTCGTGTGTTGAATTCTGGAATTTATGTTTCACCAACTTTTACGATGGGAATTGATATATGTGTCATATATTGTGGCATGGTGAATGAAATTAGGAGTATGACATTCCTTTTTATCTTGAGTAGATTATTGTGATATTGATTAATCTCTTGTTGATTTCCAATTTACTTATTTATCACAGCTTGGCATTGTGATTATTATATGTTTATGTCATATCTCTTATTATATATCACTTCATCTGATATTTATAGCTAGACTGATCCGTTATTATTTTCTTCTTAAATAATACTAGGGTCAGACTGAGATTTTACAGGTGCTTCTGCTTGACTCCTTATCGGACTATCATCCCGACTTTTGGCAGACTACTTAGATTAGTAGTTTATTTTGTTGTATACACTTGAGATTTAGACTCATAGATGTATTCTTTTGTATAGCACGTGTTGCTATTCTTTTGTACTTTTGTGGATCTTTTTAGACCACTACTCTGATGTACACTTTCATGTGTAATATTCGTATCTATTTCCGCCTTTGTGATATGAATTGTCTATGACTGATTTATGTTATGTTTATTTCTATATTTGTTTCCGAAGAAATTATAGCCACTGTGTAGTAGCTTTGAGTTTGTGCCGGTATGTCGGATTTCCTCTTGAGATGAAAAGTTATATTTTTATCCGGTATATCGGTACTCGCACAAAGCAATTATACAGATGGTCGCTCCTCAACAGCCTTATTCTCCGTGCTAATTGATAGCATTCACAGTAATGTTCTTGTCTAGCGTGGGTATAGAGGTGGGGCGTCATAGTTTGGTATCAGAGCCAAACTTCGGAATAATGTAGAATAATTTAGCAAGGATCATGTCCTAAGTCTTTCTTAGGAGTTGTGATTTAGGATTTTATTCGGGTCTTCGTACCGATTCATCCAATTTTCTTTATGATTCCTTGTTTTATCTATCAAGAATTGCTTGATATTTACTTTGAGAATAACTTTTTCCTCTTCTTTCTTTCTTTCTTAAAGAAGAGAAATGGTTAGACCAGGCCGTTCCTGCGCCGGTCAATCTAGCGCTACTCCTCAGGATGGAGTATTCATGACTGCTCAGCAGCTTCTAGATCTTGTTAAGAACGCTCAAGCAGCCGGACCCAATCCAGAGCCTACTCATCCTAGATCCGGTTTTGCACGCTTGTGCAGAGACTACACCGATTTGGGTGGAGGGCCATTCAGGGGATCCGAGAGTGTTATAGAAATTCAAGCTTGGCTCAAATCATGCGATCGCATCTTTTCTCGCATGAACCTTATTGACCTTCATCGAGTCCGAGTAGCTTCTAGCATGCTCCAAGAAAGAGTGTTGGATTGGTATGAGCTTTTAATTTCTGAAATCATTGAGGCGGATCTTACTTGGGAGCAATTCCGGGGAAGATTCGAATTGAAATTTGTGTCGGAGGCTGAAAAAGTAACCTTAGCCCGGCGTTTCATAGACCTTGTTCAAGGTGAATCTTCTGTGACAGACTATGTCGCATCCTTCGAATCTCTGTCCAAATACGGGGTTGAATACATTAATACCCCATTGAAGAAAAATCAGAGATTTGTCTATGGCTTGAATAAGAATCTTAAGAAACCATTACTCCTGAAACTTGAGGTTTCATTTGATCATCTTATTGATATCGCTCTTCGTCTTGAAGAGGCCGATAATGAAGGTGATGTTGAAGTTGTGCGTGCCCAACGGAACTTCGACAATAGCTTGAAGAGGCCTATCAAATTCAAAGGTCCCGATTCTAATAAGAAAGGGAAGCAACAAACTCAGGTAGCAAAAGTTCCTACCTCTAGTCGTGGACGATGCTACAATTGTGGTTCCACAGACCACCATGTAAGGGAGTGCCCGAAACCCCTCTTTTGCCGTTATTGCAAAGGTTCGGGTCATCTTTTATCTTCGTGTCCTAGGCTTCCAAGAAAGTAAGAAGGAAAGCTACAACTTTTGGTCAAGGTATTTTCATTCAATCCTCGATGGCATTGTTTTAATTCGTGAACTTTCTATTTGAGTTCTTTTTGATATGGGTTTCATCTCATTATTTTTATATCAAAAGAACTTGTTGATTCTTTTCTTTGAATATTTTAGGCTTATTGACTTCATTGAGAATTGCTAATCCGGATGGCAGATCCGCAACACTCAATTTGCTTTTGTTTAAATGTCGAGATTGTTTTATGTGACTTTTCTTTCCGAGCCGATATTTTTATTTAGGCTTCGGAATTGATTTTTGAAAGGATCGGCTTAATCATTGTGAAGCCCATATCCTATTTTTCGAGTGGACTATTCATCTTCGACGTTTTCAATCTGTTAAGCAGATTTCTATTTTTCCTTTATGATTTTGATTCCAACTTGATGGCATCATTTTATTCCTTAAGCCCACTTATAAGGAAAGTGTTATTTCTCTCATTCATGTAGTTTGAGAAATTTTCCGGTATTTTTGAGTTTGTCTAAGGATTATCACCTAAGAAATCTTTTATGTGGTGTTAAGGTCTTTTCAGTTTGACTTTACCACCGGTTTTCGTTTGCTACGAGTTGCGGAAATTAGCATTCCACTTACCGCATTCCGCACTCGTTATGATTCTTATGAATGACTTATTTTGTCATTCAATTTGTCCAACTTATTTCATCCATTTTATAAATCGAATATTCTATGAATATTTCGATGAGACCATTCTTGTATTTATTGATTTTGGATGAAAATAGTAATTTAAAATTTTGCAAATCTTTTTCATAAGATTTATTTATAAGTAAAACTGGATTTTGTTCTTGAAACGAACAAAGAATATTCTTAAAACTTTTTAAGAGATTTATTTATCCTATAAAATATGATTTTGTGATTGTATTGCCCGTTGAGTGCTTTAAGAATTTTGGTCGATGCGCTTGATCAACGTTATCGATAGGAATCTCCTAAACGCTTTGATGAGACAGTCAGACACGATATATTGACTTGTAAAAATGTAAATTTTTCTAGAAAGATTATTACATAATGATAAATGTAATTTTGAAAGTTTTAACTTTTCGGAGAAGAGAATTATTTTAAAAGAAGTTCTTTCTTTTCGATACTCTTATTCCTTCTTGTGATTCCTGAAGGGGAACCAAGACTTTGCTATTTGCACTGATACGAGTCGTATTGGTTTGGAATGCCATTCTCTTGCAAAGGAGAACGTGCTATCCCTTGTGCTTCTAAATCATTATAGCTTCTCGAGACTAGATAGCCACTTATGATCTAGTGCTCTCGGCTAATGTTTTTGCTTTTGGAATTTGGCATCATCATATTTGGATGAGAAATTTGTTCTCTATCTCGATCATAAATCTTTGGAATATTTATGTTCTCTTAAGGAACTTCATGTTGACTCGAGTTCCCAGCATCTTATGATCCTGATATTTTTTTATTCCCGAGAAGGGAAATCGTGTTGCCAACGCGCTTTGTCGTAGGCAACAAGTGGTTGATTCTTTGATGTTGTCTGAATGGAATTATTTTTCTATCAAGTTCATCGGACGTTTTGGTATACTTTTTTTTATTGAGCTTTATCTCATTCCTTTTAAGGACTAGCGTCCGATGTCCTTTTATAGTGTTCGGTTCATTGGACGTACCGTTTTTGTACTACGTCGGTGTTCCGAAAATCATTCGGGCTTCGGTTCATTGGACGTACCGTTTTTGTACTACGTCGGTGTTCCGAAAATCATTCGGGCTTCGGTTCATTGGACGTACCGTTTTGGTACTGCGTCAGTGTTTCGAATTATTTAGGATTTGATTCATCGGATGTACCGTTGTACTACATCGATGTATTTGCTTTTTGATTCATCGGATGTACCGTTGTACTACATCGATGTCTTTGCTATTTGATTCATCGGATGTACCGTTGTACTACATCGATGTATTTGCTATTTGATTCATCGGATGTACCGTTGTACTACATCGATGTATTTGCTATTTGATTCATCGGATGTACCGTTTGTACTACATCGATGTCTTTTCTTTTGATTCATCGGATGTACCGTTTGTACTACATCGATGTATTTGCTATTTGATTCATCGGATGTACCGTTGTACTACATCGATGTATTTGCTATTTGATTCATCGAATGTACCGTTGTACTACATCGATGTCTTTGCTATTTGATTCATCGGATGTACCGTTGTACTACATCGATGTCTTTGCTATTTGATTCATCGGATGTACCGTTGTACTACATCGATGTATTTGCTATTTGATTCATCGGATGTACTGTTTGTACTACATCGATGTCTTTGCTTTTGATTCATCGAATGTACCGTTTGTACTACATCGATGTCTTTGCTTTTGATTCATCGGATGTACCGTTGTACTACATCAATGTCTTTGCTATTTGATTCATCGGATGTACCGTTGTACTACATCGATGTCTTTGCTATTTGATTCATCGGATGTACCTTTGTACTACATCGATGTATTTGCTATTTGATTCATCGGATGTACCGTTTGTACTACATCGATGTCTTTGCTATTTGATTCATCGGATGTACCGTTGTACTACATCGATGTCTTTGCTATTTGATTCATCGGATGTACCGTTGTACTACATCGATGTCTTTGCTATTTGATTCATCGGATGTACCGTTGTACTACATCGATGTCTTTGTTATTTGATTCATCGGATGTACCGTTGTACTACATCGATGTCTTTGCTTTTGATTCATCGGATGTACCGTTGTACTACATCGATGTCTTTGCTATTTGATTCATCGGATGTACCGTTGTACTACATCGATGTCTTTGCTTTTGATTCATCGGATGTACCGTTGTACTACATCGATGTCTTTGCTTTTGATTCATCGGATGTACCGTTGTACTACATCGATGTCTTTGCTATTTGATTCATCGGATGTACCGTTGTACTACATCGACGTCTTTGCTATTTGATTCATCGGATGTACCGTTGTACTACATCGATGTCTTTGCTTTTGATTCATCGGATGTACCGTTGTACTACATCGATGTCTTTGCTATTTGATTCATCGGATGTACGTTGTACTACATCGATGTCTTTGCTATTTGATTTATCGGATGTACCGTTTGTACTACATCGATGTCTTTGCTTTTGATTCATTGGGCGTACCGTTTTTGTAATACGCTGATGTCCCAAATTGTTTGAGTTTCTAGTTTTTCGGGCGTACCGTTTTTGTGCTACGCCGTTGCACCGGCTCAATTTTTTGCTATTCTTGATGTTCCCCACGTCTTTTATCTACGGGAATGCCTTAGGGATTCAGGTTTTCATTCTTGAGCCCGGTGTTATTATGGAAATTGAAGTTTCACCAGATTTCTTGCTAACTCTTTTGTGCACTTTATGGTGAACTTCCTATTTCAAATTTTCTTTTGTGTTAATATGCTTCTATGGTTGTTACTTCATATATTTCCTTCTTACTTATTGCGAGGACGCAATTTCTTTAAGGAGGGGAGTCTGTAACAACCCGCATATTTATCGATTTTATATTTAAATATTTTATTTAAATATTTCACCGTTCGTCGGATTTTGGACCGAAAACCTACTTTTTGCATACGGTCAAATTAGGACTCGGGACCACTCCCATTGAGTTTAAAATGCCGTTTGCGACCTTTTTGAGTATAAGCTTCGATATGTTTGGAGAAAGTTGATTTTTGCTACTTTTTCCCGCTTAGGGCTTTGGTTGGGCTGAGCCAATTAGTCACTTAACTCAGTTCCAACACTCTCCTCTTCATTCACTTCTCTTCTATTTTCCTAACACTCAAGCTCAAGTAAAAATGGAGGAAGAGAATGGGAAATAGAAATTCCTAAGCCCTAGCTTGCTTTGCAAATCCATCTCCTTGCTCCAAAGTTCATGAGAACCCATTGGTAAGCTTCCACTTCTTCTTCTCCAACTCATTCTCTCTTTGAATTTCAGAAATTTCCTAACCTAACTTAGGAAATGTTCACCTTTTTAGCTTAGATTCAAGCTTCTAGAGTTGGATTTGAAGAGTGGTTGATTCCCCTTTGCTTTCAAGCTTCATCTTCACAAATTTTAGTGCAAAGGTGAGATTTTTATCTCACATCTATGACTATAATTATCTTTGGTTGTTGGGTATGAACTCCTAACACTTCTTCATGTGCATTTGCTCTTGTTTTGGATTGATTTTGTGAATACTCCAATTTTTAGGTTTTTAAGTCAAATTTGTGTGAAATCCTTTTATGGATGTTTGATCATGTTTTTGGTGATGCACCGAGGAGCATATAGGGTCGGGTCGCCGATTGGCATAAACCCTTAGAGCCAATGTTCGTCCGGTTGCATTTTGGAAGAATTTGCTCTTCATTTGAATAGGCTGAAAAACAGCCCAGGCATGATTCAGTCGACTGAAAACTCTGTTCAGTCGACTGAACCTGAAACCCGAGAGTTTCCAGGCATGATTCAGTCAACTGAAAAACTCTGCACAATCGACTGAAACTGGAAACGGAAAGTTTCCTGAGCCTGGAAAATTTCCAGGCACAGGGTCAGTCGACTGAAAACTCTGTTCAGTCGACTGAACCTGCTGTTTTAGTCCAATTTGCCTTTTTGGATTGAATTTCCAATTTAAATCGATTCGTGATGATCCTATTTATTGTCATCATTTATTATCATCTTTGATGACTTATTTTCTTTGGGAATTTTAGATATATCCACTTCGATGGATCCTTTATCGATTTCATTGGATTTTATTCACATCTTCGAATGTGATCTTTGTGATTGATTGTTTCTACAATCCCCCTTGTGCTTTGTCACTTTAAAAATATAAAGGTTTTCTATACTAGTAGTAAATATCAAAACTCTTTCCTCAAACGATTTCAATACTATTTTAATACCAAATTCGTTTATAAAACCGTTTTCCAATCTATTAGTATAGACAAACCTTTTCCTCACTCGTATGAGAAATCTAATTAAACGACTTAGTAAAACGAGTGGTATGAAACGCTTGCATTTACTTCGTCGGTTAATTCTTGGACTTGTTCGATTGAATCTCTTGTGACAATTTTCTAGTGGAGATCTACAATTTGTTCGTAAATATTTAAGTTAAGCTAGTGGTTATGGGACATGAAGCTAAGCTCATATATTTACTAGCTTAGTGTAATCGACACTTCTCTTTGATCATGACGATCATTTTAGGTTTTAGACTAGCATCGTGCTATGTCTTTGTGATTTGGTTCATCGGACGTCCCGTTGTACGACGTCGTTGTTCCCTTTGATTGTGATTTGGTTCATCGGATGTCCCGCTGTACGACGTCGTTGATCTTTTCCTTGTGATTTCTGGATCTCGTGTGTTGAATTCTGGAATTTATGTTTCACCAATTTTTACGATGGGCATTGATATATGTGTCATATATTGTGGCTTGGTGAATGAAATTAGGAGTATGACATTCCTTTTTATCTTGAGTAGATTATTGTGATATTGATTAATCTCTTGTTGATTTCCAATTTACTTATTTATCACAGCTTGGCATTGTGATTATTATATGTTTATGTCATATCTCTTATTATATATCACTTCATCTGATATTTATAGCTAGACTGATCCGTTTATTATTTTCTTCTTAAATAATACTCGGGTCAGACTGAGATTTTACAGGTGCTTCTGCTTGACTCCTTATCGGACTATCATCCCGACTTTTGGCAGACTACTTAGATTGGTAGTTTATTTTGTTGTATAGACTTGAGATTTAGACTCATAGATGTATTCTTTTGTATAGCACGTGTTGCTATTCTTTTGTACTTTTGTGGATCTTTTTAGACCACTACTCTGATGTACACTTTCATGTGTAATATTCATATCTATTTCCTCCTTTGTGATATGAATTGTCTATGACTGATTTATGTTATGTTTATTTCTATATTTATTTCCGAAGAAATTATAGCCACTGTGTACTAGCTTTGAGTTTGTGTCGGTATGTCGGATTTCCTCTTGAGATGAAAAGTTATATTTTTATCCGGTATATCGGTACTCGCACAAAGCAATTATACAGATGGTCGCTCCTCAACAGCCTTATTCTCCGTGCTAGTTGACAACATTCACAGTAATGTTCTTGTCTAGCGTGGGTATAGAGGTGGGGCGTCACAAATTCAAACTTAATCTCTAATGAAATGTAAACTGAAATAAGGTAAGTGAGAGATTAAAGAAGTGAATGAACTTAAGTTTGTAAATAAGTATTGAACTTGTATATGGAAATTTAAAATTAAATTGAATTGGATTTAACTTCAATTGAATGGAATTGAGATGAATTTAGATTTAATTAAAACAAGATTCAATTGTGTTATGAATAGAAATGAATGGAATTTAATTCTTATTTAAGGTAGTAAAGGAAATGATATAAATTCAAGATGGCTAAATGAATTTGGTTAAACTTGAATTGAATTTGGAGGAAAAAAAACAATTTGAATTGAAGGAAAATTTAATTAAGCTAAAGGAATTGTTTGAGAATGAATTTAGTGTGGGCCAAATTAGATAGAGGATAAATGAAAGATGGAAGTGTGAATGGATATGGAATTGGATTATAAAAGAAATGGAAATGCTTCAAAAGAAAAATAAAAATCCAGTTCTAGTATGAGAATTTAATTTTGGAATAAAAAGTTGTGAGTGTGAATGAATAAAGGAATTAGGTTACAATAGTAATGGTTTGGATTGTAAATAAATTCCAATGAGTGAAATAATTTGAAGTGGTCTCTTTGTTAGTAAAATAAATCTAAAATGGAATGAATAAATAAACAAAGTGCATTGAAATTTGTAAATGGATTGGAATTGATTTGGATGAGACTCAAATGAAAATAAAATAAAAGTGATACAAGGAGAAATGGAAATATTGTGTGATTGAAACAACTTAAGCAAATTGAAAAGAAAAAAAAATTGTGATTGAGCTTATAATGTTGTCTTGGATAGATTTGATTGGGTAATAGGCATTGAAATGCAAGTGAAGAGAATCTAATTAATTTTTGTGATAAACTAAAGATGTATGAGTTGTAAATAATCCAGAATGGAAAGATATTCATATAAATCTATAGGGATAATGAATTGGAAATATAAGATTTGGGATTTAATTCAATAATTGTGATAAAGCAAGAATGTTTGGGCTGTAAATAATATAAAATGGGATGTTATTAATTTAAACTTAAATGATGATCTGGAAGTGAAAATAAGAAATTGAGTTAAAAAATTGCAATGGAATGAGAATGCTTGGATTGTGAACCATGCAAAATTGAATAAAATTAATATGAATATAAGTTGGAATTAATGTTAATGGTTATAAGCTTTAAAATTGGTTATTTGTTTGAATAACCGTAACCTGCATAGAAATTAGTCATTAAACTTAAGTGAATGGATTAAAGGAAGTAAATGAAAATGATATTTGAATAACGGGAAATGGATTGGAATCTATTTAGTGGGTTGTATGCAAATTAATTAAAGAGAAAAGTAAATGAATCAAAAGCTTGTATTACTCTTAAGTGAATGTGAATCTAACATTTGCAACTCGAATGTAAATCATTCGAGAGGAATATAATGAAGTTTGAATTTGGAAAAGAAATGCAAATAAATCATAAGTACATTAGATTGTGAATCAATTTGAATTTAAATTGAAGTAAATTGAAAAAAAAAGTGAAGCATATGTTCATAATATTGAAGCGAATATGAATTGGTGGTAGTAATTATGAATTGAGAATGGATATGTTTGGCTTACATTTATATTGGAAATGTTGTTAAAATGTTCATATCTTTGAAAACTTATGAGTTTGTTAAGTAAGTATAGGTACGGGAGGCGTTCGATAGAGATGGAGCGCGTATATGCGTCATATTAGCCGCTTGCTATTGAAATTTGCTAAAAAGGTATGCCTACGCAAATATAATTGGGAAATGATATATATATATATATATATATATATATATATATATATTGTGATATATTTTGGTTTCCGACCGTGTGGGTCGATGTATATATATTTATCTGTATCGTGATATCGCGAAAGCTCCTCCGTACATGGGAGACTCTGCCAAAAAAATTCGGAAATTTCGAGAGTTAGAAAATTTTTGGAAATTTGAAAATTTGTAATTAACTTGGAAAGTTGTTTTTAAGACAATGTTGAAACAAAAGCTTTTGAGTATAAATAAAGCATGTGAGTTTGAATTTGAGCTAAAGGGTTTTGGGAAGTGTATATAATTTTTAACTAAATAAGTTTGGGTTAATTTAATGAGTGTAGGAGCATCTGTTTCATTAGCGACAAGTTGATTTCAAACAACCATTGAAAATAAAAAGGATTTTGGGATAGGAATTGAAACTACTAGTTTCGATTTGTAACTAAAGGATTTGGGCAAAGTGAATTTGGGATTTTCACTAAGTAAGATTTGCTATTGAGTTTGGAACATTCTTTCTACCTTAGCAAATTTCGGGTACGAAATTTTTATAAGGGCGAAGGAATGTAACGGCCCGGAATTTTGAGTCACCGGATTTTTTAATATTTTATTCATTTTAAATGTTTAATATTGGTTTTGGATTAATTTTGAACTAAAAAGAATTGGTTTAAATTAAAAATAACAAATCATAATTTCTAATGTGGAGATTTAATTTGAAATTGAATAATAATAATTAAATATTCGAAATTGGGATAAAATTTGAATTTGGTTGTAAATGGTTATAAAAATGATGTTTAAATGTATTTTTAAGTTCGAATGGTTAAAAATAATATTATTGGATTTTTTTAGATGAATTTGAGAGTCAATATGTTATTATTTGAATTTTTATATTAATTTAATAATAGAATTCAATAATAAAATATTGCAAATAATCAGATTTTGGTCTGGAATGAGCCAGAATGATTTTTAATGCGATTATAAATTTTATATGATTTATTATCAAGTTAATAAAATTTTGAAAGTGAAAATTTAAGCATTTTTGATACTTTCAGTAAATCGCTCAATTTGATAGACGAGTTAAAATAGCCTTCCGGGGCACAGTTTCGGAATTAGACGAAACTAGTTCCATTGGATCGGTAATAGTTAGTTATTATCAGATTTCAATTTTCGTAGCAATCAGAATTGTCGTTTGACCCTAGCAGCTTCAAACGCACAGAAATTGGTTTAATCGATTTAATTTTAAATTGATCGTTTAATTCCGTAACTCACACATACGACCGAATTAGCTTACGAAACCTGTTCCATTGTGTCCGAAACACGAAAAACCCTAGGAATGCCTGTTGGTGCGTGAGAATTGGAGTTCGTTTGAAGTATGATGTTACGTAGAGTATTTTATTAATAAAATAATATTGAAACAATAATATATATATTATACTTATTCTCTAACCCTAGCAAAATCGTGAGCCGCCGCTGTTTTTCATTTCAATGGCCGGGAATCATTTTCGTTCGTCTCAAATTATCAAGCAATCCTTCGAGTTTTAGCGGAATCTCCCAACTACAAAGTCTACGAGCTCTAGGGATCCTACGGTGGAGATCGACTATCGTCGACCAGAGGGTGGGTTTTTGGGCCGCGTTTGGAGGGTAGACGTGCACGATTTCTGGCGTCATAGGGTGGCCGAGCTCGCGTGCGTTCCACGGGGAGATGAAGTTGGCGTGAGGCTTCGAGGTGGTAGTTGCCGATCGAGCTAAATCTCGACTTGGGAGTGGCGGTATCAAATCCTAGCCTGCGCGTTTGGGTTTCGAAAACCCTAGGTGTTTGCGTCTTGAACGAACGAGAGGGGAAGAAGTAGTAACGGCAGATCTAAGGTTATTAAAAAAAAATTGTTTTCAAATTTATATTCAAACTTTAATAATTCATAACTTGTGCATACATATTCAGAATTCAACGAATTTGGTAGCGTCGGAATCGCAGAGATGCGTACTACGCAATGGTGCAGTTCGAGAATCATTCCGGGCAAGTAGAAATGTAAGTTAAATCGAACGTCGTTCGGTTTAATTTAATTTTCGAACGCTCGCCGAAACTCAAGGTGAGTTATTCTCACTCACATCTGGATGCTAGACAATTTAAATAGTTAATATTTAATTATTTGTGTAATTGGTTGAATATAAATGTTATGTCAGTCTGAAATGATATTTATTTAAGTGATGTGCTAATATTTGTGGATGCAGGGAAAAACAGGTTGGAGGGATCCAACTGGATTCCTCACAATGTAGGGATTATTTTTATATAATTGATGATGTATCGCATTTATATTCTGTGTTAGCTAAATTTTTGAATTCAGTCATATTGTGAGATATTTTGATAAATAAAATCTGGAATATTAAAAATAAATAAAATAAATTGGATTTTAAAGGAATTGTTGAATAAAGAATTTAAAGGTGTAAAATTTGGAATTTAGAGTAGATGAAGAATGGAAATTGGTAAATTTGAGTTTTAAATGAAGTGGAAAATTTATCAATCTATAATGTGGAAGTATGGCTTTCTGGTGAGAAATTTTATAAGAAGTGATAAAGTGTTAAAATTACGATGGGTTATTTTTGATAATGAATACTGTTTTCCGGGAAATTAAAATATGTTTTAACAAAGCTTCCAAATATAAATTAACAGTTTAAAATATAAGAAAAAAGGTGTTTAAACTTCAAAAGGAGTTTATTTTTAAGCATGGAAAGGAAATTTACGTTGTTTAAACATAAAATTTGGGTTGAAATCGATTGGGCAGGATTTATAAGAAAGTTCTTTGGGATGTTTGAATGGAAGTGTGTTTTCCCTGGGAAACCAAGTTTGTGTTTTAACAGATTTTATTTAAGAATAAGTTAAAGTTTAAACTTGATTAAAAGGGTATTTTTGAAATTATTATTTTTAAATAACTAATTAGTAAATTTGCAATAGTAATTATTTACGAATACATTAGAAATTATTTTTACAAATGGATTTATTTAAAGGCTATTTTTGAATAAAGTTATTAGAAATTATTATTAACCCTTTTAAAATCTACATTTAAATTTAGTTTAACTCAACCTTTATGTAAAGTCAAGTTTATTTCTAAATAAATAGTTTTACTTCACATATTTTAAATTTATAATTTGAGTAAATAATTAGAAGTAAATTTACATATTTTAAAGTATATTTCAGCATGAAATGTTTTAACTGTTTTAAATCTAAATGTTTTGAACTTGGTTATTTCCAATAGGAATAAATGGTAAAGGATTTACCTTGTAAAAGAAGAACTTTGGGAAAATGTTTTCAAACGAATTTTGAAATTTGGAAATATATCTTTTAAAGATATTAGAGGAAAATAAATAATGTGGAAATTAGTTATTGTGTGATGGATGTTGTGAATATTAATTGATAGTTAAATCACCGACTACCAATATTGGACAAATGCGTTGATCGTTTCGAAGAGACCGCGACCAAGATTTATTTCTCGAAAACCACTTCGATCTGGTTTGTACGTTTCGTGCGAAAAACGTGTTCGGAGTCGAAGATGGAGCAGTGAAGTGCAAGGGCTAGTCGCTACTAATAATGAGGATATTTCCAAAATGGATGTAGTAGGAGTAGTGCCTTCGGTTCCGTTCGAACCCGGGACAGACTTGATTGGACGAATGCTTTCGGAACATTGTCAGGTGGGCGATGGGCATTCTAAGTGAAACGTTCTAAAAGGTAACGCTTAGCCTCAAGCCTCATCAAATGGGAATGACTGAAAATCAGGGGATATGCAGCAAGGCTTCGTGGGTAGCCCCCACTTGAGAGTAAGATCATCCCTGTCTAGATGTCCCTTTTTATTTCGGCTTAATGGGCGGTTGCTGATCCCAACCACGGGGTGATCTTATTCGGAACTGTCCAGTAAGGGATGGGTCCGGCCTTGTGTTGCAGGGGATCGGGAGTGGTCCTCGGTACGGTGATCTAGGCCCCGTAATGTGACAGGTGGTACCCCAGTGCCTAGTCATTGTTGGAAATCCATTCTCCCTACGAGCCTTGTACGAGTTTTGTTTGTATTGCCCACTTTTGTGGCTAGTAGCTGGAATTTAATGAATGTAACAATTTCGACTATTTTATAAGTATTTGTATATAGACCCTATTATAATATCAGAGGATTTCTATAAAAAGTGTTTTAGCTATCGTAAGGTAAAAACCCGACATGTTTATTTGTGGCGTGGTCTTACGAGATGCTTTTGTTTTCAAAGGATTTTTGAAACTTTAATAATCAATTTGGGTGCATTATTATCAGCTGGTATTCCAGACTGACTCGGGTGTTATTTCATTATAATGCTCGGGTCAGACCGAGTATTATATGTTCAAGACAGGATGCTATGGAGCAGGAGAGGAGCTGGAGTCCGAGACGTATTATTTGTACCTATACATACATACATACACACACACACACACACATATATATATATATATATATTCCGCTGCTATGATTGTATGGTATGTCTGATTGGTAATGGTTGATGTATGAGACACTGTGATGATATGATGTATAAAATAGTTATAAACTTTATTTTGTGTAAAGTTATATATTTACTTATATATTTTATTCCGATGCGACTGTGAAATTTTGATATTGTTTAGTTCCTTCTTCTTCTATCTCTTCTTCTTTAACCCCAATGGTTCGTATTTCTGTTCCACTTGAGTTAATTGATGTAGAATAGTGTTGACTCAAGAGGTACGGATTTGCGGGATGTCACAGCTTTAAGATGAAGCGCCGAGTCAACCAGCTCCTCAAAAGAAAGCTTGAGCTACAACATCAGAGATTTCTTTAAGTACTTCTTAAGGCCGAAAATGAACTTGAGGTCCTTCTTGCATGGAGTGTTAATATACTCAAGGCCATACTTAGAAAGAGCCTCGAAAGAAGACACATAGTCAGAAATAGAAGATTTCCCTTGCTTTAGCTCGAGGAAGCGTCGAGCAAGAGATGCGTTCTCAGACTTAGGAACGAACTTAAGCTCGAATCGTTTCCGAAACTAAGCCCATGAACGAGTAGACTCATCGAGCTCGGCAGTGAATAGCTCATACCAATCAAGAGCACGCTCTTGTAACATGCTGGATGCTAAAAGAACCCTGTGGTAATCCGAAAGATCCATGTGAGAAAATATCCGCTCGCAAGTATGTATCCAAGCTTAGACCTCTAGAACGGACTTGGAGCCTTTAAACGGCTTTCCTTCGAGATGTTAAAAGTACTGTACATGCGTGCGAAAGGAGACTTGCACAAAGCAGAAGCTGGAGTAGGAGCTGGAGGCTGGGTGCTCTTGAAAAACTCCATAAACTAATTGGTAGACATATAAACGTCGTTTGTATGCGAGCTGCTAGATTTCCCAGCATCTGAGCGTCGTCCTCTGCGTGTTCCAGCCATTAGCTGAAAGTTATTATAAGATAAAGATTATTCACATGGTAGATATCATTAATACAAATATGGAATACTAAGAAATTAAAATTGCATTCCTAGACGCATTCCCAAACTTCCATCTACCCTAAAAAGGACAAAGACAAGGTCAAGAACAAAGTTAAAGACACGATGAGATAAGGGATTCGTATTACTTGTATTATCCTTTGATGTATCGTAATATGTGTTTCTGTTTTGTATTTATCATATTTTGTTCTAATGTCAGCTCTAATACCGAGCGGTAACGCCCCACCCCAAGACCCACATTAACAAAGAGTATTACTGGATAATACTATCTGCAAATGCAGAGAATATGGTTGGATAAGAGCGACCATCTATAATCTTGTCTTAAATACCTATTGAATACGTCGACAATGCCATATTATTATTATTGTTATTGTGGATCGACATATCTAATAAATACCTAATATAAAGACATTGGTGGTGTAAAAACCCGCAAATCTGTACCCTTAGAATCGACACTATTCTTCCTCAATCAACTCAAAATGTACGGAAATACAAACTATTTGGGTTAAAGAAGATAGAGGTAGAAGAAGAAAATAGAAGCAACAACAGAATCTTACCATCGCAGCGGAATAAAATATAATAGATAATAACAGATCTTTACACAAAAGAAAACTATATCTATTTTATACATACATCATCAGAATTCAACAACGTCAATAACATACAACTGGATAGTCATATAAACATGTCCTTAAAACTGAATGCACAGCGGATTAATAATCAAGTACGGAAGTACGTATCGCCTCCAGCTCATCTCCTGAGCTCCACAACATCAAATCCTATATTCTATAATACTCGGTCTAACCCGAGCATTATAGTTAAATAATACCCGGGTCAGTCTGGAATACCAGTGTGAGAAAACCACACTCAAATTGATCATTAATGTTTCAAAATCCTTTTGAAAACAAAAGCATCTCGTAAGACCACTCCACAAATAAATATGTTGGGTTTTTACGTTACGATAGCCAAAACACTTTTTATTAAAATCCTCTTACATTATAATAGTGTCTATAGAAAGTAAAATAGAATCTAGTTGAAATGCTTGCATCTCATGTTTTAGCAATAGTTGGGCACAATCAAAACCATACAGGCACGTAGGGAGAATGGATTTTCAACTAATGACTAGACACTGGGGTACCACCTGTCACGGTACCTGGTCTAGATCTGCATACCGAGGATCACTCCCGACCCCTTGCAACACAAGACCATGACTACCCCTTACTGGATAATCCCGGGCACCCCACGGTTGGGATCAGCAACCGCACCACTTAGCCGAATAAAAAGGAACATCTAGACAGGGATGACCTCACCCTAATGGGCGCTACCCACCTAGCCTTGCAGCATAACCTCTGATTTTTAGTCATTCCTAGTTGATGAGGCTTGAGGCTAAGCGTTAACTTTTTAGAACATATCACTTAGAATGCCCATCGTCCACCTGACGATGTTCTGAAAGCATTCGTCTGTACAAGTCCGTCCCGGGTTCGAACGAAACCGAAGGCACTACTCCTAGTACATCCATTTCGGAATCATCCTCAGAATTAGTAGCGACTAGCCCTTTCACTTCATTGCTCCATCTTCAAATCCAAACTCATCTTCCTCACGAAAACATACAAACCGGATCGAAGTGGTTTTTAGGAAATAAATCCCGATCCCGGTCTCTTCAAAACGATCAGCGCATTGGCCAATATTGATAGTGGGTTATTTAACTATCAAATAACATTCACAAATAACCATCAAACAATAAATAATATCCCAAATTATTTATTATCCTCAAAATATCTTTGCAAGATATATTTCCATTTTCAACCCTTTTTGAAAATAGTTTCAAACCACACACTTCTCATGGAGTAAATTCATGAATATTTATTTCCACTGAAAACACCAAGCACAAAACTTTAGATTTAAAAATTATTTCAATACTTTATTAAAAATATGTACTGTAGGAATATTTGAAAATGAGAATACTTTACAAAATATAAACTATATTTTCTCCTTTAAAAAAAAATACCAAGTCATGTTTAAATAATTACAACGATAATAGATTTGAAAAATACTTACTTCAGAACTTAAACATTTAGAAATAATAAATTTTCAAAAACATGCTTTTCAAAACAACATTTAAACTTTTTACTTATACTTAAAATTTGTTTGAAATATACTTGGCGATTCAGGGAAATACGCTTTCCTTCCACATCTTTTTAAAAGTAAATCACTATTTATTTTTAAACAAATTTACCCATTCCTTTAATAAATTCCCACCGTGAATTTATTCTCTCAAATATCCACTGATATATTACTTTACTTTTATAAACCCAACTTATAAATTTCAAAGTCTCGCTTTTCTTTTAAAAATCTCGATTTAAATACTTAATCAATCTTCAAATTGATTTCCAAATTACCCTATTTTGGAACAAATCCCTTAACTTACTCATTTACTTCAAAATCCCATTAAGCTCAGATTTTTAATCCTCACTTATGATTTAAAATCTTTTAACTGAAAAATACCAATTTCAGTTTTCCCGGATTCCTTCTTTATAAATTTAAACCCTGAATTTTAAGTAAATTCTTTATCGTATCACTTGGGTTTTTAAAATTCATTATCTCCTTTTTATTCAAGATCTCTCTTCCCATACTCGGATTTTATTTATTAAAATTTAAAAATCCACTTTTATCTTTTTTTCCATTTATTCTATAATTTATCCCAAATTCTCTATGATCATTTTACTTGCAAATCCTCTTCTTTTATTTTTCTTCTCAAAAATCCAATATATATATATATATATATATATTGGCAACTACGTATACCCAAATATATCAAATCATAACATCCAATACTCCAATTATCAATATTATTCATCATAGGATATTAAATAACCATATCACAGAATTATTTAAACCAATCTAAATATTTTGAGGAATCCAGTTAGATCCCTCCAACCTGTTTTCCCTACATCCATAGATGTTAGCACAATAAAATACCAATTCCATTTCGAGGTGGAATATCGTGGTATATGGGTTTTAAATATAATATCTTTCGCGATTATACGGTGCATAGGGTCTCATCCACTATATAACGTGGGAAATCAATTACTCCAATATATACTATATACTACTATATATAATATAGCACATCAAATCAATCCAATCATTCAACCAATTATTTAAATTTATCCATTTAAATTTAAATTAAACCCAGATGAGTGAGATTAATTCACCTTTGATTTTTCGTTCGCAATCCTCTCCAAACCGGCTTGTTTTCTTCCCGATTTTGGACCTTGTACAAACATTGTATGATTTATTAATATTGGAAATAGTCGAACAGTCAATTACAATTGATTAATTTAATTTAACTAATAGTTTATTCTAAACTTAATAATTTAATTTTAAACTAGTTTTCCTAAAATAAATAATATCTTGGTAACTAAACTAATTTAATAAGTAAATTAAACAAGTTAATCACCACAATCCCTTATTTTTAATATAACCAGTAAGTTTAAAAGGTATATATATCTATATTTATTTTTCTTCCTATTTTAAACTACATATATATGTATATACTTATAAAATAATATATAGATTTAAAAATCCAATCTTCATATAAACTTCTAACATTTTGAATTTCTTCCTTTTTTTCGAAACCTTACCGATATATATACTTCTGTTTATCTATATATTTTAAATAAAAATAGATATGTGTAAATATATATTTGTATTCAATTTTTCCCTTACTTTATACTCATACACAAATATATTAAAAATTGCGATACATCACTGTTTAATTCTCTTTCTGTTTAAACAGTTTATAAAAATATATCCTTCTCTTTACTGTATACCTATATATAAAAGTCTTTTATTTGAAAAAAACAAATCTATACATATAACTTATAGCTACAGGACCTTCAACCCCTTCCAGCTCTCAACTTCGAAGCTTTCCTGTAACCATCGATCGCGAGCCACCTTCGCAAGCCTCCCCTTAATAGCCTTGACCTTCGCGAGCCACAACACTCTACCCTACAAACGCGCGCGAACGAGCTCCAAGCTCCCAAACCCTCGAACGCAATCGCAGTCCTCACCATCGCGGCCTCGACAATCCCTTTCATCATCCCTCGTGCCCACGCTACCTTGGTCTCCCATGCTCACACGCTCCTGCCTCCCTTACAGCTGAAGTTGAAATCGCCGACCGTTCCCCCCTCGACTAGCGATTTGAAATCGAATTCGATTTTACTTTTTTTTTCTCTTTTTCTTTTTTTCCAATCGACTGACTGAAGAAGAGAGAGGGAAGAGATGGAATTTTTGCGTGTACGAATAAGGGATAGTGATTTAAGAGAAGCTGTAGTGATTTGAAGGCAAAAGGTTTTGATTTGAAAGAAAGACAGCTGAATGTTGGGTTGTATGGGAATATATATATATATATTTAATTTAAATTCAAATTCAAAACGTCTCGATTTACGCAGCTTAAAAATCACGAACCCCTATCGAGGCGTGCCGCTAGGCGTTTATTATTTATACCCCTATTCTGGACGTAATGGAAAAGGTTCCGAGTCCATATTCGATCGTATGGAGAAGATAGCTTTTTGGACCAGTTATTATATTAAATTTTCGATATAAATTTCAGCGCGTTTATATATCGTACGCACACACAACAACTCAAAACATTAAGAAAATTGAAATCCGATAATAATGCAATATTACAGATCCATTGGAACTGGTTTTATCGAAATCCGAGACTACGCCTCGGAAGACTATTTTTAAATATCGATTTAAACGATAAAATTTCAAAAATTAACAAAACACTTCCGAATCAAATTTTAACACTTTTACTATCTTCAGTATTATCAATATAAATTTTGCAAGCCTTTAAATTATTTTAAACAGGCTTAGAATTTCAGATTCAACAATTTACCCAATTTTAATTATTAAATTCAATATTTAAATTATCCGATAAACAACGATATTTTGAGATTCAAGTTAGAAACTTTCTAACTTAACTTTTAAATATTTAAAATAAATTAAATATTCCAGTTTCAAACATCCAAAAATTCTGGGTCGTCACATTCCTCCCCCCCTAAAAGAATTTCGTCCCCGAAATTACTAGTTAAGAAGAATGGTCCACAACCCTTAACTATTTTCCCTAAAACCATTCAGTTTCAAACACTTCCTAAAACAATCTTTTTATTAAAGACACATTATCACCCTTACTTGTTTTCCAAACCTATCCATAGGTTACCCATAATATTATCCCCTTAATAATTTAAATAGTTGAAACCAAATTTAAACTATCAAAATTTTCTTCAAAATTTTTCTAACTCCTTAAATTTTCGAAAAATTTCGCCAGTGTCTCCTTTGCGCGGCTAGCTCGGTACAACTACAAAATGCCTCTACGGGCCCCCAAATTTCAAAAGAAAATAAAAGATAAGTGGCTAGACTAGAAAATCATCAAATTTCATACAGAAATTTAAATACATACATTTGCCGAGCAAATTTCAATTTATCCTCTAAAATCAAAAATCCCAAATTCACTTTCTTAATCCTTTGGTTCCAACTAAACAATTAGTTTCAATTTCCATTTCCAAAATCTCTTATTTAAATTTCAGTTTTAAACCGTTTTATCGCTAACAAAAAATTTTCCAAAAATTTCAAATATTTTCTAACTCCCAAAATTGTTGGAAAATTTTGGCAGATTCTCCTTTATACGAAGGAGCTTTTGCAATTTGACAAGAGAATAAATATGTATACATCGACCCGCACGGTCCAAAAAACGAAAATAGTTCATATTTCATATTTTTATTACGTAAGCGTACCTTTATTTAGAATTTTTAAGCAACCGACTTATTATTTTAGCAATTAGCGCGTCCAAATCCAGTCACATGGCTTCCTTGTACCTACACTTACTCAGTTTAAATACGTAAGTGCGAAAATCATGTAACTTAACAAATTTTACATATTTAACTAGTAAACATACGAGTTTTTATAAGCAATGCAGGTCAAACAATATTTATAAGCAACTTATAGGGTTCCGAAATTAATTTTAATTGTTTACAACCAATTCATATACAACTTCATTCAATTTAAATGGTTTACAACTCAATTGCTTACACACAATTCATTTTTAACCCAAACAAATCTCATTTATTTCAATTGATTCCAAAATTCAAATTTATTTTCTTCTGCCAATTCATAGAATTTTATTTAATCTCGTTTTCGTCAAACGACGATTATTTATGCGCAATTCGATTGTGTTCATGTGAATAAATAATTACTTAAGCTTATAACCATTTTAAATTAATTCCAACTCAATTTATATTCAATTCCATCCATTTAATTCATTCACAACCATTTTATTTAGCTCGACACATTCCATGCTTGTGTAGTACTAACCATTCCTAAATTAATTCAACTCAAGTTTTTTTTAATGGCCTTCCATTCTTACTCGAAGTCGAGCTTCTAATTATTTTTAACTTAAGTTAACTTACTTTAAATTATTCCTACTTCAAACTTAAGTTCATTTCCATTTAATTTGATTCTCATCTAAGAAAATTCCATTTAATTCGGTTAGCCCATCTATTTAATTTTAATTCACCTTCTCAATTTATCAACATAATATACAAGCACATACTTAACTCATTTATACTCGAATTGGATTTTATTTGCAACTCAAATCATTTATACTATAATCCAATTCCATTTTATTTTTACAACATCTCCACTTATTTTAATTCATTATCAATCCAAGTCGAATTCTATTTATAATTCGACTTTATTTCCAAACTTCATTATTAACTTACAATCCATTTTATTTAACCGAGTTAAATATTATTAACATACCTATTCAAATAATTTATTCAGCTATTAGCTTACTTCCAACTTTTAAATCAATATTCGATTTTCATCTTGAAAAATCACTTCATTATTTTACTTGAGTTCAATTCTACTTTTGTAATTCAAATTTGGATTTCTATATTATTTCCAAAGTACAAAACAATTTTATTTTGGCTTAATATTTTACTTCACCATTTTTCATATAACACACTTATATTTTTCATACTTCTACCCATTTTAAGCTTGACTATATTCATATTTCATTTTTTTACTCGAGATTACACACTTATTTAGCCAAGCATGCATTTTATTTCATAAACTCCAATTCAACTTACTTCCATTTATTTAAGCAAAAATTTTATTTCATTCTATATTATCAAGAATCCCTGAATTCATTTTAATTTAATTACATTCCAACTTTATTCAAATACAACTAAATTTTATTTTCAGTTTAATTCAAATCCAACTCAATCCACTTGAATTTTAAATTAAGTAAGAATTTACTTTTACTTAGTATCGTCTACACCTCAATTTATTTCATTTCAATTTTAACTTAATCTAAATACAACAGAGTTTTATTTTCAATTTAGTTCAAATTATTTCAATCCAATTAACTTTTATCTCCCAATCCAACTTTAATTTCTATTTTCCCATTTCAATCACATTCAAGATTTACTAATTATTTCTTCCAAACATCCATTAAATTTTCCACAATTTAATTTTTTCCAAATTAAATTTATTTAACCTTTTCACTTTAAATTTTAATTCCAACATTCAAAGCTCGTATTTTCCTTTCGTATTTAAAAATCATCTCAACTTTACAAGTTTATAGCTTACCTCATTGGGATTTTCAATTCAAATAAGGATTCAGGATTTCAAACACCGGCTTTTGGTTCAAATCATTTTGAAATCACCACCATCCCAAAATCACATTTCTCAAATTTTTAAACCAATCTTGGTTTTTATTCCCAACAAATTCCCTTTGAAATTTCAAAAAAAAACTAGTTCTTCCAAACAAATCAATTTGGCAGCAATCCGTCACTTAGAAACTCAAAAATGAACATCGATGATGCTGTAGTCATCGCTGAAATTATTTTCGAGCGACTAAAGTGAGCTCAATGCTATATCCCTTCCCAAAATTTTTGTGAAACAATTTCCCTTCAGAAATACCTCCAAAATAATAATGCTATTATTTAGCTGCAAAACACTTGGAAAATCACTTCCAAAATCTCCGGGGTTTTAAATTTTCAAATATTGACTTAAATCAAATTTTAACTATAATTCATTTGTATAGTTTATGCTCATATAAATTTCCCATTTGATTATATTTCAATTTGTAAATCATGTTTTTAATTCACATTTATAAATGAATTTATTTCCTTAACCTTTGGTTATATTTTCAATTTCTATTTAAATTTTCACACAACAATGATAATAATTTAATATTATCATTCCTAACATCCAAGCAACTATATATTAGCAAAAAATAATTTACAAAAACTTTCCTTTTACATCAAACTATATTTTGGGTAAAATTATTTCATTCACCCACATTTAAAACAATACTGTGTCAATTGTTCTATTCAAGTGTTTAGAAACCCCTTCGATACAGTTGTCCAGACTGTGCCGACGAAGATTCATATGCCACTCAATAAATCAATCAACACTATATAAAACCATTTTTATATCCACTAACAAATACGCGCTCATAACTATTAATACACTCAAACTCATTCTAGAGTACAACGGACTTTATTTTCAATGAGTAATCCCCACCAGATCCAAGGTTACCACCAACCTAAGCTCTGATACCAAGCGTAACAACCGCAAATCCATACCCCTAGAATCGACACTTTTTTCCTCAATCAACTCAAATGTATGGAAATACGAACCATTTGGGTTAAAGAAGAAAGAGGTAGAAGAAGAAAATAGAAACAACAATAGAATCTTACCATCGTAGTGGAATAAAATATAATAGATAATAACAGATCTTTACACAAAAGAAAACTACATCTGTTTTATACATACATCATCAAAATTCAACAACATCAATAACATACAACTTGACAGTCATATAAACCTGTCCTCAAAACTGAATACACTGCGGAATAATAATCAAGTACGGAAGTACATATCGCCATCCTGCTCGTCTCACGAGCTCCACATCATCATATCCTGTATTCTATAATACTCAGTCTGACTCGAGCATTATAGTTAAATAATACCCGAGTCAGTCTGGAATACCAGCGTGAGAAAACCACACTCAAAATTGATCACTAAAGTTTCAAAATCCTTTTGAAAACAAAAGCATCCCATAAGACCACGCCACAAATAAATATGTTGGTTTTTACCTTACGATAGACAAAACACATTATATTAAAATCCTATGATATTATAATAGTGTCTATAGAAAGTAAAATAAAATCTAGCTGAAATGATTGCATCTCACGTTTCAACAATAGTTGGGCACAATCAAAACCGTACAGGCGCGTAGAGAGAATGGATTTCCAACTAATGACTAGGCATTGGGGTACCACCTGTCACGGTACCTAGCCTAGATCAGCATACCGAGGATCACTCCCGACCCCTACAACACAAGATCGGGACTACCCCTTATTGGATAATCCCGAGTAAGATCACCTCACGGTTGGGATCAGCAACCGCACCACTAAGCCGAATAAAAAAGGACATCTAGACAGAGATGATCCCACCCTAATGGGTGCTACCTACCTAGCCTTGCTGCATAACCCCTGATTTTCAGTAATTCCTAGTTGATGAGGCTTGAGGCTAAGCATTACCTTTTTAGAACATATCACTTAGAATGCCCATCGTCCACCTGACGATGTTCTGAAAGCATTCATCCATACAACTCCGTCCCGGGTTCGAACGTAACCGAAGGCACTACTCGTACTACATCCATTATGGAATCATCCTCAGGATTAGTAGCGACTAGTCCTTGCACCTCATTGCTCCATCTTTGAATCCAAACTCGTCTTCCTCACGAAACGTACAAACCGGATCAAAGTGGTTTTCAGGAAATAAATTCCGATCCCAATCCCTTCTAAAAGATCAACTCATTGGCCAATATTGATAGTCGGTTAATTAACTATCAAATAACATTCACAAATAACCATCAAACAGTAAATAATCTTCCAAATTATTTATTATCCCCAAAATATCTTCGCAAGATATATTTCCATTTTCAACCCTTTTTGAAAACAGTTTAAAACCACACTTTTCTCATGGAGTGAATTCCCAAATATTTATTTCCACTGAAAACACTAAGCACAAAACTTTAGATTTTGAAATAATTTAAAAACACTTTATTATAAAGTATGCTTTAAAAAATTAAATTAAAAACCATTTCAATACTTTATTAAAAATATATATTATAGGAATATTTGAAAATGGGAATACTTTATAAAATATAAAAATAGATTTTCTCCATTAAAACAAAATACCAAGTCACCTTTAAATAATTACAACGATAATAGATTTAAAAAATACTTAATTCAGAATTTAAACATTTAGAAATAATAAATTTTCTAAAACATGCTTTTCAAAACAACATTTAAACTTTTTACTTATACTTAAAATTTGTTTGAAACGTACAGAGAAATACTCTTTCCTTCCACATCTTTTTAAAAATAAATCACTATTTACTTTTAGACAAATTTACCCATTCCTTTAATAAATTCCCACCGTGAATTTATTCTTTCAAATATCCACTGATATATTACTTTACTTTTATAAACCCAGCTTATAAATTTCAAAGTCTCACTTTTCATTTAAAAATCCCAGTTTAAATACTTAATCAATCTTCAAATTGATTTCCAAATTACTCTATTTTGGAATAAATCACTTTACTTACTCATTTACTTCAAAATCCCATTAACCTCAGATTTTTAATCCTCACTTATGATTTAAAATCTTTTAACTGAAAAATACAAATTTAAGTTTTCCGAGATTCCTTCTTTATAAATTTAAACCCTAAATTTTTAAGTAAATTCTTTATCATATCCCTTGGGTTTTTAAAATTCGTTATCTCCTTTTTATTCAAAATCTCTCTTCCCATACTCGGATTTTATTTATTAAAATTTTTACTTTTACCTTTTTTCATTTATTTTATAATTTATCCAAAATTCTCTATGATTATTTTACTTCCAAATCGTCTTCCTTTATTTTTCTTTTCAAAAATCCACTATATATATATATATATATATATATATATATTTTTGGTAACTCCGTATAACCAAATATATCAAACCATAACATCCAATACTCCAATTATCAATATAATTCATCACAGGATATTAAGTAATCATATCAAAAAATTATTTAAATGAATCTAAATATTTTGAGAAATCCAGTTGGATCCCTCCAACCTATTTTCCCTGCATCCACAGATGTTAGCACAATAAAATACCAATTCCACTTGGAGATGAAATATCGCGGTATATGGGTTTTAAATATAATATCATCCACGATTATGCGGCGCATAGGGTCTCATCCGCTATATAATGCGGGAAATCAATTACTCCAATATATACTATATACTACTATATATAATACAGCACATCAAATCAATCCAATCATTCAACCAATTATTTGAATTTATCCATTTAAATTTGAATTAAACTCAGATGATTGAGATTAACTCACCTTTGGTTTTTCGTTCGCAATCCTCTCCAAACCGGCTTGTTTTCTTCCCGATTCAGACCTTGTACAAACATTGTATGATTTATTAATATTGGAAATAGTTAAACAGTCAATTACCATTGATTAATTTAATTTAACTAATAGTTTAATTTAAACTTAATAGTTTAATTTTAAACAAGTTTTCCTAAAATAAATAATATCTTGGTAACTAAAATAATTGAATAAGTAAATTAAACAAGTTAATCACCACAATCCTTTATTTTTAATATAACCAGCAAGTTTAAAGGTATATATATCTATATATTTTTTTTCTTCCTTTTTGAAACTACATATATATATATACTTATAAAATAATATATAGATTCAAAAATCCAACCTTCATATAAACTTCTAACATTTTGAATTTCTTCCTTTTTTTGAAACCTTACCTATATATATACACACACTTTTGTTTATCTATATATTTTAAACAAAAATAGTATTTGTAAATATATATTTGTATTCAATTTTTCCCTTACTGTATACTCGTATACATATATATTAAAAACTGTTATACATCACTGTTTAATTCTCTTTCTGTTTAAACAGATTATAAAAATATATTGTTTTCTTTACTGTATACCTATATATAAAAATCTTTAATTTTAAAAAAATAGATCTACACATATACCTTACATCTACAGGACCTTCATCCCATTCCAACTCTCAACTTCGAAGCATTCCTCTAACCATCGATCGCGAGCCACCTTCGCAAGCCTCCCTTTAATTAACTTGACCTTCGCGGGCCACAACATTCTACCCTATAAACACGCACGAACGTGCTCCAAGCTCCCAAACCCTCGAACGCAATCGCAGTCCTCACCATCTCGGCCTCGACAACCCCTTCCATCATCCCTCGTGCCCACACTGTCGTGGTCTCCCATGCTCACACGCGCTTGCCTCCCTTACAGCTAAAGTTGAAATCGTCGACCGTTCCCTCCTTCGACTCGCGATTTGAAATCGAATTCGACTTTACTTCTTTTTTTCTTTTTCTTTTTCTCCAATCGACCGACTGAAGAAGAGAGAGGGAAGAGATTAAGAAAAGACCCCGATTTCGGTCGTGCCCTCTAATGGGTTTTGATTTCCTTTATGATTTAAAATGACGAAGAAAAGAGGGAGCCACGGCCCTTTTTTTCACGATTCTATTGCATGAATTAAAAAGGAAGGAGAACGGGAGACACGATGGAATTGTTGCGTGTATGAATGGGGGACAATTATTTAAGGGAAGCTACGGTGATTTGAAGGAAAAAAGTTTTGATTTGAAAGAAAGGCAGCTGAATGTTTGGTTGTATGGGAATGTATATATATTTAATTTAAATTCAAATTCAATATGTCTCGATTTACACAGCTTAAAAATCGTGAACCCCTATCGAGGTGTGCCGCTAGGCGTTTATTATATTATACCCCTATTTCGGATGCAATGGAAAAGGTTTCGAGTCCTAATTCGATCGTACAGAGAAGATAGCTTTTTGGACCAGTTATTATATTAAATTTTCGATATAAATTTCAGCACGTTTATATATCGTACGCTCACACAACAACTCCAAACATTACGAAAACTGAAATTTGATAATAATACAATATTATGGATCCAATGGAACTTGTTTGGTCGAAATTCAAGACTACGTCTCGGAAGGCTATTTTTAGATATCGATTTAAACGATAAAATATCAAAACTTAACAAAACACTCCAGATCAAATTTTAACACTTTTACTATCGTCAGTATTATCAATATAAATTTTGTAAGTATTTAAATTATTCTAAACAGGCTTAGAATTTCAGATTCAATAATTTACACAATTCCAATTATTAAATTCAATATTTTAATTATCCAATAAATAGCGATATTTGAAATTCAAGTTAGAAACTTAACTTTTAAATATTTAAAAGAAATTAAATATTTTGGTTTCAAACATCCAAAAATTCCAGGTCATCACTGGTGGCTATAGGATCTATCAAAATAAAATACAACTACTCAAATGCAAAACACATCATAGAAAAATAGATAATCCCATATATACACACATATACAAATACATCATAGAGTATACAAAATGGTCCATCACAAATGTCGTATGACGACCACAATACAAACACGAGTAAAAGAATATACATATCAGAGTAGCAAACCAAAAAGGACTACACAAAAAGCTATAACAAAAGGAGCTAGCAGAGTAGTCCACGTAGAAGTAGAATAGGCTGAGTCCAAATGTACCTAACCTGAAACACCTCAATCTGACCCGAGTATAAAATACACGGGTCAATCTAGCTAAACAAATCAGTAAAAGATAAGCGACAATATGAGCATAATGATAATATGATAATATTCTTGAGTGAGAAGGGACAACTAAAGTGTATGTTTACATCAAGTGATAATATGGTATCACTATACAAACATATAATCTCAAATGAGATAAAAACAACCCATAAAACGCTAAAAGTAGCGAGCTCATATCATCGGAATTCATAAAACATCAAATATGGTTTAGAGGAAAATCTAAACCTGTTATCTTGGCAAACCCAAAATATGCATAAAGAGATCTCATCTCAAACACGGCATAAGGCAAATATATCTCCAAAGAGGAGGATAAAACCTCAAGTAAACGCCAAAAGACAAGTCTCATATAACGCCAACATACGCAATTCAAATCTCAAAAATAGAATATCTAAGTGTTCAAATTCCCGGAAGGTAATCGCCACAAAATACAATCGAATGGTTCAAAAGACCAATTCTGGAAAGGGCGATATGATAGGGAAAATAGTCAAAGAAACTATCTCAAAAGTGTTTGCATGTGCATGTGGCTAAAGCCTTATCAAGTACTGTTATCTAAAATAGGTACCTTGTCCGAAGGAAAAACTCCACAATGACAAATATGCCTCAATGGCAAATACGCCGCAATGGCAAATACGCCACAATGGCAAACGTCTCGAAGATAAATACGCCGCAATAGTAAACGTCTCGAAGACAATTACGCCACAATGGCAAACGTATCGAAGACAAATTCGCTGCAATGGAAAATGTCTCGAAGACAAATACGCTACAATGGCAAACGTCTCGAAGACAAATACGCCGCAATGGCAAACGCCACAGTAGCAATGACCCGAAGGTCTAGTACTTGCACGCTGTAATGGAAAATGTGTCACAAACTCTCGAATAGGAACCCAAATAGTGTTAATGTGCATCCCATACCATAAGCTCTAGTAAATTTCACACTCATATTAGTAAAATATTTACCTCATCTCATCGATAAACTCGACCCGAAGGTCAAAATGATCAAACGGACAAGTGAGGAATTAACCGATAAGATAAACACACGTGTCCCATACAACTATTTTACTGAATAGTTTAATTCTCCTTCTTATTCGCTCGAATAGTACAAAAACGTATACTTTACAGAAAAAAATTAATTAAAAATAAGCTTTGAAAAACCAATTTCGAAAACCATTTGGAAACCATGTTTGAAAATTTTCCTTATTACAAAGGATAAATAGGTTTTATACTTTAAAATACTTTATATAATAATTATTTTTAAATCCCCTAAACTTTAAAAATCCTTTCAAAAATAATAGGAGAAAACCGTGCTCGAAAACAACCAAAAACAAGCAAAATTCCTCTCAAACCGAAATTCAAATTAAATTCAAATAATTCAAAATTTGAATTTTGAATTCATCAAAACTATGCTAACCAACTGATAGGCATCATAGCCTTCAAAATACTTCTGAAATATCACAAAAACTAAAGTAAATGCCAAAAATCGGATGGAAAAAGACATAAAAACACTTGGCTAAAATAATACCTAGGTCTGAAATCTTCTCTGGGTTCAACTTTCAGATATAAAACAGGCGGTCGAACAATATTTGATTGAACTAAAAATCGATGCACACAAAGTAAAAAACTTCATCTTTCAAACAAAAAAGAATCAATGAATTCCGAGTGGAAATGAAAAATTTATATTGTCTCACACATAGACTCTGGCCATGTTTGCAATAGTTCAAAAACCAATAATCACAGGCCTAAATACCCTCTTGGATTCAACTTCCAAGCATGAAATAGAGAATCATATTAGCTCGAAGTAAGCTGAAAACAGGTACCTATAAAAGAAAACTTTAGCTTTCATAAAAGAAAAAAAAGAATCATGCAATTTGGACAAAGTATGAGAAAGTTATGATGTCCCAAAGTTGAACCCAGGCAGTGTTTTCATTGAAAAAATCTGGGCAAAAACATGCTCCGAGTCAAAGTTCGACAGCGTATTTCTATAAGCGATATAGGTCCAAATTACTTGAAATTTTGTACGCGTATAGTACAAAACTTTATCTTTCAAACAAAAAAGGAATCACACAATTTCATTAAGAAATAATAGAGTTATGCTATCTCAAACATGGACTCAGGCCATGTTTGCAGCAACTCAAAACAATTTCTACACGCAGAAAAATTGTGTTTTTTTGATTTTCCAGCAATGGTTTGAAAATTAAAATGACAATATTTTTCAACCACATTTTTCAGAAACAAAGTTCAACTTATAAACTTAACTCGGGAAAAGATCTGGTAGCATTTCGTTGCCGGAGATGAAAGTTATGCACAACCAAATTTGGTACTTCAATCCAGAAACGAAAATATTATTTACAGTGAACAACTCTTATACAAGCAGCAGATTCAATAAATTTTTCAGACGATTTAGCTGGTATTTGTGAGATATTGTTCTCACCTTTTGCTACTTACTGAAGTACCAAAGATATGCAAGCAAGGCTGCAACTTTTAGCTCGATTTGGGGCTGGAAACACCTGCTAAAACTATAAGAGAGACATGCATGGAGAAACAACAGTGAAAACGAGAAGAAAAAAATTTTACTGTAAAAGAGTTTAGTGATGAAACCAGTAATATTCGGAGTTGTTTACCTTCTCTAGCTCTTAATCTTGTTAAAAAAACTTAATTTTGTTGAATTAAATTGAAGTTTGGTGAATGTTTGTGGAGATTTGTTAATTACTACTACCATTTTTTTCTCTCGTGTTTGAGAAAGGAGAAGCTGTAATAAACGTACAGTCAAAAGTTTCTCATTTCTCAAAGCCACTAAATAGGCTTTGGGCTTAAGTTAACCAATTAGAGAAATTTAACTTGCCTAAGTGAAAATTAAATCATGTTTTAATCTCTTATGTACACACTTATGTACATTTATATTTACAAATTCCATTTTCTACATACTTATGAACCAAATAATTAGTGTAAATTCATGAACACTTTTTAAACGCTTTTATTGTCAATTTCTTTTATTTTGAACAAACTGCACTTTATATCCATTTAATTGTAATATAACAAGTTTATCACTTTTAAAATTCAACAAATTACATTTTCATACTAATAAAAATGTTCTAGTTCGGTTAAAATATTATTTACACTCAAAACTTATTTTTTATCACATTTTCTCTTTTTATTTCATCAAATACTTATTATAAAGAGAATACTTCTTATAAAAATTATTAGAAGAAGCTACAAAGCAATAATCAACAAAATTATTGCATTTACACTCAAATAAAATTATTCTCATATATTTTAGTCACCCAAACAATTAAAATAAAGCCTTTTGCTTTATTTTGAACAATTATCTCTCAAATTCATTGTTTATCTTAAATAAACAATTCATTTTCACCAATTTTAATTTTAATTAACAATATTAAATCATAATTAACACTATAATTTAATATTGAAAGGTAAACTTCAAATCCAGGTTGTTACAAAGGCTTACTTTTATTTCAAAAGTTAAGGATAGTCATGGACATGACTTTGAGGTAACACTACCTTGACTTTTTCGGTAATACCGTTAACTAAAAAATAGTACAAGTTTGAATTCGATAAGTAGTGATAAGTATACAAGACTTAAATTCCATATATGATCGTTTTATATCCTCGATAGTTGGTTTCTAGACTATCGGTTACTTTAGCTTCTTTATTATCGTCATTCTAAGATGATTTATTGCTCTGTTGAGCTTTGTTATCCTTTGTCGGTAAATGACTAAACCCAGAGCACGAAAGGACGTCCAGCTATTTTCGGTTGCTCCCATTAGGGTATTTTCACATCTCATCTAGATCGGAATCGTTTGCGCATTTAGAAGTGAAACATTCGGATACTTGGTAAGTTTGGTGAGGTCCGGCTGGTACATTTCCAAGAAGTTCCATGGAGTGTATGAGCTTTTTAGAAGTATATTACTAGAGGTACACTTCAAGGGTGGTGCCCCTTTCTAGTTATTTGTTGAAAAAATTTCCTTTTCTTATTTGATTCAAACATTTGAATAGTTTTTCAACAATTGCAACAGGAAGAGTCAACCACTCTTCACGATGTCTATTGACAGGATTTGTCCATTATATCAAGTTTGGACTTTATCTTATTTTATCCATTCTGTCTAATTTGAATTTTGTTCAGACTATTTCCATTCTTTAAAGTCTGGATCTTTTTACTATTTTTTTGCATCATCTATGTTTGGGTTTATTTTTTATTGTTCTTTTCCATTCTTATATTTGGTTGTTGTTTATGTGGGAGAAAACCTTTTTCACGTTAGCGGCATGTTCCCACATACTATTATTATTATATACATTCCTTTTTGTTTTAGATTTTCACTCATACCAGACATATTGTCTGACCTAAGTTGTTTACTTTCCTTAAACTCTTTGGTACTTAATTATATTTGAGTATTTCGAGAATAGTAGTTTTCTCTTTGGAGCTCTTTGGGGACGATGATCAAGCAGGTGGCTCCTTAGTTATCTAGATATTTCTTTCCATTGTATGATTATGAAGATGTATTTTGTATCCAAAAATGACTTGTCAGAATGTATAACTGCAAATCTGTTAGATGTAGTGCTTTTTTTTAACTCTAATAGCTCCATGTAAGGAGTAACATTTTGTACTAAATCATTTTGTATTATATGTAACCATTCCGTTATGAGGTTTTTCTATTCTATCTTGTTCTTTTCTTTATTTTACCCCATGATGATTCATCATTCCGATGCTTGGGTAACGGCACACGAACATCGAGATGTGTTAAGTGTCTTCCTAGAGGTTAGAAAGGTGGGTCATTACATCATAAGCATATATATACACACACAAATATATATATATTAAAAAATTTAAGTATATATATAATATGAGTTCGTCGCATGAGGATAACACCAATATAAATGGATTCGTGATATGGATACACTATTTAAACATACACGAAACATAATGAATAATGATTCCTAAAGGTATAAAATTTAATAATTGGATTATTACCTTCTCTGAAGCCAAGATAACATACGTTTAGATGTTGAATCTATCCACTTCTTGAATTGATATCTAAGCCTTTTAGATAGAGCTACCAATTTGACTGTTGTTCTGGATTTCGATGGATCTTGGAGGACTTTTCTGTTGAATAGGATCTAGGAACTATTTGCTTTAGTCTAGTTGTTTCTGGAAGTATCAGCATAGGTTGAGCTGATCAGGAAGAAATATTGGCAGCCCAAGAATATCTGTTGAGTTACAGATATGAGATAAGGAGTTTTGCAATTCGAAGTTGGAGACTTCAGTGTTGTTCAAATTCTCTGGTTAAGAGAGCTGAAATTGGATAAGATTGGTTGAGTAGTGCTATGGCATTTGAGATTTCTTATCTGTGTATTGATTGGATAAGATTGAATTGGCAGTTTGGATAACTGTAATTCATTATATTTCACGTATCTCTAAGGGAATACGTGTATGATTCATTATCGGTTGTTGAATCTGTAGTTCAGTTGGAGTTGAATATTGAGCTAGATTTGAGAGTAATCTTATGTTTTGTTCAGATTGATGGATCTAGAGATAAGGGAAGCTCTGGATGTTGGTAGTGTAGTTAGTTTGTTGGCTTTTGTAGAGCGAGTCTTTCGGCGATTTATCTTGGGAAACTCGAGATAGTATTAGAGATTTATTCTGATTAATGTCAGAATAATTAGTTTGTTTGTTTATTTGGTTGCTATGGTTGTTAGTTACTGGTTGTTAAGTATGCTTTGCTATTTGAAATTAAAATCTGTACTGGACTATTAATTACCTTTGTTTTTAAATTTCGGTGACGAAATTCTTTTAAGGGGTGAGGATTGTAACGACCCGGAATTTTGGGCAATATAAATTTAATAATCTGCATTAATAACTTAATTGGTTTGATAATTTTCTTTGTAATTTTAATTTAAATTGGCAAATTTAATCTTTTAAAGGTTAATGAATTTTAATTTGGAAATATTGGTAAGATTTGTTTGTCAAGGCTAATAAATTTTTTATTCTATTTATAATATATATATTTGGTATATATTGTAAACAGGAGATATCTTTTGTTTCAAATTAAAGATTTAATTTTTAAAATTGTAATATATATGTATGTATATGTTATAATTTGATATTGTTTTGAAATTTAATTTAAATCTATTGATAATTTATATAGGTATGAATTGTAATTTAAAGCTTTGTTTCAAATTATAAGATAATGGTTTATTATGAATATGATAGTTTATAAAGAAATTAATCAATGTTGTACTTTTGTTTTCTTTAATGTGTTTGATTTAAATGGTTATAAATGTATATATGAATGTTTTAGATTTTTAACAACATGTATAAGAAAATATATTCATGTTATATTTAGTTTTAGAATATTTTCTTTAAAAAGAAGTTTATATTTACATATGTAAGTACTCATTTATAAAGTAAAATAAAAATGTAAGTTTATATTTACATTTAAATTAAATAAAAGTTTAAAAACACTTAAAGACAAATGTAAACATATTAACACCTCTTAAAACACATGTAAAACAATTAAGTAGTGTAAATGACAAATGTAAACTCTTGAAGACAAGTGGCATATTCATTTTAATTTTTAATAAATGGTTAAAGAAGAAAACTAATTTTTCTCAAACACTTTCCTTCTTTGTTTTCTTTTCTTCATTCTTTCAAAACTAACGGCAACCAGAAACTAATTCAAAGCCTGAAATCAATATCTGCAAATACAAATCTACTTTATTCTGCAAACTTCAAAATCTGCAAAATAAAGTCCTACTTCAACCTGCATTCAAATAAAGATCAACCTAGAATTCAATTTGATGATCAATTGCAAGTTTCAACCCTTTAAACAACTGAAGTTCAACCTTTAAAACCTCAAGTTGTATGCATGCAAAGATTTCAACAGCACATCAAAGTTTCTTTTCAAATTCTAAGGCCTGGAAATTTAAAATTGAGAAAAACCTGCTCTGCTCTGCATAACAAGGTGAGTAAATTTATTTTAAAAACAAAAACAAAGGTTATATTGATATCAGTGATGAATATTGCAGTAACATAGGTTTGAAATGTTTATATGTTCATTGATATGAATGCATGTTGATTTAAAGTTGAAATTGTGGAATAGGTCTGTATATTTGTAAAAAAAAATCCTGTTCTCTGTTTTCTTTTGAATAGATTTCACTTCAAAAATATTAATCTCCCAGTAACATCATTAATGGACTTTGATGATAATATGGAAATTGTAAGTTAATGTTTGATAGTGAATATAAAAATAGTTTAAAGATTTTATATTTAGTACTTTTCATATTAAAATATTAAATACAGTGAAGAGCTAAAAATAGTTAAAAATCAACTTATTCAATTTTGGATTTGGATTACATGGCAGCAAATAATGAATTTTGGAGTTAATATCAAAAAATTTAGTTGACAAATTGACTAGGAATTTGGTTTTGTTCGAAAAAGAGGTTTTTGGAAATTACTGATTGTCCATACATTGAATTGGTATGGAATTTGGATCGTGGATAGCTTGTAGATTATTGATTTAGGGAAAAATACCAGAGAATTTTGATAATGGCTGTGTAGATTGAATTTGGGTCAAGTAGGGTTTTTACTTGTTTTCGGCTGGGCTTGGTTGTCGTGATCTTTGCGACATGAAGATGGGAACGGAGGCGTTCGCTTTTCAAGAGAAGGTAGCTCGTGACGTAGAGTTTTGATGGAGAGGGTCGGCGAGGTGTAACGTCGTCGCGGTGGTTGGTAGTGGAAGGATTTATGAAGGTGGTCTGCTGTAGTTTTCGAGCTATCGGTCGAAATTTTGATCCTCGAGATCATTGATGGATCTAGGGACGTTTTCAAGCTCACACGCGATCGTGTGGTGGTTGTAGATGGTCGCGATGACCTTCGCTGGCCGTGGGTGCTGTGCAAGGTGCACATGTATACGATGTGTACATTGGAAGTTGAAGTTGGGGAAGAAAGGATTATTCGATGATTTGCTCGAGTTGTTTTCGAAGATCAACTCGAAGAGCTCCTCGTGTTATACCTGTAGTTGACTCGAAGTAGGGGGAGGTAACTGGGTGCTTCGGAACTGGCTCGTGTAGTTTAGGTGATTTACTCAAGTTTGGGTTGTGGGTTATAGTTTGTACTGTGTAATATTAAAGTGCTAATTCAACTTGTTGTTGAAAAAAAAAGACCAAGCATTAAGCTGTAATCATGTTTTATTAAAGAAACAAAATTTAAACTTGATGTTTTGAAAATAAAGCTAATCAAACTTTATAAAGTATTAATTGAATTTATTTTCAAAATTTTAAATTGTTAAATGATTTCTTTTGGAAATAATCAACTTAACCAAATTTTATAATTTTAAATTTGAAGGAAGTGTTTTCAAATTAAAGAATTAATCAAAGTTTTAAGTGAATCTTAAAGTAACAACAAAGTTCTCAATTTATTTTGAAAATAAATAAGTTTTAATTGTATATTTTAAAATGTTTTAAAATTTGAAATTGATTCCTAAATTTCTTATTTTCAAATAAGGTTATTATTATAATTTTGAAAACCAAATAAGATAAGTTGATTAAGTTGTTAAAATTTGATTAATTTCAAATAACTTACTTATAAAGATAAATAATGTTAAATTATTTTGATATGAATTTGAGAATACTTGATTAAATATGACTTACTTATAAATGTTTTCTTAATTAATTAAGGATTTTTAAATATAAGATGTTATTTAATTAATTATTTAATTAATTTTAAATAATTAGTTAATTGTTTATTTAATTTTAAATAATCATTTAATTATGGAATAATTAAGTGTAATTACTTAATGATAGTAATTAATGGTTAATAATTGAATGTAATTAAGGAGGTAATTACTTATGGAAGTAATTAGGGGAAATTACTCGTGGAAGTAATTAAATTGGAAGTGATTAATAGGCAATCACTTATTGTTATCAATTAAGGAATTAAATTAATATAATTGTTTTGAGTTAATTAATTATAGAGTAATTAATTAATGATCATTTAATAATGGAATTGATTATTTGTTAAGTAATTAATAAAAGCAATTTGAAGATAATTACTTATGTAAGTAATTCAGAGTTAATTACTTAATTAATTTTAGTTAATTCATTAATGTTATTAATTAATTAATGAATATGATTAATTTAAGATTAATTACTAAGTGTAATTAATTAAAAATGTAATTAATTAATAAAGTAATTAATTAAAGGATTATTCATTATTTAATTGAACAATTAATTGCTTAATGAAGTAACTAAAGATTGATTAATTAGAATAATTAATCAAGGGTTAAATAATTAATTAAGAAGTTAATTAATTAAGATAAGTAATTACAAATTGTTAATTACTAATTATGATTAATGAGTTGATTAATTATAAGTTAATTAGTTAATTAATTAAAGTAGTTATTAATTAATAAGGATCATTAATAAATGTAATTAATGATACTAATCAAGGTTGATTAATAAAGTAATTAATTTAAGTGTGATTAATTAATGGTAGTTAAATAAGGTTTAATCTAATTAATTATAGTTAATTAATTAATAAAGGTTCATTAATTATTGTAATTAATGATAGTAATTAAATATTTAATTACTAATATGGTTAAGGACAATTATGTGAATGTAATTAAGATAATTAACCAAGGGAGATTAATTGGGGAAGATCATTAGAGATGATTAATTTATTTGGAATAATAATTAATGAAGAAGGATTATGGTAATTCAATTCATTAAAGATAATCAATTCTGTTCTGGATGTTTGATTAATATGGGTTGATTGATTAATATTGGTTAATTGGTTGATATTGGACGATCAATATTTAGAGATTGATATGGGATGATTGGTTGATATTGGATGTTTGGATATCTATGTGTAACGCCCCGAAAATTTTCGACTTTCGTAAATTCGACATCGACACCCACTTTATCGACTGCCGAGAAATCAAAAGCCGAAAACCGAGATGTTATGGGTTTTAAAAAGAAAAGAAAAGAAAGAAGAGAGAAAAAGAAGAAAGAAAAAGAAAAGTAGAGGGAAAAGAAGATAGACAATTTTTAGAAAACAGAGAATTAGAAAAACAGAAGATAGAAGAATTTTAAAAATAGAACGGACAGAAAGGAAACAACAGAACAACAAGAACAACAACAGAATCTCACAATTCGCAGCGGAACAACATATAATAATAAATGAATAATCTTTAAACAAAGAACTATATCAGTTATTACATTACATCACATTTTATTACATCATATCATCACATCAGAGTGTACAACAACATACAACAACAAACAATGCAGCGGAAAAAGAAATACTATATAAACTAGTAATACGCCATGCCATCCAGCTTGCCTCCAGCAACTCCTGAATATCCAGAATATCCTGATAAACCTAACTCTTGACTGCCCGTGTGGAAATTGGTGGGCACCCAGAGTTTAGGAAGGAAAACAATAAACTCCAAGTCAGTCATGTGACTGGTGTGAGAACTCAAAACAGTTTATTTATCTTTAAAATCAAAAATAGAGGAATATTTTTAATCAATTCGCAATGCTTTTAAAAATGAGACTACCATAAGGCCTCCCGCACACACACACAATGCAAACGCAGAATCGGAGGAGATTTCTCCTTATGATAGTCAAAGATGCTTGATACGCATTTAAAATAACATTTTATATTATTATTAGTGCATAATGTATAACAAATCATTTCGAAAATAAAGATATAAATCTTAGCCGACATAGACATTTCGAACTATGCCTACTATAGCTACTATCCAAACAGTGGTGACCACCATAAGTGAATAGCAGGTTCTACAACTAATACCGTACAAGTTTCGTATTGGGAATTGGATTTCCAACAAATGGTCAGGCCAAGGAACTTCCCATTGCCACTGAGAATGCCTCTGGATGGACATCCCCGAGAACCAAACCGGATCTCAACCAACACAAGGCCGGGTTACTCCTAACTGAGTAACAACTGACCGAATATGCCATCCCCCGGTCCTTTGGGACCTTTTTCCGAGAGCGCTCTCTAATCAATTCACACAATCATAACAAAGTGTTTTCAACATGAGTAAGTATCTGGGCTCCATACCATGATACCACCCTTTTCCAGAAGGAAATGGACACATCCTAAAGGGTGCTACCCCTCATAACCTTGCTGCTTCTTTCCTGTTTTGACCATTTCCTGTTTTGTGTTATATTTGGTTTTAGAATATTTTCTTTAAAAAGAAGTTTATATTTACATATGTAAGTACTCATTTATAAAGTAAAATAAAAATGTAAGTTTATATTTACATTTAAATTAAATAAAAGTTTAAAAACACTTAAAGACAAATGTAAACATATTAACACCTCTTAAAACACATGTAAAACGATTAAGTAGTGTAAATGACAAATGTAAACTCTTGAAGACAAGTGGCATATTCATTTTAATATTTAATAAATGATTAAAGAAGAAAACTAATTTTTCTCAATCACTTTCCTTCTTTGTTTTCATTTCTTCATTCTTTCAAAACTAATGGAAACCAAAAACTAATTCAAAACCTGAAATCAATATCTGCAAATAAAAATCTACTTTATTTTGCAAACTTCAAAATCTGCAAAATAAAGTCCTACATCAACCTGCCTTCAAATAAAGATCAACCTGGAATTCAATTTGATGATCAATTGCAAGTTTCAACCCTTTAAACAACTGAAGTTCAACCTTTAAAACCTCAAGTTGTATGCATGCAAAGATTTCAGCAGCACATCAAAGTTTCTTTTCAAATTCTAAGGCCTGGAAATTTAAAATTGAGAAAAACCTGCTCTGCTCTGCATAACAAGGTGAGTAAATTTATTTTAAAAACAAAAACAAAGGTTATATTGATATCAGTGATGAATATTGCAGTAACATAGGTTTAAAATGTTTATATGTTCATTGATATGAATGCATGTTGATTTAAAGTTGAAATTGTGGAATAGGTCTGTGTATTTGTAAAAAAAAATCTGTTCTCTGTTTTCTTTTGAACAGATTTCACTTCAAAAATATTAATCTCCCAGTAACATCATTAATGGACTTTGATGATAAAATGGAAATTGTAAGTTAATGTTTGATAGTGAATATAAAAATAGTTTAAAGATTTTATATTTAGTACTTTTCATATTAAAATATTAAATATAGTGAAGAGCTAAAAATAGTTAAAAATCAACTTATTCACTTTTGGATTTGGATTACATGGCAGCAAATAATGAATTTAGGAGTTAATATCAAAAAATTTAGTTGACAAATTGATTAGGAATTTGGTTTTGTTCGAAAAAGGGGTTTTTGGAAATTACTGATTATCCATACATTGAATTGGTATGGAATTTGGATCGAGGATAGCTTGTAGATTATTGATTTAGGGAAAAATACCAGAGAATTTTGATAATGGCTGTGTTGATTGAATTTGGGTCAAGTAGGGTTTTTACTTGTTTTCGGCTGGGCTTGGTTGTCGTGATCTTTGCAACATGAAGATGGGAACGGAGGCGTTCGCTTTTCAGGAGAAGGTAGCTCGTGACGTAGAGTTTTGATGGAGAGGGTCGACGAGGTGTAAAGTCGTCGCGGTGGTTGGTAGTGGAAGGATTTATAAAGGTAGTCTGGTGTAGTTTTCAAGGTATCGGTCGAAATTTTGATCCTCGAGATCGTTGATGGATCTGGGGACGTTTTCGAGCTCACACGCGATCGTGTGGTGGTTGTAGATGGTCACGGTGACCTTCGCTGGCCATGGGTGCTGTGCAAGGTGCACGTGTATACGGTGTGTACACTGAAAGTTGAAGTTGGGGAAGAAAGGATTATTCGATGATTTGCTCGCGTTGATTTCGAAGGTCAACTCGAAGAGCTCCTCGTGTTATACCTGTAGTTGACTCGAAGTAGGGTAGGTAACTGGGTGCTTCGGAACTGGCTCGTGTAGTTTAGGTGATTTACTCGAGTTTGGGTTGTGGGTTATAGTTTGTACTGTGTAATATTAAAGTGCTAATTCAACTTGTTGTTGAAAAAAAAAAGACCAAGCATTAAGCTGTAATGATGTTTTATTAAAGAAACAAAATTTAAACTTGATGTTTTGAAAATAAAGCTAATCAAACTTTATAAAGTATTAATTGAATTTATTTTCAAAAATTCAAATTGTTAAATGATTTCTTTTGGAAATAATCAACTTAACCAAATTTTATAATTTTAAATTTGAAGGAAGTGTTTTCAAATTAAAGAATTAATCAAAGTTTTAAGTGAATCTTAAAGTAACAACAAAGTTTTCAATTAATTTTGAAAATAAATAAGTTTTAATTATATATTTTAAAATGTTTTAAAATTTGAAATTGATTCCTAAATTTCTTATTTTCAAATAAGGTTATTATTATAATTTTGAAAACCAAATAGGATAAGTTGATTAAGTTGTTAAAATTTGATTAATTTCAAATAACTTATTTATAAAGATAAATAATGTTAAATTATTTTGATATGAATATGAGAATACTTGATTAAATATGACTTGTAATTAAGTAAAGAATTAATTAAGATAAATGTTTTCTTAATTAATTAAGATTTTTAAATATAAGATGTTAATTAATTAATTATTTAATTAATTTTAAATAATTAGTTAATTGTTAATTTAATTATAAATAATCACTTAATTATGGAATAATTAAGTGTAATTACTTAATGATAGTAATTAATGGTTAATAATTGAATGTAATTAAGGAGGTAATTACTTATGGAAGTAATTAGGGGAAATTACTCGTGGAAGTAATTAAAGTGGAAGTGATTAATAGGCAATCACTTATTGTTATCAATTAAGGAATTAAATTAATGTAATTGTTTTGAGTTAATTAATTATGGAGTAATTAATTAATGATCATTTAATGATGGAATTATTTATTTGTTAAGTAATTAATAAAAGTAATTTGAAGATAATTACTTATGTAAGTAATTCAGAGTTAATTACTTAATTAATTTTAGTTAATTAATTAATGTGATTAATTAATTAATGAATATGATTAATTTAAGATTAATTACTAAGTGTAATTAATTAAAAATGTAATTAATTAATAAAGTAATTAATTAAAGGATTATTCATTATTTAATTGAACAATTAATTACTTAATGAAGTAACTAAAGATTGATTAATTAGAATAATTAATCAAGGGTTAAATAATTAATTAAGAAGTTAATTAATTAAGATAAGTAATTACAAATTGTTAATTACTAATTATGATTAATGAGTTGATTAATTATAAGTTAATTAGTTAATTAATTAAAGTAGTTATTAATTAATAAGGATCATCAATTAATGTAATTAATGATATTAATCAAGGTTGATTAATAAAGTAATTAATTTAAGCGTGATTAATTAATGGTAGTTAAATAAGGTTTAATGTAATTAATTATAGTTAATTAATTAATAAAGGATCATTAATTATTGTAATTAATGATAGTAATTAAAGATTTAATTACTAAATATGGTTAAGGACAATTACTTGAATGTAATTAAGATAATTAACCAAGGAAGATTAATTGGGGAAGATCATTAGAGATGATTAATTTATTTGGAATAATAATTAATGAAGAAGGATTATGCTAATTCAATTCATTAAAGATAATCAATTCTGTTCTGGATGTTTGATTAATATGGGTTGATTGATTAATATTGGTTAATTGATTGATATTGGACGGTCAATATTTAGAGACTGATATGGGATGATTAGTTGATATTGGATGTTTGGATATCTATGATATGTGGTATGCTGCTTGTGAAGATGAATATTGATATGAATTATCTATTGTGATAATATGATTCATCCATCTGTTTACATATCATCTTGAATATGAATTAAATTTTTTAAACCCTTGAGTACAACTTGGACATTAAAATGGCGTTTGGTTTCGGTGAGACCGGGATCGGGTTTCCAAATTTGGATATCCGAAAACCACATCGATTCCAATTAAACGTTAGGTCGTTAATCCAAGTGGAGAAAGTGAAGACTCGAGGTGTAAGGGCTATACGTCAGTATAACTCTATGGGTGATTCCGTAATGAGTTGACGGAATAGTGCTTATAGATTCGAGATGGTGATTTGGAGTGCAAGGGCTATGGTCGTTGAATCTGAGGGTGATTCCAATAATGAGTGCAACGAGATAGTGCCTTCGGTTTCGTTCGAACCCGGAACGAACTTGTATGGATTGAATGCTTTCAGAACATCGTCGGGTGGACGATGAGCATTCTAAGATAGATATGTTCTATAAAGGTAATCGTAACCTCAAGCTTCATCAACTAGGAAAGGCTAAAACAGGGGAGGTGCAGCAAGGCTTCGTGGGTAGATCCCACTTGAGAGTGAGATTTACCTCTGTCTAGAGGTCCCTTTATATTTCGGCTTAGTGTGTGGTTGGTCGCGTCAACTACGGGGTGGTCTTGTTCGGGACTGTTCAGTAAGGAATGGTTCCGGCCTTATGTTGTAGGGGAGCGGGCGTACTCCTCGGTACGTTGATCTAGGCTACGTACTATGACGGGCGGTACCTCAGTAGCCCAGCCATTGATGGAAACCCATTCTTCCTACGAGACCCTACGGTTTTGATTGTATTACCAACTTTTGTGGCTATTAGCTGGAATTTAATGAATGTAACAATTTCGGCTATTTCTTATTTACTTGAAAACCCTAGACACTATTATAATATCACTGTATTTCCTATCAAATGTTTTGGTTAGCGTAAGGTAAAAACTCTTCCATGTTTATGTGTGGGAAGTCTTACATGATACCTTTTCTTTCAAAGGTTTTTCTAAAGTTAAGCAATTATAACCTGATTACTCACACCAGACCCCTGTCTGACCCGAGTGTTTATTTTATGTTTAATTAAACTCTTGGGTACTCATATTATGTATGAGTAGTCAAGTGGATCAGGTTAGCTTGACGAATTCTGGAGGAGATATGGAGCAGGATGCTTCCACGTGTAGTTATATATTGGCTCCGCTGTGTTTGTTGTTTCTGTTTCTGGTGTACTTGAGTTGTATAGTTAGACAGGTGTTTATAACTGTCTAATATCTGTTGTTTTAAGTTGTGTACTCTGATGTAATGAGATACTATGTAATATTTTATGTGATATATTATATTTTATTCGTTCCGCTGTGAGTTCTCTGATGTTGTTTGTGTTCTTCTTTATCTTTCCTTTTCTTCTTCTATCCCTTTCTTTCTTCACGATGATGCGATTTCCTGGAGTTAGGAGTCGGGTCGTCTCATTTGGTATCAGAGCATTAGGCTGAGTGAATAACTAGGCTCTGTAGTGGTGTCTTTCTTAAGAGAGCGTACTTGAAATTTTTATGTATAACTATATATATATTTATATCTATCTGATCTGTTGGGTTATCTGTTCGGATTTTCGAACGTAAGTTTTAGAGGTAGATGGAGTAGTGGTGTGTGTGTGTAACATGACTACCACTGATGGAAGAGGTCCATATGTTTGAGGTTGGAAGTATTTTGTCGAGACTGTAGACCTGATACTGTCTTGAGTGAGATTTGTAGTTTGGAGTAAGGATTTCTCTGATATCCGAAGGAAATCTTTTTAAAGATTCGGAGTTCATCTTTGAAGTGTAAGTTTGGATTTTGCTCGGGTGAGCGAATTTTTCTTAAGTTTGGATCTATCGGAAGTGCGGAAGTGAGTGATGATATCTCGGTAACTGCATGATGAGATGCAGTATCCTTGGATATTTTTCGGAGAAATTTTCTCTTGAAGTAGTTTTAGAACTAGTTGAGGAGCAGTCTTTACCTGCTGTAGGGAAGACTCGTCTGTGTAGAAGTTGTCTGGATCTTTAGCATGGAGGTTAGCTGTTTTGGAATATGAGACTAAGGTCTATGAGTTGTTTTGCTTCGGCATGGTCTTATTGTCCTTCTTTAAGGAGAGTGAGATGTTGATGCTTGGTTTGGAGTCCGAGTTTCTTGAAGGTTTGTCTGCCATCTCGAAGGTCTGTTGTGTTGTTTGTTGATGGTTTTGGAGTTGAGAAGCCTTAGGATTAGAAGTTTTTTGTTAGCTGTGGTAGCAGTTTCAGCTCGAAGTGTTTGGTTTGCTGACGAGGATATCTTTTAGCTTTGCAGTATCATCGAGGTAGAGTTTGGAAGCAGCGGCGTGGCCTGTTTCTCCGATGGTTCAGGAATCTTTGTAGTTATTTTTTTCAGCAGCCCGGGTAGCTGGTGATGTTTTCTTGAAGCGTTAGTTTTGTTTGGAAAAGTTTAAAGATGTTCAAATTGGTTAATGGGGGACAGTTTTATTTGGAATCCGAACTAGGATTGGATCGCAAAAGTGACTTGCGATTTGTTTGGGAATTTTTCTTGAGCATTCATTTGTTTGAGGCTGAGGATTCTCATGTGGAAGTAGAAGCTACTGAAGTAATCTGAAGTTTGTCTACATCTGGAGTTGGGTTCCATATTGTTTTGGTTCCCGAAGTAATTTTAGTGGTCAGCCTAGTAGTAGAGTTGGAGTAGCAGTTCAGAATTTTTGGAATTGGAATTGGACTGATCGAGCTCTTGAATTGGATTCTGTTATAAGGTTGTGTGACTGAGTCAGATGAGTCACTCAGATTTTTATGGATTTCATGAACAAAGTTTTCTCGGATATATTGGGTAAGTTTGTATTCGTGTTCATCAGCAGTACTCTCATCTATTTCGGAATCAGAGTTGTGCAGCGGAAGCATGGTAGTTGTTGTGCAAGGAAAGAAGCAAGTTCTGTTTGCTATTGCTTGAGTAGTAGAGTTTGTGTTCTGGATTTCGACGGATCTTGGAGGATTTTTCTATTGAATAGGATCTAGGAACTATTTTCTTTAGTCTAATTGTTTCTGGAAGTATCGGCATAGGTCGAGCTGATTAGGAAGAATATTGGCATCCCAGGAATATCTGTTGAGTTACAGATATGAGATAAGGAGTTTTGCAATTCGAAGTTGGAGACTTCAGTGTTGTTCAAATTCTCTAGTTAAGAGAGCTGAAATTGGATAAGATTGGTTGAGTAGTGCTGTGACATTTGAGATTTCTTATCTGTGTATTGATTGGATAAGATTGAATTGCCAGTTTGGATAAGTGGAATTCATCATATTTCACGTATCTCTAAGGGAATACGTGTATGATTCATTATTGGTTGTTGAATCTGTAGTTCAGTTGGAGTTGGATATTGAGCTAGATTTGAGAGTAATCTTATGTTCTGTTCAGATTGATGGATCTAGAGATAAGGGGAGCTCTGGATGTTGGTAGTGTAGTTAGTTTGTTGGCTTTTGTAGAGCGAGTCTTCCGGTGATTATCTTGGGAAACTCGAGATAGCATTAGAGATTTATTCTGATTAATGTCGGAATAATTAGTTTGTTTGTTTATTTGGTTGCTATGGTTGTTAGTTACTGGTTGTTAAGTATGCTTTTCTATTTGAAAATAAAATTTGTACTAGATTATTAAATTACCTTTGTTTTTAAATTTCGAGGACGAAATTCTTTTAAGGGAGGAGAATTGTAACGACCTAGAATTTTGTGCAATATAAATATAATAATCTGCATTAATAACTTAATTGGTTTGATAATTTTCTTTGTAATTTTAATTTAAATTGGCTAATTTAATTTTTTTTAAGTTTAAAGAATTTTAATTTGGAAATATTGGTAAGATTTGTTTATTAAAGCTAATAAATTTTTTATTCTATTTATAATATATATATTTGGTATATATTGTAAATAGGAGATATCTTTTGTTTCAAATTAAAGATTTAATTTTTAAAATTGTAATATATATGTATGTATATATTATAATTTGATATTGTTTTGAAATTTAATTTAAGTCTATTGATAATTTATATAGGTACGAATTGTAATTTAAAGCTTTGTTTCAAATTATAAGATAATGGTTTATTATAAATATGATAGTTTATGAAGAAATTAATCAATGTTGTATTTTTGTTTTCTTTAAAGTATTTGATTTAAATGGTTATAAATGTATATATGAATGTTTTAGATTCTTAACAACATGTATAAGAAAAAATATTTGTGTTATATTTGGTTTTAGAATATTTTCTTTAAAAAGAAGTTTATATTTACATATGTAAGTACTCATTTATAAAGTAAAATAAAAATGTAAGTTTATATTTACATTTAAATTAAATAAAAGTTTAAAAACACTTAAAGACAAATGTAAACATATTAACACCTCTTAAAACACATGTAAAACAATTAAGTAGTGTAAATGACAAATGTAAACTCTTGAAGACAAGTGGCATATTCATTTTAATTTTTAATAAATGGTTAAAGAAGAAAACTAATTTTTCTCAAACACTTTCCTTCTTTGTTTTCTTTTCTTCATTCTTTCAAAACTAACGGCAACCAGAAACTAATTCAAAGCCTGAAATCAATATCTGCAAATACAAATCTACTTTATTCTGCAAACTTCAAAATCTGCAAAATAAAGTCCTACTTCAACCTGCATTCAAATAAAGATCAACCTAGAATTCAATTTGATGATCAATTGCAAGTTTCAACCCTTTAAACAACTGAAGTTCAACCTTTAAAACCTCAAGTTGTATGCATGCAAAGATTTCAACAGCGCATCAAAGTTTCTTTTCAAATTCTAAGGCCTGGAAATTTAAAATTGAGAAAAACCTGCTCTGCTCTACATAACAAGGTGAGTAAATTTATTTTAAAAACAAAAACAAAGGTTATATTGATATCAGTGATGAATATTGCAGTAACATAGGTTTGAAATGTTTATATGTTCATTGATATGAATGCATGTTGATTTAAAGTTGAAATTGTGGAATAGGTCTGTATATTTGTAAAAAAAAATCCTGTTCTCTGTTTTCTTTTGAATAGATTTCACTTCAAAAATATTAATCTCCCAGTAACATCATTAATGGACTTTGATGATAATATGGAAATTGTAAGTTAATGTTTGATAGTGAATATAAAAATAGTTTAAAGATTTTATATTTAGTACTTTTCATATTAAAATATTAAATACAGTGAAGAGCTAAAAATAGTTAAAAATCAACTTATTCAATTTTGGATTTGGATTACATGGCAGCAAATAATGAATTTTGGAGTTAATATCAAAAAATTTAGTTGACAAATTGACTAGGAATTTGGTTTTGTTCGAAAAAGAGGTTTTTGGAAATTACTGATTGTCCATACATTGAATTGGTATGGAATTTGGATCGTGGATAGCTTGTAGATTATTGATTTAGGGAAAAATACCAGAGAATTTTGATAATGGCTGTGTAGATTGAATTTGGGTCAAGTAGGGTTTTTACTTGTTTTCGGCTGGGCTTGGTTGTCGTGATCTTTGCGACATGAAGATGGGAACGGAGGCGTTCGCTTTTCAAGAGAAGGTAGCTCGTGACGTAGAGTTTTGATGGAGAGGGTCGGCGAGGTGTAACGTCGTCGCGGTGGTTGGTAGTGGAAGGATTTATGAAGGTGGTCTGCTGTAGTTTTCGAGCTATCGGTCGAAATTTTGATCCTCGAGATCATTGATGGATCTAGGGACGTTTTCAAGCTCACACGCGATCGTGTGGTGGTTGTAGATGGTCGCGATGACCTTCGCTGGCCGTGGGTGCTGTGCAAGGTGCACGTGTATACGATGTGTACATTGGAAGTTGAAGTTGGGGAAGAAAGGATTATTCGATGATTTGCTCGAGTTGTTTTCGAAGATCAACTCGAAGAGCTCCTCGTGTTATACCTGTAGTTGACTCGAAGTAGGGGGAGGTAACTGGGTGCTTCGGAACTGGCTCGTGTAGTTTAGGTGATTTACTCAAGTTTGGGTTGTGGGTTATAGTTTGTACTGTGTAATATTAAAGTGCTAATTCAACTTGTTGTTGAAAAAAAAAGACCAAGCATTAAGCTGTAATCATGTTTTATTAAAGGAACAAAATTTAAACTTGATGTTTTGAAAATAAAGCTAATCAAACTTTATAAAGTATTAATTGAATTTATTTTCAAAATTTTAAATTGTTAAATGATTTCTTTTGGAAATAATCAACTTAACCAAATTTTATAATTTTAAATTTGAAGGAAGTGTTTTCAAATTAAAGAATTAATCAAAGTTTTAAGTGAATCTTAAAGTAACAACAAAGTTCTCAATTTATTTTGAAAATAAATAAGTTTTAATTGTATATTTTAAAATGTTTTAAAATTTGAAATTGATTCCTAAATTTCTTATTTTCAAATAAGGTTATTATTATAATTTTGAAAACCAAATAAGATAAGTTGATTAAGTTGTTAAAATTTGATTAATTTCAAATAACTTACTTATAAAGATAAATAATGTTAAATTATTTTGATATGAATTTGAGAATACTTGATTAAATATGACTTACTTATAAATGTTTTCTTAATTAATTAAGGATTTTTAAATATAAGATGTTATTTAATTAATTATTTAATTAATTTTAAATAATTAGTTAATTGTTTATTTAATTTTAAATAATCATTTAATTATGGAATAATTAAGTGTAATTACTTAATGATAGTAATTAATGGTTAATAATTGAATGTAATTAAGGAGGTAATTACTTATGGAAGTAATTAGGGGAAATTACTCGTGGAAGTAATTAAAGTGGAAGTGATTAATAGGCAATCACTTATTGTTATCAATTAAGGAATTAAATTAATATAATTGTTTTGAGTTAATTAATTATAGAGTAATTAATTAATGATCATTTAATAATGGAATTGATTATTTGTTAAGTAATTAATAAAAGCAATTTGAAGATAATTACTTATGTAAGTAATTCAGAGTTAATTACTTAATTAATTTTAGTTAATTCATTAATGTTATTAATTAATTAATGAATATGATTAATTTAAGATTAATTACTAAGTGTAATTAATTAAAAATGTAATTAATTAATAAAGTAATTAATTAAAGGATTATTCATTATTTAATTGAACAATTAATTGCTTAATGAAGTAACTAAAGATTGATTAATTAGAATAATTAATCAAGGGTTAAATAATTAATTAAGAAGTTAATTAATTAAGATAAGTAATTACAAATTGTTAATTACTAATTATGATTAATGAGTTGATTAATTATAAGTTAATTAGTTAATTAATTAAAGTAGTTATTAATTAATAAGGATCATTAATAAATGTAATTAATGATACTAATCAAGGTTGATTAATAAAGTAATTAATTTAAGTGTGATTAATTAATGGTAGTTAAATAAGGGTTAATCTAATTAATTATAGTTAATTAATTAATAAAGGTTCATTAATTATTGTAATTAATGATAGTAATTAAATATTTAATTACTAATATGGTTAAGGACAATTATGTGAATGTAATTAAGATAATTAACCAAGGGAGATTAATTGGGGAAGATCATTAGAGATGATTAATTTATTTGGAATAATAATTAATGAAGAAGGATTATGGTAATTCAATTCATTAAAGATAATCAATTCTGTTCTGGATGTTTGATTAATATGGGTTGATTGATTAATATTGGTTAATTGGTTGATATTGGACGATCAATATTTAGAGATTGATATGGGATGATTGGTTGATATTGGATGTTTGGATATCTATGTGTAACGCCCCGAAAATTTTCGACTTTCGTAAATTCGACATCGACACCCACTTTATCGACTGCCGAGAAATCAAAAGCCGAAAACCGAGATGTTATGGGTTTTAAAAAGAAAAGAAAAGAAAGAAGAGAGAAAAAGAAGAAAGAAAAAGAAAAGTAGAGGGAAAAGAAGATAGACAATTTTTAGAAAACAGAAATTAGAAAAACAGAAGATAGAAGAATTTTAAAAATAGAACGGACAGAAAGGAAACAACAGAACAACAAGAACAACAACAGAATCTCACAATTCGCAGCGGAACAACATATAATAATAAATGAATAATCTTTAAACAAAGAACTATATCAGTTATTACATTACATCACATTTTATTACATCATATCATCACATCAGAGTGTACAACAACATACAACAACAAACAATGCAGCGGAAAAAGAAATACTATATAAACTAGTAATACGCCATGCCATCCAGCTTGCCTCCAGCAACTCCTGAATATCCAGAATATCCTGATAAACCTAACTCTTGACTGCCCGTGTGGAAATTGGTGGGCACCCAGAGTTTAGGAAGGAAAACAATAAACTCCAAGTCAGTCATGTGACTGGTGTGAGAACTCAAAACAGTTTATTTATCTTTAAAATCAAAAATAGAGGAATATTTTTAATCAATTCGCAATGCTTTTAAAAATGAGACTACCATAAGGCCTCCCGCACACACACACAATGCAAACGCAGAATCGGAGGAGATTTCTCCTTATGATAGTCAAAGATGCTTGATACGCATTTAAAATAACATTTTATATTATTATTAGTGCATAATGTATAACAAATCATTTCGAAAATAAAGATATAAATCTTAGCCGACATAGACATTTCGAACTATGCCTACTATAGCTACTATCCAAACAGTGGTGACCACCATAAGTGAATAGCAGGTTCTACAACTAATACCGTACAAGTTTCGTATTGGGAATTGGATTTCCAACAAATGGTCAGGCCAAGGAACTTCCCATTGCCACTGAGAATGCCTCTGGATGGACATCCCCGAGAACCAAACCGGATCTCAACCAACACAAGGCCGGGTTACTCCTAACTGAGTAACAACTGACCGAATATGCCATCCCCCGGTCCTTTGGGACCTTTTTCCGAGAGCGCTCTCTAATCAATTCACACAATCATAACAAAGTGTTTTCAACATGAGTAAGTATCTGGGCTCCATACCATGATACCACCCTTTTCCAGAAGGAAATGGACACATCCTAAAGGGTGCTACCCCTCATAACCTTGCTGCTTCTTTCCTGTTTTGACCATTTCCGGGATGTGAGGCTCGACGAATTCACGTCCACAAAAACATACTTTATACAAAAGCCATGCTTTGGGTCAACAAATGATCAACACAATGATCACTAAGATAGACGATCAAATAAATGATCCTATCACAATAATCAACACAATGATCATTTCAGCATCACTCAGCATGTCACATTACCAAATTGGGAATATATCGCTGATAACTTCAACTATATAACCTTTGAGCTCGTACGTCTCAAAGAAGGGTGTTAAGCAAAGAATAAATTCTCCGCCACCAACAGAAATATATTTGAAAGAAATCGGCTTTATATCTCAAATTGTAATGTCAGACATACAATCCATACAAGTCTGTTCCGGGATCGAACAAAACCGAAGGCACTTACAAAGAAGTCCTTGCAATCCGGATATTCACAATCCTGATCGGATTTCCCATCACTTAGGGAGTCTCTATACCGTTGCAACTCAGTGCAGAGACAATCGATAGGTCATCCTATCGCTTTCGCAAATACCGGGTCTTCAACACCGATCTTCAATGCAATTCACAACGACGTATCACATATTCGGAATGGGTTATACGACCCCATGGTCCTTTCCCGGTTAACCCGAATAGTGAGCGCTTATTCAAAAATAAGTGTGCATTCAATTTCAATCAATTCACATCAAATACCCATTCAAAGGGAAATACTGATAGTCAGTTATTGAACTATCACTGGATATGCACACATCACCAGATTCCAAATAATTTTCCAAATTATTATTTTCCAAAATATCTTTACAAGATATAAAATTTCAACACTTCAAAAATAAATCAACATTTATTTTCAAACAAATTCCCTTTCACATATAAATTCCATAATGAATTTATATTTCAAAATATTCATGCATATATGATTTCAATTATTCATTTCCAATTTATCTTCAAAAAGATAAATTCAAAATATTCACTTCATATTGGAAAATATTTCCATACTTATTTATTCATAAGTAATTCACAAATCTCTTTTATTTTCAACAGTTAGGAAATATTCAATATACTTAAATCGAATTAAGTATATATTTCATTCTTTAAGGAAATCATTCACTTATACTTATTTATTTGGGCCAAAACGAATGTTACGTAAAACATCGTTACGACAACCCAAAATCACTGGTATAGGGATTCGAAATTAAAATAGATATATAAATTCCAATACTATACAAAAACATTTCCTTTCGGAAATCATTTACTATAACAACAGTGTTATAGTCCACTATTTCCTTTTATTTCTCGAAAATGTCTATTTCAACAATAAATGTTGAAGTCTATGGTTTCGAATCTCAACACCTTTAAAACATCGTTAGATCGTTTTAATTCTGTTTAAAATATCACATTCTAAAACATTTTCTTTAACGTGTTATTCACTATTCAAAAATCGTGAACATACTTCGTTAACAAATTTCATCCTTTTATTCAATTTATTTTAAAGGATTATTCACTATTTAAAAATGTGAATATAACTCCATTAATAGGTTATAACAATTAACTTATCAAAATAAGTCATTTGCGGATTTATAAAACAACGTTTATAAATTCCGTTTCTATTTATTTATAAAAACTTCCCTTTTTATAAATTCCTTTATTAACCTATTCCAGTTTATAACTTAATTATAAACTACAAGTTCATATTATAAGTTAATTACTTATAAAATGATTATTTTACAAAATCGTTCATTTAACTTCCCAAATTATAAATCTTAACTTATAAGATTGTTTATTCATCCAAAATTCATTCTTTCGATAACTTTATAAATTTTATAAACCTATTGCTTATAAAATTTCATTTATAACTTCACAGTTTATAATTCTATAAATTTCATTCATTTATGAAATTCATTTTCACTACATTCAAACACTTATAAAAACTCGTTTTATAATGTCCATAATTCAATTTATAAATATCCATTTATAAATCTCTTAATATAAATTAATTTATATTATTCTTTTAAACGTCTTAAATTCCTTTAAAATTTCACCGTTCTCTTGATTTATAAAATAATCAAATTTTATAAATCTTATATTCAAACTTTTAATAATAAACTCAAAAATCCAGTTTAAACTATTTTATAAAATCATTGGTTCATATTTCTCAAAAATCGACTTTTAATCGTATTTCTAAAAATCAGCTTTTTTAACTATATTTCACAAAAACCATAATTTTTATAACTTAAAAAAAATTATAACGTTTATTTATTTATAATGGATCAATTCCAAAAATATAGTATATTTTCAAAAATCACTTAAAAAATCATTTTAAAATCCCAAAATCTGGGTCCAATGATGCTACACACCAAATAGTCAATCACGACTAACAACGATATCATATATCGATATGATAATCCATCAAATATCAAAATATCTGAAATCAAATAAAAACTATTGAGGAATCCAGTTGGATCCCTCCAACCTGTTTTCCTGCATCACAAACATTAGCACAATACCAATTTCGCTCCAGTACGAAATTATCGCGGTATATGTTCTTAATAAATATTATCCGCTTAATAACGGCGTAATAGGGTCTCATCCGCTAAACAAAAAATGCGGGAAATCAACAACTGCAATATATACATATGCCAATATATATATATTGATACTATATATAATACCAATTTCACTGTTTATGAAATATTCGCGGTATATGTTTATATTAAATAACATCCGCTTACTAACGGCGCATAATGTCTATTTTAACAATCAATAATTTACAGTCATCATTCAAACATGCATTCAAATATTTTAAATCTAACTATTTAAAATAAAATCGAAATCTATTCGATTGAGTGAGAAGTTCTCACCTTGGTTTTAATTTCGTTTCAGCTTTTATTTCGAATAAAATTAAACGCGCGTTTAATTTTACCCGAAATTCTCACTAACTCCAAACGACTCCAAACCAACTCCATCGCGTAGTGCTCGTCCATACGATTCCAACGCAACTGAGTTTGCATTTTTTCGACCTCGTATGAAAAAGTTATTGATTTTACAAGTTTGTACACAATTTTATAACTAAATTCAACATAACTTAATAAATTTTATACCCCACAACTAACATGAGCCATTGGATCCCAAACCCCCCTCATCCAGGCCGTACGCATCTTCACCTTCTCCCTCTCGTTTGTTTCTACAGGTAGCACACGTTCATGAAACCCATAAGCTCACAATTAGGTTTTAACTTCACCATCTCCTTGCTCAACGAAAACTCGATCGGGAAGTGCCAAATCGAAGCCACAACCCACCTCCACCTTCGGCCAAGATAGCCTGCAACTCGGCCTGCACAATCTCCTCGAATTGCGTGCGTTTGCTGATGAGAACGGCCTCACTTATCTCCCCCATCGTTGCACCATTTCCGATCAACCCCGTATGAAATCAAAGCTCTCTTCGTGCTCTCCAATCTTCGTGTTAAACACATCGGCTAAATCTTGATGGATTGGAAGAGATTAAGGAATGAAATTGGAAAAAATCTGGCCATAGAATAATTAGTGGCGGCTAGGGTTTGTTAGGTTAGGGTTTGTATATTTTTTTTTATTTTTTTAGAATGGTGTCTATTTATAAGAAAAGCTAGCGTAAACACTATTCATCCCGGGAATTCCGAACTCCGATTTAGACGCCGTAACCAGCGTACCTAGGGTTTATCCCGCGTTCCGGACACAATGGAACAAGTTTCGGAAGCTAATTCGGAAGTATGTGCGAGTTATGGCTATAAACGCTCAATTTGAATTAAACCGATTTAAGTCGATTTCTAGGCGTTTTAATTTGTACCGGACAAACCGTAAATCCAATTGACTTGAAATTTGAAACCTTACAATAATATCACATTACGGATCCGATGAAACTGGTTTCGTCGAAATCCGAGACTTTTTGAAAAATGGCTATTTTGACTCGCCAAATTTAAATTAAAAATAATTCGATGCGTTTCGAGCTGCCACGATCAAACGATAACTCCGATTGACACGAAAATTGAAATCCAGTAATAACTAACTATTACGGATCCAATGGAACTGGTTTCGTTTAATTCTGAGACTGTTCAAAAATTGGCTATTTTACAGTCGATTATTAAATATTAAAATATTCAATTTTCACAAATTAATTTTTAATTCGATTTTAAAAGTTCTAAAATATCATTCTAACTTCAACATGATAAAATAAAATTTTACAAATCATTTTCTATCATATTTAACTCAATTTTTACTTATTTCCATAATTTAACATATTAAGTTATCGATTTAATTATTCAATTAAATCCAAAAATTTAAATAAAAATTTATTTGACTTATAAATTCACTTATTAATATTTAAAATTAATTAAATATTCAAATTTTAATTTCTGAAAATTCTGGGTCGTTACAATCTTTCCCCCTTAAAAGAATTTCGTCCTCGAAATTACAAGTAAGAAAGGTTACAGAATTTATTAACTTTCCAAAATTTATAATTAAACTTCTTACAAATCTTTACTAAGTTTTCAAATCATACTTAGTTATCATTTCAAAAACAAACTATATCATTTAACTTTCAATTCCAAACCAAAGCTTAAGTTTCCAAAATTTTCCTATTTTTCTCAAATTTTTCTAACGCCTTAAATTTTCGGAAAAATTCGCCATAGTCGCCTTTGCGCGGCTCGATCCGAAAAAAAAATGACAGTATATATATCACAAATATACATCTCATCAAGTAATGAGGCATCCCGAAGGGAAAAAAAGTATAAAAGTGCGATATTTAATCCGAGATATGTACCTTATATTTTATTAGCGAGCATATACAGCTAATATAGCGCTAAAGCGAACTCCAAATGCGAAGCAAACGCGATCCGCACCTACTAATCACTCAACAAACAACATGAGAACATGCACATATGCAAATAATCTCAATATACAACATATAGTAACATATCAACTATATATATCACATAGCAAATGCAACAATAGCAATATATATTCAACCATCAACCAACTAACATTCAACAAATTCATTCATATTCTCATTAATACTTAATGAATTACATACAATCAATCAACAATCATATAACAATCAATGTATATTAATTTCAACCAAATTCCTTTACTTATATTCATTCAATTTGGTTTAACACCATCACTTTCAATTGGTTTAATTAAATTGATTTCATTCAATTTATTCAACTCCCAATAACATTAGCTTTTAATGAATTAACATTTACATTCATTATTTCATTCCAACTTTATTTACCATTCAATTGCTTAACTATCAATTCATTCATTCAATTCAATTACAAAGTTGAATTTCATTTCATAACTCAAGTTCATTTTCACTTAATCCACTTGATTTTTTTTTTTACTTCGATACCAACATCAATTTAATTCAACAACACTTAAGTTATACTTCCATTTAACTTTAAATTCACTTTTATTCACAACTCATATTCATATAATTTCACTTCTTACATATATAAGTTTATTTCACAATTGTAAATCACTTTAATTATAATTCAATTCTTATAATTCATTTGCTTATACAATTATTCTTTTATTTAGATTATTCAACAACTAAACAATCACTTATATACACTTTAATAATTTTAAAAAATTATTTCTTCATATATAAAAATATAATCAAGGTAAAATTATTGCATTTACCCAATTCAAAACAATACTATGTCGAATTGTTCTATTCAAGTGTTTAGAAACCCATTCGGCAAAGTTGTACATACCGTGCTGAGGAAGGTTCATATGCCACTCAATAAACCAATGATCACAATATAAAACAATTTCATATTCGCTAACAAATACGCTCTCATAGCTATTATTACACTCAAACTCATTCTAGAGTACTGCTGACTCTATCTCTAATGAATTATACCCAACAGAACCATGGTTGTCGCTTAACCATAAGAGCTCTGATACCAAATGTAAAGAGACGAGCCAGTGGTCACAACCGGTAGGCTTTTCAACCATCCCAGCCCCACCGTGGCTTACACTGGTATCCCAAACTTGCTTTTACAGCCAGCCTCTCGACTGTCACAGCTTACGCCTAACCAACCCCCTAAAAGAGGATGTGTGGGAGTAAGAGTCTCCCGTTCGCCACCTAACCGCGAAGCGAGAACCCCCCATCACATAGCCCAATAGCTTAACAAGACTGGTGTGAGAACTCAAAACAGTTTATTTATCTTTAAAATCAAAAATAGAGGAATATTTTTAATCAATTCGCAATGCTTTTAAAAATGAGACTACCATAAGGCCTCCCGCACACACACACAATGCAAACGCAGAATCGGAGGAGATTTCTCCTTATGATAGTCAAAGATGCTTGATACGCATTTAAAATAACATTTTATATTATTATTAGTGCATAATGTATAACAAATCATTTCGAAAATAAAGATATAAATCTTAGCCGACATAGACATTTCGAACTATGCCTACTATAGCTACTATCCAAACAGTGGTGACCACCATAAGTGAATAGCAGGTTCTACAACTAATACCGTACAAGTTTCGTATTGGGAATTGGATTTCCAACAAATGGTCAGGCCAAGGAACTTCCCATTGCCACTGAGAATGCCTCTGGATGGACATCCCCGAGAACCAAACCGGATCTCAACCAACACAAGGCCGGGTTACTCCTAACTGAGTAACAACTGACCGAATATGCCATCCCCCGGTCCTTTGGGACCTTTTTCCGAGAGCGCTCTCTAATCAATTCACACAATCATAACAAAGTGTTTTCAACATGAGTAAGTATCTGGGCTCCATACCATGATACCACCCTTTTCCAGAAGGAAATGGACACATCCTAAAGGGTGCTACCCCTCATAACCTTGCTGCTTCTTTCCTGTTTTGACCATTTCCGGGATGTGAGGCTCGACGAATTCACGTCCACAAAAACATACTTTATACAAAAGCCATGCTTTGGGTCAACAAATGATCAACACAATGATCACTAAGATAGACGATCAAATAAATGATCCTATCACAATAATCAACACAATGATCATTTCAGCATCACTCAGCATGTCACATTACCAAATTGGGAATATATCGCTGATAACTTCAACTATATAACCTTTGAGCTCGTACGTCTCAAAGAAGGGTGTTAAGCAAAGAATAAATTCTCCGCCACCAACAGAAATATATTTGAAAGAAATCGGCTTTATATCTCAAATTGTAATGTCAGACATACAATCCATACAAGTCTGTTCCGGGATCGAACAAAACCGAAGGCACTTACAAAGAAGTCCTTGCAATCCGGATATTCACAATCCTGATCGGATTTCCCATCACTTAGGGAGTCTCTATACCGTTGCAACTCAGTGCAGAGACAATCGATAGGTCATCCTATCGCTTTCGCAAATACCGGGTCTTCAACACCGATCTTCAATGCAATTCACAACGACGTATCACATATTCGGAATGGGTTATACGACCCCATGGTCCTTTGCCGGTTAACCCGAATAGTGAGCGCTTATTCAAAAATAAGTGTGCATTCAATTTCAATCAATTCACATCAAATACCCATTCAAAGGGAAATACTGATAGTCAGTTATTGAACTATCACTGGATATGCACACATCACCAGATTCCAAATAATTTTCCAAATTATTATTTTCCAAAATATCTTTACAAGATATAAAATTTCAACACTTCAAAAATAAATCAACATTTATTTTCAAACAAATTCCCTTTCACATATAAATTCCATAATGAATTTATATTTCAAAATATTCATGCATATATGATTTCAATTATTCATTTCCAATTTATCTTCAAAAAGATAAATTCAAAATATTCACTTCATATTGGAAAATATTTCCATACTTATTTATTCATAAGTAATTCACAAATCTCTTTTATTTTCAACAGTTAGGAAATATTCAATATACTTAAATCGAATTAAGTATATATTTCATTCTTTAAGGAAATCATTCACTTATACTTATTTATTTGGGCCAAAACGAATGTTACGTAAAACATCGTTACGACAACCCAAAATCACTAGTATAGGGATTCGAAATTAAAATAGATATATAAATTCCAATACTATACAAAAACATTTCCTTTCGGAAATCATTTACTATAACAACAGTGTTATAGTCCACTATTTCCTTTTATTTCTCGAAAACGTCTATTTCAACAATAAATGTTGAAGTCTATGGTTTCGAATCTCAACACCTTTAAAACATCGTTAGATCGTTTTAATTCTGTTTAAAATATCACATTCTAAAACATTTTCTTTAACGTGTTATTCACTATTCAAAAATCGTGAACATACTTCGTTAACAAATTTCATCCTTTTATTCAATTTATTTTAAAGGATTATTCACTATTTAAAAATGTGAATATAACTCCATTAATAGGTTATAACAATTAACTTATCAAAATAAGTCATTTGCGGATTTATAAAACAACGTTTATAAATTCCGTTTCTATTTATTTATAAAAACTTCCCTTTTTATAAATTCCTTTATTAACCTATTCCAGTTTATAACTTAATTATAAACTACAAGTTCATATTATAAGTTAATTACTTATAAAACGATTATTTTACAAAATCGTTCATTTAACTTCCCAAATTATAAATCTTAACTTATAAGATTGTTTATTCATCCAAAATTCATTCTTTCGATAACTTTATAAATTTTATAAACCTATTGCTTATAAAATTTCATTTATAACTTCACAGTTTATAATTCTATAAATTTCATTCATTTATGAAATTCATTTTCACTACATTCAAACACTTATAAAAACTCGTTTTATAATGTCCATAATTCAATTTATAAATATCCATTTATAAATCTCTTAATATAAATTAATTTATATTATTCTTTTAAACGTCTTAAATTCCTTTAAAATTTCACCGTTCTCTTGATTTATAAAATAATCAAATTTTATAAATCTTATATTCAAACTTTTAATAATAAACTCAAAAATCCAGTTTAAACTATTTTATAAAATCATTGGTTCATATTTCTCAAAAATCGACTTTTAATCGTATTTCTAAAAATCAGCTTTTTTAACTATATTTCACAAAAACCATAATTTTTATAACTTAAAAAAATTATAACGTTTATTTATTTATAATGGATCAATTCCAAAAATATAGTATATTTTCAAAAATCACTTAAAAAATCATTTTAAAATCCCAAAATCTGGGTCCAATGATGCTACACACCAAATAGTCAATCACGACTAACAACGATATCATATATCGATATGATAATCCATCAAATATCAAAATATCTGAAATCAAATAAAAACTGTTGAGGAATCCAGTTGGATCCCTCCAACCTGTTTTCCTGCATCACAAACATTAGCACAATACCAATTTCGCTCCAGTACGAAATTATCGCGGTATATGTTCTTAATAAATATTATCCGCTTAATAACGGCGTAATAGGGTCTCATCCGCTAAACAAAAAATGCGGGAAATCAACAACTGCAATATATACATATGCCAATATATATATATTGATACTATATATAATACCAATTTCACTGTTTATGAAATATTCGCGGTATATGTTTATATTAAATAACATCCGCTTACTAACGGCGCATAATGTCTATTTTAACAATCAATAATTTACAGTCATCATTCAAACATGCATTCAAATATTTTAAATCTAACTATTTAAAATAAAATCGAAATCTATTCGATTGAGTGAGAAGTTCTCACCTTGGTTTTAATTTCGTTTCAGCTTTTATTTCGAATAAAATTAAACGCGCGTTTAATTTTACCCGAAATTCTCACTAACTCCAAACGACTCCAAACCAACTCCATCGCGTAGTGCTCGTCCATACGATTCCAACGCAACTGAGTTTGCATTTTTTCGACCTCGTATGAAAAAGTTATTGATTTTACAAGTTTGTACACAATTTTATAACTAAATTCAACATAACTTAATAAATTTTATACCCCACAACTAACATGAGCCATTGGATCCCAAACCCCCCTCATCCAGGCCGTACGCATCTTCACCTTCTCCCTCTCGTTTGTTTCTACAGGTAGCACACGTTCATGAAACCCATAAGCTCACAATTAGGTTTTAACTTCACCATCTCCTCGCTCAACGAAAACTCGATCGGGAAGTGCCAAATCGAAGCCACAACCCACCTCCACCTTCGGCCAAGATAGCCTGCAACTTGGCCTGCACAATCTCCTCGAATTGCGTGCGTTTGCTGATGAGAACGGCCTCACTTATCTCCCCCATCGTTGCACCATTTCCGATCAACCCCGTATGAAATCAAAGCTCTCTTCGTGCTCTCCAATCTTCGTGTTAAACACATCGGCTAAATCTTGATGGATTGGAAGAGATTAAGGAATGAAATTGGAAAAAATCTGGCCATAGAATAATTAGTGGCGGCTAGGGTTTGTTAGGTTAGGGTTTGTATATTTTTTTTTATTTTTTTAGAATGGTGTCTATTTATAAGAAAAGCTAGCGTAAACACTATTCATCACGGGAATTCCGAACTCCGATTTAGACGCCGTAACCAGCGTACCTAGGGTTTATCCCGCGTTCCGGACACAATGGAACAAGTTTCGGAAGCTAATTCGGAAGTATGTGCGAGTTATGGCTATAAACGCTCAATTTGAATTAAACCGATTTAAGTCGATTTCTAGGCGTTTTAATTTGTACCGGACAAACCGTAAATCCAATTGACTTGAAATTTGAAACCTTACAATAATATCACATTACGGATCCGATGAAACTGGTTTCGTCGAAATCCGAGACTTTTTGAAAAATGGCTATTTTGACTCGCCAAATTTAAATTAAAAATAATTCGATGCGTTTCGAGCTGCCACGATCAAACGATAACTCCGATTGACACGAAAATTGAAATCCAGTAATAACTAACTATTACGGATCCAATGGAACTAGTTTCGTTCAATTCTGAGACTGTTCAAAAATTGGCTATTTTACAGTCGATTATTAAATATTAAAATATTCAATTTTCACAAATTAATTTTTAATTCGATTTTAAAAGTTCTAAAATATCATTCTAACTTCAACATGATAAAATAAAATTTTACAAATCATTTTCTATCATATTTAACTCAATTTTTACTTATTTCCATAATTTAACATATTAAGTTATCGATTTAATTATTCAATTAAATCCAAAAATTTAAATAAAAATTTATTTGACTTATAAATTCACTTATTAATATTTAAAATTAATTAAATATTCAAATTTTAATTTCTGAAAATTCTGGGTCGTTACACTATGATATGTGGTATGCTGCTTGTGAAGATGAATATTGATATGAATTATCTATTGTGATAATATGATTCATCCATCTGTTTACATATCATCTTGAATATGAATTAAATTTTTTAAACCCTTGAGTACAACTTGGACATTAAAATGGCGTTTGGTTTCGGTGAGACCGGGATCGGTTTTCCAAATTTGGATATCCGAAATCTACATCGATTCCAATTAAACGTTAGGTCGTTAATCCAAGTGGAGCAAGTGAAGACTCGAGGTGTAAGGGCTATACGTCAGTATAACTCTGTGGGTGATTCCATAATGAGTTGACGGAATAGTGCTTATGGATTCGAGATGGTGATTTGGAGTGCAAGGGCTATGGTCGTTGAATCTGAGGGTGATTCCAATAATGAGTGCAACGAGATAGTGCCTTTGGTTTCGTTCGAACCCGGAACGAACTTGTATGGATTGAATGCTTTCAGAACATCGTCGGGTGGACGATGAGCATTCTAAGATAGATATGCTCTATAAAAGTAATCGTAACCTCAAGCCTCATCATCCAGGAATGGCTAAAACAGGGGAGGTGCAGCAAGGCTTCGTGGGTAGCTCCCACATGAGAGTGAGATTTACCCCTGTCTAGAGGTCCCTTTATATTTCGGCTTAGTGTGTGGTTGGTCGCGCCAACTACGGGGTGGTCTTGTTCGGGACTGTTCTGTAAGGAATGGTTCCGGCCTTGTGTTGTAGTGGAGCGGGCGTACTCCTCGGTACGTTGATCAAGGCCACGTACTGTGACGGGCGGTTCCCCAGTAGCCCTTCCATTGATGGAAACTCATTCTTCCTACGAGACCCTACGGTTTTGATTGTATTACCAACTTTTGTGGCTAGTAGCTGGAATTTAATGAATGTAACAATTTCGGCTATTTCTTATTTACTTGAAAACCCTAGACACTATTATAATATCACTGTATTTCCTATCAAATGTTTTGGTTAGCGTAAGGTAAAAACTTTTCCATGTTTATGTGTGGGAAGTCTTACGTGATACCTTTTCTTTCAAAAGTTTTTCTGAAGTTAAGCAATTATAACCCGTTTACTCACACCAGACCCCTGTCTGACCCGAGTGTTTATTTTATGTTTTATTAAACTCTTGGGTACTCATATTATGTATGAGTAGTCAAGTGGATCAGGTTAGCTTGACGAATTCTGGAGGAGATATGGAGCAGGAGGCTTCCACGTGTAGTTATATATTGGTTCTGCTGTGTTTGTTGTTTCTATTTCTGCTGTACTTGAGTTGTATAGTTAGACCGGTGTTTATAACTGTCTAATATCTGTTGTTTTAAGTTGTGTACTCTGATGTAATGAGATACTATGTAATATTTTATGTGATATATTATATTTTATTCGTTCCACTGTGAGTTCTCTGATGTTGTTTGTGTTCTTCTTTCTCTTTCTTTTTCTTCTTATATCCCTTTCTTTCTTTAAGTTGATGCGATTTCCCGGAGTTAGGAGTCGGGTCGTCTCATTTGGTATCAGAGCATTAGGCTGAGTGAATAACTAGGCTCTGTAGTGGTGTCTTTCTTAAGAGAGCGTACTTGAAATTTTTATGTATAACTATATATATATTTATATCTATCTGATCTGTTGGGTTATCTGTTCGGATTTTCGAACGTAAGTTTTAGAGGTAGATGGAGTAGTGGTGTGTGTGTGTAACACGACTACCACTGATGGAAGAGGTCCATATGTTTGAGGTTGGAAGTATTTTGTCGAGACTGTAGACCTGATACTGTCTTGAGTGAGATTTGTAGTTTGGAGTAAGGATTTCTCTGATATCCGAAGGAAATCTTTTTAAAGATTCGGAGTTCATCTTTGAAGTGTAAGTTTGGATTTTGCTCGGGTGAGCGAATTTTTCTTAAGTTTGGATCTATCGGAAGTGCGGAAGTGAGTGATGATATCTCGGTAACTGCATGATGAGATGCAGTATCCTTGGATATTTTTCGGAGAAATTTTCTCTTGAAGTAGTTTTAGAACTAGTTGAGGAGCAGTCTTTACCTGCTGCAGGGAAGACTCGTCTGTGTAGAAGTTGTCTGGATCTTTAGCATGGAGGTTAGCTGTTTTGGAATATGAGACTAAGGTCTATGAGTTGTTTTGCTTCGGCATGGTCTTATTGTCCTTCTTTAAGGAGAGTGAGATGTTGATGCTTGGTTTGGAGTCCGAGTTTCTTGAAGGTTTGTCTGCCATCTCGAAGGTCTGTTGTGTTGTTTGTTGATGGTTTTGGAGTTGAGAAGCCTTAGGATTAGAAGTTTTTTGTTAGCTGTGGTAGCAGTTTCAGCTCGAAGTGTTTGGTTTGCTGACGAGGATATCTTTTAGCTTTGCAGTATCATCGAGGTAGAGTTTGGAAGCAGCGGCGTGGCCTGTTTCTCCGATGGTTCAGGAATCTTTGTAGTTATTTTTTTCAGCAGCCCGGGTAGCTGGTGATGTTTTCTTGAAGGGTTAGTTTTGTTTGGAAAAGTTTAAAGATGTTCAAATTGGTTAATGGGGGACAGTTTTATTTGGAATCCGAACTAGGATTGGACCGCAAAAGTGACTTGCGATTTGTTTGGGAATTTTTCTTGAGCATTCATTTGTTTGAGGCTGAGGATTCTCATGTGGAAGTAGAAGCTACTGAAGTAATCTGAAGTTTGTCTACATCTGGAGTTGGGTTCCAAATTGTTTTGGTTCCCGAAGTAATTTTAGTGGTCAGCCTAGTAGTAGAGTTGGAGTAGCAGCTCAGAATTTTTGGAATTGGAATTGGACTGATCTAGCTCTTGAATTGGATTCTGTTATAAGGTTGTGTGACTGAGTCAGATGAGTCACTCAGATTTTTATGGATTTGATGAACAAAGTTGTCTCGGATATATTGGGTAAGTTTGTATTCGTGTTCATCAGCAGTACTCTCATCTATTTCGGAATCAGAGTTGTGCAGCGGAAGCAAGGTAGTTGTTGTGCAAGGAAAGAAGCAAGTTCTGTTTGCTATTGCTTGAGTAGTAGAGTTTGTGTTCTGGATTTCGACGGATCTTGGTGGACTTTTCTGTTGAATAGGATCTAGGAACTATTTTCTTTAGTCTAGTTGTTTCTACAAGTATCGGCATAGGTTGAGCTGATCAGGAAGAATATTGGCAGCCCAGGAATATCTGTTGAGTTACAGATATGAGATAAAGAGTTTTGCAATTTGAAGTTGGAGACTTCAGTGTTGTTCAAATTCTCTAGTTAAGAGAGCTGAAATTGGATAAGATTGGTTGAGTAGTGCTGTGGCATTTGAGATTTCTCATCTGTGTATTGATTGGATAAGATTGAATTGGCAGTTTGGATTAGTGGAATTCATTATATTTCGCGTATCTCTAAGGGAATACGTGTATGATTCATTATTGGTTGTTGAATCTGTAGTTCAGTTGGAGTTGGATATTGAGCTGGATTTGAGAGTAATCTTATGTTCTGTTCAGATTGATGGATCTAGAGATAAGGGGAGCTCTGGATGTTGGTAGTGTAGTTAGTTTGTTGGCTTTTGTAGAGCGAGTCTTCCGGTGATTTATCTAGGGAAACTCGAGATAGTATTTGAGATTTATTCTGATTAATGTCAGAATAATTAGTTTGTTTGTTTATTTGGTTGCTATGGTTGTTAGTTACGGGTTGTTAAGTATGCTTTGCTATTTGAAATTAAAATTTGTACTGGATTATTAAATTACCTTTGTTTTTAAATTTCGAGGACGAAATTCTTTTAAGGGGTGAGAATTGTAAGGACCTGGAATTTCGTGCAATATAAATTTAATAATCTGCATTAATAATTTAATTGGTTTGATAATTTTCTTTGTAATTTTAATTTAAATTGGCTAATTTAATCTTTTAAAGGTTAATGAATTTTAATTTGGAAATATTGGTAAGATTTGTTTATCAAAGCTAATAAATTTTTTATTCTATTTATAATTTATATATTTGGTATATATTGTAAATAGGAGATATCTTTTGTTTCAAATTAAAGATTTAATTTTTAAAATTGTAATATATATGTATGTATATGTTATAATTTGATATTGTTTTGAAATTTAATTTAAGTCTATTGATAATTTATATAGGTATGAATTGTAATTTAAAGCTTTGTTTCAAATTATAAGATAATGGTTTATTATAAATATGATAGTTTATAAAGAAATTAATCAATGTTGTATTTTTGTTTTCTTTAAAGTGTTTGATTAAAATGGTTATAAATGTATATATGAATGTTTTAGATTCTTAACAACATGTATAAGAAAATATATTTGTGTTATATTTAGTTTTAGAATATTTTCTTTAAAAAGAAGTTTATATTTACATATGTAAGTACTCATTTATAAAGTAAAATAAAACTTAAGTTTATATTTACATTTAAATTAAATAAAAGTTTAAAAACACTTAAAGACAAATGTAAACATATTAACACCTCTTAAAACATATGTAAAACAATTAAGTAGTGTAAATGACAAATGTAAACTCTTGAAGACAAGTGGCATATTCATTTTAATTTTTAATAAATGATTAAAGAAGAAAACTAATTTTTATCAAACACTTTCCCTCTTTGTTTTCTTTTTTCATTCTTTCAAAACTAATGGCAACCAGAAACTAATTCAAAACCTGAAATCAATATCTGCAAATACAAATCTACTTTATTCTGCAAACTTCAAAATCTGCAAAATAAAGTCCTACTTCAACCTGCATTCAAATAAAGATCAACCTGGAATTCAATTTGATGATCAATTGCAAGTTTCAAACCTTTAAACAACTAAAGTTCTATCTTTAAAACCTCAAGTTGTATGCATGCAAAGATTTCAACAGCACATCAAAGTTTCTTTTCAAATTCTAAGGCCTGGAAATTTAAAATTGAGAAAAACCTGCTCTACTCTGCATAACATGGTGAGTAAATTTATTTTAAAAACAAAAACAAAGGTTATATTGATATCAGTGATGAATATTGCAGTAACATAGGTTTAAAATGTTTATATGTTCATTGATATGAATGCATGTTGATTTAAAGTTGAAATTGTGGAATAGGTATGTATATTTGTAAAAAAAAAATTCTGTTCTCTATTTTCTTTTGAACAGATTTCACTTCAAAAATATTAATCTCCCAGTAATATCATTAATGGACTTTGATGATAAAATGGAAATTGTAAGTTAATGTTTGATAGTGAATATAAAAATAGTTTAAAGATTTTATATTTAGTAATTTTCATATTATAATATTAAAATATACAGTGAAGAGCTAAAAATAGTTAAAAATCAACTTATTCAATTTTGGATTTGGATTACATGGCAGCAAATAATGAATTTAGGAGTTAATATCAAAAAATTTAGTTGACAAATTGATTAGGAATTTGGTTTTGTTCGAAAAAGGGGTTTTTGGAAATTACTGATTATCCATACATTGAATTGGTATGGAATTTGGATCGAGGATAGCTTGTAGATTATTGATTTAGGGAAAAATACCAGAGAATTTTGACAATGGATGTGTTGATTGAATTTGGGTCAAGTAGGGTTTTTTACTTGTTTTCGGCTGGGCTTGGTTGTCGTGATCTTTGCGACATGAAGATGGGAACGGAGGCGTTCGCTTTTCTGGAGAAGGTAGCTCGTGACGTAGAGTTTTGATGGAGAGGGTCGGCGAGCTGTAACGTCGTCGTAGTGGTTGGTAGTGGAAGGATTTATGAAGGTGGTCTGGTGTAGTTTTCGAGCTATCGGTCGAAATTTTGATCCTCGAGATCGTTGATGGATCTGGGGACGTTTTCGAGCTCACATGCGATCGTGTGGTGGTTGTAGATGGTCGCGTTGACCTTCACTGGCCGTGGGTGTTGTGCAAGGTGCACGTGTATACGGTGTGTACACTGGAAGTTGATGTTGGGGAAGAAAGGATTATTCGATGATTTGCTCGCGTTGTTTTCGAAGGTCAACTCGAAGAGCTCCTCGTGTTATACCTGTAGTTGACTCGAAGTAGGGGGAGGTAACTGGGTGCTTCGGAACTGGCTCGTGTAGTTTAGGTGATTTACTCGAGTTTGGGTTGTGGGTTATAGTTTGTACTGTGTAATATTAAAGTGCAAATTCAACTTGTTGTTGAAAAAAAAAAGACCAAGCATTAAGCTGTAATCATGTTTTATTAAAGAAACAAAATTTAAACTTGATGTTTTGAAAATAAAGCTAATCAAACTTTATAAAGTATTAATTGAATTTATTTTCAAAAATTTAAATTGTTAAATGATTTCTTTTGGAAATAATCAACTTAACCAAATTTTATAATTTTAAATTTGAAGGAAGTGTTTTCAAATTAAAGAATTAATCAAAGTTTTAAGTGGATCTTAAAGTAATAACAAAGTTTTCAATTTATTTTCAAAATAAATAAGTTTTAATTATATATTTTAAAATGTTTTAAAATTTGAAATTGATTCTTAAATTTCTAATTTTCAAATACGGTTATTATTATAATTTTGAAAACCAAATAGGATAAGTTGATTAAGTTGTTCAAATTTGATTAATTTCAAATAACTTATTTATAAAGATAAATAATGTTAAATTATTTTGATATGAATATGAGAATACTTGATTAAATATGACTTTTAATTAAGTAAAGAATTAATTAAGATAAATGTTTTCTTAATTAATTAAGGATTTTTAAATATAAGATGTTAATTAATTAATTATTTAATTAATTTTAAATAATTAGTTAATTGTTTATTTAATTTTAAATAATAACTTAATTATGGAATAATTAAGTGTAATTACTTAATGATAGTAATTAATGATTAATAATTGAATGTAATTAAGGAGGTAATTACTTATGGAAGTAATTAGGGGAAATTACTCGTGGAAGTAATTAAAGTGGAAGTGATTAATAGGCAATCACTTATTGTTATCAATTAAGGAATTAAATTAATATAATTGTTTTGAGTTAATTAATTATAGGGTAATTAATTAGTGATCATTTAATAATGGAATTGATTATTTGTTAAGTAATTAATAAAAGCAATTTGAAGATAATTACTTATGTAAGTAAGTAAGAGTTAATTACTTAATTAATTTTAGTTAATTAATTAATGTGATTAATTAATTAATGAATATGATTAATTTAAGGTTAATTACTAAGTGTAATTAATTAAAAATGTAATTAATTAATAAAGTAATTAATTAAAGGGTTATTCATTATTTAATTGAACAATTAATTACTTAATGAAGTAACTAAAGATTGATTAATTAGAATAATTAATTGAGGGTTAAATAATTAATTAAGAAGTTAATTAATTAAGATAAGTAATTACAAATTGTTAATTACTAATTATGATTAATGAGTTGATTAATTATAAGTTAATTAGTTAATTAATTAAAGTAGTTATTAATTAATAAGGATCATTAATTAAAGTAGTTATTAATTAATAAGGATCATTAACTAATGTAATTAATGATATTAATCAAGGTTGATTAATAAAGTAATTAATTTAAGTGTGATTAATTAACGGTAGTTAAATAAGGTTTAATGTAATTAATTATAGTTAATTAATTAATAAAGGATCATTAATTATTGTAATTAATGATAGTAATTAAAGATTTAATTACTAAATATGGTTAAGGACAATTACTTGAATGTAATTAAGATAATTAACCAAGGAAGACTAACTGGGGAAGATCATTAGAGATGATTAATTTATTTGGAATAATAATTAATGAAGAAGGATTATGGTAATTCAATTCATTAAAGATAATCAATTCTGTTCTGGATGTCTGATTAATATGGGTTGATTGATTAATATTGGTTAATTGATTGATATTGGACGATCAACATTTAGAGATTGATATGGGATGATTGGTTGATATTGGATGTTTGGGTATCTATGATATGTGGTATGCTGCTTGTGAAGATGAATATTGATATGAATTATCTATTGTGATAATATGATTCATCTATCTGTTTACATATCATCTTGAATATGAATTAAAAATTTTAAACCCTTGAGTACAACTTGGACATTAAAATGGCGTTTGGTTTCGGTGAGACCGGGATCGGGTTTCCAAATTTGGATATCCGAAAACCACATCGATTCCAATTAAACGTTAGGTCGTTAATCCAAGTGGAGCAAGTGAAGACTCGAGGTGTAAGGGCCATACGTCAGTATAACTCTATGGGTGATTCCGTAATGAGTTGACGGAATAGTGCTTATAGATTCGAGATGGTGATTTGGAGTGCAAGGGCTATGGTCATTGAATCTGAGGGTGATTCCAATAATGAGTGCAACGAGAAAGTGCCTTCGGTTTCGTTCGAACCCGGAACGAACTTGTATGGATTGAATGCTTTCAGAACATCCTCGGGTGGACGATGAGCATTCTAAGATAGATATGTTCTATAAAGGTAATCGTAACCTCAAGCCTCATCAACCAGGAAAGGCTAAAACAGGAGAGGTGCAGCAAGGCTTCGTGGGTAGCTCCCACTTGAGAGTGAGATTTACCCCTGTCTAGAGGTCCCTTTATATTTTGGCTTAGTGTGTGGTTGGTCGCGCCAACTACGGGGTGGTCTTGTTCGGGATTGTTCAGTAAGGATTGGTTCCGGCCTTGTGTTGCAGGGGAGCGGGCGTACTCCCGGTACGTTGATCTAGGCCACGTACTGTGACGGGCGGTACCCCAGTAGCCCTGCCATTGATGGAAACCCATTCTTCCTACATGACCCTACGGTTTTCATTGTATTACCCACTTTTGTGGCTTGTAGCTGGAATTTAATGAATGTAACAATTTCGGCTATTTCTTATTTACTTGAAAACCCTAGACACTATTATAATATCACTGTATTTCCTATCAAATGTTTTGGTTAGCGTAAGATAAAAACTTTTCCATGTTTATGTGTGGGAAGTCTTACGTGATACCTTTTCTTTCAAAGGTTTTTCTAAAGTTAAGCAATTATAACCCGTTTACTCACACCAGACCCCTGTCTGACCCGAGTGTTTATTTTCTGTTTTATTAAACTCTTGGGTACTCATATTATGTATGAGTAGTTAAGTGGATCAGGTTAGCTTGACGAATTCTGGAGGAGAAATGGAGCAGGAGGCTTCCACGTGTAGTTATATATTGGTTCCGCTTTGTTTGTTGTTTCTGTTTCTGTTGTACTTGAGTTGTATAGTTAGACAGGTGTTTATAACTGTCTAATATCTGTTGTTTTAAGTTGTGTACTCTGATGTAATGAGATACTATGTAATATTTTATGTGATATATTATATTTTATTCGTTCCGCTGTGAGTTCTCTGATGTTGTTTGTGTTCTTCCTCTTTCTTTTTCTTCTTCTATCCCTTTCTTTCTTCAAGATGATGCGATTTCCTGGAGTTAGGAGTCGGGTCGTCTAATTTGGTATCAGAGCATTAGGCTGAGTGAATAACTAGGCTCTGTAGTGGTGTCTTTCTTAAGAGAGCGTACTTGAAATTTTTATATATAACTATATATATATATATCTGATCTGTTGGGTTATCTGTTCGGATTTTCGAACGTAAGTTTTAGAGGTAGATGGAGTAGTGGTGTGTGTGTGTAACACGACTACCACTGATGGAAGAGGTCCATATGTTTGAGGTTGGAAGTATTTTGTCGAGACTGTAGACCTGATACTGTCTTGAGTGAGATTTGTAGTTTGGAGTAAGGATTTCCCTGATATCCGAAGGAAATCTTTTTAAAGATTCAGAGTTCGTCTTTGAAGTGTAAGTTTGGATTTTTCTCGGGTGAGCGAATTTTTCTTGAGTTTGGATCTGTCGGAAGTGCGGAAGTGAGTGATGATATCTCGGTAACTGCATGATGAGATGCGGTATCCTTAGATATTTTTCGGAGAAATTTTCTCTTGAAGTAGTTTTAGAAGTAGTTGAGGAGCAGTCTTTACCTGCTGCAGCGAAGACTCGTCTGTGTAGAAGTTGTCTGGATCTTTAGCATGGAGGTTGGCTGTTCTTGAATATGAGACTAAGGTCTATGAGTTGTTTTGCTTCGGCATGGTCTCATTGTCATTCTTTAAGGAGAGCGAGATGTTAATGCTTGGTTTGAAGTCCGAGTTTCTTGAAGGTTTGTCAGCCATCTCGAAGGTCTGTTGTGTGGTTTGTTGATGGTTTTGGAGTTGAGAAGCCTTAGGATTAGAAGTTTTTGGTTAGCTGAGGTAGCAGTTTCAGCTCGAAGTTTTTGGTGTGCTGACAAGGAGATCTTTTAGCTTTGCAGTATCATCAAGGTAGAGTTTGGAAGCAGCGGCGTAGCTTGTTTCTCCGATGGTTCATGAATCTTTGTGGTTCTTTTTTTCAGCAGCCCGGGTAGTTGGTGATGTTTTCTTGAAGGGTTAGTTTTGTTTGGAAAAGTTTAAAGCTGTTCAAATTGGTAAAGGGGGGACGGTTTTATTTGGAATCCGAACTAGGATTGGATCGCAAAAGTAACTTGCGATTTGTTTGGGAATTTTTCTTGAGCATTCATTTGTTTGAGGCTGAGGATTCTCATGTGGAAGTAGAAGCTACTGAAGTAATCTGAAGTTTGTCTACATGTGGAGTTGGGCTCCATATTGTTTTGGTTCCTGAAGTAATTTTGGTGGTCTGCCTAGTAGTAGAGTTGGAGTAGCAGCTCAGAATTTTTGGAATTGGAATTGGACTGATCGAGCTCTTGAATTGGATAATGTTATAAGGTTGTGTGACTGAGTCAGATGAGTCACTCAGATTTTTATGGATTTGACGAACAAAGTTTTCTCAGATATATTGGGTAAGTTTGTATTCGTGCTCGTCAGCAGTACTCTCATCTATTTCGAAATCAGAGTTGTGCAGCGGAAGCAAGGTAGCTGCTGTGCAAGGAAAGAAGCAAGTTCTGTTTGCTATTGCTTGAGTAGTAGAGTTTGTGTTCTGGATTTCGATGGATCTAGGAGGACTTTTCTGTTGAATAGGATCTAGGAACTATTTGCTCTAGTTTAGTTGTTTCTGGAAGTATCAGCATAGGTTGAGCTGATCAGCAAGAATATTGGCAGCCCAGGAATATCTGTTGAGTTACAGATATGAGATAAGGAGTTTTGCAATTCGAAGTTGGAGACTTCAGTGTTGTTCAAATTCTCTAGTTAAGAGAGCTGAAATAGGATAAGGTTGGTTGAGTAGTGCTGTGGCATTTGAGATTTCTTATCTGTGTATTGATTGGATAAGATTGAATTGCCAGTTTGGATAATTGGAATTCATTATATTTCACGTATCTCTAAGGGAATACGTGTATGATTCATTATTAGTTGTTGAATCTATAGTTCAGTTGGAGTTGGATATTGAGCTGGATTTGAGAGTAATCTTATGTTCTGTTCAGATTGATGGATCTAGAGATAAGGGGAGCTCTGGATGTTGGTAGTGTAGTTAGTATGTTGGCTTTTGTAGAGTGAGTCTTCCGGTGATTTATCTTGGGAAACTCGACATAGTATTAGAGATTTATTCTGATTAATGTCAGAATAATTAGTTTGTTTGTTTATTTGGTTGCTATGGTTGTTAGTTACTGGTTGTTAAGTATGCTTTGCTATTTGAAATTAAAATTTGTATTGGATTATTAAATTACCTTTGTTTCTAAATTTCGGGGACGAAATTCTTTTAAGGGGGGAGGATTGTAACGACCCGGAATTTTGGGCAATATAAATTTAATAATCAGCATTAATAATTTAATTGATTTGATAATTTTCTTTGTAATTTTAATTTAATTTGGCTAATTTAATCTTTTAAAGGTTACTGAATTTTTATTTGGAAATATTGGTAAGATTTGTTTGTCAAAGCTAATAAATTTTTTATTCTTTTTATAATATATATATTTGGTATATATTGTAAATAGGAGATATCTTTTGTTTCAAATTAAAGATTTAATTTTTAAAATTGTAATATATATGTATGTATATGTTATAATTTGATATTGTTTTGAAATTTAATTTAAATCTACTGATAATTTATATAGGTATGGACTGTAATTTAAAGCTTTGTTTCAAATTATAAGATAATGGTTTATTATAAATATGAAAGTTTATAAAGAAATTAATCAATGTTGTATTTTTGTTTTCTTTAAAGTGTTTGATTTAAATGGTTGTAAATGTATATATGAATGTTTTAGATTTTTAACAACATGTATAGGAAAATATATTTGTGTTATATTTAGTTTTAGAATATTTTCTTTAAAAAGAAGTTTATATTTACATATGTAAGTACTCATTTATAAAGTAAAATAAAAATGTAAGTTTATATTTACATTTAAATTAAATAAAAGTTTAAAAACACTTAAAGACAAATGTAAACATATTAACACCTCTTAAAACACATGTAAAACAATTAAGTAGTGTAAATGACAAATGTAAACTCTTGAAGACAAGTGGCATATTCATTTTAATTTTTAATAAATGGTTAAAGAAGAAAACTAATTTTTCTCAAACACTTTCCTTCTTTGTTTTCTTTTCTTCATTCTTTCAAAACTAACGGCAACCAGAAACTAATTCAAAACCTGAAATCAATATCTACAAATACAAATCTACTTTATTCTGCAAACTTCAAAATATGCAAAATAAAGTCCTACTTCAACCTGCATTCAAATAAAGATCAACCTGGAATTCAATTTGATGATCAATTGCAAGTTTCAACCCTTTAAACAATTGAAGTTCAACCTTTAAAACCTCAAGTTGTATGCATGCGAAGATTTCAACAGCACATCAAAGTTTCTTTCCAAATTCTAAGGCCTGGAAATTTAAAATTGAGAAAACCCTGCTCTGCTCCGCATAACAAGGTGAGTAAATTTATTTTAGAAACAAAAAAAAAGGTTATATTGATATCAGTGATGAAGTTGCAGTAACATAGGTTCAAAATGTCTATATGTTCATTGATATGAATGCATGTTGATTTAAAGTTGAAATTGTGGAATAGGTCTGTATATTTGTAAAAAAAAAAATTATGTTCTCTGTTTTCTTTTGAACAGATTTCACTTCAAAATATTAATCTCCCAGTAACATCGTTAATGGACTTTGATGATAAAATGGAAATTGTAAGTTAATGTTTGATAGTGAATATAAAAATAGTTTAAAGATTTTATATTTAGTACTTTTCATATTAAAATATTAAATACAGTGAAGAGATAAAAATAGTTAAAAATCAAATTATTCAATTTTGGATTTGGATTACATGGCAGCAAATAATGAATTTAGGAGTTAATATCAAAAATTTTAGTTGACAAATTAATTAGGAATTTGGTTTTGTTCGAAAAAGGGGTTTTTGAAATTACTGATTATCCATACATAGAATTGGTACGGAATTTGGATCGAGGATAGCTTGTAGATTATTGATTTACGGAAAAATACCAGAGAATTTTTATAATGGCTGTGTTGATTGAATTTGGGTCAAGTAGGGTTTTTACTTGTTTTCGGCTGGGCTTGGTTGTCGTGATCTTTGCGACATGAAGATGGGACCAGAGGCGTTCGCTTTTCAGGAGAAGGTAGCTCGTGACATAGAGTTTTGATGGAGAGTGTCGGTGAGGTGTAACGTCGTCGAGGTGGTTGGTAGTGGAAGGATTTATGAAGGTGGTCTGCTGCAGTTTTCGAGCTATCGGTTGAAATTTTGATCCTCGAGATCGTTGATGGATCTGGGGACGTTTTCGAGCTCACACGCGATCGTGTGGTGGTTGTAGATGGTCGCGGTGATGTTCGCTGGTCGTGGGTGCTGTGCAAGGTGCACGTGTATACGGTGTGTACACTGGAAGTTGAAGTTGGGGAAGAAAGGATTATTTGATGATTTGCTCGCGTTGTTTTCGAAGGTCAACTCGACGAGCTCCTCGTGTTATACCTTTAGTTGACTCGAAGTAGGGGGAGGTAACTGGGTGCTTTGGAACTGGCTCGTGTAGTTTAGGTGATTTACTCGAGTTTTGGCTGTGGGGTATAGTTTGTACTGTGTAATATTAAAGTGCTAATTCAACTTTTTGTTGAAAAAATAAAAGACCAAGCATTAAGCTGTAACCATGTTTTATTAAAGAAACAAAATTTAAACTTGATGTTTTGAAAATAAAGCTAATCAAACTTTATAAAGTATTAATTGAATTTATTTTCAAAAATTTAAATTGTTAAATGATTTCTTTTGGAAATAATCAACTTAACCAAATTTTTTAATTTTAAATTTGAAGGAAATGTTTTCAAATTAAAGAATTAATCAAAGTTTTAAGTGAATCTTAAAGTAACAACAAAGTTTTCAATTTATTTTGAGAATAAATAATTTTTAATTGTATATTTTAAAATGTTTTAAAATTTGAGATTGATTCCTAAATTTCTTATTTTCAAATAAGGTTATTATTGCAATTTTGAAAACCAAATAGGATAAGTTGATTAAGTTGTTAAAATTTGATTAATTTCAAATAACTTATTTATAAAGATAAATAATGTTAAATTATTTTGATATGAATTTGAGAATACTTGATTAAATATGACTTGTAATTAAGTAAAGAATTAATTAAGATAAATGTTTTCTTAATTAATTAAGGATTTTTAAATATAAGATGTTAATTAATTATTTATTTAATTAATTTTAAATAATTAGTTAATTGTTTATTTAATTTTAAATAATCACTTAATTATGGAATAATTAAGTGTAATTACTTAATGATAGTAATTAATGGTTAATAATTGAATGTAATTAAGGAGGTAATTACTTATGGAAGTAATTAGGGGAAATTACTCATGGAAGTAATTAAAGTGGAAGTGATTAATAGGCAATCACTTATTGTTATCAATTAAGGAATTAAATTAATATAATTGTTTTGAGTTAATTAATTATGGAGTAATTAATTAATGATCATTTAATGATGGAATTAATTATTTGTTAAGTAATTAATAAAAGTAATTTGAAGATAATTATTATGTAAGTAATTAAGAGTTAATTACTTAATTAATTTCAGTTAATTAATTAATGTGATTAATTAATTAATGAATATGATTAATTTAAGATTAATTACTAAGTATAATTGATTAAAAATATCACTAATTAATAAAGTAATTAATTAAAGGATTATTCACTATTTAATTGAACAATTAATTACTTAATGAAGTAACTAAAGATTGATTAATTAGAATAATTAATCAAGGGTTAAATAATTAATTAAGAAGTTAATTAATTAAGATAAGTAATTACAAATTGTTAATTACTAATTATGATTAATGAGTTGATTAATTTTAAGTTAATTAGTTAATTAATTAAAGTAGTTATTAATTAACAAGGATTATTAATTAATGTAATTAATGATATTAATCAAGGTTGATTAATAAAGTAATTAATTTAAGTGTGATTAATTAATGATAATTAAATAAGGTTTAATGTAATTAATTATAGTTAATTAATTAATAAAGGATCATTAATTATTGTAATTAATGATAGTAATTAAAGATTTAATTACTAAATATGGTTAAGGACAATTACTTGAATGTAATTAAGATAATTAACCAAGGAAGATTAACTGGGGAAGATCATTAGAGGTGATTAATTTATTTGGAATAATAATTAATGAAGAAGGATTATGGTAATTCAATTCATTAAAGATAATCAATTCTGTTCTAGATGTTTGATTAATATGGGTCGATTGATTAATATTGGTTAATTGATTGATATTGGACGATCAATATTTAGAGATTGATATGGGATGATTGGTTGATATTGGATGTTTGGATATCTATGATATGTGGTATGCTGCTTGTGAAGATGAATATTGATATGAATTTCTATTGTGATAATATGATTCATCTATCTGTTTACATATCATCTTGAATATGAATTAAATTTTTTAAACCCTTGAGTACAACTTGGATATTAAAATGGCGTTTGGTTTCGGTGAGACCGGGATCGGATTTCCAAATTTGGATATCCGAAAACCACATCGATTCCAATTAAACGTTAGGTCGTTAATCCAAGTGGAGCAAGTGAAGACCCGAGGTGTAAGTGCTATACGTCAGTATAACTCTGTGGGTGATTCTGTAATGAGTTGACGGAATAGTGCTTATAGATTCGAGATGGTGATTTGGAGTGCAAGGGCTATGGTCGTTGAATATGAGGGTGATTCCAATAATGAGTGCAACGAGATAATGCCTTCGGTTTCGTTCGAACCCAGAACGAACTTGTATGGATTGGTTGCTTTCAGAACATCGAACGGGATCGGGTTTCCAAATTTGGATATCCGAAAACCACATCGATTCCAATTAAACGTTAGGTCGTTAATCCAAGTGGAGCAAGTGAAGACTCGAGGTGTAAGGGCTATACGTCAGTATAACTCTGTGGGTGATTCCGTAATGAGTTGACGAAATAGTGCATATAGATTCGAGATGGTGATTTGGAGTGCAAGGGCTATGGTCGTTGAATCTGAGGTTGATTCCAATAATGAGTGCAACGAGATAGTGCCTTCGGTTTCGTTCGAACCCGGAACGAACTTGTATGGATTGAATGCTTTCAGAACATCGTCGGGTGGACGATGACCATTCTAAGATAGATATGTTCTATAAAGGTAATCGTAACCTCAAGCCTCATCAAACAGGAATGACTAAAACAGGGGAGGTGCAGCAAGGCTTCGTGGGTAGCTCCCACTTGAGAGTGAGATTTACCCCTGTCTAGAGGTCCCTTTATATTTCGGCTTAGTGTGTGGTTGGTCGCGCCAACTACGGGGTGGTCTTGTTTGGGACTGTTCAGTAAGGAATGGTTCCGGCCTTGCGTTGCAGGGGAGCGGGCGTACTCCTGGTTACGTTGATCTAGGCCACGTACTGTGGCGGGCAGTACCCCAGTAGCCCTTGCGTTGATGGAAACTCATTCTTCCTACGAGACCCTACGGTTTTGATTGTATTACCCACTTTTGTGGCTAGTAGCTGGAATTTAATGAATGTAACAATTTCGGCTATTTCTTATTTACTTGAAAACCCTAGACATTATTATAATATCACTGTATTTCCTATCAAATGTTTGGTTAGCGTAAGGTAAAAACTCTTCCATGTTTATGTGTGGGAAGTCTTACGTGATACCTTTTCTTTAAAAGGTTTTTCTAAAGTTAAGCAATTATAACCCGATTACTCACACCAGACCCCTGTCTGACTCGAGTGTTTATTTATGTTTAATTAAACTCTTGGGTACTCATATTATATATGAGTAGTCAAGTGGATCAGGTTAGCTTGACGAATTCTGGAGGAGATATGGAGCAGGAGGCTTCCACGTGTGGTTATATATTTTTTCCGCTGTGTTTGTTGTTTCTGTTTCTGTTGTACTTGAGTTGTATAGTTAGACAGGTGTTTATAACTGTCTAATATCTGTTGTTTTAAGTTGTATACTCTGATGTAATGAGATACTATGTAATATTTTATGTGATATGTTATATTTTATTCGTTCCTCTGTGAGTTCTCTGATGTTGTTTGTGTTCTTCTTTCTCTTTCTTTTTCTTCTTCTATCCCTTTCTTTCTTCAAGATGATGCGATTTCCTGGAGTTAGGAGTCGGGTCGTCTCACAAAGATAGTTATAGACAAAGATATGAGATAAAAATCTCACCTTTACACAAAATCAATGAAGAAGAAGCTTGAAAGCAAAGGAAGAATCAATGGCTTCTCTTTGAATTTTGAGTTAGATGTTGGATTTGCAATGAACTAGGGCTGGGAGTTTTAATTTCCCATTCCTTCCTCCATTTTTTGATGAAGCTTGAGTGTTAGGAAATGAAATAAAGTTATGAAGGGAAGGGTGTTGAGCTAGAGTTAATAGTTTAGGCTAATGGGCTAAACCAAACCCAAAGCCCAAAGTCAATAATTGGCCAAATTCTACTAACTCCAAACATATCAAAGTTTATACTCAAAAAGATTGCAAATGGTGTTTTGAACTCAATGGAAGTGGTCCCGAGTCCTAATTCGACCGTATGCAAAAAGTAACATTTCGGACTAAAATTCGACTGACGATAAAATATTAAAAAAATATATTTAAATATTCAATCGTAAAATATGCGGGTTGTTACAGACTCCCCTCTTAAAGAAATTGCGTCCTCGCAATATTTAAGAAGAAAATATAAGGTAACAACCATGAAAGAATATCAACACAAAAGAAATTTGAAATAAGAAATTCACCTCAAAGAGCACGGGAAAGTAAGTCCGGATGTGTTCGCTCGATGAACTCTTTGGATTCCCAAGAACAATCTTTTGGATTTGAGGACCATTGAACTTTAACAAGCGGGACATCTTTATTTCGAAGGCATTTGACCTCTGAAGTAATAATACGAATAGGATGTTGCTCATAAGTTAAATTAGGCGAAACTTCAATTTCTTCCACAACACCGGGCTCAAGAATAGAATTGGAATCTCGAAGGCAGTTTCGTAATTGAGAAACATGAAACACATCATGAATAGCAGAAAACTGAGCCGGTAAAAGGCGATAAGCCACGGAATCAATATGTTCGGTGATGGGAAATGGACCAATATATCGAGGTGCTAACTTTCCCAATCGACTGAAACGTACAACACCCTTCATAGGTGAAACATGAATAAACACAAGATCTCCCATAGAAAATTCTAATTTCCTTCTCCTGTTATCGGCATAGGATCTTTGCCTACTCTGGGCTTCTTTCATCCAATGACGAATAAGGTCAATCTTCTCTGTGGAATCACGAATAAAATCTGGACCTAAAACCAGCTTCTCACCGGCCTCAAGCCAACAAGAAAGAGATCGGCATGGCCTTCCATAGAGTGCCTCGAAAGGTGCCATAAAAATACTAGATTGGAAGCCATTATTATAGGAAAACTCAACAAGAGAAATATGATCTTCCCAACTTCCACCAAAATCAAGAACACATGCACGAATAAGATCTTCAAGAGTTTGATTCACACACTCAGTCTGTCCATCGCAATGGGGATGATAAGGGTGCTAAAATTAAGCTTCGTTCACAAAGCTTTTTGAAGACTCTTCCAAAATCCACTAGTAAACAATGGATTACAATAACTAACAATAGAAGTAGGGACTCCATGCAATTTAACAATTTCTTTGATAAAGAGTGGCACGGTTCGATTGGACCGAACGGGAATAAAATGGGCGGATTTAGTATGTCTATCGACTATCATCCATAAGCTATCATGACCTGAACGAGAACGAGGAAGGCCGTCTATAAAATCCATGGATATTTGGTCCCACTTCCAAATTGGAATTTCTAAAGGTTGTAATAACCCACCGGGCCTTTGATGTTCGGCCTTAATGAGTTGGCAAGTCATGCAACACTTAACAAAGTTAGCAATATCAGATTTCATTCCCTCCCAATAATAAAGTCGCTTCATGTCCGCATATATTTTACTACTACCGGGATGAATGGTAAATTTAGAACAATGAGAATCTTCTAAAATGTCTTTATGAAGATTACTAATATTTGGCACGATAAGTCTACCAAATTTTCGAATCCCGCCACAAGAATCAATATCAAAGTCTTTGAAACCCTCAATATCAATTTTATCCCTAAAATTTTGGCCAAGAAGAGCCAATTCGGGAACTAGCTTTTGAGCTTCAAGAATGCGGTCTAAAAGAGAAGGATGAGCCTCATCAAACAAGAGATGAACATAAATCGAAAACACGATCTCGAATCTCACAAGTGGATAGAATTTCGAGATCATTCCATTCGGATATCATCATAGAGACAACTACTTGTTGCTTACGACTAAGTGTATCGGCAACACGATTTCCCTTTCCGGGAGTATAAAGGATATCAAGATCATAAGCTGCAAGAAATTAGAGCCAACGTTGTTGACGCAAATTAAGTTCCTTTTGAGAAAATAGATACTTCAAAGATTTATGATCGGTGTAAATAATAAATTTTTCTCCCAAAAGATAATGACGCCAAATACGAAGGGCGAAAACAATAGCTGCGAGTTCTAAATCATGAGTGGCATATCTAGTCTCAACAGGCTTCAATTGCCTAGAAGCATAAGTAATAACACGTTCTCTTTGCATAAGAATGGCACCCAAACCAACGCAGCTAGCATCAGTATAAACAATAAAATCTTGGTTTCCCTCGGGAATCACAAGAATAGGAGCATCGGAAAGGTGTTCTTTTAATTTCTGAAAAGAAACTTCACATTTGTCCGACCAAATGTATTTAACTCCCTTCTTTGTCAAACTAGTAAGAGGGACGACAATTTTAGAAAAGTCTTTTATGAAACGGCGCTAATAACCAGGCAATCCAAGAAAACTACGGATCTCCGTCACACTCTCCGGTCTCTTCCAATTTTGAATCATTCAATCTTTGAAGGATCCACGGAAATTCCGGATTCGGAAATAATGTGACCGAGAAACTTCACACGAGATGCTAAAAGTGGCATTTAGAAAATTTTGCTTTCAATTGATTGCTCCTAAGAGTTTCCAACACAATCTGAAGATGTTTTTCATGCTCCTCCTTGGTTTTTGAATACACAAGAATATCATCAATAAATATGAGAACAAACCGATCGAGGAAGTCTTTGAAAACTCTATTCATAAGGTCAACAAAATAAGCCGGAGCATTCGTTAAACCAAATGGCATAACAAACCATTCATAAGATCTATAACGAGTACGGAAAGATGTCAAAGGAATGCTATCCTCTGCAATACGAAGCTGATGGAAACCGGTAGCTAAGTCTACTTGTGAAAAGACTCTAACACCACTAAGTTGATCAAATAGATCATCAATCCGAGGTAAAGGATATTTATTCTTGATAGTAAGATCATTAAGCTTGCGGTAGTCATCGCAAAGCCTAAGTGTACCATCGGATTTCTTCACAAAAATAGCTGAAGCTCCCCAAGGCGAGGAACTAGAGCGAATAAGTTGCTTCATCTCCAATTCAAATAATTGTTTGAGCATCTCCTCATTTTCTTTATTGGACATACGATAAGGAGGATGAGTGATAGTTGAGCTCCAGGGATGAGATTAATTCTGAACTCAATTGCTCGCTTAAGTGGTAATCCTAAAATGGGCTCAAATATGTCGGGGAATTCACGAACAATGTGAATAAGAGAGATAATATCCTCCTCCTCGTCATTATCGTCATCATGAGGATTTAAAGAATATAAAGATGCAACCATACTGGAATCCAAATCTTTAAGATCAATAGAAATCTACTTAAAAGATTGGGGATGTCGAAGATGAATGTCCGCTCAGGACATAGGATTTGGGCTTCATAACGGTTAAGCCAATCCATTCCCAAAATCATTCCAAAGCCTAAGTAGCGTATAACATGCAAATCAGCTCGGAAAGAAAAATCACACAAAATAATTTCGACATCTTTACACAATAAACTGATTGTTGCGGATCCACCAACCAGATTTGCAATTCTCAAAGAAGTCATTAAACACAAAACATCCAAAGAAAAAGTATCAACAAGTTCTTTTGAAATAAAAGAATGGGACGCACCCGTATCAAAAAGAACTCGAATAGGATGATCACGAAATAAAATAATGCCATCAAGGATAGAATGAGAAATACCTTGACCACGAGATGTGTTGCCAGGGGCTTGAGCAATATTAAGCTTTCCCACCTTCCTGTTTTGAAGTCTGGGACAAAAAGACAAATAATGATCCGGGCTCTTGCAATAGCGACAAGCTCGGGGCTTTGAACACTTATTCGCATAATGGTCCTTAGAACCACAATTGTAGCATTTCCCACTACCAGAGGTAGAAGTCTTAGTTGCCGGAGAGGCTTGCTTCTCTTTCTTATTGTTGGGATAAGGACCTTTAAACTTATTGGGCCTTTTCTTGTTGTTGAAGTTTGATTTGGCTCCCATAACTTCAATGTCACTTTCTTTATCTGCCTCTTCAAGTCGAAGAGCGATATTAACGAGTTGATCAAAAAAAACTTCTAACTTTAGAAGTAATGGCTTATTGAGATTTTTATTCAATCCATAGACAAATCTTTGGTTTTTCTTCAATGGGTGTTTATATATTCGACCCCGTATTTAGAAAGTGACTCGAAGGAGGCGACATAGTCTGTCACGGAAGATTCACCTTGAACAAGGTCAATGAAACGATGAGCCAAAGTCACATTCTCAGCTTCTAGCACAAATTTCAATTCGAAGCGTTCCTGGAATTTCTCCCAAGTATGATCCGCTTCATTTATTTTAGAAATCGGAAGCTCATACCAATCTAATGCTCTTTCTTGGAGCATACTAGAGGCCACCTGAACATGGTGAAGATCAACAAGATTCATGCGAGAAAAGATTCGATCGCACGTTCTCAGCCAAGCCTGGAGTTCAATAATAGTTTCAGAACCTTTGAATGGCTTCCCATCCAAATTGGTATAATCGTTGCACAAACGTGCAAATCCAGACTTAGGGTGAGTAGACTACGGATTAGATCTGACTGCTTGAGCATTCCTTACTAGATCAAGAAGCTGCTGGGTAGACATAAATACTGCATCTTGGGGAGTAGCATTGTGATGACCCGACTTCCTATCACCAGGAAATCGCATCATCTTGAAGAAAGAAAGGGATAGAAGAAGAAAAGAAAGAAAAGAAAGAATAACAACATCAGAGAACTCACAACGGAACGAATGAAATATAATATATAACATAAAATATTGCATAGTATCATAATACATCAGAGTACACAACATATTCAACGCATATTAGACAGTTATAACCATCTGTCTAATTCATACAACTCAACACAAGAGAAGCAGATACAACAAACACAGCAGAACCATATATATCTACACGTGGAAGCCTCCTGCTCCATTACTCCTCCAAAATTCGTCAAGCAACCTGAATCACTTGACTACTCATACATAATATGAGTACCCAAGAGTTTAATAAAACAGAAAATAAACACTCGGGTCAGACAAGGGTCTGGTGTGAGTAAACGGTTTAAAATTGCTTAACTTTAGAAAATCCTTTGAAAAGAAAAGGTATCACGTAAGACTTCCCACACATAAACATGGAAAAGTTTTTACCTTACGCTAACCAAAACATTTGATAGGAAATCCAGTGATATTATAATAGTGTCTAAGGTTTTCAAGTAAATAAGAAATAGCCGAAATTGTTACATCTATTAAATTCCAGCTACTAGCCACAAAAGTGGGTAATACAATCAAAACCGTGGGGTCTCGTAGGAAGAATGGGTTTCCATCAATGGCAGGGCTACTGGGGTACCGCCCGTCACAGTACGTGGCCTAGATCACCGTACCGAGGAGTACTCCCACTCCCCTGCAACACAAGGCCGGGACCATTCCTTACTGAACAGTCCAAAACAAGACAACCCCGGCGATTGTCCGGAATTCAACCGCCCCACACAGCCGAAATAAAAGGGACTTCTAGACAGGAGTAAATCTTGCTCTCCAGTGGGAGCTACCCACGAAGCCTTGCTGCACCTTCCCTGTTTTAGCCATTCCCGATTGATGAGGCTTGAGGCTGCGATTACCTTTATAGGACACATCTCTTAGAATGCTCATCGTCTGCCTGACGATGTGCTGAAAGCATTCAATCCATACAAGTTCGTTCCGGGTTCGAACGAAACCGAAGGCAATATCTCGTTGCACTCATTTTGGAATCACCCTTAGAGTCAACGACCATAGCCCTTGCACTCTAATCTCCATCTCGAACCTATAAGCACTATTCCGTCAACTCATTACGAAATCACCCACAGAGTTATACTGACGTATAGCCCTTACACCTCGAGTCTTCACTTGCTCCACTTGGATTCACGACCTAACGTTTAATTGGAATCGATGTGGTTTTCGGATTCCAAATATGGAAACCCGATCCCGGTCTCATCGAAACCAAACGCCATTTTAATGTCCAAGTTGTACTTAAGGGTTTAAACAGTTTAACTTATATTCAGGATGATATATAAACAGATAGATAAATCATATTACCACAATAGATAATTCATATCAATATTCATCTTCACAAAGCAGCATAGCACAAATATCATAGTCATCCAAATCATCCAGTATCAACCAATCACCCAATATCAATCATCCAATATCATTCAACATCCAATATCAATCACTCAATATCAACCATTCAATATTAATCAAACATCCAATATCAATCACTCAATATTAACCAATCACGCATAGCAGAATTGATTATCAATTTAATTAACCCTTTAATTAAATTAATTATTATCCTTTAATCACTTGGATTATTGATTTATTTTAAATCAAATTCATTATCATCTCTTAATGATCTTCCTTAATTAATCTTCCTCGATTAATTATCGTTTAATTACATTCAAGTAATTATCCTTAACCATATTCAGTAATTAACCTTTAATTACTATCATTAATTACAAAATTAATGATCCTTCATAAATTAATTAACTATAATTAATTACAGTAAACCTTAATTAATTACAATTAATTAATCAAACTTACATTAAATCTCTTATATTAATCAACCTTGATTAATATCATTAATTACATTAATAAATGATCCTTATTAATTAATAATTAAATAATTAACTTGTAATTAACTCATTTATAATCAGTAATTATTAACTTGTTATTACTTGTCTTAATTTAATTAACCCTTTAATTAATTAATTAATTTCTAATTTAATTATATTAATCCTTGATTAATTAATTCAATTAATTAATCTTTAATTACTTCATTAAGTAATTATTAAACAATTAAATTAATAAATAAATCATTAATTAATTACCTTATTAATTGATTACAAATTTAATTAATTACACTTAGTAATTAATCTTAAGTTAAATTCATTAATTAATTAATCTCATTGATTAATTAACTAAATAATTAAGAAATTAACTCCTAATTACTTACATAAGTAATTATCTCTAATTACTTTCATTAATAAATCTTAATTACTTCTAAATTAATTACTTAATCAAGTAATTACTTCATCATTAACCAAATCCTTAATTCTTTTATTAAATTTATTACATCATAATTAATTAACTTCAACAATTACATCTTTAATCGGTATCATCAAATGATTACCCAATAATCACTCAACTTTAATTACTCCATGAGTAACCTCTACTAGTTACTCCTATAATTAATTACTTCCATTATTAATTATGTTTAAAAATTAACTCTTGATTTCTTCATTAAGTAACTACACTTAATTAATTCATATTAAGTGGTTATTTAAAATTAAATAAATAATTAACTAATTAAAATTAATTAAACAATTAATTAATCAACTTCTTATAATTTCAAAAAAAAACCGTTAGTTAATTAAGAAGACATTTATCTTAATTTAACTCTTTATTTATTAACAAATCATATTAAGTATTTTTAAGTTAATAACAAGGGTAAATCAACCCTATTTATCTTCATAATTAAATTATTTGAATTAATCAAAATTTTAATAACTCAAAATCAAATTATTCTATTTGGATTTCAAAATCATAATAATAACCTTATTTGAAAATAAGAAATTTAGAAATAAATTTAAAGTCTAAAACACTTATATCTTCTAATTCAAACTTCTTCGCTTTGAATAAAATTTAAACTTAAGTTTTAAACATTATTTTAAAACTTATCTTAAAACTTTGATTTAATATTTAGATTCAATCATTACCCTTTTTAAATTAACAATAAAAATTGAAGGAAGTTAGTTATTCCAAAAGAACTCATTTTAAACAATTTAAAATTAAAATAAATTCAATCGATACTCCTTAAAGTTTGATTTACATTCATTTCACAAAACAAGCCCTAACTTTGTAATTTATTTCTTCTATAAAACTTTACTTGATTTCATTTATTCAACAATGTGTTTAATCTGAAACCTTTTTTTTTTAAAAAAACTTGAGCATATACTTGCTCGAGAAGAAATCTCGGGTCAAACCCGAGTAGAACTTACCAAAACTCCAAGCAAGTCTCGAAGCAAACCCATGCTTTCCTCGAGTCACCCCCTCCATCTGCATCTACTCCGAGTCGCCACCCTAAAAACACGAGCTCGACTTCAAGCTGGCCTTCATCTTCCCCAACCAAAATTTCCAGAACCCCAAACGTGCACAGACCCAAATCACAGTGCACGTGCACCCCCGCCGCCGACCACCTACGATCATCGTGAAGATTACCCACGGTCCACACTCGATCAAAACCCCAAACGCAGAACGAAGAAAAAGCAATTGAATCAAAATTTGACCTATTAGCTTGAAAACCTTCAGCTGCTTCAAACCGAAAATCCCATCACCAACGTTCAACTCGATGCCGTTGAACTCGCCGCCATCCTTATCAACTCGACACAACCCCAGCCTCATGCTCCATCCTCGCGACCACCCCCGGTCCTCCTTCCACGACGCAAAGCCCAAGATAATCAGCCGAACCCATAAACCAAAATAAACCCTAACTTCCTCAAATTCGAGCAAATCACACATTGAAAATTTTATTCAACATTTTTCCCAAATTCTACACCTCAAATGCTATCTTCGATCCAAATATCAACTCGATTTATGAAGTAATTCGACTGCAATCACCAAAAAGTCAGAAAAGATTCAAACCCAAAATTTACTATGAATACCCAAATAAAATTTACAATTTATATGTCTAAATTTGTGATTTACAATCATGATTACATGCATGAAACTAAATTTCGAATTTAAGACAGTAAATTTTTTACAAAAGTTTACTTTTACTGTAAAATTTTTGTTTAAACTTTTCTACTGTTCTAAAAATCATAGTACTATTTTTAAAATTTTCATTTTTCATTTACAAATAGATTTGTTCATGCATACAAAACTAATTTGGATCAAATTGAAAAAAAAAATTAGGATTTCTTGAAAAAAAGACACAGTTTTCCTCAACAGAGCACAATCAACACATATACAGTTCAAATTGTATATGGATATAACTATAAAATAATTATAAAAACTAAATCAATTCGCATGCAACAAGATCAGTATTCAACTTGACTGTTTTTAAAACCAATTTGTTATCCCAACTTTTGGCAAAGTTGAGATAACCATAATTTACTAGAAATCAATGATTACTATTCATGAATATCAACCATGCATTACAGGATAACCCTGGATATCGATGAATTTTGTCCGAGTCCAGAGCAGGCCACAGTTGATAGGACACGACAAGAAAGATCATAGGAATCTGCATTCCAAATTTCAAGACAATCCGAGGTCGTATGCTCAAGTTATGATGGAATCAAGATAAGAGGAATTGACATTGCTCGGATCGAACCCATAGTGTTCGAACCCATCATATTCGAAACCATCACCCTACTTATGTTCGAACCCATCTGGTTCGAACCCACGAAATAAGTCTGCGCCTCGAATCCATAAGCATTTGCCCCAGTTCGAATCGATGGAGTTCGTAGCCATCGGTTCGAAACCATCTATTTCGAACCCACCTGCGTTCGAACCGATAGCACTGCCATACCAATCTCGAACCCATCGGGTTCGAGTCCATCTAGTTAGCCTTGACTCCACTTCGAATCCATCACAAAACCTAGCTTCGAACCCATCACAAAACCTAGCTTCGAACCCATCACAGAGCCACACTTCGAACCCATCACGAGGCCATACTTCGAACCCATCCTGAGTAGCTTCATTCGAACCGACTGAGTCAACCAATCACGATGACGTGTCTTCCATCGGTTCGAATGCGCCGAGATATATGGAGTCGAAGCGGTCAACACGGAGAGAAGTCCGGATCGATTCGAAGCTTGCGCTCCACGTCACCACGAAGTCGCGTGCCACACTGGTTTCGAAACCATCGTTTCGAGTAACAGGGGTTCGAAATTAACAGCCTGGCTATGAAGTCAATTTCGAACCCAACATATCTCCTAACCTACTGATCCAAATGCCATGAAATTTTCACAGATGCTTGCATACATGATGAAGAATGTCCACGCCAAATTTCACCTCGATTGGATGAATTCTTGATCGGTTCGAATGGAGTTCGAACCGATGCCAAAGTGGGCCCAAACTTCCCGGGACCGTACGTGTGGGCCCCCTCACGTGCCAGAAGAGGTCTCCCAAGTTTTCAGCGAGATAGCAGCAGCCTACGCCTATAAATAGACCTCCAGGTCATTCAGAAAAGGGATCTTTCCGCCATTAAACGCCAAGACTCTGCCGGATTCAAGTTTAACTATCAGAACCACCGTTGTACCTGAATTTCATAACTACAATTCATTGTAATCCGCTGTAATCGATTGTAATCAGCGAAGAACATCAATAAAAGGAAAAACCTTTGAAGTGGACATAGGCCGGAGATAGCCGAACCACTATAAAATCGTGTGTTCTTGTTTACATTTACTATTTTGCTACTTAGATCTGCGATTTGTGTTTGGATATTGCTGATTTATATTCCAACACTGGTGTTTTCACATTCATCGGGGTTTGTGACCAATTTTGGCGCAAACACTTTGGTGCTTTCACTGAGAAGAACCAGCACCCGCTACATCAGATTCAGAATTCAGATTCAAAAGTTTGAAGAAACTCCAATCCGGAAACAATGACTCGACATACGAGACAAAGAGTTGATAGAAGCCAACAAGGAGGAAGCCAAGAGGCATCCTCCAGATCAGGAGAAGGACAAGCTTCCGTCTACATCACCAGAGACGAGATGGAGGCCATGGCTAATTCATTGCGCGAAAGCATAATGAAGAGTCAACAGGAGATGCTGCAGAATTTCCTCGAGCAGATGAGGGCGGCAAATATGCAAAACCTTGGACCAGCTACAACAGCTACGAGTACGGGACAAGGAATAAGGATTGCAGATGCAAATGAAGGACAGGCTCAAGGCCAGAATACAGGGATTGAAGGTGGTCAACAAGGCCTTGGGGGCAGACCCTCAGGGTCCGATACTGGAAGGCCAACAGACGGAGCCCAACAGACAGGAGCCAATGCATACGCCAACGAGCCACCAGAAGAGTACGTACCGGAATTCCCTTCAAGGCTCGGGGGGCAGGACAGAAACTTGACAAGGGGGCAACCCCTAGACGGAGATGAGAGAATGATAGGCCTAATGCGACGAATCATGAGAGGAGGATTGCCTAGCGGAGGCCTAGAAGAAGTCAGTCGGAGTCCATTCACTCCGAACATCCGAAATGCAAGGAACCCTCCAAAGTTCAAATTACCAGCGCTAGATCCCTATGACGGAAGATCAGACCCAACCGTACACATCACAAGATATATCAGGCACATGGAAGTACTGGGGGCATCCGAGGAAGTGATGGCACGATGCTTCCCTCTATATTTATCAGATTTAGCTTCACTATGGTTCAGACAACTAGAGACTGGATCAATTGGAACATGGAGCGAGCTCGTTGATTGCTTCATGAGGCAGTTCAGGGTCCACGTGACGCGACCCAAGAGTGTGATGACTTTAGCAACAATCAAGCAGAGGACCGGAGAGTCCATAAAAGATTTTCTACTCAGATTCAACGTGACAGTGACTTCTGTGGATCGCCCGGATCCATCAATGATTTTGATGGCGGCGGTGGCAGGAGTCGCGGAAGGCACCAAATTTAAGGATTCTCTAACTAAAGATCCACCGCAAGATCTTGGAGAATTCTTCCATAAAGCTGAAAAATTCATTCGATTAGAAGAATCACGAGTCGAGAGTCGTGAAATAAATGCCACGAAAAGCATAGGAACCTCTGGAGAGCAGTCCGGAGCGGACAAGGGAAAAAGGAAACAGGATGACAGACATGATGGTCCTGATAAACGGAAGAAATTTCGAGAACCAAGATTCAGGCAGTACACAGATCTGAGTGCAAGCCTAGAAAGAGTCTTCACTGAAACCAGGGGGCAACTTCACTATCGAAAGCCACCTGTAAGGGATCCCACCGAGCGGGAGCGCAGGACTGGAAAATATTGCCTATTCCATGAGCTGGATGGGCACACCACAGATGAATGCCGTCACTTGAAGGATGAGGTGGAAGAACACGCTAGGGGTGGTAGATTGCCGCAATATGTCAGAGAACGGACAACAGCGACAAGGCATGAACAACTACCGCCTCCACCTTGCAGGAACGATCCTGGATCGGGATCACGACTCGTCATCAACTGATCAAAGATGGCAAGGGCCAAGTCCACGATCTGGACTTCGGTCGAATAATTTTATTTAGATTTATTTTCAGAATAAAACGGTTACTCCACTTACACATGTACGGGAACCGGAGAGATCCCTAGGCATGCTCTGAGATGGAGATAAACCGCTACGCCCGGAGAGGCAATCCTTAGTTTTTTCTGATGTTTGAGATTGAACATCTAGAACTTGAATTTTAATAAATGAATTTGAACTTCTTGCAATAAACCTTTTGACCGGAGAGTCAAAGGATGAACATTGAACACCAGTATAAGCATGATCGCTTTATAACCCCATCCGGAGAGACGGGGTCCGAAGGCAAGAAGTGAGTTGCTTCGCCGGAGAGCGACGGGATCGACTCACTTATACAAGAAAGATCGCCTTCACCCGGAGAGGTGAATCCAGAAGGCAAGAAGTGAGTTGCTTCGCCGGAGAGCGACAGGATCGACTCACTTATCGTCGTTTCCCCTTCACCAGAGAGTGACAGGATGGGATCCGACAAGAGTCCGGAGAGACTATGATCGGCCGATGATTCAGGTCATGACATCGCTTAATGTTCAACTGCTTTGAACCGGAGTGCAAGAAGTGGGTTGCTTCGCCGGAGAGCGACAGGATCAACTCACTTAAGCGCTGTTTCCCCTTCACCGGAGAATGACAGGATGGGATCCAGCAAGAGCCCGGAGAGGCTATGATCGGTCCCGAACGACCATGATATCGCTATACGTCCTAACTGGGACCAGAGTGCAAGGGATAGAAGGCAACGCCAGAGAGAAATGGGATCTTTCTATTCAATCACTGAGTCTAGAATGAGCTCAGTAAGGGTTTAGAGCAGCCAATAATAGTCCAGAGAAACTATGAAACTTCATTCTCAACTCCTACGGGAAGAACAAACATTGATTTGGCTTCGAACAGCCACATACTTGATCGATAATGCCACAGCTATCAACGAAACATGAATTTATTACACTTGATATAAGACCGTTCAAAACATACCTTTTACAAAAAGGCATGTTTTGGGGGGCAAAGTGTTATCCCAACTTTTGGCAAAGTTGAGATAACCATAATTTACTAGAAATCAATGATTACTATTCATGAATATCAACCATGCATTACAGGATAACCCTGGATATCGATGAATTTTGTCCGAGTCCAGAGCAGGCCACAGTTGATAGGACACGACAAGAAAGATCATAGGAATCTGCATTCCAAATTTCAAGACAATCCGAGGTCGTATGCTCAAGTTATGATGGAATCAAGATAAGAGGAATTGACATTGCTCGGTTCGAACCCATAGTGTTCGAACCCATCATATTCGAAACCATCACCCTACTTATGTTCGAACCCATCTGGTTCGAACCCACGAAATAAGTCTGCGCCTCGAATCCATAAGCATTTGCCCCAGTTCGAATCGATGGAGTTCGTAGCCATCGGTTCGAAACCATCTATTTCGAACCCACCTGCGTTCGAACCGATAGCACTGCCATACCAATCTCGAACCCATCGGGTTCGAGTCCATCTAGTTAGCCTTGACTCCACTTCGAATCCATCACAAAACCTAGCTTCGAACCCATCACAAAACCTAGCTTCGAACCCATCACAGAGCCACACTTCGAACCCATCACGAGGCCATACTTCGAACCCATCCTGAGTAGCTTCATTCGAACCGACTGAGTCAACCAATCACGATGACGTGTCTTCCATCGGTTCGAATGCGCCGAGATATATGGAGTCGAAGCGGTCAACACGGAGAGAAGTCCGGATCGATTCGAAGCTTGCGCTCCACGTCACCACGAAGTCGCGTGCCACACTGGTTTCGAAACCATCGTTTCGAGTAACAGGGGTTCGAAATTAACAGCCTGGCTATGAAGTCAATTTCGAACCCAACATATCTCCTAACCTACTGATCCAAATGCCATGAAATTTTCACAGATGCTTGCATACATGATGAAGAATGTCCACGCCAAATTTCACCTCGATTGGATGAATTCTTGATCGGTTCGAATGGAGTTCGAACCGATGCCAAAGTGGGCCCAAACTTCCCGGGACCGTACGTGTGGGCCTCCTCACGTGCCAGAAGAGGTCTCCCAAGTTTTCAGCGAGATAGCAGCAGCCTACGCCTATAAATAGACCTCCAGGTCATTCGGAAAAGGGATCTTTCCGCCATTAAACGCCAAGACTCTGCCGGATTCAAGTTTAACTATCAGAACCACCGTTGTACCTGAATTTCATAACTACAATTCATTGTAATCCGCTGTAATCGATTGTAATCAGCGAAGAACATCAATAAAAGGAAAAACCTTTGAAGTGGACGTAGGCCGGAGATAGCCGAACCACTATAAAATCGTGTGTTCTTGTTTACATTTACTATTTTGCTACTTAGATCTGCGATTTGTGTTTGGATATTGCTGATTTATATTCCAACACTGGTGTTTTCACATTCATTGGGGTTTGTGACCAATTTTGGCGCAAACAAATTTACTCACCTTAAAGATGATATGCAGAGCACAGAACAGAGCAGGTATTGATTTGTTCCAGGCCTTGAAATATTAAATCTGGAAAATGCTTTAAATTCTTGCTTTGCTGATGAAGTGAATTCCTTTTCATGCCTTTGAATTGAAGTTGTAGATTTGAAATTGAATATGAGGAACTTCATGAAATTGCAGGTTGGAGATTTCCGGTTTGCAGGTTGAAGTTTATAGATTGAAGTTGAGAAAAACTTTGATTTTGATTTTAAAAATCTCAGGTTTGTAAATGAATTTCTGGTTTTATCCATTAATTGAAAGAGGAAACAAATTTCTTCATATGTTATGTTTATAAAAATTAAAGAGAGTAAAATTTTTAAAATAAAGACACTTGTCCCATAAGTATTTAATTTTCTTACATTTGTTTATTAAAGAAGTTTACATGTTTACACATGTCTTTAAGTATTTTAATAAATTTTTATTTAATTTTAAATGTAAATATAAACTTACATATTTACTTACTTTATTGATAAATACTTACATATATGTAAATAAGTTTACTTTTTAAAGGAAATATTCTAAAGCCAATTATAATACAAATATATTTTCTTATGCATGTAATTTAAAATCTAAAACTTATACATATACATCTATAACCATTTTAAAATTTTAACATTATAAAAGAAAACAAAACAAAGCTTGTTTAAATCATTTTTAAACTATCACATTTTAAATACTTTAAGAGAAAGACAAAACAAAACTTTGTTTAAAACCTTTTTAAACTATCCTATTTAAAAATAAATAACAATCTTATATTTACCATTGCATTAAACTAAATTTTCTTTTGAAAAACATTATGTTTTAAAACAAAGCTTCAATTTCAATATTCATTCATATATAATTTATTAATAGATTAAATTAAATTTTCAAAACAAATTCAAATTATAACATATACAACAATATATATTACAAATTTGAAAATTTAACTTATTTAAAACAAAAGATATTTCTATTCACAATATATATCAAATGTATATATTATAAATAGAATAAAAATTTATTAGATTTTGAAAAACAATTCTTGTCAAAATTTTAAATTGTTTAAAGATATTGATCACACTTACCAGATTAAATATTTGTTATCCTTTAAAAGATTAATTTCACCAATTTAAATTAAAATTACAAAGAAAATTTATCAAACTAATTTAATTATTATTACAGATTATTAAATCGATATTGCCAAAAATTCCGGGTCGTTACAAGCACGAGATTGACCGGCGCTGGGACGGCCAGGTCTAACCATTTCTCTTCCTTTTGAAAGAAAGAAAGAAGAAGGATAAGGTTATTCACCAAATGAATATCAAGTAATCTTGATAGGTAAACAAGGAATCATAAAGAAAATAGGATGAATCGGTACGAAGACTCGAATTAAATCCTAAAGCACGACTCCTAAGACGGACTTAGGACGATGATCCTTGCTAGATTATTCTACATTGTTCCGAAGTTTGGCTCTGATACCAAGCTGTGACGCCCCATCTCTATACCCACTCTAGCCAAGGACACTACGGTGTAATGCCGTCAACGAGCACGGAGAATAAGGCTGTTGAGGAGCGACCATCCGCGTAATTGCTTTGTGCGAGCACCGATATGTCAGATAGTACAACATGCGTCTGGTTTCAGGAGGAAATCCGACATATAGATACAAACTCAAAGCTACTACCCAGTGGCTATATATACTCTTCGGAAACAAATATAGAAATAAACATAACACAAATCAGTCACAGACAACCATATCACAAAGGCGGAATTAGATATGAATATGTAACACCTGAAAGTGTACATCAGAGTAGTGGTCAAACAAGATCCACAATGTCACAAAAGAATAGCTACAAGTGCTAGACAAAAGAATATGGATACATCAATGAGTCTATATCTCAAATGTATACAACAAAAACTACTAATCTAAGTAGTTAGCCAAAAGTCAGGGTGATAATCCCAGATGTGAAGTCAAGCAGAAGCACCTGTAACATCTCGGTCTGATCCGAGTATTATTTAATAAGAAAATAATAAATGGATCAGTCTGGCTATAAATATCAGATAAAATGATATAGAATAAGAGATATGACATAAACATATGATAACCATAAAGCCATATTGTGATAAGTCTGCAATTGAAAATCTACTAGGGATTAATCAATATCACAAGAATCTTCTCAAAGATCAAAAGGGATGTCATACTCTTTATTTATATTCACCAAACCATAAATATGGACAATAATATCAATGCCAATCACAAAAGTTAATGACACACAAATTCACCAATGCACAAATATTGATAAGACTTATCAATGTAAATCACGAAAATTGGTGAAAACATAAATTCCAGAAATCATCAATGGAAATCCAGAAATCAAAAAAAGGGGGAGGCCTATCACAAAACGGGAGCATGAAAACTCACCAACACGTGTATCACAAAATGGAACGCTATTCCATGGTTGCTAACCATTAATTTTGAGCCGAAGCTCCACAAAACGGCCCGAAGACCATGGGTCGCTACCCCACCAAATTGAGCCGAAGCTCCACAGAAACGAGGTTTAGTGTCCCTCGTAGACAAAGAGACATCGCACATTTGCTAGTATAAATCACAAAAATGATCATCAACGATCATCAAGAAGTATCAATTACACTTAGCTAGTAAATATATAAGCTTATCTTCATGTCCCATAACCGCTAGCTTAACTTAAATATTTACGAACAAATTGTAGATCTCCACTTGAAAATTGTCACAAGAGATTCAATCGAACAAGTCCAAGAATTAACCGGTGAAGTAACTGCAAGCGTTTCATACCATTTGTTTTACTAAGCCGTTTAATTAGATTTCTCGTACGAGTGAGATAAAGTGACAAATCACAAAAATGATTGTAGAAACAAAAAATCACAAAAATTCACATTCGAAGACGTGAATAAAAATCCAAAGAATTCAATTCCAAATCCATCAAAGTGGAAATACCCTTGCGACTTAACAGGAACGACTTACGACTTAACATAAGTCAACATAAGAAATCAGCGGCTTAAGAAATAGCATGCGGCCTAACTACGTGACTTACATGGTGCGACTTATGGCATGGCGCGACCATGCGGAGCGACCTAACACATGGCACGACCAAAGCATGGCGCGACCTAAGTATGGCGCGACCTAAGGTGTAAGAGAAGGCCAAGCGACTTAAGTGGGGACGACCTAAGCATGAGAGCAAGCGACCTAACATGGTTGCGAGATAGCAGGTGCGACTTAACATGGTTGAGCGACCTAGGGAGTTATGACCTAAGGCAGGCCGACTCAACTGCAAGGCGAAGGACCTATAGGTTGCGACCTAAAGGGTTAGCGGCATAACATGGTCGAGCGACCTAAGGGGGTTGCGACCTAAGGAGCTAGCGACATAACATGGCCGAGCGACCTAAGGGATGCGACGACCTAAGAGATGAGAGTAGGCAAAGCGACCTAAGGATGAAACGACCTAAGAGGTAAAAGAAGGCCGAGCGACTTAATGGGCAAGCGACCTGACAACCTAAGATGCAAGCGACCTATGGGTTGCAACCTAAGGCATGCCGACCTAACCGCAGGCCGAGAATCATACGTGCAGGCCGAACGACCTAAGCAACAAAAATGCCAAAAACTCTCTCAATTTGCAATCGATCGAGCACAGACGCTAGGGGATTATGTCCATCGCTCCCCGGTCCTATTGGTTCCTCGATGTATCACCAAAAACGTGTTCAATCATCAAAGTTAGGATTTTTAAAGATTTGAACCCAAAACACTAAAAATTGGGATTTTCACCAATTCAATCCAAACCAAGAGCAAATGCATATGAATAAGTGTTAGGAATTCATACCCAACAAACAAAGATAGTTATAGACAAAGATATGAGATAAAAATCTCACCTTTACACAAGATCAATGAAGAAGAAGCTTGAAAGCAAAGGAAGAATCAATGCTTCTCTTTGAATTTGGAGTTAGATGTTGGATTTGCAACGAACTAGGGCTTAGAGTTTTAATTTCCCATTCCTTCCTCCATTCTTGATGAAGCTTGAGTGTTAGGAAATGAAAGTAAAGTTATGAAGGGAAGGGGGTTGAGCTAGAGTTAATAGTTTAGGCTAATGGGCTAAACCAAAACCAAAGCCCAAAGTGAACAGATGGCAAAATTCCACTAACTCCAAACATATCAAAGTTTATACTCAAAAAGATCGCAAACGGTGTTTTGAACGCAATGGAAGTGGTCCCGAGTCCTAATTCGACCGTATGCAAAAAGTAAATTTTCGGACTAAAATTCGACTAACGATAAAATATTAAAATAAAATATTTAAATATTCAATCGTAAAATATGTGGGTTGTTACAAATGTTCTTAAAATTTTATTTAATTTCATAATAAAGGATAAAATTCAAAATTTTCAAACTTTCAAATTTTAAATTTAAAAGACAAAGTTTGACCATTTTGACCAAAATTTACTTTTTTGGAAAATATTCAATTTATACATGTTTGAAATTATAATTTACATTAAAATCAAAATTTATATTTAAAATAACAAAATTATTCATTTTAATAGATAAAAATAAAGCTTTTAAATCAAGAATTCAATTGTAATAATTAAAATATACAATTAAAACGATTAGAAAATACAGGGTTGTTACACTCTCCCCCACTTAAAACTTTTCGTCCCCGGAAAGGAATGAGGTGGGGAAAAAAGATAGAATGAAATAGGATTAAGACAAGATGAAAGGAAGATTGAAATTTATACCTGATAATTGTTGTTATATGTAAGTTTAACAAGGTGGAGATGATCTTCCCAACATCCTCCAGAATCAAGAACACAAGCACGAAAAAAATCTTCTAGAATCTGATTCACCCTTTCCGCTCGATCGACGGTCTGTGGATGGAAAGCAGTGCTCAGATTCAAGATGAGTACCAAAGATAATCAAAGATTATGAAATATTTCTAAACAGACTGATATAAGCAGTTGCTTCCCCATTCTGTAGCAAGATAAGGAAAATAAGGACAATCAGAAGATAGTTTGAAAAATAAAATAATATCATAAGTTTGGAACCATGAAAATTTCAACTTAAATTGAAAATTAATTTTTTACATAAGTTAAATAAATCTTAACCATCTCTAATTTCGTTGTCTTATCATCAAATTATCTTAAATAAACAATCTCTAAAATCATGGATTTGAAAAATCATTTATATACTCATAATGTACTCAATAAAATAATTCTTCTTTATTCCTAATTATATTAAATTTATTCCTCTTTTATCACCAATGTTAAATATACTTACACTTATTATAACTGCTTTAATTTATTCCTAGTTCCTTTAGCATCATTTTATATTGTAAATTATTCCATTACCCTTTTTCTTTATTTACCACTGTTAATCTTTTTATAACTAAAATTTAAGTGTATAACATGTATTATAACCACTCAAATTTCATTTATAAACTCTTTTTATATTGTATATTATCCAATTACATATTCAACCTCTAAAATTTAAGGTGTTATATTGGAACGAAATTGTGTATTATACAAATAAAAGTTTCTAAGTTAATCATTTCAAGCTTGAATATTTAATCAAATCTTGAAATGATACTTAAAATTTATCTTTCAAGATAAAATTTAGGGATTAAATTTTCGATAAAATTCCAAACTATTTAGAGATAAATAAATGCACATATACTATATATATATATATATATATCCTTCAAATATAAATCATATATCAGTATATGTTTTAAATCCATTATTATTTTAGAAATTCAAATCAATTAAATTCCCAAAACAAAACCGTAGCAAGATTACAGAATGGTCTCTTCACTTCAAAACCCGAAAATGAATGTCAATGATGATGCAGTCATCACCGAAATTATTTACCAGCGACAAAGAGAAGAGAAATAAATTTAAATTTAAAATTCTTTGGAAACAAATTTCCATTCGAAAATACTTTAAATAATATATCCTTTAAAACTTTAAACACAAAGTTTGAAATCCATCGGAAACTAAATTCTCAAATTCTTGTTTTAAATTCATTTTAAATTTCCAAATAAATTTATAACCATGTTTATAGTTCAATTATTTATATATGAAACAAGAGATAGTGATATATAAGACCAAATATTATTTCTTAACAACCAATTCAATAAAATCTAGAAATAGATTTATAATATAGTTACAAAATTTATTTGATTACTAAATTTGAAAAACATATTGTATCAGTTTGCTCTGTTCAAGTGTTTTGGAAATCTTATAAATAGCGTTGATCAGACGAATCGATTAGAAACCCAAATCGACATCAACAACTTAAACAACACAATGTATAAAACAATTTAAATATTAGTTTACAAATACACTTCAAGAATGGTTAAAGATAAATTGGAAACGAAGATGAGATGATTAAGTAACAGAATAGGAAGATGGATGAGCTTGTATAAATCACGGCAACCTTAACTGGGTCAACCGTGACTTAAAGAATAAGATTGATGTGGATTTTCTAGGGGAAAATCAACATTCGGTCTCAAGAGATAGAGTTTGGGATAATAAGAGATACTAGCATCTAAACCGAGGATATAAATTCTTGGTGAATCGATGCTATTGTAAAGGAGTTTCACCCCTTTACAGATAATTTGAGATTGGCGGGACTGTGGACTCATTATAAAGATCCATCGAAGTGGAGTTATGGGGTACTCCAAAATCAAAAGAAAATGAATAGTGAGGGACACGAAATGAATTTTGGAACCGCAGGGAACGTTCCAAAATTCAAAGGAATCGAGTCAAAAAGGATCGAATGAAATGATTATGTAAATACATTTACCCTATATACTGAGTTTTGCCTAGAGCTACCAAAGCTCTGATACCAATTGTAAAGACGCGATATTTTCAACCATTAGCATCCGCACATGTTGGACTTGAATTGCTTAAAATACCACGTTGTAAATAAAATTTGGCAAATCTTAGAATATACAGTAAATAAATAATCGTAGATTATAGACACAGAGTATATAATATTGCAGCGGAAGTAAAAGAGATAGTAGTTCATGAAGCTACTATGTACGAATAAGATACATCAGAGTTAAACAAGATACAAAAGAAGAGTAACAAGATACATCATACAAAAATCAGAATACATCATTGGAATCACCAGATACTAAAAGCAAAATAGATGGCTAGATCTTCAAGGAAAGCTCCAACTCCTAAGGTGAGTCTTGAATGCTAAATCACTCAATCTGACTCGAGCGTAACGCAAAACACAAAACACTCGAATCAGGACATAAATACTTATAAACTGTAAATCAACTCAAGTGAAAAGTAACAAAATGCATCGGTAACTTAAAGGATGCTTCGGATCGCCCATCCTCTAAGGATCCATCAAATTATTTACTATGTAGTAATATTGCGCTATTATAATAATGTCTACAGTAAAATAAACTTACTTTAAAATAGCGTTCTGGGCTTATCCATATCACCCTTCATGCATAATAGTCCCAGTAGTCCATCCAATATCATGATATCTCTAGATCGGGAAACTATCAGAGATACCACACGGGCTACGGGAGAAAAACAAACTCATAGTAAAGACTCGGTATGGTAGGTGACACGGCACATAAGGCAATGCCAGAGTAGATATATCAATTACGCACACGGGCTGGTGGTAACGCAGCAGCCACATACGCCCACCTCGGAACACACTCCCATATCAAAATCGGAGGATGGCCATCTAATCAATCACAAGTAAGAGTATAGTATCGAAGGAATGTGTCCGACCAGAGGAACTACCCCTTTTGGCCCGAGATCGCTCCTGTTTTAGCCACCATATGCCAACTCACGGGAGTTGGGTCCACGTAATAACCTCAAGAACGTCGCCACCATCCCACTTCATTCTGGAATCTCCACCGCGTACACGGTTGTTAAAGTGGTTTTCGGAGTTGGCAGAGAGTATGACAACTTCCGATCCCGGTCTCTTTAACAACCCAACGTTATTATAACGCCATGGTCATTTCAAAATAGTTTATACTTCAAAAAGACCAAATCATTTCATTTCAAACTATATTCCTTTCAAAATGATTTATACTTCGAAACCAAAACCATTTTTACTTCAAAACTATATTCAAATAAAAACAATATTATTTCCATTTCAAACATGTATCAATTTTCAAAAATCATAATACTTTCAAAGTTATAATTCTTTCAAAACCAAAATATTTGAAATCATTACACTTTGAAAATCATAACATTTCAAAATCTTACATTTGAAATCATCCCTTAATTCATTTCATTTTAAGATTTATTAGAATCAATTCAAATTTTCAAATTTCCAATTTAATTCAAATCAAACCATCAGTTTCAATTCAATTGAATTTCCTTACAAAACATTTCAAATCTTGTCAATTTAAATGTAGATTTGATCCACAAAAATAAACTATTCAATTTTTAACATATCTCAAAGCTTTAATATACAATATTTCAAAACTAAATTATATAATTTCATATATCTCAAATTTAACTTCATTATTACTTAGTTTTGAAATATTCATTTCATAAATCGAATGTTTTTTAAATAAACTCAAATTACAAGTAAAACAAATATCCTTTCATACAAATATAAACTTCAAATATTCATTTATCAAAATTAAATATCATTCCAAATTCACATTCTTTATCAAATGAAGATTATATCATTTCCAAACCATTTTAAAATCATTAAAATAACATATCTTTTCAAAACCTCATTATCAAATCATTATTTGAATTCAGTTTCAAATATTCAAATTTAAATATCATTTAAAAAAAAATATTTAATTCATTTATTATTTCAAATATCATTACAAAAATACATTTCAAAATTCCATTCAAAAATTCATTTGATTTCATTCAATTTAACACATAACCAAGTAAACCTTATTTAAATTCAAATTCAATACAAATTCCTTAAAATTCAAATTGAAATATTAGATTATATATTCAAACTTCTTATATTCACAAATAATCAATTTCCAAAAGTTAAATCATTTAACACTTTAAAATACCCAAATAGTGTTAAAATCTATAATATTTCAAACATTGTTAAAAAAATATCAACGACAGCATTTATAAAGTGATATCGTAGCCTATAGTTTCCAAAATAGTTGAGTTCAAGAATAACGACATTTATAAAATGCTGTAATAGATGATTAGTTATTTTCAAACAAAGTTAAATTCAAAACAACAGCATTTAAAATACTGTCATATGACTACAGCATTTTTTGAAATGCTGTTAATAAAATTCCAAATTTTATTATAACTTCAGAAACATAAACTTCAAAAAATTTCTATTTAAAATTTTTAAATCATATTTCTAGACTTCAAAATTTCACATTTAAATCAACTTAACATATGATTTATCACAACAAAATTTTATAATTAAATATCCAAATAAAACTCAGTTTCATTCGTTAAGTCAAAATTTCACTGTTTCTTAACTTATACATTTCAACAAAACTTAACATTTCTCTTCAAATATCATTTCAAAACTTTAAATTTAATTTCCATTATTTACTTACATTTTTAAAATAAAATTTAAAGTCAAAAATCACATTTACTTTAAATTTACATAGTTAATTCACAAATTCAAAACTTAATATACAACTTTCTAAAAACCATAAAATATATTTCTAAATCAAAACTCATACTTTAAAAATACATATTTTAATAAAAATCATTTAAAAATATATCATGGGGTCTGTATATAATTTTCTAACTAGGTCAAGTGATACGGATATATATCATTTCAATCCGCGGTTTAAAAAGAAAACCCAGGTTCTATCATTTCAAACCTGCAATCCTAAGTAAATAAAAATAAATAAAAATCGCTTAGGCCTAGCATTTCAGCCCATAATGATTTTTCCTATTTCAGTGTCACAATATAATGTCATATATCAAACGTCAGGTGATAATTAATAGTTTTAACATGGTAATAACATAGCATAGCATATCATATGATCCTCATTAACTTGCATAAACATTTTTAATTACTAAACACTTGTCATCGATTCACCATTTCATTAGTAGAAATGTCAGAGTGAGAAAGACTCACCTTTCAAGCTGAGGACCACTACGACGCACAAAACGATTCTAAAGGCACGACAAACACGATACAGCACGACTAGTGATTCAAATGAGTGGAGAGAGCCAAGATATCATATTTTCACAACAACCAAAACAAGACAATGCAATATAACATATGAATATATTTAACACAAAACACATTGAAACAATTTGGATTTAAAATGCAACAATGGACAAGATGACTTTACCATGCCTTAACCATTCAAAAGTTTAGGCATAGCTGGACCTAGGCTTGGCCATGATGTGTGTAAAGCTCAGGTTATGGCATCAAAATAGCACGACAACATGAAGTGAAGGGGTAGCGATTGCAACATAGGAGATACAAAAGGAACCAGGCAAGTAGGTGGAGTTTTGGGCAAACAAGGCTTGGCCTATAGGTCAATTTGGGCTCGGCCAAGGTCATGTCAGGTCTGGACCGTGGCTGGAGCTGCGGCTAAAGGTGGTGGAGTGGCTGGTGGTGGTGGCTTAGGGGGTGGCCAAGGCATAGATGAAGGGTATGTGAAGCATATATGGTCTAGGCATTGTTTTTCAAGTGTTGCATGCAATTTTTGAGAAGTTTTCATCATAGGAGAGGCCACGGCCTGTCGTGGTCAGAGGGGAGGCATGTGGTGCTGCTGTAGATGGTGGTGGTGATGGTGGAGAAGTGGGGCCGAGCAAAAGCTAGGTAGAAGAGGAAGGCAAAAACTTAGAAAAATAGGAGAAAAGTGGGAAAAGGATGCCATTAGAAATTTTAGAAAATGGTAGGCGTGAGTTTTAGATGAGGAGAAAAGGAAGTATTCACGTGAAATGGTAGAGGAATACACGGAAAAAACAAATAGAAGTGTACGGTCAAAAGATAAAATGAAAAGCCAAATGAAAATGAAGAGACAAGTATATGAAAAGTCAATGGAAATTGAAAGGTTTTTTACTATTGGAATTTCTTTTTCTTTTAAATCAAATATAGCAAAAAAAATTCAGTAAATACATTTAAAACCGAAACAAAGTGAAACAATATGAAAATAAATAATTAAATTTAAAGAAAATAGAAAAAGAATGAAAGAAATTGCTTAAAAATCCAAAACAGTGTTCAAAAATTACAAATAAATCATCACTAGCCTTGGAAAAATATCCACTTCAATGTAAAAATATTATAAAGAATTTTTTTAAATAAAATAATTTATTTATCATTTCTAAAATGAAATAAATAATTAAACTGGAGAAAATAGAAAAAGAACTAAAGCAGTTGTTTAAAAATTAAAAACAGGGCATGAAAATTACAAAGAAAAATACCATTGGCTCTAGAAAAAAAAATTCACTTTAAAACAAATTGAATGTCAAATAAATAAAATAAATGAGAACCAAAATAAAGTGGGAATGAAAATAAAATAATTTATTAAGAAAAATATAAAGATAAATAAAGAATTACTTTTAATTAATTGAAACTGGAAATTAGAAATTTTAAAACAAAAATACAACTGACACTGGAAAATGCCAATTACACTTTCAAAATATTTTAAAACCAAAATATATACAATACATGTTATTTACCCATATAAACATAAATTAGAACATTACATGACCAAATAATATATTATTTATATAATTTAAAATAAACAATTTTGTTAAATACAACAAATTTCACGCAATAGTTAAAAGGCATAACTTTCACATTATAAATCAGATTTCAACAAAACGAAAAGCATTGTTCTTGAAATTTTATTTACTTTCATAATAAAGGATAAAATTCAAAATTTTCAAACTTTCAAATTTTAAATTTAAAAGTCAAAGTTTGACCATTTTGACCAAAATTCACTTTTTTGAAAAATATTCAATTTATACATGTTTGAAATTATAATTTACATTAAAATCAAAATTTATATTTAAAATAACAAAATTATTCATTTTAATAGATAAAAATAAAATTTTTAAATCAAGAATTCAATTATAATAATTAAAATATACAATTAAAACAATCAGAAAATACATGGTTGTTACAGTACCTTGGCTACCAATCAAGGAATCCTAGTCGGTAACCTGGGGTACCGAGCACAAGAGGTGGTGGTGGAATACTGCCTCACTTCCTAGTCTCCTAGTGGCTTTCTTCGATTTACTATCTTAGGGACTCATCTGATCGGTACCCTGGGGATACCGAGCACAAGAAGTGGTGGTGGAATACCCGTCGCGCTTTCTTTTCTCCTATTTGCTTCCATATATTTGCAATCTCATGGGAAAAAATACCCATAACACATGGCAACCCCCTTTCTTTTCCATGTGAATTGACAACCATGTATATTGGTTTCAGTTTGGCCACATGTGAGACAACAATTTTTAAACCCACTGAGATGAGAAAATGGGACAGGAAGTTCTACTTTCTTGTCCTTTAGGTTGAGCACACTGTTAAAGTATCCCAAAAGTAGCCATGCCTTGTTTACTGCACTTGCAAGGTTGGTTAGCTCTTGCCATAACAATTTTCTATTTGAAAACAAATTATTTGCGTACACAATAGTTAAAAACAGTACATATCCACCTATATTTTCTATTTTGTAAGATATTTGTTGTGTTTTTTAATGCAGTATACTGACTGACAACACTATCTTGTCCCATACTAATATAATTCTTTTTTTTTGAATGGTACTTTATATACAACAAATCATTAGGACAACGTATCACATGTCAATAAACGTTCGAAAGCAACTTTCGAACTTGTGACCTCTTGCACCAAAACCGAATCAATTAACCACTTGGACAATGGTGTTTTATATAATTCTTTCTTTCGAACCACAATCATTATGGTGAATGATTTCCCAATTTTTATTTATTTTCATTAGTGATGTATTCATTTTCGCTGTAGATACCTTACTTTCAAATAAACCATTGGCAGTTGGTTTATTAGATTTTAGGAGAGATAATACCTCATTCATTGTGCTAGACATCGATCCCCTTGATTTCAACAACAAATCAATTTATATAATATAATAAGATGGTATGAGAGAGAAAGAATATTATTTAAATATAAATGTGTAGTTAATATAGGTTATCCTTGCCCATATATATATATATATGCGCGCGCACACGCACACACACACATATGTGGGGCAGCTATTTGGACACAAAATCAAACATATTTGGGTGACACAATAAATTTAAACCGTTGGATTTTTTGTCCTTATATGGGAAATGGAATTCAGGGGGCAATCCAATGATGCAGATACTTTGTGTTACCAATTGTGTCTATATTTTTTGTCCCAATAAACTTTCCATATATATATATTTTATGTATATATATGTAATGGAGATAAAAAAATGGGTGAGCAAGCAGTCTATGGCAGGAGCGGTTACCCTTGATGAAATCCCTCCAAAGCTACCTGATCCACGGCCCCATGCTACACCTACCAGTCCAACGACGATATTGACTAAAGTCATGGGCGGAGGCTGTTAGATGATCTACCCATAGGAGGATGAAATGCAAGATCTGGATTTAGAATTCATAACACCATTATAGAATAATGTAACGAACAGGTTTGTGATTTTTGAATCAAATGAGCAAATGACTATTGAAAAATGGAAAAATACCATTGTTGCTTAAGTTCTGGGAAGTAGGCCTATATACTCAAGCGATTACGTTGACAAGGTTTGGAAACCAGTAGGGTGTGTTGAGAAATATTGCAAACAAAGTGGTTTCGTAGTTATTTGTTTTGAGAAAGTTAACAATTATAAGTGTATTTTGAGATCTGGACCCTACACTTTTAATTCTAAAATCATAATTATCAAGCCATGAAAGATAGAGATGAAGTGTACATGTGATTATTTTACAACTATTCCAATCTAGGTAAAACACCTCGATTTAGATTAGGAAATGTGAAATAAAGAAGTATTATTCGAATTGCATCTACATTGGTAGACCAATTCGTACGGACACTGACATGGAAAAAGAAACGCTTTTGAACTATGCTTGTATCTTGATTGAAATTGATGTTGCGTTTACTTATCCTTGTATGATTTAAGGGATGAATTCTAATGGTGAAGAAATTGATATTCATGTTGCATATGAATATAGGTCTGAACCATGCGATAACTGTAGAGTGTTCGGTCATAATACAAGAAAATGTAACTTGTCTACATAAAAAGCTTGGAAACCAAAACAGACTACTACATCAATTGATCAAAATGACACTCAGCAAACACATGGAAATAAGACACCCGACTCGGCTGATAATACTTTTGTTACAAAGGAACAGATAGAACCTACTGAATCATCTCATGTACAATCTCCATGACTAATATGCTCTCCTACCTGTCTGAAGAAGCTAGATCTTCACAAATTGATAGTGATAATCCATAGTCGTTAGCGAAAGTCCATACAACGATTCCAGATGCTGCACCTTCTCCTGCACATGAACAAATCAATTCCACTGAGAGGCTATAACTGAAAAGCATATACATTAGATAAGTCGAAGGAGTTTATTTTATCTCCAGATATACTAGATGATGAACAACATTTTGTTTATGAAATAACAAACCAAATTGAAGAAACTGGAAAACCTTGAAAATTAGAGATGAATGTCTCCCCTGTGTTGGAACAAAATGTGAAATATAAGAATAAACATGAGAAAAAGACCACTACTCTCACAGCTCCTCCTAAAAGGACAACAAAGGGCTCAATGAAAAATAAGCAAAATATCATATTGAGGATAGTGTACTTCGGTTTCATATAACATTATTTGCTATGCGGGTTGTATTGTGTTGTTGGGCCAACCCGCAGCACACTTTCTCTTTTATAAATACACTGTGCTACATTATCTTCTGTATTGAATTGAATACAATCTCTCATTTGAATAATAAAATCAAATATTACATTTTCCTAATTTCTTCAACTTGGTATCAGAGCAAGATAAACTGCTTAACAGCAGATTGCTCTCATCAGTTATCAGATCATCACTTGAGAGCATCAGATCATCATTTGAATCTTGTGCCTTGCCAAGAAGGAGGATCTCAGAGAAATCTCATCATAGATCACCCCCACGGCTGCACTTGATCCATCAGAGGTATCAAGAAACTTATTACCTTACCAACTGTGCCATACAAGAGAATTGGCATCAGAGTTTTCTTCATCATTTGCCCAAATTCTGGTTGCATATCTTTTTCGATCTGCATTTCAGAGTCTTTTTCATCACTTGTCCAATTCAGATTGCCATCCAGTTTCTGTTTCTCTTCTTGATCCATCAAAATGGCCGAAGAGAATAGCAACGCTGCAACACCTTCCAGTTCTGTTTCAAGAACTGCTCAAGAACAGCCAAATGATACTCAAGATTTGATCAAATCTATCATCAATCCACAGAGTCAGATCATCACCATCCAGTTGAATGAATCCAATTATCTACTATGGAAGTTTCAGATTTAAACGGTTATAAGGGGATATGGTTTGCAAGAATATGTTTATGGAACCATAATTACCACACCAAAATTTTCTGCAGATAATGAAGGAAGACTTATTAGCAATAAGGACTACATTTCTCATGAAAGACAAGACAGTTTAATTAGTTCTTGTCTACTGTCATCTGTAGGTGCAAATCTCATGCCACAATTAATTGGGTGCAAAACTGCACATGAAATCTGGTATACAATTGAGCAAGTATTTATTTCTCAATCTGCAGCAAGAATAATGCAATACAAAAGACAGTTGCAAAACTTAAGAAAAGACAATGACTGTATGAGAGATTATCTATCAAAGGCCAAGATAATATGTGATCAAATAGCTTGTGCAGGTCACAAAGTGGCAGACACTGAACAAATACTATGTATACTAAGTGGTTTAGATGAAGAATATGAAGCAGTGGTAGCCATAATTTCTTCTAATGAGAAATTACCGTCACTTACTAGTGTTCAGTCAATGCTTCTTACTCATGAAGGGAGACTAGAGCAAAAGAAATCAATAAACTTGGAGTACAACATTAATCAAGTCTCAGTTAGCAAAAACAGAAATCAAGAAAAAGGCCAAAGTAGCAGGAATCAGTCAAATTAATATAGAGGCAGTCATCCCAACAGAGGCAAAACAAGAGGTGGCAGATGGAGTCACAGCAATAACAAGCCCAGATGTCAAATATGTGAAAGATTTGGTCATGTTGCAAGCAAGTGTTACTTTAGATTTGACACAAACTTTACACCAGCACAACAAAATAACAACAATTCAAGATCACAAAATCCAAGTGCAAACATGGTGGACATGCATCAAGAACCAAAATCAGAGAATGCAGATACCAGCACTGCAAGAGTAGAGGATATACATGATGACAGCTGGTACCCAGATTCTGGTGCAACTAATCATGTGACTAATAACTTGAGTCAACTGAATCTTGGCAACAAAGAATACAAAGGTAAACAATTACTATATATGGGTAATGGGAAAACCACACACATATCTCATATTGGAAATGCAAGTTTTAGTGGTACTAGACAACTTTACCTCAGAAACTTATTGAGGGTACCACTAATTAAGAAAAATTTAATGAGTGTTTCACAATTTGCCAAAGATAATAATGTATACTTTGAATTTCACTCAACACATTGTTTGGTAAAAGATAATCTGACTGATGAGATTCTCTTGCAGGGTAAACAACATAAGGGGTTACACAAGTTTGAGGTTGCAAGCTCAAGAAAACCTGAGTATGATAGTAAATGGTGTAATGTCATTGAAACAAGTAATACTGAAAAGCATACATAAAAATTCAATATGTGGCACTGTAAACTTGGACATCCCAGTGTAGATATTGTAAAACATGTTTTGAATAAGTGTGTTGGCATTCTTGGTGAGAAAATTCCTATTTCTTATGTATGTACATATTGTCAATTAGGCAAAAATTATAAACTTGCATTTCCAAACTCTGAGACTGTATACATTAATGCTCTAAAATTAGTTGCAGCAGATCTGTTGGGACCTGCCCCAATTTGTACTGATTATGGGTACAAATATTACATTTCATTCATTGATGCCTATTCTAGATTTGTATGGATTTATTTTTTGAAATCAAAATCAGAGACTAACAATGCAGTGATGCAATTTATGACAAATGCTGAAAGGCAGACTGGTAATCAAATTAAAATCTTTCAAACAGATGGAGGTAAGGAATTTGTACCACTGAAGAAATTTCTTGCAAACAAAGGAATTACACACAGAGTGACATGTCCCTACACTTCAGAGCAAAATGGTCTTATAGAAAGAAAACATCGACACATTGTTGAAACAGGCTTAACTTTACTAGCACAAGCATCCATGCCACTTAAATTCTGGCCAGATGCCTTCTCTACAGCTGTCTATCTGATTAATAGACTACCTACGAAGACACTTAAATATAAGAGTCCTCTGGAGATGCTAACTAAAGTTGAACCAGACTACAAAAGTCTGAAAATGTTTGGGTGTCAATGTTTTCCCGGCCTAAGACCATATAACTCACATAAATTAGATTATAGATCAAAATCATGCACATTTATAGGCTATCCCACAAATCAAAAAGGCTATAAATGTCTTGATAGCAATGGTAGAGTATATATATCCAGACATGTAGTATTTAATGAGAATAAATTTCCTTTTAGCAATGCAGGTATTAAGACAACTCAAAAAATATACAATGCAAAGTATTCCATACCTTCAATATCATTCTCACCTGAGATACTCCTACCAATGCAAAGTGAAAGTGGTGGTGAAGAAATGAACACCTGCTCACAACACACTATGCACAACACAGAGCCAGGTCATGGGCAAGCTGGAGAATCATCAAAGTCTGACAATACTGGTTCTAACCAAAATCACTCAGATGACTCATGCCCAGTATTGAATGAACAACAATCAATCAATACTCAATAAGAGATCACCAGTGCAGATAGAAATCCTGCTCCTGCAAACACTGGTCATCATATGATAACAAGGGCAAAGAGTGGTATTTTTGAACAAAAAATATATTGTGCAGAACTTGATACAAGTGAACCAACCACTTATCAGCAAGCTATCACTGATAACAACTGGAAAAGTGCAATGGATGAAGAATATGATGCACTAATCAAAAACAATACTTGGGATCTTATTCAATTACCAAAAAATAAAAATATAATAGGATGCAAATGGACATATAAGTTAAAGAAAAATCCTGATGGCTCAGTTCTTAGGTACAAAGCAAGATTAGTGGCAAAAGGGTATTCACAGCAGAATGGGTTTGATTTCAATGAAACTTTCTCTCTAGTTGTGAAACCCACTTCAATTAGGATAATACTAACAATTGCTTTGCATAAGAATTGGGTCATTCAACAACTTGATGTTAATAATGCATTTCTTAATGGTGATTTACAGGAAGAAGTATATATGGAGCAACCACTTGGATTTATACAGAAAGGCAGTGAGCAGCTAGTGTGCAGACTTAACAAGGCACTTTATGGGCTTAAACAAGCACCAAAAGTTTGGTTTGACAAGGTCAAAACTATTCTATCTAGTCATGGCTACAATCAAACAAAATCTGATAATTCTTTATTTACTAAATTCTCTGATCATGCTGTAACCTATGTGCTGATATATGTAGATGATTTTATTATTACAGGTAACAGCAAGATTGAAATCAGTCATATAACTCAATGTCTAAGGAAGGAGTTCTCTATCAAAGACTTAGGAGAACTAAATTATTTTCTTGGCATTGAAGTCAGAAGAATTTCAAATTCAGAAATGCTGCTAAGTCAGAAAAAATACATCAGTGAAATTCTTGCGAGAGCCAAGATGGATAAAGCTAACCCACTTCCTACTCCAATGACCAGCAACTTACAGCTATCAAAGAATAAAGGAGAACCAATTCTAAATGATAGACAATATAGAAGTATAGTGGGAGCACTTCAATATGTTACAATTACCAGACTTGATATATCTTATAGTGTCAACAAAGTGAGTCAGTTCATGCAAAGACCACTTGACAATCATTGGAAAGCAGCAAAACGCATTCTAAGATATTTAAAGGGATCAATTAATCAAGGCCTAATATTAAAATCATGCACAACACTGCATATCAATGGTTATGCTGATTCAGATTGGGCAACTGACATTGATGATAGGAGGTCAACTACTGGTTACTGCATATTCTTGGGCAACAATCCTATATCTTGGTGTGCAGAAAAACAACCAACGGTGTCTAGGTCCAGTACAGAGGCTGAGTACCGCAGTTTAGCCAGTACTACAGCAGAGATCATGTGGATAAAATCTCTTTTAAGTGAACTACGTATCACATATAATACAGGAGCCACAATATGGTGTGATAATCAAAGTGCTATTGCTCTCACTATCAATCCAATATTACACTCTCGTACGAAGCATATGGAACTAGATTTATACTTCGTACGAGAACAGGTGATCAAAGGGGAGCTTAAAGTTGGATACATACATTCTACTTACCAAAAAGCAGACATCTTTACCAAGCTTCTCTCGAGACCTAACTTCATTCGCGTCAGGCATGAAATTAATGTTGACGAAGACAATCTAAGATCTAAAGCTCAGACTTATATTCCCAAAGCGACTCAGACTGAAACTGAAGCACATAATGATTTAGGGAAGAATAAATCTTAGTTGCCATTGTCATAAGCCCTATTTCATCTGCAGCACCAGTATTCCTCTGCTATTCTTTGTATTGTTTCTGCTCTCACCTTAATTTATGCTCAAAACTACATTTTCTCATGGATCTATTACTGCTTGAGATCAAAGTTGAGATTCTCTCAGATCTGTCCTCATCTGGCTGTGTTTGCTTAAGATTGAAGAGAAATTTCATCTCACGACCATCCATTTTTGATTTCAGCTGAAGATAGGGCTTTTTCGCTTGCAAACCCTAACCCTAGTTTGGGTTTGAGGGGGGAAAATAAGCGAAATATCATACTGAGGATAGTGTACTTCGGTTTCATATAACATTATTTGCTATGCGGGTTGTATTGTGTTGTTGGGCCAACCCGCAGCCCACTTTCTCTTTTATAAATACATTGTGCTACATTATCTTCTGTATTGAATTGAATACAATCTCTCATTTGAATAATAAAATCAAATATTACATTTTCCTAATTTCTTCAACTATGAACACCAAATGAATGCGTGCTCATGGCATGTGAGAGGATTAAGTATAGACCAAAAAAATGTTATTTGTACTTAACTTCCTCCACACCCATAGGCTGTCTCTGATGGCCTTATACGAAACTAAGCTTACTTACGAGAGCTATTTCTCAACTCATGCTGAAGTTACATCCTCACTGGACTTGTGTGCATAATAATAGTTTAGGAGCTAAAGGAAAAATTGTTATCCTCGTCGATAGCACAGTGTGGACTGCACATATCTCAGATAAGAGTTATCGGCATATAACTTCTACTTTTCTTAATTCAGGGGGGGTTTCAATGCACTATCTCATTCATATATGCTAGTAACAGTTACTCCGAAAGTGAGAAGCTGTAGGACTCACTTATTCTCAATACTAATTCTATTCACATGCCCTGGATAGCATTCGAGAATTTTAATAATGCTTTGAACCCTAAAAATTAGAAGGAAGGATTGTTCATACCATTTTCTTATCTTAAAGGTTTTAAAAATTGTCTTTTACAATGTGATCTTATTGACTGCAGCGTACGAGGGTGTGAATATACATGTAGAAAAAGAGGCATGGCCAACAATATTAATAAAGCTCTAGTGAACCAAGAGTTTATACACATTCTACCCGATTTTATAGTTATTGCAATTGCAACTACCTTATGTGGTCATACACCAATTATCATCAACTTCAAGGATAGTGTGAATTTTAACAAAAATTTACCATTCATACACATTGACACATGGTGCACTCAAGGATGGATATACAGACTCTGTTATATAAGGGCTCAAAGCAAATACGTGGGGAGACTACACACATAATCTTATTCGCAAATATATATATATATATATATATATATATTGAAGAAGAAGAGAAGTTAATGGATTACGGAGATGATGACCAAAAAGGAATTCATAGAAAAATATTAGGAAAAAAAGAAAGAGAGAACACGGGAGAAGATAACATAACAATTGTAGGAAAAGAGAAAATAAACTTTTTTTAATGAATAAGAGAACATGTATTAGCAGTAAAACAAGATGCGTATTATTTTACTTTTACACCATTTTATTTTTATAGTCTGTAATTATGCAAAATTGCCAAACGGTTGATTTTATGCAATAAATTGTTTCAATGAATGACTAAATTGCATTAGCTTGGTATATTTTACTATTTTAGATCGAAAACATGTTAACACTCACCATTTGTTAAAATTACAGCACTCATTTGTGGTCAATAACTATTGAGTATGAAATGTACAACAGTGTTTGCCTTTACTGACAAAAATAAGTCACATTTGTAAATTTAATTTTGCAGGCAGCAAAATTTTTTATCTTCTACTACTCATAAATTTTAGTATTGATAGAGAAAATTGTTATTCATTATGATATAACTTAGTATTTTATATGGCAAATACGAAAATATGGATGAAAATATCAAAATTATTCAAAAAATATAAAGGTGAAAATATGTTGCTTATATCTTATCATATATATAATGTTCAATGATAGACCGAACCATTATGTAGTATTGGTAGTACTTTTTTAACCGGTTGGGTGGTTTTGGACTCGGTGGGTTCTAAATGAGGCATTATTACATTATAGGATGAATCAAAATGGACTTTCATGCAAGTCCCAAAGGCCTTGAACTTGCTACATGTGATTTTAAAGAATGTTTCCTCGGGCATCCTTTACTTCTATTCTAATATATGTGGTCCGCATTCCTCTGTTGCAAGATTAGCTGTCCAGAAAAAGCGTTTTGACTTCGCAACATACATTAGCAGCACTTGGGTTTTAGTGGGTGACATTAATGTAACTGATTTCAGTCCAAGCGGAATAGTAATAGGGGTCCTCAGATATACATGCTTTTAATGACTTCCTCGCCTCATGTGATCTCATATACCTACCTATTAATAAATGTGCCTTCGCCTAGTCTAACAAGCATTTTTTTTCTTTCTATCGCCAAACTTGATAGATTTTTTATCAATATAATCTGGGAAGACATGCATCCTTTATCATCTTAGCATGGTCTCCTTCCCATTATTTTTTATCATTGCCTGTCCTTATTAACACTTGAGATGGTAACCCTCACCTCCCATCATTTAAGTTTGAGAATTTCTTAAACCAGGCTTTGATGACATAGTGCAGAGTCTTTAGAACACCTTTCGAGTTTCGGGGTCAACGACAAAAATCCTCATCACCAAGCTTTAGTTTTTGCATAATGTTTTGAAAAAATGGTCATCGGACCTACGGAGGACCTTTAAAATCTGAAAGAATGACTACAAAACCAGATATTGGGGTTAAACATTAAGGAGAAAGTTGCTCCCCTCTCTCCCACTGATAGAAATTTCCTCCTGGTGTCAGAAATCGAGCTAGTGGAAGCAAAGGTCCAGAGCATGCTGGCTGGAGGAGGGTGACTTAAATACTGTCTACTTCTACCGGCTTGCTAATGGTAGGCACAGATCCAATATGATCACTAGCATCCCTCATAATGGTAGATATATTATGGATAAGCCTAAGATTCTTGAGGTATTTACAAATCACACCGACGTCTATTCTCCAGAAATCTACCCTCAATTTTTACATCATGAATTGGGACATAATCTTTCTTAAAGCCTCGAATGTTCATGCAGCTACTGAAAATGGCTTTAAGAATGATGAGATATCGACAGCCCAATCTGGAAACGACCAGCGATAAAGCACTTGGGCCAGATGGTTTTCCACCTGCATTATTCAAACAATATTGAGGATTCCATAAATTCAACTTCTTAGAGTCTTCAAAGAGTTAATTCGATATAGGCCTTTTATCCATATTAAACTATACCAACATCATCCTCATTCCAAAGTGTGAGGCAGCCTCCTCCACTAAAGACTTCCAGCCTATAAGCCTAGAAAATACAATTTTTAAGCTTACCACTAAGGTTTTGGCCAACCGGATAAGGACTCTCATGGATTCCCTCACTAGTCCCAAGCAGTCTTCTTTCACGGCTGGTAGATCTCATCTAGGCAATGTTGTGGCAGTCCTAGCGGCGATAAACTATTGCCATCATAACCATATTAACTACGTCATTATCAAACTCGATTTCTTAAGGGCTTTTGGAACAATCAAATTGACATTCATCCTGGATGTTCTAAAGCATAAAGAGGCCCTAATAGGTTAACCACTTGGATTAGCTTTATCCTCTCGACTTCTACCCCTCTATATGCATAACTGGAAGGAAAGGCGACTTCTTTGCGCCTTCCAAGGGCCTCCATCGGGGAGACCATATCTCCTCCATCCTTTTTAATCCATCGATAGACATGTTTGCTTGCATGATTGACCAAGCCTGTGAGTCTAGGAAATGATATTATTCATCTTGGAATAAACTTCTTCTAGTATGCGGATGATACCATGCTTATGGCCCTCCCCCATCTGTCTTCAACTTCCTCCCTTAAGGTTCTTTTATATTGCTTCGGGTTTGCTTTGGAGCTGCAAATTAATTTTACCATGAGCGCAATGATTATGACAGATTCAAATCATCCCATTCAATTCAGTGTTGCCAACTGCCTAAAATACTCCATTCAGAGTTTTCCTATCTCCTATCTTGGCCTCACCCTCCGACCTCGTAGCTAAAGCGTGAGGATTGGTTACCAATTATTGACAAAATTCAATGAAGCCTGGCTAGGTGGAAAGGCTCATCCCTATCTTATGCTAGTCGATAAACCCTTATTAACTTCGTCCATTCATCACTTCCCACTTTTTGGTTGTCATTTTACAAAGCATCGTCCTGGGTTATTAAGAAGATTGACTCCATCAAAAGAGCTTTTCTTTGGAAAGGATCGGCCATAGTTTCTCTCGCACTATTTAGTAGTTTGGGACAGAGTCTATAGACCAAAGCATGATGGAAGCTTGGAGTCATCAACTTATTTAAGTTTAACAAGGCTCTTCTTGGTAACGGTTGGGCAATGGTGGTTGGTTGCTCCAAACCATCAGAAAAATGGATTAACCAGCATTATTACCATGTAAGCTTCTCCCTTTCAGATCTAAGATTCGGTCCTCCTGCTACAACATCCCATTTTTGAAAGGATGTCCTCGCCTGCTGCAACAACTACACATCAATGCTTTGATTAAAGTTGGCAATGGAAGGACTACATTCTGGATAGACCCTTTGTCGAATGAAGTTCCTCTTTGTTACATCTAACCAGACCGTATAACCTGGCAATGAATAAACTCATTACATTGCATCAGGCTTTTGCTGGGGGAAGCAGCAATATTTCCTTCAGCAACATCACCCCTGGCACCGAGTTCATCTACAACTTCGTGCTCCAAACAATCTCCAATATCTCTATGGAAATAAATGTCTCCATCCCCAAAACAATACTTTAACAACCCTTAAAGCACCTAAATATGCATGCCTCTAATTAAACATGCATATTATCAATAATTCGTAAATGCTTGTAATAATATAAAGGTCTCTATGAGGTCTCTATGGATTTCTGTTGTTGGGTCCACCTTAATTTGGACAAATTTGCTGCTCCATCACTACATAGAGAAGTCCCCTCATTCTCTGCTATTTTTCTAAGCAATTTGTATAAATTGTTGCTTCCTCTTTTAACATGCATCACCCCCTTAGTACCCTTCCAAACCATTGTTACTCTACCTTGAATCGAAAAGTTTCAAATTTTTGCCTCCAAATATCCTACTGAAATAAGATTGTTTGTAATTTCTGCAATGTATCTAACTCCAGTAAGCTTCACCACCCTTCCATCATGCAACGAAAACTGAGCCTATGCCCTTAATATCCAAATCTTTGCCACTAGCAGATTCCACATTAGCATCTTGCTCTTCATGATCAATAAATGATTTCTTTTGATTGCATATGTGGAAATAAGCACCTGAATCAGGCATTCAACCTTTGTTATTGCCTTTATCCACACATATGACATTTTCATTAAATTCCTCACCAAAACGCACCTCACCGTAACTATTATCTTTTTTGATTTTAAAGTCTTCTTCCATTGCCTTCACCCTCTCCTTGTTCATTTTAAGCGTATTGTAAAATCTCAACTGATGTCCAGGTTTTTCAAAGTTATAGCAAACGAAATATATTTCTATGTTCGATTTATTTGGTTGTCTTTTTATATTTGGACGACTATCCCTCCTTGTAAGATGAACCTCTTCAATTGGATTTCTACTTTCCTTTTCCTCCTTATTCTTTCTTTCTATGGGGTTCATCCTCCGCATCTCCTCATTAACTAGGCTACTGACCACCAAACTCATTGAAACACCTCCATCCAAATTTGAGTTGTTCAATGCAACCACAAGCATTTTCCCAACACTCCAGTAATAAACTCATCAACATCAAGGCTTGTGTCAACAAAATTTTAATTCATATCCACCAATTGGTTTACAATTACTTGAAAATTGTTAAGATGCTCTCCAGTTCAGCCATCTTCCTTAAGTTTTAGTTCATCAATCTTCTTATAACAAGAGCCTTATTTGTTGTAGAGATATTTGCATAAATTCCTTCCAACTTGTTCCAAATAGAATAAGCGGATGTTTCACTAGCAATAATATGAAACACTATATTCTCCACAAATCATCGAACAGCCGCAGCAGCCTTCCTATCCAAAAGCTCCTATTTTGCTTCAGATACATTACTAAGTTTCTCTCATTTATTCTTCAATGGTTGATGAAGATTATTAAGTTATAGTAAATCTTCCATTTTCATTTTTTATAACCTCCAATTTCTCTCATTATTTGTCAACACTTATATTCTCCATAACAAAAACTCTTTCAAAAGGTTCTAATACCAATAGTTAGGGTTATTACTAGGATCCCTACACAATTAAATTTTAGAAGAGATAAGAAGTGAAGAGAAATAATGACAAATAGATTCCTCCAAACAAAACTTCTACTAATTCACCAAAGGATTATAAGAGAAAGTCTAAAAGTTGAGAAGATAACTCAATACCTAAAATCTTAGAAAAATAAATTTCTTCACACTTTTTCACTCTCTCTTCTAGGCTCTATTTATAACAAACAATTAGTTGATGCGAAATTTAATATGTATATGGAAAAAAATAATTTTCTTATCCAATTAAAGAGAGAAATGAGCATAGCCAAACATGTCTAGTAATTATGACATCCAAAATTTCTCTTTTCTTCTTTTATATATTTATTTCTTTCCAATTGTGATTTTGTATCACAAATCAGAACACTCCACCTTTAAGAAATATTGTAGCACAAATCCCAATAGGAGAGATTTATTAAGCTCTTGAGTAGGTATAACCTATATTTCCATCAAATATCAGCTTAGAATTCACGGTATGACCATGTAAAATTCTCAAGTTACCTACATTTAAACCCAACTGCACTACTCTATATAAAAGCTTGGATCGCTCGCCAACTTGTGTAGCACAACTAGAGTGAACCGCATCCAACTAGATAGTCATTCATTATAGTGCATGTAATGTTTTCTATTAGGAAAAATGAACTTCGGTTGAGTCGTGTACGTTGTCACTCTCTTGAAGATGTTTCAGCGTTCTGCTCGAAGGTGCAAAGCAGTCCTGAAAAACAAACGATGTTGCCGCTAGGATAAAACAACCTCTCTAATTTGAAAAAATATCAACCTGTTTGCATTGAAAAAGTTGATTCTGATTTGCACTCTGAAATATTGCTTAAGATGTTTATTTTTGTTGAAGGAAGAAGAAAAAGAAAAATATCTATTATTCTTACCATTTCTCTTTTGTTCATCTATCATTTAAATAGGCAGAATGGAAATTGTATACGTTAATGAAGTGATGAAATTTTACTGGATTTTAATTTACTCCCATTTAAAACAATATTGTAATACCATTAACATTTGTAACGGCTCAATAATAATGTCACATAAATATACTACCATTATGCAAGTATAACGGCTCAATTATAATAATGATTCATAAGTATATTACCGTTATAAACTTGCAATAGCTCAACTTTAATAATGGTTCATAAATAAAGTACCATTAACCTGTGTTTTATTGAATTTTTTTAATGAATTCATTTCATAAACAAAAACATTTCCGGCAATCACCTACTTGAATTTTTTGAAAATTATTTTTCGAGCAGTTTCTGAAAACATAAGATTGTGTATAAACAAAGGTGTCTTTCGACTTGAAACTTTGCATGGTGGATGGGATTCAGTTTTTACTAGAGTGACATGTAGTCTTGAACTCTATTTGTTACACCCTTTTCAAATGGGAATAATAGTCTAACATCACAGAAAAACACTATGAAATGGGTGCTTATATACAAAGTCTTTACCTCATAACAACATCGAGGCCTTTTGAGGAACAAAACCCACGCCTTGACTTGACCCATGAGGCGAAGGTGACTAAGTTGGGGAAAATATCTGCGTTAAGTGAGGTGTGGGCTGTTATATTAGTATCAGAGCCATACCCAGTTGGAATTTTGGTCTGTCCATGTTACAATCACGACGCTTGGGTATTGTTGTGTTCAGGAGCCAACGAGGGCGTTGAGCTCTAAAGGAGAGGAGATTATATCACCCCTTCAAAATAAAAATAATAGTCCCATGTCGCGAAAAAACAGTATGAAGTAGGTGTCTACATACTAAAGTCTTCACCTCATAACAACGTCGAGGCCTTTCGAGGAATAAAATCCCACACCTTGGCTTGGCCCATGAGGCGGAGTTGACTAAGTTGGGGACAATATCTGCATTACGTGAGGTGCGGGTTGTTACACTATTCCTGATATCAGACCATACACAATCTTTCTAGAGTGCAGTCAAATAAGCCTGTGTATTTATGGCTATGCACATCTATCACAGTTTAGTGAATGCTCTAGGAATTTTTTCCAAAACTCTGTATGAACGACCACATTTCCACATTCACATTGGCGAGTCTATCATGAGTACTCCTGAACGTAGGCACGCCACTCCAAATAGAGTATAGATCTCATTAAGAGTTTCTCTTAACTATTTCTCTAATCACTTTAGAAGTACATGCTTCTTAATATAAAAGTAGCATATTCAATTAAAATCACTTCACAACTTGTTCTTACCTATTGAACCCGTTTTTGGGATCTCCAGTCGTTAGGTTAGGTACCATTATGCATGACTCAACAGTTTAAGAGCAATAGTCTCATTCTTTTAGAAGTTCTAAGGATTTTCTCTCTGTCCAATCCTTTTGTCAAAGGATCTGCCAAATTCTCATCATTGCGTATGTGATCCACTTTAACAGCACCTGAAAAGAGTAGCTCTCTAACAATACTATGCTTATGACGTATCGTCTCTTACCATTATAATAACGGTTATGTACTTTTGCAATAGCCGCGAAACTATTGTAATGGATCGACACAGTTGGTATTGGTTTTTCCCATAAAGGAATATCAGCTAGCAGATCCCTTAAGTACACTACCTCTTCACCAGCTGTCGCTAGTGCTATCATCTCAGACTCCATAGTAGACTGATTCAAAATAGTCTGTTTCTTGAATTTTTACAAAAACAGCTCCTCCAGCAATGCTAAAGATATAGTCACTGGTTGCTTTTGAATCATCAGATAAAGTATTTTAGTCAACATCGGTGTAACCTTAAAGGACAGTTGGAAATTTTTCATAATGTAATCCAAGGTTCATGGTTTGATTTAGGTATCTCATGACCCTCTCAATAGCATATCAATGCTCTATACTAGGTCTACTATTAAACCTGCATAATAATCCTATGACATAGGCAATGTCGAGTCTAGCACAATCAGTGGCATACGCAAGGCTGTCAATGATGCTCACATAATCAGACTGTCTTACACCTTCACCAGTGTTCTTAAATAGCCTTACACTAGGATCAAATGGTGTGCATGTAGGTTTATAGCCAAAGTAATTTTATTTTTTTAGAATCTTCTCAATATAATGAGACTGATCCAAAGAAAGTCCCTTTTCGGTCCTAGAAATCTTAATACCAAGGATTACACTTGCTTCGCGTAGATCTTTCACATCAAAATTGGCGCTTAACAAAGATTTAACAGAGTTTATGGTATGAATGTTTGATCCAAAAATAAGTAGGTCATCTACATACAGGCATATGATAGTACAAATGTCATTCTTAGATTTATAGTAAATTCATTTGTTACTTTCATTAACTTTGAAACCGTGTGAGATTATTAAGCATCAAATGTTTCATGCCATTGTTTAGGTGCTTATTTTAATTTAAGGGCGGACTCAGCCTTGGGGTCAACTGGGCTGCAGCCCAGGGTAAAAAAAAATTTCAAAATCTCACCCTAGCCCAGCCTCATCTTTCATCCTTCATAGTTCAAACTGCCATGTAATTTCATCTTGCAATCATAAGTCACGAAGCCAAAGTCTGCCTCCTCTATTCCCGCGACTCACATTTTTCACGAAGCTGCCACGTAATTTCTCGTTTTCTTTCAATTCAACTCAATATCTTCACTTCAGGTAATTTCTTATTTGCTTTCAAGTTTCTAGATAGGAGATTAGTTCTTTGAATGTAAACCCTTAATTTTTAAATTTTTGGACTTCTCATGTCTTAAATCTCAAAAGTTGCAAACTTGCCATTTGCATTACTGACAACTACAGTCTGCATACATGTCTTTAGGAATTAGGTTATAGGCAAATTGATTTTTATTTTAATGCAATTTTCTAATTTATCTATTTATTCATGGATGACCTCATGTCTCAAATCTCAAAGTTGCAAACTTGCAATTTGCATTACTGACAATTGCAGTCTGCATACACGTCTTTAGGAATAAGGTTGTATGCAAATTGATTTTTATTTTATCGCAATTTGCTAGTTTATCTATTTATTCATTGATGACACTATTGTGGTTTGCAAGTTGCGACCATTTTATTAAATTGTATTTGATTGTTTTCTCTAATTGGTGGTTAAAGCAATTGTTATTTTGTTGAATTTCATATTTGATAATGTCTAGTTTGGCTAATTACATGATATAATGTTTAATAGGTCATATTAAAATGTCAAACAAACAACCAAGCAAGAAACCAAAAACTCTTCTATCTTTTTTTAAAAAGAGAAACAACGACGGAATATCAAACGAGCGTTCAATATTTGAAGTTGATACACCTCAATTCAACTCACGATCTAACGTTCAATCTGTTTCAGTTACTATTCCTTAATCCAATTCAACAATAGTTGAATGAGATCCAGCATTACGATCGTCGATTTGTGAAATTTAATCTCTTACTAAAAGAGACAAGGTTCGACGAGCTTATATTAATTTAGGGCTATATCAACCTAAATTAGCTCAATACCCTAAAACACTTGTTGGAAAGCAACATCGTCGATTTCAAGCTGTGTGGTTTCAACAATTTTCTTGGTTGGAGTATTCTCCTACTAATGATAAAGTATATTGTTTTTCTTGTTATCTTTTTGGAGAGAAAAGTAGATCATCCGGGGCTCAATCCACGTTAACTTTAGAGGGATTTAACTCATGGAAGATGATTAATGATGGAATAAAATGTGCATTTTTACAGCATGTTGGTCTTACCACTTCGTCACATAGCAAATGTGAGGAGTGCGTAAGAATTTAAAAAACACCCCTCAACTTATTGATAGAGTGATTAACTCTCAAACAAGAGAGGAAATTTTTAAGAACCAAATGCGGCTTAAAGCAAGCATTCAAGCTTTTTCGCTACCTTGCTCTTCAGGCTGTTGGTTTCAAGGGACATGATGAAAGCCCGAGTTCATTAAATCGAGGAAATTTCATTGAATTATTGATGTTTAAAGCAGAAGGAATGATAACCTTACAAGAAATATATTAGAGAATGCCCCTCAAAATGCTAAATACACTTCTCCTAAAATTCAAAAGGAGATCCTACATATTCTAGCCAACCGAGTAAGAAATATGATCTGTGATGAAATTGAAGATAACAAATTTTGTATTTTTGTTGATGAATCTCAAGATGAAGCTAAAAGGGAACAAATGGCCCTTGTAATGAGATATGTCACATATGACGGTTTAATAGCGGAACGGTTTTATGATATTATTGGTGTTGAGAGTACATCAACACTATGTGTTAAGACCAAGATATCTAATATACTTGGAAGATTTAATCTAACAATTCAAAATTTGCAGGAGCAAGGTTATGACGGTGCTAGTAATATGCATGGAGAGTGGACAAGCGTTGTTTCTTAAAGATTATTCGTCTGCTTATTACGTGCAGTGCTTTGCTCATCAATTACAACTAGCATTAGTTGCAGCGGCAAAAGATGAATATAATGTTTGGCAATTTTATTCTCATTTAACATGTGTTGTTAATCTTGTTGCTGCATCTCCAAAATGTCTTTGTGAGTTAAAAAATGCTCAAAAAATTAAAATTGAAAAAATGTTGGTTAATGGAGAACGGAAAACATGAATAGAGCTAATCAAATTGGTACTTTACACCGTCCTGGAGATACTCGTTCGAATTCACATTATGATTCTGTAAGGGATTTAATTAATATGTATGATGCTGCTTGCTTGGTCATTGAATGTATTAAAAAGAGTGGACATCAAACATTGAGAGGTCAAGCCTTTGGTATATTCAAAACTTTAAAAAGCTTTGATTTTCTATTTATTTTGCACTTGATGGACAAAATAATGGGCATCACCGATGGAATTTGTCAAGCATTACAACGCAAATCTCGAGACATTGTGAATGCAATGAAATTAGTCTTAACAACAAAATGCTTCTTCAGAAGATAAGATTGAAGCAATGAGATATATTTTTAAAGACTTTATTATCCTTTTGTGATCGCCATGACATAGTAGTTCCCAATATGAATTCTCCTTATAAAGAAGGTACAGTCGCGGTTGTCAACAACGGGATGACATCGCAGTTGAACATCATTACCATTATGACATATTTAATTCTACAATTGATTTTCAGTTAATGGAGTTAGAAAATAGATTCAATGGTGCAATGATTGAACTTCTTACTCTTAGTTCAGCTCTAGATCCTAGTGATTTTTTAAGTCTTTTAATGTAGAAAATATATGCAAGCTTGCCAAAAATTATTACCCTAGGGATTTCAGTGAACAAGACATTCATGCTTTGCAATGTCAATTGATCCCTTATCAACTTGATGTTAAAAGTGATCCTCGATTTGAAAATATAACTACACTTTGTGGCTTATGTCAATCTCTATTTGTAACAAGAAAGTTTGAGATCTATTATTTGATTGATAAACTGATCCGTCCTCTGTTGATTCTTCCTGTCACTACTGCAACTACCGAAAGAGCATTTTCGGGCATGAAACATGTCAAAACGGCGATTCGCAATGCTATAGGAGATGAATTTCTCTCTGATTGTAAGTCTCTTTATTTAGATCGTGATTTTGCTTGAAGATTGATTTAGATTCTGTAGTTAAAGAATTTGAATCTGTAAAGATTCGTCGAGCACAATTAAGCTAATGTTATGTATTGAAAGTGGAATATGAATCTATATATATTTTGTGAATTTTTTTCTTTGGATTATTGTTTTGTTGTAGTGATTGGAATTACATTATAACTCCAAAAAAAATTCATCCCACCCTTACTTTAATTCCTAGGTCCACCCTTGTTTTAAGTCATATAATGAATTATCCAAATTGCAAACTTTATGTTCTTGACCATGAACTACAAATCCTTGAAGTTGGTCCATATAAATTTCATTTTCTAATTCACCATTTAAAAAGATAGTTTTAATATCCATTTAGTGTATTATTAAATTATGAATAGATGCAAGTGAAATTATTACTCGAATGGATGTAATCCTAGTTATAGGTGAAAAGGTGTCAAAAAAGTCTACGTTTTCTCTTTGCTTTAATCATTTAGCTACTAAATGGGCTTTATATTTATCAACTATACCATCAGGTTTTAATTTCTTTTTAAGTACCCATTTACAGCCTATAGAATTACAATCAGGTGGTAGATCTTATAAGTGCCAAGTCTTATTGGATTCAAAGAATTCATTTCATCATTTATAGCATCTTGCCAAAAACGACATCTAAGGAAGATAAGGCCTCTTGGAGGTTTAAGGGATCCTTCTCTATAGTTTAATCACAAAAATCTGAACCAAAATATTTTACGGTTCTTGCTCTTTTACTTCTTCTAGGTTCAGTTTCAGAAGACTCGTTAAGTTCTATTCTAATAGGCTTGGCGTTACTTGATGTGCCCCCACTATTCTTCAATTTAAAAGGAAATCCAAATTCATAAAAATCAGCATTATTAGATTCTATTATATTATGTGCATACAGGTCATAAAATCTATATGTTTTGCTACTAATAGCATAACCAATAAATACACATTCATATCCTCTACTTGCTAATTTTACTATCATAAGGTCTGGTATGCGAACATATGCCAAACATTCCCAATTTCTAAAATAAGACACATTTAGTTTATAATTTCTTAAAATTTCAAATGGTGAGATTTTACTCTTTGATTTAGGGATTATATTCAATACATAAAATATAGTTAATAAAATATCCCCCCACAAATGTTTTGTTGCACCTGAATTCAATAAGATAGCTACAACTAATTCGGTAAAGGTTCTATTTTTTCTTTCAGATTTACCGTTCATTTCAGGTGAATAAGGTGCAGTTCTCTCATGAATTATACTATGCAATTTGTAGAAATCATTAAATAAACTAGATTCATATTTTGTTCCTCTATCAATACGAAGACTCTTAATTTTCTTTTTAGATTGATTCTCAATTTCATTTTTAAATGATTAAACATATCAAATGCATCACTTTTATTTTTCATAAGGTATACATAAGTAAAATCAGAATAGTCATCAATAAAAGTGATAAAGTAACGGTGTCCATGTCTAGTCAAAGTTCCATCAAGCTCACATATATCTGAACAAATTAAATCTAAAGGTTTAGAAACTCTGTCAATTGATTTATATGGTTTCATAGTGATTTTCGCTTGACTAAAGAATTCATGTTTATCAAAATTAGTTTGCGACATTTTAGGGATAAGATCTAAGGTGCTCATGTTATGAATTATACGTTTATTCACATGACATAATATAGAGTGCCAATTATTAAAGTCACACAACATATAAGCAGAAGCAGATGTTTTATTACATATAACATTCACTTTAAACATACCATCAGTTGCATAAACCCAACCCACAAACACACCATTCATGGTGATGGTGTACATACCAGCCTCAATAGTCTATGTAAAACCCGCCTTATTAAGAAGATAATATGAAACAAGTTTCTTTCTCATCTCTGGAGTATTCGTTACGTCCTTCAAAATTACGGTCTTCCTAGAGGTAAACTTCAGCTCTACGTTCCAATTCCAGCAATAATAGCGTTATGAGAGCCTCCTAAAAAAAATTCTTATTCTTAGTCTCCATGTATATTTTGAACATTGCACGGTCATAGCAGACATGGGGTGTAACACCAGTATCTACCCACCAAACCTCTAATCCCCCAACAAGGTGAATCTCATTAGTAATCATAGCCGTTAGAGGCTCCTCAGTCAGGTTAGTCTGTAGTGTAAGGTCTGGTATGTTCCTACACTTTCGTTCCATATGACCTGGTTTTCCACAGTTGCAGCAAAGAAACAATTGTCCAGTATAATTCTTTTGGGGCAGTTTCTATTTGTTGCAGTTCTGACTAAGCTTGCGGTTTAGATTCTTAAAAATTTTAGGATTTGGTTTCAGAATTGCAGCATTCTTAGTGTTGCCTGTAACAGCAAGCACTTCTTCCTTCATATCTTGTTTATGTGATTCCTTCTTAATATGGAAGCGAGTTATCAAGCTTTCCAAAGAAAACTCTTTAGCTTTGTGTCTCAGATTATTCTTCGTATCCTTCCAACTAAGGGGTAGTTTATCTATCAAAAAAACAACTTAGAATTGTTCATTAATAACCATACCTTCGGAGACGATCTCATGAGCTATTTTTTAAAGTTCATGAAACGGCGTCTCTACTGACCTGTCATCCGTCGTCTGAAATTTGAGGTAGCGGCTGACGGCACATTTCTTTGCTCTAGCTTCTTCTATATCACACTTCTTTTACAACGCCTCCTAGATTTCCTTGGCTGTCTTGTCCGAATTGTTCTAGTTGTAGAGTTTGTCGCTCAGGCCATTGAGTATGAAGTTCTTGCAGAGGTAATCCTGCTCTGTCCAATTCCGTAATTTTTGGTATTGTTCGTGCTAGATCTGCAGTTGTTGTGCATCGGTTTCAGTGGGCTTCTCTGGTCACCTTCCTCATCGTAAGAAAAAGATTCCATCTTTTGCCTCCAGCACTTGAAATGGAAGCCCTCGAATCTAAAGGGCGCAGAAGCGATCATGGGCACCTGAAACATTGAGGTCGTTGCAGCATCATTAGTAGTTGCAACAGAAGACATTGTTGTCTGGAACGTCGTCAATTTGTTGGGAACAATGAACTTCGGATGAGTCGTGTACATTGTCACTCTCTTGAACACGTTTCAGCGTTCTGCTAGAAGGTGCAAAGCAGTTCTGAAAAACAAACGTCGCCGCCTCTAGGATAAGATAGTCTCTCTAATCTAAAAAATATCGCCCCATTTGCACTAACAAAGTCGATTCTAATTTACACTCTGAAATACTAGTTGAAGTAAGAAGAAAAAGAAAAATACCTGTTATCCTTACCATTTCTCTTCTATTTATCTATCATTTAAATAGGCAAAATGAAAATTGTATACGTTACTAAAGTGATGGAATGTTAATGGATTTTAATTTATTCTCATTTAAAACAATATTGTAATACCATTAGCTTTTGTAACGGCTCAATAATAATGTCACATAAATATATTACTGTTGTGCAAGTATAACGGTCCAATTATAATAATGATTCATAAATATATTACCATTGTAAACTTGCAACGACTCAACTATAATAATGGTTCATAGATAAATTACCATTAACCTGTTTTTTATTTAATTTTCTTTAAAAAATTCGCTTTATAAACAAAAACATTTCCAACATTCTCTATGCTAAAAAAATCCAACATTTGAAGTCCCCACACAAATATACTTGATATGAAAGTCAACATTGCCAAAGAGCAATTCACGGATATTCAAGAATTAACACTTTTAAGCCAGCGCAAAGTTATTATAGAAACAAAGTAAAGGATATTATTAGCTTGCTAAAAACCGGTTCGCAAAACTTAACGACCAAAATCCACTTTATAATTATCGCATAAATAATTATTATTGAAATTTATTGTGACAACCCGGATTTTTGACGTGTGTTAATCGGCGATGAACTGAATTTAATTATTTGGGTTATTAACTTTTATTAAACAAATAAATAAATTTTCCGATATTTAATACCCAAATCTAGGAATTGATTTAAAAACTATATTAAATATTGGATTATAAAAATCTCTGGATATGATGAATCTCATAGGAAATGAATATAAGCTCCACCATTTAAAATTTAATACCTAATATCGCTAAATATATACAAACTCTAAAATGTTGGAAAATATATAAGAATATACATATACAAGTATATGAGTGTATGCCATAACATATATATATATAACCATATCTAATTAATGAATATGTATAAGTGTAAACATTGAAGTGCATGGTACAATGCAAGTAAATTAGATAAGAAAATAATAATAGTAACAATAATACCTAACTGTATACATATATATGGGTATACATACAAACAAAGAATATATACATATATCAACTCATATGAAACATTTGTAGACAAATAGTAGAGACAAGCATTAAATGATAGCACAAATCAAATCATTTCAGCCTCCAAAACCAGGAAAAACCTCTGACCCAAACCAAATATATTTGTACCAGCAAACTTCCCAGCCTAGCTTCTTCTGCAAGCTCCATTCTTCTCTATATACCCTACTCTATTCTTTCATTCACTCATTCGATCAACTGAAAAAAAGAAAAAGAAAACAAACCCGAGAAAGAAATAAACCAGCAAAACAAAACAACTTCTTGTAATCCAAAAAAAAAATCTGAAGCAATCAAGCAACTAAGCTATAGATCAAATCAGTTTTATCAAGCTTAAAGCAAAGATCAGTTTCCATTCAATAATCAAGTGGCTTTGGTTCAAAGCATATTCCATTTTTCCAAAACTTCAAGGTTAAAACCAACATGAAGCAAGCTAACAATTCAAGATGCCAGATCTAAGTAAAATAAAAGCAATTCCAGGTTCTTTGTTCTTTCATATGCTGGTGAGTAAAACTTTTAATTAAGATCTTTTTTTCTACTAATCTATGATTAATTACTGGTTGAATCTTTATTTGATTTGGTATTCTAAGTTTGGTATTTGAATATGGTTGCCATGGATAACAGTAAACATAAGTAGTGCCTCTGTTCTAGTAAAACAGTGAGTTTCCAACCCAGATCCCTCTGTTTATTTTTGTTTATTTTTGAAAAGCCTGTGAGTAAACTTTTGAATCTGTATATATAAATCTTGATTTGACGGTGATAATGGATGTCAATGGTAATTTGAAAATGTTTTGTTATAAATACAAATGCATGTATATAAATTTCAAGATGCCTGTGCATGTCAGTATAAACCTACATAATATCATTCTGTTAATGTACAGGCTCCAACCCATCCAAAAAAAATTCAATTACTCCTTATACAATCAAATCTAGGCTTTGATGCTGAAAAGGAAATGTTTGTAACTTTGTAATTTAAATTTTAAAAATAGTTTTAAGCAAAAATATTTAGCAATATTTTGGAAAATGTTAAATAACAGTAGCAAATCAAAATTAGTCCAAAATCGAACATTTGAGTTTCAAGTTCTGATTATATGAGTGGATTCGAATTGTAAAACGATGAATTTTGATATAAATTTCAAGGTTTTTAAGCATATAATTGGCTAGCAATCTTGAGTTGATGGGAATTGGTATTATTGTCGATTGTTGTTGATCGGCGAAGCCATGGTCGTCAAGATTTAAGCTAGAGGAAGATGGAGGACCGGGGAACTCAGGAAAAATGCTCAGAGCATTTATAGATGGTCGAGGCGGCGTCACGGTGAGGAAATAGGGTTTTGATGGTCATTTTGATCGACGTTGTCATTTGAGTTCGAGCGACGTCGATGGTGATCAATAGTCGATCGGACTGGAGGGAAATGAAGTATTGGTTTGTAGCGCAGCTCTGAATAAAGTCGTATGGCCTTCGGTGGTCGAAATCGTCGGCGAAGTATGGTTTTGTCAACCCTATTGATTCTAGAAAGACGTTCGATCATTCGATTTTAGAATTCCGGTCGAGTTCGTCGATCTGGGTGTTTAGGAGTCTCGATTAGCTTGTTGTTGACGTGCCAAAGGTCGAGGCAGTGATCAGAGGCGAACGGATGGTTTGTGCACGTGCACAATTGTATTTGTGTGTCTGGAAATCATGGAGATCGGGGAAGAAGGGATGCTTTCGGGTTCGACTCGAAGTCATCGTGGGTTATCTTGAAGTAATCAAGTTTTGTTCGTGATGACTGGGCTTGGGCCCGAGTATGTTGGTAATGTTTTAAAACGAGATTTAGAAGCATAGTTAAGTAAAATTCTAAACAAGTTTTCAAAACAAACATTTTTTTTCCAAGAGAAGATTAAGCAAGTTTCAAATAAAAGCATGGATCAGGATTTATAAACAAGTTTCTAAAACTAAATTATAAAACCAAATGTCTTTGATTTTTAAATTGTTTTGGTTTTGAATAATTATTAGGATAATTAATTAAATAAATTCATTAGTGTTTTCAAATGTGATTAAGTAAGTGATTAAGAATTAGTGTATTGAATTTTAGTTAAAGCTCAAGTGATTTTGTATGTGATAATGAATAATTTCACGAATTTAATAAGATTTAAATAATAATCATAATTAAGTAACTAATTAAGATAATGGTTTATCTTAATTAATTAAAGTCTCAATAGTTAAGAATGATTAATTAATGTGAGTAATTATTGGATAACTAATTTATGTAAGTAAATAAATGTGATTAATTAAAGAATAATTAATCAGTGTAAGTGATTATTAATTAGAGTAATTAATTAAAGATCAATGTAATAAATTATTATTAACTACTTTATGAGGGTAATTAAAGGATTTATAAATGTGAATGGTTGAAGTTAATTAATTTGTGTAATTAATTAAAGGCTAATTACTTTATGAAATTAAAAATGATAATTAAAGGATGATTAATTGATTTATTTGTAATTAATTAATGTTAAGTAAGCATGATTAAGGTAATCTAAGTGATTAAAATCGGTAATTAATCTAATTAGAAATTAATTAAATTAATTAGGAATTATAAATCTTATAAATCTTGCTTATGGATAGTTGGATGATATTGAATGTTTTGATTGGTTGATAGCTCTGATATGATATGTTTTGTGATATGATGTGTTTGGATGGACTATGATAATATGGTTACCTATCGATGATGAATTGCTATGTAAAAAGTGACATCCTATATTTAATGCTAAATTGATTATTTATTTTAATAACTTGGTTAAGATGACATGGGGTTCGAAGAGACTAGAGTCGGGTATTAGGAAATACCCTAAAACACTTTGATTCTTTATAGATTAATTTGTGAAATCAATTGACTGGAATGGAATGATTTAAGTGAATTGGTTCATTTAATCTAAGTTTTGGTACTTAGAAATTGATGTGTGAAATAAGTGTTGTCTATACTAAACTTGTGAATTTGTAAATTGACATGAGTTACCCCGGGTTTTATGTAAGTTTTGTGCTGTTGTATTCCATGTTAGTTGGGTTTACTCACGCTGGTTTCCAGCCTGACCCGGGTGTTACTTTGATGTAATGCTCGGGTCAGACCGAGTATTACAGATTTTCAGGTAGGTACGTTCTGGAGCTCAAGAGGCGAGTTGGATGGTGATAGCGTATAATGTTTTCCGCTGTATATATTGTGTATCTGAGACATGATTTGTATATATATCCAGTATCTGTACATATGTGTAACTCTGATGTATATTAAATGTACTTAACAGATATAGTATTCTTCTGTAAACTGTTATTTGTTATTATATTTTATCCGCTGTGAATGTGAGTTGTTGATGTTTCTGCTCTTCTCTTCTTCTATCTCTTTCTTCTTTTTCTTAACTATCTGGAATTTTCTGGTTAGAAAATTTCGGGTCGTTACGTTTGGTATCAGAGCTAAAAGGTTAAGCGAGTACCTTGGCTCTGGTGGGGATACTCATTAAATAGAGTTCGTGGAACTCTAGAATGAGTTGAGTGTGTATATATATATATGAGCGCGTACTTGTTATTTTCATATATAAAGGTTTTAAATGATTTTATATAAAAGAATATTTTGATATATAAAGCAATATTCTCTTCTAATGAAATATTTAGGTGATTGGTTGTTAAATTATTGGAATTAAGTTACGAAGTAATATAAGATACAACCAAATTAAATTAAATAAATTAAAAGTGAAATTCTAGAATTAGAACTCAGAAATTAGAATTGTTTGAAACTTTAAAATAAACAAAGTTAATTTGGTTTAAAAAGGTTAAACCAATCCTTGAGAATTTAACTCGAATTTATATAATTCGAGATGATTTAAATTTGAAGTTGGAATTCAATTCATTCAAATCGAACCCGATTTGAATTAATTGAATTTGGGATTGAAGATGTATAAGTTCAAAATTTTAAATGGAAGATTTGGATAGAATTGTAATGATTGAAATTGAAGTGGAATTGGTTTAAAATCAAAAAGGAATTTGAAATATAGATTGTAAATGTAATTTATAAATTGAAATAAACTTCATAAATAAATGAGATTATAATTTGGAATAGAATTCTAGAGAATATTTGAAAATAAACTAGGATGAAAATTCCAGAGTAATGTTTAATTATGAATTGGATGGATTGGAAATTTGGAATTTTTGGGAGAATCTAAAATTCCTTTGGGTTGAAAGTGGTTTCCAAAGGTTTTGGAGAAATAATGGCATTATTTCAAAAATATTGGAAGTGTTTTAGAGAGATAAAAGCATTAAACTCTTTCGGTCACTGGAAAATAATGTCGGTGATGACTGCAGCATCATCGATGTTCGTTTTCGAGTTTCTAGAAGAGAAATTGCTACCGAATTATTTTAAATTAGAATTGTTTGTGAACTGGGTTTGGTTTTGAAATTCAAAAGGATGAATGAATTTGCCAAAGAATTTTGGAAATTTGTTTAAACTCCGGGATCTTGATTAAAATGTTTACGGAATAATAAAAATATGTTGGATAAATAAATGTATAACCCCAAGTTAAAAGAAAAATGTGAATGTAATTGATTATAAATAGAAGTTGTAAAATTTAAATTATAATTGAAGTTGTACAAGTTTAAAATTCAAATGGGAAATTTGTATTGGATTAACTTGAAAGGGTTATTGAACTTGAAGAGAGTTCAATTTATATTAGTCCAGATTTATCTGAATAATTTGGAATTGTAATTAAAGTGGAATTGGCTTAAGATCAAATGGAATTTGATTTGAAGTTGGAAGGAAATTGAAAATCAATTTAATTTGAATTGGGGATTTGTGTGATCTCAAACGGTTTGAGATTTAAAAATTGAAAATGGAGGGACGTTTTCAAATAAATTGGATGTTATCATCCTATCGTTAATAAAAATCTTTAAATTGAGAATGGAATTGTATAAATAAAATAAGTTTGAATAATTAAATTGTAAAATAAACTTGTTAAGAACTGGCTTCAAACTGGAAAATTAGATTGAATAATAAATTAAAATTTTAAAATAAAATTGTATTGAATCTTGAAATACATAAGTAAAAAAAAATTACAATGAGAATTTTGAAAAATTGGGCTCAGAATTTAAACTGATTAAGCACTTTGATTTAAAGGTTAATTTGGTTTAAAGAGTTAAACCAACCTTTGAGAATTTAACTCGAATTTCTATAATTCGAGATAGTTTAAATTCAAGATTTAATTGAATTAGTTTAAAATTGAATTTGGTTTGAAGTAATTGGATTGGTGATTGAAGATGTCTAAGTTTAAAATTTTTAAATGGGAAATTGGATTGGATTAAATTGAAGTGATTTGGATTCTGAAATTAAATTGATAATAATTCAAATTTAAAATTGAACAGGATTAAAATCAACTAGAATTTGATTTGAATTGGGAAAGGAATCAAGATTGATTCAACTTGAATTGAGAATTAATCAAGTCCAATGGAATTTGGAGCTATTTGAATTGGAATTGGGTCAATTTAAATGGAGATTTAAATTGAATTATTGGGGAAGTGAACAGTTGGACTCTTGATTATTTTTAATAAATTATTTTGATATAAACTTATTTTCTAAGCTATTAAATATATACAACCTTTCTTTCTTAAAGCCAAGTTATTTTATACTTATTTTACAATTATTTTGGAAAAATTCAACATTTTTTCAACTGTTTTCTAAACTTATTACCATATTTTAACTATGTTACAAATTAATTACTAATTTACAACTATTTTGCAATTATTAAGATTTCTATAACTATTTAACTATTTTCCAACTATTTTATAATTAGTTAACTATTTTACAATTATTTTGCAAACTAATAATTATTTTTCAACTACTTAACTATTTTTCAAAATTTTCAAGCTATTTTCTAAATATACTGGTCGGAGTTCAAACTGTTATTGATTAAATACCCAACTGGATAAGAATTGAGGTAATAATCCAAATGGGGATTAAAGGAAAATGGGAATAAGTGAGTATATCTCACTCTGGTGGATTTTTGAAAAGTGTTTGAAGTATAAAAGGATTTTATACAAGTTGGAAATGATCCAAAGTTTTAAAAAATTTATATATATGAAGGATCTATGAGGATTTTGGGAAAAGGTTTTGGGAACCTTTGGATTTGGAAAGGCTTTTGATTTTTGGGTAAAATCAATATTGAATTTGGAAAGCCTAGTTTGAGAATTATCGATTTTGGGAATAATCGATTTTGGTGTAAAGGAGCTTTAATAAAATTCATACTAGGTGTATGATTTGAAAGATACTATATATGTATAGTATAAATTGTTTTGATGATGGCTCTGGGGAAAAAGGCGCTCCCTTGAAATGGACTTCTCAAGAGTGCCACTGGGTGGTGCTGCCTTGAGCCCCAAGGGGGGGGTTTCTAAAGTTGATCCTGTGAGGAGTCCGGACAAAACTAGTTCGTGAGGATTATGAGTAATGTATACCATAGTGGAAGTCGTGTGTGCCGCTGAGCGCCAACAGTCTGCGTTTGATTTTATATCGGTAGACTACGACCTATGGTATACCACATAGCGAAAGTCGTGTGTGCCGCTGAGAGCCAACAGTCTGCGTTTGAGTTTATCTCGGTAGACTGCGACCTATGTAGGAGTGGAGAAGTTTCATTTTGACAGCGAAAATCAGAGGCCGCTGAGAGCCTACAGTTGCATGGACTTTTGCTGTGACGGCAACGTAACCCTGGATGTAACTGTGATTTGTTGTGTGGGTTCCATGGCGTAATTGAGAGGCCGCGGAGAGCCTGCAGATACATGGACTTTTGTTGTGACTGCAACGTAACCCGGGTATGTAACTGTGACCATGGATGGGGGTGATGATTCCCAGAGCATTTTCACCAAAGATATTTCCTCTATTTTCGAAAACCGTTTTCTATATTTTCAATAAAATTATTTTCCAAAGTATTTTCACTGGGTGTTGGAAACGAGTTTACCAAGTACTTATAGATTTTCAGTCCTACGCCTGATCAACGTATGACCGAATTTCTGTGAGAACAAGGATGGACTTGTCGAAACATTGAGTTATAAAAAGTATTTTTGTATAAAGCTATTTCCATAATATTATGTAGATTTTGAAGTGTTTTAAAATTTTAATATAAAAAGGATAAAAGAGTTAAAGATGTTTGAGGAATAATTTAACTAAGATAAACAGTAAATTAAAATTCTCTCTTCGTTCCTTTTCGGGGACGAAAAGTTCTAAAGGAGGGAGGAATGTGACAACCCGGATTTTTGACGTGTGTTAATCGGCGATTAACTGAATTTAATTATTTGGGTTATTAACTTTTATTAAACAAATAAATAAATTTTCCGATATTCAATACCCGAATCTAGGAATTGATTTAAAAACTATATTAGATATTGGATTATAAAAATCTCTGGATATGATGAATCTCATAGGAAATGAATATAAGCTCCACCATTTAAAATTTAATACCTAATATCGCTAAATATATACAAACTCTAAAATGTTGGAAAATATATAAGAATATACATATACAAGTATATGAGTGTATGCCATAACATATATATATAACCATATCTAATAATGAATATGTATAAGTGTAAACATTGAAGTGCATGGTACAATGCAAGTAAATTAGATAAGAAAATAATAATAGTAACAATAATACCTAACTGTATACATATATATGGGTATATATACAAACAAAGAATATATACATATATCAACTCATATGAAACATTTGTAGACACATAGTAGAGACAAGCATTAAATGATAGCACAAATCAAATCATTTCAGCCTCCAAAACCAGGAAAAACCTCTGACCCAAACCAAATATATTTGTACCAGCAAACTTCCCAGCCTAGCTTCTTCTGCAAGCTCCATTCTTCTCTATATACCCTACTCTATTCTTTCATTCACTCATTCGATCAACTGAAAAAAAGAAAAAGAAAACAAACCCGAGAAAGAAATAAGCCAGCAAAACAAAACAACTTCTTGTAATCCAAAAAAAAAATCTGAAGCAATCAAGCAACTAAGCTATAGATCAAATCAGTTTTATCAAGCTTAAAGCAAAGATCAGTTTCCATTCAACAATCAAGTGGCTTTGGTTCAAAGCATATTCCATTTTTCCAAAACTTCAAGGTTAAAACCAACATGAAGCAAGCTAACAATTCAAGATGCCGTATCTAAGTAAAATAAAAGCAATTCCAGGTTCTTTGTTCTTTCATATGCTGGTGAGTAAAACTTTTAACTAAGATCTTTTTTTCTACTAATCCATGATTAATTAATGGTTGAATCTTTATTTGATTTGGTATTCTAAGTTTGGTATTTGAATATGGTTGCCATGGATAACAGTAAACATAAGATAGTGCCTCTGTTCTAGTAAAACAGTGAGTTTCCAACCCAGATCCCTCTGTTTATTTTTGAAAAGCCTGTGAGTAAACTTTTGAATCTGTATATATAAATCTTGATTTGACGGTGATAATGGATGTCAATGGTAATTTGAAAATGTTTTGTTATAAATACAAATGCATGTATATAAATTTCAAGATGCCTGTGCATGTCAGTATAAACCTACATAATATCATTCTGTTAATATACAGGCTCCAACCCATCCAAAAAAAATTCAATTACTCCTTATACAATCAAATCTAGGCTTTGATCGCTGAAAAGGAAATGTTTGTAACTTTGTAATTTAAATTTTAAAAATAGTTTTAAGCAAAAATATTTAGCAATATTTTGGAAAATGTTAAATAACAGTAGAAAATCAAAATTAGTCCAAAATCGAACATTTGAGTTTCAAGTTCTGATTATATGAGTGGATTCGAATTGTAAAACGATGAATTTTGATATAAATTTCAAGGTTTTTAAGCATATAATTGGCGAGCAATCTTGAGTTGATCGGAATTGGTATTATTGTCGATTGTCGTTGATCGGCGAAGCCATGGTCGTCAAGATTTAAGCTAGAGGAAGATGGAGGACCGGGGAACTCAGGAAAAATTCTCAGAGCATTTATAGATGGTCGAGGCGGCGGCACGGTGAGGAAATAGGGTTTTGATGGTCATTTTGATCGACGTTGTCATTTGAGTTCGAGCGACGTCGATGGTGATCAATAGTCGATCGGACTGGAGGGAACTGAAGTATTGGTTTGTAGCGCAGCTCTGAATAAAGTTGCATGGCCTTCGGTGGTCGAAATCGCCGGCGAAGTATGGTTTTGTCAACCCTGTTGATTCTAGAAAGACGTTCGATCATTCGATTTTAGAATTCCGGTCGAGTTCGTCGATCTGGGTGTTTAGAAGTCTCGAGTAGCTTGTTGTTGACGTGCCAAAGGTCGAGGCAGTGATCAGAGGCGAACGGATGGTTTGTGCACGTGCACAATTGTATTTGTGTGTCTGGAAATCATGGAGATCGGGGAAGAAGGGATACTTTCGGGTTCGACTCGAAGTCATCATGGGTTATCTCGAAGTAATCGAGTTTTGTTCGTGATGACTGGGCTTGGGCCCGGGTATGTTGGTAATGTTTTAAAACGAGATTTAGAAGCATAGTAAAGTAAAATTCTAAACAAGTTTTCAAAACAAACATTTTTTTTTCCAAGAGAAGATTAAGCAAGTTTCAAATAAAAGCATGGATCAGGATTTATAAACAAGTTTCTAAAACTAAATTATAAAACCAAATGTCTTTGATTTTTAAATTGTTTTGGTTTTGAATAATTATTAGGATAATTAATTAAATAAATTCATTAGTGTTTTCAAATGTGATTAAGTAAGTGATTAAGAATTAGTGTATTGAATTTTAGTTAAAGCTCAAGTGATTTTGTATGTGATAATGAATAATTTCAAGAATTTAATAAGATTTAAATAATAAACATAATTAAGTAACTAATTAAGATAATGGTTTATCTTAATTAATTAAAGTCTCAATAGTTAAGAATGATTAATTAATGTGAGTAATTATTGGATAACTAATTTATGTAAGTAAATAAATGTGATTAATTAAAGAATAATTAATCAGTGTAAGTGATTATTAATTAGAGTAATTAATTAAAGATCAATGTAATAAATTATTATTAACTACTTTATGAGGGTAATTAAAGGATATATAAATGTGAATGGTTGAAGTTAATTAATTTGTGTAATTAATTAAAGGCTAATTACTTTATGAAATTAAAAATGATAATTAAAGGATGATTAATTGATTTATTTGTAATTAATTAATGTTAAGTAAGCATGATTAAGGTAATCTAAGTGATTAAAATCGATAATTAATTTAATTAGAAATTAATTCAATTAATTAGGAATTATAAATCTTATAAATCTTGCTTATGGATAATTGGATGATATTGAATGTTTTGATTGGTTGATATCTCTGATATGATATGTTTTGTGATATGATGTGTTTGGATGGACTATGATAATATGGTTACCTATCGATGATGAATTGCTATGTAAAAAGTGACATCCTATATTTAAAGCTAAATTGATTATTTATTTTAATAACTTGGTTAAGATGACATGGGGTTCGAAGAGACCAGAGTCGGGTATTAGGAAATACCCGAAACCGCTTCGATTCTTTATAGATTAATTTGTGAAATCAATTGACTGGAAAGGAATGATTTAAGTGAATTGGTTCATTTAATCTAAGTTTTGGTACTTAGAAATTGATGTGTGAAATAAGTGTTGTCTATACTAAACTTGTGAATTTGTAAATTGACACGAGTTACCCCGGGTTTTATGTAAGTTTTATGCTGTTGTATTCCATGTTAGATGGGTTTACTCACGCTGGTTTCCAGCCTGACCCGGGTGTTACTTTGATGTAATGCTCGGGTCAGACCGAGTATTACAGATTTTCAGGTAGGTACGTTCTGAAGCTCAGGAGGCGAGTTGGATGGTGATAGCGTATAAAGTTTTCCGCTGTATATATTGTGTATCTGAGACATGATTTGTATATATATCCAGTATCTGTACATATGTGTAACTCAGATGTATATTAAATGTACTTCACAGATATAGTATTCTTCTGTAAACTGTTATTTGTTATTATATTTTATCCGCTGCGAATGTGAGTTGTTGATGTTTCTGCTCTTCTCTTCTTCTATCTCTTTCTTCTTTTTCTTAACTATCTGGAATTTTCTGGTTAGAAAATTTCGGGTCGTTACATTTATAAAACCGTTTGATAGAAAAAATTGAAAAATACTAAAATAGAAGCACTTATTTTTTTTGACCTGCGAATTTAATATTGAAATTGATATGGAATAATTGATTTCTAGGTTGAAATATATTTTTTGAATTCTTTAAAAAAAGGAATAGGAGTGCAAGGAAAAAATATATAACTTGCATGCTTTGATGCCATTGTTTATCAGTTAATATTTAGTGGAAATAAGAGACACATCCCTAAAAGCAAACTTAATACACAAAACATCCTCCTCATAAAAAAATTACATTTCTGTTTTCAAATACTATAATTTTCTTCCCTACAATACCCCTCTTCTCCATTGCTGCAATGTTGATTCTTCGTATATGCATGTTATTTTCGCATCCATAATTAAAATTTGCACCCCACTAATTATTAGTCTATAAAACGCAATAACTTCTGGTAGAAACGACAGATTAAAAAACCGTTTTCACCATTAAATCACAAATTTTATTATCTTTCTAACGAGTGGCATTATACATATGTAAAAATAATGGCAAGACAAGCTATTTGCGGAACCAACTTTTATTGATGTTTTTCAAATTTCTGCAATTATATGGTATGATTGTAGACAATTCAGCAATTATATGCAATAATTACATAAATGTCTGCAATTGTACCGTATAATTGCAGACATTTCTGCAACTATATGCAATAATTGCAAACATAGCATAAAATTGCAGAAATATCTGCAATTATATCCAATAGTTGCAACTGTATGTAATAACTTCAGACTACCATATAATTGCAGAAATGTCTGCAATTATATGCAATAGTTGCAGACATGTCTATATTTACACCGTATAATTGCAGAAATATCAACAGTTATATGAAATAGCTGCAGACATCTGCTAGTATATGGTATAATTATACTATATAGTTGCGGAAATGTCTGCAAATATACGCAATAGTTGCAGATTTGAAGAAAAATCGAAGATGCTTAAAATTTGCAAAATTGTCTAGAAATATACGGAATAACTGCACATTTATTGCAAATATGATTTTCTGGTATCAACATTCGATCTCATTTTAAAGATCATAAATTTTTTGGTTTTTTGGTGAAAACGGTATGATGATCTTATATTTACACAGAAAGTTATATGCATTTAAAATGTTAAAAACGTAAACGGTATTTGGGTCTTTATGAACGCGTGCATTTGAAAACAGGGATCGGAAACTTATTGAAAAATGGAGAAATGTTTTGTGTATTTTCAAACCTTATGAGCGATGTATGCCAAACGCTATCTAATATTTAATGTTGTAACCAAGTTATATGTTGTCAACTTGCAAAGTTAAATGTTGCTAACTTGCTAGGTTATATCAAATAACAATGCACGTTTACTATTTATTTAAGAAGGCATGTTACTGTTTAGTAAAATTTGTAAATAATGTATGTTGATATTTAACAAAAAAAATGTATAACTATTTGATTGCTTGACATATCTTTCAGGATTTTATATTTTGCTATCAACTATTTCCATAGTGCTGGAACGTGCGAAGAAGTAAAAAATATATTACAAGTTTGATGAGGGAAAGACATATGAAAATAAGAACAAAAAACACAAATACAAATACCAGGGTGGAGCTCAATAGATGTTGGGAGCTGTGAAGTTAATGCCCCCGCTATTATCTTGCTATAATCTTATTATATCTTATAGCGGGTTTCTACCGCAACGATTTTTCCATATAGCCCTAAATATAGCATTTCCTCTTTAAGCCCCGCTTTTTTTCTATATCCAGTAGTTCCCGCTATATTCTACTATTTCCACTAAATCTTCATTAAAATAAATGAAGTGAAATTGACATTTATACATTATGAAAATTATGAAATTTATTTATGTAATTGAATTTTTAATATATTTTTAGAAGTGAAAATACTCTAATATTATACTAAATTCAGTTATGTTATATAACAGTTTTACGTTTATTTACAGTATATTCGCACATATGTTTATTTAAATTATTTATGTATTAATTATAATTCAATTGAATGTTCATTTTTCATTTAATTACCATATATATTTGTAAAAACATTAAGTGCGAGTTTTATATGCTATTTTAGAGTCATCCGCTATATCTCGCTATATACTCGGTGTATCCCCGCTATGACTTATTTGCCCCTCCGCCGCATTAAATCTGTCGAGCGCTTTAACTGTATAGGTTGGGAGTATATCATTTTAATTTGCATGAAATGGGCCACCAACTACAATAATCCAACATCTTCATACTTTCGAAAATTGTCATGGTTTTACAAAATGTCTCGAAGGAATCAACAAGGGATATTATTTTAAGAGATGCAACAAGCTTTCGTTATATTCAAAATATAATGGAGAATGCGTAACATGTGGGGATTGGTGGTAATACAAGGTACGTTTGAAGTTGATATTGCTTGGATTAGTGGTATTAGAGGTACAATTACCTTACTTGTCAAATACTTATGAAAATACTTTGACATATTAGCTAACGAATTGCGAAAACAAATATTCCATGACCTTGATTTAAACAAATTCTTAAGGATATATTATAAAATGGTAATTTACTTTAGTGTGTTACTATTAGCAACCATATTTTTTCTTCTAGCGGCCAAAACTAAATGTCACCTTAATCAATTTTATTTTTCTCTTTTTAACATCAATCATCCAAAATTCAAAATACTTATTTTCTCTATCTTCCATAATAAATGCCACCGTCGGGAAAAATAATAAAGAAGTCGAGTCCTTTATCAGTAAGTGAGAAGCTCGTTATCTCTCAACAACTTATACAGCTGTCAAGTAAGCATTTCTTCTTCAGTTTTTGTGCAAAACTCTATATTTTCAAATCGCGGTTGAATTAGTCGTGGTTGATTGATTTATTGGAGAATCAGAAACTTTAAACTACGTAACTATGATTAATTTGTTGAAGAAAAATATATTTTAACGAATGAAAAGAAAACTAACATCTTTATGCTTATCACAACTGGGATCAGCCGCTAAATTTTTGCATTCCATCATCTATTAGGCAAATATATTTTTTTTAGGTTTAGGGTTTGGAATTTTTGAGAAATATGTAACGTTTATTGAAAAGAGATGAAAAGTAAGGCTGTGTAAAGCTAAGTAAAAGAATGTAATGTGGTGGGAAAAAGCACATAAAAAACATTGATGTTTAATAAAATTATAACGATGGTTGAAAGAAAAAATTGGACGTTAATAGTAGCAATGTTACTTTAACCGTACCGTGAAAAAGAAAATACTTACAGCCAACTGTTATGTGCGCTGACGTACACTTTCCCTTTTGCAAGTACCCGAAAATCTATAAAAATTTTATCCACACTCCAGTTCGGATCCTCAAAATTGCTGAGCTCTCAAACTCTAGCTAATACATGTTCTACACCCCCTAGGGCTTCTACCGCGCGACCACCTTTGTGTTCTCCACTATCCTACCGACCTCCATGACCATCTTCGCCTCCACCCTCCTCATTGGCATTCCGACGGCTTCAAGTAGCTCTTTTGTTTCTTGCTCATATCCATATGATAAAATCACATCATCTTCTCCATCATGATCGCCGATGTAACCATCACTATCACCGCTACCGCTTTCTCAATGCAGGAATTTTTTTTCAAAAAATTGAACAATTTATACATTTCAACACTTACATCTCAAAAACAATGTTTAATTTATGCATTTTTGCTTGTATTTGAGGTTTGATGCAAGGAAATGATGATAATGGAGGGATCTTTCTTTCTTGGCCGCTGAGGAAGAAGGAAAGAAAAGGAGGCAGCGGCTAGAGAGGTTTTATAATTTAAAATGGCAAAACCTTCGCCATTTTAATTAAAATGGCGAAGGCTCTACCGTCTAAAACTGTATTATTTTTTCTTAAACTGTTTCATTTAATGTATTATTTGGGTATATGACTGTTTTGTTTCAATGTAAAAGTAAAAGAGTGAACAAATCCATTATTTATAGTGGCCTTAAAAAGGCTGAATACACATTTGCAGTTTATAGATAGCTGTGAATAAAACATAATAATCAAACAAATTTTAAAATTCAACGCTAGCATATACCGATTGACATTTGTATTACCATTTCATTTCCTACCAACCTTTGTTGTTGATGAATATCATAAAAAAATTAATAAATGAAACCACCAAAGGATGCATGCTCTCATGGAACATCCACCAAGAAGAGCAATATCTATCACGAAGTGTTGTACTTCTTCAAATAGACATGGCTGTTCGCGACCACCGTTTACTCTGCATTCAGTAGTACCAGTAGTCGACCGGTGGTACCACCAATTTGAAAATATACAACATGCACATTTTGCAATTTATGGATAGATGTGAATAAAGCTTAATAATCAAACAAATTTTAAAATTCTAATCTAGCATTTACCAATTGACGTTTGTATTACCATGTTTTTCCCAGTTTATTTTTGTTGATGAATATCATTGCAAATTTAATAAAAAATTGGAAAGGGTTTCCTCTAAAGCCACGGAGGAAAATCAATTCCCTTACCAAATTTCTTCAAATTTCTCTTATTCTTCTTCTCAAATCAGACCACCTGAGGCTTCTCACATTAGTAACCATCAGGGGTTATCAACATAGATGATGATGGTTTAAATTGGTCCAATCTAAACAGCAAAGGAAGAGAGAGGCCAAGAAACCACAGGAGTTGCTATCGGCTCTCAACAGAGAAAACAAAAAAGGCAGAGGTGGTCAGAATATAACCACCCATACTGCAAAGGAAGATGAAATGTTACCGACACAGGGAAAACCAATAGCCATCTCATTGAATAGAGAGCAAGGCCGAAAATCTTGGGCCGATAGTGTTGTGATCAGCCTCAAGAACCTAATGATGAAGATTTCAATCTAGAGCATATTGCACCAATCAAGATTAACAACAAGAAATATGGTCTGATGAAGGGAGAGATATGTAAAAGGGCTACTGAATCATGGAATAAATCTGTTCTTGTGTATGTAGTGGGTACCAAACCATACTACATGTTTTTTAAACCATATATTCAAAGAGTTTGGAATCCGATGGGTGAATTTGAAATTTTTACTAGAGAGAACGGATTCTTTCTAGTAAAATTCAAAGAATCACAAGAACGCTCTTCAGTTTTAAAAAATGGACCTTATTTTTACAATGGCAAACTCATCATAGTGAGAAACTGTTCTGATTCTCAAAATGGAGAGAGACTTGTTAACGTCTATGCCGATTTGGGTAAGATTATCCTGTGTTAATCTGAAGTTATGGGACAGGGAAGCCTTCAACGTCATGGTAAGTATTATAGGAAAACCCATTAAAATGGATGCAGCTACTACCTTAAAGACGAGATTAAATTGCGCTCGCCTTCTTGTGGAAGTATCTATGACTGATGAACTTCCAGAGGAGTTCAATATCACTCTATATAACGGTGAAAACATTATACAAAAAGTGGAATGGTTCCATCGATATGTAATATCTTTAAATGTTTCGGTCACGCTAGAGAGTAGTGCAAGCCAACGCAGATGTGGATACCCAAAACTAGTAATCAAAATAGAAACAATTTTCAAGAAAATAGTTCAGTTGAAACTCAAGACCCAAATCTCAATAAAGAAGTAACAAACCAGTCAAGAAGGCGAAAAGATAATGATCGAATCAACCAAGATTGTATCATTTTCCATCAAGAAAATAATCTTGAGGCGCTCACCAATCAAGATGATTAGATCACAGCTATGGAAGTTCATCAGTTTAAATACTTTAAGAAAAGTTCAACTGCTTCGAATCAGCACAGTACAGAGGAGGGTAGTATTATTAAAAAGGTCTTTATTTTTGAAACCCCTCCTATCTCAGAGCCATGTTTAGTTACAGAGAATGTTGGTACAAAAATATACAATATCTTGCATCAAGATAATAGCCAGACTGGGAACAGTCTAATGCAGGAGGAGTCTCCTTTGGATTTTGCTAGAAGTTGAGGACAGGGTAGGCATCAACACAATATTGCCTCGTAAGAAGGTCTCTTCCCCTAAGCAGGCTACAATAGCAGAGCCTAGTGACTCAGCCATGCCTCGCATAGCTAATTTTGATATTTCTCTGATTAAGGTTCCTGAATCAGAACAAAAGGAAGAAATTAATCAGTAATGGCTGAGGTTGCTGACTAGTTTGATATATCTAATTTACGCATCCCAAAACCAAAAGCTATGGGTAAGATAAAGGGGAGTAAAGAGAAGAAAGCTTTCAAACAAAAATACATTTCAATTAATCTAGAATAGGATGAGATGTCTACAAGACTAAAAGCTAAGGGTGTAGATAATAAGAGGAGAGGTAAGGGTACTACTGTGTCAGGTACCATTTAAATTTCCTTTTATTATTGTGTGCACATACATATATATATATATATATATGTATATGTATATATTTGCTTAGAATGTCAGGGGTATGAATTCCCCTGTTAAACAGTCTGATATCTTATATATGATTAAGATTTATAAACCTACCATTATTGCTCTTATAGAAAACAAACTGAATGATGAAAATTATGATAAATTTTGTCTTAAAGTCTAGTAACTGGAAATCTACAAATAATAACGATTGTGACTGTAAAGAATTTATCATTGTTATATGGGACTCTAATATCTAGACAAACTTAAATATTAATAAAGACAAACAATTTATAGATTGTCACTTTAAAAAATATTAGTGGCTTTCTGATTCAAGTTACTAGTGGCTATGGTAGTAATTTTGAAAGTGAAAGAAATGAATTATGGTATAAACTGATAGATTTGAATTCAAAATATAATTTTCCTTGGATTATTTTGGGTGATTTTAATATTGTTTTTCATGTTTCAAAGAAATTTGGAGGAAGTAAAATTCCTCAAAGTAAGTTTGATAGGGTAAATAATTTTCTTTTAAACACTGGTCTTATGGAACCAATTATTAATGGGAATAAGTATACACGAAAGTCTGGATTGGCTAAGAATATTCATTGTAAGTTAGATAGGATTTTAGTCAACAAAAAATTCTCAAATATTTTCTTAGATTTTATATGTTCAACTCTAGAACAAAATTCTAGTGATCATACTCCTTTAATTATAAATCTGTTTAACACTGTGAATTTAAATAAAAAAGTATCTCCTTTTAGATTTAAAAGTAGTTGGGTTTTAGAAGAGAATTTTAAAACTTTGATGGATAATAGTTTAAATTTTTCTTGTAATGTTATTAAACAATTTCAATTTAGTACGCTTTTGAAAAATATTAAATTCAATATTAAAAATTGGAATAAGAATAATTATTTAAATAATAATAACCTGGATTATTTAAGAAAGGAAGGAAAAATCTTACAGATGATAATCCAGGAGACATGGGTACATCCAGCAATTTTTTTAATAATCAGAAAAATTTATCTACTGAAATTTACAAAAATGCAGTTAATGCTAAACAAAAGGCTAAGGTAGACTGGCTAACTCTTGGTGATGATTGCACAAAATTCTTTTATGCTAAAATTATTAATAGAAAGCATATTAATAATATTGGTAACATCATAGATAATACAGGTAATCTTTCCAATGCTTATGACAAAATTGTTAATGAAGCTGTTGAGTACTATGAGAAATTATACTTTAATGAGAATATTGAAAAAAAATTCCTCATATTATTTGCAAGAATATTTTGAAAGATAATGCTTCAGATATTTTACTTGCTCCTATTTCATTAGAGGAAATAAAACATATTATTTTAATGCTAGTGATAATAAAAGCCCAGGCCCTGATGGGTTTAACGCAAAGTTTTACAAAAATCAGTGGGATAATATTAAAATGTAAATTTATGAAGTCATAAATGAATTTCTGGATAGAGGTAAAATTCTTAAAAGTATTAATCATACTTTTATTACTCTAATACCTAAAAGGAAAAATCCCTCTAATATTGGAGACTATAGACCCATATCTTGTTGTAATTTTATTTATAAAACCATTTCTACTGTTTTAAGCAATTTAATTGAAATATTTCTGCCTTTCATCATCCCTGAAAACCAGAGTGCTTTTGTGCCTGGTAGATTAATATCAGAAAATTCTATGCTAGCAGTGAGATGGTGAGAAAATGCAACACTAAAAAGGTGATAATGTGTGCTTAAAAATAGATTTACCGAAAGCTTATGACAAAGTGAATAGGTATTCTATTTATCATATAATGAAACGTGTAGGATTTCCTAGTAAATTTTATGACTTGATCATGGAATGTATTAACACCGCTACCTTCTCTATACTTATACAAGGTAAATCAGAAGGTTTCATTAAAAGTAATAGGGGTATTAGACAAGGTGACCCTCTTTCACCTTATCTATTTACAATGGTTATGGAATATTTTTCTGTATTAATGGAAAAAGAAGCTATTAAAGGGAATATTTATCCCATAAATAGAGTCCAACCTTGCATTAATCACCTTATTTATGATGATTATCTTATGGTTTTTATTAAGGCTAATAAAAAAATGCAGTATCCATTAAAAATGTTTTTGACACTTTGAACAAATTTGTAGGTTTGCAAATTAACATAGACAAACGTAAAGTTTATTTCAGTAAATATAGCAATTATAAAAATGATGTTTTAAATGTTTTAAAAATCACTGAAGGCAATCTTCCTATTAAATATTTGGGACTGCCTTTATCAGTCAATCAAATAAAAGTTTCGACTGTTCTATATTACTGGATAAAATTCAAGAAAGAATGAAAACCCGGTCTATTAAACTTCTTTCTATTGCAGGAAGACTATATTTAATAAAAACCATGGTTTATGCAATCATTTTATACTGCTTAAAAACTTTTCACATTCCTACATCTTCTATTAAAAAACTAGAAAGCAGATGTGCTGATTTTTTATGGAAAGGTAAATATCATAAAATTAATTGGGATACTTTTTGTAAACCAAAGAATGAAGGTGGGTTTGGCATTGGAAATATGAAGGACCTTAGTCTAACCTTCCATTTAAAAATATTATGGTGATTTCTTAGTGCAGACGCTCCATGGGCTAGATGGATGAAGGCTAAGTATCTCATGAAGGGTAATTTTTGGAATATAGTATCAAATAGCAATCAGTCTAATACTTGGAAGCAAATTTTAAACTGCAGTAGTATTGGTAAGTCTCTTTTAAAAAGAAATTTTAAATCAGGTGCTGAAATCAGCTTATGGTTTGACCTTTAATCCAATAATGACTCCTTTGTTAATAAAACTGGATGGAGTAATTTAGTTATATTTGGTGATTCTAATGCAATAGCGTCTTCTATTATTATAAACGATCAATGGCAACCTCAACTTCACCTATTATTAACCCACACAAAGATGATATATGTAAAATTCACCCTGATTGTAATGTAGACATTGACTACTGGATATGGAAAGCAAACAATAAATGGAAGTTTTCCTTTAAAAATACATAGAATGATATTAGAAATAAAGTCACCAAGGTTGATTGGTATGATTTCATTTAGAACAAGGTGAACAGCCCCAAGATGGCATATCATACCTTCTTTGCTTTACATAACAAATTGCCAACTTGGGACAAAATAAATAAATGGTGTAATAGCTCTAGTTCACTTTGTTCCTTATGCAATCTAGAAAATAAGAGCTCTAATCATTTGTTTTTTGAATGCAGTTACTCACATTTTATCTGGAAACACATTAAAGCTAAAGTGGGTATTCAAAACAATGACCAAATGGATCTCAAGCAAATTATTCGTCTTATAAATATCAAGTTCAAAGGAAAATCTATTGAAAGAGACCTTACTCACATCTTTATTACTACCGTTGTCTATCATATTTGGAGAGAAAGAAATGCTCGTACTCATAACAAAGTTAGTAGCAACAAAGAACTAAAATGGCTAATCATTGAAACAGACAGTAAGATCCTGCTTCACAAATCAAAGAAAAAAGTAAAATATCAAACCAAGTTCGCAAATTTAGCTGAAGACTGGAGAATTGAAGCAGGAAGTAAGCATCTGGAATAACTTTTAGCCCACCCAAAAAGTATACGAATGATTAATCATTTATCTCAAGAGTACTCCTCTGAAAGAGCCTCTAACAGAGTTGCCTCAAACCGAGATCGTGCTGCCTTCCAGAGGATAGAATCAACAGATCTGAGTTGCATTGACTACAGATCTGTTAATTTTAGTAAGCAATGGGAACAAGAATATACTTCTGATAGAGCTATAAACAGAGTTCACGTTGCATCAAATCGAGTTTGTGCTGCTTTCCAAAGGGTGGAATCAATAGATCTGAGTCGCATTGATAACAAATATGTTAATTTTTCATGGGTTAATCATAATCAGAGAAGTAACTTCACAGCCGAAGAAATTGAAGGCATAAAGGGTAAATTTAACGAAGGATTATCATACTGGGAAAGAGGATATGACTAGAATCGGTCTATATAGTGTCCAGACTTTGCATCGGTGAGAATCGGCTAAAAAACGCGGCCGATTCTAGCCGATTCTAGCGGATGCAATATCGCATTATAGAAGCAACAACCCGCGAGCAGTTTCTCATTTTCTTTCCTCCCGTTTTCCCTTCCAAAATCCTCCTCCTCGTCACCCGCCGCAGCCGCCTGCCGTCACTGCCGTCTCAAGTCAACGTCTAGCCCCTGACGCTCTCCAAAGCTCTCCGGTATCTCCTTTCTTCCTGATTTCAGTTTATTTGAGGTATGATTTAAACCCTAAATTTTGAAATTAGTTGATGGTAGATTAGAAATTGATGATTGGTTGGTATTATTCGATGATATTACTGTTTTAGATTGGTTTGGAAATATAATTTTGACATTGTCGGCTTGAAATTAGAGAAATTAGGGAAAAGAGTTGATTATCAATTTGTAATTATTGATTATTGCGTATGGGTTGATGTTAATGGTGTACATTAGTTGATGATAAAAGGTATTAGTTGATTTAGTATAAAAAAATCTATTTTTACTAATTATATATATGAACAACTTATTTTAGTTTACATAATCGGCAAATTAAGAATTAAAATAGTTAAACGAAAGTCAAATTACGTTGTAAAATTTCATATATAGTTAATAAATACTTAAATAGGTGAATGAATATTGTTAATTATAAAAGTTTTATTTTTTAAACCCCTTAGAGAATTTTTGGCCTCGTCTGACAAGTGTTGTATATGATCGTTATATAGCAGTTCGGTTTTTCACAGAACGGACATCTATACTCATCTGATACAATATTTGTCGAATTAGTCCCTGTATTGGACAAGTTACGAATACAATAAAGTATAATTACATTTTGTAAATCATATCATTTTAAATGGTTCACAAAATTTAGATAGCACTTACGTTTTGTTCTCTGTGTACACGTATTTGTGTACGATACAGGGAACAAAAGGGAAGTGCTTCCGAAATTTTATGAACCGTTTAAAATGATATGATTTACGAAATGTAATTACTTTATTGTATTTGTAATGGGAAGTAGGATGGTCGACCATCAAAGTTAAAACAATAAAGCAAAAAGAAAAAAATAAATCGAATTGATTATTTAGATCAATAAACGATAAACTTTACTGTGTTTCTAACATATATTTTCAGATCAGGAAAAGTGTTCGATTATTTTCTCAACCGGATGTATGAAGTCAAAATTGGTATGAAAGGTTCAATAAAGAAACATTTATGTGACGATGTACACGAATTTATTAGATTCGCTAAATCTAATAATCGTAATAATGAAGAACTTCGTTGCCCGTGTAGTAAATGCAGACATTTGAAGCATTGGAAAGCAGATATAGTTGAAGTACATTTGTATAAAAACGATTTTGTGCCGAATTATTACTTATGGGATCGTCATGGAGAACTTCTTGCACCCACACCTAATCCTGTAGCGTTAGATGACGATAATGTTATGACGAATCCAATAAAAAATATAGTGGAAGATGCAGCACGATCAATGTTTCCAATGTTTGATCAAGATGAAGAAGAAGATGTAAATGTCGAAGAAAAACCGACTGTGGGAGTTAAAAAAAATATGATTTATTGGACTCTACTAAAAGGCCGTTGTGGGATGGTTGTAAAAATGAAACCGAATTATCAGTAACTGCCGAATACATTACTATGAAATCAAAATTCAACCTTACAGAAGCTGGATTTACTGCAGTTGTACAAGCAGCAAAACGACCCATGCCAGCCAATAATCTGATGTGCGATAGTCATTATAAAGTGAAAAAACTTATGTCCGCTTTCGGTATGTCGTACCAAAAGATAGATACATGTGTAAAAGGTTGCATGTTGTATTGGAAAGATGACGTCGAGCTTAGAAAATGCAGAATATGTAACGAAGAAGATACAAGCCAGGAAAAAAAAAGGAAAAGAAGTTCCATACAAGAGGATGCATTATTTACCCATCACTCGCAAACTTCAAAGGTTACATGCATCTTCTGCTACGGCATTGCCATATGCGATGGCATAGTGTGAGAACACCGAAAGAAGAAACTTTGATACATCCTTATGATGGAGAAGTATGGAAACATTTCGATAGGACTTATACAGCATTTGCTGCCGAAAGCCGTAATGTCAGACTCGGTTTATGTACGGATGGATTTACACCATTCTCTCGGTTTGGTAGTAAATATTCATCATGGCCTATTATCGCAACTCCTTATAATTTACCTCCACGGATGTGTATGAAAACTCCATATATGTTTCTCACTACTGTCGTCCCTGGGCCTGATGATCCAACATAAGGAATCAATGTTTATTTACAACCATTGATCGAAGAGTTGAAAATTCTATGGAATGAAGGAGTTGAAACGTACGAAATTTCGAGAAAAAAGAATTTTCGTATGTTCGCTTCTTTGTTGTGGACTATTAGTGATTTTCCTGCATACGGGATGCTTTCAGGTTGGAGTACGGCTGGTCGTCTAGCTTTTCCTTATTACATGGAAGAAACACGGGCGTTTTCGCTACGGTACGGAAAGAAAATTTCTTGGTTTGATTGTCATCGGTGTTTTCTCCATCTCAATCATCCTTTTAGAAGAGATAGAAAAAGCTTTATAGCTAATGGAGAAGAGAGTATGCAACCACCGAAGATTTGGTCAAGCGAAGAATATATGAAATTGTAAAGCAGTATCCGAAGATGCATGAAGTTGGAGTGCAGACTGAAATTCCAGGTAAATCAGACATTCATAATTGGTGCAAACAAAGTATATTTTGGGAGTTACTCTACTAGAAAGATCTCTTACTCCAACATAATATTGACGTGATGCACAACAAAAAAAAGTGTTTGATAATGTGTTTAATACAGTTATGAATGTAAAGGGGAAACAAAGGACGATTTGAATTCAAGACTTGATATAGCAAACTTTTGTAATCGTCCCAAACTTCATATGAAACCCAATGACAATAAAAATCCCAAAGCATGCTATAAGCTAGACAGTAAGCAAGTAAAACTCATGCTAAAGTGGGTGGAAGCACTAAGATGTCCTGATGGGATTTCTTCTAATCTCCATATATGTGTTGACTTTAAAAACTATAAATTGGGTGGGATGAAAAGTTACGATTGCCATATCATGATGGAATATCTATTACTCGTGATTCTCAAAGAACCGTTGCCTATAAAAGTATGGAGCGTTATAATAGAATTAAGTTTGTTTTATAAACAACTTTGTCCGACGATGTTAAAAGTCGACGGTATATGTAGACTTGAAGTATAAATTCCTATACTTCTCTACAAGCTGGAAAAAATATTTCTGCCAGTTTTCTTTAATGCAATGGAGCATCTACCTATTCATCTTCCATCCGAAGCACTTCTTAGAAGTCCTGTTCAATATGGTTGGATGTATCCATTTGAGAGGTAATATCGAATATCGGCAATATTTATGTTAGTTTAAAATTCATTTTTATATACCTAAATTTAAAATAAATTTGTAATAGGTACTTGAATCATTTGAAGAAAAAAATTAAGCAAAAATCACGAGTTGAAGGTTCGATTTGCAAATCATATCTTGAAGAAGAAGCTTCATTATTTTTCTCCCATTATTTTGGTGATCATATGAACTTATCGTTTGTAAGTGTTCCTCATAATGAAGAAGTCATTTAACATGATTCTTCTCAAGCAATGTTATTTATTTTTAGACAACATGGCCGATATGCTGGAAAATGTGTGGAAATATGGTTAGACGATAGAGATCACCATGTAGCACACACATATGTTCTTCTAAATTGTCCAGAAGTTGCACCATTTTTCAGGTAATTATAAATTCATATATAATTCAATCATACTTACATATTAATTATATAAAAACATATTACATATTTTCAGTATATACGAATCACTTCATCCATCTGGGGATCTCAGTAAAGAATTTGCTAAATGGTTTTCCAATTACGTTTGTGATCCAATAAACTGTGTCGTTGACGAAGGATTACGACACCTTGCGATCGGACCAAAAAGAAATGTCAAGACGTATCCAATTTTCTTCGTCAATGGATTTCAATTCAACACCAAAGATTACGGTGCCGAAAAATTGACATATAACAGTGGTGTATTTATCAAAGGTAGTGACGATCCAGATGAGCATATAAAAGATTTTTACGGCGTCTTAACACAGTTTTTAGAGTTGACATATTACATACAACCTGTAGAAAAAGTTATTTTATTCAAATGCAATTGGTTTAGCAATGTTCCTGGTACTGGAATCAATGTGCACAAAGATTATAAAATTATTGAAATAAGACATACCTCGCATTACTATAAGTATGATCCTTTCGTATTGGCCAAGCAAGCGTTACAGGTTTATTTTGCTCCGTATCCATCCTTGAAAAGAGATAAAGTGGATTGATCAGTTGTTTTTAAAACAAAGGCAAAATTTACATTTGAGGAAATAATATTCCAGACGAAACAGCGTGTCAAGCGGATCTTGAGCCAAATACTAAAGTAATAATAACCGATGACATTGATGTAGGGTTGTTGAATGATGAATCAAATGTTTTGGTAGATGCATTTGAAAGTGTTGAAGAAAACGATAAAGAGTATGAGACCGAGTCTGAATCAGAGAACGACAAAGACTGATAATTTTAAATATTTGAATTGCATGTTGTATAATGTATTTTTATGACATATGTAATATTTAGAGTCTGAATATGGCGTATGTATATTTAGAGTCTAAATATGACATATGAAAATATTTGAATTGCATGTTGTATAATGTATTTTATGACATATGTAATATTTAAAGTATGAATCAAGTGGAATGTTTTATGAGATTATATGATATGATATGTTTTGATATGATATGATATGTTCTGATATGATATACGATATATGATATGATATGTTTGTGGCAGATATGTCTTACAGGAGACACGGCAGTATGTCTGAGTCTTCTCCTTCTTTCGACGTAGGTGCCAGTGGCAGTGCGCCAGATTTACGCCCCGTTGCTGAGTTAGTTCCAAAGACGGTAGGGTAAGTATCAAATATATTTCAAGTATGTTATTTAAAATATATTAAATATGTACATCAAAGTTTTATAGGGGCTTTATGGTGGAACCTTCAGATTTCATTTTACAAACGTCGAGATAGGCGTTTATGAGTAGGATGTCCGGCTGCTGGCCACGGTGGGACGACATCCCAACACCTGTAAAGAACGCAATATGGGCAGATTTGATGGTAATTAATTATAAATTTTTATTTGATTTGAATGTCAATAGAATGTTTATAATTCAAGTTAATTTCAATATGCAGGCTGTCGTACGTATTGAGCCCCAGGATCTGGATGTGTTTAGAAATCATTGGAATCAAAGAACGAGAAAAATTATAGAAACACGATAACGAAAGCAAAGAGTGCAGGAAAAAAGCCAAGTTGGATGAGCACTGACGTATATAGTGAGTTTCTTCGGCTCTGGGATACCCCTGAATTCAAAATAAGCTATCCACTTTCAAATTGTAATTTAAAATTTTTAAGATTTCGTATATTAGTTGCATTAATATAGTTAACCTTGTGTTTAAATGTATAGGAAATATTAGCGCGGAATCACGAAAACAGGAATAAGGATCCTGCTGTACATCGTGGTGGCTCGAAATCTTTTCAGTAACATAAAAAACGAATTGGTAAATTTATAAATTGTGTTTATAAATATCTGTAACATTATTTAATCATATTGGTAACATTGTCTATTCATATGTATATTTTTAGTCTAAGAAGTACAATCGCGAGCCTACGATGGCTGAGTTGTATACTGCCACACATGCTATGGAGGAGACAGACGAGGAAGGAAATATTTCGTATAGATGGACAGACGCCAAATCTCAATCTGTAATGGTAAACATTCTTATCCGTAATGATAATGTTTGATAATACTTTATTTCATAGCTAAAAAACCGTAAATTAAATTTTTTTCGTGTCAAACTTTTATTTATAATCACAGGAGTCATATGAGGCGGAGCGGACATGTGTGGCGCAGACCACCGGACGTGAGGAGTTGACCATTGAGGAGTCAAACCATATTTGAGACGCCATTGTAGATCCGCCTACGTGAAATAGGCGATATAGTTATGGAAGTATGGAGGTAAACTGCTTCATTAACTAATATATACATTTAATATGATATAAAGCATAAATTATAACTAGCTATTAACTATTTCACAGGCGATATCGTCCCAGAGGGCATACAGGATATCCCAGGCAGAGGAGGAGATAGCTTTGTTGTGTTAGCAGATTGCGGAGATCAATGATTGGCGGAAGAGCAATGCTTTTGCACAGCAGCTCGATGTGCATATCGCGGCATACCTGGCAGAGCATGGAAGAATGTCTGGAAAGGATGCGTCTGAAGATGATTGTGACGACCCTGAATTTTTAACATTTGAAATTGAAAATATTTAATTGATTTTAAATATTTGTGATTTATTTTAACTTGAATTTCAAGTGTGAATATGAATTTGGTAATTTAAATTATTGAATTTAATTTATTGAAGTTGGATAAAAATTTGAATATTTAGTTTTAAACTGATTTAAAATATTTTTAGGCTTAGAAAATTGACATTGATAATATTGAAGATAATAGAAGCTTCAGAATTGAATTTGAAAGTGATTTGTTCAGTATTGAAATTTTATCGTTTAAATCGATATTTAAAAATAGCCTTCAGAGGCACAGTCTCGGAATTCAACGAAACTATGGATCCGGAATATTATATTATTATCGGATTTCAATTTTCGTAGCGTTTGAAGTGATCGTTTGGCCGTACGTTAAGTTAACGCGTTGAAATTTATATCAAATTCAATTTAAATTTAAATTCGTATTTGGTCAACATCGGTTGAAATTATATCTACATCAGTACTTTGCCTTCCCCATCAAAACACTGTAGCTAGGTAATGAAAACACGTTAATTTCAAATCACTATCCCCCACTCGTACAAGCAATCACTCCATTGTGTCTTCTGTTCTCCTTCCTTTCATCACGCAAAACAGATTCTTTTCAAAATCGAAAGAAGAAAAATAAATAATGGCTGCTTTTATTCGATCGCGAACCTATCTCCTTTCACTTCCATTCTTATTTCGTTCAAATTAAAACCCATGGCCTTCCCTTTTCTTTCCCAGTTCGAAAACAGAATTCGAAATCAAAAAAAAAAATCGAAGCCCTAAGTTATTCGATCGAACGAAATCGAACGCAAGGGTTTCGATCGCATGATTTTGGGCGAGTGCTTGGTCGCGATGGCGGCTCGTTCGATTCATGAAAGGCGGCGGCTCGGCCTGGAGAAAGGTCGTTCGATGACGAAGGCGACTGGGTCGCGTAGTCCAACGTGGGAGCGCGTGATCGAGCTTGGGGCAGCATTTGGCGCAGGCGTTCGACCGGCGACAATGCGGCAACGGCATGCAATTTGATGATGTCGGCAATGTGAAATCGTGGGCTAGGCTTTTACTCGGTTGTAGGTATATTTATACAAATTTTATTTATTTACAATTTCGAAAAAAAAAATTAACAGTGGAGAGATCCTGTAGGTTATTATTGAAAAGTATATATATAAATTTGATTTTTGATTTTTAAGTATATATGGAGAGAAAAAAGGGTTTGTTAAGCTATTTGAACCAGAAAAATATTATAGTAAGGGATATATTAACATTTATTTTTAAAAAAAAATGTTGATTTTTGAAAAGAAACAGTAAGTTTTAAGTTGGTGATTTCAAAACAGTAAATTATATATATTCATTGAGAATAAGGTAAATAAAATATATATATATAAATGTTTAAAGTTTATGAAAAAAATTAGATTTTTAAACATATATAGACTATTATATATGCATTTTGGAAAAAAATATAAAATATAATTTACTAGTTTATGTTAAAAATAATTTAATTAAGGCGACTTATTTATTTAATAAACTCATTTGATTATTTGCGTTACTAAAGGATTTTTTTTAAGGGAAATTATTGGTTTAAAATTTAAGTATTTGTTTAAACTATGTCACTAGTAGAAAAATTAAATATTAGGGAGATTTAAATTGTTTGATAAAACTTATTTGATGGGAAAATTAGTTTAAACCAAATTGTTAGTTAAATAAATTTATTAAAAGAAAATTTGTTTAAAATTTGATTTTTGGTCTAAAATTTAAAATCATTAATCTAAACTAAATCATTAGTTGAATTAAATTCAATAAATGGAGATTGATTTTTCAATTAGTTCAAATACTGTATTAAAAGAAAATTTGGTTGAAAAAATTAAATTAACTAGATAAAATAAAATTTATTAGATGGAAATTGATTTTTCGATTGTTTCACATATTGATAAATCATATAATTATTGGTTATAAGGTCTAAAAATGGAGAAACGAGCCGGATTGGAAAATGGGCTGCAAATTAAAATCAAAGGTGAGATATTCTCACTCAAAAGGGTTTTGTTTAAATTTTAAATAGTTAGATTTAAAATTTCTTGATTGCGTGATTGAATGATGATTGCTATCTGTTGTATTAAAATAGACCCTATACGCCGCCTATTAAGCGGAGGTTATTTATTAAACACATATACCGTGATATTCCACCTCGAAGTGGAATTGGTATTATATATGTACTTGGAGTTGATTTTTCCGCATTATATAGCCGATGAGACCCTATTGCGCCGCATAATAGCGGATAATATTTTATAAATCCCATGTACCGCGATATTCCATCTTGAAGCGGAATTGGTATTGTGCTAACATCTGTGGATGCAGGGAAACAGGTTGGAGGAATCCAACTGGATTTCTCAAATGATTGAATTTGTTCCAATGTTGTGTGTTGATCTATTTATAATCTGCGTGATTATCTTTGTGATTGAAATCGTTAAAGGCTAAAATTTAGCCGAATATATTTTTGGTATCATTAGATGCCGAAATTAAATAAAATTGGATTTTTGAAAATTTAAGTTGAGAATTCATAATAAAATTTAATTTTGGAATTTATTCATTTTAAATAAATAAACGTTGTAATTTTTATGTTATAAAAAATTATGATTTGTGTGAAATATAACCGAAATGTGATTTTAGAAATAAGTAGTTGATTAATTTATAAAATGGTTTAAATTGGGATTTTTGAATTATTATGAATGATTTATATAAAATATTTATAAAATTGATATTTATAAATTAAAACATTGGAATTATAAGACGATTTTTTATAAGTGTTAAATGAAGTATAAATGGATTTCATAAGTGGATGAAATCTATAGGTTTATAAATTGTGAAGTTATAAGATGAATAAATTTTTGTAAAATAAAAGATTTATAAGTAATTATCTTATAAATTGGATTTTGGCGTCCAAATGAAATATGGATAGAATTTGTTAATAAAGTGATTTTATAAGTTGAAGTTGTTATAAAGCATAAATGGAATTTATAAACTTTGTTTTATGAATCCGAAATTGACTTATTTTGATAAGTTTAATTATTATAGCTTATCAAAGGAAATATATCCACGATTTTGGACAGTGGATAATCCTTTAAATAAAATATGTAGAAAAGTTGAATTTGGTTAAGGAAATATATTCACGATTTTTGACAGTGAATAATATATTAAAGAAATATTTTAGGAAAGTGATATTTTCAATAAAATTAAAACGATTCAAAAATGTTTTAAAATGTATTAAGTATCAAAACCATAGATTTCAACATTCATTGTTGAAATAAACGTTTCGAGAAATAGAAGGAAATGGTGGACTATAACACTGTTGTTATAGTAAATGATTTCCGAAAGGAAAAGTTTTGCATAGTATTGGGGTTTATATATCTATCTTAATTTCGAATCCCTATACTAGTGATTCTGGGTTGTCATAACGATGATTTACGTAACATTCGTTTTGACCTAAATAAATGTGTTTAAGAGAATGTTTTCCTTAAAGAATAAAATATATACTTAGTTTGGATTTAAGTATATTGAATATTTTCCAAATGTTGAAAATAAATGGATTTGTGAATTACTTATTATTGAATAAGTATGGAAATGTTTTCCAATATGAAGTGAATGTTTTGAGATTATATCTTTTAAAGATAAATTGGAAGTGAATAATTGAAATCGATTTGAAAAATCGAATAAAAGGTGAATATTTGGAAATGTAAATTCACAATGGAAATTTATAGGGGAAATTTGTTTTAAAAATAAACATTGATTTATTTTTAAAAGTGTGGAACTAAATTTACGGATTTGGGACGTAAATTTAATAAATCGGTAAGGATTTATTTGATTGGTTTAAATGAACCATTTTGAAATGAAAGTTGTAAAGGTGAAAAATAATTTGAAATTTGTTTTCAAATAGTTGAAGTGTGGAAATTATATCCTGTAGAGATATTTTTGAAAATAAATAAATTGGGAATTTTTTGAAATCGGGTTATGTTGTGAATATTGATTGATAGTTAAATAACCGATTATCAATATTGACCCTTAAATGGCTATTTGTTGTGAATTGGTTGAAATTGAATGCTACACTTATTTTTAAATTATTGCGTTCGTTATTCGGATTACCCATTCCGAATAGTGATACGACGTAATGGATAGCATTGAAGACCGGTGGTGAAGACCGGGTATTTGTGAAATCGATAGGATGACCTATCGATTGTCTCTACACCTTTAGCTATGGTATGGAGATTTCCTTTGTGATGGGAAATTCGATCGGGATTGTGAATACCCGATTGCAAGGGCTTCTTTTGAAGTGCCTTCGGTTCTGTTCGAGCCCGGAACAGACTTGTATGGTTACGTGTCTGACGTTACATTTTGAGATATAAAACAGATTTCTTTCAAATACATCTCTGATGGTGTCGGAGAATTTATTCTCTTAGCTTAACACCCTTCTTTGAGACGTATGAGCTCAGAGGTTTTGTAGTTGAAGGTTATCAACGATATATTCCCAATTTGGTAATGTGGCATGCTGAGTGTTGCTGTGTGATGATTATTTATTGATCATTTGTTGATCAAAGCGTGGCTTTGTGAAAAAACGTGGCTTTGTGGACGAGACTTCGTCAGACCTCACACCCCGGAAATGGTCCAAACAGGAATATGCGGCAAGATTATGAGGGTCGCTCCTTTTAGGGTATGTCATTTCCTTCTGGAAAAGGGTGGTGTCGGGTATGGAGCCCTGTTGCTTAACCTATGTGGTTGCTCCAATCTCATTTTCTGTGTGGTTGTTGCTTGGTGATAGAGGGCCCTCGGATAAAGGTCCCAAAGGACCGGGGAGTGGCATACTCGAGTAGTAGTTACGTAGTTACAGAGGTAACCCGGCCTTGTGTTGGCGGAGATCCGGTTAGGTTCTCGGGACGTCCCGCCAAAGGCGATCACATGTGGCAGTAGGAAGTTTCTTAGCCTGACCATTTGTTGGAAAATCCAAAAAAACAATACGAGCCTTGTACGGTTTTAGTTGTATTACCTGCCATTCACTTATGGTGGCGCCCCACTGTCTGGATGGTAGCTATAGTAGGCATAGTTCGGAATGTCTATGCTGGCTAAGATTTATATTCTATTTTCGAAATGCTTTCATCACTATGCACTAATAATAATATCAAAAATGATTTGTTTTGCGTAGTAAGCATCTTTGACTATCATAAGGATAAATCTCCTCCAATTCTAGGTTTGCATTGTGTGTGTGCGGGGGGAGGGGGGCCTTATGGTAGTTTAATTTTCCAAAAGCATTGCAGATATTTTTCACTTCCATTGTTGTTATTGTTTTAAAAGATAAATAACTGTTTTGAGTTCTCACACCAGTCGCATGACTGACCTGGAGTTTATTGCTCCCTTTCTAAACTTTGGGTGCCCACCAATTTCCATACAGGCAGCCTAGATTCAGGTCATTCTGAAATTCAAGAGTTGTTGTGGAGAACATGAGCAAGCTGGATGGCGTAGCGTATCACTAGTATATGTTATATTTATTTTCCGCCGTTGTTGTAACACTCTGATAATGTAATGTGATGTAATGTAATAATTGATATAGTTCTTTGTTTTAAAGATATTTGTTTATCTATTATATGTTGTTCCGCTGCGATATGTGAGATTCTATTTTTGTTTCTGTTCTGTTTTCTTACTTCTATCTTTTTCTTCTACCTCTTCGTTTTGACTCTTATGGTTCGATTTTCCGGCACTCGATTGCTTGGCAATTGATACAGTGGACGTATTGATGTCGATTTTCGGAAGTCGAAGAATCGAGTCCTGACAATGTGGTATCAGAGCATTTGGTTAAGCGACAACCTTAGCTCTGTTGGGGATTACTCATTAGAGATAGAGTCAGCAGTACTCTAGAATGAGTTGAGTGTAATAATAGATATGAGAGCGTATTTGTTAGTGAATATGAAATTGTTTTGTATTGTGTTGACTTATTGGTTGATTATTTATAGATTCTGGTCGGTGCAGTCTTGTTAACTGAATCGATAGGAGTTTCTAAATTCTTCAACAAGATAAACCGACACGGTATTGTTTTAAAGTAGGGTAAATGAAATAATTATACCCCAACTATTTTCGTATATAAAAGGAATGATTTTTCGAAAATTATTATGGTTGCTTGGTTGTTAGGAAGTGATAATATTACTATTATCATCATTATTGAATAAGAAATTGAAAGCATAACCAAAAGCTATGAAATAAAATCCATATACAAATGAGATTTGTAAATAATAAATTGTAAATGTGATTTATAATTTGAAGTAAAAATTCCAGAGAAGTGTTTGGAAATGTTTTAAAAAGAATTTGAAAATTTTGGAGATTTGGAAAGTTTAAATCCCTTTTGGTTTGAAAATGATTTTCAAAGATTTTGGAGAAATGTTTTTAAAGGGATAAAAGCTCTACTCTTTTCGGTCGTTGGAAAATAATTCCGATGATGATCGCGACATCATCGGTGTTCATTTTCGGGTTTCCAAAGGAGGAATTGCTGCCAAGTCATTTTAAATGAAGGTTGTTGGAAAATTTAGGGTTTGGTTTTGAAATTCAAAGGATAATTTGAATTGTTTTTAAAAAAATGGTTTTGAAAGGTTGAAAAGACTCTGGAATCGTATTTAAGATATTTAGGGGAATAATAAAGGAGTTGATAACTTATACAATTTAAATTTTGATAGAATAAATTTAACTTAAAGGATGGAGTTAAATTAAAGTAAGTATAAGTGAATCAATTAAATAAAATGAATTTGAATTGAGTTTGAATTATGAAGATAAAATTGTGAGTGAATGAATAAATTTACAATTGCAATTAAATGAAAATGAGATTGAATGTTGAAATTCATTTCGAATTTGTAAGCAAATAGAATTGGATTTGATTTGTGATAAATAAAGCGAAATATTAAAATAAAATTAGTAAGTAAAACTAATTAAAATGAATTGAATTGAATAATTATAAATGAAAGATGAATTAAAATTCATATGGAATTTGAAATCCAGTTTAAATATAAGTGGTTGTTAACAAAAATGATGAATTGAAAGTAATTTTTTGGGAATTCAGCCTAGTAATTGTTTAATTAGGTAGATTGGTATCTCTTAAATGTAAATAAGACACATGCCTGTTCATGTTTACTATTCTACCTTTTTGCTATTGTATTCATCAGTAGCATGGCCCATTTTATTTTAAGAGAATAGAATTATCTTCGTATACTTATATATATACCATAAACCTTGTATTTAAATAGATTTGAAATAGAGAATTGTATACACTTTTGACAAGTTGGACTTGGATTATTTGTATGCTTTCAACACTTGCGTGAGTTAAATCTCACGTTACTATCTCTAAACACATAATCATGTTCGCTAAAATTGGAATCTGTGGTGAATTTGTAAATGAAATAAATTTAAAATAATGCTTTGAATCAATTGTGAATAAAAGATAGTATTTCAATATTCGGAAGGTATATTGAATCCAAATAGAATTAAAAGTGTAAATTGAATCCAAATGAAATTGGAAATGTAAGATTGTGAAAATAAATATATAAATTCAATAGTAAACTAAAGATGATATAAGAAGTAAGTATCGACAATTTTGTAATAAAATATGCAAAATGATATTTGAATATTGTAATTGAATATTATGGCTAGCAGGATATACAGGTGTATTAAAAGAAATGGAATTGAGATTTTGATTTCAAAGATAAAAATTGAATTGCTTGACAAAAAGGTACGTATTTCAATTTCAGTATGAAATTTGGTGATTTTCTTGTCCAGCCGCTTGGCTTTTTGTTTTCTTTTGGGATTTGAGGGCCTGTGGTGCCATTTTGTAGTTGTACCGAGCTAGCCGCGCAAAGCAGACGCTGGCGAAATTTTTTGAAAATTTAAGGAGTTAGAAAAATTTTGAGAAAATTTTGAAAGTTTGAAATTTAAATTTTGAATTTTGAAGAAAACAATATTGTTGGAAGCTATGATTGATTTTGGAAAGTTAGTTGAAACGATAGTGGGTTTTTAATAAGAAAGAATTGTTTGGCAAGTTGATAAAACTATTTGGATTGTGGAAAATAATAAACGGGTTAAGAATTGTTCTTCCTAACTTGTAATTTCGGGACGAAATTCTTTAAAGTGGGGAAGTCTGTGACGACCCTGAATTTTTAACATTTGAAATTGAAAATATTTAATTGATTTTAAATATTTGTAATTTATTTTAACTTGAATTTCAAGTGCGAATATGAATTTGGCAATTTAAATTATTGAATTTAATTTATTGAAGTTGGATAAAAATTTGAATCTTTAGTTTTAAACTGATTTAAAATATTTTTAGGCTTAGAAATTTCACATTGATAATACTGAAGATAATAGAAGCTTCAGAATTGAATTTGAAATTGTTCAGTATTGAAATTTTATCGTTTAAATCGATATTTAAAAATAGCCTTCCGAGGCACAGTCTCGGAATTCAACGAAACCAGTTCCATTGGATCCGAAATATTGTATTATTATCGGATTTCAATTTTCGTAGCGTTTGGAGTGATCGTTTGGCCGTACGTTAAATAAACGCGCTGAAATTTATATTGAATTCAATTTAAATTTAAATTCGTATTTGGTCAACATCAGTTGAAATTATATCTACATCAGTACTTTGCCTTCCCCATCAAAACACTATAGCTAGGTAATGCAAACACGTTAATTTCAAATCACTGTCCCCCACTCGTACAAGCAATCACTCAATTGTGTCTTCTGTTCTCCTTCCTTTCATCACGCAAAACAGATTCTTTTCAAAATCGAAAGAAGAAAAATAAATAATGGCCGCTTTTATTCGATCGCGAGCCTATCTCCTTTCACTTCCATTCTTATTTCGTTCAAATTAAAACCCATGGCCTACCCTTTTCATTCCCAGTTCGAAAACAGAATTCGAAATCAAAAAAAAAAAATCAAAGCCCTAAGTTATTCGATCGAACGAAATCGCGCGCTAGGGTTTCGATCGCATGATCTTGGTCAAGTGCTTGGTTGCGATGGCAGCTCGTTCGATTCACGAAAGGCGGCGGCTCGGCCTGGAGAAGGGCCGTTCGATGACGAATGCGACTGGGTCGCGTAGTCCAACCTGGGGGCGTGTGATCGAGCTTGGGGCAGCGTTTGGCGCAGGCGTTCGAGCGGCGACAAGGCGGCAACGGCATGCAATTTGATGATGTCGGCAATGTGAAATCGTGGGCTAGGCTTTTACTCGGTCGTAGGTATATTTTTACAAATTTTATTTATTTACAATTTCGAAAAAAAAATTAACAGTGTAGAGATCCTGTAGGTTATTTATTGAAAAGTATATATATAAATTTTATTTTTGATTTTTAAGTATATATAGAGAAAAAAAGGGTTTGTTAAACTGTTTGAACCAGAAAAATATTATAGTAAGAGATATATTAACATTTATTTTAAAAAAAATGTTGATTTTTGAAAAGAAACAGTAAGTGTTAAGTTAGTGATTTCAAAACAGTGAATTATATATATTCAGTGAGAATAAGGTAAATAAAATATATATATATATATAAATGTTTAAAGTTTATGAAAAAAATTAGATTTTTAAACATATATAGACTATTTATATATGCAGTTTGAAAAAAAAATATAAAATATAGTTTACTAGTTTATGTTAAAAATAATTTAATTAAGGCGACTTATTTATTTAATAAACTCATTTGATTATTTGTGTTACTAAAGGATTTTCTTTTAAGGGAAATTATTAGTTTAAAATTTAAGTATTTGTTTAAATTATGTCACTAGTAGAAAAACTAAATATTAAGGAGATTTAAATTGTTTGATAAACCTTATTTAATGGGAAAATTAGTTTAAACCAAATTGTTAGTTAAATAAATTTATTAAAAGAAAAATTGTTTAAAATTTGATTTTTGGTTTAAAATTTAAAATCATTAATCTAAACTAAATCATTAGTTGAATTAAATTCAATAAATGGAGATTGATTTTTCAATTAGTTCAAATACTGTATTAAAAGAAAATTTGGTTGAAAAACTAAATTAACTAGATAAAATAAAATTTATTAGATGGAAATTGATTTGTCGATTGTTTCACATATTGATAAATCATATAATTATTGGTTACAAGGTCTAAAAATGGAGAAACGAGCCGGATTGGAAAATGGACTGGAAATTAAAATCAAAGGTGAGACCTTCTCACTCAAAATGGTTTTGTTTAAATTTAAAATAGTTAAATTTAAAATTTCTTGATTGTGTGATTGAATGATGATTGCTATCTGTTGTACTGAAATAGACCATATACGCCGCCTATTAAGCGAAGGTTATTTATTAAACACATATAGCGCAATATTCCACCTCGAAGTGGAATTGGTATTATATATGTACTTGGAGTTGATTTTCCCGCATTATATAACGGTTGAGACCCAATTGCGCTGCATAATAGCAGATAATATTTTATAAATTCCATATACCGCGATATTCCGTCTTGAAGCGGAATTGGTATTGCGCTAACATCCGTGGATGTTGGGAAACAGGTTGGAGGGATCCAACTGGATTCCTCAGATGATTGAATTTGTTTCAATGTTGTGTGTTGATCTATTTATAATCTGCGTGATTATCTTTGTGATTGAAATCGTTAAAGGCTAAAATTTAGCCGAATATATTTTTGGTATCATTAGATGCCGAAATAAATAAAATTGGATTTTTGAAAATTTAAGTTGAGAATTCATAATAAAATTTAATTTTGGAATTTATTCATTTTAAATAAATAAACGTTGTAATTTTTATGTTATAAAAAATTATGATTTGTGTGAAATGTAACCGAAATGTGATTTTAGAAATAAGTAGTTGATTAATTTATAAAATGGTTTAAATTGGGATTTTTGAATTGCTATATAAAATATTTATAAAATTGATATTTATGAATTAAAATATTGGAATTATAAAACGAGTTTTTATAAGTGTTAAATGAAGTATAAATGGATTTCATAAGTGGATGAAATCTATAGGTTTATAAATTGTGAAGTTATAAAATGAATAGATTTTTGTAAAATAAAAGATTTATAAGTAATTATCTTATAAGTTGGATTTTGGCGTGTAAATGAGATATGGATAGAATTTGTTAATAAAGTGATTTTATAAGTTGAAGTTGTTATAAAGCATAAATGGAATTTATAAACATTGTTTTATGAATCCGAAATCGACTTATTTTGATAAGTTTAATTATTATAGCTTATCAAAGGAAATATATCCACGATTTTGGACAGTGGATAATCCTTTAAATAAAATATGTAGAAAATTTGAATTTGGTTAAGGAAATAATTCACGATTTTTGACAGTGAATAATATATTAAAGAAATATTTTAGGAAAGTGATATTTTAAATAAAATTAAAACGATTCAAAAATGTTTTAAAATGTATTAAGTATCGAAACCATAGATTTCAACATTCATTGTTGAAATAAACGTTTCGTGAAATAGAAGGAAATGGTGGACTATAACACTGTTGTTATAGTAAATGATTTCCGAAAGGAAAAGTTTTGCATAGTATTGGGGTTTATATATCTATCTTAATTTCGAATCCCTATACTAGTGATTCTGGGTTGTCGTAACGATGTTTTACGTAACATTCGTTTTGACCTAAATAAATGTGTTTAAGAGAACGTTTTCCTTAAAGAATAAAATATATACTTAATTTGGATTTAAGTATATTGAATATTTTCCAAATGTTGAAAATAAATGGATTTTTGAATTACTTATTATTGAATAAGTATGGAAATGTTTTCCAATATGAAGTGAATGTTTTGAGATTATATCTTTTAAAGATAAATTGGAAGTGAATAATTGAAATCGATTTGAAAAATCGAATAAAAGGTGAATATTTGGAAATGTAAATTCATAATGGAAATTTATTAGGGAAATTTGTTTTAAAAATAAACATTGATTTATTTTTAAAAGTGTGGAAATAAATTTACAGATTTGGGACGTAAATTTAATAAATCGGTAAGGATTTATTTGATTGTTTTAAATGAACCATTTTGAAATGAAAGTTGTAAAGGTGAAAAATAATTTGAAATTTGTTTTCAAATGATTGAAGTGTGGAAATTATATCTTGTAGAGATATTTTTGAAAATAAATAATTTGGGAAATTATTTGAAATCGGGTTATGTTGTGAATATTGATTGATAGTTAAATAACCGACTATCAATATTGACCCTTAAATGGCTATTTGTTGTGAATTGGTTGAAATTGAATGGTACATTTGTTTTTAAATTATTGCGTTCGTTATTCGGATTACCCATTCCGAATAGTGCTACGACGTAATGGATAGCATTGAAGACCGGTGGTGAAGACCGGGTATTTGTGAAAACGGTAGGATAACCTATCGATTGCCTCTGCACCGTTAGCTATGGTATGGAGATTTCCTTTGTGATGGGAAATTCGATCGTGATTGCGAATACCCAGATTGCAAGGGCTTCTTTAGAAGTGCCTTCGGTTCTGTTCGAGCCCTGAACAGACTTGTATGGTTACGTGTCTGACTTTACATTTTGAGATATAAAGCAGAGTTCTTTCAAATACATCTCTGTTGGTGTCGGAGAATTTATTCTCTTAGCTTAACACCCTTCTCTGAGACGTACGAGCTCAGAGGTTTTGTAGTTGAAGGTTATCAGCGATATATTCCCAATTTGGTAACGTGGCATGCTGAGTGTTGCTGTGTGATGATTATTTATTGATCATTTGTTGATCAAAGCGTGGCTTTGTGAAAAAGCGTGGCTTTGTGAAAAAGCGTGGCTTTGTGGACGAGACTTCGTCAGATCTCACACACCGGAAATGGTCAAAACAGGAATATGCGGCAATGTTATGAGGGTCGCTCCATTTAGGGTATGTCATTTCCTTCTGGAAAAGGGTGGTGTTAGGTATGGAGCCATAATGCTTAACCTATGTGGTTGCTCTAATCTCATTTTATGTGTGGTTGTTGCTTGGTGATAGAGGGCCCTCGGATAAAGGTCCCAAAGGACCGGGGAGTGACATACTCGAGTAGTAGTTACCTAGTTACGGAGGTAACCCGACCTTGTGTTGGCAGAGATCCGGTTAGGTTCTTGGAACGTCCCGCCAGAGGCGATCCCATGTGGCAGTAGAAAGTTCCTTAGGCTGACCATTTTTTGAAAAATCCAAAGAAACAATACGAGCCTTGTACGGTTTTGGTTGTATTACCTGCCATTCACTTATGGTGGCGCCTTACTGTTTGGATGGTAGCTATTGTAGGCATAGTTCGGAATGTTTATGTTGGCTAAGATTTATATTCTAAATGCTTTCATCACTATGCACTAATAATAATATCAAAAATGATTTGTTTTGCATAGTAAGCATCTTTGACTATCATAAGGAGAAATCTCCTCCAATTTTGTGTTTGCATTGTGTGTGTGCGGGGAGGCCTTATGGTAGTTTCATTTTTCAAAAGCATTGCGGATATTTTTCACTTCCATTGTTGTTGTTGTTTTAAAAGATAAATCATAGTTTTGAATTCTCACACCAGTCCCATGACTGACCTGGAGTTTATTGTTCCCTTTCTAAACTCTGGGTGCCCACCAATTTCCACACGGGCAGCCTAGAGTTAGGTTACCAGGTCATTCTGGAATTCAGGAGTTGATGTGGAGATCAGGAGCAAGCTGGATAGCGTAGCGTATCACTAGTATATGTTATATTTCTTTTCCACTGTTGCTGTTGTAACACTCTGGTAATGTAATGTGATGTAATGTAATAATTGATATAGTTCTTTGTTTTAAAGATATTCATTTATCTATTATATGTTGTTCCGCTGCGATATGTGAGATTCTGTTTTTGTTTCTGTTCTTTTTTCTTACTTCTATCGTTTTCTTCTACCTCTTCTTTTTAACTCTCATGGTTCGATTTTTCGGCACTCGATTGCTCGGCAATTGATACAGTGGACGTATTGATGTCGATTTTCGGAAGTCGAAGAATCGATTCCTGACAATGATGAGTATGTAAGGTTGTGCTTGTCATATTTTTTGCGTCGTTTTGTGTTGAACTTATTGTCGTTTGATGTATGATGATGAGTAGGACAATGATGTATGATTTGTTTGATAGTACTTATATGTATTGTTGAGTATGATGTATATTAGTGAACGTTGTGTTTGATTGATGAGTTTTTGGATATATAGTTGTTGTTTGATGAAAAATTGTGAATGTTACGTTTGATTGATGAGAAGTCGGTGTTATATTTGTGTTGGAAGATTGAATGTTGTTGTAGTTCGATGGAAATTGTTTATATTGTGGTTTGAGGGCGCAAACAGCAGCTGTTTACAAACAGCAGAACACAGGCTTGCGTCAGCTGGAATCGGCTTGCGTCGGCTCTTTTGTTACAGGATGGCGTCGGCTGGTGACGGCTAGAATTGGCTTTGTGGTTACAGGATTGCGTCGGCTAGAATCGGCTTTTACGACCAACAGAATTTTGAAAAAAGTGGCAACATGGATATAGCCGTCATTTCCCAATACTAAAGTGGTGACGAAGCCGACGCAAAACCCGACTCCAATGCTTGGTGGTGACGTCTATTTTTGCGTCGGTTTTTAGAATCGGCTTGCGTCGGATAGTGGCGGCCGGCGTCGGTTATCTGCCGACGCAAATACCGATTTTCCTTGTAGTGTGAGGAATTAGTGGAGTTAAGAAGGGAGGAAGCGAAACTTAAATTTTAGAGAGTCGCCATTTTTTTTTCTCTGAAGATAGAGAAGAGATAGTATGAGGATTGATGTCGGCGCTTGCTTTCTTTATGGTTTCTGTGTTTAAGATGAGATATCGGGTCTTTACTCGTATCTTTGTATTTGAGCTGAGCCCGTTTTACTTTTTTTTTTTAAAAAAAAAATCATTATAAATTTAATCGAAGAGACCACCAAAAATACGTGCTTTCATGACTTGAATCTATCTATTTGTGTAAGAAACACGCATTAGTAAAACTTAACATTAATCCAAACAGGTTAAACACAATTATAAAGACGGCGTTACAAAGGGAATGCATCGAGGTATAATGGAGTTGCATATTCCAACCTCAATCAAACCCAATTTATTACACAAGCATCAGCAAAAGCTTTTACCCTGTGAACATGGCTCAAGTGGAGCTCCACAGAGACACTTGTTATGAGCAAAATATTGCTTGTCTAATTCACTAATGGATGCAGGTATAGGCCCACACAATTTATTATAACTCACATCGAAAAACGTCAATTGCTTGAGCTTTGTAATTTGTTGCGGTATGCTCCCATACACCTTATTATGTTCCATCGTAAACTGTTGCAAGGTCAACGGAAATACAACTTTGGAGAAATTAAAAGCAAGTTCATTGTTGTGCAGATATATGTACAATGCCTTCTTCTTCTCTCCAAACAAAACAGATGCATCGGTGAATTTATTAGTTGAAAGGACAATTTGTTGAAAGTTAATATCACCCATGGATGCAGGGATAGGTCCAGTAAGGTTGTTTCTATCGACACCAAAGTAGAGAATAGTAGCATTTGTGGTTCTGCTGCTTAAAAACCCTTCAGGAATGGGACCTGATAGTCTGTTGTAATCCAGATTGAAGCTTGTTATTTTTGCGCCTAGGCAGCCAGGCAGCCGCCCAGTCAAATTGTTGTTGAAGAGGATAAGGCCAGTTAGTTCAGGAAGGTTGCAAACAGTTTTAGGTATAGGACCTGTAAGTAAAGGGCTGTCCGTTATTGTAAGGAGGTTCAGTTTCTTGAGATTCCCAACGGATGCAGGAATTCTGCCACTTAGTTCAGAGTTGCGTTTAATTGTGAGGTACTTGAGCTCATCGAGGTCTCCAACGTATGATGAGATTATGCCTGGTGTGGCTATGTCTTCTATTGTGAGATCGGTGACTCTGCCCTTAGCTTCAGAGTCGCAGTCTATGCCGTGCCAATCGCAGCAGTTGGTTGTTTTGTTCCAAGAGGCAAAAAATGAACTGCTGCGGAAAGACCTTTTTATCATCATAAGCGCAAAGTAGTCCTTTGCGTTGCATTGGAATGTGGAACTTGGCAGTGATACTGATGCTGCTGATACTGAGAGTAGGAGGAGAAAGAGGAATGAAGATGTATTGAATGCGAACATGGTATGTGTGTTTATTTGTTATTTCTTTCTGAAGATAGGGTGAAGGAGAGCAGCCCTATTTATTATGAGGTTGACAAACGAGCACATTGCCATGTGACAGGAAAAGAGGAAAACACTATGCTGCTTTCAAATTATTGTAAATTTCCAGTTTAACTTTTGCAATACGGACGTCTGAGCCATCAAAGCCTGATTGATTATTTTGTCAAACTAAAACGATTATTATGGTGTTTCACTTCATCAAGCAACACCGACTAAACCGTAATGCTACTATTTCTCAAATCTTACAGATAGAATAACTGAAGGACTTGAGGGGACAACTTGGTAATTTGATGTGTGGTACTATTTGACAAAACAAAGTTTCTATCCTCGTAACATTTTTGCCGACTAAATGGTGGAGTAAAAAAAACTAGTTAACTTCGCTAAACAACAGAATATGAAACCTCGCACTTTGGCTGAAAAATACTATTATGGAATTTGAAATTTTAATGCTATTATTTTTATTTTAGTGAGTGTTTTGTGGTAGTGCTTAATTAGCGATGCATTATGTCTATATAGATCTTCAAATCACTACAGATTTTACTTAACCTGGACTGATTACGGACATATATAAGGTTTTTGATGCTTGATCATAAGCCACAATATGAGTCATGCCTTTGCATTTGAAATACTAATTCAATTAAATTGTTGATTTGGATTTCAAACTTCAAAAATCAAGTGAGTAAAAAAAAACTACTAATATTATAGATACTAGTGTATATGAACGTCTATATGGACCTGCTCTAATCACAACGTCCATGCAATTCAACAGCACATTTGTATGAGCTGTAGAGTAAATATAGATGATTGTTTTCACATAAAAGGTAAACAATCGCAAGATATAACAGTTTAATACCTGCTTTGTAGCTGGCTCAACTCTTGCAACAACAAACATAATATTCGATAAATGCATTACTGCTAACATTAAGTACAAACGTTGACTTCTGGCCATATATTAAACTATTACACACCAAAATATCAATAAAATTTTCTTTGTGCAGTGATATAGCAAACCAGTAAGCATGTATAAAAAACAGTAAACATGTATAAAATGCGCACACACAGACCATAATTGATTGGTATCATTTATTTTTTGGCACAGTAAACATTTTACCATCACTTATACTAATAAATTGTAGAAATCGAAAGAAATATAAATCTGTTAATAAATTGAAACCAAAGCCATCAACCAAATATATGCAAAACTGTCAAATGTACCACAATTAACAAAGTACCATATATCCAACAAATTACACAACATATCTAGAACATTAAGATTCAAGAGAAATCAGGCTTATGCCCTTACAACATGAAGTTTTTCAGCAAAAAGTTGGCACATAGCTAGTTCAATTTGATCCCAAATAAGAAGTTTATCGATCCCAATTGAAGATGATAGTTAAATAATATACTGCTCCTTCATCGTTCATACAATTACAGATGAAGATAGTAATGCAAGTGCAAATCCTACTAATTGATAACAAACTCATTAATAAATGAAGACCTCATCAACTACAGAATCTTAAAAAAAGGATGACACCATTGTACTAAATATTTTTGTTCCTTCTATTGTGATTTATTTGCAAAGGATAATATTGTATTCAAGGGACTCTAATGCAATTAGGCCTGTCAACGGATGCTTTCGGATGCGCATAGTGTCATATCTGCATCCGCATCCGAAATCATTTTCGAAAATCGAATATCCGCACCCGTGGATACAGACGGATATCGGATAATTATTCTATCCGCTAACGACCGATAAACCAAGAATTACAAAAAGAAAATTTTAGTTTAACATAATTTTTTTTTTCAATCTCATTGGTCATAAAAGTGCTAAAAAATAACAAATATAATGAAACTAAATAGTTTTGAGCAGTTAATAAATATTAAGTGCATATAATATAAACTACCAATTTAATAAAATAATAAACGAATATCATTTACTGCATTAAAATACACATAATTTGAATTATAATCTTGACATAAGCCGGAAGGATAATTTTCGGATGCAGATGTCTTCGTATCCGCGTCCACATCCATTTTTTCGGATATCGGATATTTATCCGCTTTCCGATGTGGATGCAGAAGGATTTTGGATTTCTCATGTATCCATTGACAACCCTAAATACAATAATGGTAGTGCAAAATATACCCTCCTTCAACTGCCATATGCTTTGAACTTGGAGCATTATGAATAAATGGTAAGTTAATAAAAGTTGTCGTTTAATGACAACTAAGAGAAATAGAAAACTTAATGTCTGTATTCTTCATAAATGCTAAATTATTGTATACTATTACATAATTTGGAATAATAATTCACAGGAGAGAGATGGAAAGAACGTATAAATAATTGTGCCCAAATCTTAGCATAAATAAATAATGTAACGACCCACATATTTTACAATTATATTTATTTAAATACTTTATTTAGATATAGCATCGTCAGTCGGATTAAAGTTTGAAATGCTACTTTTTGTAAACAGTCGAATTAGGACTGAAGACTACTTTCATTGAGTTCAAAATGGCATTTACAACCTTTTAGAGTATAAACATCGATATGTGTGGAGTTGATTAGGTTTTTGGTATTTTGTTAGGGCTTTGGCTTGTATTCTAGCCCACTAACCCAATAAGTGAACTCAAACCCCTTACCATATACATCCCACTCCACTCCTGTCCTCTTCATTTATTTTCATTTCCTAACACTCTCAAGCTAAAAGAAAAATGGGGGAAGAGAAAAGAAATCAAAATTCATATGCCCTATTTTACTAGGAAATTCAGATTCAAGTTCTAGAAACCAAAGAGAAGCTTAGGTAAGCATCCTCTTCATTTTCCCCATCTCAATCTCTCTTCAATTTTCAGAAATTCCTAAACCCGAACTTAGGAAATTCATTTCATTTGATAATAGTTTGAAGATTCTTGAAGTCTTGTTGAAGTAAAATCGGTCTTGCTTTGTTTTAGAGCTTCTCATTCGTTGTTTTTGGGTTTAAAGGTGAGTTCTTGAACTCGCATCCATGTTTATACCTTTAATAGTTGTTAGTATGAATTCGTAACATTTATTTCATGTCCTTTTGCTTTTAAATTGAATTGGTTTAATGAATTTTTCAATTTTTGGTATTTTGAACGCAAAATCTATGAAAATCCTACTATGGATGTTTGAACATGTTGTTTGGAGTGTATTGATGAGTCTATAGGGCAGGTTGTTGCTTGGCATAAATCCCTAATTGTCATCGCACATTCCATCGCTTTCCAATTATGATTTGACCATCAATGGCCTAGACTAAATCTTGCCCTGAGCTTTAGCTTAGACGTCTAAAGCCACGGAATAGAAATTCCAGACTTGCAGTACAAACATCTAAGCTTATTTCCCAAACGACTGGTCGATCTGGAAGAAAATTCCAGTCATTCAGCTCAGGGGTCTGTAACTGTTAAATTCAGCCAATTTGCCTATTTTATGTGGGTTTCCATTTATATATGTTTTTGGTTGATCTGATTGGTCGTTGTCATTTATTATCGATTTGATGACTTCTTTCTAGATTTTAGAGAATATCCATTTGATGGATTCGATATCGATTTTCATGGTTTTGATCACGTTTTCGTATGTGAATTTTTGGTGATTGATTGTTTTTACAATCATTTCTGTGATTTGTCGCTTTAAAATACAAAGTTTTCTATACTAGCAGTAAATAGTCAAATTCTTTTGCAAACATGATTTCAACAATTACTTACAATACAAAGCTCGCTTTTAAAACTGTTTTCTGATCTATTAGTATATACAAACTACCTCATTCATATGAGAAATCTAATTAAATGACTTAGCAAAACAAGTGGTACAAAATGCTTGCGTTTTCTTTATCGGTTAATTCTTGGACTTGTTCGATTGAAATCTTATGATAATTTTTGAGTGGAAATCTACAATATATTCGTAATATTTAAGTTAAGCCACTGGTTATAGGACATGAAGCTAAACTCATTTATTTACTAACTTAGTGTAATTTACACTTATTGAACAATGATGATCATTTTATGGTTTAGACTAGCGATATGCGATGTCTCTTAGTCCGCAAAGAGTGACTAAACCCTATTTGGAGGAGCTTTGGCTCATAGTCCACATAGGGGGACTATACCAAGTTTGGAGGAGCTTCGGCTCATAGTCTGCAAAGGGTGATTATACCCTATTTGGAGGAGCTCCGGCTCATTTTATGGGATAGCAACCCATTTGTGATACACATGTTGGTGAGTTTTCATGCTCCTGTTTGTGATAGGTCTTCCCCCCTTTTATGTTTTCTGGATTTTTAATTATTGATTTCTGGAATATGTGATTCACCATTTATTGCGATTTGGCATTGATTTTTTCTGTCAATATTTAAGGTTTTGTGAATAAGCTAAAGAATATGACATTCTTTTTGGTGTTTTGAGAAGATTTGAGATATTGTATGATTTTCATTGTTATCATATATTTCTGTTATATCTTTTATCCTATCTCATTTTATATGATATTTATAGCTAGACAGATCCGTTTATTATTTTTCTTCTTAAACAACACCCGCGTTAGACTGATGTGTTACAGGTGCTTCCACTTGAATTCTTAGCAGGGACTATCTTCTGACTTTTGGCTAACAACTTTAGTTTAGTAGTTTTTTCTATTATACATTAGAGATGGAGACTCTTTGATGTATACATATTGTGATATCCCGGAAATTTGAGGCAATATCAATTTAATAATCTGTGATAAAATTAAATTGATTTAATAATATTTGTTAATAATAATTTGAATTGATTTAATAATCCTCTTTTAAATAAACGATTAACCGATAATTTATCTTTTAAAAGCCAATTAAATTGTGTTCTATTTATAATATATATATTTGTATATATTGTAAATAAATAACCTTTGTTTTAAGTTTAATAAAATAAAGACATGATTTCTAGCTTTAATATTTTGATAAATTAGGAATTTGATTTTATTTAATATTGAATAAATAATAATATAATCTGAAGAATACTCAAGATAAATTTAAATTGTTTAGAAATAAAATTTAGCTTAGAGTTTAAATTTAAATAAAAAATTTATTTTGTTTTATAGCTTGATAAAATAAGTGACTTATATTATAGAGAATAGTTCTTTTATAAATTTATTTTTTATTTAATAATAAGTTATATTTAAACTATATCAATATTGTAATATCTTTGAAAATGGGTTTTTAATATAAATTGAAGTTGATATTTTAATATGTGTATATTTTTGAAAGAAGCTATGATTTGTAAATTTAAAATTAAGTCTTTCAAAAATGTTAAATAAAATAATACTTTGTAAATCTCAACATAAGTATTTAATTATTTAAGTTTAAAATAAAGTAACCTAAAAGTAAAATAAATATAAAGGTAAGAACAAATGTAAAGAAAAGAAAATGTACATGTACATAGGTATAAAAGCAAGCTAGACAAGTAAGTTTTATATGATGTAAGGTTTAATATTCAGGTAAGCAAATATGTATACAACCTGTAAAGAAATGCAAAACAAAGCAAATTAACAAAGTAAGAAATAAACTAAACAAATGCAAATAGCTTATTGACTAAGATTTCAGATAAGTATGGAAAAAATCACCAGACAAAATGATTTTTGCTGTCTGTAAGTAAGAATGTAAAACAAAGTAATGTAATAAAACAAAATATAGCTGAGTAATCATATGTTTGTGTGTTCAGCATATATAAATAGTTTGCTAGGAAAGCTAAAGCAAGTAAATTAACAAAGTGCAATACAGTATGCAGGTTAGAGAAAAGAAATGGTAAGCTAACTAAAATATCTACATATGAAATGATTAAGTTAGCTAATTAGGAAACATAGGGTACATTAACAATTAATGCCTACTTTACTTAGCACAACCTTATGTCCATTCGAAATGGATTCAAATCATTTCAGCCTCCTATAAACAAAGATATACCTGATAAAACAAAATGTATACAGTGTACTTACATACACCTGATCCAGTTATCACCTTTCCCCCCTGAAACTTCTTATATACATCTTGTTTTAGTTCGTTCATTAAAAAAAAAATATAAAACCTGAAACAAAGAAGTAACAACAGACACTTCCATTTAGACAAACTCAAATATAAAAACTGGAAACACTATTCAACAAAACAAACAATGGGGTTGGAAGATTTAAAGCAAAATTGTTCCCAGTGTTAAAGATTAGGCTGTTTTAAAGCAAATGGTGCTCTGTCCCTTCTTTTTAATCAAGGTGAGTAACACCTTTCATTTTAAATACTTAAGCATATATATATATGTTGTTAAATTTTGATCTGATATGAGCATATATATTGATGATTTTCTGTGTTTACATGTTACTGCATGTATATGTGTTTGACATCCTATAACCACCTCTGTTCTAAAGGATAGCAACATCAAGAATTTAATGATTTAAGTATATTTTGTCTGTTGCAAATTCTTCTCTGAAACTTAGTTGTATTGCTATGTGATAAGTATGAGTACTGTATTATATATCTCTGGATTCTCTCTGTTTTAGTTTCAGGTTTAAAAATCCTCAACCAAATTCCCTTTTGTTCTTAATTCCAACTTAACAAGACATAGGTTAACATAAACTGTTTGTATGAATGAAGACTTGAATTTAAATATTGTGTAAGAGTAAAACAATGTTCTTTGTTCTGGAAAACATAATATTGAGAAAACTAAATTTAAGTTAAAACTCAATGAATTTAATTCATGAATTCAGGGTTATGGATCGAACATACATAGCATAATATGATTTTTAAAATGAATATCATGTTTTCTAGTCAAGTATTTTAGGTGCAGTTCACCTTTGTTCAAAAATTGGTTTTTGGGTGATTCTTGGTTTTCTATGCAACTGGAGGAGGTCAGGTTGGGTGAGAAGGTGGAGGAGCTTACCAGGGTGTGGGGAAAAATGCTCGGTGATGGGTCTGAACACGGTGGCGATGGGGGCGGTGATTTATTGTCTGCAACCCTAGTTTTTAGGATGTTTGAATTTTGATCGCTGTGCCCTCTACTGTGCATCGAGTTGCACGAGACTTAGTGGGGTGGTAGATTGGTCGAAGGAGAGACCATGGCCGGAGTTATGGACCATCTGGTGGTCGGGGTTGGCAGAAGGAGGTGATGACAGGTTGGGTATGATATGTTTTGTTTATTTCCAGATTCAGTGTCATTGCTCTTTTCGAATTGTGGTCGTGGCGATGGAATTTGGGTGTCGTGGTGGCGTATGGCGGTAGTCAGTGGTGTGGTGGAGCACTTGTGGGTGGACGGAGTTGACTGGAGCCACGGTGCACGTGCACCGTGCCCAGTGAAGTGTTGAAGCAACAAGTATTGTGCAGGAGTTGCTGGCCTTGGGTGCGTACTCGAGTTTTTGTGTACGTGACTTGAAGCAAAGGTGCATTTGACCCGAAGCATTCCTATCTTGGTCTCGGGTTGAATATTAATTGCTTCAGATATCTTAAAACTGCCTGCAGTTTTAAATTTAAACTAAAATTAAAAACAAATTAAACTGCAAGCTAGTATAATCAGTGTAAAACTAGTGTGATGTTAAATTCAAATGAAAGTTAAATCCAGATTGAAGTTTAAATTCAAATCTTATATTTCTGGATTTATTTTTGAAATGAAATAAATGTTAAAGGTTTGAAGTTAGGTTCAAGTTTAAATCCTGACAGAAACTAAAACCTGTAATATTTGATTTAAACAATGATTTAAATTCTATGGTTAAACTCAGTTTTGAATAACTATTTTAAGGATTTAAAAATAGATTTGGATTTAAAAAAAAAATCAAGTTTAATCCAAGTTGTTGATGGGAAGTTTGAATCAAAGTTTTTAAATCAAAGGTTAATGGATGATTCAAGTTACTTCAGATTCAAATCTTTAAGTTTAATTCAGTCTTTAAAATATGAATGACTTTTGGAGATTTAAATTTAAATAAAGATTCTAGCAAGTTGAATTTAAAGGCTTTTCCTATATGAGTCCATATATGAGTAGTTAATGTTATTTATAGGATTCTAGATTGAATTAAAAATTTGACAAATGTTTGAATAAGAATCATTTTGAATCTTAAATTCAAAATGAAATTTTGAATTTAAATTTTGAAATGTAATGTTCTAATATACTTAGATATTAATAAAGTCATAAATAAAGAAATGAATTATTTTAGGGATAATTAAGATATTTAAAATAATTAAATGATAGGTTAATAAAGAAATGACTCTTGTATTTAAGTTATAAATTAATAATTTAGAGATCAAATAAGAAGTTGATTAAGAAAAGCTATTAATTAATGAAGATAATTAATTAAGAATTAGTAATTAATTAATATATGTGATTAAATTTTGGATAATTAATTAGATTCATTAAATAATCTATTATGCATTGATAAATGTAATTATTTGATAAAAGGAATTAAGAAATTAATTACTTATTGTAATAAATTTGATAAAATGATTTATTTAAGTTAATTAATTTAGTTTAATTAATTTAAGAAATCATTTGATGATTTGATATGTGTAATCACTTAGTGTATTCAATGGAGCATAATTACTTGAGAAAGTAATTAATATAATTACTAAATGTAATTAGTAAAGAGGATGTGTTAATAAAGTAATTGGGATAATTACTTTTGAAATTAATCAGAGGATTAATTAGTGGAGATAATCAATTATGGGATAATTTATTTGAGTAATTAAGGGTAATTAATTACTGGTTGATATTAATCAAAGGTGATTAATAATTGTGTTTAATACAAGATTATCACTTAATGTGATAAATAAAGTAATTTAATCTGAATTAGAGATCATTAATTAAAGTAATTAATAATGAAATTAAGAATACTTTAATTAAGAAATAATAAATGATATAGTGATTAATTAAGGATAATGTAATTAATTGTATTTAATTATAAATAAGTAATTAAATTACTAAATGATTTAGGATAATTAATTTGTAGAATTAATTAAAGACCAATTACTTATTGTAATTAGAAGGTGATTAATTGAAGAAGTTAATCAAGATAAATATCTAGAAATTGATTAATTAAGTTGATTTAATTTAATAGTTGTATAAGCAAGATTTGTAGATGAAGTAAAAAAAATTTAATTTACTTTAAATTAATTTGAGATAGAAGTAGTTAATTTAATTCATTTTAAATTAATTACAAAATGGTATGATTATAAATCATTGCTTATGGAAGAATGATAGTGTTATTCTATTGATGGTTGTGCATTCAGATCTGACTTGAATAATATCTATGTGACATGGATGCTTGATTTAAAGTATGATAATATTTAATTATCTGTTTTGATGATAATATGAATTATCTGTTTATGATGATGTGATTATCTATTGTGATATTATGAATTATCCATATGTGTGTATATTGATGATATTGAATTGAACTGTTAAGACTAAATAGACAACTTGGCCTTAAAAGACACGTTTTGGATTTCGATGAGACCGGGATCGGGTTTTCCGCATTAGGAACATCCGAAAACCACATCGTTTCCAAATTAACGATAGGTCGTGAATCTGAAGTGAAGATGAAGTTCCAGAATGCAAGGGTTATTGTCGTTAACTCTGAGGGTGATTCCAAAATGAGTGTAACGAGATGATGCCTTCGGTTTCGTTCGAACCCGGAACGAACTTGTATGGATTGAATGCTTTCAACACATCGTCAGGCGGGCGATGAGCATTCTAAGAAATGTATTCTATAAAGGTAATCGTAGCCTCAAGCCTCATCAACCGGGAATGGCTAAAACAGGGGAGATGCAGCAAGGTTAGGTGGGTCATGCCCAAGAAGGACAAGGATATTCCCCTGTCTAGATGTCCCTTTTTATTTCGGCTTAGTGGGCAGTAGCGACGGCTATCTGCGGGGTTATCTTGTTCGGGACTGTTCAGTAAGGAATGGTTCCGGCCTTGTGTTGCAGGGGATGAAGGGAGTAATCCTCGGTACGGTGATCTAGGTCCCGTACTGTGACGGGCGGTACCCCAGTAGCCCTGCCATTGTATGGAATCCACAATCCAATAAGTGCCAACGGTTTTGATTGTATTACCCACTTTTGTGGCTAGTAGCTGGAATTTAATAGATGTAACAATTTCGGCTATTTTCTATTTACTTGAAAACCCTAGACCTATTATAATATCATAGAATTTCCTATCAAATGTTTTGGTTAGCGTAAGGTAAAAACTTTTCCATGTTTATGTGTGGGAAGTCTTACGTGATACCTTTTGTTTCAAAAGATTTTCAAAGTTAAGCAACTTTAACCTGTTACTCATACCAGACCCATGTCTGACCCGGAGTTTATTTTTGTTTTTTATAAACTCTCGGGTACCAAAATTTTTACGGGTAGCCAAGGGATTCAGGTTAGCTTTGACAAATTCTGGAGGAGCAATGGAGCAGGAGGCTTCAGCGTTGTAGATATATATTTATAGTTCCGCTGTGTTGGTATCTCTGTGTTGACTTGTGTATTGAGTTGTATAACTAGATAGGTGTTTATAACTGTCTAGTATGTGATGTATTGTCTGTATAACTCTGATTTATGCTGTATATTATGTAAATACTTATGTGATTATTATAATTTATTCGTTCCGCTGTGAGATTCTGATGTTGTTGTTCTCTCTTCTCTATCCTTTCTATTTTCTCACCCCTTTCTTTCTTTAAGACGAAACGGTTTTCTGGGCATAAAAAATCCGGGTCGTCTCAGTTGGTATCAGAGCGCTAGGTTGAGCGAATACCTAGGCTCTTGTGTGATTTCTTTCTTGAGAGAGCGTATTTGTAATTTTGTTATATATATATATATATTTATTTCTATCTATTGTTGGGTTACCTGTTCGGGTTTTCCAATGAGTTATAAAGTTAGATTGGGTGGTGGTGTGTGTAACACGACTACCAATGGTTGGAATTTGAATGTTTGAGGTTGGAAGTATAATCGTCGAGACTGTAGACCTAATACCGTCTCGAGTGAGTTTTGGATGGTGTAAGGATTTCATTGATCTCTGAAGGAAATCTGTTAAGGTTCAGAGTTCATCTTTGAAGTGTAATTTGGATGAGCTAGAGTTTGGATCTGTTGATTGGACTGAAGTAAGTCAGGATATCTTGATGCATCAAGGTGTAGTAGCTGTGTGATGAGACACAGTGACTATGGATGTCTCCGAAGATGTTTCTTTGGGACAAGTTAATAAAGTGTATCTGTTCGATGTTGTCGCTGTGTTCAGTTGGGTGTTCTTGTTTGCTTTGGAGTCCAAGTTTCTCGAAGAGCTTGGATTAGGAAGTCTTCTGGCTTAGCAGTTTTTCTTGAGGTAATTTCAGAAGTAGTAGAGTAGTTCCATTTCTTCGATGGATTGGCCACATAAGCGTAAGCTGTTCTGATTGGTAAAGAGAGAACGGTATTTTTGGAATTAGGCTGGATTGATCGCAAAAGTGACTTGCGATGGTTTGAGTATTCTCTTGTGAATTTTTATGGATGTCTTCAGGAAGTTAAAGTTTGGTCTGCATCTGAAGATTGAATTTGGTATCGACGGGATTTCAGAAGTGGTAACGATGGTTCAACTCAGTAATAGGATGATTTTTTTTTGAGTTTGGTACGTAACCCGGATTTTGGAATATGTTGACCAGTTTATGCTTGAGTTCATCTTCAGCATTTTCATCTGCGTAGTCAGAGTTGCGCAGTGGAAGCATGGTGGTAGCTATTTTAGTTTAGAAGTAATTGGATGTTGCAATGTTTGGATTGGAGAATTCTACAGGAAATTTTTCAGGATCTTAGGCCAGATTGGAGTGCACCTATTTATTTTCTTCTGGATAAGAGACGGACGAATTTGGATTCCGAAGTCGGAGATTTGATTTTGGATAAGTGTTTAGTTTTCAGGATTGGATTGTCAGTTTGGATAACTGGAATTCGTTGTGTTTCACGCATCTCCGAGGGAGTACGTGTAAGATCTATCTTGATTTTAGAACCAGCAGTTCAAGGAGTTTTGATTGTTGATTCAGGCTTGTCTGTAGTTTAATATCCTATCTTGTTTTGTAGATCTAGATGAGTGGAAAGTTCTGTAGCTTAATAGTATTGTTTGTTCAGGTTCTATAGAGCGAGTAACTCGGTATTTATACTTGGGGAAACTCGTGAAAACTCTATCTAGAATTCTGTCTAGATAGTTAAATTTGTTTGATTGGATGAATTGGTTGCTATGGTTGTTAACTTATGATTGATATATACTTGTGTTTTAAAATTAAATCTTAAACTAGATTATTAAATTACCTTTGTTTTAAATTTCGGGGACGAAATTCTTTTAAGGGGGGAAGAATGTGATATCCCGGAAATTTGAGGCAATATCAATTTAATAATCTGTGATAAAATTAAATTGATTTAATAATATTTGTTAATAATAATTTGAATTGATTTAATAATCCTCTTTTAAATAAACGATTAACTGATAATTTATCTTTTAAAAGCCAATTAAATTGTGTTCTATTTATAATATATATATATTTGTATATATTGTAAATAAATAACCTTTGTTTTAAGTTTAATAAAATAAAGACATGATTTCTAACTTTAATATTTTGGTAAATTAGGAATTTGATTTTATTTAATATTGAATAAATAATAATATAATCTGAAGAATACTCAAGATAAATTTAAATTGTTTAGAAATAAAATTTAGCTTAGAGTTTAAATTTAAATAAAAAATTTATTTTGTTTTATAGCTTGATAAAATAAGTGACTTATATTATAGAGAATAGTTCTTTTATAAATTTATTTTTTATTTAATAATAAGTTATATTTAAACTATATCAATATTGTAATATCTTTGAAAATGGGTTTTTAATATAAATTGAAGTTGATATTTTAATATGTGTATATTTTTGAAAGAAGCTATGATTTGTAAATTTAAAATTAAGTCTTTCAAAAATGTTAAATAAAATAATACTTTGTAAATCTCAACATAAGTATTTAATTATTTAAGTTTAAAATAAAGTAACCTAAAAGTAAAATAAATATAAAGGTAAGAACAAATGTAAAGAAAAGAAAATGTACATGTACATAGGTATAAAAGCAAGCTAGACAAGTAAGTTTTATATGATGTAAGGTTTAATATTCAGGTAAGCAAATATGTATACAACCTGTAAAGAAATGCAAAACAAAGCAAATTAACAAAGTAAGAAATAAACTAAACAAATGCAAATAGCTTATTGACTAAGATTTCAGATAAGTATGGAAAAAATCACCAGACAAAATGATTTTTGCTGTCTGTAAGTAAGAATGTAAAACAAAGTAATGTAATAAAACAAAATATAGCTGAGTAATCATATGTTTGTGTGTTAAGCATATATAAATAGTTTGCTAGGCAAGCTAAAGCAAGTAAATTAACAAAGTGCAATACAGTATGCAGGTTAGAGAAAAGAAATGGTAAGCTAACTAAAATATCTACATATGAAATGATTAAGTTAGCAAATTAGGAAACATATGGTACATTAACAATTAATGCCTACTTTACTTAGCACAACCTTATGTCCATTCGAAATGGATTCAAATCATTTCAGCCTCCTATAAACAAAGATATGCCTGATAAAACAAAATGTATACAGTGTACTTACATACACCTGATCCAGTTATCACCTTTCCCCCGAAACTTCTTATATACATCTTGTTTTAGTTCGTTCATAAAAAAAAATATAAAACCTGAAACAAAGAAGTAACAACAGACACTTCCATTTAGACAAACTCAAATATAAAAACTGGAAACACTATTCAACAAAACAAACAATGGGGTTGGAAGATTTAAAGCAAAATTGTTCCCAGTGTTAAAGATTAGGCTGTTTTAAAGCAAATGGTGCTCTGTCCCTTCTTTTTAATCAAGGTGAGTAACACCTTTCATTTTAAATACTTAAGCATATATATATATATGTTGTTAAATTTTGATCTGATATGAGCATATATATTGATGATTTTCTGTGTTTACATGTTACTGCATGTATATGTGTTTGACATCCTATAACCACCTCTGTTCTAAAGGATAGCAGCATCAAGAATTTAATGATTTAAGTATATTTTGTCTGTTGCAAATTCTTCTCTGAAACTTAGTTGTATTGCTATGTGATAAGTATGAGTACTGTATTATATATCTCTGGATTCTCTCTGTTTTAGTTTCAGGTTTAAAAATCCTCAACCAAATTCCCTTTTGTTCTTAATTCCAGCTTAACAAGACATAGGTTAACATAAACTGTCTGTATGAATGAAGACTTGAATTTAAATATTGTGTAAGAGTAAAACAATGTTCTTTGTTCTGGAAAACATAATATTACAGGAGAAAACTAAATTTAAGTTAAAACTCAATGAATTTAATTCATGAATTAAGGGTTATGGATCGAACATACATAGCATAATATGATTTTTAAAATGAATATCATGTTTTCTAGTCAAGTATTTTAGGTGCAGTTCACCTTTGTTCAAAAATTGGTTTTTGGGTGATTCTTGGTTTTCTATGCAACTGGAGGAGGTCAGGTTGGGTGAGAAGGTGGAGGAGCTTACCAGGGTGTGGGGAAAAATGCTCGGTGATGGGTCTGAACACGGTGGCGATGGGGGCGGTGATTTATTGTCTGCAACCCTAGTTTTTAGGATGTTTGAATTTTTGATCGCTGTGCCCTCTACTGTGCATCGAGTTGCACGAGACTTAGTGGGGTGGTAGATTGGTCGAAGGAGAGACCATGGCCGGAGTTATGGACCATCTGGTGGTCGGGATTGGCAGAAGGAGGTGATGACAGGTTGGGTATGAGATGTTGTGTTTATTTCCAGATTCAGTGTCATTGCTCTTTTCAAATTGTGGTCGTGGCGATGGAATTTGGGTGTCGTGGTGGCGTATGGTGGTAGTCAGTGGTGTGGTGGAGCACTTGTGGGTGGACGGAGTTGACTGGAGCCACGGTGCACGTGCACCGTGCCCAGTGAAGTGTTGAAGCAACAAGTATTGTGCAGGAGTTGCTGGCCTTGGGTGCGTACTCGAGTTTTTGTGTACGTGACTCGAAGCAAAGGTGCATTTGACCCGAAGCATTCCTATCTTGGTCTCGGGTTGAATATTAATTGCTTCAGATATCTTAAAACTGCCTGCAGTTTTAAATTTAAACTAAAATTAAAAACAAATTAAACTGCAAGCTAGTATAATCAGTGTAAAACTAGTGTGATGTTAAATTCAAATGAAAGTTAAATCCAGATTGAAGTTTAAATTCAAATCTTATATTTCTGGATTTATTTTTGAAATGAAATAAATGTAAAAGGTTTGAAGTTAGGTTCAAGTTTAAATCCTGACAGAAACTAAAACCTGTAATATTTGATTTAAACAATGATTTAAATTCTATGGTTAAACTCAGTTTTGAATAACTAATTTTAAGGATTTAAAAATAGATTTGGATTTAAAAAAAAAATCAAGTTTAATCCAAGTTGTTGATGGGAAGTTTGAATCAAAGTTTTTAAATCAAAGGTTAATGGATGATTCAAGTTACTTCAAATTCAAATCTGTAAGTTTAATTCAGTCTTTAAAATATGAATGACTTTTGGAGATTTAAATTTAAATAAAGATTCTAGCAAGTTGAATTTAAAGGCTTTTCCTATATGAGTCCATATATGAGTAGTTAATGTTATTTATAGGATTCTAGATTGAATTAAAAATTTGACAAATGTTTGAATAAGAATCATTTTGAATCTTAAATTCAAAATGAAATTTTGAATTTAAATTTTGAAATGTAATGTTCTAATATACTTAGATATTAATAAAGTCATAAATAAAGAAATGAATTATTTTAGGGATAATTAAGATATTTAAAATAATTAAATGATAGGTTAATAAAGAAATGACTCTTGTATTTAAGTTATAAATTAATAATTTAGAGATCAAATAAGAAGTAGATTAAGAAAAGCTATTAATTAATGAAGATAATTAATTAAGAATTAGTAATTAATTAATATATGTGATTAAATTTTGGATAATTAATTAGATTCATTAAATAATCTATTATGCATTGATAAATGTAATTATTTGATAAAAGGAATTAAGAAATTAATTACTTATTGTAATAAATTTGATAAAATGATTTATTTAAGTTAATTAATTTAGTTTAATTAATTTAAGAAATCATTTGATGATTTGATATGTGTAATCACTTAGTGTATTCAATGGAGCATAATTACTTGAGAAAGTAATTAATATAATTACTAAATGTAATTAGTAAAGAGGATGTGTTAATAAAGTAATTGGGATAATTACTTTTGAAATTAATCAGAGGATTAATTAGTGGAGATAATTAATTATGGGATAATTTATTTGAGTAATTAAGGGTAATTAATTACTGGTTGATATTAATCAAAGGTGATTAATAATTGTGTTTAATACAAGATTATCACTTAATGTGATAAATAAAGTAATTTAATCTGAATTAGAGATCATTAATTAAAGTAATTAATAATGAAATTAAGAATACTTTAATTAAGAAATAATAAATGATATAGTGATTAATTAAGGATAATGTAATTAATTGTATTTAATTATAAATAAGTAATTAAATTACTAAATGATTTAGGATAATTAATTTGTAGAATTAATTAAAGACCAATTACTTATTGTAATTAGAAGGTGATTAATTGAAGAAGTTAATCAAGATAAATATCTAGAAATTGATTAATTAAGTTGATTTAATTTAATAGTTGTATAAGCAAGATTTGTAGATGAAGTGAAAAAAAATTTAATTTACTTTAAATTAATTTGAGATAGAAGTAGTTAATTTAATTCATTTTAAATTAATTACAAAATGGTATGATTATAAATCATTGCTTATGGAAGAATGATAGTGTTATTCTATTGATGGTTGTGCATTCAGATCTGACTTGAATAATATCTTTGTGATATGGATGCTTGATTTAAAGTATGATAATATTTAATTATCTGTTTTGATGATAATATGAATTATCTGTTTATGATGATGTGATTATCTATTGTGATATTATGAATTATCCATATGTGTGTATATTGATGATATTGAATTGAACTGTTAAGACTAAATAGACAACTTGGCCTTAAAAGACACGTTTTGGATTTCGATGAGACCGGGATCGGGTTTTCCGCATTAGGAACATCCGAAAACCACATCGTTTCCAAATTAACGATAGGTCGTGAATCTGAAGTGAAGATGAAGTTCCAGAATGCAAGGGTTATCGTCGTTAACTCTGAGGGTGATTCCAAAATGAGTATAACGAGATGATGCCTTCGGTTTCGTTCGAACCCGGAACGAACTTGTATGGATTGAATGCTTTCAACACATCGTCAGGCGGACGATGAGCATTCTAAGAAATGTATTCTATAAAGGTAATCGTAGCCTCAAGCCTCATCAACCGGGAATGGCTAAAACAGGGGAGATGCAGCAAGGTTAGGTGGGTCATGCCCAAGCAGGACAAGGATATTCCCCTGTCTAGATGTCCCTTTTTATTTCGGCTTAGTGGGCAGTAGCGACGGCTATCTGCGGGGTTATCTTGTTCGGGACTGTTCAGTAAGGAATGGTTCCGGCCTTGTGTTGCAGGGGATGAAGGGAGTAATCCTCGGTACGGTGATCTAGGCCCCGTACTGTGACGGGCGGTACCCCAGTAGCCCTGCCATTGTATGGAATCCACAATCCAATAAGTGCCAACAGTTTTGATTGTATTACCCACTTTTGTGGCTAGTAGCTGGAATTTAATAGATGTAACAATTTCGGCTATTTTCTATTTACTTGAAAACCCTAGACCTATTATAATATCATAGAATTTCCTATCAAATGTTTTGGTTAGCGTAAGGTAAAAACTTTTCCATGTTTATGTGTGGGAAGTCTTACGTGATACCTTTTGTTTCAAAAGATTTTCAAAGTTAAGCAACTTTAACCTGTTACTCATACCAGACCCATGTCTGACCCGGAGTTTATTTTTGTTTTTCATAAACTCTCGGGTACCCAAATTTTTACGGGTAGCCAAGGGATTCAGGTTAGCTTTGACAAATTCTGGAGGAGCAATGGAGCAGGAGGCTTCAGCGTTGTAGATATATATTTATAGTTCCGCTGTGTTGGTATCTCTGTGTTGACTTGTGTATTGAGTTGTATAACTAGACAGGTGTTTATAACTGTCTAGTATGTGATGTATTGTCTGTATAACTCTGATTTATGTTGTATATTATGTAAATACTTATGTGATTATTATAATTTATTCGTTCCGCTGTGAGATTCTGATGTTGTTGTTCTCTCTTCTCTATCCTTTCTATTTTCTCACCCCTTTCTTTCTTTAAGACGAAACGGTTTTCTGGGCATAGAAAATCCGGGTCGTCTCACATATTCTTTTGTCCATCACTTATACCTATTATTTTGTGGTGTAGTGGATCTTGTATGACCACTACTTTGATGTACACATGTATGTGTTATATTTATATCTGTTTCCGCCTTAGTGATATGAATAGCTATGACTGATTTGTGTTATGCTTATTTTATATTTGTTTTCAAAGACCATATAGCGACCGTGTAGTATTTTTGAGTTTGTAATTGATGTGTCAGATTTCCTCTTGAAACGAAATGCATGTAATACTTTCTGACATGTCGGTACTCGCTCAAAGCAATTACACAGATGATGTCTCCTCAACGGCCTTATTATTCGTACTAATTGATGGCATTACCCAGCAGTGTCCTTGGTTAGTGTGAGTATAGAGGTGTAGCGTCACACCTTGGTATCAGAGCCAAACTTCGAAACAATATAGAATAATCTTGCAAGGATCATTGTCCTAAGTCTTTCTTAGGAATTATGCCTTTGGATTTAATTCGAGTCTAGGACCCGTTCTATCCTATTTCCTTTTGTGATGCCTTGTTTTATCAATCAAGTTTGTTTGATATTCATTCTGAGAAAAAAAATTCCTCTTCTTTCTTTCTTTCTTAAAGATGAGAAATGGTTAGACCTGGCCGTCCCAGCGCCGGATAATCCAGTGCTACTCCTCAGGATGACGTATTTATGTCTGCCCAACAGCTTTTATATATCGTAAAGAATGCTCAAGCCGTCGGACCCATTCTAGAGCCTACTTATCCTAAATCCGGATTTGCACGCTTGTGTAGTGATTATACCAATTTGGATGGAAGGCCATTTAAGGGTTCTGAAAGCGTTATAAAAGTCCAAGCTTGGATTAGATCATGGACCGTATCTTTTCTCACATGAATCTGATAGATATACATCGAGTCCAAGTGGCTTCTAGCATGCTCCATGAAAGAGCATTAGATTGGTACGAGCTTTTGATTTCAAAAATTAATGAAGCGGATCTTACTTGGAAGTAATTCTGGAAAAGGTTCGAGTTAAAGTTTATGCCGGAAGCTAAAAAAGTAACTTTAGCCCGACACTTTATTGACCTTGTTCAAGGTGAATCTTCTGTGACAGATTACGTCGCATCTTTTGAATCCCTTTCTAAATATGGGGTTGAGCATATTGATACCCCATTGAAGAAAAATTAAAAGTTTGTTTACGGGTTGAATAAAAATCACAAAAAGCCTGTACTTCTGAAAAGTTTCTTTCGACCAGCTTGTTGATATCGCTCTTCGAATTGAAGAGGCAGATAAAGAAAGTGTTGCTGAAGTAGTGGGTGCCAAGAAGAACTTCAACATCAATAAGAAGAGGCGTCCCTTTATTAAGTTCAAAAGTGCTAATCCCAACAAGAAAGTGAAGTAAGCAACTTCAGTAGCAAAGACTCTAATCTCTAATCGTGGAGAATGCTATAATTGTGGTTCTAAGGATCATTATATAAATAGGTGTCCAAGGCCTATTTCTTGCCGATGTTGGAAAAGTTCGGATCATTATATATCTTCATGTTCCAAACTTCAAAGCAAGAAAGAGGGAAAGCTAAATGATGTTCTATCCCCTAGTAACACTTCTCTTAGTCAAGTTATTTCTCATTCTGTCCTTTATGGCATTATTATGTTTAATGATCATCATATTCGAGTTCTTTTTGATACGGTTGCGTCCCACTCTTTTATATCGAAAGAACTTGTTGACACTTTGTCTTTAAGTGTTTAGTGTTGGATGACTTCACTGAGAATTGCGAATCCGGTTGGTGGTTCCGCAACATTTAGTTTATTTTGTAAAGATGTCGAGATTATTTTATGTGATTATGCTTTCCGAGTCGATTTGCATGTTATGCGTTACCTGGGTTTCAGAATGATTTTGGGATTGGATTGGCTTAATCGGTATGAAGCCCACATCCTATATATATCCATGTTCGACATCCTCAATCTGTTAAGTAGATTTCTATTATTCTTAAAGATTTGGATTTCAATTCAGTAGCATCCTTATATTCTCTAAATTCATATGATGACGATAATGACGATGAGGAAGATGTCATTTTATTCATTCACGTTGTTCATGAATTTTCCGACATATTTGAGCTTGTTTTAGGATTACCACCAAAGCGAGCAATCAAGTTCAAATTTAATTTAATACCTGGTTCCCTACCTACCACTCGTCCTTCTTATCGTATGTCCAATAAGGAACATGAGGAGATGTGTAAGCAATTATCTGAATTGGAAGCAAAACAATTTATTCATTGTAGTTCCTCTCCATGGGGTGCTTCAGCTATCTTTGTGAAGAAATATGATGGTACACTTAGGCTTTTCTTTGACTACCGCAAGCTTAATGACCTTACCATTAAAAATAAATATCTCTTGCCTCGGATTGATGATCTATTCAATCAACTTTGTGGTGCTAGAGTTTTTAATAGTTAGACTTAGCAACCGGTTTTCATCAGCTTCATATTGCAAAGGATAGCATTACTTTGACATCGTTTTGTACTAGTTCTGGATCTTATAAATGGCTTGTTATGCTATTTGGTTTAACGAATGCTTTAGCTTATTTCATTGACCTTATGGATCGAGTTTTCAAAGACTTACTCGATCGATTTGTTCTCATCTTTATAGACGGTATTCTTGTTTATTTTAAAACCGAGAAAGAGCATGAAAAACATCTTCGGATTGCGTTGGAAACTCTTAGAAGCAATCAATTCAAAGCAAAAATTTCTAGGTGTCATTTTATGGAAATATTGTCTGAAATTTTTAGGACATATTATTTTTGAATACAGAATTTCCGTGGGTCCTTCAAAGATTGAAGCGATTCAAAATGGAAGAGACCGGAAAGTGTGGCAGAAATTCGTAGCTTTCTTGAATTGGCAGGCTATTACCGTCGGTTCACAAAAGACTTTTCTAAAAAATTTGTACCTCTTACTAGTTTGACAATGAAGGGAGTTAAGTACATTTGGTTAGACAAATGTGAAGCTAATTTTCAGAAATTAAAAGAACTCATTTCCGATGCTCCTACTCTTTTGACTCCCGAAGGGAACCAAGATTTATTATTTATACCGATGCTAGTCGTGTTGGTTTGGGAGCCGTTATTGTGCAAAGGGAATGTATTATCGCTTATGCTTCTAGACAATTAAAGCCTGCCGAGACTAGATATGCCACTCATGATTTAGTGCTCGCGACCATCGTTTTCTCCTTTAGAATTTGGCATCATTATCTTTTGGGAGAGAAATTTGTTCTCTACACCGATCATAAATCTTTGAAGTGTTTATATTCTCAATAGGAACTTAATTTGCATCAACAATGTTGGCTCGAGTTCCTTGCATCTTATGATCTTAATATTCCTTATACTCTTGGAAAGGGAAATCGTATTGCCGATTCCCTTAATCGTAAGCAATAAGAGGTTGTTTCCATGATGATATCCGAATGGAATGACTTCGAGACTTTATCCACTTGTGAGATTCAAAAACATGAATCCAATTCACATTCATCTCTGGTTTTATATAGCCTTAAGGCTCATCCATCTCTTTTTGACCGCATTCTTGAAGCTCAAAAGCTAGATCCTGAATTGGTTTTTCTTAGCCAAAGTTGTAGGGATAAAATTGATATTAATGGTTTGAAAGACTTTTAATCGACGCTCGTGGTGGTATTCGAAAATTTGTTAACTTATTGTGCCAGATATTAGTGATCTTCGTAATGACATTTTAGAAGATTCTCATCATTCTAAATTTACCATTTATTTCGATAGTAGTAAAATGTACGCGAATAATATCATCATTATAAATTTACCATTCATCTCGGTAGTAGTAAAATGTACGCGGACATGAAGCGACTTTATTATTGGGATGGAATGAAATATGATATTGTTAACTTTGTTAAGCGTTGCATGACTTGCTAACTCATAAAGGCCGAGCATTAAAGACCCAGTGGGTTAATGCAACCTTTAGATATTCCGGTTTGGAATTGGATCAAATTCCCATGGACTTTATAGACGGTCTTCCCTGTTCTCGTTCGGGTCATGATAGTTTATGGGTAATTGTAGATAGACTTACAAAATCCACTCATTTTATTCCCCTTCGGTCTAATCAGACCGTACCTTTTTTGGCTAGACTCTATGTTGAAGAAAGTGTTAAATTGCATGGAGTTCCAACTTCTATTATTAGTGATCGTGGTCCATTATTTACTAGTGGATTTTGGAAGAGTCTTCAAAAATCTTTGGGAACAAAGCTTAATTTTAGCACCGCTTATCAACCTCAGTCCGATGGACAAACAGAGCGTGTGAACTAAACTCTTAAAAATCTTCTTCGTGCATGTGTTCTTGATTTTGATAGAAGTTGGGAAGATCATATTTCCCTTGTTGAGTTTTCTTATAATAATAGCTTCCAATCTAGTATTAGTATGGGACCTTTAGAGGCACTCTATGGAAGGCCATGCCGATCTTCTTCTTGTTGGCCTAAGGCCGGTGAAAAGCTGGTTTTAGGTGTAGATTTTATTCGTGATTCCACAAAAAAGATTGAACTTATTCGTTATTGGATGAAAGAAGCTCAAAGTAGACAAAATTCGTATGCCGATAACCAAAGAAGGAATTTAGAATTTTCTATAGAAGATTTGGTGTTCATTCGAGTTTCACCAATGTAGGGTATTGTGCATTTCAATCGATAAGGAAAATTAGCACCATGATATATTGGTCCATTTTCCATTACCGAACGCATTGGTTCCGTGGCTTATCATCTTTTATTACCGGCTCAATTTTCTGCTATTCATGACGTATTCCACGTTTCTCAGCTACGGGAATGCCTTAGAGATTTCGATTATATTCTTGAGCCTGGTGTTATTAAAGAAATTGAAGTTTCACCTAATTTGACTAATGAATAGCATCCTATTCGTATCGTTGTTACGGAGGTTAAACGCCTTTGAAATAAAGATGTTCCGCTTGTAAAAGTTCAGTGGTCCTCAAATCCAAAGGATTGTTCTTGGGAACACAAAGAATTCATCGAGCAAACACAACCGGACTTACTATCTCATGCTCCTCAAGGTGAACTTCTTACTTCAAACTTTTCTTTTGTGTTGTTATGCCATAGCGTGGTTGTTACTTTTTGCTTTCTTCTTAAGTATTGCGAGGATGCAATTTCTTTAAGGATGAGAGTCTATAACAACCCGCATATTTTACGATTATATATATTTAAATATAGCATCGTTAGTCGGATTAAAGTCAGAAATTCAAATTTTTGTAAACAGTCAAATTAGGACTCGATACTACTATCATTGAATTCAGAATGGCGTTTAAACCTTTTTGAGTATAAACATTGATATGTTCGAATTTGATTAGGATTTTGTTAATTTGTTTGGGCTTTGGGTTGTATTCTAGCCCACTAACCCAATAAACCCAAACCCCTTACCATATACACCCTACTCAACTGCTGTCCTCTTCATTGATTTTCATTTCCTAACACTCCTAAGCTAAAAGAAAAATGGAGGAAGAGAAAAGAAATCAAAATTCCTAAGCCCTAGTTTACTATGAAATTCAAATTCAAGTTCTAGAAATCAAAAAGAAGCTTAAGTAAGCATCCTCTTCATCTTCTTCATTTTAATCTATCTTCAATTTTCAAAAATTCCTGAACCCTAACTTAGGAAATTCATTTCATTTGATAGTAGATTGAAGATTCTTGAAGTCTTGTTGTAGAGGAATTGGTCTTGCTTTGTTTTAGAGCTTCTCATTCGTTGTTTTTGGGTTTAAAGGTGAGTTCTTGAACTCACTGTCTATACCTTTGATAGTTGTTAGGTATGAATTTCTAACATCTATTTCACGTCCATTTGCTTTTAAATTGAATTGATTTTATGAGTTTTCCAATTTTTGGTATTTTGAAGTCAAAATTTATGAACATCCTACTATGGATATTTAGACATGTTGTTCGGAGTGTATTAATGAGTCTATAGGGCTGGGTTATCGTTTGGCATAAATCCCTAGCTATGGTCGCTCATTCCATCGCTTCCGATATGATTTGGCCATCAATGTCCTAGACTAAATCTTGTCTCGAGCTTCAGCTTAGACGTCTGGTAGTATGCTCAAACGTTTAAAGTTATGGAATAAAAATTCCAGACTTACATCTCAGACGTCTGAGCTTTTTTCCCTGATGTCTGGGCGATCTAGAAGAAAATTCTAGTCTTTTAACTCAGACGTATGGATAACCACTAGACATCTGGAGTTGTTAAATTCAGCCAATTGCCTGTTTTATGTGGGTTTCATTTATATCAATATTTGATTGATCCGATTGGTTGTCATCATTTATTATCAATGTGACGCCCCACCTCTATACCCACGCGAGCCAAGAACACTACGGTGTAATGCTGTCAACTAGCACGGAGAATAAGGCTGTTGAGGAGCGACCATCCATGTGATTGCTTATCATACGGTGGCTATAAATAATCTTCGGAAACAAACATAGAAATAAGCATTACACAAATCAGTCACAGACATCCATATCATAAAGGCGAAAGAAGATATGAATATATAACTAACACATGAAAGTGTACATCAGAGTAGTGGTCAAAAAGATCCACAATAATACAAAAGAATAGCAACACGTGCTATACAAAAGAGTACAGCTATGAGTCTATATCTCAAATGTATACAACAAAAACTGCTAATCTAAATAGTTAGCCAAAAGTCAGAGTAGCAAATCCCGGGAAGAAGTCAAGCAGAAGCACCTGTAACATCTCGGTCTGACCCGAGTATTATTTAAGAAAATAATAAACGGATCAATCTAGCTATAAATATCAGATGACATGGTATAAAATAAAAGATATGGCATAAACATAAAATATCCATACTGACATACTACTATAAGTATGCAAATGATGATCAACAGAAGATCAATCAATAAGAGATAAATCAATATCACAAGAATCTTCTCAAAGATCCAAAGAGGGCATCATACCCTAAACTTGTACTCATAACAAGTCAATGACATAAATTCCAGAAATCAACACAAGAAAGCCAGAAATCACAGAAAAAGGGAAAGAGGCCTATCACATGACGGTCCGAAGACCATGGGGAGCTACCCCATATGGGTGAGTCGGAATCACCCAGATGAGGTCTAGGCTAACCAAAAAGCAAAAAGGTATGTGTGAGTGGAATCACACAAATGGTGTCTAGCCTAACCTCGCAACAAAAAGGTATGTGTGAGTGGAATCACACAAATGGTGTCTAGACTAACCTTGCGGACAAAGAGATATGTGTGAGCTGGAATCACACCCATGAGGTCTAGTCTAACCTTGCAAACAAAGAGACATCGCACGATTGCTAGTCTAAATCATAAAATGATCGTCATGATCAACAAGAAGTGTCAATTACACTAAGCTAGTAAATATAAAAGTTTATCTTCGTGTCCCATAACCACTTGCTTAACTTAAATATTTATGAACAAACTGTAAATCTTCACTAGAAAATTGCCACAAGAGGTTCAATCGAACAAAGTCCAAGAATTAACCGACGAAGTGAACACAAGCGTTTCATACCACTTGTTTTACTAAGCCGTTTAATTAGATTTCTCATCCGAGTGAGGTAAAGGTTTGTATATACTAGTAGATTGGAAAACGGTTTAAGAAAAAGAGCTTTGTTATTGAAAATAGAGTTGAAATCATTTTGTTGAAAGAGTTTTGATATTTACTACTAATATTGAAACCTTCATATTTCTAAACTTGTTATCCCGCCTTTTTAGCAAGGCCGTGATACCATAAAATCGACCGAGAAGCCAAAGATAGTTTGTCTCGAAGAATGGTCAACTCGGCATCTCAACAAAGCAAGTTCTGTTGGATGTTTTTCAGATAAGATCTCCTACGGAGGGGGGTACGGGGGGGTGGCAACCCCCCAAGGTGGGGGTGCGGGGGCAACACCCCGCTACGAGGTTCGACCTGCCCGGTCAGGTCGCGGGAGTCCAGGGGGCAGCGCCCCGTCCAAAACGGTACGACCTAGTGAAGACCTAAGGGAGGATAGGATCGAGCGACCTAATGGTTGCGACCTAGGGGTCTAAGGGGTCAAGCAACCTAGTGGTTGCGACCTAGAGGTGTTCGTGAGTTAGCAGAAGCGAGCGACCTAACAGAGGCGAGCGACTTAAGGGGTCATGCGACCTAATAGGCTCACAACCTATGGGTTTACGATCTAACGTGGGAACGACCCAAAAAGGCACGCGACCTAGTGGTTGAACGACCTAAAGTTGCAAAGGCCAAAGTGGAACGACTGTCGCGACCTAGCAACCTAATGTGCCACGCGACCTAACTAGGTCGAGCAAGTTAAGGCCTTAACGATCTAAAGGAATTAAGGCGTCACGACCTAAGGGATAAAGGTCCTGCGACCTAGAGGGGAAATAAGGTCTAACGACCTAGGGTGTATAGGTCAAGAGACCTAACGGTTTATAAGGTCATGCGACCTAACTGGGTGAAGGTCATGCGACCTAATAGGGAAGCCACCAAGCAACCAAATGAAGAACAGGGCATGCGACCTACGAACTAGCGGCACACGACCTACGACCTAGCGGCACACGACCTACGACCTAGCGACCTTACTCCGAACAACAATTTGTGCCAGCGCGACCTAAGTGCAGAAAATCACAAAAAACGCTAAAAATTGGAGTTTTTCGCCAATCCAATCCAAACCAAATGCAAACGTACATCCTAAAGTGATAGGAAATCATTCCCAAACATCCATGTTAGATATAGGCAAGAACTTGAGATAAAAATATCACCTTTGCACCAAAAATCAATGAAAATGAAGACCAAAGCAAAGCAAGAATCAATCCACTTCAATCTCAACACAAGAAGCTTGAATCCAATGTCTTCACTTTGATTTTGGAGTTGGATGTTGAATTTGCTAATGAACTTGGGCTTGGAATTTTAATTTCCCTTTCCACTCACAACTAATGCTAAAACTAGAGTTAGATAGGAATTTATGAAGAGATGAGGAGAAGGGGTTGGAATTTAGGTTTAATAGGCTAAACTAACCCAAAGTCCAAAGCGGGAAAAGTTAGTGAAATTCCACTAACCCCAAACATATCAAAGTCTATGCTTAAAAAGATTGTAAACGGCATTTCGAACTCAATGGAAGTGGTCTCGAGTCCTAATTTGACCGTTTGCAAAAAGTAGCTTTTCGGACCAATATCCGATTAACGACAAAATATTTAAATAAAATATTTAAATATAAAATCGATAAATATGCGGGTTGTTACAATCGACTTTGATGACTTCTTTCTAGATTTTTGAGAATATCTATTTGATGGATTTGATATCGATTTTCATGGTTTTGATTCACGCGTATGTGAATTTTTGGTGATTGATTATTTTTACAATCATTTCTGTGATTTGTCACTTTAAAATGCAAAGGTTTATATACTAGTAGTAAATACTCAAACTCTTTTGCACATATGATTTCAACAATTACTTTCAATACAAAGCTCGCTTTTAAAACTGTTTTATGATATATTAATATAAACAAACTTTTACCTCATTCATATGAGAAATCTAATTAAACGACTTAGCAAAACAATTGGTATGAAATGTTTGCATTTTCTTTATCGGTTAATTCTTGTACTTGTTCGATTGAAATCTTGTGACAATTTTCAAGTGAAAATCTACATTTTGTTCGTAAATATTTAAGTTAAGCCAGTGGTTATGGGACATGAAGCTAAACTCATTTATTTGCTAACTTAGTGTAATTTACACTTATTGATCAATGATGATCATTTTATGATTTAGACTAGCGATATGCGATGTCTCTTATTCCGCAGATGGAGACTATACCTTGTTTGGAGGAGCTTTAACTCATAGTCCGCAAAGGGGGAATATACCCTATTTGGAGGAGCTTCAGCTCATAGTCCTCAAAGGGGGACTATACCCTGTTTGGAGGAGCTCAGCTCATTTTATAGGATACCGACCCATTTGTGATAAACGTGTTGGTGAGTTTTTATGCTCCCGTTTGTGATAGACCTTTCCCTTTTTTATGTTTTTTGGATTTCTAATTATTGATTTCTGGAATATGTAGTTCACCATTTATTGCGATTTGGCATTGATTTGTTTTGTCAATATTTGGAGTTTGGTGAATAAGCTAAAGAATATGACATTCTTTTTGGTGTTTTGAGAAGATTTGAGATATTATGTGATTTTCAATGTTATCATATATTTTTGTTATATCTCTTATCATATCTCATTTTATATGATATTTATAGCTAGAATAATCCATTTATTATTTTTCTTCTTAAATAACACTCAGGTCAGACCGAGGTATTATAGGTGCTTCCACTTGACTTCTTAGCAAGGACTATCTTCTGACTTTTAGCTAACTACTTTAGTTTAGTAGTTTTTGCTTTTATACATTCGAGATAGAGACTCTTTGATGTATAAATATTCTTTTGTCCATTACTTGTACCTATTCTTTTGTGGTGTAATGGATCTTGTATGTCCACTACTTTGATGTACACTTGTATGTGTTATATTCATATCTGTTTCCGCCTCAGTGATATGAATATCTGTGACTGATTTGAGTTATGCTTATTTTATATTTGTTTTCGAACACTATATAGTCACTCTGTAGCAGTTTTGAGTTTGTAATTGATGTGTCATATTTCCTCTTGAAACGAAATGCATGTAATACTATCTGACATATCGGTACTCGCATAAAGAAATTACAAATATGGTCGCCGCTCAACAGCCTTATTCTTCGTACTAACTGACGACATTACCCAGTAGTAGCATTAGTTAGTGTGAGTCTAGAGGTGGAGCGTCACAAATAAGTTCGTGAAATTAGCCTTTTGAACCCGAGTTGTCCTATATTTGCATAATTTAAGTTGCAAAAGGATATATAGTTGCTTTATAAGTCAGTGTACATCAGATCCAAATTAGAGCAACAGAATGTAAGCGTTAAAAAAAATCCATTACCTCATTTACTTAATTTAATAGTCTTGTACACCTATATACATTTGAGGTAATATTTTTAATTAGAGATCAAAATAGATGTTATTATGGTTTATACCAAGTCAATTTCAAAGAAGCTAAAAAAATGATATGAAATAATTTGATTATGAATATTAGGAAAATATCTAAATTTTGCCTCATTTAGATTATCAGTCTGTTAAGGTGGTTAAGCATATTTTGAAAGACCTTTAGCAATATGAAATTAAGCCTACCTCTCTACATATTTAGGCTACCTAATGTAATTTTAGATTATGTAAAATATTATTAATGTGATTGAGATTATTTTTGTGTGAAGTAGACCATTATCTAGACTGTCTAAGGAATCCCAATCATCTAGAATTTATAATGAGTAATTAAGTTACATCATTAGGCAACCCATCTCTCTGCATATTTGACTTGGTAACAAAAGATAAATTCTAGATGATGGTCCTTATCATTTTATTCAAATATACACAAAAATAATTTCATCCACAACTTAATTACTCCATGTAATTATATTTTACATTTACAAAAGCTCTTTCCCAACTCCATCAACCCGAAAACCAAAAAGGCTGCTACATGCAGCTCTTGCGCCGCCATATAGAAATCTAGATATACTATCACATAATTTGTATTTTCTAAAATAACGATAATTGAAATACTGTGAGAATAATAGTTAATACCATTATTGAAAATACATATTCTTATTACCAAGCACTACACATTGTTATGGAAACGGGAGGTAATTAATGGTAGTAATCCAGTAGTTGAAAATAACAATGAAAAACGAATACGAGAATGGAAGAGGAAGTTCCCTGAGCTTTGAATAATAGATAGCAACATCCCTAAATAAGCATAAGTTCTATAGATGCATTTCAACTTATGCCATATACAATGGACTGCACGGTGTAGTGGTAGATATAAAATTGTAACAGTCATATAAATTAAATAGAAAATGAAAAAGTTCAGACCGTAACAAAGGAAAGATTCGAATGGTGGACTTACTCAGGCACCTGAATTTGTTAACTTGATGTACATAACTTAATATTTGTTTATTCCTTCCACAGTTGCCAAAGTTAATTTTAGTTTCAAATGCAACTTTTGCCAATTTGATGCTAGGTTAAAATTAAGACCATCCTATTGAGAAGATATTGTTAGTTGCAAATTAGTTATGACAGAGAAATAAGCATGTCGTGCAAAAGTTTTCTTTGAAAACTCGTAAATTATTTAATTTCTAGGTTAAGCCTGCAGTAGTAGGGGAATTTTAGTCAAATCATTATTTGCTGCAAATTATATGCACCAAAGGAACAAAATACAAAAACAGGGATAGACATAGTCATTAGAAGTTCATATTATTTCAAACATTTTATGTGCATATAAATATGAATGAGGAGATGAACCAAACCAAACCATGAACATCTAGATATACAAAATCATCACCATTTGAACTCAAAAATATGATCCGAGAAATACAAACCCAACAGAACCGTGGAATATAGCAACTTGCGAAATATAAAGCATTTCATTTCATATTCAACTAAAAATAAACATCAGTAGAAACAGTATTTGTGAGTTTAAGAAAGAAACGATGTGTGTCCGAAGGTGAAACGAAGAGAAGTGAAATGGATGCAGGAGTAGCGGGTTAAAAATAGTTAAATAAGAGTAAAAAAAGATCATGGACGAGTGGAGAAACGTGAAGGAGGATGTTTAGAAATGAATTGGATTAGCTTGGAACAATGGGTTAATAGAGTCAGCAAACGTGATTTATTTGCTGACATGGATAGATTGTAGCCACCTGATGTCTTTCTCACGAATAAAATGTAGTCCTATGTCACCAAAAATATCTTAATCGTCAATGTATATAAGCTAAGAAAGGAAGCGCAGTAGGTTGTCCCTCCGTGCAGATCCTATAAAAGTGTGTTGAGGTGGAGAGGGTAAGCGGAGTTAAGTGGACTGCATAATAATTGAAAGATAGTATGTAGCAATAGAATTCCTATTTATTTGACACTATTTAAGTCCTGATACTCAAAGGACATTATTTTTATTTTGGTGATGCAAAGGGAATTCTGGGAATTTCAAAAGGACAACATTGAAACTAATGGACTAAATTCTCATTATTAATAGTAGAGATAAGAATATGAACAATAATAATAGTATTGGTAATATGTTGTGCTAGCAAATGACCGGTTGCCATTAAGCTTAATTAGCGTAGCTACAGAATGATGTTGATTTGACAATACGTACACGTACTCCGCTTATTATCGAAACAATTCCTCTGGTCATATTCTATATAATCCCATGGACAAATCTCCACGTTCCATTCTACCTTTTTCATTTAAAAAAAACTAAAGAATTAAAGAATGAACCAATGGATTTCAAAAGGTCCACGGAGACTATGAAAAATGGACCTAGGTGAATATTCACCTCATATTATATGTTTCTACTCATGAACTAATGGATTAACCAAGATGAATGCTAATCATAACATCGTATCATCATGTCAACTACGTTGAATGTCCTATATCCTTTTTAGCTCACATTGCAGATATGACTAAGCATATCATTGGAGATTGACCGTTCGACCATTCGATCATCTAATTAATAAAATAAGATCTTTTGTTTTTACAATTTTACATTATTCATTAGAAATGCAGTATGATCCTAGAACAAACTTAATAATATTATTATAAATAATACTAAAATATCAAAGAAATAAAATGGAGAACGCCAAATGTGTTGAGGTGGAGAGTAAGCAAAGTTAAGTGGACTACATAATAATTGAAAGATAGTGTGTAGCAATAGAATGCCTATTTATTTGCCATTATTTAAGTCCTAATACTCAAAAGACATTTTTTGCTTTTGGTGATGCAAATGGCATTTTGAGAATTTCAAAAGGGCACCATTGAAACCAATGGATTGAATTCTCATTATTAATAGTAGATATAAGAATATAAAGAATAATAATGGTATTGGTAATATGTTGTGTTGGCAAATGACCGGTTGCCATGAAGCTTAATTAGCATAGCTACAGAATGATGTTGATTTGAAAATATGTACAAGTCCTCGGCTTATTATGGAAGCAATTCCTCTGGTCATATTTTGTATAATCCCATGGACAAATCTCCACGATCCATTCTACCTTTTTCATTTAAAAAAAATTTGAAAAAGTAAAGACTGAATCAATGGATTTCAGAAGGTCCACGAAGACTATGAAAAATGGACCTAGGTGAATATTTGCCTCTTGTTATATGTTTCTACTCATGACTAATGGATTAACCAAGATGAATGCTGATCATAACATCATATCATCATGCCATCTACATTGAATGTCCTCTCTATATCCTTTTTTAGCTCACACGACGGATATGACTAGGCATGTTATTGGAGATTGACCGTTCAACCATTCAATCATCTAATTAATAAAATAAGACTTTCTATTTTTACAAATTTACATTATTCATTATAAATGCAATATGATAATGTCCTAGAACAAACTTAATAATATTATTATAAATAATACTAAAATATCAAAGAAATAAAATAGAGAACAACCAAATGTGTTGGAAATGATGCGCATAAGCGAGCGCGCACGCACGCACGCATGTGTGTGTTTAGAAAATTGGTTTCTTTATTGATGTATAAGAACCCTAGATGGTCTATTTCTTTTAAAAAACTCTACCAGATTAGTAACGAAAGTACAACACTAGTCATGAAGTGCATATCAACAATAAATACATAGTAAACAAGCAAATACGTGGGAAAGAAAAAACGAAGCCCGACCCTACCACTTCAGAAAGACCTAATTTCAGATAGGGAATGCCGTAATTCCTATCCAACTTGCTACTAATGGCGATTCACCCATTATCACTCAAGTCGATCCCTCATTTCTGTAATATGTTCACATTTCTTGCACTATGATTTGTCTTTGCGGTTGATCTCCTCAGAAGATAATTTTGTATGAGTTTAGCTCTTTTGATTTTGTTTATTTTCCGGTGCTCAAATATTCACTTGTTTCTTTCGTCCCGTAGGTGGTAAGTTGTCGTAACTAGGCAGCAAGAGGAAATTTGTCTGATCTGGTCTTTGTTGAAGAAGTCGCTTCTGATCATATTTGCCTCCTCTTCAATGTTTAGAGGAGTATCACTGTTTGTAATTTGATTAAGCTTCAATTTTACAAGTGTCCATATATACCTGCTATAGCTACATTGAAGAATAAGTGGTTAATAGTTTTTAGTCGATCTTCACATAACACACGGTCGTCGTCAAAATCTATTCCCCACTGTTGTGATCTATCTTTGGTAGTTATTCTCCTCAATAGAACCCTATATGCATGACAAGACATCTTCTTGCTGTCAATATTATTATTCCATAGTACCGAATACGAGCCATACAGATCATATATTTATCTACACTGTTTCCATATTTGTGAGAAGGAGAGTAAATGTGGTCCACACCATTCCAAATAGTCATTAGTATCATCTGATTGAATACGCACGTGATTAATTAATGTATTGTTTTCTCTTGTATCTGATAGTTTAGTAGTATTCCACTGGCCATCTTGAATGATATATGATACTGGAATATTCTTATGTTCACTTAAATAATTTTCATCTGCCCTCAGAATATCAATAAGGCTTTTGCAATTTATCCATGGTTCAGTCATTGGAGAGTGTTATTGACATTGACAATTACCCTTCTCATGCACTATAAACTTTCAAATTTATTCTTAGTCATGTTTTTCATAGTACATGACATGTTATTATTATATTGTAGTTGCCAAAAGTTGGTTTGCTTGCAGTACCTGCTTAACATCCAGGGTGACCACGTGCTGTTTCTGAAGTGTAATTGCCATATCAATTTTAAACATGTAGTTGTTCTAAGATCCACAAAGTTTTTTAGTCTGATATATGCTTCATTCTTTGGTCTACTTAGTTTAGTCCATGCAATTTTATGTTTCTTTCCTGCCCAAAGGAATCGACACATAGACTATCTATTTTATTTGATGTAGCAATAGGCATATGGTAAACCGGTAACCACTATAGCACCATTGGTGTGATGACTGTCTGAATCAACTCAGCTCTACCTACCATTGAAAGTAGCTTATTATCCAATTGTCAAATCTGCTCATTATCCGTTGAAACAATCTGTTTCACTCTGAATAGTGTAGATAATTTGGAGACAGGGGAACACCCAAATATTTAATTGGTAAATGTGACTCCTGTAGTCGCAAAATTCTTAATATTGCACTCTTGTTCTTACAACTATTGCTGAAATAGATTTTGGTTTTCATCTGGTTTATATTCAAGCCTGCTGATTGTTTGTGCATTCTTTATGTCGGCTATTGAAAATAACATTATATCATCAGCGTAGATTAAATGAGAGATGCATGGTTAGATAGTGTTGATAGGTGTAATGTCGTTATTTATTATAGCTGCCTTTAGTTTTAGTGACATGTACTCCATTGCTATGCAGAAAAGATAGGGAGGTAAAGGATCCCCCTGCCTTATACCCCTATTAGATGAAAAGTAATCATATGGTTCCACATTTACAAGGACAAAGAAAATAAGTGTAGTGATGCACATTCTTATAAGTTGGATAAATAAAAGAGGAAAGTTCATTCTTGCTACGATGTGACATATGAATTCCCTATTTATCTCATCATATGTCTTCTGAAGGTCCACTTTAATACAGAATATCTTTATGTCTTTTTCGTTGAAATTTATTATAATCTCATGTGCCAGTAACATATTTTCTGTAACATTTGTTCCTGGTACAGACGTAAACCGAGATTCAAAAATTAAATAAGGCATAAGGCCTTTTAACCTGTAGCATATAACCTTTGATATGATTTTGTATAGCACATTACAACAGGTTATAGGTCTATAGTTTGGTATTTCTTAAGTTTTTTCATTCTTGAGGACTGAAGTTATGAATGGATGATTTAAACCTTCAGGAATATCATCTATAGAATTAACATAGTTAATAGCTGAAGTCGACTCATCCTTATGAAGTTGCCAATGAAGTTTGAAAATTCTAGAAGAAAAGCCATCAGGTCATGGTGATGTTTCTTCTTTAATTGAGAAGACTGCATTTTTTACTTTCTTCATTGTAATAGTCTGTAATAAGTAATCCCATCCCAAAGCATTGATAGATTTTTTACAGTTAATTTCCTCAAACCGTTCAATATGTTGTAGGTCCCTATTTTACAGATCATAGAAATACTAAAGTGTTTCGGCCTGAATATGCGTTGCATAAAAATTAAGTTCTCATTTATCATTACATAATGCTTTGATGTTATTTCTGCATTTCCTTATGACATTTTTGCATAGAAGAATTTTGAGTTTGAATTCCCTTTTATAAGCCAACTAATTTTTGATTTCTGAACTGCCTGTATATGTTTTTCATGCATTTTCCTTCTTGAAGAATTTCATGTAATAATAAGTTCCTTATATGCAAGTGCATCCTCTGGTTATTATCTGCTTCTAGAAATTTTTCATTGTAATTTATTTCCAGATTGCTTAAAGGTGCGGTATCTTTTTCAATTATTTTATTCCAAATTTTCATATTCTGTTTATTCTTCTTAAGTTTATCGTAAATTTCTGAATATCACTTCCTTAAGTAAATTCTGATAAGACTGGTACTAGTTGATCTTCATAACCATTTGCCATATGCCAACTGTTGGTGTATCTAAAAGGTATTTCTTTTCATTGAGCACCTTGTGTATGCAGTTTAACAATGATAGGATTGTAATCACCAAGGGCTTATGAAGTGGTAGTAGCTATAAACTTGGAAGAGTTCTAGAAAGGTGTCACTAATTAGAACATTATCTATATGTGTGGCAGCCCTCTTTCTTCTCCATGTGAATTGAAAACCTTGTATATTTGTGTCAATAAGGCCATATATATGCAAATAATCTGTAAACCCTCTAAGATGAGAAAAGGGGCAGGAAGTCCTCCTTTCTTGTCCTTTGGGCTAAGCACATTGTTAAAGTCCCCCATAAGTAGCCATGCCTTATCTATTACACTTGCAAGGTTGATTAGTTCTTGCCATAATAGCTCTCTATCGGGAAACAAATTACTTGCATACACAATTGTTAAAAACAATACTTGTCCACCTATGTTTTCTATTTTGCAAGATATTTGTTGTCTGGTTTTATGTATTGTACTGACTGACCACACTGTTTTGTCCCCATAGTAATATAATTTTTCTTTTTGAACCATAATCATTATTGCGAGTTCCTAATTTTTATACATTTCATTAATGATGTAGCCATTTCCTTTGTAGATAGCTTATTTTCAGATAAACCAATAGGTTTATTATATTTTCGGAGGGATAATACCTAATTCATTATAAAATTGGTATTAATACAGTATATGTATGTATGTATGTATATGGACGAGGATTGATTACATCTCGTTTTTGCTATACACCTATCCCCTCGATATTCCGATTTAAATAATATAATGAGGTGGCAGAAGAGAGAAAGTATATTATTCAAACCGGAATGTGTGGTTGAAATGTGGAAGAATAGAGGTATAGACGATATATGTATAACAGAAGAGGAGTTGATGGATTATGGAGATGATGACCAAAAAAGAAATTCGTAGAAAATATTTGAAAAAAAAGAGAACCGTGGAGGCGATAACATAACAATAGTATGAAAAGAGAAAAATAAACATATTTCTCTTGATGAAATGATAGAACATGTATTAGCAGTAAAACATGATACATATTATTTTAGTTTCACACCACTTTATTTTAATAGTGTGTAATGAAGCAAATAAGCCAAATGGTCGATTTCGTATAATAAATTGTTGTAGTGAATGACTAAATTACATTAGCTTAGTATATTTTACTATTTAAGATTGCAAACATGTTAACACTCACCATTTTTTACAATTACAACACTCATTTGTAGTCGGTAACTATTGGGTATGAAATCTACAACTGTGTTTGCTTTTATTGACAAAAATAAGTCATATTTGTAGATTTATTTTAACTACCAAAATATTGATGAAATATCAAAATTTAACCAACAAATATAAAGGTGAAAAATATGCTGCTTATAGCTTACCATATAAAACTCAATGATAGACCGAATAGTTGAGTAGTATTAGTAGCATATTTTAATCTCTTAGGTGGTTTAGGGCTCACTGGGTTCTAAAGGAGGCATTATTACGTTATGGGACCAATCGAAGTAGACTTTAATGCAAGTCCTAAAGGCTCTGAACGTGCTGCTTTTAATTTAAAGAATGTTTCCTCGGGCATCTTTTACTTTTTTTCTAATATTTATGGTTTGCATTCCTCTCTCGAAAGATTAGCTCTTTAGAAGGAGTGTTCTGCCTTCGCAACACACATTAACAACACTTTGGTTTTAGGAGTGACCTTAATGTAACTAGATTTTAGTCCAAGTAGAACAGTGATAGGGGGACCTCAGATATGGATGTTTTTAATGACTTCCTCACCTCATATGACCTCATAGACATGCCTATTAATAACCATGCCTTCACCTAGTCTAACAAGCATTCTTCCGTTTGTATTGCCAAACTTGATAGTTCTTTTTCAATATTCTTCGGCAAGACATGCATCCTTTATCCTCTCAGCGTGGTCCGCCTTCCATTATCTCTAATTATTGCTCCACCCTTATTAACACCAGAGATAGTAGCCCTCGCCGCCCTTCGTTCAAATTTGATAATTTTAGACCCTTGAACTCAGCTTTGATGATATAGTGGAGAGGCTTTGGAACTCCTTTTGGGTTTCGAGGTCGGTGACCAAGATTCGGCTTCTGTGTATTGCTTTGAAAAAATGGTGTAAACCCCTAACTAGTTTAAGATTTTATTGGATAAATTAAATAGAATAATGTAGTGGGATAAGGAGAATGAGATTTGATAATTTAATTAGGTCGTGAGTTAATAAATCAAGTGATAAGAGTGTGTTAAACATAGAAAAGAAAAGAATAAATGAGAAGGGTAAATCAGGAATATAGTCTTAGTTCATACCCTAAACCATTCCTCCCTCTCGTTCACTCTCACGACAAAATATACTAAGTAAAACTCAAAAGCAAGGCTGGCCATTAACTAACGGAAGAAGGGGAATTAAGGGATTCAAAAGAGAGAAAGCTTAGGGAAACAAAACTCTATCAAATCTAAATCTCATCACCCAATTTAAGGTGAATAACAATAAACCGTCTCTATTATTTTGCATTTGAATTCAGTTATTGGTAATTTTTGATTTTATCTTGATTGATTTGCTAAGTTATGGATGTTTCATTATTGTTTGGAAAGAAAAATGATTTATGGAATTCTTATGATATTACTTAGATAGGTGTTGAGGGAAAAACCTAGTTTTTTTTATTTCCAATCGACTTCATTTTCTAGTATATTATGAAAACATTATTTTGGCGATGAATTTTAATTTCATAATTTTCGAAATAAAAACGAATATTTTATTAATTTTCTAAGGGGGAAATAGTATTTATGTTGGGTTTTAATTAATAAAAATAATTAGATAATTATTTTGATCCTGAAATTTTTATATATGAGAGAATATGTTGATTCTGAATTTTATTGATTTTCGAGGATTTTTTCAAGAGATAATGAATTTCTATAAATTTATTATGCTAGAAAAGTATTTAACTTAATATTAATTAAGGGTATTAATTAATTAAGTTGATTAATGTTTTTGAAAGAAAAAATGATTTGCGGTAGTTTTCTAAAAAGAAATTGGTAAAGTTTGTTTTCAACCAACAGAAATTTGACAAGGAATAAAAGTTGGTAAAAAGAAAATGCTTTTAATAGAAATAAAAAATTATAATATATACGACAATGCAACTGACATGCGGCATTCCCATGATGTTGGGCGTTAATAATAGGCAGTTTCACTTTACAGGGGTAGGCGATATAGTAAATAGGCGACATTGACATGAAGCAATGCATGTGATAGTTGTATCGTAAGTATGTGATGCATTGAGTAATGCATCCGATATTGACGTTATGAGAATACCACATCACGTGGGTATATGATATATTGATGTCGTGAGTTATCATTGCCAACTATTTTTTGCATTCTTAAATTAATGCTGCAAGTCATCAATTTCGATAGCAATCTATTTTGTGGCAGTGACAACTCTGATTTTTCTATGTATGCGGCATAATAGCCGCAACATAATAATGACGACATATTTATGATGATGCCACAAGTAATTGATCTCGGCTCAAGGTATTGATGCCGCCGTATAACAATGTTAGCCTTCTTTGTATAATCGTTTCAGTAACTATGTCGTGCGGCATGTATGCCACATATCTTTATTTTAATGCTGACTAGGCTTTGTTTTATGTAAACTAAAAGGAAGTTTTAAAGGCAAGATAGCCTATGTTTTCAGAAGGTCGATAACCTTATGATTTCGGTAGTTAGCCTTATGATTCATAAAAATTTAACATTTTGTTTTCTAACCTTAGATAGAGGTTCGATATTGTTATTGCGGCATGAATACTGTAAATCTTATTGCTATGTTAATGGTGGGGAGCCATAGGCTTATGATTTTGACATTATCCATTGGGGATACCAATTTTTAATATTTATATATAACATAAGATTATGAATTTGACACTATTCATTGGGGAGACCAATGTGTGTTATTTTATAATTTTGACATTAATCACTGGAGATACCAATGCATATCATTTTTGAGATGTTTTAAGTTTAAGGGTTATACAACCTAATTGGGGATACCAATAGATATAGGTTGAGCACTTGCGAGAATAAAATTATAACCAAATTATAAATTGATATATTATGGGTTCATAGTCATCGTAGGAAAACTATGGATTTTGTAATGGATAGTCCAGATGATGCCAAAGATAGATAGTCTCTATATGGTTAATGAAGGGCTCATAGTTATCCTAGGAAAATTATGAGATCTGTGATGGATAGTACATATTTTTTTAGATAAATGGAACATGTGTGATGGATATTCCACATATTTGAACAGTAAACAATGTGTGATAGGCAGTCCATATGGTAGGGGATGGATAACCCATATAATGTTTATATGTAGTCCACATGAATATAAGACGGGCAGTCATTTGAAGTTAAGGCAGATAGTCAGATGAAATTAAGAGGGATAGTCAAATAAAGTAGGATGGGTAATCCATTATAAGTTGCATGATTGCAAATATTTATTTACTATGTTTCAACCATTATGGATGTGGGAGCACAACATATGGTTGTTATGTTTTGGATTAAGACACTAGTGAAGGGAAAACCAATTTATCTCAGCGGCGTAGTCCTACTATATATCTGTTTTGGTTCGAGATGGTTGTTTATTATTCACACCAGACTGTTTGTTTGACCGAAGTTTATGTTTTCCCCCTTAAACTCTTGGGTGCTCTTTGAGTAGGTTAGAAGTAAGGGATTACAGGTTTCCAGTTAGATAGATAAGCTTTCGGAGACGTGGATGAGGCAAGCTAGTCATATTAGAAGTTTTAATTAATCCATTGTGTAGTTCATTTTCTATGAATGGATGTCGCTCTTAGAGTATTTTGTAATAATTATATTTTCTTTAAACGTGGATCGAATAGGATTATGCAATGAATATGAAATCTTATTTATGAAATGAAATGTGAAAACCTGTTATTAACATAGCCACATTTTGTCACCGAAAATTAATACTATGGTTGACTGCAACATCCGTAGTACTTGCTTTCTGGCCTCAAAATGGGGGATGTTACAAGTTGGTCATCAGGTCTATGGTGGACCTTTAAAAATCGAAAAGAACAAATGCAAAACCAGATATTAGGGTTAAACATTAAGAAGAAAGTCGCTCCCCTCTCTCCCACTGATAAATCTCTCCTTCTAGGGTTAGTGTAACAAACCTGGTTCTAATGATTACCTGCAATATTGTGAATTGATAATAAATTGAAAATTCGTATTGTTTATTTGGATTAAACAATAAATTTTGGGAATAAATGAGAAAATAAAGTTTTGGGAACTTTATTGTAATAATTTGGGTTAATAATAAGTGGAAGATGATCTTTATTGGGTGATAAAGCAATAATTTTATTAATTATTGTCACTGCTTCTTTTAATAAATTTTAAAAGAAGTAGTTAATTCTTAAAAGGTGTTATATTTAATAAAAAGGTGAAATCGGGTTTAAAAATATGTTTGGATTATGAATTGGAGTTTAAAGTGGTTTTCCAAGTAAGAAAACAATTTTTGTTGTATTTTAGAAGTTAAAAATGTGAACTTTTGCATTTATTGGTGAAAATGTTGTATTTTTGTAAATTGAGGTTTATGATATATAATGTCTTAAAAATAAAAATCAATCGTTTTATATGATAGAAAATATTCTATTTTGTATGTATATAAATCTATATATTTTATTTGAGTGAAAACTTGAAAATATTAGTTGGTTGGATCCATTGCATTAGTGTTCATATGTGTTAAGTGTTAAAATAAATAAACATAGGCTAATTATTCAATTTGGGTCCAAACTCATTAGTTCTTAGCCCAACTTGTTAGTAAACTAGAAAAGAGGAAAAAAATAAGGTATGTACATTCATTTCCTTCTTGCTGTATATTCCAGAAGGCTTCAGAGAACAGAAACCAATTCCCTCTTCAAACCCTAGCCAAAATATTCAAATTAAAACTCAAACCTTGTTTTTTTAAAATCAAATTGAAGCTAATCTACATGTAATTGAATCTAAGGCCTAATATTTCATCAAAAATCCAAATTTTGTGATGATGGCCTGTTAATTATTTCGCTCTTTCTTGCATGTCCCTGTTTCTTAGTTTTACAGGTTGTAGAAGCTTAAATTCAAGCCAAATATCTTTCTTTCAGCGAATAATCCGAGTTGTTGTTTTGATACAGCAAGCGAGTTGAAAACTCACATTTTCTAGCATAGATTGAGATTTCACGGTTAGAAATCTCAATTTTATTTTTATTGCATGTTCATTTGTAAACTGCTGTCAGTAAATAGGGCATAACTTTTTCGTTTTAAATTGGAATTTGATTTTGTTTGAGGTTTTGGAAAGCATGAAGAAAGTGTGATAACTTTCATGTCAAAAACTTTCACAAATTCTGAGCATAGACGGTCGAAAAACCCAATACAAACTCGTTGTCAATTTCTGTGCTTAATGTCGTTGATAATTTGAGCATATCTTTCTCATTTAATGTCCAAATTTAACAATTCTTAATGTTCCAGAAAGCTATCATGTACTACAACTTTCGTGTTTTGAGTTTTTTGTAATTTTGAGGTTGGCTATGTCAAAATATAATTTTTCTACTGCTAACTCGAGAGCAAAACCAATATTTGCTCCGTCCTGAAGCTGAAACAAATTTGAGCATAGCTTCTTCATTTCTTAACCGATTTTGATAATTTTGGATGTTCCAAAAAGCATCGATCATGTACTACAACTTTCATGTTTTGAGTTTTCTGTAATTTTAAGGTTAGCTAGGTCAATATCTAATTTTTCTACTGCTAACCCGAGAGCAAGACCAATATTTGCTTTGTCCATGAAGCTGAAACGAATTTGACCATAACTTCTTCGTTTCCTAACCGAATTTCATAAATTTGGATGTTGTGGAAAGCTTAGGTCATGTGCTACAAGTTTCACTCATTGTGTTTTTTTGGAATTTTGATGTTTGCTTGTCAAAATTATGGTTGTATGATGCGGTCCTGATAGCAAAATGACAGCAACAACAATCGTTGACCTTAGAATTATGTTAGCTCGTTTTTGCTCTCATTCTCTTCGGTTTTGATGATGTTTTTGGGCTATTTTGAGAGCTATGATGCCTAACAGTAGGCTAGCTATATTTGAAGAATTTGAAATTCAAATTTAAATGGAATTTGAATTGATTTTGGGTTAAATTTGAATTGAATTCGTATTGAATTCAAGTTATCGATTTTGAGATATCACACTTAGTTTTCATTGCTTTCGAGAATGGTTTTCACTAAATCATTTTTGAAATACATGGAAGTTTCAAATTATTATTACTTAGTATTTTTTTTAAAATTATTTTTCTAAATAAAGATTGATTTATTTCCTATAATAAAGGAATTTCAAATATTGGTTTTAATAATCGTCTTCCAAAAATCGTTTTAAATTTCTAGCATGACGCCATAGATTGCATACTGCAATACCAAGAAGTGATGCAGGAAGTGCCAAAAAATGTTGTTGTAGGCCAAAAAAGGGCAAAGGCAACACTTTCTCGGTGATGCATTTTGCCGCGTTGCCCTAGAGTCAAAGGCAACATCTTTGCGGCCCTAGGGCAACATCGGTTCTATTGTTGCCACAGGTACCAAATTTACTAAAAAGTGGGCCCCACAATCTGGACCCTAACATGTGGGCCCCACAATCCGGACCCCAAATATACTACTGCAACATTATATCATATCTATGACAACATTATACTGCAACATTATATCATATCTAATGGCAACATTACACTACAACAAAGAACTTTTCATTTCAGAATAACCAGCAACACAAGTTTTACTTAGTCAAGTACAAAATAACAAACATACTTAAAAACATAGCCAGTGTATTCATAGTTACAACCAGTACATACTAAATTCTACTTATTAACAGTACATTCATATTTGCGAGCTCTAGTGTCATCAGTGCCTCTAGTGCCTCCAGTGCCATCACAGCAGACGGTCGCACAAAGATCCCCAACATCAATTTGCATGTCAGGGTTTGCTTCGCCTAATTTCTTAAGCACCCATGTCAAGTTCTTCCAAACTTTTTGGTTCACCTTTGCTCCTTCTTGTTCACCTTTGCTTCGACTTCGTAAATATGATCGCCTTTACATAAAAACAAATCTCGGTTCAAATGAAGAACAGAAACCACAAGTGCACACAAGCTAAAAGTCTCGAGCAACTCACAGATGCAAAAATAAGGAGAGGAATTTCAGATAAAATAAAATGCATACCTCCAGTCAACCATAAAAATAAGAAAAATACATACCATCTTATGCCGAATTTGGGAAAAAAGTTTGGACCAGTAGTGTGTGTGTCTGTATACGATTTCCGACTTGCATAATTTGTAAGGGCCTTAGACTACAAAAATATGAAATAAAGTTCTTTATCTGCCTGATTTGAATGAATAAAAACGGAAAAAAATTCCGTGATAAAACTTAAAATTATACCTGAATTTTTTCATCTCCCCAATACATCATGAGTACTCTGAAATCCGCAAGTAGAATTTCGTCCGGCCTATTTTCAAGCCTCTCTTCATCAGTTTCATAAGTTTTGTGTTTACTATTATGACGACACCTCATAAACAAAAGGATGATCAGACAAAAAAGATTGAAAAATCTTTTTGCAAACATTAAACAAACACAACCTCGGCTACTCCTACTAAAAGCTAACATAACCATTTCTAAGTGTAAAAACATAATTAATCCAAGCAATAAATATTAACATGAAACCACACATGCTAGTGTGCCATAACTATGAGCAATTCGATGTTAAAAAATGGAAACCCTCAAGGAATTGTGTTTCACTCATAAAATATGATGAATATATGTAAAATGCCCAAGACAGTTCAGGTAAAGCAAAGAGATTTTTTACAATATCATGATGTTCACTACTTGGCTAACTTTTGGGGGCTATGACATAGGGATATTAGATATTGTGAAACACCACCGGCAGCAGCAGCAACAAAAATAACAACATGCACGCAAGCGCGCCGACAAAAAACATAACAATGATTCACACATACACCGAAGGGAAAAAAACAATGATTCATACCAAGTATTTTGAATTGAATCTCATGTGTATGTTGATCTTCATCAAATATGAACAGGGACAGAAAGCATCATATTCTAACGGTTAGTACCAATTCAAATATTCATTGCTATATTACACTCCAACGTGAAATACTATAATATTTATTAACTAAATGATCGATAAAGAGAAGCTTGCTTTACTATTGAAGCAGTGGCATAACTAAATGGATATTAACTTGTAAATGTGAGCATAACTAAATGTAAGTACTGATATTTCAATTGTGTGTGTATGATAGAAGATAAAAGCATTTAATTTGTCATAACACAAACGAACAAAGCAATATAATCGCTTACAAACTTTAGGAACCTATTTTTTTATGGCCTAAGTAAAGCGACATATGCGTTAAACTTTGGCTACCGAAATATTTGGATGTATAAATAATCACCAGCAAGAACTATTATGAGCTTCAACACTGTTGAATTATTGTCTACTTTGGTAAAGCTAAAGTTATGGTAAACAAAAAAAAGTCTTTTTGATGCATCATACAGACTTGACATGAACAAATACAGAAATGTTACTTTTGAAAGTTGAAAAGCATTGAACAAAATTGTAGGAAACTTACAAATATTTCTTTTGAGCTTCAAATCTTGAGCTTTCAAATGTTTCTATTGAAACTTACAAGTAATGGCTACCACCTTTCTCAATGAATGATGATGTTTAGATTTCTGGTTCCTTGCTTTATCACCATTATAAAATAGATCTTTAACCGCACTAGTGAGGAATAAAGGTTCCAAAGCAACCTGATTCACATAGAAGAGAATTCTGCTGTTAGTAAAAGTAATTGAAGTACACATTGATTTTTAAACCATCAGTAAATATGGAAGACAATACTATAAGTGGTAAATGATGGTGAATTGAAACGAAAAAACAAGGTTTTATAATCACTACTACTGGTGTTAGGCCTTCTAGATGTATCGTAAATAAGTAATAGTTTTGTGTATTACCATTCAACATGATAAATAATCAAATACATAAATGAAACAAGATACGTCACCACTTCAATTCAAAATTGAATTATACATATATTCTTTTCCTCACAAATCTGCACACAACAATTTCTAAAACCTGTAATAATATACAATATTATATGAATGAAAATACAGCATCCTAGTGGTATATGTATATATAACACGTTGTGTGAATCTTGTGCACACTCGTTCAAAATCAGTGTGATAATATACACTATTATCTGTAGTTTCAAAGTTGGTAAGGGGAAAGCTGACCTTACTTCTTTTAATCCTTCTCACTTTCAATTTAATTTGGGTAACTAGCTCAATCCATGCTAGGTTGTCAATAACACCTTATGCAGTAGTTGCTTTAAACTCAAGCAGTTCATCTTAGCGTCTAAATCTTATAGATAGTCTTTGTTATTACTGCCATTTGCATTACTGTTATAGATTTGAGTTAGCATTTTCTATATTTATGCTACAGGAGAATGGTACAGGCTCAGCGCTAATAGAATTTGGAGATGCAGACATTTTCTTTTTATGGTTTTGGCTTGCTTGCTGAAGATCCTGCATTTTTCTTTGTTTCAGGGTTATACACCCATTCTGCTTCATATTATCTTTAAAAATATACTCTGAATTATTATTATTTTCTGAGAGGCTTGGGTGGGGACAAGCATTATGTACTGACTATTCACGCATAACATACATTTACAATCAATGTCGAACATATTCATTGATTTATAAGAAATCATAATAGTAATCAGCGATTTCACTCACCGAACTGATTCAAGAAAAACTCTAGCTCCAATCACGTCCAGCCCTAGCCAGAACGCTGCCATTCTCTGCCACACCACCAACGCAGCAACCATCAACCGACCTCCCTCACCTGCTTCCATCGCTAGAGCCGTCGCACTTCAAATCCATACCCTACCCGGTCACAATTCCTACTCATCACGTCATCGTAGTCGCGACGAGCTCCAGCGCCGACCTCCATCAACAAGCCCCTCCACTTCATCACGTCATCGTAGTCGTGATGAATTCGCCTGTGATAGGCGTTGAGAGAAAGTGAAGAGGAGGTTCAACAGTGAAGAGGAGGTTCAACATAGATAATACGTTAGAGCTTAATACGACATTGATTTTTGGTATTAAGGTTTTTTTCTTCGTGGATCTGAAGTTTGGTATTAGGGTTTTTTTCTTCAAGGATGGAAAACGACCGAGATGCTGAATATGAGCAAGAAGGAAAGTAACAAGTTTATTTTGATGGTTTGAACGACGGTTCAGATGTACTTTCCAAGTTAATATGGATTGCTAACACAAAGTACTTTATAATATTTTTATAAGTCTATAGCTACTGCAACATAGTGTTGATATCTATGCTAACATCCTGAAGCTAATGTTGTAATAGACAAAAATCGGCATAGCTATCATTACATTGTAGCTAGCAACATCTTGTATTTTCGTTGCAATAGGCCATCTATGGCGTAGTGTATTTTCTCTAATAATATTATTTTATACATAAAATTACTTATTTTTTGTGAATTTCGGACGTATAAGAAAGACAATTGAACGGTAAAGTAAAACATGTGTATGGGACACATGGATTTTCATTATCGTTTAATATCAGACTTATACGGTCGAAACCCTTTCGAAGAACTATTTGAGATGATTTAAGATGTTATTAAATTTTGGGTAGATTATATGGTCCGAGAACTCCAATTTAGGAGTATATTCGATGAAGGACTATTTTAAGATGTGTTTCTTAATCGCCGATGAAATAAGATGAAGTGAGAGCTAGAAATTCCTATTTAGAATTATGGTTATAAATAACCATCTAGATGTTATTTTTACTTCCCGGTGAGATGAGGTAAGCTTCTTTATGATGATTTTACGATGTTGAGATGTATTATGATAATTTTTACTTGTCGATGAGATGAGACAAGTCACTATGCCACTAATGCTCGTCAATGATATGAGACGAGTATGATATTGTATTTACTCGCCAATGAGATGAGGCTGAGTATATTTTCATGATGTTTATGATGTTTTAGTAGTGTGGTACCAACTAACGGCCAGTAAACTGTTAGGTGCGAACGTATGGTATGGGACATACGTTAACACCTATTGGGTTCCTATCCGAGAAGTTGAGACACACTCATGATGTTTACTAGTACTACAGACCACGAGAACTCGATTGGAGTCATCACGATGTAGTTGCTACTCCGGTCATTACGCTGTTATTAACTCGGGTCTTTGTGACTGGGAGTCATTATGATGTTATAGACTATAGTCATTCATGATGTTCACGATATTAAGATGTTATTTGACTCCAGTCTTCACGATGTTTATGGTACCAAATAGTAGTACTAGTCACGATGTACCACGCGTAGCATTGCTTCGGCATGCAATCGAGGATCTGGCTAATCCGGGATTTCTTTGAGTTTTGATGTTTTAGACTTCACCATCTTTAGATGATTATTACATCGATAACCTTGTGCCAGATGAGATGTATACATATATGGTGAAATCAATTATGATGTTACTCTTTGATTGAGTTATTTGCATTATGGATTGATGACTTGATGATTTTATAGATTACCTAATGTTAAGATGGAGTTGAGATGTATTTATATATTTATACCAATGAGATGAGGTATAAATGGTTATGAAGAATCTTTTATGATGAGTTTTAGTGATGAATTTGAGATGTATCTCTATTCATACCGATGAGACGAGATATGAATAAGTATAATGCTTCTTTTATGATTGGGTTTTATATTTCCTTGAATGATCCTTGGGATGTGCTAATGAGACGTGGCACATCCATATGCATTTTATTCTATGTATGAAGGATATGTACCTTTGATGTATTGTTATATTGACAACCACTTCTAAGAAGATAGTTGAATCATTTGAAGTCATTATCCATATCCCTTTATATCGCCAATGATATGAGGCGAAAGCGATGTCTATTGAGTCTTATCTTTAAAACTTTACTCGTCGATGTTCCATTTGCTTAAGTGTCAGTTATGCCACTTAAGTATGACTTTATCATCATTATCTCTTCTACTTGCCAAGAAGAGATGTTGTCCTTTCTTATGATGTTGAAACCCTGTTTAGGGCATGGCATCCTTTAAGAAAAAGGATACCTTATCTTTCACCTATTTATCCTTATCGATTATTCTGTTTAACTGATGATTTTAGTTAGCCCGACCCATGTGTTTTCATCGGGTCAGACCAAGTTGTTTCAGGTATCATCTATTAGGCTTAGCTTGAAGTTGATGTTGGATATCAGCTCTTCTTTCTCTTGAGTTGTTTCTGTTCTTTCGTATACTCTAATGTAGTTATATTTGATTCGATGTATATAATGTGGTCGAGTACCATCTTTATTGTATTCATATTGTGTTTTACTAGTCATGCATCAGTGTATATGTATATATATGATATTGATTACTGTTCTGTGATGTGCTTTTCATTTAATTATTGTATTTTGTTCTGATAGATCCGTAAGCCACCTATAGTTTTGAATTAAGCATTTACTAGGTATGTCGATCCAATAAAAAATCATATTGCATTTATCGACGTATTCAGTAGATGTTTAAGACAAAATTATAGATGGTCGCCCTTAACCAGTCATATTCCCCACTTTAGTAGACAGAATTACCCGTTAATTCTCTTTACTAAGGTGGGTCTCGGGGTAGGGTGTTACAGTTGGAAACTGAGTTGGAGTTGATTATGAGAGAAGAAGAGCTATGTAGAAGCAAAGGTCCAGAGCATGGTGGCTTAAGGAGGGCGACTTGAATATCAACTACTTATTTAGGCTTGCCTAAGAAGGATGGCCAGATGGTTTTCCACCTTCATTATACAAATGATATAAGGGATTACTTAAGTTTAGTCTCTTCAGAGTCTTCGAAGAGTTAATCAAATTTAGGCCTTATGTCCATATTAAACTATGCAACATTATCATCATTCCTTTAATTTGAAGAAGACTCCTCCACTAAAGACTTCCAGCCTATAAGCCTAGAATTACAATTTTAAGCTTAACACTAAGGTTTTGGCTAACCGGATAAAGCATCTCATGGATGCCTTCACTAGTCCCAAGCAGTTTGCTTTCACCCTAGGTAGATCTCTGCTAGACAATGTTGTGGTAGCCCAAGAAGCGATCAACTACTACCATCATAGCCATATTAACTGGGTCATTATCAAACTAGATTTCTCATGGGCCTTTGAAACAATTAATTGGACATTTATCCTGGATGTTCTAAAGCACAGAGTGGCCTTAATAGGTTCATCACTTGGATTAACTTCATCATCTCGATTTTTACCTCCTCAATATGCATAAATGGCAGGAAAGGCGTCCTTTTTTCACCTTACAGGGGCCTCTTTCAGGGAGACCCTATTTCCTACCTCCTTTTCAATCTGGTGGTTCACAAGTTTGCTCACATGATTGACTGGCCATTGACTCTAGACCGTCGGCTTTTCCAGGAAATGATATTGTTCATTTCAGAATAGACTTCTTTTAGTATGCGGATGATAACATCCTTATGTCCCCCAATATATCTTCAATATCCTCCCTTAAGTTTCATTTATGCTTCTTCGAGCTTGCTTCAGAGCTGCAAATTAATTTTACCATGAGCGCAATGATTATGACAGAGCCAAATCATCCCACTAGATCTAGTGTTGCTAACTGCCTAAACAACTCCATTCATAGTTTTGCTATATCCTATCTTGGCTTCACGCTCCGAATTATCCGCTTAAGCATAAGGATTGGTTACCAATTTTCCGACAAATTTCAATGTAGGCTGGTTAGGGGGAAAGGCTCATCCTTATCTCATGTGGTAGATAAACCCTTCTTAACTGCATCCTTTCGTCCCTTCCCACTTTTTGGTTGTCATTTTATAAAGCCTGTCCTAGTTATTAAGAAGATTGACTCTATCAAAAGAGCATTTCTTTGGAAGGGATCAACCATAGTTTCTTCGCAAGCTATTTAGTAGCTTAGGATAGAGTCTATAAACCAAAGCATGATAAGAGCTTAAGAGTCATCAACCTATTTAAGTTTACAAGGCTCTTCTTGGTAAGTGGGGTTGGGCAATGGTGGCTGATTGCTCAAACCTATGGGTGAAATGGATTAACAAACATTATTACCATGGAAGCTTCTCCCTTTTAGATCTAGGATTCGATCCTGCATCCCATTTTTGAAAGGATATCCTTATCGGCTGCAACGAACTACACATCAACACTTTGATCAAAGTTTGCAATGAAAGAAGGACTACATTCTGGATAGACCCTTGGATGCACAAAGTTGCTTTCTGCTACACCTAACCAGACCTATATAACCTGGCAATGAATAAACTCATTACATTGCATCAGGCTTTTTCTAAGGGAAGCTGCAATAATGTCTCAGGCAACATCATCCATGGAACCAACATTCAGGCCCTTTGCTCTCTGCTATAGGTAATAGCCTTCGTCCAGCTTATGGAGGAAGATGACTACTTCTCCTAAGGTACTTAGCATAGAGGCCAGTTCATAGTGAAATATCTTTATAATTTCAACAACTTCTCAGTTACGTATCTTAATCTTAGCCATCTTTGGCATACCAAGATGTTGGGAATTTTGTGGCTCAAGACGAATTTGATGGCGATTGCGATGAAGATAATGCTGTACTTTCGACTTCAAGGATCTATGGAATAGATTCTTTCAGACAATAGTTCAACCCACTAGGTACAAACGGATTATCGAACTATCGACTTTCAGAATTCAATGAAGCCTCATAACAGCGTAATCGGATTCAAAGTTTGTGCGACTTTGATCCGACCAAGAACGCTTTAGTAATGGTTTCTGATGATGCAATTTATATAGAACAGAATGAAGAGGAAAAAGAGAGCAATTCTGTGACGGTTTCTGAATTTGCAACACCTTGGAGGCATCACAAAACATGGTGGCACAGCGTTTAGCAACACTGTCTGGCGTCGCAAAATGCTTCTACAAAGAAGAAGAAGAAGATTCAGAAATGAAAAACTGTTCCCAACATTTATGGGCGTTGCTATTTATAGACGTGAAGAGATGTCCATTCGCGAAGGGTTGCGTCCCTTCGTAACGGTTCAAAATCATCGCTAACAGTCACTCCATTTGAATTTGAAACGTTGCGTCTATTCATTTTGCAACGTTCAGAAAAACGTTACAAAATTTCCACCCTTATTCAAATTTCGGTTCTGAGTCCTTAACGGGCTGAAATTTGGCCCGTTACTGTTCACATATGAACCAAAAATATTTTCGGATCCGAATCCGAAACCCGTACCCGTACCCGACCCCGACCCGGCCCGGTTCGGTCGGACGGACGGCGGCGGCGGCGCTCGTGTGGTGTTGCATGACTTCTCTCATCACAACAAAGCAAACATGTGGGAGCCCCAAGGCCCTAACATCCACATGAAAAAGCTATATTTATACAAATATAGTCTTTTTTTTCTAGAATGTGGGACTAAACTTTTCTTTCTTCTTTTCTTCTTTCTATTCCAAAAAATACCCAAATCCCCCAAGCATATTTGAAAATTTTACAACAATCTCCCCCAATTTTCAAAATAAATAAAAAAGGACGGCTGAATCACTAGAGTGACTTCCTACATACCCAAGTGGGATCAAGCCTATGTAGTTCTAAGATCAAGTTTTGCATCATCATGAAAACCAACACATAAATAAAAGTTATCTTTTGGATTTGAATCTTTACTTAGTGTAAACCATTCAAAGCCTTATCAAGATTCTATGGTGAACGAATCTTGAACCAAGTATCCCTAATGATAAAACCGAAACAATTACACATGTTGATTTCCTTAGGTAAAGTGTTCTGTATTACTCAGCACGTTAATGGCCATGTGCTTAAATCCTAGTTCATGAGTCTACTTAGAAAGCGGTCTTACTTTTCTAGGAAACGACCTGATTTTCATACTCATATAGGTAAGTCTCTTAAGGTATTTCTGCGATACACCTTTTAAGGTTTCTAAACTTATTAAGGACATATATATCCATCCTTTGTTCTTGTCGAATCCAACACTAAATATTATGGGATTATCGATTTAGTGTTCCATAATCATTCTCTTAATTTGTTGGTACCCATTGAACTTTGTCTATTCTTTACAAGACATAAGTTGGGCTTCTGTTAAGGATGATCAACCGTCATTCACAGACCTTAGTCCCATTTCTTATGATTTTATAGAAACCATTGCCTTTGGAAGACTCTTTATAAGTGGGCCAGCCAAGTTTTTCTTCATTTCTATGTAGTCAACAGTTATAACTCCTCTTTTGAGTAACTGTCTCACCATTTGATGTCTTAGACTCACATGTCTAGACTTTCCATTATATGTCTTATTAGACACATTGTATATCGTCGCTTGATTGTCACAGTTAATCAAGACTGCTGGAGGTGGCTTCTTCCATAAAGGAATTTCCATTAATAAATTCCTAAGCCGTTCCGCTTCTTTGCATGCATCTGCTAATGCAATGAATTCTGACAACATTGTTGAGTCAGAAATGCAGGTCTTCTTCTTGGAAGCCCAAGACACAACAGCGCTTCCTAATGTAAAGATCCATCCAGTCGTAGACTTAGATTTGGATTCGACATTGTTCCAGGTTGTATCACTATATCCTTCTATCACAGCAGGATATCCTTTATAAGATAAACCATATTCAATGGTTCCTTTCGAATAAGCTAAAGCTATGGAAATAGCTTTCCAATGTTCGAAACCTGGATTACTCATAAATCGACACAATACACTTATTGCATGTGCGATGTCTGGTCTAGTGCAATGCATAGCATACATAAGACTCCCAATAACACTAGAATACTCTAGTTGAGAGATAGTACATCTAGTGTTCTTTTCTAATTTAATACTAGGATCTAAAAGAGTTGGTGCTGGTTTGTCATCGTAATGACCATAATTATGTAGAAATTTCTCTATGTATTGAGATTGAGTTAGTAGTAACTCTCCCTCTTTCCTAACAATTTTAATTCCCAAAATTACATCAGCCTCTCCTAGATCTTTCATATCGAATTTAGAAGACAAAAACTTTTTAGTTCCATTCACACAGGATATATTAGAACCAAATATTAGCATGTCATCAACGTATAAACATATTATAACAATGCCGTTGTTATCCGATTTGCTATAAATACATTTATCAGCATCATTAACAAAGAATCCATATGACAGTGCAATTTTATCAAATTTCTCATGCCATTGCAACGGAGCTTGCTTCAGGCCATAAAGAGATTTCACTAATTTGCAAACTTTCTTTTCTTGGCCTGGGGTTTTGAAACCTTCAGGTTGTTCCATATATATCTCTTCTTCTAAATCTCCATTTAGAAAAGCAGTCTTTATATCCATTTGACGTATGACTACGTTATGAATTGATGCAAGTGCAATTAAACAGTGTATGGAAGATATGCGAGCAACTGGAGCATATGTATCAAAGTAATCTACTCCATGTCTTTGCTTATATCCCTTAGCAACTATTCTGGCTTTAAACTTATCAATGGATCCATTTGTATTCAACTTTTTCTTGAATATCCATTTACATCCTATAGGTTAGCACCAGTAGGTAAATTAGTTAAAACCCAAGTTTGGTTTAATAGTATGAAATTCATTTCATCATTGATAGCTTCTTTCCAGAAATTGGAATCTCTGGAACTCATAGCCTCAGAATAAGTTTTGGGATCGTCATTGACGTTCATTACATATTTAGTCATATTAAGGACTTCGTCCTTACTGCCTTCTACAAGATATGTAATGAAGTCAGGACCATAGTCCTTCTCTATTCTCTCTCTTTTACTTCTCCGTTGTTCAGTACTATTACCTAGTACTGATACTTCCTTGCTTTTTAGCAGGAGCATAATCATTGTATTGATATCATTAGCCATACTATGTTTTGGACTAGATGATCTCAATGGGATCTCAACAATTTGATTTTCAAAAAATTCTATATCTACAGATTCTATAACTTCTAGAGTGTCAAGAATAAGGAATCTATAAGTTATACTATTACGTGAGTATCCTATAAAAACACATTTAAATGCTATATTTCCTTACTTTGGTCGTTTAGGGTTTGGCTTTCTAACATATGCTAAGCAACCCCAAACTTTAAGTCTAGTTAGGTTAGGTTTCCTATTAAACCATAATTCATAAGGGGAAATATTATTCTTTTTAAATGGTACTCTATATAAAATATAACACGCAGACAACATAGCATCACCCCATAGATTATAAGGTAAATTAGAACTTATGAGCATGACATTAACCATTTCTACTAAAGTTCCGTTCTTCCTTTCAGCAACACCATTTTGTTGTGGTGTATATGGGGCAGTTCATTGGTGAACTATACTTTGTTGTTTACAAAACAAGGTGAATTCATTTGAGAAACATTCACCACCACGATCTGAATGTAATATTTTAATTTTAACTCCTAATTTTGTTTCGACCTCTGCTTTGTAAATTTTGAATTTATCAAAAGCCTCATCTTTAGTTTTCATAAGATATACATATGCATATCTAGTATAATCATCAATGAAGGTTATACAGTATTGGTTACCACCATAGGTGATATGACATTTTAAGTCACCCACATCACTATATAATAATTCAAGCAAACCAGTTTTCCTTTCTACGGATTTAAAGGATTTCCGGTGTATTTTTTCTTGAACACATATTTCACATTTAGAGATGGTATTAAAATCACAATTAGAAATTAATCCTAATTTATTCATATTTCTAATGGAATTATAATTAACATGTCCTAATCTACCATGCCATAAATTAATAGAATCAACAATATAAATAGAAGATTTCTTTATTAGATTCAACTTAATCATACCGTTACAAGAGTATCCCTGTCCAATGAATCTACCATTCTTAGACAACACTAGATTATCAGACTCATACACCATCTTGAATCCTCCTTTGTTAAGAAGGTATCCATAGACCAAATTCTTACACATATCAGGTACATAAAATACATTGACTAATGTAAGAACTTTTCTAGAGATGAAAGTAAGTTCTATAGTGCCTTTTCCCAGAACTTTGCTTGGAAACTTATCTGCTCCAGTAACTTTCGTCGGCTTCTCCTTTATTTTCTTCGTAACTCTTGAAAAAATTACGGTCTTTGCAAATGTGAATGGTTGCTCTAGTATCGAACTACCAATCATTATCATTGCCGCTAATGGAGTTTTCCTCTTGCACTACAGCCACAAGCGAGTCTTCGACCACATTCACTTTTTGTTGTTTCTTCCACAGACGGCAGTCTCGTGCATAGTGGCCGGGCTTATTACAAAAATAGCAAGCACCTTTCTTTTTGTTGTTGGTTTTGGAATGATTTTTCTTCTTAAATCGTGTCTCATTCTTTAGCTTTAACTTATCAGTAATTTCAACATTATCTGCCTTAGAATGAGACTCAGTTTGCGGATTATCATCTAGATCGTGTTTGCGAGAGTCTTCTTCAATACGAAGATGACGCTGTAAACCGTCTAAATTATAATCCGTTTCCGCATGCTTCATCTTTTTCTTATAATCATTCCAACTATGCGGAAGTCTAGAAATTATAACTCCAACAACAAAAGATTCAAGGAGATCAATTCCAGCATCTTTAAGTTGATTCACCAACAGTAAGATTTCGCTTACTTGTCCAATTATGTACTTATAGGTGACCATTTTGAAATCCATAAAGTTAGAAATAAGAAACTTTTATTACTTGCCTCGAATATGCGGTATTTATTCTCCAGTGCAGTCCAGAGTGCCTTCGCTGTTTCCAAGGTCCTATGAGCATTATAAACTGGGGTAGATAGCGCACTCAGAATATGGTCTCTGCATAGAAAATCATCCTCTTTGCGCTTTGCACGTTTAGCCTTTACAGCAGCGTCATCTTTATTAGTTCCTCCGGGATATCTTCCAAGTCATCTTCCAAAATGTAGAACAATTTGACGGTGACCAGGAAAAATTTCATCGTCTCTTACCAACGAGTGGAATGTCGCCATCAAAATGCTCCAATCGAGTTAGATGCTGATCCATAATTTGTAGAGCGCTCGAACCTTCTATGGTTGAAGACTATTGTCTGCAATTTTGTTGGGAATTTTGCGGTTCCAGACGAAATTGATGGCGATTGCGATGAAGATAATGGTGTACTTCCGACTTCAACAACCTATGTAATAGATTTTTTCACACAATGGATCAACCCATCAGGTACAAATGGGTTATTGAACTATCGACTTTCAGGATTCAATGAAGCTTTATAACAGCGTAATCAGATTCAAAGTTTGTATGACTTTGATCCGACCAAGAATACTTTAGTAACGGTTTCTGATGATCCAATTTATATAGAACAGAATGAAGAGGAAGAAGAGAGCAATTTTATGACGGTTTTTGAATTTGCAACACCTTGAAGACGTCACAAAACAGAGCAATGGTGGCGCGACGTTTAGAAACACTGTCCGGCGTCGCAAAATTCTTCTACAAAGAAGAAGAAGAAGATTCAGAAATGAAACTGTTCCCAACATTTCTGGGCGTTGCTATTTATAGATGTGAAGAGATGTCCATTCGTGAAGGGTTGCGTCCCTTCGTAACGGTTCAACCGTCGCTAACAATTACTCCATTTGAATTTGAAACGTCGCGTCTATTCATTTTGCAACGTTCAGAAAAACGTTACAAAATTCCCACCCTTATTCAAATTTCGGTTCTGGGTCCTTAACGGGCTGAAATTTGGCCTATTACTGTTCACATATGATTCAAAAAAATTTTTTGGACCCGAACCCATACGGGTTAGACGGACGGCGGCGGCGACGCACGTGTGATGTTGCATGACTTCTCTTCTCACAACAAAGCAAAATATGTGGGAACCCCAAGGCCACAAGATTCATATGAGAAAGCTATATTTATACAAATATAGTCTTTGTTTTTTCTAGAATGTTGGACTAAGCTTTTCTTTCTTCTTTTCTTCTTTTTCTTCCAAACAAAAAACCCAACGCCCCCAAAGCATATTTGAAAATTTTATAACACAAGACACCTTCAAAATTCAAGGGACGAATGTGGTTAGTCATGCTAAACAAATTAAATAGAACCAATTATCTGGCTTTGAAGCCCCAGGTAGCGCTAAGAGGTCCTTCCTCTATGATGGCAGTACAGACTCTTACACACACACATTCTATATATTCTATGAATGTGATTTTGCTTTTTAGGTCTTGGCACTATGTGCTTCTAACCTGAACGTACATAAGGCCTTCTCAGATAATACTTTGTTTTAGATCTGGGTGGCATGCTCCTCGTACTCTATGATGGCTTTACTACCCTAGCATATGGTTGGGCAATACAGATGGAACAAAATGATCGATTCTTTATTGTTAAACCTCACTCTTATCTACCAGTGGCTGCCAAAATTACGTATTTATACTCGCAAAGAGCAGGAACGTCTGTTGGGCCATGACAATGTGTCATTACAAACGAAGGTCCGTGGAAATCAGCTGAAAGTAACAAAGCTGGGTGATGGTGATTGTGTGCATTCTGTTCAAAATGTTGTGTCTTAGTTATTTTTTTCTGTTGTTTATTTCTAATATTGTAAATATATCTAAACTTGTCCAGTCTGTACTTCATGGTGTTAACGTGAAAATCAGACGCTAACACCCCGGTGTAAGTTGAAGTTGAGCGAAAGCACCACCCGTGAACACGGGAACTAAAACAAGTAGAAAAATCACAAACAAAGCAGAAAAGACAACAGTTTTTATAGTGGTTCGGCTTAAGGCAAGCCTACGTCCACTTTAATTCTCTTTATTGCTGAACCAATTATAACTTTACAACAATCTTCAATTACAATTCTGACGAGACAAACAACTAGAACTTTTGTAGAGAAGAATTCTTCGAATCCATGTAGATTGCGTTAGATTTTCCCTTGAAGTTGGTTGAGATGCCTTTCGAACTTGAAGTGTCGGGTGAGTTGAGAATTCAGCAGAGTATTGGCGCTTAAAGTGATCGGCCAAAAGTCCTCCTCATGTTTGAGGTAGGTCGGTATTTATAGGAAAATCTCCCCTTTGAATCGTAAGTCGTGTTCGACTCATGGCAACTTGTGGCCGAGTTAAGTTGGGTCGTGGGCGACTCAGCTGGTAGAGTTCAAGCTTGGTATCAGAGCGCCTTCGGTCTTCTGGATATAGCACAAGTCCTAACTCATCCACGAGTTAAGAGGTCATGGCCGACTTATCTGACTAAGCCCTTGATTCCTCAATGGTTCACTTCTTCAGAATTACAAGTCATGAGTCGCTCACGAGTCAACTCTCTTTGACATAAGCATTGTGACAGCGGGCTACGACTCAGTGGTTTTAGATCGTAGGTGAGTCATGCTGAGTCGTGAGTCGTGAGTCGCGCACGAGTCAACTGGACACGGCTTCTTGTTTGCTTCCATGAGTCGCTGACGGCTCAAGGTAGGTCGTAGGTTGCACGATTCTGTGACTCGCGCAACTCCTCAATTTGCTGAGTCGGTAACTCGTTGAGTCGGCCTGTCTCATAAACTGTTAACCTCTTGAGTCGTTCCGCTTCTCTTAAGCCGCCTTGAATTTTAACTCGCTAACTTATTGAGTCACTTCTACCTTTAAGTCGTGAATTACCTTGAGTCGTAGGCCCACTGAGTCGGTAAGATCCTTAAGTTGATGAGTCGTCCCAGGCCTTAAATCGTTTGATCAAACGGGGTTAACGTTTGCCCCTCGAAGTGCGCGCCTAAGTTGTAGGTCGCGTGCTTCGACTTTCCCTTGACCCGCGTGTGCCGTTTCGAGTTCCACTGTCCTGGTGTATAAAAGGCTTAAGTCGCTCCTTCTACTTCACCTTCCTGCTTAATTATTTACTTCCGCCATTAGCAACCTTCGAAGCTTCCAGAGTCGAATTCATTTAGCTCACCTCATTTCCAACCAAATTCCTACAATCTTCATCATTACGCTACGTAAGTATACTCATCGCCCGCTCTATTTCGCAATTACCGTTACCCTTCGATCATGGACTTCCCATTTCTTAACCTCAATCCAAATCCTCGCACCGTGCTTTATTTCGGGTCATGTTATGATTGATTTCTGACAAGCTTGGAGCGGTTTGATTTGAGTTTTTAGACGATTTGCAAGGAGGAGACGATGGGTTTTTATATTTCGAGTCAGTTGATCCATGAATTTAGAGGAGATGATACTATCTTGTATGGGTTATCGGGTTAGGAGATAGGAGGATAACGGGTTAGGGATTAGAAGGATAATGGGTTAGGAGTTAGGAGGATAACGGGTTACTAACTTGAGAAGAGGTTGGTCGGTTGAAGGAAACGTAACACTAGCTTGGACACGATTCAGTAATCTTGAGAGCAATAATTTTGAGCGATTCAATAACCATCGCGACTTATCCTTTGACCGACTTACCAACCTTCACGACATATGTCTTAAGTCATAGCCGGGATAGGACTTGGAGAATTTCGCGTTGCTTCGGACTGAAGCCTTTTCTATTTTCCATGGTTTACGACTTAGAGCACAGCCGACTTAAGGCACCAACAATCCAAGATTGAAACGACCTAACTTAACTCGCCTCGCAATCCTTTAACTCATGGGCGAGCTAACACATTGAACTGTCTTGGAGCATAATTCTGACTTGAACTTTAATTTGGATTGCTGAAATAAACTGTCTGAATATTGAATTGTTTGGACTTTAGCTTGTTAAACTTTGTTGCATTTTTCCACAGGTCACTCTTGCAAGCTAATTACCTGTCTAAAACAACATTTACAGAAAATTGGGACGAATATACTGCCACTGACTGCCCACATCAAATGACAGATTAGTTAATAACAAATAATCAACTTGAACAGATTGTGTGAACGAAGTGCTTTAAAACAACGAATTCAGGCAAAGTATCAAGGCAACATTGGAATAGTCAACTAAACTTTCCTGTTTGCATTAACACTGTACTTGAACTTCAAATTAACAAGTCCTGAAATTTGATAATCGATCAATTGTCGACGAACTTAACTCCAGTTATATTTACTTGTTTATTTTTATTAGTTTTGCACAACACTTCACACTTTTAGGAAACATGCACCTTCAAATTTGAATATCCAGTTGCTTATGTAGAATGGCCTCTCATTAAGAAGAAGTAATGGAACAGACCGGAGAGGCTCTTCCAATAGCTGCTCCACTGACTACTCCACCGGAAAGAGTCTCAACTTCCTTGAACCATCGGACGTTTAGCTTATTGCGCGCTCAATTTGGCATCGTTGAAACGGATGCTATATTGCCCGGGCCAAATGATTTTGATGATAGACCTCCCCATGGTTTCGTCACTGTCAACTGCCAAATGTGCTTGTGCGGTGCTATTCCTCCCCTCAACGAGTTTCTTCAGCAATTTCTACTTCGATTGACCATCTTCCCATTTCAACTGCACCCCAATGGTTACGCCATTCTAATGGGGTTGTGTGTTTTATTCATGAGAACCCTGGATCGGCTACCGAGTTTTGGAGAAATTTGTTACTTATGTTCCTTCACCAAGACTAAAGATCATCCCTCCATTGTCGTCATAAGGAATGCTAGGAATCGCAAACTCATGACTGACCTTTCCGAAAGTGTTCATGGATTTTTAAATCAGTTTTTCTTTGTTCGCTGCCCCCCAGGGTTTTATGCCATCTAGAGAGTAGGAAGTAAGATTACCTGCTTCTATTTTCCATTCCCGAGCTTTTCGAGTTTTGAGTTGTTAATCGTTAATTTCACTCTTTCCTTTTTCAGCACTTCCTCCCCCTCTAGAGATCCAGGCCATAAGCAAGTTTTTGAAAGACTGAGTGCCGTGGCCGCGGAAGAGAGAAGTGTAAAATTTTTGTTGAGGGATGAATTTTTGCATCAATACGGGCTTTTGCATACCTCTCGCTCTACACACCCTCATGAAGTCCCAGACTCCCCAACCCAAGCACTGGATACCCCAGTTTTTATCGATGCACCCATACCGAAAGAACCTGCCTCTGAGGCTTCTCTAGTGAAGTGCTCCACTTCTGTTGATGTCGTGGGGTCATCTGGCAAACTTGCCCCGGTCACTGAAGAAAAAGAGCTTCAGGAATCTCCTCCTCATTCGAAGAAGTCTGGTGACGAAGAAGCTGGGAAAACAAGCCCCGTCAAACAGAGTGGAGATGACACTTTCGAAGGGTTGAGCGACCTGTTTGTCACTTCACAGAAGCTCTTTAAAGATGACCCCGTCACCACCGGGGTTTCTTCTTCAGTAGTTGAGGCGACTTCTACTCTGCAACAGACTCCGTCGACTCAGGAGTTGACGTTAACTACTACTCCTACGATTACTCCGCAATCAAAGAGCGGTTCGTAGTTTGATGCGCGTAGCTTGCACATCACACACACTTAGAATCTTTCGGCACTTTTATACTCCTAACTTTCTGTACTTTGAAGATTCTAAAGTTATACTTCTTTTCTCTGAAACTTTTAAGACTTGTCTCTTCTTTTTATTTCAGATTCTCCGATGGGACGTAGCAGCTCCTACTATGACGATTTTTAGCGCTACGGGAGGCGTAGTCAATATGATTATAGGCGCTACCTCCCCTCTTACAGAGAAACCGATGAAGAGAGAGCCGCCCGAAAGGCTCAGGAGAGGAGGGCTCAAGAAGAGCGTTATGAGAGAAAAGAGAGGGAGGAGCGCCACGATTCTTCCCAGAGAGGTGACGACTCACACAAAAGAAAATCCCATGATGACCGGGGAAAAAGCCATATGGTTGAGGACCCAAGCAAGCGTGCTCGGCACGGTGAGAAGCATACTTCCACAACTCCTGAAAAGGTCACTGCCCCCGTCTCACTTGACATTCCTTCTGACTCTCCTGCTCTCGGGAAAACAGATATTCAGACAGTAATCAGCAGCCCTAAATTCCAAGTTGGACCAGGCCCAGCCACTCTGCAAGGCCGGTTTCCGCACTGGTGCCTGAAGGGAGTGCGGTTCGATCTTGACTTGGTCCCTATCGACAAGCCTGCCATGCTGCGAAATCTCGATGCCGTCAGGCTTGATATTGAAAGGATGTCAAATTGGAAAAAGGTTGTTGATGAGCTTCAAAGGGTCAACCGTGTGAATATAGAGGCCATGCTTACTATGGAGAATGATAAGGCCGAATGGCAGAAGGTTCTCGAGCAGCACGATACCGAAATGAGGAGCATCACTACTTACAATGAGGAGCTTGAGGCGAAAGTTGAGGAACTTAAACAAGAGCTTGCTACTTCTTCTACTACATATGCTCAAAAAGAAGTACTTCAGAAGCAAGTTCGCGATGCTCACGCAGCTCAGCGACATGCCGAGGCACAACTTGAAGCTGAGCAGGAAACAGCGGGAAGGTATCGTGCTGAGGTTACAGAGCTACAGGAGAAAGTCAACTCTCAGGAGGCGGAAATTCAAATGCTAAAGCTTCAACTTTCCAAGACTGAAAGAGAGCACGATGAGGCTGTTGCCGGTGAAATTGCAGCTGAAGAATCTCATGAGGCAACAAAGACCAACATCAGCTCGACATTATTCGACTTCTACCTGCATAGCGTCTTGGGGCGCGATAGTCTCGCCTTTCTAGGTCCCAAGTATGAGATTACTTTAGCTGAAGTGTGGGAGGACGCACTTGATATGCTTGGTGCTAAAGGTGCTGGCTATGTCGAACCAGCACTTGAGGAGCATTATTTTGATGACGATGCTCGTGCCGCTCTCGCCAGGGGAAGAGAACAGCTTGCGAAATTAAGGACCGAAATGGCGGTAGGGGAACATTCAGGAAAAACTATCTCAACTGCTCCAGTTCAGCCTTCTCCCTCGGCCGAAATCGACATTGTCGGCTCTAGTTCTCATTCTCCATCCCCTACTAAAGTTACCACTGAGATCACAAGCATACAGGGTGGAGATGAAGGTGACGAGAGTGCTGAAGCACAGGCTTACGAGGTTGATGTCAGGAAGCCGACTTCTCCAGGTAACTCTACTGTCAATCTTGCTCAAGCTGACTGCTCATTTGTTTCTTACGAGCTTGATGAGCTTCTTGAATATTTCCTGAACCTCAGTGAGCCTTTATCTCCTCTCTTTACTGACTTTAACTTATTTTCTTCTGTAGAGAAAGCATCGAGCATTGTTCAAACTTCTCCTCCTCCAATTATTCCTCCTTCGATTCTCCAGGTCACTCCTCCGTCCGCTTCTCAACCCGGGTCACAAGAGGAGCAAATAGAAGCTCTTCACGGCTTAGATGATCCTGTTGCTTCTCAAGATCCGAAAGGAGAAGAAACTGAAGGAAGCGAGAAGACTCCAGAACCAACTGGCTCCGATGATGAACCGTTAGCTAAACTTCTTTCTCCAGGGAGTGGGTCTTCCTCCAAGAAGAGAGGAAAGCAGGGAGTCTCTAAGAAAAAGAAGGAATCTTTAACTGGCGAAGAAAAAACGGAAGAAAGTCCGACTGTGCCCCTTTCTCCTTCGTCCCCTACTTTTACAAGCCGGCCTAAGAAGTTGGTCATCCGGCCAGGTGCGGGCTCAAAAGGTGGACGGAAGAAGAAATGATGGCTCTGGTTCTGTGGCTTTCATATCGCTTTTTGCTTTTTGCATATACTGATCGGAGATTGTGCGGGTACCGACCCCCGCTTTTCTTTTACTTTTTACTTTGAAACCTGTACCTGTACAAAATTTTAACAGTGTTGAATAAAATGATTCTTTTTCTTTGTACAAACTTCTGTCTGTATCTGAGAATGCATTTATTATTCATTGTCATACAAGTTTCTTTAAATGATATTGCAGCGAGCTTGTGGTATGTTGTTCGAGCGTAATTTTACCAATATAGTTATACCACGTTGTACATAGCTATACCATGTTGCCCCCATACCATAAGCTTGTTGCAATATTTTATATTTTGAGCGGACTTGTACTTTTATTTTCTGGAGAATAATTATTCCATACTTGGAGGAATATTATTTCGTTGAAAATAGAATACAACTCCCTCCATATAAGTTTTTACGCTTCATCCTTCGAAGATATCACGTTTTCTTTTGTGCATATACACATTTTACCAAGTGAATTCTTCTATGTGGTAAAGCGGGCCTCTGAAGGGTACTGTAACTTCTTTTTGAGGAAGAGTATTTTCCAGAATAGGTGGATCATTCTTCCTTTGAGAGTTAAAGTGTGCCTTTGAAGATGGCTTTTTTTTTTTTTACGCCACAGTAAATGGCTTTTAGATTTTTGCTTCTTTGAAAAGTTGCACCTCTGAGGAGGGCTTTTTCAAGTTTCAACATTTGGAAGTTTTATTTCAATCTCGGTGAAACGTGTTCCTCCAAAGAGTTGTGCCTCCGAGGAGGGCTTTTTTCTTCAACACCTGGAAGTTTTATTTCAATCTTGGTGAAACGTGTGCCTCCGAAGAGGTCTTTCTGTTTGATTGTGCCTCCGGGAGGAGGTCTTTTCATTTCTGCCTCTGGGAAGAGGTCTTTTTGTTTTGTTGTGCCTCTAGGAAGAGGTCTTTTTTGTTTCTGCCCCTTGGGAGAGGCTTTTATTTTTCCCTGTTCGCTGGGAAGCGGGCCTCCGAAGAGGGCTTTTCACATTTCATTTCACGGGAGTGTATCGACCGATGATGAAATGTGTGCCTCTGAGTAGGGTTACTGCCTGGAAGTTTGGAGTTTATTTCTCTCGGTTGGACGGATTCACGGGAGTGTATCGACCGATCATTCCGCAACTTTGTATCGAGAAAGATCTCTCTTTTTCTGGTTGGCCCGCTCAAGGTCTTTTAGCATTTCAACTGTGGTGAAATGGGCCTCCGGAGAGGGCTTTTCACATTTCAACGCCTGGAAGTTTTACTTCAATCTCGGTGAAACGTGTGCCTCTGAGTAGGGCTTTTGCCTGGAAGTTTGGAGTTTCTTTCTCTCGGTTGGACGGATTCACGGGAGTGTATCGACCGATCATTCCGCAACTTTGTATCGAGAAAGATCTCTCTTTTTCTGGCTAGGCCCGCTCGAGGTCTTTATCCTCCGAAGAGTTGTGCCTCCGAAGAGGGCTTGTGCCTCCGAAGAGGTCTTTTGCTGACTGATGCTTGCTCGCCCATGTCTCTTTGCCATCGATTCATGTCGGCGATTCCCGTTGTCTTTTGCAAGTGTTTTCACTTTCTAGTTGCCAATAATTTCCCTTCTCCAGAGAAATATACTTCATAGTTAAGTGAGTTGGTGGTGGTAGACACAGTTTATTTAACCGGCTGTTTGTTTGTTCAAACATTTGCAGTTAGTTAGAAATGGTCCACTTCCATCCACATTGCCCACTTTTGTTTGAAGCACTTCTTTTGTAGGATTTGAGTATGGAAATTTTGCATGGTTTAGTGTTTGTTTGCTGAGTGATGTCGGGAATTGCTTGGTCTTGCGATGGGTAAGCTTTTCTTTTATGACCTGCATTATTAAATCAACATTTTAATGACACAATTAACGTATTTTATGTGTCGAAATAAAACAAAGCAGTTTATAATAGTAGAGAACACAAGATTTATAGTGGTTCGGCCAAAAACTGGGCCTACATCCACTTTATAGCTTTTCATTATTCACTTGCTTTACAATTGCTTTCAATACAAGAATCATATATTTGCAATTCTTTTACAATATTTCAGCAAAGCTCTCAAGTAAAATAGGGACGCAAATGATTGCTGTTCCAAGCTCTTGGGATTGGTTCTCCTTCGACAGTCGTGAGTTTGAATGTGCCATCAAGAAGCTTTGTGCCAATAACATATGGTCCTTCCCAGTTTGGCCCAAAAACACCTATGGCTGTCATAATTCTCTTCAGGACTAAGTCTCCAACTTCAAAGCTGCGCTGACGTACTTTGGAATTGAAGTGTCTAGCTATTCTTTGCTGGTGAGCTGCAATTCTAAGCCTTGCCTCTTCTCTTCTTTCATCAAGAAGGTTAAGTGCTTCCAGTTGCAATTTTTCATTCTCACTTTGATCAAAATGGATCCTTCTGTGTGAGGGGACTTCAGTTTCCACCGGAATCATCGCTTCTGATCCGTATGCCAATGAAAATGGAGTATGCCCAGTCGCAGTTTTATGAGTGGTCCTGTATGCCCATAGTGCAAGCGGTAACTTGTCGACCCAACCACCTTTTGCTTTTTCCAGCTGCTTTTTGATGGTTGATTTGATGATTTTGTTTACTGCTTCCACTTGCCCGTTTGCCTGCGGATGAGCCACTGCTGAGAAGCTTTTTCGGATCTTGAATCGTTTGCAAAAATCTTGGAACTCCTCGCTTTCAAACCGAGTACCATTGTCTGTGATTATCTTTTGAGGCACACCATACCTGCAAATGATATTTTTAGTCACAAAGCTTATCATTTTCTTAGAGGTGATAGTGGCCAATGGTTCGGCCTCAGCCCATTTAGTAAAATAATCAACGACAACGATAGCATATTTAATCCCTGATTTGGCAGTTGGCAATGGTCCAATGAGATCTATTCCCCATATGGCAAACGACCATGGACTGACCATTTGTGTTAGCTCAGTAGAAGGTGCTCTAGGAATTTTAGCGAATCTCTGGCATTTATCACACTTCCGGGAATAGTCAGCAGCATCCTGATTCATTTCTTGCCAAAAGTATCCATAACGGAGGATTTTCTTTGTTAAAGTTTGACCACCTGTATGATCTCCACATTCCCCTCCGTGTAATTCAGTTAGAATTGTCTTAGCTTCTTCCTTTGTCACACATCAGAGTAATGGCATTGAAAATCCTCGTCTGTACAAACGACCATCTTGAACTATATATCTGGAGGCTTTCCTCATAAGCTTTTGTCATTCTTTTGAATTTTCTAGCAGAGAACCATCGAGTAGATATTTCGGTATCGGAGTCATCCATGATTCTTGCTCTTGGGATACATTCATAATCCAATCAACATCCATTTCATCTGTGCTTGGAGCTGACAAGACTTCAACGGGGACTAATCCCAATAGTTGAGCTTCACCAGTACTTGAATACTTTGCAAGAGAATCTGCCTTCATATTTTCTTCTCAGGGGATATGGTTTATTGAATAATGGTCAAAATCACGAAGGAGCTCCCAGGATTTAGATAAATAGGCTGGTAAATTCCCTCCTTTAGCTTGAAATTCCTTCTTGACTTGACAAACAATAAGTTGAGAATCACTGAAGATTTGTAATGCCTTGATGTTTAGTTCTTTAGCGATCCTTAAACCAGCAATGAGAGCTTCATATTCAGCTTCATTGTTCGTCGAAGGGAATTCTAGTCTCAGCGCATAACATAGCGATCGCCCTTCTGGGGTTTCAAGGACAACCCCTGCTCTGGAACAGTAATCATTCCTTGCGCCATCGACATACAATTTCCATTGGATTGGGATGCTACCAATGACTTCTTCCTCACTATCACCCTTATCCGTACATTCTACGATGAAATCTGCCAAAGCTTGTCCATTGATTGCTTTTCGGGGATGGTAAGTGATGTCATATTGGCTAAGCTCAATATTCCATTTCAAAAGACGGCCCAAAGTCTCAGGACGGAATAGGACTTGCTTTAGAGGTTGATCAGTGAGGACTTTGATGGGATGAGCTTGGAAATATGGCCTTAATTTTCTCAATGCGATCAACAAACAATAGGCGAGCTTTTCTAATCTTGAATAGTTCATCTCTGCCCCAGTGAATCTTTTGCTAATATAATAGACTGGGCGTTGAATCCTTGCGTCTTCCCGTACCAACACTACACTGAGAGCATGAGACGAAATTGCCAAATATACGAAAAGATCTTCACCACTGTCAGGCTTTGAAAGTATCGGAGGCACTTCCATATGACGAACCAACTCATCAAATGCTTTCTGACAATCAGGAGTCCACTCGAAGTTCTTTCTTCCTTTCTTAAGAGCATCAAAGAATGGAATGCATTTGTCAGTAGCTTTGGAAATAAACTGACTCAAGGCAGCAACCTTTCCATTGAGACTTTGCAATTCCTTCTTCGTTCTAGGAGCCTTGACTTCTCTCAGAGCGGTGATCTGAGCTGGATTGGCTTTAACGCCCCTAGCGCTCACAATGAAACCCAAAAACTTTCCGGACTCCACTCCAAATGAACATTTCAGGGGATTAAGCTTCATTCTGTACATGCGGAGTACTGCAAACATCTCTGCTAGGTGATCCATATGGTCCACTGCTTTCTTGGACTTTACTAGCATATCATCAACATAAACTTCCATTGTCTTGCCAATCTGTGGTTTAAACATGGCATTAACAAGCCTTTGGTACGTTGCCCCTGCATTCTTGAGTCCGAAAGGCATGACCTTGTAGCAGTAAAGTCCGACATCTGTGATGAAGCTTGTATCCTCTTGATCTGGCTCATGCATCATAATCTGGTTATATCCGGAGTATGCATCCATAAAAGATAACAATTCATGTCCCGCCGTCCCATCCACCAACTGATCGATCCTGGGCAGCGGGAAACAGTCTTTGGGGCAGGCTTTGTTCAGATCTGAAAAATCAATGCACACTCTCCACTTTCCATTAGCCTTTTTCACCAGCACTGGATTTGAGACCCAATTTGGATAAGTAGATTCTCTAATGAAACCGTTCTCCATGAGCCGATCCACTTCTTCTTTTAACGCTGCAGTTCTTTCAGGACCCTGAGTCCTTCTCTTCTGTTTCACAGGTGTAAACTTTGGATCAATTTTCAAAGTATGTACTGCAATCTCTGGGGATATTCCGCACATGTCAGCATGAGTCCAAGCGAATACATCCAAATTAGCCTTCAAAAATGCAATCAGAACATTCTGAAATGTCGGATTGAGTTGTGAACCCACATTAAGCACTTTGTTTGGGTCCTTTGGGTCTACGGGCACCGGTACTGTTACCTCTACTGGTACCACTCTATTCTCCCCTGCACTGGCTTTCCTTGGATCCATCTCTCTTCGTGCCCCGCTACATTCACCAGTGCAGGGTCCACCCTGTAATTGCTACAAGGTTGGTTCTTTGATGCGGACTGGAATCGCCGCACCTTTTCCCATCTCTCTCTTCCTGGATTCTCGCAATTCTGCAAAATAACATTCTCGCCCCGCATCTTGGTCTCCCTTAACCACACCAACTCCGTTATCTGTGGGGAATTTTAGAGTCAAGCACCATGGAGCAAGAACAGCTTTGAATGCAGCAAGAGTTGGTCGGCCCAAAAAGGCGTTGTAGGCAGAGAATTCTTCAACAATTATAAAGGTTTGCTTTCGAGCCACCTTCCTCAGTCCCTTTCCGAGTTCTACAAACAAATCTATGGTCCCAATTGGCTGTTTGGGTTCTCCAGCAAACCCAGCAATCTTAAGTGATGAAGCTTGAACGTCAGCCATTGGAATTTTCATTTGATCAAAGGTCTTCTTGAAGAGGATGTTGCATGAGGCTCCACAATCAACTAGAACTCTTCTCACAGTTGCCGGCCCAATACCAGCGGATATGACCAAAGGATCAATGGTCGGGGCCTCAATACCCAAAGAATCCCTGGCACTGAACACAGTATCATCTATGGAAGTCTTTTGTTGCTTTAAAGGCGCATCATTCTCTAAAAAAAAAACATTCTCTTCAGCTGGAACATGCTTCAAGGCCCGGGCATACCTTTCCATCTCGCCCCAGCTTTTGCCTGCTGGGTGAGGTCCTCCAGTTATTATATTGATGACAGGCCTTTCTGATTCGTGTTCCACAGCCTTCTCACTTGAGCCAGGACGGTGAGCGGGAACTTGCTGTCCTTGAGTTCATGAAGCTGGGGAATTTCTGTTCCTTTTTACATACTGCTGGAGTTTGTTTTCCTTCAAGAGTTGTTCAATTACCTCTTTCAACTGGCGGCATTCATAGGTGTCATCGCCGGGCTGGTTGTGGAACCGGCAGAACCTTCCACTTTTTTCCATCTTAACTGCAATTCTCATTTTAGGTGGTGTCGGATAATTGACATCATCTTTGGTTGCAAAGTAGATGTTTTCAGGGGTATCGGTTAAGGGTGTGAAATTGAAAGAACGACCTTTCTTAGCGTCTCCCTGTTTCTTTCCACCATCGTTTCCCCTTTTCTGAGTGTTTGGTTCCTTCTTGTTCGTAGCAGCACCATTGTTCCCGGCTTGCCCTGATACCACCTTAGCTGGTGCTTGGAGGCTCTCCAAGCGCATGAATTCATCCGCTTTCTTGTAGAATTTGTCAAGTGAGTTTGGTTCTTTCATTTTCAACCATTTTTCAAATTCGCTTGACTTGTCAATTGCCCTCATCAAGTACGTCAAGACCATGCGTGGCTCAGCATTATCCACCTCAGCTAATGCTATGTTAAAGCGATTCAAGAATGACCTGATAGATTCTCCCAGATTTTGCTCTAGACTTGACAGCGACATAATGTCCTTTGCTTTAGAAGCATACAATCGAAATTGCTCCTTGAATTTCCTGGTCAAATCGGAGAATTGATCGATGGACCTGACCGGCAGCTTGTAAACCATAATAGAGCTACACCTTCTAGATAAACCGGGAAGTATCGGCATTTAATTTCATCAGATGCCCTGGCACCAGTCATGTGCCAGTCGTATTTGTACAGAAACTCGTTAGGATCACTCGTCCCCTTGTAAGCCGGAATATTAGGGGGAACGAATTTCCTTGGAAACTCTGCCTTCAAGATCCTTTCGGTAAATGGAGTTTTGCTTGGAGCAAATCCCCACTCTTTCTCATCTTCATCTCTTCGCATACTTTCTTTCATGATTTGACGAACCATACCCGAAAAATACTCTTCATCATTTAGAGGCTCTGGAGGGCACACATCAGCCACTCTCTCTGAATTCTGCCTCGACAATCGTTCACGGAGGGTCGGTTGTGATCCTGATCCTCCAGCCTGAAGAGGAGTCCTTTCTACCGGGTCTGTGGCTCTTTGAGAGATGTTCCCTTCAACATCCTGAACTCCCACAGTATGGTTCCCATTGTTATTGACTGGTTGATGATTTTCCCCTAGCAGATCATTTAATTTACTTAGGATCAGGGCATTTTGGGCATTTTGGGCCTCTAACTGCGTATTCTGAGCATTCAATTGTTGATTTAGCCCCAAAACTACGGCGTCCAACTCTGCTCGAGTAACTCCAACAGTTGGAGCTGCTTGACTTGAAGGTGGAGAGGTAGCAGTATTCTCTTGAACATTATCGGACCTTGTAGAACTTCGTTTTCTTCCAGGAGCCATTATTTCCAATAAACTTTTGGTTTTAAAAGAAATACTTTCAACAGACCTTTGCGAAGCAATGATGGAAGTTTCCTGAGTTGGGTTCTCAGTGAAAGCACCAAAAATGTTAACGTGAAAATCAGACGCTAACACCCCGGTGTAAGTTGAAGTTGAGCGAAAGCACCACCCGTGAACACGGGAACTAAAACAAGTAGAAAAATCACAAACAAAGCAGAAAAGACAACAGTTTTTATAGTGGTTCGGCTTAAGGCAAGCCTACGTCCACTTTAATTCTCTTTATTGGTGAACTAATTACAACTTTACAACAATCTTCAATTACAATTATGACGAGACAAACAACTAGAACTTTTGTAGAGAAGAATTCTTCGAATCCATGTAGATTGCGTTAGATTTTCCCTTGAAGTTAGTTGAGGTGCCTTTCGAACTTGAAGTTTCGGGTGAGTTGAGAATTCAGCAGAGTATTGGCGCTTAAAGTGATCGGCCAAAAGTCCTCCTCATGTTTGAGGTAGGTCGGTATTTATAGGAAAATCTCCCCTTTGAATTGTAAGTCGTGTTCGACTCATGACAACTTGTGGCCGAGTTAAGTTGGGTCGTGGGTGACTCAGCTGGTAGAGTTCAAGCTTGGTATCAGAGCGCCTTCAGTCTTCTGTATATAGCGCAAGTCCTAACTCGTCCACGAGTTAAGAGGCCATGGTCGACTTATCTGACTAAGCCCTTGATTCCTCAATGGTTCACTTCTTCAGAATTACAAGTCATGAGTCGCTCACGAGTCAACTCTCTTTGACATAAGCATTGTGACAGCGGGCTACGACTCAGTGGTTTTAGATCGTAGGTGAGTCATGCTGAGTCGTGAGTCGTGAGTCGCACACGAGTCAACTGGACACGGCTTGTTGTTTGCTTCCTTGAGTCGCTGACAGCTCAAGGTAGGTCGTAGGTTGCACGATTCTGTGACTCGCGCAACTCCTCAATTTGCTGAGTCAGTAACTCGTTGAGTCGGCCTGTCTCATAAACTGTTAACCTCTTGAGTCGTTCCACTTCTCTTAAGCCGCCTTGAATTTTAACTCGCTAACTTATTGAGTCACTTCTACCTTTAAGTCGTGAATTACCTTGAGTCGTAGGCCCACTGAGTCGGTAAGATCCTTAAGTTGATGAGTCGGCCCAGGCCTTAACTCGTTTGATCAAATGGGGTTAACACATGGTGTACTATGGTGTTACTTGCGTTAAACTTAGACCTTTTTAGACTACCAACTAGGCATGTAAGGCAGGTATTATGTTTTACTTTTATGCAATGTACGGCTTCGCAAATTCGTGCTGCATATCCTTCCACTCAAAAAAGTGATAGACCGAACAATTGTTGGACCAAGCCTGCATTAAAAATAATTAGAATTGTTTTGATGCAAAATTCATTCAAATTAAACATTAAACATCATTAAAATGTCTACTATCGAGATGATAAGAAATAAAAAAAGTTAAATCAATACGTGATATTTGCAGAATTAAAATAGAAGAATGTATTAACGGTACAAACGAGAAGAAAAGCATAATGAAACAAACTTTCAAGTTGAACCCTAAGATATATTTCTAATACCTTCTCTATATTCGAATAATGAAGCCAAGTGTGATACCTAGGTGTTAGTTTTATAATCAAGTTTAATTAATTGTTAGTAGATTTACATTTCAAAAGAAAAGAAGGCATATTTTTATAGCTTTGCATTTAAGAAGAAAAGAAGACGTTCATACATAATGGCATCCACCTAAAACAGCCAGTTATCCAATCAAATCAAATTATAATAAAGTAGTCCCATTAAAAAAACTTTACTCTTCTTATAAAAGCATAGGTCAAGATCAGAAAAATCTTTATTTCCTTAACGACAACTAGAAAATACAACATTTACCTACCAGATTTTAATGACATCATTCCGACACCTATAACTAAGGCGTCGACAGGGTGTCAGAATGGTGTTTTGGTGTATATCCACCTATAAAAAATCCCTGATATCCTTTTGATGCCTTTGTCATGGAGTTGACAAGGGGTCTACTTGGCGTCGGTCTTAAATTTAAGACCCTAGTCAATATTCTTTCCATTCCCATTTTTCTAATAACAAAAAAACAATTTCGGCCTCCTTCTCCCTCGATTTTGAATGCTGCATAACCGTCCTTCTTCCTTAACTTAGATCACCGCTAGCCGCCACTTCAACATCAAACGCCTCACATTCAAATGCCACCGCCTCCCCTTCCCTTGACACCGCTGCCAAGCACAAGCTGTAAGCTCAAGCCCTATTTCCTACCTCATCAAGAACCTCATCGATCATAGCAAGTCCAATCTACCACCTGGTCAATCACCTCAAGCCCAAGCCGAAAATCCCTCCTTTTAGTCGCCACTCAAGTCTCCATCGCTAGGATTGTTTCAGTTCATTTCCTATTCAATGCTATGATTTGATTAGCTTCATATATGATATAGATTCATTGGTTTATATTCACTGGTAATGATCATTGACATAAGTTCATTGGAATGATAACTTGTATATGATTTGAGGTATTGTTGGTATTTTTTTTAAATTATTTGATAATTCATTGTCATTGATAAGATGGTGTTAGTGAAACCTCGTAAATGTTTAGTTTTACCCCATCTAGCAAGTACCAAATATAATAACTATGAAGGTATACGTTTTAAATAAATGGATAATGATATTCATCAAAAATGTTATTTGTCAAAATTGTCCTGGTATTAAATAAGTTATAAAAGCAATGATATTTTTGTTTCACAAATCAGTATTTCATATGAAATGGTTAAGGTAATTTCAATGGTGCTTCCTACTTATTCCCTATATATGCACTTTTGCATGTGGTATGATGGATAAGAGGAAGTGCTATCAAAATTATATTAATCGTTTGATTTAAAATGATTTATAAAACATAAATATCATTGTGTTTGTAAAGCAAAGTAGGATGACCAGCCATTTAAAAAGTGTAGAAATCCTTGGGCTATATAGCTTTGAAATTTGTTCTGAATTCCATTACTTTATAATAAATAAATTTTATTATTGAACTTATAATAAAGTTATTGAATGTATTAATAAAATTAATGAATGTTCATAAGACTAGAATTAATAATTCTAGTTAAAGTACAAAAAAGCTAATAATGCTATTTTGACTAATAATAAAATTAATAAGATTAATTAAACTTTACCCTATATTAAAATAGTAAGACGGCGACTTTAGAATTTGAATGACGATTTCAGATCTTATTCTGAGCAACTTCTCTCTCCCTCATTTTGCTTTGCTTCCTCAAATCACCCACTTTTCTATTCGCGTTTGCCAAATCTAGGGCTTGCTCGTGCCTCTTTTTTGTTTTGTGTTTTTCGAGGTTTGTGCCTACCGAGTGTTGACTGTCATCTAAGCAGAGCATCCATGGTTGTTAGGGCTTATTCGCTTTTGGATATCTCTGATTACTCTACTGTAACAACTCCACCTTAGTTAGTATGATATTGAGTTCTCAAAACTAGAACTGCAGCAAGTATGGTCAGAGTGCGGCCACCATTTCATCAGAGCAGGTCGCCGACCAAAGCAGCCGCTAGGGGTAGTCGATGACAGAAGATGAACAGGCTTGTGGAAGAAGGAATATTGTGTTATTCACTCGTGCATGTGTGCACGTGCACAGAAGAACTGCAGTGCTGAAATTGTATTTCATTTAGACCGAGTCTTTGATTTTTTGTGTGAGTTGTAATTAGATTAGCTGGGTATGAGTTGGCAAATTGTAGCCGTTATGTGAAGCATTATATATAAGCAAGCATGTAAAAATCAGAAAGTAAGATAAATAAAGATATGTTTCATTTCTTTTACATTCTGTTACATCTTCTTCTACATTCCATTATTTTTACAGTATTCTCATCTTTGTTACACTCTTCATTCTAATCTTCTCTCTGATCTTCATTCTAATATTCATTTTAATCTTCATCCTTCTGCACTCTTTCTTTAATGTGCATCTTCTTTTCTAAACCTACCCATTGTTTCTCATTTCTCTGACATTTTCCCCACCCCTGTCCATCTTCCTTATTCTTTTTTATTCAAGCTTTAATTCCCTTCATCTTCCCACCTTCTGCATTTTATCAACCTTTGTCTTCATGTCTGATTTACCATAGCCTGGGCGTAACACATTGGTATCAGAGCCTATGGCTGGGCTAAGCACTGACAACCAGTCCACTTCCAACAACAATCATATTCTGAAAATTGACACGTTTATCCAAGAACAAGAAGAGGCATGAAAGAGACAAGAAGATATTAATAATCGAAATTCTCTTGCCTTAAGGAAATTAGAAGCTACAGCGCAAATCTTGGAGACTGGCAACCGGAAACTGGATCAAACTACGCAAACTTTGGATCAAGCAACAAGGGAAATTTGCATCAAATTTGAAGGTATGCATAATGTTCTTTCTGCTTTAGCGCAAGACATCCAACAGTTAAAGCTTCAATCTGCTACTCATCACCATCCAAATACCACTGCCAATATACATGGAGTTCTTGCATCTAATCCGCATCAACTTCCATCATCTCAACAAAATTCAAGAAATACTTCATCTTCCCAAGTGATAAACTTCAGCAATCACCCAATAATGACTAACCTTCCTGCAACCCATCCTTACCCACTAGGCAATCAAGAAATCCATTCTTGGAATAAAAACTCGCCATTTCCAAATCTTAAGCATGACTTCCCTATATACACAGGAGACGAGATGGTGTATGAATGGCTTAATCAGGTACAATAGTTCTTCAGATTTCATCAAACAGAAGATTCCTTTTGGGTAGAATATCATCTTTTTATCTTAAAAAAGATGCTCTCTAGTGGTATAACTGGTATACTAGAAATATTCCAAACCATGAGAACTGGGAAACCTTCAGAGAAGAAATTTTGGTCAGATTCAACCCTGAAGAAATGGAGAGACCTTATGATACTTTGGCCAAATTAAAACAACGGACTACTGTCTCGGCCTACCTGTCAAGGTTTGAAGGTTTACAAGCCACCTTGGAGACCTTTCCACCAAGATTCTTGCTAGATAGGTTCATTGGAGGACTCAAGGAGGATATTAAGTATAATGTGCTGACTTCCCGACCAGTAGATTTTAGAGAAGCGGTTTCTTTGGCAAAAATGTTCGAGAGCGTACAGAATCAAGCCAGGAAAGGAAGCAAAATTAACAAGCCATATCTCCCTTCAAAGAATAACAACCAACTTTTTCCTGACTCCAAGAATTCAAATTCTAATCCAAAACAGAAGGATTGGGGACTATCAATTTAGAACGCTTAGCAAAAAGTAAAGGTCTAACCCCAAATCAATTGATTGAAATGAGAAGACAAAACATATGTTACGGCTGTAAGGAAAAATGGCATAAAGCCCACAAGTGTAAAAGTCCCCAAGTACATGTACTGGATGGAGTCGTGTCATTTGATGGCTCGGATGAAATTGCAGAATGCAATAATAAGAGTGATAATGATGAAAACTATGAGGAAAATGATAAAGAGACCCATGCTATAACTTTACAAGCCATGTGTGGTATTCCTGCTCTCTCAACTATCAAAGTACAGGGTACTGTAAAAGGGAAACCAGTCCAAATTCTCATTGACTCTGGTTCCACGCATAGTTTCATTGACAAAGATTTAGTTCACAAACTGAAACTTAAAGTGGATGAATCAAGAAATTATGAAGTTATGGTGGCTAATGGAGAAAAGCTTCAAGGGTCTGGTATATGTTACAATGTTCTGCTAAGTTGTCAAGGGTGTAAAATGCCAGTTGATCTTTTGATACTGCCATTGGAAGGATGTCAAATTGTGTTAGGTGCTCAGTGGATGAAGAAGTTAGGGGAGATTACATTGAATCTTGACAAGTTAATGGTCAGATTTACTTATGGCAATAAGACATACACTTGGCAGGGAATTCAACAGCAAGATGTTAAATTAGTTGATCATAAAACTTTGGGAAAAAAGCATGCACATGGTCAGATTACTATGATAATATATTCAATAGACACTAAGCAAACAAAAGAAACTCAAAATTTCCTGCAAGAGCTACCCGAAGAATTCAAATTTTGCTGCAGCAGAACCCCAAAGTAACTTCTCCAATCATTCCTCTTCCTCCTCAGAGGAAACATGATCATAGAATACCCCTAAAACCAGGAGCCAACCCAGTCTATTTAAAGCCATATAGGCATGCTCACCACATAAAGAACGAGTTAGAGAAAATCATAAAGGAATTACTGGAAAATGGCATCATAAGGCACAACAACAGTTCATATTCTTCTCCTGTAGTAATGGTTCGAAAAAAAGATGGCACTTGGAGGCTGTGCATTGACTACCGAAGCCTGAACTCTCTCACAATCAAAGATAAGTTTCCCATTCCTTTAGTTGATGATTTATTTAATGAGTTGCATGGATCAAAATACTTCATTAAACTAGACCTTAAATCAGGTTATCATCAAATTAGAATGAATGAGGATGACATACATAAAACAACTTTTAAAACTCATGATGGACACTATGAATATGTAGTAATGCCTTTTGGGTTAGTTAATGCACCATCAACTTTTCAATCACTTATGAACAACATTTTTAGGCCTTACTTAAGAAAATTCATACCGGTTTTCTTTGATGATATACTAATATACAGCCAGACCATGTCTGAGCATATACAACATATTGGTTTGGCATTTCAGGTGCTGAAGAAGAATCATCTGGTAATTAAATTATCCAAATGCAGCTTTGCCAAAAAATCACTTGAGTATTTAGGCCACATTATTTCAGAACAAGGGGTAGCTGTTGATCCTAACAAAGTCAATGCAGTGATGGATTGGCCACTACTAAAGAACATAAAGGCTTTAAGGGGATTTTTGAGTTTAACTGGATACTGTAGAAAGTTTATTAAAGAGTATGGACTCATTGCAAAACCACTGACAGATATGTTAAGGAAGAACTCCTTTATTTGTACTACTGAAGCCAAATATGCTTTTGACCAACTCAAGCAGTGTTTATCTAATCCTCCTGTCCTTGCAATGCTAGATTTTTCACAGCCATTCATTCTAGAATGTGATGCCAGTGGATTAGGAGTGGGAGCAGTGCTATAGCAAAACAAAAAACCAATAGCTTATTTAAGAAAGGCATTGCATGGTCAAAATTTAGCCTTATCTACCTATGAAAAAGAGCTAATGGCTATCATTATTGCTACAAAAAATGGTCCCAAAACCTCATGGGAAGGTAATGTATTATAAAAACAGATCACCAGAGCCTTAAATATTTATTGTCACAAAGGCTTCACAATGGTGTACAAACAAATGGCTCACAAAACTTCATGGATTTGATTATATAGTTGAATACAAAAGTGGGAAAGAAAATATAGTGGCTGATGCTTTATCCAGAAAGGAGGACATATAATTACAAGCAATAACTGTGGTACAGACACCTTGGTTAGATGAATTAAAAGGCACACTATCGAACTCGGCATGGTACCAACAGCAGATGACCAAAGTACAGAATGGGAAGCTACAGGAAAGAAAGTACAAGCTAGTGGATAACTTAATCTTCTACAAAGGAAATTTTTTAATTGACCATCACCTGACAGCACTGCTACATACTCTCATTGCTGAACACCATTCTACTCCTCTAGGGGGCCACTCAGGAATCAAGGGTACTTTAAAAAGATTGAGACAAGTATTTTATTGGAAAAATCTGAAAAGAACTGTTGAATACTTCGTAAAGTCTTATGATGTTTGTCGGAGAAATAAAGGGGAAAATGTACACTTACCTGGTCTCCGACATCCCCTACCTATTCTTGAACAAGTATGGGAAGACATTTCTTTGGATTTTATAACATGTCTTCCAAAAAGCCACAAGTACACTGTGATTTTTGTAGCGGTAGATAGGTTAAGCAAATACGCTCATTTCTTTTCTCTCTGCCATCCGTACACAGCAAAAGAAGTAGCTAAGATATTTTTTAATGGGGTATTCAAATTACATGGCCTACCAAAATCAATAGTAAGTGACAGGGATGTTATGTTTACCGGCAAATTCTGGCAGGAGATTTTTAATTTACAAGGCTGCAGGTTGAAAATAAGTTCTTCTTACCACCCACAGAGTGATGGGCAAACAGAGATTGTAAACAAAATTCTTGAGGGATATTTGCGATGTTTCATATGTCAAAGGCTGCACGAGTGGAGTAAATGGCTGTCTCCGGCCGAGTTCTGGTATAACACAACCTGGAAATCATCCACCAATATGACCCCCTTCAAGGCAGTATATGGGATAAATCCTCTAAATTTACTCACTTATGTTCCTAATACGGCTAAAGTAGAGCAAGTAGAAGAATTGTTATTTAGTAGAGACATCACCTTAGAGTTTTTAAAAGATAGTTTGAAGTTAGCACAAGACAGGTTGAAGAGGTATACAGATTTAAAAAGAACTGACAGGGAGTTTCAAGTTAATGACTGGGTTTTCTTAAGCTACAACCTTATAGGCAAATCACTGCTAGGAATCAAAGAACACACAAATTGTCTCCTAAGTATTATGGGCCTTATCAAATAGAAGAAAGAATTGGAACAGTAGCCTACAAGTTGATGCTGCCCGCTCATGTCAAAATTCACCCTGTATTTCATGTTTCTCAACTTAAGAAAAAGATTGGAAATGGATTAATAATTCAAGAGGATGCTCCTAGTTTCGAAGAAGAAATAGTAATGCAGCCAAAAAGAATCTTAGACAGACAAATTGTGCCTCGGAACAATGAAGTAGTAGTACAAATTTTGATAAAGTGGAAGGGCAAGCCTGAAGAAGAAGAAACTTGGGAGGATTATTGGCCGACTATTAGACGTTTCCCCACTTTAGACTTTGAGACAAGGTCAATTTTGGAAGAGGAAGGGGATGTAACAACTCCACCTTAGTTAGCATGATACTGAGTTCTCAAAACTCGAACTGTAGCAAGTACGGTCAGAGTGTGACCACCATTTCATCAGAGCAGGTCGCCGACCAAAGCAGCAGCTGGGGGTAGTCGATGACAGGAGATGAACAGGCTTGTGGAAGAAGGAATATTGTGTTATTCACTCGTGCATGTGTGCACGTGCATAGAAGAGCTGCAGTGCTGAAATTGTATTTCATTTGGACCGAGTCTTTGAATTTTTGTGTGAGTTGTAATTAGATTAGCTGGTTATGAGTTGGAAAATTGTAGCCGTTATGTGAAGCATTATATATAAGCAAGCATGTAAAAATCAGAAAGTAAGATGAATAAAGATATATTTCATTTCTTTTACATTATGTTACATCTTCTTCTACATTCCATTATTTTTACAGTATTCTCATCTTTGTTACACTCTTCACTCTAATCTTTTCTCTAATCTTCATTCTAATCTTCACGTTAATCTTCATCCTTCTGGACTCTTTCTTCAGTCTGCATCTTCTTTTCTAAACCTACCCATTGCTTCTCATTTCTCTGACAATTTCCCCACCCCTTTCTATCTTCCTTATTATTTTTTACTTAAGCTTTAATTCCCTGCATCTTTCCATCTTCTGCTTTTTATCAACCTTTGTCTTCATGTCTGATTCACCATAGCCTGGGCGTAACATCCGTACTTCTCATCACTTCATTTAGGTTAGCTTCTAGTCCTAATTTACGGTCTCTACAGGTCAAAGTTTTAGGGTCTGAAGTACTTAGTATTACTACCGTCCTTCAATGTACTGGTATGGTCGATGTTGGCTTTAGGCGAGTGCTGATGGTGTTATGGTGAGTGGTACCCTTCCTCACATAGTAACCAAGCTAGATGCCACGTCTGTTGCTACACCAAAAGTAGTCCCTGACCCTGCCTCTTTTCAAGCTATTGCTTCCTCTACATCGGTATATGGTGAAATAACCCCCTTTCCATAAATGTTGTTGATAAACCCGTACCAGTTATTTGTTGGTTATCTTTGTTTAAAAAGAGGCTTGGAAACGTAGGCTTTTTCTCTCTCAAGCAACATGTTGTTGACTTTGCCGATAAACCCGTTCCGCCCCTAAGGAAATTATTGACGTCGATACTGTATTTTGGAATGTTATTTAGTTAGTTACTTTATGGATGAGGCTCCCTCTACTCTATTATAAAAAATATCCTTAGTTTGTGGCAATTCCGTGGATCAGTAAATGTAAGGTATAATAACTTGATATACTTAATTCAAATTTCCTTGCCAATGGGAGAGATCTCGTATTTTGGAATTGGCCCCTATTATTATTGATGGTAAAATGTTTATCATTATCTAATAGAACCCATCGGTCGACCTTGCTCGTGAGAGAATTTTATCTATTCACATCTGGGCGCATATCCCAAATATCCCATCAATTTTTCAATCATTTGAGGGAGTTAACTGGATTGCCAACCCTATTGGTCACCTGATTTAATTTAAAATTTTCACAGAACGTAGTCAGCTAGTCTGCTTAGCCAAAGCCTTGATTGAGATTACCTCTTTTAGGCAGTTACCTACCTTGCCGAGAATAGAGAAGCCTACATCAACATCTTGTACCAATGGAAGCCGCCTATTTATGACCTTTATATATCTTTTTTCCATGTTGTTCATCCTTGCTTGCATTTCGTTGTAGATCAAAATCCCCTCCCAAAGCTTCCATCAAGGCGCTGGTAGCTTAAAGCTCCACACATCGCCTGATCCAACCCTCTTAATCCATCCTTTCTCTCTCTCCCCTACCTCTGACCCTCCCGATCCACTTTCCTCTAACCCTCCAATTGACCATCCCTCCCTTGTGAGGTCCCTACCCTTTCTTATCGCCATCCTCATGCGTCGCCTCCATGCTCATCCGACCCAGTACTTCTTTTGGCCAAACCTTCCTTATGCGCCTCCAATCATCTCTTTTATCACTAGCCTGAAGATGAAATTAGTTACTGCTCTCCATTATAATCCCTCTAGTGCTAAGCGAATTGCTAATGAGCTCACTGATAAGCTAGCCGAAGGTACATAGTTGGTACAGTGCAGTAAGGCTGGAACTTGGCGTCACGAAGAAAATTGTTTATGCTACCATTCGAGATAGATGATATTCTCAAAATTGGTCTCAAATGATGAGAAAGACGAACATGAGATTTACTACACACTTATGGATGATGAGATAGTCCTTTGCAATGATGGAGAATATGGTGCCAACAATGAGGAGATTTTGGCTGCTAAAAGTTGAGATCTAAAATTTATATTCTCGCTATGTACTCTTGGATATTGTCCTGGGCTTATTGGCTAGTTTTATAGACATGCTAGGAAATGTTTTGGATTATTTTCTAATTATTTCCTATATTACTGCTATTTATTAATGGATTATATGTCTTGGATCTTTGTTAGCGTTGTTAGGCCAGACCGGTTCAATTTGTGCCTAATTGTTGTTATTTTGATATTAGTCAGGCACATTGGTAGTTTTATTTTGTGTTGTGGGCCTGGTGCCCAATACTATCATACCTTTATATATATATATATTATATACTAACATATATATATATATATATATTTATATAGCAAGGCTGTATAATTTTCGGACCACACATCATTTATATAAAAAATAAAATAAAATAAATATGTTATTTAAATTATTGATAAATATAAAATGTTATTTAAGTTAAAAATGTTGTTTAAAATATTATTATTATTAAAATTGTTATTGAATTCATTAATAAAATTAATAATTTTATTTAAATTATAAATAAAATTAATAGTGTTATTTAAAGTAATAAAAACTTAATAATGTTATTTGAATTAATAGTATTATCATGTGAAAGATAATGCAATTTTTTTATACGTAGTGTATAGAAGATGGATTATATGAAAGATCAAACTACGATGTGCATGAAAGGTAAAAATAGAGAAACGATTTCATTGCACTTTAGAAATGGCATGGATACATTCATGAAAGTGGCATCTTGTAATAAAAAATATGAAAGAAGTCTAATGTCCGTGATTGAAATGTCATTGCTTAAAACTTATAGAGTATTGTACCATGATATTACATTTACAACAGCATGGTTTTATTCCCAACTATTTTGTATGGGTATATCACGTAGAAGAATATCGCGTTGTATAAGAGGAGAACATAATTATGGATGTGGATTGCAATGAACCCCTTACTGAAGAAGATGTAGATCTAAAAAATAGAACGACTGAAATGGTTTATGGTGTTGCTGGTCCAAGTATGTGAACCAAAGAACAAAATTTGGAGGAAGATCTTGACTTAAAAGCCAAAAGAATTTCAACTTGTGAGAAGCATCGAAACGACCACTCTACAAAGGTTGTAAAACGACACACTTATCAACGAAATCTATGTTAATCGCTATAAAATATGAATATATGGCATCAAAAAACCTAATGAACGCAATTCTTAGCTTGTGAAAAGAAGTGCTTCTACCCGAAAATGTATTTGAGGAGAACTGGTACTCCGTTAAAAGAAAGATCTCTACCTATGGATTGCCTTATGAAAATACTGACACTGTCCAAGTGGATGCATACTTTGGAAGGAAGATAGAGATTGGAATTGCGTAAATTTTGTTAATAACCGAGATACAATTTGATGAAAACTAATGGTAAAGGCGTACCTTTCACTAGAATGCTTTATTTTTCGATTACACCGAGATTGCAAAAGTTATAAGTGTTTGCTGCTACAACAAAACACATGCCGTAGTATAAAAATATGAAGAAAAAAAATGTCATCCTTTAAATGGTTGGGCTCGGAAACATTTCGTTGGGACATATCCTAATTTTGCTAAATAATCATGTAATGTTTGACTTAGTTTGCATACGAATGGTTTTGTCCCCATTTGCTTCATTTCGTAAGCCTTACTTAACGTAGCCATTTATTCTAATAGCTTACAATCTTTCTCCTTGGATATGTATAAAGAATCCATACATATTTCTAACTTTATGTGTTCCTGGACCTAAAAATCTAGAAAATGGGATAGACGCATACTTCTAACCCTTGGTTGGTGAGGTGAAAAATTTCTGGATAGTGGGTATTACTATGTACGATATATCAAATAAAAAGAACTTTAAAATGTTTACTTCTTTGTTGTGGACGTTAAGCGATTTTCCTGTGTATGGGACGCTTTCTAAATGGAGTACTAGCAGCAAATCGCTTGTCCTATTTACATGGATTAGACAGAATCATTTAGTCTTACACATGGTGGCAAATGGTGATGTTGGGATTGATGTCATTCTTTTACACATAAACAATCGCTTTAAATTTGATAAAAAAATTTAAGTGAAACAAAATTATTACTTTAGAACCACCGTTAATTCTGAGTGGCAATCAAGTGTATAAGATTATGCAAGATTATCCAAAGATATAAAAGATAAGATGTAACGACCCGAAATTTTCGACTTCGAAAATTTGACACTAATACGTTCACTGTAGAAGTGCCGAACATTCGAATGCCGAAAATTCCAAATTGTTAGGGTAAAGAAGCAAGAGGTAGAAGAAGAAACAGAAAACAAAACACAGAATCTCACATTCGCAGTGGATCAAAATATAATATCAAAGAATAGCATTTGCATAAAGAAAAACTATATCCGTCAGATTACATTCAATACATCAGAGTACAATCATTCACACACAAATTGGAAGTTATATTTAACCTGACCAGAAAACAACTTCAATACACAGCGGAATATACTCCATACGTTCATGCCATCTAACTCGCCACCTAAGCTCCAGAACGTCCTAATATGAAAATCTGTAATACTCGGTCTGACCCAAGCATTACAATAAAGTAACCCCCGAGTCAGGCTGGAAACCAACTCGAGTAAACCCATATAACTTGAAATACCAAGTTTTAAAACATAACTGAAACCCGGGGTAACTCGTACCTTACTACGAGTTCTTATCTTGTAATATTTAATACTTATTTCACAAGATTGTAACTATGAATTGTTACTCAGTTTAAATGGCCATGTTGTTTCATTTATTTCATTCCATCCTGTTTGATTCTACAACCGAAATTCATAAAGAATTTACTGTAGTTACTAATCGAAGTGGTTTCGGGTATTTACTGATACCCGACTCCGGTCTCTTCGAATCCAATGTCATCATTAAACCAAGTCGTTTTAATAACATACACACACAGAAATTTATCACAGATAAAAGATTCACATTTATTAACATATCAAGCCAGCCATTTCAAATCACAGCATATCCCAAATTACATAACAGAGATATTAAACAAACCAAGGCATTCAATTCCGGTTTATCATTCATAAGTAACATTAATTAGTCCATTTCTAATTAATTTAATTATCACAAAATAAATTAATTATCTTTGAATCATGCTTAATTTTCATTAATTAACCCTTTAATTAATTATTGAAATTAATTCTTTAATCATATATTCATTCACATTAAGTAATTAACCTTTAATTTCTTACATTAATTAATGAACCTTTAATTAACTATCTTAAGTAATTATCCTAAATTAATCAATTTAATTAACTATCCTTAATTAATCACTTTAATTAATTATCCTTAATTACTTAAGTTAATTAATAAACCCCTAATTACTTATATTAATTAATGACTTTTAATTAATTACATTGATTAATTATACATCAATAAATCAACACCTTGATTAATTTAAGATAAACCATTATCTTAATTAACTACTTAATCATTATTAAATTTCATTTAAAATCACATAGAAATATAACTAAATAATTAGCTTATTATATAATTATTTTAAACCAAACAGTTTAAATACAAAAAACGTTTGATTTATAATTTATAATTGAAACTTGTTTAATATTTAACTTTGAAACCTCGCTAAAATTTCTTTACTTTGAAAACCTTCCATTTCTTTGCTTTTAAACTTGTTAACAATTTTACCTTTGCTTTAACCCCTTGTTAAAACATTTCATCGAAAATACCCAGGCCGATGCTGAAAATTTTCGAGCCAATCTTTGAGCTTCACTTCCTCGTGAAAATCTCGAGTACGACTCGAAGCTACACCCTATCTTCCCAAAGCCAAAAATACCCAGCTTCCACCTAATACAAGATGACCCATGTGCACGTGCACCATCGTATGCCACTGCTCCGATCGACACTGCGACCACGATCATGTCGTCGATGACCTCATCGTCGTTCCCAACTACCCAGATGCATGGAACTACCCCAACTCAAAATCAAGCAATTAGATTCAACTAAAACCAAACCTGCTCAACGAAAACCAATCCACGCCACCGCCTCAGGTCGCCAGAGACCCCGACACTCCGCCCAAACCAATGCCGTAGACTCACGCACCAATCCCACCTACCCCGACCAAGTCCAATCCATCCTTGCCGTCGCGATGAACCCGATAACATCGTCGAACCCAACAGATCCCTAAACCCTACAATCTCCTCACCGCGCCTCCACGGTGAAGTATAAATCCGCCGACCTTTATCCCTTCGATCATCGATCAACAAACAACCTTCGACCCAAGCCCTAAGATTACAGAACCACGTGGTCATCGAAAATTGGCAAATTTCCAATTTTTTATTATCTCACCATATCTCGATCCATAAAAATCTAAATATTTTGATTTTACCATTCAAATTCTTCAATTTCAAATCGAATTGGATTATATAATCAAAAATTAAGATTTAACTACTTTAATTTCTGACTTGAATTGATTTACCACTGTAAATTTTTAGTTTTGTCATAATCACTTCATGTATATACTTGAAACCATTTTCATAATTCAAATCTGGTCAATTTCTAACATATTTAATATAGAGATCATATCCTAAAAGTAATTAGGAAAGAGAATTTGAATCTTTGATCTTATTTTTCTCTGTGTAACAAGAACAGAGGCATGCAAACCAAACACAGACAAGCATATGCATATACAAACTAGGCAATCTGTTTACACATCCATGCAAATACTTTTCCAACACTATTTTTATGATTTATCACATACATCAGATAAATAAGCAAATTTTGGTTTAAAGTTGAATGTTTACTCACCTGTATATGAAACAGAGAACATGCCTTATATTCTTGATCTATAACTTGAATTCTGAGATGATTTGAAGCTTAATATTGATTTTAACTGATTTTGATTTATGTTGAGTTGAATTCTTGAGTTTGCCTTTACTTGCTCAAGTTAATCATGCAAGAGTTTGTTTGTGTAGTTTGAGTTTTCCCCTAGTTTGGTTTTGAAAAAAAAATGAAAGATGAAGAAAGAAAAATGGAGTTGTAATTTTTTCTGAATATAGCCTGATTTTCTCCATTCACTATCATTTATTTTTCAAATTAAAAGAAAACCAAGCCACTTGTTCTACGCATGATTTATAAAAGCTACAAATGTTTGATGCATAATATACAAGACTTACAAATGTTTAAAGCTTTTATTATTATCTTACAAATGTCAAATTGTATTTTAAATGGGTTTACACTTATTATTATGCATTTTAAATTTTTTACACTTGTATTCTTTTGTTGAAATTCTTACACATGTCTTTTTATTCATGTATTAATGTTTTTAATGTGTTTGTATAATTTTAATATATATATATATATATATGCACATACACACACACACACATTTATACAAATTATATTTGTTCATATTTAACTATAAAAGAAAGTATTTAAAACTACTTATTAAATTCTATTTTACTAAAGCAATTATACTTTTAAACAAATGAATATTTATCTATATACATTTACTTTTATAAATATTTATATAACCATAAAGAATATGATTTAAAAATTTAATTACACATTAATAAATAAACACAAATATATTATATATAAGTGTTTAAAATTTAAATTTAACTTATAAATAGCTTTTGAAAAATTGTTATATTAATTCAAATTCTATTTATATACATCCAGATATTTTTAATATGTTTAGAATTCTATTTATTTAACCAAATAAAACCAGTATATCAATAACCACAATCAGTTAATTACCAATTAACAAATGTTCAAAAATCCAGGTTATCACATTCCTCCCTCTTTAAAACTTTTCGTCCTCGAAAAGGAACGAAACTAGAATTTTAATTATTCTGCTAATTATCAGTTAAATTATCCTTTTCACATTTTAATTATAAACTCTTTTTTATTCAAAGATTTAAAAATAATTTAAAATCTACATAATACTATCAAAATAGTTTTATAGAAATACTTTTTATAACTCGATGTCTCAACATGTTAATCCTTGTTCTCACAGAAATTCAATCATATATTGATCAGGCGTAGGACTGAAAATCTATAAGTACTTGATAAATCCGTTTTCAACACCCAGCGAAAATACTTAGAAAACATTTTCGAAAATACAGAAAACAATTTTTTTTGAGAATATAGGAAACATTTTTGGTAAGAATGCTAAATCAACCCCCTCCATTGTCGCAGTTAACCCGATGATTACGTCGCCATCCCGGCAAAATCCTTAGATAACTGTAGGCACTCTGCGCCCCTCGATTATGCCATGGAACCCGCCACAGATCGCAGCTATACCCGGGTTTATGTTGCCATCATGGCAAAAACCAACGTAACTGTAGGCATCGGCGCCATCGAATTTTGCTGTCAAATGAAACTTCACCACTTCTATATAGATCGCAGACTACATCAGTCGAGTCCTAATGTAGCCTTCGGCACTCACCGCCACATGACTTTTGCTATGTCTTCATAAATCACAGTCTATCGATGTTTCGTTGCCATCACGACAAAATCAAATGTATACCATTGGCTCTCATGGCCACACGACTTCCGCTATGGTCCGTAGTAGATCGCAGTGACATCAAGTTATACTTTCGTCATAGCATAACCCAAATGTCTCCGTAGGCATCATCGCCCTCGACTTTCGCTACACACACACAAAATTCTCAAGAACTTCAGTTTGTCCGGACTTCCTCCCAGGATCAAATTTAGAGCCTCCCCTTTAGGGCTCAAGGCAGAACCACCCCATGGATCTCCTATGAAGTTCATTTCATGGGAGCGCCTTTTTCTCTAGAGCTAATCTCATAAATTTTATACTATACACATATAGTATCTTCAAATCATACCCCATTACGGTTCACGTAAAAATCTCCTTTACACAAAATTGATATCTCAAATCGATAGTTCCAAACTTGGCTTTCCAAATTCCCAAAATTGATTTTTCCCAAAAATCAAAAGCCTCTCTAAAATCCATAGGTTTTCTAAAATCCATAGGTTCCAAAATCTTTTTCCAAAATCATTCTCGTAAAATCATTTGTATATATAGATATATAAAACCTTGAAAAAAATCATGGATCACTTTATAGTTATATAAATTGGCACAGCGGATCTAACGGATGACAAGGAAATGAAGATTTCGTGTCAAACTAATCAATGAAACGATTAGGTGAAACAATATAAATCAATGGATTAAAGATACCCAAGTGCCCAAATCCGTTGATCTCGCGAGATACCGGATTCTAGCTATCTCCAACACGTTGATCTCGCGCATGAGATTCCGTGAATCAACTTCAAATCCGTTGATTCGTGCGCACTCGAATAACCGAAAATGGAGAAAGGAGACAACGCGCAACTTCCAATTTTAAAGAGGCACAAAGCACTCAAACAAAAGTTTATTCAAAATCAACCATCCTTACAAGTGACACGACACCGGTATTTATAGAAGTTTACAACTCACTCAACTCAACACAGCAGACCGACCTAACATTCATGCGACCTACAACTTAAAATTAAAACGATCTAAAAAATACAAGTTACAACACACGAGTTACAACAGTAATCAACAACGACATAACAACATAACAGTTTACAACACATAACGACATAAGACATCTGCGACCTAACAGTCCAGCGACCTAAGGATCCATGGCACAACAACATACGAACCCAGCGACCTAAGAATGATGCGGCTTAAAGAAACATGGCAGCGACATAAGAAGGTAGCGACTTAAAGTGAGAAGGCGACTTATAGCTTGAGCGACTTAAGGAACTGAAGAAAATGCGGCATAGTGAAACGACCTAAGGAGATGCGACCTAAAAATAATGCTGCATAGGTAGTTAGGTCGCGTAGTTAGGTCGCTGCTGACTTAAGGCTCTGTTGGCATTCTCGTTAGGTCGCTCAGTTGACATAACTTGCTTCCGGCATACTTGTTAGGTTGCGAGCGACTTAAGACAACCGAGCTATCATCTGGTATACTCGTTAGGTCATTGGAGCTTGCTATTGGCACACTCGTTAGGTCGCAAGCAACTTAAGGAACCCGAGTTATCATACTGCGCTGCATCATCCTCCCCCGGTTGACAAGAATTCGACCCCGAATTCACATTTTCCTCTCCCTCGACAAGCTTATGCTCATGATACGAAATCAAGTGTTTGACGTTAAAAACATCGGCAGTATGGACATGGTCCGACAACCTTAACTGATAAGCATTATCATTGATCTTCTTCAAGATTTCTACTGGACCAATCTTTCGAGCTTTCAATTTGTTGTAAGTTCCAACTGGAAATCGATCTTTCGTCAAAATTGCATAAATAAAATCACCTTCTTTGAAGTCCACACTCCTTCGCTTCTTATCCGCCTATTGCTTATACTTCTCATTTGAATTAAGCAATCGTTCACGAACAATCCTGTGACACTCCTACAACTCATTCACGAAATCATAAGTTCGTTTAACAACTCCTTTCTGAAGTGGTACTATCGACAAATCCAACGGTCCCTTCGGAATTGCTGAATATACTACTTGAAATGGACTGAATCCAGTACTTCGATTAACAGCATGATTGTGTGCGAACTCAGCTTGACATAACTTCACATCTCACCTCTTCAAATTATCCTTCACAAGACATATCAACAAATTTCCCAAAGATCTGTTCACCACTTCCGTTTGCCCATCAGTTTGTGGATGATATGCGCTACTAAAATTCAGCTTAGTCCCAACCGTCTTCCACAGACTCAACCAAAAATGACTTAGAAATCGAGTATCTCGGTCAAAAACAATGGTCTCAGGTAGCCCATGTAGTCGATAAACCTCTTTAAAGAATAATTAACAACACGGACTGCATCAGCTGTCTTCTTACAAGTTATGAAATGTGCCATCTTCGAAAATCTATCCACCACAACATATATAGAATCATTTCCTCGTTGAGTTCTTGGCAAACCCAAAACAAAATCCATGCTAACATCAACCCATGGTCTAGTAGGAACGGGCAATGGCATATACAATCCTGCGTTTGTAGCTGTCCCTTTGGAGACTTGACATATGTGACACCTCTGCACAAATCTTTCAACTTCTTTCCTCATGGAGGGCCAAAAATATGATTGAGAAATCAACTGCAAAGTACGATCTCTTCCCACATGACCCTCTTCTTGCAATTCTTTCACAATCTTCATTCGCAAACTGCATTCTGGTATACACAACCGATTTCCTTTGAATAGAAAACAATCCACCAACAGATACTCATCCGTCTTCCCTTTCTCGACTTCATCTATAATCTTCGCAAAGCAAGGATCTTCAACAAACAATTCTGGAAATACATCAAACCCCGTCACTTCAACTCTCATCGTAGTCAACAAATGATTCCTTCTACTCAATGCGTCTGCCACACGGTTTGTAATTCTCGACTTATGCTTTACAACAAAAGTAAACTGTTGCAAGTATGCGATCCATGATGCATGCCTGGCTGCAACCTTATCCTGTCTCTGCAAATGTTTCAAGGCTTCATGATCGTTATACAACACAAACTCTTTATGAAACAAATAGTGTCTCCAATGTTTTATGGCTTGGACAATAGCATAGAATTCCACGTCATAAGTATTATATCTCATCTTTTCTCCCGAAAGCTTCTCACTAAAATAAGCAATTGGACCTCCCCTCTGACTCAACACTCCTCCAATTCCAACTTTAGATGCATCAGTATGTAATTAAGTAGTAACTGAAAATCCGACAAAACTAGAATGGTGCTGACGTCAAAAGTTCTTTGATTCGCTCAAAAGCAAATCTTGCTTCCTTTGACCATGAAAACTGCTTGCCCTTCATATAATCAGTAACAGGTGCTATCACGCTACTGAAATGTAGAATAAACCTTCGGTAGAATGATGCTAAACCATGAAAACTTCTGACTTCAGTTATAGTCCTAGGCTGTGGCCAATTTTTGATTGCTTCAACTTTACTTTGATCCACCTGGATACCTTCCTTGGACAATACATACCCCCAAAACAAAACACTATGCGTCATGAACACGCATTTCTTTATTGCCGCATAAAACTGTTCCTGACAAAGTATTATCAACACTTCCCGCAAATGTAGTAGATGTTCTTCGGTGCTCCCACTGTATATCAATATATCATCAAAGTATACCACCACGAACTTTCCAATGAACGGTCGAAAGATCTGATTCATCACCCGCATAAAAGTACTAGGTGCATTCAAAAGACCAAACGGCATGACCAGCCATTCATACAATCCTTCCCGTGTCTTGAATGCGGTCGCCCATTCATCCCCTGGTCGAATTCGAATCTGATGATATCCACTCTTCAGATCAATCTTTGAAAAGATAGCAGCTCCATTCAACTGATCTAACAAATCATCCAATCTAGGCATCGGAAATCTGTACCTCACTGTAATCTTTTTTAGTGCTCGACTATCTGTACACATTCGCCAAGTTCCATCCTTCTTCGGCACTAACAATGCTGGTACTGCAAAAGGGCTTAAACTTTCTTGTACGCTCCCTTGTTCAAGTAACTCCTCCACCTGCCTTCTAAATTCCTCGTGCTCCTTTGGACTCATTCTATAATGTGGTCTATGCGGTAACACAGTTCCTGGAACAAGATCGATCTGATGTTATATGTATCTCAACGGTGGTAACTCTGTTGGCAATTCTTCAGGAAATACATTTTCAAATTCCTTCAACACTGGCTTGACTTCCTCTGGATTTTCAACCGCTTCACTACTTTCACGTCCAATTAACAGAAATACTTCAGGCTCATCCTCCACTTCCTTGACAAATTCCTTCAAAGATAACAGAGTCTTTAGTTCTTCAATCTCCTCCAACTTGCTTTCACTCTGTTGTCGCTGTTTAGGAACTAAAGTGATTTTGGTGCCCTCGAACAAGAAACTATAGCAGTTAGTCTCCCATCATGTTGCACAGCTCTATCGTATTGCCACGGTCTCTCCAACAACAAATGACATACATCCATATCCACAACATCACACCAAATTTCATCTTTATACTTCTTTCCGATGGAAAAAGTTACACAAGGTCTTCGACCAACCTTCACTTCCCCACCTTTCCTCAACCAAGCTAATTTGTAAGGTTTGGGATGCTTCTCTGTCTTTAATGCTAACTTCCTTACAGCTTCTCTAGAGATGATATTATCACAACTTCCTGCATCGATAACAAACTTGCAAACCCTTTCCAAAATAGTGCACGTTGACTGAAAGATGTTACTCCTCAACCAACTAGTCTCCTCTTCCTGCTTTGGTGTTAAACAAGATCTCCTCATCATTAAATTACAACCCTCATCTCCTGACAATAATTCTTCTTCATCCTCAACTTGTGGTGAATTTGAACATTCTACTTCTGCATCCTCATCCTCAACCTCACCAACCATCACTCGCTTCTTAGGCTTCGGACATTCATTGCTCTTATGACCAAACTCCTGACAGTTATAACACTTGAAATTGTTGTTGACCTTGGTCTTAGCAATTTCACTGACAACCGATTTTCCAATAGCCTTGGAAACATTCGTATTGCTACTAGCCCCTTTCACCTGATTGTTGGAATTTGTAAACACACCACCTCCTCTTCTACCTTGCCTCTTCCAAGCTAGAGCCTTCTGGTGTGCTTCAGCAACGGATCTTGGACCAAACATATTCACCATATCCTGAATTTGCATTCTCAACCCTCCAACAAATCTAGCTGTCAACTGTTCCTCCGTCTCCATGATATCATTCCTAGCAATCAGTTGATAAAACTCATCTGTATAATCATTTACCGACTTTGTCCCTTGTCTCAAATTCTATAAGCGTTGATACATAAGAGACTGATAATTTTAAGGTAAGAATAGCTTTCATCAACTTCTTCATCTTCTCCCATGAAACAATCTTCGACTTTCCCATTCTTTCTCGTGTAAGTTTAGTTTGTTGCCACCATGCCATAGCTCTTCCCCTCAATCGTGTAGCAACCAACTTAACTCTACGATGCTCGGGTACTTTCTTGAAGTCAAAAATTTCTTTAACATTTGATAACCAGTCCACAAATTCTTCAGCTATCATTCCTCCTTTGAATTCTGGAATCTCTGTTTTCATCCCCGATTCCCTTTTACGATCATCTTCTACATACCGATATTGATTTCGTACGTGGCCTCGATCTCGATAATGAACACTACCTCTATCACCATCTTCATCATAATCAAATGTACTTCGATATCGATCTCGACCATCAACATTTCCACGATCACACATATCTCTTCTACTATGTCTTTCAGCATCACGATATGGCTCATTTTCAAATCCATGATAAGTTCTTCTCTCTTCCCCTCGATACTCATGATGTTCTTTCCTCATAGAAACTGATGATTCTCTTCGATCTCTACAAGATTGTGGTGACACCCTTCTCGCTTCCGTAACCGATGGAGAAACTCTGTTTTCTCCATGGTTCGAGATTGGCGACCTTCTCCTTTGACTTTGATTCATATCATTCATCAATTTCTCTAACTTTCCAATACCTTCATCAAACTTTTCATTGATACGTTGTTCCATTTGCTCAGCTTCTTGTCTTCGATACACATCTTCAACATTTTGAAAACGGTTAGCATGTCTCGGCGGCATGATTATCAAACAACAATCTCCAAACACACACTTCAACTAGCACAACTTCTATGACTCTCGGCCTGCACTTACTCTCAGCCTGCACTTAGCTCCAACTCTCGGCCTTGATTTCAAACTTCAACTCGGCTCAAACTCCAACACTTCAACACTTCAAATATTCTCCCAATAGGCTCGGCTTAGCTATGATTGGCTAAGTCTAGCTCTGATACCAAATTGGCGCAGCGGATATAACGTATGATAACGAAATGAAGATTTCGTGTCAAACTAATCGATGAAACGATTAGGTGAAACAATATAAATCGATGGATTAAAGATACCCAAGTGCCCAAATCCATTGATCTCACGAGATACCGGATTCTAGCTATCTCCAACACGTTGATCGCGCATGATACCGTGTTAAAAGATCTACGATTCTTCTACGTTGATCTCGCGCACGAGATTCCGTGAATCGGCTTCAAATGCGTTGATTCGAGCGCATTCGAATAACTGAAAATGGAGAAAGGAGACAATGCTCAACTTCCAATTTTAAAGAGGCACAAAGCACTCAAACAAAAGTTTATTTAAAATTAACCATCCTTACAAGTGACATGACACCGGTATTTATAGAAGTTTACAACTCACTCAACTCAACACAGCAGACCGACCTAACATTCATGCAACCTACGACTTAAAATTCAAACGATCTAAAAAATACAAGTTACAACACACGAGTTACAATAGTAATCAACAACGACATAACAACATAACAGTTTACAACACATAACGACATAAGACATCTGCGACCTAACAGTCCAGCGACCTAAGGATCCATGGCATAACAACATACGAACCCAGCGACCTAAGAATGATGCGGCTTAAAGAAACATGGCAGCGACATAAGAAGGTAGCGACTTAAAGTGAGCAGGCGACTTATAGCTTGAGCGACTTAAGGAATTGAAGAAAATGCGGCATAGTGAAACAACCTAAGGAGATGCGACCTAAAAATGGTGCTGCATAGGTAGTTAGGTCGCGTAGTTAGGTCACTGCCGACTTAAGGCTCTGTTGGCATTCTCGTTAGGTCACTCAGTTGACATAACTTGCTTCCGGCATACTTGTTAGGTCGCGAGCGACTTAAGACAACCGAGCTATCATCTGGTATACTCGTTAGATCGTTCAAGCGACATAACTTGCTGTTGGCACACTCGTTAGGTCGCAAGCAACTTAAGGAACCCGAGTTATCATACTGCGCTGCATCATAAATTCCCCTTTTTATACTTCAAATATTTTTTCAAAAACCTTTTCTTCTGGTTTTAGATTCAACATAGGGGGAGTTTATCGTGTATAACAAATATATATATAACTTTATTTATGCCAAATCAACATTCAAAATTGATTTTCTTTTATAAATTTACTTGCCACATTATTTACTTTTTTTTTTATAAAATGAGTTTGAGTTATAGTGATATCCAACTTCTATTCTTATTCATCATATATTTTCAAAACATACTTTTCTTTTCAAAAATGATTTTCATTTCTTCAAAATTTCAGTTTCTATTATATTCAAGCATGTATGATGTACATATATCATCCGTACACAATATCAAATCTGATTGCTTGCTCGATCAAAACATTTCACTTCCGAACTAGTATCGTCCACCCGACTTCCTAGTGCGGACTTAGATCTGGTTTCTTGATCAGAAATCATCATTCTCCTTGCATAGCCATAACTATGATAGAGAATTTCCAAAACCAATCAAAAATCCATATCCAGGGTTCGCGGTCGAAAATCGAGTGAAAAATCCCAACTCGAATATATACCATCTCGAAATTCTATGCTCGAGTCTAGATCAAATCACTATACGAATAGAATAACATACGTACATCCTACGTATTTACCTTTATTGTTTATTAGCTAAATCAATATTCGTTCTATTCACATTCATTTTCATTTCTATTCAGTTATTCACAATTGCTTCAATTTCCATTTGGGTTACTACTTAATTCTTATCTCAATTGGTATTTAAGTATAAACAGTTTGCACTCTGACCATCTTAAATTTAGAAAATAGCTTGAAAAAGTTTAAAATAGATAAGTAGTTGTAAAATAGTTATTAGCTGTAAATAATAGTAAAATAGTTAAATAATTATAAAATAGTTGTAGAATAGTTGGATAGTTGTAAAATAGTTATAAAATAGTTATTAGTTATAAGTAGTTGTAAAATAATGATTAGTTTGCAAAACAGATGTGAAATAGTAATTAGTTTTCAAAATAATTGTAAAATAAGTATAAAATAGTTTGGATAGTTGTAAAATAGTTATAAAATAGTAATTAGTTATAAGTAGTTGTAAAATAATGATTAGTTTGCAAAACAGATGTAAAATAGTAATTAGTTTTCAAAATAATTGTAAAATAAGTATAAAATAGTTTGGATAGTTGTAAAATAGTTATAAAATAGTAATTAGTTATAAGTAGTTGTAAAATAATGATTAGTTTGTAAACAGATGTAAAATAATAATTAGTTTCAAAATAATCACGAAATAAGTATAAAATAGTTTGGATTTAAAAAGAAAGGTTATATTGTAAATAGCTTGAAAAATAGATTTAAGACAGTTTACTTTAAAACAATTTATTCGAAAATAATTTCAGAGTCAAACTGATTCAATTTCCCAATCTTTATTTCCAATCAATTTCCCATCCCATTAAATTGATTCAATTTCAATTCAAGTTAAATTAACTTCAATTCCTATCCTAAAATTTAAATCAATTCCCATTTGAATTTAAACTTATTCAACCTCAATCTCACTTCCAATTAATTCAAATCAAATTCAATTTAAACTAACTTCAATTCCAACCTCAACTTTAAACCATCTCAAATTATATAAATTTGAGTTAAATTCTTAAATGTTGATTTAATCTCCTTAAATCAAATTAACCCTTATTTTTAAGTTAACAACTTAAATCTTTAAATCATTTAATTCTGAGTCCAAATTTCAAAATTCCATTTTAAATTACATTTACTTAACCTATTTCAAAGTTCAAATAAGAGTTTAGTACTTTTTTTTAAACAATTCAATCTTCAGAATCCAATTTATTACCCAATTTAAACTTCTAACCTTGAAACCAATTCTTAAACAATTTTAGTTTGCAAATTCAATTCTTAAGTTCAAAGTGATTCGATTCGATAATTACAATTTTATTTCTTAAAATCGAAATTATTTCAATAGCTTCAAATTAAAATTTTATTTCCATTTTATTATAGTAGTGGATATATATTATCTCAATCCACTTCTTAATTCATTTAAACAATCAAATTCACAGTTCCATAGATTATTAATAACAATAGGATGATATCTTAATATGCCAAGGTAAATAAACATCCAAATTATCCAAACACCAATCAATAGCACCCATTACCAATTTCCTGATCTCAAACTTGTTTTTAGATCACACATAACTTCCATTCCAACCAACCATTTAACTTCCCTAAGTTAAATCTCAATTTCATCTTGAAATTTCCAATTCAGGTTGTTCGTTCTAAACTTATTTAACTTTGATTTTAAATTTAATTCAATTTCAAATTTCAATTAATTCATTACAATTCCACCTTTGAATTAATTCCAATTCAATTCTCAAATAAATAAAAATAAATTTTATGTTAGATTGTACTTCCACAAAATATTTCATACATTGATAGACTACACACTAGTAGTTCATATATATATATATATATCATTCTAGGGTACTACTGACCATATCCTTAATGAGTAAACCCACCAGAGCCAAGGTTCTTGCTTAACCTTCTGCTCTGATACCAAAATGTAATGACCCGAAATTTTAGACTTCGAAAATTCGACACTAATACGTTCACTGTAGAAGTGCCGAGCATTCGAATGCCGGAAATTCCAAATTGTTAGTGTAAAGAAGCAAGAGGTAGAAGAAGAAACAGAAAATAAAATACAAAATCTCACATTCACAGCGGATCAAAATATAACATCAAAGAATAGCATTTACACAAAGAAAAACTGTATCGGCCAGATTACATTCAATCCATCAGAGTATAATCTTTAACACATAAATTGGACAGTTATATTTAACCTGACCAAAAAACAACTTCAATACACAGCGGAATATACTCCATACGTTCCTGCCATCCAGCTTGCCCCCTGAGCTCCAGAACGTCACAACCTGAAAATCTGTAATACCCGGTCCGACCCGAGCATTACAATAAAGTAACACCCGGGTCAGGCTGGAAACTAGCATGAGTAAACCCATATAACTTGAAATACTAAGTTTTAAAACATAACTGAAACCCGGGGTAACTCGTACCTTACTACGAGTTCTTTTCTTGTTATATTCAGTACCTATTTCACAAGATTATAACTAAGAATTGTTACTCGGTTTAAATGTCCATGTTGCTTCATTTATTTCGTTCCAGCCTGTTTGATTCTACAACCAAAATTCATAAAGAATTTATTATAGTTACTAATCGAAGTGGTTTCAGGTATTTACCGGTACCCGACTCTGGTCTCTTCGGATCCAATGTCATCTTTAAACCAAGTTGTTTTAATAACATACACACAGAGATATCTATACAGATAAATGATTCACATTTATTAGTAGACCAAGCTAGCCATTTCATATCACAGCACATCCCAAATTAAATAACATAGATATCAAACGAACCAAGGCATTCAATTCCGGTTTATCATTCATAAGTAAGATTACTTAGTCCATTTCTAATTAATTTAATTGTCCTAAAATAAATTAATTATCTTTAAATCCTGCTTAATTATCATTAATCAACCCTTTAATTAATTATTGAAATTAATTCTTTAATCATATAATCATTCACACTAAATAATTAACCTTTAATTTCTTGCAATAATTAATGATCTTTAATTAATTATCTTAAGTAATTATTCTTAATTAATCACTTTAATTAACTATCCTTAATTAATCACTTTAATTAATTATCCTTAATTAATTGAGTTAATTAATAAACCCTTAATTACTTATATTAATTAATGACTTTTAATTAATTACATTGATTAATTATCCATCAATAAATCAAGACCTTAATTAATTTAAGATAAACCATTATCTTAGTTAACTACTTAATAATTATTAAATTTCATTTGAAATCACGTAGAAATATAATTAAATAATTAACTTATTATATAATTATTTTAAACCAAAAATTTTAATTCAAAAAACATTTGATTTATAATTTATACATGAAACTTGTTTAATATTTAACTTTGAAACCTTGCTAACATTACTTTACTTTGAAAACCTTCCATTTCTTTGCTTTTAAACTTGTTAACAATTTTACCTTTGCTTTAACCCTTGGTTAAAACATCCTATCGAAAATACCCAGGTCCATACCAAAAATTTCTGAGTCAATCTTCGAGCTTCACTTCCTCTTGAAAATCTTGAGTACGACTCGAAGCCACACCTTATCTTGCCGAGGCCAAAAATACCCAGCTACCATTTGATACAAGATGACCCATGTGCACGTGCACCATCGTACGCTACTGCTCCGATCGACACTGCGACCACCGTCAAGTCGGCGACGACCTCACCGTCGTTCCCAACTACCTAAAAGCATGTAACTACCCCAACTCGAAATCGAGCAAGTCGATTCAACTAAAACCAAACCTGTTCAATGAAAACCACTCCACTTCACCGCCTCAAGTTGCTAGAGACCCCGACACTCCGCCCAAACCTATGTCGTAGACTCATGCACCAATCCCACCAACTCCGACCAAGTCCGATCCATCCTCGCCGTCACGATGAACCCGATAACATCATCGAACCCAACAGGTCCCTAAAACCTACAATCTCTTCGCCGCGCCTCCATGGCGAAGTATAAACCCGCCGACCATTATCCCTTCGATCATCGATCGACAAACAACCTACGACCCAAGACCCGAGACTATAGAACCTCGTGATCACCGAAAATTGGAAAATTTCAAATTTTCGATTACCTCACCATATCTTAATCAATACAAATCTAAATATTTTGATTTTACCATTAAAATTCTTCATTTTCAAATTTGAATTGGATTATATAATCAAAACTTGAGATTTAACTACTTTAATTTCCGACTTGAATTGATTTATCACTGTAAATTTTTGTTTCTGTCATAATTACTTCAGGTATATACTTGAAACCATTTTCATAATTCAAATCCGTTCAATTTATAACATATTTCATATAGAGATCATATCCTAAATGTAATTGGGAAAGAGAATTTGAATCTTTGATATTATTTTTCTCTGTGTAACAAGAACAAAGGCATGCAAACCAAACACAGACAAGCAGATGCATATACAAACTAGGAAATCATGTTTACACATCCATGCAAATACTTTCACAACACTATTTTTATTATTTATCACATACATCAGATAAATAAGCAAATTTTGGTTTTAAAGGTGAATGTTTACTTACCTGTATATGCAACAGAGAACATGCCTTTATTCTTGATCTGGAACTTGAATTCTAAGATGATTTGAAGCTTAATGTTGACTTTAACTGATTTTGATTTATGTTGAGTTGAATTCTTGAGTTTTCCTTTACTTGCTCAGGTTAATCATGCAAGAGTTTGTTTGTGTAGTTTGAATTTTCCCCTAGTTTGGTTTTGAAAAAAAAATGAAAGACGAAGAAAGAAAAATGGAGTTGTAAAAAGTTTTGAATATAGCCTGGTTTTCTCCTTTCACTATTATTTATTTTTCGAATTAAAAGAAAACCATGCCACTTATTCTATGCATGATTTATAAAAGCTACAAATGTTTGATGCATAATATACAAGACTTACAAATGTTTAAATCTTTTATTATCATCTTACAAATGTAAAATTGTATTTTAAGTGGGTTTACACTTGTTATTATGCATTTTAAATTTTTTACACTTGTATTCATTTTATTAAAATTCTTACACATGTCTTTTTATTCATGTGTTAATGTTTTTAATATGTTTATATAATTTCAAAAGATACACACACACACATTTATACAAACTATATTTGTTCATATTTAATTATAAAAGAAAGTATTTAAAACTAATTATTAAATTCTATTTTACTAAAGCTATTATACTTTTAAACAAATGAATATTTATCTATATACATTTCCTTTTATAAATATTTATATAACCTTAAAGAATATGATTAAATTTAATTACACATTAATAAATAAACACAAATATATTATATATAAGCCTTTAAAATATAAAGTTTAACTTTTAAATAGCCTTTGAAAAATTATTATATTAATTCAAATTCTATTTATATACATCCAAATACTTTTAATATTTTCATAATTCTATTTGTTTAACCAAATAAAACCAGTATCTTAATAGATATAACCAGTTAGTTATCAATTATCAGATGTTCAAAAATCCCGGTTATCACATAAGAAAAGAGCTTAAAATTCCTAGTAAAGAAGAGCATCATAATTTGTGTAAATAAACTATATATTAGGAGTTACCATATTGGAAAAGTCATAAACTTTGACACAATATATACCTAATGCAAACGATAAAAGTGTGTTACATAACCTTTTAAACACGACAACGAAGGTGAAAGGAAAAATAAAAGATGATTTCTAGTAAAAAAAGATATCGTGTTATACTGGAATCATTAAAAGTTTAAAATTGATAGCAAATAACCAAATTTCAAACGTCTTCCTTGTTATGAGTTGGAAAATAAGCATCGATAAAAACTATTAGAGTAGGTTCAAAATTTGAGGTTTCCAAGTGAAATTGCTTCGAACATGAGAAGATGTGTTGATAAGAAGGATATTCAACTTTTAGGTATGAAGAGTCACAATTACCATGTAGTTTTAAAGACTCTTTTCATGATAATATTTAAGGAGTTTTGCTACCGAAGGTGTGGATGCATATTACTGAACTTAATTTGCTTTATAAAGAGTTGTGCTCAACCGCACTTAATAAAACTAATTTGAAAAAAAAAACCACATATACACCGATCATTATGTAAATTGAAGAAAATATTTCCTTCTAGAGTATTCAACTATATGGAACATCTACCTATACATCTACCAGCTAATGCACTAATTGAGAAACAATGCAATACAGATGGATGCATCCTTTTAAGAGGTACATAAAATATAATTAGGGTTTTATATTCCTTTTCAAAATCCACTTAGTAAATGTAAAATTGATATCTTTTTGATACGAAGGTACCTGGATTACCTTAAAAAAGGCAAAAAAATATATGCATACATTGAATGTTTAATATGTCAAACATACATTGTTGAAGAAGCATCCATATTTTTCAGTTATTACTTTAAAGATCGCGTTAAGATGAATTTCTAACATTGGTCCCGTAATGATGATTCTATCGATGAGCCATCTCACATTTCCCTTTCCATTTTTCATAAATATGGATGTCCTTAAGGTAAATTAAAGGATGGAAGTTTTCAAACACTTAAATAATTTGTCATAGCTTGAACAATAGTGTTTCTCAATTGTGAAGAATTATCAAATCTTATTAGGTAACATAATATTTATTTATTTATAGTCACTACCATGTTACATATCATAATCGTGTTTATCATTACATTATCAGTTGTTTAGCAATCAGTTTGAGCAACAAAATCCTAGAGTTCAACCTAGTAAATGATTTGAGGCTTAGTTTCAAAAAACATGTAAGCATGTATAATAGTTGAATAAACTTACTATGAAATAATTTAATTATAACATTTATTAATGTGTACTGCTTTAATATAATTGGTTCTTGATAATGAAACCAAAGATATTTGTTATAAAACTCTTATGTTTGGTTCTAATGACGAAATACAGAAAATATCCACTTCTATACATAAATGACTTTGTATTTAACAAAAAGGAGTTTGGAGCCAGCAAAACAAATTATAATAGAAGTACGTTTTAAGATGATGAACATGGTTATGATTTACTAGATACTATGGCGTGTTATATGAATTAATTGCACACACTTATTCTACAATACTGGAACTTGAAACATTTTTATTCAAATGCAATTTGTTTGATACTACTCCTGATGTAGGTGTATGTTATATACATAAAGAGTATCCACTTGTTGAGGTAAATTACGAAAGACAATATAAAAAAAAGATCCAACTGTGCTATGATGCAAGGAACACTAGTTTATTATAGCCTTATCTTGCCATGAACGACAACAAGGATGACTACTAGGCAGTCATTAAAACGGAGTCTAGATGTTCATTCAATGCGGATATGATTATAACCAATGACCATCCATACAAAAATGATCCAATGGATAATGAAATACTCCAAATAATAGAAGATGCTAACGATATAGGACCACTTAACAATGAAGTATTTGAAGTTCGATAACTTGCTAGCAGGGTAGTCCGAGTTTGGGCTTCATCACATCCTCCAAGTAATGTTGGTCCTACCAGTCCGGGTCTCTTGGGGGATGAGTGGGCCTTCATGACATGAGTTGGAAGACCAACAAAAGTCGTTCTAGGTCCTTGACATCCTCGCCATGGGAGATAGCTAAAGATACCTGTCCTATAACAACCCATAAATTTATCACTTCGAAAAATAATATTTATTTTTAAATATTCAAGTATATGATATTTTTAACACAAATTACAATGTTTGAACTATAATTAATGATGGCAAACTTGTTTTAGCATTATATTAACAAATATAGATATTTGGGATTTCCGTCAGAAAAGCGACGAAAATCATTTTTCGGTAAAATTGAGATATTCTCAATATTAGAGGATATGAAACTGGATACGTACATGTATTTCTCCATTTAAGCAAGAATACGTAATAAAATTATTTATTTTATTCTTGGAAATAAAATGTTATTTTGACATCATTAATGATGCCATCATTTTTAAATAATTGATTTTTGAATTTAAATTGAGTTTAAATAATTTAATAATTATTTTAAAGTCAATTTAGGCCCTTCTAATTATTAAATAATAATCGTAACGTCATTTTTTTACATAATATATATATATATACACGTATGTCTGTATGTATGTATGTATCTATGTATTATGTATATTTTAACTAAGAAGAAAAATGTGACCGCAAAACCGATTCCAAATTCGTAACGGTTTGATAAGAGGAAATTGTGCAACATTATGTGCTATATATGACATACATGTGCACATACACATACATACACATACACACACACACATCCGTGTACGCATACATACGCATTAGAATTACATTTACATCTTAAAATTACTAATGGTAAATTAAACAGAATATCATGATATCTATTAAAGGAAATCTAAGCTAATGATGACAAGTCTCCACCTTTATCCACATTCTCATCCAAGTGCATGCCTTAAGAGATAAGGGAAGTGATGGAGATGATGTACGAGGGGGATGGGAGAGAATGGCCGGACCACAAGGAGGGGGATTGGTGGTGTTGAGATGGAAAGTGGTGATCTTATTTGTGATGATGTTTTTTTATATATTTTACACACCTTTGCCTATAAAAGGAGAAGCATACCATCTTATTTATTCACATATTCCTTCAAAAATTCTTAATCATTCTTCATCTTCTTCATAAGTCCATTAATTACTTCCATGACTTCTTAAAAATATTCCAAAGTCCGGTCCAAGTTCTACTGAAATAGATCATAACATATAGAGAAATATACCACCTTAGTTTGAAATTAAAGCAAGTGATCTTCTCGGCTTCTCTTCTTGCTTGGCCGAGCTCATCTAGGAGCCTCCACCCTCCCAAGTTCAAAGTCGAGCATACCCTACTCGAGACATATATCATAAGCTTCGGTGCTGGAATAACGAAGCTATAGTCAATTTCGTAACGCTAAGAGATAGATAGCTATATATGTGAGAATTAATCTATTAGTTTATTTTATTAAATTATATGACGATGTGATATGTTTTTCCATTCTTGTTTTCTACATTTAATCATCATGTTTTAGATGCGATAATATGTTTACTTGGCTATAGAAATAATTTATGATAAATACACATCGAATTTACACAAAGGAAACACTTTCTCTTATGAATTATGAAAGTATTACCGCATAGTTAAACGGCTTTAAACGTGAATAAAAATAGTTTATAAATGTTTTATCAAAATTAAAATCACTCTAGAAATGTTTGAAAAGATACGAAATTAGAGTCAAAAAAGGCGCGTCATGTAACAGTAGTTTGCGATTTCACACAATAAAAGTTATATCCATGTGTAGAGTGGAATATAGCTCAAAATTATTTGATATAATAATTTTTCAAACTCTTATAACTATAGTTTCCAAAAGAAGGGGAAAATCAAATTTTCATTTAGTAAAATTTAAGATATGTCCAAATCAAGTTTTTAAAATCATCTCGTGTTGGCGGTTCATAAAATATGCACTTCAACTCTTAAAAAGAGATATTTTTAAATCTTTAAAAATATGAGATATATTCTAAAAATATGGTAAAATATTTAAAAGAGTTTTTAATGTAAAAATTAGAGATATAAAAGGTTTAAATAGGACTTTTGACATGAAGTCCTTAAAAGCACTATTCATCGACAATTTAACAAAGGAATTTGGAAATTTCTTAAATAAGATTTAAACTTGGGTTTACTTCCTGAATCCTTTATAAACATTTTTAAAATAGTAAATCAAGTATTATAAATGGTTTATAGTTGATCAAAGAACATGGCCGCCTTATGAATGACAGAGAGATAGTTTCTAGGCTTGGGTTAGGAAAACCAGTTTCCTGTTCTCCTAGCTATCCGAACAGGCCCGATGGAGGGGATAGTAAATTTGATTTACTCAGATTGCCTCTTGCTAATATAAAGGAAAAGGAGATTTGGATTTTTCCAAAGGTTAAACTAGATTTTAAAATAATAAGATGTTTGGTGATATTGGTAACAATATGGTTAAATCCTATATTAAATTCTGAGGAGGGAACTCATACTATCCATGTGAATTTAAAAGGTGATTTAACCGTTATAGACAAATAGTATGGGTTGAATACGAAAATTAGTATCAAGTATAATTAATATAATTTCTATGGTTCCTTTTTTACTAAATAATGTTTTTTTATGTAATTAAAAAGAAATGATTTGGTATTTTCAAAAATTAAAAAGAGGTTTAATAATCTCATATATGCTGAAAAAAGAAAATGGTTTAAAGACATATATCCCTAAGAAGATATTTTACTAGTATAAAGGATATTGATTAATTGAATAATAATCATCCACATACTTGACATCCTTCATAGACAATCCGTTCGGAGAAACCGAGATCGGATTTGGATGATCCCTATCCGAAAACCACTTCGAACCAATATACGCATTTGAAAGTGAAGACTCGTTAAAGACAATGATTTAGAAGGCAGAGATCTTCATAATGTAAGGCTGCTTGTCACTAACTCTAGAGTAATTCCCATATCATATATATGGTGGCAGTGGTATCTATATTTTGAATTTTCGATGCAAGGACTGCTCGCTACTAATCCTAGAGGGGATTACCAAACATGATGTAGTAGGATTGGTGCTTTCAATTTGTCCTCTTCTTGGATAACTTATATGGACGAGTATCTAACACTGCAATTCTAAGACCATGTACATTGATTTTTATAAATGTACATCTTTTTGGTAGTGTATCAGGTAGCCCCTCTTAAACTTAACATATGAACAGGATTATACTTCTGTGAAAATCAGTAGTGTGTTACTAAAAATACAAATGTGGCATTTAGAATGGGATTTTTTTTAAAAGGCAATACGCTACATTAGGCCTCATACCTGGAAATAGCTAAAACAGTGCATGTCGCAAGGCTACGTAGGTTGCACCTATTAGGGTATGGTCATCGCCTTTTAAGATTACCCTATATATATTAGGTTTGTTGTGTAAGTCATGGCCATGGATAGGTCGAGAACGACCTGAGTGATATCATATTTGGTGCTACTCAGGATCATTATGTTAGTCATTGAAAAGGGGTAGGTCGTTCTTGCCATATGTAGAGGATCATTTGTATTTCCTCAGTATATTCATCTAGAGATGTACTATACGGAAGGTAGTCCCTTACCTTGTCATTGTATGGAATCCATTCTCCAATAAGTGCCTTCGGACTTAGTTATATACCTATTATTTTGGAATTTAATTAATGTAATAATTTCAACTATGATAGATATGTATTTCTAATTAGACATAATTATAATATCACTGGATTTTACATAGCGATATTTTGGTTATCAAAACGTAAAAACCCGATCGTATTTATGTGTGGCGTGGTCTTATGAGATACCTTTTGTTTTCATAAATATCCGTATTTTGAGTTTTCTCAAACCAATCTCATGCCTAATCCGGAGTTTAGTTTCTTAAACACTTGGTGCCCTAATTTTTTGAGCTTCCAAGTAGCTTAGGTCCAATTGTTGAATATGCGAGTATATGATTTTTGTTTGATGATAATAAACTTATATATATATACGAGTGTCACGGCACGCGATTCGCGCATGATTTATTTTCCTTATAAATTGTATATGTTTAAATAGGTAAAAAAATGATTTTTTATTTTCAAGTGATATTAAAAATTGTGTATTTGTAAAGAAGTATTCTAAATGTATGAAGGAAGTTTAATTTTAGATACTATTTTTAGAAGTGTTTTGAATTTGTATTCATTGTTAGATCCTATTTTTAGGGGCATTTGAATTTGTAAAAGAAGTTTAAAATTAGATCCTATTTTTAAGTTATTAAGATTTACATATAGAGGGGCATTTTTGGTAGTTCACGTTGATACCAAAAAAGTGCGACACCAAATCTATTACTACTATTATTAAAGATATGTAAAGGCACGCGCTTCGCGCGTGTATTGTTTTTCTTATAAATTGTATATGTTTAAAAAGGTTAAAAAAATAATTTTTTATTTTCAAGTGATATTTTGTAAAAAAGTATTTTGAATCTATAAAGAAGGTTTAATTTTAGATCATATTTTTAGAAGCGTTTTGAATTTTAAAGCTTATTTAGTTATTAGATCCTACTTTTATGGGCATTTGAATTTGTAAAAGAAATTTAGTATTAGATCCTATTTTTAAGTAATTAAGATTAAATAATATATAGAGGGGCATTTTTGGTAGTTCGCGTTGATACCAAAAAAGTGTGACACCAAAGCTATTACAACTATTATTAAAGATATATATTCATTTAAATGTATTTGTTAATGTACTATTTTATTTTTCACATAATTAAATAAATATTTGGTGAATATAATAAGTAACGTAGAATTTAAATTCAAAAAGATATTTTATATAGACAAATATTTATTACAATCTTGAATAGTACAAATTTGAGCTCTCACTATATGCACAATTTTCAAACAATACAATTTTGATTACATCACAATTTTTTAATTGGCATTTGCACCTCACTACATATCACTCATTCACTCGTATTAATCTTCAACTTCATTCCAGATTGAATCCAGCATCTGAGTTATTTGCAAAAATTTACATGGATGTAGTAAAATTGAAAATGAAATATTTTTGCAGTGTAAAATAAAATGTATTTTGAAAATATTATTTGCCTAAGTTATTTGGGTTGTTCGTCATCATTTTAATTCATCATACACGAACAGCTTGTGACATGCATGGTTTATCAATGTACATGCCACAAGGCCGTGCACACCAATGTACACTTGATAAAATTGCAGGAACATGTGAGCACAAGGTCAAACCCAAATCAAAAGTCGGGTTCAACTCAAGTGAAATAAATATTAAGTCATGATATGAGCACAAGGTCAAACCCGAGCTATTAGCTGGATTCAACGTAGGTGCATTACAAAATTGTCAAGTATAAGTGAATATGTACCATACACATAAGAAGTGGTACACTGCAAATACAAGCACAATATGTACAAAGTCAATGCAATATTGGTGAACCTTGAAGTGTGACGACCCGCCCTTCTACTACTAGAAAGACGTATCATCATTAAGAAAGAAAGGGATAGAAAACAGAAAAGAAAGAGAAAGAAAGAATAACAACATCAGAATCTCACAGCGGAACGGAATAAAATATAATATATCGCATAAATAATACATAGTTTTACATATATCAGGGTTATACAATATCAGTACATATGACAGTCAGGTATACATCTATCACAATATACATCTGGGGTACATCATACTTCAACTGCTGACACAGCGGAACTTAGATAGATAGCTACATACGTTTGGAAACTGCTGCTCCCAGCTCCTCCAGAAATCAAAGTCCATAACCTATCACTTGGCTACTCATAAAAAATTTGAGTACCCAAGAGTTTATGAAAAACAAAATATAAACTCCGGGTCAGACATGGGTCTGGTATGAGTAAACGGTTTAAGGTTGTTTAACTTTGAAAAACATTTGAAAATAAAGGTATCACGTAAGACTCCCCACAAATAAATACGGGTAAGTTTTTACCTTACGCTAACCAAAAGATTTCATAGGAAATCCAGTGATATTATAATAGTGTCTAGGGTTTTCAAGTAAATAGAAAATAGCCAAAATTGTTACATTCATTAATTTCTAGCTACTAGCCACAAAAGTGGGTAATACAAATCAAAACCGTAGGGTCTCGTAGGGAAAATGGATTTCCAACAATGGCAGGGCTACCGGGGTACCGCCCGTCACAGTACGGGGCCTAGATCACCATACCGAGAATCACTCCCGACCCCCTGCTACACAAGGCCGGAACCATTCCTTACTGAACAGTCCCGAACAAGATAAACCCCGTGGTTGGCGCGACCAACCACTCACCAAGCCAAAATAAAAAGGGACATCTAGACAGGGGAAATATCTTGTCCTTCTTGGGCATGACCCACCTAACCTTGCTGCATCTCCCCTGTTTTAGCCATTCTCGGTTGATGAGGCTTGAGGCTGCGATTACCTTTAAAGAACATATTACTTAGAATGCTCATCATCCGCCTGACGATGTGCTGAAAGCATTCAATCCATACAAGTTCGTTCCGGGTTCGAACGAAACCGAAGGCATTATCTCGTCACACTCATTTTGGAATCACCCTCAGAGTCAACGACGATAACACTTGCATTCTGAATACACCATTTCGACCTTCATTTCATGATTCACGACCTAACGTTTAAATTGGATCGATGTGGTTTTCGGAGAATCAAATTTGATTCTTCCGATCCCGGTCTCATCGAATCCAAACGCCATTTTAAGGGCCAAGTTGTCTAATTAACTTAACAGTTTAAATAATTTACATTCAACAATTGAATTAACATAGCATTTATTACAGATAAAACATATACAAGCATCATAGATATACATGACATATCACATAGCATCACAGAATATCATAACATAGATATCACAACCAGATATTCAACATAACAACCCATAAACAGTCATCTTTAAGTCTTATTTGTAATCAATTCAATTTAGAATTAATTACCTAAGAGTTAACCGCTTAACTCTGTTTAATTTATCATTAATCAATTACTTATTTCATTTCAAATTGTTTAATTAATGATTTCTTAATTGGTTATTTAGTCCAATTTCATAATTATTTAATTTCACACTATCATTTACTTAATTACTCCTTAGTCCAGTTATGTACTTTAATTAATCATTTAATTAATTGTCTTAATTATTAATAAACTTAATTACCCATTTATTAACTGCTAATTACTTCCTTAATCCTTTATTTATTCTTAATTAAACTACTCGATTAATTAACTAGTAATCATTCATAAACTGACTCAAGTAGTTAATTACAATTTTAACAATTATTTATAATCTATGACTAATTACAATTTAAGAGTAACTGTTCTTAATTTCTTTCCAAATTACTTTATATATATATATATATTAAATGTTCAACTTAACTAAACATTTTAAACATTAATGTTTAACTAAGGTTAACTAAGTTAATGTTTAACTAAGTTTGTTAAACATTAATTTTAAAACATTAATATCATAATTAAACTTGCATTATCGTTTAACTAAGTCTTGTTAAACATTGCACCTATATATTTCATTTCTTTAAGTTCAGTAGCTTGAACCCGAGATTTTCCCTGTTAAACCCATGCGCTACTTCGAGTTTCCCACGCATAACTCCCTGAGACTTCCCTGCACATACTTCTTCTTCCTCTCTTTCTTTTTTTTTTTAGTTAAAATTTTATACTAAGGTTGCAAAGAAACCATCAGTAACACACACACGAAACGACAGGAAGCAAAACCCGAGTCTTCTTCCCATTCACTCGAGCACGTTCCAAGACGACCCCTCACGTCACTCACTGATACGACACCCACCTCCCATGCCACCGTGCACGTGCACGGTGGTTCGGCACGACTCCGGCCACTTCCATCACCTCCAACAACCCACAAATCGGCCCATCCCTCGAATTCAAAACTTAAATTAACACAAATAGATCGAATTCAAAAAACACCTGACGCACGAACCAAAACTCGAACTACCCTGAGACATTTCTTCGCCCCAACCACCACTGACCATCGGAGGCTAAGGTGCTTCACCTATGCCTCGTCCACCTTCTCCCCTAACACTTCCCAAAATCGCGTACCACTCGGTCGCCTAGTGGAGCCCCAAACGAACTTTTACAGAGCCAAGATAATGAAAGCACTAAAACCCTACTTTAATCTCAAACTCAAAATTTAAGTATTCAAAAAATAATTCAACATTTTTCTGGAATCAAATGGGTTACAAGCCTGCTTCATATCCAATTACACTAGTTAAAATTAACTCGATCTTCCGGAATTGTAACAACCCGATATTTTCGTCAATTTTCAAATTGAAGTTTTTAAATTTTTAATTACAAATGGTTATAAAATTTGAGGGGTTTTTGATTTTTAATAGTGGTTCATTTTTGTTTATTGGGCCGTGATTATTTTGTTAAGCATATAACCCATCCCCTTTTCTTATTTTCGTTCATTCAAACCCATTTCTCTCTTTTTCTTCATTCGTGAAAAACATGGCCGCTCCTCTTTCAGATCTAGGGCTTCGTTCCTCCGATTCAATTAGGGCTTTTGATGTGCCGATCCTACTTTGATCGATTCTCGTTGGTCTCTCTCTGGCTACTTCGAGTTGATGGAGTTCGACTTCGATTTGTCGGCTTGGCTGGACTTTGGCTTTGGCTTCTTCCAAATTCGTCGACAAGGTGAGTACTTTATGTTACTCACATCTAATTCCTATCTCGTGTTTATTAGTGTTCGAATTGGATGACTTTCGTTCGTATTTGGTTGTTGAATTCGTCCCTTGAATTGTCGGCCGTTCGACTGTGTATTTACTTTGAGTATTGACTTCGGTCATTGCTTGAACTATTTTAATTTCGGCATGTGTTTTGATTTCGAACTACATATTGTCCCTGGCTTCATCGTTTCGAGCTGTTCGTTTTCGTGGTTATCCCTCTACACGTTGTTGCTTCTGGTTACTGAATTGTTTGTTGTGGATATTGTGCTTAAATTGCACTGCACTGTGTCTTGTTCACCATGTGTGTCTGTTGCACTTGTGTACTTGGTCGAGTTCCTTCCTTGTGTTGTTTGGTCTTGCAGTTTTGTATTCCAGTATGCTTCAATCTAGTTCATGTATATACATACATACCTGTGTGTATATATGTGTGAGTGTAGTCTACATTTGCATACTTGCATTTGCTCTCTGTGCTTGTACTGCACTGTTGCCTTGAGTAGATGTTGTCACTTGTTTCATTGCTGTTGACATGTCTTGTACTTGTGGTTGATAGCAGTGTGTACTGCTTCCATGTTCATACACTTTGGTCTTGTGGCAGTTTGCATGTCAGTTCACTTTCTCTGGTATGCTGCAGTTTGGTCTTTGTTGCATTCATTAGACTTTGCATTTGTTCTCATTCACCTCGAGACAGTTTCAGTTGCTAGTGCAATTGGTTATTTCCACTTGACACAGTTGAGCTATTAATTGTTGTCACCTTATTTTGTCCTGCATATACGAAGTGCTCACTGATTTCATGCTAGTATTCCCACCTGTCTGTACCCAGAGTTGGACTGACTTCCAGTTTGCATGAGACTATGGCCTTAGCTTGTGAAATATATTGTGATTGTTTCACTACCAATTTTTATATCTTGTTTAGTTGAGATGCAGCATTGATTTTCATTAAATGTTACTGGAATTCGTTGCAGTGCCTTGTTGTTTTTGACTCATCTGGGCACTGTTGTGTTCATTCATGCTAATGCAATTCTTGGTCAGGTTAAGTTGTCTGCTGTTTTCATGTACATGTATACACTTGTTGTATATTTGAGCATTTGGGATGCAATGAGCTCGATGGAGTCTTCATTTATGTGCAGTTGCATTTATATTGCCTCTGACATTTTAGGCACACAGACATCATTTAGTTGATTGTTGTGTATCAATGCATATTTGTGTTGTCCAGTATTTTACAAGCATATTCCACATACTTGTTGCCAATCATTTATAAATCAATTGCATTCCTCTTATTCATTTTTGTTGGAGCCATTGCCTTGTGATCTTGAACTAGCTGCAATTCATTTGCAGTCTGCCCTTTTTGATGTGTGTTGTGGTGCCATTTCATTGGTGCTCTCACCTTCATTCGGCTGTGTCTTCTTGTTGTACACTGCCTGGTGCACTTGCTCATTGGAGTATACTTCTTCTCGTGCACCTCTGACTCTTTTTGTCGTGTGCAGTTTGTTATGTACATTCATTGTGTACATCTTTTACATTCATTGGTTACATCGTCACTGTTGTGGTGGGCAGTGCACGCAAGCGTGAACTGCAGCCACACGGTATTCATTGGTTACATCATCACTGTTGTGGTGCGGCAGTGCACGCAAGCGTGAACTGCAGCCACACGGTATTCATTGGTTACATCATCACTGTTGTGGTGCGGCAGTGCACGCAAGCGTGAACTGCAGCCACACGGTATTCATTGGTTACATCATCACTGTTGTGGTGCGGCAGTGCACGCAAGCGTGAACTGTAGCCACACGGTATTCATTGGTTACATCATCACTGTTGTGGTGCGGCAGTGCACGCAAGCGTGAACTGCAGCCACCCGGTATTTCTTTGATTAATATTCTATCTGCTTTTGATTTTAGGATATTTTTCGTATTATTACTGCTTCTATGCACTAATTTCTGAGTTTGAATTAGACTGACCCGGGTATTATTTTCTTTTGAATTTAATACTCGGGTCAGACCGAGTATTTACAGGTTGTAGATTTTTAGCTTCGGGTTGCTGCTTGAGCTATGAAGTTCTTTCATATCTTTTGGAGTAGTCGTCATGTATAGTAGTCGATATAATTGTATATGAAGATATGTATTCATGTATATTATATTGAAAATGTACTTATATGTATAACTTCCTGAGTCAACTGTTGTAGTTGTATCATATGTACCATATCAAATGTATTGTAACTGCCATCAGTTATTATATATATGAGATTTTTCTGTTCAATCTGTGTTCCGCATTTATTTATAATCTTCTGTGTTATTGTGGATCTTGCTAGGCCACTTCTCTGATAAACACTTTTAAGTGTGGTTTATTCATATCTATTTCCGCCGTTGTGATATGAATTATCTGTGACTGATTTATGTTATGCTTATTTCTATATTTGTTTCCGAGGATTATATATAGCCACCGCGTGATAGCTTTGAGTTTGCATCGGTATGTCGGATTTCCTCCTTAAATGAAATGCATGCTGTACTATCTGACATATCAATGTTCGCGCAAAGAAATTACACGGATGGTCGCTCCTCAACAGCCCTATTCTCCGTGCTAGTCGACAGCACTACACCGTAGTGTTCTTGGCTAGCGTGGGTATAGAGGTGGGGCGTCACAGCTTGGTATCAGAGCCAAACTTCGGAACAATATGGAATTACTATAACAAGGATCATCGTCCTAAGTCTAATTTAGGAGTCATGCTTTAGGATTTAATTCGGGTCTTCGTACCGTTCTATCCTATTCTCTTTATGATTCCTTGTTTTATCAATCAAGTTTGATTGAAATTCATTTTTGTGAATATCACCTTCTTCTTTCTTCTTTCTTTTCTTAAAGAAGAAGATTTGGTTGAATCTGGCAATCTTAGTGCTATTCAATCCAGTAGTCCATCTCTGGATGGCTTATTCATATCTGCCCAACAACTTTTGGATCTTGTAAAGAATCAAAAGTTTATCAGTGCTTAGTTGAGATAGAGTCGCTGACTTGATCGACTTTTGCCCTGCTATTTTCTGTCTCGAGTACCTTGCTCGTTTTGCTTTGATTTTTCCAATTGATAATCGATTCTTCTTTTCCATTTAGTTGTTATCGCCTTTATCGACTTTGATAACTTCTATTTCTGGAATTTTTGGGTATTCCAACTTTGACGGATTTGGAATCGAATTCTTTGGATTTTATTCACGCCTTCGAATGTGAATTTTAGTGAATTGATTTGATTTCTAAATTTAATCAATTCTTGATTATTTTCCCGATTTGTTGCTATCATTTATTAGCAACTTTGGTGATATTTTCTTCGGGATTTTTGTGAACATACTTTTTGAAGGATTCAATATTGATTCCTTCGGATTCTATTCACATCTTTGCATGTGAATTCTTGTGAATTGATTTGGTTTCCAAATTTTAATCGATTTCATTCGATTCTATTCACGACTTCGAACGTGAATTCTTGTGATTGATTGTTTCTACAATCATTTTTGTGATTTGTCACTTTAAAAATATAAAGGTTTCAATACTAGTAGTAAATATCAAAACTCTTTATCAAAATGTTTTCAACTCTATTTTCAATACAAAACTCTTTTTCTCAAACCGTTTTCCAATCTACTAGTATATACAAATCTTTATTTCACTCGTATGAGAAATCTAATTAAACGGCTTAGTAAAACAAGTGGTATGAAACGCTTGCGTTTACTTCGTCGGTTAATTCTTGGACTTGTTCGATTGAACCTCTAGTGACAATTTTATTAGTGAAGATTTACAGTTTGTTCGTAAATATCTGAGTTAAGCAAGTGGTTATGGGACATGAAGCTAAACTTTTATATTCACTAACTTAGTGTAATTGACACTTCTCGTTGATCATGACGATCATTCTTATGATTTAGACTAGCAATTGTGCGATGTCTCTTTTTGGTTAGGCTAGACACCATTTGTGTGGTTTCATTCACACATACCTTTTCGGTTAGCCTAAACACCATTTGTGTGATTTCGTCTCACACATATCTCTTTGTCGGCGTGGATAGCTTAGGCCTCGTCGGTGTGATTTTGACTCACACATATCTCTTTGTCGGCGTGGATAGCTTAGGCCTCGTCGGTGTGATTTTGACTCACACATATCTCTTTGTCGGCGTGGATAGCTTAGGCCTCGTCGGTGTGATTTTGACTCACACATATCTCTTTGTCGGCGTGGATAGCTTAGGCCTCGTCGGTGTGATTTTGACTCACACATATCTCTTTGTCGGCGTGGATAGCTTAGGCCTCGTCGGTGTGATTTTGACTCACACATATCTCTTTGTCAGCGTGGATAGCTTAGGCCTCGTCGGTGTGATTTTGACTCACACATACCTCTTTGTCGGCGTGGATAGCATAGGCCTCGTCGGTGTGATTTTGACTCAAACACATCTCTTTGTTTGTGAGGTTAGTCTAGACCTCAATCTGTGTGATTCCGACTCACACATGTGGGGTAGCGCCCCACGGTCTTCGGGCCATTCGTGTGTCAAAATTTGTGGCTTGCAACCATGAGATAGCGTCTCGTTATGCGTTGCACGTGTTGATGAGTTTTCATGCTCGCGGGTAGGTGAGATTTCGTGCTCCCGTTCTCGCTTTGCGTTGCCCGTGTTGATGATTTTCATGCTCACGTGTAGGTGAGATTCCGTGCTCCCGTTCTCGTTATGCGTTGCACGTGTTGATGAGTTTTCATGCTCGCGGGTAGGTGAGATTTCGTGCTCCCGTTCTCGCTTTGCGTTGCCCGTGTTGATGATTTTCATGCTCACGTGTAGGTGAGATTCCGTGCTCCCGTTCTCGCTTTGCGTTACATGTGCTGATGAGATTTCATGCTCGCGTGTAGGTGAGTTTTCATACTCCCATTTGAGTTTCCATACTCCCATTTGAGTTTTCAGACTCCCATTTGAGTTTCCATACTCCCATTTGAGTTTCCATACTCTCATTTGAGTTTTCATACTCCCGTTCGAGTTTTCATACTCCCGTTTGAGTTTTCGTACTCTCATCTTGTGATTTCTGGATTTCTTGTTTAGTCTTCTGGAATTGGTGCTTCACCAATTTTCGTGATTTCTATTGATAAGTTTTATCAATTTTTGATGCATTGGTGAATTCTTGTGTCATTGACTTGTTATGAATACAAGTTTAGGGTATGATATCCCTTGTCATTGACTTGTTATGAATACAAGTTTAGGGTATGATATCCCGTTCTCGCTTGTGATGTCGCTGTTTTAATCACGTGTTTTAAAAAAAAAAAAGTTGTTTCAAAAATAAAAATTGTTTTCAAAATTTTTACAGCTTACGCTTTCAAAAGAATGAGGAAGCGATTTAAACGTTTCAGCAAAATCGAGGACTATGACCCCTTTCTTTTACTGATTTGTTTAATTCCGGACTTGTCCGTTTGAGATTGAAAATTGTGAATTTCTTTTATGAAATTAAAAGATGATTTTGTGATTGCATTGCCCATTAAGTGCTTTAAGAATTCTGGTCGATGCGCTTGATCAACGTTATCGATAGGAATCTCCTAGACGCTTAGATGAGACAATCAGACACAGTAAATTGAATTTTTAAAATGTAAATTTTTCTAAAAAGATAATTACATAAAGTAAATTGTAAATTTCGAAAGTTTTAGCTTTTCGGGAAAGAATATTATTTAAAACAACTCTTTTTCCGATACTTCTATTCTTGCGATTCCCGAGGGGAACCAAGATTTTTTTCGTTTGTACCAATGCTAATTGTATTGGTTTGCATGCCATTCTCTTGCATAAGAGAACGTGCTGCCTCTTGTGTTTCTAAATCATTTATGCCTATTGAGACTAGATATGTCACTCATGGTTTAGTGCTCGTGGCTATTGATTTCGCTATTTGGCATCATTATTTTGGGTGAGAAATTGTTCTCTGCCCTGATCATTAATTTTGGGAATATTTTTTTTCTCATAAGGAACTTAATTTACGTCAACCACGTTGACTCGAGTTCCTTACATTTTATGATCTTGATATTCTTTACCACTCCCGGATGGGGAATCTTGTTACCGATGCACTTGTCGTAGGCAAACAAGTGGTTGTTCTTTGATGATGTCCGAATGGAATCATCTTTTTACCAGGTTCATCAGATGTTTCGATGTACTTCGTTTTATTGAGCTTCGTCTCATTCCTTTTATGGACTTACATCTGATGTTCTTTTATGTGATCGGTTCATTGGACGTACCGTTTTTGTACTACGTCGGCGTTCCGAATTAATGAAGCTTTGATTCATCTGGCGTATCGTTATTGTACTACGCTGTTGTTCCAAATCATTCGTGTCTCACCTATGAAAGGTGTTGTGCGTTTCAGTCGGTCGGGAAAGTTAGTGCCTCGATATATTGGGCCATTCCCTATCACTGAACGTATTGGTTTCTTGGCTTATCGCCTCTTATTACCGGCTCAATTTTCTGTTATTCATGACGTGTTTCACGCGCCTTCCTTCTACGAAAATGCCTTTGGGATTTCGATTTTTATTCTTGAGCCCGGTATTGTTAAAGAAATTGAAGCTTCACCAGATTTGACTTTGAGCGAACACCTTCAGGCTTTCTCTTTCCTGCTCTATATGGTGAACTTCTTATTTTCAAATTTTGTCATTTTAAGATGACATGCTTTTATGGTTGTTACCTTTTGTCCATTTATTCCTTAAGATTGCGAGGACGCAATTTCTTTAAGGAGGGGAGTCTGTAACAACCCGATATTTTCGTCAATTTTCAAATTGAAGTTTTTAAATTTTTAACTACAAATGGTTATAAAGTTTGAGGGGTTTTTGATTTTTAATAGTGGTTCATTTTTGTTTATTGGGCCGTGATTATTTTGTTAAGCATATAACCCATCCCCTTTTCTTATTTTCGTTCATTCAAACCCATTTCTCTCTTTTTCTTCATTCGTGAAAAACATGGCCGCTCCTCTTTCAGATCTAGGGCTTCGTTCCTCCGATTCAATTAGGGCTTTTGATGTGCCGATCCTACTTTGATCGATTCTCGTTGGTCTCTCTCTGGCTACTTCGAGTTGATGGAGTTCGACTTCGATTTGTCGGCTTGGCTGGACTTTGGCTTTGGCTTCTTCCAAATTCGTCGACAAGGTGAGTACTTTATGTTACTCACATCTAATTCCTATCTCGTGTTTATTAGTGTTCGAATTGGATGACTTTCGTTCGTATTTGGTTGTTGAATTCGTCCCTTGAATTGTCGGCCGTTCGACTGTGTATTTACTTTGAGTATTGACTTCGGTCATTGCTTGAACTATTTTAATTTCGGCATGTGTTTTGATTTCGAACTACATATTGTCCCTGGCTTCATCGTTTCGAGCTGTTCGTTTTCGTGGTTATCCCTCTACACGTTGTTGCTTCTGGTTACTGAATTGTTTGTTGTGGATATTGTGCTTAAATTGCACTGCACTGTGTCTTGTTCACCATGTGTGTCTGTTGCACTTGTGTACTTGGTCGAGTTCCTTCCTTGTGTTGTTTGGTCTTGCAGTTTTGTATTCCAGTATGCTTCAATCTAGTTCATGTATATACATACATACCTGTGTGTATATATGTGTGAGTGTAGTCTACATTTGCATACTTGCATTTGCTCTCTGTGCTTGTACTGCACTGTTGCCTTGAGTAGATGTTGTCACTTGTTTCATTGCTGTTGACATGTCTTGTACTTGTGGTTGATAGCAGTGTGTACTGCTTCCATGTTCATACACTTTGGTCTTGTGGCAGTTTGCATGTCAGTTCACTTTCTCTGGTATGCTGCAGTTTGGTCTTTGTTGCATTCATTAGACTTTGCATTTGTTCTCATTCACCTCGAGACAGTTTCAGTTGCTAGTGCAATTGGTTATTTCCACTTGACACAGTTGAGCTATTAATTGTTGTCACCTTATTTTGGCCTGCATATACGAAGTGCTCACTGATTTCATGCTAGTATTCCCACCTGTCTGTACCCAGAGTTGGACTGACTTCCAGTTTGCATGAGACTATGGCCTTAGCTTGTGAAATATATTGTGATTGTTTCACTACCAATTTTTATATCTTGTTTAGTTGAGATGCAGCATTGATTTTCATTAAATGTTACTGGAATTCGTTGCAGTGCCTTGTTGTTTTTGACTCATCTGGGCACTGTTGTGTTCATTCATGCTAATGCAATTCTTGGTCAGGTTAAGTTGTCTGCTGTTTTCATGTACATGTATACACTTGTTGTATATTTGAGCATTTGGGATGCAATGAGCTCGATGGAGTCTTCATTTATGTGCAGTTGCATTTATATTGCCTCTGACATTTTAAGCACACAGACATCATTTAGTTGATTGTTGTGTATCAATGCATATTTGTGTTGTCCAGTATTTTACAAGCATATTCCACATACTTGTTGCCAATCATTTATAAATCAATTGCATTCCTCTTATTCATTTTTGTTGGAGCCATTGCCTTGTGATCTTGAACTAGCTGCAATTCATTTGCAGTCTGCCCTTTTTGATGTGTGTTGTGGTGCCATTTCATTGGTGCTCTCACCTTCATTCGGCTGTGTCTTCTTGTTGTACACTGCCTGGTGCACTTGCTCATTGGAGTATACTTCTTCTCGTGCACCTCTGACTCTTTTTGTCGTGTGCAGTTTGTTATGTACATTCATTGTGTACATCTTTTACATTCATTGGTTACATCGTCACTGTTGTGGTGCGGCAGTGCACGCAAGCGTGAACTGCAGCCACACGGTATTCATTGGTTACATCATCACTGTTGTGGTGCGGCAGTGCACGCAAGCGTGAACTGCAGCCACACGGTATTCATTGGTTACATCATCACTGTTGTGGTGCGGCAGTGCACGCAAGCGTGAACTGCAGCCACACGGTATTCATTGGTTACATCATCACTGTTGTGGTGCGGCAGTGCACGCAAGCGTGAATTGCAGCCACCCGGTATTTCTTTGATTAATATTCTATCTGCTTTTGATTTTAGGATATTTTTCGTATTATTACTGCTTCTATGCACTAATTTCTGAGTTTGAATTAGACTGACCCGGGTATTATTTTCTTTTGAATTTAATACTCGGGTCAGACCGAGTATTTACAGGTTGTAGATTTTTAGCTTCGGGTTGCTGCTTGAGCTATGAAGTTCTTTCATATCTTTTGGAGTAGTCTTCATGTATAGTAGTCGATATAATTGTATATGAAGATATGTATTCATGTATATTATATTGAAAATGTACTTATATGTATAACTTCCTGAGTCAACTGTTGTAGTTGTATCATATGTACCATATCAAATGTATTGTAACTGCCATCAGTTATTATATATATGAGATTTTTCTGTTCAATCTGTGTTCCGCATTTATTTATAATCTTCTGTGTTATTGTGGATCTTGCTAGGCCACTTCTCTGATAAACACTTTTAAGTGTGGTTTATTCATATCTATTTCCGCCGTTGTGATATGAATTATCTGTGACTGATTTATGTTATGCTTATTTCTATATTTGTTTCCGAGGATTATATATAGCCACCGCGTGATAGCTTTGAGTTTGCATCGGTATGTCGGATTTCCTCCTTAAATGAAATGCATGCTGTACTATCTGACATATCAATGTTCGCGCAAAGAAATTACACGGATGGTCGCTCCTCAACAGCCCTATTCTCCGTGCTAGTCGACAGCACTACACCGTAGTGTTCTTGGCTAGCGTGGGTATAGAGGTGGGGCGTCACAGGAATTGACAAAAATCCAATAAAGCTTCTTTTAAAAACTGCTCTTTTGATCTTTGTTTAAAAATCACAATTTTTGTGTTAAAAATCCTAACTATGTATATGCATTCGAAATATATTATTGAATTTCATTTAAATTTTTGATTTCTTTAAATACTTTACCTGTAACTAGAAATACAGTATTTATGACATACTGATAAACTCTAAAACAATTTGCAGGCCTATGATTAAGATAAACAACTTGAATCAGTACAATACCAAAGTTCAAACAATTAAATGAATAAGTGTGTATAAATTCCTTTGCTTTGCTTGTTCAGATACACACTTATCTCTGAAGAACAACATCAAATATTACAGAGCAACCAGAAAGTATTCAAGACAACATGTTTAAAGCAGCATCAAAGCACATATCTTTGTAAGTTAAACATACAATTTTAGATTGAAAATAAATAAGTTTACTCACCTGAATGTAAACAGAAAGCATTGAGTTTAAAACCTTGTTGCCTTGAAACAGAATTTTGAAACTGTCTTATGATCCTCTCTGCTTCTTTTTGTTTTTGAATTAAAATTTTGAACTTGCTCTTGAAACTGCTTGTTTTTAATTTGAAATTTAAGTTGAATTTGCTCTCAGGTTTTCTAATTATTTTGATTGAGCCAACTAAATAAAAATGCATTCAAATATATAGAAAATAACAGTTGAATAGGGTAGGCAATATCTGGTCAGCGCCTACCCTTGCAAACAGGTTTGTATAATATTGAATTGACACAAAACTTGGCCGTGAAGAAATAAGTACATGTTTGGTTACTTCATAGGCATACATAGTATAATTATGTTTGCTGTAGATTTTTTTTTATATGCAGGTTGTACTTAGGGCTGTCAACAAGGCTTGTGTGAAAAGCTTTGCTTATGAAGACATTTTGTTATTTTATTATGTCACTTGTTTTATTTGCTGTGAATTCTTGGCTTATGTATGAAGCTTTGGTTATAAAGATATTTTGTTTTGTTACTAAATTATGTTTTTCTTAACTTCAAGTCTGAACTGTAGCATACATATTTGTATGGAGACACGCATTTTATTATTTTTTTTGCAGATAAATGTTGGCTGAGATGGAAGCAATTTAAATGTTATGTTTTCTTCAGCTAACAATATTTTAATTATGCACAATATATATGATTTACTTATTTATACTCATCTTTGTATTTATTTCCACTTATATTTTAGCTATAAATAATAAACTTATATTCATGAGTTTACTTATTTGTTTATATTTATATTTTTGACTTACATAAATATTAATATTTTGTATTGAACATTATCATCAATTTATATTTTATATCTTATATTTTCTATTTTAGCCATTAATATTTGAATTAGAGTCATAAGTTATATTTACACTTATTCTCATTTTTATGATTCATTTGTATTTATTTACATTTATATTTTATATTGCTAGAATTAAATTTTAAATTTCAAACATCATTATCTATGTGTATTATTTCATACTAAATATAAATAATGTAAAGTATTTTAAGTAATTACATAAGATAGATTTTTATTGTGAATATTATTGAAATACTTATTTCAATTTTCCAGATCAATCTCCTTTTAAAATATAGTTTATATAAATAGATGGAAATATTTCCAAAACCACATTCATTTAAGTATAGTCAATTCACATTTTATATTTAATTAGATTAAACATTTATTAAAATAACCGAGGCCAAAAATCCAGGGTCGTTACATTCCTTCCCCCTTAAAAGAATTTCGTCCCCAAAATTTTAAACAAAGATAATTTAAAAGCTGTTATACCAATCATTCAATCATAAATATCATTTATATATTAACAATCAAACAGTCTATTCTAACAAACAACGCTTGCTATTCGAACACAAGTTCGGATAAGTTTCCCTAAAATTTATCGAGAGTTTGTCTCTCGATGATCAACAATCCAAACTGGATTCCTGACCACAGTTAAATTTGATTCAATTTCCAAATTTCTTAATTACTGGTTTAACAACTAATGATGAGTCATGAACAAATTTCCTGAGATATATGGAATACACAATAAATTCCAGATATCCATTCTGCCAATTTAATTCTGAAATCTACAATATTAACTCTTTCCAAATTTTATTGACCTCTTTTCAGAATTTCAATTCTTATTAAATCAAGCCCGTACGATACATATATCATTCGTGCGCAGTATCAAATCTGATCGCTCGCTCGATCACACAATTTCACTTCCGAACTAGTATTGTCCACCCGACTTCCTAGTACGGACTCAGAACTGGTTTCTAGATTAGAGACTGTCATTCTCCTTGCATAGCCATAGCTATGATAGAGAATTTCTAGAATAAATCAAAATCCAAATCCAAGGTTCGTCGTCGAAAATCGAGTGAAAAATCCCAACTCGGATCGATTTAACTATCTCGAAATTCTGTGCTCGAATCTGGATCAAATTGTTATGCGAATAAAATAATATACGTACATCCTACCTATTCATATCCATTGATTATCAACCATATTAATTTCTTTATTCACATTATCCCGATTCTATCCACTTGGAATAATTTTTTCAATATCAAATTTTACTTAAGAATTTCACCATTCATTTCTTAAGCTTAATATAAACATTATATATACTCTTATATTATTACTCTGCCACTTTAGCCATTATATCTTCTTATTTAAATCTGAATTACCAATTCCATATGAATTCAATTTTCTTAACTCTGAATATTGAACTTTTATTGACTATCTCCATTTATAACTGATTCTTATTATTATTTTTAAATTAGTTTCATTCATTAGTTTATTTTAATTTCCAATTTGAACTTGTTTTGTTGCTAATAATTAAAATTTTAATTTTTTTTTCAAATTTTGAAAAGTTTTGACAGAGTCTCCATTACATATTTTCATAAGCACATATGTAAGGTTTCAATCCTTATCACAATTAATTTTAACCAATCCTTAAATTATTCTCTTCAGTTTAAGTGATTTACAACTTCCTTGCTTAGACATAAAATCCATTTGAGCAAAACAAACTCATATTCAAAATCATCTTATTTTGCTTCCAATAATTCATAAAATTTTATCTAATTCTCATTTACTTCAAACACCACATTTTCTTATGCAATTTAACAATATCATTGTGAATGAATGATTACTTAAGCTTTATAACAAATCTTAAATTGATTCCAATTCAATTTACACTTGATTCCATCCCAATTAAATTATTCACAATCCTTTCATTGTATTTTCTTCCATTTCAATCAGGTTTGATTCCAAACCATTTTATTAAACACAACAACCAATGTTTTAAATAATCATTTCACAATTTACTTAAGTCATTATTTACTTCAAACTGTTCCACCCAATAACTTAAGTTTATTCTATTCCACCAATTTCCATTCAAATCTTTGATTTGATTTTCCTTTAGTCAAATCCCAATTATTTACTGATTAGTTTATTCTTTTATCCCTTTTAAAATTTTTAATTTACATTAACAATTCTTTATTGAATTTATTCATAATAAGGTTATTCAATTAATACTTGAATTAGATTTGTTTACAACTCACACCATTTCTATTTAAATCCAATTCAATACTTTGGTTTACATTTACTCATTTACATAAGAATTTTATTTCATTCAATATTATTTATAACTCGACTGAATTCATTCAAACTCAGTTTTATTTCAACTCAACTTCAGTTAAATTTAGCTACTTACCATACTTTAAATTTATTTCTCAATATGTGAGCTCAAAACTTATTTGTTTTCTTAAAAGTTTATATCACTCATTTGGGTCATTTCATCTTATAACCACAATTTCAGATTATATATAACACTTACTATCGTAAGGTATAAATTTCCACCTCACAATTTACAATCATTTTACCCTCCAATTTTATATCCAATTAAATTCGTTTCGAACTTCAATTCCATTTAACTTCTCTCAGGTTAAACTCAAATATATTTTCTTTACTTTCATTTACTTAAATTAAATTTTAATTCCGGGATTAAAATTCCCGATCTCTTTTTATCAATATCAACTTTATCAACTTTACTTTATAAGTTCAATAGTTGATTTATTCAAACCTTTCACATTATTAAATAGAATTTTCTCAAAATTCAATTGCCCGGTTCTCATTTCCAAAACCATTTTAAAATGATAACTACACTTACCTACTTGGTATAGCAAATCAAATTTTCAAATTCTAAACACTTGTTTTCACCAAAACAAAGTTTCTCTATTTTGAAAATCTCTAAAACAACTTGTATACCCAACAAGCCCAAACAATATCATGGTCAACTATCCTGGCAGCAATCCATCACTTTAGAAACTCGAAAATGAATACTGATGACGTGGCCATCATCATCAGGATTATTTTCCAGTGACTGAAGTGAGTTCAATGCTTCCTTACTTCCACAAATTCTTCCCAAAACAATTTCCATTCAACAATATTTTTCAAAACAATATTCCATTATTGCCTTCAAACCTTTGGAAAAACATTTCAAACATTTCCAAGATTTTTAAATTCCCAAATCCTCTTGTTTAAATTCATTTAAACACTTTTCAAATTCCCGGGACTTAAATTCTGTTTAATCAAATTTTAGTTATTTTCCTTTTATATAATTTATATTTGTAGAATTTTACCTTCATTATAACTATTTCAAATTTCCAGATTAAATTTTAGATTTTTGTTTGATTTATGTTGAATATGCGCTTTGCGCTATATGATTTTTGTTTGATGATAATAAACATATATACATTCATATAAATGTATTTGGTAATGTACTATTTTATTTTTCATAGTTTAAATAAATATTTGTTGAATAAAATTAAATTTCACAGAATTTGAATTTGAATTCAAACAAAACAAGTTAAACAGATTTTGAATTCAAACAGAAATTTTATTCAAACAAATATTTTGTATAGTATGTATTTGGTTAAATAAATATCTGTTGAATAAAATAAATTACACAAAATTTGAATTTGAATTCAAACAGAATAAGTTACACAGTTTTTGAATTCAAACGAATATTTTATTCAAACGAATATTTATTACAAACTAGAATAGTACAAATTCATGCTCTCACTATACATATACATTTCTGATTACATCACGATTACATCACAAATATTTTTACATTGATAACCTCACTACATATCACTCACACTCGTATTTTTGTCTTCAACTGCATTTCGGTTTGAATCCAGCATCTGAGCAATCTGCAAAAATATAAACTAACGCAGTAAAATTGAAAAAGAAATATTTTTGCAATTCAAAAATAAAATATGGTTTTTGAAAATAATATTTGCCTCAGTTATTTGGGTTGTTCGTCATCATTTAAATTTGAATTCATCATACACGAACAACTTGTGACATACACAGTATATTACTGTATATGCCACAAGGCCGTGCACGCCGATATATACACTTGATAGATATTACAGGGACAGGTAACCATAAGTGGCTGCAATACACACGTGTGCACTGCCTCGCCAACTCGTATGCGCAGCCAACAAGAGCAAGTGTACAACAGTGTCAAGTTGCAAACAGTCAAAGTACAGGTGCAAGTGTACATAAGAGAAGTACAAAATGACCAAACAGCAACAATGAATGGGGCAAAGCACAAAAGTGCACAACGACACAGTGGCAACATGCTCGAAGACTACACAAATAACCAAGTACAGGTGAAGTAAATCATGTCAAAGAAAATACATGAAAGCTACAAACTGCAACATGGCGAAGACTACAAGCAACTGACACAAACAACTCAAATGCACACATGAAGCATGCAAAGAGCTCGAGCACAAGAACATGACAGCAAACAGGAAGTGCAATTCCAAGTGAAGAACCAGACTCATGTTAGTGCACAGTGCATATATGATGCATACAAGTTCAGCCACAAACATGCCACAATATCGAGTACATGAAGATGGCATCCAACAATATTCAAACAACAGCAGTATGCAAATGCATACATAATAGAGGCAGTAAAGAACAAGCTACATGAAGGGAACAGGAAGTAATGATTGTAATGCAACACAGTGCAATGAACAATGAACAGAGAACATGACATGAACAATGCAACTGATCAAAGCTCGGCCAACATAATGCAACTATGTTCAAACATGACAGAAACATGATCAATGCTACAAGTGATGCAGCATCAATCAAAAAGTGATATGGTGAAGCACTGACTCAAATACAACTACAAGGCATGAAACCATAGTGAAACAGTTCAAGTGGACAGTGAAGGCAGTACAGGCCAGTGAACATAGAAGAGAATGACTCGAAGCAGTTGTGAACAAATGTACAAATGCTCAAGACCATCAGTACACAGTGTAGTTGCAGACTCCAAGAATATATACATGAACAAGTGTAGCATCTGTTACAGTGAAAAGCCTAAGTCAAGATGAAATTACAACAATGCATCAGTGAGCCCGACAACAAAGTGACTCAAGACTGCAACAAACATCAGCAGGTGAACAAAAGACAGTGGAAATTACTCAACTATGGATGCGAGTACAAAATGACCAAGCAAGTGCACCGATGAACCATCAAAGTATGCAACAGTTACAAGCTAGAATACACACTGCACTAAACCAGACCAAAGCAACCTTATCTATGCTCAATGTACAGTGCAAACACATCAAGTAAATGATACAACATGACACAAATGAAAACTACTCAATGATGCAACATTTTAAAATGCACAAATATGCTATGTGGTGAAGCCAAAGCAATCAGGACAATGTTGAACAATGTAAATGTCGAAGTCGTGGAAGCATAACAGTGTCAATATTAAATTCATGAAATCAAGATCAGCATTGAAACAAAGATGGCCAGAGCTAAATTACACAGGGGCCAGAAATTCAAGAAGCCGAAATTACAAAATTGGAACAAGTTAAAAACCAAGTTGATGTCAAATATTATCCAGCATCAAGTTCGTGTCAAAATTTCAATGTTGAACAAGTCAAAGTCGAAAGTCATCACGAAATTAATTCAAAGGCGTAATCATCAAGCAACCAGAATATTCACATATGAATTAGTCAGAGAAATCATCAAACATCAGAAATTAATCGAACGGCCGAGGTGAATAATATGACAAATTCAAATAGAGAATATACGACGCAAATCTAGGGTTACAAACCTTATATAAACCACGAAACATCATCGGCAAATAAAATTCGAGTTCGAGCATAACAAAGAACAAAATCATCCAACTCGAATCACGGATCGAGTTCAAGTATCAATTTAGAAAAGCAAAAGGAGACAGTACATACCGAATTCACAAGCATCAAACTCGATCGAGCAACTGCAAGCAAGCTAGGGCAACCAATCACAGATCAATTGAAGAAACCAAAGCCCTAATTGCAACAAAGAGCCGAAGCCCTAACTGGAACGAAAGGGAACGAAGCAAGCCGCCATTATTCTCACGAACGAAACAAAAGGGGATCGGGCTGGAGATAACAAAGAAAGGAAGTGGGCCGGTCCTTAAAAATAAAAAAAGGGGTTTTTGTTTTGTTTAAGGCTTTTATTAATATTGTTTTTAGGGTTATTGTTTTTAATTTATTGTTTTTTATTTTACGAACCAAAAAGTTAGTAAATCACCACCTAGGTTAGGTAGTGTCAGATTGTCTATTTTGAATTAGTTCAGTGAGCAGAGCGTGCGAGTTTGCAAAGCTCTATAGGCGGGAGCAGTGTTTGCGAGTGAGCGAAACTCTATAGGTGGGAGCAGGGTGTGCGAGTCTAGTAGAGTGTTTGTGAGCGGGAGCAAAAGGGTCTGCGAGTCTAATAGAGTTGTTGTAAGCGTGATACTATTTAATTCTAATAGAAATCTGTGAATGCAGCAGTAGGCAGGGGTTGCCGAAGCTGGGTAAATTTTGTGTGTGATTTACTTTTCAGCATATTTATTTCTGCAGTTTATTTCTAAATTTTAAATCAAGAAAATTTGCTATAACCCTATTCAACCCCCCCTCTAGGGTTAATCTAGATCCTACAAGTGGTATCAGAGCCAGGTTTATATTTTTTTTAACTCTAGAGTCATGAGTCTACAAAATAATGCTTTTTCTGAGGGACAATCTATTGCTAGGCCACCCATGTTTAACGGGAACGATTATGCTTATTGATAAGTTAGGATGAGTATTTATCTTAGTTCCGTTGATTATGATGTTTGGGATATTATTGAAACTGGCTATAAACCTCCCACTATAATCGTTGGTGGTACTGAGATTCCTAAACCTAAGGATAGGTGGGATGCAAACGATAAGAAATTGAAAACGACAAATGCTAAAGCCATGAATGCTTTGATATGTGCTCTTGATAAAAATGAATTTAATAGAATTTCTCATTGTACAACAGCACAGGAAATATGGCATACTTTGGAGGTGACACACGAAGGAACTTCTCAAGTCAAGGAGTCTCGGCTAGCCCTATTTAGCAATGAATACGAAAACTTTGTGATGGACAAAGACGAGAGCATAAAGGATATGTTTGGACGCTTTTCAACCTTGGTATACAATGCTAGAGCGCTTGGGAAGGTATTCACTGAGGTAGAGCTTGTGCGGAAGATACTACGAGTTTTACCAATGAACTTTGAGGCAAAAGTCACAGCAATCCAAGAATCAAAAGATCTGAGCAAACTAAGCATGGAGGAGTTGATTGGCAACTTGATGACATATGAGCTTGAGTTAAAAGCAAAGGAAGAACGCAACAACTCCGAACCAAAGAAGAAGACGATTGCCTTAAAAAGTAAAGAAGAAAGCGATGCAGAAGATCCAATTGAAGAGCTTGCAATGGCTGTCAATAATCTTAGAAGATGGTCTAGATTCAAGCCACGCAAGAAGAAAACAAAGGGCAATACGTCAAAAGATTCCGAAAATTCCGATAATGAACTGACATGTTATAACTGCAACAAGCCTGGCCACATCAAACCAAAATGCCCACTTCTCAAAAACAACAAAGAAAAGAAAAAGGCGAAGAAGGTATTTGCAGCGACTTGGGATGATGAAGAAGGAGAGGAAGCTTCGGATAGCAGCCCAGAGGAGGCTAACTTGTGTTGCATGGCAAAATCAGAATCAGAAGTAACCTCCGACGAATCTAGTGAGGCAGGTGAGTTTTCTTATAAAGAACTTGTTTTTATGTGTTCTGATCTTACTAAGGTAGTGGATACTCTTGAATCTAAAATTGAAAAACTGAAATCTGATAGGAGAGAATTTGCTCGTGAAAATTTTAGGTTAAAAACTGAACTTGAAAATATTCAAAACCTAGAATGTAACCAATGTAAAATTTTAGATTCGGAACTATCAAAAATTAGGAATAACTCTGAGAACCTTGAAAAAGAAAACTTGAGTCTTAAAGAAAACATTGACACTAGAAAAAAGGACTTTATAAATCGATGCACCTCACTTGTCGCTGAAAATACAACATTAAAAACCAAAGTCCAAAATCTTGAGAAATCTTTGAATAACTTTTCAAGAGGCGAAAAATCTTTCAACATGCTATTGGGAAATCAAATTTTTGCTAACAATAGAAAAGGACTAGGTTTTGGAAAATCACAAGATGATGATAAAGGTAAAAGTGATGCTCGATCTGAAATAATTGGAAATCATGTTGAAAATCATAGTCATAGGAACACAAAATTTAATCAAGTCAATTTAATGAGCACGTTTTGTAGAGAATTTGGACATAATCGAAATAATTGTTGGTATAAACCCAAACACGTGAAAACTATACCAATTTGGGTTCCAAAAGGCACAAATATAAAATCTTTGAAAGTCAAACAAATTTGGGTGCCAAAAGGAACATGTATAAATAGTTCTGAGTCTCCAAAAACATATTTTTCATATTCTGCCACTAACAACAATGGACCTATAAAAACAAATAGGTCACATAAATCTTTTATCGTGTAGGTGTGGTGGCAGGCTAAGGAACAACAACAGTGTTCTCTGGATTTCGGCTGTTCCAGAAGAACAACGGGCGAAAAAACAAAGTTCCTTAGCCTAGTATAAAGGTGACAGAATCACAATGGGCAATCACGAAAAATTATCGTAAAGGTAAAACAGGTAATTGTTTTTTAAATGTGATTATCTGCACCATACTCTAAATTAAAATCAGCCAATATTGAGATGAACAAAAGATGATGATTTTGGTGCTATGATTTTTTTTAAAAAAAATAATGACTAACCATCTTTAAATAGAATTACTTGGAGTAATTATGATGGTTGACTGATTCGGACTTAATTGATATGATTTTTTGACTTGTTCTTATTTATGACATTAATTTGTGCTAAATTGATGACCAACCAGATTTAAAATTTTTGAACTAATTTATATAAATTTGTTCAGTCAAATGCTGGTTACTCATGCTACACGTAGATATATTGGTTCTGACATTTTGATCACTGCTTGTAAATTTGCACGATTTCAAATTCATGAGAAAAAGGATTTTAAGAAATTGTTTTTGAAATAATTATGATGTTGATTGACTGTTGATTACTCATGAAAATAATTGTTTATCCTCTGGTTTCTGAATTTATCATCATGATATTTATTTTGAGTGTTAACACGGCTTAAATTCAAAATTCAAAAGAATGATGTTTTGAAATTTTTGGTGCACATCTCATGGTTTGATTCAACAAGTGAATATTGAGTGAAATTTAAATTCAGATGCGGATTACACTGGTAATATAGTTGATAGAAAAATTATTAGTGTAACGTGATTAATTTGTGAAACATTTATTTGCTGCATCGTTTTTTTTAAAAGAAAATATCTGCATATTTTTCACTTGAAATAATTTTCAAATAGCAGAAAATTTTCTTATAAAACTCCCCTCAAGAAATCATGTTTGACCATATTTACAGCTTAATTATTTTTGAAAAATTGATTTTATAATTTTTAATTTGATTTTAAATGACAAGTTTGACTAATCTGACTCCCTTTGATTATCGAAAAGATAAATAGTGATTGAAAAAGAGATAAGTGTTGATATTTATCATATATTATAACTCGAGAAAGTATAATTGAAAATTTCTTTAGAATTTCATAACAAGAGTTATAAAAACTTTTTGTTGGACAATAATTCCATGACCATTTCTATTTCTATCATCTTTCTATCGAACATCACTCATCAAAATCATATTTAATATGTAAATTTGTGGTAGTTTACAAAGGAAATCATTTGTTCTTCAATATCTTTAAATCGGTGAAGGAAATTATTTGTGCTTCAATTTCTTATATTCAGCAATTAAAAATAAATATCCAAAGTATTCACTCTTATTTAAAAGTCCTCACGGTCATGCATGGGTGAATTACTTGGATTTTTGATTATGTGCTTCCATGCTCATTTAAAAGTCCTCACGGTTATGCATGTATGGAACGCATATTAAAAATAATTGATTTAATAGACAAGTTGATTCTAATCCCATTTAAAAGTCCTCACGGTCATGCGTGGTTAGAAGATACTTGATTTCATTTTTTAAATTAAATTGGAATACTACTAATCTCATTTAAAAGTCCTAACGGTTATGCATGGTTAGTAGATATTCAAATTTCCAGAAATAAATATACCACAAATAGACATATCTATATGAATTTTTGATGATTCTATCTCCATCACTTCTGAAAGTGGAATATGCGTTTGACAAGGGTAATTATGATTTTTGTTTGAGTTTTATTGAAATTTGATATTTATATTTAATTGAGTTAAATGTTTGATTCATGTCTATCACTTCATCCCTATTTTTATAACACTGTTATTCTTTTGCTGATAACAAAAGGGGGAGAGAAAAGTTAAGATTTTGTCAAATAGAATCAAGCAAAGGTGTCAAATAGAATCAAGCAAAGGTCAAATAATTTTCAATTTGCATATAGGCTCATTTACATATTTTTATTTGTATGCATATATGTAGGGGGAGTATCACATATAAAGGAAGCATTCAAATAGGGGGAGCAAATGAAATTATCAAATACATTTAATATATTCAAAATCTTAAATATATGTTTGTTATCATCAAAAGGGGGAGATTGTTGAATATGCGCTTTGCGCTATATGATTTTTGTTTGATGATAATAAACATATATACATTCATATAAATGTATTTGGTAATGTACTATTTTATTTTTCATAGTTTAAATAAATATTTGTTGAATAAAATTAAATTTCACAGAATTTGAATTTGAATTCAAACAAAACAAGTTAAACAGATTTTGAATTCAAACAGAAATTTTATTCAAACAAATATTTTGTATAGTATGTATTTGGTTAAATAAATATCTGTTGAATAAAATAAATTACACAAAATTTGAATTTGAATTCAAACAGAACAAGTTACACAGTTTTTGAATTCAAACGAATATTTTATTCAAACGAATATTTATTACAAACTTGAATAGTACAAATTCATGCTCTCACTATACATATACATTTCTGATTACATCACGATTACATCACAAATATTTTTACATTGATAACCTCACTACATATCACTCACACTCGTATTTTTGTCTTCAACTGCATTCCGGTTTGAATCCAGCATCTGAGCAATCTGCAAAAATATAAACTAACGCAGTAAAATTGAAAAAGAAATATTTTTGCAATTCAAAAATAAAATATGGTTTTTGAAAATAATATTTGCCTCAGTTATTTGGGTTGTTCGTCATCATTTAAATTTGAATTCATCATACACGAACAATTTGTGACATACACAGTATATTACTGTATATGCCACAAGGCCGTGCACGCCGATATATACACTTGATAGATATTACAGGGACAGGTAACCATAAGTGGCTGCAATACACACGTGTACATTCATACACGTGTGCACTGCCTCGCCAACTCATATGCGCAGCCAACAAGAGCAAGTGTACAACAGTGTCAAGTTGCAAACAGTCAAAGTACAGGTGCAAGTGTACATAAGAGAAGTACAAAATGACCAAACAGCAACAGTGAATGGGGCAAAGCACAAAAGTGCACAACGACACAGTGGCAACATGCTCGAAGACTACACAAATAACCAAGTACAGGTGAAGTAAATCATGTCAAAGAAAATGCATGAAAGCTACAAACTGCAACATGGCGAAGACTACAAGCAACTGACACAAACAACTCAAATGCACACATGAAGCATGCAAAGAGCTCGAGCACAAGAACATGACAGCAAACAGGAAGTGCAATTCCAAGTGAAGAACCAGACTCAAGTTAGTGCACAGTGCATATATGATGCATACAAGTTCAGCCACAAACATGCCACAATATCGAGTACATGAAGATGGCATCCAACAATATTCAAACAACAGCAGTATGCAAATGCATACATAATAGAGGCAGTAAAGAACAAGCTACATGAAGGGAACAGGAAGTAATGATTGTAATGCAACACAGTGCAATGAACAATGAACAAAGAACATGACATGAACAATGCAACTGATCAAAGCTCGGCCAACATAATGCAACTATGTTCAAACATGACAGAAACATGATCAAAGCTACAAGTGATGCAGCATCAATCAAAAAGTGATATGGTGAAGCACTGACTCAAATACAACTACAAGGCATGAAACCATAGTGAAACAGTTCAAGTGGACAGTGAAGGCAGTACAGGCCAGTGAACATAGAAGAGAATGACTCGAAGCAGTTGTGAACAAATGTACAAATGCTCAAGACCATCAGTACACAGTGTAGTTGCAGACTCCAAGAATATATACATGAACAAGTGTAGCATCTGTTACAGTGAAAAGCCTAAGTCAAGATGAAATTACAACAATGCATCAGTGAGCCCGACAACAAAGTGACTCAAGACTGCAACAAACATCAGTAGGTGAACAAAAGACAGTGGAAATTACTCAACTATGGATGCGAGTACAAAATGACCAAGCAAGTGCACCGATGAACCATCAAAGTATGCAACAGTTACAAGCTAGAATACACACTGCACTAAACCAGACCAAAGCAACCTTATCTATGCTCAATGTACAGTGCAAACACATCAAGTAAATGATACAACATGACACAAATGAAAACTACTCAATGATGCAACATTTTAAAATGCACAAATATGCTATATGGTGAAGCCAAAGCAATCAGGACAATGTTGAACAATGTAAATGTCGAAGTCGTGGAAGCATAACAGTGTCAATATTAAATTCATGAAATCAAGATCAGCATTGAAACAAAGATGGCCAGAGCTAAATTACACAGGGGCCAGAAATTCAAGAAGCCGAAATTACAAAATTGGAACAAGTTAAAAACCAAGTTGATGTCAAATATTATCCAGCATCAAGTTCGTGTCAAAATTTCAATGTTGAACAAGTCAAAGTCGAAAGTCATCACGAAATTAATTCAAAGGCGTAATCATCAAGCAACCAGAATATTCACATATGAATTAGTCAGAGAAATCATCAAACATCAGAAATTAATCGAACGGCCGAGGTGAATAATATGACAAATTCAAATAGAGAATATACGACGCAAATCTAGGGTTACAAACCCTATATAAACCACGAAACATCATCGGCAAATAAAATTCGAGTTCGAGCATAACAAAGAACAAAATCATCCAACTCGAATCACGGATCGAGTTCAAGTATCAATTTAGAAAAGCAAAAGGAGACAGTACATACCGAATTCACAAGCATCAAACTCGATCGAGCAACTGCAAGCAAGCTAGGGCAACCAATCACAGATCAATTGAAGAAACCAAAGCCCTAATTGCAACAAAGAGCCGAAGCCCTAACTGGAACGAAAGGGAACGAAGCAAGCCGCCATTATTCTCACGAACGAAACAAAAGGGGATCGGGCTGGAGATAACAAAGAAAGGAAGTGGGCCGGTCCTTAAAAATAAAAAAAGGGGTTTTTGTTTTGTTTAAGGCTTTTATTAATATTGTTTTTAGGGTTATTGTTTTTAATTTATTGTTTTTTATTTTACGAACCAAAAAGTTAGTAAATCACCACCTAGGTTAGGTAGTGTCAGATTGTCTATTTTGAATTAGTTCAGTGAGCAGAGCGTGCGAGTTTGCAAAGCTCTATAGGCGGGAGCAGTGTTTGCGAGTGAGCGAAACTCTATAGGTGGGAGCAGGGTGTGCGAGTCTAGTAGAGTGTTTGTGAGCGGGAGCAAAAGGGTCTGCGAGTCTAATAGAGTTGTTGTAAGCGTGATACTGTTTAATTCTAATAGAAATCTGTGAATGCAGCAGTAGGCAGGGGTTGCCGAAGCTGGGTAAATTTTGTGTGTGATTTACTTTTCAGCATATTTATTTCTGCAGTTTATTTCTGAATTTTAAATCAAGAAAATTTGCTATAACCCTATTCACCCCCCCTCTAGGGTTAATCTAGATCCTACAATTTAGACATTAACAACCAATCATCCAAATATATAATAATTTCAGAAAATTATTTCTTTTATATCAAAATATAATTTTGGGAAAAATCATTTCATTTACCCACTTTAAAAACAATACTATGTCGGTTTATCTTGTTTAAGAGTTTAGAAATTCCTATCGATGAAATGGCGTCCCACACATCGACCAAAATCCATAAACACTCATCAGATAAATCAACAAAATATAAAAATAATTTTATATTCACTAGCAAGTACACGCTCATATCTATTAATACACTCAAACTCATTTTAGAGTTTTACAAACTCTATTTGAGTAATCACTACCAGAGCCAAGGTTATCACCAACCTATGCTCTGATACCAACTATGACGACCCGCCCATCTACTACCAGAAAGACGTATCATCATTAAGAAAGAAAGGGATAGAAAACAGAAAAGAAAGAGAAAGAAAGAATGAAAACATCAGAATCTCACAGCGGAACGGAATAAAATATAATACATCGCATAAATAATACATAGTTTTACATATATAAGGGTTATACAATATCAATACATATGACAGTTAGGTATACATCTATCACAATATACATCTGGGGTACATCATACATCAACTACTGACACAGCGGAACTTAGATAGATAGCTACATACGTCTGGAAACTCCTGCTCCCAGCTCCTCCAGAAATCAAAGTCCATAACCTATCACTTGGCTACTCATAAAAAATTTGAGTACCCAAGATTTTATGAAAAACAAAATATAAACTCCGGGTCAGACATGGGTCTGGTATGAGTAAAAGGTTTAATGTTGTTTAGCTTTGAAAAACATTTGAAAATAAAGGTATCACGTAAGACTCCCCACAAATAAATACAGGTAAGTTTTTACCTTATGCTAACCAAAACATTTCATAGGAAATCCAGTGATATTATAATAGTGTCTAGGGTTTTCAAGTAAATAGAAAATAGCCGAAATTGTTAAATTCATTAAATTCCAGCTACAAGCCACAAAAGAGGGTAATACAAATCCAAACCGTAGCGTCTCGTAGGGAAAATGGATTTCCAACAATGGCAGGGCTACTGGGGTACCGCCCGTCACAGTACGGGGCCTAGATCACCGTACCGAGGATCACTCCCGACCCCCTGCTACACAAGGCCAGAACCATTCCTTACTGAACAGTCTCGAACAAGATAAACCCCGTGGTTGGCGCGACCAACCACTCACTAAGCCGAAATAAAAAGGGACATCTAGACAGGGGAACTATCTTGTCCTGCTTGGGCATGACCCACCTAACCTTGCCGCATCTCCCCTGTTTTAGCCATTCCCGGTTGATGAGGCTTGAGGCTGCGATTACCTTTAAAGAACATATTACTTAGAATGCTCATCGTCCGCCTGATGATGTGCTGAAAGCATTCAATCCATACAAGTTCGTTCCGGGTTCGAACGAAACCGAAGGCATTATCTGTCACACTCATTTTGGAATCACCCTCAGAGTCAACGACTATAACCCTTACATTCTGAATACACCATTTCGACCTTCATTTCAGGATTCACGACCTAACGTTTAAATTGGATCGATGTTGTTTTCGGAGAATCAAATTTGATTCTTCCGATCCCGGTCTCATCGAATCCAAACGCCATTTTAAGGGCCAAGTTGTCTAATTAACTTAACAGTTTAAATAATTTACATTCAACAATTGAATTAACATAGCATTTATTACAGATAAAACATATACAAGCATCATAGATATACATGACATATCACAGAGCATCACAGAATATCATAACATAGATATCACAACCAGATATTCAACATAACAACCCATAAACAGTCATCTTTAAGTCTTATTTGTAATCAATTCAATTTAGAATTAATTACCTGAGAGTTAACCGCTTAACTCTGTTTAATTTATCATTAATCAATTACTTATTTCATTTCAAATTGTTTAATTAATGATTTCTTAATTGGTTATTTAGTCCAATTTCATAATTATTTAATTTCACACTATTATTTACTTAATTACTCCTTAATCCAGTTATGTACTTTAATTAATCATTTAATTAATAGTCTTAATTATTAATCAACTTAATTACCCATTTATTAACTGCTAATTACTTCCTTAACCCTTTATTTATTCTTAATTAAATTACTCGATTAATTAACTACTAATCATTCATAAATTGACTTAAGTAGTTAATTACAATTTTAACAATTATTTATAATCTATGATTAATTACAATTTTAGAGTAACTGTTCTTAATTTCTTTCCAAATTACTTTATATATATATATATTAAATGTTCAACTTAACTAAACATTTTAAACATTAATGTTTAACTAAGGTTAACTAAGTTAATGTTTAACTAAGTTTGTTAAACATTAATTTTAAAACATTAATATCATAATTAAACTTGCATTATCGTTTAACTAAGTCTTGTTAAACATTGCACCTATTTATTTCATTTCTTTAAGTTCAGTAGCTTGAACCTGAGATTTTCCCTGTTAAACCCATGCGCTACTTCGAGTTTCCCACGCATAACTCCCTGAGACTTCCCTACGCCTACTTCTTCTTCCTCTCTTTTTTTTAGTTAAAAGTTTATACTAAGGTTGCAAAGAAACCATCAGTAACACACACACGAAACGACAGGAAGCAAAACCCGAGTCTTCTTCCCATTCACTCGAGCACGTTCCAAGACGACCCCTCACGTCACTCACTGATACGACACCCACCTCCCACGCCACCGTGCACGTGCACGGTGGTTCGGCACGACTCCGGCCACTTCCATCACCTCCAACAACCCACAAATCGGCCCATCCCTCGAATTCAAAACTTAAATTAACATGAATAGATCGAATTCAAAAAACACCTGACACACGAACCAAAACTCGAACTACCCTGAGACATTTCTTCGCCCCAACCACCACTGACCATCGGAGGCTAAGGTGCATCACCTATGTCTCGTCCACCTTCTCCCCTAACACTTCCCAAAATCGCGTACCACTCGGTCGCCGAATGGAGCCGCAAACGAACTTTTACAGAGCCAAGATAATGAAAGCACTAAAACCGTACTTTAATCTCAAACTCAAAATTTAAGTATTCGAAAAATAATCCGGCATTTTTCTGGAATCAAATGGGTTACAAGCTTGCTTCATATCCAATTACACTAGTTAAAATTAACTCGATCTTCCGGAATTGACAAAAATCCAATAAAGCTTCTTTTAAAAACTGCTCTTTTGATCTTTGTTTAAAAATCACAATTTTTGTGTTAAAAATCCTAACTATGTATATGCATTTGAAATATGTTATTGAATTTCATTTAAATTTTTGATTTCTTTAAATACTTTACCTGTAACTGGAAATACAGTATTTATGACATACTGATAAACTCTAAAACAATTTGAAGGCCTATGATTAAGATAAACAACTTGAATCAGTACAATACCAAAGTTCAAACAATTAAATGAATAAGTGTGTATAAATTCCTTTGCTTTGCTTGTTCAGATACACACTTATCTCTGAAGAACAACATCAAATATTACAGAGCAACCAGAAAGTATTCAAGACAACATGTTTAAAGCAACATCAAAGCACATATCTTTGTAAGTTAAACATACAATTTTAGATTGAAAATAAATAAGTTTACTCACCTGAATGTAAACATAAAGCATTGAGTTTAAAACCTTGTTGCCTTGAAACAGAATTTTGAAACTGTCTTATGATCCTCTCTGCTTCTATTTGTTTTTGAATTAAAATTTTGAACTTGCTCTTGAAACAGCTTGTTTTTAATTTGAAATTTAAGTTGAATTTGCTCTCAGGTTTTCTAATTATTTTGATTGAGCCAACTAAATAAAAATGCATTCAAATATATAGAAAATAACAGTTGAATAGGGTAGGCAATATCTGGGCAGCGCCTACCCTTGCAAACAGGTTTGTATAATATTGAATTGACACAAAAGTTGGCCGTGAAGAAATAATTACATGTTTGGTTACTTCATAGGCATACATAGTATAATTATGTTTGCTGTATTTTTTTTTTATATGCAGGTTGTACTTATGGCTGTCAACAAGGCTTGTGTGAAAAGCTTTGCTTATGAAGACATTTTGTTATTTTATTATGTCACTTGTTTTATTTGCTGTGAATTCTTGGCTTATGTATGAAGCTTTGGTTATAAAGATATTTTGTTTTGTTACTAAATTATGTTTTTCTTAACTTCAAGTCTGAACTGTAGCATACATATTTGTATGGAGATATGCATTTTATTATTTTTTTGCAGGTAAATGTTGGCTGAGATGGAAGCAATTTAAATGTTATGTTTTCTTCAGCTAACAATATTTTAATTATGCACAATATATATGATTTACCTATTTATACTCATCTTTGTATTTATTTCCATTTATATTTTAGCTATAAATAATAAACTTATATTCATGAGTTTACTTATTTATTTATATTTATATTTATATTTTTGACTTACATAAATATTAATATTTTGTATTGAACATTATCATCAATTTATATTTTATATCTTATATTTTCTATTTTAGCCATTAATATTTGAATTAGAGTCATAAGTTAAATTTCAAACATTATTATCTATGTGTATTATTTCGTACTAAATATAAATAATGTAAAGTATTTTAAGTAATTATATAAGATAAATTTTTATTGTGAATATTATTGAAATACTTATTTCAATTTTCCATATCAATCTCCTTTTAAAATACAGTTTATATAAATAGATGGAAATATTTCCAAAACCACATTCATTTAAATATGGTCAATTCACATTGTATATTTAATTAGATTAAACATTTATTAAAATAACCGGGGCCAAAAATCCAGGGTCGTTACATGAAGAGAACAAGACTGCATCAAGTAATCAAGTCAAGTAGACTGTACATGTCGACCAGGCACCTAATAGAAACAAGTTTTGACATGAACTCATTTGGAAGTGCAGATAAAATTCAAGCACCAAACTCGACCAAGACCAGACTGCAATATCAAAGTGAAGAATGGATACAAAAAAACTAAAAACAAAGCATGCACATCAACTCACTACACAATGCAACTTTCTCAAGTCAAAATGAAAATGTACAAGACTGAAGTGATAACACATGCCAGTGAAATAGCATGTCAAGCATATAAAAACAATTACAAGACCAACAAATCAATCACGCTCCACACGAAGAGTCAAAGACTCGAAACCATGCACAGTGCAGACTCAAATAAGAAATAGTGGAAGGAACAAGCCCATGGTACAAGTGCAGCCTCAACAATGTCGACCTGTTCAATATAACTAAGTCCAGAGTTGATATCATATACAAAAGTGAAGACTACATGGGCTCATTGCAACACAACATCAAATAACAAACTATAGCACAGACATATGTATATGCATGTACAATTGCAGCATGACAGTAAACAATGAAGTACAGTGCATAACATGCTCAAATGTATATGAACCACATACCAAAGCTTCACAAATATCATGAACCAGACTTCGACTCAAGCAATGCAGACAACAGGTTTAGTTCAATATGGTTGCAGTGAATACTCAATGCAACTCGAAGAATATATACATGCGTAAACATATATGTGGAGTGGAACCAAGAGGCAGTAGATAGTCCAGAGCAAACACAGTGAAACCTTAATGTGCATATATGGTGATAAACAAGTTTAAAACAATGAGACAACAATGATATGAATGCAAGCAGTACAAACCGATGCAACAGACTCGATAAAACAACAATGTAGTATAGTTTTAAACGCAACAATACAATGAACAAATCAAAGCTATGAGTATCAAGTAAACAACTGCAGTTCAATATCAAAGCAGTGCCAAAGTCACAGGGGAAAACAAAATTCGTATGTTCAAATATCACAAAGTCACGAAATCATTTCAAATGGCCGGAGTCAATCATTACCAAAGTCAAGGCCAAATTCAATCTGAAATAGCAAGGTACAAGTCGAACAAGTCAAATTCCAAAACAATTCAAAGCCATGGTTGTCAAGGAATGAAACAGTTCAAAATCGAAGCCTTGAGAATCAAGGCAACAAAATATACGATTTTGAACAAGTCTAAAATCATCACAATCATCAATGAAAAAACAAACCGCCGAGCAAATTATCAGACGAACTAAATTTTAGGGGTTCGAACCATGTATAAAACCCAATCATCATCGGCTACCAAACCATTCGAGTTCGAGCAAAAGAGATACCAAAAATCAAATCAATAACTCAAATCTGATCAAGTTCGAGCAAGCTAAACAGTAAAGCAGAAAAGCATAAATTACATACCAGATTTATAGAATCGAACTCGATCAAAGAAGCAGCCGAAACTAAGCTATGAAGAGACGGTCGATTAATAGAGCAAAGAAAGAGAAATCACATATTCGATTGATCAATTTGAAATCAACGCTTCTTCAGATTGCAAAGCCCTAATTATTGAAAGAGGAACGAGCGAGTAAAGGAATTGTGACAACCCGCCCTCCTACGCCCAGGAAGACGTTCCATCTTTAAGAAAGAAAGGGATGAGAAAATAGAAAAGATAGAGAAGAAAGAACAACAACATCAGAATCTCACAGCGGAACGAATAAAATATAATAATCATATAAATATTTACATACTATACAACATCAATCAGAGTTATACAGACAATACATCACATACTAGACAGTTATAAACACCTGTCTAGTTAACACAACTCAATACAATACACAATACATCACGGAGATACACACAGCGGAACTATACATATATCTACAGCGCTGAAGCCTCCTGATCCATTGCTCCTTCAGAATTCGTCAAAGCTAAACCTGAATCCCTTGGCTACCCGTAAAAATTTGGGTACCCGAGAGTTTATGAAAAACAAAAATAAACTTCGGGTCAGACATGGGTCTGGTATGAGTAACAGGTTTAAATTGCTTAACTTTGAAAATCTTTTGAAAACAAAAGGTATCACGTAAGACTCCCCACAAATAAACATGGGAAAGTTTTTACCTTACGCAAACCAAAACATTTGATAGGAAATTCTGTGATATTATAATAGGTCTAGGGTTTTCAAGTAAATAGGAAATAGCCGAAATTGTTACATGATTAAATTCCAGCTACTAGCCACAAAAGTGGGTAATACAATCAAAACCGTGGGCACTTATTGGATTGTGGATTCCATACAATGGCAGGGCTACTGGGGTACCGCTCGTCACAGTACGTGGCCTAGATCAACGTACCGAGGATTACTCCCTTCATCCCCTGCAACACAAGGCCGAAACCATTCCTTACTGAACAGTCCCGAACAAGATACACCCCGGCAGTTGTTGCAATCAACCGCCCACACAGCCGAAAAATAAAGGGACATCTAGACAGGGGAATATCCTTGTCCTGCTTGGGCATGACCCACCTAGCCTTGCTGCACCTCCCCTGTTTTAGCCATTCCCGGTTGATGAGGCTTGAGGCTACGATTACCTTTTTAGAACATAATTCTTAGAATGCTCATCGCCCGCCTGACGATGTGTTGAAAGCATTCAATCCATACAAGTTCGTTCCGGGTTCGAACGAAACCGAAGGCATTATCTCGTTACACTCATTTTGGAATCACCCTCAGAGTTAACGACGATAACCCTTGCATTCTGAAACTTCATCTTCACTTCAGATTCACGACCTATCGTTAATTTGGAATCGATGTGGTTTTCGGATATTCCTAATGCGGAAAACCGATCCCGGTCTCATCGAAATCCAAAACGTGTCTTTTAAGGCCAAGTTGTCCATTTAGTCTTAACAGTTTAATTCAATAAAATCAACATACACACAGATGGATAATTCATAATATCACAGTAAATAATCACAGATAATCTCATAAATAGAGAATAAATATTATCATCTAAGCAGATAATCAAATATTATCAAATTTAAACCAAGCTTCCATGACACATAGATATAATTCATGCCAGATCACAATCATCAAATGAAATATCAATATCATTCATCCATAAGCAATGATTTATAATCATACCATTCATAATTAATTTAAAATGAATTAAATTAACTACTTCAATCTCTAATTAATTTAAAATAAATTAAATTAATTACTTCATCTATAAATCCTACTTATACAACCATTAATTAATTATAAATCAAATTAATTAACCATCTTCTAAATATCCATCTTGATTAAACACCTTTGATTAATCATTTCCTAAGTAATTAGTCTTTAATAAATTGTACAAATTAATTATCCTAAATTATTTATGGTAAATAATATTTCTTACCTTATTTATAAATTTAATTAATTACATTTATTGTTGACTTATTTCATAAATTAATCACCACATTATTAAATTCCTTAATTTACATCATAATTATATTAGTTACTGATCTCTAATTTAGATTTAAAATAAATTAATTACATTAATTAATTAACCCTTAATTAAACACACTTATTAATCGCCTTCGATTAATATCAACCAGTAATTAACTACCCTTAATTACTCATATTAATGAATTAATTATCCATAATTAATTATCTCCTTTAATTAATCCCTTGATTAATTTCAAAGGTAATTATCCAAATTACTTTATTAACATATCATCTTTTATTAATTACATTCAGTAATTAACCTTAATTACTTCCCTAAGTAATTCTGCTCCTTTGCATACACTAAGTAATTTACATTTATGAATTAATCAAATGATAAATTAATTAACTTAAATTAACCATTTAATCAAAATTAATTACAAAAAGGTAATTAATCTCTTAATTACTTTTATCAAGTAATTACACTTAACCATTTACAATAGATTACCTAATTGATTAATTACCAAAAATTTAATCACATTAATAAATTAATTAGTAATCTTAAGTTAATTATCTTTATTAACTAATAATATTACTTTCTTAATTAATTTCCAATTATAAATTGATCTAAACTATTAATACATAAGTCATTTCTTAATTAACCTTTTATTCTTACGATAATTTACTTCTTTATCTATGACTCTATCAACATTACAATTTAAATTCAAATATCATTTGAATTTAAAACTCAAAATGAATATAATTTAAATTAAATTTAAAATCTTTTAAATAAATGTAGATAACGTTTATTTTCTACATATATGAACTTGTATAAGAAAAATATTTTAAATTTAACTACTTAAATCTTAATTTAAATTTAAATTCTCAAAATACATTTGTATTTCAACTTGCAACTTCAAGTTAAACCATTTATTTACTTTTCATTCAAAAATTTAAATTAAAAGAATCTTCAAAATCAAGTTAAATATTTATTGAAACAATTAACCTTTCAAAACTCGATATCTCACATCCAAATCTATTTTAAAATCTTAAGATATCAATATTCATTTGAATCAATACCTTAAAAATTCAAATTTAAACTATGGTTAGAGCCTTTATTTCAGTTTTAAATATTTTTAAAACAAACTGGAAATTTCCAGTTGGTACACCTGAAACTCATTTAGATATTAAACTTTATTTAGATTTCAAAATATAGGTTTGAACTCTTACTGCAAGCTGAATTTGAACTTAGTTTTAAATCCACTATTTAATTTCTTTAACAGGTTTCATTTGAAATTGCAGTGAACAAATGCTGCTGCCAGGTTTTACAAAAACTGGAAACAACACCGACTCGAGAGAAAATCAGATTTGCTTCGAGTTTCCCCCTCCTCTGCTTCGAGTCAACACTCGATTAAACTCGAGTCTTCCCTAACAAAACAACTGCACACAGAAAACAGTAATCCCAACTTCAATGGCACGGTGCACGTGCACCGTGGCCCCAACCAACGCCGACCATCCACTCAGGCACCCACTCACCAACGACCCTCACCTGACGTGATTGCGATCACCAGAACTCATCACAATAGCTTGAATCAAAAACGAGTTCGAAGTTCCAACCTGGGAAATACAAGCAGGACCATCACCCAAACCTGACAATGCGTCGCCCTTGCTCCTCCGACCACCAGAGAACCACCTCCACTGGCCACAGCTTCACCTACCATCCCCCTACAGATTCCCCAAAACCCATAACGCTCGATCACTTCTGGTCATCGAACGAGACCAAAACTCATCCATAGAAAAAACTAGGTTTACAAACTTCAATCACTTGCCGCTGTCATCACCGTGGCCGTGCCCCCCTCTGACCATTTTTCCAGACACCCCCATAGGCTTCTCCATCTCCAGCCACGAACTCGACCACCACGAATCGGTCGATCATCAGCAATTGATCGAAATTCAATTTTCAAACAAAATTAAACTGCTCTTAAACCAGATTCTTAAAAATCAACAGATCATGCTTAAAAATCATATTTTTGATGACGTATTCCAGTATAATATTGATTTCATAAATTAAAAAGTTTGGGTTTTCACTTATTCAAGATTTGCCCTGTAAATTTGATTTTTCAGAACAATACACAAGTTTATTTCAACTTTAATAAAACTCATACTCTAAACTAGGATGGAACAAACAATTTCTGTTTGTATTGTAAATCTTAAAGGCTATGAGATCAAGAAATGAAAATGATTGAATCAGCTTAAACCTGGGAATAAATGGATAAATTTGTTTACTGTGTCTTTAATATGTATTCATTCTACATCCCTATGCACAGAAAAGTATATACATACAGATCCTATTTATTCCATATTTTAAACTTTGCAACTAGTTTAAATACTCAAGTTTTAGAAATTTAAGTTACTTAAAATAAATGAACAACACAACAAATCCAAGGAAGTTTTGGATATGCAGGTTTGACATATACAGAATCTCACCACCACACAACATTGGATAAATAATATACACCATATATTTAAGCATCCAAATATCAACATGTATTAGCTTTTAAAACTTAAGTAATTAAAGAAAGAAAATGTTACTCACCTGATTAAAGAAAAGGAGCAGAGCACAGTTTTGAACTTTAATAACTGGAAACTATTTTGCTTTCCAAAATTCTTGCCTTGTTGAAGATGCTTCAGTTAGAATACTATTTTAGTTTGTATAGATGGGAATGTTTGCCAACAATTCTTTGTTTCAGGTTTTATATGCTATGTTGAACGAACTAACAATAATATGTATATAAAGAAGTTCAGGGGAAGGTATTTACTGAGGCAAATTTGCAGGTACAACAATTCATTTTTGTTTGTATTAGGCAAGATATTTTTTTTGGAGCCTGGAATGATGTTGCATCCAATTCGTATGGACATGTTTACTGCTAGAAAATGAAAGCATTTATTGTTTTAAGTACTTCATGTTTACACTAATCTTATTTTATTTTTTTGTACAAAGACATTTTCTGTTTTGCAATTTTTATACAGGCTGACTGCATTTCTATATCTTAATTTTGCTTTAGCTTGTTCTACAATCTATCATTCACAAAATATTTGTTTATACTCTTGCCTGCATATCTGGTTTTTTACAAGCTACAAGCATTTTATTTTGTTTTGTTTAATTTTAAGATATGATTACATGTTCTTTTCTTAGCTTTGCATTTTATTTCTTTATCCTGCATGTTTATGTACTTTGCTTTGTATTTCATCTTACATGTTTATATTCTTGCCTGCATATATTTTATTCTGTTTTATACTTGATGTTTATATTCTTTGCCTTGTATATTTTCTTTACAGGCTGCAATTATATTTATACAAAGCCTTTTGAGTTATTATCACTTCAAGTACAAATATATTTTGTTTTACTTACTCTTTAGCCTGCATAATTTTGTTTATATCACCTTACTTTATTTTTTAGCTTTGTATTCTACTCTACAGGCTATCTTTATTCTTTAACTTTCCTGGCAACAAACATATTTATTTTACTTTGCTTGTTCTTCCTTAGATACACAGACATTTATCTTACTTTGCATTTGTTTTAGACTTACCTTAGCATTCTTACTAGCCTGCACATTTTACTTTGCAGTTTACAAATTTGCATTGCCTTGATTCTTTGTTCTAAGCTATTTCATCTTTGTGTTTAGATATTTTGTTTATTTTATTTCTCTTTTATTTTAACATAACTATAAAATATTAATTTTAAATTATTATTTATTATTATACTTATGCTAAATATTTATAAGGTTTATTTTAAGTTAAAACATTTAAAAGATTCTATTTTAAACTTTAAACCAAAGTTCTTCCAATTATACACTCACATATATATAACAATTTCTATTTATTTAAATCCACTTTTAAAGATATTATATTATAAATAAATCTCATTATCAAAATAATTTATAAAAGAAATTATCACCATATAAATAAATTACTTATTCTATCAACTATATTTAAAACAAGAACAAAATAACCTTTGTTAAATTTAAATTTAAGTAAAATCATTTAATCAAATTTTAACTTTATCTTTAGTATATTTTTAAAGCCAAATTATTATTTATTTATTAGCTATATTTTTGAATCAAATTTCAGATTACCAATACATTAGAATTTGAAAACAAATCCTTATTTAATTTTAAAAACAGATCTTTAGATTATATACAAATATATATTTGTTATTAGAAAACAACTTACTAGCTTTTAAAAGATGAATTATCAGTTAAATGTTTATTTTAAAGAAGATTATTTAATCAATTCAAATATTATTAACAAATATTATCAAATCAATTTAATTTTTTTATGCAGATTATTAAATTGATATTGCCCAAAATTTCCGGGATATCACATTCTTCCCCCCTTAAAGAATTTCGTCCCCGAAATTTAAAACAAAGATAATTTAATAATCTAGTTAAATATTTAAAATTTGAACACAAGCATATATCCATCATAAGCTAACAATCATAGCAACAAATTTATCCAAACAAACAAGTCTAACTATCCAGATAAGATTCCGGACAGAATTTGCTTGAGTTTCCCCAAGTATAAATACCGGGTTACTCGCTTTATAGAATCCAAACAAACAATACTACTAGGCTACAGAACCTTTACTCGTCTAGATCTACCAACAAGACAGGATATCAGACTACAGATAAGTCTGACACAACAACCAAAACTCCATGAACCGCTGATTCTACAACTAGAGATAAATATTACACGTACTCCCTCCGAGATACGTGAAACACAATGAATCCCAGTTATCCAAACTGACAATCCAATCCTGAAGACCAAACACTTATCCAAAATCAAATCTCCGACTTCGAAATCCAAATTCCTTCGTTTCTTATCCACAAAACTCCTCGGACGATCCTGTGCTGTCTATATCCCTACTGATCAGCTCAACTCTTACCGATGCTCCTAGAACTCAACTGGACCAAAAACAGTCCAACAAAACAAACTCTATTCCAAATTAGAAAACACAACTCACTTCTCTCATCTGGAAGAGATAAAACAGGTGCACTCTAAACTAGCCTCAGATGTTGAAAAATCTCCTGTAGAACTCTCTAATCCAAACATTGCAATATCCAATTGCTTCCAAACTAAACAGCTTCCACCATGCTTCTGCTGCGCAACTCTGATCGAACAGATGAAAATGCTGAAGATGAACTCAAGCACAGACTGGTCAACACATTTCAAATAAAGTTCACATATCCAAAAGAAAACTCCGCAGTTTCTCCAAAATTCTGAACTACTTAATCCTAAGCTCTTCGAGAAACTCGGACTCCAAAGCAAACAGGAACACCCAACTGAACACAGCGACAACATCGAACAGATACACTTCATTAACTTGTCCTAAAGAAACATCTTCGGAGACATTCATAGTCACTGTGTCTCATCACACAGCTACTACACCTTGATGTATCAAGATATCATGACTTGCTTCTGCCCAACCGACAGATCCAAATTCTAGCTCAATCAAACTACACTTCAAAATGAACTCCGAACCTTAACAGGTTTCCTTCAGAGATCAATAAAATCCTTACGCCTCCCAAAGTTTACTCGAGACGGTATTAAGTCTACAGTCTCGACAATTTCACTTCCAACCTCAGACATTCAAATTTCAACCATTGGTAGTTGTGTTACACACACCACTACCCAATCTACCTTTATAGCTCGTTGGAAAACCCGAACAGGTAACCCAACAAATAGGTAGAAATAAATATATATCTATATATCAAAATTGCAAATACGCTCTCTCAAGAAAGAAAACCCTTAAGAGCCTAGGTATTCGCTCAACCTAGTGCTCTGATACCAACTGTGACAACCCGCCCTCCTACGCCCAGGAAGACGTTCCGTCTTTAAGAAAGAAAGGGATGAGAAAATAGAAAAGATAGAGAAGAAAGAACAACAACATCAGAATCTCACAGCGGAACGAATAAAATATAATAATCATATAAATATTTACATACTATACAACATCAATCAGAGTTATACAGACAATACAACACATACTAGACAGTTATAAACACCTGTCTAGTTAACACAACTCAATACAATACACAATACATCACGGAGATACACACAGCGGAACTATACATATATCTACAGCGCTGAAGCCTCCTGCTCCATTGCTCCTTCAGAATTCGTCAAAGCTAAACCTGAATCCCTTGGCTACCCGTAAAAATTTGGGTACCCGAGAGTTTATGAAAAACAAAAATAAACTTCAGGTCAGACATGGGTCTGGTATGAGTAACAGGTTTAAATTGCTTAACTTTGAAAATCTTTTGAAAACAAAAGGTATCACGTAAGACTCCCCACAAATAAACATGGGAAAGTTTTTACCTTACGCAAACCAAAACATTTGATAGGAAATTCTATGATATTATAATAGGTCTAGGGTTTTCAAGTAAATAGAAAATAGCCGAAATTGTTACATGATTAAATTCCAGCTACTAGCCACAAAAGTGGGTAATACAATCAAAACCGTGGGAACTTATTGGATTGTGGATTCCATACAATGGCAGGGCTACTGGGGTACCGCCCGTCACAGTACGTGGCCTAGATCAACGTACCGAGGATTACTCCCTTCATCCCCTGCAACACAAGGCTGAAACCATTCCTTACTGAACAATCCCGAACAAGATACACCCCGGCAGTTGTTGCAATCAACCGCCCACACAGCCGAAAAATAAAGGGACATCTAGACAGGGGAATATCCTTGTCCTGCGTGGGCATGACCCACCTAGCCTTGCTGCACCTCCCCTGTTTTAGCCATTCCCGGTTGATGAGGCTTGAGGCTACGATTACCTTTTTAGAACATAATTCTTAGAATGCTCATCGCCCACCTGACGATGTGTTGAAAGCATTCAATCCATACAAGTTCGTTCTGGGTTCGAACGAAACCGAAGGCATTATCTCGTTACACTCATTTTGGAATCACCCTCAGAGTTAACGACGATAACCCTTGCATTCTGAAACTTCATCTTCACTTCAGATTCACGACCTATCGTTAATTTGGAATCGATGTGGTTTTCGGATATTCCTAATGCGGAAAACCGATCCCGGTCTCATCGAAATCCAAAACGTGTCTTTTAAGGCCAAGTTGTCTATTTAGTCTTAACAGTTTAATTCAATAAAATCAACATACACACAGATGGATAATTCATAATATCATAGTAAATAATCACAGATAATCTCATAAATAGAGAATAAATATTATCATCTAAGCAGACAATCAAATATTATCAAATTTAAACCAAGCTTCCATGACACATAGATATAATTCATGTCAGATCACAATCATCAAATGAAATATCAATATCATTCATCCATAAGCAATGATTTATAATCATACCATTTGTAATTAATTTAAAATGAATTAAATTAACTACTTCAATCTCTAATTAATTTAAAATAAATTAAATTAATTACTTCATCTATAAATCCTACTTATACAACCATTAATTAATTACAAATCAAATTAATTAACCATCTTCTAAATATCCATCTTGATTAAACACCTTTGATTAATCATTTCCTAAGTAATTAGTCTTTAATAAATTGTACAAATTAATTATCCTAAATTATTTATAGTAAATAATATTTCTTACCTTATTTATAAATTTAATTAATTACATTTATTGTTGATTTATTTCATAAATTAATCACCACATTATTAAATTCCTTAATTTACATCATAATTATATTAATTACTGATCTCTAATTTAGATTTAAAATAAATTAATTACATTAATTAATTAACCCTTAATTAAACACACTTATTAATCGCCTTCGATTAATATCAACCAGTAATTAACTACCCTTAATTACTCATATTAATGAATTAATTATCCATAATTAATTATCTCCTTTAATTAATCCCTTGATTAATTTCAAAGGTAATTATCCAAATTACTTTATTAACATATCATCTTTTATTAATTACATTCAGTAATTAACCTTAATTACTTCCCTAAGTAATTCTGCTCCTTTGCATGCACTAAGTAATTTACATTTATGAATTAATCAAATGATAAATTAATTAACTTAAATTAACCATTTAATCAAAATTAATTACAAAAAGGTAACTAATCTCTTAATTACTTTTATCAAGTAATTACACTTAACCATTTACAATAGATTACCTAATTGATTAATTACCAAAAATTTAATCACATTAATAAATTAATTAGTAATCTTAAGTTAATTATCTTTATTAACTAATAATATTACTTTCTTAATTAATTTCCAATTATAAATTGATCTAAACTATTAATACATAAGTCATTTCTTAATTAACCTTTTATTCTTCCAATAATTTACTTCTTTATCTATGACTCTATCAACATTACAATTTAAATTCAAATATCATTTGAATTTAAAACTCAAAATGAATATAATTTAAATTAAATTTAAAATCTTTTAAATAAATGTAGATAACGTTTATTTTCTACATATATGAACTTGTATAAGAAAAATATTTTAAATTTAACTACTTAAATCTTAATTTAAATTTAAATTCTCAAAATACATTTGTATTTCAACTTGCAACTTCAAGTTAAACCAGTTATTTACTTTTCATTCAAAAATTTAAATTAAAAGAATCTTCAAAATCAAGTTAAATATTTATTGAAACAATTAACCTTTCAAAACTCGATATCTCACATCCAAATCTATTTTAAAATCTTAAGATATCAATATTCATTTGAATCAATACCTTAAAAATTCAAATTTAAACTATGGTTAGAGCCTTTATTTCAGTTTTAAATATTTTTAAAACAAACTGGAAATTTCCAGTTGGTACACCTGAAACTCATTTAGATATTAAACTTTATTTAGATTTCAAAATATAGGTTTGAACTCTTACTGCAAGCTGAATTTGAACTTAGTTTTAAATCCACTATTTAATTTCTTTAACATGTTTCATTTGAAATTGCAGTGAACAAATGCTGCTGCCAGGTTTTACAAAAACTGGAAACAACACCGACTCGAGAGAAAATCAGATTTGCTTCGAGTTTCCCCCTCCTCTGCTTCGAGTCAACACTCGATTAAACTCGAGTCTTCCCTAACAAAAAAACTGCACACAGAAAACAGTAATCCCAACTTCAATGGCACGGTGCACGTGCACCGTGGCCCCAACCAACGCCGACCATCCACTCAGGCACCCACTCACCAACGACCCTCACCTGACGTGATTGCGATCACCAGAACTCATCACAATAGCTTGAATCAAAAACGAGTTCGAAGTTCCAACCTGGGAAATAGAAGCAGGACCATCACCCAAACCTGACAACGCGTCGCCCTTGCTCCTCCGACCACCAGAGAACCACCTCCACTGGCCACAGCTTCACCTACCATCCCCCTACAGATTCCCCAAAACCCATAACGCTCGATCACTTCTGGTCATCGAACGAGACCAAAACTCATCCATAGCAAAAACTAGGTTTACAAACTTCAACCACTTGCCGCTGTCATCACCGTGGCCGTGCCCCCCTCTGACCATTTTTCCAGACACCCCCATAGGCTTCTCCATCTCCAGCCACGAACTCGACCACCACGAATCGGTCGATCATCAGCAATTGATCGAAATTCAATTTTCAAACAAAATTAAACTGCTCTTAAACCAGATTCTTAAAAATCAACAGATCATGCTTAAAAATCATATTTTTGATGACGTATTCCAGTATAATACTGATTTCATAAATTAAAAAGTTTGGGTTTTCACTTACTCGAGATTTGCCCTGTAAATTTGATTTTTCAGAACAATACACAAGTTTATTTCAACTTTAATAAAACTCATACTCTAAACTAGGATGGAACAAACAATTTCTGTTTGTATTGTAAATCTTAAAGGCTATGAGATCAAGAAATGAAAATGATTGAATCAGCTTAAACCTGGGAATAAATGGATAAATTTGTTTACTGTGTCTTTAATATGTATTCATTCTACATCCCTATGCACAGAAAAGTATATACAAACAGATCCTATTTATTCCATATTTTAAACTTTGCAACTAGTTTAAATACTCAAGTTTTAGAAATTTAAGTTACTTAAAATAAATGAACAACACAACAAATCCAAGGAAGTTTTGGATATGCAGGTTTGACATATACAGGATCTCACCACCACACAGCATTCAAAAAAAATGAATAAATAATATACACCATATATTTAAGCATCCAAATATCAACATGTATTAGCTTTTAAAACTTAAGTAATTAAAGAAAGAAAATGTTACTCACCTGATTAAAGAAAAGGAGCAGAGCACAGTTTTGAACTTTAATAACTGGAAACTATTTTGCTTTCCAAAATTCTTGCCTTGTTGAAGATGCTTCAGTTAGAATACTATTTTAGTTTGTATAGATGGGAATGTTTGCCAACAATTCTTTGTTTCAGGTTTTATATGCTATGTTGAACGAACTAACAATAATATGTATATAAAGAAGTTCAGGGGAAGGTATTTACTGAGGCAAATTTGCAGGTACAACAATTCATTTTTGTTTGTATTAGGCAAGATATTTTTTTTGGAGCCTGGAATGATGTTGCATCCAATTCGTATGGACATGTTTACTGCTAGAAAATGAAAGCATTTATTGTTTTAAGTACATCATGTTTACACTAATCTTATTTTATTTTTTTGTACAAAGATATTTTCTGTTTTGCAATTTTTATACAGGCTGACTGCATTTCTATATCTTAATTTTGCTTTAGCTTGTTCTACAATCTATCATTCACAAAATATTTGTTTATACTCTTGCCTGCATATCTGGTTTTTTACAAGCTACAAGCATTTTATTTTGTTTTGTTTAATTTTAAGATATGATTACATGTTCTTTTCTTAGCTTTGCATTTTATTTCTTTATCCTGCATATTTATGTACTTTGCTTTGTATTTCATCTTACATGTTTATATTCTTGCCTGCATATATTTTATTCTGTTTTATACTTGATGTTTATATTCTTTGCCTTGTATATTTTCTTTACAGGCTGCAATTATATTTATACAAAGCCTTTTGAGTTATTATCACTTCAAGTACAAATATATTTTGTTTTACTTACTCTTTAGCCCGCATAATTTTGTTTATATCACCTTACTTTATTTTTTAGCTTTGTATTCTACTCTACAGGCTATCTTTATTCTTTAACTTTCCTCGCAACAAACATATTTATTTTACTTTGCTTGTTCTTCCTTAGATACACAGACATTTATCTTACTTTGCATTTGTTTTAGACTTACCTTAGCATTCTTACTAGCCTGCACATTTTACTTTGCAGGTTACAAATTTGCATTGCCTTGATTCTTTGTTCTAAGCTATTTCATCTTTGTGTTTAGATATTTTGTTTATTTTGTTTCTCTTTTATTTTAACATAACTATAAAATACTAATTTTAAATTATTATTTATTATTATACTTATGCTAAATATTTATAAGGTTTATTTTAAGTTAAAACATTTAAAAGATTCTATTTTAAACTTTAAACCAAAGTTCTTCCAATTATACACTCACATATATATAACAATTTCTATTTATTTTAAATCCACTTTTAAAGATATTATATTATAAATAAATCTCATTATCAAAATAATTTATAAAAGAAATTATCACCATATAAATAAATTACTTATTCTATCAACTATATTTAAAACAAGAACAAAATTACCTTTGCTAAATTTAAATTTAAGTTAAAATCATTTAATCAAATTTTAACTTTATCTTTAGTATATTTTTAAAGCCAAATTATTATTTATTTATTAGCTATATTTTTGAATCAAATTTCAGATTACCAATACATTAGAATTTGAAAACAAATCCTTATTTATTTAATTTTAAAAACAGATCTTTAGATTATATACAAATATATATTTATTATTAGAAAACAACTTACTAGCTTTTAAAAGATGAATTATCAGTTAAATGTTTATTTTAAAGAAGATTATTTAATCAATTCAAATATTATTAACAAATATTATCAAATCAATTTAATTTTTTTATGCAGATTATTAAATTGATATTGCCCAAAATTTCCGGGATATCACAGGAATGAGGCCGCCATTTTTACAGAGAAAAATAGGAAATAAAAATAAAAGAAATTAAAGGGGGTTGGCCTTATTTTATTTATTGTTTAATTATATCAAGCTTAGTTAATTAAGGTTTTTATTTTTTAATTGTTTTTTATTTGTAATTTTTCTTATAAACCTTTGTAATTTCTAGTCGTGTGACTAGGGGACGTACTACGGTGCTTGTAACGCTTGCGATTTTTCGTTGCCGAAAAACCGAAATGTTATGGGTTTTAAAAAGAATTTAAGAAAAGAAAGAGGTAGAAGAAAATAGAAAAACAGAAAAATAGAGGGAAAAGTGAGTAGAGAACATAGAAAATAGAACGAAATAGGACGGAACAGAAAACAACAGAACAACAACAGAATCTCACAATTCGCAGCGGAACAACATATAATAATAAATGAATAATCTTTAAACAAAGAACTATATCAGTTATTACATTACATCACATTTCATTACATCATATCATCAGAGTGTACAACAACAACAAACATCAAACCGTGCAGCGGAAAAAAGAAATACTATATAAACTAGTAATACGCCATGCCATCCAGCTTGCCTCCAGCAACTCCAGAATATCCAGAATATCCTGATAAACCTTAACTCTTGACTGCCCGTGTGGAAATTGGTGGGCACCCAGAGTTTAGGAAGGAAAACAATAAACTCCAAGTCAGTCATGTGACTGGTGTGAGAACTCAAAACAGTTTATTTATCTTTAAAATCAAAATAGAGGAATATTTTTAAAGTCAATTCGCAATGCTTTTAAAAATGAGACTACCATAAGGCCTCCCGCACACACACACAATGCAAACGCAGAATCGGAGGAGATTTCTCCTTATGATAGTCAAAGATGCTTGATACGCATTAAAAGAACATTTCATATTATTATTAGTGCATAGTGTAGGGGAAAAATTCATTTTGAAAGTAGAATATAAATCTTAGCCAACATAGACATTTCGAACTATGCGTACTATAGCTACCATCCAAACAGTGGTGACCACCATAAGTGAATGGCAGGTTCTACAACTAATACCGTACAGGGTTTCGTATTGGGAATTGGATTTCCAACGAATGATCAGGCCAAGGAACTTCCCATTGCCACATGAGAATGCCTCTGGATGGACATCCCCGAGAACCAAACCGGATCTCTACCAACACAAGGCCGGGTTACCCCTAACTGAGTAACAACTGACCGAATATGCCATCCCCCGGTCCTTTGGGACCTTTATCACCGAGCGCTCGTAATCAATTCACACAATCATAACAAAGTGTTTTCAACATGAGTAAGTATCTGGGCTCCATACCATGATACCACCCTTTTCCAGAAGGAAATGGACACATCCTAAAGGGCGCTACCCCTCATAACCTTGCTGCTTCTTTCCTGTTTTGACCATTCACGGGGTGTGAGGCTCGACGAAGTCACGTCCACAAAAACATACTTTATACAAAAGCCATGCTTTGGGTCAACAAATGATCAACACAATGATCACAAGGATAGACGATCAAATAAACGATCCTATCACAAATAATCAACACAATGATCATTTACAGCTACACTCAGCATGTCACATTATCAAATTGGGAATATATCGCTGATAACATTCAACTACATAACCTCTAAGCTCGTACGTCTCAGAGAAGGGTGTTAAGCTAAAAGAATAAATTCTCCGCCACCAATAGAAATATATTTGAAAGAAATCGGCTTTATATCTCAAATTGTAATGTCAGACATACAATCCATACAAGTCTGTTCCGGGATCGAACAAAACCGAAGGCACTTACAAAGAAGTCCTTGCAATCCGGATATCCACAATCCTGATCGGATTCACCATCACATATGGAGAACTCTATACCGGAGCAACTCGGTGCAGAGTCAATCGACAGGTCATCCTATCGCTCTCGCAAATATCCGGTCTTCTACACCGATCTTCAAATGCAATTCACAACGACGTATCACATATTCGGAATGGGTTATACGACCCCATGGTCCTTTCCCGGTTAACCCGAATAGTGAGCGCTTATTCAAAAATAAGTGTGGCATTCAAATTCAAACAAATCACATCAAATACCCATTCAAAGGGAAATATTGATAGTCGGTTATTGAACTATCAATGAATATGCACACATCACCAGATTCCAAATAAATTTCCAAATTATTTATTTTCCAAAATATCTTTACAAGATATTTATTTCCAAACTTCAAAAATAAATCAATATTTATTTTTAAACAAATTCTTCTTTTCATTTATAAATTCCATAATGAATTTATATTTCAAAATATTCATGCATATACGATTTCAATTGTCCATTTTCAATTTATCTTCAAAAAGATAAATTCTAAATATTCACTTCATATTGGAAAACATTTCCATACTTATTAAACATAAGTAATTCACAAATCTTTTTATTTTCAACACTTAGAAAATATTCAATATACTTAAATCGAATTAAGTATATATTTCATTCTATTAAGGAAATCATTCTCTTAAACATATTTATTTAGGCCAAAACGAATGTTGCGTAAAACATCGTTACAACAACCCAAAATCACTAGTATAGGGATTCGAAATTAAATAGATATATAAATCCCAATACTACACAAAACATTTCCTTTCGGAAATCATTTACTATAACAATAGTGTTATAGTCCACAATTTCCTTTTATTTCTCGAAAACGTCTATTTCAACAATAAATGTTGAAATCTATGGTTTCAAATTTCAACACATTTAAAACATCGTTAGATCGTTTTAATTCTATTTAAAACATCACATTCAAAACAATTTCTTTAACATATTATTCACTATTCAAAAACGTGAATAAACTTCATTAACAATTTCATCCTTTTATTCATTTTAATTCAAAGGATTATTCACTATTCAAAAATGTGAATATAACTCCATTAATAGGTTTCAACAATTTTCTTATCAAAATAAGTCGTTTGCGAATTTATAAAACAATGTTTATAAATTCCATTTCTATTTATTTATAAAAACTTCTTTTTTATAAATTCTTTTATTAACCTATTCCAGTTTATAACTAAATTATGAACTAAACATTCATATTATAAGTTAAATACTTATAAAATGATTATTTTACAAAATCGTTCTTTTAAAGACTTTCCAATTTATGAATCTTATAACTTATAAGATCCATTTATTTTACCTAACTATTCATCAAATAATTTCACCAAATTTATAAATCTTACTATTTATAAATTTCATTTATAACTTCACAGTTTATAATTCTATAAATTTCATTCATTTATGAAATTCATTTTCACTTCATTCAAACACTTATAAAAACTCGTTTTATAATGTCAATATTTCAATTTATAAATATCTATTTATAAATCTCTTAATATAAATCAATTTATATTATTCTTTAAAACGTCTTTAAATTCTTTTATAATTTCACCATTCTCTTGATTTATAAAATAATTAAATTTTATAAAGCCTATATTTAAACTTTTCAAAATAAATTCAAATTTCCCAATTTAAACTATTTTATAAAATCATTGATCCATATTTCTCAAAAATCAACTTTTAACCGTATTTCTCAAAATCAGCTTTTTAACTATATTTCACAAAAACCATAATTTTTATAACATAAAAATTTATATCGTTTATTTATTTAAAATGGATCAATTTCAAAAATATAGTATATTTTCAAAAATCACTTTAAAAATCATTTTAAAATCCTAAAATCTGGGTCCAATGATGCTACACACCAAATAGTCAATCACGACAACAACGATATCATATATCGTATATGATAATCCATCAAATATCAAAATATCTGAAATCAAATAAAAACTGTTGAGGAATCCAGTTGGATCCCTCCAACCTGTTTTCCTGCATCCACAAACATTAGCACAATACCAATTTCGCTCCAGTACGAAATTATCGCGGTATATGTTCTTAATAAATATTATCCGCTTAATAAAGACGTAATAGGGTCTCATCCGCTAAAATATACGGGAAATCAACAACTGCAATATATATATATGCCAATATATATATATTGATATTATATATAATACCAATTTCACTGTTTATGAAATATTCGCGGTATATGTTTTTAATAAATAACATCCGCTTACTAACGGCGTATAATGTCTATTTTAACAAACAATAGATAACAATCATCATTCAAACATGCATTCAAATATTTTAAATCTAACTATTTAAAATAAAATCGAAACTGATTCGATTGAGTGAGAAGTTCTCACCTTGATTTTAATTTCCGTTTTAGCGATTTATTTCGAATAAAATTAAACGCGCGTTTAATTTTACCCGAAATTCTCACTTACTCCGATCGACTCCAAACCAACTCCATCGCGTAGTGCTCGTCCATACGATTCCAACGCAACTGAGTTTGCATTTTTTCGACCTCGTATGAAAAAGTTACGAATATTTGAACATTACACAAATTTTTATATAATAATTTCAACATAACTTTATAATTTTAAATCAAACCAAATCACTACCGTCCAAACAAACCCCAAACCCCATCAGGTCCGCACGTCCCCACCCCCCTTTCTTCTTCATCTTTCACGCATGCTACAGCATAGAGGCCGAACCCATATAGCAAATACTAGGGTTAAATTTGCGACTCTCCACACTCAACTTCGACACGATCTTGGAGCTCCATATCGTAGCCCCTTCCATCACCCACCTTCGGGCACAATAGGGAGGAGCTCGGCCACTCCCTGATGCTCGCGCACGTATGTGAACTGCAGATGGACGCGGGCCTGTATCGCCCCCCCTCGAGCCTCCATTCATGATCATATCCACATAGATACGTAGCTCTCTCCTAGATCTAGAAGTTTGTAGTTGGATGATTTCGATATTGTTGACGGATTTTGAAAAATTAGTGGAAGAACTTCGTTCATTTCTGACCATCGAATTAAGAGATGGCGGCTAGGGTTTAGTATATTTGGTTTTATTTTTATTTTTTTATTATGAAGGGTAGGGTGCATATTTATAGGAAAATCGATCGACACTTTTCACCCGGAAATTCCGAACTCCGATTTACGTGCCGAAACTGACATACCTAGGGTTTATCCCGTGTTCCGGACACAATGGAACAGGTTTCGGAAGCTAATTCGGACATCTGTGCGAGTTGTGGCTACAAACGCTCAATTTAAATTAAACCGATTTAAATCGATTTCTAGGCGTTTTAATTTGTATCGGACAAACGGTAAATCCAATTGACTTGAAATTTGAAACCTTACAATAATATCACATTACGGATCCGATGAAACTGGTTTCGTCGAAATCCGAGACTTTTTGAAAAATGGCTATTTTAACTCGCCAAATTTAAAATTAAAAACGATTCGATGCGTTTCGAGCTGCCACGATCAAACGATAACTCCGATTGACACGAAAATTGAAATCCGGTAATAACTAACTATTACGGATCCAATGGAACTGGTTTCGTTCAATTCTGAGACTGTTCAAAAATTGACTATTTTTACTGGTCGATTTAAATATTAAAATATTCAATTTTCACAAATTAACTTTTAATTCGATTTAAAAAGTTCTAAAATATCGTTCTAACTCCAATATGATAAAATAAAATTTTACAAATCATTTTCAATCATATTTAACTCAATTTTCAATTATTTCCATAATTTAACATATTAAATTATCGATTTAATAATCCAATTAAATCCAAAAATTCAAATAAAAATTTATTTGACTTATAAATTCACTTATTAATATTTAAAATTAATTAAATATTCATATTTTAATTTCTAAAAATTCTGGGTCGTTACAATCTTCCCCACTTAAAAGAATTTCGTCCTCGAAATTACAAGTAAGAAAAGTTACAGAATTTATTAATTTTTCCCAAAAATTCATAATTAAATTTCTTATAATAACTTACTAAGTTTTCAAATCATACTTAGTTATCTTTTCAAAACTAAACAATATCATTTAACTTTCAATTCCAAATCAAAGTTAAAGTTTTCAAAATTTTCCAATTTTCTCAAAATTTTTCTAACGCCTTAAATTTTCGGAAAAATTCGCCATAGTCTCCTTTGCGCGGCTCGATCCGAAAAAAAATGACAGTATATATATCACAAATATACATCTCATCAAGTAATGAGGCATCCCGCAGGAAAAAAATGTGTAAAAGTACGGTATGTAATCCGAGATATGTACCTTATATTTTATTAGCAAGCATATACGGCTAATATAGCGTGAAAGCGAGCTCCAAATGCGAAGCAAACGCGATCCGCACCTACTAATCACTCAACAAACAACATGAGACCATGCATATAGATAGTAGTATCGATATACAACATATAGTAACATAATAACTATATATGTCAACATTTCAAATGAAACAAAAGCAACAAATGCAAACATCAACCAACTAGCATTCATAACCAACAAATGTTCATATTCTCATTCATATCCAATGAAATAGGTTTTCAATTTAATTCACATTTGATTCATTTACATTGGATTTTATCAACATTCATTCTCAATTCAATTAGTTTATATTCACTAATTCATATTCAAGTTGGTTCACTTCCAAATAAAATTCAATTCTATTTAAGATTCACTTAACTTCTAATTGAATTTCAATTACTTTAGCTTCCAATTTTATTAAATCAATTTCATTAACACTTAATGAATTATATACAATCAATCAACAATCAACTAACAATCATATAACAACCAATGTATATTAATTACGACCAAATTCCTTTGCTTACATTCATTCAATTTGGTTTAACACCATCACTTTCAATTGGTTTAATTAAATTGATTTCATTCAATTATTCAACTTCCAATAACATTAGATTTTAAAGAATTAACACTTTCATTCATTATTTCATATCAACTTAATTTACATTTAATTGATTAACATTCAATCCATCATTCAATTCAATTACAACAGTTGAATTTCATTTATATAACTCAAGTTCACATTCATTTTACTTTATTATTTTACTTTGATACTAATATCAACTTCATTCAACATCAATTAAGTTATACTTCCATTTAACTTTAAATTCATTTTTATTTACAACTCATATTCATAAATATATTCATTAGTTTCACTTCTTACATATATAAGTTTATTTCACAATTGTAAATCACTTTAATTATAATTCATACTTATAATTCTTTTACTTATACAATTATTCTTCAATTTAGATTATTCAAACATCTAAACAATCAACAATGTACTTTAATAATTCTGAAAAATTATTCTTTTATATATAAAATATACTCAAGGTAAAATTATTTCATTTACCCAACTTAAAACAAATATTGTGCCGAATTGTTCTATTCAAGTCTTTAGAAACCCCTTCGGCATAGTTGTACATACCGTGCTGACGAAGGTTCATATGCCACTCAATAAACCAATCATCACAACATAAAACAATTTTATATATTCACTAACAAATACGCTCTCATAGCTATTATTACACTCAAACTTATTCTAGAGTACTACTGACTCTATCTCTAATGAGTAATACCCAACAGAACCATGGTTGTCGCTTAACCATAAGCTCCGATACCAAATGTAACGCTTGCGATTTTTCGTTGCCGAAAAACCGAAATGTTATGGGTTTTAAAAAGAATTTAAGAAAAGAAAGAGGTAGAAGAAAATAGAAAAACAGAAAAATAGAGGGAAAAGAGAATAGAGAACATAGAAAATAGAACGAAATAGGACGGAACAGAAAACAACAGAACAACAACAGAATCTCACAATTCGCAGCGGAACAACATATAATAATAAATGAATAATCTTTAAACAAAGAACTATATCAGTTATTACATTACATCACATTTCATTACATCATATCATCAGAGTGTACAACAACAACAAACATCAAACCGTGCAGCGGAAAAAAGAAATACTATATAAACTAGTAATACGCCATGCCATCCAGCTTGCCTCCAGCAACTCCAGAATATCCAGAATATCCTGATAAACCTTAACTCTTTACTGCCCGTGTGGAAATTGGTGGGCACCCAGAGTTTAGGAAGGAAAACAATAAACTCCAAGTCAGTCATGTGACTGGTGTGAGAACTCAAAACAGTTTATTTATCTTTAAAATCAAAATAGAGGAATATTTTTAAAGTCAATTCGCAATGCTTTTAAAAACGAGACTACCATAAGGCCTCCCGCACACACACACAATGCAAACGCAGAATCGGAGGAGATTTCTCCTTATGATAGTCAAAGATGCTTGATACGCATTAAAAGAACATTTCATATTATTATTAGTGCATAGTGTAGGGGAAAAATTCATTTTGAAAGTAGAATATAAATCTTAGCCAACATAGACATTTCGAACTATGCGTACTATAGCTACCATCCAAACAGTGGTGACCACCATAAGTGAATGGCAGGTTCTACAACTAATACGGTACAGGGTTTCGTATTGGGAATTGGATTTCCAACGAATGATCAGGCCAAGGAACTTCCCATTGCCACATGAGAATGCCTCTGGATGGACATCCCCGAGAACCAAACCGGATCTCTACCAACACAAGGCCGGGTTACCCCTAACTGAGTAACAACTGACCGAATATGCCATCCCCCGGTCCTTTAGGACCTTTATCACCGAACGCTCGTAATCAATTCACACAATCATAACAAAGTGTTTTCAACATGAGTAAGTATCTGGGCTCCATACCATGATACCACCCTTTTCCAGAAGGAAATGGACACATCCTAAAGGGCGCTACCCCTCATAACCTTGCTGCTTCTTTCCTGTTTTGACCATTCACGGGGTGTGAGGCTCGACGAAGTCACGTCCACAAAAACATACTTTATACAAAAGCCATGCTTTGGGTCAACAAATGATCAACACAATGATCACAAGGATAGACGATCAAATAAACGATCCTATCACAAATAATCAACACAATGATCATTTACAGCCACACTCAGCATGTCACATTACCAAATTGGGAATATATCGCTGATAACATTCAACTACATAACCTCTAAGCTCGTACGTCTCAGAGAAGGGTGTTAAGCTAAAAGAATAAATTCTCCGCCACCAACAGAAATATATTTGAAAGAAATCGGCTTTATATCTCAAATTGTAATGTCAGACATACAATCCATACAAGTCTGTTCCGGGATCGAACAAAACCGAAGGCACTTACAAAGAAGTCCTTGCAATCCGGATATCCACAATCCTGATCGGATTCACTATCACATATGGAGAACTCTATACCGGAGCAACTCGGTGCAGAGTCAATCGACAGGTCATCCTATCGCTCTCGCAAATATCCGGTCTTCTACACCGATCTTCAAATGCAATTCACAACGACGTATCACATATTCGGAATGGGTTATACGACCCCATGGTCCTTTCCCGGTTAACCCGAATAGTGAGCGCTTATTCAAAAATAAGTGTGGCATTCAAATTCAAACAAATCACATCAAATACCCATTCAAAGGGAAATATTGATAGTCGGTTATTGAACTATCAATGAATATGCACACATCACCAGATTCCAAATAATTTTCCAAATTATTTATTTTCCAAAATATCTTTACAAGATATATTATTTCCAAACTTCAAAAATAAATCAATATTTATTTTTAAACAAATTCTTCTTTTCATTTATAAATTCCATAATGAATTTATATTTCAAAATATTCATGCATATACGATTTCAATTATCCATTTTCAATTTATCTTCAAAAAGATAAATTCTAAATATTCACTTCATATTGGAAAACATTTCCATACTTATTAAACATAAGTAATTCACAAATCTTTTTATTTTCAACACTTAGAAAATATTCAATATACTTAAATCGAATTAAGTATATATTTCATTCTATTAAGGAAATCATTCTCTTAAACATATTTATTTGGGCCAAAACGAATGTTGCGTAAAACATCGTTACAACAACCCAAAATCACTAGTATAGGGATTCGAAATTAAATAGATATATAAATCCCAATACTACACAAAACATTTCCTTTCGGAAATCATTTACTATAACAACAGTGTTATAGTCCACCATTTCCTTTTATTTCTTGAAAACGTCTATTTCAACAATAAATGTTGAAATCTATGGTTTCGAATTTCAACACATTTAAAACATCGTTAGATCGTTTTAATTCTATTTAAAACATCACATTCAAAACAATTTCTTTAACATATTATTCACTATTCAAAAACGTGAATAAACTTCGTTAACAATTTCATCCTTTTATTCATTTTAATTCAAAGGATTATTCACTATTCAAAAATGTGAATATAACTCCATTAATAGGTTTCAACAATTTTCTTATCAAAATAAGTCGTTTGCGAATTTATAAAACAATGTTTATAAATTCCATTTCTATTTATTTATAAAAACTTCTTTTTTATAAATTCTTTTATTAACCTATTCCAGTTTATAACTAAATTATGAACTAAACATTCATATTATAAGTTAAATACTTATAAAACGATTATTTTACAAAATCGTTCTTTTAAAGAGTTTCCAATTTATGAATCTTATAACTTATAAGATCCATTTATTTTACCTAACTATTCTTCAAATAATTTCACCAAATTTATAAATCTTACTATTTATAAATTTCATTTATAACTTCACAGTTTATAATTCTATAAATTTCATTCATTTATGAAATTCATTTTCACTTCATTCAAACACTTATAAAAACTCGTTTTATAATGTCAATATTTCAATTTATAAATATCTATTTATAAATCTCTTAATATAAATCAATTTATATTATTCTTTAAAACGTCTTTAAATTCTTTTATAATTTCACCATTCTCTTGATTTATAAAATAATTAAATTTTATAAAGCCTATATTTAAACTTTTCAAAATAAATTCAAATTTCCCAATTTAAACTATTTTATAAAATCATTGATCCATATTTCTCAAAAATCAACTTTTAACCGTATTTCTCAAAATCAGCTTTTTAACTATATTTCACAAAAACCATAATTTTTATAACATAAAAATTTATATCGTTTATTTATTTAAAATGGATCAATTTCAAAAATATAGTATATTTTCAAAAATCACTTTAAAAATCATTTTAAAATCCCAAAATCTGGGTCCAATGATGCTACACACCAAATAGTCAATCACGACAACAACGATATCATATATCGTATATGATAATCCATCAAATATCAAAATATCTGAAATCAAATAAAAACTATTGAGGAATCCAGTTGGATCCCTCCAACCTGTTTTCCTGCATCCACAAACATTAGCACAATACCAATTTCGCTCCAGTACGAAATTATCGCGGTATATGTTCTTAATAAATATTATCCGCTTAATAACGGCGTAATAGGGTCTCATCCGCTAAAAAATACGGGAAATCAACAACTGCAATATATATATATGCCAATATATATATATTGATATTATATATAATACCAATTTCACTGTTTATGAAATATTCGCGGTATATGTTTTTAATAAATAACATCTGCTTACTAACGGCGTATAATGTCTATTTTAACAAACAATAGATAACAATCATCATTCAAACATGCATTCAAATATTTTAAATCTAACTATTTAAAATAAAATCGAAACTGATTCGATTGAGTGAGAAGTTCTCACCTTGATTTTAATTTCCGTTTTAGCGATTTATTTCGAATAAAATTAAACGCGCGTTTAATTTTACCCAAAATTCTCACTGACTCCGATCGACTCCAAACCAACTCCATCGCGTAGTGCTCGTCCATACGATTCCAACGCAACTAAGTTTGCATTTTTTCGACCTCGTATGAAAAAGTTACGAATATTTGAACATTACACAAATTTTTATATAATAATTTCAACATAACTTTATAATTTTAAATCAAACCAAATCACTACCGTCCAAACAAACCCCAAACCCCATCAGGTCCGCACGTCCCCACCCTCCTTTCTTCTTCATCTTTCACGCATGCTACAGCATAGAGGCCGAACCCATATAGCAAATACTAGGGTTAAATTTGCGACTCTCCACACTCAACTTCGACACGATCCAGGAGCTCCATATCGTAGCCCCTTCCATCACCCACCTTCGGCCACAATAGGGAGGAGCTCGACCACTCCCTGATGCTCGCGCACGTATGTGAACTGCAGATGGACGCGGGCCTTTATCGCCCCCCCTCGAGCCTCCATTCATGATCATATCCACATAGATACGAAGCTCTCTCCTAGATCTAGAAGTTTGTAGTTGGATGATTTCGATAATTGTTGACGGATTTTGAAAAATTAGTGGAAGAACTTCGTTCATTTCTGACCATCGAATTAATAGATGGAGGCTAGGGTTTAGTATATTAGGTTTTATTTATTTATTTTATTATGAAGGGTAGGGTGCATATTTATAGGAAAATCGATCGACACTATTCACCCGGAAATTCCGAACTCCGATTTACGCGCCGAAACTGACGTACCTAGGGTTTATCCCGCGTTCCGGACACAATGGAACAGGTTTCGGAAGCTAATTCGGACATCTGTGCGAGTTGTGGCTACAAACGCTCAATTTAAATTAAACCGATTTAAATCGATTTCTAGGCGTTTTAATTTGTATCGGACAAACGGTAAATCCAATTGACTTGACATTTGAAACCTTACAATAATATCACATTACGGATCCGATGAAACTGGTTTCGTCGAAATCCAAGCCTTTTTGAAAAATGGCTATTTTAACTCGCCAAATTTAAAATTAAAAACGATTCGATGCGTTTCGAGCTGCCACGATCAAACGATAACTCCGATTGACACGAAAATTGAAATCCGGTAATAACTAACTATTACGGATCCAATGGAACTGGTTTCGTTCAATTCTGAGACTGTTCAAAAATTGACTATTTTTACTAGTCGATTTAAATATTAAAATATTCAATTTTCACAAATTAACTTTTAATTCGATTTAAAAAGTTCTAAAATATCGTTCTAACTCCAATATGATAAAATAAAATTTTACAAATCATTTTCAATCATATTTAACTCAATTTTCAATTATTTCCATAATTTAACATATTAAATTATCGATTTAATAATCCAATTAAATCCAAAAATTCAAATAAAAATTTATTTGACTTATAAATTCACTTATTAATATTTAAAATTAATTAAATATTCATATTTTAATTTCTAAAAATTCTGGGTCGTTACAGTGCTATAGTTTGAGAATTCAAAACTCAGTGGTTGAGTTTTGGCAGTGTTTTGAGCATAGAGTTAGGTTAGTCGATAGCGGGTGTCGCGAGTTTACGTGTGTAAGCGTCTGACTACTTAACTTCTAGTAGAAACCTTGTGGGTAGCGCGTAGGCAGGGTTTTTCCAAAGCTAGGTAAATCTGTGTGTTCCATTTTCTGCTTTTATTATTCTACTATCATCTGTGTTGCTATTACTCTGCTATGTCTGTTTTGCGATTATTCTATATAAACTTCCGTAATAATTTTATAATTATTAGTATCATCCTATTCACCCCCCTCTAGGGTAAAATCGATCCTACATATGGTATCAGAGCTAGATTCAAAGGCCATTTCTATTTCATTTTTTTTCAAAAACCAATTTTTGTTTTATAAATTTTAATTTTTAAAATGGCTTCTTTTAGTAATGCTTTTACCGAGGCTTGGTCCAATATTATTCCTCTAGTTTTCGATGGAACATATTTTCTGAATTGGAAATTAAAAATGGAATTTTATTCAAAAGCTGTTAATTTTAAATGTTGGAATATTATTGAAAATAGGTGTGATAGAATAGATGGGGAAAATACTTTGATTTTTTCAAAATCCGTTGCCACTAATAACTATGGACGTATAAAAACAAATAGGTCACAAAAATATTCTCTCATGTAGGTATGGTGGCAGGCTAAGAAACAACAACGGTGTTATTTGGATTCTGGCTGTTCTAGACACACAACGGGCGACAAATCAAAGTTCCTTAGCCTAATACAAAGGTGGCAGAATCACAATGGGCAGCAATGAAAAATTATCGTAAAGGTAAATGAGGTAAGAGTATATTTATTTTGAATGATATAGTTAATGTGAAAATCTGCACCGTAATCTAATCAGCTAGTTATGTGATTACAAAATAAATGTTGATATTGATTCTGACTTATTCATATGTTCTTATTTGACTTGTTCTTATTTATGACTTTGATTTGTGCTTAAATGTTGACCAATCATCTTTTCATCTTTGAACTAATTCATATAAATTTGTTTGGTCAAAGGATGGTGTTTTATTGGTTTCTTATTGCTCATGTTACACATGGATATATTTGACACTACGTTCGCTGCTTATTTATTTGCACCGTTTCAATTCAAATTCAAAAGAGTTTCATTTAAAAAACTGTGAAAATGATTTCCAGAATTTGTTGCAACTTCACAATCTGGTCTATAGCAATAATTAGTGATAATCTTGAGTCAAAAGAAAATTCAGATGTAGTTGATAGAAAAATTACTAGTGGAACGTGATTTATGCTGTGACATTTAGTAGCTGCATCATTTTCAAAGAAAATATCTGCATATTTTTCATTTAAAATAATTTTCAAACTAGCAGACATTTTTCTTTTGTAAAACCTCTTCCAAAAAATCATTTTTTTACCTTGTTTCAGGTTAATCATTTTGGAAAATTTTATTTTATAATTTGATATGACTACATTGACTAATCTGACTCCCTAATGATTATCGAAAAGATAAATAGTGATTAAAAAAGCGATGAGTGTTCTTATTAATCATATATTATAACTTGAGATGGTATATTTAGTAAATTTCTTTAGGAATTTGAACAAGAGTTATAAAATTCTTTTGTCTAGTAAAAATTCCATGACCATCTCTATTGCTATCATATTTCTATCAACCATCATTCATCAAAATCCAATATAGTATGTCAATATGTGGTATTTTAAACAGTAAATCATTCGTTTTTCATTTTATTATATTTTTTGAGAAATAAAAAGATCCAAAGTATTCACTCTCTTTTAAAAATCCTCAAGGTTATGCATGGGTGAATTACTTAGAATTTTTGATTATGCGCTTCTATGCTTATTTAAAAGTCCTCATGGTTATGCATGTATGGAACGCATATCAAAATTGATTAATTAAATAGACAAGTTGATTCTAATCCCATTTAAAAGTCCTTATGGTTATGCGTGGTTAGATGATACTTGAATTCACTTTTTATAAAAAAATTGGAATATTACTAATCTCATTTAAAAGTCCTAAAGGTTATGCATGGGTAGCAGATATTCAAATTCCTGAAATAAATATACCCCAAATAGACATAACTATATGGTTTTATATGATGACATCATCCCTATCACTTTAAAGTAGAACATGCGTCAAACAGAGTATTTATGATTTTTGTATGATTTTTTATTGAAGTTTAATATTTGTACTTGATAGAGTATTAATGTTTTACTAATGTCTATCACTTTATCTCTATTTTTCTAACACTATAGTTCTTTTGCTAATAACAAAAGGAGGAGAGAAAAATTATGATTTTGGCAAATGAAGGTCAAATATTTTCTATTTTCATCTAAGCTCATTTGCATATTTTTATTTACATGCATACATGAAGGGGGAGCTTTATGTAGAGAGGGAGCATTCAAACAGGGGGAGCAAACTGAATGATCAAATACATTTAACAAAATTAAAATCTAAAATATATGTTTGTTATCATTAAAAGGGGAAGATTGTTGAATATGCGAGCATAAGATTTTTATTTGATGAAAACATATATATATATATATATATATATATTCATTTAAATGTATTTGTTAATGAACTATTTTATTTTTCACATAATTAAATAAATATTTGGTGAATAAAATAAATAACAAAGAATTTAAATTCAAACAGATATTTTATTTAAATAAATATTGATTACAATCTTGAATAGTACAAATTAATGCTCTCACTATATACACAATTTTCAAACAATACAATTTTGGTTACATTACAATTTTTCAATTTACATTTGCACCTCACTACATATCACTCATTCACTCGTATTAATCTTCAACTCCGTTCCAGATTGAATCCAGTATCTGAGTTATTTGCAAAAATATACACTAATGCAGTAAAATTGAAAATGAAATATTTTTGCAGTGTAAAATAAAAAGTATTTTGAAAATATTATTTACCTCGGTTATTTGGGTTGTTCGTCATCGTTTTAATTCATCATAACGAACAGCTTGTGACATGCATAGTGTATCACTGTACATGCCATAAGGCCATGAACACCAATGTACACTTGATAAAATTACAGGGACATATGAGCACAAGGTCAAACCCAAATCAAAAGCCGAGTTTAACTCAAGTGAAATAAATATTAAGTCACGATACAAGCACAAGGTCAAACCCGAGCTATAAGCTGGATTCAACGTAGGTGCATTACAAAATTGTCAATTATAAGTGAATATGCAACATGCACATAAGAAGTGGTGCAATGCAAATACAAGCACAATATGTACAAAGTCAATGCAACAGTGGTGAAGCATGAAGAGAACAAGACTACATCAAGTAATCAACTCATGTAGACTGTACTTGTTGACCAGGCACAAAACAGAAATATGTTTCAACATGAACTCATATGGAAATGCAGACAAAATTCAAGCACCAGACTAAACCAATACAAGACTGCAATATCAAAGTGAAGAATGGGTACAACAAACCTAAAAACAAAGCATGCACGTCAACTCACCATAGAATGGCCTTCTCAAGTCAAAATGAAAATGCAAAAGACTAAAGTGATAACACATGCTAGTGAAACAGCATGTCAAGTATGTGAAAACAATTACAAGACCAAAAAATCAATCAAGCTCCACATAAAGAGTCAAAGACTCGAAACCATGCATAGTGCAGGCTCAAATAAGAAATAGTCGAAGGAACAAGCCCTTGGTACAAGTGCAGCCTCAACAGTGTCGACCAGTTCAATATAACCAAGGCCAGAGGTGATATCATATACAAAAGTGAAGACTACATGGGCTCAATGCAACACAACATCAAATAACAAACTATAACACAGATATATGTATATGCATGTACAAGTGCAGCATGACAGTAAACAATAAAGTGCAGTGCATAGCATATTCAAATGCTTATGAACCACAAACCAAAGCTTCACAAATATCATGAACCAGACTTCGGATCAAGCAATGCAGACAACAGGGTTTAGCTCAATATGGTTGCAGTGGAGACTCAAAGCAACTCGAATAATATATACATGCGTAAAATGTTGATTGGAACCAATAAGCAATAGATAGTCCAGAGAAAACACAAGTGAAACCCAAATGTACATATATGGTGATAAACAAGTTTAAAACAATGATACTGAATGCAAGCAGTATAACCCGATGCAATAGATTCGATGAAACAACAATGCATTATAGTTTCAAACGCAACAATATAGTGAACAAATCAAAGTCGTGAGTATCAAGTAAAAAAATTCTGTTTAACATCAAAGCAATGCCGAAGTCACAGAGGTAAACAAAATTCGTATGTTCAAATTTCACAAAGTCCAAAAATCATTTCAAATGGCCGGAGTCAATCATTACCAAAGTCAAGGCCAAATTCAATCTGAAACAGCAAGGTACAAGTCGAACAAGTCAAATTCCAAAACAATTCAAAGCCGTGGTTGTCAAGGAATGGAACAGTTCAAAATCGAAGCCGTGAGAATCAAGGCAATAAAATACACGATTGTGAACAAGTCAGAAATCATCACAGTCATCAATGCAAAATCAAACGATTGAGCAAATTATCGGACGAACTAAATTTTAGGGGTTCGAACCATATATAAAACCCAATCACCATCGGCTATCAAACCATTCGAGTTCGAGCAAAACAGATACCAAAAATCAAATCAACAAATTTAACCCGATCGAGTTCGTGCAAGCTAAACAGTAAAGCAGAAATGCATAAATTACATACCAGATTGTCCGAATGGAACTCGATCAAAGAAGCAGCCGAACTAAGCGACGGAGAGACGGTCAATTAACAGAACAAAGAAAGCGAAATCACATATTTGATCGATCAATTTGAAGTCGGCGCTTTTTCAGATTACGAAACCCTAATTATTGAAAGAGGAACGAGCGAGTAAAGGAACGAGTCCACCATTTTTACAGAGCAAAGCAGGAAATAAAAATAAAAGAAAACAAAAGGGACCGACCTTGTTTTATTTAGTGTTTAATTATATAAAGGCTTAGTTAATTAGGGTTTTGACTTTTTAATTGTTTTTAATTGTAATTTTTCTTTTAAACCTTTGTAATTTCTAGTCGTGTGACTAGGGGACGTATTACAGTGTTGTAGTTCGAGAATTCACAACTTAGTGGCTGAGTTGTGGCAGGATTTTGAGCATAGAGTTAGGTTAGTAGATTGCGGGTGTTGCAAGTTTATGTGTGCAAGAGTCTAGCTACTTAATTTCTATTAGAAATCTTGGAGGCAACATGTAGGCAGGGTTTTCTCAAAGCTGGGTAAATCTGTGTGTTCTATTTTCTGCTTTTATTATTCTTTTATCGTCTGTGCTGCTATTACTCTGCTATATCGGTGTTGCGATTATTCTATATAAACGTCTGCAATAATTTTTATAATTATTAGTATCTACCTATTCACCCCCCTCTAGGGTGAAATTGAGCCTACACTAGCTTGGAACATTTTAAAGGAGCTTGGAGCATGAGCTGGAGTTTCCTCTATAAATGGTTATCCATTTTAGTTTCTCCTGCATTTGTTTACTATTTTTATTTAGCATTAGTTGGGACATAGATTAAAAACTTTCCAAGATGAGATTAGGATAGACTCTAATGTATGTGCTGAAATAAAACATCTTATTCCATTCATGTAAGATTCTGTTTGTAACGGCCTGGAATTTTCGATCCCGAAAAAATTCCAGATAGTTAGAGAAAAGAAGAAAAGAGAAAGAAGAAGAAATAGGAACAAGACACATAAAACCTCACATTCGCAGCGGATCAAAATATAATATCACATAATAACAGTTTACAAAAGAAAAACTGTATCAATTACACTTATATTTACACATCAGTGTTACAACCGTTACTATTCACTGGTCAGTTTTAAATAACATATCCTATTAATACAATAATATATCACAGTGGATACTCTCTATGCGTCCCTGCCATCCAGCTCGCCTCCTGAGCTCCAAAACGTCCTTACCTGAAAATATGTAATACTCGGTCTGACCTGAGCATTACATCAAAGTAACACCCGGGTCAGGCTGGAAACCAGCGTGAGTAAACCCATCTAACATGAAAACCAAAACATACAACTGATATGAACCCGGGTAACTTATATCAATTTACAAGTTCACGAGTCGATAAAGACATTACTAATTTCATCATCAATTTCTAAGTACCTAAACCTTAGATTTAAAGATTCAATTTTTTTACATCATTTCATTTCAGCATATTGATTTCACATAGAAATATATAAAGAATCGAAGTGGTTTCGGGTATTAACTAATACCCGACTCCGGTCTCTTCGGATCCCATACTATTTATTCAGATGTCCAGGTGAAACACAATTCAAACTCCAAACACATAATATCACCCACATTAATTCATTATCAATAGAAATGTAAAACATTTCAGTTAAATCTCAATGTATCATAACACATAGCATCCAAATCACATATTCTATATATCAATCAGTCTAAGTCATGCAATATTATTCAATTATTAATAAGCAAGTTTCATCACTTCCAAAAGTTAATTTATTTTATCTCTAATTAAATTAACTATAATTCTTAACTACTTAGATTATCATTTACTTTATATTAATTAATTACAAACCAAATAATTAATTACTCTCAAATCATTCCTTTTAATTAATCCCCTCGACTGATTATTATATTCAATAATGACTCTAATTACTTCCTGAATTAATTACCCTTTTATTAAATACATTTAACAAGAATCCTTAAATTAATCACACATATTCATTAACCTTGATTAATTTCATTCAGTCATTTACTAATCTAAATCATCTACATTACTTATTTCTTTAATAAATTTTTAATAAGTAATCCCTCATCAATTACTTCCAAAAAGTAATTATCCTCCTTATTTAAACCCATCACATTCATCAATAAATCTGGATTAATTACAATTAGTAATTAATTACTTACATTAATTGATCAACCTCTTATCTAACAAATTATTTGATTAATTACACTAAATACAACCTTTAATCACTTTCATTGAGTAATTACCCTCAACTTAATCGTATTAATTAATCCTTTAATTAATTGCACTCAGCAATTAATTCTTAATTTCTTTCATTAAGTAATCTCTTTAGTTACTTATTATCGACTAATTACCCCCCACATAAGTTACATTTAGTAGTTAATTTTCCAATTAATTTCATAAAGTAATTATTCTTTAATTAACTACATAAATTAATTTCTCTCTATCTAAATTACCCTTCCATTTTGCTTAAAACTGTTTTAAAACTTATCTTCGGGTCCAACCCGTAGGGTTCTCGGGGCTTGACCAGAGAAAGACCATCTCCCCTTTTCTTTCTAACTTCATCCTAGTTAAAATTCAAACCAGAAATTACCCATAAGAAACACGAAACCTCACTCGAGTGAATCACCTGATTTCCCAAGCACACCTTCGAGGTAAACTTCGAAACGCATCTTCTTCCCAATTCTTCAACATCATCATGTACACTGACAACTCGTGCACATACACCACCGGATCTGATCGCCTCCGACCTTCACTCCAACTTGCCTCAGTCATCGTCGACATGCCAAGCTGCTCTGACTACCCAGACAAGTCCAAAACTTCCCAATTCGAAATCTGTAACTCGAGCTCAAAACAAGGCCAGAACCCATTGACGATCGTCGCTCCACCTAGCCATTACCATACACCGGTCGCCCTGAAACTTCGTCAGCACCACCTCCAGAGATCACTCTTACCTTTCCCCTCCAACCGCAACCACCAAACTTTCTCTTGACGCCGCAGTTCAACGAAACACTCACATCCTCAAAACTGCGACTCAAACCCTACTTCCACTTCTCCCCGTTGCTATGGCGATCGTAAAAATGCGTCTCCATTTTTCTCAAGACCCTCCACCCTCAGGCATTTCTTGAAAACGACCACCTCAACTAATTCCACACCAATCGCCAGATTTTGCCCAAATATGCTTTTCTGGTTAACCAAGATTTTCCCACAGTATTCCAACCTAAAAACCATGATTTTTATTTTTAAAATCAAGTCTTCCAGAGTTGATTTAGGTTATATAATCTGAACAACAAATTAAAATGTTTGGGTTTTGACATATCTCAAAAAATATCTGCTGTATTTCTTGATTTCAGAAAAATTTCCTTGCCTGTTATGCTTAAACCCATTTTACATCTTAATTTGAATATAAACAAACATATTTGTTTGAAATCTGAAACCTAACAATCATTATCTATGTTTATTTTGGTTTTTTAAAGCTAAACCCACCCCTGTGTCTACAAATAGAGATGATTGGGTACATTCAGACATGTATAAATTTTGTTTGCTTCAGCTTCAAGGATTAACTTCATGCATTAAGTTTAAATGGGTAAAAAAAATAATTTGGTTTGTTCGCATACAAATAATTCTTACCCAGAATTCAAGCCCAAAATTCATTTGAAAGGAAGATTTTAATTATTAAATAAGTTTTCAAACCTGTAATATTCAAACAGAATCTTGCTAACTTGATACTTTACACATAAACATACATAAGATTACTTCTTTAACATCATGCACACATGATTCATATCATACATTCAAGGATTCACCAAACTTAATTCAAACACTAAGAGTTTTACTCACCTGAAAGAAAATGAGCAGATAGCCTTGATTTTTTGAAACAGGAAAGCATCATTGATATTGCATGTATGCTTTTGAAATTTGTTTGAGGATAACTCGGATTCAAAACAGAAAAAAATACTTGTAGGCTTTAGATTCATCTCAGTTTGAAGAGGGTAGTTACCAGACTTTTCTTTGGTAATGAAATGAATTTACAAGCTTATATTTCAAGTTGACTCTCTGTTTTTTTTCCCTTTCATTTTAAACAGAACTGGAACCTTGCATTGCTGAGTTAAGGTGAATTTAATTCTTGCACTTTTGGATCAGCCACTTGATTTAAAACTAGAAATCTTTTGATTTTAAGCTTGCCTAAGATCTGCTTAAATTTTACTTCTGGTTGAAACTCTCTCTTCTTTTATTTTTATTATGATTCCAGGTTTTGAAGAAAATAGCCTGGCCCTCTTTTTTTTTCTTCCTAATTTCAAATCAAAAGAAAATGCCAATAAGCTTACATTTGTCACCTTAATGCCTAGTTTGCTTACACATACGTTCAAAGATTTACAAATGTCTTTAATATACACCAATTTGTTTACAAGTGTTGTTTTTAATGTCTAATTAATGCTTTATAAATATTTTACAAATGTTATTTTCTATTTATAATTTATTTAAGCCTTGTATTACTATTTATGAAATATTTACATGATTATAATGTGAATTTTATTTTATATAAATAAGCTTTGGATTTCAATAAATATTCTTGTGCATTCAAATAAACATTTATTAACAAAAAACCTTTTCTTTTGATTCAAATCTATAACATACGTTTAAAATTTGAGAAATCGAGTTTAACTCCTTATATAAAAATTTAAAACAATTTATCTTATGCTAAAATTAAAATGGAAGAATATTAAAATAAATGAACTTTTAATTTGAATCCTCTTTAAAACCAAAAGCTTAAAATAAATAAGAAATTAGCTTTGTTATTAAAAATTTAAATTCCAAATATCATTTTTAAAAGCATTAAATCAAATCAACATTTCAAATTACAAATTATATATATCTATTAAAGTTTGCAAATACTTATTAAATTTAAATCAATATAATTTTTCCCATTTCCAATTATATACGAATATATATATACCTTTACATTATAAATAGAAAACATTTTAAATCATTAGTTTTGTAAAGAATTGAACTTGCCTATTTATATTATTAAGAAAAATGTTTATAAAAATATTAACAAATTATTATTATCAGCCTTTAACAGAATTTTAACTTGTCAATTTATAATATAAAATGATCAAAGTGATTTATAACTTAACACTTGTCAATATTTATTTTTATTTTTATCCTAATTTTTTTTAAAAGCTTTCTAAATATGATCTCCTAATTAACCAATATGTTTTTTTCTCAGTTTATAAATACTTTTCTAATTAAATTCCTAATAAACAATTACAAATATAAATATTTATTTGATCAGATTCATTTATTCAATCTATAAATTCAGTATTTTTATTGATTATTCCAATTATATTATTAATTATAATGTCTAGAAATCCGGGTTATTATATTCCTCGCCCCTTAGAATCTTTTCGTCCTCGAAAAGAACGAAACCAGAATTTTATTAACTATTTTAAAACCAGTTAAAATATTCTTTGATCATTTTAAAACACTTAAAAACCTATATAATATTTTCAAAATAGTTTCTTATAGAAAATATCATTTTATAACTCGATGTTTCCACTAGTCCATCCTCGTTCTCATAGAAATTCGGTCATACGTTAATCAGGCATAAGACTGAAAATCTATAAGTACTTTGCAGACTCGTTTTCAATACCCTGTGAAAATATTTTTGAAAATAGTTTTATTAAAAATATTGAAAATAGAAGATATATCTTTGGTGAAAATGCTCTGGAAATCATCACCCCCATCCATGGTCACAGTTACATTCCAGGGTTACGTTGCCGTCGCAGCAAAAGTCCATGTAACTGCAGGCTCTCAGCGGCCTCTCGATTACGCCATGGATCCCCACTCAACAGATCACAGTTACACCCAGGGTTACGTTGCCGTCGCAGCAAATGTCCATGTAACTGCAGCCTCTTAGCGGCCTCTGATTTTCACTATCGAAATGAAACTTCTCCACTCCAACATAGGTCGCAGTCTGCCGATATAAAATCAAACGCAGACTGTTGGCTCTCAGCGGCACACACGACTTTCGCTATGTTATACCATATATCGCAGTCTACCGATATAAAATCAAACGCAGACTGTTGGCTCTCAGCGGCACACACGACTTTCGCTATGGTATACTCTACTCACAATCCCCAGGAACTAGTTTCATCCGGACTCCTCACAGGATCAACTTTAGAACCCCCCTTGGTGCTCAAGGCAGCACCACCCGGTGGTACTCCTGAGAAGTCCATTCCAAGGGAGCGCCTTTTTTCCCAGAGCATCATCAAAACATTTTATACTATACATATATAGTATATTTAAATAATACACCTAGTATGATCTCATACAAAGCTCCTTTACACAAAATCGATTATTCCAAAAATCGATAATTCTCAAACTAGGCTTTTCAAATTCTCATATTGATTTTACCCAAAAATCAAAAGCCTTTTCCAAATCCAAAGGTTCCCAAAACCTTTTTTCCAAAATTCTCATATGATCCTTTATATACATATTCAGATATATAAAATCTTTTAAAACTTTGGATCATTTCAAACTTGTATAAACTCCTTTTATACTTCAAACATTTTCAGAAACCCTTTTCTCTGGCAAAAGATTCATCAATGGGAGTTTCATTTTATAAAACACGATACTTAACTTTGTTTACTCAAAATCAAATATTCAAATTTGATTACTCTTCTCAGTATCAATTTCATTCATATCCGTACGATGTACACATACCATTCATACGCCATACCAATCTGATCGCTCACTCGATCACACAATTTCACTTTCGAACTAGTATCGTCCACCCGACTTCCTGGTGCGGACATAGATCTGGTTTCTTGATCAGAAACCGTCATTCTCCTTGCATGGTCATAACTATGACAGAGAATATCCAGAACCAATCAACAATCCATATCCAGGTTCGCCGTCGAAAATCGAGTGAAAAATCCCACTCGTATCGATATAACTATCTCGAAATTCTGTGCTCGAATCTGGATCAAATTACTATGCGAATAGAATAACATACGTACACCCTACGTATTTATCTTTATTGGTTATTAGCCAAATCAATTCTCTTTCTATTCACATTCACTTAAATTTTCATTCACTTATTCACAACTGTCTGAATCCACACTTGGATTATTCCTTAAATTCTTATCTCGATTGGGTATTTAACCAATAACAGTTTGAACTCCGACCGATTTATTTAGAAAACAGCTTGAAAATTTTAAAAATAGATAAGTAGTTTGAAAATAATTACTAGTTTGTAAAATAGGTGTAAAAATAGTTAGAAAATAGTTAAAATAATTATAGAAATTTTAGAAAATCAAAAAATAATAGTAAGATAGTAATTAGTTTTGTAAAACAATTGAAATATAATAATTAATTTAAAACAGTTGGAAAATTGTTGAACAGTTCAAGAATAATTGTAAAAAAAGTTTAAGATAGTTTGGCTTTTAAAAGAAAGGTTGTATATATAATGAATAGCTTTGAAAATAGGTTTATATTAAAACAATTTATATTAAAAATAGTCGAGAGTCAAAATTGTTCAATTCCCAATCTCTATTCCCAATCAGTTCAATTTAAATCTCCACTTCCACTTAAATTGACTTAACTTCAATTCAAATAACTTCAATTTTCCATTGAAATTGATTCAACCCCAATTCAAGTTGAATTAACCAAAGTTTCTTTCCAAATTTAACTTTATTCAACCTTGATCTTAATTTAAATTGAACCAGTTCCAATTTCAATTCAATTCAACTCCAGTTTGAATTAATTCCGATTTCAAACTCCATTTCCAAATCAAGTTGAATTATTCTTGATTTCCTTCCAAATTCAATTCAATTTCCATTTGAATTTAAAACTATTAAACTTTAATTACAATTTATTCAAATCAATCTAATTCAAATTTTCCATTTAAATCTTATACTCATACATCTTCAATTACCCTTTCAATTAATTCAAATCAAATTCAATTTGAACTAGTTTTAATTCAAATTCCAAATTTAAACCATCTCGAATTATAAATTCGAGTTAAATTTTCAAATTTAAGTCCACATTCCAGAATTTCATTTTAAATCAATTTAATATTTCAAAAACCAATTTATTATCCAAATTCAACCTTAAAACCAATTTTCAACAATTTCAGTTGGAACTCTATTTTAAACACCCAAATCTCAAATCCAAAGTGCTTCCATTTCTCTATTTATCAAATCCAATCAACCTTATCCAATTTGATCTTCCATTTCAAATTTTAAACTCCACATAAATAATCTTCCCACTTATTAAGTTCAAAACTTATCACTTTGGGTATCATATCTCATTCCAAATTTAAAACTCAACATTTAGAGTTTACTTCAACCAACTTTGATATTATGTGTATCCATACTTATACATATTTACTTCTTGGCTTGCCAAGCCAAATTTAAAATTTTAAACCACCTTTGTTTCAATTCAAAACAAATTCTCTTTTAAATTTTCAAACATCTCTTATTTTAAGATTATATTCAAAATAGTTTGAATAATATAATTTCCTTTAACATTTTGAAACCAATTCAAATGTTTAAATTTTGAATTCAGAACTTCACAATTGGAAACCCACTTTAATTTATATCCTTTCACATTTACAAATTATTTCCTTTTTTAATGGTTACTTCCTTAAAACATTTTATCGTTTATTGAAGAACAATTATTCCATTCTTAAACAGAATAACCATCTATTTCTTTCGTTTGGAACCAATTCTAATTCATCTTATTTTGAAATACTTCTCCAATTCAAGATTTCAATTTTAGTTTGAATCCATTTCAAACTTATTTTTATTTAATTCCAATTTCAATTTGGTTGCATACTATTACTTCTTAATTTAATTCTTACTATTACCTTTAATTTAATTAATACTACAACCAATTTCCTTAATATAATAGATAATCTATTTCTTATATAAGATTTATTTACTTTTGAAATCATTTAAAAATCTTTATATAAGAAAAATAACAAGTACACTCTCTCATATTTATATGCTCAACTCATCCTAGGGTACCACTTACCCTATCCTTAATGAGTAATCCCACCAGAGCCAAGGTTCTCGCTTAACCTTCATCTCTGATACCAAATGTAACGGCCCAGAATTCTCGATCCCGAAAAAATTCCAGATAGTTAGAGAAAAGAAGAAAAGAGAAAGAAGAAGAAACAGGAACAAGACACAGAAAACCTCACATTCGCAGCGGATCAAAATACAATATCACATAATAACAGTTTACAAAAGAAAAACTGTATCAATTACACTTATATTTACACATCAGTGTTACAACCATTACTATTCACTGGTCAGTTTTAAACAACATATCATATTAATACAATAATATATCACAGTGGATACTCTCTATGCGTCCCTGCCATCCAGCTCGCCTCCTGAGCTCCAGAACGTCCTTACTTGAAAATCTGTAATACTCGGTCTGACCCGAGCATTACATCAAAGTAACACCCGGGTCAGGCTGGAAACCAGCGTGAGTAAACCCATCTAACATGAAAACCAAAACATACAACTGATATGAACCCGGGTAACTTATATCAATTTACAAGTTCACGAGTCGATAAAGACATTACTCATTTCATCATCAATTTCTAAGTACCTAAACTTTAGATTTAAAGGTTCAATTTTTTAACATCATTTCATTTCAGCATATTGATTTCACATAGCCATTTATAAAGAATCGAAGTGGTTTCGGGTATTAACTAATACCCGACTCCGGTCTCTTCGAATCCCATACTATTTTATTCAGATGTCCAGGTGAAACACAATTCAAACTCCAAACACATAATATCACCCACATTAATTCATCATCAATAGAAATGTAAAACATTTCAGTTAAATCTCAATGTATCATAACACATAGCATCCAAATCACATATTCTATATATCAATCAGTCGAAGTCATGCAATATTATTCAATTATTAATAAGCAAGTTTCATCACTTCCAAAAGTTAATTTATTTTATCTCTAATTAAATTAACTATAATTCTTAACTACTTAGATTATCATTTACTTTATATTAATTAATTACAAACCAAATAATTAATTACTCTCAAATCATTCCTTTTAATTAATCCCCTTGACTGATTATTATATTCAATAATGACCCTCTAATTACTTCCTGAATTAATTACCCTGTTACTAATTACATTTAACAGGAATCCTTAAATTAATCACACATATTCATTAACCTTGATTAATTTCATTCAGTCATTTACTAATCTAAATCATCTACATTACTTATTTCTTTAATAAATTTTACTAAGTAATCCCTCATCAATTACTTCCAAAAAGTAATTATCCTCCTTATTTAAACCCATCACATTCATCAATAAATCTGGATTAATTACAATTAGTAATTAATTACTTACATTAATTGATTAACCTCTGATCTAACAAATTCTTTGATTAATTACACTAAATACAACCTTTAATCACTTTCATCGAGTAATTACCCTTAACTTAATCGTATTAATTAATCCTTTAATTAATTGCACTCAGCAATTAATTCTTAATTTCTTTCATTAAGTAATCTCTTTAGTTACTTATCATCGACTAATCACCCTCCACATAAGTTACATTCAGTGGTTAATTTTCCAATTAATTTCATAAAGTAATTATTCTTTAATTAACTACATAAATTAATTTCTCTCTATCTAAATTACCCTTCCATTTTGCTTAAAACTGTTTTAAAACTTATCTTCGGGTCCAACCCGTAGGGTTCTCGGGGCTTGACCAGAGAAAGACCATCTCCCCTTTTCTTTCTAACTTCATCCTAGTTAAAATTCAAACCAGAAATTACCCACAAGAAACACGAAACCTCACTCGAGTGAATCACCTGATTTCCCGAGCACACCTTCGAGGTAAACTTCGAAACGCATCTTCTTCCCAATTCTTCAACATCATCATGTACACTGACAACTCGTGCACATACACCACCGGATCTGATCGCCTCCGACCTTCACTCCAACTTGCCTCAGTCATCGTCGACATGCCAAGCTGATCTGACTACCCAGACAAGTCCAAAACTTCCCAATTCGAAATCTGTAACTCGAGCTCAAAACAAGGCCAGAACCCATTGACGATCGTCGCTCCACCTAGCCATTACCATACACCGGTCTCCCTGAAACTTCGTCAGCACCACCTCCAGAGATCACTCTTACCTTTCCCCTCCTACCACAACCACCAAACTTTCTCTTGACGCCGCAGTTCAACGAAACACTCACATCCTCAAAACTGCGACTCAAACCCTACTTCCACTTCTCCCCGTTGCTATGGTGATCGTAAAATTGCATATCCATTTTTCTCAAGACCCTCCACCCTCAGGCATTTCTTGAAAACGACCACCTCAACTAATTCCACACCAATCGCCAGATTTTGCCCAAATATGCTTTTCTGGTTAACCAAGATTTTCCCACAGTATTCCAAACTAAAAACCACGATTTTTATTTTTAAAATCAAGTCTTCCAGAGTTGATTTAGGTTATATAATCTGAACAACAAATTAAAATGTTTGGGTTTTGACATATCTCAAAAAATATCTGCTGTATTTCTTGATTTCAGAAAAATTTCCATGCCTGTTATGCTTAAACCCATTTTACATCTTAATTTGAATATAAACAAACATATTTGTTTGAAATCTGAAACCTAACAATCATTATCTATGTTTATTTTGGATTTTTAAAGCTAAACCCACCCCTGTGTCTACAAATAGAGATGATTGGGTACATTCAGACATGTATAAATTTTATTTGCTTCAGCTTCAAGGATTAACTTCATGCATTAAGTTTAAATGGGTAAAAAAAATAATTTGGTTTGTTCGCATACAAATAATTCTTACCCAGAATTCAAGCCCAAAATTCATTTGAAAGGAAGATTTTAATTATTAAATAAGTTTTCAAACCTGTAATATTCAAACAGAATCTTGCTAACTTGATACTTTACACATAAACATACATAAGATTACTTCTTTAACATCATGCACACATGATTCATATCATACATTCAAGGATTCACCAAACTTAATTCAAACACTAAGAGTTTTACTCACCTGAAAGAAAATGAGCAGAGAGCCGTGATTTTTTGAAACAGGAAAGCATCATTGATATTGCATGTATGCTTTTGAAATTTGTTTGAGGATGACTCGGATTCAAAACAGAAAAAATAATACTTGCAGGCTTTAGATTCCTCTCAGTTTGAAGAGGGTAGTTACCAGACTTCTCTTTGGTAATGAAATGAATTTGCAAGATTATATTTCAAGTTGACTCTCTGTTTTTTTTCCTTTCATTTTAAACAGAACTGGAACCTTGCATTGCTGAGTTAAGATGAATTTAATTCTTGCACTTTTGGATCAGCCACTTGATTTAAAACTAGAAATCTTTTGATTTTAAGCTTGCCTAAGATCTGCTTAAATTTTACTTCAGGTTGAAACTCTCTCTCTTCTTTTATTTTTATTATGATTTCAGGTTTTGAAGAAAATAGCCTGGCCCTCTTTTTTTTTTACCTAATTTCAAATCAAAAGAAAATGCCAATAAGCTTACATTTGTCACCTTAATGCCTAGTTTGCTTACACATATGTTCAAAGATTTACAAGTGTCTTTAATATACACCAATTTGTTTACAAGTGTTGTTTTTAATGTCTAATTAATGCTTTATAAATATTTTACAAATGTTATTTTTCTATTTATAATTTATTTAAGCCTTGTATAAGTGTTTATGAAATATTTACATGATTATAATGTGAATTTTATTTTATATAAATAAGCTTTGGATTTCAATAAATATTCATGTGCATTCAAATAAACATTTATTAACAAAAAACTTTTTCTTTTGATTCAAATCTATAACATACGTTTATAAATTTGAGAAATTGAGTTTAACTCCTTATATAAAAATTTAAAACAATTTATCTTATGTTAAAATTAAAATGGAAGAATATTAAAATAAATGAACTTTTAATTTGAATCCTCTTTAAAACCAAAAGCTTAAAATAAATAAGAAATTAGCTTTGTTATTAAAAATTTAAATTTCAAATATCATTTTTAAAAGAATTAAATCAAATCAACATTTCAAATTACAAATTATATATATCTATTAAAGTTTGCAAATACTTATTAAATTTAAATCAATAAAAATTTTCCCATTTCCAATTATATACGAATATATATACCTTTACATTGTAAATAGAAAACATTTTAAATCATTAGTTTTGAAAAGAATTGAACTTGCCTATTTATATTATTAAGAAAAATGTTAATAAATATTAACAAATTATTATTATCAGCCTTTAACAGAATTTTAACTTGTCAATTTATAATATAAAATGATCAAAGTGATTTATAACTTAACACTTGTCAATATTTATTTTTATTTTTATCCTAATTTTTTTTAAAAGCTTTCTAAATATGATCTCCTAATTAACCAATATGTTTTTTTCTCAATTTATAAATACTTTTCTAATTAAATTCCTAATAAACAATTACAAATATAAATATTTATTTGATCAGATTCATTTATTCAATCTATAAATTCAGTATTTCTATTGATTAATCCAATTATATTATTAATTATAATGCCCAGAAATCTGGGTTATTACACTGTTCCATCTCAAATTTTCTTTTTACCCATGATCCATTTGTCTTTTTTGCACTTGAACATTCTGCACATGAATACCATGGTTGTAATAGTGTCGACTTTCGAGGGCCGAAATGGTAGGTCGTCAGAGTTGGTATTAGAGCGTAGGTTAAGCGAACACCCGAGCCTGATAAGGGTAAAGTCCCTTCAGAGATAGGATTAGTAATACCCTAGGATGAGTAACTCATTTGTGATTGGATAACTGACACCGTAGAATAAGTTAAGAATATTATATAAGAAAGTGTATATGTATAAATGTTATTTGTTTTGAAAATATATTAAATAAAAATAATTTTAACTAGGATTATATTTTAATATAAAGAATATCTTTTGGAAGAGATAATTATTTATGTTGTTAAGTTATAATTTGGATAATTGTTTAATATCAGGTTAGTTAAATCTAAGTATGAACATCTAATGATTAGAATTTGATAGCTTGACCATAAGATGTTAAATAATAATGTTGAGAAATTTAAGAATATGAACAAATGAGGTAAACAAAATCTGATAAGTTATATAATGTTTATAAAATAAGGACTTTTAGAATATTAATCTAGAAGGCTTTTGAAAGAGAGTTTTTCAAAAGATTTTGAAAGGTGATAATAATAATGTTTAGGAACAATTTTGGTAAAGATTTCAAAAGATTTTTGGAAGAAATAAAACATTTGGACATATATATCATGGGAAGAGATCTAAGTTAGAAAAAACTATCTTTAATAATTGGTTAGACAAGGGTCTCGATTTGTTTTGTGATATTCTATAGCGACACGTATTTCCGATAATTAAAATATTAATTAAATAATGTTTTAGAATTTTATATTAAAAGAAAATTAAAATTTTTGATGTTATAATGAGAGTAATAATAATGTAATGTTAGTAACGTTAATATAAGTAATTGCTAACTATTTTAATGTAATTCTAATTAATTGAAGTGACTGTAAAGTTATAATTGGTTATAAACTATAAATAAGGAAATACATTGAATGTTGAAATTATATGTAATCGATTGGAATTGGCTAATATTGAATACGAAATCAGTGATGTTGTTTGAATACCATTGATAATTATTTAATGTAGTTTCAAATCAATTGAAATAAATTGTAGGTTGACTTGGTTGTAATTGTAAATAATGAAATAAATTAAACGATGTAGTTAATGGTGAACTTGTATGTAATTAATTGAAATAGGTTAATATTGAATACAAATCCTTTTTGGGTAAGCAAATTATTACCCTTGATTGTAATGAATAAGGTAATGGGTATGAATTATTAGTTTAAATGATTGTATTAACATTTTCTCATTAATTTATCCGTTTGAATATTGAATGGGTAACTAATGGAATTAAGGCAATTGAATGTTGGGTTAAATTTTGGAATCGTATGTCAGTAATTGAAATAGTTGTAAAGTTATTTGGTGATAAGCTGAAATAGGAAAATGAATTAAATGTTATATAAAAAGGGGAAAATTACACGAAATTAATGGAAAATTAAGTATAATCAGGGTTGTGTAAGTAGTCATAACATTTGTTGTTGATAATAAACCTATAAATGTGATTAAATAAAAGGTAACATTTGTCATTTATCATCTGTTTATTTAATCCATTGAAATTAAATTGAAAATCAATTGTAATTAATCTAATTACTTATTGCAGTTAATATGAATTAAAGTGATAACTATAGATGATTGAGGTAATGAAATGGTAAACCTACGTTAAGTATATCCATAAGATGATAATTGATTAAAATAAACGTATATTGGAATTTAAATTAATTAATGAATTTATTGTCGTTAATTTGACTCGGAATCTTTCAAAAAAAGGGAAAGAGAATTTATTTGAAATTAATGGCGTCTAATGAAAGAATGTACGTTTGTTAGGATCCGTTTTAAAGTGTAATTTTGAAATTAATTACAATTATGTTGATTTGGATTCTTTCAATTTAAAAGAGTAAAAAAAGAGAAACATTAATTTTAATTAATGGATTTGAAGAAAGAAACATACATTATTATTAAAATGAAAAGAATGTTTTAATGAAAATAAAACGAACATTTTCATTTTGAAGGTAAAAATAATTTTATAAAAAGAAGAAAAAAATGAATTTTAAAAATATATTTTAAAATCATTAAATATTAATTTAAGGCCGTATATAAGTGATTTTAGCACTATTCTTGAAATTTAGATCAAATTAACTTGTAGGTTTCTGATTGTGCTCTGAGAAAAACGTTATTTTGAAAGAAAAAAAATTGAGTTTCAGATCATCTTTTATTTTGTGTAATGTTACATTGGTTATTGTATTCAAATTTATTTATTGTACATTAATTATGTTTAACCGGGTGTAAATAAAGTATATTTGGTGTTAATATATTTAATTGAGTGGAACATGCAATTAATTAGATCCTAAGTGGTCCCTTCATTTCTTTATTATTAAATACACCTGCCACTATTTCCACATTTTGGTTTTATTGCAATTCTCTAATGTTGTTGAAACGTGAATTTGCATCCTTTCTCATTCTTCCTTTTTTTTTAATTTATTACCCAAAGCATTTACTTAGATCACATAACTTCATTTTATTTGTCCCTTTCATACCTATTTCGTTTATTACTTCCCTTTCTTCTTTTGTTTCATATCAGATCTCATTCTTTCCCCTAGAACTTCGTTATTTTTCAAACATCAGAGCCTCTATTTTTTTCTCAAAGTCTCAGTGTCAACAAAGCTTTATACCTCCACTTAATTACTACCAATTCCTTTTTACTGAGGCTATGTTCATAAAAAAAAGGTGTGAGCATCTATTTCTTCCTCAACCACATCTGCACTTTTCCTCATTACCTTTCCTTCTTTTGCAAGAAGCCTTCAAAAAAATAAACGATGAGAATTAGCTTTGAATTAGCTTTCATGGTTTTGGCTTTCAACTTCTTGCCTTTGTTTTGGATACATCAAATTTGAAAACGCGAGTTATTAAAGTTTCTTATTTTAATAATTAAATGTATACGTATTTTTTTAATATATCCTTATAACCTGAATATCTTCCTCATACGAGCTCCGATACATGCGTAGTTTCTTCCGTTTGAATCGTATTGGAATTCCTGACGATACAAAATAGGTTTGGCTGAGTTCGGAGACTGTTGGAAAGACATCTTTTTTTGGATTTTTGCATTCTAAATATCCAAGGTCAATGTTTTGACCAACTCATGAATACTAAATTATCTTATGTTAGTTAAATTAAATTTATGATGTGATTAGAAATTTACTGATTGTTGTTTGGCATTTTTAGATTGTCATTTAAGTTAAATTTGAATTTATATTGAATTGAATTGCTATTTAATTAATATTGATTTTAAATTTCTAGTTAAACATATGATAATGATAATCAATTGATTGTTGTGATTTATTGGCTAATTTGGATGTTGGATTGTGATGGATGTTATTGGTAGACATTTTGGATGATTGGATGTTTATTTATGTATACATCTCTGTTATCACTATGGATTGAAATGATAACCCGAGCGGTTTCCATTTATTTGGAAATTTTAATTTTGGATACTAGTTGAAATGACATTTACCTATATAATTTCTTAAATTTGGATTATTTATTGGAATTGATTATTTGAAAGGTTTAGGTTTTAAATTTGAACTTCAGATTTATTTAATTAAAATGATTAAGATTGGTATTTCAAATTATTTGAAATATTTTAAATAATTATATCCATGTTGTACACTTGATAGGAGATGAAAATCCAGTAACATATTTGAAGCCATTATAATAATATTTCTATTCTACTTATTTTTATTTGACTTACATAAGATCTTTTAGTCTTGACTCGAGTGCTTTGTCTTTTCATTATGCTCGGTACGGTCGGAGCTTTTCAGTGTATTGAAGACCATTTTATTTTGGAGGATGAAGACAGAGATGAGTCTACTATTTATTATAAAGTATTCCACTACATCATGTGTTCCGCTGCATTGTTTATCTATTTCTGCTTTATGTATAACTCTGATTTGTATAGTAAAAGTGTAATCCAATGTCGTTTGTAAAACAGCTTCGTGAACTGTTTATTTGATTATTATAATTTTTTCATTCCACTGCGAGATTTTGTGATTTGTTTTTCCTTCTTTTCTATTATTTTCTTATTTACCCCATTAATAATCCTCCATTTTGAATGGTTTGAGTTGGCATGTGTGGTTTATTGTCGATTTAAATCGTCCAAAAAGGTGGGTCGTTACATATTCCGAATAATCTTTTAAATATTGATAGAATATTGGTTTGGGGAAGCAGTATCAAGGGCATAGTAAATTATTCTCTTTATATTGTGCAGTCAAACAGATTATGTTAGGATAAATCTAAATTAATAATCGGTAAATACCTAGTTAGAATGCTAATAATTTGACATTAGATTGGGTTAGGATAATTAAAATGCTCAGTATCTGTCTTTAAGTGTTTATTGTTTATATTTTTAGAAGCCTTTTAGTTATGGGGGAACTTATTCCAATGGGGAATCATCAAGGGCCAACTAGGGCAAAAAAGATGATCTGATAATTCTTTCTAGTGATGAAGAGGAACCTCAAAGATGGTCGCCTAACAACAGTTGGCCATATATAGAGGACGAGCTTGATCAGTATACTTATCTAGATGAGGATGGTTATATTAAGGCTGAGATGCTTGTACCACCAAAGACTCCGAAGCTTGTTATGATATGCAGTGAAGAAGAAATAGCTCAAGCATTAGACGACATAGAGATAGTCACGTGTTAGAACCCATGGAGTTGCACCAAGGATCCTCGGATGAAATGTGGATAATGTTAGAACCTTGTATTTTTATGTTTTGATTATGACAACTATATAAGTAAATATTATGTAAACAAATAATATTTGTAAGAGAAGATACTATTCTACTCGATAATAGATTGCAGACCAGATTCCGGATAGAAGCTTCAATATTGTCTTTGGTCTAAGTTCAGTAGTTAATTTTTGTTAAAATCTCCCTAAAGTGGTATATGCACACGCAAACATGCAATTTCAAATCTTCCAAATCATAGATCATATATAGAAGTTCTTATTACACTTGTTCACACAAAAATATTTATGAAAAATCTTGAATATGGGAAAAAAAACCTGAAATTTAGCCGAATGAAATGCCTAATTCGGTCATTTGAATGTCTGTGCATATGCACAATTTGATATGAATGTTCAGCTGACTGAATTACCTATTTTAGTCGACTGAATAAGGTGTTTTTTTGTATAGAATCATTTTTGATTCGAATTTTAAATATTTCAGCTAGTTGAATTCTTTTATTCAGTCGACTGAAATTGTATAACGGCTATATTTCTTAAAAGTCACTTCACTTCATCGAATAGAGACAACCCTTGATTCAAGAGTTGTTTCTGTATTTTTGATCGTTACTTTTCACGATAAGTTGCAATACTTAAACATTATGTATAGCCTTAAAATCAGTTGTTTTAATCACCTAATTTTTTGATTCTATCACATACTTTTATTGCCTAAACTCTTACCATAAGCATTCAAACTTTCGTTCTCATCACTTACATATTCAAGTGCGATTTCATTTGTGAATAAAATAACTTCCTATCTTCACAAACTACACAAAATACCAAGAAGGAGAAGATTATAGGAAGGGTTATGTTATTGACCTATCAGTGCTATTCAAGAGCGTACTGAGTCATAAGCAATTTTTACTATTTGTATTGGAAGCCCTGTTCGATCGCTCAGGCGGTTGAAGTCCTATTCTATTGCTTAGGTGGTTGAAGTCCTGTTTGTAGGATCGATTTCACCCTAGAGAGGGGTGGGTTAAATAGGGTGATACTATCGATTATAAAAATTTAATGCAGAAGTATGTAAAAATAATTTCAACAAAAATATAGCAGAATAATAGCAGCACAAGTAATAGCAGAATAATAAATGTAGAACAAAGAACACACATATTTACCCAGCTTCGGCAAAACCCTGCATACGTGCTGCCCCTAAGGTTACTACTAGAAATTAAGTAGTCATATGCTTACACACGTAAACTCGCGACACCCATTATCGACAAACCTAATTCTACGCTCAAAACCCAGCGACAATTTAGCCACGGAGTTGCGAATTCTCGAACTACACCACCGTAGTTCGGCCCCTAGTCACACGACTAGAAATTAGAAAAGCTTAAAATAGAAATACAAATAAAAAACAATTTAAAAACCAAAAACCCTAATATATAAAATAAAGCCCAAGAGCTATTTATAATAACCGGCCCAAAATAATAAGTCCCCTTTTCTTTTTGATTATTCGGCCAGTATCTTTCTCCTTTGTGAAAATTGCTAGTTCGTTCCTCTTTTCCTTTTCTCGAAAATTAGGGCTTTTGATAAATTAGAAGCCATCGACTTTATTTGATCAATCAAATCATGTTTTCGCGTTGCTATGTTGATTGATTGTTCGTTGCTTAGCTTTGGCTGCTTCTCGATCAAGTTCGATTTTAATGGTATGTGATTTATGCCTTTTGCTTTATTGACTAGCTTGCTTGAACTCGATAATTTTTGAATCTCGATGATGATAGGGTTATATACATTCCAATTCCTTTAATTTCATTCGATTGAAATCATCCAATAATTTTTCTCAGTCACTTGATTATGATTGAATGCTATGATTTGTATTGAATTGTTCAATTCGTATATCTTTATTACTTGATTGTCATGGCTTGTTTGAATTGCTTTGACGATGTTTTCTTGGTCATCAAGGCTTTGAATATTCTTATTTGAAACTATATTAACTTCGACACTTTTATTTTGTGATGATATTTTTGAGATAAGAATTTTATTTTTGACTTGTTCAGTTCGTATTCCTTATATTATCTGATTTCTTTCATTTTTGAAATTCCTTACTTGATTTTGTCTCGGCCTGTACTTGTGCATTGCATTTTCCACTGACATGTGCTTTAATATGCATTGTGCTTGGAGTGTACTGCCCTAGTGCACTTGCTCATTCAAAGTTGCTATGCATTGCATACATGTGTGTTCATATATGTATGTGTTAGCTTTGGGTTTCACTATGTTTGCATTGAGTCATGTGCTTCGAGGCAGATTATCTTGTTCCTCTTGAAGTCTTCACCTGGTTATTCTGGTAAATCATATATAAGTCTGGTCGAAGCATTTTCTCTTTGAATTTGTACTTGACCATTTGGTTGATTTGTAGCTGTAGTGTCACTTGTTCATTTCATACATGTTCACTGTTGTCATGTGATTCACTTTTGGTGCCATCATGAAGTCTGGATTTAATCCTTGCCTCTATAGTCTAGTGCCTTCGGTTGTAGCGCATTCATTATTCTGCACTTGCACTGGTTTGAGCTCTTCCTTTTTGAACTGTAGCTTTGTAGTTGTAGTTTGGTTGTCACCGCTGTGTGGTTCAATGCACTTGAATACGGTCTGCACTTTCACATGAGTTCATATTTATAAAATTGAAGTTGTTATATTCCTTGATCACTGTCCTTCACTACACATGTGTGTGTGTGTGTGTGTCCAGGTTAGTATCTGCAGTCTTCTGTTTGGTTGCCGGGTCTAGTTGCTTCACTTGCATATTGAACTGGTTGCCTCGAGTACATATGTATATACGATGTTTGTTTCACTGGTGACATTGTACATTTATGTCACCTCTGTTTGTACTGGATCATTATTTTGCTCCTTGATTTTCTGGCCTTCACTTGATATCTACTGCACTACTATTTCGCTTGTCTTGTGGCATTTGGTCTTGCATATTTGTACATGTCTGAAGCATTTTTGTATATGTACTTGTTAGCAAGGTATGATGTATTTGATACTTTTCTTGAGTCATGTAGCTCATGTGTACTTAGTTCTTGTGATCTTGAGTCTATCTTGGAGCTTTTGTTGGACTGGGTTTACTTATTATCTTGTAATCTGGTTCATCCTAGAACAGTTTTGACCATTTCATGTGTATATACATATGCCATTTTATTTTTGGTTTTGGTCTTGTTCATTTGAAAGCATTTGACTTTGATTAAGCCTGGGAATGTGACTATCTAGCCTCTGTTTTCATGTGTACATATGGATATGTTTTTCGTATTGCACCTGAGTTGTATATAGCTTATAGCTCGCCTTTGACCTTGTGCTCGTGTCATGAATTTATTTGTATTGCACTTGAGTTGAACCGGCTGTTGATTGGGTTTGACCTTGTGCTCACCTGTCTCTGCAATTTTATCAAGTGTATATCAGTGTGCATAGCCTTGTGGCATGTACAGTGATGCACTGCGCATGTCACGAGTTGTTTATCTATGATGAATTCAAAATTAAATGATGACGAACAACCCAAATAAGAGAGGCAAATAGTATTTTCAAAATATACACCTTTTTTTCACTGCAAAATATTTTCTTTTCAATTTTACTGTGTTAGTATTTATTTTGTAGATTGCTCAGACGCTAGATTCAATATGGGATAAGTTGAAGATTATATACGAGTGAACGAGTGATATGTAGTGAGGTACAAATTTATGTATAGTGAAAAATGTAAAGTACTCAAATTTATTGTAACTGAAATTGTGTTTGTATAGCGAAAGATCAAATTTGTACTATTCAAAATTGTAATAAATATTTGTTTGAAAAAAATATATGTTTAAATTTAAATTCTTTGTTATTTATTTTATTCAGCAAATATTTATTTAATTATGTGAAAAATAAAATAGTACATTAACAAATACATTTAAATGAATATGTACAATGTTTATTATCATCAAACAAAATTCATATACTTACATATTCAACAATCTCCCCCTTTTGATGATAATAAACATATATTTAAGATTTTGAATTTGTATATATATTTAATCAAGATATTGAATTTGTTAAATGTATTTGTGTAACGACCTAGAATTTTCGATCCCGAAAACTTCAGATAGTTAGGGAAAGAAGAAAGAGATAGAAGAAGAAGAAGAAACACAACAAAGGTTCTCACATTCACAGCGGATGAAAATATAATATCAAATAATAACAGTTTATAAAAGAATTCTGTATCTGTCAAATACATTTATAATACATCAGAGTTACACATATATATACAGACACTGGATATACACAATCGTCATGTCTCAGATATAAAACAATATAATAGAGCGGAAACACTCCATACGTTCTTGCCATCCAGCCCGCCTACTGAGCTCCAGAACGTCCAAACCTGAAAATCTGTAATACTCGGTCTGACCCGACCATTACATCAAAGTAACACCCGGGTCAGGCTGGAAGCCAGCGTGAGTAAACCCATATAACATGAAAATACTAAGTTCAAACCATAAAAGAAAAACCCGGGAAACTCGTACCTCACCATGAGTTTATTACTTGTTATAGTCAACACTTATATTCACAAATCAAATTCTAAGTATTCTTACTTAGTTTCAAACGTCCATATTATTCCATTTCAATCTATTGACTTCACTCATCAAATCCAAAGAAAATCATGTAGATTACAAATCGAAGTGGTGTCGGGTATTACTGATACCCGTCCCCGGTCTCTCCATATCTCAAGTCATCTAAGCCCAAGTTATTCAAGTGAAATACAATTCAAACATTAAATACAGGGTGTCACTTTTACACAGTAATTCATCATCAATAGATATCCACATTATCACAGTTTAACTAAACCTGTCATATCACATAGCATCACAAATCACATATCAGAGATATCAACTGATCTAAGACATATAATATCATTCAATCATTCATAAGCAAAACTACTTTGTCATACCATTTCTAATTAAAAAAATTAATTATCTCAAACACGTTTAATCCTGCTAACTTAACATTGATTAATTACAAACCATTAATCAATCATCCCTTAATTATCCTTTTTAATTACATTAAGTAATTAACCTCATTAATTAATTTATGTTTCTCTAATTACTTTCATAAATTAATTACTTTTTTTAAATAAATTACCTTAATAATTAAATGAATTACAAATCATTAAATTATAATTTAACTTTAAGATAAAACCTTATCACTTTTACTTAGCAATATTCAAAATTCAAATAAAAATCCAATCTTTTAAAACCAATCAATTGCTAAAATCCACATCATATTTCGATTATAACATCTAAATCTCTACTTCAATTATTTAAATAATTTTCATTACCAAATTTTAATATCAACATTCCAGGCTCAAGTTCGAAATAGTTCAATTTCCATAAATTCAATTTTTTATTTCTAAAAAATCAAATCATTCAATACATTTTAAAACAAGATTTAAAAATCATTTAATTTAACCAATCCGGTGTCCGTATATAAATCTCTATCCTATGGCCATGTGAAATCAATTATTTCAATTTAATTCAAGGATGGATATATATCATTTCAACCTCTTTCTCAATTTATTCGAAATAATTGAGTTTACAGATTTATACACTGTAAACAACATACAGGATGATAATAGGGTATATTAAACATAATAAACATCCAAACATCCAAAATATCAGTCAAATTTCATCCATCACCATCCATCATCCAAATAATCAATAACATAAAATCGATCAATTATCGATAAATTAGGGATTTTTCTAGCAGTTAATTTCTAATTCAAATTTAACTATCAATTAAAATTCTATCAGTAAATTCATATGTCAATTTAATTTGTCAAGCAACAATCAATAAATTCAATTCACTTCACAATATATTCAACTACTTAAAAAAATTTAGTGCCTGTGAGCGTATAAACACTTAACTTTTTATTTGAAACTGAAAATATTTCTCAGCTTTAAATAAATTCCAACTTGGTCCTATATTAAAGACTACGTCGATAAGAATGCATTGCAACTCATTTTATCCGAAATGGACCTTGTACGAAAAATTTACAATTTTAGTACTAAAGACTAATTAATATACTAATTGACAGAAATTAAAATAAACTAAAAAAAACCTAAACATACAAGCCTGCTCCATCTTCCTCTGCCGTGATTTCGTTCCTCTTCTCCTATTTCTTTTCTTCTTTTTCTAAAGTTGCTTCCCATAATACGTCGTCGACCCCCAGGCTGTCGCCTCGCCTATAACTGTGTCGCCATCACTTGCCCGCACCTCTATCGCACATGCTTGCAAGCTCCATCGATGAATCAATAAATCCTAAAATCAAAATGTTGAGCTCGACGCTGCCTCGTGCTTCCTTGGTCCAGCCGCGATCATTCGCTGCTTTATATACTTTTTCCCTTTGGAACAAGCATTTCCTTTTTTTTTTTTAAGGATCGGCATTTTTTTTATTTGAATTTCGATCTGGTGATTTGAGAATAAGAGGGAGAGAAGGGGTTACGACACGATGTACGGGCTAAAATGGAGCATGGATTTGAACGTGTGTTAGAATAAGGATGCAGATATTTATTGTTATTAAGTTTGAAAATCTCAGGCGTTTAACGTCCGAATTTCTCGAGCTCCAAATGAAGCGTGCGGCCTAGCGTCCATAAGGTTTTACCCTCATTTTGAACACGATGAAACTAGTTTCGAAAGCTGATTCGATCGTATGCAGAAGATAGCTTTTCAAATTGAATTATTTAATTGTTCAAAATTAAATTCTATGCGTTTCAAGCTCGCATAGCCAAACTATAAGTCTGACCGCTACGAAACTTGAAATCCTACAATAACTCACTATTACGGATCTGATGAAACTGGTTTCGTCAAAATATGAGATCGTTAGCAAAATGGCTATAACAACCTGCTATTTCAAACCATTCGCATCCGCACATGCTGGACTTGAATTGCTCAAAATATTAGATTGTTAATTTATTATTTGGCAAACTAAGCATATACAGTAAATATATCAATCACAGAATCACAGACATAGAGTAATGTAACAATAAGAAACGGAAAAGATAAATATTAAATCATAAAGCTACTATTTAAACAACAGAGTTTGAAATGAAATACAAAAGAATATCTCAAATACAATGTAGTCTAGAATACAAACAAATGACAAGTCTGAACGAAATAACTGGATAGCTGAAAGCCGAATAGATATAGATGGATCTTCAAGCAAAGCTCCAAAGCTCCAAAGTGGAGTCTCAAATGTTGTAACAATTAGTCTGACCTGAGCGTAAAGCAAAACACAAAACACTCGATTTAAGATTTACATTCTTATATTAATAAATTCAACTCAATTGAAATGTCAGCTGAAATACAAGTAACTTAATAGATGTTTGGGATTTCTATCCTCTAAGGATCCGTGGAACTATCTACTATGTAGTAATATAGGCTATTATAATATGCCTATAGTAAAGTAAAAGTATTAAAATAGCGTTAAGACGTTGCCCATATCCCCCTTACCGCATTTTATATATTCTCATAGTCTATACAATACCGTAGGCTCCTCCATGAGGTTTACCAAGAGGGAACCCTTTAGGTATGGTACAAACAAACTCGTAGAAGGCGCTCTAGGGCATATGAACACGGCACTCGAGGCAATGCCAGGGTAGATTTATCAATTATAGAACCGGGCTGGTGGTAACGCATAGTAGCTACTACCGCCCACCTCGGTACATACTCCTATAATCAAAGGTGCACCCAATCAAATCACAAAAGCAATAGAATGGTATCGAAGAAGCATGTCCGATCGGAGGAATGACCTCACTTGGCCTAGGTATAGCTCCTGTTTTAGTCACATCTAAGCTGACTTACAGGAGTCAGGGTCACGTCATACCTTATACAAAAATCGTTCGTTGATTCATCCTACTTCATTTCCGGAATCTCCACCACATACACAGTTGTTAAAGTGGTTTTCAGTATTGGCAGAGATTATGACAACAATCAGTCCTTGTCACTTTAATAACCAAACGCTTATTTCATACCGTGGTCATTTCATTTCAAATAGTTCAGACTTCATATCAAAATATCATATTCATTTCAAAACCAGGTCAACTAAATATCATTACTTACTTAAAATATTCATTTCCAGAGTCGTAGCACTTTCAGAATTATGACACTTTGAGATCATAACACTTTTGAAATCATAACACTTTGAAAATCATAACACTTTTGAAATCATAACACTTTGAAAATCATAACACTTTTGAAATCATAACACTTTTTAAATCATAACACTTTGAAATCATAGCCCTTCCGTAGACATAACAGTTTCCTCCTAAACAGTTTAGATGTTGAAAATAGTTTATATATTAAAAATACTTTATATAATAAAATAGTATATACATTAAAATAATTTATATATAAAATAGTTTATATATATTAAGAATACTTTATATAATAAAACTAGTTTCCTCCGATTTTTCATATCGATTTAAATCACCTTAAACCCCAAAATTCAACCTAAATCAATTCCAGTTTAACCATTTTAATTTAAAGTTCAAAGATTAAAGTTTACATATTCAAACATTTACAATATGAATTTCTTTTATATTACGACAATTAACTTTAAACTTATTCAAATTTGAAACTATTCCCTTAACCATTTTTATAACAATTTATTTAAATTCCAATTTATATACTTAATTCAATAATAAACATTCAATCTCAATTTTATTCAAAATTGAGAATATTTATTTAATCACTTTTTATCAAATCAAGTTATGCTCATATCTTTTTAAAATCTCAAAATTAATAAGTTTAAATCAATTCTTTCTTATATTCAATTATTAACCAATTTAAATTCCAAGCCAACATTAATATATCTTCCCAACCTTTATTATTAAAGTTATAAATTTACTTTAAAATTAATATAAATTTTTAAATAAATATTTTTAAACCAATTATATACTAATAAAATTAAATTTTATTAAATTAAATCTTATCATTTATTGTATTTTTGTTAAATCTTATTTTATATATTTTTAAAATAATATAACTATAAGAAAATTTTAAAATTTATATTTTTCAAAACCAACTAATAAATTAAAATTTCCAAAACATATTAATTTAAAGTCTAATTTTAATAGATATATAGAAATTACATTTATAAGTATTATATAAAATAATATTTATTAAACCCCGTATATTTCCTTTCAAACTTTGTAAATCATTTTCCAAAATATAGACCAACGATGTACGTATATAATTTCATATCCTGTGGTCAAGTAATACGGATATTTATCATTTCAATCCGTAATTTAAATATTTATGGGTATATATCATTTTAACCCGCAATCCTAAAAATTTAAAATAAATGAAAATCACATTGGTTTATCATTTCAACCCATAACGATTTTCTCCTATTCTACAAGATCGTTTGGGTATGTATCATTTCAACCCATAGGGAATTCTATACTAACAAGAACTTGCGGAGTGAGAATAGATATGATCATAATAATATCAACAACATGCATATATCATTAGTAACAAATTAAAATATATACAACAAGATATGGTGTCATGTCACAGGTGAATAGTTATAGATAATGGCATATCATATACAACAATTATAAAATTAACAGTTAAATTTAGCAGCATATTTCAATTGTCGTTTCAAATGAATTCAAATTTAATATAAGAATGTTAATCGTGAGTGATTGCACATCTTTCAAGGCTATAGAAAACAAAATGAGAAGCAACTGATATGGATACACACACGGAAATTGGCATGACACGGGACACGATAAGCAAGCAATTTGCTGCGATAAATCGATTTGAGATGGTAAGTTAAGATGGCCAAGAGATCGATGAAACAAGATATGTGCTACATATACATAAATTAAGATTTCTATAACATATCATATATACATGGAATTATTACAAAATTTATAACTTAAATCCAAATAGATATTTAACATATTATTTATGTGTAAAATTGTTACAAACTCAGATTTAGAATAATAATATAAATTTAAATAAATACCATTATATATAAATGAGATAACTCACCTATATACATAGCTCAAATTATTATTTCACTATTGTATACATACTTTGAACAAAATAGTATTACATACATACAATAAAATCTTTAAAATCATAAATCTCTAAACACACTTCTCCTACCAGTAAGCAATCAATATAAAACCCATGTATACATATATATAAACTAATATATAGGTTGCATACATTAAAACCAGTATTTATAAAAATCAATATAAAATCCAACCTATATATCATGATACCAATATATTATATATAAATTTTTATAAACTTCATATATTATATAGCATCAACAGATTATAAAATGCCATATAACAATATATCTAAACTTACACATTTTAGCAAACGCAAACTAATATATATAACTAACACAAAATAACAACCAGATAGGTTATAAAACTAACACATTGTTTGGTAAATATTAAAACTGCACACATAAAACTTTGTAATATATATAAACTTACCTTATAAACCAAATATTATAAACACATAGATATATCTATAAATAGCAAAAGCACAGTTATAAGCAGATTATATTATACACAAATATATATATATATGCAAAAATATGTAGACTAGATAATATATGTAAACTATATTTATAAACAAATAAACAACATAATATATACCTTTATATATAGATAAAAATAGGAGAGGCAAGCGGCAATGGGAGGGTGCTGCTGGTTCGAGTCACATGCGATGGGCTTGGGTGGAGGTGTCGAAGAAGCACCGCTACGGTGGGTGATGGCTGGAAAGGGTCTCGGGTTAGAGATGGGAAGAGGGGAGGCCGAGTGGTGGAGAAGAGAAAGAAGAAGCATAAGGAAAGGAGAAGGGGGTTGCGCATGAGGCCTTCGGTTGTGAGCAAGAGGAGAGGGGAAGAGGGATGGTGACTGCGCTTGATACAAGAGAGAGAGAGAGAGGGAGAGAGAGGAGGAAGGAGGAAAGAGTAGGTGTGTTGGTAGCACGCGAGGGTAAGGGGGAAGGTGGAGAAGAGGAAGGAGGCCAGAGAAGGAAGAACGAGAAGAAAGAAGCAGGGGTGGGTTTGCAAGAGACCAAAATGTAAAGCTTTGATATAACTGTCTATATATTTCCTTTATGAAGAATAGAACGGGCAATATTATTAAATATAGTGGGGCCATCAAAAGGCAAGGCAGGCACATTGAATTTCAAAAGATAATAATATCAAATGGCTATCGGTTTCACGGTGGTTAACGAATAGTCATGAGAAATCCAAAAGACTCGGTTGCCGAACCGTACGCTAAGCGTTTCGCAGATTGCACCGCTTACCGGACTCCGAAATACACAATTGGATATACCGTAGAGATCAGCATGATGAGACAATCAAAATGGTATACATATGTCAGCGATACAGCCATCCTATCAAAAGTCGATATCGGTACCGAAAATGCTGCTAATTTGCCGAAAATAAGTTAAACAGAGCAATAACAGTCCCAATTTGACGAAACAAAATATGATGTCTCACGCAGAAGATGATTTACAAATTTATTATATAAAAATATTCAAGTTTGGAAAATATTTCATTATCATTAATTTTTGACTGATTTAAATTCAAATAAAATTATTCAAGAAAATAAACTTGTATATTATCTGATGAAAATTTACCATTTGCTATGTTTAAGTAGACGTATTTCAAATATCCAATTTTTATTTCCAAATTCAAAATTTTAAAATTTCACAAAATTTAAGTTTATTTCATGATTAAAACCATTAAAATTTTATGGGTCGTTATAATGGCTATTTTTACTCGTTAATTAAAATATAAAATTTCCAATATTTTTTATTCACATTTACATCCAATTTTATATGTTAAAAAAATCTTCATCCGTACTTATATAAAATTCAATTCCATTTCCTATATCATTTTAATCATATTAAATCCATAATCCAAATATTCAAATAATCTCCAGCATTTTAAATTTAAACAAATTAAATTATCCAATAAATCAATATAAATAAATTATTAATTTCCAAATAAATTTTAGTTATCAACCTTATCTTATTTCTATCAAACAAATTATTATTCAACTCCAGTTATTGATTATTAACATATTTAATATGTAAATTTCGTTTCAATACTCGTTATCGTCAAAACTTCGAAATTAGTTATTTTAAAAATTTATTCAAGTTCACGTCCAATAACTTACATTCAATATCATTAAACCTTTATTTTTACCCCTTTTTTATTCAATAATTATATCAAATTCCATAATTTATAATAATTAAAATCAGTCGTTACATGCCTTGGATTTTGATGAAACAAGTTTCATCGATTTGTAAAGGTGAATTATTGTAGGATTTTAAGTTTCGCATCGTTGGGACTTGTCGTTTGATCTTACGAACTCGAAACGCACAGAAATCAATTTAATTGAATTCAATTGAAATAAACTAATGTTAAAACCTAAATCTTCACACTATGGAATTAGGAATTGAAACCTGTTCCATTGAGTTTATAAATATTGAAAACATCTATTTTGACATAAGGGATGACCCATTTTCATTTTGAAAGCGAAACGGGCTTTTCAGGTCGTTATTGTCATTTGTACCAATTCGATACGCGTTCATTTTTCTTATTGTGCTTTGTTCGTATAAATAGACCTTTCTAAATCCTAGCAGCCTTTTTGCCTTTTTTATTTTTCTTATCTCAATATGTAATATTCCATCTGTCTGCTTCTCTCTTCTCAATGGCTGAAACCAATTTAGATTATAAACCCTAAATTCAATTACCAAATCAATTTCAAAATCAAACTTCTTGAAACCTTATCATATTATATATTTATTCGAAGCTCTTGACGAGCGCATTCTAGATATGTTATTTTTTTCGATTTGGGTCTCTATGTGTGCAAAATTTAAAGGTTAACTCTCGGCCATTCATTTAGAAGATGATCAACGGGTTCGGATCATTAATTCGATGATACTGGGTTGTAGAGAGGGTCATGGGAAGTTCATCAGCGATAGTCGCTTATCGATGCACCAGTCAGATCCTCACCAAAAATTCGCACTGGGTTTAATAAATTTGGCGGAGGCTAAGCATTTTGCGGGTGCGATCATGGTTGCTGACGTCGCTTGAGGTCATACATGGATGGGCTGAGGTCGCGGGCGGAGCGGCGTGACGAATGGCGATTGTGACGCCCTACCTCTATATTCACACTAGCCAAGGACACTACGGGGTAATGCCGTTGACTAGCATGAATAATAAGGTTGTTGAGGAGCGACCGTCCGTGTAATTGCTTTGTGCGAGTACCAATATGCCAGATAGAAGTTCATGCATTTCATGTAAAGCGGAAATCTGACATATCAAGTATAAATCAAAGCTACTCCATAGTGGCTATGTGGTCTTTGAAAACAAATATAAAATAAACATGACATAAATTAGTCATAGATATTCGTGTCACTAAGGCGGAAACAGATATGAATATAACACATAAAAGTATACATCAAAGTAGTGGTCATGTAAGGTCCACTACATCACAAAAGAATAGGTACAAGTGCTAGATGAAAATATATGTATACATCAAGGACTCTCTATCTCGAATGTATAAAACAAAAACTACTAAGCTAAGTAGTTGGCCAAAAGTCAGATGACGGACCCTGATAAGAAGTCATGTAGAAGCACCTGAAATACCTCGGTCTGACCCGAGTATTATTTAAGAAGAAAATAATAAATGGATTAGTCTAGCTATAAATATCATATAAAATGAGATAGGATAAGAGATACAACAAAAGCGTATAACAAAAATAATGCCATACTGGGACAATTATACATTAAATAACAACAAAAATCATACAATATCTCAAATTTCCTCAAACACCAAAACGAATGTCATATTCTTTAACCAAACCACAAATATTGACAAAACATATCTATGCCACTCACAAAAATGGTGAAACGCAAATTCTAGAAATCATCAATTAGAAATCCAGAAACCACAAAGGGGAGGCCTATCAAAAACGGGATCATGAAAACTCACCAATACGTGTATCACATACGGGACGCTATCCCATGTTCGCTACAATGGTACGCTCGATGAATACGAAACTCAAATAATTCGAAACAACGACGTAGTACAATGGTACTCCCGATGAACCTGATAAGCTGAAACAACGACGTAGTACAACGATACGCCCGATGAACCGAACTCCATAAAAGAACATGGGCCGCTAGCACATAAAATTGGGTCGAAACTCTAAAGAACCCATAGGTCATTACCCTATAAAAGAAATGAGACAAAGCTCGATTAAATGAGGTACAATCCCCACGTGGAGACAAAGACAATGCCTATCGCTAGTCTAAACCATAAAATGATCACCATTGATCAATAAAAAGTGTGAGTTACACTGTAACGACCCAGTATTTTCAACCCTTCGCATCCGCACATGTCGGACTTGAATTGTTCAAAATACTGCGTTGTAAAATAAATTTGGCAAAACTCAGAATATGTAGTAAATAAATCACAGAATCACATACATATATCAGAACTCACAGCGGAAATAAAATATACAGTGGTTCATGAAGCCACTATAAAACTTTAACCAAATAGAATTTACATAGTTTAGAATCTGCAATACAGCTGTAGACATAAATAGAAACAGAGTCTTCCAATTTGATTGATTGCAAATAAGATAAAGACTGAAAGGCTTCCGGCAGTATGAATGATCTACGGGATGACATAACTCCGGAGAGAAACTGAAACTGCAACTCAGGCTGACCCGAGCGTAAAAATAAAACATAACACTCGAGTCAGGACATACACACTTATATAATGTAAGCTAATTCAAGTGTACTGTAATATAGAGCAAGTAACTTAAAGGATGCTTGGGACCGCCCATCCTCTAAGGATCCGTCAAACTATTTACTATGTAGTATATTGCGCTATTATACTAGTGTCTATTTATAAAATAAACTTACTTTTAAGTAGCGTTAAGGCTTTACATTTTCCACCTTAACACGTAATAGTCCCAGTAGTCCATCCAATATCATAGCTCCTCCTGATCGGGAAGCAACTAGAGGATACCACACGGGCTACGGGAGAAATCTAAACTCGTACAAGGCGCGATATGGTAGGTGACACGGCACAACTAGGCAATGCCAGGGTAGATATACCAATTACGCATCCGGACCGATGGTAACGCGAAGCCGCAGCAACCGCCCACCTCGAAACAACTCCCCAAATCAAAATAGAAGTGGCCACTGAATCAATCCAAAGTCATAGTATAATATCGAAGAGGAGTGTCCGATCAGAGGAATGACCTCATTAACCCGTCGATCGCTCCTGTTTTAGCCACCTTATGCCAACTCACGGGAGTCGGGTCCACGTATTTACCTTACAGGAAACGTCGCCACCAACCTACTTCATTCTGGAATCTCCACCGCGTACACGGTTAGTCAAAGTGGTTTTCGGTATCGACAGAGAGTATGTCCATATCCGATCCCGGTCTCTTTGCCAACCCATCGTTATTATAACACCGTGGTCTTTTAAAACAGTTTATACTTTAAAACCAAAATAAACATTTCTATTTCAAACTATAAACACGATATCATTCAAAACCCAAAACAATATGATACCGTTATATTCAAGTATAATTCTTTTCCAAAAACCATACTGCTTAAAATTTATAATATCTGGAAACCAAATATTTAAATTATATCTTCAAAACATAATATTTTGGAAATTTTACTTTAAAACCATAACTCCCAAACACAATGGTTTGGACATTCAACGGTATATAGAATAAATGGTTTAACTTTATGGTTACTTTGTAAAGAAGATAATTTACATAGCTTTACAAATATATTTCTTTATTTTAAACCATAATTTAAATATCACTTCATGTTCCCAAGACCATTTCAATTCCTATATATATATCCAATTGGAGTATTAATATTCAAAACTAAGGTTTGATATTTTTTCTTTCAACAAATTAGTGTTTATTATTTCGTCTTGAATATTCCCATAAATTCCATAGATAAAACTCCAAAATTATGCCATTAAATAATTTCAAAATTTACTTAACACTAGAATGTTCATCTTAAATTTATTAAGAAAAATCCAGTTATAAATCTCATATCTTAAAGGTCTCCAAAACTTAAACATAAATATAATTTATCAAATTCCTTAAATTTCAAAACAATCAAATTCCAGATTCTATAGCACTTAGGAAATGCTACCTAAAGTTACGGGTAAAACTAGTCCAATTTCAAAAGACAGCATTTAAATGCTTTAGTAGATTGTTTAACTTAATAAATATTTCCAAATATAACTTATATATATATTTCTTAACTGAAATCTTATCCTTTCAAAAATCCAGAATTTCCAAAATAAGTTATATTCCAAAATTTTATTCAAATATTTATTTATTTATTTATTAACATTTATAACTCATTCAAAATCAATATAAAATCCTTTAAAGATATTAAATCAAATATTTAACTTCCAAAATAATTTTAAATATTTCAGAAAATATTATAAGGACCACGGGCCTGTATATAGTTTTCTAGCCTAGGTCAAGTGATACAGATTTATATCATTTCAATCCGTAATTTACAAACCCCGGGTTCTATCATTTCAAACCCGCAATCCCAAGTTAACAGTTAAACAGTTAACATAATAATAGCACAGTAATCATCATTTAGGCCTATCATTTCAGCCCACAACAATCTAAATTTAACAGGGAACTTGCAGTGGTGATTTAAGCAGTAAATAAACAATAATATAATATAACTGCAGAAATAATACAACAGATAATAACTGATGAGGTGTCAATTTAAATGGGATTCATCATTCTACGTTATACTACAGACAGATAATATTTAAATAAAATTTTTACACATACACTTGCGATAATTCACAAAATATATGTACATATGTCTGGTGAGAAATACTCACCTTAAACGCTGCAGTGGATCTAAATCAAACACGGTATCTACTTCGGAAAAAAAAACGGAAAGCACGATCAAACTTCGGCGGATGCAAAGCCTTGACTTAAATCTATAAGATCCAAATACCAAGTATGCGAATTTAAAAATTACGGTCAAAGCAAAATTTCAGAACAACTGGAACGAATAGAATAAAAGAAATTTAGTTCAACTTGCTCGACTACTACAACCCGCTAACCGTCTCAACATATCCTAGGCCCATACTTCAACCGTACGCATGCATAAAATAAATTGAATAAATTGCAAAATAAATTGCAAATTTAATACAATTGATTGAATAAAAAGATGTTATGCACCCAAACAAAACAAATACATGTTTAGACATTATTAAATTATTTCTCACATTTTTAATCATATTTATCATGATCAATTATTTTCATTCTCATATATATTTATTTAAATAAAATGACAATATTGGCAACAAACACAATACTGTTCAAATTATTCGATTTAATCAAATGTAGCCACTAACTACATTCGAATTCATTAAATAATACTTTATTTCACATACATGTTCATCATGTTTAGGCACATTCATAATTATTTCTTCTTTTACTTTTATTATTAAACATTAAAAGGTGATTATTGGTATACATCACCAATATCCTTTTATTAACCATAATAAATACAATCCATTGATATTTATCCACCCAAATTCTCAAATAAGTAGTTAAATTTATTTTTAACCATCTTAAATTTATTTCAACCATTAAAAATTGAAATAAATGTCATTTTATTATATTCACCCAAGATTTATTCATACAATATTGTTTATTTGAATTAAACAACATTTCATATCATTTTCTCCTTATCAATTTATCTTCTCCATTATTAAATTGTAATTCTTTTTTTTTTTCTATGCCTTCCTCTTCAAACTGCACTTATCCAAATCCACAATACCACTAACTACATCATAACTACACTAATTCCATAGTCTAGCTTCCTACAATCAATTTATATCATTTCTTCCAGCCTACTACTAACAAAGTTCTATATGTATTTATAAATGGCACGGCATGATGGGGAAGTAGCCGAGCAAGGAAATCAGAGAACACAAGAAGGAGGAAGGAAAATTGGAAGAAGCAAAGAAATAAACAATGCAAATTATTTACCTGATAGAAGCTTGTACCAGAGAGGGACAAACAAGGAGATATGAAAACTTATGTGAATGAGGCAAAGTATTTATAGATAAACTTGCGAAATAAAAAGGGGAGATAAATAGGCAGGTTTGAAAACGTAAGAAATAAATGCAAGCGTTGATTTTTGAGTGCATGCGTTTAGGCAAGAGATTTATTTCCAGTTCTTCTTGTTTGAACGCTATACGAAAATTGTGATAAATGCATGCGTTGATTTCTCTTTCCAGTTTTATGTTTGAACGATATCACTCTTTTGGATTTTTTTTTTTAGATAGCTTGCGTGATTTATACCAGTTATAATCTAAATTTAAAGCATGCGTTACTGCAAATTTGAACAGATTTGATTGAGGAAGCAAAACTTGAGCTCTTGCGTGATTTATGGTAAGCAATGAAAAAGCTTTTAACTGAAAAGGCAAAAGTAATAAATGCTTACATAAATATTTACTTGATCAATGGTTCGAAAAATTTATTTATTGCAAAACAAACGCAGTGGAAACAGAGAGATATAATGGGTATGCGAAAATTTGCAAAGATAGGCAAGATTAAATTTTGAATGCATTTAATTTAGGTGAGAGGAAAAATGGCAATTGGAAGAGTTGATATTTTTGTGGATAAGGCTGCGTGAATAAATGAATACAGTGACATGCTCAAGAAACAAATGGTAAGAGGCAAATGTCAAAATGTTAAAAGAATAAAATTTTGTGTCACGCGCAAAGGAAGGCAAATTTGATTTCCATATTCTTCTAATCAATTAATTCCCCTTTAATTGCCTTTAATTGATTTCAATTGATTACCTTATCCCTTTTAATTACCCTCCTTAATTGATTTCAATTAATTACCATATTACCAATTAATTATCCTCCTTTAATTACATACTCAAATTTGGTTACTAACTTAATTAGTTAATTAACCCTTTTTGTTAATTATCAATCCTGCGACGTCTCACATTAATCCGTCCGCTTTGTAGGCACTGGTAGCCGGACTGGTTACACGGGCAGATTTCTCCTACAAAATGGGGATTAACCTCGTGTCCTCATGCCATTAACCAAAAGAATTAACTTATTTATCTTTCATCAATTTTATTAATTTGCATTAATTATTCAATAAATTAATTCTGGTCAACTACTGAAATTTTACAATTAATTTCTCTATTAATTGTCATAAATTTCTTTTTGAAATATCTATTAATTGTCATTAACTCCATTTTAAAATATCCGTATGTGCCTTTATTCAAGTTTTGAATTGCTAACTAGGAATAAGGTAGATTTATCAAATAAATTGATTGTAAGTTTCATTGTTTTAAATTGCTTAACAATGTTCACTGCTAACATAATTAATATGTCAAAATTGAGAATATTCCACCAACATGATTTGCATGTCATAACCTACCAAATTAACATAATTAATTAACTACTTTAATATGTTACAAATTTTCTCCTTTTCATTATTTTTAGGGAATGGGTATAACAACAGATATTATGATAATATCCAAAACATTTAGTTACCACACACTTCATTATACATTATAAAAATTTCCTTTTTTTTTTCTTCTTCTTAAATTTAGTTACAAAAATCATATTAAATTAACGAGTTTAATTCTCTAAATTAAATATTTAAACAATATTGGTAAACACAATTTATATAAATTATATTTCTAAAAACAAAAAAATTAAAAGAAATAAATAGCTAAAAACTAGGGTTGTTACACTCTCCCCCACTTAAGAACTTTTCGTCCTCGAAAAGGAACAAAAGAAAAGAAACAAAGGAAGATAAGCTAGATAAACAAGAACTTTAAACGAATAGTTCCGGATTTGAAGCACGAAGAAGATCTTCTAGAATCGGTTTTACTCTTTTCAGTTCGACCGCAGGTCTATGGGTGGTAAGCGGTGCTCAGGCCCCGATGAGTAACAAAGATTTTTAAAGATTATAGAAAAGATTTCTAAATAGACTGGTATAAGCAATAGCCTCCTCATTCTGTAGCAGATAGGGAAACCAAGGACACTTAAAGATAGTTTGAAAACAAATAAGATAATAAATTTGCAATCATAATGCTTTGAAATCATTAAATTTATAAATTTGGAAATCATGCTACTAAAATCATAATACCTTTAAAATAATCTTCATTTATACCTTTTAAATTCAATGCCAAACAATATTCATTTCAAGGTTGAAATATTCCTAAGTTCATTTAAAAAAAAAAATTTCCAAAACATTTTATTTTTAGAAACAGCAGCACTCATAATATGCTATAGTAGATATAATAGTATTCCTAATCAGTTTATTATGTACTTAACTCTGAATTTTAACAAATAACCTAACACTTTATTAAAAATACTTATCTTATAAATAAGATATTCCTTCAATAAGTTACCCTTGAATTTCCATTTGAAAACCAATTCTCAATTATCAAAATTTAGTGATATTAGAATACGTCTTAACTATTTATTTAGACATCAATTAAACTATGATTTGAAGATATATAATCCTTACTCCAAAAATATCCCTTTCAAATATATTTTCCTTATTCAAAGATACCTTGTTTATTACACAAACATATTCATTTCAGGAAATAACCTTCTATTAAAATCTCTTGGTTAGATTTACGGCTCCATATTAAATTAATTTGATTATTAAGACATTTGAATAAAATTCCTTAAATTCCTTTTTCTTATTTATCCCCATTAATCTTTTATAACTAAAATTTAAGTGTATAATATTTATTAAAACCACTCAAATTTTATTCATAAAATCCTTTTATATTGTATATTATCCAATTACATGTTAACTTTTGAAAATCAAGGTAAGTTATATTAAATGAAATTGGGTGTTATACAAATAAAACTTTCAATTTAATTATCTCCAATTGGAACCTTTTTATTCAAATTTTTGTTATTATATTTATTTTCCTTCCTCAAGATAAACTTTAAGAATTAAATTCCTGATTCCCTTCAAACCATTTAGAGATAACTAAATATATATACCTAATATGTCAAATCAAATTTAAATTATATATCTATATATATTAAGTCATACTTTAGAAATTCAAATCAATTAAAATCTCAAGGAAACACTGTAGCCAGACTACAGAATGTTCTTTTCACTTCGAAACTCGAAAATGAATGTCGATGATGCTGCAGTCATCACCGAAATTATTTTCCAGCGACAAAGAGAAAAGCACTAATTTTAAAATTTCTTTGGAAACAAATTTATATACAAAAATACTTATTACATCCTTTTAAAATTTAAACACAAGGTTTGAAATCATCAGAAATTGAATTCTCAAGTTCTTGTTTTAAGTTCATTTCTGTTTCCAAATTAATTTATAACCATTGTTTTATATTCAATTATTTATTTTAGCCAAAACACATGGTTTACAAAATCAAAAATAAATCAAAACTATTATCTCTTGACAAATAGTTAAATTAATTATAAAATTTTGAAAATTATACTCATATATATAATATTAGATTTTAATTTCAAATATAGGAATAAACTTCTCAAACCAGGATAGAGACTCAAATTTGATGAACTCAAATCAAATAGAATTCAAGATAAATTGAAATCAGAAGATCAGAATAAGGAAACTGGGTAAGTCTATATAAGTCGTGGACAACCTTGACCTAGTCATCCGTGACTTAAAGAGCCATATCGATGTGGTTGGGGTAAATCTACATTTGATCCGAAGAGATAGAATTTGGAATAACCAAAGATACTAGCATATAAACCGAGGATAAATATAAATCTCCGGTGAATCAATGCTAATGGTAAAGGAGTTTCACCCCTTTATTAGAATAATGGCGAGACCGCCAATTTACAATAAAGATCATCCGAAGTGGAGTTATGAGATACTCCAGAATCTAAAGCAGATGAAAAAGTGAGGGATACGAATGAGCTTTGGAACCGTAGGGAATGTTCCAAAATTCGAAAAGAGAGTGGTTCAATCTCGAATGAACGTGATTCTGTAAATCAAATTTACCATACATTCTAAGTTTTGCCTAGAACCAAAGCTCTGATACCAAATTGTAACGACCCAGTATTTTCAACCCTTCGCATCCGCACATGTCGGACTTGAATTGTTCAAAATACTGCGTTGTAAAATAAATTTGGCAAAACTCAGAATATGTAGTAAATAAATCACAGAATCACATACATATATCAGAACTCACAGCGGAAATAAAATATACAGTGGTTCATGAAGCCACTATAAAACTTTAACCAAATAGAATTTACATAGTTTAGAATCTGCAATACAGCTGTAGACATAAATAGAAACAGAGTCTTCCAATTTGATTGATTGCAAATAAGATAAAGACTGAAAGGCTTCCGGCAGTATGAATGATCTACGGGATGACATAACTCCGGAGAGAAACTGAAACTGCAACTCAGGCTGACCCGAGCGTAAAAATAAAACATAACACTCGAGTCAGGACATACACACTTATATAATGTAAGCTAATTCAAGTGTACTGTAATATAGAGCAAGTAACTTAAAGGATGCTTGGGACCGCCCATCCTCTAAGGATCCGTCAAACTATTTACTATGTAGTATATTGCGCTATTATACTAGTGTCTATTTATAAAATAAACTTACTTTTAAGTAGCGTTAAGGCTTTACATTTTCCACCTTAACACGTAATAGTCCCAGTAGTCCATCCAATATCATAGCTCCTCCTGATCGGGAAGCAACTAGAGGATACCACACGGGCTACGGGAGAAATCTAAACTCGTACAAGGCGCGATATGGTAGGTGACACGGCACAACTAGGCAATGCCAGGGTAGATATACCAATTACGCATCCGGACCGATGGTAACGCGAAGCCGCAGCAACCGCCCACCTCGAAACAACTCCCCAAATCAAAATAGAAGTGGCCACTGAATCAATCCAAAGTCATAGTATAATATCGAAGAGGAGTGTCCGATCAGAGGAATGACCTCATTAACCCGTCGATCGCTCCTGTTTTAGCCACCTTATGCCAACTCACGGGAGTCGGGTCCACGTATTTACCTTACAGGAAACGTCGCCACCAACCTACTTCATTCTGGAATCTCCACCGCGTACACGGTTAGTCAAAGTGGTTTTCGGTATCGACAGAGAGTATGTCCATATCCGATCCCGGTCTCTTTGCCAACCCATCGTTATTATAACACCGTGGTCTTTTAAAACAGTTTATACTTTAAAACCAAAATAAACATTTCTATTTCAAACTATAAACACGATATCATTCAAAACCCAAAACAATATGATACCGTTATATTCAAGTATAATTCTTTTCCAAAAACCATACTGCTTAAAATTTATAATATCTGGAAACCAAATATTTAAATTATATCTTCAAAACATAATATTTTGGAAATTTTACTTTAAAACCATAACTCCCAAACACAATGGTTTGGACATTCAACGGTATATAGAATAAATGGTTTAACTTTATGGTTACTTTGTAAAGAAGATAATTTACATAGCTTTACAAATATATTTCTTTATTTTAAACCATAATTTAAATATCACTTCATGTTCCCAAGACCATTTCAATTCCTATATATATATCCAATTGGAGTATTAATATTCAAAACTAAGGTTTGATATTTTTTCTTTCAACAAATTAGTGTTTATTATTTCGTCTTGAATATTCCCATAAATTCCATAGATAAAACTCCAAAATTATGCCATTAAATAATTTCAAAATTTACTTAACACTAGAATGTTCATCTTAAATTTATTAAGAAAAATCCAGTTATAAATCTCATATCTTAAAGGTCTCCAAAACTTAAACATAAATATAATTTATCAAATTCCTTAAATTTCAAAACAATCAAATTCCAGATTCTATAGCACTTAGGAAATGCTACCTAAAGTTACGGGTAAAACTAGTCCAATTTCAAAAGACAGCATTTAAATGCTTTAGTAGATTGTTTAACTTAATAAATATTTCCAAATATAACTTATATATATATTTCTTAACTGAAATCTTATCCTTTCAAAAATCCAGAATTTCCAAAATAAGTTATATTCCAAAATTTTATTCAAATATTTATTTATTTATTTATTAACATTTATAACTCATTCAAAATCAATATAAAATCCTTTAAAGATATTAAATCAAATATTTAACTTCCAAAATAATTTTAAATATTTCAGAAAATATTATAAGGACCACGGGCCTGTATATAGTTTTCTAGCCTAGGTCAAGTGATACAGATTTATATCATTTCAATCCGTAATTTACAAACCCCGGGTTCTATCATTTCAAACCCGCAATCCCAAGTTAACAGTTAAACAGTTAACATAATAATAGCACAGTAATCATCATTTAGGCCTATCATTTCAGCCCACAACAATCTAAATTTAACAGGGAACTTGCAGTGGTGATTTAAGCAGTAAATAAACAATAATATAATATAACTGCAGAAATAATACAACAGATAATAACTGATGAGGTGTCAATTTAAATGGGATTCATCATTCTACGTTATACTACAGACAGATAATATTTAAATAAAATTTTTACACATACACTTGCGATAATTCACAAAATATATGTACATATGTCTGGTGAGAAATACTCACCTTAAACGCTGCAGTGGATCTAAATCAAACACGGTATCTACTTCGGAAAAAAAAACGGAAAGCACGATCAAACTTCGGCGGATGCAAAGCCTTGACTTAAATCTATAAGATCCAAATACCAAGTATGCGAATTTAAAAATTACGGTCAAAGCAAAATTTCAGAACAACTGGAACGAATAGAATAAAAGAAATTTAGTTCAACTTGCTCGACTACTACAACCCGCTAACCGTCTCAACATATCCTAGGCCCATACTTCAACCGTACGCATGCATAAAATAAATTGAATAAATTGCAAAATAAATTGCAAATTTAATACAATTGATTGAATAAAAAGATGTTATGCACCCAAACAAAACAAATACATGTTTAGACATTATTAAATTATTTCTCACATTTTTAATCATATTTATCATGATCAATTATTTTCATTCTCATATATATTTATTTAAATAAAATGACAATATTGGCAACAAACACAATACTGTTCAAATTATTCGATTTAATCAAATGTAGCCACTAACTACATTCGAATTCATTAAATAATACTTTATTTCACATACATGTTCATCATGTTTAGGCACATTCATAATTATTTCTTCTTTTACTTTTATTATTAAACATTAAAAGGTGATTATTGGTATACATCACCAATATCCTTTTATTAACCATAATAAATACAATCCATTGATATTTATCCACCCAAATTCTCAAATAAGTAGTTAAATTTATTTTTAACCATCTTAAATTTATTTCAACCATTAAAAATTGAAATAAATGTCATTTTATTATATTCACCCAAGATTTATTCATACAATATTGTTTATTTGAATTAAACAACATTTCATATCATTTTCTCCTTATCAATTTATCTTCTCCATTATTAAATTGTAATTCTTTTTTTTTTTCTATGCCTTCCTCTTCAAACTGCACTTATCCAAATCCACAATACCACTAACTACATCATAACTACACTAATTCCATAGTCTAGCTTCCTACAATCAATTTATATCATTTCTTCCAGCCTACTACTAACAAAGTTCTATATGTATTTATAAATGGCACGGCATGATGGGGAAGTAGCCGAGCAAGGAAATCAGAGAACACAAGAAGGAGGAAGGAAAATTGGAAGAAGCAAAGAAATAAACAATGCAAATTATTTACCTGATAGAAGCTTGTACCAGAGAGGGACAAACAAGGAGATATGAAAACTTATGTGAATGAGGCAAAGTATTTATAGATAAACTTGCGAAATAAAAAGGGGAGATAAATAGGCAGGTTTGAAAACGTAAGAAATAAATGCAAGCGTTGATTTTTGAGTGCATGCGTTTAGGCAAGAGATTTATTTCCAGTTCTTCTTGTTTGAACGCTATACGAAAATTGTGATAAATGCATGCGTTGATTTCTCTTTCCAGTTTTATGTTTGAACGATATCACTCTTTTGGATTATTTTTTTTAGATAGCTTGCGTGATTTATACCAGTTATAATCTAAATTTAAAGCATGCGTTACTGCAAATTTGAACAGATTTGATTGAGGAAGCAAAACTTGAGCTCTTGCGTGATTTATGGTAAGCAATGAAAAAGCTTTTAACTGAAAAGGCAAAAGTAATAAATGCTTACATAAATATTTACTTGATCAATGGTTCGAAAAATTTATTTATTGCAAAACAAACGCAGTGGAAACAGAGAGATATAATGGGTATGCGAAAATTTGCAAAGATAGGCAAGATTAAATTTTGAATGCATTTAATTTAGGTGAGAGGAAAAATGGCAATTGGAAGAGTTGATATTTTTGTGGATAAGGCTGCGTGAATAAATGAATACAGTGACATGCTCAAGAAACAAATGGTAAGAGGCAAATGTCAAAATGTTAAAAGAATAAAATTTTGTGTCACGCGCAAAGGAAGGCAAATTTGATTTCCATATTCTTCTAATCAATTAATTCCCCTTTAATTGCCTTTAATTGATTTCAATTGATTACCTTATCCCTTTTAATTACCCTCCTTAATTGATTTCAATTAATTACCATATTACCAATTAATTATCCTCCTTTAATTACATACTCAAATTTGGTTACTAACTTAATTAGTTAATTAACCCTTTTTGTTAATTATCAATCCTGCGACGTCTCACATTAATCCGTCCGCTTTGTAGGCACTGGTAGCCGGACTGGTTACACGGGCAGATTTCTCCTACAAAATGGGGATTAACCTCGTGTCCTCATGCCATTAACCAAAAGAATTAACTTATTTATCTTTCATCAATTTTATTAATTTGCATTAATTATTCAATAAATTAATTCTGGTCAACTACTGAAATTTTACAATTAATTTCTCTATTAATTGTCATAAATTTCTTTTTGAAATATCTATTAATTGTCATTAACTCCATTTTAAAATATCCGTATGTGCCTTTATTCAAGTTTTGAATTGCTAACTAGGAATAAGGTAGATTTATCAAATAAATTGATTGTAAGTTTCATTGTTTTAAATTGCTTAACAATGTTCACTGCTAACATAATTAATATGTCAAAATTGAGAATATTCCACCAACATGATTTGCATGTCATAACCTACCAAATTAACATAATTAATTAACTACTTTAATATGTTACAAATTTTCTCCTTTTCATTATTTTTAGGGAATGGGTATAACAACAGATATTATGATAATATCCAAAACATTTAGTTACCACACACTTCATTATACATTATAAAAATTTCCTTTTTTTTTTCTTCTTCTTAAATTTAGTTACAAAAATCATATTAAATTAACGAGTTTAATTCTCTAAATTAAATATTTAAACAATATTGGTAAACACAATTTATATAAATTATATTTCTAAAAACAAAAAAAATAAAAGAAATAAATAGCTAAAAACTAGGGTTGTTACATACACTAAGGTAGTAAATAAATGAGTTTAGCTTCATGTCCCATAACCACTGGCTTAACTTAATTATTTACAAACAAATTGTAGATTTTCACTTGAAAAATTATCACAAGGTTCCAATCGAACAAGTCCAAGAATTAACCGGCAAAGAAAACGCAAATGTTTCATACCACTTGTTTTGCTAAGTCGTTTAATTAGATTTCCCATACGAATGAGATAAAGGTTTGTATATACTAATAGATTGGAAAACGATTTTAAAAACGAGCATCGTGTTAAAAGTAATTGTTGGAATCATGTTCGCAAAAGAGTTTGAGTATTTACTATTAGTATAGAAACCTTTGTATTTTAAAGTGACAAATCACAGAAATGATTGTAGAAACAATCTATCACCAAAAATTCACATTCAACGAAGTAAATCAAAACTATAAAAATCGATATTAAATCCATCAATGGATATTTCCAAAAATCTAGAAAAGAAGCCATCAAAGTCGATAGTAAATGACAAAACTAATCGGATCAACAAAAATCGATAAAATTTGGAAATCCACCCAAAAATAGGCGAAATAGTAAAATGGCAACAGGACCAGACGTCTAACCTGGGGCTCTGCATATTTTTGTTTTATTTCTCCTTCTTTATATCAGAAGCCCTACCAGATGTCTGTTATGGTCTAACCAAATGTCAGGTCGAGGGCTCGGTCCTTTTTTTCTGTCGAATTTTTTTTCTTTCTCCAGGGACGATAACCAAGCGTCTGGACTAGCCTAACCAAACGTCTGGTTGCCTGTACTGGGCAACAGTTTGCCTAGGCCATTGATGGCCAAATCATATAAGAAGAGATCGAATGAGCGACCATGGCTAGGGGTTTATGCCAAGCGACAAACCAACCCTATATACTCATCGACACACTTCGAATAACATGTCCAAACATCCATATAAGGATTTTCATAGATTTAGACTTCAAAATGCCAAAAATTGGATAATTCGCCAAACCACTTCAATTCAAAAGCAAATGGACATGAAATAGATGTTAGGAATTCATACCTAACAACTATCAGAGTTATAGACATAGAGGCGAGTTCAAGAACTCGCCAATAAACCTAAAAACAATGAATGATAAGCTCTAAAACAAAGAAAGACTAATTTCACTTCAACCAGACCTCAAGAATCCTCAATCTATTATCAAATGAAATGAATTTCCTAAGTTAAGGTTTAGAAATTTCTGAAAATTGAAGAGAGATTGAGATGGAGAAGATGAAAAGGATGCTTAACTAAGCTTCTCCTTGATTTTGAGCTTGAATCTTGAATTTCCTAGTAATCTAGGGTGTAGGAATTTTAATTTTCTCTTCTTTCCCTTATTTTCCTTCGGCTTGAGAGTGTTAGGAAAAATAGAACGAACGAATGAAGAGGGGGTGGAATTATGGTATTTTGTTGGATTAGTAGGCTGATACCCAAACCTAAAGCTTAATAGAAAAATAGAAAATTTTGACTCAACTCCAAACATATCGATGTTTATACTCAAAAAGGTCACAAACATGGTTTTGGCTCAACGGAAGTAGTCACGTGTCGTAATTCGACTGTTGACAGAAAGTAGCATTTTGGACTTTAATCCGACTAATGATGCTATATTTAAATAAATAATTTAAATATATAATCGTAAAATATGCGGGTTGTTATAGACTCCGCTCCTTAAAGAAATTGCGTCGTCGCAATACTTAAGAAGGAAATAAAGAGTAACAACCATAAAAGCATATCAACACAAAAGAAAATTTTAAAGTGAGAAGTTTACCTTAAAGAGCATGAGAGAGTAAGTCCAGATGTGTTTGCTCGATGAATTTCCTGGATTCCCAAGAACAATCCTTAGGATTTGAGGACTAGTGAACTTTCACAAGCGGAACATCTTTATTTCAAAGGTGTTTAACCTCCGTAGCAATGATACGAACAGGATTTTGCTCATAAGTCAAATTAGGTGAAACTTCATTTTCTTCAATAACACTGGGCTCAAGAATAGAATCGGAATCTCTAAGGCTTTTCCATAGTTGAGAGACGTGGAAAACGTAATGAATAGCAAAAAATTGAGCCGGTAATAAAAGGCGATAAGCCATGGAACCAATGCGTTCGGTGATGTGAAATGGGCCAATATATCGAGGTGCTAATTTTCCCTATCAACTGAAATGCACCACACCTTCATAGGTTAAACGTGAATAAACACCAAATCTTCCATAGAAAATTCTAAATTCCTTCATCGGTTATCGACATAAGATTTTTGTCTGCTTTGAGCTTCTTTCATCCAATGACGAATAAGGTCAATCTTTTCTATGGAATCACGAATAAAATCTTGATCTAAAACTAGCTTCTCACTGGCTACAGGACAATAAGGAGATTGGCGTGGCCTTCCGTAGAGTGCCTTGAAAGGTTCCATATAAATACTAGATTGGAAGCTATTATTATAAGAAAACTCAACAAGAGAAATATGATCTTCCCAACTTCCACCAAAATCAAGAACACATGCACGAAGAAGATCTTCAAGAGTTTGGTTCACACGCTCGGTTTGTCCATCGGACTGAGGATGATAAGTGGTGCTAAAATTAAACTTCATCCCCAAAGCTTCTTGAAGGCTCTTTCGAAAGATAATGATGACAAATTCTAAGGGTGAAAACAATGGTCGTGATTGAGTGTCATATCTAGTCTCGCAGGCTTTAATTTCCTAGAAGCATAAGAAATAACACGTTCCCCTTGCATGAGAACGGCTCCTAAACCAAAACGACTAACATCGGTATAATCAATATAGTCTTGGTTCCCTTTGGGAATCACAAGAATAGGAGCATTGGAAAGAAGTTCTTTTAATTTATGAAAAGAAGCTTCACATTTGTTTGACCAATGTACTTAACTCCCTTCTTTGTCAAACTAGTAAGAGGTATGGAAATTTTGGAAAAGTCTTTTATGAACCGACGGTAATAGCCCACCAATCTAAGGAGGCTACGAATTTCCAGCACACTCTTCGGTTTCTTTCAAATTTGAATTGCTTCGATCTTTGAAGGATATATGGAAATTCCATATTCAGAAATAATATGTCATAAAAATTTCACACGGGATTGCCAAAAGTGGCACTTAGAAAATTTCGCTTTTGATTTATTGCTCCTAAGAGTTTCCAACACAATCCAAAGATGTTTTTCATGCTTCTCCTTGATTATAGAATAAACAAGAATATCATCTATAAAGATGAGAACAAATAGATCGAGGAAGTCTTTGAAAACTTGATTCATAAGGTTAACGAAATAAGCTGGAGCATTCATTAAACCACATGGCATAACAAGCCATTCACAAGATCCATAAGGAGTATGGAACAATGTCAAAGGTATGCTATCCTCTGCAATACGAAGCTGATGAAAACCGGTTGCTAAGTCTAACCATGAAAAAGCACTGCAAAGTTAATCGAATAAATCATCAATCCGAGGTAAAGGATATTTATTCTTGATGGTGGTTGCGGTAGTCAATGCAAAGCCTAAGTGTACCATTGGATTTCTTCACAAAGATAGCTGAAGTACCCCAAGGAGAGGAACTAGAATGAATAAATTGCTTCGCTTCCAATTCGGATAATTGTTTACGCATCGCCTCATTTTCGTTATTGGACATACGATAAGGAGGACGAGTGATGGGTAGAGCTCCATGGATTAGATTAATTCTTAACTCAATTGCTCGCTTAGGGGGTAATCCTAAAATGGGCTTAAATATGTCGGAAAATTCACGAACAACGTAAATGAGGGAAATGACATCTTCCTCATCATCATTATCGTCATCATGTGGATTTAGAGAATATTAGGATGCTACCGAATTGGAAACTAAATCTTGAGAACAATATAAATCCGCTTAACAGATTGAGGATGTCGAAGATATATAGTCCTCTCGGGACATAGGATGTGGGCTTCATAGCGATTAAGCCAATCCATTCCCAAAATCATTCTGAAGCCTAAGTAATACATAACATGAAAATCGGCATGGAAAGTATAATCACATAAAATATTCTCAACATCTTTACAAAATAAATTAAGTGTTGCGAATCACCAATCGAATTCGCAATTCTCAATGAAGTCATCAAGCACATAATAGTTAAAGGCAAAGCATCAACAAGTTCTTTTGATATAAAAGAGTGAGATGCACCCGTATCAAAAAGAACTCGAATAGGATGATCACGAAACATAATAATGCCATCAAGAATAGAATGAGAAATACCTTGACCAAGAGAAGTGTCAATAGCATCTTGCACAACGTTAAGCTTTCCCTCCTCCTTGCCTTGAAGTTTGGGACATGAAGATAAATGATAACACGAACTTTTGCAATAACGACAAAAAAGGGGTTTCAGACACCTATTTGCATAATGGTCCTTAGGACCACAATCGTACCATTCTCCATAGTTAAGGGTAGGAGTCTTTGCTATCGAAGTTGCTTGCTTCCCTTTCTTATTGGGGTTAGGGCCTTTGAACTTAATAGGCCTCTTCTTGTTGTTGTTGAAGTTCGGTTTGGCACACACAACTTCAATGTTACTTTCTTTATCGACCTCTTCAAGCCGAAGAGTGATACCAACAAACTGATCGAAAGAAACTTCCATTTTTAGAAGTAAAGCGTTTTTGAGGTTCTTATTCAACCCATATACAAACCTTTGATTTTTCTTCAATGGGGTATAAATATACTCGACCCTATATTTAGAGAGATTCAAAAGATGCGACGTAATCTGTCATAGAAGATTCACCTTGAACAAGGTAAATAAAGCGCCAAGCTAAAGTTGCCTTTTCAGCCTCTGACACAAACTTTAACTTGAATCTTTCCCAGAATTGCTCCCAAGCAAGATCCACTTCGATAATCTCAAAAACCAAAAGCTCATACCAATCTAATGCTTTCTCTTGGAGCATACTAGAAGCCACTTGGACTCAATGTAGATCTATAAGATTCATGTGAGAAAAGATGCGATTGCATGTTCTAAGCCAAGCTTGAACTTCTATAACGCTTTTGGAACCCTTGAATGGCCTTCCACCTTAATTGGTATAATCACTGCACAAACTTGCAAACTCAGATTTAGGATGAGTAGGCTCTGGGATGGGTCCGGCAGCTTGAGTATTCTTTAGAGATTTAAAAGCTATTGGGCAGACATGAGTACTCCACCCTGAGGAGTAGCACTGGATTCACCGGCGCAGGGATGGCCAGGTCTAACCATTTCTCTTCTTTAAGAAAGAAAGAAAGAAGAGGAAAAAGGTTATTCTCAGAATTGAATATCATACAAACTTGATTGATATAACAAGGCATCATAAAAGAAAATAGGATAGATTGGGTCCTAAGACTCGGATAAATCCTAAGGCATGGTTCCTAAGAAAGATTTAAGATAATGACCCTTGCTAGATTATTCCATATTGTTTCGAATTTTGGCTCTGATACCAAACTGTGGCGCCCCACCTCTATACTTACACTAGCCATGGACACTATGGGGTAATGCCGTCGACTAGCATGAAGAATAAGGCCATTAAGGAGCGACCATCCATGTAATTGCTTTATGCGAGTACCGATATGCCTAATAAAAGGTCATGCATTTCATTTAAAGAGGAAATTCGACATACTAAGTACAAAGTCAAAGCTACTACATAATGGCTATATGGTCTTCGAAAACAAATATAAAATAAGCATAACATAAATCGGTCATAGATATTCATATCACTAAGGCGGAAATAGATATGAACATAACACATAAAAATGTACATCAAAGCAGTGGTCTTGTAAGATCCACTAAAACATAAAAGAACAGGTACAAGTTCTAGATGAAAAAATATGTATACATCAAGGAGTCTCTATCTCGAATGTATAAAACAAAAACTACTAAGCTAAGTAGTAAGCCAAAAATCAGATGACGGACCCTGATAAGTAGTCAAGTAGAAGCACCTGAAACACCTCGGTTTGACCCGAGTATTATTTAAGAAGAAAATAATTAACGGATCAGTCTAGCTATAAATATCATATAAAATGAGATAGGATAAGAGACATGACAAAAACGTATGATAACAATAATGCCATGCTATGACAAGTATACATTAAATAACAACAAAGATCATACAATATCTTAAATTTTCTCAAACACCAAAAAGAATTTCATATTCTTTATTTTATTCACCAAACCAAAAATATTGACAAAACATATCTATGCCACTTGCAAAAATGATGAAACATGAATTCTAGAAATCATCAATTAGAAATCAAGAAATCACAAAAGGGGAGGCCTATCAAAAACGGGATCATGAAAACACACCAACACATGTATCACAAACGGGACGCTATCCCATGGTCGCTAAGCATAGAGTCGGTGCAACGACGTAGTACAACGGTACGCTTGGTGAACCACAAACTCAAATAATTCGAAACAACGACGTAGTACAATGGTACGCCCGACGAACCTGATAAGCCACAAAATGACGTAGTACAACGGTACGCCCGACGAACCGAACTCCATAAAAGAACATGGGTCACTAGCCCATAATAGTGGGTCAAAACTCTAAAGAACCCATAAGTCGTTAGCCTATAAAAGAAATGAGACAAAGCTCGATAACGAGGTACAGTGCCCCCACGTGGACACACAGACATCGCATATTGCTAGTCTAAACCATAAAATGATCACCATTGATCAATAAAAAGTGTGAATTACACTAAGCTAGTAAATAAATGAGTTTAGCTTTATGTCCCACAACCACTGGCTTAACTTAAATATTTACGAACAAATTGTAGATTTCCACTCGAAAATTGTCACAAGGTTTCAATCGAATAAGTTCAAGAATTAACTGACATAGAAAACGCAAGCATTTCATACCACTGTTTTGCTAAGTCGGTTAATTAGATTTCTCATACGAATGAGATAAAGGTTTGTATATACTAATAGATTGGACAACGGTTTTAAAAACGAGCATTGTATTAGAAGTAATTGTTGAAATCATGTTTGCAAAAGAGTTTGAGTATTTGCTATTAGTATAGAAACCTTTGTATTTTAAATTGACAAATCATAGAAATGATTGTAGAAACAATCTATCACAAAAAATTCACATTCAACGAAGTGAATCAAAACCATAAAAATCGATATCAAATCCATCAATGGATATTTCCAAAAATCCAGAAAAGAAGCCATCAAAGTCGATAATAAATGACGACGACTAATTGGATCAACAAAAATCGACAAAAATTAGAAATCTACTTGAAAATAGGTGAAATGGTAAAAAGGCAACAAGATCAAACGTCTAACCTGGGGCTCTTCCTATATTTATTTTATTTCTCCCTTTTTTTATATCAGAAGCCCTACCAGACCTCTGGTACGGTCTAACCAGATGTCTGGTCGAGGGTTTGGTCCTATTTTTCTTCTGTTGAATATTTTTTTTCTCCAGGGACCATAACAAGACATCTGGATTAGCCCAACCAGATGTCTGGTTGCCTGTACTGAGCAACAGTTTGCCCTGGCCATTGATGGCCAAATCATATCGGAAGCAATCGAATGAGCGACGATGGCTTGGGGTTTATGCCAAGCGATAACCCAGCTCTATAGACTCATCGATACACTTCGAACAACATGTCCAAACATCCATTTAAGAATTTTCATATATTTTGACTTCAAAATGCCAAAAATTGGAAAATTCCCTAAACCACTTCAATTCAAAAGCAAATGGACATGAAATAGATGTTAGGAGTTTATACCTAACAACTATCAAAGGTGTAGACATAGATGCGAGTTCAAGAACTCACCTTTAAACCCATAAACAACGAATGAGAAGCTCTAAAACAAAGCAAGACCGATTCCTCTTCAACAAGACCTCAAGAATCTACGATCTATTATCAAAGGAAATGAATTTCGTAATTTAGGGTTTAGGAATTTCTGAAAATTGAAGAGAGATTGAGATTGAGAAGACGAAGAGGATGCTTACATAAGCTTCTCCTTGATTATGGAGCTTGAATCTTGAATTTCCTAGTAATCTACGGTTTAGGAATTTTAATTTCCTCTTCTTTCCGCCATTTTCCTTTCGCTTGAGAGTGTTAGGAAAAATAGAATGAATGAATGAAGTGGGGGTGGAGTTAGGGTATTTTGTTAGGTTAGCGGGCTGAAACCCAAACCCAAAGCCTAATAGAAAATAGGAAAATTTGACTCAACTCCAAACATATCGATGTTTATACTCAAAAAGGTCGCGAATGCCATTTTAGACTCAATGAAAGTAGTCTCGAGTCCTAATTCGACAATTTTCAGAAAGCAACATTTTGAACTTTAATCCGACTAAGGATGATGTATTTAAATAAATCATTTAAATATACAATCGTAAAATATGCGGGTTATTGCAGCGATCGAGTCAAAGGAGTTCGTGGCAGCTATAGGGTTGCAATGGTGAATCTCGAGTTCGGGGTTAGGCTTTCATTTGCGTGTGGGAGATGATGAAGGGGCCGACCGTGATTAGTAATTCTCCTATTGATTTTTTTTATTTAAATTTTGATTTCGAATCTTCTAATGATTATAACTTTTACGTACGAGGTCAGATTTGCACATGGCTTGTTTCGTTGGGATCCTATCGAAATTATGGATGTTATAGAACTAGTATGGATGAATTATAAAACTAATAAAATTTGGGCGTTTATTTTTATTTCAAATTGATTTGAAATCAAAGGTGAGTGTTTTAAGCCACTCATAACTGCTAAACTGGCTTATGTTATTAATTTAAATTAGGACATGATTAGGAATTGATTGGTTGATGCTTGGTATATTTAAATTATCGTTCCAGTTAAATATGATTTTTATTGCATTTAATCTTCATTAAATTAAATATTGAATTTAATTGTCAATTGAATACCTATTGATGAGAATCAGTTAACTGATGTATTTATTTGTTGATTGGAATGTCGATTGTGATGGATGTTAGATTGTTGATATTAGATGACCAGATATTATATTTTTATATTATAATAACACTGCAAGTTCCCTTAGTTATTGCTAGAAAAATCGCTATGGGTTAAAATGACACATACCCGAACGATCTATAAATTAAGGAAAAATCATCATGGTTTGAAATGATAAACCCAAGCGATTTTATAGATTTTGAATGTTAATTCAGGATTGTGGTTTGAAATGATATGTACCCGTCAATTTTAGATTTCTTACGGATTGAAATGATATATGTTCGTATCACTTACCCATAGAGTAGAAAATTATACACGGATACGGGACTGGTTAAATCAAATGAATTAAATCCTTAAATTTTTGAATTCAGTTAAATGATATTTTGAAATAAAGTTTTATTTATATAAACTGAGTTATTTTCAAAATCCAAGCTTTAAATGTTGAAGTTGGAATTGGGTTTAAAGGAATTAAATTAAAGAAATTTAATTGAAATCTCAAAGTTGAATTGTGAAATATAAATGAAATTTATCAAAATTGAGTTATTGAAATGCTTGAACATTTAAACTTTGAAATCTATGACAATGAGGTGTTTTAAAATTTTAATTCAAACATTGATTTGAAACCGATATTGATTAACTTGTTTTAAATGAGGATTTGAATTGAAAGACAAAATTTTAGTTTGTTGATTTGAAAGCTGGACATGGTCCAGATGTGTTGAAATGAAAGAAATAGTTTAATTTGATATTAACTTCAAATTTATTATTTTAGTTTAAACTGTAAAAATATATTATTATTAAATACTAATTATTAAGATTTTCAACTATTAAACTAATTTAATCTATTTCAAACTATATTAATCTATTGTAATCAATTTAAAGCTATTTTAACTTATTTTAATATATTTTATCTATTTAATCCAATTTAATCTATTTAACCTATTTTAATATAATTAACCCATTTCAATCTATTTTAAATCTATTTTAATCTAATTCAAATCTATTTAAATCATTTTAAATTTATTTAAACTATTTTAAATCAATTTAAACTATATTAATCCACTTTTAAACTATTTTAAAGTATTTTAAACGATTCAAGATTTACTTTTAAACTATGCTAAACTATTTATATTCCAAATTGTGTAAAGTGGAAATGTTTATATTTGAATCTTGATTTAAAGGCAAATATGGTTAAATGATGTTATAATCTAAGTTAGGATTTGAATGATATTTTCTAGTGAAATGACATATCTTGAGTAAATATGATGATTTGAAAATATGATTTCAATGGTAATATGATGTCGAAGGTGAGCATGATTTCAAAAGTAAATATGGTTCCGAATGTGATATGGTTTTGAGAATATGATATTTTGATATTATGAATCGGTTTTGGAAATGTAAAAGAACCATCTAGTATGAAATAAGCATTTAGTTGTTAAAGGGACCAAGATCGAATATTATCATACTCTATGCCAATACCGAAAACCTCTTTAACAACCGTGTACATGGTGGAGATTCCAGAATAAAGTAGGATGGTTTGGAAAATGATTCTGTATAAGTTATTTACGTAGCCCCAACACCCGTGGGTCAGCTTGATGTGACAAAAACAGAAGCCATGCCGGGCCAAGTGAGGTAGCTCCTCCTTTTGGGCACATTTCTTCGATACCATATTATGACTTTGTGATTGATTTGGTGGCCACCCCTCGATTTTGATTATGGGAGTATGTTCTGAGGTAGGCGGTAGTAGTTGTTATGCATTACCACCAGTCCAGATCCACAAAATGGTAGTATCCCACCCTGGGCATTGGCTCGCATGCCTTGTCCCATGCCTATGGAGTTTGGTTTGTGTCGTACCTATGAAGTGCTTCTTGATAGCCCACTCGTTTACGGTGGAGTTTACAGAACTGTATAGACTACAATCTTATATAAAATGTGTTAAGAGAGATATGGGAGACACCTTAACGCTATTTTAATAATTTACTTTGCTGTAGACACTATTATAATAGCGTATTGTATTATGTATGTAGATGGTTTAACGGATCCTTAGTAGATGGAATCCCCAACATCTCTTAAGTTATTGCACTCACGTTAGACACTAGATAAGTGATGTCAAACCCGTAAACATCTCCGACGCCATTTCACTCATGTTTATTTACTATTGATTTAACTTACATAAGATCTTTTAATTCTTACACGAGTGTTTTGTCTTTTCAATTCGCTCAGGTCAGTCTGAGATTTTCATTTTATTGAAGACTGCTTTTGGAGGATGAAGATGAAGATTTAGTACTATTATTGTTATCTATATTATTTCCACCGCATCATGTTATTCCACTGATTATTTATTTATTACTATTGTATGTATGCTGATTGTGCATTGTAAAAATGTAATCAAATGTATTTGTGAAATAACTTCATGAATTGTTTATTTGATTATTATATTTTTTTTTCATTCCACGGCGAGATTCTATGTTTGTTTTCTTTCTTTCTCTGTTTTTTTATTTACCCCGTTACAGTCCTCTCTTTTGAATGGTTTGAGTATGATATGTGTGGTTTATGGTCGATTTAAACCATCCAAAAATGTGGGTAGTTACAATATATCTTGTGTCAGTTCGGACTTGTATCTATTTTATATTCTGCTGCGTTAGATCTGTGATTATGTGATCTGTGTATTATTATACATTGTTCTAAATTTCTATTATAGCCACCATAATTTTATTTTAAGCCTGAATTGCATATGTTGATTCCACTTGATTAACAAAATGTATAGCATAATAATCGACATATTGATGCTTGCTTAAAGTAAATTTCACGGATGGACACTCCTATCTGGCCCTATTCTCTAACTAGCCAACAATATTACTTTATAGTATTCTTTATTAGCGTGGGTCTTGGGGTGGGGATCACAGTCCAGTTTGAAAGCCATCAATGAGCGTTGAAGTGTCCTATAACGCATTTTATTGATGCTAAGTTCTGTCAGCTTATCAACAATAACTATGAAGGCTATCAACATTGCATTCAAATAGCGCCGCAATCCATAGCACTTCAAAGATGTCGCTCTACAATGGCACTGTACATTATCGATGTTTAACACTACCTCCAACCAGCGATGGCTGATGAGCACCTAAATGCATAGGATTATGGTTGGAAAAGGTAATCACTATCAAGGTGCCATCAAAGATCTGACATAGTCATCATCATGCAAGCTTAGTATATAGGAAATTGGAGTCGCTAAGGCTGTTACCAATATTATCGCCGAAGCCAATGCCGGAGCACGTCGAAGTTGAGCCTGTCAAAGACATAAAAGGTAGAGTGGAGCTGCTCACCTCCATAAATATGGATCTAGAGGTGCCATTTTGGGGATGGATTTTTTCATTCTTCCCCTATTTTCATAAATCAAATCTTTGAAAATCTTAAATCAATTTGGGGATTTTAGCCGATTGTAATACTTGAACTTTGTACATATAGGGAATTGGAAATCAAACAATTGCTTAGCATATGAATTGACTTTGACTGCGAACTTTCGTAGCACACTAGATCGATTCAAATTTGGACTTGCATATCAATCTAACTTGAGATTGTAATTTGCATATTGATTTGCTTATAGACTTATGCTTCTATTATCATATTGACTTGATCATTGACTTCGACCATGTAGCATATGACTTCAACATTGATGACTAGATTTGGAATTAGTATGGAAGCATACTTCACTTTGATGACTTCAACAAGCCTCAAATAGGCTTCTCTTTGATTTTGCAGTACATACTCACACTTTGGGGATTGGCGAAGTTATTCGTTAATATTTACAATGTTTAATATGCTCATTTATGTCATATGCTAGCTTTGTTAGAAATTTAAGAATCTATATATCGATGTGTAGCCACATATTAATGGTTATATATGTGTATGTGTATTTCTATGTGTGTGCATGTGTGACGACCCGAAATTTTGAGCAATATCAATTTAATAATCTTTGATAATAATTAAATTGATTTGATCATTTTACATTATAAATTGACAAGTTAAAATTGTTTTAAAACGGTTGATAATAATAATTTGTTAATATCTATCAACATTTTTCTTAACAATATAAAATTTGGAAAGTTTAATTCTTTTGAAAATTTATAATATTTTAATTTGGAAATATTTATTTTGATAATTTAAGATTGATAAGATTTATTTTTTCAAAAGCTAATCAGAAAAAAAAATCAAAAAAAAAATTCTATTTATAATATATACGTATTGATATATCTTGTAAATAGGAAGTTTTTAATGTAATAAAAGTTATCTGCTCAAATTATAATGTATATGAACATATATATATATATATTGTGATTTGAAATCTGTTTTAAGATTTAATATGGTAATTATAAAAATTAATGATAAAATGTTTTTTTCCATTTGAAAGGTGTATATATATTTGTGTATATATATATTTGAAATAGGGATTTTATTAATTTGAATTTAATAAGTATTTGCAAACTTTAATAAATATATAATTTGTAACTTGAAAATTTAATTTGATTTAATGTTTTTGAAATGATATTTGAGATTTAAATTTATCTACACATTACATAAATATATGTATATAGCTTAAACAAATTATAAAAAAGAAAATAACATTCAAAGTGTTAATTAAACATTACATAACACTTGTAAACATTATAGAGTATATTAATGACATTTGAAAATCAATATGTATAGGTGTAAGCTAATAAGGATATAAGGTAGACAAATGTCATGTTTTAATAAAATAAAATTTAAGTGTAAAATTAAAAGAAGACATTTATCTTCAGCAAAAATACTTTCTTATCCTCAACAAAATTACAATACAAAACAAATAATCAAAAGAAGTAAAATCTGAAAAAATTAGAACCTGGATTTCAATCTGAAAACATGAAGATGAAATTGGAAAATCTGGAACAAAGAAGAAATCTGGGGATTTAAATCTTCAAGTTCAAGCTTGCAAAATTAGATTTTAAAAAAATCGACATGTAAAGATGGAAATCAACAACAAGATGTAAAACTTCAACATGCATCTGGAAATACAACAGCTAGATTAGAAATCAATATGCAAATCAATTCTAGAAGCATGCAGTGAATTTCTGAAACCTAGAAAACATTTTCTGTTTTCTGCAACAAGGTGAGTAAATGATTTCTTTTAAAACATTTTTTAATCTGGATTCATCTTGTTATGTGATAATATCATGATGTTATAAGAAATATTGGGTTTAGATTTGATGCATGTTTGGATTATGTTTATGAATTGCCTCTAAAAAAAATGAGTCACTGTGTTTATAAAAACAGTTTCAATCTCATGGTAAATTCAATAACTTGATTTTGATATTGAGTTAGACCTGGATTTGTAAAGAAAAGATGATTGTAATCAAATCATCTAACATCTAAAAATAGTTATAGGTTGTTAAATTAAATAATTAGCTCAAATTTTTAATATTTACAGTAAAATTATAAATTGGGTCAAAAGTTTTTGAATGCAAACTTAAGTTTTGATTTTAAAATCATATTGCAAATAAGAAAACATGATTTTTGGAACTTGAATCACGAATTCTAGGTTAGTAATTTGCGAGAATTTGGGGTTTGAGTGCTTTTGGCATTTTGGTCAAATTGTGGCGAACGATGGCGAGTTAGTCGACGTCGTTGGGCATGGAGGTTGAGGGAGGATGGTAGATCGTCAGAAAAATACTCCTGTATTTTATTGATGATCGAGATGGCCGATAATTGTCGAAATAGGGTTTATCATCCTGTAAGTGTCTTCGATGTTCCTTGGGTCTGCACGGCGTCAGTAGGTAATCGGTGATGATCGCGAGTGTTGCTGTAGGGTTTAGGGGTAGTGATGAAGCTTCGGAGGTGACGGTGGGTCTTATCGATGTTTGTGCTGCCATGGATGTTTGTTTTACTGGTGTGGGTGTTTCGAACTAATGGGTCCGAAGGTCAATTTTCGAATCTCGAGCATAATTGGTTTTCTGGGTTGAGCGTGGAGATGTAGGGGTCGATCGCGACTTGGTGGAGGCCAGCGTAGGGTTCGCCGTCGACCAACGGCGATGTGCACGTTAACGTGCACAGTTACGTACTTCAGTAATGGGTTGTGGGAGAAGATGAGGTAGAGCTCGAAGCATGCATCGAGAGTTTGAGGTTTTGGATCGAAGCAAAGTGGAGATCTGGGTGACTTGGGGTATGCACGGGATTTTTGGCTTGGTATCTCGAGATCGGCTCGAGTTTGGTTGATGGGTTTTATGTTCAGGGTTGTTAAAATTTAACAGTATTGTTTTTACGATTTTGAAACCAAAAGAAGGCTAGATTTTGGTAATGATAAAGGTTTAAACTAAAAAGTTAAACAAGTTTAATTGTAAAACTAAAATTTGTTTAAAATTAAGTTCTTATATTTTGAAATATAAAAGTTTTAAAAATAAATAAGTGGATTGTGATAATAGGTTTGTATTAAAATTTTATTTAATAACTTTGGAGGAGTTCAAAAAGGTTTTTATTTGAATGTTTAAAGTTATTTTAATTATAATTGATTTCAAATATAATTTATTTTAAATAAGTTAAATGATTAAGAATTTGATAATCAATTATAATAAAGATTTAACTTATGTAAATTAGAATTTTGATTTATTGAAAGATACATGATCATGAGAATAATTGAGATAATTCAATTATTATCAATAATCAAGTGTTATTGGTTAATATAAATGATTTAATTAAGATGATGTTTTCTTAATTAAGATTTTATAATATAAGAAGTTAAGTATCATTTATTTAAATTTAAATGATTAATTACTAATTAATTAAGTAATTAATTTGAGATTAATTGATGATAATCACTTGGAGTTAATTGAGTATAATTACTAGGTAAAGTAATTAAATGATTGATTACAGGAGGTAATTAAGTAAAGGATAATTACTTTATAAAAGTAATTAAGTGGATGTGATTAAGGATTAATCACTTGAGTTATTAATTAAAGAATTAGTTAATAAAATTAATTAAAGGTTTAAATTATTTAATTAATGGTTAATTAATAAAAAGATTTAGAGTAGTTAATTATGCGGTTAATTACTTGTTAAGTAATTACTTAAGATTTTAACTAATGAAGTAATCATTAAACAAATGGAAATAATTAATTAATTGTTAATTAATAATTTAAGGATAATTAAGTTTTAATTACTAAATGTAATTGAAAAGTAATTAATCAAAAGTGATTAATTAAAGGTAATTAATTAAATATGATTAATTATAAATGATAAATCAAGCATGATTAATTAAAGGTAATTAATCAAGAGTGATTAATCAAGTATGATTAATTAAAGGTGATTAATCAGGTATGATTAATTAAATAATAATTAAGGTAATTAAGTAATAATTAATCAAGTATGATTAATTTTAAAGGGGTAATTGAGAGATAATTACTTGGTAATTAAGAAGTAATTAATCAAGATGATTAATTAAATTTGTAATTTAAGAATAATTACTTAAAGTAATTAAGTAATAATTAATCAAGGATGATTAATTCAAGTGGATAATTAAGTGATGTTCATTAATTAATTTGTAATTAATTAATAAGTAAATAGGATTAATGATAATCCAAGTGTTTAAGTAAGGATTTATTTGATTAAGGATGAATTAAATTAAATAAGTTCGGATCAAACTTGTGCATGGATGATTAATGAATGGTTGATAAGGATCATTGGATGAGTTAATGATATTGGATGATATTGTATGTCATTGGTTGATATGTGATATATCTGAGATGTGATATATATGCTGCTTTGTGATATGTATGAATGAATGTGATAATAATGAATTATCTATCTGTGTTATGAATCATCCATTTATGTTAAATGATATTCTGAATATTTACTGTTTAATCGCTTAAGTACAACTTGGACATTAAAATGGCATTTGGATTCGGTGAGACCAGGATCGGGTTTCCATATTTGGATATCCAAAAACCATACCGATCCAAAATAAACGTTAGGTCGTGAATCCAAGTGGAGTGCAAGTGAAGACTCGAGGTATAAGAACTATACGTCAATATAACTCTGTGGGTGATTCCGTAATGAGTTTGACGGAATAGTACTTATAGGCTCGAGATGGTGATTCAGAGTGCAAGGGCTATGGTCGTTGACTCTGAGGGTGATTCCAAAATAAGTGCAACGAGATAGTGCCTTCGGTTTCGTTCGAAACCGGAACGAACTTGTATGGATTGAATGCTTTCAGAACATCGTCAGGTGGACGATGAGCATTCTAAGATAGATGTGTTTTATAAAGGTAATCGCAGCCTCAGGCCTCATCAACCGGGAATGGCTAAAACAAGGGAGGTGCAGCAAGGTTTCGTGGGTAGCTCCCACTGGAGGGCGAGATTCATCCCTGTCTAGATGTCCCTTTTTATTTCGGCTTTGTGGGCAGTTGGATCTACAGCCAACTGCGGGGTAGTCTTGTTCGGGACTTTTCAGTAAGGAATGGTCTCGGCCTCGTGCTGCAGGGGAGTTAGGGTGGCTCCTCGGTACGGTGATCTAGGCCACGTACTGTGACGGGCGGTACCCCAGTAGCCCTGCCATTGTTGGAAACCCTTTTTCCCTTCAAGACCCTACGGTTTTGTTTGTATTACCCACTTTTGTGGCGAGTAGCTGGAATTTAATACATGTAACAATTTCGGCTATTTCATATTTACTTGAAAACCCTAGACACTATTATAATATCATTGGATTTCCTATCAAATGTTTTGGTTAGCGTAAGGTAAAAACTTTTCCTTGTTTATGTGTGGGAAGTCTTACGTGATACCTTTTCTTTCAAAGGATTTTTTAAAGTTAAGCAATCTTAAACCGTTTACTCACACCAGACCCTTGTCTGACCCAAGCATTTATTTTATGTTTTATTAAACTCTTGGGTACCCATATTATGTATGTGTAGTCAAGTGTTTCAGGTTATCCTTGACGAATTCTGGAGGAGCTTTGGAGCAGGAGGCTTCAGCGTGTAGATATATAGATAGTGTTTCTGCTGTGTATTATTCTGTATTGATGTTCTTGTATTGTATATTAGACAGAAATATTATAACAGTCTAAATTGAGATGTATAGTTGTGTACTTTGATGTATATGATACTATGTATATGTTCTATATTATATTTCAATTGTTCCGCTGTGAGATTCTAATGTGTTGTTGTTCTTTCTTCTCTTTCTTTTCTTCTTCTATCCCTTTCTTTCTTAATTAGTGATGCGATTTTCTGGTGATAGAAAGTCGGGTCGCTACAGTTGGTATCAGAGCATTAGGTTGTGTGAATATCTAAGCTCTGGAGTGGTGTCTATCTTGAGAGAGCGTACTTGTAATTTGTGTGTATATATATAGATATATTTATATATCTACCAAATCTGTTGGGTTATCTGTTCGGATTTTCCAACATAGGTTATAGAGGTAGATGAGGTAGGAGTGTGTGGAACGTGACTACCATTAATGGAAGAGGCTCATATGTTGTGGTTGGAAGTGTGTCTGTCGAGATTGTAGATCTAATACCGCCTCGAATAAGCTTTGTGGATTGGTGAAAGGATTTCATTGATCCCGGAGGAAGTATTTTCAAGGATTGGAGTATAATCTTGATGTGTGAGGTTGATTTGCTCTCAAGTGAGCAGTGATTTCCAAGAGTTGTATTTGTCAGCTGAGCAAAAGCAGATAATGGTATCTTGGAGACTTCAGAAGGGAATAGTTGTGTGATGAGAGGCAGTATCCATAGATGGTTCTGAAGATGTTCTTTTGGAGCAAGATTTAGATGGTGTTGAAGGAACTATGTATGGAGAAAGATTGTGCTCGAGTTCTTCGATAGCATTCTCATCTACTCAAGATCAGAGTTGTGCAGCGAAAGCGAGATAGCAGGTATTCTAGTATGGGAGCAACCGGGAGTTGCAGTTTTCTTGGATTAAAGAATTTTACTCGAAATTCAGGTATGAAGGAATTTTCTGGATTTGGAAGGTAAGGTTGTCAAGTGCAACTATTTGATTATTCCAGATATGAGATGTAGGTTTGAAGTCCACTGATGCTTGTGGAATAGAGTTGTGTTTTGGATTTCAGCAAATTTTTGGAAGAGCCATTTTGTTGAGTAGGATCAGGTGATTGGTTTGATTTTGGTCCTGTTTGTTGCATGAAGCAATCAGTAAGGGTTAAGCTGATCTGGAATATTGGAGGTGACCCAGAAGCATAAGAAGAGTTACGTAGTTAAGAATTAAGGATGTAACGACTCGTAAATTTAACCGGTTTTAGTAACGTATTTAATTGATATTTTGTGAAAATTTAAACGATAAATTTTGAAATATAAATTTGATGTTTGGAATGCGTCTAGTTAAACATAGCAGCTGGTAAATTTTCGTCCGAAAACATGAAAGTTTATTTCATGCGTAAATTACTTCAATTTAATCAGTTAAAAAGCGATGAAAATAAAATGTTTTCGAAACCTAAATATTTTTGCATAGAAAAATTCTAAATCATCTTCTGAGAAAGATGTCATTTTTTTGTTTTTCCAAATTCGGACTTCTTTAGCTCTGTCGATCTTATTTTCTGCGTTTTTATTGCATTTTCCGCTAGTAGAAAATTCAGATTTTTTATAATTCAATCGTACAACTGATATCCGTATACCGTTTTGATCGTCTCGTCGTGCTGATCTCCATGGTATATTCATTTATGTGCTTTGAAGTTCGGTACGCGACGAAACCGTGCAACTGTTCACTGTATCGGTACGTTTTATCCTTTTGAATTCCTCAACGATTCAATTTCACAACGGTCATAATTCAAACCATAATTAGCATATATGATTCCTGCTATATAACTGGCAATAGCTGTCATCCATCAGTTCAAGTTATAAACTGCCAGTTGCTTTTATCTGTTCGTTTCCTCTTCTGCCTACTCGGCTCTTCGTGTGAAAATATAATAATAGCATAGTAACAATTATAAATTGTGTATATTCTCTCTGCTATTTCCTCTCAAAAAAAAATTTTTTTTTTACCTCACCGAGCCAATTTCCACGCAACCGATCTATTTCTCCTGCATCACAGCCCCTGCCGCACTCGAGATCCCGTTACCCGACCCGCCTCTGTGCCCTAATCTCACCTCCGCTCCTCCTATGCCGACGCACGGCGGCCCATAGGCTAAGGCTTTAGGCCGAGCCTCTCTCTTCAACGCCCACGCGTCTACTCCCATCACTAATCTTTGCAACTGACCCACCTTCCCACACCTCCGAGCGCTACCTCAAGCTGTGCGCATCGCATCCACCTCGCCAGCACTTCGCCTTCGCCCCTCCATCCTCTTGCTATTTTATATATACTGGGTTAGAATATATAGATATTCTACTATTTTTCTAGTTTAAATTGTGTTAGTTTATATATAAAGAAATTATTACATTTTTTTTCTTTTTGTCTGTATTGTTACAGTATGTAATATTATGTCATATGTACATAGTTATAACGTGACTGTTTATATGTATGTTTTATATATAGGATTGTTAGTACAATCTGTTGCTGTTATATAACCTGTGAGTTGAGTTTTAACTTTCGGCTTATATATATTTTTCTGTTAGTTATATAAGTATTGATCTAAATATTTGATATGATATTTTAAATCCACCACACAAACTATTATATAAACAATCATTTATGAATCAATTAATACAAATTCTAATCACTATTAGAATGTGAGATTTGAATGTTGGTACTTCACAGTGGACCGTTTAAGATTTATATTATAGCTAATTACATGCCAGATTTGTTTTTGGCAACAGCTAGTAGGCATGCTAGGCTTCATACTCCTGTCACTTTTCTGCATACTAGTCTGCATGTTTATATTTAGAGTATATATATATATATATATATATTAATTGTAAAGTTGTTTTTCTGTACAAGTTGTTTACTTCGTCAAGATATTTACAAACAACTTGTTAGTGGATATAATACATGTGTTTATTTATTTGCAAACAGTGTGTATATTTGCATATGTTTCCATAGTGTGCATGTTTATTTACTTGAAATAACTTCAATATAACAATCTGTTGCTAAGGTGTACTTGGCCATACAAATCTATAATTTCTTTTTGAGTCCCGAGGAGTTATAATAGCTTGAAATTTTTTGTACATTATGCACACGTGTTCAAGGAACTGCATATAGCTAACTTAATATTTACAACACTAGGTATGTATATTCAAACCTGTTATTTATGATATGACTGGGCATATAAGCAATTATTTCAACGTTTACCGTGTGTATATATTTTACTCTAAAATACAAGTTTAATTTAAAACAAAGATTTTGAAATACATATATATATATTTAATATTTTGAAAGCGTGTTGAATATAAAATATGTTTTATATATGTGCATAGTTATAGATATGTTCACTTATACCTTATATCCATCGATTTTGTTCTGATTTGATTTTGTCAATTCCTTGTCCATCAGCTTGTCTGTCGAATCCGTATCCATCTAGCTTTGATTTGGGAATTCGTGCTTACATTTTGTAAATCAACTTCAGTGTCAAATCTCTAGCCTCGAAAGGTGAGCAATCACTCATGATTTATGTTCTTTTATTTATTAAATCTGATTTCAATTGAAACGACAATTGAAATATGTTGCTGTTAGTTATTTACACTGTTATTATATGTATCAGTTCACCTGTAACATCCGACACCATTATTTGTTGTTTATACAAGTTTGGTTGATAAATGATTGTTATGTGATGATGAAATTGGATGTTAATTGTTAATGTTAAAGTGGTAACTAATATGAAATTCAAATTGATATAGGACAGTTAACAATTTAAAATGGATTTATCTATTGAATATTGATTAGTTAAATTTGACCCTTTTAAATGTTAATTAGATCGACATGTAGAATTTGGTTAAGTTGACATTGAACCATTGAATGTAGGTTGTTTAAATTGATGTAGTATAAATCGAATAATGGATATCAAGTGAAGAACCGTATAAATATTAATGTAATAATCTTTAATCTACATGAAATGATAGTGTAGATTCTAGAAATAATTATATTAATATGCACAAACAACAATGTGAATTAATACGATTATTTCGGGATTATTTGAATGGATTGTTATTGATTGTTGTTATTGCTTGTTTATTTACTTTGACACCATCCCAGTTATCACACTGCAAGTTCCTTTTGCTATGCTTTGATTTTTGAATTGAAATGGAATCGGGTTGAAATGATAGATACCCAAATAACTTTGACTTAGGATAGAAAATTAAATTAAACCCGATTGGTCAATGTTTTGATTTTAAAATAAATTCTTTTGACTAATAACAACGTTTTGAATAAAATTGAAATTTAAATTCGAATGAATGTAAATGTGAATATTTAAATTCGAAACAAATATTAACGTCGTAATTGACAAAAGAACATTGTTTATAATTTAATTATTTAATAATAAAATTGAGAATTAATTGATAATTAAGTTTTGAAATTATTAATAATTAAATTTTAAAAATTAGTAATAATTAATTTGGAATTATTATTAATTATTTGAAATTATTAATAATTAATTTTGAAATTAGTAATAATTAATTTGGAATTATTATTAATTATTTGAAGTCATTAATAATTAAGTTTGAAATAGTTACTAATTAAGTTTTAAAATTATTAATAATTAAGTTGGAATTAGTGATAATTAAGATTTAAAATTATTTGATAGTAATGAGATTGAATTATTTAATAAATTAGATTAAATTGAATTGAATTTTCTTATTAAGTGAAATTGAATTTCTTGAATAAGTAAAATCGAATCCCCTTATTAATTGGATTTGAAAATGTAACCAAGGTAATAAGTAAATGAAATTAGATTTCTTTAACAAGAAATAAAAATGCGTTTTATCGAAACAATCGGAAGACTTGAAATTAAAAGAATTGGATTTGACAGATTTAATTTAAATTAAATTTTAAGCTTTGATAATGAAGTTGAACTTAAGAAGTAAATTTAACGAATTAGAAATTTAACGGAAATTGCATAAATGATAATTAATTTAATGAGTATCGAATGAAATCGATAAATGAGGTTAAGTTGATTTGAACGTTAAATTAAGTTTAAATGATTATGGAATGGAACTCATATACAGATTTAAGTGTATATTTGAATTGTTAAATTTAACTTTTGAAATTGAATTATAGAATTCTGAAATGAAATTGGAAGGTTATGAAACGTAAATTTTGGAAATTGATTTAGAAAGACTAATGAATAAATGTTGAAAAACGAATTCTAATTGAAATTAAATTTGAATTGGTTTTGAAATATATTAAACGACCAATCGGTAAATTAATTACGAATGGTTATTAAAGAAACCAGAATCGGTTAGGGACATACTCACTGTCTAAACCGAAAGCCACTTTAATAACTATACGCGGAGTGTGATCCAGAATGAAGTGGCTGAAATGATGTACGTGATGACTGAAGAAAGAGAACGATAATGGATAGTCTTGACACTTGTGTCAAATTGGAAATGACTAAAACAGGAGCCGTGCTGGGCCAAATGGGGTTAGCTACCTCGAGCGAACACACTTCTTCGTAAACTACTCATTACTTGTTATTGATTGGTGCACCCTCATACTTTGGGAAGTGTTGTTTCGCGGTGTTGCGATCGTTGAGGCGTTGCGTTTTCACCAGTCCGGATCAGGCAAACGGTAGTTTCACTACCTTGGGTATAGCCTCATGTGCCTTGTCATACTTGTATCCCTATATACGCGACCACTACGAATTTTTTGTGTGTTATACCTATGGAGTACTCCCTGATATCCCACCAGTTTACGGTGGAGTTTACAGTGCTGTATAAACTATAACGCTTATATAAAATTTGTTAAGGGGGATAATGGTAACGCCTTAACACTATTTTGATATTTATATTACTGATAGACATTATCTATTTAGCGTACACTACTACATAGTAGATAGTTTAACGGATCCTTAGAGGATGGTTATTCCAACATCCTTTGAGTTATTTGTATTTCAATCGTTATTTCACTTGAGTTGGATTTACTGATATAAGAATGTTAATCCTGACTCGAGTGTTGTGTGTTTTGCTTTACGCTCGGGTCAGACTGAGTGTACCAGTATTCGAGACTCACCTTTGGAGTTGGAGCTTCGCCTGGAGATCCAATATTTATCCAGCCGTCAGATATTCAGTTGATTCCAGTGATGTATTTTGATTCTTGTTTTGACTATTGTATTCGAGACTTCTGTTGTAACTTATTTAACTCTGTTATATATATAGTAGCTTCATGAACTACTATCTTTTGCTTCCGCTGCATATTATTACTCTGTGTCTGTGATTCTGTGATTATTTATTTACTGTATATGCTTAGTTTTGCCAAATTTAAATTAATAATTCGGTATTTTGAATTATTCAAGTCCGACATGTGCGGATGCGATAGTCCAAAATAGCGGGTCGTTAGAGTTGGTATCAGAGCTTTGGTAGCTCTAGGCAAAACTTAGCATATAGGGTAAATGTATTTACAGAATCGCTCTCATTCGAGTTTCAATCTCATCCTTTTGTCTCAATTCCTTTGAATTTTGGAACGTTCCCTACGGTTCCAAAAATTCATTCGTGTCCCTCACTATTCGTCTTCTTTTAATTCTGGAGTATCCATAACTCCACTTCGAATGATCCTTATAATGAATCGACGGTCTCGCCAAATTTTGAATTATTTGTAAATTGTGAAACTCCTGTACAATAGACATCGATTTAACAGAGATTTCTGTATCCTCGGTTTACGATGCTATCTATCTTCTGATATGACCTTATTCTATTCCTCGAAATCGAATGTCGATTTGCCTCAGAATTCTGCATCGATCTTATTCTTTAAGTCATGGTCGACCCGGTAAAGGTTGCCCGTAAATCAATATAAGCTTATCCATCCCCCGATTCTGTTAATTGAATCATCTTATCTTTTCTTTCGAACTTGTATTCAAATCAGAATTCTCTTTAATTTGAGTCCGTCAAAAATTTGAATTTCTATACTGCTTTGGAATTCCTTCTTGTATCGTCAAGTGAGAAGTGTATTTGTAAATTAACATTAAAAATGTTTTATATATATTGTGTTGTTAGAGTTGTTGATGTTGATTTGGATTTTCGATCGATTCGTCTGATCAACGCCATCAATAGAATTTCCAAAACACTTTAACAGAGCAAACTGACACAATATTGTTTTCAAATTTGGTAAATAAAATAGTTTTGTATGATTATATTATATATAAGTCTAAATTTTTCTGAAATAAACATGTTAATGAATCGGTTACTCGAAATGTTAAAATTTAATTTTCATTTATTGTTTTATAAATCATTGACTATTTCATAATATAAATAAATGGATTTATAAATTTTAATTATAATTTGAATTGGAATTTAGAATTGAGAATTAAATTTTCCAATGGCTTCAAACTTTGGTTTTAATAAAAAAAAATGTGTATATTATTTAAAATATTTTTGAATAGAAATGGTTTTCAAAGAATTTTAAATGATTAATCAGTGCTCTTCTCTTTGTCGCTGGAAAATAATTTCGGTGATAACGGCTGCATCATCGACATTTATTTTCGAGTTTCGCAGTGGAGAGACCAATTCGTAGCTTTGCTACAGTTTTGTTCCGAAAATTAGATCGATTTAAATTTCTTAAGTATGATTTGATTTATATAGGTACATTATTTTAAATTTAGTTTGATTTTATATATATAGTATATACATAATTATCTCTAAATGGTTTGAAGGGAAATCAGAAATTCAAATTCTTAAATTTATGATTAAAGATGATTTCAAATTTTAAATTGTGGCAAAGATTTTGAATAAATATTAACTTGAAATAACTGAATTATAAAATTTTATTTGGATAATACTCAATTGCATTATATATAACTTACCTAAAGTTTCAAAAGTTAATTATGCAATTAAATATTATACAATATAAATGATATCAAAGGAATATTTAAATAAATTTGAGTAGTTATGATAAATGTATATATACTTAATATATATGTGATAAGATATATTAAGTAGAATAAATTTAATAATAATTTGGAATAAAGAAGAATTAAATTTGTTGAATAAAGTATGATTATAATAAATGAATATTCAAATTTATGATCTTTGAAATTGTTAATTTAAGAAAATTGGATAATATACATTGAATTGTCATTATAAATAAAATTTGAGTGCATACAATAAATGTTATACACTTAAATTTTAAAGTTATAAAATGTTAGTGAAGAGAAATAGAATAATAAGTTAATTGAATAATAGATGTGATTAATAAAATAAATTTTGTTTGAAAATTAATAAATTTAAATTAAATCAACTTAATGAGATATCTTGAATTAATTGAATATAAATTTAATTTTGTTTGAAAGAAACCTTTTGTATCTAACATTCATAAATGTGAAATTAAGTTAATTTGGTGGAAACCTTGAATTCAAAAAAAAATTGTTGAATATAAATTAATTTAAATTGAAATTTATATGGTTTAAATAAATTGTTTATAATGTAATTCAAGTCTATTTTCTTTTGATTGTTTCTATTCTCCTACCTCCTTCCTTTTCGAGGACGAAAAGTTTTGAGTGGGGGAGAAATTAACGACCCGTAAATTTAACCGGTTTTAGTAACGTATTTAATTGAAATTTTGTGAAAATTTAAACGATAAATTTTGAAATATAAATTTGATATTTGGAATGCGTCTAGTTAAACATAGCAGTTGGTAAATTTTCGTCCAAAAAAAAGAAAGTTTATTTCTTGCGTAAATTTACTTCGATTTAACCAGTTAAAAAGCGATGAAAATAAAATGTTTTCGAAACCTAAATATTTTTGCATAGAAAAATTCTAAATCATCTTCTGAGCAAGACGTCACTTTTTCGTTTTTCCAAATTCGGACTTCTTTAGCTCCGTCGATCTTATTTTCTGCATTTTTATTGCATTTTCCGCTAGTAGAAAATTCAGATTTTTTATAATTCAATCGTACAACTGATATCCGTATACCATTTTGATCGTCTCGTCGTGCTGATCTCCATGGTATATTCATTTATGTGCTTTGAAGTTCGGTACGCGACGAAACCGTGCAATGGTTCACTGTATCGGTACGTTTTATCCTTTTGAATTCCTCAACCATTCAATTTCACAACGGTCATAATTCAAACCGTAATTAGCAATTATGATCCTGCTTTATAACTGGCAATAGCTGTCATCCATCACTTCAAGTTATAAATTGCCAGTTGCTTTTATCTGTTCGTTTCCTCTTCTGCCTACTCGGCTCTTCGTGTGAAAATATAATAATAGCATAGTAACAATTATAAATTGTGTATATTCTCTCTACTATTTCCTCTCAAAAAAAAAAAATTTACCTCACCGAGCCAATTTCCATGCAACCGATCTATTTCTCCTGCATCGCAGCCCCTGCCACACTCGAGATCCCATCACCCGACCCGCCTCTGTGCCCTGATCTCACCTCCGTTCCTCCTATGCCGACGCACGGCGGCCCATAGGCTAAGGCTTTAGGCCGGGCCTCTCTCTTCCATGCCCACGCGTCTACTCCCTTCACCAATCTTTGCAACTGACCCACCTTCCCACACCTCCGAGCGCCACCTCAAGCTGTGCGCATCGCATCCACCTCGCCAGCACTTCGCCTTCGCCCCTCAATCCTCTTGCTATTTTATATATACTGGGTTAGAATATATAGATATTCTACTATTTTTCTAGTTTAAATTGTGTTAGTTTATATATAAAGAAATTATTACATTTTTTTTCTTTTTGTCTGTATTGTTACAGTATGTAATATTATGTCATACGTACATAGTTATAACGTGACTGTTTATATGTATGTTTTACATATAGGATTGTTAGTACAATCTGTTGCTGTTATATAACCTGTGAGTTGAGTTTTAACTTTCGGCTTATATATATTTTTCTGTTGGTTATATAAGTATTGATCTAAATATTTGATATGATATTTTAAATGCACCACACAAACTATTATATAAACAATCATTTATGAATCAATTAATACAAATTCTAATCACTATTAGAATGTGAGATTTGAATGTTGGTACTTCACAGTGGACCGTTTAAGATTTATATTATAGCTAATTACATGCCAGATTTGTTTTTGGCAACAGCTAGTAGGCATGCTAGGCTTCATACTCCTGTCACTTTTCTGCATAGTAGTCTGCATGTTTATATTTAGAGTGTGTGTATATATATATATCAATTGTAAAGTTGTTTTTCTGTACAAGTTGTTTACTTAGTTAAGATATTTGCAAACAACTTGTTAGTGAATATAATATATGTGTTTATTTATTTGCAAACAGTGTGTATATTTGCATATGTTTCCATAGTCTGCATGTTTATTTACTTGAAATAACTTCAATATAACAATCTGTTGCTAAGGTGTACTTCGCCATACAAATCTATAATAAAAAATTGAGTCCCGAGGAGTTATAATAGCTTGAAATTCTTTTGTGCATTATGCACACGTGTTCAAGGAACTGCATATAGCTAACTTAATATTTACAACACTAGGTATGTATATTCAAACCTGTTATTTATGATATGACTGTGCGTATAAGCAATTATTTCAACGTCTACCGTGTGTATATATTTTACTGTAAAATACAAGTTTAATTTAAAACAAAGATTTTGAAATACATATATATATTTAATATTTTGAAAGCGTGTTGAATATAAAATATGTTTTATATATGTGCATAGTTATAGATATGCTCACTTATGCCTTATCTCCATCGATTCAGTTCTGATTTGATTTTTGTCAATTCCTTGTCTATCAGCTTGTCTGTCGAATCCGTATCCATGTAGCTTTGATTTGGGAATTCGTGCTTACATTTTGTAAATCAACTTCAGTGTCAAATCTCTAGCCTCGAAAGGTGAGCAATCACTCACGATTTATGTTCTTTTATTTATTAAATCTGATTTCAATTGAAACGACAATTGAAATATGTTGCTGTTAGTTATTTACACTGTTATTATATGTATCAGTTCACCTGTAACATCCGACACCATTATTTGTTGTTTATACAAGTTTGGTTGATAAATGATTGTTATGTGATGATGAAATTGGATGTTAATTGTTAATGTTAAAGTGGTAACTAATATGAAATTCAAATTGATATAGGACAGTTAACAATTTAAAATGGATTTATCTATTGAATATTGATTAGTTAAATTTGACCCTTTTAAATGTTAATTAGATCGACATGTAGAATTTGGTTAAGTTGACATTGAACCATTGAATGTAGGTTGTTTAAATTGATGTAGTATAAATCGAATAATGGATATCAAGTGAAGAACCGTATAAATATTAATGTAATAATCTTTAATCTACATGAAATGATAGTGTAGATTCTAGAAATAATTATATTAATTTGCACAAACAACAATGTGAATTAATACGATTATTTCGGGATTATTTGAATTAATTTTTGGATTGTTATTGAGTGTTGTTATTGCTTGTTTATTTACTTTGACACCATCCCAGTTATTACACTGCAAGTTCCCTTTTCTATGCTTTGATTTTTTAATTGAAATGGAATCGGGTTGAAATGATAGATACCCAAATAACTTTGACTTAGGACAGAAAATTAAATTAAACCCGATTGGTCAATGTTTTGATTTTAAAATAAATTCTTTTGACTAATAACAACATTTTGAATAAAATTGAAATTTAAATTCGAATGAATGTAAGTGTAAATATTTAAATTCGAAACAAATATTAACGTCGTAATTGACAAAAGAACATTGTTTAAAATTTAATTATTTAATAATAAAATTGAGAATTAATTGATAATTAAGTTTTGAAATTATTAATAATTAAGTTTTAAAAATTAGTAATAATTAATTTGGAATTACTATTAATTATTTGAAATTATTAATAATTAATTTTGAAATTAGTAATAATTAATTTGGAATTTTTATTAATTATTTGAAATCATTAATAATTAAGTTTGAAATTGTTTATAATTAAGTTTTAAAATTATTAATAATTAAGTTGGAATTAGTGATAATTAAGATTTGAAATTATTTGATAGTAATGAGATTGAATTATTTAATAAATTAGATTAAATTGAATTGAATTTTCTTATTAAGTGAAATTGAATTTCTTGAACAAGTAAAAGTGAATCCCCTTATTAACTGGATTTGAAAATGTAACCAAGGTAATAAGTAAATGAAATTAGATTTCTTTAACAAGAAATAAAAATGCGTTTTATCGAAAAAAATGGAAGGCTTGAAATTAAAAGAATTGGATTTGACAAATTTAATTTAAGTTAAATTGTAAGCTTTGATAATTAAGTCGAACTTAAGAAGTAAATTTAAAGAATTAGAAATTTAACGGAAATTGCTTAAATGATAATTAATTTAATGAATATCGAATGAAATCGATAAATGAGTTTAAGTCAATTTGAACGTTAAATTAAGTTTAAATGATTATGCAATGGAACTCATATACAGATTTAAGTGTATATTTGAATTGTTAAATTTAACTTTTGAAATTGAATTATAGAATTCTGAAATGAAATTGGAAGGTTATGAAACGTAAATTTTGGAAATTGATTTAGAAAGACTAATGAATAAAGGTTGAAATACGAATTCTAATTGAAATTAAATTTGAGTTGGTTTTGAAATATATTAAACGACCAATCGGTAAATTAATTACGAAGGGTTATTAAAGAAACCGGAATCGGTTAGGGACATATCACTGTCTAAACCGAAAACCACTTTAATAACTATACTCGGAGTGTGGTCTAGAATGAAGTGGTTGAAATGATGTACGTGATGACTGAAGAAAGAGAACGATAATGGATAGTCTTGACACTTGTGTCAAATTGGAAATGACTAAAACAGGAGCCGTGCTGGGCCAAATGGGGTTAGCTACCTCGAGCGAACACACTTCTTCGTAAACTACTCATTACTTGTTATTGATTGGTGCACCCTCATACTTTGGGAAGTGTTGTTTCGCGGTGTTGCGATCGTTGAGGCGTTGCGTTTTCACCAGTCCGGATCAGGCAAACGGTAGTTTCACTACCTTGGGTATAGCCTCATGTGCCTTGTCATACTTGTATCCCTATATACGCGACCACTACGAATTTTTTGTGTGTTATACCTATGGAGTACTCCCTGATATCCCACCAGTTTACGGTGGAGTTTACAGTGCTGTATAAACTATAACGCTTATATAAAATGTGTTAAGGGGGATAATGGTAACGCCTTAACACTATTTTGATATTTATATTACTGATAGACATTATCTATTTAGCGTACACTACTACATAGTAGATAGTTTAACGGATCCTTAGAGGATGGTTATTCCAACATCCTTTGAGTTATTTGTATTTCAATCGTTATTTCACTTGAGTTGGATTTACTGATATAAGAATGTTAATCCTGACTCGAGTGTTGTGTGTTTTGCTTTACGCTCGGGTCAGACTGAGTGTACCAGTATTCGAGACTCACCTTTGGAGTTGGAGCTTCGCCTGGATATCCAGCTATCTATCCAGCCGTCAGATACTCAGTTGATTCCAGTGATGTATTCTGATTCTTGTTTTGACTATTGTATTCGAGACTTCTGTTATAACTTATTTAACTCTGTTATATATATAGTAGCTTCATGAACTACTATCTTTTGCTTCCGCTGCATATTATTACTCTGTGTCTGTGATTCTGTGATTATTTATTTACTGTATATGCTCAGTTTTGCCAAATTTAAATTAACAATTCGGTATTTTAAATTATTCAAGTCCGACATGTGCAGATGCGAATAGTCCAAAATAGCGGGTCGTTAGAAAGGAGATTTGGAACATGAAGTTGGAATTTGGATATTGCTTTAGTTTATCCAATCAAAAGAGATATAAGACTGGGTAAAACTGGAGAGCTAGCTTCGGAGGTATTTTGAGTTTTCTTGTGTTTTCTGGAGATTAGATTTTGATCTACAGGATGGAATTGTCAATTTGGGTAGCTGGAATTCATTGTAATTCACATATCTTCGAGAAATATGTGTATGATTCTTCGAGTGATAGAATCAGCAGTTCTGAAGGATTTGGCAGTTGAGCTGATTTTGAGTATAGTTTGATATCTTGTTCTGATTTAAAGGATCAGATGAGGGAGTTCTTGATTATAGTAATATAGTTACTTGAGATTCTGTAGAACAAGTATTCCAGAATAGGTACTTGGAAAACTCTTGATAATATTAGGTAGTTCTATTCAGAATTTTTCTGGATAGATAAAATTGTTTGTTTGAATTGGTTGCTTTGGTTGATTGTGTGATTGTTGTTTGAAATTTAAATTCTTTAGCTGGGTTATTAAATTATCTTTGCTTTTAAATTTCGAGGACGAAATTCTTTTAAGAGGGGAGGAATGTGACGACCCGGAATTTTGAGCAATATCAATTTAATAATCTTTGATAATAATTAAATTGATTTGATCATTTTACATTATAAATTGACAATTTAAAATTATTTTAAAAAGGTTGATAATAATAATTTGTTAATATCTATCAACATTTTTATTAACAATATAAAATTTGGAAAATTTAATTCTTTTGAAAATTTATAATATTTAATTTGGAAATATTTATTTTGGCAATTTAAGATTGTTAAGATTTATTTTTTCAAAAGCTAATAAAAAAAATTCTATTTATAATATATATGTATTGATATATCTTGTAAATAGGAAGTTTTTAATGTAATAAAAGCTATCTACTCAAATTATAATATATATATATATATATATATATATATTGTGATTTGAAATCTGTTTTAAGATTTAATATGGTAATTATAAAAATTAATGATAATTTTTTTTCCATTTGAAAGATGTATATATATTTGTGTATATATATATTTGAAATAGGAATTTTATTAATTTGAATTTAATAAGTATTTACAAACTTTAATAAATATCTAATTTGTAATTTGAAAAGTTAATTTGATTTAATGTTTTTGAAATGATATTTAAGATTTAAATTTAAAAGTTCATTTATTTTTATTATTCCTTCATTTTAAATTTGACATTAGATAAAATTGTTTTAAAATTTTTATATAAAGAGTCAAACTTAATTTCTCAAATTTATAAACACATGTTATTTAGATTGAGTCAAAAGCATAAATAATTTATAAATTGTTCACATGAATTTACTTTTGTATGTTTAATAAATCTAAAAGCTTATTTTTATAAGATAAAAATATTTTATAATTATCTACACATTACATAAATATATGTATATAGCTTAAACAAATTATAAAAAAGAAAATAACATTCAAAGTGTTAATTAAACATTACATAACACTTGTAAACATTATAGAGTATATTAAAGACATTTGTAAATCAATATGTATAGGTGTAAGCTAATAAGGATATAAGGTAGACAAATGTCATATTTTAATAAAATAAAATTTAAGTGTAAAATTAAAAGAAGAAATTTATCTTCAGCAAAAATACTTTCTTATCCTCAACAAAATTTCAATACAAAACAAATAATCAAAAGAAGTAAAATCTTAAAAAAATAGAACCTGGATTTCAGTTTGAAAACATGAAAATGAAATTGGAAAATATGGAACAAAGAAGAAATCTGGGGATTTAAATCTTCAAGTTCAAGCTTGCAAAATTAGATTTAAAAAAATGGAAATCAACAACAAGATGCAAAACTTCAACATGCATCGGGAAATACAGCAAATCAATTCTAGAAGCATGCAGTGAATTTCTGAAACCTAGAAAACATTTTCTGTTTTCTGCAACAAGGTGAGTAAATGATTTCTTTTAAAAACAGTTTTTAATTTGGAATCATCTTGTTATGTGATAATATCATGATGTTATAAGAAATATTAGGTTTAGATTCGATGCATATTTGGATTGTGTTTATGAATTGCCTGTAAAAAAAATTGAGTCATTGTGTTTATAAAAACAGTTTCAATCTCATGGTAAATTCAATAACTTGATTTTGATATCGAGTTGGACCTGGATTTGTAAATAAAAGATGATTGTAATCAAATCATCTAACATCTAAAAATAGTTATAGGTTGTTAAATTAAATAATTAGCTCAAAATTTTAATTTTTACAGTAAAATTATAAATTGGGTCAAAAACTTTTGAATGCAAACTTAAGTTTTGATTTTAAAATCATATTGCAAATAACAAAACATGATTTTTGGAACTGGAATCACGAATTCTAGGTTAGTAATTTGCGAGAATTTGGGGTTTGAGTGATTTTGGCATTTCGGTCAAATTGTGGCGAACGATGGCGAGTTAGTCGACGTCATTGGGCATGGAGGTTGAGGGAGGATGGTAGATCATCCGAAAAATACTCGTGTATTTTATTGATGATCGAGATGGCTGATAATTGTCGAAATAGTGTTTATCATCCTGAAAGTGTCATCGATGTTCCTTGGGTCTGCACGGCGTCAGTAGGCAATCGGTGATGATCGTGAATGTTGTTGTGGGGCTTGGGGATTGTGATGAAGCTTCGGAGGTGATGGTGGGTCTTCTCAACGTTTGTGCTGCCGTGGATGCTGGTTTTACTGGTGAGGGTGTTTTGAACTAATGGGTTCGAAGGTCAATTTTCGAATCTCGATCGTAATTGGTTTTATCGGTTGAGCGTTGAGATGTAGGGGTCGATCGCGACTTGGTGGAGGCCAGCATAGGGTTCGCCGTCGATCAACGACGATGTGCACGTTAACGTGCACAGTTACGTGCTTCAGTGATGGGTTGTAGGAGAAGATGGGGTGGAGCTCGAAGCATGCATCGAGAGTTTGAGGTTCTGGCTCGAAGCAAAGCGGAGATCTGGGTGACTCAGGTTATGCACAGGATTTTTGGCTTGGTTTCTCGAGATCGGCTCGAGTTTGGTTGAGGGGTTTTATGTTCAGGGTTGTTAAGATTTAACAGTATTGTTTTTACGATTTTGAAACCAAAAGAAGGCTAGATTTTGATAATGATAAAAGTTTAAACTAAAAAGCTAAACATGTTTAATTGTAAAACTAAAATTTGTTTAAAATTAAGTTCTTATATTTTGAAATATAAAAGTTTTAAAAATAAATAAGTGGATTGTGATAATAGGTTTGTATTAAAAATTTATTTACTAACTTTGGAGGAGTTCAAAAAGGTTTTTATTTGAATGTTTAAAGTTATTTTAATTATAATTGATTTTGATAATCAATTATAATAAAGATTTAACTTATGTAAATTAGAATTTTGATTTATTTAAAGATACAAAATTGTGAGAATAATTGAGATAATTCAATTATTATAATAATCAAGTGTTATTGGTTAATATAAACGATTTATTTAAGATGATGTTTTCTTAATTAAGAATTTTTATAATATAAGAAGTTAAGTATCATTTATTCAAATTTAAATGATTAATTAATAATTAATTAAGTAATTAATTTAAGATGACCCGACTTCCTATCTCCAGGAAATCGCATCATCTATGAGGAAAGAAAGGGATAGAAGAAGAAAGAAAGAGAAAGAAGAAACAGAACAACGTCAGAGAACTTACAGCGGAACGAATAAAATATAATATATCACATAAAATATTATATAGTATCTTATTACATAAGAGTACACAACTTAAAACAACTCATATTAGACAGTTATAAACATCTGTCTAATCTATATAATTCAAATACAACAGATACAGATACCAAACAAACACAGCGGAACCATAATATATATATATATATATATATATATATATATATATATATATATATATATATATACACGTGGAAGCCTCCTGCTCCATTACTCCTCCAGAATTCGACAAGCTAACCTGAATCACTTGAGTACTCATACATAATATGAGTACCCAAGAGTTTAATAAAACAGAAAATAAACACTTGGGTCAGACAGGGGTCCGGTGTGAGTAAACAGTTTAAAGTTGCTTAACTTTAGAAAAATCATTGAAAAGAAAAGGTATCACGTAAGACTTCCCACACATAAACATGTAAAAGTTTTTACCTTACGCTAACCAAACCATTTGATAGGAAATCCAGTGATATTATAATAGTGTCTAGGGTTTTCAAGTAATTATGAAATAGCCAAAATTGTTACATTCATTAAATTCTAGCTACTAGCCACAAAAGTGGGTAATACAATCAAAACCGTAGGGTCTCGTAGGGAAAATGGGTTTCCATCAATGGCAGGGCTACTGGGGTACCGTGTAACAACCCGCAAATTTATCGATTTTATATTTAAATATTTTATTTAAATATTTTGACGTTAATCAGATATTGGTTCGAAAAGCTACTTTTTGCAAATTAGGACTCGAGACCACTTCCATTGAGTTCGAAATGCCGTTTACAACTTTTTTAAGTATAAACACTGATTGGTTTGGAATTAGTGGAATTTCACTTGCTTTTCCCGCTTTGGACTTTGGGTTAGATTAGCCATTATAACTCAAATCCACTTCTCTCCTTCTCCTCACTCTTCATAAATTCCTACCAAACACAAACTTTAACATTAATGGTGAGTGGAAAGGGAAATTAGAAACTCCAAGCCTAGGTTTCAACTCTAACTCCATCATTCAACTCCAAATTCAAGGAAAAGCATTGGATTCAAGCTTGTAGTTGCTTCTCCATTCACCTTAAATCTTTACCTTCATAATTTGGTGAAAAGGTGAGATTTTTATCTCACAATTCTAGTCTATAACTATATTGGACTGTTGGGAATGATTCCCCATCACTTTAGCATGTACATTTGCATTTGGTTTGGATTGGACTGGCGAAAAACTCAAATTTCTAGCGTTCTTGGCGAGTCCCTGTGTTTAGGTCGCTCTGCCTTCGTTAGTTCGCAAGGTCGTAGGCCGTTCGCATGGAAAAGTCGTCGCCTGCTTATAGCTCGTTCTGGCTTAGGTCGCATGGAAATAGGTCGCTAAGTCGTAGGTCGTCTCCGACCTTATATCGCCCGACTTGTTTGAGTTAGGTCACGCCTCTTTTAGGTCGCGTCTCTTTTAGCTCGCTCTCCACTGGACCTCGTTAGGTCGCTCAACACACTGTGTCGCTAAGTCGCTCGACTCTGGACTCCGTTAGCTCGCTCGGTCTTGTCATTTTTAGGTCGCGAGTCTCCCTAGGTCGCTCAACCGTTTACCTTTATAAGTCGTAGGTCGTCTCCGACCTTAAACCACTCGGCCGCATTAGGTTGCGTACATTTTAGGTCGCGTGTTTCACTAGGCCGTGAGGCCTTTACCTCGTTAGGTCGTAGGTCGCTAGACCTTATTACCTTGTTAGGTCGCGAGTCCCTTAAGTCGCTCGCCTCCGTTAGGTCGCTCTCCTCTGCTAACTCGCGAACACCTCTAGGTCACAACCACTAGGTCGCTTGACCCCTTAGACCCCTAGGTCGCAACCATTAGGTCGCTCGATCCTATCCTCCCTTAGGTCTTCACTAGGTCGTACCGTTTTGGACGGGGCGCTGCCCCACACCCCGCCGAGGGAGCTTCCCCCTGGACCCCCGCGATCAGACCGGGCAGGTCGAACCCCGTAGCGGGGGTGTTGCCCCCGCACCCCCACCTTGGGGGGTTTCCACCCCCCGGACCTCCCTCCGTAGGGGATCTTATCTGAAAAACATTCAACAGGACTTGCTTTGTTGAGATGCTGAGTTGACCATTCTTCGAGAGAAACTATCTTGGGCTTCTCGGTCGATTTTATGGTATCAAGGCCTTGCTAAAAAGGCGGGATAACAACTTTAGAAATATGAAGGTTTCAATACTAGTAGTAAATATCAAAACTCTTTCACCAAAACAATTTTAACTCTATTTACTACATAGCTCTTTCCTTAAACCGTTTTCCAATCTACTAGTATATACAAACCTTTTCCTTAAAACCTTTTGTGACAATCTTCTAGTGAAGATCTACAGCTTGTTCGTAAAAGTTGTTAAGCAAGTGGTTATGGGACATGAAGCTAAACTCATATATTTACTGGCTTGGTGAGATTGACACTACTTGATGATCATGACGATCATTTTTGTGTTTTAGATTAGCAACTGTGCGATGTCTCTTTGTCTGCGAGGGAGACTAGACCCCGCTCTTGTGATGTTTCGCCATCGCATTTGTATGATGTTTCGCCATCACATATGTGGGGTAGCGCCCCACGGTCTTCGGGCCATTTGTGTGTCAAAATTAATGGCTTGCAACCATGAGATAGCGTCTCGCTTTGTGTTACACGTGTAGGTGAGTTTTCATGCTCCCATTTTGTGAGTTTTCATGCTCCTATATTGTGATTTCTGGATTTCTTGTGTAGTCTTCTGGAATTTGTGCTTCACCTATTTTCATGAATTTCATTGTTATGATTTTCCATCTTTTATGTTTTGGTGAATTTGTGTGTCATCACTTTTTTTTAGGTGAATTTGGATCTTTTAGAAGATTCTTTTGATATTGTTTGATCTCTTGATGATCTTCATTTACATGCTTATCATAGTATGTCTTTATGGTTACTATATGTTCTTGCCATATCTATTGTTTTATATCATGTTATCTGATATTTATTGTAGCGCCCCACCCTAAGACCCACCTTAGTAAAGAGAATTAACGAGTGATTCCGTCTACTAAAGCGGAGAATAGGGCTGGTTAAGGGCGACCATCTATAACTTTGTCTTAAACATCTACTGAATACGTCGATAAATGCATTATGATTTTTCTTTTCTATCTCAATGGATCGACATACATAGTAAATGCTTAATCCAAAATTATAGGTGGCTAATGGATCTATCAGAACAAAATACAATAACTATATGTAAAGCACATCACAGAATAGTAATAAACATCATGTATATACATATACACTGATACATGTTTAGTACAATACAATATGAATACAATAAAAGTGGTACGGTACACGACCACGCCATATACATCGAATTAATTGTAAATACATCAGAGTCAAGCGGAAAGAAATAAAAACTACACAAAAGTGCTAGGCTGGTATCCAAGCAAATGCATCAAAGGAAGGTCCCGTAACAGATAACTAACCTGAAACAACTCGGTCTGACCCGAGTACAAAGTACACGGGTCAGTCTAGCTAAAATAATCAGTTAATGAGGGTAGAAGATAATAAGAAGCATAAGATAAAAGGTGATAATTCTTTTCGAATGAGAAGAGGCCACAGAAAGAATATAACCCATGACTTAAGTGAAATAATGTCACTTAAGTATACAAAGACCTCAAAAGAGGTAAGTTCAATAATACTACCCAAATAATATAAACATTCGCCTCATATCATCGGCGACATTCCAAAATGCATACATGGTTTCCATGAACCATATCTCCTCAAAAGGTAAAACATCAATACAAAATCTCGCCAAAAAGGAAAACATAAGACATTCTCAAGTAGGATGATCCCAAACTCAAATATAAAAGAATCTCCAAACTCAATTATACCTCATCTCATCGGTATAAATGTATATAAATCTCAATCTCAACTCGCCAAAAATGGCAAGGCCTAGAATATCCTATAAATTCATGAAATCATCCAAACTCATAACTCAAGGAACTCAATAAGAGTTCAAGACATCATAAATGAAATCACTAACATACGGCATCTCATATAGTACTAGGCTATCGATGTAATCAAACATCTTAAAATGGTGAAATCATAATAAAATAGAAAACTCAGAAAACCGTGATAGGCCAAATCCCCGATTGCAATGCCGAAGCCTCAGACAAGGTCGCTAACACCTCCCAAAGCAGTTCGTCCTCATGACAAGGTCGCTGACACCTCTCCAAGCAATTTTGTCAGCCCTAACAAGGTCGCTAACACCTCCCAAAGCAGTTTGTCCTCATAACAAGGTCGCTAACACCTCTCAAAGCAGTTCTGTTAGGTAAACATCGTGAATGTGCCACAAACTCACGGATAGAAACCCAAAAAGTGTTAACGTATGTCACATACCATACATTCGCACTTAGAGGTTTACTAGCCGTTAATCGATGTCACACTAGAAACATCATAAAACTCATAAAATTATATCTCGCCTAGTCTCATTGGCGAGTGATAAAGAGACACAATACTTGTCTCATCTCATCGACAAGTATTAAATGGAATGGTATTTTTTCTCATCTCATCGACATGTGAAAACACCATGATGGTTCATCATAAACCATAAATTTCAAATTATGAAATCATTAACCCAAGACTTGCCTCATATCATTGGCAAGTAAACAAAACATCATGATGGTTCTCATCGACCATACTCCTTCATAGGAGATCTCAAACCACAATACTTGCCAAATATTAACCATCTTAAATAATTCCAATAAATAGAAATTATAAAATTAAAAATATGCCATAAAATGGCAAAACATCTCAGAATCAATATTCCCAAATAGCTTCGATCGTACAAGTCCGAAATTAACCGAAATAGTAAACGCACATGTCCCATACCACGTGTTTTACTAAATCGTTTAATTCTCTTTCTTATACGTTCGAATAGTACAAAAGTGTATGTTTTATATTTAAAATAGTTTACTAGAGAAAACAAGCTTTTAAAACTTTTTTTTTCTTTCTAAAAAGATTAATAAAACCAATATTTGAAGTTCCTTCATTATAGGAAATAAGTAGATTTTATATAAGAAAGATAATTTTAAAATAATATATAATAATAATTTGAAATTTTCATATATTTCAAAAATCACTTCAAAAATGGTTAGTGGAAACCGTGCTCGAAAATAAAGAAAAACAAGAAAGATAACTCAAGACCGATAACTTGAGTTCAATACGAATTCAATTCAAATTTAACCCTAAATCAATTCAAATTCTATTTAAATTTCAATTTCAAATTCTTCAAATATAGCTAACCTATTGATAGGCATCATAGCTCTCAAAACATCTCAAAAAAACATCAAAATCGAATAAGAATGAGAGCAAAAATAAACTAATACAATTCTCGGGTCAATAATTGTTATTGCTATCGTTTTGCTCTCGCAACAGCGACAAACAAACACAGTTTTGATCAAGCAAACCTCAAAATTTCAAGAACACAAAACATGAAACTTTTAGTACAAAGTTTAAGCTTTCCAGAACATGTAAGATTATTAATTTTGGATAAGAAATGAGAATGTTATGATAAAAATAGTTCAGAGATCTAAATTCAACACTGCTGTCATTTTGATCTCGGGATAGCAACGATCAAATGCAGTTTTGATCAATATAACTTCAAAATTTCAAAAACCTCAAAACATGAAACTTTTTGAACAAATTCTTAGCTTTCCAGAACATTAAACATTATTGAATTTGGATAAAAATTGAAGAAGTTATGCTTAATTTAGTTTCAGATTCAACAACAGAGCAAATAATAGTTTTGCTCTCGGGATTACAATAGAAACACTCAAATTTGAAATAGATAACTTCAAAATTATGAAAAACACAAAACATGAAACTTGTAGTATATGATCTAAGCTTTCCAAAACATCAAATATTCTTAAATTTGGTTAAAAAACGAAAGAGTTATGCTTAAATTACTAAAAACATTAGTACTGAAATTTGACGGGGCAGAGACTATTACTCTGTTTAAAAAAAGGGATTTTGATGAAGAAATATTCAAAATATGAGAAAGTAACTAAAACAAAAGTTCTTCCTCAGAAAATTATCTTTCTACTGCAGAAAGATTCAACACAATTGGATTTACCAATCAAAAGTTATGTCCATTTTACTTTCAGGTATTAACTCGGAAATGTTTTATATGGCCGTGCTATAACATTAGTTTCAAACACAATTTCGACCAATTTAACAGCAGAATTTCGAAATATGATTAAAAGAAAACTTGTAGCTAATTGAAATAGCTTTCAGCCACAAAAAGATTGGGTCAATTTGGATTAGTCTACCTTATATTATCGTTGTTTTACTGCAGCTACTTTTTTTTATCAAATTTCCAGCAAGCAATAACACAAAAATCACACAAGTTTTCAACCAAATTGCACACAATTGAATCAAAAATCATTCAAATAATAATGTGCAGCAAACAAAGATTTAGAAATAGGCATGTGAGTGATTAACTCACCTCTATCCTTTAATTCAACAATCGTTATTATCACTTCAGCCCAAATTTTCAAACTAGTAAACCCTAAACAAAAAATCAATCCAAATATATACCCAAAAGCCCTAATTTAGTTTACTGTAAATTGAGAATTCAAATCATTGAGATGTATTTAAGCTAGAGATGATTACCTGCACAAATAAGCTTCTAAAGATGTTTAATTTACCATGAATTGAAGAAGAGATTTGATTTTTTTTCTAGGTTTTGAAAGAGGAATTGAGTTCTCTGGAGGGTTAGAGAAGAGAATGAAAATGTACGTACTGTAACTTTTCTCTTCTCATTTCTTAGGTTAATAGGCCAGTAAAGAATATTTACACTAATCGGGCTAAGGTCCAACAAAATAAAAGAAATAAGATTATGTTTTTTTTTTTTTACTTAATCACTTAACCAAGTATGTTAAGAAATAAACTTATCAATATTTCAAGCTCTACTTCTTTAAAATTATGAAATTCATTACTTATGATAATAAAAATGTTTTATACCCAACTAAAAGATGATTTGCATAATTAGAACATATTTATTATCATATTTCTCTATTTAAAGAAAATAGCAAATTTACATTTAATTACAAAACTCATTGTAATTAACACTATAAATTACACAAAAATCACAATTTTGTGTCATAAAATTCTATAACTCATTTCAAATATAGTTTTATGCTCAACTTATATTTTTAAACTCAATTCCATCATTTTATTAAATATATCCCATTTTAAAAGTAATTACTTCTTTTAAAAAATATATTAAATGAAGTAAAGAGCAATAATTAACAAAATTATTGCATTAACTCTAAATAAAACACATTTTACTCATTTTATCCTTAAATATATTGTTTATTCCCAATAAACAATTTAATTTCCTCTTTAATTATTAATTTACGCTATTAAATTTTAACTGCCGTTATAATTTAATATTTTCAGGTAATCGCAAAAACCAGGGTTGTTACAGACTCCTCCCCTTACAAAAATTGCGTCCCCGCAATTTTCTAGAAAAAGAGCTGTAAAAACATAAAAGATACAATCATCGAAGGATAAAGACAAACTTGAATTCCAAATCATTCATACTCTCAATATGGAATGGTAGAAAGAAATAAGGAAAAACTCATTTGATTAATTCAACGGCCTATCATATGCTAATATAGTGATTAGCAAACCATCGAATTTTCCAAGAACTCGAAAGAATTTCAAAGATATCTCGTCTTTGAATCAAAACTCAATAAGATGCTCAACAGTTAATCAATTGAAAATGATTGATTTCACAAAACTCTACGAATAGAGTCGGGATCAAACTCACTTAAAGCCGAACTCTAAGCAATAAAGAAGATCATCAATAGAATTTTTCGCATAAAGATACGGAAAGAAAATCCTCACAATAGAGTAGAAACAATAGACAAGATAGATAAATCACGAAATGACTTCTTACAGGGCCACCAAACTCGAACGACCATGAAAATGCATGTCGTTGTTATTAACTCAAGGATAGAATATACATAAGAGACAAGGATATAAGCTCGAATTACTTTTCAATCCAAGATATTTATAATTTTTAAATCTCAACATCTTTTAAATTTAAAATCTCAATTTTCAACGTTTGAAAATTTTCTAACTCTTTATTATATTACTTAGTAAGTAATTTAAAAATCAAATAAAAAGTCCAAATTTCTTATCTTACTTCAAAATTAATTTCCAAAGAAATTTGTAAATCCATAATAATAATCATCAAAATAAATTGAGGGTTTAAATTCTCTTTACTTTTTTTATTTATTAAACCACCTAAATAGTTTAAAAACAATCTTCAAGTTCTCTTATAACTTTTCTCCTAAAACATCCAATGTATATAATATAGATTCTAAAATCTCAAAATATACTTTCAATAAAGTATAGCTCAAGAATATTCTCACTTATTCTCATCTTTAAAATTTCACAATAAATAAATAAATAAATGGCATTGCCTCGCCATTGAATCTCTAATAAACAGATATATCTGTTGGCTGCAGAGTTGACCGAATGATCAAAACTGCCTCGCCACTCTATTGCTCATCTCTAAAATCAATGGCTGCAATTACCATTCAAAAATAAATTTAATATTTAATCTCAAAATATTATTTTCAAAATCTCAATCCTTAAAACACAAATCTTCGTGTTTGATTGCCTCATCATAGCATTTAGGAGATTCCTATCGATAACATTGATCAGGCGTATCGACCAGAACCCTTAACTACTCGATGGATAACCCAACACTCTCAAATTATTTCTATGAAAGAATACTGGTCATATAAATATATTCTCAAAACATTCTTTGATTTTTCAAATATCTCAAAACTCCAATTTCTCTTTTTAAAACTCATATTTATATAGCTTCAAACCTCAAACCAAAGAACATTAGGAGAATGCATCGAGATATTCTCAGAATATTCGATTCTCAAAATCAACAAAAGGAGATAGAGCGTTCGTCAATCTTACGATGTCACGAGCCACTTCCAAAAATCATCAAGATATAGGATAAGCAAGATATTCTTCTCGAAGGATAAGAAGCATACAAACCACAAATCGTTACTTCATACAAAGTAATGCTACAAAGGATAACACCGATCGAGTATTCGGAAAGGATAACTTAAAGAAACTTAATGATAAACTCAATCAAACTCGAATAATCTAGCAACTCACCTCATTCCTTACTGGATGTCCTCATGGAAGGATAGCCGAAGGCTAAAAGCTAAAAATAAGGTTAATTCAACACTCAATTCCCCGTTTGGATGTCAAACCCAAACGGATTCATCAAAACTCAACAAAGTCACCTTGATTGGAATTCGGGTTATATCAACAACATCTCGATACTTAAGAGTGAATTCAGAAACTTCGAAATCATCATTGACATTCCAAAGTGATAGAAATAGTAAACCAATCAAAATAGGAAACCTAAATGTACAATAGGATCCTAAAAAAACAGAGGATTGGACTTAATATCAAATAAGTCAATCCATCTCAAATCAAATGCATCTCAAGATCGTGAGTAACAAACGAATACTCAATAAAGCAGCAACAAATAGAAAACTCAAAATGATTAGAACAAGCCAATCGTTATAGATCCCTCCAATAGGATTCACTACTCTCAAAGGAACACAACAAGAATACTATAAGAAATCAATAAGCTTCATCGATACGAACTCACTCGCATCGACAAAAATAAGAATAGAATAATCCCAAATAAGATTATTCATAAGATAAGATGACATCCAACTCTATTATGGAATACTACGGAATACAATGTATATTTTCCTAGACATATTCCATCTCAACAATCCCAAAACCCAAAAAAGAATCAAGGCTCGATTCGAAAACAAGCTCGAATAAAGGACAATGATTCAATAGTATTGTACTTCGATGTATCATGATATGCGTACTGTTCTGTGTTTATTCTACTTTGTTCTGATCACAGCTCTGATACCAAGCTGTAGCGTCCCACCCCAAGACCCACCTTAGTAAAGAGAATTAACGAGTGATTCCGTCTACTAAAGCGGAGAATAGGGCTGGTTAAGGGCGACCATCTATAACTTTGTCTTAAACATCTACTGAATACGTCGATAAATGCATTATGATTTTTCTTTTCTATCTCAATAGATCGACATACATAGTAAATGCTTAATCCAAAATTATAGGTGGCTAATGGATCTATCAGAACAAAATACAATAACTATATGTAAAGCACATCACAGAACAGTAATAAACATCATGTATATACATATACACTGATACATGTTTAGTACAATACAATATGAATACAATAAAGGTGGTACGGTACACGACCACGCCATATACATCGAATTAATTGTAAATACATCAGAGTCAAGCGGAAAGAAATAAAAACTACACAAAAGTGCTAGGTTGGTATCCAAGCAAATGCATCAAAGCAAGGTCCCGTAACAGATAGCTAACCTGAAACAACTCGGTCTGACCCGAGTACAAAGTACACGGGTCAGTCTAGCTAAAATAATCAGTTAATGAGGGTAGAAGATAATATGAAGCATAAGATAAAAGGTAATAATTCTTTTCGAATGAGAAGAGGCCACAAAAAGAATATAACCCTTGACTTAAGTGAAATAATGTCACTTAAGTATACAAAGACCTCAAAAGAGGTAAGTTCAATAATACTACCCAAATAATATAAACATTCGCCTCATATCATCGGCGACATTCCAAAATGTATACATGGTTTCCATGAACCATATGTCCTCAAAAGGTAAAACATCAATACAAAATCTCGCCAAAAAGGAAAACATAAGACATTCTCAAGTAGGATGATCCCAAACTCAAATATAAAAGAATCTCCAAACTCAATTATACCTCATCTCATCGGTATAAATGTATATAAATCTCAATCTCAACTCGCCAAAAATGGCAAGGCCTACAATATCCTATAAATTCATGAAATCATCCAAACTCATAACTCAAGGAACTCAATAAGAGTTCAAGACATCATAAATGAAATCACCAACATACGGCATCTCATATAGCACTAGGCTATCGATGTAATCAAACATCTTAAAATGGTGAAATCATAATAAAATAGAAAACTCAGAAAACCATGATAGGCCAAATCCCCGATTGCAATGCCGAAGCCTCAGACAAGGTCGCTAACACCTCCCAAAGCAGTTCGTCCTCATGACAAGGTCGTTGACACCTCTCCAAGCAATTTTGTCAGCCCTAACAAGGTCGCTAACACCTCCCAAAGCAGTTTGTCCTCATGACAAGGTCGCTAACACCTCTCAAAGCAGTTCTGTTAGGTAAACATCGTGAATGTGCCACAAACTCACGGATAGGAACCCAAAAAGTGTTAACGTATGTCCCATACCATACATTCGCACTTAGAGGTTTACTAACCGTTAATCGATGTCACACTAGAAACATCATAAAACTCATAAAATTATATCTCGCCTAGTCTCATTGGCGAGTGATAAAGAGACACAATACTTGTCTCATCTCATCGACAAGTATTAAATGGAATGGTATTTTTTCTCATCTCATCGACATGTGAAAACATCATGATGGTTCATCATAAACCGTAAATTTCAAATTATAAAATCATTAACCCAAGACTTGCCTCATATCATTGGCAAGTAAACAAAACATCATGATGGTTCTCATCGACCATACTCCTTCATAGGAGATCTCAAACCACAATACTTGCCAAATATTAACCATCTTAAATAATTTCAATAAATAGAAATTATAAAATTAAAAATATGCCATAAAATGGCAAAACATCTCAGAATCAATATTCTCAAATAGCTTCGATCGTACAAGTCCGAAATTAACCGAAATAGTAAACGCACATGTCCCATACCACGTGTTTTACTAAATCGTTTAATTCTCTTTCTTATACGTTCGAATAGTACAAAAGTGTATGTTTTATATTTAAAATAGCTTACTAGAGAAAACAAGCTTTTAAAACTTTTTTTTTCTTTCTAAAAAGATTAATAAAACCAATATTTGAAGTTCCTTCATTATAGGAAATAAGTAGATTTTATATAAGAAAAATAATTTTAAAATAATATATAATAATAATTTGAAATTTTCATATATTTCAAAAATCACTTCAAAAATGGTTAGTGGAAACCGTGCTTGAAAATAAAGAAAAACAAGAAAGATAACTCAAGACCGATAACTTGAGTTCAATACGAATTCAATTCAAATTTAACCCTAAATCAATTCAAATTCTATTTAAATTTCAATTTCAAATTCTTCAAATATAGCTAACCTATTGATAGGCATTATAGCTCTCAAAACATGTCAAAAAAACATCAAAATCGAATAAGAATGAGAGCAAAAATAAACTAATACAATTCTCGGGTCAATAATTGTTATTGCTGTCGTTTTGCTCTCGCAACAGCGACAAACAAACACAGTTTTGATCAAGCAAACCTCAAAATTTCAAGAAACACAAAACATGAAACTTTTAGTACAAAGTTTAAGCTTTCCAGAACATGTAAGATTATTAATTTTGGATAAGAAATGAGAAAGTTATGATAAAAATAGTTCAGAGATCTAAATTCAACACTGCTGTCATTTTGATCTCGGGATAGCAACGATCAAATGCAGTTTTGATCAATATAACTTCAAAATTTCAGAAACCTCAAAACATGAAACTTTTTGAACAAATTCTTAGTTTCCAGAACATTAAAGATTATTGAATTTGGATAAAAATTGAAGAAGTTATGCTTAATTTAGTTTCAGATTCAACAACAGAGCAAATAATAGTTTCGCTCTCGGGATTACAATAGAAACACTCAAATTTGAAATAGATAACTTCAAAATTATGAAAAACACAAAACATGAAACTTGTAGTATATGATCTAAGGTTTCCAAAACATCAAATATTCTTAAATTTGGTTAAGAAACGAAAGAGTTATGCTTAAATTACTAAAAATATTAGTACTGAAATTTGACGGGGCAGAGACTATTACTCTGTTTAAAAAAAGGGATTTTGACGAAGAAATATTTAAAATATGAGAAAGTAACTAAAACAAAAGTTCTTCCTCAGAAAATTATCTTTCTACTGCAGAAAGATTCAACACAATTGGATTTACCAATCAAAAGTTATGTCCATTTTACTTTCAGGTATTAACTCGGAAATGTTTTATATGGCTGTGCTATAACATTAGTTTCAAACACAATTTCGACCAATTTAACAGCAGAATTTCGAAATATGATTAAAATAAAACTTGTAGCTAATTGAAATAGCTTTCAGCCACAAAAATATTGAGTCAATTTGGATTAGTCTACCTTATATTATCGTTGTTTTACTGCAGCTACTTTTTTTTATCAAATTTCCAGCAAGCAATAACACAAAAATCACACAAGTTTTCAACCAAATTGCACACAATTGAATCAAAAATCATTCAAATAATAATGTGCAGTAAACATAGATTTAGAAATAGGCATGTGAGTGATTAACTCACCTCTATCCTTTAATTCAACAATCGTTATTATCACTTCAGCCCAAATTTTCAAACTAGTAAACCCTAAACAAAAAATCAATCCAAAATATACCCAAAAGCCCTAATTTAGTTTACTGTAAATTGAGAATTCAAATCATTGAGATGTATTTAAGCTAGAGATGATTACCTGCACAAATAAGCTCCTAAAGATGTTTAATTTACCATGAATTGAAGAAGAGATTTGATTTTTTTTCTAGGTTTTGAAAGAGGAATTGAGTTCTCTGGAGGGTTAGAGAAGAGAATGAAAATGTACGTACTGTAACTTTTCTCTTCTCATTTCTTAGGTTAATAGGCCAGTACAGAATATTTACACTAATTGGGCTAAGGTCCAACAAAATAAAAGAAATAAGATTATGTTTTTTTTTTACTTAATCACTTAACCAAGTGTGTTAAGAAATAAACTTATCAATATTTCAAGCTCTACTTCTTTAAAATTATGAAATTCATTACTTATGATAATAAAAATGTTTTATACCCAACTAAAAGATGATTTACATAATTAGAACATATTTATTATCATATTTCTCTATTTCAAGAAAATACCAAATTTACATTTAATTACAAAACTCATTGTAATTAACACTATAAATTACACAAAAATCACAATTTTGTGTCATAAAATTCTATAACTCATTTCAAATATAGTTTTATGCTCAACTTATATTTTTAAACTCAATTCCATCATTTTATTAAATATATCCCATTTTAAAAGTAATTACTTCTTTTAAAAAATATATTAAATGAAGTAAAGAGCAATAATTAACAAAATTATTGCATTAACTCTAAATAAAACACATTTTCCTCATTTGATCCTTAAATATATTGTTTATTCCCAATAAACAATTTAATTTCCTCTTTAATTATTAATTTACGCTATTAAATTATAACTGCCGTTATAATTTAATATTTTCAGGTAATCGCAAAAACCAGGGTTGTTACATTTATGGCTAGACTGATCCGTTTATTATTTTCTTATAAATAATACTCGGGCCATACCGAGATGTTACAGGTGCTTCTGCTTGACTTCTCCCCTAGGGATTTACTACTCTGACTTTTGGCTGACCATTTAGGTTAGTATTTTTTGTCGTTTACACTTGAGATATAGACTCATAGATGTATTCTTTTGTATAGCACGTGTTGTTATTCTTTTGTGTATGTGGTCCTTTCATGACCACTACTCTGATGTACACTTTCATGTGTTAGTTATATATTCACATCTTTTTCCGCCTTTGTGATATGGATGTCTATGACTGATTGTGTTATGTTTATTTCTATATATTTTTTCGAAGATTTATTTATAGCCACCGTGTGATAGCTTTGAGTTTGTATCGGTATGTCGGACTTCCTCCTTAAATGAAATGCATGCTATACTATCTGACATATCGGTGCTCGCACAAAGAAGTTACATGGATGGTCGCTCCTCAACAGCCTTATTCTCCGCGCTAGTTGACAGCATTACTCCGTAGTGTTCTTGGCTAGCGTGGGTATTGAGCTGGGGCGTCACAGCTTCGTATCAGAGCCAAACTTCGGAATAATGTAGAATAACTTAACAAGGATCATCGTCCTAAGTCCAGCTTAGGAGTCGTACCTTAGGATTAATCCGAGTCTTCATACCGATTCATCCTATTTTTATTATGATTCCTTGTTTCACTTATCAAGATTGCTTGATATATCTTTTAGTGAATAAACTTTTTCTTCTCCTTCTTTCTTAAGGAAGAAAAATGGTTAGACCTGGACGTCCCCATGCCGGTCAATCTGCTGCAACTCGCCAAGATGGAGTTTTTATGACTACCCAGCGACTTCTTGACCTTGTCATGAATGCTCAAGCAGCTGGTTCTAATCCGGAACCTACTCACCCTAAATCAGGGTTTGCACGTTTGTGCAATGATTACACCAACTTGGGTGGGAAGCAATTTAAAGGAACTGAAACTATCATCGAGGTCCAAGCTTGGCTCAGAACGTGCGATAGAATCTTCTCTCGCATGAACCTCACTGACCTCCATCGAGTCCAAGTGGCTTCCAGTATGCTCCAAGAAAGAGCGTTGGATTTGTATGAGATGTTAATCTCAGAAATTGATGAAGCGGATCTCTCCTGGGAGCACTTCCGCGAACGCTTCGAATCGAACTTCGTGCCCGAGGCTGAAAAAGTAACTTTGGCTTGGAGATTTATTGACCTTGTTCAAGGTCAGTCTTCTGTGGCGGACTACGTTGCATCATTCGAATCCCTTTCCAAATATGGGGTCGAATATATAAATACTCCACTGAAGAAGAGCCAGAGGTTCGTTTATGGCTTAAATAAGAATCTTAAGAAGCCACTACTCCTGAAACTAGAAGTTACATTTGATCAACTCGTCGATATTGCTCTTCGTCTTGAAGAGGCCGATAGAGAGAGTGATGTTGAAGTGGTTGGCGCTAAACCAAACTTCAACAACAAAACGAGGCCTAACAAATTTAAAGGTTCTTATCCCAACAAAAAGGGTAAGCAAGCAACTTCGGCTGCAAAGACACCTTCCTCTAGTAGCGGGCAATGCTATAACTGTGGTTCTAAGGACCATTTTGCGAACAAGTGTTCGAAGCCCAAAAGTTGTCGCTATTGCAAGAGCTCGGAACATTATATACATATGTTCCCCATACTGCAAGGCAGGAAAGAGGGAAAGTTAAACGTGGCTCAAGCCCCTGGCAACACATCTCGTGGCCAAGGTATTTCTCATTCCATTCTTGATGGTATTATTTTATTTCATGATCAACCTATTAGAGTTCTCTTTGATACGGGTGCATCCCATTCTTTTATATCAAAGGAACTTGTCGACACTTTCTCTTTAAATGTTGATGCTTTAATGACTTCCTTGAGAATTGCGAATCCTGTTGGTGGATCCGCAAATCTTAGTTTGCTTTGTAAAAATGTGGAGATTATTTTATGTGATTTTCCATTCCTAGCCGATTTGCATGTTATGCGTTACCTAGGTTTTGGAATGATTTTGGGAATGGATTGGCTTAATCGTTATGAAGCTCATATCTTATGTCCTGAGCGGACTATTTATCTCCAACATCCGCAATCTGTAAATTAGATTTCTATTATTCTTAAAGATTCGGATTCTACGTTGACTGCATCTTTATATTCTTTAAATCCTCATGATGATGATGATGATGAGGAGGAAGATGTCATTTCTCGAATTCACATCGTTCGTGAATTTTCCGACATATTTGAGCCCGTTTTAGGTTTACCACCTAAACGAGAAATTGAGTTCAGAATTAATCTTACCCCTAAATCTCAACCTATTACTCGTCCTCCTTATCGCATGTCTAATAAGGAAAATGAGGAGATGCGCAAACAATTATCTGAATTGGAGACGAAGCAATTTATTCGCTCTAGCTCCCCGCCTTGGGGAGCTTCGACTATTTTCGTGAAGAAATCCGACGGTACGATTAGGCTTTGCGTTGACTATCGCAAGCTTAACGATTTGACTATTAAAAATAAATATCCTTTACCTCGGATTGATGATCTGTTTGATCAGCTTAGCGGAGCTAGGGTCTTTTCACGGTTGGACTTGGCTATCGGTTTTCATTAGCTTCGTATTGCTGAGGATAGTATTCCTTTGACATCGTTCCGTACTCGTTATGGATCTTATGAATGGCTTGTTATGCCATTTGGTTTAACGAATGCTCCGGCTTACTTCGTTGACCTCATGAATCGAGTTTTCAAGGCTTTCCTCGATCGGTTTGTTCTCATCTTCATTGAGGATATCCTTGTGTATTCTAAAACCGAGGAGCATGAAAAGCATCTTCGGATTGTATTGGAAAGTCTTAGGAGTAATCAATTAAAGGCGAAATTTTCTAAATGCCACTTTTGGCAATCTCGTGTGAAGTTTCTCGGTCATATTATTTCCGAATCTGGAATTTCCGTGGATCCTTCAAAGATTGAAGCGATTCAAGATTGGAAGAGACCAGAGAGTGTGACAGAGATTCGTAGTTTTCTCGGATTGGCGGGTTATTACCATCGTTTCATTAAAACTTTTCTAAGATTGCCGTGCCTCTTACTGGCTTGACTAAGAAGGGAGTAAAATACATTTGGTCGGACAAATGTGAAGCCTCTTTTCAGAAATTGAAAGAACTCCTTTTCGATGCTCCTATTCTTGTTATTCCCGAAGGGAATCAAGATTTTGTTGTTTATACTGATGCTAGTCACATTGGTTTGGGTGCCGTTCTTATGCAAAAAGAAAGTGTTATTGCTTATGCTTCTAGGCAATTAAAGCCGGCCGAGACTAGATATGCCACACATGATTTAGAACTCATGGCTATTGTTTTCGCCCTTCGAATTTGGCATCATTATCTATTGGGAGAGAAATTTATTCTTTACACGGATCATAAGTCTTTGAAATATTTATTTTCTCAAAAGGAACTTAATTTGCATCAACAGCGTTGGCTTGAGTTCCTTGCACCTTATGATCTTGATATTCTTTATACCCCCGGTAAGGGTAATCGTGTCGCCGATGCTCTTAGCCGTAAACAACAAGCAGTTGTTTCTATGATGATATCCGAATGGAACGATCTCGAGACTTTATCCACTTGTGAGATTCCAGAGCGCGTATCCGATTTATGCTCATCACTTGTTTTATGTTGCCTTGAGGCTCATCCTTCTTTTTTAGACCGCATGCTTGAAGCTTAAGGGCTAGATCCTGAATTGGCTCTTCTTGGCCAAAATGTTAAGGATAAAATTGATATTGAAGGTTTGAAAGACTTTGATATTGATTCTCGTGGCGGCATTCAAAAATTTGGTAGACTTATCGTACCAAATATTGGTGATCTTCATAAAAATATTTTAGAAGATTCCCATCGTTCTAAATTCACCATTCATCCCGGTAGTAGTAAATTGTACGCTGATATGAAGCGACTATATTATTGGGAGGGAATGAAATCTGATATTGCTAACTTTGTTAAATGTTGCATGACTTACCAACTTGTCAAGGCCGAACATCAAAGGCCTGGTGGGTTATTGCAACCTTTAGAAATTCCAATTTGAAAGTGGGACCAAATTTCCATGGATTTTATAGATGGCCTTCCCCGTTCTCGTTCGGATCATGATAGCTTATGGGTGATCGTTGATAGACTTACTAAATCTGCCCATTTTATTCCCGTTCGGTCTAACCGAACCGTTCCTCTTTTGGCCAAACTCTTTATCAAAGAAATTGTTAAATTGCATGGAGTTCCTACTTCTATTGTTAGCGATCGAGATCCATTGTTTACTAGTGGATTTTGGAAGAGTCTTCAAAAAGCTTTAGGAACGAAGCTTAATTTTAGCACTGCTTATCACCCCCAGTCCGATGGACAAACCGAGCGTGTGAATCAAACTCTTGAAGATCTTCTTCGTGCTTGTGTGCTCGATTTTGGTGGAAGTTGGGAAGATCATATTTCACTTGTTGAATTTTCCTATAATAATAGCTTCCAATCTAGTATTGGTGTGGCACCTTTCGAGGCACTCTATGGAAGGCCATGCCGATCTCCTTCTGTTGGCTTGAGGCCAGTGAGAAGCTGGTTTTAGGTCCAGACATTATTCGTGATTCCACAGAGAAGATTGAACTTATTCGACATAGGATGAAAGAAGCCCAGAGTAGACAAAAATCCTATGCCGATAATCGAAGAAGGAAGTTAGAATTTTCTGTGGGAGATTCTGTTTTTATTCGCGTTTCACCTATGAAAGGTGGTGTACGTTTCAGTCGATCGGGAAAGTTAACACCCCGATATATTGGGTCATTTCCTATCACTGAACGTATTGGTTCTATGGCTTATCACCTTACATTACTGGCTCAGTTTTCTGCTATGCATGACGTGTTTCATGTTTCTCAATTATGGAAATGCCTACGAGATTCCGATTCTATTCTTGAGCCTGGTGTTGTGGAAGAAATTAAAGTTTCACCGAATTTAACTTACGAGCAGCATCCTATTCAAATTATTGCTTCGGAGGTCAAACGACTTCGAAATAAAGATGTTCCGCTTGTGAAGGTTCAATGGTCCTCAAATCCTAAGGATTGCTCTTGGGAATCCAGACAATTCATCGAGCGAACACATCCGGACTTGCTTACTCCTGCTCTTTGAGGTGAACTTCCTATTTCAAATTTCTTTTATGTTAATATGCTTTTATGGTTGTTACTTTTTATTTCCATCTTATATATTGTGAGGACGCAATTTCTTTAAGGAGGGGAGTCTGTAACAACCCGCATATTTATCGATTTTATATTTAAATATTTTATTTAAATATTTTGTCGTTAATCGGATATTGGTTCGAAAAGCTAGTTTTTGCAAACGGTCAAATTAACACTCGAGACCACTTCCATTGAGTTCGAAATGCCGTTTACAACTTTTTTAAGTATAAACATTGATAGGTTTGGAGTTAGTGGAATTTCACTTACTTTTCCTGCTTTGGACTTTGGGTTAGATTAGCCATTATAACTCAAATCCACTTCTCTCCTTCTCCTCACTCTTCATAAATTCCTACCAAAGACAAAGTTTAACATTAATGGTGAGTGGAAAGGGAAATTAGAAACTCCAAGCCTAGGTTTCAACTCCAACTCCATCATTCAACTCCAAATTCAAGGAAAAACATTGGATTCAAGCTTGTAGTTGCTTCTCCATTCACCTTCAAGCTTTACCTTCATAATTTTGTGAAAAGGTGAGATTTTTATCTCACAATTCTAGTCTATAACTATATTGGACTATTGGGAATGATTCCCCATCACTTTAGCATGTACATTTGCATTTGGTTTGGATTGGATTGGCGAAAAACTCCAATTTCTAGCGTTGTTGGAGAATCCCTGCGTTTAGGTCGCTCTGCCTTCGTTAGGTCGCAAGGTCGTAGGCCGTTCACGTGGAAAAGTCGCCGCTTGCTTATAGCTCGTTCTGGCTTAGGTCGCATGGAAATAGGTCGCTAAGTCGTAGGTCGTCTCCGACCTTATATCGCCCGGCTTGTTTGAGTTAGGTCGCGCCTCTTTTGGGTCGCGTCTCTTTTAGGTCGCTCTCCACTGGACCTCGTTAGGTCGCTCAACAAACTGTGTCGCTAAGTCGCTCGACTCTGGACCTCGTTAGCTCGCTCGGCCTTTTCATTTTTAGGTCGCTAGTCTCGCTAGGTCGCTCAACCTCTACCTTTATAAGTCGTAGGTCGTCTCCGACCTTAAACCACTCGGCCGCATTAGGTCGCGTACATTTTAGGTCGCGTGTTTCACTAGGTCGTGAGGCCTTTACCTCGTTAGGTCATAGGTCGCTCGACCTTATTACCTTGTTAGGTCGCGAGTCCCTTAAGTCGCTCGCCTCTGTTAGGTCGCTCGCTTCTGCTAACTCGCGAACACTCTAGGTCGCAACCACTAGGTCGCTTGACCCCTTAGACCCCTAGGTCGCAACCATTAGGTCGCTCGAACCCCGTAGCGTGGGTGTTTCCCCCGCACCCCCACCTTGGGGGGTTGCCACCCCCCCCCCTCCGGACCCCGCTCCGTAGGGGATCTTATCTGAAAAACATTCAACATAACTTGCTTTGTTGAGATGCTGAGTTGACCATTCTTCGAGACAAACTATCTTGGGCTTCTTGGTCGATTTTATGGTATCACGGCCTTGCTAAAAAGGCAGGATAACAACTTTAGAAATATGAAGGTTTCAATACTAGTAGTAAATATCAAAACTCTTTCATCAAAACAATTTTAACTCTATTTTACTACATAAATTTTTCCTTAAACCGTTTTCCAATCTACTAGTATATACAAACCTTTTCCTTAAAAACTTTTGTGACAATCTTCTAGTGAAGATCTACAGCTTGTTCGTAAAAAATTAAGTTAAGCAAGTGGTTATGGGACATGAAGCTAAACTCATATATTTACTGGCTTGGTGAGATTGACACTACTTGATGATCATGACGATCATTTTTGTGTTTTGACTAGCAACTGTGCAATGTCTCTTTGTCTGCGAGGGAGATTAGACCCCGCTCTTGCGATGTTTCGCCATCGCATTTGTGTGATGTTTCGCCATCACATATGTAGGGTAGCGCCCCACGGTCTTCGGGCCATTCGTGTGTCAAAATTAATGGCTTGCAACCATGAGATAGCGTCTCGCTTTGTGTTACACGTGTAGGTGAGTTTTCATGCTCCCATTTTGTGAGTTTTCATGCTCCTATATTGTGATTTCTGGATTTCTTGTGTAGTCTTCTGGAATTTGTGCTTCACCTATTTTCATGACTTTCATTGTTATGATTTTCGAGCTTTTATGTTTTGGTGAATTTGTGTGTCATCACTTTTTTTTAGGTGAATTTGGATCTTTTAGAAGATTCTTTTGATATTGTTTGATCTCTTGATGATCTTCATTTATATGCTTATCATAGTATGTCTTTATGGTTACTATATGTTCTTGCCATATCTATTGTTTTATATCAAGTTATCTGATATTTATAGCTAGACTGATCCGTTTAATAATTTCTTATAAATAATACTCGGGTCAGACCGAGATGTTACAGGTGCTTCTGCTTGACTTCTCCCCGGGGGATTTACTACTCTGACTTTTGGCTGACCATTTAGATTAGCAGTTTTTTTCGTTTACACTTGAGATATAGACCATAGATGTATTCTTTTGTATAGCACGTGTTGTTATTCTTTTGTGTATGTGGTCCTTTCATGACCACTACTCTGATGTACACTTTCATGTGTTAGTTATATATTCATATCTTTTTCCGCCTTTGTGATATGGATGTCTGTGACTGATTGTGTTATGTTTATTTCTATATTTGTTTCCAAAGATTTATTTATAGCCACTGTGTGATAGCTTTGATTTTGTATCGGTATGTCGGACTTCCTCCTTAAATGAAATGCATGCTATAGTATCTGACATATCGATGCTCGCACAAAGAAGTTACATGGATGGTCTCTCCTCAACAGCCTTATTCTCCGCGCTAGTTGACAACTTTACTCCTTAGTGTTCTTGGCTAGCGTGGGTATTGAGGTGGGGCGTCACATACCGCCCGTCACAGTACGTGGCCTAGATCAACGTACCGAGGAGCCACCCTAACTCCCCTGCAACACAAGGCCGGGACCATTCCTTACTGAACAGTCCCGAACAAGACAACCTCGGCGGTTGTCCGAAATTCAACCGCCCCGCACAGCCGAATAAAAAGGGACTTCTAGACAAGAGTAAATCTTGCTCTCTAGTAGGAGCTACCCACGAAGCCTTGTTGCACCTCCCCTGTTTTAGCCATTCCCGGTTGATGAGGCTTGAGGCTTCGATTACCTTTATAGGACACATCTATCTTAGAATGCTCATCGTCCGCCTGACGATGTGCTGAAAGCATTCAATCCATACAAGTTCGTTCCGGGTTCGAACGAAACCGGAGGCACTATCTCGTTGCACTCATATTGGAATCACCCTCAGAGTCAACGACCATAGCCCTTGCACTCTAAATCACCATCTCGAATCTATAAGTACTATTCCGTCAAACTCATTACGGAATCACCCACAGAGTTATACTGACGTATAGCCCTTACACCTCGAGTGTTCACTTGCTCCACTTGGATTCACGACCTAACGTTTAATTGGAATCGATGTGGTTTTCGGATTCCAAATATGGAAACCCGATCCCGGTCTCACCGAAACCAAACGCCATTTTAATGTCCAAGTTGTACTTAAGGGTTTTTAACAGTTAAACTTATATTCAAGATGATATATAAACAGATAGATGAATCATAATTATCACAATATATATTTCATATCAAACACTCATCTCATACAGCAGCACATCACATATATCAGAGATATCCAAATTGTCCAGTATCAACCAAACACCCAACATCATTCAACATACAATATCAACCATTCAAGATCAATCAATCATCCATTAAGTAGAATTGATTAACTCTTAAATCAATTTAATTAACCTATAATTAAATTAATTACTATCCTTCAATTACTTGGATTATCTAAATCCTGCTTCATGGATTTATTACAAATCAAATTCATTATCATCTCTTAATGATCTTCTTTAATTAATCCTCCCTGATTAATTATCTTTAAATTACATTCAAGTAATTATCCTTAACCATATTCAGCAATTAACCTTTTAATTACTTATCATTAATTACAATAATTAATAATCCTTCATTAATTAATTAACTATAATTAATTACAATTAAACCTCAACTAATTACAATTAATTAATCATACTTAAATTAATCACTTACATTAACAAATCTTGATTAATTTCATTAATTATATTAATTAATGATCCTTATTAATCGATTAACTCTTTAATTAATTAAATAATTAACTTATAATTAATCATCTCATAAATCTTAAACAAATTGAAATTACTTATCTTAATTTATTAACTTCTTAATTAATTATCTTAACCCTTGATTAATTAATCTAATTAATTAATATTTAATTACTTCATTAAGTGATTATTATTAAATTAAATAATTAATAAATCTTTAATTAATTACTTAATTAATTAATTATATTTTAATTAATTACCTTAGTAATTAATCTTGAAATAATCTCATTCATTAATTAATCACATTAATTAATTAACCAACCAAAATAATTAAGTAATTAACTCTTAGTTACTTACATAAGTGATTATCTTTAATTACTTCTATTAATAAGTCTTAATTACTTTCTCAATTAATCACTTAACAAATAATCAATTCCATCATTAAATAATTCTTAATTCATTAATTAATTAATTACTCCATAGTTAATTAACTTTAAAACAATTAATTTAATTAATTCCTTAATTAATAACATTAAGTGATTACCATTAATCACTTCAATTAATTACCCCCATGAGTAACTTCTCTAATTACTTCCCTAAGCAATTACCATTCTAATTATATTCAGAAATTAACCATTGATTACTTCATTAAGTAATCACGCTTAATTTACCCATAATTAAGTGATTATTTGAAATTAAATAAACAATTAACTAATTATTTAAAATTAATTAAACAATTAATTAATTAATTTCTTATATTTCAAAATCCTTAATTAATTAAGAATTCATTAATCTTAATTAACAAATCATAATTATTAAGTACTCTCAAATTCATATCAAAATAATTTAACATTATTTATCTTTATAAATAAATTATTTGAAATTAATCAAATTTTAACAACTTAATCAACTTATCCTATTTGGTTTTCAAATTATAATAATAATAACCTTATTTGAAATTAAGGCATTTAGAAATCAAAATTTAAAATACTTTAAACATCTAATTTAACTTATTAATTTTCAATATAAATTGAAACTTAAGTTTTTGAACATTTCTTTAAAATTTAACTTAAAATTTGATTCAATATTCAAATGCAAAACATTCCCCGTTTTAAATTCAAAATTCAAATTTAATTCAGTTAAATTACTTTTATGAGAAATCATTTTAACCAATTTAAATTTAAAATAAATTCAATTTACACCTTTTAAAAGTTTGATTAATTTTTGTTTCAAACAAAAAGTTTTTAACTTGCAAATCTATTTCCTTTTATAAAATCTTAAACGTGATTTCTATTTATTTATACAACAGGTTAAATTTGAAACTTCACTACACCGTACTAACCAAAATAACACACGACCACAAACTCGAGTAAAACACGACAATTTCACGCCCAGCTCCCCATCTTCTTCGAGTCAACCCCATGAATACGCGAGCATCCCTTCGGGAACGACCTGTCTTCCCCAAAACTTCAAATTCCCAATGCACGCTTCACAATCTCATGCACGTGTACTAACGTTGCCGACCGCCGTAGTTCGTCACAACTCTCGTTGACGACCACACTAGCACTTGCGAGCCACAAAATACACCCCGATCCAAGAAAAAACACACGAATCAAAATTTGACCTGTTGCTCGAAAACTACAACAATCTTCGATCACCAAAATCCCCAATTGCCAATGAACCCAATGGTGATAAACCCCATCGACCACGCCCTCGAAACTCCTCGACCACTAGCAACTACTTTCCCTAACGCGATCGAATCTGGTCCCATGTCAACGACAAACGAATCTCGGCAATATCAAAGCAAAAACCCACTGTTAAACCCTACATTACCCATTACCGATCACCACGTCGCACTAGAATTCATGCAACCATTTTTCCTTACTACCCTGAACAATAATCTAGCTCCAGTAAGAAACACGACCACCAGAAACATTCCAGTCACTAGAGATCATTCAAAAACTCCAATATGGTCATTTAAGAACTGTACTCTTACATCAATTCTAAAATTTTATGATTTTTGTTTTAAAAATCAAGATATGGGACAGTGATTCATATTATCAAACTGAATCAAAGAAATCTGATACTTGAATTTAACATGTTTGGAAGTTTTATTGGAATTCTTAATTTCCAAATAATATTTATACCAGACACTTGAGACTACTTTTTTTTAAAATTTTTGTTTTCAAACAAACTTAGATTGTTGAAACCTAAGCTACAAAGAACTGGAGAAGAGATTTGAAATTTTATCAAAATCAAACTCTGTAATTATAAACAGAAATTCACACAGGCAAATCACACATGCACACATGGTTTCAACATTCATATATATACATGAATTCAGTCTAAAAACAAACATGGATATATATTTCAAACATACATTCCAAAATTACTTCAAACATATATCATCTGCATCAAATCTAAAGGGGGTTTCCATGTTCACAGTTTAAAGGCAGAGAATTAGCTAAGAATAAGATGTCTAAGATCAACAGATATGCAACAAATATTTGATACTTAGATTTTAATTCAAAGGTTTACCCATAAATTAAAGAGATGCAGAGCTGGAAACTTTTTAAACTGAATTTGCTTTCAGATTTTTTTTTAAAAGAAACTGTTTTAAAGTTAAAATATTTACTCACCTTCTTAAAATATGCAGGGAACAGAACTTGTTCCAGGCCTTGAATCTAGAAAAATACTTTGATTTGCTTTTGATTATGCTTGCTGTTGAAAATCCCTTGCATGCTTTAATTGATGTAAAACGTTGAACTTACAGGTTGATGAGAACTTCAATTTGTAGGTTTTAGATGATAAGAAATTATAGATTTTGAAGTTGAACTGCAGATGACATCTCTTTTTGAAATGCAGGTTTCAGCTTTGATAATTTCAGATTTCAATTGAAGGTTGTAGTTTTTAAATTGAATTCAGATTTGTCTTTTGCTTTTGGATTTTATTTTCAGATTTTGGAATTTGCTTCTGCTTTTGCCATTAACATTTGAAAGAAAGATAAACAAAGAAAAAAATGAAAAAGTTATGTTTATTAAAAAAATGAAGACACTTGTTCTCAAGGATTAACACTTGTCATTTTATCCACTTAATCTCCTCACAAGTGTTATTAAGGTATGCTAACATGTTTACACATGTCATTAAGTATTTTAATTAAATTTTTATTTAGTTTAAATGTAATATAAACTTACATGTTAAATTTTACTTTATAAATAAATACTTGTATAAGTAAATATAAATTTATCTTTACAAGAAAATGTTCTAAAACTAATTAGAGTATAAATAATTTCTTATTGATTAAATCTCTTTTCAAACTATCATATTTTAAATACTTTAAAAGAGGGAAAAAAAACTTTGTTTAAAACCTTTTTAAACTATCCTATTAAAAATAAATAACAATCTTATATTTTGAAAATAAAGGAATTAGTCTTTAGATTGGCTTTTGAAGAATATTAATTAAACCAAAGTTCTAATTACAATTCATACATATATAGATTATCAATAGATTTAAATTAAATTTTCAAAACAATTTCAAATTATAACATATACAAACATATATATATTACAATTTGAAAATTCATATTTAATTTAAAACAAAAGATCTTCTATTCCCAATATATATCAAATGTATATATTATAAACAGAATAAAATCTGATTAGCTTTGAAAAATAAATCTTATCCATTTTAAATTATTAAAGAGATATTGATCACAATTATCAGATTAAAAATTTGTTATTCTTTAAAAGATTAATTTCACCAATTTAAATTAAAATTATAAAGAAAATTATCAAATCAATTAAATTATTATTGCAGATTATTAAATCGGTATTGCCCAAAATTCCGGGTCGTTACATAATTTGAGATTAATTGATGATAATCACTTGGAGTTAATTAAGTCTAATTACTAGGTAAAGTAATTAAAACGATTAATTACAGGAGGTAATTACGTAAAGGATGATTACTTTATAAAAGTAATTAAGTGGATGTGATTAAGGATTAATCACTTGAGTTATTAATTAAAGAATTAGTTAATAAAATTAATTAAAGGTTTAAATTATTTAATTAATGGTTAATTAATAAAAAGATTTAGAGTAGTTAATTACGTGGTTAATTACTTGTTAAGTAATTAATTAAGATTTTAATTAATGAAGTAATCATTAAATAAATGGAAATAATTAATTAATTGTTAATTAATAATTTAAGGATAATTAAGTTTCAATTACTAAATGTAATTAATCAAAACTCACTAATTAAAGGTAATTAATTAAGTATGATTAATTATAAATGATAAATCAAGCATGATTAATTAAAGGTAATTAATCAAGAGTGTTTAATAAAGTATGATTAATTAAAGGTGATTAATCAGGTATGATTAATTAAATAATTATTAAGGTAATTAAGTAATAATTAATCAAGTATGATTAATTTTAAAGGGGTAATTGAGAGATAATTACTTGGTAATTAAGAAATAATTAATCAAGATGATTAATTAAATTTGTAATTTAGGAATAATTACTTAAAGTAATTAAGTAATAATTAATCAAGGATGATTATTTCAAGTGGATAATTAAGTGATGTTCATTAATTAATTTGTAATTAATTAATTAGTAAACAGGGTTGATGATAATCCAAGTGTTTAAGTAAGGATTAATTTGATTAAGGATCAATTAAATTAATTAAGTTCGGATCAAACTTGTGTATGGATGATTAACGAATGGTTGATAAGGATCATTGGATGAGTTAGTGATATTGGATGATATTGTATGTCATTGGTTGATATGTGATATATCTGAGATGTGATATATATGCTGCTTTGTGATATGCATGGATGAATGTGACAATAATGAATTATCTATCTGTGTTATGAATCATCCATTTATGTTAAATGATATTCTGAATATCTACTGTTTAATCCCTTAAGTACAACTTGGACATTAAAATGGCGTTTGGATTCGGTAAGACTAGGATCGGGTTTCCATATTTGGATATCCGAAAACCACACCGATCCAAAATAAACGTTAGGTCGTGAATCCAAGTGGAGTGCAAGTGAAGACTCGAGATGGTGATTCCGTAATGAGTTTGACAGAATAGTACTTATAGGCTCGAGATGGTGATTCAGAGTGCAAGGGCTATGGTCGTTGACTCTGAGGGTGATTCCAAAATGAGTGCAACGAGATAGTGCCTTCGGTTTCGTTCGAACCCGGAACGAACTTGTATGGATTGAATGCTTTCAGAACATCGTCAGGTAGACGATGAGCATTCTAAGATAGATGTGTTCTATAAAGGTAATCGCAGCCTCGAGCCTCATCAAACGGGAATGGCTAAAACAGGGGAGGTGCAGCAAGGCTTCGTGGGTAGCTCCCACTGGAGGGCGAGATTCATTCCTGTCTAGATGTCCCTTTTTATTTTGGCTTTGTGGGCAGTTGGATTTGCAGCCAACTGCAGGGTGGTCTTGTTCGGGACTGTTCAGTAAGGAATCGTCCCGCCTTGTGTTGCAGGGGAGTTAGGGTGTCTCCTCGGTACGGTGATCTAGGCCACATACTGTGACGGGCGGTACCCCAGTAGCCCTGCCATTGTTGGAAACCCATTTTCCCTACGAGACCCTACGGTTTTGTTTGTATTACCCACTTTTGTGGCTAGTAGCTGGAATTTAATAGAAGTAACAATTTCAGCTATTTCATATTTACTTGAAAATCCTAGACACTATTATAATATCACTGGATTTCCTATCAAATGTTTTGGTTAGCGTAAGGTAAAAACTTTTCCATGTTTATGTGAGGGAAGTCTTACGGATACCTTTTCTTTCAAAGGATTTTCTAAAGTTAAGAAATCTTAAACCGTTTACTCACACCAGACCCCTATTTGACCCGAGTGTTTATTTTCTGTTTTATTAAACTCTTAGGTACTCATATTATGTATGGGTAGTCAAGTGATTCAGGTTATCCTTGACGAATTCTAGAGGAGCTTTGGAGCAGGAGGCTTCAACGTGTAGATATATAGATAGTGTTTCCGCTGTGTGTTATTCTGTATTAATGTTCTTGTATTATATATTAGACAGAAATGTTATAACTGTCTAAATTGAGATGTATAGTTGTGTACTCTGATGTATATGATACTATGATATGTTCTATATTATATTTCAATCGTTCCGCTGTGAGATTCTGATGTGTTGTTGTTCTTTCTTCTCTTTCTTTTCTTCTTCTGTCCTTTTCTTTCTTAATTAGTGATGCGATTTTCTGGTGATAGAAAGTTGGGTCGCTACAGCACGTGCATATAAAAAAATATTTTATATATGTATATTTGCCTAGTGCTCATAGCCAAACAAAATAATTTGAAATTAAAATAATATTTTTAAATGTTTTCAATTAATTAAAATTTATATTTAAAAGATTGATATTATATAATGTATTTAGTTTTATAAAAATTTATTCATATTTAAAATACTATCTACTGAAAAAATAAATTTCTATTTCATATATATATGTATGTAAATATATATAGATTAAATTCTTTCATATTATTTATTAATTCAAAATCGATACAAGTAAAATAAACATAATATTTACAAATAATGAAAATTCTTGAAAAAAATTTATGCAAAATATTTTTAGACTTCTTGCCTACAAAAAAAATTAAATATATTTAAGGATTTCAAATAATAAAATAACTGTCTATTATTAAAAATATATAAAACCAAAAAAATACGTGGGCCGAGAGCAAAATTGCAAGTATATATTTATACACAATTATTATTATTAATTACATTAATATACATTTATGATTAATTAGTGTTTCTGAGAGTAACAGTGTATGGAAGAAATGAGATAGTTCATCAAAGAAAAATGGAATCTGCATTGTAGTTGAAGCACCATCTTATGCATGAGATAGGAAATGGATTAAAATGCTCTATGCTAGCATTTGATCCCAAGATTTTGGCTGCTTTTGTGTAGTTTGTTTCCTTTCTGTTTCTATATATGTTGTCCATTGGGTGATTGTTATGCCAGTGTTTTCGATTTTCTTTTTCTTCTTTTTTTAAAACCGTGGCCTCTCAAAGCATGTTTTCTTAAGACTAACATAACACTAGAGGGGGGGTGAGTAGTGCTTACTAACTTTTATAAATCTTTTTGGATTCTTTATACACGCAAATTGACAATCACAAATGCAAACACGGATGGATATAAATGCATTTATAGTAAAAAGGTAAAAAGTTGGAGAGATTACACCAGATTTTTATAGTGATTTAGATACCCTACATCTAGTTCCATATAATTTTTTATACTGGTTGAGAGAACCCCTATTTGTAGAAAAAATAGCCATATCCTGTAAACAGATACGATGAAAAGGCACTTCCATTCAAAATTTGAATTTTGAAATCCTTAGCCTATACGTCGACATACATAAGGAGGATACGTCGACATATCCTTTTGTATTTTAAAAACATACTTTATAATAGTTTATTTGAAAATTTAAGTTTGGTAAAATATTTTGATAATTTGTAAAATCATTGAAGCATAGCTTATACACATTTTAATCGTATTAAAACATTATAAAACTTCATAAAATTATTTTGAAATATTTTAATATAAAGGATTTAATTATATAAATTTCTTTTGAAAAATAAAATAATATATAAAGTATAAGTATATATTAAAATATAAAATACTAAAAAAACGTAATAGAATAATTTTGTAAATAAATAATTAAAAGGTTAGGAATCATTTGAAAGCTGGTTTGAAAAGATGTTTGAAAAATCATTTCGAAAATAGGGATTCTTAAAAATCATTTTTGAAAACGAGGATATTTAAAAAGCATTAAAATAAATAAATTTTAAAAATCATTTTTGAAAAAAATAAAGACAGATCAAAGAAGTGCAGCTAGGGCTTTAACAAAATAATCCATGACTCTATAACTTACCTTCATATCCTGAATCTTCAAACTCATGAGTCTTTAATCTCTAACTCTTGAATCTTTATATCAGCCTCTTTATCAGTCCCTTAAGTCTGGCCTTATACCGTGCAGTCTTCTTAATCAACAATTGTCTAATATCTTTATATACTATATATACTTTGATAAAACATTAGTATCTATATTTTATATGATCTCATATGGGTCATTGTCATCAAAACAAATACCTAAGGTATTAATAATCTCTCCATTTTTAATGATTACAACCATGTATATAAAATATAATATAACTCCCTCATATTTACAAAACCCACCCTTAATTTGCACCTGGATTTTATATATTTCTCCTCCTTTGTAATCATCAAAAAATAAAACCAAAACTCTCCCTAACTAAAGTACTACATGATATATAAAAGTGAAATATAAGAGTGATATGTTGATAAATAAGAAAAACCAATCTTATTAATCAATCAAATCCAATATACACAAATATTCAAACTAATCCAAGCCAATACAGACATATATTCATATCAAACTAAAGTCAAACCAAACCAAAGTTAAATCAAATCTATTCTAAACCTAATATAAGTCTATACACGCCAATCCAAGCCAATGTCATTCCAAACTAATTCAATCAATCATACATTTCAAACGATCCAAATAATTCAAACAGCAATTTAAACAAATCAAACAACCCTAGATATATACATCTTGAACTATTCAACCTAAATAAACGTGATTTCCTAATATTTAGGGATTCATGAATAGGACAAAAAGGGTAATGGAGATAGAAATTCCATTTTTGTTCAACTAAAGTTCCATACTTATTAAAACATACATCTCCAACACATTTGAGACCTCTTCATCATCATATTCCTCTTCTTCCTCTACTTTCTCCTTCTCTTCTTCTTCTTCTTCTTCTTCTTCCTTTTCCTCTTTATTGTTATTCACAGGTTCATAAATGACCACGTTCGGAGCATCATCCTCAATTACTATTAGATTTATAGGGTTATCCAACATATATTTTTGCAGATTTTTGAGAATACGCCCTTGTTTCTCTTGTTCCTTCATCATCCTCATTGAATTGCTTCCATTTCAGAAAGCATATTGAAAGTATGCTTTAGGTCTCTCTCAATATTAGTTACTCTGGCCATCGTAGAGGTTTGGAGAGGGCCCGTTGAGAGAGAATCGAAGGAAAATGAAGTGGATTCATGTCTTGGACGTGTGGAAGTAGTAAGATCCATTAATTTATTTTTATTGATGATTTCCATGGAGAAGAAGATGGAAAAATGGGTTTACATTCAAAATACAATGGTTATATATAGCCATTTCAAATTTTGAATTAGTTAGGAAAATCTAATTTCTGAGGGTAACTACATATGTTGATATATGGTGTATACATATGTTGATATATCTAGTGCAGTTTAGATGTTTCATTTCTATTTTCAAATTTTTTTAATTTATATGTTATTGTTATTATATTTCTGAGAAAGAGCATACTTCTAACTCTCTTCTTAGCTTAATAAGTGATGTTTGAGCTAATGGTTTTGTTAATATATCTGCTATTTAATTCTCGGTATTTATAAATTCGAGTGAGATTATTCCTTTATTTACGTTGTCTCTTAGGAAGTGATGTCGTATATCTATATGTTCTGTTCGTGCATGATGAGCTAGATTTTTAGATAAATTAATTGCACTAATATTGTCGTAGTATAATGGTGATTTAGTAAGATTTAAACCAAAATCTTTTAATGTTTATTGCATATAAATAAACTATGAATAGGTTAATGCTGCTGAAATATATCCTATTTTTATTGTAAATATAGATACAGAATTTTCCTTTTTACTAAACCAGGAAATTAGAGAGTCCTAAAGCATAACTATATGAATTTAAATCAAAGGAATCTTCTTAGGCATAGAAAAGTCCATAGTCTAGTGCGTTATTTACGTATCTTAACATTCATTTTATGGATTAAGATGAGTTTCCTTAGGTTGAGATTGATATCTTGCACGGAGAAAAACACCATGCATTATATCAGGTCTACTTGCATAATATAGAGTAAAGTTTCTACCATACCTCTATAAAGTTTTTGATCTACATCCTTTGAGTTATTTTCTTTATTTAAATTTTCATTGGTTGCAATGGGAGTTGGTTTACCTTTGGTGTTAAACATACCAAATTTATTAACTAATTCTTTGGCATATTTTTCTTGACTTATAAAGATTCCCTTTTATGATTGCCTTATTTGTATCCTAAGAAGAATGTTAGTTCTCCTATATGACTCTTCAAATTCTTTTCTCACGATATCGAAAAATTAATTATTTAGTTGTCCGTTTGTTGATCCAAAAATAATATCATCTACATATATTTGTATTAGTTGAATATCATTATTATTTCTTTTAATAACTAATGTACTCTCTACTTCCCCAATTTCAAAATTATATTGTAATAAATATGACTTAAGTTTATCGTATCCTACTCTAGGAGCTTATTTTAAACCATATAGAGCTTTCTTTACTTTATAAACATTGTTTGAAAATCTTTCATCTTCAAATAGAGGGGGTTGTTTTACATAAACATCTTCTTTAATAAATCCATTTAGAAAAGCACTTTTAACATCCGTTTGGAATAATTTAAATTTGTTATGATTTGCAAGGGCAAGTAAGATTCTTATTGCTTCTAATCTGGCTACGGGTGTAAAAGTTTCATCAAGTCTATGCCTTGTTCTTGATTACATCCTTGAGCTACTAAGCAAGCTTTATTTCTAACGACCTATCCTTGTTAATTTAATTTATTTCTATATACCCATTTTGTTCCAATTATAGATTTATTTTCTAGTGTAGGAAAAAGTTCCCAAACATCATTTCTAGTGAATTGATTTAGTTCTTCTTACATAACAAGAATCGTGAATCATCTAATGATGCTTCTTTTGGATTCTTTGATTCATTAGTCGAGATAGATCCTATGCTACTCATTTTATTTAATTGATTTCTTATTCTTTCCACTGATTCTACATTTCCTAGGATATTTTCTATAGGATGATCTTTTATTATTTTGGCTCTCTTACGTGGATATATATTTTCAGTATTATTATTGTCATTATTTGTTTCGTTGCTTGCGCTTCATTATTGTCATTTTATTATTTATCACAATTGTTGTTATTAATTTTAATGTGACGCCCCACCTCTATGCTCATAATAACAAAGGTTATTCTAAGGAATAATGTTTGCTACTGCGAAGAATAAGGCTTGTTAGAAGCGACCATCCGTAAGTTATACCTTAGACGAGTATTGATTACATCGATTGGAGTTGTGTAAGTTACTCCCAAAGATATATATTTAATCCAAATCTAGAACAAAACTACGGTGGCTAATGAAAAATTCAGAACAACTCATAATAACAACGACACAAATAAGTATTAACACATCAGAACAAAAATATCAGATATATAGTGGAAGATAAGTCTGGATACACGCTACAACAATCGATGGTTCACATGAACCAAATGTACATATACATAACCATCAATACAAACATGAGATGAGAATCAATACACCTAAAAGTAACACCTCGAAGTCTAGACAAAAGATGAAGTGAAATCTCAAAAGCTAAAGCGGCAACAGAATCAGAGATAGCAATTATCCTGAAATAACTCGGTCTGACCCGAGTATTATTTAAAAGAAAATAATAAACGGATCAGTATAATTTAATCTTAGAAGTGAATGCGTCATAAACAACATCAAAGCAAATCAATCATAGTCTCGAATGAGACTATTCAACATATATAATCAACATAGTTTAAATGAAGAAATCTCATTAAACTCTATCAAAATCAACTTTCAAATTCAAAATTGAATTCAAAACAGCAATACACAAAAATCTAGAAATCAAAAATAGATAACTAGAAACATCAGCATAAAAGTGGATCGATCCTAGCATATGGCAAGTCTAAGCTACGCCGCATGTGCATCTCATATGGCCGAAGCCTACCAAGTACTATCATCATAATATTTGACGCCCAACAAATGACCCGAAGGTCCAACATATGACCCGAAGGTCTAGTACTGGTAATTGACCCGAAGGTCCAACATATGACACGAAGGTCCAACATAGTGGCTCGAAAGCCCAACAAATCCACAACAATTATTTCAATCAATGAGTCCAGAATTAACCGAAATAGTAAAAGCGTGGTTCCATATTCCGCACTTTTGCTAACTCGTTTAAATCTCTTCATCGTATCCTTGAAAGTGCAAAGTTTTATATTTTATATAAATAAAATTTGCGTTCTCAAACGGACAAGTCCGGAATTAAGTGAACCAGTAAAAGTAAGGGTTTATATTCCTTAATTTTGCTGAAGCGTTTAAATCGCTTCCTCATTCTTTTGAAAGCGTAAACTCTGAAATTTTTTAGAAACCATTATATTTTAAAACGATTTAAAAACACATGAATAAAACAGTAACATCTATAGCGATTTCGACAAGGAAATTGCGCTTCACAAACACCGTAAAAACTGAAATCAAATCAGCGTTGCGGGACAGCCGCTTAAAAATTCACTTTTAAATTGACGGTTACTGAAGTCAAAACAACAGTAATTTTTTTTCGTCAAAAATTTCTTCAAAACAACACGCTTCAAAATTATAGCACCGGAGTAAAATTCGTTATAGAAATAACGGCAACAAAATACGTTTTAAAACCAAACACCGGTTCAATGTAAATTAAACACTGGTCTACGCTACTATATATGCATTAAAATATTACACGACCAGGACTTAGTAACGTGCAACCCAAATTTGCAAGCACACAGGTAACAATATGGTGATGTCTTGACATAATTTCGTGCGTTACACTTGCACGCACCAATATATTAGAAAATAACCTGGACCTACTACCATATACATGCACGTACTGATGTGGGCAAATACAAAATGATTTATACCTTGAACTTATATACACGTACAAAGAACAAAATTGTAAATGATGGCCCTAGATTTCATATAAACGTGAGTATACATAAATGAATCATGCAATAATGTAAACTGGGCAAAGTCTTCCTTGTACATGTATTACAGCATGCAAGCAATTGATGTCTGGAAATATTATTATACAATATTGATAAAATGAAGTTGATAAATAAAAATAAAATGAGCTAGCAATAAAAATTGCACGCAACACACACACACACACATAGATATATATGCATCTGGACATATTTCGTGCTATACCCATTAGCATAAAATGGACTGGAAACATTATACACAATGCAACTACACATCACTCTATAAATGCACGCACTCAACAATATAAACAAATTTTCACTAAAACTACTACGCACGAACACACACGTAACACAATGACCTGAATACATTTTTAAAGAATGCAACTTATATTTTTTTTCCAGTACAACTACATGCATGCACAAAAATAAAAAGGTCTAGACACCTTTACACCATACTTACACGCAATGAAGAAATCACAAAATATTGACCTGGACTTACATACTAACACGCATGGATTTAAAACGAGAGGACCTGGCAATACTCTCGTGGGCTTGAGCACTAACATGCGTATTAAATTTGTAAATGCCAGGACTTAATGTTTTTAGTGTAATACATACACTCATGCTTACTTGCAGTAAGGAATTGTACGTACTTGAAATGAAAAATAGGTGATGTTAGGTACTGCTACTCGTGTACACGAAATGACCTGGACACACATTTTCTATATGACAAGTTATAACAAACACAATCTCACATTTAAACAAATTAAAGTGACCTGGGCAATATATATATACATATATATATACATACATATACATATACATACATATACATACATATACATACATATACATACATACATACATACATACATACATACATACATACATACATACATACATACATACATACATACATACATACATACATACATACATACATACATACATACATACATACATACATACATATATATATATATATATATATATATATATGCGCACGCAGTATGACTATTGGTCTGAACTTCATGCACAACGGAGATTTAAGGTTCCTAAACAAAGTTCTGTAAAAAAATATAAACCTGCGAACACACGTAAACGAGATACAAAATATAAATTAGAAATGTGAGTTTTCTACACTCACCTTAGATTTGCTTCAAAATCAGTTAGCATAAAAAAATCCAAAAGAGCAATAATATTTGAGCTGCCATTAATACTTCTTCTACCGAGCTACTGTAAATTTAAAAAAATGAAAGATGTAGTTTTACTTTTCTCTTCTCAAAAATGTGTACAAGTCAAAAACGAAAAATGTGCTAGCAATTTTGTACAAATGCATTAAATTGTAGACGTGCACAATTGGGAAGAAAGGACATGCTGCATATAAAATGATGATGGTGAAAAGAATGATGATGGTGAAAAGTGTGTTCACCTTGCTTTAATAAAATTGTGTGTGTGACAGCAAAGTGTTTCCTCTTGCTTTTCAAACTTTATAGGCAGCAAGGTCAAAAAAAATGTTCCACTTTTGCTTTTAAAAACTTTGTTGCAGCCGAAATAAATGTTCCAACTTGTCTTCTTTCTTTTTATAATATGGACCCATTTTTACTGACGCGTGAAAGCAAAATAAATGAAACATGACTTTGTTATTTTCAATGCAACAAGGCCATTTGTAATTTATTTCCAACATGCACCACCGAAAAATTCCCAACTGACTTTGCAGCATGATTTGTATAACAATTTTTTTTTTCAAAACTCAATTTAAAATTTCTATTTAAAATTTTTATTTCGACGGTAATCAAAATCACGGTTGTTACAAACTACCCCTTATAAAAATTGCGTCCCCGCAATTTTCATACTAGAAGTTGTTTATAACACAAATTATCCATCACAACAAAGATTTAAAATAGAATAGATGAATAAAGAATGTTCACCCCCATCCGAAGAGGAGAGGAAACCGGGATAAGAACGCTCGATGAATTCTTTGGTTTCCCAAGTGCAATCTTTGGGGTTTGCGGACCATTGAATTTTCACAAGCGGGACTTCTTTATTCCGAAGGCGTTTAAACTCCGAAAATAGCACACGAATAGGATTTTGCACCATAGACAAGTCGGGTGAGATCTCAAGATCTTGCAACATATGAGGATCAATGATAGAATCTGAATCTCGAAGGCATCGACGAAGCTGGGATACATGAAATACGTCATGAATTCCCAAAAATTGAATAGGTAGCGATACACGATAAGCAACAGGGCCAATGCATTCCGTAATAGGAAATGGTCCAATATATCGAGGATCCAATTTTCCAGAGCTACTAAAACGCACCACGCCCTTCATCGGAGAAACGCGATTGAATACGCGATCGCCAACAGAAAATTCCAAAGGCTTCCTACGATGATCGGCATAATATTTCTGCCTATTCTGGGCCTCTTTCATTCTCTGTCTAATAATATCAATCCTCTCAGACGATTCATGAATATAATCGGGGCCGAGAACTAACTTTTCCCCGGATTCCAACCAACAAGATGGTGATCGACACGGTCTTCCGTAAAGGGCTTCGAAAGGATCCATATCGATACTGGATTGGAAACTGTTATTATAAGAAAATTCAACAAGAGATAAGTGGTCTTCCCAACTACCACCAAAATCAAGAATGCAAGCTCAAAGGAGATCTTCTAAGACTTGATTCGCCCTTTCAGTCTGACCATCAGACTGTGGATGATAAGCTGTACTGAGATTAAGCTTAGTGCCCAAAGCTTTCTGAAGGCTCTGCCAGAAACCACTAGTAAAAAGCGGATCTCTGTCACTAACAATGATACTAGGAACTCCATGAAGCCAAATGACTTCTTTAATAAAAATCTTAGCCAACAAAGAAGCAGTCCGATTGGACTTGATAGGAATACAATGGGCTGATTTGGTCAATCTGTCAACAATCACCCAAACACTAATATGGCACGACCTCGAACGATGTAGAGCATCAATGAAGTCCATAGAAATCTGATCCCATTTCCATAATGGAATCTTAAGAGGCTGCAAAAGACCACTAGGATGTTGGTGTACTACTTTAATAAGTTGACAAGTCATGCAACGTCTCACATAACTTGCAACATCACGGTTTATACCCTCCCAAAAGTTTAAGTGTTTCATGTCAGCATACATCTTACTACTACCCGGATGGATAGTATACTTAAAACGATGACAGTCCTCAAGAATGTCATTTCTAAGATTTGAATTTTGAACACTAGGCACGATCAACCTTCCTTTCTTCCGAATACAACCATGAATATCAATATCGAAATCTTTTAGATTATCACTTCGGGATTCCGATTTACAACTATGAATAAGATAGGAAAGATCTGGATCTTGAGTTTGGGCATCGGCAACACCATCCAATAAACTAGGACGAGCTTCCGTGCAAAATAAAAGCATGAGAAACTGAAGAACGGTTTCTAATATCACAATGAGATAAAGCTTCCAACATTTTCCACTCTGCTAGCATCATGGAAACAACAACTTGCTGCTTGCTACTAAGCGCATCAGCAACTCAATTACCCTTACCAAGGGTATACTGAATACCGAAATCATACGAAGCAATAAATTCGAGCCAACGTTGTTGCCTTATATCAAGTTCTTTTTGAGCGAATAGATACTTCAGAGATTTGTGATCAGTGAAGAGAACAAAACGTTCGCCCAATAAATAATGTCGCCAAATCTTCAGAGCAAAGACTATAGCGGCTAACTCCAAATCATGGGTAGCATAACGAATCTCATCAGGCTTTAGTTGTCTAGAAGCATAGGCAACTACTTTATCCTTTTGCATGAGAACTGTACCGAGTCCAAAACCACTGGCATCGGTATAAACAACAAGATCATAATTCCCTTCGGGAACCACTAAGATACAAGCATGAGTAAGGAGATCTTTTAACTTCATGAAAGAAGTCTCACACTTATCAGACCAAATAAAAGGAACAGCTTTTCTCATGAGAGTGGTAAGCGGTAAAGCAATATGAGAAAAGTCCTTAATGAACCGACGATAATAACCCGCCAATCCAAAGAAACTACGGATCTCAGTAATGGTCTCGGGCCTCTTCCAATTCTGAATAGATTCGATCTTGGAAGCATCGACAGAGACACCATCAGAAGAAACAATATGACCGAGAAACTTCACCTTATTCTCCCAAAAGTGAAACTTGAAGAATTTGGCATAAAGCTGATGCTGACGAAGAGTGCTCAAAACAATCTCCAAATGCTGAATATGATCGGCTTTAGATTTGGAATAAATAAGAATATCATCAATGAAAACCAAGACGAACTTATCGAGATATTCTCGTAATATTTGATTCATAAGATCTACAAAATACGCCGGAGCGTTCGTCAAACCGAACGGCATAACAAGCCATTCGAAATAACCATAACGAGTACGGAATGCTGTAAGAGGAATGCTATCTTTCGCAACTCGTAACTGATGGAAACGAGTAGCAAGATCGAGTTGGGAGAAAAGCTTAGCGCCACTTAACAGATCGAACATGTTGTCGATCCTAGGTAATGGATACCTATTTTTGATAGTGAGCTCGTCAAGCTTGCGATAATCAATGCAAAGCCTAAGAGTACCATCTGGCTTCTTAACAAAGCCAACGGCGGCACCCCAAGGAGATGAGCTAAATGAATAAATTGCTTGGCTTCTAATTCAAATAATTGTTCCTTGAGTTCCTCATTTTCCTTAGAAGACATCTTCGTGGGAGGACGACTGACAGGATGAGCACCAGAGATAAGATCAATACGGAACTCAAATGCCCTCTTCGACGGTAAACATGAAATAGGCTCAAAGACATCAGAAAAATCACAAACAACCGGAATATCAGCTATGACATCCTCCGATTCGAAGGAAGAAATGAGAGCATTCAAAGTATGATCCATGCTTCGAAATACAATAGATAACTGCTCGCTAGCATCGGGATACTTGATATATAAAGTTCATTTGGGACATAGGATTTGAACTTCATAACGGACAAACCAATCCATACCCAAAATCATATCAAAACCAAGATGATCCATAACATGCAGATTCGCATGAAAGGAGAAACCACGTAGAATAGTCTCAACATCAACACATAACAAACCAAGAGTAGCGGATCCTCCAATAGGATTTACAATCCTTAAAAGGTCGCAAAGAGTAACAACATCCAGAAAAATAACATCAACAAGCTCCTTCGACACGAATGAATGCGATGCACCCATATCGAAAAGAACTCTAATAGAACGGCCATGAAATAAAATAAAACCTTCAAAAAAAGTAGGAGTAATACCTTTGGGCTTAGAAGAATCACCAGAAGCTTCAGCAACATTACGCTTCCCAAATTTGAAACCCTTAGGAGCAGTAGGACAATCAGAAACCCAATGACCCTCTTTCTTGCAATAACGACAAATGCAAGGCTTAGGACAACTACGGAGAAGATGATCCAGGGAACCACAATTATAGCACGCCCTTTGAATAGAAGGTGCACTACTAGGCTGAGAAGTAGAGGTAGCTTGCTTATTCTTCTTCTTGTTGGAAGAAGAATTAGGCCTATGAAATGGAAACCTCTTCTTATTGGGGTTCTTAGAAACCTCAACCTCATCACCACTATCACGTTCCTTTTCAACAGCTTCAAGGCAAAGAGCCGAATCAACAAGTTCCTCAAAAGGAAGCTTAAGCTGAAGCAAAAGAACTTTCTTCAAATACTTCTTCAAACCATCAACAAATCTAAGATTCTTCTTACGCGGAGTGTTAATGAACTCAAATCCGTACTTGGACAAGGCCTAGAAAGATACAACATAATTAGAAAAAGAGGACTTTCCTTGTTTCAACTTAAGGAAACTACGAGCAAGATTAGCATTTTCTGATTCAGGAACGAACTTATGTCCGAAACGTTCCTTAAACTGAATCCATGAGAGAGAGGACTCATCAAATTCGGCAATAAAAAGCTCATACCAATCAAGCGCACGCTCTTGTAACATGCTATATGCCACAAGAACGCGATGACGATCTGAAAGATCCATTCGAGAAAATATGCGCTCACAAGCGCGCAACCAAGTCAAAACCTCCAATACACTTTCCAATCCCTTGAAAGGCTTGCCTCCAAGGTGGGAATAATCATTACAAATGCGGGCGAAGGCAGACTTATGAGTAGGAGCTGCGGGAGTAGCAATAGATGGCTGAGTACCCCGAAATAGCTCTATAAACTGATCTGCTGACATATAGACTCCATCCGGATGAGAACCATTAGACGGGCCTGTAGAAGAACGCTTCCCTCTACCTCTTCCAGCCATGGGCTGAGAGAACAAGAGAACATAAGGATTAGTTAAACAGCACACAATTGATAAGAAATTTGACAAATGAAATACTATGGAATATGAGATTTATTCCTAGACATACTCCACATGTTAAAGTGGAAGGAATAGATCAGAAAGGCACGAATGAAACCCTCGAATAGTTGTAACGCATGTTCCATTCTGTTTCTGTTCTGTGTTCATTATAATTTTTTCTGAATTTCAACTCTGATACCAAGCTGTGACGCCCGACCTTTATACTCACAATAACAAAGGTTATTATAAGGAATAACGTCTGCTACTGCGAAGAATAAGGCTTGTTAGAAGCGACCATCCATAAGTTATGCCTTTGACGAGTATTGATTACATCGATAGGAGTTGAGTAAGTTACTCCCAAAGATATATATTCAATCCAAATCTAAAACGAAACTATGGTGGCTAATGAAAAATTCAGAACAACTCATAACAACAACAACACATATAATTATAATCACATCAGAACAGAGATATCAGATATATAGCGAAAGGTAAGTTTGGATACATGCTACAACAATCCATGGTTCACACAAACCAAATGTACATATACATAACCATCAATACATACATGAGATGAGAATCAATACACCCAAAAGTAACACCTCAAAGTCTAGACAAAAGATGAAGTGAATTCCCAAAAGCTGAAGCGGCAGCAGTATCAGAGATAGCGATTATCCTGAAATAACTCGGTCTGACCCAAGTATTATTTTAAAAAAATAAACGGATCAATCTAATTTAATCTTAGAAGTGAATGCATCATAAACAACATCAGAGCAAATCAATCATAGTCTCGAATGAGACTATTCAACATATATAATCAACATAGTTTAAATGAAGAAATCTCGTTAAACTCCATGAAAACCAACTTTCAAATTCAAAATTGAATTCAAAAGAGCAATACACAAAAATCTAGAAATCAAAAATAGATAACTAGAAACATCGGCATAAAAGTGGATCGATCCTAGCATATGGCGAGTCTAAGCTATGCCGCACGTGCATCTCATATGGTCGAAGCCTACCAAGTACTGTCATCATAATATTTGGTGCCCAACAAATGACCCGAAGGTCCAACATATGACCCGAAGGTCTAGTACTGGTAATTGACCCGAAGGTCCAATATATGACCCGAAGGTCCAGCATAGTGGCTCGAAAGCCCAACCAAATCATCAAAATCATCAAACAACAAATCCACAACAATTATTTCAATTAACGAGTCTGAAATTAACTTTATTAGTAAAATCGTGGTTCCATATTCCTCACCTTTGCTAACTTGTTTAAATCTCTTCATCGTTTCCTTGAAAGCGCAAAATTGTGTATTTTATATAAATAAAATTTACGTTCTCAAACGGACAAGTCCGGAATTAAGCGAATCAGTAAAAGTAAGCGTTCATAGTCCTTAATTTTGCTGAAGCGTTTAAATCGCTTCCTCATTCTTTTGAAAGCGCAAACTTTGAAATTTTATGAAACAATTATATTTTAAAACGATTTAAAAACACATGATCAAAATAGTAACATCTATAGCGATTTCGATAAGGAAATTGTGCTTCATAAAACACCATGAAAACGGATATCAAATCAGCGTTGCGGGATAGCCGCTTAAAAATTCACTTTTAAATTGACGGTTACTGAAGTCAAAACAACAGTAATTTTTTTGTCAAAAATGTCTTCAAAACAACACGCTTCAAAATTATAGCACCAGAGTAAAATTCATTATAAAAATAACGGCAACAAAATACGTCTTAAAACGAAACACCAGTTCAACGAAAATTAGACACTGGTTTATGCTGCTATATATGCATCAAAATATTACACTGCCAGGACTTAGTAACGTGCAAACCAAATTTGCACGCACACAGGCACCAATATGGTGATGTCCTGACATAATTTTGTGCGTTACACTTACACGCACCAATATATTAGTAAATAACCTGGACCTACTACCATATACATGCATGATGTGGGCAAATACAAAATGATTTATACCCTGAACTTATATACACGTACAAAGAACAAAACTGTAAATGATGGCCCTAGCTTTCATATAAACATGAGTACACATAAATGAGTCACGCAATAAAGTAAACCGGGCATAGTCTTCCTTATACATGTATTACAGTATGCAAGCAATTGATGTCTGGAAATATTATTATACAATATTGATAAAATGAAGTTGATAAATAAAAATAAAATGAGCTAGCAATAAAAATTTCACGCAACACATATATATGCATCTGGACGTATTTCGTCCTATACCCATTAGCATAAAAATGGACTTGACACATTATACACAATGCAACTACACATCACTCTATAAATGCACGCACTCAACAATATAAACAAATTTTCACTAAAACTACTATACACGAACACACGCGTAACACAATGACCTGAACACATTTTTAGAGAATGCAACTTATATTTTTTTTCCAATACAACAACATGCATGCACAAAAATAAAAAGGTTTGGACGCCTTTACACCATACTTACACGCAATGAAGAAATCACAAAATATAGACATGGACTTACATACTAACATGCATGGATTTAAAATGAAAAGACATGGCAGTACTCTCGTGAGCTTGAGCACTACCATGCGTATCATATTTGTAAATGCCAAGACTTAATATTTTTAGTTTAATGCATACACTCATGCTTACGTGCAGTAAGGAATTTTACATCCTTGAAATGAAAAATAGGTGAAGTTAGGAACTACTACTCGTGTACAAGAAATGACCTGGACACGCATTTTTTATATGACAAGTTATAACAAACACAATCTCACATTTAAACAAATTAAAGCAACCTGGTTCAAAATCAGTTAGCACAAAAAAATCCAAAAGAGCAATAATATTTGAGCTGCCATTAATACTCCTTCTACCGAGCTACTGTAAATTTAAAAAAAATGGAAGATGTTGCTTTACTTTTCTTTTCTCAAAAATGTGCACAAGTCAAAAATGAAAAATGTGCTGGCAATTTTGTACAAACACATTAAATTATAGACGTGCACTATTGGGAAGAAAGGACATGTTGCATATAAAATGATGATGGTAAAAAGTGTGTTCACCTTGCTTTAATAAAATTGTGTGTGTGGCAGCAAAGTGTTTTCTCTTATTTTTCAAACTTTAGTGGCAGCAAGGTCAAAAAAATGTTCCACTTTTGCTTTTAAAAACTTTGTTACAGCCAAAATAAATGTTCCAACTTGTCTTTTTTTAATATTGACCCATTTTTACTGACGCGTGAAAGCAAAAGAAATGTAACATGACTTTGTTATTTTCAATGCAACAAGGCCATTTGCAATTTATTTCCAGCGTGCACCACCGGAAAATTCCAGACTGACTTTGCAACATGATTTGTATTAAAAAAAATTCAAAACTCAATTTTAAATTTCTATTTTAAATTTTTATTTCGACGGTAATCAAAATCACGGTTGTTACAAACTCCCCCCTTATAAAAATTGCATCTCCGCGATTTTCATACTAGAAGTTGTTTTTAACACAAATTATCCATCACAACAAAGATTTAAAATATAATAGATGAATAAAGAGTGCTCACCCCCATCCGAAGAGGAGAGGAAACCGGGATAAGAACGCTCGATGAATTCTTTGGTTTCCCAAGTGCAATCTTTGGGGTTTGCGGACCATTGAATTTTCACAAGCGGGACTTCTTTATTCCGAAGGCGTTTAACCTCCGAAGCTAGCACACGAATAGGATTTTGCACCATAGACAAGTCGGGTGAGATCTCAAGATCTTGCAACATATGAGGATCAATGATAGAATCTGAATCTCGAAGGCATCGACGAAGCTGGGATACATGAAATACGTCATGAATTCCCAAAAATTGAATAGGTAGCGATACACGATAAGCAACAAGGCCAATGCATTCCGTAATAGGAAATGGTCCAATATATCGAGGATCCAATTTTCCAGAGCTACTAAAACGCACCACGCCCTTCATCGGAGAAACGCGATTGAATACGCGATCGCCAACAGAAAATTCCAAAGGCTTCCTACGATGATCGGCATAAGATTTCTGCCTATTCTGGGCCTCTTTCATTCTCTGTCTAATAATATCAATCCTCTCAGACGATTCATGAATATAATCAGGGCCGAGAACTAACTTTTCTCCGGATTCCAACCTACAAGATGGTGATCGACACGGTCTTCCGTAAAGGGCTTCGAAAGGAGCCATACCGATACTGGATTGGAAACTGTTATTATAAGAAAATTCAACAAGAGATAAGTGGTCTTCCCAACTACCACCAAAATCAAGAATGCAAGCTCGAAAGAGATCTTCTAAGACTTGATTCGCCCTTTCAGTCTGACCATCAGACTGTGGATGATAAGCTGTACTGAGATTAAGCTTAGTGCCCAAAGCTTTCTGAAGGCTCTGCCAGAAACCACTAGTAAAAAGCGGATCTCTGTCACTAACAATGGAACTAGAAACTCCATGAAGTCAAACGACTTCTTTAATAAAAAGCTTAGCCTACAAAGTAGCAGTCCGATTGGACTTGATAGGAATAAAATGGGCTGATTTGGTCAATATGTCAACAGTCACCCAAACACTAGTAAGGCCAGACCTCGAACGAGGTAGACCATCAATGAAGTCCATAGAAAACCGATCCCATTTCCATAATGGAATCTTAAGAGGCGCAAAAGACCACTAGGACGTTGGTGTTCTATTTCAATAAGTTGACAAGTCATGCAACGTCTCACATAACTTGCAACATCACGCTTCATACCCTCCCAAAAGTATAAGCGTTTTATGTCAGCATACATCTTACTACTACCCGGATGGATAGTATACTTAGAACGATGACAGTCCTCAAGAATGTCATTTTTAAGATATGGAACACTAGGCACGATCAACCTTCCTTTCTCTCGAATACAACCATGAATATCAATATCAAAATCCTTTAGATTATCACTTCGGGATTGCGATTTACAACTCTGAATAAGATAAGCAAGATCTGGATCTTGTTTCTGGGCATCGGCAACACGATCCAACAAAATAGGACGAGCTTCCATGCTAAATAAAAGCATGGGAGAATCAAAAACTGAAGGAAGGTCTCTAATATCACAATGAGATAAAGCTTCCAACATATTCCACTCTGCTAGCATCATGGAAACAACAACTTGCTGCTTGTGACTAAGCGCATCAGCAACTCGATTACCCTTACCAGGGGTATATTGAATATCGAAATCATATGAAGCAAGAAATTCGAGCCAACGCTGTTGCGTCATATTATGTTCTTTCTGAGTGAATAGATACTTTAGAGATTTATGATTAGTGAAGAGAACAAAACGCTCGCCCAATAAATAATGTCGCCAAATTTTCAGAGCAAAGACTATAGTGGCTAACTCCAAATCATGGGTAGCATAACGAATCTCGTTAGGCTTTAGTTGTCTAGAAGCATAGGCAACTACTCTATCCTTTTGCATGAGAACTGTACCGAGTCTAAAACACTGGCATCGGTATAAACAACAAGATCATGATTCCCTTCAGGAACCACTAAGATAGAAGCATGAGTAAGGAGATCTTTTAAATTCATGAAAGAAGTCTCACACTTATCAGACCAAATAAAAGGAACAGCATTTCTTATGAGAGTGGTAAGCGGTAAAGCAATACGAGAAGAGTCCTTAATGAACCGACGATAATAACCCGCCAATCCAAAGAAACTACGGATCTCAGTAACGTTCTCGGGCCTCTTCCAATTCTGAATAGATTCGATCTTGGAAGCATCGACAGAGACACCATCGGAAGAAACAATATGACCAAGAAACTTCACCTTATTCTCCCAAAAGTGACACTTGGACAATTTGGCATAAAGCTGATGCTGACGAAGAGTGCTCAAAACAATATCCAAATGTTGAATATGATCAGCTTCAGATATGGAATAAATAAGAATATCATCAATGAAAACCAAGACGAACTAATCGAGATATTCCCGAAATATCCGATTCATAAGATCAACAAATACGATGGAGCGTTCGTCAAATCGAACGGCATAACAAGCCATTCGTAATAACCATAATGAGTACGGAATGCTGTAAGTGGAATGCTATCTTTCGCGACTCGTAAGTGATGGAAACCGGTAGCAAGATCGAGTTGGGAGAAAATCTTAGCGCCAATTAACTGATCAAACATGTCGTCGATCCTAGGTAATGGTTACCTATTATTGATAGTAAGCTCGTTAAGCTTGCGATAATCAATGCAAAATCTAAGAGTACCATCTAGCTTCTTAACAAAGACAACGACGGCGCCCCAAGGAGATGAGCCAGAACGAATAAATTGCTTGGCTTCCATTTCAAATAATTGTTCCTTGAGTTCCTCATTTTACTTAGCAGACATTCTCATGGGAGGACGACTGACAGGACGAGCACCAGAGATAAGATCAATACGAAACTCAATTTCCCTCTTCGACGGAAAACATGAAATAGGCTCAAAGACATCAGAAAAATCACAAAAAACCGGAATATCAGTTATGACATCCTTCGATTTGAAGAAAGAAATGAGTGCATTCGAAGTATGATCCATGCTTCGAAATACAATAGATAACTGCTCGCTAACATTAGGATGCTTGAGATATAAAGTTCTTTCGGGACATAGGATTTGAACTTCATAACGGACGGGCCAATCCATACCCAAAATCATATCAAAACCAAGATGATCCACAACATGCAGATTCACATGAAAGGAGAAACCACATAAAATAATCTCAACATCAACACATAACAAACCAAGAGTAGCGGATCCTCCAATAGGATTTACAATCCTCAAAGGGTCGCAAAGAGTAACAACATCCAAAGGAATAACATCAACAAGCTCCTTTGACATGAATGAATGCGATGCACTGCACCCGTATCGAAAACAAATCTAATAGATTGGCCATGAAATAAAATAAAATCTTACAAAAAAGGAGTAGTAATACCTTTGGGCTTAGAAGAATCACCAGAAGCTTTAGCAACATTAAGCTTCCCAGATTTGAAACCCTTAGGAGCAGTAGGACAATCAGAAACCCAATGACCCTCTTTCTTGCAATAACGACAAACGCGAGGCTTAGAACAGCTACGGAGAAGATTATCCAGAGAACCACAATTATAGCACGCCCTCTGGATAGAAGGTGCACTACTAGGCTGAGAACTAGAGGTAGGTTGCTTATTCTTCTTCTTGTTGGAAGAAAAATTAGGCCTATGAAATGGAAACCTCTTCTTATTGGGGTTCCTAGAAAACTCAACCTCGTCACCACTATCACGTTCCTTTTCAATAGCTTTAAGGCAAAGAGCCGAATCAACAAGTTCCTCAAAAGGAAGCTTAACCTGAAGCAAAAGAACTTTCTTCAAATACTTCATCAAACCATCAACAAATCTAAGATTCTTCTTACGCGGAGTGTTAATGAACTCAACTCCGTATTTGGACAAAGCCTCGAAAGATGCAACATAATTAGAAACAGAGGACTTTCCTTGTTTCAACTCAAGGAAACTACGAGCAAGATTAGCCTTTTCTGATTTAGGAACGAACTTAAGTTCGAAAAGTTCCTTAAACTGAATCCACGAGAGAGAGGCCTCATCAACTTCTGCAATAAAAAGCTCATACCAATCAAGCGCATGCTCTTGCAACATGCTAGGTGCCATGAGAACGCGATGATAATCCGAAAGATCCATTGGAGAAAATATGCACCCACATGCGCGCAACCAAGTCTGAACCTCCAATACACTTTCTGATCCTTTGAAAGGCTTGCCTCCAAGGTCGGAATAGTCACTACACATGCGGGGGAAGGCAGACTTATGAGTAGGAGCTGTGGGAGTAGCAAAAGAAGGCTGAGTACCCCGAAATAGATCCATAAACTGGTCAGCTGACATATAGACTCCATGCGGTTGAGAACCACTAGACGGGCCTACAGAAGAACCCTTCGCACTACCTCTTCCAGCCATAGGCTGAGAGAACAAGAGAAGATAAGGATTAGTTAAACAGTACACAATTGATAAGAAATTTAACAAATCGAATACTATGGAATATGAGATTTATTCCTTGACATACACTACATGTTAAAGTGGAAGGAATAGATTAGAAAGGCACGAATGAAACCCTCGAATAGTTGTAATGCATGTTCCATTCTGATCCTGTTCTGTGTTTATTATAATTTGTTCTGAATTTCAGCTCTGCTAACAAGCTGTGACGACCCACCTCTATGCTCACAATAACAAAGGTTATTATAAGGAATAACGTCTGCTACTGTGAAGAATAAGGCTTGTTAGAAGCGAACATCCGTAAGTTATACCTTAGACGAGTATTGATTACATCGACGGGAGTTGTGTAAGTTACCCCAAAGATATATATTAAATTCCAATCTAAAACGATACTATGGTGGCTAATGAAAAATTCAGAACAACTCATAATAACAACAACACAGATAAGTATAATCACATCAGAATAGAAATATCAGATATATAGCGGAAGATAAGTCTGGATACATGTTACAACAATTGATGGTTCACATGAACCAAATGTACGTATACATAACCATCAATACATACCTGAGATGAGAATCAATACACCCAAAAGTAACACCTCGTAGTCTAGACAAAAGATGAAGCGAAATCCCAAAAGCTGGAGCAACAACAGAATCAGAGATCGCGATTATCTTGAAATAACTAGGTCTGGCCCGAGTATTATTTAAAAGAAAATAATAAACGGATCGGTCTAATTTAATCTTAGAAGTGAATGCATCATAAACCACATCAAAGCAAATCAATCATAGTCTCGAATGAGACTATTCGACATACATAATCAACATAGTTTAAATGAAGAAATCTCATTAAATTCCATCAAAATCAACTTTCAAAATTCAAAATTGAATTCAAAACAGCAATACACAAAAATCCAGAAATCAAAAATAGATAGCTAGAAACATCAGCATAAAAGTGGATCGATCCTAGCATATAACGAGTCTAAGCTACGCCGCACGTGCATCTCATATGGCCGAAGCCTACCAAGTACTGTGATCATAATATTTGGCGCCCAACAAATGACCCAAAGGTCCAACATATGACCCGAAGGTCTAGTACTGGTAATTGACCCGAAGGTCCAACATATGACCCAAAGGTCCAGCACAGTGGCTCGAAAGCCCAACAAAATCATCAAAATAATCAAACAACAAATCCACAACAATTATTTCAATTAACGAGTCCGGAATTAACCGAGTTTATAAAAGCGTGGTTCCATATTCCGCACTTTTGCTAACTCGTTTAAATTTCATCGTTTCCTTGAAAGTGAAAAATTGTGTATTTTATATAAATAAAATTTACGTTCTCAAACGGACAAGTCAGCAATTAAGCGAATCAGTAAAAGTGAGGGCCCATAGTCCTTAATTTTGCTCAAGCGTTTAAATCACTTCCTCATTCTTTTGAAAGCGCAAACTCTAAATTTTTTTAGAAACAATTATATTTTAAAACGATTTAAAAACACATGATTAAAACAGTAACATCTATAGCGATTTCGACAAGGAAATTGCGCTTCACAAAATGCCGTAAAAACGGATATCAAATTAGCGTTGCGGGATAGCCGCTTAAAAATTCACTTTTAAATTGACGGTTACTGAAGTCAAAACACGCTTCAAAATTATAGCACCGGATTAAAATTCGTTATAAAAATAACGACAACAAAATACTTTTTAAAACCAAACACCGGTTCAACGTAAATTAAACACTAGTCTACGCTGCTATATGTGCATCAAAATATTACACTGCTAGGACTTAGTAACGTGCAACCCAAATTTGCACGCACAAAGGCAACAATATGGTGATGTCCTGACATAATTTCATGCGTTACACTTGCACGCATCAATATATTAGAAAATAACCTGGACCTACTACCATATACATGCACGTACTGATGTGGGAAAATACAAAATGATTTATGCCCTGAACTTATATACACGTACAAGGAACAAAATTGCAAATGATGGCCCTAACTTTCATATAAACGTGAGTGCACATAAATGAGTCACGCAATAAAGTAAACAGGGCATAGTCTTCCTTGTACATGTATTAAAGTATGCAAGCAATTGATGTTTGGAAATATTATTATACAATATTGATAAAATGAAGTTGATAAATAAAAATAAAATGAGCTAGCAATAAAAATTTCACAAAACACATATATATGCATCTGGACATATTTCGTGCTATACCCATTAGCATAATAAAGGACTGGACACATTATACACAATGCAACTACACATCACTCTATAAATGCGTGCACTCAACAATATAAACAAATTTTCACTAAAACTACTATACACGAACACACACGTAACACATTGACCTGAACACATTTTTAAAGAATGCAACTTATATTTTTTTCCAATACAACTACATGCATGCACAAAAATAAAAAGGTCTGGACACCTTTACACCATACTTACACGCAATGAAGAAATCACAAAATATAGACCTGGACTTACATACTAACACGCATGGATTTAAAACGAAAGGACCTGGCAATACTCTCGTGAGCTTGAGCACTGACATGCGTATCATATTTGTAAATGCCAGGACTTAATATTTTTAGTGTAATACATACCCTCATGCTTACGTGCAGTAAGTAATTGTACATACTTGAAATGAAAAATAGGTGATGTTAGGCACTACTACTCGTGTACACGAAATGACCTGGACACACATTTTGTATATGACAAGTTATAACAAACATAATCTCACATTTAAACAAATTAAAGTGACATGGGCAACATATATATATATATATATATATATATATATATATATATATATATGTGTTTATGCACACGCAGTATGACTATTGGTCTGAACTTCTTGCACAACCGAGATTTAAGGTTTCAAAACAAATTTCTGTAAAAATATATAAACGTGCACACACATGTAGATGAGATACAAAATATAAATTAGAAATGTGAGTTTTCTGCACTCACCTTAGATTTGCTTCAAAATCATTTAGCACAAAAAAATCCAAAAGAGCAATAATATTTGAGCTGCCATTAATACTCCTTCTACCGAGCTACTCTAAATTTTAAAAAAAATGAAAGATGTAGCTTTACTTTTCTCTTCTGAAAAATGTGTACAATTCAATAATGAAAAATGTGCTAGCAATTTTGTACAAACGCATTAAATTGTAGACGTGCACAATTGGGAAGAAAGGACATGCTGCATATAAAATGATGATGGTGAAAAGTGTGTTCACCTTGCTTTAATAAAATTGTGTGTGTGATAGCAAAGTGTTTCCTCTTTCTTTTCAAACTTTTGTGGCAGCAAGGTCAAAAAAAATGTTCCACTTTTGCTTTTAAAAACTTTGTTGCAGCCGAAATAAATGTTCCAACTTGTCTTTTTTTTATAATATGGACCCATTTTTGTTAACATGTGAAAGCAAAAGAAATGTAGCATGACTTTGTTATTTTCAATGCAACAAGGCCATTTGCAATTTATTTCCAACGTGCACCATCAGAAAATTCCCAACTGACTTTGCAACATGATTTGTATTACAATTTTTTTTCAAAACACAATTTAAAATTTCTATTTAAAATTTTATTTCGACGGTAATCAAAATCATGGTTGTTACAAACTTCCCCCTATAAAAATTGCGTCCCCGTAATTTTCATACTACAAGTTGTTTGTAACACAAATTATCCATCACAACAAAGATTTAAAATAGAATAGATGAATAAAGAATGCTCACCTCACCCCCACCCGAAGAGGAGAGAATACCGGGATAAGAACGCTCGATGAATTCTTTAGTTTCCCAAGTGCAATCTTTGGGGTTTGTGGACCATAGAATTTTCACAAGCGGGACTTCTTTATTCCGAAGGCGTTTAACCTCTGAAGCTAGCACACGAATAGGATTTTGCACCATAGACAAGTCGGGTGTGATCTCAAGATCTTGCAACATATGAGGATCAATGATAGAATCCGAATCTCGAAGGCATCGACGAAGCTGGGATACATGAAATACGTCATGAATTCCCAAAAACTGAATAGGTGGCGATACACGATAAGCAATAGGGCCAATGCATTCCGTAACAGGAAATGGTCCAATATATCGAGGAGCCAATTTCCCGAAGCTACTAAAACGCACCACACCCTTCATCGGAGAAACACGAATGAATACACGATCGCCAACAGAAAATTCCAAAGGCTTCCTATGATGATCGGCATAAGATTTCTGCCTATTCTGAGCCTCTTTCATTCTCTATCTAATAATATCAATCCTCTCAGACGATTCACGAATATAATCGGGGACGAGAACTAACTTTTCCCTGGATTCCAATCAACAAGATGGTGATCGACACGGTCGTCCGTAAAGGGCTTCCAAAGGAGCCATACCGATACTGGATTGGAAACTGTTATTATAAGAAAATTCAACAAGAGAAAAGTGGTCTTCCCAACTACCACCAAAATCAAGAATGCAAGCTCGAAGGAGATCTTCTATGACTTGATTCACCCTTTCAGTCTGACCATCAGACTATGGATGATAAGCTGTACTGCGATTGAGCTTAGTGCCTAAAGATTTCTGAAGGCTCTGCCAGAAACCACTAGTAAAAAGCGGATCTCTGTCACTAACAATGGAACTCAGAACTCCATGAAGTCGAACGACTTCTTTAATAAAAAGCTTAGCCAATAAAGGAGCAGTCCGATTGGACTAGATAGGAATAAAATGGGCTAATTTAGTCAATCTGTCAACAATCACCCAAACACTAGTACGGCCTGACCTCAAACGAGGTAGACCATCAATGAAGTCCATAGAAATCTGATACCATTTCCATAATGGAATCTCAAGAGGCTGCAAAAGACCACTTGGACGTTGGTGTTCTGCTTTAATAAGTTGACAAATCATGCAATGTCTCACATAACTTACAACATCACGCTTCATACCCTCCCAAAAGTATAAGTGTTTCATGTCAGCATACATCTTACTACTACCCGCATGGATAGTATACTTAGAACGATGACAGTCCTCAAGAATGACATTTCTAAGATTTGGAACACCAGGCACGATCAACCTTCCTTTCTTTCGAATACAACCATGAATATCAATATCGAAATCCTTTAGATTATCACTTCGAGATTCCGATTTACAACTCTGAATAAGATAAGCAAGATCTGGATCTTGTTTCTGGGCATCGGCAATACGATCTAACAAACTAGGACGAGCTTCATGCTAAATAAAAGCACAGGAGAATCAGAAACTGAAGGATGGTCTCTAATATCACAATGAGATAAAGCTTCCAACATATTCCACTCTGCTAGCATCATGGAAACAACAACTTGCTGCTTGCAACTAAGCGCATCAGCAACTCGATTACCCTTACCAGGGGTATACTGAATGTCGAAATCATATGAAGCAAGAAATTCGAGCCAATGCAGTTGCCTTATATTAAGTTCTTTCTGAGTGAATAGATACTTTAGAGATTTGTGATTAGTGAAGAGAACAAAACGCTCGCCCAATAAATAATGTCGCCAAATCATTAGAGCAAAGACTATAGCGGCTAACTCCAAATCATAGGTAGCATAACGATTCTCGTTTGGCTTTAGTTGTCTAGAAGCATAGGCAACTACTCTATCCTTTTGCATGATAACTGCACTGAGTCCAAAACCACTGGCATTGACATAAACAACAAGATCATGATTCCCTCCGGGAACCACTAAGATAGGAGCCTGAGTAAGGAGATCTTTTAACTTCATGAAAGAAGTCTCACACTTATCAGACCAAATAAAAGGAACAGCTTTTCTCGTGAGAATAGTAAGCGGTAAAGCAATATGAGAAAAGTCATTAGTGAACCGGCAATAATAACCCACCAATCCAAGGAAACTACGGATCTCGGTAACGGTCACGGCCTCTTCCAATTATGAATAGATTCGATCTTGGAAGCATCGAAAGAGACACTATCAGAAGAAACAATATGACCAAGAAACTTCACCTTATTCTCCCAAAAGTGACACTTGGAGAATTTGGCATAAAGCTGATGCTGATGAAGAGTGCTCAAAACAATCTCCAAATGTTGAATATGATCGGCTTCAAATTTGGAATAAATAAGAATATCATCAATGAAAATCAAGACGAACTTATCGAGATATTCCCGAAATATCTGATTCATAAGATCAACAAAATATGCCGGAGCGTTTGTCAAACCGAATGGCATAACAAGCCATTCGTAAGAACCATAACGAGTACGGAATGCTGTAAGAGGAACACTATCTTCCGCAACTCGTAACTGATGGAAACTGGTAGCAAGATCGAGTTGGAAGAAAAGCTTAGCGCCACTTAACTGATTGAACATGTCGTCGATCCTAGTTAATGGATAGCTATTTTTGATTGCGAGCTCGTTAAGCTTGCGATAATCAATGCAAAGCCTAAGAGTACAATCTGGCTTCTTAACAAAGACAACGGTGGCGCCCCAAGAAGATGAGCTAGAACGAATAAATTGCTTGGCTTCCAATTCAGATAATTGTTCCTTGAGATCCTCATTTTCCTTAGCAGACATCCTCGTGGGAGGATAACTGACAGGATGAGCACCAGAGATAAGATCAATACGGAACTCAATTGCCCTCTTCGGCGGAAAACATGAAATAGGATCAAAGACATCAGAAAAATCACAAACAACCGGAATATCAGCTATGACATCCTCCGATTCGAAGGAAGAAATGAGAGCATTTGAAGTATGATCCATGCTTCGAAATACAATAGATAACTGATCGCTAGCATCGAGATGCTTAAGATATAAAGTTCTTTCGGGACATAGGATTTGAACTTCATAGCGGACAAGCCAATCCATACCCGAAATCATATCAAAATCAAGATGATCCATAACATGCAGATTCGCATGAAAGGAGAAACCACATAGAATAATCTCAACATAAACACATAACAAACCAAGAGTAGCGGATCCTCCAATAGGATTTGCAATCCTCAAAGGGTCGCAAAGAGTAACAACATCCAAAGGAATAACATCAACAAGCTCCGTTGATACAAATGAATGTGATGCACCCGTATCAAAAAGAACTCTAATAGAACGGCCATGAAATAAAATAAAACCTTCCAAAAAAGAAGGAGTAATACCTTTGGGCCCATAAGAATCAACAGAAGCTTGAGAAACATTAAGCTTCCCAGATTTGAAACCCATAGGAGCAGTAGGACAATCAGAAACCCAATGACCCTCTTTCTTGCAATAACGACAAATGCGAGACTTAGGACAACTATGGAGAAGATGATCCAGAGAACCACAATTATAGCACGCCCTTCGAATAGAAGGTGCACTACTAGGCTGAGAACTAGAGGTAGCTTGCTTATTCTTCTTCTTGTTGGAAGAAGAATTAGGCCTATGAAATGGAAATCTCTTCTTATTGGAGTTCTTAGAAACCTCAACCTCATCACCACTATCACGTTCCTTTTCAACAGCTTCAAGGCAAAGAGCCGAATCAACAAGTTCCTCAAAAGGAAGCTTAAGCAGAAGCAAAAGAACTTTCTTCAAATACTTCTTCAAACCATCAAGAAATCTAAGATTCTTCTTATGCGGAGTGTTAATGAACTCAACTCCGTATTTGGACAAGGCCTCGAAAGATGCAACATAATCAGAAACAGAGGACTTTCCTTGTTTCAACTCTTGGAAACTACGAGCAAGATTAGCCTTTTCTGATTCAGGAATGAACTTAAGTTCAAAACGTTCCTTAAACTAAATCCATGAGAGAGAGGACTCATCAATTTCTTCAATAAAAAGCTTATACCAAACAAGCTCACACTCTTGCAACATGCTAGATGCCACGAGAACGCGATGATGATCCGAAAGATCCATTCGAGAAAATATGCGCTCATAAGCGCACAACCAAGTCTGAACCTCCAATACACTGTCCGATCCCTTGAAAGGCTTGCCTCCAAGGTGGGAATAGTCACTACACATGCGTGCAAAGGCAGACTTATGAGTAGGAGCTGCGAGAGTAGCAACAGAATGCTGAGTACCTCTGAATAGCTCCATAAACTAATCAGCTGACATATAGACTCTGTCCGGATGAGAACCACTAGACGGGCCTGTAGAAGAATGCTTCCCTCTACCTCTTCCAGCTATAGGCTGAGAGAACAAGAGCGATAAGGATTAGTTAAACATCACACAATTGATAAGAAATTTAACAAATGGAATACTATGGAATATGAGATTTATTCCTAGACATACTCCACATGTTAAAGTGGAAGGAATAGATTAGAAAGGCACGAATGAAACCCTCGAATAGTTGTAACGCATGTTCCATTCTGCTTCTGTTTTGTGTTTATTATAATTTGTTCTGAATTTCAGCTCTGATACCAAGCTATGATGCCCCACCTTTATGCTCACAATAATAAAGGTTATTATAAGGAATAACGTCTGCTACTGCGAAGAATAAGGCTTGTTAGAAGCGACCATCCGTAAGTTATGCCTTAGTCGAGTATTGATTACATCGATAGGAGTTGTGTAAGTTATTCCCAAAGATATATATTCAATCCAAATCTAAAACGAAACTACGGTGGCTAATGAAAAATTCAGAACAACTCAAATAACAACACAGATAAGTATAATCACATCAGAACAGAAATATCAGATATAAAGCGGAAGATAAGTGTGGATACATGCTACAACAATTGATGGTTCACATGAACCAAATGTACATATACATAACCATCAATACATACATGAGATGAGAATCAATACACCCAAAGTAACACCTCGAAGTCTAGACAAAAGATGAAGTGAAATCCCAAAAGCTGAAGCGGCAACAGAATCAGAGATAGCGATTATCCTGAAATAACTCAGTCTAACCCGAGTATTATTTAAAAGAAAATAATAAACGGATCAGTCTAATTTAATCATAAAAGTGAATGCATCATAAAAAACATCAAAGCAAATCAATCATAGTCTCGAATGAGACTATTGAACAATATAATCAACATATTTAAATGAAGAAATCTCATTAAACTCCACCAAAATCAACTTTCAAATTCAAAATTCAATTCAAAACACTAGTACATAAAAATCTGGAAATCAAAAATTGATAACTAGAAACATCAGCATAAAAGTGGATCGATCCCAACATATGGCGAGTCTAAGCTACGCCGCACGTGCGTCTCATATGGCCGAAGCCTACCAAGTACTGTCATCATAATATTTGGCGCCCGACAAATGACCCGAAGGTCTAGTACTGGTAATTGACCTGAAGGTTCAACATATGACCTGAAGGTTCAACATATGACCCGAAGGTCCAGCATAGTGGCTCGAAAGCTCAACAAAATCACCAAAATCATCAAACAACATATCCACAACAATTATTTCAATTAACGAGTCCGGACTTAACCGAATTAGTAAAAGTGTGGTTCCATATTCCGTACTTTTTGCTAACTCATTTAAATCTCTTCATCGTTTCCTTGAAAGTGCAAAATTGTGTATTTTATATAAATAAAATTTACGTTCTCAAAAGGACAAGTCCGAAATTAAGCGAATCGGTAAAAGTAAGGGTTCATAGTCCTTTATTTATCTGAAGCGTTTAAATCGCTTCCTCATTCTTTTGAAAGCGAAAACTCTGAAATTTTTTAGAAACAATTATGTTTTAAAACGATTTAAAAACACGTGATTAAAACAGTAACATCTATAGCAATTTTGACAAGGAAATTGCGCTCCACAAAACACCGTAAAATTGGATATCAAATCAGCGTTGCGGGATAGCCGCTTAAAAATTCAATTTTAAATTGACGGTTACTGAAGTCAAAACAATAGCAATTTTTTTTCATCAAAAATCTCTTCAAAACAACATGCTTCAAAATTATAGCACCGGAGTAAAATTTGTTATAAAAACAACGGCAACAAAATACGTTTTAAAACCAAACACCGGTTCAACGTAAATTAAACAAAGGTCTACGCTGCTATATATGCATCAAAATATTACACTGCCAGGACTTAGTAACGTGCAACCCTTGCACGCACACAGGTAACAATATGGTGATGTCCTGACATAATTCGTGCGTTACACTTGCACGCACCAATATATTAGAAAATAACCTGGACCTACTACCATATACATGCACTTACTGATGTGGGCAAATACAAAATGATTTATACCCTGAACTTATATACACGTACAAAGAACAAAACTGTAAATGATGGCCCTAGCTTTCATATAAACGTGAGTACACATAAATGAGTCACGCAATAAAGTAAACCGGGCATAGTCTTCCTTGTACATGTATTACAGTATGCAAGCAATTGATGTCTAGAAATATTATTATACAATATTGATAAAATGAAGTTGATAAATAAAAATAAAATGAGCTAGCAATAAAAATTTCACGCAACACATAAATATGCATCTGGACATATTTCGTGCTATACCCATTAGCATAAAAATGAACTGGACACATTATACACAATGCAACTACACATCACTCTATAAATGCACGCACTCACCAATATAAACAAATTTTCACTAAAACTACTATACACGAACACACTTGTAACACAATGACCTGAACACATTTTTAAAGAATACAACTTATATTATTTTTTTTCCAATACAACTACATGCATGCACAAAAATAAAAAGGTCTAGGCACCTTTACACCATACTTATACGCAATGATGAAATCACAAAATATAGACCTGGACTTACATACTAACACACATGGATTTAAAACAAAAGGACATGGCAATACTCTCGTGAGCTTGAGCACTGACATGCGTATCATATTTGTAAATGCCTGGACTTAATATTTTTAGTGTAATACATACACTCATGCTTACGTGCAGTAAGGAATTGTACATACTTGAAATGGAAAATAGGTGATGTTAGGCACTACTACTTGTGTACACGAAATGACCTGGACACACTTTTTGTATATGACAAGTTATCACAAACGCAATCTCACATTTAAACAAATTAAAGTGACCTAGGCAACACGCACACACGCACATATATATATATATATATATATATATATATATATATATATATATGTTTATGCACACGCAGTATGACTATTGGTCTGAACTTCATGCACAACCGAGATTTAAGGTTTCAAAACAAATTTCTGTAAAAAATATATAAACCTACGCACACACGTAAACGAGATACAAAATATAAATTAGAAATGTGAGTTTTCTGCACACACCTTAGATTTGCTTCAAAATCGGTTAGCACAAAAAAAATCTAAAAGAGCAATAATATTTGTGCTACCATTAATACTCCTTCTACTGAGCTACTGTAAATTTAAAAAAAAAATGAAAGATGTAGCTTTACTTTTCTCTTCTCAAAAATGTGTAAAAGTCAAAAATGAAAAATGTGCTAGAAATTTTGTACAAACGCATTAAATTGTAGACGTGCACAATTGGAAAGAAAGGACATGCTGCATATAAAATGATGATGGTGAAAAGTGTGTTCACCTTGCTTTAATAAAATTGTGTGTGTGACATCAAAGTGTTTCCTCTTGCTTTTCAAACTTTAGTGGCAGCAAGGTCAAAAAAATTGTTCCACTTTTGCTTTTAAAAACTTTGTTGCAGCCGAAATAAATGTTCCAACTTGTCTTTTTTTTATAATATGGGCCCATTTTTACTGACACGTGAAAGCAAAAGAAATGTAACATGACTTTGTTATTTTCAATGCAACAAGGCCATTTGCAATTTATTTCCAACATGCACCACCTGAAAATTCCCATCTGACTTTGCAACATGAATTGTATTACAAATTTTTTGTTTCAAAACTCCATTTAAAATTTCTATTTTAAATTTTTATTTCGACGGTAATCAAAATCACGGTTGTTACATTTAACATTTTCATCTAATGAAACATGTAACATCTATTCAATAGTGTTAGTTATAGTACTGAAAACTGTATAAACTTTATATCTATTTGAATATCCAATAAAAGACCTTTATCTTCTTTAGCATCACGATTATCTAAGTTTTATTTAGTATTGAATATAAAGCTTTTACTACCAAAACTTTAACATATGATTCATTAGCCATTTTATTATAAAATAATCTATATGGTGTTTTCTTAGTCAAAGGTCTTATTAAAATTCTATTTAAAATATAACATATTGTAGCAACTGCTTCAGCCCAAAAGTTTTAGGTAAATTACTATCATTTAACATGGTTCTAGTGCACTCTTGAATCATTCTATTTTTACGTTCTACTACTCCATTTTGCTAAGGTATTTTTGGAAACTAAAAATTATGTATAATGCCATCATTATAAGAAAAAATTTCAAAATTTTCATTTTCGAATTCTCCGCGATTATCACTTCGAATTGTTTTAATTTTAATAGACATTTGATTTTGAGTTCTTTTAAAAAATATTTTAAAATTTTCAAAAGCATTGCTTTTTAGGTTTAGGAAAATTATCCACATAGACTTAGGAAAATCATCTATGATTACAAAAGACATACCTGTTATGATTTAAAGATTGTATTTGCAAAGGACTGAAAAGATCTAAATTAAAAACTTCAAGGGATTGAGAGGTGGAAATCATATATTTTGGCTTACATGAACTTTTTCTGGTTTTCCTAATTCACACGCATCACATATATGGTTAACATCAAAACAAATTTAGAAAAACCTCTAACTATATCATATTTGACAATTTTAAATAGGTGTTTGAAATTCAAATGACCTAATCTTTTGTACTAAATCCAAGGGTCATTTGATTCTACCAAAATACATAAATTGTTATCTGACACTTTCATGCTTAATAGATAGATGTTTCGTTTTCTAATACCTTCAAAGATAATGTTCGATTCAATATCTTTAATATGACACTTATCTTTTTCAAATTTAATTTTGAAGCCCTTATCACATAATTGACTGATACTTAACAGGTTATGTTTTGAATTCCTAACTAGCAAAACATTAGAAATAGTATGAGTTTTAGAGTTATCGACTTTGTCGATGCCAACCACATATCCTATAGAGTTATCTCCAAAGTTGACTGATCCACCACCTTTGTAAGTGATATTTTTCAGAATTTTTGTATTTGCAACCATGTGCCTTGAGCATGCACTGTCCAATATCCCCTTATCCATTTTTATTTGTAACATTTGATCATTAAGTGATTGTTCATCAAAAACCATAGAACACATCTGTTCTTGCAAATTACGCCTTTTCAAAAGATCAAGTGGCTTTTCATTATCAAAGGATGCAAATTTATGAAACAGTGTCATATTGATTTTGCAAAGTCGTTTTTCAATAAAAGTGCTACAAGTTGAATCGATAACTTTTTCCATTAAAACTTTTTAAATATCAAAATTATGAATACTTTGAAAACCAACGCTTTGAAAACCAATGTTAGTTTGCGAAAATAAGGATCTTACGGCTAATTAACAATATATGGGTGTGAATAGTGTTTACTAACTTTTATGAATCTTTTTGGATTCTTTTAAGATTATAGTTTAAACAACGCAAATTGACAATCACATATGCAAACACAGATAGATATAAATGCACTAAAATTAAAAAGCAAAGAATTGGGGAGATCACACCAAGATTTTTATACTAGTTCGGAGTTACCCAACATCCGTTCCTATATAATTTCTTCTATAAATTTCTTTTCAAATATCAAAGTTTTACAATCTCAATTTCAAGGCTACAATACACATCCTCTAGATTTTCCAAGATTTGGGTACATTCCTTAGATTCGAACGGGATACCAACATACCTACTTGGACTCAAACGGGAGTCCAGCACACCCACTTGGATTCAAACGGGACATAAGCACATCCATTTGGATTTCAGGGACGCCAAGCACACCCAAGAGTATGTAAATATGATTTTGTAGAGGTTACAAAATCAGGTTTTTGATCTTGAATACAGATAATCCTATAGCCTCTGGAATAGAACTTTAATCGTGATTTGAGTGAGAGAGATGAGAGAGTTCAAACAGTTTTGAATAGAGAATCAAATAAATAGAGTTCAAATTTGATTCTAATTGAATTTAAGAAGGCCTTTAGTAAATTTTATTTTAGAAATCAAGAGAGTAAAAGAGGAGAGAAATTACAAGAAAGTAGTTATTTATAATTCGTTGAGAGAACCCACTTTTATAGAGAAATAACAACATGCCCATTCGTGAAGAGATATGACAAAAAGGTACTTTCTTTCAAAATTTGAATTTTGAAAACCTTGGCCTATATGTCGACACACATAAGGAGGATATGTCGACATATCCTTTTGTATTTTGAAAATTACATTATAAAAATTGTTTTGAAAATATTAAGCTTTATAAAATATTTTTTGTACTTTGTAAAATCATTTAAGCATAGTTTATACACATTTTAATCATTATAAAAATTAAGAAAACTTTATAAAATTATTTTGAAATATTTTAATATACAAAGGATTTAGATATAAAATTCTTTTGAAAAATAAAATAATATGTAGATTATAAGTGAATAAATATGTCAAAGTATTAATGAATGTCAAAATATACTTTTAAATGCCCTATACATTTAGAAAACATAAAACCAAAACAGGTAAATAGGCACAAGGAAGAAGTTGAAAAAAAAATTAGTATAAGGGACAACAAGTTTGCTTTTTAGCTTGAAGGACACTTTTTAGTGTAAACTGAAAATGATAGTTACAACTATCATTCTGTGATTTACACTAAAAAGTGTCCTTCAGCCTAAAAAACAAACTTCTTGTCCTTGACACTAAATTTTTTTCTAACTTTTTCCTTTAGCCTAAAAACCCCTGTTTGTAAATAAATAATTAAAAGGTTAGTAATCATTTGAAAGCTATTTTGAAAAGATGTTTAAAAAATCATTTTGAAAATAAGGATTCTTAATAATTATTTTTGAAAACCAGGATATATGAAAACCATTAAAATCAGAGAATAGATTAAAACCTTTTTTTGAAAAAAATGAAGAAAAATCGAAGAAGTGCTACCTGGGCTTTAACAAAATAATCTATGACTCTACACTTAGGCCGTTGCAATGCGATAAGTACGATTGAATAATTTCATTTCGATTAGTCGAGCAAACTCAATGTCAATGAAATTAAGACGAGGTACCATGGGTTAGGAGTTGTATATAATACAACAAATAATAAGTTATCCATCATCCATGAAGAAATGAATTATTGAGAAAACTCAAGGTTAGAATTCCAAGATAGACGAGTCCTGACACCTTACTAGTAAAGTTAAAAGACTTCTATATTTCGACTTAGGGTTTGATAAAATATAAAAGATTATGGGAGCTTATTAGTAAAATGAAACATAAAGTGTAACCTTACTGATATTATAAGAACAACTACTATGAAATTGTCTTAATAATTCACTAATTAAAACTTGTACAAAATGCCAATTACAAGATTGTTTAATGAAAATGACAAACTAACTAGACCAGAAAACTATATCAATTGGCTCGAAGTTATAAAGCTAGCGCTGGCATATGAGCGTCTTTAGTCATATGTTACTTGTACTCCTATGATAAGAGTTGTTGATAACGATGACCTTGAACTACAAGTTGCTTATAATAAGTGGGTTGCTGACCTAGAAATCACTCTGGTTTCTGTGTTACCTATATTAGACTAGTCGTTGCAAAGGTAGCATGAAACAATGTATGTCCATCAGATATTCGACTGTCTAAAGGAATTATTTAGTGAGCAATCTCGTTTTGTGCGCTATGGCATCACAAAGAAATTGTTCAACACCAAAATGCAAATGGAATAGAAGGTGGACAGTAACGGCCCGGATTTTTATCCATTTAAAAATTTTAAGTTAAATAAAATTTTTGAATAAAATTGTTAGGAATAAAAAAGAAATAAGATTTTATTGATACAAATTAAATTATAATAGAAGTTATGAGCTTAATTAAAATTTCTATTAATGACATATATTTGCAATAATGTAAGGATATTGATATATGTTAATGTATATTTTAATAACATTGGTTTGAATGAAATTAATAACTGTTTGAATGTAAATTTCCAATTGATTGGAATAATAAATGTTAATAAAGAATAATAAATGTTTCTTTGTTAGAGATGAAATCATATGTTTATTTATTTGAAATGTTTAGTAGCTGAAAGATTGATTGCAAAGATGAGAAACTATTATTTTGCAAGAAATGTATAATCTCTGTTTGTATTACAATTAAATAGGAAATAATTGCCATATTTCTCATTATATTTATCTAGCCCATTTTGAAATCACCTTTTTAATCAACTAGAACTAATGTAACTGAATATTTTCAATTAATAGGAGAGAGGACACTAAATTGTAAATAAATAGGTGCAATTAAAAGTAGCTTATATTTTGTGAAAATGTAAGGAAAGTTTGATTTTATGAAAAGAACATTTATATCAAATAAAATGAATGTTTCATTTGTGAATGAAGGTTTATCATTAAAATGAAGAATAGAATGATTGATTTAACTGAAGAAAAATATGTTTATTTGAACTATGTTTCAACATACAGATTGATTAAAAAATAGGAAAATAATTTATTTAAGTAAGTTATTTATTACTCTGGTGTATAAACAACAAATTTAAACGTGTTTAAAATGATTGAAGGAAACAATTGTTCTATTTTTCGTTCATTTTAGTTTGTCTGTTTTGAAATTTAACTTTGCAATTAATTGTAACTAATGTAACTGAAAATTTTTAAAGAAAAGAAAACGTTGATTGTAGTTAATAGATTTAGTAAAAGAAACGCCTGTTTTGTGTTAAACAGAAAGTGTGTTTTAATGGAAATAAAAATCATTTTTGAGAAAAACAAATTGAATGTTTTCATTTTTAAGGTAAGTATAATTTTATTTATTATATGTTGATAAAAAAATTAAATATATACAAATTGAGTATTATTTGAGTTAATGAAATTAATTTGGTTACGTTTCAAAATTTTAGTTTCAAAAGGTTGTGAGATGTACATGGTCCTTTCATTTCTTCTGTTATTAATTGTTGCATGTACGTTTTAAAATAGTTACCTCATTATTAACATTTAATCTGTTCATTTCTACTTCCATTTAATACCTGAGCCTAGACTTTTAGGCTATATTTAATTCTTGCCATCTCATGTTTAGTTGTACAAAATTTCATTTTCCGTTGGTTTGCAAACTTTTCCATTCCTACTTACATTTACTTATGCATTATTAATGCTTGAAGCTTTCAAAACAAAATGTGACATTCATTTTTTTCCATCCACCTTCATTTCCTTATTATTTAATAACCTGTAATTTTATTTCTTCATTTCCGTTTTGTTTCTCCTGACCCCTCATATTCATTTAGTTCAAATTGTTCTTTGCTGAAGATATATTCTTATCATGAAAATTTTCACGTTTTAAACCTGTCCCTTCATTTTTTTTATCACTACCTCATTTCCTATGTTCAGTTCTCCATTTCAAATCTTCCTTTCCCCGATCAATTTAGTGTGAGCTTGCAAATTCAAAAGCTTTCTTTTATGAAACATGAGTTTCATTTTTTTCATTTTTCCTACACGTCCTGCCCTCATCTTAGATTGTTCTTCCATCTTGCCTGAAGCATCATCTTGAAAAAAAATGTAAGTATTAAACTTTTTTTATTTTTTTTATTAAACATGTACTAATTATTAATTTAATCATATTTCTTATAACATGAATATGTTTGCTTATAAATTTCGATTCACGCATGATTTCTTTTGTTGGATTCACATATAAATTCCGAACAATATGAACTGATTTGGTTGAATTTGGAGATTGTTGAGATTTTTTGCTTCTGTTTGGATTTTTATGGACTAAAATTAAAGGTGAGTTATTAAACCCACTCACGTAATACTATTTTTTCTACTGCTAGTTAAATTAAAATCATGAAGTGATAAAATTTTATTGATTGCTATTTGGTAATTTATATTTACAATTAAATTGAAATTGATATTTATATTGAATTAAACTGACATTTAAATTAATATTGTATTTATTGATAGTTAAACACCGACGAACGATAACTAGTAACTGTTATGATATGTTGGTTGATTTGGATGTTAATTATTATTGGATGCCTATTGATGGATGATGGATGCATGGTTGTTTTTTGGTTTTAACATATCCATGGTTATTACTCTATATATTATTGATATCATATAAATTGTCATTCGTATTATTTAAAATGAACTAAGAAATAGGTTGAAATGATATATAACTATGTCATTTAATTATGGGTTGAAATGATATATATATACATATATATATATATATATATATATCCGTCCATGTAATTAAAATTGAAATAACTGACCACTTGGCCATAAGGTAGAAAATTATATACGTACACCGGATTTAGTTAAATTAAACGGTTTTAAAATCTTGAATTTGGTTTTGTTTGAACAATATTATTTTAAAGAAAATAAAATTATATTCATATAAATTGAATTATTTTGTAATTCGAACTTTAAAATGTAGAAATTGAAACTGTTTAAATGAATTTGTTTAAAGAATAAATTTGAAATCTTAAAGTTGGAATTTAGATATGATTTGAATTTATTGGAAGTGAATTATTTTAATGTAAATTTTAGTTTAAACATGAATTTACTTTAATTCAAGTGGTTTAAATTTGTATTTCAAACTTTGGATGTGAAATGGATTTAAACTTAATTGTTTAAAAATGAGAAATTGAATTGAAACTTTCAACCATTTGATTGGGACCATTTAAATTGAATTTGAAGTAAGCTTGAAATCATTTTGAATTGAGGCTGATTTAAATAGAATTTTGAATATGAAGTTGACTTAAATTGAAAGTAGAAAAATTGAATTTGTTATGATTTGGAATTTGAACTTTGTTATGAAAGAAAGAATCGTTTTAACATAAACTATTTTAATATAAAAATATATTAATAATCAAATTGTTTTAATATATAACTATTCTAATTATTCAAACTATTTTAATTATTCAAAACCATTTCATTACTAAAACTATTTTATATTCTAAACTATTTTCAACCTTTAAACTATTTAAATTATTCCAACATATTTTTCGATATTAAAACTATTTTAATTATTCAAAACTATTTTCAATATTCAAACAATTTTAATTTTTCAAAACCATCTTCAATATTCAAACTATTTTAAAGGCGGAACTATTTAGATTTAAATCATTGATTAAAATACGAATGTTTTGATATGAAGGTATAACCTATTTTGAATTTTGAAATGATTTTTGATGCGAATATAATATTTTGATATGGAATATGACCTATTCTTGAAAGTTGAAACAACAAACAGGAGTGAAAAATGATGTTTGTTTGTTAAACAGACCGAGGGCGAATATTGACATACTCTCTGTCAATACAGAAACCACTTTAACTACTGTGTACATGGTGGATGTTATCTAGAATGTAGAGGTTGTATTGGAGTTGTTTGCTGGATTGAAGAAAGTGAAGATGATGTATAGCTCTAACACTTATGTTAATTTGAAATGACTAAAACATGAGTCATACCTGACCAATGAGGCTAGCTACCTCTAGCGACATCTATTATTTATATGACTATATTGACTCGATTGTTGCACCTTGATTTGCTTATGAGATGGATGTTTGCGGTGGGTCGTTAGGGGTTACCACCAGTCATGAAAAGCAAAATAGTAGTATCCTACCTTGGGCATCGCCTCACATGCCTTGTCATACTTTTATCCTTATACGCGACCACTATAATTTTGTTTTAGTGTTGTCTTATCATGGCGCCTCCCTGACTATCGACGTTACTGGTTGTGTCACAAGGAAAATTGTAGGACAATGCTTAAAAATGTGTTAAGGTGGATTAATGTAAAGCCTTAACGCTAGGAAATATATTTATTTTACTGATTAGACATTACATATATTGCATATCCTACTAAATATAGATAGTTTGATGGATCCTTAGGAAATGAAAAATCCTGTAACATGTCTTAAGTTATTGCACTCACGTTGTACACTTGATAGGAGATGGAAAATTCTGTAAACATCTTTGAAGTAATTAAACTCGTATTTACTTGTTATTGATTTTACTTACATAAGAACTTTTAGTTCTAACTCGAGTGCTTTGTCTTTTTATTACGCTTGTGTCAGCTTGAGTATTTCAATGTTGAAGGTATTATTCCTTGAAGATGGAGTTTTTTAAACCGTATTCCTATTATTATCCCACTACATTATTTTGGTGTGTTTTCTGATTATACTCTGATTATTTTGTAAAAATTGTATAATCAAATGTATATTGTAAAACAGCTTCATAAACTGTTTGTTTGATTATTATATTTATCATTCCGTTGGAAGATTCTGTATTTTATTTTCCTTCTTTTCTCTTATTTTCCTAATTTAATCCCGTTGATAACCTTCCCATTTTGAATGGTTTGAGTTTGAAATGTGTGGGTTATTATCGATTTAAACCATCCAAAAAGGTGGGTCGTCGCATGGACGGTTATGTCCTAATGATAAAAGGCTATATTGGTAGGCTTTCATAGTGGATGTGAAGATAAGAACCAAGTTGGGGGTAGACTTGATTCTATGTTCACCTATTCTCGGTATGAACCGTTCATACTGAATTATAATATGAACCAACTGAATATGAATCTCATGGAGCATCTCAATATGTTAAAGTCAACCGAGTCGCAATCGAAGAACCGTGGGGTTATTCTTGTGGTTAAGGTGGGACATCATCTTCGAAGAGTTCGAATAAGGGAAAGAGAGAAGGTAAGGAGAGTAAGAAAACAGATGAAAATGGTGAATGTCACCAGTACCATAAAAAAGGCCACTAGAAAAGTGACTATACTGAGTACTTAAATACTATTAAAGAAAGAAAGCAGAATGGTTATGCAGCTTCATCAAATATATTTGTGATTCAAAATAGTTTTGCAATGAATAAAAAGTCTTGGGTTTTAGAAACGTGGATCTGAAACTCATACATGTAGTTCATTACAGGAGCTTTGAATTGGTGTTATAGGGCAAAAGGAGAGAGAGGCTCCAAATTGTCGATGGATCTATCATAGATGCAATGGTAATAACAAATTATCATTCATGTTTACCAATGGTTTTATATTGATATTTAATATAAAAGACTTTATTCATGGAAGTGTCTGTTACTATATTGTCTTAGACTGGATATGTATTTCATTATGAAAATTTTTTATGAACATTAGTTTGAATGGCAATAAATTATACGACGATGTTCTTCAAAATGGCATTTATGTGATCAATGCAAATTGCATGTTCTGTTAGTAGTTCTTCTAACAATATAAATGATAGTTATATTTGACATTGTAAGTAAGATTATATTATTGAGAAATAACTGCACAAACTTAAAACCTAAGGTTTTTTTGTCACCTGATTCTATATTGTTTGAAACGTGTGAATCGTGTCTTAAAGGTAAAATGATCAAGCACCCATTCAGCGGGAGTAATGAAAGAGTTTATGTACTGTTAGCGTTAGTACATAGTGATGTATATGGCTCAATGTCTGTAACCATCAAAGATGACAGTTCTCACTTTATTACATTCACCAATGATTTCACAAGACTGGATTTGTGTATCTTGCTAAGAAAAAATCCTATGTTTATGAGAAATTTTAGTGTATAAGAATGTGGTTGAAAATCAAATGAACCTAAAGATAAAAATTCTTCGATCCGATCGAGAAGGTGAGTACGTTGGAAAAGAACGATAGAGTTAGAGGTATGCTCTAAGAGCAATTATGGAATTTGTTGCATATCTAAATTGATAAAAAAAAAAATCTTGTTCGAAGTAAAAAGTGTTTTCTTTTTATTGTACACATGATATAATGTGTTATGCTAATTAACTAATTTAATTAAAAGTATATATTTAACAGGAAATCAATAAATGATATGTTTTACGATGGTAGTTACAAGGTATTGTAATCATGAGTAATTTATCATAATGAAATTAAACATACCATTTTAAATATTCCAACTCAAGATGTATCAAGCCTAGATTTGATGCATCCGTTGAGATTGCGCAACGCTCTCTAAATGTTGGATAATGTATTACTCATAAATATTAGGGCGCCAAGGGGTTACATACTGACAGTTATTAGATAACTATGAAATGACCTGCACATTAGTTTTATATTGGTTAACATAACAAAATGTCAAACAAGAATTATTGATGTGATAAAATTACACAGTTATCTTTACTTAAGAATACTGTTGGTCTTCAACATGGAAGCTCCATTTTGATTATAGTTAAATCGTGGCAAAGCATACATCAAATGACTATAGTTGGGTCGAATGGAAGCATTGGAAGTGAAACACTATAAAGAGATGATTCGTCTCCTCGGTTATAAGAGGTTAGTATCATAATCAGCTGAAGTCAACTCAAAGTCAAAGCCTCTGACCAGAGCAGTTCAGTTAATAATAATTGTTATTATTGAAATAAGTGTTTTTTGTTTAGACTATAAAGTTAAATGTGAACAATATTGGAATTTTGACCATTATCAAATTCCATAAGTACAAAGTGATATAGTTTTAATGAAGAGAATTAGTGTAAATAATTACCACTGCCGAGTAAGACATAACAAAGTAAAATTGGATACTACAGATGTTAAATAAGCGATAAATTTAGCCATAATATCACAGCACCTGATAAGTGACGTATGAACGTTAATATTCGAATTGTTCAATATTAATCGTTGACTAAATTTAGACCTAAGGGTCACACAACTGAAGTGTTGAATACTCCTATTACCACCTAATTTAATAATTATAATGGTTATAAATTAGTTAAATTTATTAATATTTACAAAATATTAATCATAAAACTTTATTTAGTGTGTGTTGATCAATGTTAAATATTATGTATATAGTTTTTATAAACACATCTGCATTTGAATTAGATTTAAGTGTATTTATTGATCATGCTTGATGCTATTTTGAGGCTTGTTTTGGAGCCTAGAGTGGCTAGCCATATAAGGGATAAGTGGGGTGAATTTTGATTCAAAAGGAGGTGATTTGATAGGAGAAAAGAGTGGATCTAGATCCCTTTTTTTTACTCCTCGAGATCTTGCATATTTATTGGGCTCCAAACCCTACTTTTTTTTACTCTCTTCTTTCCTTCTTTTCAATCAGCAATGGCCGGCCTTAGTCATCCCCTACATCCTCAATTTCAAGATTCTAATGTAACAACCCTAATTTTTAGCTATTTTATTTTATTTTAATTATTTAATTTTTAAGATATTTTATATAAATTGTGTTTAAAGATATAGTTTAATTATTTAATTTGAAGATATATTTTATAAAATTGCATATGCCAATAAAATCTAATAATAACTGTGAATTTTTAAGCTATGTTTGAACTGTTAAATTTCACGTTTAAAAGACGCGTCAATTATAGGGTATAGGTAACGTAATAAAACGTGTGATTTTAAAATGTTATTTTACAGAAATTTCTGATGCTTTGTACTACGTCAGTTTAACGTAGCGTAAAAATCATATTTTCAAATATTTTTGAAGGGAAATATCAGTCAGTGATTTAATAGCTAACGTTACTTCGGTCAGCTGACAAATTTGATACGTTTTCAAACTTTATCACATAGACTTGCTGTTTCATATTAAAATCTATCAGCCTAAACAAATCAAAAGATTCATAACTAGGAACAAATCTTACACATAAATTTACATTCAAAACAAATCACGTAGGTAATGTGCAAACTTTATAACCAGACGTATATCACGCAACCCTTCGTTTGTATACGTTTCTTTCTTAAAGCTTTGCATTAAGTATGGCCATTTCATTTATTTTAATCAAACTAAATAAGAGATTCAAAGCATGCTGAAAACACTCATTCATATTTACATATGTATAAACATAACTGACCCCTTAAATCAAACTTTATCAACGCATGCTTTCAACGTCCAAAGAGGTTCAATACGTGTGTCTTTCCAGTTCATTAGCCTATTTACCTCTGCCTTGCCGTTTCTTCCCTGAGATCTCGCAACCCATTCATTTATATAGCCAACAATTCTTATCACAAAGTCATACCACAAAGTCTTCCCCTTGCTTCATCCCCATCAGTTTTCTCTGCACGTCATCTTTCAGTTTCACGTTTGCAAGCTTCATCAGGTAATCTTATTTTTCCTTTCTTCTTCTAAATTTTCTCTGTTACTCTTTTACCTTGCTCGGCCATCTTCGTGTTGTCTATGCCATATCCTACCATATTCTGGTAAGGATCGAACACTAGGCTAGATCATACAGGAGATTAGAGGGTTGACAAAAATTTGTTGGGTATCACTGAGTGACCGTGTCTGGGATGTGGGTTCATCTGATCTAGGAGTTGGTAGATGCTTTGATCGAATATTAACAAGGTCTAGTTGTGGCAAAATATCATCTGATCTGTATTGCTTTAGGAGGTAGAGCAGTCTCGGCCAAGTCATTAACATGAATTTCTTTTAAATTACAAGTTTGGGTAGGTTTATTGCAAATATAAAGCATGGTGGTCTGCATATATATAACTTCCATATAGGCATATAAGAATAAATATTGAAACATAAGTGTATGGGAATGGCGGCACTGTTCTTTTGAAGGGAAATGCAAAGCAGTGGAAGTAAAGTAGAGGGAGAGTACTTAAATTTGCTTGATGCTGGAATGGGAATAGGCGGGTAGTTGTTATGTTGGTGTGTAGTTGCTTTAGAGAAAAATAGTATATACTTGAAGTATGAATTGTGGGGACATGAGTTGGTCTGGAGTTGTTTGAAGAGAGTAGGAATAGTAGTGTTAAGCAAAAAGAAAAAGGGGAGAAAAGTTGGCCTTAAAAATGTATGCAGAGGAGTATTGCAAAAAAAAAAAAAAAAAAAAAAAAAAAAAAAAAAAAAAAAAAAAAGGTGACCCGAAGTCCTTGCCAAATGAACTCGAAGTGTTGGCACATTTTTCTCGAAGCAATTTCAGGTTGGCTCGAAGTAAGTGGGCATGTGACTCGGTGTAGATGGGGTTTGCCTGGTGCAGTTTGAAAACCTGGAAAGATCTATTGAGATGAATTAAGTTGTGAAGCAGTGATGCAAAGATATTAAGTAAAACATGGTACATATGGGATGTGAGTTTCCAGTTGCATTCATGTCACAAGGGTAAAGTCTGCATATATATAAAATTTTGTAGGCTGTACATGTTGGAAACTGACAAGAGAAGCATGCATGTCTGCATATGGTTGACATATGGGTTGTGTGAGTTTTCAGGGTAGACATTCTTTCCAGGGAATGTTTTCAAAGAAAAAAAAAGAAGAGAAAGTTTCCAGAGATCTGTGTACTTGAGTAGCTGTGCATGTCGAGTGTCATGGTGTATCATAGTGTGTCAGTGTACATGCAACATAGGCCATTCTTTTTCGAAATCTGTAATAAGTGCACAACTAAAGATAGGGACTTTAGGCTTATATATTTGTTTCAGTTGAGGTGCGTTGGGTTGCTTATATATTTGTTGGCATAAACATCACTGTGTACGTTTTGAAGACCTGAGGTGTTTAGGGGAAGTGAGTTGTTGGTGTGGTGATGAAGGAAGGCATGATTGTGACTCGGGGTAGTAAAGATAGGTTGGGGTCTTTTGCATTTTTCAGTAAGGCTATGATGTAAACCTAAGTGTAAACATATATAGAACAGAAAAGGGAAAAGAAGAAAAGTGGGGAGGAAGTCTGTGCATGTTTAAGTTGATGCATGCGTGTACGTGTTTGATTTGGCAGAGGAATGTTTGGTGAATAAACTGAATAGGTGGAGATGTTGGAATGTTTGAAGCTTCAGTGTTTGGGAGAAGTAGTTTGCCTTCAAAAGAAAATTTATATAAAGAAAGAAGCGCGTGTGATTGACCCGGAGAAAATGCATGTGTGCCTCGAAGTTTTGCATAATTCTTCTCGAAGCATCTAAGTATTTGTCTCGATGTAGTTGTGAGTGTGGCTCGGTTTAATTGAAAGTAGTAGTATAGGGCTCTGTTGATCTTGATCTAGAAAGCCTGGGAAGAATTATTGATAGTAGTATGACGACATGTAGTAGGAGATGTGGAGTTGTATGTGTTGGCATGAGTTTCAGGAAAAAAAAAAAGAGAGGAACAAACGTGCACGTGTACATGGGTATCACGACTTGTAGTAGGAAAGACTTCACCATAGTGCGTTAGTCGGCCTTTAGGAAATTTTATTTTAGTTTTAGTGTTGGTCAAATTTACACGGTAGAGTGGTCGAGCAAGTCAAACCAATTCTCGTTCTATTTTAATTTTCTTTGACCGTAAAATCTAAAGTCGTGTATTCAATATTTGAATTTGTTCTAGATTTGAATCTAGGCGACATCAGAAGAAATTTGATCGTTACTTTCTGTCGTTCTTTTCGGTGAAACGTTGTTTTGAAATTCAATTTTTCTGCAACTTCCAGGTGAGTTTTTCTCACCAGACATATGTACATATATTGTGTAAATTATCGCAAGTGTATGTGTAAACATTCTATTTAGATATTATCTGTCTGTAGTATGATGTAGAATGATGAACCCATTTAAATTGACATCTCATCAGTTATTATCTGTTGTATTATTTCTGCAGTTATATTATATTATTGTTTATTTACTGCTTAAATCACCACTGCAAGTTCCCTGTTAAATTTAGATTGTTGTGGGCTGAAATGATAGGCCTAAATGATGATTACTGTGCTATTATTATGTTAACTGTTTAACTGTTAACTTGGGATTGCGGGTTTGAAATGATAGAACCCGGGGTTTGTAAATTACGGATTGAAATGATATAAATCCGTATCACTTGACCTAGGCTAGAAAACTATATACAGGCCCGTGGTCCTTATAATATTTTCTGAAATATTTGAAATTATTTTGGAAGTTAAATATTTGATTTAATATCTTTAAAGGATTTTATATTGATTTTGAATGAGTTATAAATGTTAATAAATAAATAAATAAATATTTGAATAAAATTTTGGAATATAACTTATTTTGGAAATTCTGGATTTTTGAAAGGATAAGATTTCAGTTAAGAAATATATATATAAGTTATATTTGGAAATATTTATTAAGTTAAACAATCTACTAAAGCATTTAAATGCTGTCTTTTGAAATTGGACTAGTTTTACCCATAACTTTAGGTAACATTTCCTAAGTGCTATAGAATCTAGAATTTGATTGTTTTAAAATTTATGGGATTTGATAAATTTTATTTTATATTTAAGTTTGGAAATCTTAAGATAAGATATTGATAACTAGATTTTCCTTAATAAATATAAGATGAATATTCTGGTATTAAGTAAATTTTGAAGATATTTAATGGCTAAAATTTGGAGTTTTATTTATAGAATTTATGGGAATATTCAAGACTAAATAATAAAACATTGACTTGTTGAAAGAATAAAACCCAAACTTAGTTTGAACAGTAAATACTCCAAATTGAATATATATATATAGAAATTGAAATGGTTTTAGGAACATAAAGTGATATTTAAATTATGGTTTAAAACTTTAAATAAAGAAATATATTTGTAAAGCTATGTAAATTTTCTTCTTTACAAAGTAACCATAAAGTTAAATCATTTATTCTATATACTGTTGAATGTCCAAACCATTGTGTTTGGGAGTTATGGATTTTAAGGTAAAATTTCCAAAATATTATGTTTTGAAGATATAATTCAAATATTTGGTTTCCAGATATTATAATTTTAAGCAGTATTGTTTTGGAAAAGAATTATATTCGAATATAACGATACCCTATTGTTTTGGGTTTTAAAATGATATCGTATTTACAGTTTGAAATAGAAATAATTATTCTGGTTTTAAAGAATAAATTGTTTTTAAATGACCACGGGTTATAATAACGTTTGGTTGGCAAAGAGACCGGGATCGGATATGGACATACTCTCTGTCGATACCGAAAACCACTTTGACTAACCGTGTACGCGGTGGAGATTCCAGAATGAAGTAGGTTGGTGGTGACGGTTTCTTGAAAGGTATATACGTGGACCCGACTCCCGTGAGTTGGCATAAGGTGGCTAAAACAGGAGCGATTCTCGGATTAATGAGGTAGCTCCTCTGATCGAACGCACTTCTTCGTATACCATTCTATTGCTTATGTGATTGTTTGGGTGCACCCTTTGATTTGGGAGTGTTGTTCGAGGTGGGCGGTTGCTGCGGCTTCGCGTTACCACCGGTCCGGATAGCAATTGGTATATCTACCCTGGCATTGCCTAGTTGTGCCGTGTCACCTACCATATCGAGCCTTGTACGAGTTTGGTTTTCTCCCGTAGCCCGTGTGGTATCCTCTAGTTGCTTCCCGAGTAGGAGGAGCTATGATATTGGATGGACTACTGGGACTATTACGTGTTAAGGGCTATATGGGTAACCCCTTAATGCTAAGAAATAAGTATGTTTATTTTATAAATAGACACTATTGTAATAGCGCATATACTACATAGTAAATAGTTTAACGGATCCTTAGAGGATGGGCGATCCCAAGCATCCTTTAAGTTACTTGCTATATATTACAGTACACTTGAATTAGCTTACATTATATAAGTATGTATGTCCTGACTCGAGTGTTTTGTTTTATTTTACGCTCGGGTCAGCCTGAGTTGCAGTTTCAGTTTTCTCTCCGGAGCTAGGACTCACTAGATCATTCGTGCTGCCGGAAGCTTTGTTTCAGCCTTTATCTTTTCTGAAATGCAGGACTTTGAAGACTCTATCTCTATTTATGTCTAAAAAAAAAAAGTTGTATTGAGGATTATAGACAATGTAAGTTCTGTTCTGTAAATTATATCAGTGGCTTCATGAACCACTAAATTTTTAATTCCGCTGCGAGATTCTGATATCTGTGTATGTGATTCTGTGATTTATTTATTGTATATTCTGAGTTTTTGCCAAATTTATTCTACAACGCAGTATTTTGAACAATTCAAAGTCCGACATGTGCGGATGCGAAGGGTTGAAAATACTGGGTCGTTACAGCTGGTATCAGAGCTTTGGCTCTAGGCAAACTCAGAATATATGGTAAATTTGATTTACAGAATCACCTTCATTTGAGATTGAATCTCTTCCTTTTCGAATTTGGAACATTCCCTGTGGTTCCAAAGTTCACTCGTGTCCCTCACTTTTCATCTACTCAAGATTTTGGAGTATCCCATAACTCCACTTCGGATGATCTTTATAGTGAATTGGCGGTCTCGCCATCGTTCTAATAAAGGGGTGAAACTCCTTTACCATTAGCATTGATTCACCGGAGATTTATATTTATCATCGGTTCATATGCTAGTATCTTTGGTTATTCTGAACTCTATCTCTTCAGAACAAAATGTGGATTTACCCAACCACATCGACCTGACTTTTTAAGTCACGGATAACCCGGTCAAGTTTGTCCGCGATTTATGTAGACTTACCCAGTCCCTTATTCGGTTATTTAATTATCAGATCTTCTGATTTCAACTTATCTTGAATTATTGGAGTTCATCAAAATTTGAATCTTTATCTTTGTTTTGAAAAATTTATTTCTATATTTGAAAATAAAATCTGATATACATATGAATATAATTTTTCAGAATTTTATAATTAATTTAACTAGTTGTCAAAAAGATAATAGTTTTGATTTCATTTATGGTTTTGTAAGCTAGGTATTTTGTCTAAGATAAATAATTGAATATAAACAATGGTTATAAATCAATTTAGAAACAGAAATGAACTTAAAACAAGAACTTGAGAATTCAATCTCTGATGATTTCAAACCTTGTGTTTAAAATTTTAAAAGGATATATTATTTAAAGTATTTTCGAATAGAAATGTGTTCCAAAGAATTTTAAAATTTAGTGCTCTTCTCTTTGTCGCTGGAAAATAATTTCGGTGATGACTGCAGCATCATCGACATTCATTTTCGAGTTTCGAAGGGAAAAGACCATCCTGTAGTCTGGCTACAGTATTTCCTTGAGTTTTTAATTGATTTGAATTTCTTAAGTATGATTTAATATATATAGATATATAATTTAAAATTGATTGACATATTACGTATATATATTTATTTATCTCTATATGGTTTGAGGGGAATCAGAAATTTAATTCTTAAAATTTTATCTTAAGAAATTTCATTTCAATATAACTTACCTTGATTTTCAAAAGTGAAAAATGAATCTGGATAATATACAATATAAAAAGGAGGTTATAAATAAAATTTGAGTGGTTATAATTAATGTTATACACTTAAATTTTAGTTATAAAAAAAAAAAAAAAAGATAAATAAAGGTAATATAGAGATAAGAAAAATATATTTGGAAGGAATGTTTTGTAATAAGGATTGTTTATCTTAAAATCATAGTTAATTAATGTCCAAGGAAAATATTATGAAAAGAAATTTGATTGTTATATTTGCTATAATAAATATTCTATTTATGAAATAGACATGTCTTGAAAATAGATAATTATGATTTAAATAGTTAAGACATATTTCAATATCACTAAATTTTGATAAATTGAGAATTGGTTTTCCATTGGAAATTTCCAGAAGGAATATCTTATTTATTAAAATAGGTATTTCAAACAAAGTGTTAGGTTATTTGTTAAAATTAAGAATTAAATGCAATAATAAACTGATTAGGAGTGCTATCATATCTACTATAGAATATTATAAGTGCTGCTGTCTCTAACAATAAAAATTTGTTTTGAAATTCTTATAATTGGATAAATGAACTCAGGAATATTTAAACTTTGATATGAATATTATTTGGCATTGAAACTGAAAGATATAAATGAGGATTATTTTGATAAGTAATATGATTTTAGTAATATGATTTCCAAATAATATCTATAGATTTTAAATGACTTTCAAAGTATTATGATTTCAAAGGCATTATGATTTCAAAGTTATTATCTTACTTTGTTTTCAAACTATCTTCGAGTATCCTTGGTTTCCCTATCTGCTACGGATTGGGAAGGCTATTGCTTATTCCAGTCTGTTTAGAAATCTTTCTATAATCTTTGAAATCTTTGTTACTCATCGGGACCTGAGCACCGCTGAGCACCCAGAGCATGACTGTCAAACTGAAAAGGGTATAATCCGATTCTAAGGATCTTCTTCGTGCTTCAAATCCGGAACTATCCGTTTAAGATTCTTGTTTATCTAGCTTATATTCCTGTTGTTTCTCTTTTTCGTTCCTTTTCGAGGACGAAAAGTTCTTAAGTGGGGGAGAGTGTAACAACCCTAATTTTTAGCTATTTTATTTTATTTTAATTATTTAATTTTTAAGATATTTTATATAAATTGTGTTTAAAGATATAGTTTAATTATTTAATTTGAAGATATATTTTATAAAATTGCATATGCCAATAAAATCTAATAATAACTGTGAATTTTTAAGCTATGTTTGAACTGTTAAATTTCACGTTTAAAAGACGCGTCAATTATAGGGTATAGGTAACGTAATAAAACGTGTGATTTTAAAATGTTATTTTACAGAAATTTCTGATGCTTTGTACTACGTCAGTTTAACGTAGCGTAAAAATCATATTTTCAAATATTTTTGAAGGGAAATATCAGTCAGTGATTTAATAGCTAACGTTACTTCGGTCAGCTGACAAATTTGATACGTTTTCAAACTTTATCACATAGACTTGCTGTTTCATATTAAAATCTATCAGCCTAAACAAATCAAAAGATTCATAACTAGGAACAAATCTTACACATAAATTTACATTCAAAACAAATCACGTAGGTAATGTGCAAACTTTATAACCAGACGTATATCACGCAACCCTTCGTTTGTATACGTTTCTTTCTTAAAGCTTTGCATTAAGTATGGCCATTTCATTTATTTTAATCAAACTAAATAAGAGATTCAAAGCATGCTGAAAACACTCATTCATATTTACATATGTATAAACATAACTGACCCCTTAAATCAAACTTTATCAACGCATGCTTTCAACGTCCAAAGAGGTTCAATACGTGTGTCTTTCCAGTTCATTAGCCTATTTACCTCTGCCTTGCCGTTTCTTCCCTGAGATCTCGCAACCCATTCATTTATATAGCCAACAATTCTTATCACAAAGTCATACCACAAAGTCTTCCCCTTGCTTCATCCCCATCAGTTTTCTCTGCACGTCATCTTTCAGTTTCACGTTTGCAAGCTTCATCAGGTAATCTTATTTTTCCTTTCTTCTTCTAAATTTTCTCTGTTACTCTTTTACCTTGCTCGGCCATCTTCGTGTTGTCTATGCCATATCCTACCATATTCTGGTAAGGATCGAACACTAGGCTAGATCATACAGGAGATTAGAGGGTTGACAAAAATTTGTTGGGTATCACTGAGTGACCGTGTCTGGGATGTGGGTTCATCTGATCTAGGAGTTGGTAGATGCTTTGATCGAATATTAACAAGGTCTAGTTGTGGCAAAATATCATCTGATCTGTATTGCTTTAGGAGGTAGAGCAGTCTCGGCCAAGTCATTAACATGAATTTCTTTTAAATTACAAGTTTGGGTAGGTTTATTGCAAATATAAAGCATGGTGGTCTGCATATATATAACTTCCATATAGGCATATAAGAATAAATATTGAAACATAAGTGTATGGGAATGGCGGCACTGTTCTTTTGAAGGGAAATGCAAAGCAGTGGAAGTAAAGTAGAGGGAGAGTACTTAAATTTGCTTGATGCTGGAATGGGAATAGGCGGGTAGTTGTTATGTTGGTGTGTAGTTGCTTTAGAGAAAAATAGTATATACTTGAAGTATGAATTGTGGGGACATGAGTTGGTCTGGAGTTGTTTGAAGAGAGTAGGAATAGTAGTGTTAAGCAAAAAGAAAAAGGGGAGAAAAGTTGGCCTTAAAAATGTATGCAGAGGAGTATTGCAAAAAAAAAAAAAAAAAAAAAAAAAAAAAAAAAAAAAAAAAAAAAAAAAAAAAAAAAGTGACCCGAAGTCCTTGCCAAATGAACTCGAAGTGTTGGCACATTTTTCTCGAAGCAATTTCAGGTTGGCTCGAAGTAAGTGGGCATGTGACTCGGTGTAGATGGGGTTTGCCTGGTGCAGTTTGAAAACCTGGAAAGATCTATTGAGATGAATTAAGTTGTGAAGCAGTGATGCAAAGATATTAAGTAAAACATGGTACATATGGGATGTGAGTTTCCAGTTGCATTCATGTCACAAGGGTAAAGTCTGCATATATATAAAATTTTGTAGGCTGTACATGTTGGAAACTGACAAGAGAAGCATGCATGTCTGCATATGGTTGACATATGGGTTGTGTGAGTTTTCAGGGTAGACATTCTTTCCAGGGAATGTTTTCAAAGAAAAAAAAAGAAGAGAAAGTTTCCAGAGATCTGTGTACTTGAGTAGCTGTGCATGTCGAGTGTCATGGTGTATCATAGTGTGTCAGTGTACATGCAACATAGGCCATTCTTTTTCGAAATCTGTAATAAGTGCACAACTAAAGATAGGGACTTTAGGCTTATATATTTGTTTCAGTTGAGGTGCGTTGGGTTGCTTATATATTTGTTGGCATAAACATCACTGTGTACGTTTTGAAGACCTGAGGTGTTTAGGGGAAGTGAGTTGTTGGTGTGGTGATGAAGGAAGGCATGATTGTGACTCGGGGTAGTAAAGATAGGTTGGGGTCTTTTGCATTTTTCAGTAAGGCTATGATGTAAACCTAAGTGTAAACATATATAGAACAGAAAAGGGAAAAGAAGAAAAGTGGGGAGGAAGTCTGTGCATGTTTAAGTTGATGCATGCGTGTACGTGTTTGATTTGGCAGAGGAATGTTTGGTGAATAAACTGAATAGGTGGAGATGTTGGAATGTTTGAAGCTTCAGTGTTTGGGAGAAGTAGTTTGCCTTCAAAAGAAAATTTATATAAAGAAAGAAGCGCGTGTGATTGACCCGGAGAAAATGCATGTGTGCCTCGAAGTTTTGCATAATTCTTCTCGAAGCATCTAAGTATTTGTCTCGATGTAGTTGTGAGTGTGGCTCGGTTTAATTGAAAGTAGTAGTATAGGGCTCTGTTGATCTTGATCTAGAAAGCCTGGGAAGAATTATTGATAGTAGTATGACGACATGTAGTAGGAGATGTGGAGTTGTATGTGTTGGCATGAGTTTCAGGAAAAAAAAAAAGAGAGGAACAAACGTGCACGTGTACATGGGTATCACGACTTGTAGTAGGAAAGACTTCACCATAGTGCGTTAGTCGGCCTTTAGGAAATTTTATTTTAGTTTTAGTGTTGGTCAAATTTACACGGTAGAGTGGTCGAGCAAGTCAAACCAATTCTCGTTCTATTTTAATTTTCTTTGACCGTAAAATCTAAAGTCGTGTATTCAATATTTGAATTTGTTCTAGATTTGAATCTAGGCGACATCAGAAGAAATTTGATCGTTACTTTCTGTCGTTCTTTTCGGTGAAACGTTGTTTTGAAATTCAATTTTTCTGCAACTTCCAGGTGAGTTTTTCTCACCAGACATATGTACATATATTGTGTAAATTATCGCAAGTGTATGTGTAAACATTCTATTTAGATATTATCTGTCTGTAGTATGATGTAGAATGATGAACCCATTTAAATTGACATCTCATCAGTTATTATCTGTTGTATTATTTCTGCAGTTATATTATATTATTGTTTATTTACTGCTTAAATCACCACTGCAAGTTCCCTGTTAAATTTAGATTGTTGTGGGCTGAAATGATAGGCCTAAATGATGATTACTGTGCTATTATTATGTTAACTGTTTAACTGTTAACTTGGGATTGCGGGTTTGAAATGATAGAACCCGGGGTTTGTAAATTACGGATTGAAATGATATAAATCCGTATCACTTGACCTAGGCTAGAAAACTATATACAGGCCCGTGGTCCTTATAATATTTTCTGAAATATTTAAAATTATTTTGGAAGTTAAATATTTGATTTAATATCTTTAAAGGATTTTATATTGATTTTGAATGAGTTATAAATGTTAATAAATAAATAAATAAATATTTGAATAAAATTTTGGAATATAACTTATTTTGGAAATTCTGGATTTTTGAAAGGATAAGATTTCAGTTAAGAAATATATATATAAGTTATATTTGGAAATATTTATTAAGTTAAACAATCTACTAAAGCATTTAAATGCTGTCTTTTGAAATTGGACTAGTTTTACCCATAACTTTAGGTAACATTTCCTAAGTGCTATAGAATCTAGAATTTGATTGTTTTAAAATTTATGGGATTTGATAAATTTTATTTTATATTTAAGTTTGGAAATCTTAAGATAAGATATTGATAACTAGATTTTCCTTAATAAATATAAGATGAATATTCTGGTATTAAGTAAATTTTGAAGATATTTAATGGCTAAAATTTGGAGTTTTATTTATAGAATTTATGGGAATATTCAAGACTAAATAATAAAACATTGACTTGTTGAAAGAATAAAACCCAAACTTAGTTTGAACAGTAAATACTCCAAATTGAATATATATATATAGAAATTGAAATGGTTTTAGGAACATAAAGTGATATTTAAATTATGGTTTAAAACTTTAAATAAAGAAATATATTTGTAAAGCTATGTAAATTTTCTTCTTTACAAAGTAACCATAAAGTTAAATCATTTATTCTATATACTGTTGAATGTCCAAACCATTGTGTTTGGGAGTTATGGATTTTAAGGTAAAATTTCCAAAATATTATGTTTTGAAGATATAATTCAAATATTTGGTTTCCAGATATTATAATTTTAAGCAGTATTGTTTTGGAAAAGAATTATATTCGAATATAACGATACCCTATTGTTTTGGGTTTTAAAATGATATCGTATTTACAGTTTGAAATAGAAATAATTATTCTGGTTTTAAAGAATAAATTGTTTTTAAATGACCACGGGTTATAATAACGTTTGGTTGGCAAAGAGACCGGGATCGGATATGGACATACTCTCTGTCGATACCGAAAACCACTTTGACTAACCGTGTACGCGGTGGAGATTCCAGAATGAAGTAGGTTGGTGGTGACGGTTTCTTGAAAGGTATATACGTGGACCCGACTCCCGTGAGTTGGCATAAGGTGGCTAAAACAGGAGCGATTCTCGGATTAATGAGGTAGCTCCTCTGATCGAACGCACTTCTTCGTATACCATTCTATTGCTTATGTGATTGTTTGGGTGCACCCTTTGATTTGGGAGTGTTGTTCGAGGTGGGCGGTTGCTGCGGCTTCGCGTTACCACCGGTCCGGATAGCAATTGGTATATCTACCCTGGCATTGCCTAGTTGTGCCGTGTCACCTACCATATCGAGCCTTGTACGAGTTTGGTTTTCTCCCGTAGCCCGTGTGGTATCCTCTAGTTGCTTCCCGAGTAGGAGGAGCTATGATATTGGATGGACTACTGGGACTATTACGTGTTAAGGGCTATATGGGTAACCCCTTAATGCTAAGAAATAAGTATGTTTATTTTATAAATAGACACTATTGTAATAGCGCATATACTACATAGTAAATAGTTTAACGGATCCTTAGAGGATGGGCGATCCCAAGCATCCTTTAAGTTACTTGCTATATATTACAGTACACTTGAATTAGCTTACATTATATAAGTATGTATGTCCTGACTCGAGTGTTTTGTTTTATTTTACGCTCGGGTCAGCCTGAGTTGCAGTTTCAGTTTTCTCTCCGGAGCTAGGACTCACTAGATCATTCGTGCTGCCGGAAGCTTTGTTTCAGCCTTTATCTTTTCTGAAATGCAGGACTTTGAAGACTCTATCTCTATTTATGTCTAAAAAAAAAAGTTGTATTGAGGATTATAGACAATGTAAGTTCTGTTCTGTAAATTATATCAGTGGCTTCATGAACCACTAAATTTTTAATTCCGCTGCGAGATTCTGATATCTGTGTATGTGATTCTGTGATTTATTTATTGTATATTCTGAGTTTTTGCCAAATTTATTCTACAACGCAGTATTTTGAACAATTCAAAGTCCGACATGTGCGGATGCGAAGGGTTGAAAATACTGGGTCGTTACATCTAAACTCTTAAATCAAATAAAATTCAACAATGATGTTAGCAGCATTCAAATTGGTAGCACTTTATGGATTCTAAATTAGATTCAAGGAGTTTTGATTCAACATCTCAGTGTGATTTGTCTAGGCATTAGGAAAGGGTAAACCCTTAATTTACGATTATATATGAGTGTATATGTTGTTCATCATGTTATATATGTGTAATAGTTAGTATATTTATTTATTATGAATCTATATATGTTGGTGTTATCGCCATTTGATGATAATGTATATATGTGTATCATAATTGAAAAATAGGATTTAATATGTAATTTTTATATATTAAGCTCACGGCTATAGTTTAATATAAAAAAAAATCGAAGAAGAAAATATTATAAAATGTTTATTTGGTAAATAGTTTTTAAATTCTAACCTAAAAATATAAGGTATACGTTTATCATTATATTGATGTATAAATATAATTTAAAGTTCATGGAATTTAAAAAATTATAATTTAAAACTATATACAATATATATATATATATAATTTAAATATAAATGAAAATTATTTGTGATTGATAACTATAGATGGAAAAGAACATATATAATTATAGGTATAGAATTATAAAATACATACATGAAAAATATTTTATTAAATATATATTAGTTTATAATATTTTAAAAAAAAAAAAATTTTAATGATTTTGTGTGGAAACTAATAATTAAAAAACATATTTTTTGAAAATAAGTTTTGATTTCCTTTATTACCAACATTGTCTAAATATTTGCAAGCTAAAGGAAAATATATCAACAAATCCCTCAAAAACTCCTCCACGGTAAACTAATTAAATATAACAGGCCCATTGGCCCCAAATTATCCTAAACTGACTTCCAAAATATTAGCAAAACGATACTTCTGTAAACTATCCCTTTCATTCAATACATTATTTCACTTTCCAAAAACACAACTTCTTTTCTTCCTTATCAACTATCATAGTGGTTTTGAAAAAATAATTTCTTCATTCTGTCATCTGAATCCCTCTTCAAATTAAAAAAAAAATCTTGACTAAAAGAAATGAGCTTCAACAATTTGATTGGAACTTATTCTACTTTATGTGGTTAGTCACTTACAACTTTGTCTCCTACAATGCTTCTAATCTTTTAAGATCCATTGGAGTTTTCCATATGTGGGCACTTGCACTATAAAAGAAACATTTTTTTTACCTCCTTTAAAACTATCGAAAGTTTTAACTTGATCGACTTATTTCAGTTGTTAATTCTTGATGCTTATAAGAATGGCATGCCAAAGGAGTCTGTTCATTTGTTTGTTCCTGTAGTAATATACCTATAATAATTAATGTAAACTAAAAAAACTATAGCCCCAACCTTTAGCTCACAACGGGTCAGATCTGGTGGGATAGCAGTACATGCACGAGCAATTGGTGTCGGGTATGACTCATATAAACCACTCATTGCATATCTCCCAATTTTTTATGTTATTTCTATTCTATGAATGTTTGGATTTAGATGATCCGACGTTGATGAATTCACGTATTTGCTTGCATATCAAGTGCTCTGTGTTGTGAACATGATTGAACACTCTGTTTTTCCTTTCCCTCTAAATACAACATCTTAGAGTTGATAAAACCAACTTAGCAATATTAGAGTGTAACGACCCTCACACTGAGACTCAAAAATAGATGTCGATTGTGCAGCATCCATCATCGAAATTATCTGTGACGCCCCACCTCTATACCCACGCTAGCCAAGAACATTACGGTGAATGCTGTCGACTAGCACGGAGAAAAAGGCTGTTGAGGAGCGACCATCCATGTAATTTCTTTGCGCGAGCACCGATATGTCAGATAATATAACATGCATTCTATTTCAAGAGGAAATCCGACATACCGACACAAACTCAAAGCTACTACACGGTGGCTATATAAATCCTTCGGAAAACAAATATAGAAATAAGCATAACACAAATCAGTCACAGACAATTCATATCACAAAGGCGGAATAAGATATGAATACTACACTAGAAAGTGTACATCAGAGTAGTGGTCTAAAAAGATCCACAATATCACGAACGAATAGTTACACGAACTACACAAAAGAATAAGTATACATTAAGGAGTCTATATCTCAAATGTATACAACAAAATAACTACTAATCTAGAAGTTAACCCAAAAGTCAAGGAGTTAATCCCGGATGAGAAGTCAAGCAGAAGCACCTGCAACATCTCGGTCCGACCCGAGTATTATTTAATAAGAAAATAATAAACGGATCAGTCTAACTATAAATATCAGATGAAACGATATAGAATGAGAGATATGACTAAACACATAATAATCACAATGCCAAGCTGTGATATATATATATATATATATATACATATATACTTAGTTGATTATCATCAAGAGATTAATCAATGTCACCAAATCTACACAAGAATCAAAGAAACGTCATACTCCTAATTTCGTTCACCATACCATAAATATTGACGATAATATCAATGTCAATCCCAAAAGTCAATGGCACACTAATTCCAGAAGACTACACAAGAAATCCAGAAATCACAAAAGTCAATGACACACAAATTCACCAATGCACAAATATTGATAAAACTTATCAATGGAAATCACGAAAATTGGTGAAACACAAATTCTAGGAATCTACACAGGAAATCCAGAAATCACAAAGGGGGGAGGCCTATCACAAACGGGAGCATAAAGCTCACCAACACGTGTATCACAAACGGAACGCTAATTCCATGGTCGCTAACCATCACAAATTGAGCTGAAGCTCCACAAACGGCCCGAAGACCATGGGTTGCTACCCCATCACAAATTGAGTCAAAACTCCACAAAACGGGGTTTAGTCTCCCTCGCAGACAAAGAGACATCGCACATTGCTAGTCTAAATCACAAAGATGATCGTCATGATCAACGAGAAGTGTCAATTACACTAAGCTAGTAAATATATGAGTTTAGCTTCATGTCCCATAACCACTTGCTTAACTTAAATATTTACGAACAAACTGTAAATCTCCACTAGAAAATTGTCACAAGAGGTTCAATCGAACAAGTCCAAGAATTAACCGACAAAGTAAACGCAAGCGTTTCATACCACTTGTTTTACTAAGCCGTTTAATTAGATTTCTCATACGAGTGAGGTAAAGGTTTGTTTATACTAATAGATTGGAAAACTGTTTTATAAACGAATTTGGTATTAAAATAGTATTGAAATCGTTTGAGGAAAGAGTTTTGATATTTACTACTAGTATAGAAAACCTTTATATTTTTAAAGTGACAAATCACGAAGAAGATTGTAAGAACAATCAATCACAAAAAAATTCACATACGAAGACGTGAATAAAATCCAACGAAATCGACAAAGGATCCATCGAAAGGGATATTCAAAAATCCCTAAAAAGAGTCATCAAAGTCATAATAGATGATAACAACAAATAGGATTATCACGAATCGATTTAAATTGGAATTTCAATCCAAAAAGGCAAATTGGACTCAAACAGCAGGTTCAGTCGACTGAACAGAGTTTTTCAGTCGACTGACCCTGTACATGGAAATTTTCCAGGTTCAGGAAACTTTCTGTTTCCAGTTTCAGTCGACTGTGCAGAGATTTTCAGTCGACTGAATCATGCCTGGAAACTCTCGGGTTTCAGGTTCAGTCGACTGAACAGAGTTTTTCAGTCAACTGAATCATGCCTGGGCTGTTTTCCAGCCTTATTCAAATGAAGAGCAAACTCTTCCAAAATGCAACCGGACGAACATTGGCTCTAAGGGTTTATACCAATCGGCGACCCGGCCATATATGCTCCTCGATGCATCACCAAAAGCATGATCAAACATCCATAAAAGGATTTTCACACAAATTTGGTTTTAAAAACCCAAAAATTGGAATATTCACAAAACCAATCCAAATCAAGAGCAAATGCACATGAAGAAGTGTTAGGAATTCATACCCAACAACCAAAGGTAATTATAGTCATAGATGTGAGATAAAAATCTCACCTTTTCACAAAATCAAACAAGAAGAAGCTTGAAAGCAATTGGAGAATCAACCTCTCTTCAACACAACCCAAATGAGCTTGAATCTAAGCTCAAAAACAAGAACATTCCCAAGATTAGGTTTAGGAATTTCTGAAATTGGTAAGAGAACAAGTTGGGGAAGAAGAAGAGAAGCTTACCAATGGGTTCTTCTTGAGTTTGGAGCAAGGAATTTGATTTGCAAGAGAAACTAGGGTTTTGGAATTTTAATTTCCAATCTCTCCCACCATTAACACTCTAAAAACTGAAATGAGAAGAGAATGAGGGTGAGTGGGGAAGAGTGGCTCAGATTTGAGCATAAGTTAACATAGGGTTGAGCCCAAAAACCCAAACCCAAAGTAAAAAGTAGCAGAAATCAACTTTCTCCAAACATATCGAAGCTTATACTCAAAAAGGTCGCAAAAGGCATTTTAAACTCAATGGGAGTGGTCCCGAGCCCTAATTCGACCGTATGCAAAAAGTAGCTTTTCGGACTAAAATCCGACTAACGATAAAGTATTTAAATAAAATATTTAAATATAAAATCGACAAATATGCGGGTTGTTACATTATCTTCCAACGATAAAGTGAGTTCAGTATATTTTTTTCACAACATAAGTAAATAGAATAGTCAAATATCTTTTTCATTACATTAATTTGAATGACATGGTTTGTTACATCATTAAACCTAAATTGTTTCCATGTAGAGGCAAATATATAATAAGAAAATAAGAGTAGTGTGTATTTGACATATAAAGGTGCCAACACCACACTTAACCAATTATAAATCCTGATTTTATATAATAGAATTATAAAATAATTTTATTTAAATAGCAAGCCTCCTGCTTTATCTTTTGCATCTTTATTCATCCTCCAAAAGATACCTGTCTAATCCATAAACTTAGCCTAGTCGAATGAGTACCCATGAGTTTATGGGAAATAATAAAAACATAGGTCATACAATAAGTTTGGTATGACTAGAAGCTTTATTCAAACATCTATAGTGAGACCACATTGCTAACGTGGAACAGGTTTTCCCTAACTTCATCATCACAACATAATACACATCAATATACATAAAAAAAGATACATCACAAAAAGCAATCATGTACGTATATTCTTCCACTAAGTGTGCCTTGCACTTTGTATCCATTAGATATCATTCATCATGCGTACGAGACTAACCATTGTAGTCTTAATTTTAGGTTGCCCCTTAGGTTTAACTTCCAGTTCCTGCTTTTATGATTTATTTTTTGGCATCTTATCTTTATTTTATCATCAATAGATAATTATATTGCCACACAGGCCTCACACCATTATTCTCATGTTTGTCAAGAATAAACCACGGGACGCTACTCAAGCCTTACTCCTCCATTCTCGTTTGGTTATCGTGAATGGAAAGTCGGACTCTACATAAGTCTTACTCTACTGTATCTGCTTAACTGTCATCAATAAATAATTAGATGCTACGCAAGCCTTCGATCCATGATGCTAATTTTAATGTCGTGGTTTTAACACTTGGCAGCCACAGAGGACTTCGATACTAATTATAATATTATGGGTTTGATACTCAATAGCCACTTAGGCTTTAACAATACGATAATAATGTCATGGCTTTGACATTCGGTAGTTGCTCAGGCCTTTGATACTAATTATACGTCATGGGTTTAACATTTAGTAGCTACTCAAGCCTTAACGATGCCAATTATATGGTAGCCACGCAAGACTTATTGATACCGATTATTTGGTAGTCACATAGGCCTTCGCTTGTCGCTTATGATATTTCCTAATTACAATATAATATTGTAATTAATCACCTTTCATAATACCTGAAATCATCATCGAATGACAACTTATGACTTTCGAATTACACAAAAGACAGTCTGAAATCAGCATCGAATGACAACGTCTGAATTTTGAATATCATAAAAGACAGATTATTGGGAAAGAAAATTAAAAAAACACAATTTTTATTGATAAAATTTCATAAAGGAACTATAATATATAATACACTAAATATACAGGAATAAGACATGATAACAATATATATATATATAAGAGAGATCGCACTAGCCGAAATAACTGAATATCAATACAAAAAGTAAGAATACATCAAACTCCATACAGACAGTATCCTAAATAAATATCTGATACATCAAGTCTCATATATAAATATATATTCTTCATGTACTACTACAACATCACGTGCATATATACAAAGTATCGACATTGCATTGCATTCAACCTCCCCGAGTAGCCCAAAGTCTTCCTTGAAGTCATGCAAAGCTCCCCACGAACCCATGCCCAAACTAGGGGAAGAAACCCCCATAAATTGACACCTGGTCTAGGCTTTGAGTAGTTTGGGAGTCAGGTACTTTTGCGGATATGCGTTTAGAATAGTTGGAGCATTCCGTGGAGGCGATGTCGATACTTCATATGTATACTTGATACTATAATAGTACATGGCAGATATGTATTTATATATGAGATTTGATGTATCGGATTTTATATTCAGGACTCCGTCTATATAGAGTTAGATGTATTCTAGCTTTCTGTATTGATATTCATTTATTAGTTATTTCAACTAGTGTTGTCTCCTATATATATTGTTATCATGTTCCGTGCATGTACATTCAGTGTATTACATATTATCATTCCACTATGAGGTTCTATCAATATGCCTTAGTATAGTGTTTGTTTTAATTTTCCTTCCTGATAATTTGTCTTCTATGGTATTCGGAAGTCAGAAGTTGTCATCCGGTGGTGATTTTAGGATATTACGAATGACGGGTTATTATACATATTTAGGCATGTGATTGGCCCAAAGGCCTTATGTAAAACATCATTAAATAAGGAATTGGGTTTATCCTTCTTATTACCACTAAGGCCTTCAATTTTCATTTTTAGTCTTACAAATGGTTTCACTTATTAACCATGTACACTACACATTTCATAGATAAATTATTTTTGTCTTTTATTTAAATGATATTGTATCATTTATTAGATTCTCTATGCTTACTTTACTTCAAAAAAATGCTAACACATTTTTATTTTATAAAATCTTTCATTTATTTCATCCCTATAAAATTGAACAATAACAATTGAAACTATCTTTCAAAGTGCGAAAAATTATAATTTCACTTAGAAAAATATAGCATTCAAAAATATTACAAGATGCATTTTACCTGTTATATATTAGTTACCATGTAGTCATAGCGTTTAATTAAGGTGTTATTAACGATCGCGTGCAAGTCTCAAGTTAACCCGGACTGCTGTCATGTTAATTTCTACTTGGTCATCACAATCAATTTTAACAGAGCCATCATGAGTTGTCTGTGTAATAGCCTTTGCATGCTATCAATTAAAACCGTCGCCTTTTATCATTTATAGCCTTCACATTTAATAATATTGTAACACCCCTAATTTTTGATAATATTATTTAGGAAATTTAATTAGATAAATAAAATAAAATAATATAAATGTTAAGTGCTAAGAGGGTTGAGATTTGAACAAATCTAATTAAGGTTGCACTTAATAAAATAATTAAATGGGCTTAAGAATGGGTTATAAGCTAATTAACCTACATAAAGGTATACTAGGAATTTGCCGCATATAATCCTTACCCTTATATATACTCGTTCCTACCATTTCTTTCCCATTTACGTCATTTTGGAAACAATAACACAAACGTAAGAAGGGGAGCCAACCACTAACAAGAGGAATTCAATTAAAAGCTAGAGATTCAAGCTCAGGGGAAATCAATCTCAATCTAATCTCCTTATCTAAATCAAGGTGAATAATAATTCCATCTCTATTTTGTTTGTAATCATATGTTTTTGGGATTAAGGGTAAATTCATTTTTACGATGATTTGGATGATGATATGCTTGAATATTAATTTGTTTAATTTAGACAAGATTGTTTAAATAGGAATATACATGGTTTTAGGGAGAAAACAATTTATGTTGATGTTTAAATGCCATGGAAAAGTTTTATGTTATGTAAAACATGATTTTGGAGTTGGATTTTAATCCTGATAATTTTCTAAGCTATGAAAAGATTTTTATGAATTTTCAAAGGAAAATATGGCTATTTGGGTTTATATATTTATTTTGAAAAATATACTGAGAATTTGGGTCTGAAATTTTGATATTTTAATTAACATGATTAAAGTGAATTTCTAGAATTTTTGGGGATATTTTCAAAGTGATTTGCTATGTAAATTAAAATTTATAAGAGGGACTTCCTTGCAATTTTGGTTTTGCTTTAATGGAAGGGCTTAATTGATTAACTTAACCATGGCTTAGATCTGAAATTAACGATAATTATTTTAGTAAAGAATTTGAAAAGTTAAGGCAACCAATCTGGTGTTTACATTTGGCGGGTTGGTTAGAAAATGGTTTGCTTTAATTAGTATTAAATCAGGTTTACTTAGAAAAGTTGGTTTCGCTTTCTTTAGAAGTACCTTTCGACTCATAGCTTCCGCCTTCAACCCAGTCAAAACTCAGTAAACCGAAACCAAGACATGTGGTATGACAAAGATGGTACGTAGTGGATTGGAGAAAGGAGGAAGGTTAGGTGTCGAAATTATGGTTTCCGAAGGGGTTGATACATTGGTTTGTTTTAAAAAGAGAAGCGATTGCCATTGTTTATTTAAGCCTTCGATGTAGTTGAAGCATATGTTTTCGAAAGAAGTTCTTGAAAGCTTTTGAAGAGGTCGCCATCAACTTATGTTTCCTTTCGAATGGGTTCCTTACTTATGAAATAATGCTTTTGGAAAGAAAGGGTTCTGACCTAGTCTAAGCCCTACTGCCGTTCTTTAGCCTTTCTATGGTAATGAAGTCATCAATGCTTCCGAAAGGTAGTGTTTTTTTAAAGATGTTTTAAGCCTCTTCCTAAATGTTTTTGAAAGATGTTTTATAGGCTTTTGAAAGGGTTCATTGCATCCAAGAGGTCAGGGAGACCAGAATATAGGATGCCTAAATATGGAAGTTGTTAGGGAGATGGATTCATAGTGCACCCATGAAAACTATGATCACAAAGTTATTGGAGTTATCGATAGGTTTATAGTGAACCCATAAAAACTCTGTTATAAAGAGTGGTTTGCAGGAGCCAATTGGTTTGTAGTGCACCCATGAAAACTATATATGGATTAAATTATTGACAGTTGTCAATAAGTTCCTAGTTAACCCATGGAAACTAAGATAAGAGAGAAGTTATTGGAGTCACCAATAAGTTCAGGGGAACCCATGAATTAATTAGGTTAATTGGTAGAGGCTAATAGGTTCATAATACAACCAAGAAAACTATGGAATAGGATAAGGGGTCCATATATTATATAAAGTTTATTAGTAAGCCCATGAAAATTAATTGGTTAATAGTGACCCTAGAAGCTATAAATATGACAGGGAGTCAATTAAACAGAGGATGGGGAATCCAGTATGTTTTAACATGTTTGCATATCATCGTAATGTTTTGAAATGACTATGTTTTAACCATTTTGGATGCAAGCGCACGGTATATGGATTTATATAGGTTTTAGAATACTAGTAAGGGGGAAACTCATTCCGCTAAGCGACGTAGTCTCACTAGGTATCTAAATGATTTGAGATGGTAGATTATTATTCATACTAGGCTTTATGTCTGACTCAAAGTTTATGCTTTCCTCTTAAACTCTCGGTCACCCAATTGATTTTGAGTAGTTTGAGAGGTTTTCAGGTACCTCTTTAGACGAATAAGCTTCCATAGATGTGCATGAGGCATGATAGCTATTTAGTGTTTTCTTTTCATTTGATTTTTGCTATGTATTTTGTAACGGAAAAGTTGTTAAATTACCTATATATACTTTAATCATCGAAGGGGGCATCTTAATATGTCACTCTTGACGTATGTTATAATAAATTTATTTTCTCTAAATGTGATTTACGATTGTGGGATTATGTAACGAATTGAAAAGGATTTGGCATGGAATGTGATCTTGTTTGATGTTTAAAATATTTCCATATTCGTGTGTTCTAGTGTATCAATGAATCTAACACCGTCGTATTTGGTCATCGATGGTTAAAAACTATGGATGACTGCAGCATCCGTAGCCGTTAGTTTTGGGCCTCTAAGTGGAGGGATGTTACAAGTTGGTATCAGAGCATAGGTTTATGAAAACTCGAAAGAAGAGTTAAACCTAAAAGCTTTTTGAAACATAATCCATTGAATTAGAAATATGATCGGGGTTTGGGTTAACGCTATAGTAACGTACTTGCATTTGGCATACATACATACATACATACATACATGCATATATATATATAAGTACGTGTTCTCCTCTCTTTTAGATCGTTCTTCTATATCTTACTACGACTCATATGCAGATTTACGAGAAAGAGGATATGGAAGTAGGAAATGGAAAAGGAAATCTAGGTGGAGGAAGCACGACAACTAATGGAAATGCTCGACCTAATACCAGGAGGAACCAAGGTCGACCGGTTAATGCTAACCAAAATCTGAGGCTAATGCTAGTGCTAGAAACCCGTTAGTAGATGCGGGGATGGTGTATCAGCTGTTAGCCAATCTTTTGCAAGCTGGGGTTACTAGTGTTATTGGAGGAGCTAATCATGTCGCTCCAGTAGGAATAACTATGGTAAGTTGAGCAGAGACTATACCAGTCTGGGTGGATCCGTTTGTTAGAATGGAGGATGCTGTTGAAGTTGAGAATTGGCTATTGCACTACAAGAGGATCTTTACTAATCTAGGATTGGATGATGGGCAAAACGGAGTCTGGCCTCGAGGCAGTTGCAAGGGGTAGTGCTTCATTGGTGGAATAGTGTCATTGTTGGAGTTTCGAAGGAGGAGTTGTCTTGGGCTGAATTCAAAAGAAGTTTTGAACGGAGATTTCTATTTGAGGTTTCTATGTCAGAATTGATGAGAAATTTTATGGATCAAGTTCAGGGAGAGATATTGGTTGTTGAGTGTGCTACTATATTTGATGAGCTATCTCGATATGGATATGTTATGGTTGCCACTGAGATCAGAAGGAATGAGAATTTCATTCGAGGACTGAGACTTGAGCTTGCTAGAATGACCATGACCCATATCTGTGATCCTTGCAATGTGGTGGTGGAGATGGCCATTCGGCATGAAGAGGTGCTGGTTGGTTGTGCTAGTGAGAAGCCAGTTGAATCCCAGGGTCCTCAAGGAAAGAAGAGGAAATTGTTTAAGAAGAAGGGAGCCAAGAATGGAGATGCTGCAAAGAAGGCAAAGGCTGATTTAGTCTGCTTCAAATGTGACAAGAAGGGTAAGTGCCAGTTAGGAAAGGGGAAGAAGGCTGCAGATAAGAAGAGTGTGAAGTGCTTTAACTGTGATCAGGTTAGGCATTATAAGAAGAAATGTTTAGAGCCAGTTAGGGCGGATAAAGGAAAGGTCTTTATTGTTAGATCATCAGTTAAGTATACTACAGCTGATAAAGAAAAGACTGTGATGGAAGGTACGCTATTGATTCAGAGTATACCAGTTAGGGTATTATTTGATACCGGTGGACCACCTTCATTTATACCACAGTATTTGGTTGATAGGTTATGCATAGAACCCACATACCTTGTTACTTCCATAAGGGTTGCAAATCTAATATGAGGGTATGGAACTCTGGGGATGAGATGTGACTAGTTAGAACTTGACTTGTTAGGTCATATGTTTGCATGTAGTCTGTATGTTTCGATTTCGTAGATTTCGGAATCATTTTGGGTGAGGATTTGTTAAAAAGGTATGAGGCTAGGATATTTTGCCAAGATGGGAAGATATCACTAAGACATCCTGATAGTCATAACTGAATTATATTCTCAACAGAAAATTCTAACCGGAGTAGTTGTACTTTGTTAAGTGCATTGGAAGTAGGAGAAGATCTAAGTCAGCTTCGACCAGCAAGAGAGTTTGTAGATGTCTTTGAGCCAATCTCGGGACTACGATCGAAACAAGCATTGAGTTTCGGATAGATCATGTGCCAAGAGTGAACCTGTGAGTATACCACCTAGCAGGATGACACTGGCTGAGGTGAAGGAATTGAAGGTGCAGCTAGTGGATCTAAAAGAAAGGAATTTTATTAGACTAAGTAGTTCGCCTTGGGGAGCGACCGCGGTATTCGTAAAGAAACTAGATGGATCATTGAGGATGTGTATTGACTATCGTAAATTGAACGAAAGGAAGATTAAGAATAAGTATCCTTTGCCGAGAATTGATGATCTATTTGATCAGTTGAGTGGAGCCAAAGTGTTTTCCCAGTTAGATTTGGAAATAGGCTTCCATCAGTTAAGAGCGGCAAAGGACAACATTCCTTTGACAACATTTCAAACTAGGTATGGTTCATACTAGTGGTTAGTAATGTCATTCAGGTTGATGAATGCACCTACTTTCTTTGTGGATTTGATGAACCGAGTTTTTCGAGAGTATTTGGACAGATTCGTGTTGGTGTTTATAGATGATATTTTGGTATGCTCTAAGGATGAGAGGGAGCATGAAGATCATCTTAGAGTTGTGCTTGAGATGCTGATGCAGAATCAGCTAATGGTGAAGTTTTTCAAGTGTCATTTTTAAAAAAAGGTGTTAAGTTTCATCGTCATATGGTTTCAGAGAAAGGTTGTCAATCGATCCAGATAAGATCGAAGCTGTGAACAATTGGAAGAGACCAGAGACGGTGACCGAGATTAGAAATTTTGTTGGATTTGCTGGCTACTATCGGAGATTCATCAAGCATTTCTCGTGGATAGCAGCGCCTTTGACTAAGCTTAACATGAAGGAGGTGAAGTTTGTTTGGTCCGACAAATATGAGGAAGCATTGCTTATGTTAAAGCATTTATTGACCAATGCACCAGTGTTGATAGTTCCAGACAGAAACCAAGGGTTTGTGGTGTATTCTTATGCATGTGGGACTGGATTGGGAGCGGTATTGATGCAGAAGTGTAAAGTTTTTGCTTATGCATCTTGGTAGCTTAGACCGCATGAAGTAGGATATCCTACTCATGTATTAAAGTTAGCTGCGGTGAATTTTGCCTTGAAGATTTGGAGGCATTATCTCCTGGGGGAGAGATTTGAGCTATTCACGGATCATGTCTTTAAGATATGTATTTTCTTAGAAGGAGTTGAATAAAAGACAACAGGGGTTGCTAGAGTATTTGGTTGCTTATGATTTTGGTATAGATTATACACCAGGGAAAGGTAATAAGGTAGTGGATGCTCTTAGTAGAAGATATTAAAATGTGGTGTTGGCTGTGTTGGTGGAATGGAAGGATTTAGAAGCTTTGGCCAGTTGTGGTGTGCAGTTAAGATCGACTGCCAGTTCTAGCCAGAGTATTTCCATGTTGTCCTATTTAGAATTTTGACCAGTGTTGATCGAGAGAATTGCTTCTAAGTAGAAGGAGGATCCACTATTAGCCCAAAATATCAAAAGGCTTGAGGTTGGATTGGAGATCGATGATTTGAAATTTTTTTATCTTGACCAGAGAGGATGGTTGAGAAAGATAGGGCAATTATATGTTCCAGATGTTGAGACCTTCAGGAAAGAAGTTCTTGAGAAATGTCACTGATCCAAGTTTACTATTCATCATGGAGGGACAAGATGTATCAAGATATGGAGAGGATCTTTTATTGAGATGGCATGAAGAGGGATGTTGGTTTGTAGGTTAGGCAATGTGTAAACTGTCAACAAGTGAAGGTCGAACATCAAATGTTGAGTGGATTGCTTCAGCCTTTAGAGATTCCAATATGGAAATGGGATTCGATATCCATGGATTTTATAGACGGATTTCCAAGATCAAATAGAGAAAATGAAAGTATATGGGTTGTAATGGACGACCAAGAGTGTCCATTTCATTTCAGTAAAGTCAACCAAGCCAGCACTTGTATAGGAAAAGTTGTTCATGAAGAACATAGTTAGACTACATGAAGTTTCTAGTAGAATAATCAGTGACAGAGATGTTTTATTCACTAGAGAATTCTGGAAAAGTCTACAGGATGTGTTAGGCACTAAACTCAAGATGAGTACTTCATATCACCCTCAGACGGATGGGTAGATAGAGAGAGTCAATAAGGCAATCGAGGATTTGTTGAGAGCTTATGTGTTGGACTTTGGTGGATCTTTGGAGGATCACCTACATTTGATTGAATTATCCTATAATAATAGTTATCAGACTAGTATAGTAATGATGCCTTTTGAAGCTTTGTATGAAAGACTACGCAAATCACCAGTATGTTAGTTGGAGATTGAAGATAGATTTGTCTTAGGTCCATATTTGGTTAGGGAGGCATAAGAAAATATTGAGCTAATCTGAGAAAGTACGAAGGAAGCTCAGTCCAGATAGAAGAGTTATTTAGGTAAGAGGCGTAAAGACCTAGAGTTCTTGGTTGGAGATAGGATTTTCATTAGGGTATCACTGATGATCGGTGTAGGACAGTTTGATTAGTCAGCGAAATTGGCACCGAGATATGTTGGTCCATTATAGATGCTAGAATGAATTGGAAAGCTCACATATAGAGTAGAGTTGTCGAGCAATATGGCAAGTGTCCATAATGTATTTCATATGTCTCATCTTCGCAAGTATGTGTTGATCCAAAGGCTACTATTCCTCCGACAGGGTTGGAAGTCCTAGTAGTAGAGCCTGATTTGACTTTTTTTAGACAACCAGTTTGGGTTGTTGTGAGAGATGAGGAAATATTAAGGAACAAGACAATCAAGTAGGTGAAAGTTCAGTGGAGCGACAACGAGAAGGACTGTACTTAGGAGATAGAGAATTCGAGGTACTTATCCCGATCTACTTTGAGGGTATATATATATATATATATATATATATATTAGATTTATATAGATAATTCCTAGTCAGGTAGACTAGTACGGTTGTTAGGATTCATTACAGATGATTGCTACGTTTAGTGTTTAGTCCTCAATGAATTTCGAGGATGAAATTCTTTAAACAGAGGAGCCTGTAACACCCCTAATTTTTGATAACATTATTCAGAAAATTTAATTAGATAAATTAAATATAATAATGTAAATGTAAAGTGATAAGGGGTTGAGATTTGAACAAATCTAATTAAGGTCATGCTTAACAAAATAATTAAATGGGCTTAAGAATTGGTTATAAGCTAATTAATATACATAAGGATATATTAGGAATTTCCCGCACATAACCCTTACCCTTATATATTCTCGTCCCTACCATTTCATTCCCATTCACGTCATTTTGGAAACGATAACACAAACGTAAGAAGGGGAGCCAGCCATTAACAAGAGGAATTCAATTAAAAGCTAAATATTCAAGCTTAGGGGAAATTAATCCCAATCCAATCTCCTTATCTAAATCATGATGAATAATAATTTTATCTCTATTTTGTTTTATAATCATATGTATTCGAATTTAAGGATAACTTCGTTTTTATGATGATTTGGATGATGATATGCTTGAATATTAGTTTGTTTAATTTATACAAGATTATTTAAATGGGAATATACATGGTTTTAGGGAGAAAACGATTTATGTTATGTTTAAATGCCATGGAAAATTTTATTTTGTTATGTGAAACATGATTTTGGAGTTGGGTTTTAATTTTGATAATTTTTCAAGCAATGAATAGATTGTTATGATTTTTCAAAGGAAAATATGGCTATTTGGGTTTATAAATTTATTTCAGAAATTACTGAGAATTTGGATCTGAAATTTTGATATGTTAAATAACATGATTAAAGTGAATTTTTGGAATATATGGGAATTTTTCCAAAATGATTTGCTATGCAAGGACATCTTTGCAATATTGGTTTTATTTAATGGAAGGGCTTATTTGATTAACTTAAACATGGTTTAGATCTGAAATTAGCGGCAGTTATTTTAGTAAAGAATTTCAAAAGTTAAGCCAACAAATCTGTTGTTTAAACGTGGCAGATTGATTAGAAAAGGATTTTCTTTAATTGGTATTAAACTAGGTTTACCCAAAAAAGTTGGTTTCGCCTTCTTTAGAAGTACCTTACGACTCAGAGCTTCCGCCTTCAACCCAGTTAAAACCCATTAAGCCGAAACCAATATATGATTTATCACAGAGATGGTAAGCAGCGGATTGGAGAAAGACAGAAGGCTAGGTGTCGAAAGCATGGCTTTCGAAGGGGTTGATACCGTGTTTGGTTTTAAAAAGAGAAGCGCCTGCCATTGTTTATTTAAGCCTTCGAAAGAGTCAAAGGATATGTTTTCGAAAGAGATTTTTAAAAGCTTTCGAAGGGGTTGCCACCAACTTACGTTTGCTTTCAAATGGGTGTCTTACTTATGAAATAATGCTTTTGGAAAGAAGGGGTTTCGACCTAGTCTAAGCTCTACTGCTGTTCTTTATCATTTCGATGGTTTTGAAGTCATTAATGCTTTCTAAAGGTTCCAAGGGTTTCGAAGACAATAGCTTCGAACGGGGTTTCGACGCTACCTTTCAATGTTTTATTCAAATGATCAAAGCTTTCGAAAGATATGGTGCGGATGCCATTATGTTTTCCCTAATATTTCAATATGATAAAGGATGGTATTGAAAGAGATACTTTTATCTATAATCACTTTGACCCAAATAATATTTTAAGTGTAAACCCATTGGTTTCGAAAGGGCGACTTTCAACGATTTCGGAAGGGACACTTCCAATGGTTTCAAAAGGGGGACTTTCAATGATTTCGGAAGGGTTACTTCCAAGTGTTTCGAAAGGGTACTTTCAATTAGTTTTGGAGCTATGATTTCTAAATGATTAAATGCTAATTCTTCAATACTTTCGAAAGATTTCGAAAGAAAGTTTTAAAGTGTTCGAAAGGCAGGGGCCTAATGTTTTGAAAATATATTCCCATGCATTCGAAGGTGGGTATCTAGTGAGGTCGAAAGCAAGGTTTCGAAGACTTTTCATTTAAAAAAAAAAACCCAGACTCATTTTCTAAAGGAAAAACCCATGGCTAAATTAAAGAAGTTTTGTAATGGTTTTATAAAGAGGTTTTCCTTGAAAATATTAGATTAAAGGGGTTAACCATATTTTTATGAAAATGATTTCAATGATATAAAACCCACGGGAGTGGTATTGTTATGTTATTATGTTTGCTTCTTCAAATATAAATATATATTCACATTATAACAGACTCATAATTGCATTTTGGAGAAAAAGTGTAGAAGAACCAGCTAGGTTGACTAGTAGTGAATATAAATTGATTAACATCTGGATGAGTATAATTGCATCCAAGAGGTCAGGGAGATCAGAATATAGGATGCCTAAATATAGGGCGACAGATTCATAGTGCACCCATAAAAACTATGATCAGAAAGTTATTGGAGTTACCGATAGGTTTATAGTGATCTCATGAAAACTATGTTATAAAGAGTGGTTGGCAGGGGCCAATTGGATTGTAGTGCACCCATGAAAACTATACCCGAATTAAGTTATTGATAGTTTTTAATACGTTTCTAGTTAACCCATAAAAACTAGGATAAAAGAGAAGTAATTGGACTCACGAATAGGTTCAGGGGAACCCAAGAATTAATTAAGTTAATTGGCAGTGGCTAATAGGTTCATAGTGCATTCATGAAAACTATGGAGTAGGACAGAGAGTCCATATATTATATAAAGATCACTAGTAAGCCCATGAAAACTAATAGGTTGATAGTGACCCTAAAAACTATAAATATGACAAGGAGTCGATTAAACAGAGGATGAAGAATCCAGTATGTTTTAATATGTTTGTATATCATCATAATATTTTGAAATGACTATGTTTTAAACGTTCTGGATGCAGGAGCACAATATATGATTTTATAAAGGTTTTAGGATACTAGTGAGTGGAAAACTCGTTTCGCTAAGCGGCGTGGTCTCATTGGATATCTAAATGACTTTAGATGGTAGATTGTTATTCATACCAGACTTTATGTCTGACTCGAAATTTATTTTTTCCCTTTAAACTCTCGAGTACTCAATTAATTTTGAGTAGTTTGAGATTTGAGGTTTTCAGGTATCTCTTTATACAAATAAACTTCCGAAGACGTGGAGGAAACATGATAGCTATTTATAGTTCTTTTTTCTGTTGATTCCGTTGTGTTATTTGTAATGACAAAGTTATTAAATTGCCTACATATACCATGACATCCAAGGGGGTATATTCATATGTAGCTCTTGGCGTATGTTGTAATAAATATATTTTCTCTGGACGTGATTTACGATTGTGGGATTATGTAATGAATTGAAAATGATTTGACATGGAATATGATCTTGTTTGATGTTTTAATTTTTTTCCATATTCATGTGTTTCTGTGTATCAATGAATCTAACATTGTCGTATTTAGTCGTCGATGATTAATAATTATAGATGACTGTAGCATCAGTAGCCGTTACTTTTGGACCTCCAAGTAGGGGATGTTACAAATAAACATGAATCCATGCTTTATTTTTCAACATATATACATTGTGTATTATCACTTTATTTTTCAAGATTACCGTAGAGTTGCACTTTACAGGTGAATTCTAATTTGTTTTCATTTCGTGTGCTACTATACACATATTTATGGGTGTAAATGGATCGGATCGGACCAGACGAAGGTGTGATCTAGTTTTGTCCTATAAGATAACCTAACGGACACAGACCACAAAAATAATAAGATCGGACATTGATTGTACGAGCCGGAAGACAGATGGGCAATGTACAATATATGGACAATAGAAAACATCGGATATTTTTGAACGAACAAATTTTCGTATATTCTTTTTTATTTTAATTCATGTCTTAAATAAGAAGCGTACGGATACAGACTGAATGTCTTACAGTCTCGACCGAGTCGAAAGTCGGACAATCGTGCAAAATTTAAATTTATTTTCATGAGTTAACAATCCTTTCACATTATATTTTGCTGTCCCACGATCACATTCTGTTATATATTTGGTGGGTTACTCGATGTACACATGTTTCATGTATTATTCAATACGCACATTTACGTATATTTCCTGTTCAATCATCCTTCACGTGTCCATCAACTTGTCTTCCTGTACTATATAATCTATTTGTTAATTGAGCAAGTGAGCTGGCACATATATAATTGAGCATGTGAGCTGGCACATATATAATTGAGTTCCATATTTGTAATTTATTCACGTGTTATACAATCGTCGGTACGTTTTACATTTGCAAGTCTTCGTGGTTCATTATATTCCTCACGTTACCCTCCTTGACCCGTCTTCGAGTATTAATTAATACCATCATTGTGCGCTGTTTCATATTTCACGTGCTGTGTGATTTTATTTCTCCATCGCGTGACATATAACGTTTGCTACCTTCTTCATTCTGCCGTCGGGGTAGTATGTCTGGACGTATATTTGCATGGCTTCGCTTGCTTATTACACACACAACACACACACTAGCGGGGAGCCACTATTTTTTAGGCTAAGACAGGTTATTTTACATAAAAATATAAAGAACAATAGTTTTTTAATGAAATTAAACGCTACGAATAAAGTCATTGTGTGGCTGCTGTAAAGTTAATGCATCAGTTTATACAGTAAACAGCAATGAACACACAACACTTAAAAGCAAAAAACTACACTGGTCGTTGAGAGGCTTGTTTCTTAAAGTGACGCAGCGGATAACTAACAAACGATATGGATCGATGAAAGTAGCAATCGGTGGATTGAAGGTACTGAAATGCCTAAATTCGTTGATCCAAAAATACCGAATTCTAGCTATCTCTAACACGTTGATCGCGCACGATATCGTGAAAGAAGATCTTCAATTCTTCAAGCGTTGATCAAGCGCACTTGATTCCGCGAATCGGCTTCAACAATCGTTGATTCGAGCGCACTCGAATAACCGAAAGTGGAGATAGGAGATTACACTCAACTACCAATTTAAGATGAAAGCACACAGCAATCAATAGGAAATTTTTATTCAAAATCAACCAAAATTACAAAGTGACATGACCACGCCTATTTATAGCGTTTTTCACAACTGGCCTATAAGTCGTTCACGACTCACGACTCACCTTAGGTCAGCAGCGACTCAACAACACACGACTCATTCCTTTACAATACAACATGCGTTTGCCTAAAACAGTATAACACCAGTACACCACGACATACGACTCAATGAACAAAATAAACAAATTACAACACGTAGGTCGGCGACGACCTAAAGATACAACACGGTACACGACATAAGAAACACGCGACATACGACACAACGTTACATGCAACTCAACAAACCCAGCATTTACATCTTAACACCATTGCGACCTACGACTTATCACAATACATATATACAACGACTTATGGCAATAGCGCCTCAACCGACTCAAACAGATAACGCCTTAGCATGACCTGGCTTACGACCTAAGACTCATACGACTCAAGCAATATGAGCTTCTTGCGGCATATCTCCTCAACGACTTAACTATGTCGTGCCCTTCCTCCGACTCAAAGCCTTTAATAGCTGGAACATTCCCCTGCTTCAAAATAAGTCGTGGACGACTTATAGATGAGTCGTTGAGTCGTGTACGACTCATCAAACTCGAACGACTTAAGCCCTTACGTCGTAACTCCTTTTTCTTTTCTAGGTTAGGTCGTAGCTCTTTCCCATGCGACTCCTTAGGCTGACTCGTGCACGACTTACGAGTTAAAGCCGAAACTTCTTTAGGCTGACTCGCGCACGACTTAATAGTTAAAACCGAAACTCCTTTATCATGTGAACGACCTAACCTCTGAACTTCTGTAGATCGTGCTGCACCATCCTCCCCTGGTTGAGAAAAATTCGTCCTCGAATTTGTAAATTCTTCCCCATCAGATTGTTTATCTCCATAATATGGCACAAGATGCTTAACATTGAATACGTCAGAAGTGTACACATCCTCCGGCAGCTTCAACTTATAAGCATTTTCATTAATTCGTTTCACAACTTCGACAGGACCAATTTTTCTGGCTTTCAACTTGTTATAAGCGCCCACTGGAAAACGATCCTTCGTTAACACAGCATACACCAAATCATCTTCGTTAAATTCAACATTTCGTCGCTTCAAATTTGCAGTTCGCTTATACTTCTCATTTGACTTCTCCAATCGTTCTTGAACGATCTTATGACATTCCGTCAATCCTTCAACAAAATCAGCAGCTCGTTTAACCGTTCCCTTCGGTTGTGGTAATACTGTCAAATCCAACTGTCCCCTTGGCAAACTTGAATATACGATCTGAAATGGACTGAATCCCGTACTACGATTCACTGCATGATTATGAGCAAGCTCTGCCTGGCATAACTTCATGTCCCGACTTTTCAGATTGTCTTTCACAAGACATCGCAACAAATTTCCTAACGATCTGTTAACAACTTCGGTCTGTCCATCTGTTTGCGGATGATAAGCGCTGCTAAAGTTCAACTATGTTCCCACCATCTTCCACAAACTAAGCCAAAAATGACTCAAAAATCTGGTATCCCTGTCTGAAACAATAGACTCCGGCAACCCATGTAAACGATAGATTTCCTTGAAAAATAACTGAGCAACACGAACAGCATCCGCCGTCTTCTTACAAGCAATAAAGTGTACCATCTTCGAAAATCTGTCCACCACTACAAATATAGAATCATTCCCCCTTTGAGTTCTCGGCAAACCCAAAACGAAATCCATGCTGATATCAACCCATGGTTTAGTCGGCACAGGTAACGGCATATACAATCCCGCATTTGTCGCTGTTCCCTTCGAAAACTGACAGATTGACATCTCTGAACAAACCTTTCAACTTCCTTCCTCATCGACGGCCAAAAGTAAGATTGAGAAATCAAATGCAATGTACGATCATGACCCACATGTCCTTCCTCGTGCAACTCTTTGATAATCTTCAATCTCAAACTGCTCTCTGGAATGCATAATCGATTTCCTTTAAACAAGAATCCATCAACCAACATAAATTCATCAGTATCTCCATCCTTAACTTTCTCAACAAACTTTGCAAAGTAAGGATCTTCGTCAATCAATTCTGGCAATAATTCAAACCCTATCACCTCAACTTTCATTGTAGTCAACAAATGACTCCTCCTACTCAAAGCATCAGCTACACGATTTGTTACCCCAGATTTGTGCTTCACGACAAAAGTAAACTGCTGCAAATAGGCAATACATGATGCATGTCTCGCTGAAATCTTATCCTGCCTCTGCAAATGCTTCAAAGCTTCATGGTCTGTGTAAAGAACAAACTCCTTCTGAAATTGATAATGCCTCCAATGTTTCACAGCTTGCACAACAGCATAAAATTCCACATCGTATGTACTGTATCTCATCTTTGCTCCTGATAACTTCTCACTAAAGTATGCAATTGGACGTCCCCTTTGACTCAACACTACCCCAATTCCAACCTTTGATGCATCAGTATGTAATTCAAACAACAACTGAAAATCTGGTAAAACAAGAATCGGTGCTGTCGTCAATAGTTCCTTGATCCTCTCAAAAGCAATTCCCGCTTCCTCTGACCATACAAACTGTTTCCCTTTCATGTAATCAGTAACCGGAGCCATCACGCTACTGAAGTGTGGAATGAATCTTCGGTAGAATGACGCTAGCCCATGAAAACTTCTAACTTCAGTGATAGTTCTCGGTTGTGGCCAATTTCTAATAGCTTCAACTTTACTTTGGTCCACTTGGATTCCCTTCTCAGATACAACATATCCCAAGAATAAAACACTTCGAGTCATGAACACACATTTCTTCATAGCTGCATAAAATTGTTCCTCACGAAGAATAATCAACACCTTCCTCAAATGTTGAACATGCTCCTCCGTACTCCTACTGTATATCAGAATATCATCAAAATACACCACCATGAATTTCCCAATGAATGGTCTAAAGATTTGATTCATCACCCTCATAAATGTACTTGGTGCATTTGATAGACCAAACGGCATAACCAACCATTCATATAAACCTTCCATCGTCTTGAATGCGGTCTTCCATTCGTCTCCCGGTCTAATTCGAATCTGATGATAACCACTCTTCAAATCAATCTTCGAAAAGATAGTAGCCCCACTCAACTGATCTAGCAAGTCATCCAACCTTGGCATAGGAAATCTGTAGCAAACAGTAATCTTGTTCAAAGCTCTACTATCGGTACACATTCTCCATGTTCCATCCTTCTTTGGTACCAACAAAGCCGGTACTGCACAAGGACTCAAACTTTCCTGCACACGTCCCTGTTCTAACAACTCTTCCACTTGCCTTCGTAACTCCTCATGTTCCTTCGGACTCATTCGGTAATGTGGTCGATGTGGTAACACTACTCCCGGAACAAGATCGATTTGATTTTGAATGTCTCTCAGTGGCGGTAACTCCTTAGGCAACTCTTCTGGAAATACATCTTCAAATTCTTTCAAAACTGGCTTCGCTTCTTCTGGGATTTCAACCTCTTCACTACACTCTCGCCCAATCAATAGAAACACTTCAGGCTCCTCTTCAACTTCTTTAACAAACTCTTTCAAAGATAATAAAGTTTTCAGCTATTCAATCTCCTCTAGATTGCTTTCCTTCTGTTGCTGCTTCTTGGGAACTAAAGTGATTTTAGTACCTTCGAACATGAAACTATAGCTATTAGCACGACCATCATGTTGCACTGCTCTATCAAACTGCCATGGTCTGCCCAACAACAGATGACACACATCCATGTCTACAACATCACACCAAATTTCGTCTTTGTATTTCTTCCCAATAGAAAAATTAACACAAGCCCTTCGACACACCTTCACTTCACCACCCTTCCTTAACCATGCTAACTTGTACGGTTTAGGATGATTCTCAGTTTTCAAGTTCAACTTCTTTACTTCTTCAATAGAGATAATATTGTCATAATTCCCAGCATCAATAACGAACTTGCAAACTTTTTCCAAAATAGTGCATGTCGACTGGAAAATATTGCTTCTCAACCAACTAGAATCTTCCTCTTGCTTTGGTGTAAGACAAGATCTCCTCATCATAAGGTTACAACCCTCATCTCCGGACAATAAGTCTTCCTCCTCAACTGGTAATGAATTAGAACATTCTGCATCTTCATCCTCTTCTTCAATCTCAGTAACCATTGCTCTCTTCTTCGGCTTCGGACATTCATTGCTTTTGTGACCCAACTCCTGGCAATTATAACACTTGAAACCACTGTTAACCTTCGCCTTCTCAGCCTCCTTCACCTTTGGTTTTGTAACAGGTTTAGGAACATTAGAACTTCCACTAACACCCTTCGCTTGATTATTGGAATTAGTAAACACACCACCTCCACGCCTTCCTTGCTTCTCCCAAGCCAACGCTTTCTGATGTGCTTCTGCAACAGACCTTGGATCGAACATATTAACCATATCCTGGATCTGCATTCGTAACCCTCCAACAAATCTAGCAGTTAGCTGTTCTTCCGTCTCCATAATATCATTTCTGGCAATGAGTTGGTAAAATTCATCTGCATAATCATTAACTGACGTCGTCCCTTGCCTCAGATTCTGCAACCTCTGGTACATGAGTGATTGATAGTTGTAAGGTAAAAATGTAGCTCTCATCAACTTCTTCATCTTATCCCATGATTCAATCTTTGACTTTCTCATTCTCTCCCTTGTAAGTTTAGTTTGCTGCCACCACGCCAAAGCTCTCCCCCTCAACCTAGTAGCAACCAACTTCACTCGACGATTCTTCGGAACTTCCTTGAAATCAAAGATCTCTTCAACATTAGACAAACAATCAAGAAATTCTTCTGCTACCATTCCACCTTCAAATTCAGGAATTTCCATCTTCATACCCGATTCCCATCGACGATCATCTTCAACATCCCGGTATGAATTTCGAACTTGGTCTCGATCTCGATAATGAATGCTAGCTCTATCACCCTCTTCATCAAAATCAAACGTACGCCTACATCGATCTCGACCATTATCATCCCTTCGTTCATGCATGCTTCTTCGACTATGTCTCTCTTCATCTCTATATGCCTCATTCTCAAATTCTCGTGAAATTCTTCTTTCTTCATGTCCATAGTCATGATGATCTCTCTGTGATGAAATTGATGTTTCTCTTCTATCTCTAAAAGAATGCGGTGATACTCTCCTCGCTTCCGTAACCGATGGCGAAACTCGGTTTCCTCCATGGTTCGAGATTGGTGACCTCCTCCTTTGAGTTTGATTCAAGTCATTCATCAACTTCTCTAATTTTCCAATGCCTTCATCAAATTTCTCATTAATACGTTGCTCCATAAGCTCGGCTTCTTCTCTTCTATACAAAGCTTCAACGTTTTAATGACGATTAGCTCTCCTTGGCGGCATAATTGGAAACTCTTCACAAACACTTCAAAACTTCTCAAATACTTCAACAAATCGAACACAAAACTTCAACACAAGACCAACAAGTCACGCCCTCAACCTTGACTCGGCAATAGCTCTACACGGCTTAACTCCTTAACTCGGCAACAACTTAACTCGGCCTCCACTTCAACAAAATGTACTTCAACACAAACTATGCTCGGCCTTCAAACACTTCACGGCTTAACTTGGCTGGGCTCAAGGTCTCCAAGAAACTTCAAATTCAAACACTTCTCCAACTCTAGATCCAAAATGAAATGGATCAAAATCTTCAAACTCGTTGCAACTTCAAGATGAACACGATAAACTCCAACTTCAAACTTCAACTACAAAAATTGGCTCCAAGTCTCGGCTTAGCTATGATTGGCTAAGTCTAGCTCTGATACCAAACTGATGCAGCGGATAACTAACAAAACGATATGGATCGATGAAAGTAGCAATCGGTGGATTAAAGATACTGAAATGCCCAAATTCGTTGATCCGAAGATACCGAATTATAGCTATCTCTAACACGTTGATCGCGCACGATACCGTGAAAGAAGATCTTCAATTCTTCAAGCGTTGATCAAGCGCACTTGATTCCGCGAATCGGCTTCAACAATCGTTGATTCGAGCGCACTCGAATAACCGAAAGTGGAGATAGGAGATTACACTCTACTACCAATTTAAGATGAAAGCACACAGCAATCAACAAGAAATTTTTATTCAAAATCAACCAAAATTACAAAGTGACATGACCACGCCTATTTATAGCGTTTTTCACAACTGGCCTATAAGTCGTTCACGACTCACGACTCACCTTAGGTCGGCAGCGACTCAACAACACACGACCCGTTCCTTTACAATACAACATGTGTTTGCCTAAAACAGTATAACACCAGTACACCACGACATACGACTCAATGAAGAAAACAAACAAATTACAACACGTAGGTCGGCGACGACCTAAAGATACAACACGGTACACGACATAAGAAACACGCGACATACGACACAACGTTACATGCAACTCAACAAACCCAGCATTTACATCTTAACACCATTGCGACCTACGACTTATCACAATACATATATACAACGACTTATGGCAACAGCGCCTCAACCGACTCAAACAGATAACGCCTTAGCATGACCTGGCTTACGACCTAAGACTCATACGACTCAAGCAATATGAGCTTCTTGCGGCATATCTCCTCAACGACTTAACTATGTCGTGCCCTTCCTCCGACTCAAAGCCTTTAATAGCTGGAACATTCCCCTGCTTCAAAATAAGTCGTGGATGACTTATAGATGAGTCGTTGAGTCGTGTACGACTCATCAAACTCGAACGACTTAAGCCCTTACGTCGTAACTCCTTTTCCTTTTCTAGGTTAGGTCGTAGCTCTTTCCCATGCGACTCCTTAGGCTAACTCGTGCACGACTTACGAGTTAAAGACGAAACTTCTTTAGGCGGACTCGTGCACGACTTAAGAGTTAAAACCGAAACTCCTTTATCTTGTGAACGACCTAACCTCTGAACTTCTGTAGATCGTGCTGCACCATAAAGCCTTCAAAGCACTTATTAAGAAGACGCGGAATGCCATCAATGTAGTTGCTTTGCTTGCAACTTAAATCATTACATGTGATGCAGCGCACCATGTTAAGCCGCTCAATCTTAAGTCGTCTGCGAGTTATGTCAATAGTATGCCAACTGTCTTATGTCGCTCAACCTTAAGTCGCTCATCCATAAGTCGCTCAACGACCTACCTTATAAGCTAACGACTCAAGAAAACAAGACCGTTTTTCTTTAAGTCGCTCACTTTTGCCGCATTCCTTAAGTCGTAAGTCGTAAGCCGCATTTCCTTAAGCCGTTCATTGATGCCGCATTTCTCTTAAGTCGCATGAAGCTTATGTCGCTTGAGTCGTTCTGAAGCTTATGTCGCTTGAGTCACTCAGTTATGTCGCATGAAGCTTAAGTCGCTTAAACCGTTCCTGAAGCCGTGCTTTCATCATATGTCGCTGATTTCTTAGGTCGTAGGTCGTATGTTGTTATGTCATGTATGTTATATTGTTAAGTTGTGTGATGATGTGTTGTAACTTGTATGTTGTTAAGTCGTAACTCGTATGTTGTAAGTCGTGTAATGTTGTAACTCGTATGTGTTAGGTCATGTATTGATGTTAAGTCGCCTGTGCGTGTTAAGTCGTGAGTCGGATATGTTGCGTCGCGTGAGTGTTGTAATTACCTATAAATAGGGGTGTGTTGTCATTTGTAAAGTGGGTTGATTTTTGAATAAAATTTGTGTGAGCTTTTGCCACCATTGTTGAAGTTGAGTGTGATCTCCTTCTTCTTTCCATCTTCGGATTATTCGTGCGCGAATCAACGAAGTTGAAGCTAATTCTCGGTATCACTTTCGAGTGATCAACGATCGAATTGTAGATCTTTCAACACGGCATCTTGCGAGATCAACGGGTTGGAGATAGCTAGATTCCGGTATCATCTCGATCAACAGAATTGAGCATTTATCGTTCTATCGGGTTATTTAACACGAAATCATCATTTCGTGAGGAAGATCCTGAATAGGTTGCGACAGTTTGAGATCTAAACTGGTCGAGCCTAAGTCTAAGTTGCGCCAATTGCTTTCCGAGCTGCGCCAATTGGTATCGGAGCTAGATTAGAGAAGGAAACGAGATTGTTTGATGATCATGCCTCCGAGACGTGCTAATCGCTTTCATAATGTTGAAGATTTGTATAGAAGACAAGAAACTGAGCAAATGGAGCAGCGTATCAATGAAAAGTTCAATGAGGGTATTGAAAAATTGAAGAAATTGATGAATGACATGAATCGAAATCAAAGGAGAACGTCACCAGTTTCGTACCAGAGTGGAAACAGGGTTTCACCATCGGTTTTGGGGAGAAAGGAGGATGTCACCTCAGTCTTATCGCGATAGGAGAGAATCATCAGTTTCGATGATGCGAGACCACCATGGGTACCGAAATGAAGAGGGAAGAACTCAACGTGGATTTGAAAATGAACCATATCGTGATGCTGAAAGACAGGGTAGAAGGGATATGCATGGTCATAGGGAGGTATATGGTTAGGATCGATATCGAAATACATCTGATTTTGAGGAAGATAGTGATGGAGGTAGTATTCATTATCGAAATCGAGGTCAAGTGCGAAACCAATATCTGGATTCAGAAAATGATCGTAAGTGGGAGTCAGGTACGAGGATGGAAATTCCAGAATTCAAAGGTGGCATGCAAGCAGAAGAATTTATTGATTGGTTGTCGAGTGTTGAAGAAATTTTGAAATTCAAGGAGGTGCCTGAGAATCGCAGAGTCCAATTAGTTGCTACAAAACTAAGGGGAAGGGCTATGGCTTGGTGGTAACAAACTAAACTAACTCGGGAGAGAATGAGAAAATCAAAAGTTGTCACTTGGGAGAATATGAGAAAGATGATAAAAGCAACTTTCTTGCCGTACAACTATCAATCTCTTATGTATCAACCTTTGCAGAATTTGAGACAAGGGGCGAAGATAGTGAATGACTATGCAGATGAATTTTATCAATTAATTGCAAGGAACGATATTATGGAAACCGAGGAACAGCTAACGGCTAGATATATTGGAGGGTTACGAATGTGTAACGACCCAAAATTTTCTAATCCGAAAATTCCAGATAGTTATGAAAAAGGAGAAAGAGATAGAAGAAGAAGAACAGAAACACCAAACATCTCACAATCGCAGCGGATAAAATATAATAATAATAAATAATAACAGTCTACAAAAGGATACTATATCTGTCGATTACATTTAATATACATCAAAGTTTCACATTATATACAGTCACTGAATATTTACAATTATCATGTCTCAGATTAACAATAATATCAATACAGCGAAAATACTTTATATGATATTGCCATCCATCTCGCCTCCGGAGCTCCAGAACGTCCTAACCTGAAATCTGTAATACTCGGTCTGACCCGAGCATTACACCAAAGTAACACCCGGGTCAGGGTGGAAACCAGCGTGAGTAAACCCAACTAACATGGAATACCAAAGCAAACAACTTAAATAAACCCGGGTAACTTATATCAATTTAACCAATTCACAATTTGCTGTAGACAACACTTATTTCACATATAAATTTCTAAGTACAGAACTTAGATAAAATAAATCCAATTTACTTAAATCGTTTCATTTTATCGTATCGATTTCACAAATCAACTTATATAAATTTGAAGTGGTTTCGGGTATTTCCCAATACTCGACCCCGGCCTCTTCGAAACTCATGTCATCCCAACCCAAGTTATCCAACATTTCATAACAGGAATATCAATTCATTCAAGTCATCCAATACTATCCAATCATCCACAACAAATTTGATCATTTTCAAATTAATTCAATTAATTCTAATTGAATTCCTAACCTCGATTACTAAGATTTCTTCCTTAATTAACTCCAACCAATTAATTAACCAATTCTTCCATATACATTCATCTTAATTAATCACCCTGGATTAATTATCTTTCAATTTCATTCAAGTAATTGTCTTTAATTAACTTCACCCTATTACTTATCCTAAACCAAACGATAAATAATCTTAGTTATTTCATAAACAAATTAACTATTTTAGTTTCATTAATCTTTAATTGCTTATATTAACTTCACACAAGCCACTCATTAATGATTAATCAATCTTAATTACTCAATCTTTAATTACGTCATTGATTATATAAATTAACGATTTCCACTTATAATTTAATTTATCCTAATCTAAATTAATTTCATTAAACAATTAATCGTTTATTTAAACCACAAATATAAATCATTCTTGATTTATCTCAACCTTTAAATTAACTATCTATTATTTACTCCTTTAATAAATCAATTTCCTCTTAATTAATTGTCTTAATTAATCTTTTGATTAATTACACAAAGGAAATATATTTTTATCAATTTTATTAAGTAATTGTTCATCAAACCATCCAATGATTATTCTGAATTAATTAAACTTCATTAATTAACTTAATCTATAATTAATTAATTAATTAAGAACCCTTAATTACTACATTAATTATCCCAAACGATTAATTAATTGAACTAATTAATTATTTTAATTACACTTCAAATTTGATGAACCAGAATTCATTGAGCCCTTAACAACATTAAAATGAAAACATTCTCTTATTTATAATATTAAATCTAAAACAATTTAAAACTCCCGCACACTTCGAGTCAACCACAATTAACTCGAGATCAAATCAAAACAAAGTCACATCATCTTCAATAGCATATTCAATCAATTTATTCATCAATTCGATTATTTAAATTTAGCCATTTAAATTTAAATAGAAATCCACAGAGTAAGTTTTACTCACCTTTGCATTTTTGCAATTCACTACAACCCAACTTGTTTCCATCAGGATTCGGAACTTGCATAAATATTATATAAATTTATTAACACTTGAGTTTTAAATCAAGCAATTTATTATCATTCACTTATTTAATTTAACTTATGATTTAAATTTAAGGAATAATTAAATTTCAACTAATTTCCTTTTGAATAATCTTGTAGTAATTTAAAAAAAATTAAATAAGTTAATTTCAAACAAGTTAACCACCATAAAACATTATTCTAAAATAACCAATAGGTTCAAAAATATGTATATGTATATTTATTTATTTTTTTCAAATCTTTCTGTACAAATAATGTTTCTCTGACAAAAGTTCCTATTTAAACTTGTTTATTTATTATATTTTTCTTTTAAAACTACACATTTATTACCATTAACAAAATTTAACTTACTAATAATTTAATTTAATTTAAACCAATGATTCCCCTTTAAAAATCATTAGTAACTAAAATGAAATAGGGCAGCCATACAATTTTATCACCAAATTCCTTATCAAATTTTCTTCCAAAAATCTTATATAAATTTCTTGTGCCTTTATATATGTATATAAATTTAAACTCTGCATTTTAAAATTAAACAGTAAACATACTTAATGAAAAACAATATACGAAGTTATATAGATATATATATCCTGATAGTTAATAATGAACAGATCAAATTCAAAGGGTTTTAAACTTATCTAACTAAAATAAAAAAAAATTACCTACAGAGATTAAACTCTAGCACGCATTCTCCCTGAAGCTCGACTTCGATTGTCTCGAGTTGTCGCCGTACAAGTCGCGATCGAGCATACCCTAAAATCACTGCAGCGATGCCCCCCCAATGGCGATCGAGCCTCCTCAAAACCCTAACCCAACGCAACCAAAATCGCGGCCTCTCTGATCCATCTCGCTCCTCAAGCGAGCCGCTCCTCCAACGAAATCCACGCGACTCCCCTTCCCGTTCGCTGGCAACCCTTCTTTCATTTTTTTTAGGAATGAACGATTTTGAATATAAACGATTTCGAGTAGGCCAGCTTCGGCCATTTTTTTTTCGTGAATTCTTGTTTTCTGGTTGAAAATTAGAGAGGGGATTAAGGTATAGGGTTGGAGAAGCTTCCTGCATACGCTTTTATAAAAAAAATCTCTGACCAAATGTACTTTTAATTTTATTATATTATAAAATTTACAAACGTCTCGTTAAACATAACGCAAAATTCCGGACCCGTATCCGACATGCCGACAGGTGTTTATAAGGTTTCACCCGCATTCTGAACCCAATGGAACATGTTTCGGAGGCTAATTTGATCGTATGCACGAGTTACAGAAGTAAACGATCAATTTTAAATTAAATCGATTAAAATAGTTCTAAGCGTTTTGAGCTGCCAAGGTCAAACGACAACTCCAATTGCTACGAAAACTGAAATCCGATAATAATTAACTATTACGGATCCAATGGAACTGGTTTCGTCGAATTCCGAGACTGTGCCTCGAAGGCTATTTTTAAATTCCAATTTAAACGATATATTATTAAAATTGAACAAATTACCTTTAAATTAAATTTCAACCATTCTATTATCTTCAGTATCATCATTATAGATTTTATAAGCCTTCCAATTATTTTAAACAGGCTTAGAAATTCCAGATTCAACAATTTACCCAATTTCAATTATTAAATTCAACATTTAAACTATATAATTCGATGATTGGATTATCTAGAAAATATTGATATCTTGAATTCAAGTTAAAATTAACTTTTAAATATTTTAAAGTCAATTAATTATTCCAATTTAATTCGTTAAAATTTCCGGATCGTCACATTCCTCCCCCCTTAAAAGAATTTCGTCTCCGAAATTACTAGTTAGGGAGAATGGACCAATACCCATTTACCTCTTTCCAAAACTCACTATTTAACATCCTACCAACTATCTTTTATTAAAGACCTACTATCAACTTAACCAACTTCCCAAAACCCTCTATAGTATGAAATAATATCATTTTTGCTGAATCATCTAAATTTTAATTTAAAAGCAACTTTGGAATTATCAAAATTTTCTCAAAATTTTCTAATTCCCTAAATTTCCGAAAAATTTTGCCAGCGTCTCCTTTGCGCGACTAGCTCGGTACAACTACAAAAGGCCTCTACGGGCTCCTAAATTCCAAAAGAAAACAAAAGCCAAGTGGCTACATCAAAACCCAATCTAGTTTCATTAAGAAATTTAAAATACATACCTTTTTGTCGGGCAATTCACATTTATCTTTTGGAATCAAATCCAACTTTCTTTTCACTTTTTAATACCTGCATATCTTATTTAGCAACAATATTCAATCGTAACTTACAAATCATTTTATACATTCTCTTATATAGGTTTCCATATTTACTTCTATTCAAATTTGTTTTTCCCGTTTTAATATGGACTCAATTTATTTTCCATTTTGAATATTAAATTCTATTTTGTTTTGAATATTAAATTCTATTTTCCATGTATAATTGAATCATATTAGTTCACCTACAAATTTACTTTAAATTTCCAATTTGAAATTGTTTTGTCGTTAACAAAAAAATTTCCCGAAAATTTCAAAAAATTTCTAACTCCCAAAATTTTCGAAATTTTTTGGCAGAGTCTCCTTTGTACGGAGGAGCTTTTGCAATTTGACAAGAGATACAAATATATATACATCGACCCACACGGTCGGAAAAAGCAAAAACAGTTCATATTTCCTATTTGTATTGCTAGGCGTACCTTATTTAGCATTTTAAGCATGTGGCTTATTTATTTTGGAAATTAGTGCAATCCAAATCCAGCCAAACGGCCTTCAGGTACCTGTACTTACTCAATTTAAATATGTAAGTGCCATATATAGAGAATTTATTAACTTTCTACTTACTTTCAATAGCTAAACATATACATTACTAAACATCAAGCACCAAACACTTCCTATAAACAATTTATATGCTTTTAAAGCTAATTCAAGTTCTTTTCAACCAATTCATATGTCGTTTCATTTAAGTTTTAATGGTTCACAACTCAATTTCTAACATTCCATTGATTTATAATCCAAACAAGCTCATATTCACTTCAAATGATTCAGAATCAAATTTATTTAATCTCTATTAACTCATAGAATTAATTATTTTGGTTTACGCCAAACAACAATTATTGTTATGCAATCTCGACGATATTCGGTTAATAAAGTATCTATTCTAGTTTATAACTATTTCAAATTAATTTCAACTCATTCTGAATTTAATTTCATTTAATTTCTAATTTATTAACCAACCATTTATTTAGCTCAACACATTCCATTCTTGTATACTTCTAAACATTCCCAAATTAATTCAATCCAAGCTTTTATTTAATGGGCATTCACTCTTATTCGAAGCCAAACTTCCATAAATTTTAAACTTAAGTGAATTTACTTTAGTTTATTCCAACATTAAACTTAAGTTTGTTTCTATTTGATTCTCATTTAAGCAACTTCCATTAAATTTAGTTAACTCATCCATTTTAAATTTTAATTTTAATTCACCTTCTCAATTTCCAAAATAATATCCAAGCACATACTTAACTCATTTATATTTCAAATTAATATGTCACCGAACTTAAGTTCAGTCTGATAATCCAATTCCAATCACAACTTTGATTTAGTTTTTAATCAATCAGACTTCATCCATTTATTATTTATCTCAATTAACCGATTTTTTTTTAAAATTTTAATTTACTTACTTAACTCATTTCGAATTTATTTTATTAATACAAGGCCATTCTCAATTTATTTCTATTACTTGGGTTTTGTTTTGCAACTCAAACCATTTCTATTATAATCACTTCTCTTTTATATGCATCACTTCTCTTATATCCAATTTACTTGCAAATTTCATTAAATATTATTCAAATAACCCTTGAATTTTATTTGTAATTCCAACCATCACATTTTCAATCTAACTTTATTTTATTTTTATTTTACAACATCTCCTCTTATTTAATCATTATCAAATCTAAGTCGAATTCTATTTAAAATTCGAATTCATTCCTAAACCCATTATCAACTTACAATCTGTTTATTTCCCCAAGTTAAATTTTATTAATATACTCAATCAAATAATTATTTAGCCAATTAGCTTACTTTCGACTTCTAAATCAATGTCCGATTTTAATTACAAATTCATTTCATTAAAATTCCAGTTTGGATTTCCTTTTTATTTCCCCAAAATTCCAACATCTTTATTAAAAAAAATTAGAAATGCTTTTAAATTCACATCATACTTAATAAAATAGCTCTTTATAAAAATACTTTTTATGACTCGATTTCTCAACCAGTCCATCCTTGTTCTCACAGAAATTCAGTCATACGTTGATCAGGCGTAGGACTGAAAACCTATAAGTATTTGGCAAACCCGTTTTCAACACCCAGTGAAAATACTTGGAGAATAATTTTATTGAAATATAGAAAACAGTTTTTGAAAATAGAGGAAATATCTTTGGTGAGAATGCTCTGGAAATCATCACCCCCATCCATGGTCGCAGTTAACCCGATGGTTATGTTGCCGTCCCGACAAAATCCACAGATAACTGTAGGTTTTCGCGCCCCTCGATTACACCATGGGACCCATGACAGATCGCAGCTACAACTGGGGTTACATAGCTGTCACAGCAAAAACCCATATAACTATACGCATCAGCGCCCTCGAATTTCGCTGCCAAAAGAATGAAACTCCTCCACTCGACTATAGATCGCAGTCTATCGATGTTGCGTTGCCTTCCCGGCAAAATCAAGTGTAGACTGTTGGCACTCGTCCTCCACACGATTTTCGTTATGGTCCCCACAGTAGAACGCAGCGACATCGAGTTACACCGTCGTCACAGCATAACCCAAATGCCCCTGTAGGCATCAACGCCCTCGACTTTCGCTACCCAATAATCCGCACAAACTAGTTTGTCCGGACTCCTCACATGATCAACTTTAGAACCCCCCCCCCCCTGGCGGCTCAAGGTAGCACCACTCGGTGGCACTCCTGAGAAGTTCATTTCAAGGAAGCGCCTTTTTACCCAGAGCCATCATCAAAACACTTTATACTATACATATATAGTATCTTTCAGATCATACACCTAGTATGATCTCATACAAGACTCCTTTACACAAAATCGATTATCCCAAAATCGATAATTCTCAAACTAGGCTTTCCAAACCCAATATTGATTTTACCCAAAAATCAAAAGCCTTTCCAAATCTAAAGGTTCCCAAAACCTTTTCCAAAATCCTCATAAGATCCTTTATATATATATATATATATATATATATATATATATATATATATATATATATATATACAGATATATATAAATTTTTTAAAACTTTGGATCATTTCAAACTTGTATATAATCCTTTTATAATTCAAACACTTTCAAAAATATTTTCTTCTTGCTATAGATTTATCAAGGGGAGTTTTATCTCATATAACAAAGATATATAGCTTCATTTATTCAAAATCAAATATTCAAATCTGACTTCTCTTTCCAATATCAATTTCATTCAAATCCGTACGATGTACATATATCATCAGTACGCTATATCAACCCGATCGCTCATTCGATCATACAATTTCACTTCCGAACTAGTATCGTCCACCCGACTTCCTAGTGCGGACACAGATCTGGTTTCTTGATTAGAAACCGTCATTTTCCTTACATAGCTATAACTATGATAGAGAACATCTAGAACCAATAAACAATCCATATCCAGGTCCTCCGTCGAAAATCGAGTGAAAATCCCAACTCGGATCGATAAACTATCTCGAAATTCTGTGCTCGAATCTGGATCAAATCACTATGCGAATAGAATAATATACGTACATCCTACGTATTTAACTTCATTGATTATTAGCCAAATCAATTTCTCTTTCTATTCACATTTCCTTTAATCCCAATTTGGATTATCACTTCAATCCTTATCTCAATTGGGTATTTAATCAATAACAGTTTGAACTCCGACCAGTTTTATTTTTAGAAAAATAGCTTGGAAATTTTAAAAGTAGATAAGTAATTGAAAAAAATAATTAATAGTTTGCAAAATAGCTACATAACAGTTAACTAATAGTAAAATAGTTGGAAAATAGTTAAATAGTTTCAGAAATTTTAGATAATTGCAAAATAGTTGTAAAATAGTAATTAATTTGTAAAATAGTTAGAAAGTAGCAATCAGTTTATAAAATAGTTGAAAATGGTTAAATAGCTCTAAAAATAATTGTAAAACAAGTATAAAATAATTTGGCTTTAAGAAAGTAAGGTTGTATATATCATTAGCTTAGAAAAATAAGTTTATATTAAAACAATTTATTTAAAATAGTCTAGAGTCAAACCGTTCAATTCCCAATCTCCATTCTCATCAATTCAATCTAAATCTCCACTTCCATTTAAATTGATCCAATTCCAATTTTAAACTTCCATTGAAATTTATTTAATCCCAACTCAAGTTGAACCAATCTTGATTCCTTTCCCAATTTAAACCAAATTCAATTTTGAACTAACTCAATTTCAATCTTGAATTTTAACTACCTCGAATTTTATAAATTCGAGTTAAATTCTCAAAGGTTGGTTTAACTTTTTAAACCAAATTAACTTTTATTCAAAGTTTTGAATCAATTTAATTTCTGAGTCCAATTCTCAAAATTCCATTTTAAATTATCTTTACGTATATATTTCAAGGTTCAAATAAGAGTTCAATACAATTTTATTTTAAAATTTTAAATATTTATTACTCAATTTTATCTTCCAGTTTGAAGCCGGTTCTTAAACAAGTTTAGTTTACAATTTAATTATTCAAATTTATTTTATTTATACAATACCACTCTCAAATTAATTTTTTTTATTAATAATAGGATGGTATCATCCAATTTATTTTAAAATGTCCATCCATTTTCAATTTTTAGATCTCAAACCCAATTTGAGATCATACAAACTACTAATTCAAATTGTTCATTCAAACTTATTTAACTTCTCCCAAGTTAAATTCAATTTACTTAATCCAGTAAACCTTACTCAATTTGAATTTCCGCTTCAACTTCAAAATTCTTTCCCTCTTATAAGTTCAAAACTTATATCACTTTGGGTTTTTACATCACACTTCAGGAAAAAAAATCAAAACTCAACCTCTTAGAGTTTATTTCATTATTTCAAATTATCTTTGATATCATGTATATCCATACATATATACATATTTATTTCTTGGCCCTCCCAGCCATGTTTTCAAATTTTAAACCACCCTTGGTTTTAAATTCAAATCAAATTTCAAACAACCCATTGTTTGCAACAAATCCCAGTTATCCAAATAATACTTATTTATTATTTTTCACTATTTTGAATCAAAATTTTCAAATTCTGGAACCATATTTAGAATTTCATTTTCAATCCATTAATTTTTAATTTGGTTGTATTTTTATTTCTACTTAGTTTAATTCCAATTCAAGACTTCAATTTCAGTTTGAATCCATTTCAAACTTATCTTTATTTAATTTTAGTTTGGTTGTATTATATTACTTCTTAATATAATTCTAATAATTTAACAACCAATCACCTTAATATTTATTAGAAGGAAATATTGCTTTATATATCAAAAATATATTTTTATATAAAATCATTTAAAAAATTTATATAAGAAAATAACAAGTACACGCTCATATATATATATATATATATATATATATATATATAACTCACTCTAGAGTACTTCAGACTCTATTTAATGAGTAATCCGCACCAGAGCCAAGGTTCTCGCTTAACCTTTCGGCTCTGATACAAAATGTAGCGACCCGAAATTTTCTAATCCGAAAATTCTAGATAGTTATGAAAAATAAGAAAGAGATAGAAGAAGAAGAACAGAAACACCAAACATCTCACAATTGCAGCGGATAAAATATAATAATAATAATAAATAATAACAGTCTACAAAAGGATACTATATCTGTCGATTACATTTAATATACATCAAAGTTTCACATTATATACAGTCACTGAATATTTACAATTATCATGTCTCAGATTAACAATAATATCAATACAACGAAAATACTTTATACGATATTGCCATCCAGCTCGCCTCTTGAGCTCCAGAACGTCCTAACCTGAAATCTGTAATACTCGGTCTGACTCGAGCATTACACCAAAGTAACACCCGGGTCAGGCTGGAAACCAGCGTGAGTAAACCCAACTAACATGGAATACCAAAGCAAACAACTTAAATAAACCCGAGTAACTTATATCAATTTAACCAATTCACAATTTGTTGTAGACAACACTTATTTCACATATAAATTTCTAAGTACCAAACTTAGATAAAATAAATCCAATTTACTTAAATCGTTTCATTTTATCGTATTGATTTCACAAATCAATTTACATAAATTTGAAGTGGTTTCGGGTATTTCCCAATACCCGACCCCGGCCTCTTCGAAACTCATGTCATCCAAACCCAAGTTATCCAACATTTCATAACAGGAATATCAATTCATTCAAGTCATCCAATACTATCCAATCATCCACAACAAATTTGATCATTTTCAAATTAATTCAATTAATTCTAATTGAATTCCTAACCTCGATTACTTAGATTTCTTCCTTAATTAACTCCAACCAATTAATTAACCAATTCTTCCATATACATTCATCTTAATTAATCACCCTGGATTAATTATCTTTCAATTTCATTCAAGTAATTGTCTTTAATTAACTTCACCCTATTACTTATCCTTAACCAAATGATAAGTAATCTTAGTTATTTCATAAACAAATTAACTATTTTAGTTTCATTAATCTTTAATTGCTTATATTAACTTCACACAAGCCACTCATTAATGATTAATCAATCTTAATTACTCAATCTTTAATTACGTCATTGATTATATAAATTAACGATTTCCACTTATAATTTAATTTATCCTAATCTAAAGTAATTTCATTAAACAATTAATCGTTTATTTAAACCACAAATATAAATCATTCTTGATTTATCTCAACCTTTAAATTAACTATCTATTATTTACTCCTTTAATAAATCAATTTCCTCTTAATTAATCGTCTTAATTAATCTCTTGATTAATTACACAAAGGAAATATATTTTTATCAATTTTATTAAGTAATTGTTCATCAAACCATCCAACGATTATTATGAATTAATTAAACTTCATTAATTAACTTAATCTATAATTAATTAATTAAGAACCCTTAATTACTAAATTAATTATCCCAAACGATTAATTAATTGAACTAATTAATTATTTTAATTACGCTTCAAATTTGATGAACCAGAATTCATTGAGCCCTTAACGACATTAAAATGAAAACATTCTCTTATTTATAATATTAAATCTAAAACAATTTAAAACTCCCGCACACTTCGAGTCAACCACAATTAACTCGAGATCAAATCAAAACAAAGTCACATCATCTTCAATAGCACATCCAATCAATTTATTCATCAAATCAATTATTTAAATTTAGCCATTTAAATTTAAATAGAAATCCACAGAGTGAGATTTACTCACCTATGCATTTTTGCAATTCACTACAACCTAGATTGTTTCCATCAGGATTCGGAACTTGCATAAATATTATATAAATTTATTAACACTTGAGTTTTAAATCAAGCAATTTATTATCGTTCACTTATTATTTAATTTAACTTACTATTTAAATTTAAGGAATAATTAAATTTCAACTAATTTCCTTTTGAATAATCTTGTAGTAATTTAAAAAAATTAAATGAGTTAATTTCAAACAAGTTAACCACCATAAAACATTATTCTATGTATATGTATATTTATTTATTTTTTTCATATCTTTCTGTACAAATAATGTTTCCCTGACAAAAGTTTCCTATTTAAACTTGTTTATTTATTATATTTTTCTTTTAAAACCACACATTTATTACCATTAAAAAAATTTAACTTACTAATAATTTAATTTAATTTAAACCAATGATTCCCCTTTAAAAATCATTAGTAACTAAAATAAATGAAATAGGGCAGTCATACAATTTTATCACCAAATTCCTTATCAAATTTTCTTCCAAAAATCTTATATAAATTTCTTGTACCTTTATATATGTATATAAATTTAAACTCTGGCATTTTAAAATTAAACAGTAAACATACTTAACGAATAACAATATACGGAGTTATATAGATATATATATCCTGATAGTTAATAATGAACAGATCAAATTCAAAGGGTTTTAAACTTATTTAACTAAAATAAAATAAATTACCTACAGAGATTAAACTCTAGCACGCATCCTCCCTGAAGCTCGACTTCGATTGTCTCGAGTTGTCGCCGTACAAGTCGCGATCGAGCATACCCTAAAATCACTACAGCGATGCCCCCCAATGGCGATCGAGCCTCTTCAAAACCCTAACCCAACGCAACCAAAATCGCGGCCTCTCTGATCCATCTCGCTCCTCAAGCGAGTCGCCCCTCCATAGAAATCCAAGCGACTCCCTTTCGCGTTCGCAGGCAACCCTTCTTTCAATTTTTTTTAGGAATGAACGATTTTGAATATAAATGATTTCGAGTAGGCCGCTTCGGCCATTTTTTTTTTCTTTTCATGAATTCTTGTTTTCCGGTTGAAAATTAGAGAGGGTGTTAAAGTATAGGGTTGGAGAAGCTTCCTGCGTACGCTGTTATAAAAAAAATCTCTGACCAAATGTACTTTTAATTTTATTATATTATAAAATTTACAAACGTCTCGTTAAACATAACGCGAAATTCTGAACCCCGTATCCGATATGCCGACAGGTGTTTATAAGGTTTCACCCGCATTCCGAACCCAATGGAACATGTTTCGGAGGCTAATTTGATCGTATGCGCGAGTTACAGAAGTAAACGATCAATTTTAAATTAAATCGATTAAAATAGTTCTAAGCGTTTTGAGCTGCAAGGGTCAAACGGCAACTCCGATTGCTACAAAAATTGAAATCCGATAATAATTAACTATTACGGATCCAATGGAACTAGTTTCGTCGAATTTCGAGACTGTACCTCGGAAGGCTATTTTTAAATTCCAATTTAAACGATATATTATTAAAATTGAACAAATTACCTTTAAATTAAATTTCAACCATTCTATTATCTTCAGTATCATCATTATAGATTTTATAAGCCTTCCAATTATTTTAAACAGGCTTAGAAATTCCAGATTCAACAATTTACCCAATTTCAATTATTAAATTCAACATTTAAACTATATAATTCGATGATTAAATTATCCAGAAAATATTGATATCTTGAATTCAAGTTAAAATTAACTTTTAAATATTTTAAAATCAATTAATTATTCCAATTTAATTCGTTAAAATTTCCAGGTCATCACAGAATGCAAATTCAAGACATGGTTAATATGTTTAATCCAATGTCTGTTGCTGAAGCACATCAGAAAGCTCTAGCTTGGGAGAAACAAGGGAGATGAGGAAGTGGTGTGTTTGCAAGTTCTAACAACTAGAATAAGGGTGCTAGTAGCAGTGCTAATGTTTCCAAGGCAGTCAATAAACCAATTGCCAATGAAGCCGCTAAAGCAAAGGTCAATAACAGTATCAAGTGTTATGATTGTCAGGAGTTTTGCCATAAAAGTAATGAATGTACAAAGCCGAAGAAGAGAGCATTAATTGCAGAGGAATGTGAGTATGAGGATGTGGAAGCTGAAATTGATTATTCTCAACCATCGAAGTTTGATGAAGATGAAGAAGTCGTGTCAGGAGACGAAGGGTGTAACTTGATGATAAGGAGGTCTTTTTTAGTGCCAAAGCATGAGAATGATTCTAGTTGGCTGAGAAGCAATATCTTTCAGTCTACATGTACTATCATGGGAAAGGTTTGTCAATTTGTTATTGATGCGGGAAGCTGCGATAACATTGTTTCTGAAGAAGCCGTCACGAAGTTAGGGTTGAAGACTGAAAAACACCCTCGACCTTATAAACTGGCATGGCTAAAGAGAGGTGGAGAAGTGACAGTGGGAAGACGAGCATTTGTTACATTTTCTATTGGGAAGAAGTACAAAGATGATATATAGTGTGATGTCGTCGATATGGATGTGTGTCATCTGCTATTAGGAAGACCATGACAATATGATAGAGCGGTTCAACATAATGGTCGCACCAACAACTCCAGTTTCATGTTCGAAGGTACTCAAATTACTTTAGTTCCTAAGAAGCATGAACAAAGTGAAAGCAAATCAGAGAAGAAAGTGGAATCAACTAGTCTATTATCTACGAGAGAATTTGTTGAAGAAGTGAAAGATAGTGCTGAAATGTTTATGTTGATTGGGTATGAAACAAGTGAAGATCGTGAAGTTCCTACGGAGGTTAGACCGGTGTTAAATGAATTTGAAGATGTCTTTCCTGCGGAATTACCTAAGGAATTACCGCCACTAAGGGATATATAACATCAAATTGATCTAGTGTCAGGTGATGTTTTACCGCATAGGCCGCATTATCGTATGAGTCCAAAAGAGCATGAAGATTTGAGGGGACAGGTTGAGGAATTGCTTAAGCAAAGGCGTGTTCGAGAGAGTCTCAGTCCTTGTGCTGTACCAGCTCTGTTGGTATTGAAGAAAGATAGTTCATGGAGAATGTGTACAGACAGCAGGACACTCAACAAAATAACTGTCAGATACAGATTTCATGTACTAAGACTTGATGATCTTTTGGATCAGCTCAGTGGGTCTGTAATTTTTTCGAAGATCGATCTTAAGAGTGGTTATCATCAGATTCGCATAAGAGCAGGTGATGAATGAAAGACAGCATTCAAGACTCGGGAAGGATTATATGAATGGCTGGTCATGCCATTTGGTCTATCTAATGCACCAAGTACATTTATAAGGGTGATGAATCAAATTTTCAGACCTTACATTAGGAAGGTTGTTGTAGTCTACTTTGATGATATCTTGATATATGGTGCTAGCACAGAGGAGCATATTCAACACTTGCGATAGGTGTTAACTATTCTTCGTTAAGAACAGTTCTATCAGCGACAAAGAAATGCGTGTTCATGACGTCAAGTGTTTTATTTCTGGGTTATGTTATGTCTAAGGAAGGGATACAAGTGGACCAGAGTAAAGTAGCCGCGATCAGAAATTGGTCACAGCCCAAAACTATAACAGAAGTCAGAAGTTTCCATGGGTTAGCTTCATTTTATCGAAGATTTATATCGCACTTCAGTAGTGTAATGGCTCCTGTTACTGATTGTATGAAAGGAAAGCAGTTTTCATGGACAAAAGAGGCAGGATCTGCTTTTGAGCAAATCAAGGAACTTTTAACCTCAGCATCGATTCTAGTGTTGCCAGATTTTCAGTTGTTATTTGAGTTACACACAGATGCGTCCAAAGTTGGAATTGGAGGAGTGTTGAGTCAGAAGGGACGTCCGATTTTCTATTTCAGTGAGAAACTTTCTGGAGCAAAGATGAGATACAGTACTTATGATGTGGAGTTTTACGCCATTGTGCAGGCTGTGAAGCATTGGAGACATTACTTGTTCCATAAAGAATTTGTTCTGTATACGGACCATGAAGCGTTGAAGCATTTACAAGGGCGGAATAAAATTGCAACTAGGCATGCATCGTGGGTAGCTTATTTGCAACAATTTACATTTTTCGTAAAGCACAAATCTGGAGTAGCTAATCGCGTTGCCGATGCATTGAGTCGGAGGGAGAATTTACTAACAATCATGCGAGTAGAGGTGATGGGTTTTGACTTACTTCCAGATTTGCTTACTTCAGATTCATATTTTTCCGAAATCCTAGACAAAGTCAAATAGGGAAGCATGGATGGATATATGATGGTTGAAGGTTTTCTATTCAAAGAAAATCAGTTGTGTATTCCAGATTGCAGTCTACGAATGAAAATCATCAAAGAATTACATGAAGAAGGACACGTGGGTCGCGACCATACTATGCAGTTGATCTCGAAGTCTTATTTTTGGCCGTCAATGAGGAAGGAAGTTGAAAAGTTCGTACAGAGGTTCCATATTTGTCAGGTTTCAAAGGGGACCGCAACAAATGCAGGGTTATATATGTCATTGCCTATACCTACTAAACCATGGGTGAATGTTAGTATGGACTTTGTATTGGGTTTGCCGAGGACGCAACGTGGCAATGATTCTATCTACGTAGTGGTTGATCGGTTTTCAAAAATGGTACATTTTATCGCATGCAAGAAGACTGCAGATGTAGTTAATGTCGCACAGTTATACTTCAGAGAGATCTATCGTCTTCATGGGTTGCCTGAATCTGTTGTATCGGATAGAGACACTCGTTTTCTGAGTCATTTTTGGATGAGTCTATGGAGAATGGTCGGGACAAAGCTGAAATTTAGTAGTGCTTATCATCCACAGATGGATGGACAGACAGAAGTTGTGAATAGATCCCTAGGTAATCTATTGAGATGCCTCGTGAACGACAATTTGAAGAGTTGGGATTCCAAGCTGTGTCAAGCTGAGTTTGCACATAACCATGCAGTTGATCGTACCACTGGATTCAGTCCATTCCGGGTTGTTTACTCAACAATTCCTAAGGGACCATTGGATTTATCTATAGTACCACAGCAGAAAGGAGTGATCAAACGAGCTAGTGATTTTGTGAATGAATTGCAAGAGTGCCACAAGGTTGTGCAAGAACGATTGCTTAAGACGAATGAGAAATATAAGCAACCCGCAGATATTAAACGACGAAATGTTGAGCTCAAAGAAGGAGATTTTGTATATGCAGTATTGACTAAGGATCGATTTCCTATTGGTACTTACAACAAACTAGCTGCAAGAAAGATTGGTCTTTTGGAAATCGTGAAAAAGATTAATGAGAATGCGTATTAGTAAAAATTCCAGATCATATCCATACTGCTAACGTTTTCAACGTCAAACACTTGATTCCATATCATGAGAATAAGTATGTCGAGGAAGAGGAAAGTGTAAATTCGGGGTCGAATTCTTTTCAACCAGGGGAGGATGACGCAGCGCACCATGTTAAGTCGCTCAATCTTAAGTCGTCTGCGAGTTATGTCAATAGTATGCCAACTGCCTTAAGTCGCTCAACCATAAGTCGCTCATCCATAAGTCGCTCAACGACCTACCTTACAAGATAACGACTCAAGAAAACAAGACCGCATTTCTTTAAGTCGCTCACTTTTGCCGCATTCCTTAAGTTGTATGTCGTAGGCCGCATTTCCTTAAGCCGTTCACTGATGCCGCATTTCTCTTAAGTCGCATGAAGCTTATGTCGCTTGAGTCGTTCTGAAGCTTATGTCGCTTAAGTCACTCAGTTATGTCGCATGAAGCTTATGTCGCTTAAACCATTCATGAAGCCGTGCTTTCATCATATGTCGCTGATTTCTTAGGTCGTAGGTCGTATGTTGTTATGTCATGTATGTTATATTGTTAAGTCGTGTGATGTTGTGTTGTAACTTGTATGTTGTTAAGTCGTAACTCGTATGTTGTAAGTCGTGTAATGTTGTAACTCATATGTGTTAGGTCGTGTATTGATGTTAAGTCGCATGTGTGTGTTAAGTCGTGAGTCAGATATGTTAAGTCGCGTGAGTGTTGTGATTACCTATAAATAGGGGTGTGTTGTCATTTGTAAAGGGGTTGATTTTTGAATAAAATTTGTGTGAGCTTTTGCCACCATTGTTGAAGTTGAGTGTGATCTCCTTCTTCTTTCCATCTTCGGGTTATTCGTGCGCGAATCAACGAAGTTGAATCCAATTCTCGGTATCACTTTTGAGTGATCAACGATCAAATTGTAGACCTTCAATATGGCATCTTGCAAGATCAACGGATTGGAGATAGTTAGATTCCGGTATCATCTCGATCAACGAAATTGAGCATTTATCGTTCTATCGGGTTATTTGACACAAAATCATCATTTCGTGAGGAAGATCCTGGATAGGCTGCGACAGTTTGAGATCTAAACTGGTCGAGTCTAAGTCTAAGCCGCGTCAATTGCTTTCCGAGCTGCGCCAACATGTCTTACAATGAGTTTCAATGTTTCCGTGTTTCAATTTACATGGTTTGCTACTAATTATAGTTTCAGCGGCAGCAGTTTAGCTAATTCACCCAACATAGCGTGTTAATAGTATTTTCAATCCATAGCTAAATAATATATGTATTCGACAAATAAATAGTTTGTCCATTCCATACCTATAATTTTATAATTTTACGCAGCATTTATGTGTGACAAAATGAGTCACAGATGCTAATGTGTAAATTTAAGGTATAATTATTTATATTTTAACATTTTCATAATTACGTTATTTTATTTGATGCTATTCTTTCTTAACTTAAAACTAATTAAAAATTAATTCTGTTTGTGTTGTACCTTATCCCAAATAATAAGTTAAGGATGCGTATATTAGAAATTTTGTTATGTAAGAGGTCCCACAAAGTCAGCACAATGTTAACCATTCTTTCGTAGCTTCTGACCGTAGGATAAAGCACATATTAAAGCTATATTGTTGGTTAAATACTGTAGATTATCTCAGTAAAAGCTAAAGAAAGAAAGTTCTATCAGTATTAAATATCATACCACACCTAGAGTGAAGGAAATTAACATAATTTTTTTAGCAAATTAAATGCATTTACACATGACTACGAAAAAAACAATTTTCACCCTTTCTAGCTGTTAAAGAAATAAGGGAATTGTTTCTTTATTACTTTTCTTAGTAAAAACTGTACATTACTCTCTGCATTTATATTAGCAGATACTATGTATATGGGCTCGGCCCATTTATACTCTGCATATTACACTGCGGTCCATTATACAATAACATATTACATTGCGGTCCATTATTTGTTATACTGGTTTGCATTCCTTGTTTATTGTCATTATCTCGATACCCCCCCTCAAACCAGATCTAGGGTTCTTCGAGAATTAGAAATGGCCGCCACAAAAGGAAATTTCACGAAATCTCTTCTCATGCTTTCTTCAGATCTGGTAAGATTTTGCCTCAGTGAAGTCTTATTAGATCGATGAGTCTCAGATCTGACAAAAGATGGAAGCTTTGAGGGTGAAACAACATAGTCTGCTTGATAAGGTTGATGCTTCGATTTGAGAAGTAATCAATGGATCTGAGACGTTGAGGCTTCATTTCAAGAAGCAGACCTCAGATCCAGTATAGCAACAAGTATGAAATGATTGAGGCTTTGATGAGTGTCCTTCGTGTTTCTCTGTTGCTGGTAGATAATTTGGAGCTCTGAAGTTTGACTTCGGGCTTTCTTCATCTATGTTCAGTTCCTTTTTGAATCTGGTAAAATTAATTCTCGACAGTGCTTTTGTAAAAACATCTGCTTTCTGGTAAGATGACGGTATGTGATTTGCTTTCAGTTTTCCTTTTATCACTTGCTCACGAACGAAATACAGATCCAATTCCATGTGTTTGGTTCTAGAATGTAATACTGGATTTGCAGTGAGTGATATAGTGCTGAGATTATCACACCAAATGGTTGGTATAGTGTTAGATTTGATATGTAATTCCTTTAACAATGATTCTACCCACATAATCTCTGCTGTTGCACTAGCCACACTTCTGAATTCTGCTTCTGTACTGGATCTTGACACAGTTGGTTGTTTTTTAGCACACCACGAGATTGGGTTTTTTCCTAAAAAGATACAATATCCAGTTGTTGATTTTCTATCATCGCTATCAGTTGCCCAGTCTGCATCTGCATAGCCATTTATATTGAGTGTGTTGCTTGCATGTAGGATAAGCCCCTGATTTATTGTACCTTTAATGTATCTCAGTATTCTTTTAACTGCCTTCCAGTGATTATCCAATGGCTTTTGCATAAATTGACTAACTTTGTTGACACTGTATGATATATCAGGTCTTGTTATTGTTGCATATTGAAGAGCTCCAACAATACTTCTGTATAGTTTCTCATTTTCAACTGGCTCCCCTTTATTTTTTGATAAGTGCAAGTTGGTGGTCATTGGTGTTGGGAGAGGATTTGCCTTATCCATTTTTGCCTTTATTAAAATTTCTGTTATATACTTTCTTTGACATAAGTGTAGTTTGTTGTCAGATGTTCTTTTCACCTCTATGCCCAGAAAATAGTTTAAATCTCCCAAATCATTGATTGAAAATTCCCTGTTTAGTTGTTTTATGACCTTGTTGATTTCTGATTCATTGTTACCTGTAATTATGAAATCATCAACATAAATAAGTATATATATAACAGTTGCATCAGAAAATTTAATAAAGAGAGAGTTATCAGATTTTGTTGAGATGTAGTTGAGGCTGGCTAGAGTTTGTTTCAGTTTGTCAAACCACACTCTTGGTGCCTGCTTGAGTCTATATATTGCTTTGTTTAGTTTGCAGACCATGTTTTCATTCCCCTGTTGTTTAAATCCTGGTGGTTGCTCCATGTACACCTCCTCCTGCAATACACCATTTAAAAAGGCATTATTTACATCTAATTGTTTGATGGTCCAATTCTTATACAAGGCTATAGTTAGAACAATTCTGATGGTAGATGGTTTCACAACTGGTGAAAAAGTTTCAGCAAAATCAAATCCACTTTGTTGTGAATATCCTTTTGCTACCAATCTAGCCTTGTACTTTAGAATTGTGCCATCAGGGTTTTTCTTTAGTCTATAAGTCCATTTACACCCTATGATATTTTTATGTTCAGGTAACTGAACAAGAGTCCAGGTTTTATTTCTTGTAAGTGCATCATATTCCTCCTTCATTGCTGTCTTCCACTTTTCATCTTGTATTGCTTGATAATAAGAGCTAGGTTCCTCATTGAATGATTCTGCACTGTATATTTTTGGTTTAAATATACCACTCTTTGATCTTGTTATCATATGATGACCACTATCTGTATTTGCAGGATTGATCTGTTGAGCATCATTTCTCACTGTGCTCTTCTGCTGAGTATTGGATGATTGAGAATCATTCAGTACAGAGTGGTGATCTGCTTGACACATACTGTCTTGTAGTGAGGACTGATGAGATTCTTCAGGCTCTTCATGATGATCAGGACTAGGGGCATTTCTGGTCAATTGTTGTTGTTGACCAATAATGTTCTTATCTTGAGACATTTGACTCTCTACAGGTATAACCATCTCTGGTATAGGAGGTATGGAGTTTTTTGGATTGTGCAATTTCTTTGTAGCTTTGTTTTCAGTTTCACTGAAAGGAAACTCATACTCATTGAAGGTTACATGTCTTGATATATAAATTCTACCTTTGTTGTCAAGACACTTGTAACCTTTCTGATTGCTTGCATATCCTAAAAATGTACAAGGAGTAGATCTGAATTCTAATTTGTGTGTATTGTAGGGTCTTAAGCAGGGGAAGCACAGGCATCCAAAAATTTTTAGACTCTGATAGTCAGGTCTGATGCTTGTCAGTGTTTCAATTGGACTTTTAAGTTGTAAGATTTTGGTTGGTAATCTGTTGATAAGATACACTGCTGTTGAGAAAGCATCAGGCCAGAACTTCAGAGGTACAGATGCTTGTGCAAGGAGAGTTAAACCAGTTTCTACAATGTGCCTGTGCTTCCTCTCAATCAGACCATTCTGCTCAGAGGTATGTGGACAAGTTGTTCTGTGATTTATTCCTTTTTTTTTTGAAAAAATTCTTTGAGTGGTAGAAACTCCTTCCCACCATCAGTTTGAATAATTTTTACTTGGCAGTTTGTTTGTTTTTCAGCACTTGCTATAAACTGCATCACTGCATTACTAGTGTCAGATTTTGCTTTTAAAAAATAAATCCACACATATCTGGAAAGGGCATCAATAAATGAAATATAATACTTGTAACCATAGTCAGTAGAAATTGGAGCTGGTCCCCACAAATCTGTGGCAACAAGTTCTAGTGGTTTAACATATTCAGTACTTGAGTCTGGAAATGCAAGTTTATGACTTTTGCCCATTGGGCAGTAGGTGCAGGAATAAAATGTGGGAATATTTTCAACATGAACTTTATTATTGCTACTCAAAACATGTCTTACAATTTTCATACTGGGGTGACCCAGTCTAGCATGCCAGATATCAAAGCTGTTGCAATTTTTAACAGATTTTATTTCATTTGTTTCAGACATATTACACCAGTTTTTCATATTGTCATATTTTCTTGACCTTGCAATATCAAATTTGTATAGACCCCTATATTCTCTACCCTGCAAAAGAATTTCATTTGTCAGTACATCTTTTACTAAGCAAAACTTTGAATGAAATTCAAAATAAACATTGTTATCTTTTGAGAACTGTGAGACACTCATCAGATTCTTTCTGATAACTGGTACTCTCAAAAGATTATTAAGATATAACTGTCTAGCACCTATAATACTTGCATTTCCAGTGTGTGTTATATGAGTTGCTTTGCCATTACCCATATATAATGAAAGATTACCTTTGTATTCTTTGTTTCCAAGATTCAGATTGTTTAGATTATTTGTGACATGGTTGGTTGCTCCTGAATCTGGGTACCAACTATCATCCTGAATGTCCTCTGCTTTGGCTAGATGGTTGGATGTGTTTTCTGATTGTTCTTTACATCCTTGTTGAACATTTACCATGTTTGCAGTAGACTCATGTTGTCTTGAGTTTCCAGCATTTTGTTGAGATGGTGTATAGTTAGCATCAAATCTGAAGTAACATCTGTTTGCTGTGTGACCAAATTTTTCACAAATTTGGCACCTTATTCTATTGTTGTTGTTTGTGTATCTTCCACTTCTTCCTCTTGATCTATAACTCTGACCACCTCTTTGATTGCTGTTGGGTTGATTTCTGTAATTGTGATTCCTTTCTTGATTTCTTCCTCTGTTGTTGGTAATATAGTTTGCTGAGTATTCAGGATTTGTTGATTTTTTTTGCTCTAATCTCCCTTCATGTGCTAGTAATATAGAGTGTACATACTGTAATGCTGGTAAGCTTTCTGTTGATGATATTACAGCTACAACAGATTCATATTCCTCATCAAGTCCACTTAACAGATACAGAATTTGTTCTGTGTCACTTACATTATGTCCAGCTGAGGCTAACCGATCACAAAGAGTTTTAGTTTTTGATATATATTCTCTCATGGTTTGACTGCCTTTCTTCAAGTTGTGGAGTTGTCTTTTGTATTGCATAATTCTTGCAGCAGATTGAGAACTAAAAGCTTGCTCTATTGTATGCCAAATATCGTAGGCAGTTTTACAACCTATTAGTTGTGGTAAAAGACTTGCACTAATTGAGGATAACAACCAAGAACTGACCAAACTATCTTGTCTTTCATGTATAATATATTCTTGATTATCAACTAACTTGCCTTGTGCATCTGCAGTGAATCTTGGTGGCTTAATGATGGTTCCAAGAACATATTCCTGAAGACCATAAGCTTTAATTGCAGTCTCCACTTGAAATTTCCAGAGAAGATAATTGGTTTCATCGAGTGGAGTATTTATAATCTGGCTATGTGGTTTGATGATGGTTTTAAGAAGTTCTTGGGTAGTATTGGATTGGTTTTGAGTGGATTTGGAAACAGATGTGGGTGAAACAGCACTGTTATCACCTCCTTCAGCCATTGATGAAGAAAATTACAGCAAGAAGTAAAGAAAAGAAACAAGATTACCAGAGAATGAGGATGCAGCCAAAAACTGACTGAATGATGATATGTAACCAGCGGTTTCTTGGCACGGCACCTCTGGTTAGTCAACAAAATCCTTGAAATTCTGATAGTATTGATGCAGCCGAAGTGATATATGATGAGAATTTTCTGATATCAATCCTTCTTGGCACGGCACAATGCTAGATGATGAATCTTCTTTAACATATCATATACAGTTGTTAAACTGTATATGATTTGATCTCAGATGATGAAAACTCTCTGATGAGATATGATTTTCAATCAAAAACTGATGGTGATCAGATGCTGTTAAGCATATAAAGCTCTGATACCATGTTAAAGAAATAAGGGAATTGTTTCTTTATTACTTTTCTTAGTAAAAACTGTACATTACTCTCTGCATTTATATTAGCAGATACTATGTATATGGGCTCGGCCCATTTATACTCTGCATATTACACTGCGGTCCATTATACAATAACATATTACATTGCGGTCCATTATTTGTTATACTGGTTTGCATTCCTTGTTTATTGTCATTATCTCGATACTAGCTATTAAAGTGATGTACCAAAGCGATTAATTCATTCACTATGTTCTTCATATTAACTCATGCTCCTAAATCAGAAACTTAAGGCCGTTATTCCACTCGTTTGAGAAATAAACTACAATGATAAAGTAGATAAAAGCGTTCACACACGGGCGCAGGCACAGGTGACATGTTGGTGCATTCACAGTTGTATAAATCAAATAAAATGTGTGATATTTATATGGTTAAGTCAAAACAATAAGCAGAAAATATTAAATGAAGTAAAGGGTAGAAGTAAAGAACATAAACAGTAGTTTTATACCTTTGCCTAGTTGATGAATACTTTTGCCAACAAAACAGCTATACCTACCAAATCAACTTTATTTTGAAAAGGTGCATACTGTTAAGTTCCATCTGTTAGTTTTATACCTCTGGAAGAATATTGTAAACATACAATCAGCACAAACATGAGTATATACCATAGTTAGGGAACTGAATAATCAAACTTGACCGTATAGTTCTTAAAATATATGTACAACATAGTTGTAACAGTAACGTACAGAGAGATGTAATTCATACGAATTAGCAATATACATGTGAACAAATGCAAATAACATAGCAAACTTAAAGTTGAGGATATAATGAAAGTTGATATTCAAGTACACTGCATAGACCTTAACAACATAACACAAATAAATGTGATTGAACCGAGAAGAAATTTAAGAAAGCTGAAGAGAAAAAGAAGCTAAACATGAAAAAGTTGCATGGGACCATAAATATACGTTATTCACTGCTACCATAATCTGCATATAAAAGAACAGCAGTTAGTCTAGGGAAACAAATAGGAAAGGACGGGTATGAAAGTCCCGACATCAAACTGTGCATGGAGCAGGAAAACGTAAAATTAGTTATGAGTGTGAAGAGGAGTGGTAAGAAGCAAGGCTTTAAGGTACAGCAAATCGTATAATAAATCAATGCAGTTCACGATGGAGTACCTGAAAGTTGGTCGGTTGGAGGCAAGAGACAGTGTTCCGTTGAGTAATAGACAACAAAAGTGAGTTAAATAGTACCCCAGGGTACACTATATTCCTTATAGTTGCCTCTTGTTCATGTGGAAAAAGGATAGAGATACGATGGAATGCAGTCCATCTAGATAGTGTTATGAAAATAGTAGTGTTTTGCGGAAGCTTTTATCGACGGATTTTTGTCATCTAAATCACAAAAAGATAACTTGGATTGAAAACAAGACGGAATTGAAATCAAAATGCAATAACACAAAATTTTCCACCCAACCACCAACTTTATTGATTCACCAAAATTTTGTTTACAATTAATAAAATAAAGTTAAAGTAAACAAAATATAATTGAATCAATAACCAAATAGAGAAAGGTAGAAAATATATATGTGGCTAAAATTGTTGAAGCAAAAGAATACAGATTAATAAGAGAAAATTAGCAAATAGATTTTCCACCACACTTTTACCTATAATTGAATCAATAACCAAATTGAGAAAGGGAGCATATATATATATGGCTAAAATTGTTGAAGAAAAAGAACAAAGATTAATAAGAGAAAATTAGCAAATAGATTTTCCACCACACTTTAACCCTCTCTTGTAGCCTATACTTATATAATCAATTACTTAATGCCCAAATTAACATTAGATGACAAAAAATAATTTAATTAGCCAATTAGAGAGAGAAATAAACATACTCAAATATGCCTATTAATTAGATGAAATAAAATCTTATCTTTCTTTCTTTTGCATATTTATTTCCCTCTATTTGTGATTTTGTATCAACGAAATTTAACATTCCACCTTGATGCAAAATCACATATCTCCAACATATCAAGCATGTCATATCTAGATATATCAAAAATCTTCATATCTCAACCACACTAAATTACAAAGCTCAACCACCGTCCATAAGTGATGCATCTCCCACATGAAGTACACCACACAAATCCGGTCTCAAAAACGTTTGTATTACCACAAAAATCTTCGTCTTGTCTTTGTGGATTTTGCAATTTGACACTCGTCTATCACTCGATTTGACTTCATTACCTGATCACTATCAATCCCTCGAGCATCATCAACATGAAGACCCCTATCTAAAAAAAGATCCTACATGCTAGAATCATAAACAGTGACCACATTAACGTTTCCATCCTACTGTGGACTAGGTCCTTCAACCATCACTCGTTTTCCATTGTCGACTACAGAACCAACCAAACTATAAAGGTTTTCTTCTTCCAATACTCCTCTCATCCTTACACGACCATCTTTCTTCACTGTCAAAACTACACCTTGAGTCTTATAAGTGCAACCACGGCGATCCAATTGACCGAGAGAGAAAATATTATGCGAACAAGTGGGTACATGTCTCACTCTAGAGACTTCTCTAACGACACCATCATGCATACGAAATCGGATAGATCTAATACCACAAATTGGTAGCTCTTCTCCATTGGCTATCTTAATCATGCCGACACTCTTCTCATAAGAAGAAAAATAATTCACATCTCTACAAATGTGAAAACTGGCTCCCGAATCCATCTTCTAAGGCTTATTTCACTAAAGAGGACATCACAAGAAGCATCACTATCGGTATCTTCAGCAAAACCTGCATGCGCAACACTACTAGTATCACCATGCGTAGCCTTTTTCTGATCTCTTTTATAAGCATAACACTTGCTGTGTGTGCGACATTTCTTATTATAATAATGACAAGTGATAACACCTTTACCATCAGCGTCCTTCTTTCAAATTGTATCTTTCTTCGAGTCCCTGGCAACATAGCCTCACTTTGAATTGGTTTCATACCTGACCCTTTTCTTCTAAGCTCCTCATTCAAAAGACTGCTTCGAATAGTTTCCAGAGAGATAGTTCCATTAGCATTGGAATTACTTAATGAAACAACTAAAGTTTTCCAACTTTTTGAAAGCGAACTCATTAATAAAAGAGCCTGTAACTCATCATCAAAATTGACCTTCATATTTGTCAATCGATTTATTACATCTTGAAATTCAATCAAATGCTCTACAATAGACTTCACTTCATCTAATCTCAATTGTACCAACTTTCGAACCAGAAAAGCCATACTAGTGACACTCTTTGACTCACTCAAAGATACCAACTTGTCCCACAAAGCCTTCGCGGATTCACAACTAGCCACATGATGGAAAACCGAGTCATCAAGATACCGGCGAATCAAAGCAACCGCTTTCTTATCCATTTTCCTTCATCTACATCAGAGGGCTTCTTTTCATCTCCATCAATCGAATCATGAAGATCATTGAGGTACAGAACATCCTCCATCTTAGGCTTTCAAATACCCCACTTTTTCCCATCCACGATAGCCATCTTTGAAAACGAAATCATAACCGATATCAATAATTTTTTAAATCAAAATTATTCTAAGCTTTGCGATGATCTGTGCTCCGATACCAAACTGTTATGAAAATAGTAGTGCTTTGCGGAAGCTTTTATCATTGAATATTTATCACCCAAATCACAAAGAGATAATTTGGATTGAAAATAAGACGGAATTGAAATCAAAACGCAATAACACAAAATATTCCATCCACAATTAATAGAACAAAGCTAAAGTAAACAAAATACCATTGAATCAATAACCAAATTGAGAAAGAGAGCAAATATTTATATGGCTAAAATTGTTAGAGAAAAAGAACAAAGATTAATAAGAGAAAATTAGCAAATAGATTTTCCACCACACTTTTACCCTCTCTTATAGCCTCTACTTATATAGTCAATTACTTAATGCCCAAGTTAACATTAGATGGAAAATAATAATTTGATTAGTCATTTAGAGAGAGAAATAAACATACTCAAATATGTCTATTAATTAGTGGAAACAAAATCTTCCCTTTCTTTCTTTCGTATATTTATTTCCCTCTATTTGTGATTTTGTATCACGGAAATTTAACAGAAAGAGCTACGTATAATTGTCCATGGGTGAATACAGGTGTGCGCAAATCGATACCCACATACTTCACTGACTGTCTCAGTGCCTTGTTTATAGTCATTACATAAGCTAATCTGATAGGAAATTGCCATCCCAACATGTTTATGCTTATTTCAGAAGACGATGGTTGAAGAGATATTCATGGGATGAAAATTAAGTTTCTAGACTTATCCCCAGTTAGTATTTCAACATCTATAATATGTGGTGCGTAGTGAACGAATATTAATCTAGTGTCATTGGATAGTCCGTCCTTAGGAGCAAGGTTCCTTAGCAGAATTATAAGGCATTCAACTTTGACTTCACGTTCAAAAAGGGGTAACCCACTATAGTCTAAAGAGTTCAGGAATTCGCTTGGATAATGATCATTGTCCCCATCTTTGACTAACTTATCTGCACTAGGAAAACATGGGCAGTAGTCGGATAGTGGTGCAAACAGGCGAAGTTTATGGTGTTCACATCCTCATTACGGGCAGATAAAATTAGTCGATCATTAAAAAATGATGGAGTTATGCATATATCCTTTTGGTCTGGATAAATTTTTGTAATTAAGCTATTTAAGTTGCTGCATTTGTGCATCATGTCCATGTTGACTGTCAGCTCAGGATTTGATCTAACATGAGAAGAATAGCAGTGCAAAAGGATAGTTAGGTTAAAACATTAATAGTTTTTGTTGTTGATAGTAATGGAAGGGAAAAGAAAATGTGAGTAGTAGAACCTGTTCCAAGTAAATTGAGAATTCTTTATTGTCTGCTTCATCCGACTTCAAACACATGTTCGTACTTAGTGTTAGCACTTGTACATATTTCCATAATGCTAATCGTCGTTGTTATGATGCAACAATATCTTCCCGTAAACCTCTTGGAATAACAATTAGAATTTGATGAAAATCTCCTCCTAGTACTACTGTAGTTCCACCAAATGGTTTGAGCTATTTCGGATGTCCTTTAACGATCGATCAACTGTCTCAACACAAAATCTATGCTGCATCGGCACTTCATCCCATATAATGAGGCTTGTCCGTTTAAGAAGTTCTGCCATCGTGAATTGCTTTGTAAACCCACATAATGAATCTTCTAAAATATTTAAAGGAAGAGAGAAGTTTGAATGTGCAATTCTATTTCCAAGTAAGAGCAGCGAAGAAATACCAGAGGAAGCAACAATAATTACAATGTGACCGTCACTATGACATTTGTCTGCAAGTGTGCTATATAAGTATGTTTTTCCCATGCTAGCTCCTCCATTTAGAAAGAAAGTTAAACCATAATCATTTTGTATGTAATCATCCATCTTCATATATGCATTACGTTGGCCATCGTTTAATGACTTGACATTTTTTCAGCCTTTTCTGCTTGTCCCGCATATCGCAACTAGGTGTGTTCCATATAAGTCTGTTGTGACTAACTGCACTCCAATTTTTAGTTGGAAGTGGTATGCATGGAAACTCTAATAAACGTTTCCCAAATTCCTATAGCAATTTGTTAAAAAGATGCAAACCATAGTCATTTATTTGGTAGTCAGTTGGGCTAGGAATTGCCAAATTTGTTCTTATCCTATGAGTTAGATCATCACATAAATGCATAGAAAATCTATCTCATAGATGATGTGGTTGTAATATAGAGCACTGGGTGAGAATAATACAGATTAGTCTTCTTAATTGATATCTTGTGTTGAAGAAGGAAGCCTCCTGTAAACATGTAACCCATTCATCATCGTCCTCTAATAGCCCTTTAGCAATGCAAGCAGGCTTAAATGTTAGATGAAGGTGGCCATTTATTGTTCTTAATCTTCAAAATACGTCAGGCCTTTAGTAATAGTCAATAACGAACGTAGATAAAAACGTTCTCTTGAGTTTGGGCTTGCAAAATACATATGACCTATAGCTTTTGAGTGGGTACATCATGGTGACCATGTATATGTATTTTATTCCATGTGTAATGTTCAGGAAATTTCTGACATTGAAATCGCTGTGCTTCGAGGTGTATGCCATATAAGTTGAAAACCTCAATCAAAGTTGATGTTTGATTTTGTGCCCTTAATTGTATAACATCAGCCGATTCACGTTGATTGATAGTAACTTGATGCATTCCAGGAAGATGCAATTGCAGATGGATGATTGCCGGTTTCTCTTTGTGCATACATTAACAAAAAATGTGTCATGTAGCTTTAGGTGGACCAATGTGTCTAGAATCTAGATATTGTTTGATTTCATTATCGCCGCCCACTACCATTGTTGTTCGATCATGTCCCTTATGTATACATATACATATACATATACATATACATATACATATACATATACATATACATATACATATACATATACATATATATGTATGTATGTATGTATATTTAACAGCTCGTACGCTTGCACAATCTTCCACATTTATGTGACAGTTGAACATTTTAGAAAGTTTAGGATTGTAAGGAATGACATCTCTATTATCTACGATTAATCCTTTAACCACATAAGATCTCCCACCATTTCGTCGATGGTAGATAGGATATCCATCTTGATCCATTGTTGTTGTATTAGCCCATTCACGAGGGTAGTGCTTTAAACATTTTCCATTTTCCATGCAAGCTACTTGGATGTTGCCTTTACATGGTCTATGCACCATGCACTTCTTAGTTGTGTCAATAATAACGGGCGTTCTAAATCATTCGAAAATTCTGCAGAAATCAAGTTGTCTACTAGTTCAAAAGTTCGTATTTTGTCAGAGGGTTGTAGGAAGAAAAGCACATGCATATGTGGTAATCCCCTCTTTTGAAACTCGATAGTGTAAACGTAAGCTGTTACCAGTCCAAAAATACCCTTTTTGACAATTTCGTTCATCAAACTTTGTCTTTTAAGCTCGAAAACTCTAGCAATTATACTCGGACTGTCGTTTGATTTCTGGGTTTGCATGATAGTGCTTTGAATTTCTGGCCGACTAGGATTTGCAGTCATTGTTAAAAACATATCCAGGTGTCTATTGTACCATGTTATAGCTAAAGAGTCATGGTATATCTCATACATATGTCTGGGGTTCCTATGAAGCTGGATGGTAAAATGAACCGTTTCCCGATTTGATCAGGTTGTAAGACATCGGATTCAATGTCTATGATACCGGAGTAAAGATCTCTTCTAATTTCAGGTTGATGAGTCCTATCCTATTGCAACCTATTTTGCTCGGTACATGCCCAGGCGTCGATAATAAATTCTTGAAATAATTTTCGTCCGAGCCAAATGGTCGATTATTCATCTTCTCGTTCAAATATTCGATAACTGTAGTATGGTTTTTGAGTCACTCTATCAAGCATCAAGTAATTTAAATTCGGATTCCATTTTGTATGATTAATATCCCAATCAGGATCATCAGTTGGAAAGAGTAGAACATAGTGAAATCATAAATACGCTGGATGACATTCGCTAATCCTTTTCATACGTGTTCCTCCTCAAAGGTGTATGAAAATATCTCGAGTTTCACTTAATTAAGTCCTATCTCCTGGTAGTATAACTGCTATCTCATCGTTCATGGGTGTAATGTACACACATTTGTCGGTTGGTTTTCTGTAGTGGAGACTGATTGGTAATTCATTACCTACTTGTACAGATTTTTCCAAAATATTATATGCTTGACGGTATAATCATGTGAAATGATTATCACGCATTAGCACCATTTTAATAATTTCTAATACTTCTTTCTTAAGTTCTTTATTTCTATCCTGTCGGAATTTTAATGCGGTTTTAGGATCGTAGATGTACAGCTGTGAGTAAGCAGGTGTATCGCCATTGTCGGGTAGTAGGGAACCTGACTTATGTCGTAATTCCGCATGTATAGTAAATGAATTGATCCCACATCGACCAAAATTTCTGTTATCTAATTGACATCCGAGACTTCTAAATGCATTTGCAGCGTTATATTAGCGAATATGTTGTAGAAATGATGTTGATTTCCAGTCAGTTCCATCATATAACTGATGAATTTCAGAAGGTAGCAGCGTTAACGGCGGTAGTTTCACTTTTCCAGATTTACAATATGTTCTGAAAAGTGGGCTACATTTGGAACTATCTTTTAAACGTCCATCGATCCTATGGAGAGCTCTGCAAAATGGATATGGTATATTCCTTAGACCTAAGAAATGATGTTCAGTGGATTGCAATTTTTGTTGAACAGTGTTCTATGCAACTTGTGTCGGCTCAGCTTCATTGCAGTCTTCTTCATTCGGGCTTCTGCATTTTCATAAAAATGAAGAACATTTGTTATTCCATATTGTATACATAGGTATCAAGGGTACATTATGTAGTACGGGAGTACAGGAAAGGATGGAGCTTACAATGTGATGTCAACTTCGCTACAGGAGGGAAGGAGATGCATTTGTGATTTTCGATGTTTTGCATTACTCCCCTCTCCCATTGTTAATATTCTTTCTCGTTGACGTCCTAACTTTTGAGCAACAGATCGATTTGATATTGTATTAACACAATCATCAAATTTTATCCTGACGATAGTGAGTAGAATAAAGTGTCAAGAAATAAAAACTAATACGTACATTGATATTTGGTTTTTCAAGCAGAAAGGAAGGTGTGATAATTCCGTACATGGAGTATGTCCGTTGAACCATTGAGCATGTGATAGATATGTTATTTGGGTCACGGTGTTGTAGCGTTGTAGTAGTATCTTGTAAATATTGATTCATTGTCGGTATGTAACGACTTGATGACGCCTGATCGACCGTATGATGTACGTCGTTGATGTTCGAGCTAGTTGCAAAATTGCTCAATCGTTCCCTCTGCCTTCGCAATGTTTATGATACTGAAGGGATTGATGACGTCTTGATCATATCGCTAATACCATATGAGAAAATTGGTGAAGGAATTTAGGGGAAAATGTTATAAAGTGAAAATTAAGAACAGTGTGAGGTAACTGTAGAAGAAATTATAGAACACTATACATTTACAAATTAGTACCGTGGTTGCTATTTTTTTCATAGATACATGTTGGGTGTTCATTGTGTCAAGTCTTTGTGCTAATCGATTGTCTAGTTTGTCACACTGTTGAAAAACGTTGGTAGTGAAGGATGATGGCTGAGACGTTGTCGTGGATTCCAGTTGGGATAATCTCTCTCATTTTCGACGGTTCAGTTGAGCTATGGAACGATTTGATGGTGTGAGAGCCATACTACAGTTTGGAATCCTGATACGAGTGAGGAAGCGTAGGTAAAGTAGTTAAAAAAAATCAAAAATTTAATAACAATAAATATCAGAGGGGACAACATTACATAGTGGTTGCTTTATTGAATAGACATGTTGGCATTGTGCATTTATTTGATACATTGTTGCACATTGATCCATCTTGTTTACTGCCGAATTGTTGATCCGGAGCACTAAATAGAACATTTTTATGTGAATTTTGTTCGTCAATAGTGTTATAACTCAAACTTTTGGTACACCTAACAAATATTATAGTATAGAATTTATGGTTAATTACAAATGGCATAATACATGAACATAGTATGTACAGTATGCAGATTTGGAACAAACCCTCATGCGCTTTCCATCATAACCCAATGACGTAGAGATGATGTAAGTCGTTGCCGAGGATGGACAGAAGTTGTCATCTTGTTCCATTCTATGTTCAAAACCAAGGAACAATGTTTAATTACGATTTTGTAGAAAATTGGTGAAATAGTCAAACTGGAAAAGGTTGGCATGGAATTTGCAGTTGAATATTTCGACACTGTTGTTATACAACAGTTAAGTTCGTTAATTTTTTTTACCTGGTTGTCTGCTGTATATAGCATAACAGTAGATGGTTATGTAAAAGCTGAAATAAGTGTGTGAATCGTCATGGACATGTGAGACGTGGGAGAAGAAGATGGTATTTAATTTGATTTGTCCAGAGGATATATTGTTTGAATGATGATAATAAAGTATAAACTTTGTATATATTGATGTAACAGATGAATGATTATTTGATGTTAGAGTGTAACTTTTGCTGTACAGTTGGTTGTAGTGAATAAGAATGGGAAAGGGAAGAAGTAAATGACAAAAAATGCATGGAGGAAGGAGAATGAAAAAGAGCTAGAAGTAAGGACGTGGAGTAACATATATGGTAAGTGGATCACCAATTCCCTTATAAGTGGGTAGTGGATTAACTGCAAGTTTGTTTTGTATGTAGACTGGAGCATGAATTAATGCAGGATGAGGTCTTAATTGAATTTCAGCAACTTAAAGGATTGTATTGTTAGTGTAACAGAGACCCAAGTTCGATTCCTATTGTGCGCTTTCCTATCCTATATAAATTTACCCGGGGGTATGGAGGCTTGGATTAGCGGACGACTTTACTGTACCCTCCTTAGGAGTTTACCAGGCTGCCGGGTTCTCCTGCGTTTTCAAAAAAAAACAGAGAAGACAGCTCAGTGATGGATAATAGTGTGGATCGCATACGAATAGGAAAAGTTTTTTTTAATTTTGGTTGGACAGAGGATGATTTAGCAAATTTTGCTGGATTAGTTTTCATGTATTAACTGTTCATGGATTCATAAAGTAACCGATACTGAATTATGATATGCTCTGTTGTATAATGCACCTGCACTTATGTTTACAGAATTTAATACTCACTTTCTGTAAGTGGAATACAACATAAAATTTGGATAAAATATCAAATTGCATATAGTACTCACCATGACACTCCTAAATATAGTGCAAGATTGGATTTCCAAGTCAGGAAACTAATTTCTATATTTGGAAATTAAATATAAACAAACATAGTTTTAATCTTTTTATGTTTATATATGTGCATAGGAAAAATCTGTAAGGGTAGCTCCTGTAGTCAGCTATATGCGTCTTACAGTGGTCATTGTTTTATAGTTAAGTGCTACCATAATTTAAACTATTGTAAGAAAACATGTTTATCTAGGGTGAAGAATCTTTTAAATAATATATTTTATAGTTTAGTGCTTTTGGTGAATCCTTCTACAATCATCAGTGAAAGTGGTACTCTACATGGAGAGTTTGAATGTTTTTCGGCTCAAGTTCGACTGCGGTGTTGCGTAGACCGTAGTTTGCGCAGCTAATTTTTTCCAGTATGGCTTGTAGATATCATTTTGGCTTTGTTTCGTACATCCCATCCATAACACAAATGCATGGAGTTATGGTGCGTAGCATTGATGAACAGCTTATAGTTTTGGCTTCTTCGCTTCATATTATACACATTGAGCAGTTGTGCTAGCTGTTCGAGTACAATGAATGGTAAAAACTGGATAGTATGTCGAGTTATTCCGTATGTCCGAAGGTGAGCATGCATGTGTGCATGTGTACATGCATATGTGTGCATGTTGGTGAGCATGTGTGAACGTAAATGTGTGGGTGGTGTGTCTGATGATAGAAAAGCTGCCGCCTGATTAAAACTTTGGAAGAAACCGAAGTAAGTTGCCTTCCTGTGTAGGTGCATGTGTAGGATCGATTTCACCCTAGAGGGAGGGTGAATAGGGTGATAGTGTAAATTATAAAAATTAATCGCGGAAGCTTATCAATTAATTTAAATTCAGATCACAGAATAGCAGCACAGATATATCAGAATATAAATAACAGAACAGAACAACACAGAATTTACCCAGCTTCGGCAAAACCCTGCCTACGTGCTGCCCCCAAAGTTTCTACTAGAAATTAGATAGTCCCTCGCTTACACACGTAAACTCGCTATACCCGCTATTGACTAATCTAACTCTACGCTCAAAACCCTGACCACAACTCAACCACCGAGTTGCGAATTCCCAAACTACACACCGTAGTTTGTCCCCTAGTCACACGACTAGAAAATTAAAAACGGTTTAAAAAAATACAAATTAAAAACAATTCAAAATTAAAATAACCCCACTACAAGAAAGTTCACCATCAATAGCATAGAGGGATAGCTTCCTAACAAAACTTGCTATCTTTAGTTAATTTTTTAGTTAGTCACAACTAAAAATTACGCATCATACACGCTATATGTTTACTTCTAAGTTCTAACCCAAAATGATAAAAATGTTCGCGCTGAAATTTTTCATCTCCCTCTCATTTCCTATTCCAGCATTTCGCATGAAATCCCTTTTCATCGTCTCCACTGATCCAATTCCGAAACCCTAAGTTCCTCCTACCAAAATCACTATTCTTCGCTGATCCCTCTGGAATCCCAATCTGTTCAGTTCTCTTAATCCAATTTTTAACACTAACACGCCTCCCTTCACCGCCTCAACAGGAAAACCCTAGTTTTCTCATTTCTTCGCCAATCTAACCTCTAATTATTGCATTTGAACTATCTTCGGCTTTAAATCATCACTGGTATTCTGGTCACAGGTTATAATTATTGGATCTGAAGTAGTATTATTCGTCTACTGCATCTGAAGTAGTATTATTCGTCTACTCAACAATTTCGACCGCTTTTATCTGATGTGGTTCTTCGTCGTCCGTCTCAGATGATTGATTAGACGTAGCGCAAAATTGACCGAATCTTGTGGACGTTGAAACTCTGAAGTAGACCTAGTTCACATTCAGGTACTACCCATATTCCTTTAGATTACGGTGATGTATAGATTATACCAATTTTGCCTACTGATTATAATTATTGTGGGACTAGACAAATGTAACCCGTTTTTAAGATTTAATCGTTATTTGGTACTTGAATCAGGTTAGATTTGTTCATTGCCAAGTTTTTTTAGGTATGAGGCTATGACATTTTGATTGATTTGTTTGGAGTATTTTTGACTCTAAGTTATAATCAGCATGCTACAATGATTTTCATACTATACTACCATATTTAATGTTATACTTTAAATAATAATCCGTTTTAGTCCTAGATTGAGATTATTGGTAGATAGTATTGCAAGTGTTTTAGCATTTTCATCTGTTCACTTTTTTGATATTTTTAAATTTATTAACTTCAATTTTGTATGTCTGCATAGCCATAATTCCCATTACTCGTTAGCCATTCAGAAGAAAGGGCTTAGATTAAAAATTCAAATATGTTGAACCTGAAACTGTTTTTGTGTTTTTATTATTCCAGTAATTCACTCAAGTGACATTGTTGATTGAATTTAATTGGTTGTTAGTGTATTAGTTTTATGTTAATATATTTACGTACGCACCGAGTATGGTATATCTTGTAACTAATTATGAAACTGTTTTTGTGTCTTTAATGTCGGCTATCACTGCTTTTGCATCGTGGAACAGAAAAGCTTTGCTGTTACTTCTCCTATACCCATTACTCCACCTGTAACTATTGCTATCTTCCCTTCTAACCTGTAAATATATGAAAGGTTCGGATTTTTCTTTTTCTTGTAATGTAATGAAGATAAAGAGCTTGCTATACCTTTTTGGAGTAGAAGTAGTACCATTGGAGATTGATGAAGGAATTAGTGAGCAAAAGATATGGTCAAATAGTATTGTCGCTTGGATGGTTTTGGAGTTTGCTATGTCAGCTTCTATTCATAGGTGAGTATTGGTGTAGTGTAAGTTAAGTTGAAGCTGAAGTTCCATTTACCCCTGTGATGCATATTTTTCAAATATGAAACGAACAATTTGTCCATATGATTGAATTGAAAACTAGTAAGGTTGTTAGTAAGCATTATATTAAGACTTGAAGATTGTAGGGACGGTATAATTAAGCAGCAAGTCTTACTTATAAACTGTAAATTGAAGTATAGTTGAAATTTTTAAGCAAGTAGCTTGTGTGGTATCATAAATGAAGGTGCCCTTAACTTGCTTGAATTCTTAAATTAAGCAAGCGTTTATGATATTTTATAGAAATTCAAATAGTTTAGTACCCTCCTCTTAACTTGTTCTTAGGAATAATAATTCATAAGACGGCTTTAATTTTTTTTAACTTTGCAATATCCTAGTTCATAGCAGAGCCTGAGTTCCAATTAATTAACTTTAGCCCACCGAAGTTTATAGGGTTGTTTAGATGTATCTATTAAGTGTTGGGAATTCAAAATAATAGAAGACACAAAAACTAATACAGTGGAAAAGAAAAAGGGCAGACTGCGAAATGGGTTAATGGTTATTCAGATCTTTTTTATAGGTCAAATATTTGATTAAGTACTTCAGAGAGAAAACAAAGTACTTCTAACTTCGTTTTGCATCAATACCTCTATTTTTTTAATTTTGAAGAAAGAGCAGTTGAGTTGAGTTACTGCGTTTTTGATTCTAACCACATCATATTTGTATATTTAGACTATTAATGGCATTTTGTGAATACATGTTCTCATAGTAACAGTACATGTTCAGTTTGCAGCAAACATATAGTTAATTAATGCAAATGGGAACTGATCTCAAATGTTAAATTTACAGCTCGTTATCTTGCCTTTTCCTGGTGCTGTGTTCAAGTAGGTCTGTGGAGCAAAGCTTGGCTTCCCAGTCCTTCCAAACCCTTGGGTTGTCACGATAGTTCTTCAAATATTGTTAACATGATGAACGTTGCAAAAAAACTCAAGTTTAGACAAGTGGTATGTCTATAGTTTTCTTGTTTAATTTTATGAATCTAGATGGTTAGATTTTAAAATGAATGTTTATGTTTATTTCTTCTTCAGTTTTCACCCAAAAAGCTTGTTAGAACAATGAAGCTAGAGCCTAATCTGTGATTTTGACCTTCAGAACTATCATAGTGATACCCATGTTGTTTTTTATGATTCAGCGATTCAGCAAAAAGCATAAGGTTATAATAACTGGCATTAAAGAATCATTAACACAGCTTTTGTCGCCTTTGTTTCATGTCTTATTTGCAATAACAATATCAACTTATTCATGTTTAGCAAAGCTCTCTCAGACCTTGTTCCAGAGTATTATGTCTACTTATCATGTTTCCATCTATGTATAGGTTATTAGTTAAGGAAGTGATATGTTCACTTAATGTGCATAAATAGTATTATGTCAACTTAACAATTTGTGTTTTTGTTTATGGTTCTCAATGGATTGGTGTACTTTATTTTTTTCTAAATTTATGCTCCAACTATTATCCAATTTATTTACAGCTTTGATACCTTTATCAGAATTGCCAGATCCAGCAGCAATGAACACTATGGACTAGACAGTAATGCTGCAGTTCTTGATCTGCCTGATACTACTTCAAGGTAAAAAAATTAAATTATAATAATCCACTACAAGAAAATCCCCGTTTCATAGTAAAATGGAACAGCGTTGAATATCTTCATGCTATCTAGAATTTACCAAGCGGTAAGAAAATGATTATACACGCTCTGATAAAGCAAATTATTTCATATTTTTGTAATGAAATATAATGCATTTTAATCTTCAAAATGACAAGTTGAAAACTCCCCATTTTCATCGCTCATCAAAACCCTACGCGTTCGAATCTGTCTTTCTTAGAATCCTACACTCCAAAGTCGTCTCTCTGTATCATTGCGAGTTCTGTCACTCTTTCAGGTATAGTAGTTTTGTTTAATTTCAATCGATCTTAATTTTGCATTAAAATCCACGGTCTTTTGTTAATCGATTTTTTTAACTAGGATTTTGATTAAAAATCTGTGTTTGATTGTATGATGATCTGCGTTTGATTTCAGCAAGAAAAAAATTAGATATTTCAGCAAGAAAAAAAAATCTGTGTTAGTTATTGAACTATAAGATATTGAATTGAAACAAGGTCTGAAGTTGTAGTTCACTAAGAAAAAAATTAATTAAAAATTAAATTTGTAAGTTCGACTTTCATAACAATTATAGTCTTCTAAACTTAGTAATTTTTCAAAGCTGTTTTTATATTTACTAAGTAAAGAATTCCAAGTTGCTTTATGGGGATGCATTCAGGTATAAACTGTTTTTATATTTACTAATTAGCTATACAGTTGCAAAATTCATTTAATGGAAGTGCTAGAACACTTGTAATTTTTATACAGCTAAAGCAGCTCCCAAATGATATTTTTCAAAGCTCATAGTGGAAACAAATTCCTTTTTTCTTAATGAAGACAGAGTACTTTGTTAATTTTTTTCTCCCTATTTTTATTTTAGAGATCCAAAACAAAATTGTTAAAAAATGAGATAAGTTATAGAAGAGAAGAAAACTGCACTTCTGAAATGAAATTAAGATTCTTGCCAATAGTAAAATACAACAATAACTTATTATCAAAACAAAATGCTGGTGCAACCTGATCAGGAGGTGTCACCCGATCAGGAGCTCCCTGAATTTATTGCAATTGATGGATTTGGTGATTGCTGTCCATATGTTAAAGTTGAATATGACTGGAAACCTAAAATCTGTAGTAAATGCAAAGTATTTGGTCATGAAACTCTATACTGTTCAGGTAACAATAAAATGAAAAGTTTGGATATGCAAGACAGTAGAGTTTTTGGTGACAATGGGAAAAATGAATATAAGGAAAGTATGAATCAGGGTAATTTGAAAGATAATGTGCAGAGGCCTCATTTTGTTGGAATATCTAATAGGAATTCATTTAAAGTTTGGAGAAGAAAAGATTTAGTTCAAGGTACTCTTATTGGTTAAGGAATTCATTTAGTTCAAGGAATTCATTTCCCTGTTTAATAATCGCAAAATGCCAGTAAAATAAAATAAAAATATCTTATTGGTTATAAACCATAAATTTTATTTCTTTGGTTTCGTTTCTACGTTTTAATGAACCTGCCAAAATTCTTATTATACAAGAAACCTATGTTTAACACACAACTTATTAATAGAAAAATAAATAATACTAAGAAAAAAGTCTAGGAATAAACGGATTAAATAAATTTTGATAATGAAATATATTTCTTTTCTAACATAAGAGATCTTAAAGTATTTTTTAATTTTATAAACTTAGAAAATACAAAAAAGAAATAAACAAAGAGTAGCTAGAAAGCTTCAATGAGATCATCTTCTGGAAAAATACACATCAAATTTCCCATTCAAAATTGAATATTGAAAGCAAGTCCTCTTAACAAAAACATAAATACAATATTTCAAAAGAAAGAAAGCTTTTAAAGCAAGATTTCAAAACATTTAACTGGCTTTGTTTGAATCTGCTATGCAGTCGGCTCCAAAATATGATTCTACCATTCAAAATATATTTAATTCTAACATTAAAACCATAAGTAAGGATATTAAAAAAAATTACTAATTGGAAATCATAGGTTAATTCTAGCATTAAAATCAGAAAATGTACACGGTACCTGGGTGTATATATATATATCTTCCAATTTTGTTGATGATGGGCTTGATTTCTTCTTCCCTTAATTATCAGTAAAACTCACTCCACTACTTCACACTTTCTTTTTCCTTATTTTCAGCTCTTTCATAATTAAACCAAAAGCTATTTATATATGCACACATCTAAAAGCAAAGAAATACTACACCAAGTTTAATGCTTGGTGCTGCAATATAGTCGAAAATAAAGAGCGCATAATGCACTATTCAATTCAGTTATTGTTGCTAGCATATAGAAAAAAAGAAGAGATTAAGTTTGAGATTAAGTTTATTGTAAATTTCTTATCTTCATATTATATTTCTTTTATAATTGATTTCATCTTTAACATTTGTTGGCTGCATTCATTGTTGTTCTGTTTTCTTCAAAAATTTCCGAGTTGCATTCCCAAATATATGACCATACTCAGTTGTTTATATTTTATAATCATAAAAAACAGATGTACACCTGAAAAGTTTCACCTGTCCTCGTACAAAGATATGAAAAGTGTGCATGGTAATGTTGTTTTTGTTTCACCTGAAATTGTACAAAAATTTGTGCCCTGTCCTTGTTTGCTATTTCACCTGAAAATTTTACACAAAACTGCAAAATTTTCTTTGCCGTTTCACCTGAAATCCTATCACTACAGCCACATGAAATGTGCACTTGTGGATATCCATTTCCTTTTTGTATTTAGTGTACCTTGGAGAGGTAGTGCTGGGCTAATGTTGTTTTTATATTTGTTTGACAGAGAAAAGAAAGCCGGGATGAAGCAAATGTACCTCAAGCGGTAAAAGTTATTTATATTACTATCGATATCATTACATTTGACATTTAATTTATTATTAATATAATTTTCATTTGATTAATTATAGAACAATTATGATAAAAAATATGGCACATGTGATTAATTGTAGAACAATTATAATTTTCACGTCAATGTCTGTTTAGTTAAACTGATGTACTGCAGTCTATTTAGTTAAAATGATGTACTAACAGTCTTTATCTTTTTTGTTATGAAAAATTATATAACTTGCGGATGATGTTTGGATTTGAAAAATAACTTATGTGCTTCGTTTTGACAGGTGCTGTATGATGATACCGGGGTTACTACAAGCTGGAAGGAAGGAAAATTATTTTGCTGCATTCATTCTCTTTCAAATCGGTCATGCTTGGATTAACGTATTTTGTATTGACGTTCATATCTTTGCTTTTAGTATGTATCGTTTTGGTCAGCTATGGTTGTATGTATTGTTTTTTTAAGATCACAAATATTTGAAACTTTGTGTACGAAATATTATGGATATATATTTAAATATATATTGTGGCTTGGCTTATGTCTTCATTTGATTACGTACATCATTATGTGATAATTGTGTTTTTTGAAATTTTATAATATATTAGTAGAATTGTAAGCTTGGATGTACCTAGTAAAAAAACCGCAGGGATACAAATCTATAGCGTTTTAACTGTGCTATAGAAAGGTCGTTTTTTCCAGTTTTATATACTATAGCATTATGATAGTGCTATAAACAATTTTCATAACAAAAAAACAACGCAATAAAAGACAGCAACCCGCTATAGAAAGTAGATGTACTTATACATACAATGTACTATTGCAGCAGATAACGCTGTAAAATAGTGTTCTATAGCGTCTATAGACGCTGTTGTATATTTCATATGTGTGCCAGCCTGTTTTTACATAGCAGTCATGAAAACGCTATAGTTTCACTTCATAGCGACTTTCCAAGGCTATTAAAAGTCATGTTTACAGCACTCATAAAACGCTATGAAATGTCCCTGTCCATAGCGTCTCTTATAGCGTTTTGTATGTTGCTGTTATAGGTCACTGACCTATTACAACATGTTAATATACAGCGTAAGAAAAAACGCTATAATAGCTTCTAATAGCATTTTTTAAACGCTATTTAAGGGTGTTTTTGTTGTAGTGCCCTAATTTAAAATAAAACCCTTATTATATTTTAAAACCCCTAATCTAAAACAAACAGGCCGGCCCACGCTTTTTCTTTAACCCGTTTGTTATTTCCTTCTTTGTTTGCCCTGAGAAAAGAAATGGTCGCCGTTCCTCAACTCAATTAGGGCTTTTGCAAATTTTGTGCGTTTGCTCCTTGCGATTCGAATTAGGGTTGTGCAAATTGATGTTCGCCGCTTGATACAGTTTGATTGTATGCTTCGATGCTTTTTGCTTTGCCCACGGCTCTTCAATTTGGATCGAGTTCGTTTTGTGATTTCGGTATGTATTTTATCCTTTTGCTTTTCTGATTTTGGCTTGTTCGAACTCCATGTTTATGCCGATGATGATTTTGGGTATTTATAGGAGTCAATTTCCTGAATTCTCGTTCGTCTGATTTTTTCAATTTTATGCTATCGGCCATCTGATATTTGTTGAACGATGATGATTTATTTGACTTTGTCAATTTCGTATTATCGTTGCTTGGCTCTCACGACTTTGAATCTGAACTGTTTGTTTTACAATTACGTCTCTGACTTGTTCAAAATTTACTTTGGCACGAACTTGATACTGATACTTGAACGATTGGCGATTAATCTGACTTTGTTCAGTAGCACACTATTTTGATCTTGTTCGTCCCTGAACCTTACTATTTTGCTTTAACCTGTATATCATTATCTTTGGTCTGGTTTGCTCTAAAAGAATGGTGGCTTGTTTTCCTTTGACTTGTAGTCAGACATGATTGGCTTGTTGTTTCGAACATACTTCAATTCATCTGTACTTGGTGCCTGGTCTTGTGATATGATTATAGCCATAGTTTGCTGGTGCCATGATTATTGTTGATGTACACTTATCTTGATACTTGCCTGGTCTGGTTCTCGACCTATAGTGTTCATGATGCATTTTGTTGGTTTCAAGTTTTGTTGACATGTGCATTTCTTTTTCATGCTGTAGCTTGATTCATGTACACATTCATGAATTCTCTAGTTGACTTCCTGCCGTTGCATACACTTTGTCATTCTGGCCTTGAACCTGTACTTGTAGTTTGCATTCATGTACTTGCTGTCGTAGATGTTGCACTGCTTCATTCTGATTCACTTGCACCTGTCTCATTTCAGTTGTGTCTGCATTTGTCACTGTTGCCTTGAACTTGATTTTCTGATGTTGTTTATTACTGCAATACTTGTTGCACTTTTGTGGTCTGCACTGCTTGTTTTGAGTCACTTCTAAATGGTGCATTGTCACTGTGTTGCATTGTTATTGATACAAGGTTGTTCTGTGCTTTGATATTGTGGCACTATTGCTTCAACTTGTCACTTGATATTGTTGACTGATATTCTCTTCACTTCATGTTTGCTGTCATTACTATATTGTTTCTGGCCTGTGCACATTGTTGCATGCATTTGCTATGCCTTGTATCTCTGCATCCATTCTGGTTGGTGCAGTATTCATGTTGTTGTTGGTCTGGACATTTGGGTTTGTCGATGTTGTGAGTAATTTTGTTCTTTAGTTGGCTGCTGTGTTGATCTTGCTTGCATTGTCACTTGGTCGACACTTGCAGTTGTACTTGCTTTGATGCTGGTTTGAGGCTGTGTCATGTTTGAACATAGCATTCGTGTTTACTTTTTGATTTGCACCTGAGTTGAATCCAGTTTTAAAACTCGGGTTTGACCTTGTGCTGAGAGTTGTGACTTTTATGTTATTGCACGTGAGTTGATCCCGGTTTTTCATTTGGGCTTGACCTGTGCTCACCTGTCCCTGTAAATCAATCAAGTGTATATATCGGCGTGTACGGCCTTGTGGCATATACAGTAATACACTGTGTATGTCACAAGTTGTTCGTGTATGATGAATTCAAATTTAAATTATGACGAACAACCCAAATAACTGAGGCAAATCATATATTCAAAAATTATCTTCTATTTTTGAATTGCAAAAATATTTCTTTTTCAATTTTACTGCGTTAGTTTATATTTTTGCAGATTGCTCAGATGCTGGATTCAAACTGGAATGAAGTTGAAGATAAATACGAGTGTGAGTGATATGTAGTGAGGTTATTAATGTAAACTGAATTGTGATGTAATTGTGATGTAATCAAAAATGTATATGTATAGTGAGAGCTTGAATTTGTACTATCAAAATTGTAATAAATATTTGTTTGAATAAAATATTCGTTTGAATTCAAATTTCGTGTTATTTATTTTATTCAGCAAATATTTATTTAATCTGTGAAAAATAAGATAGTATATTATCAAATACATTTAAATGAATGTATATATGTTTATTATCATCAAACAAAAATCATATAAGCGCATATTCAACAATCTCCCCCTTTTGATGATAACAAACATATATTTAAGATTTTGAATATGTTAAATGTATTTGATCATTGATATATTCTAATTGCTCCCCCTATTTAAATGCTTCCTCTCTATACGATGCTCCCCCTACATATATGCATACAAATAAAAATATGCAAATGATCCTAGATGCAAATAGAAAATTATTTGACCTTTGCTTGATTTTATTTGACAAAATCTTAACTTTTCTCTTCCCCTTTTGTTATCAGCAAAAGAATAATAGTGTTAGAGAAAATAGAGATAAAGTAAATGATATCAATCCAACATTAAAACTCAATCGAATATAAATATTAAATTTCAATAAAAAATCAAACAAAAATCATAAATATTTTGTTAGGCGCATATTCCACTTTTAGAATGATGGAAATGATGTCATCATATAAAACCATACAGTTGTGTCTATTTGTGGTATATTTATATCAGGAATTTGAATATCTACTAACCATGCATAACCGTTAGGACTTTTAAATGAGAATAGTAGTATTCCAATTTTTTTTTTTTTAAAAAATGAATTCAAGTATCTTCTAACCACGCATAACCGTGAGGACTTTTAAATGGGATTAGAATCAACTTGTTTATTTTAAGAAAAAAAAACAACTTTTGATATGCGTTCCATACATGCATAACCATAAGGACTTTTAAATGAGCATGGAAGCACATAACAAATTCCAAGTAATTCACTCATGCATAACCGTGAGGACTTTTAAATGAGAGTGAATACTTTGGTTTTTATTTATTTATTTATTTATTTTTAAAAAAAATGTGAAAATGAAAAACGAACGATTCCTGTTTAAAGTACCACATATCGACAAACTATATAGAATTTTGATGAGTGATGGTTGATAGAAATATGATAGGTATAGAGATGGTCATGGAATTTTTACCAACAAAAAGTTTTATAACTCTTGTTTACATTTCTAAAGAAATTTTCTAATTATACTTTCTCGAGTTATAATATATAATCAATATCAACACTCATCACTTTTTCAATCACTATTTTTCTTTTCGATAATCATTTGGGAGTCAGATTAGTCATAATAGTCATTTAAAATCAAATTCAAAAATAATTATGAAATTAATTTTTCAAAAATGAATAATCTGAAAATATGGTCAAAAATGATTTTCTCCAGGGGATTTTTAAAGAAAATTTTCTGCTATTTGAAAATTATTTGAAATGAAAAATATGCAGATATTTTCTTTGAAAAACGATGCAGTTACTAAATGTCTCAAAAAATCATGTTTCACTAGTAATTTTTCTATCAACTAGATTACCAGTGTAATCTGCATCTGAATTTCTCTTTCACTCAAAAATTATCATCAATTGAATTTTATAGACCAAAACATGAAGTGTGCATCAAAAATTTCAAACTCAATTTTTTTAGCAATTTAAATGACATTCTTTTGAATTCGAAATGAAGCCGTGTAAATAATCGAAAACCGTGAATATAGAGTCAGTCATATTATAACCAATTGTAATATCCAACAAAACACTATTTTTAATCCAAAATGATATATATGAAGTAATTCAAAGAATTTAGAGATTTTTATAGTGTTTTTGGCATAAGAATATAATTGGCTTAACTATTTTGAATAAATCAGAATCAAAAATCATCATCTTTTCATCAATCTCAATATTGGCTGAATTAATTCAAAATACGGTGCAGATTATCACATTTAATATATCATTTAAAACATACCATACCTATTTTACCTTTACGATATTTTTCGTTGTTGTCCGTTGTGATTCTGTCACCTTTATACTAGGCTAAGGAACTTAGCTTTGTCGCCCGTTGTGTTTCTGGAACAGCCAAAATCCAGAGAACACTATTGTTGTTCCTTAGCCTGCCACCACACCTACACGGAAAAGGATTTATGTGACCTATTTGTTTTTATAGGTCCATGGTTGTTAGTGGCAGAAAATTTTGAAAAATAATTTTGTGTAGACCCAAAACTATTTATAATTGTTCCATTTGGCACCCAAATTTGTTTAACTTTGAGAGATTTTATATTTGTGCCTTTTGGAACCCAAATCGGTATAGTTTTCACATGTTTGGGTCTATACCAACAATTATTGTGATCGTGTCCAAATTTTCTACAAATCGTGCACATTGAATTTTCTTGATTAATCTTGTTTTCAACAATTTTCGAACTATTATATCCAAGTCCTTGTTTAACCGTATTAACAGTTTGCTTTCCTAATAGCATATTCAACGATTTTTCACTTTTTGAAAATTTATCTAAGGTCGTTGACAATTGTTGGACTTGCGATTTGAGAGATTCATTTTCGTTTAACAACTGTGTGCACTTTTTAATAGAATTCTCTCTCCTAGTATTTTCATTCTCCTTTAAAATCAGAATTTCATTTTCAAGCGATTTTATTTTAATTTCTGATTTTTTAATTTCTTCATCAAATGTTGGACACTTATCACACTTAGGGATCCTACTTTGATAGGTTTTAACTAATTGATCAAGTTGTTTATTACATTCTATCAAAGTATCTTTTTGAGATTCAAGTTTGGCGTATTTTTCCCTAAGTCGTTCAAAACAACCGTTTACTTCATGAAAATATATAAGCAACTCAGAATGGGTAAGTTTTGATACCTCACTTGGCTCGTCATCGTCACTGTCAGTTGTATCAACTCGAAGACACAATTCTGCCTTTTCGCTTTCACTGCCAGTGCTTTGATCATTCTCGTCTATTTCATCCCAAGTGGCTGCAAAACTTTTCTTTTTCTGTTTCTTTCCGTGGCTGGATTTAATTTGTGGACAATCGGGTTTGATATGGCCGGGTTTGTTGCAATTATAACAAATAAACTTTTGTTCTTCCGAGTAGTCTAGTGCTTTGGCTATTCTGCTTTTTGCTTTTTGAATTCGAGCTGAGTTACCATGTTTTTGATTCCATTTTTTGAATTTCCTTATCAACAGCTCCAATTCTGCTGCTCCATCATCTTCATCGTTATCATCATCACTTTTGGTTGTTCCTTTGAGAGCTATTGATTTCTTTTGAGTGTCACCTCCTTCACGCTCTTCTTTGAATTTCATTTCTAGCTCATAAGTGGTGAGATTTCCGATGAGTTCTTCAACTTTAAGTTGTTTTAAATCTTTCGATTCTTTTATGGCAGTTACTTTTGCTTCAAAGCTTCGTGGAAGGACTCTGAGGATTTTCCGGACTATTTCTAATTCGGTGTATGTTTTTCCGAGAGCTTTTGATTTGTATACGATATTGGAGAGTCGTCCGTACATCTCTTTGACATTTTCTTCCTTCGCCATTTTGAAGTTCTCTTATTCGCTGCTTAGCATTGCAAGGCGAGATTCTTTGACTTGAGATGTTCCTTCGTGAGTCACTTCTAGTATGTGCCATATTTCCTGCGCAGTTAGACATTGTGAGACACGATTAAATTCAAATTGATCCAATGAACAGATAATAGAATTCATAGCTCTAGCATTAGCATTTTGTAATCTATTTTCTAGATCTGTCCATTGATCTTTTGGTTTCTCTATTTCCTGATTATCTACAGTTATAGTTGGTATACTATAACCTGTCTCAACAATATTCCAAGCGTCAATGGTTTTCAGAAAAATTTGCATTCTATTTTTCCAGTAAGCATATTCACCATTGAACATTGGTGGTCTAACTATCGACTGACCTTCTGCAAAAGCATTATTAAAAGAAGCCATTTTAAAAATTCAAATTTTTAAAACAAAAACCGATTTTTTTTTGAAACACGAATTTTTAAACAAAAAAAATAGTTTTTGTAAGATCAAAATTTTAAAACAAAAATGGCTTTTGTTCCTAGCTCCGATACCACTTGTAGGATCGATTTCACCCTAGAGGGGGGGTGAATAGGGTGATAGTGTAAATTATAAAAATTAATCGCGGAAGCTTATCAATTAATTTAAATTCAGATCACAGAATAGCAGCACAGATATATCAGAATATAAATAACAGAACAGAACAACACAGAATTTACCCAGCTTCGGCAAAACTCTGCCTACGTGCTGCCCCCAAGGTTTCTACTAGAAATTAGATAGTCCCTCGCTTACACACGTAAACTCGCTATACCCGCTATTGACTAATCTAACTCTACGCTCAAAACCCTGACCACAACTCAACCACCGAGTTGCGAATTCCCAAACTACACACCGTAGTTTGTCCCCTAGTCACACGACTAGAAAATTAAAAACGGTTTAAAAAAATACAAATTAAAAACAATTCAAAATTAAAATAACCCTAATTTAAAATAAAACCCTTATTATATTTTAAAACCCCTAATCTAAAACAAATAGGCCGGCTAACGCTTTTTCTTTAACCCGTTTGTTATTTCCTTCTTTGTTTGCCCTGAGAAAAGAAATGGTCGTCGTTCCTCAACTCAATTAGGGCTTTTGCAAATTTTGTGCGTTTGCTCCTTGTGATTCAAATTAGGGTTGTGCAAATTGATGTTCGCCGCTTGATACAGTTTGATTGTATGCTTCGATGCTTTTTGCTTTGCCCACGGCTCTTCAATTTGGATCGAGTTCGTTTTGTGATTTCGGTATGTATTTTATCCTTTTGCTTTTCTGATTTTGGCTTGTTCGAACTCCATGTTTTATGCCGATGATGATTTTGGGAATTTATAGGAGTCAATTTCCTGAATTCTCGTTCGTCTGATTTTTTCAATTTTATGCTATCGGCCATCTGATATTTGTTGAACGATGATGATTTATTTGACTTTGTCAATTTCGTATTATCGTTGCTTGGCTCTCACGACTTTGAATCTGAACTGTTTGTTTTACAATTACGTCTCTGACTTGTTCAACATTTACTTTGGCACGAACTTGATACTGATACTTGAACGATTGGTGATTAATCTGACTTTGTTCAGTAGCACACTATTTTGATCTTGTTCGTCCCTGAACCTTACTGTTTTGCTTTAACCTGTATATCATTATCTTTGGTCTGGTTTGCTCTAAAAGAATGGTGGCTTGTTTTCCTTTGACTTGTAGTCAGACATGATTGACTTGTTTTTTCGAACATACTTCAATTCATCTGTACTTGGTGCCTGGTCTTGTGATATGATTATAGCCATAGTTTGCTGGTGCCAATTATTGTTGCTGTACACTTATCTTGATACTTGCCTAGTCTGGTTCTCGACCTATAGTGTTCATGATGCATTTTGTTGGTTTCAAGTTTTGTTGACATGTGCATTTCTTTTTCATGCTGTAGCTTGATTCATGTATACATTCATGAATTCTCTAGTTGACTTCCTGCCATTGCATACACTTTGTCATTCTGGCCTTGAACCTGTACTTGTAGTTTGCATTCATGTACTTGCTGTCGTAGATGTTGCACTGCTTCATTCTGATTCACTTGCACCTGTCTCATTTCAGTTGTGTCTGCATTTGTCACTGTTGCCTTGAACTTGATTTTCTGATGTTGTTTATTACTGCAATACTTGTTGCACTTTTGTGGTCTGCACTGCTCGTTTTGAGTCACTTCTAAATGGTGCATTGTCACTGTGTTGCATTGTTATTGATACAAGGTTGTTCTGTGCTTTGATATTGTGGCACTATTGCTTCAACTTGTCACTTGATATTGTTGACTGATATTCTCTTCACTTCATGTTTGCTGTCATTACTATATTGTTTCTGGCCTGTGCACATTGTTGCATGCATTTGCTATGCCTTGTATCTCTGCATCCATTCTGGTTGGTGCAGTATTCATGTTGTTGTTGGTCTGGACATTTGGGTTTGTCGATGTTGTGAGTAATTTTGTTCTTTAGTTGGCTGCTGTGTTGATCTTGCTTGCATTGTCAATTGGTCGACACTTGCAGTTGTACTTGCTTTGATGCTGGTTTGAGGCTGTGTCATGTTTGAACATAGCATTCGTGTTTACCTTTTGATTTGCACCTGAGTTGAATCCAGTTTTAAAACTCGGGTTTGACCTTGTGCTGAGAGTTGTGACTTTTATGTTATTGCACGTGAGTTGATCCCGGTTTTTCATTTGGGTTTGACCTGTGCTCACCTGTCCCTGTAAATCAATCAAGTGTATATATCGGCGTGCACGGCCTTGTGGCATATACAGTAATACACTGTGTATGTCACAAGTTGTTCGTGTATGATGAATTCAAATTTAAATTATGACGAACAACCCAAATAACTGAGTCAAATCATATATTCAAAAATTATCTTCTATTTTTGAATTGCAAAAATATTTCTTTTTCAATTTTACTGTAGTTTATATTTTTGCAGATTGCTCAGATGTTGGATTCAAACTGGAATGAAGTTGAAGATAAATACGAGTGTGAGTGATATGTAGTGAGGTTATTAATGTAAACTGAATTGTGATGTAATTGTGATGTAATCAAAAATGTATATGTATAGTGAGAGCTTGAATTTGTACTATCAAAATTGTAATAAATATTTGTTTGAATAAAATATTCGTTTGAATTCAAATTTCGTGTTATTTATTTTATTCAGCAAATATTTATTTAATCTGTGAAAAATAAGATAGTATATTATCAAATACATTTAAATGAATGTATATATGTTTATTATCATCAAACAAAAATCATATAAGCGCATATTCAACAGCATGAGCATGAATTTTGTAAAGCAAGTGGTAATGGAAGGTGGTGGAAGGATAGACTTAAGCCGATGGTTGCAATGGTGATAAATTCATCTTGGGTTGCATGTACATAAGGTATTGATCAGATATGTCCCTGACCGCCTCATTTTTTTCCAATATTGTCACAGTGTTCATGCAATTTTTTATTTTTTTACTATTAGCACAGGTTAGTACATAAGATATTGATGAAGCGTTTACCTTAAGTCGCGGCCGACTTATCACCTCGCTGCCTCCCTATACCTTAAGTCGCAACCGACCCATCACCACCCTAAGTCGCGGCCGACCTATCTCCGCCTTAAATCGCGAACGAGACTATGCCGCAAGCTTCACAAGCCCTAAGTAGCGAATCCATCACTACATCGTTTTCCCCCCCCCAAATTGCAGCGATTTTCCATATGTCGCGAACTACCTCTTTAAGTCGCGAACGATATATGAATTGCTTCCAGTAAGTCGCAAAATTGCATTGCCGCCTCCTTAACTCACGTGACATTATTGAGTCACTGCTGAGCTTTGATAAGTCGCGAACGACTTACTTCTTAAGTCGCGATGAGGAAGGGTTTCCACCATAAGTCGTTGCCGAGTTTCATAATTCGTTGCCGAGTTTCATAAGTCGTTGCCGAGTTTCCTAAGTCGTTGCCAAGTTACTTTAGGTCGTTGATTGTATTTTTCCTAAGTCGTTTGCTATGAAAACCATTTGTGTTGTAATTTTGTTAAGTCGGGAGTGTGTTGTACTATAAATAGGAGTGTATGCGTCATTTGTAAAGGTTGTTGAAAATTAAATAAAATTTTGTTTGTGAGGCTTTGTGCCTCCATTAAATTGGTAGTCGAGTGTTAACTCCTATCTCCACTTTCGGTATTCGAGTGCGCTCGAATCAACGAACGTTGAAGCCAATTCGCGGAATCAAGTGCGCTTGATCAACACTCAAGAATTGTAGATCTTCCTTCACGGTATCGCGCGCGATCAACGTGTCGAAGATTGCTAAAATCCGGTATGTTCATGATCAACGGATTTGGGCCTTACGGTATTCATCACTCCATCGATTCTTCATTGATTCACTGATTATTTCCGCTAATCGTGTGAGATCCTGAACGGATTCGATTTATACCGTCGAATTCGCTTCTCACGCTGCGTCAGTTTGGTATCAAAGCTAGATCGCAAGAAGTTGGTATCATTTGGAGACTTGGGTGTCGAGAATTTAAAGTTTGGAGATCGTATTTGCAATTGTTGAGAAGTTTAGTGTTCATCGTTCTCATCGTGAAGTTGCAACAAGTTGGGAATTTCGATCCATCTCACTTTGGGTCAAAGTTAGGAAAGTGTTTGAATTTTTTTTTTGAGTTTGTTTGAAGTTCAATCATGCCTCCGAGACGAGCTCAACGCCATCGAAATATCAATACTTTGTATGGAAGAGAAGAGGCCGATGAAATGGAGCAACGAATGAACGAGAGTTTTACTGAAAAGTTGAACGAAGGAATTGGTCGATTAGAGAGAATGATGATTGAAATGAATCAAAGTAGAAGAAGAGTTTCACCTGAATCGAACCATGGGGGAAGTAGAGCTTCGATACCTTCAGATCGGGAGAGAAGAGTAGATCAAGATCATAGAAGTATTGATAATCGTGATAGGAATGTTGATCGAAGGAGTGGTAGTAGAGATGTTGGAGGTCGAGATCGACATCGATATACTTCAGATTTTGATGAGGAGTTTGATGGTGAAAGGGGAAGTGTTCATTACCGAGACAGAGAACAAACACGGCGTCAATATCGAGATGTAGATGATGATCGTCGATGGGAATCGGGAATGAAAATGGAGATTCCAGAGTTCAATGGTGGAATGGTTGCAGAAGAATTCTTAGACGGGTTGTCTAATGTTGAGGAGATCTTTGAGTTCAAGGAGGTTTCGAAAGATCGTCGAGTGAAGTTGGTTGCTACTAGGTTGAGAGGGAGAGCTATGGCATGGCGGCAGCAAACCAAACTTACACGAGAACGGATGGGGAAGTCGAAGATTGTTTATTGGGAGAAAATGAAGAAATTGATGAATTCTACATTTTTACCTTACAACTATCAATCACTCATGTATCAGAGGTTGCAAAACTTGAGGCAAGGGACAAAGACTGTTAATGATTATGTTGACGAGTTTTATCAACTAATTGCTCGAAATGACATCATGGAGACAGTGGAACAATTAACGGCGAGGTTTGTTGGAGGTTTGCGAATGCAGATTCAGGATATGGTTAATATGTTCGATCCAAGATCTGTGGCGGAAGCACACCAAAAGGCGTTGGCTTGGGAGAAGCAGGGAAGGCGTGGGGTGGTGTGTTTACTAATTCCAACAATCAAGTGAAGGGTATTAGTAGAAGTTCTAATGTTTCTAAACCTATCAGTAAACCCGTAATAAAGGAGGGTGAGAAGGCGAAGGTTAACAATGGTTTCAAATGCTACAATTGCCAGGAGACGGGTCATAAAAGCAATGAGTGTCCAAAACCGAAGGAACGAGCTATGATAGCTGAGGTTGAAGTTGAGGATGTTGGTGAAGGTGATTCTAGTCCAGTGGAGGAAGATGAACAGGATATCGCATCGGGAGACGAAGGGTGTAATCTAATGATGAGGAAGTCTTGTTTAACACCAAAGCAAGAGGATGAAGCTAGTTGGTTGAGGAGTAACATCTATCAGTCGATATGCACTATATTGGGGAAAGTTTGTAAATTTGTGATTGACGCAGGAAGTTGTGACAATATTATTTCTATAGAAGCGGTGAGAAAATTGAAGTTGAAAACGAAAAAACATCCAAATCCTTATAAGTTAGCGTGGATGAGAAAAGGAGGAGAGGTGAAGGTGGATAAGCGAGTTCGAGTTCCATTTTCTATTGGGAAGAAATATAAAGACGAAATCTGGTGTGATGTAGTTGAGATGGATGTTTGTCATTTGCTTTTGGGAAGACCGTGGCAGTATGATCGAGCAGTGCAGCATGACGGCCGAACCAATAGTTATAGTTTTATGTTTGAAGGCGTTAAGATTATTTTAGTTCCAAAGAAGAGATAGCAGGGAGAGAGTAAATCTGAGGAGATTGAAGAGCTAAAAACTTTGCTATCGTTGAAAGAGTTTGTTAAGGAAGTTGAAGAGGAGCCTGAAGTATTCCTGTTGATTGGGCGGGAGTGTAACGAAGTGGTGGAGATTCCCGAAGAAGTGAAACCAGTACTGGAAGAGTTTGACGATGTATTTCCCGAGGAGCTGCCAACGGAGTTACCACCATTAAGGGATATTCAACATCAAATAGATCTTGTTCCAGGAGCTGCGTTGCCACATCGACCACATTATCGTATGAGTCCCAAGGAACATGAAGAGCCGCGAAGGCAAGTGGAAGAATTGTTAGAGCAAGGGCGTGTGCAGGAAAGTCTAAGTCCTTGTGCGGTTCCAGCCCTGTTGGTGCCAAAGAAGGATGGAACATGGAGAATGTGTACCGATAGTCGGGCGTTGAATAAGATCACTGTGAGGTACAGATTCCCAATGCCCAGATTGGATGATTTGTTGGACCAGTTAAGCGGAGCTATTATCTTTTCGAAGATTGATTTGAAAAGCGGATATCATCAAATTCGGATTAGACCTGGAGACGAATGGAAGACAGCCTTCAAGACGAGAGAGGGATTGTATGAATGACTGGTTATGCCGTTTGGTCTTTCAAATGCACCAAGTACGTTCATGCGAGTGATGAATCAAATCTTTAAACCTTTTATCGGGAAATTTGTGGTGGTGTATTTCGATGATATTCTGATATACAGTGGAAGTCCGGAGGAACATTTACATCATTTGAGAGAAGTATTGATGGTACTGCGACAAGAACAATTTTATGCTGCAATGAAGAAATGTGTGTTCATGGCAAGAAGTGTCTTATTTTTGGGATATGTTGTGTCAGGAGAAGGAATACAGGTGGACCAGAATAAAGTGGAAGCATTCAGGAATTGGACACAGCCGAGAACAATAACGGAAGTGAGAAGTTTTCATGGATTGGCGTCATTCTACCGAAGATTCATTCCACACTTCAGTAGCGTGATGGCACCGATTACTGATTGTATGAAGGGAAAACAGTTTTCGTGGATAGAGGAAGCAGGGGTTGCTTTTGAAAGAATCAAAGAACTTTTTACGACAACACCAATTCTTGTTTTACCAGATTTTCAGTTATTGTTTGAGCTACATACTGATGCGTCGAAGGTTGGAATTGGAGGGGTGTTGAGTCAGAAGGGCCGTCCTATTGCATATTTTAGTGAGAAGCTGTCGGGAGCAAAGATGAGATATAGTACGTATGATGTGGAATTTTATGCTATTGTGCAAGCTGTTAAGCATTGGAGACACTATCTATTTCAGAAAGAATTTTTTTTATTCACTGATCACGAGGCGTTGAAGCATTTACAAGGGCAAGACAAGATTTCAGCGAGACATGCATCATGGATTACTTATTTGCAGCAGTTTACTTTTATCGTGAAACACAAATCAGGGGTAATAAATCGTGTAGCGGATGCTTTAAGCAGAAGAAATCACTTGTTGACAACGTTGAAGGTTGAAGTAACAGGATTCGAATTATTGCCAGAGTTGTTTGAGGAGGATACTTACTTTGCAAAGTTTGTTGAGAAAGTTAAGGATGGGAATACCGATGAATTTGTATTGGTTGATGGATTCTTGTTCAAGGTAAACCGATTATGCATTCCAGATTGCAGCTTAAGAATGAAGATCATCAAAGAGTTACATGAAGAAGGCCATGTAGACAGAGATCGTGCATTGCAGTTAATTTCTCAATCTTATTTTTGGCCATCAATGAGGAAAGAGGTAGAGAGATTTGTGGAGAGTTGTCATATCTGTCAGGTTTCAAAAGGAACAGCGACGAACGCGGGATTATACATGCCATTACCCGTGCCTAGTGAACCATGGGTTGATATTAGTATGGATTTCGTTTTGGGTTTGCCTAGAACTCAGAGGGGAAATGATTTTATATTTGTTGTGGTGGACAGATTTTCGAAGATGGCACATTTTATAGCTTGTAAGAAGACAGCTGATGCCGTCCGAGTAGCTCAATTATTCTTTAAAGAGGTGTATCGATTGCATGGTTTACCATAATCTATTGTTTCTGATCGAGATACTAGATTTTAAAGCCATTTTTGGTTGAGTTTGTGGAAGATGGTTGGAACAAAGCTGAATTTTAGTAGCGCTTACCATCCGCAAACTAATGGGCGAACAGAGGTGGTTAACAGGTCATTGGGGAACTTGTTGAGATATCTCGTGAAAGATAATTTGAAAAGCTGGGATATGAAATTGTGTCAAGCGGAGTTTGCACATAATCACGTAGTCAATCGAAGTACTGGATTCAGTCCGTTTCAAGTTGTATATTCAGCCATACCAAAGGGACCGTTGGATTTAACGACAGTACCATATCAAAAGGGAGTTGTTAAGCAGGCTAGTGATTTGGTGAATGAGTTACAGGAATGCCACAAAGTTGTACAGGAACGATTGTTTAAGTCAAATGTGAAGTATAAACAGATGGCGGATAAGAAACGAAGAAGTGTTGTCTTCAAAGAAGGAGATTTTGTATATGCCGTTTTGACGAAAGATCTCTTTCCAGTCGGGACTTACAACAAGTTGAAAGCACGAAAAATTGGTCTAGTAGAAATCTTGAAGAAGATCAATGATAATGCGTATCGGTTAAGATTGCCGGAAGAGGTTCATACTTCTGATGTTTTCAATGTCAAACACTTAATTCCGTATTATGGGGAGGAACTTGACGAAGATGACGAAAATGTGAATTCGAGGACGAATTCCTTCCAATAAGGGGAGGATGATGAAGCGTTTACCTTAAGTCGCGGCCGACTTATCACCTCGCTGCCGCCCTATACCTTAAGTCGCGACCGACCCATCACCACCCTAAGTCGCGGCCGACCTATCTCCGCCTTAAATCGCGAACGAGACTATGCCGCAAGCTTCACAAGCCCTAAGTCGCGAATCCATCACTGAATCGTTTTCCCCCCAATTTGCAGCGACTTTCCATATGTCGCGAACTACCTCTTTAAGTCGCGAACGATATATGAATTGCTTCCAGTAAGTCGCAAAATTGCATTGCCGCCTCCTTAACTCGCGTGACATTATTGAGTCGCTGCCGAGCTTTGATAAGTCGCGAACGACTTATTTCTTAAGTCACGATGAGGAAGGGTTTCCACCATAAGTCGTTGTCGAGTTTCATAAGTCGTTGCCGAGTTTTCTAAGTCGTTGCCGAGTTACTTTAGGTCGTTGATTGTATTTTTCCTAAGTCGTTTGCTATGAAAACCATTTGTATTGTAATTTTGTTAAGTCGGGAGTGTGTTGTACTATAAATAGGAGTGTATGCGTCATTTGTAAAGGTTGTTGAAAATTAAATAAAAATTTGTTTGTGAAGCTTTGTGCCTCCATTAAATTGGTAGTCGAGTGTTAACTCCTATCTCCACTTTCGGTATTCGAGTGCGCTCGAATCAACGAACGTTGAAGCCAATTCGCGGAATCAAGTGCGCTTGATCAACGCTCAAGAATTGTAGATCTTCCTTCACGGTATCGCGCGCGATCAACGTGTCGAAGATTGCTAAAATCCGGTATCTTCATGATCAATGGATTTGGGCCTTACGGTATTCATCACTCCATCGATTCTTCATTGATTCACCGATTATTTCCGCTAATCGTGTGAGATCGTGGACGGATTCGATTTATATCGTCGAATTCGCTTCTCACGCTGCGTCAGATATTGATCGGATGGGTTGCATTGAACGTGCAGAGAGTAAAACAAATTTGTTAAATACTGTTCATGAAACTATTTATGAACGTTGGAGCCACACCTTAAAAGCATGCGGGCATGGCTTCAAGTTCAATAGAGTGCCTGAATCTAGTAGGTAAAAGCTTTGAAAACATCCTAATTGCAAGACACAGCAACCTTTTACAATCAAATAATGACAAAAGGTACAATATATCCTACTGTTAATTTTTATATATGATGGGCCGAATAAAATAGAATACCTTAATGTAGTTAGTCTATCTGCTGTTGTTCTCCACTTTCTGAAACCTGAACAGGTGGTGACTGCTTGGTAGATCGACTTGCTACCCAAGACGCATTGGCTAGTCGAGGTGCAACATCAATATTTGGTGGCGGTGGTGGCGTAATAGGTGTAACATTGGAATAATAAGATCAATATACAACAGCTGCATCCACATATTTGGTCATAATGGGGGATAAAAATAACAGATGTAGTGAATGGTCATAACCATTAAGCTGTAGATATAAAATCATATTGAATTAAAGTGTGTGATATAAAACGTCTGTCCTTGTTCATTTTTTGAGATTCTGTCCATGTCAATTTTCGTTTAATTTCGTAGTAAACCCATGATTTCCTTTTGTCTTACATTCTTTCTTTTACTGGTGTATTGGTTTGAGTTTAAACTGTAATTAATTTTTTTGGTGTACTAACAATGCAGTACAAATAAATGAAAAATGAACCAATGAATCACAGTGGTGATGTGGTATATAATAGTACAAACATTCAAGCTTGTCTTTGGTACTAACACATTGACATATATCATTTCATTATGTAACAGTACTAATATTCAGGCCTTTCTGTGCTAGTAACATGTAGACATATACGTACTAAATTGAACGGTCGAATCAAAGAAATAACGCGGGCAAAAAAAAAAGAAAGATAACACGGACATGTAAGTATTGAGAAAGCATATGCATTTGCAATATAGATGGAAAAAAGTACAAACATCGCATCAAATTAAAAGATTACAGGGAACACTGAAAAATGATATTCATGCAAACGGTACAACAAAAAATAAACTAACAGAACAAAATACGATTGAACGATGAAGAAATAAATTAACAAGAAACTGGAGATGAAATTATTTGGCAAGGAGACTATCAATATCCATTCTTCTCTGCCCACTCAACCTGCCTATAAAAAATCCACAAATAATTTAATTTGGTCAAACAAATGTGATAGACAGAGCAATACAACAACGCATATTACCACAACAGCCTCTAATTCTTCATCCCAATTAGCAGGGATGCATACTGGAAGGGGTTATTCATGGTTGGCAAAGTCCTCATTCTCTGTAATGGTATTTTTGCTCGGTGATGGGGGAGGTTCAGCCACTCATATCAGCAAATCTACACTGACTACATCCACAGGAGGAACGGATTTGTCAGCGTCCAGCTTACATCGTTTTGGTTTCTTATTCAGTGTTTCATCAGCCTCAACCTTAACTGTTATGCCATCAACTACAGACTTTTCTGCTCCATCCAATTGAAACTTCATTGAGTAGAAGAATCGGTGCTTTTTGTGTTGAATGCTTCTCTCTTTTGACCTGTTGTTCTAGTCTGCAAGGGTACAAATGACCAAATTGAGAAAAGGTGAAGCATATTGAAAATCATATTGTTGTACGCCCATGAGGAAACAGAAACATTACCCGCTTCATGCTGATCCCCTGCTAGAACTCTGTAGCAAATGGAGAAAGAAGGACAATATAGTTAGGATGAATGAATCACATTTGTGGGTCATAAACGCCAAAGGTAAATTAAGGAATGTAAGAGAAAAGATGTGGGGAAGATGCAGGGAAGAGAGCAACATTTGGAAAAGGAAGAAGCTGTGGTGCAAGCAGATGGATGAAGAGGGTGATGAGACTATCTTATATAGGGAAGTGGGTTGGTGGGAAAGTGGATGATGAGCAATTTAAGGAGGCAATAGAGTACGTATGTTTGTGTTTGATGAGAGGTGGGAAGGAGTTTAAAAAGGGTGGGCATTATTTGTTTGTGGCAGAATGAACGTCGTTATAAGCAAACGGTGGATTCTATTATCTGTTAAGTATGCCCAACTGTCAATTTCCAAGCCCTCTGATATCCTTTATTTTGTTAAATCTCATCAATTGTTTGTCTTAGGCTTATCTTTACATTAAAGCAAAGGAAATTTGTTTTATACACACACATATTACACATATTATATTAGTTAGGGCTGACGATACTCCTTATTTAGAACCATCATGCAGTTATTTAAATGAGAACGTTTAGCTAAAAAATAAAGGGATACAGGATGATGCTAAATAAGGAGGGCCATGGATCAAACACACACACACACACATATGCAAACATACATATACATATACAAATATACATACACACGCATGCATACACAGATTTGTGTATCATCGTCAACAATTCGTTGTGATATCGCTGTATATATTTCATTTAGGAGCAGATGAGTCATCGGTAATAGTTTATAAGCCGTCATTAAGAATAACATGTGTTGTGGCGGGTTGTTTTTTATCCTTATGAATTAAAATGCTGAGTTCTCATGTGGTGCCTATTGCTCTTATTTTAGCTTTCAGGCACTATTTTTCTTCATTCAATATAAAGTTTATCCTATGTTTTTATTTTTTGGTTAGTCAAAAATGGTCCAATGATGGTTTTGTAATCAGCTTAAAAACTGATTTACTATCTCTTAAGCAATCATTTTTCTTCATCCAATATAAAGTTTATCCTATGTTGTTATTTTTAGTTAGTCAAAAATGGTCCAATGACGGTTTTGTAATCAGGTTGAAACTGCTTTACTACCTCTTTAGTAATCATTTATCACATACCCCAATTTGTTGTCAATTTCCTATTGAATAATTTTCTTATCATTGCGGTTTTATTTTAGAAAAGATTAAACATCATAATTAATTTTCTTTAATTAACCAATCCTTTACTTTATTAAATAATTCATATAAAACAAATAATTGATGAAAAAAAACCAAAAATTTATCTAAAATATATTTTTCATTTTTTACCTTCAACAAAAATTTTAGGCTAAAATAATTAATTTTATTGTTTTTAATAATTAATTAACCTGAAATTAACCATTTTTTCCAACTTAGAAAATTCATAAAATATTCACATTAATTCCAAAAATTATGAAACTATATCCTTCGATCACTATTTCATCATTAAGCATATCATATAAAAGTTTAATGGCATTTGAATCTAATTAGACCATGCTTTGCCCTAAAACATGTACAAAATCACTTCAATTAAATTTTAAACCATCGTTAAAATAATATTCAAACATCTGAATATGTTTAACAACATCAAAACATTCACAAGAAGATCAAATCCAAACCCAATGGGTTATGATACGTTTTATAGAAAGATTTTACTCACTTTTGATTAATTAAACTTGATTTAATCTCTTCCCTTCTTTAATTTAAGAGCTTGATCTCTTCTAGCTTGAAATCCTCCTCTTTTCTCTTGAAATTTTTTCCTTACTTAGAGTTCTTAGGAAGTTTTATTTTAGGGAAATGAAATAAAATGAAGAATGAAATGAGGGGTTAGGGCTAAAGAATATGAATTAGAAGGTTTGTGCCTTAGTAACTTATTCCCTTTACTTAAATCATTCCCATTACAATTTAATTGCTTTCTTTCATTAATAAATGCCAACCAAATTGCTCTAATTACCATTGGTCCATCTAATTATCTTTTCAAATGTCCTATATTTATTTAAATACATTTTTCTTAGGCAATTGGAATTAAATCGCTTTGTTATTTCAATTAATAGTGTCTTCGTATTATTAATTCAGTTCAATTTAATTTAAATTAATTTTCTATAGTATATACTCTTAAAATATGGGGTGTTACACAGAGCTTTTTTCATTTGCGTTAAACCTACTTTCAATATGTTCAATCTTTGCATTTAGCACCAATTAATTTGTATTTGTTGTGGGCCATTTAAGTTTGAGACAAGAACATTTCCAAATATATGTTGAAAACTAATAATTAACAAAATAAATGCCTAATATTTTCTTCTTCTTGACAACATAGAGCACACTACGGACTGATATTTATGTGATTTTGTATGAGTTTTTGTTTGGTAGATAAATAGTTTATAGTTCTGTTTAAGAAAATTGCCATTTTCGATAATATGGATTCTATGCCAAACTAAACTTGCCCGTGTTTTATTTTCTAAAGGACTTGTGATTGTATTCCATACGTCTTTGAATAGATATTTACCATTTGTAGTACATGCCCAAATCCAGTAGTCCTTATTCTGGTCAATATAAATATTTTCTACCTTAATATCTCGCCTTGACAATCCTAAAAAGATGCAAATATTAGGCATCCATTGCTTATTTACAATTATATCCTCTACTAAAGACTTTTGACTTCATGTAATATAAATAAAATTACTATCTAGTTTATTAATTAGTCTCCCCTTGAAGCCAAGGATCAACCACAAAGAAGTTGTCATCCCAACAACTGTTCGGTTCTTCATACATTGTTTTACTAACTGCCAACTCGTAATACAAACTTCCAAATACTAGACTGGTCGCTCCTAAATTCCAATTCCCAAAACGATCTGTTTTGATGTATTTTTCATGCATCCATTTTGTACAAATTCCTTCTTTGTCGACCACACTCTAGACTAATTTTATCCCTACTGCTTTATCAATGTCTTCAAGATTACGTAATCCCAGACCATCTTCTTCCTTAGGCACGCATATAATATCCCATGGAACTTTGCTGATCTTCCCTCTCCACAAGAAATTTAGAAAAAGATTCTTTATCTTATTTAGTGTGCCAACAGTTATTTCAAAACATTGCATACAATATCCTACAATAGAATAAACCATTGATTCTAAAAGCTTTGTGCATCCAACAATGCTAAGAAGTCTTGCTTCCTATCCCTCAATTCTCTGTTTTATCCTATCCAACAAGATCCTACAGTCTCTTTCTCTTAGGTTGACATTCTTTAAAGGAATTCCTAAATACTTCATTGGCAATGCTCCTTGATTAATGTTAATCATGTTGCCAATTTCATCTTGTAGATACTCCTCCAATAAAGATGGGAGATTTTTTCCAATTTAGTTGCAACCCTGAACTATCATATAGACAATTAAACACCACTTTGATTGCTTCTATCGCTTTTTTATCCACTTTGGAAAATTCAGTATATCATCCATGAAAATAATATGTGTTAGGCTATTATTTCCAGATGAAATAAGAGATAACTCACCCATTCTACCTTCTTTTCCATTAAAAGTGTGAAATATCTGATTACTAAAGTGAAAAGAAAAAACGATAGTGGATCTCCCTATCGTAAACCATTTTTACTATAGAAATACCCTATGGGAAAACCTTGATTAATAAACGAGAACGTGAGAGTACTAATAAGTTATTTAATGATTTTTATCCATTTTTACGGGAACCTCATACTTCTCATCATGTGCATAACAGACCATCTATCCATTGAGTCATATGCTTTACATAAATCAACTTTTACACGCATGTTTTTATTTCCCTTCCTTCCAAATCCCCTCATCTCTTCATAAGAAAACATATCATTATTTAGTGATGTTAATCACAACCACTTATTCAAACTTTCATTGATTACCCAAAAACCTTTTAAAAATTTGCAGCAAGACAAAGAGAAAAAATTTATCTTCTTTCTCAAAATATAATTTCCTATCAATTATGTTAGTAATTATCCTTTTTCAATTAAAACCCTCTTCGTAAAAAAATTTATACTAAATTGTATCTACTAAGGAAAACTCCTTGAAAACTCCCAAAAATCGGAATTGATCTCTTTTTTCCCTTCTAATGGAGGTAACCCTAGACGCCATCTTCTAATTTAATTTTTTAATCTCCTAGTATCAAATTTCTATAATTAATCTATCATTCCATGTTATTTATGTGTAAGTATGGAATCTGTAGAGCAATCAGACAAAGGACGAATAGAGGTGTAGAGAGGGAAAGGAAAGAAGCCGATTGGTGAGGGAAGTAGGGATATTGCACGGGGAATTAAATCGAAAATGCCAACTGGGAACCAAGAGAAGAGTTTTGATGGGTAGCAATAGAGGTAATTTGAGGAGAGAAAAGAATCTTTTATGTCACGACCCGAATTTCAGCGTTCGCAAATCGACAACCGTACATCACTTGTACTCGAATGTTGCAGATTCAACCGTTGAAATCCGATTCGCGCCGGAGCTTATAACACATAAGTATAACTGTTAGCGCCAAAATTGGTCACTAACACCCAAATCCAAGTGAAAGTACCAAACAACAATCACAGTTCACGGGTAGGATGTATGTAGAGGATATTTAATATGAAGAATAACAGAAATTAAAATGAAAGCGGTAAAGACACGGAATTTATAGTGGTTCGGCTAACTCTGGCCTACGTCCACTACAGTAATTTCTTTTTTATTGCTGTAACAATCGATTACAGTTACAAAGTGATAGGCTAGCCTTAGCCTTAGGGGATAGAAAGTTAGAGAGCAGGAGAGAGAATCAGGATCCCTTTTCTGAACCCCCACATGCTGTATTTATAGGCAAATCCTGAGTTGTTGGGCCTTTGCGTGATTCAGGCCCACCGAGTTTATGGCTGGTCCACATATGCCGAGCCATGTAATGCCGATCCATCAATGTCGAACGTTCCATGCCGAACGAAGCGTCTGGAGGAAGAATGCCAAACGAAGTCTGATAGAATAATGCTGGACGAGGCATTTGAGTGATGCATGCCGATCGATGCTGGGGTGAGGTGTGCCGAGCTCACTTTAATGCCGAGTTCAAACGCCGAGTGGAAGATGCCGAGTGAACGAATGTCGGACGTACTTCAATGCCGAGTACAAATGCCGAGTGGAAGATGCCGAGTGAAAGAATGCCGGACGTACATCAATGCCGAATATGCCGAACAAACTATCATGCCGAACAGACCTAAATGCCGAACACAAGCAAATGCTGAATATACTTAACATGCCGATCATACATAAATACCCGACCTATCTTCATGTCGAACATAGTTAGCATGCCGAGCATAACTAAGTGCCGAGCACACATAAATGCCGAACATATACAAATGCCGAACATACTCTCCTTGCCTAATTTCATAACTGGTCTTCTGCCTAATCAATTTATGCCGAATGATTGCCGATGTCGAACCATATTTCCTAGACCCAAACCATAGTTGATTCATCTTTATCCAGTCATATTTCCATCTCCTAAGCACGTTGCGTCATCCATCCATCCAGTCGACTGAATCCATCGTACACCAGCCTTGACGAACGTGCAGCCGATTAAGTTAAACCCGTATGTCCATGGCCTGGTAAAAAGGCGGGTTAACACTTGCCCCCCAAAACATGCCTTGCTATTGGAAGGTGTGTTTTGAATAGCCTCAAATCTGATATCCAAAGTCCACATCCTTTTTGTAACCATATCATCAAATCCACGACCTCTCCGGGCTTAATCTTGATTTTGTAGACCTCGCCGGGTCGTGTTATCCTGTTCCAGCCTTGACTTTTCCATCACGGGCTTGTATGTTCTCCGGCCTCGACTCTCTGGTCAAAGACTTTGATATTCACCGGCCTCAGCAAACCGGCTAAGGATTTTGATATTCTCCGGCCTCGACTCTCTGGTCAAGGACTTTGTATATTCTCCGACCTCGACTCTCCGGTCAAGGACTTTTTATATTCTCCGGCCTCGACTCTCCGGTCAAGGACTTTTTATATTCTCCGGCCTCGACTCTCCGGTCAAGGACTTTTTATATTCTTCGGCCTCGACTCTCCGGTCAAGGACTTTTTATATTCTCCGGCCTCGACTCTCCGGTCAAGGACTTTTTATATTCTGCCCGAGTCCATTTCTTCGCTCTCCGGCGAAGGGACTCGTAACTTGTGACCATTGCCCCGTCTCTCCGGTCGGGACAGTAATTATAAAACCTGAACTGTTTATTACATTGATCCAAAACCAAATATAAAACCAGAAATCCATATAAAAAATCAAACATCCAAACCAGAATGGGAAACCAAGAAAAAACCAACCAAATCGGGAGTTCAATCCAAACTCCAAAACCATACCAAAGAAAAGTAAATGTCCGAAATACGAAAGAGAGAACCAAAGTTTGCAGAAAACTAGAAAGAAAGCAGAATTTCATAGACTCAAGTAGTACGGTTTTCAGTCATCTCAGAGCACGCCTAGGGACCGTCCTCAATCCCGTACGTGTGTAAGTGACCTAGCCGTATTACTTTGAGTTCTATTACTTATTCAAAACCATGAACCTGTTTAGTTGATAGTAAACCGGCGTTGACCAGACCCAATGCTGCCATTGCTAGAGGTAGGTGGTGGCTGCTCTTGCTCCCCTGCCGTAGTTCGATTCCTGACATATTGCTGTAGGTGACCATTCCTTACATGCTCCTCAATGATATCCCTCAAATGCCTACAGTCGTTTGTGTTGTGCCCATCCAGCTCATGGAATAGGCAATGCTTTCCCGATGTCCGTTCGTATTCTGAAGGCTCTCTCTTTGCTGGCCTTCGGTATTGGAGCTGCCCTTGACTGTCCAAGTAAATCCTTTCTATAGTCTCAGTTAAATCTGTGTAAGAAGAAAACTTTGACTCCCTCCGAGGTTTCTTCGAAGTGCCACCATTTCCATTCGTTTTCCTTTTTCCTTTATCATCTTTACTTAGATCCTCCCTGGATGGACCTCCACCCCTCACTGCACAAGCTTCAGCCTCTCTCCCTACTCTCTCAGCCTGCGCATCCTCCTGTCTCAAGAACCTTTCCGCCTCATGATAGAACTCCCCGAGATCCCTCGGTGGGTCCCGTTCCAATGATATTTTGAAATCCGAGTTATCCACGATTCCCGAGACGGCTGCCATCAAAACCATTGACGGATCGGGTCGATCCACTGAGGCTACCGCTGCGTTGAATCTGGTTAAGAAGTCCCTGAGCGATTCCCCTTTCCATTGTTTCATAGATGTCAGAGTCATCACGTTCTTGGGTCTAACTATGTGGACCCGAAACTGTCTCATAAACCTCTCAATTAGCTCCGCCCATGTGCCGATAGAACCATTCTCCAGCTGTCTAAACCACATATCTGCGATATCTGTCAAATACAATGGGAAGCATCGAGCCATGACCTCATCCGATGCCCCCAGTACCTCCATATGCCTTATGTATTGCGTCAGATGAACCGTTGGATCCGCCTTCCCATTATACATTTCCAAATTTGGTAGCTTAAATTCGGATGGGTTCCTAGCTTGCCTGATAGTAAGAGTAAAGGGACTCCTATTTACATCCTCCAAGTCTCTATTTACCAATCCACCTCTCATAGCCCGTCTAACCATCTCCGCTAGTCTGTCGTTGCCCCCAAGATGTAATCCTTGTCCATCGCCTCTGGTCTGCCCCCCGAGTTTATGAGGGAATTCTGGCACATACTCCTCATCTCGCACTCCTGCACTCCTGTTGGTGTCGGGTTGCACAACATCGTCTGGTATCCCTCCATGGGTTGGTCCAACATTTCCTGGTGGTATGCCCCCAAGTCTAGATCCATCTGGATTGATAGCTGTTTGCTGATTGGGGGTTGCCCCCTGCCGAGCTATTCCCTCTGCTTGCTGGTTGAGTGCTTCTGATCCAGCTCCACGGATCTGAGCTACTGCATTTTCTGTTTGTGCAAATTGTCTTAGAAGAGTCTGCATCATCTCCTCTTGTCTTTTCATCATCGCCTCCATTTCCTCTCTAGTGATGTAAATGGATGCTCCACCTACTCCATCTCCAGAGGAAGCCTCTTGACTTCCCTCCTGATTGCTCCTTTCCATTACTTGTTTCCTTGTTGATGGTCTAGCCATTGCTCTTTTAAATCCAAGTTTCTAACTCCAAAATTCCTGAGTTCAATTCTCAGTGAAAGCACCAAAATGTTAGCGCCAAAATTGGTCACTAACACCCAAATCCAAGTGAAAGTACCAAACAACAATCACAGTTCACGGGTAGGATGTATGTAGAGGACATTTAATATGAAGAATAACAGAAATTAAAATGAAAGCGGTAAAGACACGGAATTTATAGTGGTTCGGCTAACTCTGGCCTACGTCCACTCTAGTAATTTCTTTTTTATTGCTGTAACAATTGATTACAGTTACAAAGTGATAGGCTAGCCTTAGCCTTACGGGATAGAAAGTTAGAGAGCAGGAGAGAGAATCAGGATCCCTTTTCTGAACCCCCACATGCTGTATTTATAGGCAAATCCTGAGTTGTTGGGCATTTGCGTGATTCAGGCCCACCGAGTTTATGGCTGGTCCACATATGCCGAGCCATGTAATGCCGATCCATCAATGTCGAACGTTCCATGCCGAACGAAGTGTCTGGAGGAAGAATGCCGAACGAAGTCTGATAGAATAATGCCGGATGAGGCATTTGAGTGATGCATGCCGATCGATGCTGGGGTGAGGTGTGCCGAGCGCACTTTAATGCCGAGTTCAAACGCCGAGTGGAAGATGCCGAGTGAAAGAATGCCAGACGTACTTCAATGCCGAGTACAAATGCCGAGTGGAAGATGCCGAGTGAAAGAATGCCGGACGTACATCAATGCCGAATATGCCGAACAAACTATCATGCCGAACAGACCTAAATGCCGAACACAAGCAAATGCCGAATATACTTAACATGCCGATCATACATAAATACCGGACCTATCTTCATGTCGAACATAGTTAGCATGCCGAGCATAACTAAGTGCCGAGCACACATAAATGCCGGACATATACAAATGCCGAACATACTCTCCTTTCCTAATTTCATAACTGGTCTTCTGCCTAATCAATTTATGCCGAATGATTGCCGATGTCGAACCATATTTCCTAGACCCAAACCATAGTTGATTCATCTTTATCCAGTCATATTTCCATCTCCTAAGCACGTTGCGTCATCCATCCATCCAGTCGACTGAATCCATCGTACACTAGCCTTGACGAACGTGCAACCGATTAAGTTAAACCCGTATGTCCATGGCCTGGTAAAAAGGCGGGTTAACAATAACAACATAACGGAAGAAAAGGAATATATCATATATCTCCAATGAATACACTATTTGATACAATATGATACGACTGAATATCAATACAAATATCAAAGATAGATAAAAGCAGAAAACACAGCAGCAGTGGAAAAACAATAACTCCAATAGAAACTCCAAAGAATCCAACCCCATCCTGCAACTCCACCCCCAAAACTCCAAACCGAGGAAAGCTTGAACCAAAAGCTCGAACCACCATCATCGATGCATTAAGCAAGGTTAGTCATCCAAAGATTGAAGAAGATTCCCAAAGACCGAAGGCTACCTAATCTACACGTACTATTTGATTATCTAAAAATTCCAACTCTAGACTGCCCGTGTAGGAAATTGTGGGTACTCAGAGTTTAGGAAGGGAATAATAAACTCCGGATCAGTTATGGGACTGGTATGAGCAAACAAAACAGTTTATCTTTAAAAGAAAAACAAAAGAGTCTAAAATAAATCTGCAATGCTTTTGAAAAATGAAACTACCATAAGGCCTCCCACCGCACACACCATGCAAACGCAGAATTGGAGGAGATTTCTCCTTATGATAGTCAAACATGCTTACTACGCAAAAAACCATTTTGATATTATTATTAGTGCATAGTGCAGAAATTTTTTCGAAAGTATAATATTAATCTTAGTCTGCATGCGTACCATTATAGTATGCCTACTATAGCTACCATGTTAAGTGGTAGGTTCTACAACTAAAACCGTACAAGGCACATATTGGATGATTGGATTTCCAACAAATGGTCGGGCAAAGGAACTTCCTACACCGAATGGAACGCCTATGGGGGACGTCCCCGAGAACTTAACCGAATCTCTGCCAATACAAGGTCATGTTACCCCTGCCCGAAAATAACTACTGACACGAGCATGCCATCCCTCGGTCGTTACCAACCATTATCCGAGGTACCTCTCAACCAACAACCACAAAGCAAAAAGTTTGCATCAACCATAAAGTATAATATCTAGGATCCATATGAAGATACCACTTATAATCAAGAAGGATATGGACATACCCTCAGGGGGCGCTACCCCCAAATAACCTTGCTGCAACGATCCCTGTTTCGACCATTACCGTGTTGTGAGGGTTGACGAAGTCTCGTCCACCAAGCAACGCTTTTCACAAAGCCATGATTCGATCAACAAATGATCAGTAACACTTTGTATGCCACATTACCAAATTAGGAATATGTCACTAGTAACCATCAACTACATAACCTCTGAGCTCGTACGTCTCAGAGAAGGGTGTTAAGCTAAGAGAATAAATTCTCCGCCACCAACTAGAAATGTATTTGATAGAAACCAGCTTTGCATCTCAAAGTGTAATGTCAGACACACATCCATACAAGTGTATTCCGGATTCGAACAGAACCGAAGGAACTTCCAAAGAAGCCCTTGCAATACAGACAACCCCTAATCACGTCTAGACTCCCCATCACAAAGGGTGATCAAATCAATATGCCGGGGCCATTTGGTGCGGAGGCATTTGACGGGTTACCCTTTCGCTTTTGAAAATATCCGGTTTTCACCACCGGTCTTTAAATGCTGTCCGTATCGTCGTATCATTATTCAGAATTGGTCATATAACACAAAGTCCTCTCCCGGCTAAATCGAATAATGAGCGCTTAATTTAAAATGCTTATGGATATTGGGATCTTAGTTAAGTCGCAATTTATTACCCAAAACCCTTCTTCAAATGGTTTAAACAAATTACCATTTTCATATCTTTAAACAAAAAAATTCACTTCACAAAGTTCACCAATCTTTCACAAAGATTTATTCATAATATTTAAACAAAACATCTATCTGTAAAATCCTCTTTTGTTTGAAAACAAAGTTCACCAAATATTTCGATTCCTTCATAGCTTTCGAAACAATTCTATTTCAAATCATTCATACAAAAGATACACCTTTAAGATCCCTTTTCAACTCGAGGACAAAGTACACCAATTTTTAACAAAGATTCATTCATATCCTTTCAAAACAGTTTCCCTTTCAAATTGGATTAACCCATCTAATCTTTAAATCAAAGACTCAATTCTTAGCTTTCAAAACCATTTCCAAAGACTCATTCATAACTTGGAAAACCATTTTCATTTCAAACTTGAAATTCTTTCAACACAAATTGGAAATCCTTTCTTTGTATGAAAGCTATTATTATTTGAAAAAATAGTTTTCGTTTCGGAAAAATCCGATTACATTTGCACAAGTTAAAGCCCTCCAAGTATAAAACATGGGTAAAATTCAAATTTCCAAAATACTTTTAAGATGGTTTAAAAACCCATATAAACATATTTCTAACTTGTATAACCTTTTTAAGCCATAATTTTCAAAAATAAAATTCAATTTCAAATCTTGAATTCAAATTTAAATCAAATTATTTAAATTTCAAAACTTTATCAAGTTATACAAAATAACTTTTATCTTTAAAATCCTTTTCAAAACATTTCATATTTAACGCTGTTCTATTTCCAAAACCATTTGGATTCAAATTCAACTTTAAAACCATTTCAAAAATCTATGACTTAACCAATTTCCTCGTGCAATCCATATTTATATGTGCAAGGTGTAGTCGAGGGGTTTTACACAATGGTGCAACATTATCAATCATCATAGATTTAAGCACATCAATTTCGATAAGCGATATATTCCTATAGCGCTTATCTTCATTCACGGATTCATAGATAATTAATATAAACTCATCACAGATAAATAAATTACATTCATCACAGCTCAAAACAAAACAATTCATGTCACAAAGCATCATACATCAGAGATATCAAACAATACAAGGCATTTCATAAATTCAAACATCCATAAGTAAGATCAATTAATTATCTGATTAATTTAAATCAGATAAATCACTAACCTTGGTTAATTAACATTAATTAATTACAAACCATTTTAATTAATTATACTTTAATAATAAATTAATTAACCTTTAATCATTAAATAATTGATCTTTAGTTGTTTAATTATCCTTAAATTAATTATCCTTAATTAATTACATAAATTAATTATCCCTTAATTAATAAATCACCCCTTAATCACTTTCATTAATTAATTAGCCTTTAATTAACTAATTAACCTCAAATTAATGACCTTAATTAATTTATCACATTAATTAATTGTCCTTTAATTAATTATTGTTTAATCACTTGATTAATAAATCTTTAATCATTAATTTAATTATCCTTAATTACTTTCATTAAATAATTATCATTAAGTAATTAATCAACCTTTAATTACTTATTATAAATTAGACAACCTTTAATTAAAGTAATCAACCTTTTTAAGGAATTACATTAAGTAATTGACCTTTAATTACCTTCATTAATTTATTCCTTAAAGTCTTTTATCTTAAATAATTATTTTAATTATCTTGAAAAGTCTTGTTAGTGACTTATGTAAAATAAATCATCATTAATACATTAATTAACTCCATATTTTTTATATTAAATTAAATTAATAATTTGAAAACACTTTATTTTACTTATTTACTTACTAAATTACAAAAAATCAAGTTTATTTAAAATAAGTTTTAAAATAAGTTTATATGTATATATATTAAACATTTTAAACTTAAAATAATTTGTTTTAAGATCTTGATTATCCAAACTTAAATCAACATTTGTTTTTCACAAAGAAATGGATTAAACTGTTCAAACTTGATTTGATTAACATTTGAATAAAAACTTGTTTTATTTTAAAATTTTTAAAACTGCAAATTTACGAACCCGAGATGACTCAAGTAAAACCCGAGTCTTGCTTAGAGTTACCCGCCTCCTTCTCAAGCTTCGAGTCAAAACTGCTTTTCCCATACTAAAACCCGAGTATCCATCATCTTCTCGAATCCTTAAACCAAAATCTGATACTGGTGATACATGGTATACGTGCACGACCACCAGATCGATTACCAACCATCACCGATCCCCTCAGCAAATCATTGACAACGTCATTATCCCTTCCAAACACCCAGATCATCGGGATATGTTGGGAATTAAAATCCAAAAAATCAAGCTTCCACTGGAATAACCTCGATCCCCAGAAAATGGTTCGTGCCGCCGCCTTAGATTGTCAGAAGACTCATGACCACGTTCAGATCACCATCGAAGTTTTACGCTTCCATCCACACTACTCCGTTCGACTCCGATGTTGCGATGATGAAGCGGCGATCAATTTTCCGATGCTAACAAAAATCTAGGCCTAAACCCTATTTCGAATAGCCACCGTGACGAACTAGGATTCAAGGGAGTATTTTTCCCGAGTTTCTCCGGTGTCCATCTACCACTAGCTATGATTTCGAGACCCACTACTTCACTGATCACCAGGATTTGAAAAAAAAACCCATCTCTATTCATCCACGCATTCCTCCCTTAATATCAAGCTAAAAATCTTGAAATTTATTTTGAAAATCATGCTTTTCAGAGACGAACTAGATGATGCATGTAAATCGAGAAACTCAGACACTCGAGTTTTTAACATGTTTTTTAAGCTTTACTGTTTATCTTTCTCCCGCTTTAAATTATCCTTAAATTAATCTTAAAACTATTTTTAGAACTTAGATTTGGATTGTATAATTTTTTTATTAAGATCCAAAAACCTAAAATAAATTTGAGAAGGAGATTTTGCTTTATGAACAGGATTTGAAAGCTTGTAATCAAACATATGCCAACATAGTCTGTAAATCAAACATGCACACCTAAATATATATGCAAGCATATTCACATTCATACCAGAAATTTTCCCAGCAGCATATTTGCAAGATTCAGTCAGATTTTAAGCTTTAACAAAGTAGTTTGCTCACCTTGGAAAGAAGAACAAAGGAGAGACATTTTGATCTGAAACCAGATTTTTGATCTGTACTTTGATTTTTTGAAATAAAACTGAAGCTTGATTCACCAGAGTTTGGGTCTTTAACTTGCTTTGATTTTTTTTAACTCTCGTTTTCTTCAGAATTTTTTTTCATGATTTTGAATAAGGTTTCAAACTTCCAGGTTTTTTTCTATTTTCAATGTCCCAGGTTGGAAGCTTGAAATAGGTTCTTTTTTTTGGAGCTGAAATCCTGAGATTGATTTTGATCTGAGACTTTGCTTAATTTTTTTCTTTGAATCTTGGTTTATAGGTTTAGAATTTGAAAACTTTCAGACTGGGAATGCTTTTGAATTTTTAACTTGCTTGATCTTTTGAATTTCCAGGTTTGAAATTATATGTTATTGTTTGTTTTTCAGATTTTCATTAATTTTCTTTTGATCTGTAGTTTCAAGTTTGGGAAGATAAGAGAAAAATTCAAAAGAAACCTAGTTTATTGTCTTTTAATACATGTTAATATTATTAAAGAGAAATAAAAAACTTTGCCACTTGTTCTTTTTGTTAACACTTGTTAAGGTATGTAATTCCTTATCCTACAAATGTCATTTATAAAAATTTATGTTTATATCCCCCTTTTAAATAATTTTTATAAATTTTTTTGTTAGACCTTTATGTTAATATATTTACACTTATGTATACTCAAGAATCATTTTTATATAATATGGTTTAAATGTTATGTACTTACAAATATTTATATATAAATACAAACCATTTTCTTTTTTCATTTTCAAAAGATATATTTCTACTTTTGAACTAATACTTTACCTTTATCTATATATTTATAACTTTAAAGAATGTTATTCAAAATAAATCAAACATTAATAAATAAATATATAATATGTACATATTTGAATTTAATTCTTCAAATAGTTTTGTAAATTTTATTTATATCAATTTCACTGTATAACTTTCAAACTATAGATATACACACGTATTTTAATTCCAACAAAGATTTTTATTAATGTTATAATATATTTTTATTCTCAAATTCCCAATCCAAATTTACTTTCACAATTTACTTACACATTTATTCCAAATATTAAAATTAATTTTCAGTTAATTCACAAATAAATTCAAATCCAATATATCATTCAAAATATTTGTTTCTGAATTTCCACTTAAAAATTCTGTTTAAAATCATATTTACATATATTTATATTAATAAACAAAAAATATCTATTTAATTTAGAAAATACCAAATTAATTCACAATTTAATTCCAAAAAGTAAATTAATTTCCAATTTGAATTTGATTTAAAAATGGGAATGTTACAAATTCCCCCCTTAAGAAAATTTCATCCTCGAAATTTGCAAGGGAGACAACAAAGGATGGATACACAAAGATAGAGAATCGACTCATCAATCAAGCTGAATATCTATTCTACATTTGGCTTACCAAATTAGAATATCAATAATAATTATGAGAACGAACTCATTCTATATCTCACAAGATACTTGGGTCATCTGGTCTACAAAATAAGTAGGGGCATTGGTTAGTTCGGAGGGATAACTAACCACTCGTAGAATATTTCTATACCCGATAGAACAGACAATGGATATGCAATCCAGGTTGGAATATCCCAAAGTAGACACCAACTTATCCCTCATCGAACTTTGATCCTCATAAGAAATCACAACAAACTTTCCAAAGTTTGGTTTTAACCGAAATCGTTTTATCGATACAAATTAATCTATCTTCATATTTTGTTAACCAATTTATTTCAATTTAAAATTCCAACTTCATGTAAGTTAAAACGAAAAACTGATAACGAGGATACGAGATAGGAATTAGAATCTTTTCAACAATGATTCGCAAGGCCATCACCGCACCGAAGCTTCTCCTTGCAACTGCCATGAAGCCATCAAAGAATTGAAATTGGATGATGGTTAAAAGAGATTGATATAGAAAGTTGTTCCTTGTTGTTGCAGGGTATCGACCAATTGTAGTGGTACTTCCCTGTCCCCTATCTCGTCCTCTTCTTGCACTCATACTCATTATCAGTGGATAGTAAGAGAATTTACTAAGGCACACGAATGGATATCTTAGGGATTACTCATTCTTGGGTATACTTCACCCTATCTCTAATGAGTTAACTAATATGTTATACTCCTGAGCTAAAGTTTTAACCTTCAGCTCTGATACCAAGATGTCACGACCTGAATTTCAGCATTTGAAAATCGACACTTGTACATCACTTGTACTCGAATGTCGCAGATTCAACCGTTGAAATCCAGCTGGAGCTTATAATACATTAAGTATAACAACACAACGGAAGAAAAATAATATAACATATATGTCCAATGAATACAATAGTTGATACAATATGATATGACCGAATATCAATACAAATATAGGAGATAGATAAAAGCGGAAAACACAACACCAACAGCGGAAAATCAATAACTCCAACAGAATCTCCAAAAGAATCCAACACTATCCTGCAACTCCTTCCCCAAAACTCCAAACCCAAGGACAGCTTGGACCAAAAGCTCGAACCATCATCATCGATGGATTAAGAAAGGTTAGTCAACCAAAGATTGAAGAAGATTCCCAAAGACTAAAGGCTACCGAACCTACACCTACTATTTGATTATCTGAAAATCGCAACTCTAGACTGCCCGTGTGGGAAATTGTGGGCACCCATAGTCTAGGAAGAGAACAATAAACTCCGGGCCAGTCATGGACTGGTATGAGCAAACAAAACAGTTTATCTTTAAAAGAAAAACAAAAGAGTTTAAAAGAAATCCGCAATGCTTTCTGGAAAATGAAATTACCATGTGGCCTCCCACCGCACACACCATGCAAACGCAGAATTAGAGGAGATTTCTTCTTATGATAGTCAAACATGCTTACTACGTAAAAAACCATTTTGATATTATTATTAGTGCATAGTGCAGAAATTTTTTCGAAAGTATAATATTAATCTAAGCTAGCATACGTACCATTATAGTATGCTTACTATAGCTACCATGTTAAATGGCAGGTTCTACAACTAAAGTCGTTCAAAGCGCGTATTGGATGATTGGATTTCTATCAAATGGTCAGGCAAAGAAACTTCCTACACCGAATGGAATTCCTATGGAGGGACGTCCTCGAGAACCTAACCGGATCTCTATCAACACAAGGCCGGGTTATTCCTATCCGGAAGTAACTACTGATACGAGCATGCCATCCCCCGGTCGTTACCAACCTTTATCCGTGGTACCTCTCAACCAACAACCACAAAACAATAAGTTTGCAGCAACCACAAAGTTAAGTATCTGGGCCCCATACCATGATGCCACTTATAATCCAGAAGGAAAAGGACATGCCCTTAAGGGACGCTACCCCCAAATAACCTTGCTGCAACGATCCCTGTTCCGACCATTACCAGGTTGTGAGGCTTGACGAAGTCTCGTCCACAAAGATACGCTTTTCACAAAGCCATGCTTCGATCAAAAAATGATCAGCAGCACTTCGTATGCCACATTATCAAATTGGGAATGTATCACTGGTAACTATCAACTACATAACCTCTGAGCTCGTACATCTCAGAGAATGGTGTTAAGCTAAGAGAATAAATTCTCCGCCACCAAATAGAAATGTATTTGATAGAAACCAGCTTTGCATCTCAAAGCGTAATGTCATACACACATCCATACAAGTCTGTTCTGGGTTCGAACAGAACCGAAGGCACTTTTAAAGGATCCCTTGCAATCCGGGTAACCCCTAATCATGTCTAGACTCCCCATCACAAAGGGTGATCAAATCTCTATACCAGGACCATTTGGTGCAGAGACATTCGACGGGTTATCCCTTCGCTTTCGAAAATATCCGATCTTCATTACTGGTCTTCAAATGCTATCCATATCGTCGTATCATTATTCGGAATGGGTTATATGACACAAAGTACTCTTCAGGCTAAACTGAATAATGAGCGCTTAATTTAAAAAGCTTATGGATATTGGGATCCTAGTTAAGTCACAACTTATTACCCAAAACCCTTCTTAAAATGGTTTAAACAAATTACCAATTTCATATCTTTAAACAAAAAGATTCACTTCACAAAGTTCACCAATCTTTCACAAAGATTCAGTCATAATATTTAAATGAAAGATCTATCTTTGAGATCCTCTTTTGTTTGAAAACAAAGTTCACCAAATATTTCACAGAGATTCCTTCATAGCTTTCGAAACAATTCTATTTCAAATCTTTTCTACAAAAGATATACCTTCAGGATCTCTTTTCAATTCAAGGACAAAGTACACCAATTTTTAACAAAGATTCATTCATATCCTTTAAAAATAATTTCCCTTTCAAATTGGATTAACTCATCCAATCTTTAAATCAAAGACTCAATTCTTAGCTTTCAAAACCATTTTCAAAGATTCATTCATAAATTGGAATACCATTTTCATTTCAAACATGAATTTCTTTCAGCACAAATTGGAAATCCTTTATTTATATGAAAGCTATTATTATTTGAAAACAAATGGTTTTCGTTCTGAAAAAATCCGATTACATTTGCGCAAGTTAAAGCACTTCAAGTATAGAACTTTGGTAAAATTCAAATTTCCAAAATACTTTTAAAATGGTTTAAAAACCCATATAAACACATTTGTAACTTGTATAACCTTTCTAAACCATAATTTTCAAAAATAAAATCAATTTCAAATCTTAAATTCAAATTTAAATCAAATTCTTTAAATTTCAAAACTTTATCAAGTTATTCAAAATAACCTTTATCTTTAAAACTCCTTTTCAAAACTTTTCATATTTAACCCAATTCTATTTCCAAAACCACTTGGATTCAAATTCAACTTTAAAACCATTTCAAAAATCTGTGATTTAACCAATTCCTCGTGCAATCCATATTTGGGTGTGTAAGTTGTATTCCAGGGGGTTTACACAATAGTGCAACATTATCAATCATCACAGGCTTAAGCACATCAATATCGATAAGCAGTTTATTCCGATAATGCTTATCTTCATTTACGGATTCACAAATAATTAATATAAACTCATCACAGATAAATAAATTACATTCATCACAGCTCAAAACAAAACAATTCATGTCACAAAGCATCATACATCAGGGATATCAAACAGTACAAGGCATTTCATACAATTCAAACATCCATAAGTAAGATCAATTAATTATCTGATTAATTTAAATCAGATAAATCACTAATCTTGGTTAATTAACATTAATTAATTACAAACCAGTTTAATTAATTATCCTTTAATAATAAATTAATTAGCCTTTAATCATTAAATAATTAACTTTAGTTATTTAATTATCCTTAAATTAATTATCCTTAATTAATTACATAAATTAATTATCCCTTAATTAATAAATCATCCCTTAATCACTTTCATTAATTAATTAGCCTTTAAGTAATTAATTAACCTCAAATTAATTACCTTAATTAATTTATCACATTAATTAAGTGTCCTTTAATTAGTTATTGTTTAATCACTTGATTAATAAATCTTTAATCATTAATTTAATTATCCTTAATTACTTTCATTAAATAATTATCTTTAAGTAATTAATCACCCTTTAATTACTTATTATAAATTAGATAACCATTAATTAAAGTAATCAACCTTTTCAAGGAATTACATTAAGAAATTGACCTTTAGTTACCTTCATTAATTTATCCCTTAAAGTCTTTTATCTTAAATAATTGTTTTAATTATCTTCAAAAATCTTGTTAATGACTTATGGAAAATAAATCATTATTAATACATTAATTAACTCCAGATTGTTTTTAAATTAAATTAAATTAATAATTCGAAAACATTTTATTTTACTTATTTACTTACTAAATTACAAAAAATCAAGTTTATTTGAAATAAGTTTTAAAATAATGTTATATGAACATTTTAAACTTAAAATAATTTGTTTTTAAGATCTTGATTAATCCAAACTTAAGTCAACATTTATTTTTTAGAAAGAAATGGATTAAACTGTTCAAACTTGATTTGATTAACATTTGAATAAAAATGAAATGACCTGCAAATCCGTACCCCTTTAAGTCGACACTATTCTTCATTTATCAACTCAAGATGAACGGATATACAAACCATTTGGGTTAAAGAAGAAGAGGTAGAAGGAGAAAATAGAAAATAACATCAGAATCTAACCATCCTAGAGGAATAAAATATAATAGATAATAAATGATCTTTATACAAAAAAAATCTGTTTGTACATTACATCATAAGAGTATGCATAACACACAACTAGACGGTAATCATAACATGTCCTCACAATCTGAATACACAGCGGAATATTTAACACAAATACGGAAGTATGTATTGCCATCCAGCTCGTCTGCTGAGCTCCATAGCATCCTTTCCTCTAATCTATAATACTTAGCCTGACCTGAGCATTATAGTGAAATAACACCCGAGTCAGTCTGGAATACTAATGTGAGAAAATCACACTCAATTTAATTATTAAAGTTTCAACATCCTTTGAAAACAAAAGCATCTCGTAAGACCATGCCACTAATAAACATGTCGGGTTTTTACCTTACGAAAGCCAAAACACTTTTATCAAAATCCTCTGATATTATAATAGTGTCTATAGAAAGTAAAATAGAATCTAGTTGAAATGCTTGCATCTCACATTTCAGCAATAGTTGGGCAAAATCAAAATCGTACAGACGCGTAGGGAGAATGGATTTCCAACTAATGACTAGGCACTGGGGTATCACCTGTCACTGTACGTGGCCTTGATCACCATACCGAGGATTACTCCCAATCCCCTGCAACACAAGACCAAGACTACCCCTTACTGGATAATCCCGAGTAAGATCACCCTACGGTTGGGATCAGCAACCGCACCACTAAGCCGAAATAAAAATGGACATCTAGACAGGGACGACCTCACCCTAATGGGTGCTACCCACTTAGCCTTGCTGCATAACCCCTGATTTTCAGTCATTCCTGGTTGATTAGGCTCGAGACTAAGTGTTACCTTTTTAGAACATATAACTTAGAATGCTCACCGCCCATCTGACGATGTTCTGAAAGCATTCATCCATACAAGTCCATTTCGGGTTCGAACGGAACCGAAGGCACTACTCCTACTACATCCATTTCGGAATCACCTCAGGATTAGTAGCGACTAGCCCTTGCACTTCACTGCTCCACCTTCGAATCCAAACTCTTGTTTTCCACACGAAAACGTTCAAACCGAAACGAAGTGGTTTTCAGGAAATAAATCTCGATCCCGGTCTCTTCGAAACAATCAACGCATTGTCCAATATTAATAGTCGGTTATTTAACTATCAATTAACATTCACAAACATCCATCAAACATAAATAATTTCCCCTGAATTATTCATTAACCTCAAAATATCTTTGCAAGATATATATCCATTTTCAACCCTTTTGAAAACAGTCTTCAAACCACACTTTTCTCATGAAATAAATTCCCAAATATTTATTTCCACTGAAAACAACAAGCACAAAACTTCAGATTTTTAAAATAATTTAAAACACTTTATCATAAAATATCCTTTACAACATTTAAATTAAAAATTACTTTAATACTTATTCAAAATATATTCAAAATAAAACCACTTTCTACAATATAAAACTAAATTTCTAACTTTTAAAACATAATACCAAGCCACCTTTAAATAATTACTGCTATAATAGATTAGAAAAACATACTTACTTTAAAACTCAAACATTTAGAAATAATAACTTTTCTAAAACATACTTTTAAACAACTTAAACTTTTCACTTATACTTAAAGATTTGTTTTGAAAACGTACTTGGCTATTCAGGGAAATACGCTTCTTTTCCACATATTTTAAAAATAAATCACTATTTATTTTTAAACAAATTTACCCATTCCTTTAATAAATTCCCACCGTGAATTTATTCTTCCAAATATCCACTGATATATCACTTCGCTTTTATAAATCCAGTTTAAAAATTTCAAGTCTCGCTTCTCTTTTAAAAATCCCGGTTTTACACACTTAAATCAATCCCCAAATTGATTTCCAATTTACTTCACCTTTAAATAAATTTCCTTTCTTACTCCATTTATTCTAAAATCCATTAACTTTAGATTTTTGCTCCTTAATTATGATTTAAAATCTTTTAACTGAAAATACCAATTTCATATTCCCCAAATTTCTTATTTATCCTTTCAAATAAATTTAAACCTTGAATTTCAAAATAAATTCTTTATTTCTTGAAATAATATCACTTGAGTTTAAAAATAAAATCACTTATGCCCATTTATTCAAAATCTCATTTCCCGCACTTTGAATTATATTTATTAGAATTCAGAAATCACTTTTTATTCTTTTCCAATTCATTTTTAATTTATTTAAATCTCTATGATTATTTCACAAAAAGAATTACTCTTTTAATTTCTTTCAGAAATCCTATTTCTATAGATTTTGATAACTCAGTTCACCAAAATATTTTAAATCAACCATAGTATCCAACATTTCCAATTATCAATATAATTCACCCCAGGATATCTAATAATCATAACAGAGAATATTAAACAATTTAAATAAATGTTGAGGAATCCAGTTGGATCCCTCCAACCTATTTCCCTACATCCACAGATGTTAGCACAATATAAAATACCAACTCCACTTCAAGGTGGAATATCGTGGTATATGGGATTTATATAATATCATTCGCTATTATGCGGCGCATAGGGTCTCATCCGCTATATAATGCGGGAAATAAATCACTCCAATATATACTATATATAATATAGCACATCAAATTAATTAAATCATTAAACCAATTATTTAAATTCAACCATTTAAAATTTAAATTAAACCCAGATGAGTGAGATTAACTCACATTTGATTTTCGTTTGCAATCCACTATAGTCTTGCCTTGGTTCCCTATTTTTGACCTTGAATAAACATTAGATGGTTTTTATTAATATTCAAACCAATTGTTCAATTAATAAATCTCCATTTGATAAATTTCATTAACCAATGACTTTTTTATTTTTATTAAAGCTATAGTTTTAATTTTAAACTATTTCCTTTTAATTAAACAAGTTTATTAAACAAATTCATCTCCATAATTCATTAGTTTAAAATAACTGGTAGATTTAAAAAAAATGTGTATGTATATCTATTCTATTTTTCATTTTCAAACTGCTTATAAAAATAATCTATATAGGCTTTAAAAATCAAAATTTATCTACTGTTCACAATTTTAAAATCCCATATTTTTCAAACCTTTGTCGCTATATATATATATATATATATATATATATATATATATATATTAAATAAAAGAAATACTGATATACCTCACTGTGAATTTATTTGGTAATATATATACATATTCATATTATTATATTTTTTCTAAAAATCAAAACTGTTTTTAAATTACAAATGCAAAATTACTGTTTTTAGAAAACAACGTTTTAAAAATTGATGGTAATATACCTCACATTAACACGAGCATCTCGCGCGAACTTCCTTCCTCACGACCATCTAACAAGCTTCCATGTCGCGTCCATAAATCTTGTGACTGACTTGCTCGAACGACCCACATCAAGGCCCTCCACGTTGCCGCTCCTCTCTGCGTCGTCGAGTCTTACTCGCCATAGCATTGTCTTGGACAACCGCGACCTCCACAAGCTCTCAACCCTAGCCTCGACTACGGTCATCGCGAGCGCGTGCCTCTACTTGAATTCGTTCGACCACCCACTGCTTGAACTTCATCACCACCCAGGCTTTTGCCACACAATCGAACCGATGCGCCACCCTTGAGATCTAACTTCGAATTCGCTAAATCAAAATACCAGAGGAAAGAAAGGAGTCGCGTTCGATTTGGGAAGGAACGAGCTTGCGGTCATTCTTTTTTTTAGAGAAACGAATTCGGAAAAAAAAGGGGTCGGCGATTATTGATTTCTACTCTCTCGATTGTGTATATTCGAAACAAAAGGGAAGGGACGCACGATTTTAAAAAGAGCGAAGGCGGCTTCGATTTAATTTTTAGCTTTTGAGGGAAGACAAAGAATACATAATGTCTTTGAAAGGAGGGTAACGTGTTCAATTTGGCCATCTATAGTGACATTCGAAATGAAGGGAAAAGATCTGATGTGAAATTCTTTTTGACTGGTCAATATAACATATTATTTATAGTTGAATTTCAATTTGAATCTTCTCTAATTACGCCATTCAAAATCTTGACCTCCTATCGAGGCGTGCCGCTAGGTGTTTATAATGTTATACCCCTATTACGAACATGATGGAAAAGGTTTCGAGTCCTAATTCAATCGTATGGTGAAGATAGCTTTTTGAACCCAGTTATTATATTGAATTTCGATTTAATTTTCAGCGCGTTTACCTCTCGTATGATCACGCGGCAAGTCCAAATGCTACCAAGTTTGAAATCCGATAATAATATAATATTACGGATCCAATGGAATTGGTTTCATCGAAATTCAAGACTATTCATCGGAAGGCTATTTTTGAACATCAATTTAAACGATGTATTTTTTAAATTGAACAAACTACTGTTAAATTCATTTTTACCCCATTTATTACTTTCAGTATTATCAATATAAATTTTATAAGCCTTTAAAATATTTTTGACAAGCTTATAACTCCAGATTTAACATTTTACCCAACTTTAAATTATTTAATTTAATAATTAAATTACCCAATAAATGGTGATATTCAAACTCAAGTTAAAAATAAATTTTAAACATTTAAAATCAATTAAATATTCGAATTTCCAATATCCAAAAATTCCGAGTCGTCACTTTCCTCCCCCTTAAAAGGATTTCGTCCTCGAAATTGCTAGTTAAGAAGAATGGTCCAATACCCATTTAATTTTTCCCAAAACCAAACAATTCCAAACAATTCTCAAAACAATCTTTTTTTGTTAAAGACACGCTAAACCTTTTTCTAGCTTTCCAAACTTATCCATAAGTCCCAATAATATTATTTACTTAACAATTCAAATTTGAATTTAAAACCAAAATTTGAATTATCAAAATTTTCTCAAAATTTTTCTAACTCCCTAAATTTTCAAAAAATTTCGCCAGCGCCTCATTTGCACGGCTAGCTCGGTACAACTACAAAATGCCTCTACGGGCACCCAAATTCAAAAAGAAGACAAAAAGCTAAGTTGCTAGACCAGAAAATCATCAAATTTCTTATGGAAATTTAAATACATACCTTTGCCGAGCAAATTTCAATTTATCTTCTAAAATCAAAAATCCCAATTTTCCTTTTATAATACCTATATATCTTACTTAGAAATAATATCCAATCACAACATTCAAAATCATTTTGTTGACTCCCTTACAAAATTTCAATACTTATTCATCCAAGCCCGTACGATGTACATATATCATCCGTATGCAATATCAAATTCGATCACTCGCTCGATCACACAATTTCATTTCCGAACTAGTATCGTCCACCTGACTTCCTAGTGCGGACTCAGATATGGTTTCTTGATCAGAAACCGTCATTCTCCTTGCATAGTCATATGATAGAGAATTTCCAGAATCAATCAAAATCCATATCCAGGGTTCGCCGTCGAAAATGGAGTGAAAAATCCTAACTCGGATCGATATAACTATCTCGAATTCTGTGCTCGAATTTGGATCAAATTGCTATGCGAATAAAATAATATACGTACATCCTACGTATTTATCTCAATTGATTATCAACTATATCAATTCTCTTTTATTCACATTCATCTGATTTATATTCCCTTCTCAACGCTTATCATTTTACATATTTTTATTAAATCTTCACCCAAATACTTATTAAATATATTTTCCCGACACCCATATTCAATTTTTTTAATCCATAAGTTCCAACTAAACAATTAGCTTAAATTTTTACTTCCAAAATCCCTTATTTCAATTCCAATTTGAAATCATTTTGTTGCTAATGAAATTTTTTCCAAAAATTTTCTAACTCCCAAAATCTTCGGAAAATTTTGCCAGAATCTCCTTTGTACGGAGGAGCTTTTGCAATTTGACAAGATATATAAATATATATACATCGACCTACATGGTCGGAAATACCAAAACAATTCATATTTCCTATTTTTATTGCGTAGACGTATCTTTATTTATCATTTTAAGCAAGCGGCTTATTATTTTAGTATTTTGCGTGATCAAATCCAGCCAAACGGCTTCCTGGTACCTGTACTTACTCAATTCAAATATGTAAGTGCTAAATATACAAAATTTATTAACATTTCACTTACTTTCAATAGCTAAACACATGCATTTCATAAGCAGCATGCACCAAACACTTTCCATGAGCAATTTATATGATTTCAAAACTAATTCAATTGCTTTCAACCAACTCATGTGCCATTTCATTCAATTTTAATGGTTTACAACTCAATTTCTTACATTCGATTCATTTTTAACCCAACAACTCACATTTATTTCAAGCGATTGCAAAAATCAATTTTATTTACTTCTATCAAGCCATAGAATTTTTATTTACTTCCGTTAAAGTCGAACGACTAATTTATTCTATGCAATTCGACGATATTCACTTAATAGAATATCCATTTTAGTTTTTATCCACATCCAATTGATTCCAACTCATTTTATTTTAAATTTTATCCCATTTCTAGTTTATTCACAAACCATACATTTGCATTTCATCTCATCTCTGCATTGGTTTCATTTTAAAACCATTTCATTGAGCTTGACAACATTCAATGCTTATATCAATAACCATTATCCAAATTAATTTAACCCAAACTTTTATTTACTGAACTTACACCCTTCCTCGAAGCCAAACTTCTATAAATTTTAAACTTAAGTTAATTTACTTTAATTTATTCCAACTTCAAACTTAAGTTCACTTCTATTTGATTCTCAATTAATCAAATTCCATTTAATTCAGTTAGCCCGTCCATTTTGTTTTAATTCACCTTATCAATTTATCAAAATAATATCCAAGCACATATTTAACTCATTTATACTCGAACTGGATTTTATTTGTACTTAAATCATTTCTATTATAATCCAATTCCATTTTATTTTTACAACATCTCCACTTATTTTAATTCATTATCAATCCAAGTCGAATTCTATTTATAATTTGAGTTTATTTCCAAACTCCATTATTAACTTACAATCCATTTTGTTTAACCATGTTAAATTTTATTAACATACTCTATCAAATAATTTATTTAGCTAATTAGCTTACTTCCAACTTTTAAATCAATATTCGATTTTATTACAAAAATCACTTCATTAAATTTTCCCGAGTTCAATTTCTTTTTCATAATTCCCGTTTGGATTTTCTTTCATTTTTCAAAATTCCAACACTTTTATTCTGGCATATTTATTCCCTTTTTACATTTTTATAAGCTACTCACTTATTAATATTCATACTTCTCCGTCCATTTATAGTCAATCACATTTTCACTTTAGTTTTAACTAGGGATTATATTTTTATTTCAATGCTTTTCAATTCTTTTATAAGGTTCCAAAGCTTACTTATCCCAATTCAATACTTACTTAGTTTACACTTATTTATTTAAGTAAAAATTTAGTCCATTCAATATGATCTATAACTCAACTGAATTTATTTAAATTCAATTTTATTCCAACTTAACTCTAGTTAAATCTAGCATCATACCATTGTCTTTAATCCTCTCAATCACTTGAATTTAAATTAAGTAAGAACTTACTTTCACTTAATATCATCTACATCTCAATTTATTTTATTAAAATTAACTTTCAACTTAATTCAAATCCAATTCATTATTATTAACTTCGCTTAAGTTAATTTAATTCTAATTAATTTTATTTCTCAATCCAAATTTAATTTTAATTTTTTCCCATTCCATTCACATTCAAGATTTACTAATTGTTTCTTCCAATCATCCATTAAATTTTCCATAATTTAATTTTTTTTTCCAAATTTAATTTAATTAACCTTTTCACTTTTAAATTTTAATTCCAACATACAAAGCTCATATTTTCCTTCCATATTTAAAAATCATCTCAACTTTACAAGTTTATAACTTACCTCATTAGGATTTTCAATTCAAATAAGGATTCAGGATTTCAAACACCTGACTTTTGGTTCAAATCATTTTAAAACCACCATTATCCCAAAATCACATTTCTCAAATTTTTAAACCCATCCTGGTTTTTATCCCCAACAAAGTTCCTTTGAAATCTCAAAAACAAACTTGTTTTTTTCCAAAACATTCTAAAACAATGACCACAATAGCAATCCATCACTTAGAAACTTGAAAATGGACATCGATGATGCTACAGTCATCACTGAAGTTATTTTCCAGCGACTAAAGTGAGCTCAGTGCTATTTCCCTTCACAAAATTTACTTGAAACAATTTCTATTCAGAAATACTTCTAAAACAATAATGCTATTATTTTCCTTCAAAACACTTCGAAAAAAACACTTCCAAAATCTCCGGGATTTAATTTTTCAGATTTTGACTTAAATCAAAATTCATTTGTATAATTTATGCTCATACAAATTCCCATTTGATTATACATGTCATTCCAATTTTCATATAATCTTATTTGTTTAAAATATTGTCATCCAAACATCCAAGTTATATAACAATTTAAGAAAATATTTCTTTTATATCATAATATATTTTTGGGTAAAATTACTTCATTTACCCACTTTCGATAACAATATTGTGTCGAATTGTCCAATTCAAGTGTTTAGAAACCCCTTCGATACAGTTGTCCAAACTGTACTGACAAAGGTTAATATTCCACTCGATAAATCAATCAACACAATATAAAACAATTTTTATATCCACTAACAAATACGTGCTCATAACTATTAATATGCTCAAACTCATTCCAGAGTACTATGGACTCTATTTTCAATGAGTAATCCCCACCAGAGCCAAGGTTATCACCAACCTAAGCTCTGATACCAAATGAAATGACCCGCAAATCCGTACCCCTTTAAGTCGACACTATTCTCCATCAGTCAACTCAATATGAACGAAAATATGAACCATTTGGGTTAAAGAAGAAGAGGTAGAAGGAGAAAATAGAAAACAACATCAGTATCTAACAACGTAGCGGAATAAACTATAACAGATAATAAATGATCTTTGCACAAAAACAAATCTGTTTATACATTACATCATCAGAGTATACATATCACACAACTGGACGGTAATCATAACATGTCCTCACAATTTGAATACACAACAAAATATTTAACACAAATACAGAAGTACAAATTGCCATTCAGCTAGTCTCCTAAGCTCCATATCATCCTTTCCTATAATATATAATACTTGGTCTGACCCGAGCATTATAGTGAAATAACACCTGAGTTAGTCTGGAATACCAGCGTGAGAAAATCACACTCAATTCAATTATTAAAGTTTCAAAATCCTTTGAAAACAAAAGCATCTCGTAAGACCACGCCACAAATAAACATGTCGGGTTTTTACCTTACGATAGCCAAAACACTTTTATCAAAATCCTCTGATATTATAATAGTGTCCATAGAAAGTAAAATAGAATCTAGCTGAAATGCTTGCCACGTTTCAGCGACAGTTGGGCACAATCAAAACCGTACAGGCGTGTAGGGAGAATGGATTTCCAACTAATGACTAGGCACTGGGTACCACCAGTCACAGTACGTGGCTTAGATCACCGTACCGAGGATTACTCCCAATCCCCTGCAACACAAGACCGAGACTACCTCTTACTGGATAATACCGAGTAAGATCACCCCACGGTTGGGATCAGCAACCGCACCACTAAGTCGAAATAAAAAGAGACATCTAGACAGGGATGCCCTCACCCTAATGGGTGCTACCCACTTAGCCTTGCTACATAACCCTTGATTTTCAGTCATTCTCGGTTGATGAGGCTCGAGGCTAAGCGTTTTCTTTTTGGAACATATCACTTAGAATGCTCACCGTCCACCAAACGATTTTCTGAAAGCATTCATTCATGCAAGTCCGTTCTGGGTTCGAACGGAACCGAAGGCACTACTCCTACTACATCCATTTTGGAATCACCTCAGGATTAGTAGCGACTAGCCCTTGCACTTCATTGCTCCACCTTCGAATCCAAACTCTTGTTTTCCACACAAAAACGTTCAAACTGGATTGAAGTGGTTTTCAAGAAATAAATCCCGATCCCGATCTCTTCGAAACGATCAGGGCATTGTCCAATATTGATAGTCGGTTATTTAACTATCAATTAACATTCACAAACATCCATCAAACATAAATAATTTCTCCTGAATTATTTATAAACCTCAAAATATCTTCGCAAGATATATTTCCATTTTCAACCCTTTTGAAAACAGTCTTCAAACCACACTTTTCTCATGAAATAAATTTCCAAATATTTATTTCAACTGAAAACACGAAGCACAAAAATTTGGATTTTTAAAATAATTTAAAACACTTTATTACAAAATATCCTTTAAAACATTTAAATTGAAAATTACTTTAATACTTATTCAAAATATATTTAAAATAAAACTACTTTATACAATATAAAACTAAATTTCTAACTTTTAAAACATAATACCAAGCCACCTTTAAATAATTACTGCTATAATAGATTAGAAAAATATACTTACTTTAAAATTCAAACATTTAGAAATAATAACTTTTCTAAAACATACTTTTAAACAACTTAAATTTTTTACTTATACTTAATGATTTGTTTTGAAAACGTACTTGGCTGTTTAGGGAAATACACTTCTTTTCCACATCTTCTAAAAATAAATCACTATTTATTTTTAAACAAATTTATCCATTCCTTTAATAAATTCCCACCGTGAATTTATTCTTCCAAGTATCCACTAGTATATCACTTCGCTTTTATAGACCCAGTTTATAAATTTCAGATCTCAGTTCTCTTTTAAAAATCCCGGTTTTACACACTTAAATCAATCCCCAAATTGATTTCCAATTTACTTCACCTTTAAATAAATTTTCTTACTTACTCCATTTATTCTAAAATCCATTAACTTCAGATTTTTATTCCTTAATTATGAATTAAAATATTTTAACTGAAAATACCAATTTCATATTCCCCAAATTTATTCTTATCCTTTGAAATAAAGTTAGACCTTGAATTTCAAAATAAATTCTTTATTTCTTGAAATAATATCACTTGAGTTTAAAAATAAAATCACTTATGCCCATTTATTCAAAATCTCATTTCCCGCACTTGGAATTATATTTATTAGAATTCAGAAATCGCTTTTTTTCTTTTCCAATTCATTTTTAATTTATTTAAATCTATATGATTATTTTACAAAAAAATTACTCTTTTATTTTCTTTCATAAATTATATTTCTATAGATTTTGATAACTCAGTTCACCGAAATATTTTAAATCAACCAAAGTATCCAACATTTCCAACTATCAATATAATTCATCACAGGATATGTAATAATCATAACAGAGAATATTAAATAATCTAAATAAATATTGAGGAATCCATTTGGATCCCTCCAACCTGTTTCCCTACATCCACAGATGTTAGCATAATATGAAATACCAATTCCACTTCAAAGTGGAATATCGCGGTATATGGGAGTTATATAATATCATCCGCTATTATGCGGCGCATAGGGTCTCATCCGCTATATAATGCGGGAAATAAACCACTCCAATATATGCCATATATAATATAGCACATCAAATTAATTAAATCATTCAACCATTTAAAATTTTAATTAAACCTAGATGAGTGAGCTTAACTCACCTTTGATTTTCGTTCGCAATCCACTACAGTCTTTCCTTAGTTCCCCATTTTTGACCATGAATAAACATTAGATGGTTTTTATTAATATTCGAACCAATTGATCAATTAATAAATCTCCATTTGATAAATTTCATTAACCAGTGATTTTTTTATTTTTATTAAAACTAATTGTTTCAATTTTAAACTATTTCCTTTTAATTAAACAAGTTTATTAAACAAATTCATCTCCATAATTCATTATTTTTAAATAACTGGTAGATTTTTAAAAAAAAATGTGTATGTATATCTATTCTATTTTTCATTTTCAAACTGCTTATAAAAATAATCTATGTAGGCTTTAAAAATCAAATTTTATCTACTGTTCACAATTTCAAAATCCCATATTTTTCAAACCTTGTCTATATATATATATTAAATAAAAGAAATACTGATATACGTCACTGTGAATTTATTTCGTAATATATATACATATTCATATTATTTATTTTTTCTAAAAAAACAAAACCGTTTTTAAATTACAAATGTAAAATTACTGTTTTCAGAAAACAATGTTTTGAAAATTGATGGTAATATACCTCACATTAACACGAGCATCTCACGCGAACTTCCTTCCTCACGACCATATAACATGCTTCCACTGTCGTGTTCATAAATCTTGCGACTGACCTGCTCGAACGACCCACATCGAGACCCTCCATGTTGCCGCTCCTTACCGCGTTGCCGAGTCTTGCTCGCCATCGTGATGTCTTGGACAACCACGACCTCCACGAGTTCTAAACTGATGAAACACATACCTCGACTCACGACGACTCAGTCTCCATCCACGACACACGACTCAACTACACCCACGACTCAATTACATCTCCGGCGAAAAACCCTAAGTCGCGAATGACTTACTTCTTCCACGACTCAATTACATCTCCGGCCAAAAACCCTAAGTCGCGAACGACTTACTTCTTCCCCCCACCTCCACATGCCGCGCGCGAGCTACCCATCACTGAATCGTTCACTGAATCGTTTTCCCCAATTTGCAGTGACTTTCCATATGTCGCGAACTACCCCTTTTAAGTCGCGAAACTCCTTGTGCCGTGCTAACTGTTAAGTCGCGAAGAAGCTCCATTAAGTCGCTGCCGAGTCTCTTCCATCCTAAACCGTTACCGAGCTATCTTGAGTCGTGTGAAAATTTGAATAGCCTCAGTTAAAGTCGCGAACGACTTACTATCTGCTCAATAAGTCGCGAATGACTTATTACCGAGTCATTAAGTCGTTGCCGAGTTTCAGTTGAACCGTAGCCGAGTTAGCATAAAGTCGCTGCATATTTTCTTTTCTTTAAGTCGTGTACCCATTGTGTTGTAATTTTTTAAGTCTTGTAGTGAGTTGTAAGCCTATAAATAGGCGAGTCGTGTCATTTGTAAGGTTGTTGATTTTTGAATAAAATTCTCTTTTGTTAGCTTTGTGCTTTCAATTTAAATCGGTAGTTGAGTGTAATCTCCTATCTCCACCTACGTCATTCGAGTGCGCTCGAATCTTCGTTTGTGAAGCCGATTCACGAAATCTTGTGCGCAAGATCAACGTCGAAGAATCGTAGATCCTTCATCACGGTATCGTGCGCGATCAACGTGTTAAGGATAGCTAGAATTCGGTATCTTCGGATCAACGAATTTGGGCATATCAGTATTTCTCAATCCACTGATTGCTAATTCCATCGACATATCAAGTTTTTGTTAATCCGCTGCGTCAGTTTTGGTATCAGAGCTAGATCGTAAGAAGTTGCATCACTTGGAGACTTGGGTTTCGAAAATTTGAAGCTTGGAGATCGTATTTGCAATTGTTGAGAAGTTTAGTGTTCATCGTGTTCATCGTGAAGTTGCAACAAGTTGGGAGTTTCGATCCATCTCACTTTGGATCAAAGTTCGGAAAGTGTTGGAAAATTATTTTTTGAAGTTTGTTTGAAGTTCAATAATGCCTCCGAGACGAGCTCAACGTCATTGAAACATCAATGCTTTGTATGGAAGAGAAGAATCTGATGAAATGGAGAAATGAATCAACGAGAGCTTCACTGAGAAGTTGAATGAAGGAATTGGTCGATTAGAGATAATGATGCTTGAAATGAATCAAAGTAGAAGAAGAGTTTCACCTGAATCGAACCATGGGGGAAGTAGAGCTTCGATACATTCAGATCGAGAGAGAAGAGAAGATCAAGATCATAGAAGTATTGATAATCGTGATAGGAATGTTGATCGAAGGAGTGGTAGTAGAGATGTTGGAGGTCGTGATCGACATCGATATACTTCAGATTTTGATGAGGAGTTTGATGGTCATAGGGGAAGTGTTCATTATCGAGATAGAGAGCAAACACGACGTCAGAATCGAAATGTAGATGATGATCGTCGACGGGAATCGGGAATGAAGACGGAAATTCCTGAATTTAAAGGTGGAATGGTTGCCGAAGAATTTTTGGATTGGTTGTCTAATATTGAGGAGATCTTTGATTTCAACAAGATTCCTAAAGATCGTCGAGTGAAGTTGGTTGCTACTAGATTGAGGGGAAGAGCTTTGGCGTGGTGGCAGCAAACTAAACTTACACGAGAACGGATGGGAAAGTCGAAGATTGTAGATTGGGAGAAAATGAAGAAATTGATGAGAGCTACATTTTTACCATACAACTATCAATCACTTATGTACCAGAGACTGCAGAATCTAAGGCAGGGGACGAAATCAGTCAACGATTACGCCGATGAATTTTACCAACTCATTGCTAGGAACGATATAATGGAGACGGAAGAACAATTGACTGCTAGATTTTTTGGAGGGTTACGAATGCAGATCCAGGATATGGTTAATATGTTTGATCTGAGATCTGTGGCAGAAGCACACCAAAAGGCGTTGGCTTGGGAAAAGCAAGGAAGGCGTGGAGGTGGTGTGTTTACTAATTCTAACAATCAAATGAAGGGTGTCGGTGGAAGTTCTAATGTTCCCAAGGTTGTTGCCAAACCTGTAGTAAAGGAGGGTGAGAAGGCGAAGGTTAACAATGGTTTCAAATGCTATAATTGCAAGGAAATGGGTCATAAAAGCAATGAGTGTCCAAAACCAAAGAAACGAGCTATGATTGCTGAAGTTGAAAGTGAGGATGCTGTTGAGGGTGAAGATAGTCCAGTTGAGGAGAATGAACAGGATATTTCATCGGGAGACGAAGGATGTAATCTAATGATGAGGAGGTCTTGTTTAACACCAAAGCAAGAAGATGAAGCTAGTTGGTTGAGTAGCAACATTTTTCAATCTACATGCACTATTCTGGGAAAAGTTTGTGATTGATGCAGGTAGTTGTGACAATATTATCTCTACTGAAGCTGTGAGAAAATTGAAGTTGAAAACGGAGAAACATCCTAATCCTTACAAGTAGCGTGGTTAAGAAAAGGAGGAGTGGTGAAGGTGGACAAGCGAGTTCGAGTTCCATTTTCCATTGGGAAGAAATATAAAGACGAGATCTGGTGTGATGTAGTTGAGATGGATGTTTGTCATTTGCTTTTGGGTAGACCGTGGCATTATGATCGAGCGGTGCAGCATGACGGTCGAACCAATAGCTACAGTTTTATGTTTGAAGGTGTTAAGATTATTCTAGTTCCAAAGAAGAGACAGCAGGGAGAAATTAAGTCTGAGGAGATTGAAGAGTTAAAAACTTTACTATCTTTGAAGGAGTTTGTTAAAGAAGTTGAAGAGGAGCCTGAAGTCTATTTGTTAATTGGACGAGATTGTAGTGAAGAGGTTGAAATCCTAGAAGAAGCGAAGCCAGTTTTGAAAGAATTTGAGGATGTATTTCCAGAAGAGTTGCCCAAGGAGTTACCGCCACTGAGAGACATTCAACATCAAATCGATCTTGTTCCGGGAGCAGTATTACCGCATAGACCACATTATAGAATGAGTCCGAAGGAACATGAAGAGTTAAGGAGACAGGTGGAAGAGTAACTTGAGCAGGGACGTGTGCAGGAAAGTTTGAGTCCATGTGCTGTGCCAGCTTTGTTAGTACCAAAGAAGGACGGAACGTGGAGGATGTGCACTGACAGTCGAGCATTGAATAAGATTACAGTGAGATATAGATTTCCATTGCCGAGGTTGGATGACTTGCTAGATCAGTTGAGTGGGGCAACTATCTTTTCGAAGATTGATTTGAAGAGCGGATATCATCAAATTCGTATTAGACCAGGTAATGAGTGGAAAACTGCTTTTAAAACCAGGGAGGGTCTATACGAATGGTTGGTTATGCCATTTGGTTTATCAAATGCGCCTAGTACGTTCATGCGGGTGATGAATCAAATCTTTAGACCATTTATTGGGAAATTCGTGGTGGTGTATTTTGATGATATTCTGATATATAGCAGGAGTACGGAGGAGCATGTTCAACATTTGAGGGAAGTGTTGATTATTCTTCGTGAGGAACAATTTTATGCTGCTACGAAGAAATGCGTGTTCATGACGCATAGTGTTTTATTTCTGGGATATGTTGTGTCAGGAGAAGGTATACAGATGAACCAGAATAAAGTTGAAGCAGTCAGGAATTGGCCACAGCCGAGAACAATAACGGAAGTGAGAAGTTTTCATGGATTGGCGTCATTCTACCGAAGATTCATTCCACACTTCAGTAGCGTGATGGCACCGATTACTGATTGTATGAAGGGTAAACAGTTTTCGTGGTCAGAGGAAGCCGGGGTTGCTTTTGAGAAGATCAAGGAACTATTGATGACAGCACCCATTCTCAATTTGCCGGATTTTCAGTTATTGTTTGAACTACATACTGATGCATCGAAGGTTGGAATCGGGGGAGTGTTGAGTCAAAATGGGCGTCCTATTGCGTACTTTAGTGAGAAGTTGTCAGGAGCAAAGATGAGATACAGTACATATGACGTTGAATTCTATGCTGTTGTACAAGCTGTTAAGCATTGGAGACACTATCTGTTTCAGAAAGAATTTGTTTTGTACACTGATCATGAGGCGTTGAAGCATATGCAAGGGCAGGACAAGATTTCAGCAAGGCATGCATCGTGGATTGCCTATTTACAGCAGTTTACTTTTGTTGTCAAACACAAATCAGGGGTGACGAATCATGTGGCTGATGCTTTGAGTAGGCAGAATCACTTGTTGACAACATTGAAGGTTGAAGTGACAGGATTCGAATTATTGCCTGAGTTGTTTGAGGAGGATCCTTACTTTGCAAAGTTTGTTGAGAAAATTAAGGATGGCGATACTGGTGAATTTGTGTTGGTTGATGGATTCTTGTTCAAGGGGAATCGATTATGTATACCAGACCATAGCTTGAGAATGAAGATTGTTAAAGAATTACGTGAAGAAGGCCATGTGGGTAGAGATCGTACATTGCAGTTGATTTCTCAATCTTATTTTTGGCCGTCAATAAGGAAAGAGGTAGAAAGATTTGTGGAGAGATGTCATATCTGTCAGGTTTCAAAGGGAACAGCTACGAATGCGGGATTATACATGCCATTACCCGTGCCTACTAAACCATGGGTTGATATTAGTATGGATTTCGTTTTGGGTTTGCCTAGAACTCAAAGGGGGAATGATTCTATATTTGTTGTGGTGGACAGGTTTTCGAAGATGGCACATTTTATTGCTTGTAAGAAGACGGCAGATGCTGTTCGTGTTGCTCAGTCGTTTTTTAAAGAAATCTATCGTTTACATGGGTTGCCAGAGTCTATTGTGTCAGATAGAGATACTCGTTTTCTGAGTCATTTTTGGTTGAGTTTGTGGAAGATGGTGGGAACGAAACTGAAATTTAGTAGTGCTTATCATCCGCAAACAGATGGGCAAACAGAGGTGGTGAATAGATCGTTGGGAAATTTGTTACGATGTCTTGTGAAAGACAATTTGAAGAGTTGGGATTTGAAGTTGTGTCATGCTGAATTTTCTCATAATCATGCGGTGAATCGTAGTACGGGATTTAGTCCATTTCAGATTGTATATTCAAATTTACTCAGGGGACCGTTGGATTTGGCAATAGTGCCACAACCAAAAGGGACAGTTAAATCCGCTGCGTCATAAACCCTAGCCTCGACTTCGGTTATCGCGAGTGCCTACCTCTACTTGAATTTGTTCGACCACCCACTGCTTGAATGCCATCACCACCCAGGCTTCGGCCATACAATCGAACCGATGCACCACCCTCGAGTTCGAACTTCGAATTCGCCAAATCAAAATCCTAGAGGAAAGAAAGGAGTCGCATTCGATTAGGGAAGAAATGAGCTCGCGGTCATTTTTTTAGAGAAACGGATTCAAGAAGAAAGAGGGGTCGGCCATTATTGATTTATGCTCTCTCGATTGTGTATATTCGAAATAAAAGGGAAGGGACACGCGATTTTAAAAAGAGCGAAGGCGGCTTCGATTTAATTTTTAGCTTCTGATGGAAGACAAAGAGTACGTGATGTCTTTGAAAGGAGGTAATGTGTTCAATTTGGTTATCTAAAGTGACATTCGAAATGAAGGGAAAATATCTGATGTGAAATTCCTTTTGACAGGTCAATATAACATATTATTTATATATGAATTTCAATTTGAATCTTCTCGAATTACGCTACTCAAAATCTTGACCTCCTATCGAGGTGTGCCGCTAGGCGTTTATAATGTTATACCCCTATTACGAACACGATGGAAAAGGTTTCGAGTCCTAATTCAACCGTATGGTGAAGATAGCTTTTTGAACCCAGTTATTATATTAAATTTCGATTTAATTTTCAGTGTGTTTACCTCTCGTATGATCACAGGACAACTCCAAATGCTACCAAATTTGATATTCGACAATAATATAATATTGTGGATCTAATGGAACTAGTTTCGTCGAAATCTAAGGCTGTGCTTTGAAAGGCTATTTTTGAACATTAATTTAAACGATGTATTTTTAAAATTGAACAGACTACTGTTAAATTCAACTTTACCCCATCTATTACTTTCAGTATCATCAATATAAATTTTATAAGCCGTTGAAATATTTTTGACAAGCCTATAACGCCAGATTTAACATTTTACCCAACATTAAATTATGTAATTTAATAATTAAATTACCCAATAAATGGTGATATTTAAATTCAAGTTAAAAATTAACTTTTAAACATTTAAAATCAATTAAATGTTCCAATTTCAAACATCCAAAAATTCCGAGTCGTCCTAAAAAACTTGTTTTATTTCTAAATTTTTAAAACTGCAAATTTACGAACCCGTGATGACTCGAGTAAAATCCAAGTCTTGCTTCGAGTTACTAGCCTCCTTCTCAAGCTTCGAGTCAAAACTTCTTTTCCCGTACTAAATCCTGAGTAACCATCATTTTCTCAAATCCTTATACCAAAATTTGATACTAGTGATACATGGTATACGTGCACGACCACCAGATCGATTAACGACCATCACCTATCCCTCCAGCAGATCACTGACGACGCCATTGTCCCTTCCAAACACCAAGATCATTAGGATATATTGGGAATCAAAATCGAACAGATCAAGCATCCACTGGAATCAACTCGATCACCTGAAAATGGTTCGTGCCGCCTCCTCAGATGTCAGAAGACTTGTGATCACGTTCGGATCACTACCGAAGTTTTACGCTTCCACCCACACTACTCCGGTCGACCCCGATGTAGCGACGATGAAGCGACGATCAATTTTTCGATGCTAACAAAAATCTGAGCCTAAACCCTATTTTAACTTCGACTAGACACCATGACGAACTAGAATTCAAGGGAGTATTTTTCCTGAGTTCCCCCGACGTTCAGCTACCACCAGCTATGATTTCGAGACCCGCTACTTCACCGATCACCAGGATTTGACAAAAAAACCCATCTCTGTTCATCCATGCTTTCCTCCCTTAATATTAAACTAAAAATCTTGAAATTTATTTTAAAAATCATGCTTTCCGGAGTCGAACTAGATGATGCATGTAAATTAAGAAACTCCGACACTCGAATTTTTAACATGTTTTTTAAGCTTTACTGTTAATCTTCCTCCCAGGTTAAATTATCCTTAAATTAATCCTAAAACTATTTTTAGAACTTAGATATGGATCGTATAACATTTTTTATTAAGATCCTAAAACCTAAAATAAATTTGAGAAGGAGATATTGCTTTATGAATAGGATTTGAAAGCCTGTAATCAAAAGAGGCTAGCATAGCCGATAAATCAAACATGCACACCTAAATTTATATATATACATGCATGCATATTCGTATTCATACCAGAAATTTTCACAGCAGCATATTTGCCAGATTCAATCCAATTTTAAGCTTTAACAAAGTAGTTTGCTCACCTTGGAAAGAAGTATAGAGGACAGACATTTTGATTTGAAACCAGATTTTTGATCTGAACTTTGATTTGTTGAAATAAATCTGAAGCTTGATTCACCAGAGTTTAGGTCTTTAAGTTGCTTTAATTTTTTTTGAGTCTTGTTTGCTTCAGAATTTTTTTTCAGGCTTTTGAATCAGGTTTCAAACTTCCAGGTTTTTTTAATTTTCATTTTCCCATGTTTAAAGCTTGAAACGGGTTCTTTTATTTTTTTTGTTGATATAAAATTATAAGGTTGATTTTGATCTCATACTTGTTAAGGTATGTAATTCCAATTGTTCTTTTTGTTAACACTTGTTAAGGTAAGCTTTCTATTAGAAATTTTGATCTCATATCAATATATTATTTTGATCTCACATATTAAAATTAATTTTCAACCTTAGAATTTTCAATTAATTCATAAATATTTGTTCCACATATTAACCTTAGAATTTGTTCCACAAATAAATTAATTCACATATGTGTTCCGCATATTCACAAATATTTGTTCCACATATTAACAAGTGTTAATAAACTAATTCACAAATTCTCTTATCTTCCCAAACTTAGAATTTTCAATTAATTCACAAATACTTGTTCCACATATTAAAATTAATTTTCAATTAATTCACAAATAAATTCAAATCCAATATATTATTCAAAATATTTGTTTCTGAATTTCCAATTAGAAATTTTATTTAAAATCATATTTGTATATATTTATGTTAATAAACAAACAAATATTTATTTAATTAGGAAAATACCAAATTATTTCGCAATTTAATTCCAAAAATTAAATAAATTTCCAATTTGAATTTGATTTTAAAATGGGAATGTTACATTCTAGACCAAAAGAAAATTAGGTGTGATTTACAGTTTCTAGAGATCTAAGAAAATCAACGTACTGTATGGGAGCAAGGTGGAGCTACTGTCATAGATGAAGAGAAGATAGATCTAGAGTTTATTCAACCCCTAAAGGTGAAAAGGATCAGATTAGGTAAGCTTTCTATTGAGGAAGTAGAGGAATGATGGAAATCTTGCATTATTCTGTATGTGGTCAGCCAGAAACCATTTTCTATGCTAAAAGAGTGTTGAGGATAAAGAAGGAGTTGAAGTACAGTCTAAAGAGAATGGATTATTCGTTAAGATTTGTTTCAGAAGCTGATTGTAACACCCTTTAAATTTTACGATGGTTGTTCAATTTGTTAACTAGTTAATTAGATTCTAAAAATAAAATGTGAGTAAATAATGAAGTTTGACCATGAAAGTCGTACCATTGCATTCATGATGAAATTCTAAGCCACTTTCATATTTAGAGTGTTGCGATTGAAGTCTAAATGAAGAAGTCACGGACGAAAAATGAAATCAGAACCAAAACAAATAAAAATTTAAAATAGGAATAAATAAGTAGATAATGACCGGTTCCAACAGATTAACCCCTAGATTATGGCGGTCGACTGGAGGCGGCCGATCGGTTGGACACTGAAAGGCGGAGGTTGAACCTTAACCAACGACCCGGGTTATTCAGTTTTAAATCTAGCCTTTATAAATAAGCATCCAAACCCCTTTCCTCTTCTCATATTTTTTGATGAAGACAGCGAAGCACTACTATTTTCTCTCCTCTACTTTCTCACCTAAAATAGAAAAAATTGTAAATAATAACAGATTAGAGAGGATAAGAAAATAACGAAATAAGGCGAAGAGAAGATTGTATAAAATAGCATAGCACGACAATGAGGTAAATCTCAATTTAACAAATTTATATCTTTCCTTAAATCCCAATCTTTTCTCAAATCTGTGATTTTAATGGTATAATATTCCTTTGTATACGTATACCTTAATCAGAAGGGAAAAGCAGTTGAATCAGAGGATCAGATTCAGATTTGGAAGTTTGGAAAGCCTAAAAACCATGAGTGGAAAACTATGTGAATTATTTATAACATGATAATTATCTTGTTGGATTTCATTCGATTATTATGCTTACTTGAAGATCTAGAGTTGCAGGCCTAAAATTTTAGTGTATAATCCACTGCCAACATATTCTGCAAAATTAAATAGAAATGTCAATTACACCAGATCTGTAAATTTGTGTTTGGATATCGGTAGTTGAATTTGAATGGGGAATTATTTTAGATCTACCAATTAGTTATTTATCAAATTGATTTCAGATCTATATTCGCATTGAAGAGTGTTAATATGAACCAAGTGTCCTAATTTGATTGCAATGAGATAGTTTCTGTAATTTAATCTATTAACTCTATAATCCCTTAAATTCCATTGGTTTATCTAACCTTATATTGGAAAAGTGCGATGATTTATTTGACAAGGAATATAACTAGATAGAAATAGAAAGAGATGTGTAAGGTATGGAATTTCACTTTGCAGTTTATACCGTCAGTTTCAAAATAAAAGATGGTTTAATAATTCCTTGTAATTCAAACAATATGCGCCACTTATTTGGTAAATCTATGGAAAGCTGTAATCGAAATTTTTTTAAAAGGGAATATTCCCATAGATTGGATTACAGAACTGTATCCTAATTAGGGACGATCGAGATTAGGAAGATAAAAGAGTATTAAATGAGATTAAATATGTATAACATATATAACCATGCTAAATCCAAAAAAGGAAATCATAATTAGTACAACAAAAATGCGTATGAACATCCGTGTTCAGAGGAATTAAAAATTTAAAGTAAAACAATAATAAATGGTGATAGTTGGAAATAAAGGAAGAAAGGTTATATAAACAATTAATGTGGAAATAAATGAAATAATAGTAATGTGGATTTAAATAGTGGAAAGGTTGTAAGTCCAAAAATAAATAAGCATTCAATAAGCAACGAATGAAATAGGAGTTATGAGAATTTAAATAGTCGCATAAAAATAATAGGAACTAATTAATGAAATGTATTAAAGTAATTATGAGGGAATAAAGAAATAAATAAAGTGTGTAAGATACGTAGAATAACAAGTGATTTATAATCTAATAGTTTAAATCACTTAGGAAAAATAATTAATTATGGATTTAATTTCTAATCAGAGGCGTAATAAGGGGTTATCTTATATGGCTTCAACTATTAAACGTGTAGGATGGCATATATATATAGGTAGTATACATATAAGGTATGACTGAGTTATAGGGATGCGAGGTTGGTCCAAAACTACATCGAAGTTTAACCAATTGAATCGAGCTACCAGCGATGTAGCTTTGCAAACTAATACGAGACATTGCCTATTAATAAATACTCCAGTGGACGTAAGGTTAGTCCTAATTCTATAGGGTAAATTTTCCCAGTCAATTTGGTTACTAGTTCTTACGAATAGTTGGATTAATCTGAGATGTAACGGTTGGGTTATGGGTCATAACTTGCGTTATGGATGCGAAGGTAAAATCCTTAAGAGAGGTCTGCTTCAGGGTTGAGGTATTAAGTGGCTATGGTAGAGTCCGTCTCTTTCTTAAATGAAGTATTAAGTGACCTAATAAGATTTCTTATGATGTCAGTTAAGGAGCACCATATAGAGACCCGCCTTGTGATTAGGTCTTAAATGACGGGGATCTTCCTAGGTCTTAAATGACGAGGATCTGCCTAATTCCTAGTATAAGAGTATTAAGTGGATTGGGGGTACCCCCTCTCACATCGTAGATGATAATCCATTAGAATTCTGGACTGGAATAGCCTTCCAGTTTACAGAGGGAACTAACGATATAACTAAAAGGGCGATAGGTGCATGGAAATTGAATTATTTGTAAGCTATTTGTGGGAGTTTAGTGGTTTTTAGGACCAACTGGTTTTGGGTGATCGTTACATTTGGTATTAGAAGCTGACTCGCTTTGGGGTTGGGGTTTTAAATGGCCGTTAGGTCAACCTCTTTTCCTAGTTAAGAGGAATTAAGAGGCCGGGAATCATTGGATAGTGAAATGCTTAGAATTATATACATACATATATAGACATATGTATATAAATAGTTATGCCTTAGGTAAGGATAAGCATATCATACACGCACATGTATTAATTAATCTAATAACATACATAACATTAAAAAGAAGCCAAATTGATATAAGTTTATGTTATGGGTAATGTATGTAACTTTTTTAATCACTAGAATGTTGTTTTGACCCTTCGTCATTGTAACCCCATGATAAATTTAGAGGGACATATCACTGGCACTGGAAAAATTGTTGATGGATTGTATTTCTTTTCATGCTCGATTTTGGTGAGGCTTATGGATGTCCATGGGATGTAGTTAATTCTGAAGTTGTAGCCTGATTGGTATTTGATCTTGTTATCCTTTCTTTCCACTATGAGTTTTATTTATCGATCTTTGATATACTTATGTTTATCATAGGTTACCAAAACCAACAGTCTGCACCCTAATGAACTTGGTTTTCGAGTTTATCGACAATTGAACCCATAAGGTATGGGTTGTTATAGGATTGTTGCAACGACCCAGTATTTTCAACCATTCTCATCCGCACATGTCGGACTTGAATTGCTCAAAATACCGAATTGTAAAATAATTTTGGCAAAAATCAGAATATACAGCAAATAAATAAGTCACAGAATCATAGACATAGAGTAATATAATGCAGTGGAAGCAAAGAGATAGTAGTTCATGAAGCTGCAATATAAATACATCAGAGTTAAACAAGATACAACAGTAGTAACAAGATGATAATCAAGTACAAAGCCGAATACATTTGCAACAACCCAGAATTTCTATCATTTGAAGTTCGTATATTTAATTGATTTTAAATATTTAAAAGTAAAGTTTATAAGCTAAATAAATAATATTTCGAATATCTGGATTTAATGGATAATTAAATTGTTAATTTAATATTTGAAATTGCATAAATAATTGATATTTGAATTAAATGTTAATAAAAATGATTTATAAAGTTGAATTAATTCATATTTGAATTAGAATAATGTTACAGAACTTTTGAAATTGAACTAGAAGTTAAATTTCAGAAATTGAATATTTTAATATTTAATTGACGAGTAAAAATAACCATTTTTCAAATAGTCTCGGATTTCAACGAAACTAGTTTCATCGAATCCGTAATATTAAATTATTGTAAGATGTCAAATTTCGTGTCAATCGGATTTACGGTTTGTCCGGGGTGAGCTAAAACGCGTTGAAATCGGGTTAAGTGAATTTTAAATTTAAACAAGTCCATTCGAAAACCTATCTTTCAAATACGATCGAATTGGCTACCGATATATATTCCATTGTGTTCGGAATGGGAGTAAAACATCATAAACGCCAGGCGGTACGCTTCGTTTGGAGTTCGGAAAAATTTCAGGTGAATAATGCGCGAAAATTTTCTATATATATGGACCTAACTTATTTCATTTTGCACCAAGCCTAAATATACTAGGGAAGCCACCACCCTCTATTTCAATGGCTGGCAATTCGCCGTCTTCTTCCTCTAATATCTCCAAATCCATTTTTTGTGTGAAACTTTCAACTGCAAACTTGTAGAGGGCAATGAGAGCTTTAAATTCATACGGTGATGATCGATTATCGTCGAGTAAATCGATGGCAATTTGTGCGTGAAGGCCATGTGTTCAACTTCAATTTTCATGGCCAATATAGCGCCAAGCTTCGAGCAAATCAAGGCGAGGGTAGTGTTGACGATGGGCTAAAAGATGATGGTCATTGATCATTCTGGCGGCAAGCGAGGTAATCGCGGCAGTTAGGGTTTTTGTGGCGGCGTTGGGTTTGATTGTGTGAAAAATGTAGGGAAGGAGAAGAAAGAAACGACAGCCTGGATCTGCAATTTTGTAAGCAACAGCTATGATAATAAAAGGTTATAAAAATAAAAAGAAAATAGTAAATAAATTATATATTAATTCGTGTAATGTTTAAAACGTGATAACTTTTTCATACGAGGTCCATTTCGCACGAAACGAATTGCGTTGGGTTCGTATTGACGAACACTTTGCGAGGGAGCTTGACTGGAGCTGATTGGAGCTAGTGTGAATTTTAGGTAAAATTAAATGCTCATTTAATTTTATTCGGAATAAAACACTGAACTTGCGACTAGAAGCAAAGTGAGTACAACTCACTCTTTCTGACTCACTGATATTTTTATATAAGTGAGAACAAATTTATTATATGACGATTGATCATTGTTTGGATGATATATGATATATTGATTGATATTTGGATATAAACTTGCCTAGTGGAGCAGATGACCCTATACGTTCCCGTGTATGAGCGAATGACCCTTTGTACGCACGTCTGCCTTGGAGCGGACATTGTACACATATTCTAATATGTATATTTGTTGCAGGTGAAAGGTTGGAGGGATCCAATTGGATTCCTCAACAGTGATCTGTTTACAGATATTGTGATATATGCTGTTATCATATGATATATGATGTTTCGGTTGCCGTGCTTGATGTATTTGGCGCTGTTGCAGCATAGGGCCTATTTTGAAAAATTAAAAGTGTTAAAGTGATGATTTTCAAATTTAGATGGATTTTAAAGTGATATTTTAAATGGAATTAAAAAAGTTTAAAGTTGTTTTAAAATGTGTTAAGTATCGATTACATAGATTTCAACATTCATTGTTGAAATAGACGTTTTAGAGAAGTAAGGAAATGATGGACTATAACACTGTTGTTATAGTAAATGATTTTCGAAAGGAAATGTTTTTGCATTGTTTTGGGATTTATATACCTATCTTATTTCGAATCCCTATACTATTGATTTTGGGTTGTCGTAACGATGTTTGACGCAACATTCGTTTTGACCCAAATAAATGTGTTTAAGAGAATGTTTTCCTTAAAGAATAAAATATATGCTTAATCGTGATTTAAGTATATGTAATATTTTCTAAGTGTTGAAAATAAATTGAATTGTGAATTACTTATTATTAAATAAGTATTTGCAAATGTTTTCCAATATGAAGTGAAATGTTTTGAGATTATATCTTTTTAATGATAAATTGAAGTGAATATTTGGCAATAATTTAATAAAAAGAAAAGATTAATAAAAAGGGCCTAGTGATTGTTATGGTGTTGAATATTTGTTTGTTTGTGTTGATAGTTAAATAACCAGCTATCGAACTTTTCCAAATTTTAGTTCCTCGACTTGATGTGGGAACTATTTAGTTGTACACTTAGTACGTAGCCTTCTGTATAGGCTTGATTATCTTTTGTGTTGAGGATGTTGATTCGTATAGCGTGGAGTATTACTCCAATCTATTGAGCTTCCTTCTTGGCCCAAAGGGTAGCAAGTTGAAAGTTGGAGACGTGATAAGTCTATGAGACTAAGCTGCTGTGTGAGGTTGAGAAACACTTTTGCGTTGTTGGTGCGAAGAGACCGCGATCGGTTTATCCGAAAACCACTTCAGACCAACGTATATGCGACGATTGTGCAGGTTGCTTTGTAATGATATTGTTATTATAGAGTTTCATAGTGGGGGACTGCTTGTTGATTGTTTGGGGTTAAAATCCCAATATACATCCAGTAGCAGTGGTCTCTTTATTATGAAATATCCAATGCATGGACAATTCGCTACTAATCCTAGGGATCTCCTGACAGGATGTGGTAGGAAAGTACCTTCGGATTGTCCTGTTCCTGGACAACTTGTATGGATGTTTGTCTGACACTGCATTTCTATAGATTATGTACTTGGTTTTTACAAACGTACATCAGTGGCGGCGGAGAAGGCAACTTCTCTTAGCTTAACATTCTCCTTGAGACGTATGAGCTTAAGGGTTGTATTTTTGTCAAAGGCAATTAGTAGTCAAGGGAAATGGCAATGTGGTACTCAAAGTGATGTGATATGTGATTTTGAAAGGTAATCATTACCTCGTCAGGCCTCATCAACCGAAAATAACCAAAACAGGGTTAGATGCGGTAAGGCTAAGTGGGTCGCTCCCGTTAGGTTATAATCATCCTCTTCTAGATATATCTTTGCACGCTATGACGTCTTTTATCTGATTATTGTGGTTTTTATGCTAGAGGGGCCTCAGTAAAGGTCGGTAACGACCGGAGGATGACATATTCGGTACCATCTAGTTATGGAGGTGGGCCAGTCTTGAGTTGGTAGATGGTAGATGTTCTGTTCCTCGAGACATCCATATAGAGGTGTACCCCTTCGGAAGGTAGTCCCTTCACCTAGTCATTTGTATGGAAATCCAAACTCCACTACGTGCTTGCCATTTTGATTGTATTACCCAATTGGGCTATATGCTGGAATTTAATCAATGTAACAATTTCAGCTATGATTAATATTATTTGTATATAGTAGACACTACTATAATAATAGAGGATATGATATGTTTTAGTTATCGTAAGTTAAAAGCATGTCTGTGTTTTTGTGTGGACTTGTCTTACGAGATACATTTGTTTTGAAAACAAAGGAAAAGTTTGGTAATTTAATAAATTCAGTTGAGTGTGTTTCTCATGCTGGTTTACCAGACTGATCCGGGCCTACCTCCTTTTCAATGCTCGGGTCAGACCGAGTACATTTACAGGTTTAAATTGGTGCTTTTGGAGCTTCAGCAGGAGAACTAAAGATCTTCATATGTATACGCGTATCTGTTTTGATTATTGATTATCCACTGTGCTTAGTTGTTTTATATTATCGGCATTTGTAAGGATAGGTTATTATAACTGTTCAAGCTGATAACTATTGATTGATTGTTGAATCCTGATTGATGTGTATATATATACAGTTTCTGTTTTGTAAAGATTGTTGATACGATATTATATATTTTCCGCTGTGATGTGAGATTATGTATTATTCTGTTTAGTTCCATCTTCTCTCTTTCTTCTCTTCTCTTCTTCTCTCTTCTTTTCTTTCTCTTGACTTTCCATCAGTTTGTGCTTTTTGGGTCGGACATGTGTGGATTATTGTCGATTCAAAGGGTATGGATTTGTGGGTCATCATACGCGGTATCAGAGCTTAGATTTCGAATATTCCTAAGCTTTGATGTGTACTCAATATAGACAGGCACTGTAGCACCCTAGATTGAGTTTGAGTGTATTATATATATGAGCGCGTATTTGTTAATGAATATAAAATGTTTTATATTGTGTTTGCTTATCTGTTGGCTTGTTTGTGAGTTATGGTTGGTATGTGGGACGCCATGTTATCGATAGGGATTTCCAAACACTTAAACGAGGCAAGTCGACATAGTATTATTTTAAATTGGATAAATGAAATAATTTTACCTCGATTATATTTATATATAAAGGAAATAATTTTTCAGGAATTATTATAGTGTATCTAACTGATCGTCTGTTTGTTGAAAATGTAAATATATATAAGACAAATAAAAGTTGTTTGAATAATATAAATAGAAACAACAATTGTAAAAGAATGAAATTATATAAGCAAATAAATTATAAAGATGGAATTATAATTAATATGATTTACAATTATGAAATAATCTTATATATAAGAAATGAAACAATATGTGTTATAAATAAAAAAAGGATTTAAACTAAGAATTTGTGAAATTTGAATCCTGTTGATTTTGAAAGTTGTTTTTCAAAAGTTAAAAAGGTTATATTTTTATAAATCTTAATAAGATGAATTTTTTTAAAATGATCTTATATAAGTAAAGTGAAATAGTGAAATTATACAAGTGAAAGATTTATACATGTGATTTATAAATAAAAGATTTTTTTTTAAAAATAAATAAAGCACTGAATTCACTATTGTTGCTAGGAAATAATAAGGGTGATGACTGCAGCATCATCAGTATCATTTTCGAGTTTCTATGTGATGGATTTGCTACCAATAGTAAATTGAAATTGAAGTTTTGTTTTGATAAACAAATATGAATTTAAAATCCAAGTTGAAATTGATAAATATAAGTAAAACGAGTTTTGGATTTATGATATGAAGTATAAATTTAAATTTGGTAAAGTTGAAAGATATTTGGGTTAGCATATTAGATATATGATTTGAAATTTAATTAAAGGAAAGTTAAATAAATTGAATTGAATTTTAACTGGATTAGATAAGTTAATAAAGTATGAATATAAGTTTAAGTGGTAAGTGATTATATAATATGCATTTGGAAGTTTAGATAAATAAGTTGTATAACTTATAAAGTGAGAAAATTTAAGTAAAACCAATTGTTAAAATGGTCAAACACTATTGGTTAGGCAAAACAAAATTTGATTTTGAATAGTGATATGAATTTGACTTAAGTAAAAGTTAAATAAAATAGAATTTGAAATGAATTAGAGATGAACTTAAGTTGTATAATGAAAGTGAAGGGAAATGAAATTGAAATGAAAGATAACTTAAGTAAGTTTAAATGAAGTTGATTTTAGTATCGAAGTAAATTAATAAAGTGAATTAACAAAATGAAGTAATGAATGTGAACTTGAGTTATATAAAAATTCAACTTTAGTTGTAAGAATGAATTAGCAATTGAATTAACGAATGAATCAAATGTTAATCAATCGAATGTAAGTAAATTGATATGGAATAGTGGATGCAAGTGTTAATTCATTAAAAGCTAACGAATTTGGAAATTGAATAATTGAGTGGAAGTCAATTAGATGTTAAACCAAATTGAATGTAAACGAACTAAAGTGAATTAATTTGATTATGTTGGTTATACATTGGTTATTAGATAATTGTTAGTTGACTGAATAAAAATTTATATGAAATTGAATTAATAAAATTGAAAGCTATAAATAACTGAATCCAAATTGGAATATGAATTAGTGAATATAAGCTAATTGGATATGAATGAATGAATGCTAGTAAAATCCAATGTTAACAAATCAAATGTGATTTAAATTGAAAATCAATTTAATGAATATTAATGAGAAGTGAATCTATATTGATTTGGCAATGGATGTTAGTTGGATGATAGTTGGTTGATGGTTGGATTTGTTGTTTATTGATGGCATTTGCTATATTGGCATATATAGTTGTTGGTATACGTTGTATATTGATATTATTTTCATATATACATGTTTCTCATTTATTGTTGAGTGTTTAGTAGGTGCGGATTGCGCTTGCTTCGCATTTGGAGCTCGCTTTCGTGCAAAATTAGCCGTATATGCTTGCTAATGATAGATAAGGTACATATCTCGGATTACATAACGTACTTTTATACTTTTTTCCCTTCGGGATGCCTCATCCTCGATGATGAGATGTATATTTGTGATATATATATTACTATTTTTTCAGATCGAACCGCGCAAAGGAGACTATGAAGAATTTTTTTGAAAATTTGAGGCGTTAGAAAATTTTGGGAAAATTGGAAATTGTTTTTATAACCAAAACTTTGATTTTGAGTTATAAGGTTAAATGATATTAGTTGGTTTGAAAAGATAACTATGCATGTATTTGAAAACTTAGTAAAGTTTTTATAATAAGTTTAACTAATGGATTTTTGGAAAATTAAAAACGTTAAACATTTAGGTGATTTTTGGTAATCTAATTTGAATGAATTGTTTTGAAAAGTTAATGGATTTAGTGACTTTTTCTTACTTGGTAATTTCGGAGATGAAATTCTTTTAAGTAGGGGAGAATGTAATGACCCAGAATTTCTATCATTTGAAGTTCGTATATTTAATTGATTTTAAATATTTAAAAGTAAAGTTTATAAGCTGAATAAATAAATTTCAAATATCTGGATTTAATTGGAAAATTAAATTGTCAATTTAATATTTGAAATTGCAGAAATAATTGATATTTGAATTAAATGTGAATAAAAATGATTTATAAAGTAGAATTAATTTATACTTGAATTGGAATGATGTTACAGAACTTTTAAAATTGAACTAGAAGTTAAATTTCAGAAATTGAATATTTTAATATTTAATTGACGAGTAAAAATAACCAATTTTCAAACAGTCTCAGATTTCGACGAAACAAGTTTCATCGGATCCGTAATGTTAAATTATTGTAAGATTTCAAATTTCGTGTCAACCGGATTTACGGTTTGTCCAGGGCAAGCTAAAACGCGTTGAAATCAGTTTAAGTGAATTTTAAATTTAAACAAGTCCATTTGAAAACCTATCTTTCAAATACGATCGAATTGGCTCCCGATATATATTCCATTGCATTCGAAATGGGGGTAAAACGTAATAAATGCCAAGCGGCACGCTTCGTTTAGAGTTCGGAAAATTTTCGAGTGAATAGTGCGCGAAAATTTTCTATGTAAGGACCTAACTTTTTTCATTTTGCACAAACCCTAAATAAACTAGGGCAGCCGCCACCCTCTATTTCAATGACTAGCAATTCACCATCTTCTTCCTCTAATATCTCCAAATCCATCGACTTTTGCATGAACCTTTCAACTGCAAACTTGTAGAGGGCGATGAGAGCTTTAAATTCATACGCCGATGATAATCGACGGCAATTTGTGCGTGAAGGCCGCCCGTACAACTTCAATTTTCACGGCCAATATAGCGCCGAGCTTCGAGCAATTTAAGGCAAGGGCAGTGTCGACGATGGGCTAAAAGATGATGTTCAATGATCATTCTCGAGGCAAGCGAGGTAATCGCGGCAGTTAGGATTTTGTGGCGGCTTTGGGTTCGATTGCGTGAAAAAACGTAAGGAGGGAGAAGAAAGAAACGACGGCCCAGATCTGCAATTTTGTAAGCAACGGCTGTGGTTATAAAAGGTTAGAAAAATAAAAAGAAAATAGTAAATAAATTATATATTAATTCGTGTAATGTTTAAAACGTGATAACTTTTTCATACGAGGTCCATTTCGCACGGAACGAATTGCATTGGGTTCATATTGACGAACACTATGCGATGGAGCTAGTTTGGAGTTGATTGGAGCTAGTGTGAATTTTGGATAAAATTAAACGCTCGTTTAATTCTATTTGGAACAAAACACCGAAACTGCGACTGCAAGCAAAGTGAGTACAACTCACTCTTTCTGACTCACTGATATTTTTATATAAGTGAGAATAAGTTTATTATATGATGATTGATGATTATTTGGATGATATATGATATATTGGTTGATATTTGGATATATACCTGCCTAGTGGAGCAGATGACCATATACGTTCCCGTGTATGAGCGGATGACCCTTTGTATGCGCGTCTATCTTGAAGCGGACGCTATACACATATTCTAATATATATATTTGTTGCAGGTGACAGGTTGGAGGGATCCAACTGGATTCCTCAACAGTATTGATTTGTTTACAAACATTGTGATATATGATGTTATCATACGATATATGATGTTTCGGTTGCCGTGATTGATGTATTTGGTGCTGTTGCTGCATTGGGCCTATTTTGGAAAATTAAAAGTGTTAAAGTGATGATTTCCAAATTTAAAAAGATTTTAAAGTGATACTTTAAATGGAATTAAAATGATTTAAAGTTGTTTTAAAATGTGTTAAGTATCGAATATATAGAATTCAACATTCATTGTTGAAATAGACATTTTTGAGAAGTAAGGAAATGATGGACTATAACACTGTTGTTATCGTAAATGATTTTCGAAAGGAAATGTTTTTGTATAGTATTGAGGTTTATATATCTTTTTTATTTCGAATCCCTATACTATTGATTTTGGGATGTCGTAACGATGTTTTACGCAACATTCGTTTTGACCCAAAAAAATGTGTTTAAGAGAATGTTTTCCTTAAAGAATAAAATATATACTTAATCGTGATTTGAGTATATGTAATATTTTATAAATTTTGAAAATAAATTGAATTGTAAATTATTTATTATTAAGTAAGTATTTAGAAATGTTTTCAAATATGAAGTGAAATGTTTTGAGATTATATCTTTTTAAAGATAAATTGAAGTGAATATTTGGCAACGATTTAATAAAAAGAAAAGATTAATAAAAGGGCCTAGTGATTGTTATGGTGTTGAATATTTATTTGTTTGTTTTGATAGTTAAATAACCGTCTATCGAACTTTGCCAAATTTTAGTTCCTCGACTTGATGTGGGAACTATTTAGTCATACACTTAGTATGTAGCCTTCTGTGTAGGCTTGATTATCGTTTGCGTTGAGGATGTTGATTCGTATAGCGTGGAGTATTACTCCAATCTATCGAGCTTCCGTCTTGGACCGAAGGATAGCAAGTTGAAAGTTGGAGTCGTGATAAGTTTATGAGACTAAGTTGCTGTGTGAGGTTGAGAAACGCTTTTGCATTTTTGGTGCGAAGAGACCGGGATCGGTTTATCCGAAAACCATTTCGGACCAACATATATGCGACGATTGTGCATGTTGCTTTGTGAAGATATTGTTATTCTAGAGTTTCATAGTGGTGTACTGCTTGTTGATCGTTTGGGGTTAAAATCCCAATATGCATCTAGTAGCAGTGGTCTCTTTATTATGAAATATCCAGTGCATGGACTATTCGCTACTAATCCTAGGGATTTCCCGACAGAATGTGGTAGGAAAGTACCTTCGGTTTGTCCTGTTCCTGGACAACTTGTATGGATGTTTGTCTGACATTGCATTTCTATAGATTACGTACATTTGTTTTTACAAACGTACATCAGTGGTGGAGGAGAAGGCAACTTCTCTTAGCTTAACACCCTCCTTGAGACGTATGAACTTAAGGGTTGTATTTTTGTGGAAGGCAATTAGTAGTCAACGGAAATGGCCATATGGCATTCAAAGTGATGTGATATGTGATTTTGAAAGGTAATCATTACATCGTCGGGCCTCATCAACCGGAAATGACCAAAACAGGGTAAGATGCGGCAAGGCTACGTGGGTCGCACCCATTAGGGTATGATCATCCTCTTCTAGATATATCTTTGCACGCTATGACGTCGTGTATCTGATTATTGTGGTTTGTATGCTAAAGGGCCCTCGGTAAAGGTCGGTAACGACCGGAGGATGACATATTCGGTACCATCTATTTATAGAGGTGGGCCGGTCTTGTGTTGGAAGAGGGTAGATTTCTGTGCCTCGGGACATCCATCTAGAGGTGTACCCCCTCGAAAGGTAGCCCCGTCACCTGGTCATTTGTATGGAAATCCAAACTCCACTACGTGCTTGCCATTTTGATTGTATTACCCAATTGGGCTATATGCTGGAATTTAATCAATGTAACAATTTCGGTTATGATTAATATTATTTGTATATAGTAGACACTACTATAATGTAAGAGGATTTGATATGATATGTTTTAGTTATTGTAAGGTAAAACATGTCTGTGTTTATGTGTGGACTTGTCTTATGAGATACTTTTGTTTTGAAAACTAAGGAAAAGTTTGGTAATTTAGTAAATTCAGTTGAGTGTGTTTCTCACGCTGGTTTACCAAAATGATCCGGGCCTTCTTCCATTTCAATGATCGGGTCAGACCGAGTATAATTACAGGTTTAGATTGGTGCTTTTGGAGCTTCAGCAGGAGATCTGAAGATCTTCATTTACGTATACGCGTATCTGTTTTGATTATTGACTATCCGTTGTGCTTAGTTGTTTTATATTATCGGCATTTGTAAGGACACGTTATTATAACTGTTCAAGCTAATAACTATTGATTGATTGTTGAACTCTGATTGATGTGTATAAATATACAGTTTCTATTTTGTAAAGATCATTGATATGATACTATACATTTTCCGCTGCGATGTGAGATTCCGTATTGTTCTGTTTAGTTCTATCTTCTCTCTTTCTTCTCTTGTCTTCTTCTCTCTTCTTTTCTTTCTCTTGACTTTCCATCAGTTTGTGCTTTTTGGGTCGAACATGTGTGGATTATTGTCGATTCGAAGGGTATGGATTTGTGGGCCGTGATAACATTACTAGAATTAACTGGATAACTAGAATGGAATAGATAGCTGGATCTTTAGGCAAAGCTCCAACTCTGAAGGTGAGTCTCTAATGCTGTATCACTCAGTCTGACCCGAGCGTAAAGAAAAACACAAAACATTTGAGGCAGGACATACATACTTATACGATGTAAACCAACTCAAGTGAACTGTAATATAAGGTACAAGTAACTTAAAGGATGCTTTGGACCGCCCATCCTCTAAGGATCCGCTAAACTATTTACTATGTAGTAATATTTCGCTATTATAATAATGTCTATAGTAAAATAAAATTACTTTTAAATACTGTTATGGGATTACCCATATAGCCCTTAACACGTAATAGTGCCAATTGTCTACACAGTACCGTAGTACCTCCTGATCGGGAGGCTACCAAAGGATACTCCATAGGTACGACACATCAAACTGGTACAAGGCACGCTAGGGTAGGTGACAAGACACAACTAGGCAATGCCAGGGTAGGTATACCAATTGCTATCCAGGCTGGTGGTAATGCATAGCCCCAGCTACCGCCCACCTCGAGCCACACCCCCAAATCCAAAATCAAAAGTGGCCATCGAATCAACCTCAAAGTCAGAATATAATATCGAAGGAGTGTGTCTGAACAGAGGATCTACCTCATTGGCCCGAGAATCGCTCCTGTTTTAGCTACTTATGCCAACTCACAGGAGTCGAGTCCATGTATATACCTCAATAGGACATCGCCGTCATCCTACTTCATTCTGGAATCTTCACCGCGTACACGGTTGTTAAAGTGGTTTTAGAAGTTGGCAGAGAGTATGACAACTTCCGATCCATGTCTCTTTAATAACCAAACGTTATTATTGCCCATGGATATTTATTTCAAAATTTTCTATTCCAAAATCATTTAAAATAAAATACTATTATCCAAAATAATATCCATTTTTAAAAATGGTAACATTTTAAAATCCATATACTTTCCAAGATAATATCCATTTTCAAAACTAAATACTACGTTATTTCATTTCAAAACCAATCAATATATCATTTCCATTTCAAAACAAAAATATAATATATCATTTAAATTCCAACCAAATCCATATATTATTTAAGTAAAACCCAAATTTCAAATCACTGATATTTCCTTCAATTTATTAAACTTGAAATATTCCTTTAAATCATCTTAAATCAAACTACTTTATAAAGTCATATTCTTAAATCTTCAATTTCAACAAGTTCAAATTTATATATTTAAATACAATTCTTATTTAAATACAATTTCAAATAAATTCATTTCCAACGCCATATTACTTTCAAGTTATAACAACTCTGAAACCAAACACTTTGAAACATATTTATTTAGACCAGTTAAATTCAATGTTAATATCTTCCCAACAAGATTCATTAACCATTTAAATTCAATGTCAAATAATTTTCATTTCAAAGTTATAACATTTATAAGTCTATTCATTCAATTATAACTTTCCAAAACATTGTATATTTCAGCTACATTAAAATATCAATTTTTAGCCAATTTAACTTACAAAATTCACATTTCACACTTCAAAAATATTCATTTGGATATCATTTAACTTATGATAATAATATAAAATTTCATCAATAAATATCCAAATTAAACTATAATTCACTAATAAGTCAAAATTACCCTATTTTACTTAACTTTTATTTTTAACAAAAAACTTTACACTTTATTTTAAAATATCCATCCCAAAAATAAAATACCCTTATTACTAAATTTACTTAACTTTCCTTTGAAAACTAAATTTCCAATTATCAAGTTAAGTCATTTTAAGTTGCATTTTTCCATCTAAATCATAGTCATTTATTTTCACAAAACATAACCATAAATCAAGTATTTTCTCATAGTTAATATAATAGTCCAATCCTCTTTATAAATCTATTCATCTAGGCATCAGTTAACTACGATTCCAAATTAAATAAATTTTATTACTAAGTCCAAACAAAACTGCAGTTCATCTTATCCACTCAAAATACATTATTTACTATATAAAATTTATTTGTTTTAAGAAATAACCTTTACTAAATTTACTAGGTTAGATTTTAGATTCCAAATTAAATCAAACTTAATTATTAAAATATTGATCATAAATAAAATCTTTAAATTACAATTTAAAACCAATAAGGATTTTTAAATTACAATCTAAACCAATTATCAACTCATACAATTTTAGCCTATAGGAAACCAATATCTTAATATCTCCTTATATTCGAATCCTTAAATCAACTTTTTAATCAAAATTCCATATATTTAAAATTCAAAATACTTAATAATTTTAGAGAACTATTACAAAAATTTATCCATGGGCCTGTATGAAATTTTCTAATCTAGGTCAAGTGATACGGATATATGTCATTTAAATCCGTAATTTAAAAGAAAATCCGAATTCTATCATTTCAAACCCGCAATTCCAAGTAAAATAAATACAATAAAAATCAATAAAATCGCTCGAGCCTATCATTTCAGCATATAGTGATTTTCCTTATTCTAAATTTCGTTTGGGTATGTATCATTTCAACCCATAGTGATAGGGAACATGTAGTGGTACAGTAAATAAAATGAACAGTACAATATAACATATCATATGAGATGATGTGACAGTTATACAAACAGCATTAAACATCATACAAATATGTCACAGGATGTATGAACATAGCATATTAATTTATACAATTCACTTGTCATCATTTCACAATAATATAAGTATGCAAGTCTAGAGTGATAACTCACCTTTTTAAAGCTAGAATTGAAATTCAAACCCAAATCTAAACTCCGCAAAGCACGAAAAGGCATGACAAAGCCTGACTATTTTTTTGAGTGGATGAAAAGTCAGATCCAACTCTTGTATGCAAACAAATATTACATACATAAGAACATGACTCAATACAAAAGAATAGAGGTTAAAACAATGGAAAAATAACGAATCAAAGTGGCATAACTTGCCTTAATCAATCAATAGCATGGCTACACCACATATGGGTTCCTACCATCATCTTATGTTGCTTGGTCATGATGGTTAGAGGTGTGCTAGAAGAAGATGGAGGCCGAGCCTAACTTGAAGGAAGACAAAGAAAACAAAATGAAAAGGGGAGAAAGAAGCTGGAAGCCATGACTTTGGATCTTGTATTTGTTTTTTCTTCATGGAAATGAATAAGATGAGGAGATGAGAAACTTTGTATGTGAAAAAATAAGATGGTAGCTAGGTTTTAGTAAATACACGTCCAAAAGAAAGAACGACAAGAAATAAAGAGGCTAGGCAATAAAAAGCAGGAGTTTGAATGGTTTGGGAAATAAAAACGCAACAAATAACTTGATGTATTTATTAATTTTTTTTCCTTTGTTTGCAGGCAATGTAAAGAGAAGTTTGAGAAACAATATGTACGTGAATTATAAGAAGAATTCACGGCTATGAATGTGGGGAGTAATTGGCTATGCAAATGGAAAGGCAAGGGAAAAGAAAAAGGCAACAAATAAACAAAATAAGTAACCTATATCTCTTGAAATTTCTAAGGTATTAAAAAATCAATCAAAAATAAAATAAATATATTAATAGTTTATATAAATAAAATAGAAAATAAAAATTAGAGAAACAAACATAGGGAAATAAAATATAGAAAGTCATTACGTGTAAACACTGCATTTTATCTAATTTAAAAAGTATAAATTTAAATCCTCAATAAATGCATATATTTGATTTTTCAATTTTGTTATTAAATCAACTATTAACTTATCCTTTTATGGGTAATATTAACGTTGGTTGATATACTACTACATTACTTTCCAATTCATCCAAATTTCAATTTACATAGTAATTAATTTCATTTACTTACAATAATCCATTTTATTACAGATTACATTCCAGTTAAATGAAAATTACTTCCAATAATTTGATTTGGTTTAATTGCCATCTTTATACTAGGTCCATTATTACCCTATATACCTAGTTACATTAGTTTTATATTCCATTACACTAGTCTACTCCTATTTTCATCTTAAATTTGTATTAAATGTTACATTTCTAAATGTGAAATCTTGTCAATTGTACACATTAATTAAGGTTTAAAACCAATTAATTAATTTAACTTAGCTCCATTCCTTTTACCAATTTATTACTTTATAACTAAATTTACATTTCTATTTAATTCATACATTCACACCTCCCGTTATTGCATTAATTCTCATTAATGACATTAAAGATTTCGTATTTATTTTATAGACTAAATAGGCAACTTATAATCACTGTTACCATTACCCTTTAATTTACACTTAATTTTTTTATATTCAACTAATTATTATAATTACCTACCTAATATTGAATTCATTCAATTACTATTAATTATGCTAATTCATTTATTTATACACCACTTACCCTTACTTACTTATATTCAAATTTATACTCAAATATAACAGTTACAACTAAATTAATAGGCCAATTAAATAGTAACTTACAACCGTTACTATTCTTTAAGTCACATTAATGTGTTTACAAATCAAATGTTACAATTACTTAATTGACACTGATTTACTTCAATTTATATTAATCATATATTATATCATTAATGATTCAACATTCACACTTGTGATTTCATTGTTCACAACAAATGTTACCATTCTTATATACCCAATCTTTATTCAGGAGTCATTTATTTCATATTATTCCTTTTATAAATTTTAATGTTTGAATTAGTTTTCTTACATTAATTTATAGCCAAGTATACCAATTTTCATTACTTCACTAAATTGTAATTTCATTTCAATTGTTACTAATTAGTTCTAATCACCATCGTTCAATTTTAAATTAATAAGGGTTTTTTTTCATATTAAAATACCAAAACTTATTAACTCAAAAAATTAAATTATTGAAAATTTTACGGATCGTTCAATTGCTCCAAGGTGTTAGATTTAGGTTCATGTTTTGTAAACAAAAATTGATTATTATGAAGAATCTATCGCCCTCAATGAAAATGGATCGAGACCCTCTGACAACAATTCCAACCTGCATAAGGCTTTCGGGACTTAGCTTTGGCCTTTAGGAAGCAAAGGCGATTAGTGCTCTAGTCAGCACTATTGAAATGCCTGTTAGAATGAATGATTCTAGTAGAAAATAACAAGAATAATATTTGCAAAAGTTCTAGTAGAGACATCAACTGAGAATGGCTTCCTTAATAGCGTAGAAATAATTAATGACGATGGAAACATCTATAAACAAGAAATCACATACGAAAACCCTCCTCCCTGTTGTGACAGCCACTGTTGTTTTGGGATTGGGCTCATCGATGCCCAATGAATGAAGTACGGGTAACTAAAAACGCAAAGAAGCAAGAGAACCGGACGAGGAGGAAAAGGAAAAACAAGATAGAGCCATAGAAGTAGGCAAATGCTGAGAAGGATTTAGGTGAGGAAGCAAATAATAAGAACAAGGAGGAAATGTATACTATAAAGCGTGATGAGGTTGAGCATGGAGAGCCAAGTTCAGATAAGGAAAGTAACAGGGATAAACAAACAATTGAGGAAATAGACTCAGTGATGTAATAGTTGAACATGGCCAAATAAGCAATCATTATGTGGTAGAATCAAAAGGAAGAGCCAAACAGTTTAAAGGGTGAGGTTATGTCTAAAAGGGATACGAAAGAGATTATTGAGAGAGGGAATGGATCAGAGTCCTTTGCTAAGAGGGTGTAACGACCCAGAATTTTTATAAATTAAAATTTGAATATTTAATTTATTTTTAAATATTAATAAGTGAATTTATAAGTCAAATAATTTTTGTTTGAATTTTTGGATTTAATTGAATAATTAAATCGATAATTTAATATGTTAAATTATGGAAATAATTGAAAATTGAGTTAAATATGATTGAAAATGATTTGGGAAATTTTATTTTATCATATGGAAGTTAGAATGATATTTTAGAACTTTTAAAATCGAATTAAAAGTTAATTTGTGAAAATTGAATATTTTAATATTTAAATCGACTAGTGAAAATAGTCAATTTTTGAACAGTCTCAGAATTGAACGAAACCAGTTCCATTGGATCCATAATAGTTAGTTATTACTGGATTTCAATTTTCGTATCAATCGGAGTTATCGTTTGATCGTGGCAGCTCGAAACGCATCGATTTATTTTTAATTTAAATTTGGCGAGCTAAAATAGCCATTTTTCAAAAAGTCTCGGATTTCGACGAAACCAGTTTCATCGGATCCGTAATGTGATATTATTGTAAGGTTTCAAATTTCGTGTCAATTGGATTTACGGTTTGTCCGGTACAAATTAAAACGCCTAGAAATCGACTTAAATCGGTTTAATTCAAATTGAGCGTTTACAGCCATAACTCGCACAGATGTTCGAATTAGCTTCCGAAACCTGTTCCATTGTGTCCGGAACGTGGGGTAAACCCTAGAAACGCTGGTTATGGCGCGTAAATCGGAGTTTGGAATTTCCGGATGAATAGTGTTCGATTTTCTTCTATAAATAGACCAATGCCTTCATAACTTTAAAAAAAAAAAAAACAAAATAGAAACCCTAGCCGCCACCCACATAACCAATGGCCAGAAACGTCCCAACTTCCACCTCGGTTATCTCCTCATCCATCGACAATTAGCCTTAGGTTTCAACTAGAGAATTGAAGAGGACATCAAGATCTACAGGTTCAACGGTGGAGATCGTGTTTGGAGCGACGATGGGGGAGATAAGGGGCCGCGTCCTCCATGGCCTGCGCACGCGAAACGAGAAAGAGGGGGAGGCCGAGTTGGCCAGGGCTGGGGCCGAGCATAGGGGGGATCGAGGGCTTCGACATGGCGCATCTCGATCGAGTTCAAGATTAACGTGGAAGATGAAAAATTTAACCCTAAATTCTAGTGTTGGGTTCGGCTATGAGCTGTAGTTTGCGTGATTTGGGAAGGAAGATGCGTGCGGTCGAGATGCTAGCATGTGAGATCTATGGCCAGGATTAACTTAGGTTTATAAAATTTTAATTTAAGTTATAAATTTGTGTATATAAATCGTGTACAAACTTCGTAAATTCATAACTTTTTCATACGAGGTCGAAAACGCGCGAAACCAGTTGCGTTGGAATCGTATGGACGAGCACTACGCAATGGAGTTGGTTTGGAGTCGTTTGGAGTTAGTGAAAATTTTGGGTAAAATTAAACGCACGTTTAATTTTATTCGAAATAAATCGCTAAAACGGAAAATAAAATCAAGGTGAGAACTTCTCACTCAATCGAATCAGTTTCGATTTTATTTTAAATAGTTAGATTTAAAATATTTGAATGCATGTTTGAATGATGATTGATATCTATTGATTGTTAAAATAGACATTATACGCCGTTAGTAAGCGGATGTTATTTAATAAAAACATATACCGCGAATATTTCATAAACAGCGAAATTGGTATTGTGCTAATGTTTGTGAATGCAGGAAAACAGGTTGGAGGGATCCAACTGGATTCCTCAACAGTATTTATTCAATTATGGATATTTTGATATTCGTTGATTATCATATACGATATATGATATCGTTGTTGTCGTGATTGACTATTTGGTGTGTAGCATCATTGGACCCAAGTTTTGGAATTTTAAAATGATTTATAAAGTGATTTTTAAAAAGTATACGTTTATAAAATATTTTTGGAATTGATTTATTTTAAATAAATAAACGTATAATTTTTAATGTTATAAAAATTATGATTTTTGAGAAATATAGTTAAAAACTGATTTTTGAGAATATGATGCTAATGATTTTATAAAATAGTTTAATCGGGATTTTAGAATTATTATGAACAGTTTAAATATAGGATTTATAAAATTTAATTATTTTATGAATCAAAATGGTGAAATTATAAAGAAGATTAAAGACGTTTTAAAGAATAATATAAATTGACTTATATTGAGAGATTTATAAATGGATATTTATAAATTGAAATATTGACATTATAAAACGAGTTTTTATAAGTGTTTGAATGAAGTGAAAATGAATTTCATAATTGAATGGAATTTATAGAATTTTATACGGTGAAGTTATAAATGGAATTTTATAAGCAGTAGGTTTATAAAATTTATTAAGTTATTAAAATAATGATTTTGGATAAATGAATGAATCTTATAAGTTACAAGATTTATAATTTGGGAAGTTAAAAAGAACGATTTTGTAAAATAATCGTTTTATAAGCATTTAACTTATAATATGGACTTTTAGTTCATAATTGGGATATAAATCGAATAGGCTAATAAAGGAGATTTATAAAGGAAGTTGTTATAAAATAAATAGAAATGGAATTTATAAACATTGTTTTATAAATCCACAAACGACTTATTTTGATAAGTAAATTGTTGAAACCTATAAATGGAGTTATATTCACATTTTAGATTGTGAATAACCCTTTAAAAAATGAAATGTATAGAAATGATGAAATTGATTAACGTAGTATATTCACGTTTTTGAATAGTGAATAAGATGGTAAAGAAATTGTTTTGAATGTGATATTGAAATAGAATTAAAACGATCTAACGATGTTTTAAATGTGTTGAGATTCGAAACCATAGATTTCAACATTTATTGTTGAAATAGACGTTTTCGAGAAATAAAAGGAAATGGTAGATTATAACACTGTTGTTATAATAAATGATTTCCGAAAGGAAATGTTTTGTATAGTATTGGGATTTATATATCTATTTTAATTTCGAATCCCTATACTAGTGATTTTGGGTTGTCGTAACAATGTTTTACGTAACATTCGTTTTGGCCCAAATAAATATGTTTAAGAGAATGATTTCCTTAAAGAATGAAATATATACTTATTTTTGATTGAAGTATATTGAATATTTTCCAAGTGTTGAAAATAAATAAAATTTGTGAATTACTTATGAATGTATAAGTAGGGAAATGTTTTTCCAATGTGAAATGAAACGTTTAGAGAATTTATCTTTTTGAAGATAAATTGAAATGAATTATTGAAATCACATGCATGGATATTTTGAAATGTAAATTCACTAAGGGATTTATAAAAGAAAGTGGGATTGGTTTAGAAAAATAAATATTGATTTATTTTTGAAATATTGAAATTATATATCTTGTAAAGATATTTTGGAAAATAAATAATTTGGAAAATTATTTGGAAACTGGTGATGTGTGCATATCCAGTGATAGTTCAATAACCGACTATCAATATTTCCCTTTGAATGGGTAATTGATGTGATTTGTTTGAATGTGAATGCTACACTTATTTTTGAATAAGCGCTCACTATTCGGGTTAACCGGGAAAGGACCATGGGGTCGTATAACCCATTCCGAATATGTGATACGTCGTTATAATTGCATTTGAAGATCGGTGTTGAAGACCCGGTATTTGCGAGAGCGATAGGATGACCTGTCGATTTACTCTGCACCGAGTAGCTACTGTATAGAGTTCTCCATATGTGATGGTGAATCCGATCAGGATTGTGAATATCCGGATTGCAAGGACTTCTTTGTAAGTGCCTTCGGTTTTGTTCGATCCCGGAACAGACTTGTATGGATTGTGTGTCTGACATTACAAGTTGAGATATAAAGCCGATTTCATTCAAATATATTTCTGTTGGTGGCGGAGAATTTATTCTTTTAGCTTAACACCCTTCTCTGAGACGTACGAGCTCAGAGGTTATGTAGTTGAATGTTATCAGCGATATATTCCCAATTTGGTAATGTGATATGCTGAGTGATGCTGTAAATGATCATTGTGTTGATTATTGTGATAGGATCGTTTATTTGATCGTCTATCTTAGTGATCATTGTGTTGATCATTTGTTGACCCAAAGCATGGCTTTTGTATAAAGTATGTTTTTGTGGACGTGACTTCGTCGACCTCACACCCCGGAAATGGTCAAAACAGGAAAGATGCAGCAAGTTTATGAGGGGTAGCACCCTTTAGGGTATGTACATTTCCTTCTGGATAGAGGTGGTATCATGGTATGGAGCCCAGATATTTAACCTATGTGGTTACTGCGAATTTATTACTTTGTGGTTGTTGGCTATCGGGATCCCGTGAGAAAGGTCGTTTACGATCGGGGAATGGCGTGCTCGTGTCAGTAGTTACCCAGTTAGGGGTAACCCGGCCTTGTGTTGGCAGAGTTCCGGTTTGGTTCTCGGGGATGTCTTTCCAGAGGCATTCTCATGTGGCAATGGAAAGTTCCTTGGCCTGACCATTTGTTGGAAATCCAAAGAAACAATACGTAACTTGTACGGTTTTAGTTGTATAACCTGCTATGGAATGTGGCGGTAACCTGCTATTGAACATACTTAGCTATAGTAGGCATACGATAATGGTCGTATGTTGGCTAAGATTTATATTCTACTTTCGAAATGAATTTTTTCCTACACTATACACTAATAATAATATCAAATGTCTTTTTAAATGCGTATCAAGCATCTTTGACTATCATAAGGAGAAATCTCCTCCGATTCTGCGTTTGCATTGTGTGTGTGTGTGCGGGAGGCCTTATGGTAGTCTCATCTTTAAAAGCATTGCGAATTGAATTTAAAAATATTCCTCTATTTTGATTTCAAAGTTAAATAAACTGTTTGAGTTCTCACACCAGTCACATGACTGACTTGGAGTTTATTGTTTTCCTTCCTAAACTCTGGGTGCCCACCAATTTCCACACGGGCCGTCAAGAGTTAGGTTTATCAGGATATTCTGGATATTCTGGAGTTGCTAGAGGCAAGCTGGATGGCATGGCGTATTACTACTATATAGTATTTCTTTTTCCGCTGCACTATTTGTTGTTGTACACTCTGATGATATGATGTAATGTAATGTGATGTAATGTAATAACTGATATAGTTCTTTGTTTAAAGATTATTCATTTATTATTATATGTTGTTCCGCTGCGAATTGTGAGATTCTGATGTGATTCTGTTGTTTTCTGTTCCGTTCTATTTTCTATGTTCTCTATTTCTCTTTTCTATTCCATTTTCTAATTTTCTATTTTCTTTTCCCTCCATCTTCTACCTTTTTCTCTCTTCTTTTCTACTTTTTCTTTTCTTAAATTTTTCTTAAACCCCTAAGGGTTCGTATTTTCGTTCATCTTGAATTAAACAAAGGAGATTAGTGTCTATTCAAGGATACGGATTTCTGGGTCTTTACAGAGGGAATGGGATAACTAATCTCATGACTGAATTAACACATGTTACTACCACCTCGTTAGGTAAAGGAGCCTTAGATTTAAGACAAAGGAGAGATCAATTGCCAACGCCATCCATAGTAATCTTGAAGCGCCGCAATTCATCGTTGGACTTTGATGGCTTCTCAGAATCATATAAACCTAATTTCTATCATAATGATAATTTTTTTGATTTAAATTCTTATAATAATCGGACGGTTAACGATAATATTAACTTTTTACATGAAAGAGGTCTTACCTCAAACCAACATGTGGTGTCAAAGGTTGATAAAGGGTGTAATGACCCGAAATTTTAGGCAACAACAATTTGATAATCTTCAATAAAATTATTTAAATTTGGCAATAATAATTTGGTAAATTTCTTTTATAATCTTTTAAATTGGCAATATTGATTTGATGATTTTCTTTTATAATTATTTACTTTGGCAAAATTTATCATTTTCAAAGCTAATAAAAGTTTTTCCTAATTATAATGTATATATATATGTATATACATTGTGGGTAGAAAGCTTTAGTTTGAATTTAATAAAAATATATGTTTTCAAATCATAATATATATATATATACATATTGTGGTTTGGAAGGTATGTTTTCAATTCAATATAATAATTTTTCAAAAGTTATTTAAATTTAATTTGAGAACACTAAAAATAATATCTATCTATTTGTTTATTAGAAATATTTTAACTTGATAGTATTTGTTATAAAGATTTACTACATTTTTCTTTTAAAAATTTAAAATAAAATTTAATAAAAAGGTTTAAATGCTTTCTTTTAAAATATTTATTTGAGATAAAGATAGTTTGTATACATATAAAGAATTAAAAGCTTATTAATGAAAAAATATAAAAATATAAACATAATACATAAATCTTTATAAACAGAAGTAATTAATTAAAAGAAAGATTAAACATTTGTAATTCATATAATACTTGTTTTTGACATTTGTAAGATTATATAATATGTGTAAGCATTAGTAACATGCAAAAATAACAAATGGCAATATTGTCTCTTTTAAATTTTAATTATATAAATTAGTGTTTTAGAGAATGACCAGGCTATTTGATTTTTTTTCTGTTCAAAAACTTCTCTCATCTTATTCATCTTCAAACTAAAATTAAAAGAATACTAAAACCAGAAAATCCTGAGAAAAAAATAAAATCAAAACAAGAAACAACAATTTCAACAACTTCAACCTGAGCTTAACCTAGCAAGTTCAAATTCAACTTAGCAACACAAAGATTCAGATCAGCTTCAGATCATCTTGATACATCAAGTAATAGACTAAACATCTAGCAAGATTCATATTCAAGCTTCAGTTTCGAAACAAGATTCCAGATCAAAAATTAAAGCCTGTCTCTTTGTTTCGCTTTTTCTGTAAGTAAACTTTTTCCTTTAAAAACAGTTTTAATTAGTGATTTACCTTGAAGCATGCTTGAAGTAATGTAGTAGAAGATAATGTTTGCATGTTTGAATGTGAATGCATGTATGTATATATGCTATGCCTATGTAATGTCTGTGAATATTTATATACAAGCCTTTGTTTTATGTCAGGCTCAAACTCCCCTAAAGAAAATTACATCTCACTTTTTCTAATCAATTTTAGGCTTTGATCTCTAAAGAGGAACTGATTGGAAGACTGTAATATTATTTCTAAAAATAAATTCATGTGTTTATATTAAGTAATTAATTCAAAATAGGAAGTGTACAGTGAAAAATAAATTAAGGTTAGAAATTAATCATCTCTACATCAAGTTTAGATTATAGGAGCTATTTCATATTGGAAAATCAAGAATTTTGATATAGATATTAGAATTTTTAGGTTTGGGGTTGTCAAGGATTTTTGAGTTGATCGAAATTCGAACATCGATGGATTTCACGACGACCGGTAATGGAGGTGCATCGCGACTGAGGCTGGGGGTAGCTGGAAGGATGGTTGTCGAAGGAAAAACGGCCAGGGAATTTCTAGGTGGTCGGAGCGGCCAGGGCGGCGATGTAGGGTTTTGACGACAGTTTTGTCGTCGATGTTCACGAGGGTCCTACAGCGTCGATGGTACACTGAAGGCGATCGCGGTTGTAGAAATCGAAGCTGGTTGTCGTGACGTTGCTCTGGATGAGGCGGCGTTAATTCTGATGGTGGGAATCATCGTCGACGAGGAATTTTAGTCGATTGGGTTGGCTCCAAAGATAGATCGATCGACTCAATTTTGATTTGCTGTCGATTTCATCGAACTGGGTGGTAGGGCGGTTCATCTGGGTCATCGTCGACTTGATGAAGGAGGCATGGGAGGCCGAAGGTGGTCACGATGGCATGCACTGTGCACACATGCACGAATGTATCGGGTGGTGTTGAAGTTTTGGTAAGAAGCTGTTTGCTTGGGTCGTTCTCGATGAAGTTGCGTGTTTGTCTCGAAGCAGAGGGATGGGAGCAAGTGACACGGGTTTGAGCTCGGGAATCTTGCGGGTTGGGCTCGGGTAGTCATTTTTGTTCACAGGTTTTAAAAATACGAAGTAATTTTTGTAACCAAGTTTTGAAAAAAATAAAGTTTTATAATAGAAAAATGTTTTAAACAAGTTTAAGGTTTAAAAGTTACTAAAGTGATTTAGTTTTCAAAAAATGTTTAACCAAGTTTTAAAAGGATATTTAAAATGAATGTGTTTCCAAAGCAATATAAACCAAGTTCTAAAGTAATTTATTAAACATTTAAACAAGTCTTCAAAGATTTTAAAATGTTTACGACTAGTATTATATATTAGGTTAATTTTATAATTAAATTCCTAAGTGTTTTCAAAAGTAATAAGATGATGTTGAATTAAGATGTGATTAAAGTAAGAGTGTTTAACTTTAATTATTCAAAGAATTCTGCAAATATTTTTTGTATAAATAAATTTCAAGCATTTAATTTAATTTGATAAGAGTTTAATTAAGGTAAATGGGTTATCTTAATTAATTAAGGTCTTATTAAAAAAAGTAATTAAAGTATAATTACTTAATTAACTAAGAAGATTAATTAGTGTAATTAAATCAAGATAATTAATTGGTTTAATTAATTAATGATAGTTAATTACTTAATTAATCAAGGGTTAATTAATCAAAATAATTAAAGGACAATTAATTAAAGAATAATTAATTAATGGAAGTAATTAGAGGTTAATTACTTAAAATAAATAAAAGGATTATTAAAGGGTAAATACTTAATGGAAGTAATTAAAGGGGTTAATTACTCAACGTAATTAACTAAATTAATTAATGTGATTAATTAAAGGATATCTAATTAGTTTAATTAATTAAGGATGATCACTTAATGAAATTTATTAAGTATAATTACTTAATGTAATTAATAAAGTATAATTACTTAGTGTAGGTAATTAATGAATAAATGTAAGTGTAATTAAAGGATAATTACTGAATGTAATTAATTAGAGGATAGTTAATTACTTAATGCAATTAATTTAAAGGTTAATTAATGTAAGTAATTAAAGACTAGTTAATTACTTAATGTGATTAATTAAAAGATAATTAACGGATGTGATTAATTAAAGTATATTTAGTTAGTTTAATTAATTAAGGATCATTGGTTAATGTAATTAATTAAACAACTAATTAATGAGAGTAATTAAAGGTTAATAAATGTAATAATTAATTTATGTAATTAATTAAAGGCTAATTACTTAATGTAATTAAAGAAAAATTAATTAAGGATGATTAATTAAGATGATAATTAAAGGATGGTTAATTAATTAGTTTGCAATTAATTAATGTTAAGTAAGCAGGATTTAAAAGTGATTGAAGTAATTAATTTAATTTATTTAAATTAATTAGAAATGGTGTGGCTAATTAACCTGGCTTATGGATGACTGAATGATATTGAATGTATTGGATTATTTGATATCTCCGATATGCGATATGCGATATGCGATATGTGATATGTTATGCTCTATGATATGAGATACTATGGTTGAATTGTGATATAATGGATTATCTATCCATGATAATATGAATTATTCTATCTATGTGCATATGTTACACTAAACATAGATTAAACTATTTTAAACCTTAAACAACTTGAAAATTAAAATGGCGTTTTGGATTTCGGTAAGATCGGGATCGGATTCCTAATTGGATATCCGAAAACCACATCGATCCAAATTAAACGATAGGTCGTAAAATCTCAAGTGAAGATCAAGATGAAGACTTGAAGTGCAAGGGCTATTTGTCGTTTACTCTGAGGATGATTCCAAAACGAGTGTGATGGAGATAGTGCTTTTAGATTCGAGATGTATATTCAGAGTGCAAGGGCTATTGTCGTTAACTCTGAGGGTGATTCCGAAATGAGTGTAACGAAAAAGTGCCTACGGTTTCGTTCGAACCTGGAACAAACTTGTATGGATTGAATGTTTTCAGAACATCGTCATTGGAGGATGATAAGCATTCCGAGATATGAGTTCTAAAAAGGTAATCTTAGCCTCAAGCCTCATCAACAGGGAATAGCTAAAACAGAGTAGGTGCCACAAGGCTAACTGGGTCGTGCCTAAGTAGGACGAGATTTTCCCCTGTCTTGAGGTCCCTTTTTATTCGGCTTAGTGGGCGGTATGTCGCACAAAAGGCGGGGTTGTCTTGTTCGGGATTATCCAGCAAGGGATAGTTTTGGTCTTGTGTTGCAGGGGATCAGGGTGGATCCTCGATACTCTGATTTAGACCAGATACTGTGACGGACGGTACCCTAGTAGCCCTGCCATTATATGGAATCCAATCTCCAATAAGTGATGTACGTTTTGATTATGCCCAATTATGTTGGAACGTGAGATGTAAGCATTCCAGCTATTTTCTATTTTACTTGAATACCCTAGACACTATTATAATATCACTAGATTTCCTATCAAATGTTTTGGTTATCGTAAGGTAAAAACCCGACAAATTTGTTTATAGCATGGTCTTACGAGATACCTTTGGTTTCAAATGATTTTCAAAAGTAAACAACTTTAACCCTAACTCACACCAGACCCATGTCTGACCCAGAGTTTATTTTCTGTTTTCTTAAACTCTTGGGTACTCAAATTTTTACGAGTAGCCAAGGGATTCAGGTTAGCTTTGACGAATTCTGGAGGAGATTTGGAGTAGGAGGATTCAGCGTATTTAGATATATATGTTTCTACTATGTTGAGATCTTTGTTGTATATCGAGTTGTATGATGGGCAGGTCTTCAAGATTGTCTAATATGTGATGTATAAGCTGTGTAAATCTGATAAATATTGTCAGTTATGTAATATTCTATGTGATATAATATATTTTATACGTTTCGCTGTGAGATTCTGATATTGTTTAGTTCTTTCTTTCTATCCTTTTCCTTTTCTATCCCTTTCTTTCTTAATGATGATACGACTTTCTATGGGATGAAAGGCGGGTCGTCACAAGTGGTATCAGAGATCTAGGTTGAGATAATACGTAGGCTTTATAGTGATATCTTTCTTGAGAGATCTTACTTGTGTATATATATATATATATATATATATATATTCCTACTAATTTTTTGGGTTACCTGTTTTGGTTTTCCAACATGAGTTCTTTGGTTGAGGGAAGTAGTGTGTGTAGCACGACTACCACCAATGGGAGAGGCCCAAATGTCGAGGTTGGAAGAGTATCTGCCAAGGCGGTATCGGGCTCCTTGGGTAAGCTTTGCAACATTGTGTAAGAATTTCACTAATCTCGAAGGGAAGCCTTTTAAAGGGTATTGAGTCCATTGTTGATGTCCAAGCTTGGTTGCGCTCATGTGAGCAATTTTTCACGAGTTCGGATCTATCAGATAGCAGAAGCGAGTGATGGCATCTTGGCAACTTTAGGAGAGAGCAGTTGCATGGTCAGACACAATAACTATGGATGTTTCCTTGGATGATTTCTCTTGGAGCAAGTTTAAGGTAGTATTTGTGGAGCAGTTTATACCCACCGCAGGGAAGACTCGGTTGTATAGAAATTTTCTAGATCTCAAGCAAGGGAATTTGTCTATATCGGAGTATGAGACTAAGTTCAATGAGTTGTCTCGCTACGGACCTGGTCTTATTGACATCCCCTGAAGAAGAGCGAGGTGTTTGCATTTGGTTTGAGGCTCGAGTTTCTTGAGAAGATGTCTACCCATCTCAAAGGCTCGTTTGTGGGATTGGTTGATATGGCTTTGAGGTTCAAGGAGCTTATGGATAAGAAGTCTTTTTACATCATTGGCAGCTCCAAGTGGGAATTCTTCCAATCGGAACAAAAAGAGAATTCAATCCGAATTGGAAGAAGCAAGGTAATGGGAACCCGAAGACAGCTATGTAGCTCGAAAGTGTTTTGTATGCTAGCAAGAAGGTCAACTAGCTAAGCAGTGTCCTAGAGGTGGAGTTCAAAAGTTGTAGAGTGGACCCATTCCTTCATTAGTTCAAAAGTCTTTGTGTTTCAACTGTCAGCAGCCCAGGCATTTGGTGGAAGCTTGCCCACTTCTTCAGAAGGTTCAATAGGACTCGGTATTCGCTGTTGAAGGTGGACCATCAGTTTCTTCTGATATGGATAAGCAAAGGCATTCTTGAAGGATTTGACCTGATTTTGGAAATGGATTGGTTAGGCTAGCATAAGTTGTTCTGATTTGTGAAGAGAGAACAATATCTTTGAAAACTGAACTGGATAGGATCGCAAAAGTGACTTGCGATTAGTGCAGGAATTTATCTGAATAATCTTTGCTTGGGTTGAGGCCTCTCAAGAGGAGGTAGAAGCTATCGAAGTTGTCAGATACTTTTTTGGGCGTCTTCGAGGAAATCAAAGATTTGCTCGCATCGGGGGGTAACCCGTAGGAATAAGTATCTCTTGCCTCGTTTTGGTGATATTTTTGGATCAACATCTTAGAGCTTCCGTGTTTTCTTTTTTTGAACTAGTTTTAAATTTTCTCCAGCTAAGGGTAGTTGAAGGCAGTACCTTTGACTGTATTTTGAGGACTCAACTATTTCTTGAGTGGTTGGTTATGTATTTTAGATTAACCAATGCTCCACCTTATTTTGTGGATCCGATGAACCATGTTTTCTGGGATGTGTTGATCAAGTATGTGCTCGTATTCAGTGACGACATTCTCATCTTCTCCAGATCAGAGTCACGTAGCGGAAGCAAGGTAACAGCCGTGCAAGAGTGGAAGCAACCTCAGACCCCTCTGAAGTATGCAGTTTTCTTGGATTAGAGGGTTCCTATAGGAAGTTCATTTGGGATCTGAAGGCTAGGATGTCTAGTGCACCTGTTCTGGCTATTCCGGATAAGAGAAGTACGTCTGAAGTCTACTGATGCTTGTGAAGTAGAGTTTGTGTTCTAGATTTTCGGTAGATTTTGGGAGGACTATTTTGTTGGATAGGATCCGAAAATTGTCTTATTCTTGGTCCAGACCTGATTCGAGAGGCATCTGCTAAGGTTGAACTAATTCATAAGAATGATGGCAGCCTAGGATCGTCAGAAGAGTTATACGGATAAGAGATGAAGGAATTTGGAATTCGAAGTTGGAGATTTGGATTTTTGGATAAGGTTTTCTCCGATCAAAGGAGCAATAAGATTTGGTAAGACTGGAAAGCTAGCTCCAAGAAATATTAGACATTTCAGTGTTTTTGAAAGGGTAAGTACTTTGGCCTATAAGATTGAATTGCAAGTTTGGATGGCTGGGATTCACAATGTATTTCACGTACCTCATCTAAGGAAGTGCATGCATTTTTGCGTAGAACCAGCACTTCAGGAAGATTTGGAAGCTGAGACGGACTTGTCTTTGGTCAGACATCCTGTTCAGATTGTAGATCGAGATGAGAAGGAGCTTAGGGCCATAGTGGTATAGATAGTTAAGTTCCAGTAGAGAGAGGATCCCAGAGATTGTACCTGGGAAAATCTAGATAGTATTAGGAAGGCCTATCCTGAATTGTGTCAGGATAGTTTGTTTGTTTGTTTGTTTGAATAGATTGGTTTTTATGGCTGATATGTATCCTTTGTTGTTTGGAAATAAAAACCTTTTTTCGATTATTAAATTATCGTTGCTTTTGAATTTCGAGGAAGGAATTCATTTAGAGGGGAAGGAATGTGATGACCCAGAATTTTGGGCAATCGCAATTTGATAATCTTCATTAAAATTATTTAAAGTTGGCAATAATAATTTCATAAACTTCTTTTATCATCTTTTAAATTGCAATATTGATTTGATGATTTTCTTTCATAATTATTTACTTTGGCAAAATTTATCATTTTTAAAGCTAATGAAAATGTTTCCTAACTATAATGTATATATATGTATATACATTGTGGATAGAAAGCTTTGGTTTGAATTTAGGAAAAAGATATATTTTCAAATCATAATATACATGTATGTATGTACGTACGTATGTATGTATGTATATTGTGGTTTGGAATTTATGTTTTAAATTTAATATAATAATTTTTCAAAAGTTATTTAAAGTTAGTTTGAGAACACTAAAAATAATATATATATATATATATATATATAAAATATTTTGACTTGGTAGTATTTGTTACAATGATTTAATACATTTTTCTTTTAAAATTTAAAACAAAATTTAATAAAAAGGTTAAAATGCTTTCTTTTAAAAAAATTATTTGAGATAAAGATAGTTTGTATACATATAAAGAATTAAAAGCTTATTGATAAAAACATATAAAAATGTAAACATAATACATAAATTTTTATATACATAAGTAATTAATAAAAAGAAAGATTAAACATTTGTAGTTCATATAATACTTGTTTTGACATTTGTAAGATTATATAACATGTGTAAGCATTAGTAAGATGCAAAAGTAACAAATGGAAATATTGTCTCTTTAAAATTTTGATTATATAAATCAGTGTTTTAGAGAATGACCAGGCTATTTGATTTTTTTTCTGTTCAAAAACTTCTCTCATCTTCTTTCATATTCAAACTAAAATTAAAAGAATACTTAAACCAAAAAATCCTGAGAAAAAAAATAAAATCAAAACAAGCAACAATAGTTTCAATAACTTCCACCTGAGGTCAAGCTAGCAATTTCGAATTCAACTTAATAATACAAAGATTCAGATCAGCTTTCGATCATCTCAACACATCAAGTAACAGATTAAATATCTAGCAAGATTTATGTTCAAGATTCAGTTTCAAAACAAGATTCCAGATAAAAAATTAATGCGTGTCTGTGACGACCTAGAATTTTGAACATTTGAAATTAGGATATTTAATTGATTTTAAAATATTTGAGTATTAGTTTAACTTGAATTTCAAATGTCAGAATGAATCTGGCAATTAAATTTTTTGAATTTAATTGTTAAAGGTTCGGTAAAATGTTGAATCTTCAGTTTTATGCTTGTTAAAAATATTTTCAAGGCTTAGAAAATTTATATTGACAATACTGAAGATAGTAGAATCTTCGTAATTGAATTCGAAAATGATTTATTCAGTTTTGAATTTATATCGTTTAAATCGATATTTAAAATATCCTTCTGGGTCAGAGTCTCGGAATTCGACGAAACCAGTTCTATTGAATCCGTAATATTGTATTATTATCGAATTTCAATTTTTGTAATGTTTGGAGTGATCGTTCGGCCGTACGATAAGCAAACGCGTTGAAATTTTTTTAGAAATTTAATTTAGTAAGTGGTTCAAAAAGCTATCTTCTCCATAAAATCGAATTTGGACTTGGAATCTTTTCCATTGCGTTCATAATAGGGGTATAACATTATAAACGCCAGGCGGCACGCCCCGATAGGAAATCGAGATTGTGAGTTGCGATAATCAAGACGATTTAAATTTGAATATAAATTTGAATATAAATAATATAATTAAAACACTGTTACAAGCAAAGACACGTTATGAAATCTAAAGCACGTGTCCTTCCAATTCAACACATGTCTTTGTGAAGAAAAAGAAAGCCTTCTCGTTCAAAACAATTCTTCGTATTCCCCTCGTCAGTGAAAACAAAACTAAGAATTCGGAGAGAAATAATAAATGGCAGGCAAAAGTCAAAAAAATTCGCCTCTTTCTAATTCAATCGAAAGCCGATACAAAAGAATATATATATCTGTATATATATATACACATATATATGTGTGTATATACGGCTGCTTTGAAAATGGCGAACGAAGGAAGTGTAAAATCAAATCGATTCGCGAAAAAAATAAGAACGTAATCGCGGTCAAAGAAATCGAATCGCCAGTTCGATTCATGAAAGGATAGCTCGATTGGTCTCGTGCTCGAATGCATGATCTCGGGAGGATGTAGGCACGTCGCGACTGGATTGGGAGTGCAAGCGATGGCGGTTAGCTTTGGAAGGTTCGAGCGTTTTTAAGGCTAGTCGTTCTCTTGATTTCGCGGCATCTGGATGGGATAGGGCGGCATCACAGTGGTTTGATGGCATCGATCGAGGTGTCGCGAGTGGCGAATGTTCTTGGAGGCGCGACATGGTAGAAGGCTAGGGGACGATGCCAGGGTGTGTTGCGTAGGGGTGATCGATGTGGGTTCACTGTTGATTGGCGGTCTGGTGGTGTAGTTCTCGAGCTTGCGGTGAGATTCAAATTTGTTTTTTGATTTCTTTGTATTGAGATATATATTAACTTGTTGTAAGGTATTAAACATATTTTAGTAGAATTCTATATGTATGCATCTATATATACAAGTTAGAAAAAAAAGAAAAAAAAGAATTTTTTTAAATAAGGTTTTGAGGAAAGAAAAATAGAATTTTAAATGTTGAATTTTTTATATAAATTAGATTTTTATAAAATTTATATAGCTTATTTTTAATAAAATATATATATATGTAATTTCGAAGAGAAAAGAAATAATATATATATATATATCCCCTTTAAAAGATCTTCTAGTTTATTTTAAAAAAATTATTTTAGTGATTAATTGTTTAACAACTTATTTAATTAAGACTTATTAATGGTAAAAATAAATTGATTGTTCGATTTATTTCGAATATTAATAAAAAATTATATAATTGTTTATACAAGGTCAAAATTGCAAAGAAAACAAGCCGGATTGAAAATGGGTTGCATGCGAAAGCAAAGGTGAGATCTTCTCACTCAAATTTAAATAATTGAAATTTCAGTTATTGATTTACTGTTTGGATGTGGAAGTGTGTGTGTGTGTGTATGTATGTGTGTGTGTGTGTGTGTGTGTGTGTATTTGGAGTGATTGATTTCCCGCATTATATAACGGATAAGGCCCTATGCGCCGCATAAAGCGGATGATATTATGTAAATCGCACATACCGTGATATTGCACCTCGAAATGGAATTGGTATTTAAATTGTTGTGCTAACGTATATGGATGAAGGGAAACAGGTTGGAGGGATCCAATTAGATTCGTCAAATATTTGAATTTGTTTCAGTGTTGTGTGTTGATTTATTTATAATCTGTGTATTATTATATTGGTGATTGAAATCGTTGAAGACTTGGTTTAGTCGAATATATTTTTGGTATCGTAGGATGCTAGAAATATAAAAAATTGGACTTTTCGAAATTAAGGTTGTAACAACACGGGATTTCGCAATTGTTTTATTATCGTCATTAGACGATTAATATTGTTTGTTAATTGCAGTTTGGAATTTTTAAACGGGTTGAAACTCTTTTGAAAAAAATGTTAAGGGCGCCTGGGCTTTAAAATTTATTTTGGGCCACGTTTTCATTGGGGTTGTGATATGTAGCAAGGCCGATGCCCATTCTTTTTCCTCGTTCATTATTTTGTTCGAAACCCTAAACCAAGAGGGAAAAAAGAAAAAAAAGAAATGGCGGCTCGCTTGCAAACCAGGGTTTTTCTTCGATCGGTTTCGTGGCCGCCGCGACTTGGTGTGGTATGGCGATATTTTCTGGATGCCGCTGCTTCATTTTTAACCTTTCGATCTTGGATTTGGCTCCTCGTTAAACAAGGTGAGTGATTCTATTCACTCACATTTCTAATTCCTACTCTAGTTCTTCGCTATGGCTTGGATGTGTTGTTTTCTCTGACTTAATCAAATTCATATAAAATGACACTTTCGATTTTGACTGGTTCATGTATATGGCTTTGATGATTTTTTGAAATGTTCGAACTCCTTAGCCATTACGGCTTGACGTTCATTTTGGCTTCGGTCTTGATGCTTGTATTCATCTGGAAATTTGCAATGTTTTGCTTTGAGCTTGGGCTTGATAAATTTTATCTTTGTGAAGCCTGCAATTTCGGTTACTTTAAATATGTGATTTTTTCACTCTGGCATTTGAACTCTGATTATTAAGGTTTGTTATTTCAAGTCATACCTGTGTATTCATGAATGTTTGCTTTGACTTGTTCTTTCCGTGATCTTGTGGCACTACTTACTATCACGTCATTGACCATCCATTTAATTCAAACGCACGTATAAATGGTGAGGACAGAGCATTTTGACATATACAATAATTTACATGCATTTTATGTGAGGCCTGGGTTCAAAAATTGTTTCCTGTGACGTGTACTTTGTGAAGAAACTTGAGTCTTTTCTTTTTACTTGAAGTATGAATATGCTGCTAGTTAGTTGAAGTATTTTGTAATTTCAAAAAGTATGTATTTTACAACATTGAAATGTTTTCTTTCCTAGCTGCATGCGTGTGAAGTATTTTACAATATTGCCTTTTCATGATGTTCACACTGCTACATTGATTTGGAATTGATGCATATTGAACTGCTGTCGATTTGTGCTCATATATTTTAGCTTCTTGCATCACTTGAGGCTGCACTTGATATTTGTTTCTGCCTTCAAGTATATATGCCTAGACCTTGATATGGATACTTAGTATCACTTGTTGTTGTGATTTTGTTGCTTCACCTTACTTCTGTGTTTTCATTTAGTAGTGGTTCTTGTAGTCATGCGTAGTACACACTCCGGCCTTCATGTGCACTTGCTGTGCTTGTCACTGCATTTGGGTAAGGCTTGGTCGACACATGTTGTTGGTCTTTGGTGCTTCCCTGTTGATTGCCATTTGAACTGCTGCACTATTGCGTGTTCCATTGTGTAGTGGTTGTTTCATTGCATCAGGTTCGGTTATTTCACCATGACCTAGGTTGCAGTCTCATTGTCCACATTGTGTTTGCATTAGCTTGACGTAGGGATTGCACTTGGTATGACCACTGTCCATACCGTTATGTGGTGTTTACCTTGACTTCATGTAGAGGCTGCACTTGGTCATGCCATGCTGTAGCTTGAATTTGGTTCATATATGCATACTTAAGGTTGGAACCCTATATATGCTATGCATTGCATCATATTTTAGTTGAGATTTGTGGTACCTTTGAGTTTCAAATCTGTAGTATACTTGTTGTCATCCCTTTGGAGCAGTTCCATATATTTTGTTTACAACCATTGCATTGTTGCTGTTTCATTGGGTCTGGCCATCTATATACTTCATGTATACATATTTCATCACTGCAGTGGTGAGGCAGTGCACGCGTCCGTGTACTGCAGCCACACAGTATTGATTTTTGTGATATCTCAATTGATTGAATTGTTTATTCAAATTCAATATTTTGAAATTGCATTTGATTTTGGTTCGTTGATCTTTTGGGTACATCATCACTATAGTGGCAAGGCAGTGCACACAAGCGTATACTGCAGCCACACGGTTATGATATTCTATTTTTTTTTGATTTATTGATCTTTTGCGTATTTCATATGCTGTAGTGGCGAGGCAGTGCACGCATGCATGTACTGCAGCCCTACTCGAGTTGACATTTTAATTGATATTTCAATATGTTTTGGATTTGTATTTTGATTGGTTAATTTGATGATTTTGTTGTTGTCTAATTATCAATTTGATAATTAAATTATAAGATTCTAATTATTTACTTAGTAATTAGATTTTGTCGTTAATTGTCGTTTAGGCAATTCTGTTGTTTTCTAAATTACCTTCATTGATAATCTTTTTAATTTATCTTCGTTGATAATTTGGATTTGCTGATTTGTTGTTTAACACTGTTACGTGTTATATTTATCGTTATCCGATTTCTTTATTTAAGGATCAGATAGACAAGATTTATTGTGAATGTCGTCTATTTGTTACTTAATTATTATTGCTTCTGTGCACTAATAACTGAGTTTGAATTAGACTGACCCGTGTATTATTTTCTTTTGAATTTAATACTCGGGTCAGACCGAGTTATTACAGGTTGTAGATATCTTGCTTTGGGTTGCTGCTTGAGCTATGAAATCTTTTCTTATGTTTTGGAGTAGTTGCTGTCATTTTTAGTAATCAGTATATTTATATAGGTTGTTATGCATTCATGTATATTAATCACGATAATGTACTTGTGTATATAACTTCCTGAGTCGACAGTTGTAGTTGTATCATATGTACTGTATCACATGTATTGTAACTGACATCAGTTATTGTATATATGAGACTTTTTGTTTTATCTGTGTTCCGCATTTATATTATCTGTGTTATTATTATATTTATTGTCCTAAACTATTATGAACCATCGTATTTCGTTTTATACTGGAATTGGGTATGTCGATGGGAGTAAATAGATAAGAGATGAAAAATAAAAATATATACCACTCCTATCGAAATGACCAATACTAGTGTAAGGCCTAACTATGGATGGCCGCTCCTATCCAGCCTTATTTTTCGTGATAACAGACATTAATTCCTTTAATACTCTTTGTTATTGTGACATAGAGGTGGGGCGTCACAAACGTAGAAAATTTTAAGTAAATTCATTTTAAAGAATTGGTTGAATTTGAAAGAAGGAATTTAAAAGTATAAAGTTTATTTTTTGGAATTTTATTGAATTAATTCCAAAATATGGTAAAAGTGTTTAATAAATGGATTTCGAATAATATTGTTTAAAAGTTAGAGAATTTATTTAAAATTCAGATTTTAATAGTTTGGAAGAAATAAGGAATTTGTTTTAAAAGATAATGAATCTGGAAATCAATTTGAAAATTGATTTGGCGTTTGAAATAAATTTGGAAATCAATTTGGAATTTGATTTGGTGTTTTGAAAATCAATTTGGAAATCAATTTGGAATTTGAGTTGGGTGTTTGAAAGTGAATATTTGGAACTTGATTTGAAAATCGGATATCAGTGGATATTTGGAAATTTAAATTCACAAATAGTAATTTATAAAGTAAAGGGAATTTTTTTTAAAAATAAATATTGGTTTATTTTTAAAAGTATGGAAAGAAATTTACGGATTTGGAATGTAAATTTAAAATAAATCAAGAAATATTTATCACTTGTTTTAATTGGGCCATTTTGAAATGGAAAGTGTATTTTCCCTGGAAAGCCGGGTATGTTTTTTTAGAATAGCTTTCGAATATAAATTGAAAGTTCTAACGTTGGTTTTTAAAAAGGATGTTTGTGGAGAAATTATTTTCTTAAGTTGTTTTTAAATCTTTAAAGTAAAGGTTTATTTATATAAGTGATTATTAAAGGATTTAATTGATATTAATTAGAAAATGGTTATTTAAGTAGTTATACTCTATCTAATAATTTTATATTATTTTTAAAAATTATTACGGGCTTAAGATTTATATGAGATAAGGATATAAAATTTCATAAGTAATGTTTTAAATAAAGTGTTTCAAAAATAGTTTTATTTTAAAATGTTTCCAAGTATATATTTTTAGATGAGTGATTTAAATTATTTTAAAGTATTTGAACTCGGCAAATTTTCAATGGAAATGAATAAATATTTCGAAATATATTCCGCGTGATGAAAGTGATTTGAAATTTGTTTTCAAAGTATTGAAGTGTTAAAATATTTCTTGCGAAGATATTTTGAAAATAAATAATTTGGGAAAATTATTTAAAATCTGGTGATTGTTGTGAATGTTGATTGATAGTTAAATAATCAACTATCAATATTGGCCTTTAAATGGAATTTGAATTTTGATGCGACTGGGGGTCAAATTCCATATGGATATTCGAAAACCACATCGAATCTTTGTGATGGATCTTTTATTTAAAAGATCAAAGTGGAAATTTGTTGTGATTTACTTAAAATCTGAATGTAACACTTATTTTTAAAATAAGCGCTCGTTATTCGGATTAGCCGGAAGATGACTTTGTTTCATAAAACCCATAATAATGATACGACGAAATGGGATTGCATTTGAAGATGGTGTTGAAGACTGAGTATTTTCGAAAGCGAAAGGAATACCTATCGAATATCTCTGCACCGAGTGGTCCCCGTATAGAGATTTTATCACCCTTTATGATGGGGATTCTGGATGTGATTAGTGAATATCTGGATTGCAAGGGCTTCTTTGAAGTGCATTTGGTTCCGTTCGATCCCGGAATAGACTTGTATGGATATGTGTCTGACGTTACACTTTGAGATGTGAAGTTGGTTTCTATTAAATACATTTCTGTTGGTGGCAGAGAATAAATTCTTCTATCTTAACGCCCTTCTTGAGACGTATGAGCTCAGAGGTTATGTAGTTGATGGTTACTAGTGATACATTCCCAATTGGGTAATGTGACATATGAAGTGCTGCTTATCATTTGTTGATCGAAGCACGGCTTTTGTGAAAAGCGTAGCTTTGTGGACGAGACTTCGTCGGACCTCACAACCCCGCAAATGGTCGAAACAGGAAGGATGCGAAAAGGTTATTAGGGGTTGTACCCCTAGGTATGTCCATTTTCTTCTTGTAAAAGGTGGTATCATGGTATGGAGCCCAGATATTTAAGCTATGTAGTTGCTGCAAATTTATTACTTTGTGGTTGTTTCTTTGTGGTTGAGGATCCTCGGATAAAGGTCGGTAACGACCGGGGATGGCATACTTATAGGTGTTATCTAGTTATAGAGGTAACCCGGCCTTGTGTTTGCAGAGATCCGGGTAGGTTCTCGGGGCCTCCCTCCAAAGGCGTACCCATATGGCCCAGGAAGTTCCTTTGCCTGACCATTTGTTGGAAATCCAAAGAAACAATACACGTCCTGTATGGTTTTAGTTGTATAACCTTCCTTTTACTTATGGTGGTGAACCGCCGTTTAATTGGTAGCTATAGTAGGCATAGTATGAAATGTTTATGCTGGCTAAGATTAATATTATACTTTCAAAATGTTTTCCACACTATTCACTAATGATAATATTAAAAGGGATTTTCCATATCAAGCATGTTTGACTATCCTAAGGAGAAATCTCCTCCAATTCCGCATTTGCAATGTGTGTGTGACGAGAGGCCTTATGGTTGTTTCATTTTTCATAAGCATAGCGGATTTCTTTTCCTTTCTTTGTGAAAATAAATGTTTTTAACATCTCTCACCTGTCCCATGACTGACCTGGAGTTTATTGCTCCATTTCTAAATTCTAGGTGCCCATAATTTTCCACACGGGCGGCCTAGAGTCAGGTTATCATTATTATGGAGCGAAGTCAAGAAGTATGCTATGGTGATCTGGAGGCAAACTGGATGGCAACGCGTATAACTATTATATAATATTTCTTTTCCGTTGTTGTGTCGTTGTAAACTCTGATAGTGTGATGTATAAACTGATATAGTTCTTTGTTTTAAAGATTATTCATTTATCTATTATATATTGTTCCGCTGCGAAATGTGAAATTCTATTATTGTTTCTATTTCTTCTTCTGTATTCTTCTTCTTTAAACCTAACGGTTCGGTTTTCCAGCATTCGATTGTGCAACATTTGATACGGTGGACATATTAATGTCGACTTTCGGGTGTCGAAAAATTCGGTCGTTACAATGTGGTATCAAAGCAATTGGTTAGGCGACAACCTTGGCTTTGGTGGGGATTACTCATTAGAGATAGATTCAGTACTAATCTAAAATGAGTTTGAGTGTACTAATAGATATGAACGCATATTTTTTAGTGAATATAAAATTGTTTTATATTGCGTTGACTTATCCGTTGATTGTTTATAGATTCTGGTCCGTGCATTTTGGCCAAATATCGATAGGGGTTTCTGAACTCTTAAACAAGATAAATCGACACAGTATTGTTTTAAAATCGGGTAAATGAAATAATTTTACCCAAATTATTTTTGTATATAAATGGAATAATTTTCCGTAAATTATTATAGTATATGGTTGCTTAATTGTTAGGAAGTGATAATATTAAATTATTATCATTGATTATTGAACAAGAAATTGAAAACATAATCAAAGGTTAGGAAATAAATTTGTATACAAATGGGATTCGTAAATATAAATTGTACATGTGATTTATAATTTGAAATAGATTCCATAGAAATATTTGAAAGAATTTGAAAGGATTTGAAAATTTTTAAATTTGGAAAATATTAAATTCGCTTGGAGTTTGGAAATGGTTTTCAAAGTTTTGGAAAAAAATGTTTTTGAAGGGATAAAAGCACTAAACTCTTTTCGATCGCTGGAAAATAATTCCGATGATGATCGCGACATCATCAGTGTTCATTTTCGAGTTTCCACGAGAGGAATTGCCGCCAAAATGTTTTAAACTGGAATTGCTTGCAAAACTAGTTTTGGGTTTTGAAAATTCAAAGGATAATTTGAATTGATTTGTAACGACCCTAAAATTCAGACCCAGTTTAAAATTTTAAAAATCGCTTATTTAGTGTAGACTTTCGAATTTTCACAAACAAATTCCAATGCTATTCAAACTTCACATTTGGAATGCGTCTAGATAGACATACGCGTGCGCCAAATTACGTCGAAAAATATTAAAGTAAATTTCGCTCGTCACATTTACATATTAGTTTAAGTTGTATGTGTAAATTTCCTATTGTCCGAACTCAAGTATTTTTCACAATGTTGCATAAGAAAATTATTCTGAACAGGGCGACGCATTTCGTTTTGTCAAATTTCGCTTTTAATTTCTAGTTAAAATGTTCGCTCGTGCAAATGGTTCAATAAGATTAATCACTTCGCAAACAGTGCCAAACCATCAATATCTTTATACCATTGTGTCTGCCTCGTTGCGCTGATCAAAACATTATATTTATTTGGGTCAATTGGAGTTCGGCTTTGCAAATTATAATTGGTTAACGGAGTACAAACTGGTCCGTTACGCAGCACAAACCGGTACCCGTTATAAAACCATTTGGGTTCCATTTCTTCTCATCTGACTACCTGTCCAAATCAGCAGCCATTGCATTTAATACACTCCCTATTCAATATAAAATTTGTGACTTGTCCTTTCATTCACTTCAAGCTGTCCTTTGATTTGTCTATTCGCTTTCCTGTTTTCGTAAGCTACCACTCGGGTTTCAATTTGGACTCTGCATTCAATGGAGAAACGTATAGTATAGCATAAAATAAGTATATTCTATATTTATGCTCATAGCTGTCCTTTTTTTTCGAAATGTCTGCATATTAATTCAACTTTTGGCCACTTCATTTCTTCACCATTCTTTTTCATAATTCTTTTACTATTATACATTATATATTACTCTTGTTGTAACCTGTTCCTTCTCCCTTGCATATTTTTCCATCATCTCACAGCTTCTCCCCCATGGCCTCTCCACCTCCGAGTGCATTGTAGCCCTTCCTCCCCTTGCTCCAAGCCAAACCACCCCACAAACCAAGCCTATGTGCCACCTTAGAACTACCGCATCTCCCCTCCGTCAAGCACCTCCGGGCCTTCTCCTTTCTCGGCCTTTGACTGCAACACGCAACCACCGCCGTGCGTTTCACCCCCTCTCCACTCGCGTGCTGTGCTCCACCCGACCGAGGCCTCCATCTTCCTCGCTTGAGTCGTTTCCACCCAAACCCACTGTGGGTCGCCGCCGTACCGCCTCCACCATCAACTCAGCTATGGCCTTCCCTTCTCCCCTCCTATTTCCGCAAGCCGACAGCTTCCCATGCTCTCCCTTCCACCATGGCCGCAAGTAACTTCTTCTCTCCACTCCATCTCGCCTCCGCCATATCACCTGCCCACCCAGTCCCCACGTCCACACTCGCGCCAAACGCCGTCCTGCCACCTCCGTTCCGCCGCCACCTTCCCCTGGCCACCACCGTACCCTCCTCCTACCGCGAAACCCACGGCCGAGCCTCTGACCTCCGCCACCAAGCAGCAAGCGCAGCTCCCCTGCTCCTGCACGCACACAGCAACTCCACGGTGATCACCCATCTCAGGCCGACCTCAGCCACCGCCTTCTCCTTGCTCGCCCAAAGCCTTCGCTCTCAGCCATCGCTTACGTAGCTGCCTCATTTTCCTCTCCTTCCACCGTGTGTACATGCATGCTTTCTTTCCTTTACAGGTAGTAATATGCATATAGAGATTTAAACAAATATCATATAAGAAGTTATTTGTAAATATGTAGCTATGGTTTTGTGTTAGTTAATAAAGTAAGTTATTTAGTGTGGATATAAAAATAAACGACAGATCTGTACTGAAAGTTTTCATAGCTTGATTTTATATTACCGGAGATGTTGTTGTTCTTGCTTAAGCTATATAGGAAGCGTACATGTTACGAAACAGCCACATATTTTATAGAATATATTATTATAAGAGTGCATATAAAAGGGTTATTATATATATGTTATATAGTTATATTCTTTGGGTTTGTATATGGTGAAGAAAATATATAATTGTATTCATGTGTAAACGTTTTATGTTTTCAAATTAGATTTTCAGTTATAGCATAATGTGCATATATTACGATAAATTATTTATCTGAGAACGTGAAAGGAATATTATATGTATATTACTGTTTATAGAGATATGGATATTTAAGTTGCATCTGTAGCCTAAGTAAAGCAGTATATTTCATATTATAAATTTCAGTTTAAAGTAACAAAAAATAAATATGGGAGTGTGGGGGTTTACTGACCTTTGTATACGATATGTAAGTATCGATTTTAACATGTTTTAATTTTGATAATGATTATAATAATAAAGTAAGTGTACATATTATATTTAAATTATTCACTAGATTTTCGTTTATATCTTTTAAATAGATTTGGTGTGTATTAGCTTCAAATTATATACTCTGTTACATTAAACCGTGTGCGTATTTAGCATATGCGTGAGTTTTGATATTTTATGTTGGGTGATGTTTTAAAATGAATATATGATATATAAGTATTCTGCAATTGGATAGGTACATATAAGTATTGACTTCTAAAAATAAATAATGTGCATATGGTCTGTAAAGTTAAGAATATATATATATATATATATGATATTAAATGAATATTGATTTTTAATATTATACATATCTAAGAAATTACTTTTATAAAGATTCAAAATTTTGACGGTGTTTGGATACGGGTTGGAAATATGGCTTGATAATATATAAGTATTTATTTAAAATCTTATGTATATCGGATGGTTAATTTATTTATTCATTTTAAACCAAATATTGATTTCAGATACATATTTAGTTCAATTTATGTCAACTGATTCACTCGTTCTCTTCGATTTTTCATTATCAGCCTTGTCCGTCGTGCCTATTTTCTACATCAAATCTTGTCCATTCAGCGTTGCTTTGGAATTCGGTTTGGATTTGTAACCCGTCCTGTAGTCTAATCTCCCTAGCCTTGAAAGGTGAGCAATCACTCACGATTAATGTTCTTTTATTTATTAAATTTGATTTCAATTGAAACGACAATTGAAATATGCTGTTGTTAGTTATTTACACAGTTATATATGCTATTACCTGTATCTGTTCACCTATGACATCTGACACCATTATCTGTTCATTACTTATGAATGATAATACAGTTTGGTTGATAATTGATTGATTGATTGTTGTTTTTATATTGGACGTAAAATTGTTAATGCGTAAAGTGATAATTATTATGAAATTGAATTTGACGTAGGATAGTTAAAATTTGATTCGACATATACGTTGAATTTGATTAGTTAAATATGACTCCTTTTAATTGTTAAATTAATTGACATGTAGAATAGTGATAATTGTACTTTGAACCGTTGAATGTATATTGCATTAATCTACATGAAATGATAGTGTAGATTCTAAAAATAATTATATTAATTTGCACAAATAACAATGCGAATTAATACGATTATTTCGGGATTATCTGAATTGATTATTGAATTGTTATTGATTGTTGTTATTGATTGTTTATTTACTTTGACACCATCCCTGTTATCACACAGCAAGTTCCCTTTGCTATGCTTTGATTTTTGGATTGAAATGGAATCGGGTTGAAATGATAAATACCCAAATGAACTTGACTTTGGATAGAAAATTTAATAAAACCCGATTGGTCAATAATTTGATTTAAAATAAAATAATGATTTTATTTGAGTAAAGAATAAGGTTTTGAAATGAAATTGGAATTTGAATTTAATGAAAGGAAAATGTTAATATTTAAAATCTGAAACGAATATTAACATAGTAGTTGTTGAAAGGGCGTTGTTTTAAACTAATTATTGACAATAATTTTTTTTTTGGAATTATTCATTGAATTAAGTTTGAAATGATTTAATAATTAAATTTGAAATTATTAATAATTAAGTTGAAATTCTTTAATAATTGAATAAGATTGAATTATTTGATAAGTGAATAAAAATTGAATCCTTTGATAAGAGATTTAACTTTTGAATAAGTGAATTTGAACTTCGTAATAAATGAAATTGGGTTTCTTTAGTTATTAAGTTTTGAAAATTTATTTAAGTAAGTCAAAGTGAAATTTGATTTCTCGAATATATGAAATTTAGTTTCTTTATTAATTGAGTTTTGAAGTTTGTAACTATGTAAAGAATAAGTGAAATTGAATTTCTTAACAAGAAATAAATGTATTTTATTGAAATTAATGTAAGAATTGTAATTTAAAGAATTTGATTTGACAAATTTAATGTAATTAAATTTGGAAGTTTTGATATAATGAAGTTAACTTAAGTGATTGATTTAATGACTTGGAAATTGAAAGAATTGTTTTGGATGTTAAATTTACTTAACGAATATTGAATAAGATCTTTAAATTGATTTGGATGTTAAATTTAATTAATTTAAATAGTTTCGGAATGAAACTTTTGTACGAACTTGAATCAATATTTGAATTGTTTAAATATAATTTGAAATTGAATTATAAGATTTTGAAATGGTAAATTGGAAGTTTTGAAATGTAAATTATGGGAATTGATATAGAAAGACATATGGAATGTTATTACGAATTCTAATTGAAATTGAAATTGATTGTTTTGAAATGTATTAAACGACCAATCGGCGTAATAAATACGTAGTTATTAAAGAGACCGGGATCAGATATGGACATACTCTCTGTCGATACCAAAAACCACTTTAATAACTATTATACGAGGAGAGTCGATCCAGAATGAAGTGGATGGTTTGGTGAACGCGTTGACTGAAGAAAGAGAACGATATTGGATGACCCCTGACATGACTAAAACAGGAGCCGCGCCGGCCATTGAGGTTCGCCATCTCTAGCGGACACACTTCTTCGATACCATATCTATTACTTTTGTTATTCGATTTGGATGCACCCCTCGGTTTAGGAGTGTTGTTTCGCGGTGTTGAGGTAGCTGCTGGCTATGCTCAACATCAGTCCGGATCACGCAACTACTAGTATCCTAGTTGGTATCGCCTCATGTACCTTGTCATACTGATTATCCTATTTGCGATCACTACGTTTTGTTTTGTGTTATACCTATGGGGTACCCTCTGATAACCACTAGTTTACGGTGGGGTTTACGGTGCTGTATAGACTATGGCATTATAAAATGTGTTAAGGGGGATAATGGTAACGCCTTAACGCTATTTTAATATTTTATATCACTGATAGACATTTTCTACTTAGCGTACATTACTACCTAGTAGATAGTTTAACGGATCCTTAAAGGATGGTTATTCCAACGTCCTTTGTGTTACTTGTATTTCGATTGCTATTTCACTTGAGTTGGATTTATTGACATGAGAATCTTAATCCTGACTCGAGTGTTTTGTGTTTTGCTTTACGCTCGAGTCAGACTGAGTGGTTCAACTTTGAGACTCATCTTGGAGTTGGAGCTTTGCTTGAAGATCCAGCCATCTATTCTGCTTTCAATACTCAATGATTCCAGTGATGTGTTCTGATTTGTATCTGATGTGCCGTATTACTCTCTGTTGTAAACTCTGATGTATCTTATATATTTACATAGTAGCTTCATGAACTACTATCTCTTTTATTTCCGCTGCATATTTATTACTCTGTGTCTGTGTTCTGTGATTATTTATTTGATGTATATCTGAGTTTTGCAAATTTAAATTAACAATTCGGTATTTTGAATTATTCATGTCCGACATGTGCGGATGCGAATAGTCCAAAATAGCGGGTCGTTACATGATTTCAAAAATGATTTTTGAAATGTTGGAAAGACTTTGGAATGCTATTTAAAATACTTATGGAATCATAAGAGGTTTGATAATTTATTAAATCTGGAAATTTGCTTGAAACATAAATAAGTTAGAAAACTTATCAAGGCTTAAAAGTTGAATTTAAATTGGAAGACAATTGAATTATGTTAAATAAAGGAAATGAAATTCAAGCTGAATATTGGAAATTGAATTTTATTTATGATAACAAAGTGAAAATTTGTCAAGTTTGACCCAATGAAGCAAAGTATTGAAATAAAATTAGTAAGTGAAACTAATTGAAGAAATGGCAAATTAAATATGGCTTGAAATAAATTGAATTCAATATTTATAAATGAAAGGCAAATGGAATTCATGTGGAATTGGAAATCTAGTTTAAATATAAGTAGTTATAAACCAAAGTGGTGAATTGAAAATAAATATAAGAAATATATAGAACATTTATATCTAACTTAAGGAGAAATGGTAAAATGCTTAAGTAAATTTGGAGTTGAGAAAATATTCTAAATTGATAATCAATAAAGGATAAACAGGAAATTGGGAAATGATGATTGTGAACCGTGAATAAAAATTAAAATCAATATGAATAACAGGAAAGAAAATTGATGTAGCTAATAATCAATTGGAATAAATACGTAGGATGTATGTATATTATTTTATTCGCATAGCAATTTGATCCAGAATTCGAGTACAGAATTTCGAGATAATTATATTGATCCGGGTTGGGATTTTTCACTTGATTTTCGACTGCAAAACCTGGATATGGATTTTTTTCTTGATTCTAGAAATTCTCTATCATAGTTTATGGCTATGCAAGGAGAATGACGGTTTCTGATCAAGAAACCAGATTTGAGTCCGCATTAGAAAGTTGGGTGGACGATACTAGTTCGGAAGTGAAAATGTGTGATCGAGTGAGCGATCAAATTCGATATTGCGTACGAATGATATAAGTACATCGGACGGATTTGAATGAAACGAATGTTGAATCTTTTATAAAGAAAAGTGAAAAATGGTTTTGAATGTTGTAATTGGATATTATTGCTAGTAGGATATACAAGTGATTTAAATGCAAAGGGAATTGGATTTTGATTTTGAAGATAAAATTTAATTTGCTCGACAAAAAGGTTTGTATTTAAATTTCAGTATGAAATTTGTTGACTTTCTTGTCTAGCCGCTTGGCTTTTTGTTTTCTTTTTTAAATTTGGGGGCCCGTTGTGGCATTTTGTAGTTTTACAGAGCAACCCGCGCAAAGGAGACGCTGGCGGAATTTTTTGAAAATTTAGGGTGTTAGAAAAATTTTGAAATTTTTTTGAAATTTTAAAATTTAAATTTAAATTTAAATTTGAATTGATAAGAAAACAATATTATTTGGAAGTTATGGAAGATTTTAGAAAGTTAGATGAAATGATAATGATTCTCTAATAAAAAGATTTGTTTTGGCAAATTGTTGAAAACTGTTTGTTTTGGAAAATAATGAACGCGTTAAGGATCATTCTTCTTAACTAGTAATTTCGGAACGAAATTCTTTTAAAGGGGCAAGAATGTGACAGCCCAGAATTTTGAACATTTGAAATTAGGATATTTAATTGATTTTTAAATATTTGAGTGTTAGTTTAACTTGAATTTCAAATATCAGAATGAATTTGGCAATTAAAATTTTTGAATTTAATTATTAAAGGTTGGGCAAAATGTTGAATCTTCCGTTTTATGCTTGTTAAAAAAAAATTCAAGGCTTAGAAAATTTATATTGATAATACTGAAAATAATAGAAGCTTTGAAGTTGATGTAACAACCCGCATATTTAACGATTTTATATTTAAATATTTTATTTAAATATAGCGTCGTTAGTCGGATTTAGGTCCGAAATGTTACTTTTTGCAAACGGCCGAATTGGAGCTCGAAACTACCTCCATTGGTTCCAAAATGGCGTTTGCAATCTTTTTGAGTATAATCTTAGATATGTTTGGAGTTTGTGAAATTTTGACCCTTTTTCTATGGGGTTTTGTGTTTGGGTTCAGCCCACTAGCTTAACTAATACTCTAACTCAACCCCTTCTCTTCATTCATCTTCATTTCATTTTCATTCTCATTTCTTAAGCTAAAACTGAAAATGGTGGAAGGAAAGAGGAAATAGAAATTGCAAGCCCTAGTTCCATTTGCAAACTTCAAATGCTTGCTTGAAAATCATAGAGAATCCATAGGTAAGCTCCTCTTCATCTTCTCCAACTCTTCTCCTCTTCAATTTCAGAAAATTTCCTAAACCTAAATTGGGAAATATGTGTTTTATTCTTAGATTGTAGCTTGTTGAGTTGAAGTAGAGTTTGGTTGGTCCTCTCCTTGTTATTGAGCTTCTTCTTCTTCTTTGTTTGGGTAAAAGGTGTGTTTTGAACTCACATCCACTTCTCTTGATTTCATTGATGATTGAATATGAATTCCTAACACCTTGTTTATATGCACTTGCTTTTGGTTTGGATTGAATTGGTGAATATCCAAATTTTTAGTGTTTGGGTTCAATTCTTTAATGATCCTAACTTTGATATTTGAACATGTTTTTGGTGGCGAATCGGAAAGTTAATGGAGCTGGGGTATCTATTGGCTAAGGCTCCTTAGGTCCATTGCTCGAACGGTTACGTTTCGGAAGAATTTGCATTTCATTGAAAAAGGGAAGGAACTGCAGAAATTTGCAGTTCGGCCAACCGAGCCTTGTAGCCGGTCGACCGACCTACTACCCCGAGCCTTATTTTATTTTCTGCATCTGGCCAGCCGACCGAGCCCTGTAGCCGGTCGACCGACCTGCTCCTGTTTTGCCTGTTTTGCCTATTTTTGCATATTTTGATTGGTTTTCCAAATTTTATTGATTCAAGTTGCTTTTTAGTAGTTGTTATTGCATCTTTGTCTTTGATAACTTATTCTTGACTTCATCCATAGGTTTTTATAAAATAATCTCTCGAATCACATTTAAAAGCTCGTTTCTTCAATTTATAAATTCTATTTAAAACGCACACACAATTTCGCACTTCGAGCGGAGTGAAAGGGAGATTAAATGGTTAGGTAAAACACGGACCATGAATCTGTGCGTTTATCTTTCCGATTAGTCCCTGACCTATTCAATTGATCGTTTTGACCTTCGGGTTTGGTTTACCGATGATATGAGGTGAACTTTGTACTGCTTTGAGTGTGAAATTAACTAACGGATAGTAAACCGTTTAGTGCGAACGAGTGGTTATGGGACTCACGTTACCACTTTTTGGATTCCTTTTTGAGAGTTATGACACATTCCACCAGTTAGTGGTGTCCAGTACTGGGTCTCTGACCTTCACCACTACGGTTTGTTGCCTTCGGGTATGTGCCTTCGGGTTTGTGCCTTTGGGTTTGTGCCTTCGGGTTTGTTGTCCTTTGGTATCACTTCCGATGTTGATCGTTATGAGCCGCATGGGTGATATTGGGTTTCCCTTTAGTATCGCTTCCGATGTTGGTCATTATGAGCCACAAGGGTGATATTGGGTTTGGAGTCTTCGAGCTCATGGATCCTTGTTTATACAGTACTGAGCTCGAGCATTTTTCTAATGTTTCATTCATATGTATATTCCCTAGGTATCGCCCTTCGGTGTTGGTCTTTTTGAGCCGCATGATATGTAGCGATTACCTTGTGGAACTTGTATACCTTATTGGTATTTGTTATTGCCTTATGGCTTGTTTTGGGATATTCTTATCCTTTGTTTCTATGAGTTGCCGATGATATGAGGCTTGTTATGTTATCATATGATTCATCTTTTGTTAGATGATTGTGTTATCTCCCTTAGAGATATTTGTTATACCTTGTAACCTTACAGGTTTATTGTTGTTCAGTTTATCTAACTGATTTGTTTAGCCAGACTGACCCGTGTATTTTATACTCGGGTCAGACCGAGATGTTTCAGGTTAGGTACATTTGGACTTATCCTATTTTGCTTCCGAATGGACTACTCCGCTAGCTTCTTTTTGTCATAGCTTTTTGTGTAGTCCCTTTTATTTGTAACTCTGATATGTATTCTATTGACTCGTCTGTGTATTGTGGTCTGCTATACCACTTGACTTGTATTGTTTTGTAAACTCTGTTATGTATCTGTATATGTGTATATGCTGATTTACTGTTCTGTGATGTATATTACATTTGAGTTGTTATATTCTGTTCTGATAGATCCTTCAACCACCTATGGTTTTGTTTTAAGTATTCATTGGGTATGTCGACCTGCATGGTATGATTATTGTCGATGTATTCAATAGATAGTTAGAGCGAGGCTATAGATGGTCGCTCCCAACTAGCCTTATTCTCCGTGTTAGTTGACGGCATTACCTTGTAGTGTCCTTGGCTAGCGTGGCTATAGAGGTGGGGCGTCACAGCATGGTATCTGAGCTGAGTTCAGAACAAAATAAGATAAACACAGAATATATGCACATATTACGATACATCAGTGTGTAATAAGTAATACATATCTTTGAATCATCGTGTCTTTCTATTCCTTCTTTTATCAAAGGTTAGATAGAATTTGGGGAATACGTCTAGGAATGCATATTATTCCGTAGTATTCCACCTTGATTATCTACCTTGTGAATAATCTTGTTCTTATCTTACTTTCAGCGTATGGGTGGAAGAGGCAGGGGACGACGTTCGGATGCTGGGCAATCCAGTGGCTCACATCCGGATGGCGTTTATATGTATGCTGATCAGTTTATGGAGTTGTTTAGGAGCACTCAGCCTCCAGTTCCTCCTCGATTTTCTCCGCCTCGCAAGTCTGACTTTGCACGCCAGTGCGGTGATTTTGCTCATCTTGGAGGAAAGCCGTTTAAAGGCTCCGAATCCGTTCTTGAAGTCCAAGCATGGTTTCGCACGTGCGATCGTATCTTTTCTCGTATGGATCTTTCTGACCATGATAGAGTTCTTGTAACTTCTAGCTTATTACAAGGGCGTGCCCTTGATTGGTATGAGCTTCTTGTAGCCGAAATTAATGAGGCTACTCTTTCTTGGACTCAGTTTCGGGAGCAATTTGAACTCAAGTTCGTTCCTGAATCTGAAAAAGTTTTATTGACCCGTCGCTTCCTTGAGTTGAAGCAAGGGAAGTCTTCTGTTTCTGAGTATGTTGTATCATTCGAGGCTTATCTAAGTATGGTCTTGAATTCATTAGCACTTCTTATAAGAAGAATTTGAAGTTTGTTTCTGGTCTTAAGAAATATCTTAAGAAATCTTTGTGCTCCAACTTAAACTTTCTTTTGAGGAGTTGGTTGATTCGGCACTTCACCTCGAGACCGTCGAGAAGGAGTGTGATAGTGATGATGTTGAGGTTTCCAAGAACCCCAACAAGAGGCCGTTTCCAATTCAGAAGTCCAGGTCTTTACCTTCTAAGAAGAAGAACATTGGTGGTCCTAGCTCTCAGCCTCAGTCTTCCGGATCGGAAGTGTTTCAATTGTGGTTCTCCTGATAATATTATTCGAGCTTGTCCTAAGCCTCTCTTCTGCCGCTATTGTAAGAAGGAAGGTCATCATGTTTCAACTTGCCCTACTATTCCAGCTGGTGCCAAGTCTAGCAGGCTTTATGCTGCTAAGGCTTCTGAAGGTCCTTCTCAGCCCAAAGGTATATCTCCATCTATTTTGGAAGGTTCTATTTTATTTCATGATCTTAGTATTCGAGTTCTTTTCGATACGCGTGCTTCACATTCTTTCATATCGAAGAAGATCGTTGATGATTTATCTTTGGATGTTTCTTGTATGGTTACTTCTTTAAAAATTGCGAATCCTATTGGGAGATCCACGACCCTTAGCTTGCTTTGTGATGATGTTGAGATTGTTCTATGTGGCTTTTCTTTTCGTGCGAATTTGCACATTATTTCTTGTCCGGGATTTGATATGACTTTGGGTATGGACTGACTAGTGAGATATGATGACGGGATTATTTGTTCGGAGAGAATTATATATCTTCGACATCCGGATTCGCCTACTCAGTTATCTCTTGTTCTTCGGGATGTGCATAATCCGAAATGGCTTTATATTTGCTTGACTCGCGAGATGATGATGATATATCTCGTATTCCTATTGCTTGTGACTTTTCTGATGTATTTGAGCCTGTATCGGGTTTGCCACCCAAGCGGGCAATTGAGTTCCGCATTGATCTCATTCCAGGCGCGCAGCCAGTTAGTCGTCCTCCTACAAGGATGTCTACAAAGGAAAATGTGGAACTCAAGAAGCAACTTTTAGAGCTTGAGTCCAAGCAGTTAATTCAGTCCAGTTTTTCTCCGTGGGGGTCCGCGGTTGTCTTCGTGAAGAAGTCTGATGGAACTCTTAGGCTTTGCATTGACTATCGCAAACTTAACGAGTTGACCATCAGGAATAGGTATCCATTGCCTAGGATCGATGATATGTTCGATCCATTGAGTTGTGCTAAGGTCTTTTCTCAGCTTGACCTTGCCACGAGTTTTCACCAATTACGAGTCGGGGAGGATAGCATACCTCTTACAGCTTTCCGCACTCGTTATGGTTCTTTCGGGTGGCTCATTATGCCGTTCGGTTTGACGAACGCTCCTGCTTTCTTTGTTGATCTCATGAATCGAGTATTCCGAGAATATCTCGATAAGTTCGTTCTTGTGTTCATTGATGATATCCTTATTTATTCTAAGTTGGAAGCCGAGCATGCTAATCACTTGAGTATTGTCTTGAGTACTCTTCGTCATCATTAGCTTAGAGCCAAATTCTCCAAGTGCCATTTTTGGGAGAACAGGGTTAAGTTCTTAGGCCATGTTGTATCTTCCGATGGCATTTCTGTCGATCCCTCAAAGATCGAAGCCATCCAGAATTGGAAGAGGCCTGAGAATGTTCATGAGATTCATAGTTTCCTTCGATTGGCGGGTAATTACCGTCGGTTCATTAAGGATTTTTCCCATATTGTGCTTCCTCTCACTTGCCTTACTCGGAAAGGCATTCGTTTTGATTGGTCCGACAAGTGTGAAGCTTCCTTTCTGACATTGAAGGAACTTCTTACTAATGCTCCTATTCTTGTGGTTCCCGAGGGGAATCATGATCTTGTTGTCTACACCGATGCTTGTGGTCGTGGTCTCGGTGCTGTTCTTATGCAGAAGGATCGGGTAGTTGCTTATGCTTCTAGGCAACTGCGTCCGAATGAAGTTCGCTATGCCACTCATGATCTTGAGCTTGCCGCCATTGTCTTTGCCTTGAAGATTTGGCGACACTATTTGTTGAGCGAGCGGTTGATTCTCTATACCGGTCATAAATCCTTGAATTATTTATTCACTCGGAAGGAACTCAATATGAGACAACAACGTTGGCTCGAGTTTCTTACCTCCTATGACTTTGATATCCAGTATACCCCTGCTAAGGGAAATCGTGTTGCAAATGCGCTTAGTCGCAAACATTCGGCTGTTGTTTCTATGATGCTTGTCGAATGGGATGTTCTTGAGACTCTATCTTTTTGTGAAATTCGTGATCGAGGTTAATCTTCTGATTCTCCTATTCTATTATTTAGTTTGGGAGCTCGACCTATTTTATTGGATCGTATTGCTGATGCTCAGCGGCGTGATCCTGATTTATTGCATCTTATACAGCTTTGTGAGTCTGGATCTTGTGATGAGGCGTTGCAAGATTTCAGCATTTGTTCTCATGGGTGTCTTCGTAAGAAGAACCGTCTTTTTGTGCCTTCTGATTTTGCACTTAGGCATGAGATTCTTGATGACTGTCACCGTTCTAAGTATACCATTCATCCTGGTAGTAGTAAGATGTATGCCGATATGCGTCGTCTTTATTACTGGGAAGGCATGAAGCGCGATGTGGCGAGTTATGTGAGTAATTGCATAACTAGTCAGCGTATTAACGCCGAACATCAGCGTCCTTCTGGTCTTCTTCAGCCTCTAGAGATTCCATTGTGGAAATGGGATCAGATATCTATGGATTTCACTGACGGCCTACCCCGTTCGAGATCTGGCCATTCTAGTATTTGGGTTATTGTTGATCGCCTCACCAAGTCTGCTCATTTTGTCCCTATTAAGTCTAATAAGACTGCTTCACATTTGGCTAAGTTGTATGTCAAGGAAATCGTGAGACTTCACGGTGTTCCTAGTTCTATTGTGAGTGACCGTGATTCTTTATTCACGAGTCATTTTTGGAAGAGTCTTCAGCAAGCTTTGGGAACAAAGCTTAATTTTTCTACAGCTTATCATCCGCAGTCTGACGGACAGACTGAACGGGTGAATCGTATCTTGGAAGATCTTCTTCGTAATTGTATTTTTGATTTTGGTGGAAGTTGGGAGCATCACCTACCTCTTATAGAATTCTCCTACAATAATAGTTTTCAATCTAGCATTGGTATGGCTCCTTTCGAAGCGTTATATGGAAGGCCATGTCGATCACCTTCTTGTTGGTTAGAATCTGGGGAAAAGCTTATTCTTGGTCCAGTTTTTTTTCGTGATTCTTCCGAGAAGATTGATCTTATTCGGTTGAGAATGAAAGAGGCACAAAGTCGCCAGAAATCCTACGCTGACAACCGTAGGAAGCCTCTCGAGTTCTCGATCGGCGATCTTGTTTTTATTCGTGTTTCTCCTTTGAAAGGGGTTATGCATTTCAGTACGACTGGGAAATTGGCTCCTCGCTTTATAGGACCATTTTCTATTACTGAGCGTATTGGCCCTGTGGCTTATAGAGTTTCACTTCCAGCTCATTTATCTGGCATTCATGACGTGTTCCACGTCTCGCAACTTCGGAAGTGTCTTCGGGAGTCGGATTCTGTTATTACTTCTCCTGATTTGTTAGAGCTTGAGATCTCGCCGGACTTATCTATTGTACAGCAACCTATTCGCGTGCTTGACACGGAGGTGCGACACTTTCGAAACAAGGACGTGCCGCTCGTTAAGGTTCAATGGTCCGCTAATTCCAATGACTGTACTTGGGAAACCAGAGAGTTTATCGAGCGATCTTGTCTGGGTTTTCTATCTTAGCTTGTGAACGGTGAGTAAGTCTTTTCATCTCAAGCTTATTTCCTTTTTCTTTTGAATATTGTATCTATGTAGTTGTTACAAATATCGTCTCTAGGAATTGCGGGGACGCAATTTTGTAAGGAGGGGAGATCTGTAACAACCCGCATATTTAACGATTTTATATTTAAATATTTTATTTAAATATAGCGTCGTTAGTCGGATTTAGGTCCGAAATGTTACTTTTTGCAAACGGCCGAATTGGAACTCGAAACTACCTCCATTGGTTTCAAAATGGCGTTTGCGATCTTTTTAAGTACAATCTTTGATATGTTTGGAGTTTGTGAAATTTGACCCTTTTTCTATTGGGTTTTGGGTTTGGGTTCAGCCCACTAGCTTAACTAATACTCTAACTCAACCCCTTCTCTTCATTCATCTTCATTCCATTTTCATTTCTTAAGCTAAAACTGAAAATAGTGGAAGGAAAGAGGAAATAGAAATTGCAAGCCTAGTTCCATTTGCAAACTCCAAATGCTTGCTTGAAAATCATAGAGAAGCCATAGGTAAGCTCCTCTTCATCTTCTCCAACTCTTCTCTTCTTCAATTTCAGAAAATTTCCTGAACCTAAATTGGGAAATATGTGTTTTATTCTTAGATTGTAGCTTGTTGAGTTGAAGTAGAGTTTGGTTGGTCTTCTCCTTGTTATTGAGCTTCTTCTTCTTTTTTGTTTGGGTAAAAGGTGAGTTTTGAACTCACATCTACTTCTCTTGATTTCATTGATGATTGAGTATGAATTCCTAACACCTTGTTTATATGCACGTGCTTTTGGTTTGGATTGAATTGGTGAATATCTAAATTTTTAGTGTTTGGGTTCAATTCTTTAATGATCCTAACTTTGATATTTGAACATGTTTTTGGTGGCGAATCGGAGAGTTAATGGAGCTAGGGTATCTATTGGCTAAGGCTCCTTAGGCCCATTGCTCGAAAGGTTGCGTTTCGGAAGAATTTGCATTTCATTGAAAAAGGGCAGGAACTGCAGAAATTTGCAGTTCGGCCGACCGAGACCTGTAGCCGATCGACCGACCTGCTACCCCAAGCCTTGTTTTATTGTCTACATCTGGCCAGCCGACCGAGCCCTGTAGCCGGTCGACCGACCTGCTCCTGTTTTGCCTGTTTTGCCTATTTTTGCATATTTTGATTAGTTTTCCAAATTTTATCGATTCAAGTTGATTTTTAGTAGTTGTTATTGCATCTTTGACTTTGATAACTTATTCTTGACTTCATCCATAGGTTTTTATAAAATAATCTCTCGAATCATATTCAAAAGCTCGTTTCTCCAATTTATAAATTCTATTTAAAACGCACACACAATTTCGCACTTCGAGCGGAGTGGAAGGGAGATTAAATGGTTAGGTAAAACACGGACCATGAATCTATGCGTTTATGTTTCCGATTAGTCCCCGACCTATTCAATTGATCGTTTTGACCTTCGGGTTTGGTTTACCGATGATATAAGGTGAATTTTGTACTGCTTTAAGTATGAAATTAACTAACGGATAGTAAACCGTTTAGTGCGAACGAGTGGTTATGGGACTCACGTTACCACTTTTCGGATTCCTTTTTGAGAGTTATGACACATTCCGCCAGTTAGTGGTGCCCAGTACTGGGTCTCTGACCTTCACCACTATGGTTTGTTGCCTTCGGGTATGTGCCTTCGGGTTTGTGCCTTCAGGTTTGTTGCCCTTTGGTATCACTTCCGATGTTGGTCGTTATGAGCCGCATGGGTGATATTGGGTTGCCCTTTAGTATCGCTTCCGATGTTGGTCGTTATGAGCCGCATGGGTGATATTGGGTTTGGAGTCTTCGGGCTCATGGATCCTTGTTTATACAGTACTGAGCTTGAGCATTTTTCTGATGTTTCATTCATATGTATATTCCCTAGGTATCGCCCTTCGGTGTTGGTCTTTTTGAGCCGCATGATATGTAGCGATTACCTTGTGGAACTTGTATACCTTATTGGTATTTGTTATTGCCTTATGGCTTGTTTTGGGATATTCTTATCCTTTGTTTCTATGAGTTGCCGATGATATGAGGCTTGTTATGTTATCATATGATTCATCTTTTGTTAGATGATTGAGTTATCTCCCTTAGAGATATTTGTTATACCTTGTAACCTTACAGGTTTATTGTTGTTCAGTTTATCTAACTGATTTGTTTAGCCAGACTGACCCGTGTATTTTATACTCGGGTCAGACCGAGATGTTTCAGGTTAGGTACATTTGGACTTATCCTATTTTGCTTCCGAATGGACTACTCCGCTAGCTTCTTTTTGTCATAGCTTTTTGTGTAGTCCCTTTTATTTGTAACTCTGATATGTATTCTATTGACTCGTCTGTGTATTGTGGTCTGCTATACCACTTGACTTGTATTGTTTTGTAAACTCTGTTATGTATCTGTATATGTGTATATGCTGATTTACTGTTCTGTGATGTATATTACATTTGAGTTGTTATATTCTGTTCTGATAGATCCTTCAACCACCTATGGTTTTGTTTTAAGTATTCATTGGGTATGTCGACCTGCATGGTATGATTATTGTCGATGTATTCAATAGATAGTTAGAGTGAGGCTATAGATGGTCGCTCCCAACCAGCCTTATTCTCCATGTTAGTTAACGGCATTGCCTTGTATTGTCCTTGGCTAGCGTGGGTATAGAGGTGGGGCGTCACAGTTGAATTCGAAAATGATTTATTCAATTTTGAATTTATTCCGTTTAAATCGATATTTAAAAATACCCTTCCGAGGCACAGTATCGAAATTCGACGAAACCGGTTTCATGGGTTCTGTAATATTGTATTATTATCTGGTTTCAATTTTCGTAATGTTTGGAGTGATCGTTTGGCTGTACGATAAGCAAACGCGCTGAAAATTTTATCGAAATTTGATTTAATAACTGGTTCAAAAAGCTATCTTCTCCATATGATCGAATTTGGACTTGGAACCTTTTCCATTACATTTGTAATAGGGGTATAACATTATAAACGCCTGGCGAAATTCCTCGATACGAGATCGAGATTGTGAGTTGCGATAATCGAGACGATTTAAATTTGAATTTAAATTTGAATATAAATAATATAATTAAAATACTGTTACAAGAAAAGACACGATGTGAAATCTAAAGCACGTGTCCTTCCAATTCAACATGTGTCTTCGTGAAAAAAAAGCCTCCTCGTTCAAAACAATTATTCTTCCTCCCCTCGTTAGTGAAAACAAAACCAAGAATTCTGAGAAAAATAATAAATGGATAGGCAAAAGTCAAAAAAATTCCCCTCTTTCTAATTCAGTTGAAAGCCGATACAAAAGAATATATATATATATACACACACACACAGACTGCTTTGAAAATGCCGAATGAAGGAAGTTTAAAATCAAATCGATTCGCAAAAAAAAAATAAGAACATAATCACGGTCAAAGGAATCGAATTACCAGTTCGATTCACGAAAGGATGGCTTGATTGGTCTCATGCTCGAATGCGTCATCTCGGGGTGAGAGGTAGGCGGCGTCATGACTGGATTGGGAGTGCAAGCGCGGCGGTTAGCTTTGGAAGGTTCGAGCGTGTTTAAGGCGAGTCGTTCTCTTGATTTCGCGGCATCTGGATGGGACAGGGCGACATCACACTTGTTTGACGGCATCGATCGAGATGTCGTGATTGGCGACCGTTCTTGGAGGCCGATGTGGCAGAAGGCTAGGGGAGGATGCCAGGGTATGATGCGTAGGGGTGATTGATGTGGGTTCAGAGTTGATCGGCGATCTAGTGGTGTAGTTCTCGAGCTTGCGGTGAGATTCGAATTTGTTTTTTGATTTCTTTGAATTGAGATATATATATATATATATATATATATGTATGTATGTATGTATGTGTGTATGTATATATGTATGCATGTATGAACTCGTAGTAAGGTATAAAACATATTTTAGTTGAATTCTATGTATGTGTATCTGTATATATAAGTTAGAAAAAAAGAAAATAAAAACCGAATTTTTTTAAAAATAAGGTTTTGAGGAAAGAAAAATAGAATTTTAAATAGTTAATTTTTTTTATATAAATTAGATTTTTATAAAATATATATAGCTTAATTTCATAAAATATATATATGTAATTTCAAAGTGGAAAGAAATAATATATATATATATATATATATTTTCCTCTTTAAAAGATCTTCTAGTTTATTTTAAAAAGTTTATTTTAAATTTTTTATTTTAGTGATTAATTTGTTGAATAAACTTATTTAGTTAAGACCTATTAATGGTAAAAATAAATTAATTGTTCGATTTATTTCGAATATTAATAAAAAAATTATATAATTGTTTATACAAGGTCAAAATTACAAAGAAAACAAGCCGGATTTAAAATGGGTTGCATGTGAAAGCAAAGGTGAGATCTTCTCAATCAAATTTAAATAATTGAAATTTCAGTTATTGATTGACTTTTTGGATGTGGAAGTATATATAGTAGTGTGTGTGTATGGAGTGGCTGATTTCCCGTATTATATAGTGTATGAGACCCTATGCGTCGCATAATAGCGGATGATATTTTATAAATCCCTTATACCGCGATATTCCACCACGGAGTGGAATTGGTATTTAAATTATTGTGCTAACATCTGTGGATGCAGGGAAATTGGTTGGAGGGATCCAACTGGATTCCTCAAATATTTGAATTTGTTTCAATGTTGTGTGTTGGTTTATTTATAATCTGTGTATGATTATATTTGTGATTGAAATCGTTGAAAGCTATGGTTTAGCCGAATATATTTTTGATATCGTAGGATACCAGAAATATAAAAAATTGGATTTTTCGAAATTAAAGTAGAAAACTTTAAGTAAATTCATTTTAAAGAATTGGGTGGATTTAAAAGAGGGAATTTAAAAGTATAAAAGTTTATTTTTTGGATTTTTATCGAATTAATTACAAAATATGGGAAAAGTTTTTAATAAATAGATTACGAGTAATATTGTTTAAAAGTTGGAGAATTTATTTAAAATTTAGATTTTAAATAGTTTGGAAGAAATAAAGGAATTTGTTTTAAAAGATAATAAATCTGGAAATCAATTTGAAAATTGATTTGGTGTTTGAAATAAATTTGGAAATCAATTTGGAATTTTATTTGGTGTTTCGAAAATAAATTTGGAAATCAATTTGGAATTTGATTTGGGTGTTTGAATGAATATTTGGAAATTGATTTGAAAATCGTATATTAGTGGATATTTGGAAATTCAAATTCACAAATGGGAATTTATAAAGTAAAGGGAAATTTGTTTTAAAAACAAATATTATTTTATTTTTAAAAGTTTGTAAAGAAATTTAAGGATTTGGAATGTAAATTTAAAATAAATCAAGAAAGATTTATCAATTGTTTTAAGTGGATCATTTTGAAATGGAAAGAGTATTTTCCCTGAAAAGCTGAGTATGTTTTTTTTTTGAATAGCTTTCGAACATAAATTGGAAGTTCTATAGTTGGTTTTTTAAAAGGATGTTTGTAGAGAAATTATTTTCTTAAGTTATTTTTAAATCTGTAAAGTAAAGATTTATTTAATTAATTATAGAAGTAATTATTAAAGGATTTAATTGATATTAATTAGAAAATGGTTATTTAAATAGTTATACTCCATCTAATAATTTTATTTTATTTTTAAAAAATTATTTTGGGCTTAAGATTTATATGAGATATGGATATAAATTTCATAGCTAATGTTTTAAATAAAGTGTATTAAAAATAGTTTTTATTTTAAAATGTTTCCAAGTACATATTTTTATATATGAGCGATTTAAATTATTTTAAAGTATTTGAACTTGGCAAATTTTTAATGGAAATGAATAAATATTTTAAACTATATTCCCCGCGAGGAAAGTGATTTGAAATTTGTTTTCAAAGTGTTGAAGTGTTAAAATATATCTTGCGAAGATATTTTGAAAATAAATAATTTGGGAAAAAATTGTTTAAAATCCGATGGTTGTTGTGAATGTTGATTGATAGTTAAATAACCAACTATCAATATTGGCCTTTAAATGGCATTTGAATTTTGATGCGACCAGGGTTCGAATTCCAAATGGTTATTCGAAAACCACATCGAATCTTTGTGATGGATCTTTTATTTAAAAGATCAAAGTGTAAATTTTTTTTGATTTCCTTGAAATCTGAATGTAACACTTATTTTAAATTAAGCGCTCGTTATTCGGATTAGCCGGGAGAGGACTTTGTGTCATAATACCCATTTGGAATAATGATATGATGAAATGGGATTACATTTGAAGATGGTGTTGAAGACCGGGTATTTTCGAAAGCGAAAGGATTACCTATCGAATATCTCTACATCGAATGACCTCGATATAGAGATTTTTTCACCCTTTGTGATGGGGATTCCGGATGTGATTAGTGAATATCCGGATTGCAAGGGCTCCTTTGAAGTGCCTTCGGTTCCGTTCGATCCTGGAACTGACTTGTACGGATGTGTGTCTGACGTCACACTCTGAGATGTAAAGCTGGTTTTCATCAAATACATTTCTGTTGGTGGCGTAGAATTTATTCTCTTAGCTTAACATCTTTCTCTGAGACGTACGATCACAGAGGTTGTGTAGTTGATGGTTGCTAGTGATACATTCCCAATTTGGTAATGTGACATACAAAGTGTTGTTGATCATTTGTTGATCGAAGCACGACTTTTGTGAAAAGCGTAGCTTTATGGACGAGACTTTGTCGGACCTCACAACCCGAAAATGGTCGAAACAGGAAGGATGCAGGAAGGTTATTGGGGGTCGCGCCCATAGGGTATGTCCATTTTCTTTTGGAAAAAGGGGATATCATGGTATGGAGCCCAGATATTTAACCTTGTGGTTGCTGCAAATTTATTACTTTATGGTTGTTGCTTTGTGGTTAAGGATCCTCGGATAAAGGTCGGTAACGACCGGGGATGACATACTTGTAGGTGTTACCTAGTTATAGAGGTAACCCTGCCTTGTGTTGGTAAAGATCCGGTTAGGTTCTCGTGGCGTCCCTCCGGAGTCGTACCCATGTGGCCGAGGAAGTTCCTTTGCCTGACCATTTGTTGGAAATCCAAAGAAACGATACATGCCCTGTATGGTTTTAGTTGTATAACCTGCCTTTTACTTATGGTGGTGACCCGCCGTTTAATTGGTAGCTATAGTGGCATAGTACAAAATATCTATGCTGGCTAAGATTAATATTATACTTTCGAAATGTTTTCCACACTATGCCGTAATGATAATATTAAAAAGGGATTTCGCATATCAAGCATGTTTAACTATCATAAGGAGAAATCTCCTCCAATTCTACGTTTGCATTGTGTGTGCTGTGGGTGGCCTTATGGTTGTTTCATTTTCCAAAAGCATAACGGATTTCTTTTCCTTTCTTTGTGAAAATAACTGTTTTTAAGATCTCACACTAGTGCCATGACTGACCTGAAGTTTATTGTTCCCTTTCTAAACTCTGGGTGCCCATAATTTTCCTCACGGGCAGCCTAGAGTCAGGTTATCATTATTCTGGAGAGAAGTCAAGAAGTATGCTGCGGTGATCTGGAGGCAAACTGGATGGCGAGGCGTATCACTGGTATATAATATTTCTTTTCCGCTGTTGTGTTGTTGTAAACTCTGATAATGTGATGTATAAATTGATATAGTTCTTTGTTTTAAAGATTATTCATTTATCTATTATATATTGTTCCGCTGCGAAGTGTGAGATTCTGTTATTGTTTCTGTTTCTTCTTTTGTCTTCTTCTCCTTTAACCCTAACGGTTCGGTTTTCTGGCATTCAATTGTGCGTCATTTGATACTGTGAACGTATTAATGTTGACTTTCGGGCATCCAAAAATAGGGTCATTACACTGTCTCTCTGTTTCACTTTTCCTATGAATAAACTTTTTCCTTAAAAACAGTTTTAATCAGTGATTTATCTTGAAGCATGCTTGAAGTAATGTAATAGATAATGTTTGCATGTATGAATGTGAATGCATGTATGCATATATGCTATGCATGTGCAATGTCTGTGAATATGTATATATAAGCCTTTGTTTTATGTCAGGCTCAAACTCCCCTAAAGAAAATTCAATCTCTCTTTCTCTAATCAATTTTAGGCTTTGATCTCTAAATAGAAACTGATTGGAAGACTGTAATATTATTTCTAAAAATTAATTCATTTATTTATATTAAGTAATTAATTAAAAATAGGAAATATATAGTGAAAAATAAATTAAGGTCAGAAATTAATCATCTCTATATCAAGTTTAGACTATAGGAGCTATTTCATATTGGAAAATCATGAATTTTGATATAGATGTTAGAATTTTTAGGTTTGGGGTTGTCAAGGATTTCTGAGTTGATCGAAAGTCGAACTTCGATTGATTTCACGGTGATCGGTGGTGGAGGTGCATCGCGACTGAGGCTGGGGGTAGTTGGAAGGATGGTTGTCGAAGGATAAATGACCAAGGAATTTCTAGATGGTCGGAGCAACCAGGGGACGATGATGTGGAGTTTTAACGACAGTTTTGTCATCGATGTTCTCGAGGGTCGTACGACGTCGACCGTACACCGGAGGCGATCGCGGTTGTGGGAATCGAAGTTGGGTGTCGTGACGTTGCTCGGGATAAGGCGGCATTAATGCTGAAGGTGGAAATCATCGTCGGCGAGGAATTTTAGTCGATTGGGTTGGTTCCACAGGTAGATTGATCGACTCGAATTCGATTTGCTGTTGATTTCGTCGACCTGGGTAGTAGAGAGGTTCGTCTTGGTCGTCATCAACTTGATGAAGGAGGCATAGGTGGCTGGAGGTGGTCAGAGCGGTGTGCACCATGCACACGTGAATGAACGTATCGGGTGGTGTTGAAGGTTTGGGAAGAAGCTATTTTCTTGGGTCGTTCTCGATGAAGTTGCGTGTATGTCTCGAAGCAGAGGGATGGGAGCGAGTGACACGGGTTTGAGCTCGAGAATCTTGAGGGTTGGGATTGGATAGTCATTTTTGTTCACAGGTTTTAAATATGTGAAATAAATTTTGTGACCAGGTTTTGAAAAAAAATAAAGTTTTGCAATAGCAAAATGTTTTAAACAAGTTTAAGGTTTTAAATGTTACTAAAATGATTTAGTTTTCAAAGAATGTTTAACCAAGTTTTAAAGGATGTATAAAATGAATATGTTTCCAAAGCAATATAAACCAAGTTCCAAAGTAATTTATTAAACAAGTTTAAACAAGTCTTCAAAGATTTTAAAATGTCTAAGATTGTTTTGTTTATAGTATTATATATTAGATTGATTTTATAATTAAATTCCTAATTTTTTTAAAAGTAATAAGATGATGTTGAATTAAGATGTGATTAAAGTAAGAGTGTTTAACTTAATTAATCAAAGAATTCTCTAAATGATTTTTGTATAAATAAATTTCAACCATTTAATTTAATTTAATAAGTGTTTAATTAAGGCAAATGGGTTATCTTAATTAGTTAAGTTCTTATTAATAAAAGTAATCAAAGTATAATTACTTCATTAACTAAGATGATTAATAAATGTAATTAAATTAAGATAATTAATTGGTTTAATTAAATAAGGATAGTTAATTACTTAATAAATTAAGGGTTAATTAATCTAAGTAATTAAAGGTAAATTAATTAAAGAATAATTAATTAATGGAAGTAATTAGAGGTTAATTACTTAAAATAAATAAAAGGATTATTAAAGGGTAATTACTTAATGGAAGTAATTAAAGGGGTTAATTACTCAATGTAATTAATTAAATTAATTAATGTGATTAATTAAAGGATAGTTAATTAGTTTAATTAATTAAGGATGATCACTTAATGAAATTGATTAAGTATAATTATTTAATGTAATTAATAAATTATAATTACTTAGTGTAAGTAATTAGTGGATAATTACTGAGTGTAATTAAAGGATAATTACTGAATGTAATTAATTAGAGCATAGTTAATTACTTAATGTAATTAATTTAAAGGTTAATTAATGTAAGTAATTAAATACTAGTTAATTACTTAATGTGATTAATTAAAAGATAATTAATGTATGTGATTAATTAAAGTATATTTAATTAGTGTAATTAATTAAGGATCATTGGTATAACCCTGAAAATGAATCTTTCTTCCGTTTTGTATCTGACGATCAACTTGACCTTAGGTGCCTTCGCTACAAGCTTTCTGGTGACTCTCTAGTTCTTGATTTGGACGGTATCGATGCGAGTGCTAATACTGACATGCTAGCTGATCCATCCTGGGATCGATCTTTTATCTACTGTTGTGATGATGTGGTTTATGACCCTTGTCTTGCTCTACGGTTTCGCCCATTTGCTGGTCTTTCTGGGTCTGTCCCAAAGTGCACTTCGTCGTTGTCCGGGGATGTTGGTGATCCTCCCTCCTCGGTTGAGGAATAGTTATGTAGGTGTTTCTTTATTTATCGTGACATGGCTGTCACGTACCTGTTCTGTTTTATCTGTTTTTATAGTTAGTAGTTAAGTTGCTTTTACCTTGCTCCTGTACTTCAAATTTTATTACTATCGTAATAAAAGTGGACGGTCCACTATAAAACCGGCTGGCCTTGCCAAAATTAAGGATCATTGGTTAATGTAACTAATTAGATAACTAATTAATGAGAGTAATTAAAGGTTAATAAATGTAATAATTAATTTGTGTAATTAATTAAAGGCTAATTACTTAATGTAATTAAAGAAAAATTAATTAAGGATGATTAATTAAGATGATAATTAAAGGATGGTTAATTAATTGGTTTGTAATTAATTAATGTTAAGTAAGCAGGATTTAAAAGTGATCGAAATAATTAATTTAATTTAATTAAATAAATTAGAAATGGTGTGACTAATTAATCTTTCTTATAGGTGATTGAATGATATTGAATGCTTTGGATTATTTGATATCTCTGATATGTGATACATGCTGCTCTGTGATATGAGATACTTTGGTTGAATTGTGATAAAATGGATTATCTATCTATGATAATATGAATTATTCTATCTATGCACATATGTTACAATAAATATAGATTAAATTGTTTTAAACCTTAAACAACTTGGACATTAAAACGACATTTTGGATTTTGGTGAGAACGAGATTGGATTCCAAATTGGATATTCGAAAACCACATTAATCCAAATTAAATGATAGGTCGTAAAATCTCAAGTGAAGATCAAGATGAAGACTCGAAGTGTAAGGGATATTTGCCGTTAACTCTGAGGGTGATTCCAAAACGAGTGTAACGGAGATAGCGCTTTCAGATTCGAGATGAAGATTCAGAGTGCAAGGGCTATTGTCGTTAACTATGAGGATGATTCCAAAATGAGTGTAACGAAAAGTGTCTTCAGTTTCGTTCGAACCCAAAATAAACTTGTATGGATTGAATGCTTTTAGACCATCGTCATTGCAAGACGATGAGTATTCCAAGATATGTGTTCTAAAAAGGTAATCACAGCCTCAAGCCTCATCACCTAGGAATGGCTAAAATAGGGGAGGTGTAGCAAGGGTAAGTGGGTCGCGCCCAAGTAGGATGAGATTTTCCCCGTCTAGAGTTCCCTTTTTATTCGGCTTAGTGGGCAGTTGGTCACGCCAACTGCGAGGTTGTCTTATTCGGGATTATCTAGTAAGGGATAGTTCTGGTCTTGTGTTGTAGGGGACTAGGGTGGATCCTCGGTACCCTGATCTAGACCAGGTACTGCGACGGGCGGTACCCGAGTAGCCCTGCCATTATATGGAATCCAATCTCCAATAAGTGACGTACGTTTTGATTGTGCCCAACTATGTTGGAATGTGAGATGTAAGCATTCCAATTATTTTCTATTTTACTTGAAAACCCTAGACACTACTATAATATCACTGGATTTCCTATCAAATGTTTTGGTTATCATAAGACAAAAACCCAACATGTTTATTTGTGGCGTGGTCTTACGAGATACCTTTGATTTCAAATGATTTTCGAAGTTAAACAACTTTAACCCGTTTACTCACACCAGACCCATGTCTAACCCAGAGTTTATTTTTTGTTTTCTTAACCACTTGGGTACTCAAATTTTTACGAGTAGCCAAGGGATTCAGGTTAGCTTTGACGAATTCTGAGGGAGATTTTGAGCAGGAGGCTTCAGAGTATATAGATATATGTGTTCCTCTGTGTTGAGATCTGTGTTGTATCTTGAGTTGTATGATGGACAAGTCATCAAGACTATCTAATATGTGATGTATAAGCTATGCAGCTCTGATAGATGTTGTCAATTATGTAATATTCTATGTGATATAATATATTTATTCGTTCCACTGTGAGATTCTGATATTGTTTATTTCTTCATTTCTATCTTTTCCCTTTTCTATCCCTTTCGTTCTTAATGATGATACGTCTTTCTGTGGGATGAATGGCGGGTCGTCACAAAGGGGATTGGTGCATGCAAAGAAAAATGAGGAAATAACCCGATGGAGGATCCTGAGGTTTTAGAACCCCTAAAGCTCAAACCGAGAAGGAAACAGTTTCCAACTCTTCAACTTACTATATGGAAAGCACAATGAAAAAAAAACGATTAATAAGGTATAATTGGTAATGAGAAATCCAGAATACGGGGAGAATGTTCAAAAGAACAACATGAGAGAAATATGGCCAAGCAAGGTTGGGTGTTACATAGCTCATCTAAATCAAACAATGTTAGTAGCACATTGGGATATAAGAGGCTTTCATAAGCCTAACAGACTTGCTAAAGTTATGAGGATTACAAATTAAAAAAATGTTACATGTATTGGTATTCAAGAAAATAAACTAAAATTCAATAAATTAGAGGATTTGAAAAGAGAAATATCCTTTTACCATAAATGTTGAATCTTTATCCTTGTTAAAGTGGATTCATATGGTTATAATGTAGTAAACAAGAGCGATTAACATATTGCTTTGGATTTAGTGAATGCGGGAGGAGCAAGATGCAACTATTCTTTTGTATATGCTCAAAATTTTGAAAACTTAAGACAAAAATTATGGATGAGTTTAGAAGAAGATGCTTATAGAATTTGAAAACTATAGATAATTCTTGGAGACTTTAACCGTATCTGGTTAGCTAAAGAAAAATTATGAGGTAACACGGTGTCGTTAAGCAAGATGAAAGATCTTGATAACAGGATGATCACAACTGGTGCTATAGAAATGCATATCCAAGGATTCAATTTTTCCTGTTGGTTAGGCCCAGATAAGAATATAATGACTAGGATCGTCGAGGTGTTTTTGAACATTCTATGGATGTATAATTTTAGCAATACGAAAGGAAAACAACCTAACTTCAGGAGTAAGAGATCATAATCCATAGTTGTCTCGTTGGTGGAGTAGGAACACGACATAAGGGGACCTTCTAGATATATGAATCACTAGCCACTGTTTGAAAATTATAATGCATAAGTCATATAGGGATAAAGTGTGGAACATGAGGGTAGACTTATGCATCAATCCTGCAAAAAAACTAAAGCAATAAAAAGAAGACTTCAGGTATGGGAAAAAGGAAGGAATGCCACAACAAAAAGGTAGATCAATTTCGAAATGAATGCACCAAAATACAACATAAATTGGAGATAGACAATCTGATGAAGTCAAAGAACAAATGCAACGCATGAAGGACTACTTGGAGAGAGCTATAAAGAAAGAAATCATAGCAACAAAGCAAAAGAAAAATGCAATTGGATTTTGATAGGGGATGAGGCCACAACGTTCTTTTATGCTAAAATTACAACAAGTAATGTCTAAATAACTGGGGTAATGACATCTCCATTGATGGTGAGCTATGTAGAATCTTAGGAGAACTCGAAAATAATGAAGTGAGTTTCTATGCTAACTTGTTTAATCAAAGGAAGGTCAAAGCAATCCCTAAGGTGCTGTGTAAGAACATAATCATGGATTATGGGAGGGACTTTTTAAACGATAGAATTAATTTATATGAGATCAAATAAGCGGTTAACCATGTTAAAGAAGACTCATCACTTGGACCGGATGGATTCAATGCCAAAAAATTATAAAATTCATTGGGAAACTGTCAAGGAATTGTTGCTAGAAATGGTGAATGATCCATTTTAGCAAGGTAAGATTCTTAAAGAAATTAACCGCATGTTCATTCATCTAGTACCCAAAAATTCTAAAGATACATGAACATAACAATTTAGACCCATCGCATGTTGCAATATGAATTTCTAATTTCAGGCTAGTGCTTTGTAATATGATGAAAATGTTCATGAACCCTCTAATATTAGAAAATCAGTGTGCATTCATTAAAAAAATTAAAAAAACATTATTTTTAACTAAATCAATTATAAACCAAAAAATAAAGGATTTTTTTGGCCGTATATGCTAAAGTATAAATTTACAAATATATTGGACAATTGATTTACATTAAACATATTGATATGTTTATATTATATGTGTATACATACATACATACATATATATATATATATACATATATAAAAATTAAAAATATGGTTTCGAAATGTGTACAAACATGATATAGACATTTATTCAAACCTTAATATATTAAATTTGAATTTTGTAGTCGCTGGATTTTATTAAGTCTATCTAGATCAAAATTTAAAATTTGAATTCAATCTTGTAATTGTTTATATTATCATTTGCAATTATTTTATATTATAATGAATTATGTATAATGTGTACATTGTATAAACCATTACATTATATATATATATATATATATATATTATTTTACCATGTACATATTAACAATACACACACATTCATATATACACACACACATACACACACACGACAACAAACATGTATATAGAGGGGCTAATATGCCCGTTGCGGTGTAAGTCCTAGTACTTGCATACGGGCATCTTAAAATATATACACTATTTATGTTGCACATGCACATATACACTTATGTGTATATGATACAATACATGTATTATATAAACAAATTGTACAATAAATAAAAGAATATTTAAAAATAAATAAAATGTTGATATTATTTGAAACAAAATTTAGATAATATCTAAATAAATTTCGCGATCATAGGCCCAATAAAAATCCGACAATGTTTTTTTTTATAATTACCTAACTACTCCTCTAAGGACTGGCTAATGAGTCTTCAAGAGCAAGACTAGTGCAATTAGAACATAATGAGAAACATTGGTAAGACAATATCATAAATTTCAATTGTTTAAATTAGCACAATAGATTCGTTATTCAACATGTTCATGTTAATTCAAATTTACTTACAAAATTGCTGCTTGGTATGGCTTTGTGTTTTGGTACATGTATGTTAAAATGAAAAATTCTAAATAATGATTTAGAATAAACTATTTGCATAATACAAACAAAGTGTCTCGAAGTAAGTAGGAGAGATATTGAGTTTGTAGTTTTTTCATATATGATCTAAGAAAAGACGCAGACATAAATATATAAGCATTAGAATTGATAAATGTTTTGATAAAAATATCAAGTAGTTTTGTGATGCCCCACCTCTATACCCACGCTAGCCAAGGACATTACGGTGAATGCTGTCAACTAGCACGGAGAATAAGGCTGTTGAGGAGCGACCATCCGTGTAATTGCTTTGCGCGGGCATTGATATGTTAGATAGTATAACAATCCGACATACCGACACAAACTCAAAGCTACTACACAGTGGCTGTAATATCTTCAGAAACAAATATAGAAATAAACATAAACATAAATCAGTCATAGATAATTCATATCACAAAGGCGGAATAAGATATGAATATTACACATAAAAGTGTACATCAGAGTAGTGGTCATAAAGATCCACAATAACACAAAATAATAGCAACATGTGCTATACAAAAGAATACATCAATGAGTCAATATCTCAAGAGTATACAACAAAAACTACTAATCTAAGTAGTAAGCAAAAGGTCAGAGAAATGAATCCCAGGGGAGAAGTCAAGCAGAAGCACCTGTAACATCTCGGTCTGACCCGAGTATTATTTAATAAGAAAATAATAAACGGATCAGTCTAACTATAAATATCAGATGAAACGATATAGAATAAGAGATATGACTAAACACATAATAATCACAATGCCAAGCTGTGATATATATAAGTAATTGAAAATCAATGAGAGATTAATCAATATCATCAAATCTACACAAGAATCAAAGAAATGTCATACTCCTCATTTCGTTCACCAAACCATAAATATTGATAATTATATCAATGCCAATCACAAAAGTCAGTGACACACAAATTCACCAATGCACAAATATTGATAAAACTTATCAATGAAAATCACGAAAATTGGTGAAGCACAAATTCTAGAAATCATCTCAAGAAATCCAGAAATCACAAAAAGGGGGAAGGCCTATCACAAATGGGAGCATAAAGCCCACCAACACGTGTATCACAAACGGAATGCTAACTCCATGGTTGCTAACCATCACAAATTGAGCCGAAGCTCCACAAACGGCCCGAAGACCATGGGTTGCTACCCCACCAAATTGAGTCGAAACTCCACAAAACGGGGTTTAGTCTCCCTCGTAGACAAAGAGACATCGCACATTGCTAGTCTAAATCACAAAGATGATCGTCATGATCAACGAGAAGTGTCGATTACAGTAAGCTAGTAAATATATGAGCTTAGCATCATGTCCCATAACCACTAGCTTAACTTAACTATTTACGAAAAAATTGTAGATCTCCACTAGAAAATTGTCACAAGAGTTTCAATCGAACAAGTCCAAGAATTAACCAACAAAGTGAACGCAAGCGTTTCATGCCACTTGTTTTACTAAGTCGTTTAATTAGATTTCTCATACGAGTGAGGTAAAGGTTTGTATGTACTAATAGATTGGAAAACGGTTTTATAAACGAATTTGTTATTAAAATAGTATTGAAATCGTTTGAGGAAAGAGTTTTGATATTTACTACTAGTATAGAAAACCTTTATATTTTTAAAGTGACAAATCATAAAGAAGATTGTAAGAACAATCAATCGCTAATATTCACATACGAAGACGTGAATCAAATCCAAAGAAATCGATATTAAATCCATCAAAGTGGATATTTCCAAAAATTCCCAAGAAAATGTCATCAAAGTTGATTATTAAATGATAACAATAGAAGGGAACCAACACAAGTCGATAAAATTGGAATTTGTAAACAAAGTAGGCAAGCAGGCAAAACACTGCAGTTTCAGACGTCTGAAACAAGTGGTTCAGACGTTTGAATCTGGAAATATAAAGATTTCCAGAACACAATTCAGACGTCTGAATCAAGTGTTTCAGACGTCTGAAATAGGCATATTTTAGCCTATTTTCTTTCTGTTTGAAATTGAACCAATTCAGACGTCTGAAATTCCAGATTCAGACGTCTAAAACTAGAATTCAGAGCATTTCCTGAACCTCGACCAAAAATGGCCAAACGAATATCGAAAGCGATCGAACGAGCAAATGACGACTAGGGATTTACGCCACGCGACAACCCAGCCTCAACAGCTCTTCGATACGCCTCAAATATCAATGTCCAAATATCCATAATAGGATTTTCAGAGATTTTGATTTCAAAACACCAAAAATTGGAATATACACCAAATCAATCCAAACCAAAATCAATTGCACAAGAATAAGTGTTAGGAATTCATACCTAACAATCGAAGATAATTATAGACTAAGATGTGAGATAAAAATCTCACCTTTTTACAAAATCAAACAAGAAGAAGCTTGAAAGCAAATGGAGAATCAACCTATCTTCAACACAACCCAAATGAGCTTGCATCTATGCTCAAAACAAGAACATTCCCAAAATTAGGCTTAGGAATTTCTGAAATTGGTAAGAGAATAAGTGGGAGAAGAAGAAGAGAATGCTTACCAATGGGTTCTCTTGAATTTGGAGCTAGGAATTTGAGGTTGCAAGAGGAACTAGGGTTTTGGAGTTTTAATTTCCAATCTCTCCCACCATTATTGCCTTAGAACTGAAAAGAGGAAGAAGTGAGGGTGAATGTGGAAGAGTGGTTCAGTTTTGAGTATAAGTTGGCTAGTGGGCTGAACCCAAACTCAAACCCAAAGTGAAAAAGGTCAAATTTTTGACTAACTCCAAATATATCAAAGTTTATACTCAAAAAGGTCGCAAACGGCATTTTAAACTCAATGGGAGTGGTCCCGAGTCCTAATTCGACCGTATGCAAAAAGTAGCTTTTCGGACTAAATTCCGAGTATCGATAAAATACTTAAATAAAATATTTAAATATAAACTTTTCAAATATGCGGGTTGTTGCAGACTCCCCTCCTTAAAGAAATTGCGTCCTCGCAATACTTAAAAAGAACATATATAGTAACAACCATAAAAGCATATTCAACACAAAAGAAATTTGAAATAAAAGGTTCACCTCAAAGAGCACGAGAAAGCAAGTCCAGATGTGTTCGCTCGATGAACTCTTTAGATTCCCAAGAACAATCCTTAGGATTTGAAGACCATTGGACTTTAACAAGCGGGACATCTTTATTTCGAAGTCGTTTGACCTCCGAAGCAATGATACGAATAGGATGTTGCTCATAAGTTAAATTAGGCGAAACTTCGATCTCTTCCACAACACCAGGCTCAAGAATAGAATCGGAATCTCGAAGACATTTCCGAAGTTGAGAAACGTGAAACACGTCATGGATAGCAGAAAATTGAGCCGGTAATAAAAGGAGATAAGCCATGGAACCAATACGTTTAGTGATAGGAAATGGCCCAATATATCGAGGCGCCAATTTTCCCGATCGACTGAAACGTACAACACCTTTCATTGGTGAAACACGAATAAAAACAGAGTCTCCAACAGAAAATTCTAATTTCCTTCTTCGGTTATCGGCATAGGATCTTTGTCTACTCTGGGCTTCTTTCATCCTATGACGAATAAGATCAATCTTTTCTGTGGAATCACGAATAAAATCGGGACCTAAAACCAGCTTCTCACCGGTCTCAAGCCAACAAGAAGGAGATCGGCATGGCCTTCCGTAGAGTGCCTCAAAAGGTGCCATACCAATACTAGATTGGAAACTATTATTATAGGAGAATTCAACAAGGGAAATATGATCTTCCCAACTTCCCCCAAAATCAAACACACAAGCACGAAGAAGATCTTCAAGTGTTTGATTCACACGCTCGGTTTGTCCATCGGACTGAGGATGATAAGCGGTGCTAAAATTGAGCTTCGTTCCCAAAGCTTTTTGAAGACTCTTCCAAAACCCACTAGTAAATAATGGGTCACGATCACTAACAATAGAAGTAGGAACCCCATGTAATTTAACAATCTCTTTAACAAAGAGCTTGGCCAAAAGAGGAACGGTTCGGTTAGACCGAACGGGAATAAAATGGGCGGATTTAGTAAGTCTATCAACAATTACCCATAAGCTATCATGAACCGAACGAGAACGGGGAAGGCCATCTATAAAATCCATGGAAATTTGGTCCCACTTCCAAATTGGAATTTCTAAAGGTTGCAATAACCCACCGGGCCTTTGATGTTCGGCTTTAACAAGCTGGCAAGTCATGCAACACTTAACAAAGTTAGCAATATCAAATTTCATTCCCTCCCAATAATATAGTCGCTTCATATCCGCGTACATTTTACTACTACCGGGATGAATGGTGAATTTAGAACGATGAGAATCTTCTAAAATATCCTTACGAAGATCAATAATATTTGGTACGATAAGTCTACCAAATTTTCGAATGCCGCCATGAGAATCGATATCAAATTCTTTCAATCCTTCAATATCAATTTTATCCCTAATATTTTGGCCAAGAAGAGCCATTTCGGGATCTAGCCTTTGAGCTTCAAGAATGCGGTCTAAAAGAGAAGGATGAGCCTCAAGGCTACATAACACAAGTGATGAACATAAATCGGAGACACGGTCTCGAATCTCACAAGAGGATAATATCTCGAGATCATTCCATTTGAATATCATCATAGAAACAACCGCTTGTTGCTTGCGACTAAGTGCATCGGCAACACGATTTCCCTTTCCGAGAGTATAAAGGATGTCGAGATCATACGGTGCAAGAAATTCGAGCAAACGCTGTTGACGCAAATTAAGTTCCTTTTGAGAGAATAAATACCTCAAGGACTTATGATCGGTATAAAGAACTAATTTCTCTCCTAAAAGATAATGACGCCAAATCCGAAGAGCAAAAACAATAGCCGCGAGTTCTAAATCATGTGTGGCATATCTAGTCTCGGTCGGTTTTAATTGCCTTGAAGCATAAGCAATAACACGTTCTTTTCGCATAAGAACGGCACCCAGACCAACGCGACTAGCATCGGTATAAATAACGACATCTTGATTCCCCTCGGGAATAACAAGAATAGGAGCATCAGAAAGAAGTTCTTTTAGTTTCTGAAAAGAAGCTTCACATTTGTCCGACAAAATGTATTTAACACCTTTCTTCGTCAAGCTAGTGAGAGGCACGACAATCTTAGAAAAGTCTTTGATAAAATGACGGTAATAACCCGCCAATCCAAGAAAACTACGAATCTCCGTCACACTCTCCGGTCTCTTCCAATCTTGAATCGCTTCAATCTTTGAAGGATCCACGGAAATTCCGGATTTGGAAATAATATGACCGAGAAACTTCACACGAGATTGCCAAAAATGGCATTTAGAAAATTTTGCTTTCAGTTGATTGCTCCTAAGAGTTTCCAACACAATCCGAAGATGCTTCTCATGTTCCTCTTCGGTTTTCGAATACACAAGAATATCATCAATAAAGATGAGAACAAACCGGTCGAGGAAGTCCTTGAAAACTCTATTCATAAGGTCAACGAAATAAGCCGGGGCATTTGTTAACCCAAATGGCATAACAAGCCATTCATAAGATCCATAACGAGTACGGAACGATGTCAAAGGAATGTTATCCTCTGCAATACGAAGCTGATGAAATCCAGTAGCTAAGTCTAATTGTGAAAAGACTTTAGCACCACTAAGCTGATCGAATAGATCATCAATCCGAGGTAAAGGATATTTATTTTTGATAGTAAGATCATTAAGCTTGCGGTAGTCAACGCAAAGCCTAAGTGTTCCATCGGATTTCTTCACAAAAATAGTTGAAGCTCCCCAAGGCGAGGAACTAGAGCGAATAAATTGCTTCGTCTCCAATTCGGATAACTGTTTACGCATCTCCTCGTTTTCTTTATTGGACATACGATACGGAGGACGAGTGATAGGTTGAGCTTCAGGAATAAGATTAATTCTGAACTCAATTGCTCGCTTAGGTGGTAATCCTAAAACGGGCTCGAATATGTCAGAAAATTCACAAACGACGTGAATAAGAGAAATAATATCACCCTCATCATCATCGTCGTCATCACGAGGATTTAAAGAATATAAAGATGCAACCAAGTTGGAATCTGAATCTTTAAGATTAATAGAAATCTGCTTAACAGATTGAGGATGTCGAAGATGAATAGTCCGCTCAGGACATAGGATATGAGCTTCATCACGGTTAAGCCAATCCATTCCCAAAATCATTCCAAAACCTAAATAACGCATGACATGCAAATCGGCTCGGAAAGAAAAATCACATAAAATAATCTTGACATCACTACACAATAAACTGATTGTCGCGGATCCACCAAACGGATTCGCAATTCTCAAAGAAGTCATTAAACACAAAACATCCAAAGAAAAAGTATCAACAAGTTCTTTTGATATAAAAGAATGGGACACACCCGTATCAAAAAGAACTCGAATAGGATGATCACGAAATAAAATAATTCCATCCAGAATAGAATGAGAAATACCTTGGCCACGAGATGTGTTGCCAGGGGCTTGAGCAACATTAAGCTTTCCCTCTTTCCTGCCCTGAAGTTTGGGGCATGAGGATATAACATGACCGGGGCCTTTGCAGTAGCGACAAGAGAGAGACTTTGGACACTTGTTCGCGTAATGGTCCTTCGAACCACAATTATAGCATTCCCCACGACCAAAGGTAGAAGTCTTTGCCACGGAGGTTGCTTGCTTCCCTTTCTTATTAGGATAGGGGCCTTTGAATTTGTTTGGCCTCTTCTTGTTGTTGTTGAAGCTTGGTTTGGAACCCACCACTTCAACATCATTCTCCCTATCCGCCTCTTCAAGACGAAGAGCGATATCAACGAGTTGGTCGAAAGAAACTTCTAATTTTAGAAGTAATGGCTTCTTGAGATTTTTGTTTAAGCAATTGACGAACCTCTGGTTCTTCTTTAAAGGGGTGTTGATGTATTCAACCCCATATTTGGAAAGCGACTCGAAGGAGGCGACGTAATCAGTCACGGAGGACTCACCTTGAACAAGGTCAATAAATCGTCGAGCCAATGTCACTTTCTCTGCTTTTGGTACAAATTTCAACCCGAAGCGTTCTCGGAATTGCCCTCAGGTGAGATCCGCTTCATTAATCTCAGAAATAAGAAGCTCGTACCAGTCCAATGCTCTTTCTCGGAGCATACTAGAGGCCACCTGAACTCGGTGAAGGTCAATAAGATTCATGCGAGAAAAGATTCGATCGCATGACCTTAGCCAAGCCTGTACTTCAATAACAGTTTTGAAACCTTTGAATGGCTCCCCACCCAAATTAGTGCAATCGCTGCACAAGCGTGCAAATCCCGATTTTGGAGGAGTAGGTTCCGGGTTAGCTCCAGCTGCTTGAGCATTCGTCACTAAATCAAGAAGCTGTTGAGCAGTCATAAAAACTCCATCCAGGGGTAGGGTACTAGATGGTACGGCTTTGGGGCGGCCTGGTCTAGACATTTCTCTTCCTTAGAAAGAAAGAAGAAGAAGAAAAAGGTTATTCACCAAATTCAATATCAAGCAATTCTTGATAGATAAAACAAGGAATCATAAAAGAAAATAGGATAGGACGGTACGTAGACCCGAATAAAATCCTAAAGCACGACTCCTAAGGTAGACTTAGGACGATGATCCTTGTTATATTATTCCATATTGTCCCGAAATTTGGCTCTGATACTAAGCTGTAACGCCCCACCTCTATACCCACGCTAGCCAAGGACATTACGGTGAATGCTGTCAACTAGCACGGAGAATAAGGCTGTTGAGGAGCGACCATCCGTGTAATTGCTTTGCACGGGCATTGATATGTCAGATAGTATAACAATCTGACATACCGACACAAACTCAAAGCTAATACACAGTGGCTGTAATATCTTCAGAAACAAATATAGAAATAAACATAAACATAAATCAGTCACAGATAATTCATATCACAAAGGCGGAATAAGATATGAATATTACACATAAAAGTGTACATCAGAGTAGTGGTCATAAAGATCCACAATAACACAAAATAATAGCAACATGTGCTATACAAAAGAATACATCAATGAGTCAATATCTCAAGAGTATACAACAAAAACTACTAATCTAAGTAGTAAGCAAAAGGTCAGAGAAATGAATCCCAGGGGAGAAGTCAAGCAGAAGCACCTTTAACATCTCGGTCTGACCCGAGTATTATTTAATAAGAAAATAATAAACGGATCAGTCTAACTATAAATATCAGATGAAACGATATAGAATAAGAGATATGACTAAACACATAATAATCACAATGCCAAGCTGTGATATATATAAGTAATTGAAAATCAACGAGAGATTAATCAATATCACCAAATCTACACAAGAATCAAAGAAATGTCATACTCCTCATTTCGTTCACCAAACCATAAATATTGACAATTATATCAATGCCAATCACAAAAGTCAGTGACACAAAAATTCACCAATGCACAAATATTGATAAAACTTATCAATGGAAATCACGAAAATTGGTGAAGCACAAATTCTAGAAATCATCTCAAAAAATCCAAAAATCACAAAAAGGGGGAAGGCCTATCACAAATGGGAGCATAAAGCCCACCAACACGTGTATCACAAACGGAAGCTAACTCCATGGTTGCTAACCATCACAAATTGAGCCGAAGCTCCACAAATGGCCCGAAGACCATGGGCTGCTACCCCACCAAATTGAGTCGAAACTCCACAAAACGGGGTTTAGTCTCCCTCGTAGACAAAGAGACATCACACATTGCTAGTCTAAATCACAAAGATGATCGTCATGATCAACGAGAAGTGTCGATTACAGTAAGCTAGTAAATATATGAGCTTAGCATCATGTCCCATAACCACTAGCTTAACTTAAATATTTACGAACAAATTGTAGATCTCCACTAGAAAATTGTTACAAGAGTTTCAATCGAACAAGTCCAAGAATTAACCAACAAAGTGAACGCAAGCGTTTCATACCACTTGTTTTACTAAGTCGTTTAATTAGATTTCTCATACGAGTGAGGTAAAGGTTTGTATATAATAATAGATTGAAAAACGGTTTTATAAACGAATTTGGTATTAAAATAGTATTGAAATCGTTTGAGGAAAGAGTTTTGATATTTACTACTAGTATAGAAAATCTTTATATTTTTAAAGTGACAAATCACAAAGAAGATTGTAAGAACAATCAATCACTAATATTCACATACGAAGACGTGAATCAAATCCAAAGAAATCGATATTAAATCCATCAAAGTGGATAATTCCAAAAATTCCCAAGAAAATGTCATCAAAGTTGATTATTAAATGATAACAATAGAAGGGAACCGACACAAGTCGATAAAATTGGAATTCGTAAACAAAATAGGCAAGCAGGCAAAACACTGCAGTTTCAGACGTCTGAAACAAGTGGTTCAGACGTCTGAGTCTGGAAATATAAAGATTTCCATAACACAATTCAGACGTCTGAATCAAGTGTTTCAGACATCTGAAATAGGCATATTTTAGCCTATTTTCTTTCTGTTTGAAATAGAACCAATTCAGACGTCTGAAATTCCAGATTCAGACGTCTGAAACTGGAATTCAGAGCATTTCCTGAACCTCGACCAAAAATGGCCAAACGAATATCGAAAGCGATCGAACGAGCAAATGACGACTAAGGATTTACGCCACGCGACAACCCAGCCTCAATGGCTCTTCGATACGCCTCAAATATCAATGTCCAAATATCCATAATAGGATTTTCATAGATTTTGATTTCAAAACACCAAAAATTGGAATATACACCAAATCAATCCAAACCAAAATCAATTGCACAAGAATAAGTGTTAGGAATTCATACCTAACAATCGAAGATAATTATAGACTAAGATGTGAGATAAAAATCTCACCTTTTTACAAAATCAAACAAGAAGAAGCTTGAAAGCAAATGGAGAATCAACCACTCTTCAACATAACCCAAATGAGCTTGAATCTATGCTCAAAACAAGAACATTCCCAAAATTAGGTTTAGAAATTTCTGAAATTGGTAAGAGAATAAGTTGGAGAAGAAGAAGAGAATGCTTACTAATGAGTTCTCTTGAATTTGGAGCTAGGAATTTGAGGTTGCAAGAGGAACTAGGGTTTTGGAGTTTTAATTTCCAATCTCTCCCACCATTATTGCCTTAGAACTGAAAAGAGGAAGAAGTGAGGGTGAATGGGGAAGAGTGGTTCAGTTTTGAGTATAAGTTGGCTAGTGGGCTGAACCCAAACTCAAACCCAAAGTGAAAAAGGTCAAATTTTTGACTAACTCCAAATATATCAAAGTTTATAATCAAAAAGGTCGCAAACGGCATTTTAAACTCAATGGGAGTGGTCCCGAGTCCTAATTCGACCGTATGCAAAAAGTAGCTTTTCGGACTAAATTCCGAGTATCAATAAAATATTTAAATAAAATATTTAAATATAAAATTTCCAAATATGCGGGTTGTTACAAGTTTGATTTTCAATCAAGATGCTGTGGAAGCGTGTATTCATAAGAAAGAACAATATATATATATATATATATATATAAGTACATGTAAACAACATACAGTTGATTGCTAATGATGTACTTATGTTAAAATAAGTAACAATTTGACTATTTGATACTCGATATTGGATCTATAAATTATATCTTTTATATATGTATAAAAGATGTTGGGAATGTCCCAAACAATACGCAGAGACACATTATTATAATGTTTAATAAGGAACATGTAAGATGGATTCCTTATGCTTTAGCAATAGAAATTATCATACATATTGCATTATCTACAATATCATTATTTTCTTATGTATTTGATGCATGAAGAAACTACAAATCCAAATTAAGATTATTAAATGATAGTTTAAACTGTTCTTGATTACTTATGAAATACCAAATAATTATTTACAAAAATGAAAACTCCTTATGAAAGAGTTCTCAGACTCGAACTTCAAAAGTGATGTCGAGTATAATATGCAATATTAGGTCCATGTTAAAACCTTAGTTAAGAAGCCTTAAGTCAGGAATGTTCCAAACTGGAAGTTTTGGTTAATTCAACGAAAAGGTTAAATACATCGCCTTGAATAACACCATGATAAAAGCAACGTATAAATATAAATGCACAAATTTGAAAACCGAGTAGTTGTGATTCCAAGTATTAAGAATACTACATTTTTATTATATAATAACAATACATAGAGAAGAGCTCACTAGAAGTGAAGAAACATGCTCCGAATAGCTACACATGATAAAAGTAATTTATCAGCGACGGAGAGAGTTGACTAATAAAGTAGATAATTAGATCAACATAGCAGATCCATTCACGAAGGGTTTAACTTGTTCAGGTCTCATAAAATTGATTAAAGGGATGAGATAGAGATTCCATAATTGACCCTAAGTGCAAGTGAGAGATTGACAGAGTTAGGGGTATGCCTCAGGGACAATTATGTAATTTGTTACATATATCTAAATCGATACCTAATCTTGTTCCGAATGAGAGGTATTTTCTTTCTGTTATATCTTTGCTATATTGAATTAAATAAATTAAAAGTATATTTAAATGAAAAATCCATAAGTGGTATGTTTTGTGATAGTAGTAACAAAGTTTTGTAACCATGAGTAATTTGTCATAATGAAATTAAACATATCATTTTAAATATTCCAAGTCAAGATGTATCGAGACTAGATAAACGAATCTGTTAAGACTAGAGTACATAATGCCCTTCAAATGTTGGATAGTGTATTACTCATGACTATTGGGAGGCACCAAGGGGTTACGTATTGATAGTTATTGGATAATTATAGAATGACTCACATGTTAGTTTTCAATTGTTTAATATAACTACTGTCAAACAGAAATATCAATATGACAAAATTACATATTTCTCTTGACTTGAAAATACTGTTGGTCCTCAACATTAAAGCTTCACTTTGATTATAGTTAAATTGTAGCACAACGTCCATCGAATGACTATAGTTTGGTTAAGTGGAAGAATTGGAATTGAAACACCATTCGAGAGAGGATGCATCTCCTCCGTTATATGAGGTTAGTATTACAGTCAACTGAAGTCAACTCAACGTCAAAGTTCCTCGCTAAAGCAGTTTGTTTATTAATAATTGTTATTATTGAACTAAGGACTTTTTATTTACAATATAAAGTTGAATGTAGATGATATTTGAATTTTAACCGTTACTAAATTTTATAAGTTCAAAGTGATATAGTTTTGACGAAGATAATTAGTGTAACTAATTATCACCATTGGGTAACGCTTAATAAAGTAAAATTGGATTTTATCGATGCCAAGTAACCAATAAATTTGTCCATAATGTCACATTGCCTGCTAAGTGACTTACGAACATTAATATTCGAATTGTTCAATATTAACCGCTAACCAAATTTACACCCTAAGAGTCATACAACTGTAATATTGAGCACTCCTATCATCACCTGATTTAATCAATTATAATTGTTATAAACTAATTTAATTAATTAATATTAATGAAATATTAATTATTAAATTTTATTCAATTTGTGTCGACCAATGAAAATTAGTGTACATATAATATTTATAAACACACGTATCGATATACGATATCGATGCGCATTTGAATTAGATTTAAGTGCATTTTTTATTGATCGAGTTTGAAGCTATTTTGAGACCAATTATGAAGCCTAAATGGTTGGCCATATCAGAGAAAAGTGAGGATGGATGTTGCTTCAAAAGGAAGTGATTTGGTACAAAAAAGGTAGATCTATATTCCCATTTTACTTATTGTGATCTTGCCTCTTTATTGACCTCCAAACCCTACTTTTGGCACTCTCTTCTTTGCTCCTTTTTAACTAGCAATGTCTGCCCTAGTACTCCTCCTCCTCCTTAAAATTAAGCTTCTAAACACCCAAATTAAATCAATTTGAAACACTGGTGGTAGCAACATTAAGATTGGTAGCACTTACCGAATTCTTGAATTAAATTCAAGGAGTTTTGATTCAACATATCAAGGTGTTTCATCTAGGCATTCGGCAAAACTAAATCCACTATTTACAATTATGCATTAGTGCATATATTATTCATCATGTCATATATGTGCTGTAATTAGTTTATTCATTTATCAACTATCTATATATGTTGGGGTTATCGCCATTAGATGAATTTTTTTGGCCGTATATGCTAAAGTGTATATTTATATATATTTAATAACTGATTTACAATAAACATATTTATATGTATGTATCATGTGTCTGTATATATAGTATTTTAAGATAATATTTTAATATGTGTGTATATATACAAATTAAAATAATGGTTTTGAAATGTATATAAACATTATATAGTTATTTATTCAAAATTTAGGATATTAAATTTGAATTTCGTTGTTACTAGATTTTATTAAGTCTATCTAGATCTAAATTTAAAATTTGAATATCTTGTGATTGATTATATTATCGTTTACAATTATTTAATAACATAATAAAGTGTGTGTGTGTACATATATTTATGTATAGATATGTTTATATTATATATATCTCTTATTTTACAATGTACATATTAACATATATATATATATATATATGTATGTATGTATGTATGTATGTATAATATACTAGACAATAAACATGTATATAGGAGCTAATATGTCCATTACGGTATAAATCCCAGCACTTACATATGAATATGTTAAACCGTGTATACTATTTATGTTGCACGTGCACATACACACTTATGTGTATATGATATACATATATATTATATAGTACAAATTGTACAATAATAAAAAATTATTTATAAAATAAATAAAATATGGATTTTATTTAAAACAAAATTAAGATTTAGGAAACTTTAGACTTCACGGGCCCAATAAAGATTTAAAAAGGTAATTTTTTTGAAATTTACCAAACTACTCCACTACAGGGTTGCCTATTTCCAATAAAGAACTCCAATAGTACTTAAAAGATAACTGGTTTATCTTTCACGTTACTTCTCCGTATACTTCGCAACGCTATAGTATGTCGGTGCAAAGGAATTGAACCTCGTTAGATATGGCTTTCTGCATGATGAGTAAGGTTGAGTTACCTCTGTCCATTGGGGACATGCATTGGGAACCACAATGCATATGTTAAACTTGTTGCCTACTAAATCTATGCCAAAAACACCATATGAGATGTGGTATGGTAAAAAATCATAATTGAAGTATTCAAAGATTTGGGGTTGTCTGATTTACGTTAAGAACGTTGGTCCAAATAAACTAGACGAAAGATTGGTGCCGTGTAAATTTATATGATATTTTAGAAACTCGATGGGATATTTTCTGCAATACCAAAGAACAAAATGTTATTGTTTCTCATCATGTTGTCATTTAGGAAAAGGAATTTCTATCAAAGTAAACAAATCGTGAGGTTGTATAGATCCAAGAAGTTAAAGTTGAGGCCGAACTAGTAAGAGAATCCAGTTCACTTGTATGCAAAAACATGCAACCTGTTAGGTCCATTAAGGAATCACATGCACTGGAGAGATGTTATGGCTTTTTTATGGATGGCGAAAAGGAGGACCTTGTCTTAGAGGATGACACTTCTCTGTCTTTCTAATAAGCATGGGAGAGTAAAGACTCTGAACTTTGGCTTCGATTGGTGAAATCCAGGATGGATTCCACGTATGAAAACAAAGTATGGACTCTGTATAACATATCTGAAGAGATAAAACTCGTTGGATGCAAACGAAATTTTAGGAAAAAGGTAAATATGGATAGTTGCAAAAGGATTTCATCAAATTCAAGGTGTTGATTAGAAAGAAACTTTTTTTCCTGTAACCATGCTTAAGTCCATTCAGATAATGCTGGCCATTTGTTGCATTCTATGACTATGAAATATGGCAACGATGTAAAGATGACATTCTTAAATGGTGATTTAGAAGAGACCATCTATATGTCGTACCTTGAGGGTTTAGTGGTCAGGGGAAGTGAAGATAATGCTTCAAGTTGTTTAAGGCCATTTATAGGCTCAAGCAAATTTTGATGAGTTAGAACAAGTGTTTTTATAAGGTAATAATTAAGTTTGGTTTTTATCAAAACATAGAAGAAGAATGCGCATATCCAAAGGAACAGGGAAACACTGACATATTCTTGGTGCTATATGTTGATGATATTCTTTTGATTGGCATGTTAGTACCTTAGATATTGGTTTTGATAACAACTATAGATATTATATAAAATATAAATACTAATGTTTTATGAAGTTTTATATTGTATATAGTGCAAGATATTAGACAGATGTTGATTAAGAAGATTGTACAGTATCAAGAGCAGATTCAAGATGCTGATATAGAATTTCAAGAGTTAGAGAATGAAGAATCATGAGTATAGAAGATTTCAAGATAATTTAGATAAGTTATAGAGTTGTAGAATTTATGTTAAAACCTTGATAACACTTTCTTAATCTCTCTCTCTCTCCTTCTCTAATTTTTTTTAAATTATTTTTCAAATATCCTAGTTTTAGAAATAATCTTTTCAAAATATTTCTCAAAATGATTTTTAGTCTCTTATACTCATAAAGATATTATTTTAGTGTTTTTAAGTTTATATACATATTGAATTTTGTTTATATTTTAATAAGTTATAACTATATTGATTTTATATATATATTATTTACATTATATTAAAATTTCTAGAATTATTATATAAAGTTTTATTATGATTAAAATATGTAAAAACTGTGCTTAAATGTTTTACAAAGTAGTAAACTATTTTATAAACAACGAGTTTTCAAAATAATGTTTTATAGTATTTCCAATTTTTAAAAAAAGAGTATGTTGACATACTCTATGTATTTATGTCGACATATTGGCTAATTTTTTTCAAATTTCAAATTTCAAATTTCAAAATAAGTGTCTTTTCGTCATATCTCTTCATGAATCGATATGACCGTTGTTTCTCAATAAATATCAAACTTTCGAACGAATTTTTAATCATAATTTTCTTATTCGTCTCTCCTTCTTGCACTCTCTCATTTTCTAAATCAAAATGTACCTAAATTTTGCCCAAATTCAATCGGAATCAAATTCAATCATCGCTAGTTTGATTCTCCTTCATTTACTCCCTGATTTCTCCCATCTCTCCCACTCAAACCAAGATCAAAGTGATATTCAAGGTAATCAAGATCAAAGATCTAAGTCCGTAAAACTCTATCAAATCATACTACTATACATGTGGGTGTGATTGTAGCCCATAAAATCAATTGACTATGCTTTGTGGCCCCTAAATCTAGTGGGTGTGCTTGTACCCTAAAAATTATGTGACTCTATCTAGAGGTCGGGATTTTGAAGGATGTATCTTGTAGCCTTGAAATTAAGATTATATTTGCATTAACTAGCTGAAAAGAAATCTGTACAAGGAATTGTGTAGGACGGGATGTAGGGTAACTCTGTACCACAATAAAATCCCGGTGTGTTCTTTCCTTTTTTACGTTTACTGCATTTACTTTTATCTGTGCATTGATTCTATGAATATTAATTATGTCATTCCAAGTAGAATCATAAAGAATTTGAAAAATATTCATATAATTCATTAAAAACTACTTACCCATTTCTATTGTTAATTAAGCCTTAAGATCCCTATTCCGCTAACTCATATTTGGTATCAGAGCATTGGTTTTAAAAGTATTCATAATCAGATTAATGAAAAAGTTTGAATGGCAATTTTTGATAATATTTTAACACTGTTAGAACCTCTATTGTTGGATTTTAATGATAACAACTATTCAATTATGCCAAAGAACCTCTAAGCTAACTTGCAAGTACGTAAGTATCAAAAAGAGACAAACGAATAAGTTCAACATGAAGATACACAGTAGAAAAGAGAATGAAAGTGTATATATATAGAGATACAAGAAGAGATGTACACGATAGAGACAAGATGAAGGTGACGAACAAAGTATTATTAGTCATAGAGTGTCATGTCTAGAGTATATAGATGATAAAATCTTCTCAAAGTGGTATACAAACATATGCATACACATTCGAAACATTTTATGGAAGCAATGAAAGTTTTTCTAAAATAATGATAATAATATATGTAGCAAGACTCGAACTCGAGTCATTGGTGAAATCATATGTTAAATGAAACCAAGTTTTCAAAAATGCATGAAGCAAGACTCGAACTCGGGTCACGAGAAAGCAAGTGCTATAACCAACTGATCTAAGGCAACGTTTATTCATCAATAGAATCCAGTCAACTGAACAAGATCATTCAGCCGATTGAATCTATAGACGTTCACATGTTTTCAAACATACGAAGATTCAGCCATTTGACCTAATAAATTCAACAGGTTGAAATCTACCTAAAATATACTATAACCTTTCTGGTTTTAAAATCGATGATTCAGATGGCTGCCTCGCTCTATTTAGCTAGGTGAATCTGTATAATATCTAGTTTTCTCAAAGGGTACCTCTTCATCATGAAGAGATACATCTCTTAAATCAATAGTTGCAGTCGTAACTGTTCACTATTTCTTTTCTCGAACGATTGCAACTATTAAACTCTATATAAAGCAACTCATTTCATTGTTTCAATAACGAATTCTCAGGTGGTTGAAGTCCTATTCATAACTATTAAATACTTGTGATCAAAATTACTTCCTCCTTCTCAAATTACATAATATACCACAAAGGAGAAGATCATATGAAGGGTGCATATTATTGACTTATCAGTATTGACTTATCAGTGTAATTCAAGAGCATACTCAGTCAAATACATTTCTATTACTTGTTATTGAAGTCCTCTTGTAGTATTCTCAGGTGGTTGAAGTCCTATTCGGTTGTTTAGGCAGTTGAAGTCCTCTTCGGTTGCTCAGGCAGCGTAATACATGTTCCTTCAGGTTAAGTGAGGTTATCGATTAAATCCAGAAGAAGTCCAGGACTAGATGTAGAACGGGAAGTTCAAACCAGTATAAACATCTCTGGTGTCATTTACTTTATTACTATTACTTCTGTATTTATATTTCGCACAAGTAAATAGTTTAGTAAATATTTCATATTACACGATCCTTAGTCACTTTCATTTGGTATCAGAGCCTGGGTTTCTAAAGATCGTAACAACATCCTAGAATAAATGGCCATAAAGAGATCTAGTCATGGCAATAGAAAGATGAAGAGCAATAAAGAAGAACCAAAGGAGAAAATAAGCAAATGCTTCATGGTTAAACTCATCATAATCGGTATGCTTAGATTTTGTATATAAGCATTTTTGTTAGCATATTTTGAATTATTAAAAGATTGTAAAATTTGAATAAAGTTAATAGAATTGCATTAGATAAGTTAAAAAATTGTGAGAAAGAAATTTCCAATTTCAGAAAGGAAAATAAACTTTTGGGAAAAAAACTAATTTTTTTCGAAAATATAGTATAAGAATTTGTTTTACAAAGGATTTTCTACAAAAAGAAAATAAGCAGATAGAAGTTAAAAACAATGATCTTTTAAAGGAAATCAATGTTTTGAAAATGAAAATATATTTTTGAAAAACGTTTAAATAATTCTAGCCCTTTAATTTTGTCTCTTGAAAAAGAGAATGAAACTTTAATCAAAAGGAACTTAGAATTTTCCAAAGAATGTGAGAATTTAAACGATAATAGTGATATTTCACAAAAATAAGTTTATGATTCTAAAGCAAATTTTAACAAATTAAATGAAAAAATCGTAAACTTTAAAGGTAGTGATATCTTATCTTCCTTAGTTACAAATTCAAAAGCTCACAATGATGAAAGCAGTATAGGCTATGAACAAGCTAAAAGTAAATATAGTACTAGATATGCATTCATGTACTAATTTTAGTGCTGGCACTAGTAACTACGATAGTCCTAAAACCACTTACAGTCATAATAATACTTTGTTTAGAAATAATAGAAAATATATTTTTAGTTCTAAGCCAATGACTAATAACTTTAGAATATGGATTCCAGCTAATACAATTGATCGTGATAAACCACTTTATATTAGCAACTATTACAAGAATGTAATTTTAAGGAAAACTATATTTATAAACGTTCAACCACACCCAAATAGGCATGGTTTCTTAAAATTTAGGAAATTATAAGAACCTTGGGCAGTGTATGCTTTAAATGTTAATTTTTTTTGATACCCTAGTTATAAGTAGTAGTTGTTTTTATTTAATAAAATTGTTTCATTATTTTTATTTTCTTTAGAGGGTATAACCATACCTATTTAGTAAGATTTTTACCCTATGATTAACCATTGGACACTAACAAAGTAAGTGGGTACCAAAAATGATTATTATTTATTGCAAGTACTTGGAGAAACAAAAGGGAAATGATAGATTTTGGAATTTTAAAGGATGTTCCATACAGTTAATAGAATTACGTGCTTACAATGAAATATGGACTTCAGCAAATACGGTAAAATTTAATTTATTTCTCTATAATAATATTGAGTTTATCTTGCTATTTACAAGAAATTTTATGAAATTTATTATATTCCCTCATTCTTTCTTATAATGACAAAGGGAGAGAAATTCATATGCATATTGATAGGGGGAGATATTATACTTAGGGGAAGATGTTACACTTAGTGGGCGCTTTAAACATATTAATATTATTTTATACAGAATGAATATTTTAAAAAATTGTATGGTTGCCATCATCAAAAGGGAAGAGAATATTAGAACCTATGTTATTGGATTTTAATAACAACAACTATACAATTATGCCAAAGAATCTCTAAGCTAACTTGCAGGTACATAAGTATCAAAAAGAACAAACTAATAAGTTCTATATGAAGATACACGATACAAAAGAGGGTAAAACAGTGTGTGTGTGTGTGTGTGTGTGTGTGTGTCTATACACGAAGATACAAGAAGATATATACACGATAGATACACGTCATGGTGATAAACAAAGTATTGTTAGTCATAGAGTATCATGTTTAGAGTATACAGATGTTAAAATCTTCTCAAAATGGTATACACACATATACATACACATTCGAAACATTTTATAAAAGAAATGAAAGTTTTTTTCAAAATAATAATAATAATAATATATTCAACAAGACTCGAACTTGGGTCATTAGTTAAATCATATCTTAATTTAAAATAAATTTTCAAAAACGCATGGAGCAACACTCGAACCTGCGTCACTAGTTTAGAAAGCAAGTGCTCTAACCAACTGAGATAAGGCAATGTTTATTTATCAATAGAATTCACTCGACCGAACATGATCATTCAACCAACTAAATCTATGTACATGCACATGTTTTCGAACATAAGAAGATTCAGCCATTTGACCTAATAAATTCAGCCTCCTGAAATCTGCCTAAAATACACTATAAAATTTCTGGTTTTAAAATCGACAATTTAGATGGCTGCCTCACTCTGTTCAGTCGGCTGAATCTGTATAACGGCTAGTTTTCTGAAGGGTACTTCTTCTTCATGAAGAGATGCATGTAACGACCCATAAATTTTCGATGTTTAAAATTTGTTAATTTAATAATATTTTATGAGTTCATGTTGAAAGAAATAAAAATTTGTAATTTAATAATGGAATAATAACTAAATTAAAATGAAACAATGTTAATATTAATTGTCAACAATCATAATGAAATTCCAATTCATTGTATTTAGAACATGCTATGCTTGGTTATAAAATTTAATAAGTAACAAATGTAAACATTTAATTATTGTATAAAATAGATAGTTAATGGTAATTGAATAAGATCAGTATTGTGGAAGGAATTATAATATGTATTGTATTAATGTGTGCACTGATTATAGTGAGATGTAAAAGGTAGAGAATAAATTCATAAATGTTATAAAATGGATAATGGTGACAACTATTGTTCGTTACCAATGTATTTAATTAATAGCAATTAAATGTAATTAAACATTACCTTATGTAAGTTAAGATAATAACTGAAAATTTTATAGAAATGTGAATTATATGCATAGATGGCAATTGATTTAATAAAAATTTGAAACCAAGATAAATAAATGAATTGGGATATTAAATGTGTATAAGCGACTAAATTTCAGCATAACGGAAATAAAATAGTTAACACAAATAAAAGATGAAATTAGAATTATATAGCTAATTTGAACATTTGCTGTAATGAATGAATTTTTAAAATGTAATTAAAAGTTAAGGGTAATAGTGGTTATAAGTTGCCTATTTATTTAGTTCGTAAAATATTGTTTGAAATCAATTGCAGTTAATTTACTTAATTAGTGCAATTTGATGTAGATTAATTTGGAAATCGGAGAAGGTTAATTCAATAGGATGTAACCAATGAAATTTTAATCTAATACTACGTTAAGGTTAACTAAGGTAATTACTAATAAATCAAATGAAATGCAATACCAATTGAGGGAAACAAATTGTAAGGGTATAATTGAATGAAATCGGTAAATTGGGAAATAAATTCAAAATTGATATTAATTGATAAAATAATGCATAATAAAGTGTTGGTTGATAATTAAAGTATGAAGGTGTGTAAATTTGGCAATAGTGAAAACTTTAAGCATTTACCCATTTATTTAATGCATTGAATTAGATCTAGATCAATTGCAACATTTGTTTGTTAATAATAGCTTATAAGGGAAGTTTAACGTTAATGGTAACGATTAGTATAGGTTTACCATTTATTTAGTATATTTAATATAAACTGATAATCAATTGAAATAAATCTAAATTAAAAGCTATGATAGCATAAATTAAGGAAATAATTGGTAACCAATGTTAATTTTATTTATAATATGACTCTTTGGTTGATTTAAGAAGTAAAAATCAAGATTTATTAATTTATTTGAAATTTAAAATTCAATAAGTGGATTAATTGCAAATAAGTGGAATTTATATCAAAATATTGCGCTAACGGAAATTGGGATGAAATTTGTGAATAGTAATGCAATAACTACGAACCAATGAAAATTTCATCCAATTGATAATGATAGATTGAATAATAGAATGAAAAGTCAATTAAATGGAATTATTGAAATTAAAATTGGTAATTTCTAAATTATTGAAATTGAATGCAAAGATAGTAATCATTGGAATAATTAACATTGAATCAACACGCAAATTTGTTTAATTGTTATAAATGGCTAAATAAATCAAGTGACAAAATTTGTAAGCTAAAGAATTGAAATTTAAAATTTGATTTAATTAATTAATTATTAATTTATAAAAATACCATTTTGGCCACTGACTCGGATTTCGACGAAACTAGTTTTATCGGATCCGTAACGGTGAATTATTTTAGGATTTCAAGTTTCGTAGCGATCGGGCTTGTCCTTTGATCGTACGGACTCGTAACGCCTTGAAATCGATAAATTGAAATCAAATTGAAAAATGTTGATTTTAGCATAACTCCTTCATACGATGGAATTTGGACTTGAAACTTGTTCCATTGCGTTTAAAATATTTTAAAATATATATTTTGATATGGCTTGACCGAATTTCATTCCGGAGTCGAAGCGGGCTTTTTGGGCCACTTTGGAGTTAGCGCGTATATCCAACATTATCCATCCATTCTAATTCCTGACCTATTTATATAAATCCAGTTATAAATCCTAGTCTCCCTAATTCTCATTTGTCTGCACATGCAATTGCTGCTCAGCTCCTCCTTCCAATGGCTGAAACCCTAAAACTCCTCAACCCAATCTCAAATCAAAAATCAACTTAAAAATCCAAACTCCTCAGAAAAATTCAACAAAAATATACGTTAAAGCTCTCGAAGTGTGTAATTTTCTGGTGAAATTCGTTTTTCGTTTTAGACTGTCGTTTGATTGGTAAAAATCAAAAAAGTCTCGGCCATTCATCACGTCGAAATTAAAGTTGTCGGATCATCGAACCCTTTTTGGGTATTGCAGAGGGGACTGAGGGGAGTCAATCCATGTGTGTTTCATGGCAAGTTAACGGTCAAATTTGGCGCAACAATTCAATTAGGGTTAGGATATAAGGGGCGGCGGCTGAGTTCGTTCTCGATTTGGGCACGTGAGGCATGAGGCCGTGAGGCTAGGTGGTCAGCGCGTCGCGAAGGGGGCGCCTACATGGTTGCGGCTAGGTTGGGCTGCTGTCCGATCGTGGGTGATGGAGGCTAGGTCGCGTACGATAGTTGTGGAGGAAGGGATTGGGTTCATGCTCTGTGAAAATGCATACAGGGATGCATGACGTAGCAAACTAAAGGGGGTAAATGTGTTCCATTTCTTTTATAATTTTTTTATGATTTCAATCGCATTTATCGTCACAACTTTTGCATACGATATCCGTTTTACGCGCGGTTTCTTTTGTTAGGATCGTATTGAAATTCCGGACTTGCTAACGCTAATTTGGACGAATTCTAAGACGGTCAAATTTTTGGTTTTAAATTGAATTTAAATTCAATTTAAATTCGAAAGGTGAGTGTTTTACCCACTCACAACTTCTAAAATTTCTTATGTTTGTTAAATTGATATATGATATGATTTAAAATTTATTTATGGTTGTTTGACATATTTTTAATCATCATCTCAGTTAATCTCATTTATTTAAATTAAATTGCTATTTAATTTATTCATTGCATTTAAAATGCCAGTTAAATTTGTAAATTAATTATTCATTGCATATAAACTGCCAGTTAAACAGTTATTTAATTTATTATTGAATTAAACTACTATTTAATACCTGTAGTTTATTTTTTGTTATATATTGATGCTATTGATTTAATTAGATGTGATAAATGGTTGATGGTTGATATTGGATGAATGAATGTTGTATTTTATATTGTTATAAACTGCAAGTGATTATGCATTTTCATTTCATTCGGGATTGCGGTTTGAAATGATATACAACCACATTTTTTATTTTTAAATTGCGGATTGAAATGATAAATATCCGTATCACTTAACCATAAGATAGAAAATTATATACAGGCACCGCGGTGTATGTATATATATATATATATAGAAATGATTTTTCTATGGTTTTGGAAAGGAATATACGGTTTAATAAATATCAATTTTTGATGTTATATAAATATTATTTTATATATATATATATAGTTAAATTCTTAAATTTAAGCTATGTATAAAATTGATTAATAAAAATGAGTTAACTATGGAGTTTGATTGTTTTATATTCTACGGTTTAGTACCTATTTAAGATATTGTATATATAGAGTTTTCAATTGACTTAAATGAAATTTAAGTTAGAAGATAAATATGAAATTGGTCAAATTGAATTATTTAAGAATTGTACTTGAATAAATTTGATTTGGAATTTAAATAAAAATGGAGATTTTTAAAGGATATGATTCTTATAACTTGATTTGGTTTAAGTAATTTAAATGAATATAAAGTTGAGATAAATAAATTTATCAAGTTAAATAAATTGAAAGAATATCCAGTTGTTTGAAGTTAAACGTTCTACTTAAATTTTATTGAATTTATTAAGTAAACATTGAATTTGATATATTTGGAATTATCAAAGAATTAGTTAAATGGTTGGATATTTAAGCTTTGAAATATATTGAAATTGAAATGCTTTATTTGGGAATTCAAATCGGTATTTGGAATTTATTGGTGAAATTAAAGAAACTATTTCATTTTATAAGGTAATTAAATATTTAACCATTTAAGAGGTGGAAGTTTGTTTCAAAGTTATGATTTTCAAGGTATTATAATTTGGAAGTATTATATTCAAGAGTTTTGATTTCTACATGTTATACTTTGAAAGCACTATGATTTTGGAAAGGGTATATTTGAAGTTAAAATGATATTATATTGATATGGGTCTAAATGATATCAAATTGATTTGAGTTTTAAACGAAAATGATATCGTATTTATATGGTTTTGAAATGAATATTTTATTTTGGTTTTGAAGTATAATTATTTTAAAATGACCCCGGTGTTATAATAACGTTTGGTTGTTGAAGAGACCGAGATCGGAAGTTGTCATACTCTCTACCAACTCCGAAAACCACTTTAACAACCGTGTACGCGGTGAAGATTCCAGAATGAAGTAGGATGGTGGCGGCGTTTCCTTTGAGGTAAATACGTGGACCCGACTCCCGTGAGTTGGCATAAGGTGGCTAAAACAGGAGCGATTCTCAGGCCAACAAGGTCATTCCTCTGATCGGACGCACTCCTTTGATATTATACTTTGACATTTGGATTTGATTCGGTGGCCACTTTTGATTTTTGATTTTGGGGGTGTTGTCCGAGGTGGGCGGTAGTAGCTGCTACGCGTTACCACCAGCCCGGATGCGTAATTGGTATATCTACCCTGGCATTGCCTAGTTGTGCCGTGTCACCTACCCTAACGCGCCTTGTATGAGTTTCTATTTGTGTCGTACCTATGGAGTATCCTGTGGTAGCCTCCCGATCAGGAGGTATTATGGTACTGTATAGACTATTGGCATTATTACGTGTTAAGGTGAAAAATGTAAAGTGTAACATCCCGCCTTTTCACACGCTTTAAATCGACACACGTGCCAATTCAAACCATACGAAATGGCGGATTGTTATGGGGTAAATCAGAAAAACAAGAAAGGAATAAACAAAAAACAGAATCTCACGGCGGAAGGATAAAATATAATAATCAAATATACAGTTTATAAATCTGTTTACAAAACATTTGATTATATTTATATAATACATATCAGAGTTACACATACCAATAACAATGCAGCGGAACAGTATGAGTGTAGTGCAATAATATAAATGATAATAACACAAATCTTCGTCTTTGCCCTCCAGAGATAAATCTTCAAATCCTGAAACGCTCGGACTGACCCGAGCGAATTGAAAAGACAAAACACTCGAATCAGAACTAAAAGATCTTATGTAAGTTAAATCAACAGGGATAAATATGAGTGCAGTAACTTAAAAGATGCTCGGGATTTACATCTCTTAAGGATCTGTTAAACTATTTACTATGTAGTATATTTCGCTATTATAATAGTGTCTAATTATAAAATAAACTTACATTTAAATAGCATTAAGGAGTTACCCAATCTCCCCCTTAACACAATAATAGTCCCAGTAGTCCGTCCAATATCATAGTCCCTCCTGATCGAGAAGCCACCAGAGGATACCACAAGGGCTATGGGAGAAATCCGAACTCGTACAAGGCGCGATAGGGTAGGTGACACGGCACAACTAGGCAATGCCAGGGTAGATGTACCAATTACGCTTCCGGGTCGGTGGTAACGCGTAGCGCGCGGCTACCGCCCACCTTGAAAAAACTCCCCTAAATCAAAGAAATCAAAAGTGAAGGTGGCCACCGAATCAATCCAAAGTCAGAGTATAGTATCGAAGGGAAGTGTCCGGTCAAAGGTGCTACCTTATTAACCCATCAATCGCTCCTGTTTTAGCCACCTTATGCCAACTCACGTGAGTTGGGTCCACGTATTTACCTTACAGGAAACGCCACCACCAACCTAATTCATTCTGGAATCTCCACCGCGTATACGGTTGTTAAAGTGGTTTTCGGAGTTGGTAGAGAGTATGACAACTTCCGATCCCGGTCTCTTTAACAACCAAACGTTATTATAACACCGCGGTCATTTAAAAATAATTTTACTTTCAAAACCAGAATAAAATATCTATTTCAAAACCGTATAAATACGATATCATTTCCATTCCAAAATAAACTCATTTGATATTATTTTTATAAACCCTAAATTAATATAATATCATTTTATTTCAAATATATTTCTTTTCCAAAATCATATTGCTTTAGATTTATAATAATTGGGAACCAAACATTTGAATTATACTTTCAAACCATAATACTTCGAAAATTCATAGCTTTAAAACCATAACTTATAAAACTTGGATGGTTTGGATATTCAAACGGTATATAGAATAAAATAGTTTGCAATTAAAATTTCTTTATAAAATAAAATAATTTCCGCGACTTACAATTTATTTCATTTAAAATTAAGTCAAAATCCATAAATTTGAAAATCGTTATAAGTTTTAATAACCACTTCAGTTTCAATATATTTCAAACTTTGAATATTAAACAATTGGAACGAAGGTTGGAAATTTCTATTCAACAATTTAAAGTCCTATAATTTAGTTTGAAATATTTGCATAGTAAACCCGAATCATTTAAGTAAAACTCAAATTACTTTTATCTAAAAAAAATTCCTTCAATTTATTTATAATAGAAATATTCATTTAATTCATCTTGAAATAAAATTCAGTTATAAATATCGTACCTTTTTTTTAAATTCCAAGTTAATAAATTCTACATCAACTTATGAAGTTAAATTCTTAATTAAGCTCGATTCCAAATAAAATTTTCAATTTAACTCTCAATATTAATTGGTTTAAATCATTTAAAACTCTATATATTCTCAATATCTTAACATGTGCTTAACCATATAATATAAAATAATCAAAGTCCATTATTCATCTTATTTATTTTATTTAACAAATTTATACACAGCTTAAATTGAATAATTTAACTATATATGTACATAAAATAAGACTTTATATAAGATCAAAAATGTGACGACCCGGAATTTTCAAACATTTAAAATTTGAATATTTAATTGATTTTAAATGTCCAACAGAGTAATTTTAACTTGAATTACAAATATCGCTATTTATTTGATAATTAAATAATAGAATTTAATAATTAGAAGTTGAGTAAATTGTTGAATCTTGAATTTTAAGTCTGTTAAAAATAATTTGCAGGCTTATAAAATTTATATTGATAATATTGAAGATAATAGAAGCTTTAAAAATTTAAATTTAATAGTGATTTATTCAGTTTTAAATTTATACTGTTTAAATTGAATTTAAAAATAGCCTTCCGAGGCGCAATCTCAGAATTCGACGAAACCAGTTCCATTGAGTCCGTAATATTGAATTATTATCGGATCTCAAATTTCGTTTTGATCGGAGATAGTGGGTTGGTGTACGATATGTAAACGCGCTGGACATTTAATTGAAAATAATCTAATGGAATTTAATTTAATAAATCAAGCTTCTTGTATACGGCATCCTTTATTCATTCCTTAACACGCTACTGTTATCTTCCATTGCACACTTCTCGTTACTTCTAAAATTTGCTAGTTTCTTCCTCGTTTCTTCAATTCAGTTCCTGTCATTAACAAAAAAAAATCAAGACAGTTCGTTGTAAAGTAATGACCGAACTTATTGCAAACAAAGAACCACGCTACCCTTTCCCTTTAACTCGTTCACAAGTTCCCTTCTTCTTTCAGTTCATAACTGAATCATCCGGGAAAAAAAATCAATCAAAGGAAGTAATCGAATTCGATTTCATAACAATCGAATGCGCTAATCAATTCTGATGAGAGGGAAGCGCTCGTGTGCGAATAGAAATTCGCAATGTTATCGAATCGCCGGTCGTGTGAGGCAAATTGGGTAGGAATCGTGACAACGTGGGGATAGGCTATACTCGAGCGTCGGTGGTCGATCGATCTACGATGTCGCCCCAGGTCAAATTGATGGTGATAGGGCGCATGAATTTGGTGGTGTGACGACGAAGCAGCTTGGTTGCGATGGCTTTCATGATGGAGGAATTCGAGGTGGGCCGATCTCCTGTGTGGGTATGATTTCTTATTTATTTTGTATTTGAAATTTTGAAATGAACTTATAAAAAAAATATAATAGTTTTTACAGAAGGAAAAGAAAATAAAAATAAAATATTCAGTAAGGTAAAACCGTAGTTAGTCTTGCTTTTTAATTTTGAAATGGCTAATTATAAGTGAGTATATTGGGTATATTAAAAGGGAATGAATTTAAATGTACATGTTTATTATTTACTAGGTTATTTTACAATAGTGTATTGTTGGAAATTAATTTATTTAATTAACTTATTAAATTAATTGGTTGCTAAAATAATATGTTAAAAAGAGAATTAGTTTAAACTTAAAATTTATTAGTTAAAATAGAATCATTGGTTAATTAAATTTATAAAATGGAAATAAATAGTTCAAGTTATTTCAAAGTGTTAATAAATTGTATGATTGTTATACAAGGTTAAAATCTGATAGAAGCAAGCCGGGTTGGGTCGGGTTGCAAAACAAGAATCAAAGGTGAGTTAATCTCACTCAGTTAAATTTTGATTTAAATGATTAAATTTAAATAATTGTTTGAAATGATTGGATTGATTGATGTGCTATAGTGTGATATATATATTTGGAATTGGCATTTTATATTGTGCTAATATCTGTGGATGCAGGAAAAACACGTTAGAGGGATCCAATTGGATCCCTCAACATTTATTTAAAATTATTTAATACCCGCTGTTGTGATTATGTGATATTCTATGATGAACTTTATTGAAATATTGAATGCTATGGTTTGATTGAATATAATTGTGTATATTGAACTATCAAAAATATATAAATTGGATTTTGGAAGGAAAATATAAGAAGTAAATTTGTAAGAAAATAATTATAGAAAATTTGAATAAGTTTAAGAATGAACGGGAAAAATAAAATAAAGTGACTTTAAAATTTTAATAAATAAAGCTAGAATATTGAAAGGAATAAAGAAGAATTGGGAAAGACTTGAATTTATATATTTGAGGTAAGAGATTTAAAATCAATGGAAATTAATAACAATAATAATAAGTCTATAATTAATGAATTTTGAAATTAATTGTGTAAGTAATGAAATTTATTTCAGATAGAGTAAATTGGAAATCAATTTGGGAAATTGATTTAAGTGATTGAGATTGGAAATTTCTCTCTGAATAACCAAGTACGTTTCAAAGTAAATTTTTAAATATAAATTAAAGGTTTAAAATTGTTTAAAAAGTATGTTTTGTAAATTTATTATTTCTAATATTTAAATTCTAAAGTAAGTATTTCCTTTAATCTATTATAGTAGTAATTATTTTAAGAATGACTCAGTATAATGTTTTTAAAAAAAAAGTGAAAACCTAGTTCTATATTTTATAAAGTAACCTTATTTTTAAATATTCATATAGAATCTATCTTAGCCAATTATTGAAGAAGTCTTAACTTAAATACTCTAAAGTAAACTCCAAAGTAAGTATTTTATTTTAATCTATTATCGTAATAATTATATAAAGAATGATTTGGTAATTTAATAAAGGAAATCTAATGTATATTTATAAGGTAATATTATTTTAGTATTTCTAGAGCATTGTTTTATATTAAGTATTAAAGTAAAATTTTCTAATATATTTTACAATAAAGTGTTTTTTTTAATTGTTTTTTTAATCTAGTTTTGTGCTTGGTGATTTCAGTGGAGATAGAAATATATTTGGGAAGTTTACTTTAAAGGGAAAGATGATTTGAAACTGTTTTCAAAGGATGGAAAATAGAAATATATCTTATGGAGATATTTTTAGGTTAATAAATAATTTAGAAAATTATTTATTGGTTGATGATTGTTGTGAATATTAATTGATAGTTAAATAACCGACTATCAATATTGGACAAATACGCTGATCTTTTCGAAGAGACCGGGATCGAGATTTATTTCTCGAAAACCACTTCGATCTGGTTTGTACGTTTCGTGAAAACGATTTTGGATTCGAAGATGGAGCAGTGAAGTGCAAGGGCTAGTCGCTACTAATCCTGAGGATATTTCCAAAATGGATGTAGTAGGAATAGTGCCTTCGGTTCCGTTCGAACCCGGGACGGACTTGTATGGATGAATGCTTGCGAAACATCGTCAAGTGGACGATGGGCATTCTAAGGGATATATTCTAAAAGGTAACGCTTAGCCTCAAGCCTCATCAAATGGGAATGGCTGAAAATCAGGGGTTATGCAGCAAGGCTTCGTGGGTAGCCCCCACTGGAGGGTGAGGTCATCCCTGTCTAGATGTCCCTTTATTTTGGCTTGGTGGGCGGTTGCTGATTCCAACCGCAGGGTGATCTTGCTCGGGACTGTCCAGCAAGGGATGGTTCCGGTCTTGTGTTGCAGGGGAGTTAGGGTGGCTCCTCGATACACTGATCTAGACCAGGTACTATGACAGGTGGTACCCCAGTGCCTAGCCATTAGTTGGAATCCATTTTCCCTACGCGCCCATACGGTTTTGATTGTGCCCAATTATTGCTGAAACGTGAGATGCAAGCATTTCAGCAAGATTCTACTTTACTTTCTATAGACACTATTATAATATCAGAGGACTTTAATAAAAATGTTTTAGCTATCGTAAGGTAAAAACCCGACATATTTATTTGTGGCGTGGTCTTACGAGATGCTTTTGTTTTCAAAGGATTTTTGAAACTTTAATAACCAATTGGGTGTGATTTTCTCACGCTGGTAATCCAGACTGACTCGGGTGTTATTTAACTGTAATGCTCGGGTCAGACCGAGTATTATATGATATAGGATATGATGTTGTGGAGCTCAGGAGACGAGCAGGATGACGATACGTACTCTCGTACTTGTTTATATATACACATATTCCGCTGTCTTGTGTAGCTGTGTATCCAGTTGTATGTTATTGATGTGAGCTGTGATTGATGTACTCTGATGATGTAATATATGTAAACAGATATATTTGATTTTGGGTAAAGATTATTTATTATCTATTATATTTTACTACGCTGCGATGGTTAGATTCTGTTGTTGTTTTCTATTCTCTTCTTCTACCTCTTCTTTTTTAACCCAAATGGTTCGTATTTCTGTACAACTTGAGTTGATTTAGGCAGAATAGTGTTGACTCAAGGGGTACAGATTTGCGGGCTGTTACACTTGGTATCAGAGCTTAGGTTGGTGATAACCTTGGCTCTGGTGGGAATTACTCATTTAAACTAGAGTCTGAAGTACCTTAGAATGAGTTTGAGCGTATTAATATATATGAGCGCGTATTTGTTAGTGAATATAAATTGTTTTAGTATTGCGTTGATTGATTTATTGAGTGGCATATGAACCTTGGTCGACACAGTCTGCGCAACTGTATTGAAGGGGTTTCTAAACACTTGAATAGAACAATCGACACGGTATTGTTTTAAATGTGGGTGAATGAAATAATTTTACCCAAAAATATATTTTTGATATAAAGAAAAGTTTTTGTAAACTATTTAGCTAATATATGGATGTTTGGATGTTAGAAATGATAATATTAAAGTATTATCATTGTTAAGTGAAAATTTAACTAGAAATTGTAAATATAATCAAAGATTGAGTAGATAAATTCAATTATGAAATGAAATTATAAATATGAATTATAAATGTAAATTATAAATTGAATTATAATCAAATGGGAAACTATGCAAATGAGTTACAGTTAATATTTATTTAAGTAAGCTTTAGAAATTTAAAACCCCTGAGATTTTGGAAGTATTTTGAAGATAAATAGTAGCATTGTTGTTTTGGGATATTTCTGAAAGGAAATTGTTTTAAACAAATTTTGGGAAAGGATATAGCATTAAATTCACTTCAGACGCTGGAAAATAATTTCGGTGATGACTGCAGCATCATCGATGTTTATTTTCGAGTTTCTAAGTGATGAATTACTGCCTAATTGATTTGTTCAGGAAAACCTGTTGATTTTGAAATTTCAAAGGAAGTTTGTTGGGATAAAACCAGGATTGGATTAAATTGTGAGAAATGTGATTAGAGATGTTGAAGATTTCAAAATGTTTTGAAACCAATACCCGGGTGTTTGAAAATCCTGATGAGATAGTTGTCAGCTTATAAATTGAGATGATTTTTAAATCAGGAAGGAATTATAAGTTTTGAATGTTGGGAATTTAATTTTAAGTGAAAAGTTAAAAAAGAAATATAAGCTTTGGATAATGATATTTAAATTTAAAATAAAAATGAAATTAGCTTGGACTGGGAAATAAAATTTAATTGGATTGAAATTAAATTGAATAAGCTGGAAATAATATTCAGTTATTTTCGAATTAAGTTGAAATCGAATTGAGTTAAATAAGTCTGAGTTAAAGTAAAATTGAATTGGAATGAGAACTCAATTGAATTAATGAATGGAATTAAATTCTTACCTGAACCAATGAAAATAAATTGAATAAGGATTGGAATTGAAATGAATAAATAAGAATAACGCGTAAAAGAATTATAATGCATGGAATAAAGTATGCTTGAGATATAAATAAGCATAAGGCTTGAGTTAAAAATAAAAGAATAATATATTCAAGCCTATAATGGATGGAGTTGTGAAAATAATAAGTTGTGACTTATAAAATTTGAAAGTGGAATAGAAAATCCAAATAAATATTGTTTGATGTTTTGGATAATGAAAAGAAAATCCAAACTTGAATTATTAAATAAATTGAACCAAGAAAATTAAATGAAGTGATATTTGGAATTAAAAATCAAGTGTTGAATTTTAACCAGGGGAAGAAAAAATTAGATAATAAATTAGTTAATTGAGTTGAATTGTGAGTTTATGACGAAGTTTGGAAATAAACTCTAGTTATAAATTGAATTCGACTCTCATTGTCAGTAAAGTAAATGTAATTAAATTGTGGTTAATAAATTGGGTAGTAAATTGAAAATGGATGGTAGAATCAGAACTTGGGTAATAAATTAAAATTTAACTTGAAGTGATAACAAATTAAATATAATTGGAAATGTATCAAATGAAAATGTGATTGGATTAAAATAGTAATGGTATGGTTTGCAAGTAAAATCCAAATCAGTAGAAATAAATTGGAAATGACCTGGTAATAAATTGAATGAGTTGAATCTAAAAAGTTAAAATGTATAATAATTGATCAAATAAATTTGTAGTTTGAAATGGGATTGGATTAAAATAGAATCAAGTTAAATTGAAAGAGAAATTTATTTGCAAAATGAAATGAGCTTTAGTATAAAAAAAATTGAATAAATTGAAGTGAATTAACTTAAAACTAAACAAATGGAAGAGAGTTGAATTGAATACAACTTAAAACAAAGTGTAATGATATTGGGTTGGATTTAAATCAAGTGAAAATAAATTTAAATCGAAATAGAATTCGGTGAGTAATAAATAATATTTAAGGAAATGAAAAATGGATTGAGTGGATAAACTAATTATATTGAATAAATAAATGGATGGAATAAATAAGAATCAAATGGAAGTGAACTTAAGTTTGAAGTGGAGTAAATTGAGTAAATTAACTTAAGTTGAGAATAATTGGAAGCTCGACTAAGAGTAAAAAAAAATTAGAAGACCATAAAATGAAAGCTTAGTTTGAATTAATTCGGGAATGGTTAGTAATGAGAAAGCTTGGAATGTGTCGAGCTAAATAAATGATTGTGAATGGATTAAAATAAAAGGGAAATTTAATTGGTAATGAAGATGAACCTAAACTATTAATGGTTTTGAATGAACTAGTTTAGTTAATAAAATGAAATGCAAGTGAATGTATTCAAATTTGATATGCAATGAAAATGAGAGTATATGGGTTGTGAATAAATTGAAAATGGAATAGAATTAAGTATAAATTGAGTTGAAATCAATTTAAATTGGTTATAAACATAAATACTTATTTATTCACATAAATCTCGTCAAATTGCATAGAATTAATTGTCATTTGATGTAAATGGAAGTAATTAAAAAATTTATGGATTGATAGGAGTAAAATAAATTGATTTTGAGATAAATTGAATTAAATATGAGTTCGGTTTGCTTAAAAATAAAGTTTAATGTAAGCGATTGAGTTTTAAACCATTCAAATTGAATGAAAATGGTTTGTAAATGTACTGAAAACAGTTGAATTGGTATAAAAATTGTATAAATTGCTTACGGAAAATGTTTGATGTGCATTTCTTTTAGAATTCATATGTTTTAACTATTGCAAATAAGTGATATGCTGTTAAACTTCATATATTTGGCACTTACATGTTTAAATTGAGTAAGTATAGGTACCTGGAAGCTATGTGGCTGGATTTGGTTGTGCTATTTGCTAAAAATAATAAGTCGCATGCTTAAAATGCTAAATAAGGTACGCCAACGCAATAAAAATAGGAAATATGAACTGTTTTTGGTTTTTCCGACCGTGCGGGTCGATGTATATATATTCATCTCTTTTGTCAAATTGCAAAAGCCCCTCCGTACAAAGGGGACTCTGCCAAAAAATTTCAAATTTTTTTGAAAATTTTGGAAAATTTTGTTAACGGCAAAACAATTTCAAACTGGAAATTGAAATAAATTAGTGAATGAAACCAATTTCAAATAATGACATGAATTAGTTATAAATGGAAAATAAAATTCAATATTTAAAGTTAAAGATAAATTGAATTCGTATGGAAATGAAAGAATCAATGTGAATAGAAATAGATATAAACTGAAGTGGTAAGACGGAATTAAATAGAGAAACATATAACATGCTTATGTTAACTTAAGTAAGGAATGGTTAATTCTTAATTGGAAATTGAATATTGCAAATATATTCTAAGTTGATATTTGGATGAATATTGACATTTCGTAAGGAAATCGATAAAATGTTTTTGGGATGTTGTGATTGGATATTAGTGCTAAGCAGGTTATGTAGGTATTATAAAAGGGAAAAGAGAATTGGCTTTTGATTTCAAGAAGATAAATTTGAAATGCTCGACAAAAAGGTATGTATTTAAATTTGGTGTGAATTTGATTCGGAATTTGGATTGAGCCACTTGGCTTTTTGTTTTCTTTTTGGATTTTGGAGGCCGTAGAGCCATTTTGTAGTTGTACCGAGCTAGCCGCGCAAAGGAGACGCTGGCAAAAATTTTGAGAAAATTTTGATAATTTAATATTTTGTTTTAAATTTAAACTTGAGTGGTTAAACAAATAGTATAGTTTGAAACTAAGGAAAGGTTTGGAGAGTTAATAAGAATAATATTGGGTCTTTTATAAATAAAAAAAAATAGTTGGTAAGATGTTGAATTGGTAGAACCTGTTTGATTTTGGGAAAAGTAAACAAGTTTTAGGCCATCCTTCCTAGTTAGAAATTTCGGGGACGAAATTCTTTTAAGGGGGGAGGAATGTGACGATCCGGAATTTTCGAACATTTAAAATCTGAATATTTAATTGATTTTAAATATCCAATAGAGTAATTTTCACTTGAATTACAAATATCGCTATTATTTGATAATTAAATAATAGAATTTAATAATTAGAAGTTGAGTAAATTGTTGAATCTTGAATTTTAAGTCTGTTAAAAATAATTTGAAGGCTTTTAAAATTTATATTGATAATATTGAAGATAATAGAAGTTTTCAAAATTTAAATTTAATAGTGATTTATTCAGTTTTAAATTTATACTGTTTAAATTGAATTTAAAAATAGCCTTCCGAGGTGCAGTCTCGGAATTCGACGAAACTTGTTCCATTGAGTCCGTAATATTGAATTATTATCAGATTTCAAAATTTCTTTTTGATCGGAGTTAGTGGGTGGGTGTACGATATGTAAACGCGCTGGACATTTAATTGATAATAATCTAATGGAATTTAATTTAATAAATCAAGCTTCTTGTATACGGCATCGTTTATTCATTCCTTAACACGCTACTGTTATCTTCCATCGCACACTTCTCGTTCCTTCTAAAATTTGCTAGTTTCTTCTTCGTTTCTTCAATTCTGTTCCTGTCATTAACCAAAAAAAAAATCCAGACAGTTCGTTGTAAAGTTATGGCCGAACTTATTGCAAACAAAGAACCATGCTACCCTTTCCCTTTAACTTGTTCACAAGTTCCCTTCTTCTTTCATTTCATAATTGAATCATCCGGAAAAAAAAAGGAATCAAAGGAAGTAATCGAATTCGATTTCATAACAATCGAATGCGCTAATCAATTCTGATGAGAGGGAAACGCTCGTGTGCGAATAGAAATTCGTGATGTTATCGATCGAATCGCCGGCCGTGTGAGGCGAATTGGGTAGGAATCGCGACGACGTGGGGATAGGGTATACTCGAGCGTCGGTGGTCGATCGATCTACGATGTCGCCCCAGCTCAAATTGATGGTGATAGGGCGCGTGAGTTTGGGGGTGTGACGACGAAGCAGCTTGGTTGCGATGGCTTTAATGATGGAGGAATTCGAGGTGGGCCGATCTCCTACGTGGGTATGATTTCTTATTTATTTTGTATTTGAATTTTTGAGATGAACTTATAAATAAAAATATAATAGTTTTTACAGAAGGAAAAGAAAATAAAAATAAAATATTCAGTAAGGTAAAACTGTAGTTAGTCTTGCTTTTTAATTTTAAAATGTCTAATTATAAGTAAGTATGTTGGGTATATTAAAAGGGAATGAATTTAAATGTACATGTTTATAATTTACTAGGTTATTTTAAAATAGTGTATTGTTGGAAATTAATTTATTTAATTAACTTATTAAATTAATTGGTCGATAAAATAATATGTTAAAAAGAGAATTAGTTTAAACTTAAAATTTATTAGAATCATTGGTTAATTAAATTTATAAAATGGAAATAAATTGTTCAAGTTATTTCAAAGTGTTAATAAATCGTATGATTGTTATACAAGGTTAAAATCTGATAGAAGCAAGCCGGGTTGGATCGGGTTGCAAAACAAGAATCAAAGGTTAGTTAATCCCACTCAGTTAAATTTATATTTAAATGATTAAATTTAAATAATTGTTTGAATGATTGGATTGATTGATGTGCTATAGTGTGATATATATATTTGGAATTGGCATTTTATATTGTGCTAATATCTGTGGATGCAGGGAAAACAGGTTGGAGGGATCCAACTGGATCCCTCAACATTTATTTAAAATTATTTAATACCCTCTGTTGTGATTATGTGATATTCTATGATGAACTTTATTGAAATATTGAATGCTATGGTTCGATTGAATATAATTGTGTATAATGAACTATAAAAAATATATAAATTGGATTTGGAAGGAAAATATAAGAAGTAAATTTGTAAGAAAATAATTATAGAAAATTTGAATAAGTTTAAGAATGAATGGGAAAAATAAAATAAAGTGACTTTAAAATTTTAATAAATAAAGCTAGAATATTGAAAGGAATAAAGAAGAATTGGGAAAGACCTGAATTTATATAATTCAAGTAAGAGATTTAAAATCAAATGGAAATTAATAACAATAATAATAAGTCTATAATTAATGAATTTTGAAATGAATTGTGTAAGTAATGAAATTTATTTCAGATAGAGTAAATTGGAAATCAATTTGGGAAATTGATTTAAGTGATTGAGATTGGAAGTTTCTCTCTGAATAACCAAGTACGTTTCAAAGTAAATTTTTAACTATAAATTAAAGGTTTAAAATTGTTTAAAAGGTATGTTTTGTAAATTTATTATTTCTAATATTTAAATTCTAAAGAAAGTATTTCCTTTAATCTATTATAGTAGTAATTATTTTAAGAATGACTCAGTATAATGTTTTTAAAAAAAAGTGAAAACCTAGTTCTATATTTTATAAAGTAACCTTATTTTTAAATATTCATATAGAATCTATCTTAGCCAATTATTGAAGAAGTCTTAACTTAAATATTCTAAAGTAAACTCCAAAGTAAGTATTTTATTTTAATCTATTATCGCAATAATTATATAAAGAATGATTTGGTAATTTAATAAAGGAAATCTAATGTATAGTTATAAGGTAATATTATTTTAGTATTTCTAGAGCATTGTTTTATATTAAGTATTAAAGTAAAATTTTCTAATATATTTTACAATAAAGTGTTTTTTTTTTAGTTTTTTTTTAATCTAGTTTTGTGTTTGGTAATTTCAGTGGAGATAGAAATATATTTGGGAAGTTTATTCTAAAGAGAAAGATGATTTGAAACTGTTTTCAAAGGATGGAAAATAGAAATATATCTTGTGGAGATATTTTGAAGTTAATAAATAATTTGGAAAATTATTTATTGGTTGATGATTTTTGTGAATATTAATTGATAGTTAAAATAACCGACTATCAATATTGGACAAATACGCTGATCGTTTCGAAGAGACCGGGATCGAGATTTATTTCTCGAAAACCACTTCGATCTGGTTTGTACGTTTCGTGAAAACGATTTTGGATTCGAAGATGGAGCAGTGAAGTGCAAGGGCTAGTCGCTACTAATCCTGATGATATTTCCAAAATGGATGTAGTTGGAATAGTGCCTTCGGTTCCGTTCGAACCGGGACGGACTTGTATGGATGAATGCTTGCGAAACATCGTCAGGTGGACGATGGGCATTCCAAGGGATATATTCTAAAAGGTAACGCTTAGCCTCAAGCCTCATCAAATGGGAATGGCTGAAAATCAGGGGTTATGCAGTAAGGCTTCGTGGGTAGCCCCCACTGGAGCGTGAGGTCATCCCTGTCTAGATGTCCCTTTATTTTGGCTTGGTCCGCGGTTGCAGATCCCAACCGCGGGGTGATCTTGCTCGGGACTGTCCAGTAAGGGAAGGTTCCGGTCTTGTGTTGCAGGGGAGTTAGGGTGGCTCCTCGGTACGCTGATCTAGACGGGGTACTGTGACAGGTGGTACCCCAGTGCCTAGCCATTAGTTGGAATCCATTTTCCCTACGCGCCCATACGGTTTTGATTGTGCCCAACTATTGATGAAACGTGAGATGCAAGCATTTCAGCTAGATTCTACTTTACTTTCTATAGACACTATTATAATATCAGAGGACTTTAATAAAAATGTTTTAGCTATCGTAAGGTAAAAACCCGACATGTTTATTTGTGGCGTGGTCTTACGAGATGCTTATGTTTTCAAAGGATTTTTGAAACTTTAATAAGCAATTGGGTGTGATTTTCTCACGCTGGTAATCCAGACTGACTCGGGTGTTATTTAACTGTAATGCTCGGGTCAGACCGAGTATTATATGATACAGGATATGATGTTGTGGAGCTCAAGAGACGAGCAGGATGACGATACGTACTCTCGTACTTGTTTATATATATACATATTCCGCTGTGTTGTATAGATGTGTATCCAGTTGTATGTTATTGATGTGAGTTGTGATTGATGTACTCTGATGATGTAATATATGTAAAAAGATATATTCGATTTTGGGTAAAGATTATTTATTATCTATTATATTTTACTCCGCTGCGATGGTTAGATTCTGTTGTTGTTTTCTATTCTCTTCTTCTACCTCTTCTTCTTTAACCCAAATGGTTCGTATTTCTGTACAACTTGAGTTGATTTAGGCAGAATAGTGTTGACTCAAGGGGTACGGATTTGCGGGCTATTTCACTTGGTATCAGAGCTTAGGTTGGTGATAACCTTGGCTCTGGTGGGAATTACTCATTTAAACTAGAGTCTAAAGTACCTTAGAATGAGTTTGAGCGTATTAATAGATATGGGCACGTATTTGTTAGTGAATATAAATTGTTTTAATATTGTGTTGATTGATTTAATGAGTGGCATATGAACCTTCGTCGACACAGTCTGCGCAACTGTATTGAAGGGATTTCTAAACACTTGAATAGAACAATCGACACGGTATTGTTTTAAATGTGGGTGAATGAAATAATTTTACCCAAAAATATATTTTTGATATAAAGAAATTTTTTTGTAAACTATTTAGCTAATATATGGATGTTTGGATGTTAGAAATGATAATGTTAAAGTATTATCATTGTTAAGTGAAAATTTAACTAGAAATTGTAAATATAATCAAAGATTGAGAAGATAAATTCAATTATGAAATGAAATTATAAATATGAATTATAAATGTAAATTATAAATTGAATTATAATCAAATGGGAAACTATGCAAATGAATTGCAGTTAAAATTTATTTAAGCAAGCTTTAGAAATTTAAAACCCCTGAGATTTTGGAAGTATTTGGAAGGTAAATAGTAGCATTGTTGTTTTGGGATATTTCTGAAAGGAAATTGTTTCAAACAAATTTTGGGAAAGGATATAGCACTAAATTCACTTCAGACGCTGGAAAATAATTTCGATGATGACTGCAGCATCATCGATGTTTATTTTCGAGTTTCTAAGTGATGAATTACTGCCTAATTGATTTGTTCAGGAAAACCTGTTGATTTTGAAATTTCAAAGGAAATTTGTTGGGATAAAACCAGGATTGGATTAAATTGTGAGAAATGTGATTAGAGATGTTGAAGATTTCAAAATGTTTTGAAACCAATACCCGGGTGTTTGAAAATCCTGATGAGATAGTTGTCAGCTTATAAATTGAGATGATTTTTAAATCAGGAAGGAATTATAAGTTTTGAATGTTGGGAATTTAATTTTAAGTGAAAAGTTAAAAAAGAAATATAAGCTTTGGATAATGGAATTTAAATTTAAAATAAAAATAAAATTAGCTTGGACTGGGAAATAAAATTTAATTGGATTGAAATTAAATTGAATAAGCTGGAAATAATATTCAGTTATTTTCGAATTAAGTTGAAATCGAATTGAGTTAAATAAGTCTAAGTTAAAGTAAAATTGAATTGGAATGAGAACTCAATTGAATTGATGAATGGAATTAAATTCTTACCTGAACCAATGAAAAATAAATTGAATAAGGATTGGAATTGAAATGAATAAATAAGAATAACGTGTAAAAGAATTATAATGCATGGAATAAAATATGCTTGAGATATAAATAAGCATAAGGCTTGAGTTAAAAATAAAAGAATAATATATTCAAGCCTATAATGGATGGAATTGTGAAAATAATAAGTTGTGACTTATAAATTTTGAAAGTGGAATAGAAAATCCAAAATAAATATTGTTTGATGTTTTGGATAATGAAAAGAAAATCCAAACTTGAATTATTAAATAAATTGAACCAAGAAAATTAAATGAAGTGATATTTGGAATTAAAAATCTAGTGTTGAATTTTAACCAGGGGAAGAACTAATTAGATAATAAATTAGTTAATGGAGTTGAATTGTGAGTTTATGACGAAGTTTGGAAATAAACTCTAGTTATAAATTGAATTCGACTTGAATTGTCAGTAAAGTAAATGTAATTAAATTGTGGTTAATAAATTGGGTAGTAAATTGAAAATGGATGGTAGAATCAGAACTTGGGTTATAAATTAAAATTTAACTTGAAGTGATAAGAAATAAAATATAATTGGAAATGTATCGAATGAAAATGTGATTGGATTAAAATAGTAATGGTATGGTTTGCAAGTAAAATCCAAATCAGTGGAAATAAATTGGAAATGGCCTGGTAATAAATTGAATGAGCTGAATCTAAAAAGTTAAAATGTATAATAATTGATCAAATAAATTTGTAGTTTGAAATGGGATTGGATTAAAATAGAATCAAGTTAAATTGAAAGAGAAATTTATTTGCAAAATGAAATGAGCTTTATTATAAAAAAAATTTGAATAAATTGAAGTGAATTAACTTAAAACTAAACAAATGGAAGAGAGTTGAATTGAATACAACTTAAAACTAAGTGTAATGATATTGGGTTGGATTTAAATCAAGTGCAAATAAATTTAAATCGAAATAGAATTTGGTGAGTAATAAATAATATTTAAGGAAATGAAAAATGGATTGAGTGGATAAACTAATTATATTGAATAAATAAATGGATGGAATAAATAAGAATCAAATGGAAGTGAACTTAAGTTTGAAGTGGAGTAAATTGAGTAAATTAACTTAAGTTGAGAATAATTTGAAGCTCGACTAAGAGTAAAAAAAAAATTAGAAGACCATAAAATGAAGCTTAGTTTGAATTAATTTGGGAATGGTTAGTAATGAGCAAGCTTGGAACGTGTCAAGCTAAATAAATGATTGTGAATTGATTAAAATAAAAGGGAAATTTAATTGGTAATGAAGATGAATCTAAACTATTAATGGTTTTGAATGAACTGGTTTAGTTAATAAAATGAAATGCAAGTGAATGTATTCAAATTTGATATGCAATGAAAATGAGAGTATATGGGTTGTGAATAAATTGAAAATGGAATAGAATTAAGTATAAATTGAGTTGAAATCAATTTAAATTGGTCATAAACATAAATACTTATTTATTCACATAAATCTCGTCAAATTGCATAGAATTAATTTTCATTTTATGTAAATGGAAGTAATTAAAAAATTTATGGATTGATAGGAGTAAAATAAATTGATTTTGAGATAAATTGAATTAAATATGAGTTCGGTTTGCTTAAAAATAAAGTTTAATGTAAGCGATTGAGTTTTAAACCATTCAAATTGAATGAAAATGGTTTGTAAATTTATTGAAAACAGTTGAATTGATATGAAAATTGTATAAATTGCTTATGGAAAATGTTTGATGTGCATTTCTTTTAGAATTCATATGTTTTAACTATTGCAAATAAGTGATATGCTGTTAAACTTCATATATTTGGCACTTACATGTTTAAATTGAGTAAGTACAGGTACCAGGAAGCTGTGTGGCTGGATTTGGTTGTGCTATTTGCTAAAAATAATAAGCCGCATGCTTAAAATGCTAAATAAGGTACGCCAACGCAATAAAAATAGGAAATATGAACTGTTTTTGGTTTTTCCGACCGTGTGGGTCGATGTATATATATTTATCTCTTTTGTCAAATTGCAAAAGCTCCTCCGTACAAAGGGGACTCTGCCAAAAAATTTCAGAAATTTTGGGAGTTAGAAAATTTTGGAAAATTTTGTTAACGACAAAACAATTTCAAACTGGAAATTTAAATAAATTAGTGAATGAAACCAATTTCAAATAATGTCATGAATTAGTTATAAATGGAAAATAAAATTCAATATTTAAAGTTAAAGATAAGTTGAATTCGTATGGAAATGAAAGAATCAATGTGAATAGAAATAGATATAAACTGAAGTGGTAAGACGGAAATAAATAAAGAAAATATAACATGCTTATGTTAACTTAAGAAGGAGTGGTTAATTCTTAATTGGAAATTGAATATTGCAAGTATATTCTAAGTTGATATTTGGATGAATATTGACATTTCGTAAGGAAATCGATAAAATGTTTTTGGGATGTTGTGATTGGATATTAGTGCTAAGCAGGTTATGTAGGTATTATAAAAGGGAAAAGAGAATTGGTTTTTGATTTCAAGTAGATAAATTTGAAATGCTCGACAAAAAGGTATGTATTTAAATTTGGTGTGAATTTGATTGCGAATTTGGATTGAGCCACTTGGCTTTTTGTTTTCTTTTTGGATTTCGGAGGCCGTAGGGCCATTTTGTAGTTGTACCGAGCTAGCCGCGCAAAGGAGACGCTGGCAAAAATTTTCGAGAATTTAGGGAGTTAGAAAATTTTAAGAAAATTTTGATAATTCAAGATTTGGTTTTAAATTTAAACTTGAATAGTTAAACAAATAGTATAGTTTGAAACTAAGGAAAGGTTTGGAGAGTTAATAAGAATAATATTGGGTCTTTTATAAATAAAAAATAGTTGGTAAGATGTTGAATTGGTAGAACCTGTTTGATTTTGGGAAAAGTAAAAAAGGTTTTAGACCATCCTTCCTAGATAGAAATTTCGGGGACGAAATTCTTTTAAGGGGGGAGGAATGCGACGACCCGGAATTTTCGAACATTTAAAATCTGAATATTTAATTTATTTTAAATATCCAATAGAGTAATTTTAACTTGAATTACAAGTATCTCTATTTATTTGATAATTAAATAATAGAATTTAATAATTAGAAGTTGAGTAAATTGTTGAATCTTGAATTTTAAGTCTGTTAAAAATAATTTGAAGGCTTATAAAATTTATATTGATAATATTGAAGGTAATAGAAGTTTTAAAAATTTAAATTTAATAGTGATTTATTCAGTTTTAAATTTATACTGTTTAAATTGAATTTAAAAATAGCCTTCCGAAGCGCAGTCTCGGAATTCGACAAAACCAGTTCCATTGAGTCCGTAATATTGAATTATTATCGGATTTCAAATTTCATTTTGATCGTAGTTGGCGGGTGGGTGTACGATATGTAAACGCGCTGGACATTTAATTGATAATAATCTAATGGAATTTAATTTAATAAATCAAGCTTCTTATATACGGCATCCTTTATTCATTCCTTAACACGCTATTGTTATCTTCCATCGCACACTTCTCGTTCCTTCTAAAATTTGCTTGTTTCTTCCTCGTTTCTTCAATTCAGTTCCTGTCATTAACAAAAAAAAATCAAGACAGTTCGTTGTAAAGTAAGGGCCGAACTTATTGCAAACAAAGAACCACGCTACCCTTTCCCTTTAACTCGTTCACAAGTTCCCTTCTTCTTTCAGTTCATAATTGAATCATCCGGAAAAAAAATGAATCAAAGGAAGTAATCGAATTCGATTTCATAACAATCGAATGTGCTAATCAATTCTGATGAGAGGGAAGCGCTCGTGTGCGAATAGAAATTCGTGATGTTGTCGATCGAATCGCCGGCCGTGTGAGGCAAATTGGGTAGGAATCGCAACGACGTGGGGATAGGCTATACTCGAGCGTCGGTGCTCGATCGATCTACGATGTCGCCCTAGCTCAAATTAATGGTGATAGGGCGCGTGAGTTTGGTGGTGTGACGACGAAGCAGCTTGGTTGCGATGGCTTTCATGATGGAGGAATTCGAGGTGGGCCGATCTCCTGCGTGGGTATGATTTCTTATTTATTTTGTATTTGAATTTTTGAAATGAACTTATAAATAAAAATATAATAGTTTTTACAGAAGGAAAATAAAATAAAAATAAAATACTCAGTAAGGTAAAACTGTAGTTAGTCTTGCTTTTTAATTTTGAAATGGCTAATTATAAGTAAGTATATTGGGTATATTAAAAGGGAATGAATTTAAATGTACATGTTTATAATTTACTAGGTTATTTTAAAATAGTGTATTGTTGGAAATTAATTTGTTTAATTAACTTATTAAATTAATTGGTCGCTAAAATAATATGTTAAAAAGAGAATTAGTTTAAACTTAAAATTTATTAGTTAAAATGGAATCATTGGTTAATTAAATTTATAAAATGGAAATAAATAGTTCAAGTTATTGCAAAGTGTTAATAAATCGTATGATTGTTATACAAGGTTAAAATCTGATAGAAGCAAGCCGGGCTGGGTCGGGTTGCAAAACAAGAATCAAAGGTGAGTTAATCTCACTTAGTAAAATTTAGATTTAAATGATAAAATTTAAATAATTGTTTGAAATGATTGGATTGATTGATGTGCTATAGTCTGATATATATATTTGGAATTGGCATTTTATATTGTGCTAATATATGTGGATGCAGGGAAAATGGGTTGGAGGGATCCAACTGGATCCCTCAACATTTATTTAAAATTATTTAATACCCTCTGTTGTGATTATGTGATATTCTATGATGAACTTTATTGAAATATTGAATGCTATGGTTCGATTGAATATAATTGTGTATAATGAACTATCAAAAATATATAAATTGGATTTTGGAAGGAAAATATAAGAAGTAAATTTGTAAGAAAATAATTATAGAAAATTTGAATATGTTTAACAATGAATGGGAAAAATAAAATAAAGTGACTTTAAAATTTTAATAAATAAAGCTAGAATATTGAAAGGAATAAAGAAGAATTGGGAAAGACCTGAATTTATATATTTCAGGTAAGAGATTTAAAATCAAATGGAAATTAATAACAATAATAATAAGTCTATAATTAATGAATTTTGAAATGAATTGTGTAAGTAATGACATTTATTTCAGATCGAGTAAATTGGAAATCAATTTGGAAAATTGATTTAAGTGGTTGAGATTGGAAATTTCTCTCTGAATAACCAAGTACGTTTCAAAGTAAATTTTTAAATATAAATTAAAGGTTTAAAATTGTTTAAAAAGTATGTTTTGTAAATTTATTATTTCTAATATTTAAATTCTAAAGTAAGTATTTCCTTTAATCTATTATAGTAGTAATTATTTTAAGAATGACTCAGTATAATGTTTTTAAAAAAAAGTGAAAACCTAGTTCTATATTTTATAAAGTAACCTTATTTTTAAATATTCATATAGAATCTATCTTAGCCAATTATTGAAGAAGTCTTAACTTAAATATTCTAAAGTAAACTCCAAAGTAAGTATTTTATTTTAATCTATTATCATAATAATTATATAAAGAATGATTTGGTAATTTAATAAAGGAAATCTAATGTATAGTTATAAGGTAATATTATTTTAGTATTTCTGGAGCATTCTTTTATATTAAGTATTAAAGTAAAATTTTCTAATATATTTTACAATAAAGTGTTTTTTTTTAATTGTTTTTTTTAATCTATTTTTGTGCTTGGTGATTTTAGTGGAGATAGAAATATATTTGGGAAGTTTATTTTAAAGGGAAAGATGATTTGAAACTGTTTTCAAAGGATGGAAAATATAAATATATCTTGTGGAGATATTTTGAGGTTAATAAAGAATTTGGAAAATTATTTATTGGTTGATGATTGTTGTGAATATTAATTGATAGTTAAATAACCGACTATCAATATTGGACAAATACGCTGATCGTTTCGAAGAGACCGGGATCGAGATTTATTTCTCGAAAACCACTTCGATCTGGTTTGTACGTTTCGTGAAAACGATTTTGGACTCGAAGATGGAGCAGTGAAGTGCAAGGGCTAGTCGCTACTAATCTTGAGGATATTTCCAAAATGGATGTAGTAGGAATAGTGCCTTCGGTTCCGTTTGAACCCGGGACGGACTTGTATGGATGAATGCTTGCGAAACATCGTCAAGTGGACGATGGGCATTCTAAGGGATATATTCTAAAAGGTAACGCTTAGCCTCAAGCCTCATCAAATGGGAATGGCTGAAAATCAGGGGTTATGCAGCAAGGCTTCGTGGGTAGCCCCACTGGAGGGTGAGGTCATCCCTGTCTAGATGTCCCTTTATTTCGGCTTGGTGGGCGGTTGCTGATCTCAACCGCGGGGCGATCTTGCTCGGGACTGTCCAGTAAGGGATGGTTCCGGTCTTGTGTTGCAGCGGAGTTAGGGTGGCTCCTCGATACGCTGATCTAGACCAGATACTGTGACAGGTGGTACCCCAGTGCCTAGCCATTAGTTGGAATCCATTTTCCCTATGCGCCCATATGGTTTTGATTGTGCCCAACTATTGCTGAAACGTGAGATGCAAGCATTTCAGCTAGATTCTACTTTACTTTCTATAGACACTATTATAATATCAGAGGACTTTAATAAAAATGTTTTAGCTATCGTAAGGTAAAAACCCGACATGTTTATTTGTGGCGTGGTCTTACAAGATGCTTTTGTTTTCAAAGGATTTTTGAAACTTTAATAATCAATTGGGTGTGATTTTCTCATGCTGGTAATCCAGACTAACTCGGGTGTTATTTAACTGTAATGTTCGGGTCAGACCGAGTATTATATGATACAGGATATGATGTTGTGGAGCTCAGGAGACGAGCAGGATGACGATACATACTCTCGTACTTGTTTATATATATACATATTCCGCTGTGTTGTGTAGCTGTGTATCCAGTTGTATGTTATTGATGTGAGCTGTGATTGATGTACTCTGATGATGTAATATATGTAAACAGATATATTTGATTTTGGGTAAAGATTATTTATTATCTATTATATTTTACTCCGCTGCGATGGTTAGATTCTGTTGTTGTTTTCTATTCTCTTCTTCTACCTCTTCTTCTTTAACCCAAATGGTTCGTATTTCTGTACAACTTGAGTTGATTTAGGCAGAATAGTGTTGACTCAAGGGGTATGGATTTGCGGGATGTTACAAAAAATTAATATTTATTAAACCGTATCCTATCCAAAACCATAAAATCCTTTCAAAAATAATTTTATATATATTCCGTGGTGCCTATATATAATTTTCTATCCTATGGTCAAGTGACACAGATATTTATCATTCAATCCTCAATTTAATAATAAAATGCAGTTGTATATCATTTCAAACCGCAATCCCAAATGAAATGAAATGCATAACAACTTGCAGTTAACATAAATAAACATCCATTCATCCAAATATCAATCATCAACCATTTATTACAAACCATCATCCAATTTAAACAAACATCAATATAGAGCATATAAAATATGACAGGTAATAAATAACAGGTATTAACTTACAGTTTATATTCAATAATAAATTTAATAGCTGTTTAACTAGCAGTTTATATGCAAATAAATAAATTTTAAATGTCAAATTTATATTCATTAATAAAATTAATTAATAGCTAAATTAAAAAAATGCGATGTAACTAAGATGATGAATAAAACATGCCAAACAGTCATAAATAAATTCTACTCATATCTTAGATCAATTTAACAAACATAAGAAACCTTAGAAGTTGTGAGTGGGTTAAAACACTCACCTTGTGGATTTAAATTGAATTTCAATCCAATTTAAACCCAAAATTTCGACGGTCTCAGAATCCGTTCAAACCAGCGTCATCAAGTCCGGAATTTTATTACGATCCTACCAAAAAAAATTCGCTTGAAACGGAATTCGTATGAAAAAGTTATTCGAATAAAACATTTGAGTTTCAAAATTTAAATTAAATAACATAAAGAAAAAAAGCAAACCCAAGCTCTGAGCCACGTCACCCAGGCATCCTCCCCTTCCACCTGTTCGAACAGAAAGAAAACAACTCCAGAACCCTAGCGCCGCCGCCTTTCACGTGAATTGTCGTGATGCCACGGCCCACCAATTTCCGATCGAATACCACGATGGTAACCCCCATTCGAGGCCGAGCCCACTAGCCACGCGCGACACGGCCACACGCCCCCCAGCGAACCGCCTCCTTTATGATTTCTTCGCCAATCACGGCGAAAACGACCAACTCCGGGCCCAAACGACCATATCGATCTTCTGCCCCTCGCCCCCTCTACACGCAGGAACTTCTCGATCGATGAATGGTGGAAGATCGACCGTTGATTGACCACCCATACCATGAACGGCCGAAACAAATTTGAAATTTTCTCGACGAAAAATAGCTCCAATTGAAAAACGAACTGTACTAGCAGATTACGCTCTTCGGGAATTATGACATATAATTTTTGTGAATTTTTTTGGAGACTTTGAATTTTTGGCTTTGGATTTGATTTTTGAATTGTATTTGGATCTAGTGTTTGCAGCCATTAGAAAAGGAGGAGCTGTGGAAATGAACGTACAAAAAAAAGAGAATAGATGGAGGCTAGGGTTTATAACCGGGTTTATATAGATATGTTAGAAATGGGGTGGATGGATTCGATAAACAAACGTGCTGAACGATAATTGGCCCAAAAAGCCTATTTTGTCCGGAACGAAATTGGGTAAACCCATATATCCAAATAGGTGTTTTAAAATATTCTGAACGCGATGGAAAAGGTTTCACGTCCAAATTCCATCGTATGAAGAAGTTATGCTAAAAACAATATTTCCAAATTGATTTCAAATTGATTTCAATTAAATCGATTTCAAGGCGTTTCGCGTTCGTATGATCAAACGACAAGTCCGATCGCTACGAAACTTGAAACCCTACAATAATTCACTGATACGGATCCGATGAAACTAGTTTCATCGGAATCCGATTCCGTGACCAAAATGGGTATTTTTATATTAATTAAATAAATTTAAAATAAATTAATTAAATCAAATTTCGCGTTAAAAATCCTGAAATTTTCAATCCTTTCCACTTATAATTCTCAAACTTTTAAAATGATTTAACAAATTTTTAAATGTCACTTTATTAAATATAAATCTTCAATTTCATAAATTTCCAAAATTTCCATTAAATTGAATTTACCCATAATTATTCTATTCAAAATTTCAAATAGAAGGGTTTAACATTGGATTTAAAATTATAACATAAATATTTCCCAATTTTCAACTCAATTTTTAAATTAACGTAATAATTACATATTTGATTTCATTCGTTTGCAATAAATCCAACAATTATGAATTAAATAAATTAACTCACTATTAAAAATTCAAATTCTAAAGTTCATATATTTATAATTCCTTAAACAAATTCCCATCTCAATTTTATATGTAAGTTATTTAACCAATTATATTATTTATTTCAATTTCTTAAAATAATCCCTTTATTACACTTTGAATCCAATTTATTTCAATAAGTTTCGAATTAATCGAATTAGATTCAATTTTAACCTTTTACTTACACTTAAGTTTAGGTCATATTTAATTTATTACGTATTACTTCCCTAGTTATTACTTTACATCTTCCCGTATTAATTTCACAATTAATCATAATTATTAAAATGATGCTTATAATAAATACGATCCTATAATTACTCAACGTTTAGTTATTTCATTTTCCATTAGTTTAACATTCATTTATTTTATTATCACTTATTACAGATTCTAATTCCATTAACAAATAAGCAGGTAATTTATAATATATGTTACAAATTTTGAATTAATCACTATTCATTATTATTGACTTTAATTTAGCATTAATTACCTTGCATTAACATTGTTACTTAAAATCCCTATCCAATTGCAATTAATATTTTAATGAGTATATTTACTCTTTTCGTTATGTTATAAATTATCAACAAAGAAATGTTTATTACTTTCAACAACATTGAAATTACTAATTACCTACATTGATTATATACGTTTTCCATTATTATCATTTATTATAATTCTATTCAACTTTCCATCTTATGCATATAGTTAACCTTTCTATTATTTTACCTTCAAAATTTTCAGTTATTTTCTTAACTTACAAAAGGCAATGATTAATTACATTTAATCACTATTAATTAAATGCATTGATAACGAACAATAGTTGTCACCATTATACAATTTATAACATTTGTAATTTATTCTCTACAACAATTATTTCAACAACTCTCATTAAATACATTTATTCCAATTTCCGTTTCAACGTTTTTATTACAAAATCAATTAAATACTTTCCTTTCTCGCATTAAATTATATACCTGTATAATCCTTTCCACTATTCATCATTTAGAATTCTATTTAAATTTCAATCTCTTGTAATAACTCATTTATTATACATTCGCATATCAATAAACAAGGTTCCAATAATTAGGATTTGTTCAATTCATCTTATATACAGGTACAATACTTACACCATTTTATTTATTGAAATTTTATTCATAGTACAATTAAAGGCTTTAAGTTCCATTCATATATTTTATTTTAGCCTTCATTTCAATATTATTTTACCCCCTTAATTATTTCTACTAAAATTTAATTTAAAAATCCTATTAAATTAACAAATTAAATTGTCGAAATTTACGGGTCGTTACACTCTCCCCCACTCAAAGCTTTTCGTCCCCGAAAAGGAAAGGAAGGGAAAAGAAGCATTAGGAATCAATATATCTTACTTGAAATATTAACTTTATAAATAGCTAAATCTACAAAATTAATTATTTTAAATAAAATATACAAATATAACCATTAAACCCTTTATACTCAAGTTAATAAAGTTTGGAAAACACTTTTCAAAAAAAAATTAAGTCCAAAATTTTTGAAACTTTTTGGCAGAGTCTCCTTTGTACGGAGAGGCTCCGGAGAAAATATAACATCAAAATATAACAATTATATAACATATATTATCCAAAATATTATATCCCAACCCGGAAAAATATATAAAATAGCGCTATAAACCGTAATCCGAAACGTACCTATTTGTCGGGCAATTTACGCTTAATTTATGGAACCATAAGCAGTAGCAATTGCTTCCATGACCTGCATTTCACTTATAAAATCCAAAGGGTTGACTATTTATATAAAGAGAAATATTTAAGTGGTTTCAATCACTAACAACAAATCAATACAACAACCATCAATTCAGCATACACAACAAATACAAAACAATCATTCAATCAAGCAAACAAATAGTTGTTCGGGTTCAAAACTTTTAAATTGTACGGAATGAAGAATAAACTACTAGCGCATCATTTACTCAATAGTTTTAGATAAAACTAAATAGTTTATTCATTCACCCCAAATCCAATTTTAAAGTACCCTTGCCCAAACAACCATCAACAACAAATCCAACAATGATCAACTTAACTTATTATTAATTTCATTTCATACCCTTGTTGTATGATTTTCTTTTTATTTATACAGTGATTTATCCTTTAAATTTATATTCACTCATTTATTTATTACAGTATTCATTTTCCTGCAAATTTTATTTATAAATAGCTTCAACTGTTTACTTAAGTTCATTATCATTCATTTACACTACTTCATTTCATTTATTTATCAATTTAAACTTAAGTTTGTAACATTAAATTCTCATTTAACAGCAATTTCATTAAATACTTTCATTTTTTCAAATTTCTACTTGTATAATATTCTATTAAAATCTCTTATTATACAAGTTTGTTCCATTTCCTTTAATTAATTCATTGTTCAATAAATTTTTACCTTTTGTTATAAGTTACAATTTCAACTTCCTTTTTATTTCTTTTATAACTTAGCCTTAAATCTCTTACCTAAATTAGAGGTTTCAATTATTAATTACTTACTTTTTATTTCACTACAATAATTGAATCAATTAACTAACGGAAATTTAAGAATTTAATACCGGGTTAAATTTCAACTCATTTTAAAACAATATATAAATATATTCTTACAACTTATATATCTCTAATTATATTTAAAACAATTCAGAATTTATATATATATATATATATTTTATCAAAAATGAATCTGCAGTAAAACTACTACAGTGGCCTTCCCCTTCGAAACTCGAAAATGAAGGTCGATGATGCGGCCGCCATCACCGAAATTATTTTCCAGCGATAGAGAGAAAAGTACAAAACTTATTTTCTCCAAAATCTTATTTAAAATAATTCTTTCGAATTATATTGAAATATTTATATCAAAAATACTTATAAACAATATTATTATATTCCAAAATTTATTCGAAAAATTTCAAAACCCGAAACTTAAGTTCTAAATATCTGAATTTCATTTATTTTATTTTTCAATCATATTTCTATTATTATTTATACACTTTATTACCTATCAACCAATCTATTGCAGTCGAATATAGATATCTTTTGGAAATTTTTATTTTATACATAGAAAATATAATAGGCAAAATTATTTCATTCACCTATATTAAAACAAATATTATGTCGGTCTGTCCTATTAATTGTTTAGAAATCCCTGTTGATGTCACAGCGTCCCATGCACCAACCAGAATTTATAAATACAAAACGGAACAGATTAACACAATATTAAAACCTTTTTATAACACTAATAAATACGCTCTCTCATATATATACACTCAGCGACTCCTATAGGGTATTACTATCCTATTAGTAAAGAGTCAAACCCCACAAATCTAAGGTTTATCGTTAAACCAAAGCTCTGATACCAACTGTAACATCCCGCCTTTTCACACTCTTTAAATCGACACACGTGCCAATTCAAACCATACGAAAGGGATGATTGTTATGGGGTAAATCAGAAAAACAAGAAAGGAATAAAAATAAAACAGAATCTTACAGCGGAAGGATAAAATATAATAATCAAATATACAGTTTATAAATCTGTTATAAAACATTTGATTATATTTATATAATACATATCAGAGTTACACATACCAATAGCAATGCAGCGGAACAGTATGAGTGTAGTGCAATAATATAAATGATAATAACACAAATCTTCGTCTTCGCCCTCCAGAGCTAAATCTTCAAATCCTGAAATGCTAGGACTGACCCGAGCGAATTGAAAAGACAAAACACTCGAGTCAGAACTAAAAGATCTTATGCAAGTTAAATCAACAACGATAAATATTAGTGCAGTAACTTAAAACATGCTCGGGATTCACATCTCTTAAGGATCCGTTGAACTATTTACTATGTAGTATATTTCGCTATTATAAAAGTGTCTAATTGTAAAATAAACTTACTTTTAAATAGCGTTAAGGAGTTACCCAATCTCCCCCCTTAACACAATAATAGTCCCAGTAGTCCATCCAATATCATTATCCCTCCTGATCGGGAAGCCACCAGAAGATACCACACGGGCTACGGGAGAAATCCAAACTCGTACAAGGCGCGATAGGGTAGGTGATACGGCACAACTAGGGTAATGCCAGGGTAGATATACCAATTACGCTTCCGGGTCGGTGGTAACGCGTAGCGCACAGCTACCGCCCACCTCGAACAAACTCCCCCAAATCAAAGAAATCAAAAGTGAAGGTGGCCACCGAATCAATCCAAAATCAGAGTATAGTATCGAAGGGAAGTGTCCGGTCAAAGGTGCTACCTTATTAACCCGTCAATCGCTCCTGTTTTAGCCACCTTATGCCAAATCACGGGAGTTGGGTCCACGTATTTACCTTACAGGAAACGCCACCACCAACCTACTTCATTCTGGAATCTCCACCGCATATACGATTGTTAAAGTGGTTTTCGTAGTTAGCAGAGAGTATGATAACTTCCGATCCCGGTCTCTTTAACAACCAAACGTTATTATAGCACCGCGGTCATTTAAAAATAATTTTACTTTCAAATCAGAATAAAATATCTATTTCAAAACCGTATAAATGCTATATCCTTTCCATTCCAAAACAAACTCATTTTATATTATTTTTATAAACCCCAAATTAATATAATATCATTTTATTTCAAATATATTTCTTTTCCAAAATCATATTGCTTTAGATTTATAATAATTGGAAACCAAACATTTGAATTATAACTTTCAAACCATAATACTTCGAAAATTCATAGGTTTAAAACCATAACTTCTAAAACTTGGATGGTTTGGATATTCAAACGGTATATAGAATAAAATAGTTTGCAATTAAAATTTCTTTATAAAATAAAATAATTTCTGCAACTTACAATTTATTTCATTTAAAATTAAGTCAAAATCCATAAATTTCAAAATTGCTATAAGTTTCAATAACCACTTCAGTTTCAATATATTTCAAACTTTGAATATTAAACAATTGGAACTAAGGTTGGAAATTTCTTTTCAACAATTTAAAGTCCGATTATTTAGTTTGAAATATTTGCATAGTAAACCCGTAATCATTTAAGTAAAACTAAAATTACTTTTATCTAAAAAAAATTCCTTCAATTTATTTATACTAGAAATATTCATTTAATTCATCTTGAAATAAAATTCAGTTATAAATATCATACCTTTTTTTTTAAATTCCAAGTTAATAAATTCTACATCAACTTATGAAGTTAAATTCTTAATTAAGCTCGATTCCAAATAAAATTTTCAATTTAACTCCCAATATTAATTGGTTTAAATCATTTAAAACCTTATATATTCTCAATATCTTGACATGTACTTAACCATATAATATAAAATAATCAAACTCCATTATTCATCTTATTTATTTTATTTAACAAATTTATACACAGCTTAAATTCAATAATTTAACTATATATGTACATAAAATAAGATTTTATATAAGATCAAAAATTAATATTTATTAAACCGTATCCTATCCAAAACCATAAAATCCTTTCAAAAATAATTTTATATATATACCGCGGTGCCTGTATATAATTTTCTATCCTATGGTCAAGTGATACGGATATTTATCATTTCAATCCGCAATTTAATAATAAAATGCGTTTGTATATCATTTCAAACCGCAATCCCAAATGAATGAAATGCATAACAAATTGCAGTCAATATAAATAAACATCCATTCATCCAAATATCAATCATCAACCATTTATTAGAAACCGTCATCCAATTTAAACAAACATCAATATAGAAAATATAAAATATAACAGGTAATAAATAATAGGTATTAACTAATAGTTGATATTCAATAATAAATTTAATAACTGTTTAACTAGCAGTTTATATGCAAATAAATAAATTTTAACTGTCAAATTTATGTGCAATAATAAATTAATTAACAGTTAAGTTAAAAAATGCGATATAACTGAGATGATGAATAAAACATGCCAAACAGTCATAAATTAATTTCTACTCATATCTTAAATCAATTTAACAAACATAAGGAACCTTAGAAGTTGTGAGTGGGTTAAAACACCCACCTTGTGGATTTAAATTGAATTTAAATCCAATTTAAACCCAAAATTTCGACGGTCTCAGAATCCGTTCAAACCAGCGTCATAAGTCCGAATTTTATTACGATCCAAACGGGAAAAAATTCGCGTGAAATGGAATTCGTACGAAAAAGTTATTCGAATAAAACGTTTGAGTTTCAAAATTTAAATTAAATAACATACGGAAAAAAGAATACCCAAGCTCTGAGCCACGTCACCCAGGCATCCTCCCCTTCCACCCGTTCGAATAGAAAGAAAACAACTCCAGAACCCTAGCGCCGCCGCCTTTCACGTGAATTGTCGTGACGCCACGGCCCACCAATTTCCGATCGAATACCACGATGGTAACCCCCATTCGAGGCCGAGCCCCCTGGCCACGTGCGACACGGCCACACGCCCCCCAATGAACCGCCTCCTTCATGATTTCATTGCCAATCATGGCGAAAACGACCAACTCCGGGCCCGAACGACCGTATCGATCTGCTGCCCCTCGCCCCCTCTACACGCAGGAACTTCTCGATCGATGAATGGTGGAAGATCCACCGTTGATTGACCACCCATACCATGAACGGCCGAAACAAATTTGAAATTTTCTAGACGAAAAATAGCTCCAATCGGAAAATGAACAGTACCAGCAGATTACGCTTTTCGAGAACTATGACATATAATTTTTGTGAATTTTTCTGGAGACTTTGAATTTTTGGCTTAGGATTTGATTTTTGAATTGTATTTGGATCTAGTGTTTGCAGCCATTGGAAAGAGGAGGAGCTGAGGAAATGAACGTACAAACAAAAGAGAATATATGGAGGCCAGGGTTTATAACCGGGTTTATATAGATAGGTTAGAAATGGGGTGGATAGATTCGATAAACAAACGTGCTGAACGATAATTGGCCCAAAAAGCACGTTTCGTCTCTGGAACGAAATTGGGTAAACCCATATATCCAAATAGGTGTTTTAAAATATTCTGAACGCGATGGAAAAAGTTTCACATCCAAATTCCATCGTATGAAGAGATTATGCTGAAAACAATATTTCCAAATTGATTTCAAATTCATTTCAATTAAATCGATTTCAAGGCGTTTCGCGTTCGTACGATCAAACGACAAGTCCGATCGCTACGAAACTTGAAACCTACAATTATTCACTGATACGGATCCGATGAAACTGGTTTCATCGGAATCCGAGTCCGTGACCAAAATGGGTATTTTTATATTAATTAAATAAATTTAAAATAAATTAATTAAATCAAATTTCGCGTTAAAAATCCTGAAATTTTCAATCCTTTCCACTTTATAATTCTCAAACTTTTAAAATGATTTAACAAATTTTTAAATGTCACTTTATTAAATATAAATCTTCAATTTCATAAATTTCATAAATTATAGATAAATTTCCAAAATTTCCATTAAATTGAATTTACCCATAATTATTCTATTCAAAATTTCAAATAGAAGGGTTTACCATTGGATTTAAAATTATTACACAAATATTTCCCAATTTTCAACTTAATTTTTAAATTAACGTAATAATTACATATTTGATTTCATTCGTTTGCAATAAATCCAACTATTATAAATTAAATAAATTAACCCACTATTGAAAATTCAAATTCTAAAGTTCATAAATTTATAATTCCTTAAACAAATTCCCATCTCAATTTTATATGTAAATTATTTCACCGATTATATTATTTATTTCAATTTCTTAAAATAATCCCTTTATTACACTTTGAATCCAATTTATTTCAATAAGTTTCAAATTAATCGAATTAGATTTAATTTAACCTTTTACTTACACTTAAGTTTAGGTCATATTTAATTTATTACGTATTACTTCACTAGTTATTACTTTACATCTTCCCGTATTAATTTCACAATTAATCATAATTATTAAAATGACGCTTATGATAAATACGATCCTATAATTACTCAACATTTAATTATTTCATTTTCCATTAGTGTAACATTCATTTATTTTATCATCACTTATTACAGATTCTAATTCCATTAACAAATAAGCAAGTAATTTATAATATATGTTACAAATTTTGAATTAATCACTATTCATTATTATTGACTTTAATTCAGCATTAATTACCTTGCATTAACATTGTTACTTAAAATCCATATCCAATTGCAATTAATATTCTAATGAGTACATTTACTCTTTCCGTTATGTTATAAATTATCAACAAAGAAACGTTTATTACTTTCAACAACATTGTAATTACTAATTACCTACATTGATTGTATATGTTTTCCATTATTATCATTTATTAGAATTATATTCAACTTTCCATCTTATGCATATAGTTAACCTTTCTATTGATTTTACCTTCAAAATTTTCAGTTATTTTCTTAACTTACAAAAGGCAACGATTAATTATATTTAATCGCTATTAATTAAATGCATTGGTAACGAACAATAGTTGTCACCATTATATAATTTATAACATTTGTAATTTATTCTCTACAACAATTATTTCAACAACTCTCATTAAATACATTTTTTCCAATTTCCGTTTCAATGTTTTTATTACAAAATCAATTAAATACTCTTCTTTCTCGCATTAAATTATATACCTGTATAATCATTTCCACTATTCATTATTTAGAATTCTATTTAAATTTCAATCTCTTGTAATAACTCATTTATTATACATTCGCATATCAATAAACAAGGTTCCAATAATTAGAATTTTTTCAATTCACCTTATATACAGGTACAATACTTACACCATTTTATTTATTGAAATTTTATTCATATTACCATTAAAGGCTTTAATTACCATTCATATATTTTATTTTAGCCTTCATTTCAATATTAATTTACCCCCTTAATTATTTCTACTAAAATTTAATTTAAAAATCCTATTAAATTAACAAATTAAATTGTCGAAATTTACAGGTCGTTACATAAAGCCTTAACACTATTTAAAAGTAAGTTTATTTTACTAATAGACACTATTATAATAGCAAAATATACTATATAGTATATAGTTTAACGGGTCCTTAAGAGATGTAAATCTCGAGCATCTCTTGAGTTACTGCACTCATATTTATTTCTGTTGATTTAACTTACATAAGATCTTTTAGTTCTGACCCGAGTATTTTGTCTTTTCAATTCGCTCGGGTCAGTCCGAGCGTTTCAGGATCGAAGACTTTATTTCTGAAGGACGAGGACGAAAATTTCATTATTATTATTATATTGTATTCCACAACACTGTATTCCGCTGCATCGATTTTTCATTGATATGTGCAACTCCGATATATATTGTATAAGAAAAATTAAATATTTTGTAAACAGCTTCATGAACTGTACATTTGATTATTATATTTTATCCTTCCGCTGTGAGATTCTGTTTTTTTTTATTTCTTTCTAGTTTTCTTATTTACCCCATAACAATCCGCCCTTCCGTATTGTTTGAATTGGCACGTGTGTTTACTTGAACTGTGCGAAAAGGGGGGATGTTACATTTGGTATCAGAGCTTTGGTTTAGTGATCAACCTTCGCTTTGTGGGGTCTGACTCTTTATAAATAGGGTAGTAATAGCCTATAGGAGTCGCTGAGCGCGTATATATGAGAGAGCGTATCTGTTAGTATCATAAAAATGTTTTAATATTGTGTTAATCTGTTCCGTTTTGTATTTATAAATTATGCTTGGTGCATGGGATGCCGTGACATCAATAGGGATTTCTAAACACTTAATAGGACATACCGACATAATATATTTTTTAATATAGGCGAATGAAATAATTTTGCCTATTATATTTTCTATATATAAAATAAATTTTTAAATGATATATATATATATATATATATTTGGTTGCAATACATTGGTTGTTAGGTAATAAATTTATAATTAATAGTCGAAATAAGATTGAAAATAAGATAAATGAAATTGGAAACTTAAAGCTTTAGTTCCGGTATTTCTGAAAATTTCTTTCAAATAATTTTGGAATATAATAGTATTGTTTATAAGTATTTGCTGATATAAATATTTCAATATAAATTGAAAGAATTGTTTTAAAAAGGAATTTCGAAAAGAAAGATTTCTGTACTACCCTCTTTTTTGATGGAAAATAATTTCGGTGATGAGTGCACACATCATCGACATTCATTTTCGAGTTTCGAAGTGGGAAGACCATTGTAGTAGTTTTAATGCAGATTCATTTTTGATAAACAAATGTAAATTTTGAATTGTTTTAAATATAATTGGATATAAATTGTAAGTATACATTTATCTATTATTTTAAAATGATTTGAAATTAACTCGGTATTTAAATTCTTAAGATTCCATTAATTAATAGTTTCAGTTATTGCAGTGAATTTGAATGTAAGTAATTAATAATTGAAACCTCTAAAGGAAATAAGAGATTTAATGCTAAGTTATAAATAAAAAGAAATTAAAGGATAGGTTATAAATGAAATAATAAGAAAGTTGAAATTGTAACTTATAAAACAAAAGATATAATTACTGAACATTAATTAATTAGAAGAATTGAGGAAACTTGTATAACTTTCAATTGCATTTTTAAAAAGCATATTTATAACTTACCGAATATTAAAAGTTGAAATGTTAATAAGAAAATGTAATAGATATTATACAGGTAATAAATTTGAGGTAATGAAAGTAATTAATGAAATTCCTTAATAAATAAGAATTTGATGTTGTAATGTTGTAATGTTATAATCTTAAGTGTAATTGGAAAGACTGCTAATTGAAATAGAAAGAGAAGTATTATAAATGAAATTTAGAATAAATGAAAGTAAATAAATGAAATTAAGTAGTATAAATGAAAGATAATAAACACAAGTAAATGATTGAAGCTATTTATTAATAAAATAAGCAGAAAGATGAATACTGCAAATAAATGAAAAAAAAAAGATAAACCATTATATGTATAAAAAAGTCAAACAACAATAGTATGAAATGAAATTGACAAGAATAAACTTAGTTTATTGTTTGGATTTGTTGTTTGTTTGGTTTATGGTTGTTTGGATAAGGATACTTTAAAATTGTTTGGATGAATAAACTTAGTAGTTATTGTTCATTCTGTAGAATTTAAAGTTTTGAGCCCGAACAACTATTTGTTTTGTTTGATATGAATGAATGATTGATGCGTGTTGATTTTTATGTGATGGGTGTATGCCTTGTTGCAAGAGATTGTTGTTTGTATTGATTTGTTTGTTTATAATTGAAACCACTTAAATATTTCATTCTATATAATTGCTAACTCTTATCAGATTATATAAGCGGAATACAAGTTATGGAAGCAATTGCTACTGCTTTTGGTTTTATAATTTAAGCGTTATTGCCCGATAAATAGGTACGTTTTCCGATTACGTTTTATAACGCTATTATATTGTTTTTCCCTTGTTGGGATAAATATTATTTTGGAAAATATATGTTATATTTTGTTATATTTGATATTATATTTTCTCCCGAGCCTCTCCGTACAAAGGAGACTCTGCCGAAATTCTTCGTAAATTTTGGACTTAGAAATTTTTTGAAAATGATTTCCAAACTTTATTTATTTAAGTATAAAAGATTTAATGGTTATAAAATGGGTATATTTTATTTGAAGTAATAAATTTTGTAAATTATTTATTTATAAAGTTAATATTTTGAATAAGATGTATTGCTTATTTAATTCTTCTTTTCCCTTCTTTTCCTTTTCGAGGACGAAAAGTTTTGAGTGGGGGAGAGTGTAACGACCCATAAATTTTCAATGTTTAAAATTTTTTAATTTAATAATATTTTATGAGTTAATATTGAATGAAATAAAAATTTGTAATTTAATAATGGAATAATAACTAAATTAAAATGAAACAATGTTAATACAAGTTAATTGTCGACAATTTTAATGAAACTCCAATTCACTGTATTTAAAACATGCTATGCTTGGTTATAAAATTTAATAAGTAAAAATGTAAACATTTAATTATTGTATAAAATAGATAGTTAATGGTAATTGAATAAGATGAGTATTGTGGAAGGAATTATAATATGTGTTGTATTAATGTGTGCACTGATTATAGTGGGATGTAAATGGAAGAGAATAAATTTACAAATGTTATAAAATGGAAAATGGTGACAACAATTGCTCGTTACTAATGTCTTTAATCAATAGCAATTAAATGTAATTAAACATTGCCTTATGTAAGTTAAGATAATAACTGAAAATTTTATAGAAATGTGAATTATATGCATAGATGGCAATTGATTTAATAAAAATTTGAAACCAAGATAAATAAATGAATTGGAATATTAAATGTGTATAAGCGACTAAATTTCAGCATAATGGAAATAAAATAGTTAACACAAACAAAAGATGAAATTAGAATTATATAGCTGATTGGAACATTTGTTGTAATGAATGAACTTTTAAAATGTAATTAAAAGTTAAGGGTAACAATGGTTATAAGTTACCTATTTATTTAGTTCGTAAAATATAGTTTGAAATCAATTGCAGTTAATTTACTTAATTAATGCAATTTGATGTAGATTAATTTGGTAATCAGAGAAGGTTAATTCAATAGGATGTAAACAATGAAACTTTAATCTAATACTGCGTTAAGATTGACTAAGGTAATTAATAATAAATCAAATAAAGGTATAATTGAATGAAATCGGTAAACTGAGATATAAATTCAAAATTGATATTAATTGATGAAATAATGCACAATAAATTGTTGGTTGATAATTAAAATATGAAGGTGTGTAAATTTGGCAATAGTGAAAACTTTAAGCATTTACCCATTTATTTAATGCATTGAATTATATCTAAATCAATTGCAACATTTGTTTGTTAATAATAGCTTATAAGGGAAGTTTAACGTTAATGGTAACGATTAGTATAGGTTTACCATTTATTTAGTATATTTAATATAAACTGATAATCAATTGAAATAAATCTAAATTAAAAGCTATGATAGCATAATTAAGGAAATATTTGGTAACCAATGTTAATTTCATTTATAATATGACCCTTTGGTTGATTTAAGAAGTAAAAAATCAAGATTTATTAATTTATTTAAAATTTAAAATTCAGTAAGTGTATTAATTACGATTAAGTGGAATTTAATATTAAAATATTACGCTAATGGAAATTAGGATGAAATTTGTGAATAGTAATGCAATAATTACGAACCAATGAAAATTTCATCCAATTGATATTGATAGATTGAATAATAGAATGAAAAGCAAATTAAATGGAATTATTAAAATAAAAATTGGTAATTTCTAAATTATTGAAATTGAAAGCAAAGACAGTAATCATTGAAATAATTAACATTGAATCAACACACAAATTTGTTTAAATTGTTATAAATGGCTAAATAAATCAAGTGACAAAATTTGTAAGCTAAAGAACTGAAATTTAAAATTTTGATTTAATTAATTAATTATTAATTTATTTAATTAATGTAAAAATAGTCATTTTGGTCACTGACCCGGATTTCGGCGAAACCAGTTTCACCGGATCCGTAACGGGGAATTATTTTAGGTTTCAAGTTTCATATCTATCGGACTTGTCATTTGATCGTACGGACTCGAAACGTCTTGAAATCGATAAATTGAAATCAATTTGAAAAATATTGATTTTAGCATAACTTCTTCGTACAATGGAATTTGGACTTGAAACTTGTTCCATCGCGTTTAAAATATTTTAAAATATCTATTTTGATATATGGGTTGACCCAATTTTGTTCCGGAGTTGAAGCGGGCTTTTTGGGCCACTTTGGAGTAAGCGCGTATATCCAACTTTATCCATCCATTCTAATTCCTGACCTACTTATATAAACCCTAGTCTCCCAAATTCTCATTTCTCCACATGTGTAATTCCTGCTCAGCTCCTCCTTCCAATGGCTGAAACCCTAAAACTCCTCAACCCAATCTCAAATCAAAAATCAACTTAAAAATCCAAACTCCTCATAAAAATTCAAAAAAAAATATACGTTGAAGCTCTCGAAGTTTGTAATTTTTTGGTGAAATTCCTTTTTTTTTGGATTGTCATTTGACCGGTAAAAATCGAAGAAGTCTCGACCGTTCATCACGTCGAAATTAAAGTTGTCGGATCGTCGAACCCTTTCTGGGTATTGCAGAGGGGACTGAGGTGAGTCAATCAATGTGGGTTTCGTGACGAGTTAACGGTCAGATTTGGCGCAAAAATTAGATTAGGGTTAGGAAATAAGGGGCGGCGGCTGAGTTCGTTCTCGATCTGGGCACGTGAGGCCGTGAGGCTAGGTGGTCGGCGCGTCGCGAAGGGGGTAACTGCGTGGTTGCAGCGTAGGTTGGGCGGCAGTCCAATCGTGGGTGATGGAGACTAGGTCGCGTACGATAGTTCTGGAGGAAGGGATTGGGTTTGTGCTCTGTGAAAATGCGTACAGGGATGCATGACGTGGCAAACTAAAGGGGGTAAATGTGTTCCATTTCTTTTTTTTTATGATTTCAATCGCATTTATCGTCACAACTTCTGCATACGATATCCATTTTATGTGCGGTTTCTTTTATTAGGATCGTATTGAAATTCCGGACTTGATGACACTGGTTTGGACGAATTCTGAGATGGTCAAATTTTTGGGATTAAATTCAATTTAAATTCGAAAGGTGAGTGTTTTAACCCACTCACAACTTCTAAAATTTCTTATGTTTGTTAAATTGATATATGATGTGATTTAAAATTTATTTGTGGTTGTTTGACATATTTTTAATTATCATCTCGGTTAATTTCATTTATTTAAATTAAATTGCTATTTAATTTATTCATTGCATTTAAACTGCCAGTTAAATTTGTAAATTAATTATTCATTGCATATAAACTGCTAGTTAAACATTTATTTAATTAATTATTGAATTAAATTGCTATTTAATACCTGTTGTTTATTTTCCGTTATATATTGATGCTATTGATTTAATTGGATGATGATTGTGATAAATGTTTGATGATTTATATTGGATGAATGAATGTTGTATTTGATATTGTTATAAACTACAAGTTATTATGCATTTTCATTTCATTCGGGATTGCGGTTTGAAATGATATACAACTGCATTTTTTATTTTTAAATTGCGGATTGAAATGATAAATATCCGTATCACTTGACCATAGGATAAAAAATTATATACAGGCACCGCAGTATGTATGTATGTATGTATATATATATCTGTATGTATGTATATATATGTATGTATGTATGTATAATTATTTTTGAAATGATTTTTGTATGGTTTTGGAAAGGAATATACGGTTTAATAAATATCAATTTTTGATGTTATATAAATATTATTTTATATATATATAGTTAAATTCTTAAATTTAAGCTATGTATAAAATTAATTAATAAAAATGAGTTCACAATGGAGTTTGATTGTTTTATATTCTATGGTTTAGTACCTATTTAAGATATTGTATATATAGAGTTTTTAATTGACTTAAATGAAATTTAAGTTAGAAGATAAATATGAAATTGGTTAAATTGAATTATTTAAGAATTGTACTTGAATATATTTGATTTGGAATTTAAATAAAAATGGAGATTTTTAAAGGATATGATTCTTATAACTTGATTTGGTTTAAAGTAATTTAAATGAATATAAAGTTGAGATAAATAAATTTATCAAGTTAAATAAATTGAAAGAATATCCAGTTGTAACGTTTGGGATTTTTCGTTGCCGAAAAACCGAAAGGTTAGGGTTTAAGAAGAAGAAAAGGATAGAAGAAGAGAGAAAAAGATAGAACAGAACAGAAACAACAGAACAATATCAGAATCTCACAATTCGCAGCGGAACAACATATAATAGATAAATGAATAATCTTTAAACAAAGAACTATATCAGTTATTACATTACATCATATTACATTACATTACATCATCAGAGTGTACAACAACATGCAACATCAACAGCGGAAAAGAAATACTATATACTAGTAATACGTCATGCTATCCAGCTTGCCTCCAGCAACTCCTGAATATCCTGATAAACCTTAACTCTTGACCGCCCGTGTGGAAATCGGTGGGCACCTAGAGTTTAGGAAGGAAAACAATAAACTCCGAGTCAGTCATGTGACTGGTGTGAGAACTAAAACAGTTTATTTTTCTTTAAATCAAAATAGAGGAATATTTTTAAAGTCAATTCGCAATGCTTTTAAAAATGCGACTACCATAAGGCCTCCCGCACACATACACAATGCAAACGCAGAATCGGAGGAGATTTCTCCTTATGATAGTCAAAGATGCTTGATACGCATTAAAAGAGACATTTGATATTATTACTAGTGCATAGTGTAGGAAAAATTCATTTCGAAAGTAAAGATATAAATCTTAGCCAACATAGGCATTCCGCACTTATGCCTACTATAGCTACCATCCAAACAGTGGGGCGCCACCATAAGTGAATGATAGGTTCTACAACTAAAACCGTACAAGACCGTATTGTTTCTTTGGATTTCCAACAAATGGTCAGGCCAAGGAACTTCCCATTGCCACATGGAAACGCCTCTGGAATGACGTCCCGAGAACCAAACCGGATCTCTGCAAACACAAGGCCGGGCTCCATACCATGATACCACCTCTATCCAGAAGGAATGACATACACTAAAGGGGCACTACCCCCTAATAACCTTGCTGCATCCTTCCTGTTTTGACCATTTCCGGGGTGTGAGGTCCGATGAAGTCTCGTCCACAAAGCCACGCTTTATACAAAAGTTGTGCTTTGGGTCAACAAATGATCATAGAAATGATCACCAAGATAAATGATCAAATGAATGATCCTATCACAAACGATCAAACAATGATCGTTTCACAGCAACACTCAGCATGCCACACTACCAATTTGGGAGTATATCACTAATAACCTTCAACTATATAACCTCTGAGCTCGTATGTCTCAGAGAAGGGTGTTAAGCTAAGAGAATAAATTCTCCGCCACCAACAGAAATATATTTAAAAGAAATCAGCTTTATATCTCAACTTGTAATGTCAGACATACAATCCATACAAGTATGTTCCGGGCTCGAACAAAACCGAAGGCACTTCCAAAGAAGTCCTTGCAATCCGGATATTCACTAATCACGACCGGACTTCCCGTCACTAAGGGTGATAAAACCTCTATATCGGAGATCATCCAATGTAGAGTAACTCAACGGTAATCCTTCCGTTTTCAAAAATATCCGGTCTTCCACACCGGTCATCGAATGCAATCCATTACGACGTATCACATATTCAGAATGGGTTATACGACCCCAAGGTCCTTTTCCGGCTAACCCGAATAGTGAGTGCTTAGAATAAAAATAAGTGTGGTTTTCAAATTCAAAGAATCACAACAAATACCTATTTAAACGTAAATATTGATAGTCAGATTATTTAACTATCGATAGGCATGCTCAACATCACCAAATTCCAAATAATTTCCCAAATTATTTACTTTGCAAAATATCTTTACTAGATATATCTTTCCACACTTCAAAAATAAATCAACATTTATTTTTAATCAAATTCCCCTTTCCATTTATAAATTCCATAGTGAATTTACATTCCAAAATATTTATGAATATACGATTTCAATTATTCATTTTCAATTTATCTTCAAAAAGATAAATTCTCAAAACGTTTCATTTCACATTGGAAAAACATTTCCATACTTATTTATTAATAAGTAATTCACAAATCCATTTATTTTCAATACTTAGAAAATATTCAATATACTTAATATCGAAATTAAGTATATATTTCATTCTTTAAGGAAATCATTCTCTTAAACACATTTATTTGGGCCAAAACGAATGTTGCGCAAAACATCGTTACGACAACCCAAAATCACTAGTATAAGGATTCGAAATTTAGATAGATATATAAATCCCAATACTACACAAAAACATTTCCTTTCGGAAATCATTTACTATAACAACAGTGTTATAGTCCATCATTTCCTTATTTCTCGAAAACGTCTATTTCAACAATAAATGTTGAAATCTATGTATTCGATTCATAATACATTTTAAAACATTGTTAAAACGATTAACTTCATTTTATAATATTCATTTTCCCAAGCATATCCATTTTATTTGATAATATATTCACTGTCCAAAATCGTGAATATACTTCCTTAACCAATTTCAACTTTCAATTTATCAAATTCCATTGATTTCGAATTTATAAACAATGTCTATAAATTCCATTTCTATTTATAAACTTCGATTTATAAATTTCCCTTATTTACTCATTCCATTTGTATATCTCAATATATACTAAGAGTCCATATTATAAGTTGATTACTTATAATTCATTTATTTATAAAATCGTTCTTTCAAAACTTCACAAATCATAAATCTTATTACTTATAAGATTCCTTTAAAATTTATAACAACTTCAACTTATAAAATCTCCTTTATTAACAATTTCTATTAATATCCCATTTATATGCTTAAAACCCAGTTTATAAGTTAATTACTTATAAATCTTTAATTTTACAACATCTATTCAATTTATATCTTCACAATTTATAAATCTATAATTTTCAATGAAATCCATTTTATTCTTCATTTTAAACACTTAATAAACTTGTTTTATAATTCCAATATTTTTAATTTATAAATATCCATTTTATAAATCTTTTATAAAAATTGTTTGTAATATTTCAAAAATCCAATTTAAACCATTTCATAATTTTATTAACTATTTATTTCAAAAATCACTTTTCTCTTTCATTTCATAAAAATCATACTTTTATAACATTAAAATTTTAACGTTTATTTATTTTTAACAATTCAAAATTTAATAAAACGTATACTTTCAAAATCACTTTAAAAATTCTTTTAAAACCAAAAATCATTATTTTAAAACTTCAGAAATGGATCCGATAATGCAGCAGCACCCAATAGTCAGTCACGACATCAAAATATCATATATCGATATGATAATCAACAAATATCAAAATATTTGTAAATAAATCAATACAGTTGAGGAATCCAGTTGGATCCCTCCAACCTATTTCCCTGCATCCAAAGATGTTAGCACAATACCAATTCCGTTCCAGTACGGAATTATCGCGGTATATGGGATTTAAAATATTATCCTCTTAATAGACGGCGCAATAGGGTCTCATCCGCTATATACTGCGGGAAATCAAATCCAAGTACATAAATAATACCAATTTCACTGTTTATGAAATATTCGCGGTATATGTTTTTAATAAATAACATCCGCTTACTAACGGCGCATAATGTCTATTTTAACAATCAATAGATAACAATCATCATTCAAACATGAATTCAAGTATTTTAAATATAACTATTTAAAAATTAAAATCGAAACCGATTCGATTGAGTGAGAAGTTCTCACTTTGATTTCTATTTCGTTATAGCGATTTATTTCGAATAAAATTAAACGGACGTTTAATTTTACCCGAAATTCTCACTAACTCCAAACGACTCCAATCCAATTCCATAGCGTAGTGCTCGTCCATACGATTCCAACGCAACTGATTTCGCGCGTTTTCGACCTCGTATGAAAAAGATATGATTTTTACAAGTTTACATGATTTTATATGTACATAAATTAACAAAAAAAAAATATTTTTACAACCTAATTAATCTGGGCCGTGAGATCCTGCACCCTGCCATCTTGGCCGTCTCCAACCTTCTTCCATCTCACGTTGCTCTACAGGAAGAAGCCGACAACATGAACCCATTGTGCACGAAACTAGGGTTAGATCTCGCGGCTTCCACAACGCACGAAACTCCATCAAATCGGCACCCTATCGAAGCTCGCGTCATGCTCTTCCTTCGACCACCCCCTTGTGAAGCTCGGCCACCCCTATGTCAAGAAATGCGTGCGCGACTTTCGTACGTTTGAAGACGATTTTCCACCAATCCGTTAACCCAAACGCGATCTCCACCGTTGATCTTGTAGTTCGTGAGGTGCTCTACAAGTTTCATGTAGAAAGTTTCTTGTAAATGTTGATGGATGAAGAGATAATCGAGGAAGAAGATCATTGTTTTCTGGCCATTCATTTTACATGAGGCGGCGGCTGCAGAAATTGACCTAGGGTTTTAGTTTTTGTGAAAATAATGAAAATAGGAGGGCTTTTATAGGAAAATTTACACGACACTATTCATCCCGGATTTTCCGAACTCCAAACGAAGCGTGCCGGTTGGCGTTCCTAAGGTTTACCCCGCGTTCCGAACACAATGGAACGTGTTTTGGGAGCTAATTCGGTCATCTGTGTGAGTTATGGCAATAAACGTTCGATTTAAAATTAAACCGATTAAACGATTTTCTAGGCGTTTTAGCTTGCACCGGACAAAAGGTAAATCGATTGACATGAAATTTGAAACCATACAATAATATCACATTACAGATCCGATGACACTGGTTTTGTCGAAATCCGAGACCGTTTGAAAAATGACTATTTTAACTCGCTAAATTAATATTAAAAACAATTTCGATGCGTTTCGAGCTGCTACGATCAAACGATAACTCTGATTGCTACGAAAATTGAAATCCGATAATAACAAACTATTACGGATCCAAGGAAACTAGTTTCATTCAATTCCGAGACTGTTCGAAAATTGGCTAATTTCACTAGTCGATTTAAATATTAAAATATTCAATTTTCACAAATAAACTTTTAATTCGATTTTAAAAGTTCTATAACATCATTCTAACTCCAACATGATAAAATAAAATTTTACAAATCAATTTCAATCATATTTAACCCAATTTTCAATTATTTCTGCATTTTCACTATTAAATTATCGATTTAATTGTCAAATTAAATCTAATATTCGAAAAATAAATTATTCGACTTATAAATTCCACTTATTAATATTTAAAATTAATTAAATATTCAAATTTTAATTATCAAAAATTCTGGGTCGTTACAGACTTCCCCCCTTAAAAGAATGTCGTCCTCGAAATTACCAAGTAAGAAAAGATACAGAATCTATTAACTTTTCAAAAATCCATAGTTAAACTTCTTACAATACTTTACTAAGTTTTCAAATCATACTTAGTTATCTTTTCATAAACAACTACTATTGTTTAACTTTCAACTCCAAAATCAAAGTTAAAGTTTTCAAAATTTTCTCAAAATTCCCAAAATTTTCTAACACCTTAAATTTCCGGAAAAATTCGCCATAGTCTCCTTTGCGCGGCTCGATCCAAAAAAAAATGACAGTATATATATCACAAATATACATCTCATCAAGTGATGAGGCATCCCGCAGGGAAAAAAGTGTAAAAGTATGATATTTAATCCGAGATATGTACCTTATTTATTATTAGCGAGCATATACAGCTAATATAGCATGAAAGCGAGCTCCAAATGCGAAGCAAACGCGATCCGCACCTACTAAACACTCAACAAACAACATGAGAACATGTATACATGAAAATAGTATCAATATACAACATATAGCAACATAACAACTACATATGCCAACATAGCAAGTGCAACAAAACAACAAATGCAAACATCAACCAACTATCATCCATAAGCAAATCAATATTCATTTATATTCTCATTAATATTCAATGAATTGGTTTTCAATTTAAATCACATTTGATTCATTTACATTGGATTTTACTAACATTCATTTGTTCATTTTCCAATTAGTATACATTCACTAATTTATTCACATTGATTCGCTTTCAATCCAAATCAAATCCAATTCTATTTAAGATTCACTCAACTTCCAATTGAATTCCAATTACTTTAGCTTTCAATTTCATTAACACTTAACGAATTATATATAATCAACCAGCAATCAAATAACAACCAATGTTTATTCAATACAACCAAATTTATTCACTTTACATTCATTTTGGTTCAACACATTTAATTCCAATTGGATCATATTAAATTGACTCTCTTTCAATTTATTCAATTAGCTTTTAATGAATTAACACTTATATATTCATTATTTCATATCAATTCTTTTACATTCGATTGATTAACATTCAATCCATTTATCAATTCAATTGCTAATTCCTTTAACAATATAAAGTTGAATTTCATTCATATAACTTAAGTTCAAATTCCTAATGACTTCACTTCATTAATTCACTTGTTAATTTACTTCGATACCAAAATCAACTTTATTCAACATCACTTAAGTTATATTCCTTTTCAAACATCTTATCAAATCCAAATCAATTTATTTAACTTTCCTTTTGTTAAATTTCAAATTACATGTTTTTGATGACAACTCAAATTTATTTCAACTTGGATTTTATTGATTTACTTATACTTCCTTTAATTTAACTCCATCCTTTAAGTTAAATTTATTATATCAAAATTCAAATTGTATAATTTATTCACTCATTTATCATTCCCATAAATATTTTAAATAGGATTCCAGAGTCTTTTCAACCTTTCAAAACCATATTTAAAATCAATTCAAATTATCTTTTGAATTTCAAAACCAAACCCAAATTTTGCAAACAACTTTCTTTTAAACAATTTGGCAGCAATCCCTCCTTTGGAAACCCGAAAATGAACACCGATGATGTCATGATCATCATCGGAATTATTTTCCAGCGACCGAAAAGAGTTTAGAGCTTTAATTTCTCCAAAACAATTTTCCCAAAATATGAAATCTTTTCAAAACACTTCTCTGGAATTTAGTTTTCTGCTTATAAATCACATTTATAAATCTTTTACTTATATAATTTCACTTCTTGTATATAAGATTATTTCACAATTGTACATTACATTAATTATAGTTCCATACTTATAATTCATTTTCTTATACAATTCATTCTTTAAAAATTGTTGTTTTTATTCAACAACCAAACAATCAATTATATACTTTAATAATTCTGAAAAATTATTTCCTTTATATATAAAATATAATCAAGGTAAAATTATTTCATTTACCCTATTAAAACAATACTGTGTCGAATTGTTCTATTCAAGTGTTTAGAGATCCCTATCAACAACGTTAATTACTCGTGCGGACCAAAATCCATATACCACTCAACAAACCAATCATCACAATATAAAACAATTTATGTTCACTAACAAATACGTGCTCGTATCTATTATTACACTCACACTCATTCTAGAGTACTGCTGACTCTATCTCTAATGAGTTATACCCAACAGAGCCATGGTTGTCGCTTAACCATAGGCTCTGATACCAAATGTAACGTTTGGGATTTTTCGTTGCCGAAAAACCGAAAGGTTAGGGTTTAAGAAGAAGAAAAAGATAGAAGAAGAGAGAAAAAGATAGAACAGAACAGAAACAACAGAACAATATCAGAATCTCACAATTCGCAGCGGAACAACATATAATAGATAAATGAATAATCTTTAAACAAAGAACTATATTGGTTATTACATTACATCATATTACATTACATTACATCATCAGAGTGTACAACAACATGCAACATCAACAGCGGAAAAGAAATACTATATACTAGTAATACGCCATGCTATCCAGCTTGCCTCCAGCAACTCCTGAATATCCTGATAAACCTTAACTCTTGACTGCCCGTGTGGAAATTGAGGGGCACCCAGAGTTTAGGAAGGAAAACAATAAACTCCGAGTCAGTCATGTGACTGGTGTGAGAACTAAAACAATTTATTTTTCTTTAAATCAAAATAGAGGAATATTTTTAAAGTCAATTCGCAATGCTTTTAAAAATGAGACTACCATAAGGCCTCCCGCACACTCACACAATGCAAACGCAGAATCGGAGGAGATTTCTCCTTATGATAGTCAAAGATGCTTGATACGCATTAAAAGAGACATTTGATATTATTACTAGTGCATAGTGTAGGAAAAATTCATTTCGAAAGTAAAGATATAAATCTTAGCCAACATGGGCATTTCGCACTTATGCCTACTATAGCTACCATCCAAATAGTGGGGCGCCACCATAAGTGAATGATAGGTTCTACAACTAAAACCGTACAAGACCGTATTGTTTCTTTGGATTTCCAACAAATGGTCAGGCCAAGGAACTTCCCATTGCCACATGGAAACGCCTCTGGAATGACGTCCCGAGAACCAAACCGGATCTCTGCCAACACAAGGCCGGGTTACCCCTAACTGGGTAACTGCTGACACGAATATGTCATCCCCCGATCGTAACCGATCTATACGAGGATCCTCGATTTCCAACAACCACAAAATTTGCAGCAATAACATAGGTTAAGTATCTGGGCTCCATACCATGATACCACCTCTATCCAGAAGGAATGACATACACTAAAGGGGTGCTACCCCCTAATGACCTTGCTGCATCCTTCCTGTTTTGACCATTTCCAGGGTGTGAGGTCCGACGAAGTCTCGTCCACAAAGCCACGCTTTATACAAAAGTTGTGCTTTGGGTCAACAAATGATCATAGAAATGATCACCAAGATAAATGATCAAATAAATGATCCTATCACAAATGATCAAACAATGATCATTTCACAGCAACACTCAGCATGTCACACTACCAAATTGGGAGTACATCACTAATAACCTTCAACTATATAACCTCTGAGCTCGTATGTCTCAGAGAAGGGTGTTAAGCTAAGAGAATAAATTCTCCACCACCAACAAAAATATATTTGAAAGAAATCAGCTTTATATCTCAACTTGTAATGTCAGACATACAATCCATACAAGTCTGTTCCGGGCTCGAACAGAACCGAAGGCACTTCCAAAGAAGTCCTTGCAATTCGGATATTCACTAATCACGACCGGACTTTCCGTCACTAAGGGTGATGAAACCTCTATATCGCAGATCATCCGATGCAGAGTAACTCAACGGTAATCCTTCCATTTTCAAAAATATCCGGTCTTCCACACCAGTCATCGAATGCAATCCATTACGACGTATCACATATTCAGAATGGGTTATACGACCCCAAGGTCCTTTCCCGGCTAACCCGAATAGTGAGCGCTTATATTAAAAATAAGTGTGGCTTTCAAATTCAAACAATCACAACAAATACCTATTTAAACGTAAATATCGATAGTCGGATTATTTAACTATCGATAGGCATGCTCAACATCACCAAATTCCAAATAATTTCCCAAATTATTTACTTTCCAAAATATCTTTACTAGATATATCTTTCCACACTTCAAAAATAAATCAACATTTATTTTTAACCAAATTCCCCTTTCCATTTATAAATTCCATAATGAATTTACATTCCAAAATATTTATGAATATACGATTTCAATTATTCATTTTCAATTTATCTTCCAAAAGATAAATTCTCAAAACGTTTCATTTCACATTGGAAAAACATTTCCATACTTATTTATTAATAAGTAATTCACAAATCCATTTATTTTCAATACTTAGAAAATATTCAATATACTTAATATCGAAATTAAGTATATATTTCATTCTTTAAGGAAATCATTCTCTTAAACACATTTATTTGGGCCAAAACGAATGTTGCGCAAAACATCGTTACGACAACCCAAAATCACTAGTATAAGGATTCGAAATTTAGATAGATATATAAATCCCAATACTACACAAAAACATTTCCTTTCGGAAATCATTTACTATAACAACAGTGTTATAGTCCATCATTTCCTTATTTCTCGAAAACGTCTATTTCAACAATAAATGTTGAAATCTATGTATTCGATTCATAATACATTTTAAAACATCGTTAAAACGATTAACTTCATTTTATAATATTCATTTTCCCAAGCATATCCATTTTATTTGATAATATATTCACTGTCCAAAATCGTGAATATACTTCCTTAACCAATTTCAACTTTTAATTTATCAAATTCCATTGATTTCGAATTTATAAACAATGTCTATAAATTCCATTTCTATTTATAAACTTCGATTTATAAATTTCCCTTATTTACTTATTCCATTTGTATATCTCAATATATACTAAAAGTCCATATTATAAGTTGATTACTTATAATTCATTTATTTATAAAATCGTTCTTTCAAAACTTCACAAATCATAAATCTTATTACTTATAAGATTCCTTTATATTTTATAACAACTTCAACTTATAAAATCTCCTTTGTTAACAATTTCTATTAATATCCCATTTATATGCTTAAAACCCAGTTTATAAGTTAATTACTTATAAATCTTTTATTTTACAACATCTATTCAATTTATATCTTCACAATTTATAAATCTATAATTTTCAATGAAATCCATTTTATTCTTCATTTTAAACACTTAATAAACTTGTTTTATAATTCCAATATTTTTAATTTATAAATATCCATTTTATAAATCTTTTATAAAAATTGTTTGTAATATTTCAAAAATCCAATTTAAACCACATAATTTTATTAACTATTTATTTCAAAAATCACTTTTCGCTTTCATTTCATAAAAATCATACTTTTATAACATTAAAATTTTAACGTTTATTTATTTTTAACAATTCAAAATTTAATAAAACGTATACTTTCAAAATCACTTTAAAAATTCTTTTAAAACCAAAAATCATTATTTTAAAACTTCAGAAATGGATCCGATGATGCAGCAGCACCAAATAGTCAGTCACGACATCCAAATATCATATGTCGATATGGTAATCAGCAAATATCAAAATATATGTAAATAAATCAATACAGTTGAGGAATCTAGTTGGATCCCTCCAACCAATTTCCCTGCATCCAAAGATGTTAGCACAATACCAATTCCGTTCCAGTACGGAATTATCGCGGTATATGGGATTTAAAATATTATCCGCTTAATAGACGGCGCAATAGAGTCTCATCCGCTATATACTGCGGGAAATCAAATCCAAGTACATAAATAATACCAATTTCACTGTTTATGAAATATTCGCGGTATATGTTTTTAATAAATAACATCCGCTTACTAACGGCGCATAATGTCTATTTTGACAATCAATAGATAACAATCATCATTCAAACATGCATTCAAGTATTTTAAATATAACTATTTAAAAATTAAAATCGAAACCGATTCGATTGAGTGAGAAGTTCTCACCTTGATTTCAATTTCGTTATAGCGATTTATTTCGAATAAAATTAAACGGACGTTTAATTTTACCCAAAATTCTCACTAACTCCAAATGACTCCAATCCAATTCCATAGCGTAGTGCTCGTCCATACGATTCCAACGCAACTGATTTCGCGCGTTTTCGACCTCGTATGAAAAAGATATGATTTTTACAAGTTTACACGATTTTATATGTACATAAATTAACAAATTTTTATTTTATTTTTACAACCTAATTAATCTGGGCCGTGAGATCCTGCACCCTGCCATCTTGGCCGTCTCCAACCTTCTTCCATCTCACGTTGCTCTACAGGAAGAAGCCGACAATATGAACCCATTGTGCACGAAACTAGGGTTAGATCTCGCGGCCTGCACAACGCACGAAACTCCATCAAATCGGCACCCTATCGAAGCTCTCGTCATGCTCTTCCTTCGGCCACCCTCTTGTGAAGCTCGGCCACCCTTATGTCAAGAAATGCGTGCGCGACTTTCGTACGTTTGAAGAGATTTGCCACCAATCCGTTAACCCAAACGCGATCTCCACCGTTGATCTTGTAGTTCGTGAGGTGCTCTACAAGTTTCATGTAGAAAGTTTCTTGTAAATGTTGATGGATGAAGAGATAATCGAGGAAGAAGATCATTGTTTTCTGGCCATTCATTTTACATGAGGCGGCGGCTGCAGAAATTGACCTAGGGTTTTAGTTTTTGTGAAAATAATGAAAATAGGAGGGCTTTTATAGGAAAGTTTACGCGGCACTATTCATCCCGGATTTTTCGAACTCCAAACGAAGCGTGCCGGTTGGCATTCCTAAGGTTTACCCCGTATTCCGAACACAATGGAACGTGTTTCGGGAGCTAATTCGATCATCTGTGCAAGTTATGGCAATACACGTTCGATTTAAAATTAAACCGATTAAACGATTTTCTAGGCGTTTTAGCTTGCACCGGACAAACGGTAAATCCGATTGATATGAAATTTGAAACCATACAATAATATCACATTACGGATCCGATGAAACTGGTATTGTCGAAATCCGAGACAGTTTGAAAAATGACTATTTTAACTCGCCAAATTTATATTAAAAACAATTTCGATGCGTTTCGAGCTGCTACGATCAAACGATAACTCCGATTGCTACGAAAATTGAAATTCAATAATAACAAACTATTACGGATCCAACGAAACTAGTTTCATCCAATTCTGAGACTGTTCGAAAATTGGCTAATTTCACTAATCGATTTAAATATTAAAATATTCAATTTTCACAAATAAACTTTTAATTCGATTTTAAAAGTTCTATAACATCATTCTAACTCCAACATGATAAAATAAAATTTTACAAATCAATTTCAATCATATTTAGCCCAATTTTCAATTATTTCTGTATTTTCACTATTAAATTATCGATTATCGATTTAATTGTCAAATTAAATCTAATATTCAAAAGATAAATTATTCGAATTATAAATTCCACTTATTAATATTTAAAATTAATTAAATATTCAAATTTTAATTATCAAAAATTCTGGGTCGTTACACCAGTTGTTTGAAGTTAAAAGTTCTACTTAAATTTTATTGAATTTATTAAGTAATCATTGGATCAAAGAATTAGTTAAATGGTTGGATATTTAGGCTTTGAAATATATTGAAATTGAAATGGTTTATTTGAGAATTCAAATCGGTATTTGGAATTTATTGGTGAAATTAAAGAAGCAATTTTATTTTATAAGGTAATTAAATATTTAACCATTTAAGAAGTGGAAGTTTGTTTTTTCAAAGTTATGATTTTCAAGGTATTATAATTTGGAAGTATGATATTCAAGAGTTTTGATTTCTAAATGTTATACTTTGAAAGCACTATATTTCTGGAAAGGGTATGTTTGAAATTAAAATGATATTATATTGATATGGGTCTAAATGATATCAAATTGATTTGGATTTTAAACGAAAATGAAATCGTATTTATATGGTTTTGGAATGAATATTTTATTCTGGTTTTGAAGTATAATTATTTTAAAATGACCGCGGTGTTATAATAACGTTTGGTTGTTGAAGAGACCGGGATCGGAAGTTGTCATACTATCTGCCAACTTCGAAAACCACTTTAACAACCGTGTACGCGGTGGAGATTCCAGAACGAAGCAGGATGGTGGCGACGTTTCCTTTGAGGTAAATACGTGGACCCGGCTCCGTGAGTTGGCATAAGGTGGCTATAACAGGAGCGATTCTCGGGCCATTGGGGTCATTCCTCTGATCGGACGCACTCCTTCGATATTATACTCTGACATTTGGATTTGATTCGGTGGCCACTTTTGATTTTTGATTTTGGGGCTATTGTCCAAGGTGGGCGGTAGTAGCTGCTACGCGTTACCACCAGCCCGGATGCATAATTGGTATATCTACCCTAGCATTGCCTAGTTGTGCCATGTCACTTACCCTAGCGCGCCTTGTACGAGTTTCTATTTGTGTCGTACCTATGGAGTATCCTCTGGTAGCCTCCCGATCAGGAGGTATTACGGCACTGTATAGACTATTGGCATTATTACGTGTTAAGGTGGAAAATGTAAAGCCTTAACGCTATTTAAAAGTAAGTTTATTTTACTAATAGACACTATTATAATAGCGAAATATACTACATAGTAAATAGTTTAACGGATCCTTAAGAGATGTAAATTCCGAGCATCTCTTGAGTTACTGCACTCATATTTATTTCTGTTGATTTAACTTACATAAGATCATTTAGTTCTGACTCGAGTGTTTTGTCTTTTCAATTCGCTCGGGTCAGTCCGAGCATTTCAAGATCGAAGACTTTATTTCTGAAGGACGAAGACGAAGATTTCATTATTATTATTATATTATATTCCACTACACTGTATTCCGCTGCATCGGTTTTTCATTGGTATGTGCAACTCTGATATATATTGTATAAGAAAATTAAATATTTTATAAACAGCTTCATGAACTGCAACTTTTCGCTATTTCTTTTCATGAATGGGTTCAACTATTAAATTTTATACAAAGTAATTCATTTCATTGTTTCAATAACGAATTCTACTGATAATTATTTTTATCTTTTCTATTGAATTCTCAAGCATTCATTTCAAAATTTCTTTATTATTTCGATCACACTAGTATTTTCTTGAGATCAAAATTGCCTCCTTCTTCGCAAATTACATGATATACCGCAAATGAGAAGATTATAGGAAGGGTGTATATTATTGACTTACCAATACTATTCAAGAGCATACTTAGTCAAATATATTTCTACTATTTGTTGTTGAAATTTTTTTGTAGTATCCTTAGGTGGTTGAAGTCCTATTTAGTTGTCTAGGCAATTGAAGTCCTGTTGGGTTACTCAGGCAGTGTAATACCTATTCCTCCAGATTAAGTGAGGGTATCGATTAAATCCAAAAGGAGTTTGGGACTGGAGGTAGAACGGGAAGTTCGAACTAGTATAAAAATCTTCGGTGTCATTTACTTTATTACTTTAACTTTTATATTTATATTCCACACAAGTAAATAGTTTAGTTAATATTTCATATTACACGATCCTTAGCCACTTTCGAACACTATTTTCGGAAAGATAATTTGCAAAACCATCATAACGTTGTTTCATATATTTGCATCTATTCATTATAAAAAAATCACATGATCTTTTGAAAAGGTATGAATTGTAGGAACAGATGTGTTACATGGCTTCTAATGAACAAACACCTGATTATCAAACTTTATATATCAAAAAGGATAATTGGATGTTAGATAGTGGATGCTCAAGATACATGACTGAAAATCCGAAGATTCTGAAAGATATAGTTTACAAGGATGGTGGATCAGTAAATTTTGAAGATAACTCTAAAGGATATGTGATGGGCATTGGCAATGTTGTAAATTCTAAAACTCCTATTATTTCTAATGTTTTATTAGTTAGGAATTTAAAGCATAATCTATTGAATATTAGTCAATTATATGATAAGGGTTTTAAAATTAAATTTGTAAAGGATAAATGTCACAATGAGGATAATAAGTCAAACAATATTTTTGAAGGTATTAGGAAACAAAATATCTATATATTAAGTATGAAAATCTCGAACGATAATTTGTCTTTTGCTAAATCAAGTGAACCTTGAATTTGGCATAAAAGATTTGGTCATTTGAATATCAAACTATTATCTAAAATTGCTAAAAATGATCTACTTAGAGGTCTTTCCAAAATGAATTTTAAAGTTAATAACTTATGCGATGCACGTCAATTAGGAAAACGTAGAAAATGTTCTTTTAAATCAAATGATATGATTTCTACCTCTCAACCCCTTGAAATTCTTCGCTTAGGTCTTCTCGGTCCCCCACAGATATAATCTATAAATTATAATAGATATATATTTGTAATTGTAGATAATTACTTTTGGTTTACTTGGACGATTTTCTCAAAACATAAAAGTGATGCTTTTGAAATGTTTAAAATCTTTGTTAAACGAATTCTAAATCAAATGACTAGTAAAATTTAAAATATTCAGAGTGATCACAGTGGAGAAATCGAAAATGAATTTTTTTAGAATTTCAGTAATAAGAAATGTATAACTCATAATTTTTCATTTCTCAGAAAACCACAATAAAGTGAAGTGGTATAATTAAAAAAAAAGGTGATTCAAGAGTGCGCTAGAACTATGCTAAATGATAGTAATATACTTAGAATTTTTTGGGCTGAAGCAGTTGGTATTATAAGTTATATAAATAAAATTATAAGAAGACAATTAACTAAAAAATACCATATGAATTATTCTATAATAAAAAGCCTAAAGTATTATACTTTAGAGTTTTGGTAGTGAATGTTTTTTTAAATACTAAAGATAATGTGGATAACTTTGATGCTAAATCAAATAAATGAATCTTTATTGGATATTCAAATAGACGTAAAGCTTATAGGATTTTCAATACCAGAACTTATACTAATGTGCATGTAAAAGTGTGTATTTTTACTCCTATACTTAATCTTCCTTTATTAAAATTAATGAGCATATTAGGGTTTTTTACATGTTATAACCAAAATTTAAATTGTTTTCAAATCATCATTTATTCATCTTCAATTGGGGGCGAAATGGTAAATTTGTGTATGACTTAATTTTAAGGAAATTTATTTATATATTTTTATTTGTAGAAAACTGAGTGCAAATTAGATGGAGCTTCATGGATATATGGATGCATATATGTTGAAAGCAAATGAAGGAAGGAAATAAAAGAATTCATGCAACATGGAGGAGCCCACATGCCCACTAACTAATGGTCCATAATTAGAATCACTTTCAAATGTTAATGGATACTTAAAAGCATGTAAGTGGGGAATAACTAATTCCCAAATGATTACTTGGAGGTTACACTATCTCAAGGGCATTTTTGGTAGTCCTCTAAAAATGAATTAGGCTTTTAATCATGTAAATGCCCCTTATGTTTCATGTAATCGTTTTCTTCTCTTTTATGAAAAGTTGTAGCATAAAATTAATGATAAATAAAATATCTCTTTAATGGCTTCTTAGCCTTGTTCTTTACTTTCATGCAATTTTTATTTCATGCTTTCTTTTACTGCTGTTTTATTTTATGCTCTCTTATTTAGTTTATGCTGTCTTATTTCATGTTAGTAGCATAGGTTTAATTCTTGCAATTAGTTTAGTTTTATTTCATGCAAGTAGTTAGCTCTCTTTTCTTTTGATTAGCTTTCATTTTTCTTGTTTTCTTTATGTTGAAATCATATTATGTTAAGATGTATTCAAATATGAAAAGCTAAATCACTTCAATTTAGGGGTAATGAAACTCTCATGAAACATAAGGATTTCATTTATGATCTCTCTTTTGTGCTTAATGGAAATGATGAATGATGGTAGTTTATGTTTTTACAGTGAATTTGACAGTTTATGTTGACATCTCAAATAGGCCATGATTATTCCATTGTAAACATAAACTATTTGATCATTTCCTAAGTGATTTTAATGATGAAAGTCAAACTAGAATCAAAATTTGATGCTCTATATTACTAATTCATAGTAAATAGATCATGTTTAAAATAAATTTTATTTTTAATTTCATGTCATTTTCATGAGAGTTGATATGTGGGTTTGAATGGTGTGTAAGAGTTTGATATTTAAGTTTTTCTAATTAATAGCACACATAAATCATACTTATAATAAGCACATCAATCATTTCTACTTAAAACCTAAATAAAATTAAGTTTGTGTTGATTTATATGAATGATTGGAAGTGAATTTGTCTCTAAATTATTCCTTAATCTCATAGTTTTATTCTCATTCATATTCTATTTTTAGTTCGCTTTTCAATAATTTTTAGTTAACAACTTCATTTCAACTTATCAAATTTCATTGAGTAATATTAAAATTTTTGCTTTCTCTATGCATTGACCCGTACTAGGATACGTACTATGATTGTGTGCATGGCGCTGTGCGGTTTTATAATGATTATATTTTTCGACGGTTTTTTAATTGATATAAAATTCGTCGTTCAATAAGTTTTTAGCACCACTATCGGAGATGGCAATTTTATTTTAGTTTTACTCTTCGAATTATTATTTTTCCCTTTTATTTTGTGATTATTTTCCAATTAAAGGAAAAATCCAGCAACTTACTCTGTTTACATTTCATTGATGCACAAATTTGTGTGCATTTAATTGATACACAAACAAGCTGCTGCATTGATACAAAATTTGTTTTACATTTGCAAACTATTCCTTTGTTTACATTTCATTTGCATGCATTTCATTGCTACATTTCAGTTCATTTCACTGTTGTTCAAAAAAAAAAAAAAAAAAACTAAAGTTTCCATTCACAACACTCTCCTTTCACCTAAGAATAAATTGCCAAGCACCTTCACAACCTTCAATACTACTCCATCCTCCTCTGTAGGCAACAATCACCTCCTTTTAACTCTTCCATTACAAACTTCCTCTACCACAAACCAAACCACCACTTCACTGAATATTGACCAGAGCCACAACCAATCTCCTATAGCACAACCATCACCTTCTCTCAACTTTTCATTTACAAACTTCCCCCATCATATCCAAACTGCATCTTCACACTGCTCCATCAACTACATCCCCTTGCCAACCAGAAAACTACCATTGCAGCATCGCCACTACTACAATAATAATTGCAACAACTATCTCTCTGCATCGCTCCTTCCTGTGATTACTACTGCACATCCACCATCTCCTCCCCTACCAAAACCGCTGCCATCATCCTTCTCCCCAGTACATTCAAACTTCACTCTTCAATTCAGCATCAACACAACCATTAACTTCCACCCTCCTCAACCTATCAAAACATCCATTGCTCCACCATTTTTATCATTCCCATATTTTAGGACCACCTAACAAGCAACCATCAAACATACTACGACTACTATCTCGACCATCTTCCCTCTGCTTCATCTCCTACAATTCAAGCTTCCACACGCCACCATAGCCTCATTCACATTCAACCAATAGCCTACAATCTGCAATACCCACCCCACACTGCCACTCCACTTTGCTCTTCACTGCTTCCAGACCACACAGCAACCATCGCTTCAACTAAATTTAACCTTCCTCCCTGCCACCTGAACCAAACTCAACTTTCACCTCTACATCACCATCCCTCGATTGTCACCTCCCTCCACCAATCAAACTCCACTCACAAACCCAATCTGCCGCACTACTTTACCACAATCACAACTGGTTTAAATTTCCTACACAAGCCTAAAACTTCCTCACCTCTACTGCTCAACCAGGAATATATCATCAACCCTTCACACTCTTCAATCCGAGCAACCCGAAAAACCTCATCACCACCAAAATGCGCGTCACCTGAAACTCCCCAAACACCTCAAAAAACAAAATCCGCGACTACCTATAGCAACTACATCCCACTGCACTGCCTTCTTCAATTTCCACACTGCAGCCTCATCCCCACCTCGCAAAATCAACCACGCGCCGAGCGCAACTAATCGCAACCACCCTCTGCATTTCCTCCATCACCGTCCCTCCGACCATCTCCAATAAAGCCTCAGCAATCCGCAACACCACAACCCAAATCAACCAACTAGAAGCACCTCCAAATCCACAAACCTACGATCACTAATCGACGAACCCAATCGCCGGTTATCGAACTCAAATTACGCAAATCGACAATTTAAACATCACCGCGACCAAAATCATCAATAGCAGCGATCATAACAATTTGGATGGAAACCAATTGCTATTTCAATTTCAATTGCAACAACTCCAAGCGATTTCAAAATCGCATCATCCTTTTTCTTTAGTTTATTTTTGGGTCGCATTTTCTTTCAAAGGGTAGAAGAGTCGATTTAATTTTATTAGCAAAAAGAATAAAGGGACTAGGAGTGTGTTGTGGTATTAGGCTGAGTAATTGTGTATCGTGCTGTGTATATTTGGGCTAGTTATTAGTTTTTTGGTGCAAATTTTTAGTGTAAATTTGCGACGATCCGCCTTTGTTTCCACAGAAAAACGCATCATCAATAAGAAAGAAATAGGTAAAAATAGAATAGATAGAAGAAAGAACTAAACAGTATTAGAATTTAATAGCGGAAATGGAACAAAATATAATATATCACATACTATTACATAGTATTTACATCAGAGTTACACAGATTACACAACATCATCACATTAGACAGTTACAAAGACTTATCTATCCATTACATTTCAAAATACGGCCGACAAAAGATTTCAACACAGCGGAAAATAAATATATATAGCTACACCAAGATTCCTGCTCCAAGCTTCTCAAAATTCGTCAAGCCAAACCTGATCACTTGGCAACTCATAAAAAATTGAGTACCGAAGAGTTTAAGAAAAACAGAATAAACTCCGGATCAGACGTGGTTCTGGTGTGAGTAAACGGTTAAGTTGTTTAACTTGAAAAACCATTGAAAGAAAATTGTATCTCGTAAGACTCTCTGCCAATAAATATGGACAAAATTTTCCCTTACGATAATCAAAACATTTGATAGGAAATCTGGTTATATTATAATAGTGTCTAGGGTTTCCAAATAAATATTCACATAGCTGAAATTGTTACTTATTAAATTTCAGCATACTAGCCACAAAGTGGGTTATACAATCTAAAGCGTAAAGGCACGTCGGAAGAATGGATTTCCATCAATGGTAGGACTACTGGGGTACCGTCCGTCACAGTACGTGGCCTAGATCACCGTACCGAGGATCCCTCCCGATCCCCTACAACAGTAAGCCGGAGCTACCCCTTACTGGATAGTCCGAATAAGACAACCCTGTGGTTGGAGCCAGCAACCGCCTACACAGTCGAATAAAGGGACTCTAGACGGGGGAAAATCTTATCATACTTGGGTGCTACCCACTTGGCCTTGTGTGCACCTCCCATGTTTTAGCCATTCCCGGTTGATGAGGCTTGAGGCTACGATTACCTTTATAGAACACATCTTGGAATGCTCATCGTCCTCCATTGACGATAGACTGATAGCATTCATCCATACAAGTTCGTTTCGAGTTCGAACGAAACATAAGGCATTATCTCGTTATACTCATTTTAGAATCACCCTCAGAGTTAACGACAATAACCCTTGCACTCTGAATATCCATCTCGATCTTCACTTGAGATTTCACGACCTATCATTTAACTTGGATCTATGTGGTTTTCGAATAATCAAATTTGATATCCGATCCCCGTCCCATCGAAATCCAAACGTTTCTTAAAGGCCAAATTATTTAAGGTTTAAACAATTTAATTCAATCCAATATATTGAATTCACACAGCATTCATCACAGATAAATATCACACTTTTATCACAGCTATATCGAATATCACATCAGAGAATATCATAGATTATCATACTATAAATATCAATCAATCCATACATTCTACTCAAAACGATCATCCACAAACAGGAATTATTAATCCATATTATAATTAATTTAATTAACTTAAATAAATTAATTACTTAAGAATTAATCACCTAACCATGCTTAATCAATCATTAATTAATTACAAACCATTTAATTAATTCATCATTTCTTAATTACCTTATAAATCAATTAATTAATCTTTAACTACTGATTAATTATCCCTTAATTATTAATTAATAAACCTTAATTATTAATTAATAAAACTTAATTACAAATTAATTAATCCTTAATTACTAGCTAATTAATCTTTAATTACTAATTAATTGATCTCTAATTACTTAATTAATTATTAATTACAACTTAATTACTCTTTAGTTAATAATTTATAATCTCTAATTATAAATTAATTAATCTTAATTAGTTAATTCTTAATTATCGGTTAATTAATATCTAATTAATAATTATACCCTAAATTACAAATTAATTAATCCTTAAACATTAATTAATTTAACTAATTAATTACTCTTTAATTACTTCATTAATTTAATTAATCTTAAATCATTAAAACCTTAGTTAACTTTTAAGATAAATCATTTATCTTTACTAATGAGTTAATTATCATTAACATATGCATTTAAAACATTATACTTTTAAATTAACTATTAAATTTCATTTCTAATTTAAGATTTAAAATAACTTAAAAATTTAACTTAACAAAATTTAAGTTAAACAAATTACAAAACTTCTTAATCAAATGTTAAAGAAAACATTTATTATATATAAAAGAAATTTATATAAGAAAAGTTTCAAACTAAATTTATTTTAAATTTCAAAACCTTGCTTTTAAAAAATTTTAAAAACTATTTTAAACATGCTTCGGGTTCAACCCGACTTCTACCCGAGACCATCCCCGAGTAAACACACTTTCCTTTCTTTTTTTAAAAAACTTAGATTGTTAAAACTTTAGAACCTGAAACATGTTCACTCACGTTCCCGAAGATAAACCCGAGCACAAACCTAATTTTTCCAAGCTTCCCTTCGAGCCAACCTCCATTCCCAAACACTGACACACCAAAACCACCATGCACATGCACCGATCAACGGCGAAGCTCCGGCTTCCAAGACCACCGTCGACCAGTCGACCTCGATCCACTCTTGCCATCTGACCACCCAGAAACACGAATCAAACTCGAAAACAAAATTGAGTTACCTAGATCAAACAGGCTCAGCAAACACCAACAGAAAACTGCGTCGACACGACGATGCCGACCACCAGAGAGCACAAAACCTCGGCCACACACTCACAGGCCTTCCACGCAGCCTTCCCCCTGGTTCGATGATCCCTGATCATCTAGAGACGCTGTAGTGACCTAAAACCAGACCTCGACCAAACTGAGGGATCAAACCCTACTTCGACCGATTACTGACGCCACGCTGAACTATTAACCCTCTTGACATTTTTGCCGAGCTCGCCGAACTTCCTCCTACCTCCAGTCGAAACCCTGACCACTTCGAGACCTCCAGCTACTAGAATTTGCTCAAAGTTAAATTTCTGGTCATCACCGCAATACACACTCGATACAATTCTAAAAATCATGATTTTCTTTTCAAAAATCATATTTTTCAAGGTCGATTCAAATTATATACTTAAATCAGAAAATTATAACATTTGATTTTAACATGTTTTTAAAATTGCTACCGTATTTTCTTGAATCCAAAAGATTTTCAAACCTAAAATACCTAAACATATTTTTAAAACATAGATTATGTTTAAACAAACTTACGTTGTTTGAAAATCAGAACCTATCAGAGAAGAGATGAAAAGATTTGGAATTTTAAACAAAATTTTAAGCTCTGAACTATGAATTTGAGATATACCCAGGTATACAAACATGCACTTCAAAGACACACATATATACAGAGATTACACTTATATATACACATCCAAAGCATCATTCATCTCAGAAATTCACAAACAACAGATTTTATTTACTTAATCTTTTAAATAAAATGTTTACTCACCAGGAATCAGTTGAATAGAGCTTGAAACAGTTTTGAAATTTGAAAACTTGAATTGCTATGATCTTTTGAAACTGGAGAACTATGATTTGAAAACTGAATGCTATGATCTCTTTGAAACTTGAAATGCTTTGTTGTGACTGAGATGATAAGCTTTGATTATAGGTTGAAGCTTGCTTTGTTTTGGTGATTTTAGGTTTTGATTGTTTGATTAATTTCTGCTTTGAGAATTCGTGTTACAGGGTTTTAGTTTTCTTTGTTTTGAAATGTTAACAGGCTTATGTTTTTGAAAATGAGATAGGAAAAAGAAATGAAGAGAAGAGAAAGATGAATATATTGGTCTAATTATGATTTATTAAAAATAAAAGAAAAATAAAATAAATTGGTATTCCTTAACATTTTTCATTTACATATTTTAATCTCATTACACTTGTGATTAAGATGACATATAAACTAATGCTTGTCATTATGAATTTTTTAATTATTTTTAAAATGGTTTATAAATCTTTTATATTTAATTTACTATTTGGTAAATACCTTTCTTAATTTATATAGATAAAATCCTATTAAAGAAAATAATATAAAATAAATTATATACTAATAAAATCATATATAATATATTTTTAAATCCAAAACATTCTAAAATATCTGTCTTTTGAAATTCCAATTTTAAATTCAAATTCAATTTAAAACCCAATTTGAAATTAACTCAAATATATATATATATATATACACTTAAAAAAATTCAACTTGTAAATAATAAATCTATTTTGAAATCTATTTATATCTATATTTAAAAACAACACATTATTATTATTGTTTGAAAATAATAATTTTACCAATTTTAAATAATTAATAAAGGAGATTATCACATTACAATTGCTTTAAATTTCCGGGATATCACATTCCTCTCCCCTTAAAAGAATTTCGTCCTTGAAATTTAAAACAAATGATAATCCAAAAGCTTTTATTTTATTTTAATAATTCAAGCATACATATCAGTCATACACTATCAACCAAACAAACAATTCATCCAAACAACATCACTATCTATCCGGACATAATTCCGAATAAGCTTTCCTAACACTATTCAGAGTCTCCCAGGTACAGTCTCCAGGGTCCTCGCTCTACTGCACCTTGACTAGCTTCACCACCTTGCTTCTGAGTTGCCTCTCACCTTGAGCAACGATCTGGGATGGATGCCTGACAACAAATAAGACTGGTTCGATCTCTAAATCTTCTTGCACTGCTGGCTCCACAACTAGAGATGGGTCGTGCACGTATTTACTCAGATAAGATACATGAAAAACATTGTGAGTTCCAGCCATCTGGACTGGCAATTCAATCCTATAGGCCACAACCCCAATCCTTAAGAGCACTCGGAACGTACCAATATACCTTGGGGCAAGCTTTCCCGTCATACCAAATCTTATTGCTCCTTTAACCAGGGAAACTTTGACAAAGACTAAATCTCCAATCTCAAATTCCAATTGCCTTTGTCTCTTGTCCGCATATTTCTTCTGGCGATCCTGCGCTGCTTTCATTCTTTTCTTGATAAGCTCCACCTTTGCAGATGCCTCATGGATCAAATCTGGACCAAGAACAAGATGATCTTCCGACTCTACCCAACAGGATGGAGATCTACAAGGTCTTTCATATAAAGCTTCATACAGTGTCATCTTGATACTCGCTTGATAACTGTTATCGTACGAGAATTCCACTAAATGTAGATGAGCCTCCTAAGATCCACCGAAATCCAAAACACAAGCCCTTAGCATATCCTCGAGAATTCTATTCAGCCTTTCTGTCTGTCCGTCGGTCTGGGGATGATAGGCGATACTCAAAATCAATCTCGTACCCAAAGCTGACTACAAAGCCTCCTAAAATTTGCTGGTGAAGATAGGATCGCGTTCACTTACAATGCTGACGGAAACACCATGCAGTCTGACAATCTCCTTCAAGAAAATCTCAGCCAAAGATGCTGCTGTACGGGTTGCCTTAACTAGAATAATATGGGCACTTTTGGTTAGCCAGTCTATAATTACCCATATTCCTTCGTTTCCCTTTTTGGTCCTTGGCAAACCGTCGACGAAATCCATATAAATCATTTCCCACTTTCACTTTGGAACTTCCAGAGGTTGAAGCAAACCTGCGGTCTTCTGCTGATCACCTTTCACCTACTGACAGATCGCACATCCATTGACGAAAGCAGCAACATCCTTCTTCATACCCTTCCACCAGAAGACCCTCTTCATATCCTTGCACATCTTTGAAATACCTGGGTGGATACTCAGCTTGGAGTAATGACTCTCTAACAGCACTTCTTGCTTCAAATCTTTGAAATTCAAAAACACAAATCCTTCCATTGATTCTCAATGTTCCCGGATCATCAATCTCAAAACTGGAACACTGACCATTGTTGACTCTCCTGACGATCTCACACAATCTTCTATCTAATCCTTGCTTACTCCAAATCCTTTCTAGAAGAGATGGAATAAACTCCAATAAAGATAGAACTACATTTCTACTTAGAGCATCCGCCACAACGTTCGCTTTCCCTAGAGTATAGAGGTTATCCAGATCATAAGATGCTAAAAATTCTACCCACCTCTGCTGCCTCAAATTCAGATCCTTTTGGGAGAAAAGGTGCTTCAAAGATTTGTGATCCGTGAAAAGCTTGAACTTCTCTCCCAACAGATAGTGCCCCTAGATCTTCAAAGCAAAAATGATGGCTAACAATTCCAGATCGTGCACAGTGTAATTCTTTTCATGAGGCTTCAATTTCCTTCTCGCATACGCAATTACTTTCTCATTCTGTATCAGCACTGCACCCAACCCAACTCCACAAGCATCCATGTACACCTCAAACTTACTCTTACCATCAGGAATAGCTAGAACAGGCGCACTGGTCAGCCTCGCCATCAAATCCAAGAAAGCTTCTTCACACTCGGTGTCCACTTAAACTTTTCTCCTTTCCGAGTCAACTTGGTTAAGTGCGAAGAAATATTAGCATAGTCCTTGATAAACTTTCTGTAGTACCCTGCCAAACCTAGAAAATTGCGGACTTCTGTCGAAGTCTGCGGTTGCTTCCACCCCTAAATAGTTGCTACCTTGGCTGGATCTATAGAAATACCCTCTCAAAAAACAATATGCCCCAAAAATTTGACTTCCGACTTCCAAAAATGGCATTTCGAAAACTTAGCCTTCAAAACATGCCTCCTCAAAGTCTCCAACACTATTCCCAAATGTCGCTTGTGCTCCTCTTCAGACTTGGAGTAGACGAGAATATCATCGATGAACACAAGAACGAACTTATTCAGCACATCCAGAAAAACTCGATTCATCAAATCCACAAAATAGGCAGGTGCGTTAGTTAACCAAAAAGGTACAACCAATCATTCATAAAAACAGCTGGGTCCCCTGAATGCAGTCAAGGGGATACTTTCCTTAGCTACGCTTAACTGATGGAAACCCGAAGCTAAATCTAACTGGTAGAAAACAGAAGCTCCATGGTGTTGATAAAAAAAATCGTCTATACAGGGCAACGGATACTTATTCCTAATAGCAACCTTATTCAACCATGGTAATCCACACAAAATCTCAAAGATACATCTGACTTGGTCACAAAGACTATAGAAGAACCCTAACTGGAAAAAAAGGGCCGGATCAAACCTTTCTCCAAGAAGTCATGGGTCTGCTTTACTTGCTCTTCTCTCTCCTTCTGTGCCATCCTTCCATTGGGGTGAACAACAGGTACTACTCCCAGAACTAAATCGATCCGTAACTCTATCCCCCGATTAGGAGGAAAACCTTTCACTTCCTCGAAAACATTCGAAAAATCTCTGACCACTTCGTTGGAATCTACGCCTTCTGGAGATGCCTCGATTCCATGCAAAAGATTACTCAAGTGCTCTAGAATTATCGCAAGTCACTTTTGCGATTCTTCCCAACTCAGTCTCCAAATATACAATTCTCTCTTTATACATCAAGACGGCCTTATACTTATCCAACCAATCCATATCCAGAATAAGATCAGACCCTTTGAAATCCAATACAAATGGGTCACAAGAAAACTATGAGACAGATAAGAAATCCTTATGCCTATAGAGATCTTATCTAACTTGCTTACCCTGCCTATAGGATTATATATAAAAATAGGATGGTCTACCAAACTAGGAGAAAGATGAAACTTCTCTAGAACTCATATTGGCAACCTGGACAGGTAACCGAACAAATTTACGTAGGTATATAGTTATATAAAAATTACAAATATGCATTCTCAAGATAGACACTACTCCAGAGCCTAGGTATTATCTCAACCCACATTCTGATACCAACTGTGACGACCCGCCTTTCTTTCCACAGAAAGACGCATCATCAATAAGAAAGAAATAGATAGAAATAGAATAGATAGAAGAAAGAACTAAACAACTTCAGAACTTCACAGCGGAAACGGAAAAAAATATAATATATCACACAACTATTACTTAGTCTTTACATCAGAGTTACACAGATTACACAAGATCATCGCATTAGACAGTTATAAAGACTTATCTATCCATTACATTTCAAAATACAACCGACAAAAGATTTTAACACAGCAAAAAATAGATATATATATATATATATATATATATAGCTACACCAAGACTTCTGCTCTAAGTTTCCTAAAATTCATCAAGCCAAACCCGATCATTTGACTAATCGTAAAAATATGAGTACCTAAGAATTTAAGAAAAACATAATAAACTCTGGGTCAGACATGGACCTGGTGTGATTAAACGGTTAAGTTGTTTAACTTGAAAACCCTTTAAAAGAAAAAGGTATCTCGTAAGACACTCCGTCAATAAATACTGACAAGTTTTTTTCTTACGATAACCAAAACATTTGATAGAAAATCTGGTTATATTATAATAGTGTCTAGGGCTTTCAAATAAATATTCACATGGCTGAAATTGTTACGTTCTTAAATTCCTGCATACTAGCCACAAAGTGGGTTATACAGTCAAAACCATAAAGGCCACGTAGGAAGAATGGATTTCCATCAATGGCAGGGCTACTGGGGTACCGCCCGTCATAGTACGTGGCTTAGACCACCGTACCGAGGATTCCTCCCGATCCCCTACAACAAAAAGCCAGAGCTACCCCTTACTGGATAGTCCGAATAAGACAACTCTGTGGTTGGAGCCAGCAATCGTCCACACAGCCGAATAAAGGGACTCTAGACAAAGGAAAATCATATCCTACTTGGGTGCTACCCGCATAGCCTTACGTGCACCTCCCTTGTTTGAGCCATTCTCGGTTGTTGAGGCTTGAGCCTACGATTACCTTTATAAAACACATCTTGAAATGCTCATCGTCCTCCATTGATGATGGTCTGATAGCATTCATCCATACAAGTTCGTTTCGGGTTCGAACGAAACATAAGCATTATCTCGTTACACTCATTTTGGAATCACCCTCAGAGTTAACGAGAATAACCTTTGCACTCTGAGTCTCCATCTCGATCTTCACTTGAGATCTCACGAACTATCGTTTAACTTGGATCGATGTGGTTTTCAGATAATCAAATTTGATATCCGATCCCGGTCTTATCGAAATCCAAACATTTCTTAAAGGCCAAGTTGTTTAAGGTTTAAACAATTTAATTCAATTCAATATATTGAATTCACACAGCATTCATCACAAATAAATATCACACCTTTATCACAGCTATATCCAATATCACATCAGAGAATATCATAGATTATCATACTATAGATATCAATTAATCTAGACATTCTACTCAAACACTCATCCACAAACAAGAATTATTAACCCATATTATAATTAATTTAATTAACTTAAATTAAATTAATTACTTAAGAATTAATCACCCAACCCTGCTTAATCAATCATTCATTAATTACAAACCATTTAATTAATTAATCATTTCTTAATTACCTTATAAATCAAATGATTAATCTTTAATTACTGATTAATTATCCCTTAATTATTAATTAATAAACCTTAATTATTAATTAATAAAACTTAATTACAAATTAATTAATCCTTCATTGCCAGTTAATTAATCTCTAATTACCAATTAACCAATCTCTAATTACTTAATTAATTATTAATTACAACTTAATTACTCTTTAATTAATAATTTATAATCTTTAATTATAAATTAATTAATCTTAATTACTTAATTATCAATTAATTAATCTCTAATTAATTAACTATACCCTTAATTACAAATTAATTAATCCTTAATCATTAATTAATTAAACTAATTAATTACTCTTTAATTACTTCATTAATTTAATTAATCTTAAATCATTAAAACCTTCATTAACTTTTAAGATAAATCATTTATCTTTATTAATGACTTAGTTATCATTAACATATGCATTTAAAACATTATACTTTTAAATTAACTATTAAATTTCATTTCTAGTTTAAGATTTAAAATGACTTACAAATTTAACTTAACAAAATTTAAGTTAAACAAATTACAAAACTTCTTAATCAAATGTTAAAGAAAACATTTATCATATATAAAAGAAATTTTATATAAGAATTTTTTTAAAATAAATTTAGTTTAAATTTCAAAACCTTTCTTTTAAAATTTTTTAAAAACTGTTTTAAATGAGCTTCGGGTTCAACCCGACTTCTACCCGAGACCTTCCCTGAGTAAACCGACTTTCCTTTCTTTTTTTTAAAAACTTGGATCGTTAAAGCTATAGAACCTGAAACATGTTCACTCACGTTCCCGAAGACAAAACCGCGCACAAACCTAATTTTCCCGACTTTCCCTTCGAGCCAACCTTCATTCCCAAACACTAACACACCGAAACCATCGTGTACATGCACCGATCAACGGTGAAGCTCCGGCCTCCAAGACCACCGCCGACCAATCGACCTCGACCCACTCTTGCCATCTGACCACCCAGAAACACGAATCATACTTAAAAAGGAAATTGAGTAACCTCGATCAAACAGGCTCAACAAACATTACCAGAAAAATGCCTCGACATGATGACGCTAACCACCAAAGATCGCGAAACCCTGGCCACACACTCGAAGGCCTTCCATGCAGCCTTCCTCCCCTGGTCCGATGATCCCCGATCATCTAGAGATGCCGTAGTGACCTAAAACCAAACCTCGACCAAACTGAGGGCTTCAACCCTACTTCGATCGATTGCCGACGCCACGGTTGACTATTCACCCTCCTGACAGTCGAGCTCGTCGAACTTCCTCTTACCTCCAGTTGAAACCTCAACCACCCCGAGACCTCCGACCACCCGAATTTGCTGAAAGTTAAATTTATGGTCATCACCGAAATAAACGCTCGATACAATTCTAAAAATCATGATTTTCTTTTCAAAAATCATATTTTTCAAGGTCGATTCAAGTTATATAGTTAAATCGGCAAATTATAACATTTGATTTTAACATGTTTCTAAAATTGCTACTGTATTTTCCTGAATCCAGAAGATTTTCAAACCTAAAATACATAAACATAATTTTAAAACCAAGATTATGTTTAAACAAACTTACCTTGTTCAAAAATCAGAACCTATCGGAGAATAGATGAAATGATTTTGAATTTTGACCAAAATTTTAAGCTTTGAACTATGAAACAGAGATATACCCAGGTATACAAACATGCACACTTCAAACACATACATATATACAGAGATTACACTTATATATACACATCCAAAGCATCATTCATCTCAAAAATTCACAAACAACAGTTTTATTTACTTAAGCTTTTAAATAAAATGTTTACTCACCAGGAATCAGCTGAATAGAGCTTGAAACATTTTTGAAATTTGAAAACTTTAATTGCTTTGATCTTTTGAAACTGGAAAACTATGATTTGAAAACTGAATGGTATGATCTCTTTGAAACTTTAAAAGCTTTGTTGTGACTGAGATGATTTAAGCTTTTGATTACAGTTTGAAGCTTGCTTTGTTTTGGTGATTTCAGGTTTTGATTGCTTGATTAATTTCTAGTTTGAGAATTTGTGCTACAGGCTTTGAGTTTTCTTTGGTTTGAAATATTAACAGGCTTATGTTTTTGAAAGTGAGATGGGAAAAGAAATGAAGAGAATAGAAAGATGAATATATTGGTCTAATTATGATTTATTAAAAATAAAAGAAAAATAAAATAAATTGGTGACACTTGTTAAATTCCTTAACATTTTTCATTTACATATTTTAATCTCATTACGCTTGTTATTAAGATGATTTATAAACTAACACTTGTCATTATGCATTTTTTTTAATTATTTTTAAAATAGTTTAAAAAGCTTTTATATTTAATTTGCTATTTAATAAATACCTTTCTTAATTTATATAAATAAATTCCTCTTAAAGAAAATAAGATAAAACAAATTTTGTACTAATAAAATCATATATAATATATTTTTAAATCCAAAATATTTTAAAATATCAATCTTTTGAAATTCCAAATTTAAATTCAGATTCAACTTAAAAGCCAATTTAAAATTAACTAATATATATATATATATATATTTAAACAAATTCAATTGGTAAATAATAATTCTATTTTAAAATCTATTTATATCTATATTAAAAAACAATACATTATTATTATTGTTTGAAAATAACAATTTTACCAATTTTAAATAATTAATAAAGGAGATTATCACATTATAATTGCTTGAAATTTTCGGGATATCGCATTCCTCCCCCTTAAAAGAATTTCGTCCCCCAAAATTTAAAACAAATGATATTCCAAAAGCTTTTATTTTATTTCAACAATTCAAGCATACATATCAGTCGTACAATATCACCAAACTAACAATTCATCCAAACAACATCACTAGCCATCTGGACACAATTCCAGATAAGCTTTCCTAACACTATCCAGAGTCTCCCAGGTACAGTCTCTGGGATCCTCGCTCCACTGCACTTTGACTAGCTTCACCACCGTGCTTCTGAGTTGCCTCTCATCTTGATCAACGATCTGGACTGGATTCCTGACAACAGATAAGTCCGGTTCGATCTCTAAATCTTCTTGCACTACTGACTCCACAACTAGAGATGGGCCATGCACGTATTTCCTCAAATGAGATACGTGAAAAATATTGTCAATTCTAGCCATCCGGACTGCCAATTCATTCCTGTAGGCCACAACACTGATCCTCTCGCGCACTCGGAATGGACCAATATACCTTGGGGAAAGCTTTCCCTTCTTACCAAATGTTATTGCTCCTTTAATCAGGGAAACTTTGACAAAGACTAAATCTCCAATCTCAAATTCCAATTGCTTCGTCTCTTGTCCGCATATTTCTTCTCGCAACCCTACGATGTTTTCATTCTTTTCTTGATAAGCTCCACTTTGCAGATGCCTCATGGATCAAATCTGGACCAAGAACAAGACACTCTCCCGACTCTACGCAGCAGGATTAGGATCTATAAGGTCTTTCATATAAAGCTTCATAGAGTTCCATCTTGATACTTGCCTGATAACTGTTATTGTACGAGAATTCCACTAAATGTAAAGGGTCCTCCCAAGATCCACCAAAATCCAAAACACAAGCCCTCAGCATATCCTCAAGAATTCATTTCAGCCTTTCCGTCTGTCCGTCGGTCTGGGGATGATAGGCTGTAATCAAACTCAATCTCGTGCCCAAAGCTAACTGCAAAGCCTACCAAAATTTGCTGGTAAAGATAGGATCATGGTCACTTACAATGCTGACGGGAACACCATGCAGTCTGACAATCTCCTTTAAGAAAATCTCAGCAAAAGATGCTGCAGTACGGGTTGCCTTAACTGGAATAAAATGGGTACTCTTGGTTAGCCAGTCTACAATTAACCTTATTCCTTCGTTTCCCTTTTTGGTCCTTGGCAAACCGTCGACGAAATCCATAGAAATCATTTCCCACTTCCACTTTGAAACTTCCAGAGGTTGCAAGAAACCTGCGATCTTCTGCTGATCACCTTTCACCTACTGATAGATCGCACATCCATTGACGAAAGCAGCAATATCCTTCTTCATACCCTTCCACCAGAAGACTCTCATCATATCCTTATACATCTTTGAAATCCCTTGGTGGATATAGCCTAGAGCGATGACTCTCTGACAGAACTTCTTGCTTCAAATCCTTGAAATTCGGAACATAAATCCTTCCATTGATTCGCAAAGTTCCTTGGTCATCAATCTCAAAACTGGAAAACTGACCATTCTTGACTCTCTTGATGATCTCACACAATCTTCTATCTGATCCTTGCTTACTCAAATTGCTTTCTAGAAGAGACGGAATAACCTCCAATAAAGACAGAACTATATTCCTACTCAGAGCATCCGCCATAACATTCGCTTTCTCTGGAGTATAGAGGATATCCAGATCATGAGATGCTAAAAATTCTACCCACCTCTGCTGCCTTAAATTCAAATCCTTCTGGGAGAAAAGGTACTTCAATGGATTGTGATATGTGACAAGCTCGAACTTCTCTCCCAACAGATAGTGCCTCCAGATCTTCAAAGAAAAAATGATGGCTAACAATTCCAGATCGTGCGTAGCGTAATTCTTTTCATGAGGCTTCAATTTCCTGCTCACATACGCAATTACTTTCCCATTCTGCATCAGCACTGCACCCAACCCAACTCCACAAGCATCCATGTAGACCTCAAGCTTACTCTTGCTATCAGGAATAGCAAGAACAGGCACACTAGTCAGCCTTGCCTTCAAATCTAAGGAAGCTTCTTCACACTCGGGAATCCACTAAAACTTTGCTCCTTTCTGAGTCAACTTGGTTAAGTGCGAAGAAATCTTAGAATAGTCCTTGATAAACTTCCTGTAGTACCCTGCCAAACCCACAAAACTGTGGACTTCGATCAGAGTCTGCGGTTGCTTCCATTCCTGAATAGTTGCTATCTTGGATGGATCTACAGAAATACCCTCTCTAAAAACTATATGCCCCAAAATCCGACTTCTGACTTCCAAAAATGGCATTTCGAAAACTTAGCCTTCAAAACATGCCTCCTCAAAGTCTCCAACACTATTCCCAAATGTCACTTGTGCTCCTCTTCAGATTTGGAGTAGATGAGAATATCATCGATGAATACAAGAACGAACTTATTCAGCACATCCAAAAAACTCGGTTCATCAAATCCACAAAATAGGTAGGAGAGTTGGTTAACCTAAAAGATACAACCAATCATTCATAAAAAAAAATTGGGTCCCCTGAATGCAGTCAAGGGGATACTACCCCTGTCCTTAGCTATGCTTAACTGATGGAAACCCGAAGCTAAATCTAACTGGGAGAAAACAGAAGCTCCATGGAGTTGATCAAAAAGATCGTCTATACGGGGAAACGGATACTTATTCCTAATAGTAATCTTATTCAACTCCCTGTAATTCACACAAAATCTCAAAGGCCCATCCGACTTGGTCACAAAGACTATAGAAGAACGCCAACTGGAATAACTGGGCCGGATCAAATCTTTCTCTAAGAAGTCTTGGGTCTGCTTCACTAGCTCTTCTCTCTCCTTCAGCGCCATCCTTCTACTGGGCTGAACAATAGGTGCTGTTCCCGGAACTAAATAGATTAGAAACCATATCTCCCAATAAGGGGGCAAACCTTTCACTTCCTTGAAAACATTCGAAAAATCTCTGACCACTCCGATGGACTCTACGCCTTCTGGAGATGCCTCGATTCCATGCAAAAGTTTACTCAAGTGAACTCCAGAATTATCACAAGTCACTTTTGTGATTCTTCCCAACTCAGTCTCCAAAGACACAATTCTCTCTTCAAACATCAAGACAGCCTTATACTTATCCAACCAGTCCATACCCAGAATAAGATCGAACCCTTTGAAATCCAATACAAATGGGTCAGCAGAAAAAATATGAGACAGATAAGAAATCCTTAAGCCTCTACAGATCTTATCTAACTTGGTTACCCTGCATATAGGATTATATACAAAAATAGGACGGTCTACCATACAAGGAGAAAGATGAAACTTCTCTATAACTCATGTTGGCAACCTGGACTGGTAACCCAACAAATTTAGGTAGTTATATAGTTATATAAAAATTACAAATACACGCTCTCAAGATAGACACTACTCCAGAGCCTAGGTATTATCTCAACCTATGCTCTGATACCTACTGTGACGACCCGCCTTTCTTTCCACATAAACACACATCATCAATAAGAAAGAAATAAGTAGAAATAGAATAGATAGAAGAAAGAACTAAAAAACATAGGAATCTTACAACGGAAAAGGAACAAAATATGATATATCACATAACTATTACATAGTCTTTACATCATAGTTACACAGATTACACAACATCATCACATTAGGAAGTTATAAAGACCTGTCTATCCATTACAGTTCAAAATAAAACTGACAAAAGATTTCAACACAGCGGAAAATAGATATATATAGCTACGCCAAGACTCCGACTCCAAGATTCCCAAAGTTCGTTAAGCCAAACCTGATCACTTGGCTACTCATAAAAATATGAGTACTCAAGAGTTTAAGAAAAACAAAATAAACTCCGAGTCAGACATGGGTCTGGTGTGAGTAAACGGCTAAGTTGTTTAACTTGAAAAACCTTTGAAAGAAAAAGGTATCTCGTAAGACTTTCCGTCAATAAATACGGACATGTTCTTCCCTTACGATAACCAAAATATTTGATAGGAAATCTGGTTATATTATAATAGTGTCTAGGGATTTCAAATAAATATTCACATAGCTGAAATTGTTACATTATTAAATTCCAGCATACTAGACACAATGTGGGTTATACAATCAAAACCGTAAAGGTCAAGTAGGAAGAATGGATTTCCATCAATGGCAGGGCTATTGGGGTACCGCCCGTCACAGTATGTGGCCTAGATCACCGTAACGAGGATCCCTCCCAATCCCCTGCAACATAAACTCGGAGCTACTCCTTACTGGATAGTCCAAATAACACAACCCTATGGTTGGAGCTAGCAACCGCCCACACAGCCGAATAAAGGGACTCTAAACAAGGGAAAATCTTATCCTACTTGGGTGCTACACACTTAGCCTTGCGTGCACCTCCCCTGTTTTAGCCATTCCCGGTTTTTAAGGCTTGAGGCTACGATTAACTTTGTAGAACACATCTTGGAATGCTCATCGTCCTTCATTGACGTTGGTCTGATAGCATTCATCCGTACAAGTTCGTTCAGGGTTCGAACGAAACCGAAGGCATTATCTCATTACACTCATTTTGGAATTAACCTCAGAGTTAACGACAATAACCCTTGCACTTTGAATCTCCATCTCGATCTTCACTTGAGATTTCACGACTTATCTTTTAACTTGGATCGATGTGGTTTTCGAATAGTCAATTTTGATATCCGATCCCGGTCTCATCAAAATTCAAACGTTTCTTAAAGGCCAAGTTGTTTAAGGTTTAAACAGTTTAATTCAATTCAATAAATTTAATTCACACAGCATTCATTACAGATAAATATCATACTTTTATTACAGCTATATCCAATATCACATCACAGAATATCATAGATTATCATACTATAGATATCAATCAATCCAGACATTCTACTCAAACAATCATTCACAAATAGGAATTATTAATCCATATTATAATTAATTTAATTAACTTAAATTAAATTAATTACTTAAGAATTAATCACCTAACCCTGCTTAATCAATCATCAATTAATTACAAACCATTTAATTAATTAATCATTTCTTAATTACCATATAAATCAATTAATTTATCTTTAATTACTGATTAATTATCCCTTAATTATTAATTAATAAACCTTAATTATTATTTAGTAAAACTTAATTACAAATTAATTAATCCTTAATTATTAGTTAATTAATCTCCAATTACCAATTAATTAATCTCTAATTACTTAATTAATTATTAACTACAACTTAATTACTCTTTAATTAATAATTTATAATCTCTAATTATAAAGTAATTAATCTTAATTACTTAATTAATTAAATATTAATTATCAGTTAATTAATATCTAATTAATAACTATACCCTTAATTACAAATTAATTAATCCTTGATCATTAATTAATTTAACTAATTAATTACTCTTTAATTACTTCATTAATTTAATTAATCTTAAAACATTAAAACCTTAGTTAACTTTTAAGATAAATCATTTATCTTAATTAATGACTTAAGTATCATTAACATATGCATTTAAAACATTATACTTTTAAATTAACTATTAAATTTCATTTCTAATTTAAGATTTAAAATGACTTATAAATTTAACTTAACAAAATTTAAGTTAAACAAATTACAAAACTTCTTAATCAAACATTACAGAAAAAATTTATTATATATAAAAGAAATTTACATAAGAAAAGTTTTAAACCTAATTTATTTTAAATTCCAAAACCTTGCTTTTAAAATTTTTTAAAAACTATTTTAAACAAGCTTCGGGTTCAACCCGACTTCTTCCCGACCTTCCCCGGGGAAACCCACTTTCCTTTCTTTCTTTTTTCTATACTTAGATTATTAAAACTTTAGAACCTGAAACATGTTCACTTACGTTCCCGAAGACAAACCCGAGCACAAACCTAATTTTCTCGAGTTTCCCTTCGAACCAACCTCCATTCCCAAGCACTTACGGACCAAAATCACCGTGCACATGCACCAATCAACGGCGAAGCTCCAACCTCCAAGACAACCACCGACCAATCGACCTCGACCTACTCCTGCCATCTGACCACCCAGAAACACGAATCAAACTCGAAAATGATATCGAGTTACCTCGATCAAACTGGCTCAGCAAACACCACCAGAAAATTGCCTCGACATGACGACATTGACCACCAAAGATCGCGAAGCCACGGCCACACACTCGCAGGCCTTCATCGCAACCTTCCCCCTGGTCCGATGATCCTCGATCATCCAGAGATGCCATAGTGACCTAAAGCTAGACCTCGACCAAACTAAGGGCTTAAACCCTGCTTCGAGCAATTGCCGATGCCACGCTGATGTATTCACCCTCCTGACATTTTTGCCGAGCTCGTTGAACAACCTTCTACCTCCAATCAAAACCGATTACCCCGAGACCTCCGACCACCAGAATTTGCTCAAAGTTAAATTTCTGGTCATCACCGAAATACACACTCGATACAATACTAAAAATCATGATTTTTCTTCTCAAAAATCATATTTTTCAAGGTTGATTCGAGTTATATACTTAAATCAGCAATTTATAACATCTGATTTTAACATGTTTTCAAAATTGCTACTGTATTTTCTTGAATCCAGGAGATTTTAAAACCTAAAATACTTAAACATATTTTTAAAACCTAGATTATGTTTAACAAAATTACCTTGTTTAAAAATCAGAACCTATCAGAGAACAGATGAAAAGATTTTGAATTTTGATCAAAACTTTAAGCTCTTAACTACGAAAGAGAGATATACCCAGGTATACAAACATGCACACTTCAAACACATACATATATACAGAGATTACACTTATTTATACACATGCAAAGCATTTTCATCTCAGAAATTCACAAACAGATTTTATTCACTTAAGATTTTAAATAAAATGTTTACTCACCAGGAATCAGTTGAACATAGCTTGAAACAGTTTTGAAATTTGAAAAGTTGAATTGCTTTGATCTTTTGAAACTGGAAAACTATGATTGGAAAACTAAATGCTATTGTCTCTTTGAAACTTGAAATGCTTTGTTGTGACTGAGATGATTTATGCTTTTGATTACAGGTTGAAGCTTGCTTTGTTTTGGTGATTTCAGGTTTTGATTGCTTGATTAATTTCTGGTTTGAGAATTTTGCTACAGGCTTTGTGTTTTCTTTGTTTTGAAATGTTAACAGGCTTATGTTTTTGAAAATGAGATAGGAAAAAGAAATGAAGAGAAGAGAAAGATGAATACATAGGTCTAATTATGATTTATTAAAATAAAAGAAAAATAAAATAAATCGGCAACAGTTGTTAAATTCCTTAACATTTGTCATTTACATATTTTAATCTCATTACACATGTTATTAAGATGATTTATAAACTAACACTTGTCATTATGAATTTTTTAATTATTTTTAAAATGGTTTATAAAGCTTTTATATTTAATTTACTATTCAATAAATACCTTTCACAATTTACGTAAATAAAATCCTCTTAAAGAAAATAATATAAAACAAATTATATACTAATAAAATTATATATAATATATTTTTAAATCCAAAATATTTTAAAATATCTATCTTTTGAAATTCCAAATTTAAATACAAATTCAACTTAAAATCCAATTTAAAATTAACTCATATGTATGTATATATATATATATATTTAAACAAATTCAATTTGTAAATAATAATTCTATTTTGAAATCTATTTATATCTATATTTAAAAACAACACAATATTATTATTGCTTGAAAATAACAACTTTACCAATTTTAAATAATTAATAAAGAAGATTATCACATTATAATTGCTTGAAATTTCCAAGATATCACAAAATTTGTTTGGCTTTGGTAAACTGTAACACCCCTAAGTTTAAATAACATTATTCAAAATATTTACTTAGATAAATTAACTAGAATAATGAAAAGATTAAAGTGATAAGTGGATTGACTTTTGAAAACTAAATAGAGACTGCAATCAAAAGAACAGATTTATGAAATGGTTTTATAAGTTAACTATACAAGAGTGTAAGGCAAGGGTAATATAGGAATAGGCCTATATAAACCCATAACCCCTATACCCTAAACCCTTAACTCATTCTCATTTTCATACTTTCATTAAAAAAACAAAACAGAGCAAGACCGGCCATAACCCTAGGAGAAAAGAGGATCAAAATCAACTAAAAGCTAAGGACGCAAGCAAGGAAGAATTAAGCAAGATCAAATTTCAATGATCAAATTTCAAGTTCCTTATCCAAAATAAGTCGAATAATAACCAAAACCGTCTCATTTATTTCTTAGTGAATATTTTAATTTCGAGTTTAAAGTATAAAACCGCTTGGATGATTGGAATGATGTTATGCTTTGATTATGTGCCATATTTGATTTAATGCTTCAATTATAAGGCTAAAATCATGTTAAAATGGGTTTCGAATGGCATAAGGATTTGATATGTTATGTAAAACATTATTTTTGAGATGATTTTAAATTTTCATAATTAGCCAAGTTATGGATTGTTTACTATGAATTTTGAATGGGATAAATAGAAAGTTTGGGTTTAAAATTAATTTCGGCAACTATATAAAGTATTTTGGGTTCGAAATTTATAAATTTTGAAAAACATATTAAAAGCGAATTCAAGTGATTTTTGGCGATTTTTCCTAAGTGATTTACTATTGAAATTAAATTAATTAATTTTGAGGACTTAAATGTCTTTATTGTTTTATTAAGGGGAAGGGCTTCTTTGCTAAATTATTTTTAATTATTAATGGATGAATTCGGCAGTCTTTTTAGAAAAGATTCTGGTAAAGGAATTAGCAACCAATCATATATTTACAAATAAGGAAAGTTAGGTATAAAGGAGTTTCCTTTAAAGGAATAAAATCAGTTTTTCTTCGAATTACAAGATTGCCACTTCCATTTGCTTAGTTCAAAAATCATCCAAGATTGCCTTTCGAACTCATTCGAAACTAATACACATGATATCAAATAGTTGATATATAGTGTATTGGAGAAAGGAGAAGGGATGGTGTTGAAAGCATGCTTTCAAATGGGTTACAGATAGCTTTCAAATCAACCCACTTGCCTTTTTTGCTTCGAAAGAGATGCCACTAACTTTGTTTTCCAGGAAGCTTTCGAAAGGGTTGAAGTACTTTCATATAGCTTTCGAAAGGATTGCCGCTTACCTTTGTTTTAAAATTAGCTTTCGATTGAGTTGCCACATATTGAATTTTAAAAGGAGATTCCAAAAGATTGGTTGCTTTTGAACCTAGTTGAAACCTTGTTGCCGCCTTCATACCTTTCGAATAGGTTAAAGGCTGCTTTTCTTTATAGCTTTATAACAATGCATTCAAAAGGGTAGCTTTTATTTTATAAATATTGAAGACACTTCCTAATGCTTGCGAAAGGGTCCCTACAGTCAATTATATTAAAGGTTTCGAAGGAAATGCTTTCGAAAGGTTGTTTCGAACCTTTCCTCTTTCCTATTATTTTACTTAAAGATTATCGCTTTCGAAAGAGTAGTTTTGAAGCCATTTGTTTCCCCAAACTCTTTTACTTGGAGATTAATGTGTTCGAAAGGGTTACTTTTGCTTACGTTCACTTTGACCCAAAATTCATATTTAAGGTTAAACCTAATATTTTGAGAAAGATACTTTCAAAAAGGTTTTGAAGCTATGCTTTTACAAATCCTACTTGGACTAAGAGATTTAGAAAGTTAATCTTTAATACTTTTGGAAGGAATGTTTAATGGTTTTGAAAGGAAGGTTTTGATGCTTTTAAAAGAGGTGTTTTGAGTGTTTCGAAAGGCATATATTTAAGTGTTTTGAAATGGTGGTTTGAATGCTTTTGAAGGGTATAATTTAATGGTTTCAAAATAGAGCGTCTAAGGATTCGAAAGCCTTAGTTTTCAAAACAAAGAACTCAATCTCATTTTTAAAGATAAACCCATGGCAATACAAAATAATTTTTGAAATGCCATTTCGCTTTGTAGTTTTTGAAGAAGCTTTCCTTGCTAAGTATAATAGGTTAAAGGTATTAACCATGTTTCATTTGAAAATGATTACAAGGATATTAAACCATGGATGGTTGTGTTATCATGTTATGATTAATTATCATGTGAGCTTCTTCTATAAGCATATTCGCTTTATAATTAACCCATAACTGTATTTTGAGGGTGTTAACGACAAAATAACCAGCTAGGTTGACACAGTAGTGAATATATATAATAACAACCCTAATTATTGATAACATTATTCAGGATATTTAACTAGATGAATTAAATAGAATAATGTAAATGTTAAGTGATAAGGGCTTGAGACTTGAATTAACCAATTAAGGCCGAGCCTAATATAATAGTGAATGGGCTTAGTAATGGGTTTTTGGTTATTTAAGTCATATAAGGGCATATTACGAATTGTCGTCCTTAGCTTCCACCCTTATATATTTTGATTCCTACCTTTTTCTTCCATTCACGTCATTTTGAAAATTAAAATGCAAGAATGAACGGCCGGCCATTAAGAGAAGAAGAATTCAAATTAAAAGCTAAAGTATCAAGCTTAGAGGAAATCAATCTCAATCTAATCTCCTTATCTAGATCAAGGTGAATAATAATTCCATCTCTATTTTTTTTTGATTCATATATTTTCAGATTTAAGGGTAAATTCGTTTTTATGATATATTGGATGATGATATGCTTGATTTATAATTTATTCATTTAAACAAGATTGTTTAAAAGAGATTATGCATGGTTTTTGGGAAAAACTGAGATTTAATGATGTTTAAATGCCATGGGAAAACATTATGTTTTGAGAAACATGATTTTAGAGTTGGGTTTCAATTTTGATTATTTTGCAAGCTATGGAAAGATTATTATGAATTTTCAAAGGAATATATAGTTATTTAGGATTGTAAATTTATTTTGGAAAACTTATTAAGAATTTGGGTCTGGAATTTCGATATGTTAGATAACATGATTAAAGTGAATTTTTGGAATTTTTGGGGAATTTTCCAAAGTGCTTTGCTATACAAAATAAATTATTTTAGAAGAGTGACTTCTTTTCTAAATTGGTTTTGCTTAAAGGAAGGACTTAATTGATTAACTTAACCATGGTTTAGATCTAAATTCGCGGTTGTTATTTTTGGAAAAGAATTTGAAAATTTTAAGGCAACCAATCTGGTGTTGACACATGGTAGGTTAGTTATAGAAACGTTTACTTTAGGAAGAACTAAACCAAATTTACTCAAAAAATTGGTTCCGCATACTTTGGAAAGCACCTTTCGACACAGAAGCTTTCGCCTTCATCTCAGTCGAAACCAACTGTGCCGAAACCAATACACAAGGTATCACGAATATGGTGCATATTGGAATAGAGGTAGACGAAAGATAAGGTGTCGAAAGCAAAGGTTCTGAAGGAGTTGAAACCTTGGTTTGTTTTTATAAAAGAAAAGCGCCTACATCTGTTTTGTTTTGGCCTTCGAAAAGTCGAAGCATATGGTTTCGAAAGAGATTTTTAAAAAGTTTTGAAAGGGCTGCCAATAACTTAAGATTGCTTTCAACTGGGTTCCATTACTTATGAAATAATGTTTTGAAAGAAGGGTTCCGACCTAGTCGAAACCCTACTGCCGTTTCATAGCCTTTTGATGGGGTTGAAGATATCAATGCTGTCTAAAGGGTACTTTGTTTTATAAGTATAAGCCGTTTCCTGTAGCTTTCGAAGGCAATGATTACGAAAGGGGTTTCGAAGCCAAGCTTCACTATTTTACGCAGATGTTTTATGCTTTCGAAAGAGATGGTGCCAACGCCATCAAGTTTTCCCCAATATTTTTGTAAAATAAAGGATGGTTTCAAAAAAGTTGGGTTTATCTATATACACTTTGACCCAATAATGTTTTAAGTATTAACCTAATGCTTTTGAAAGGGGGACCTTCAATGATTTCAGAAGAGTTACTTCCATTGCTGTCGAAAGGGGTACTTTCAACTAGTTTCGAAGCTAAGCTTCTAAATGTTAAATATTAATACTTTACTACAATCGAATGGTTTCGAAAGGAAGGTTTTAAAGTATTAAAAAGAAAAAGCCTAATGTTTTGAAGATAGATTTTTAAGGCTTTTGAAGGAGGTCATCCTATGAAGTTAAAAGCTATGTTTCGAAGGTATCGAAAGGTTTTATTACCCAAACTCTATTTTTTAAAGGGAAAAATCCATGGCTAAATTAAAGGATTTTGTAATGGTTTTGAGAAGAAGCTTTCTATGATAAATATAATAGGCTAAAGGTATTAACCATGTTTTATTCTAAACCTACAGGCATGTTATTACTATATTGTTATGTTTTCTTCTTTAAATATAAATGTATTCACTTTGAAATGGACCCATAACCGCATTTTTAGGATAAAGGGTAGTAGAACAAATTAAGTTAATCCAGTAGTGGATATAAATTGATTAAACTCCTGAATGAGTAGAATTGCATCCAAGAGGTCAAGAAGAATAGAATATAGGATGCTAAAATAGAAAAGGAAGATATTAGCAGGGGAAAATTGGTTCAAGCCCATCAAAACTGTTTATAGGAAAAGATATTATCAAGGGACAATAGGTTCATAGTTAACCCACGAAAACTATGTATAATGGAAGATATCAGAAAGACAGGTTCATAGTAAGCCCATGAAAACTATGATTTGATATTGGAAGAGCCAGTAGGTTTGTAGTTAGCCCATGAAAACTATACCAAGAATAAGATATTAACAGATGTCAATAGGTTCCTAGTCAGCCCATGAAAACTAGGGTAAGAATAAAGGATATTGAGGTCACCAATAGGTTTCTCGTCCATCCATGAAAACTAGGATAAGAGTAAGATATTGGATTTACTAACAGGTTTTTAGTGATCCTATAAAAACTATGTAATTGGACAGGGAGTCCTTAAATGTTTAACTGGTTATTAGTCAGCCCTTGAAAACTAATAAGTTAATAGTAATCCTAGAAACTATAATTGAGACAGATAGTCTAAAAATGAATGGGGATGGGTAATACAGAATCGATTCATTTGTTTTGCAGATCAACATATTATACTGCTTTGAATTGTTTTAACCATTGTGGATGCCGAAGCACGGTATATGGTTTATATATGTTTTGAGATACTGGTGAGGGGAAAATCCATTCCACTAAGCTGCGTGGTCTCACTAGATATCTAAATGATTTGAGATGGTAGATTATTATTAATACCAGGCTTTACGTCTAGCTCTAAGTTTATGTTTTCCCATTAAACTCTCCGGTACTCAATTAATTTTGTGTAGTTTGAGAGTTGAGGTTCTCAGGTACGTCTTAAGATGAATAAGCTTCTGGAGATGTGCAGGAGGCATGACAGCTATTTAGAGTTCTCTTGTCTTTTGGATTCTACTGCGTTGTTTATAATGGCAAAGTTTTTATTTTGCCTGTATATACTCTGATCATCCAAGGGACATCTTCATATGTCGCTCTTGGAAGTATGTTGTATTCAATATATCTTTTCTGAACGTTGTTTGAAAACTTGGGATTATGTAATGAATTGGAAATATTTTAAAGTGAAATGTATTTCTGTTTTAAGTTTAAAAATTTTCAAATTCATGTGTTTCTATGTAACAATGAATCTAACTTCGCCGTATTTTGTCGCTGAGTATTAGTTACTACGGATGACTACAACAGCCGTTAGTTTTGGGCCTCAAAGTAGGCGGATGTTACAACTTGGTATCGGAGAATAGGTCTATGAGACATTAAAAAAAAAGTAAAACCTAATTTTTTTTGAGACATAATCCAATGATTTGAAGATATGTGAGGGGTTGGGTTAATGCTATATTAACTGTACTTTAATTATATATATATATATATATATATAAGTACGTGTTCCCCTCTCTCTTAGACCATTCTTCTTTATCTTACTAAGGCTCATATGTAGATTTATGAGAAAGAATATACGGAAGCACGAAACGAAAGAGGTAATTTAGGTGGAGGAAGCACGACAACCAGTGGAAATTCTCGACCTAACACTTGGAGGAACCAAGGTCGACAGGCTAATGCTAATCCAAATGCTGAAGCCAATGGGTGCTGGAAATCCACTAGTAGATGCAAGGATGGTGTATCAGTTGTTGGACAATCCTTTGCAGGCTGGAGTTGCTAGCAATGTTGGAGGAGCTAATCCTGTGGCTCCAGTTGGGAATAACTATGCTAAGCTAAGCAGAGACTGTACCAGTTTGGGTGGAAAGCCGTTTATTGGAATAGAGGATGCTGTTGAAATGGAGAATTGCTATTGAATTATGGAAGGATCTTTACTGATCTAGGCTTACATGATGGAAAAAATAGAAGGCTAGCTTCTAGGTAGTTGCAAGGGGAAGCACTTGATTGGTGGAATAGTGTGACCGCCGGGGTACTAGAGGAAGAGCTGACGTAGGCTGATATCAGAAGGAGGTTTGAGTAGAGGTTTCTATCTCGGATTGCTAAGTCGGCATTAATGAAGAAGTTCATGGATCTAGTTCAAGGAGAGATGTCAATGGTTGAGTACACTGCTAAGTTTGATGAGCTTTCTCTGTATGGATATACTATGGTTGACATTAACGTCAGAAAAAATGAGTGGTTCATTCGAGACTGAGAGCTAAGCTTGCTAGAATGACCATCACCTATATCCAAGAACCTTGTAATATGGTGGTGGAATGACCATTTGCCATGAAGGGATATGCAACGGCCCACAAGATTTTCGACCCAGAAAATCGACACTAATACATCCACTGTATAGAATGCCGAGCATTCGAGTGCTCGAAATCCCAGACTGTTAGGGTTAAGAAGAAAAAGAGGTAGAATAAGAAACGTAAACAAACAGTACATAATCTCACAATTGCAGCGGACAAAATATAATATACAAATAGCAGCATTTACACAGAAAAGCTATAACTATAAATATATATACAAGATATCAGAGTACAACAAATCTGGACAGTTATAATAACATGTCCTCAACTACTGTCTATACAGTCTATAATACACAGTAGAGTAATCAATATGTGTAATACGTATCTTCCATCCATCTCATCTCCTAAGCTCCAATGTCCTAACCTGAATATCTGTAATACTCGGTCTTACCCGAGCATTACAATAAAGTAACACCTGGTTCAGGCTAGAAACCAGCATGAGTGAACCCATATAATATGAATACTTAAGTTATATAACTTCTTTGAAAACTAAGGCAACTCGTCCAACATTACGAGTTCTTACCCTGTTATAACCAACTTGTTGCTAAATCCATTATCAAATAATATATGAGTGTAGTTACTTATTCAAAATAGTCGGATTTTACGTAATTTATTGAATTCACCCTATTTGATTCTACAAATCAAACCCACTAAGATTTTAGTTGTTATTAAATCGGAGTGGTTCATGATAATGCTGATATCCAATCGCGATCTCTTCGAATCCAAATGCCATCCTTTAAGCCTAGTTGTCTTTAGCAAAACAACTCAATTTCAGAATGTCAACATTCACATAAAAACTCCATCATAATATTTATTCAAATAAAACGTCTCTCATTTTATATTTAACTGTTCATTTCAGGTTATTTCATTTCACAAAATAACTAGAAACAACATGCTAGAGAAACAAAACAATCCAGTGTACTTAATCCAATTTAAAGTATTCATAGACTAGACTAACTAGTCACATAAATCGTTAATTTACTTTTAAAACAGAATTATTTAATTGTTTTCAAATCATGTTTAATTTTCATTAAGTAATTACAACCATTTTATTTTATTCTAATTAAATATCTGAAATTAATTAATTAATTAACAACTGTAATTAACTTAAGACTTTTAATTAATTAAAGGTTTAGATCATTTTAATTTATCATTAACTATTAACTAATTATTATTTATTTAATTTAATTAACCTTGGAAATAAATAAACAATTAACATATATGCAATTGCCATAACTTAATAAATTTTTAGTTTAAAATATTTCATTTATCCTCGACATTACTAATCGTAGGGTTTAAGTTAACTTAAGATTTTAAATTACCTTGTTTATACAACCATAAACTAATTACTTCGAAATCATTTCTTTTCATTTAAAAGCTTTATATTTTTCTTTTCCTTTTTATATATATCCACTTTTTTCTTTTTTCTTTTTCTTCTTTCTTTTATTTCGTTTTCTTATCTTTTCCCCTTTTTCTTTTCTCTATTTCTATTTCCCTTTTCTTTTTCTACTTATTTTCTTTTGTTTCTCTTATTCCTTTACTTTTTTTTCTTTTACTTCTTACAGCCCGCTGGCCCATACCTTTTCGGCCCACTACTCTTCTTTCCCCCCCTCTTCCTTTTCCTTATCTTCTCTATTCCCTCTTCATTCTCATTTCTTTCCCGACGTGCACACGCTACACCGTGCACGTGTACACGATGCCGACGAACCCAGACTCGCTGTCAACTCCCCTCTTAAGTCACCTACGACCCTCGCATCACGTCTGCCTCTAGAACTGCTTTGGCTCCACGAATTCAAAATCGAACCCTTCCACTCTAACCTGATCGGAACCGGAGCTTCCAAAACCTCCATGCCTCGCCACCCCAGTACGTCGCTCACCACCAGATCTTGCCCAGAGCACCGCCATCTCATCCTCCTCCATCTCCTCCTGGTCCGCACTTCCACTCCTCCCCATGATGTCGACATTCAACTTCGACTGAACCCAAAAACACGCACAACTTAAACCCTAACCTCGATTCGCTCGTCCACCATCCACATTTAAAAATTACCGTACTATTTTTCATCAAATCCCCACCCATGGATGCTCCCCTACGCTGAGTTATCGGACACGAAAACAACCACCTTGCCGAAAATTTGCTTTTCCCCCAAACACGGTCATCCTCCTATATCTCACCAATTCCACCACTAAAAATCATAAAACAACCACTAAAATTCCTCATTCCATCCAGCATTACGTCTATGCGAGCCAAAGATCAACTATGATATTCGAAATTTTACACTTTTTGTTAACTTACTTTAACACAACTTTCCCTATACATATAATCCATAATATCTTATGAAATCAATTTTAAAATTAAGTATACTCGAATATAAATAGAAACCCTTCAATTATCACGAGTCAAAACTTTGTCGATGAAGAGGATTGAATTTTTGAAAGTTGTACATGGCAGAAAACAAAGAACAGAGTTAATAATATGTGTGCAGGCTTTTCAAACATCCATATATAGGCATTTCTATATTTATTTCTATGCAACACATATACATAAACTATTACTCCTATTTATCTTGAACATAATCACATTATAAGAAAGGTTTGATTTTTGAAAGGAGTTTACTCACAATTCTTCTTTGAACAGAGTACTGTTTTGACGAAGGCTGCTTGCTTTGTTGTTGCTCCCTGTTTCTTGAATGCTTTGTATTTTCTTGATGTTTTGTAATGGTAGTAATTTCTTTCTTTGTTTTACTTAGTTTGAGAGAATGAAAAATAAAGGAAGACAGTGGAGGTATATATAAGAAAGTAGACTGCATTGTTTTGTGCACAACAAGCTTGTTTTATTTTTTTTTTCTTTGGTCAGCAAACTCTTTTGACCTGATATGATTTTTGAAACATGAAAATTTGATTTGATTTAAGGGTTGTATGCTTAGATTTGATGTATTGTGAGCTTGAGAGGATATGCATGAAATGCTATGTTCCCTAAGATGTTTACATATGCTCTTATGTGTGCATATACTCTACATACATATGTCTACGCCCTAGTTTTGTATTGTTTTGTCTTATATATATACATACATATATACACATATATATTTATTTATACATGTAAACTTGCCTCCTTATATACATCCATACACACATACTTCACATATATACTTACATATATATGCCATCAATATGTTCATTTGTTTACACTTATTTATGTTTACATGCTTTTCTTACATATCCCTTATTTAATATGAACATATATCTATATACTTTATTCATATGTCTTGGAATTCATCATTTATGAATCCAATACCTTTATGTATATACACTTACATATACAATGTTTCACAAACATGTTCATTTACATATTCACTATTTTATCTAACATATATATATATATATCCATACTTATATATCTTTAATCCTCATATACATACGCATTTATGTACTTATATACATTTATATCTAAACATCATAAAACTTGTACATTCTTATAGATGTGTATATATTGATTTATGGATAGTTTATCTTGATTTTAATGGTGGAGTTTATTATCTATTTTCTATGAGGTTTATCAATTCGGGGATTTTATAATTCAATATTTAATAGAGGTTTTGAATCAATTTATACAAATATCTCCTGATATTTTAAATTATCAATAATTTATTCGTTCGACTTATTAATTCAATAATTAAAATCAATTAATTACTCAATTAACAGACGTCCAAAAATCCAGGTCGTCACAAGAGGCTTGCAGTTTCTGCTAGAGAAAAGCCAGTTGAATCCTAGGGTCCCCAGAGAAAGAAAAGGAAATTATTTAAGAAGAAGGGAGCCCGGAAAGGGGATAGTGCCAAGAAGGCAAAGGCGAATTAGGTATGCTACAAATGCGACAAGAAGGGTCATTATGAAAATAAGTGTCGGTCAGGCAATGGGAACAAAGCTGCAGATAAGAAGAATGTGAAGTGCTTTAACTATGATCAAGTAGGGCATTATAAGAACCAATGTCCAGAGCTAGTCAGAGCAGACAAGTGGAAGGTCTTGGATGTTGGATCATCAGCTAAGCCTATTGCAGCTAAGATAGGAAAGATTATGATGGAATGTACATTTTTGATTCAGAGTATACCAGTTAGGATACTTTTTGATACTGACGCATCACATTCATCTATATCCCTGTGTTTGTTCGATAGGTTATGCTTTGAACCCACACACCTTGTTAGTTCCTTAAGGGTTGAGAATCCAATAGGAGGGTATGCAACTCTAGGCATGAGATGTGACCAGTTAGAACTTGATTTGTTAGGTCATAGGTCTGCGTGCAGTTTGTATGTTTACAATTTCATAGATTTCGGAATCATTTTGGGTATGGATTGGTTGAGAAGGTATGAGGCTAGGATATTTTGCTAGGATGGGGAGATATCTTTGAGACACCCTGATAGCCATAACCAAATTATAATCTCAGTAGAGAATTCTGACCGGAGATGTTGTGATTTTTGAAGTCCAATCGAAATGGGAGAAGAGTTAAGTCATGTCAAATTGCAAGAGAGTTTGTAGATATCTTTGAGACGGTCGTAGGACTACCATCGAAATGAGCTGTTGAGTTTTGGATAGCACTTGTGCCAGGAGCTGAATCTATGAGTAGATCACCTAGTAGGATGACACCGGCTGAGATGAAAGAATTTAAGGTGAAGCTAGTGGATCTAGAAAGAAGGAATTTTATTAGACCAAGCAGTTCGCATTGGAGAGCGGCCGTGGTGTTCGTGAAGAAATCTAATGGGTCATTAAGAATGTGTATCGACTATTAAAAGTTGAACGAAACGATTGTAAAGAACAAGTATACTTTGCAGAGAATTGATGATCTATTTGATTAGTTGAGTGGAGCCAGAGTATGTTCCCAGTTGGACTTGGCGACATGGTTCCATCAGCTAAGAGTGGTGGAGGACAGTATTCCTTTGACGGCATTTCAGACTAGATATGGTTCATATCAATGGTTAGTAATTCCATTCGGGTTGACAAATGCACTTGCTTTCTTTGTGGATTTGATGAATCGAGTCTTCCGAGTGTATTTAGATAGATTCATATTGGTGTTTATGAAATTTTGGTATACTCTAAGGATGAAAGAGAGCACAAAGATCATCTTAGAGTTATGCTAGAGACATTGAGGCAAAATCAGCTAAAGGTAAAGTTTTCCAAATGTCATTTTTGAAAAAAAGAGGCTAAGTTTCTTGGTCATGTTGTTTCAAAAAGGATTGTCAGTTGATCCAAATAAGATCGAAGCTGTGAACAATTGGAAGAGACAAGAGGCGATAGTCGAGATCAGAAGTTTGCTTGGGCTTGCTAGTTATTACCGGAGATTTATTAAGGGTTTCTCATGAATTGCATCGCCTTTGACTAGGCTTACCAGGAAGGAAGTGAAGTTTGTTTGGTCCGAAAAATATGAGGAAGCATTCCTTAAGTTAAAGCATTTGTCAACAAATGCTCCAGTGTTAGTAGTTCCAAATGGAAACTAAGGGTTGGTGGTATATACAGATGCATGTGAGACTGGATTGGGAGCAGTGTTGATGTAGAAGGGCAAAGTCATTGCTTATGCATCTAGGCATCTTAGACTGCATGAAGTAAGATATCCAACTCATGACATAGAGTTGGCTGTTGTGATTTTTTCCATGAAGATTTGGAGGCATTATCTCTTGTGGAGAGATTTGAGCTGTATCCCAATCATAAGTCTTTAAGATACTTATTCTCTCAAAAAGAGTTGAATATGTGACAGCAGGGGTGGTTGGAATTTTTGGCTGCTTATGATTTTGGTATAGAGTATAACCTGGGGAAAGTTAATAAAGTGGTTGATGCTCTTAACAGAAGACATTAGAATATGGTGTTGGATATGTTGGCAAAATGGAAGGATCTAGAAGCTTTGACCAGTTGTGGTATGTAGTTAAAATCGACTGCTAGTTCTAGTCAGAGTACTGCCATGTTGTCCTGTTTAGAAGGTCGACCAGTGTTGATAGAGAGAATTGCTTCTAAGTAGAAGGAGGATCCAATATTAACCAAGAGTATCAGAAGGCTTAAGATTGGAACTGAGGTCGATGACTAAAAGATTTTTGTCTTGACCAGAGAGGAGGGTTAAGAAAGAAGGGACGGTTATGTGTCCCAGATGTAGAGAACTTGAGAAGAGAAATTCTTAAGGAATGTCATCGATCCAAGTTTACGATTCATCTCGAAGGGATCAAGATGTATCAAGATATGAAGAGGAGCTTCTACTGTGAAGGCATGAAGAGAGATGGTGGCTTGTGAGTTAGGCAGTGTGTAAACTTTCAAAAGTGAAAGCCGAACATCAAAAGCCGAGTGAGTTGCTTAATCCTTTAGAAACTCCAATATGGAAATGGGATTCGGTATCCATTGATTTTATTAATGGGTTGTCAAGGCCAAGCAGAGGAAATAAGAGTATATGGGTTATTGTGGAGAGACCAAGAGTGCCCATTTCATCCAGTAAAGTCGATCCAGACTGCACTTGTTTTGGCAAAGTTTTTCATGAAGAACATAGTTAGACTTCATGGAGTCCCTAGTAGCATCGTTAGTGATAGAGAAGCTTTATTCACTAGCGAATTCTGAGAAGTCTATAAATATGTTAGGTACTAAGCTCAAGATGAGTACTGCATATCACCCATAGACGGATGGGCATACATAGAGTGTCAATAAGGTGCTCGAGGATTTGTTGAGAGCTTGTGTGTTGGAATTTAGTGGATCTTGGGAGGATCAGGTGCATTTGATTGAGTTTTTATATAATAATAGTTACCAGACTAGTATACGAATGACGCCTTTTGAAGCTTTGTATGGAAGGCCATGCAAATCCCTAGTATGTTGGTTGGAGACTAGAGGTAGATTGGTCTTAGGTCCAGATTTAGTTAGTGAGGCGTCAGAGACAATTGAGTTGATCTGAGAGTGGATGAAGGAAGCTCAACCTAGATAGAAAAGTTATGCGGATAAGAGGTGCAAAGGCCTGGAGTTCTCAGTGGGAGACATGGTTTTCATTAAGGTTTCACCGATGAAGGGTGTGATATGGTTTGACAAATTAGGAAAGTTAGCCCCAAGATATGTTGGTCCATTTCAGATTATAGAAAGAATTGGAAAGCTCGCATGTAGAGTAGATTTGCCGAGCAATATGGAAAGTGTTCATAATGTATTTCATGTGTCTCATCTTTACAAGTATGTGCATGATCCAGAGTCTATTGTTCTTCAGACAGAGTTGGAGGACTTAGTAGTAGAGCCTGATTTGACTTTTGTTAGACTACCAGTTCAGGTTGGAGCGGGAGATGAGAAGAGACTGAGGAACAAGACAGTCAAGTTGGAGAAAGTTCAATGGAGCGACAACGAGAAGACTGCACTTGGGAGACAGAGGACATGATTCGAGATACTTGTCCTGATCTGCTTTGAGGGTATGTCTATATCTGTGTAGTTAATACCCCGCTATTACCCCGCTATAACCCCGCAATATCTCATAGCGGATTTCTACCGCTATGATTTTTCCATATAGCCCCATAATATAGCCTTTCCGCTTTAATCCCCGTTATTTCCGCTATATCCCGTTATTCCCGCTATACTTTGCTATTTCCGCTATATCTTCTTTAATAAAATGAATCAAATAATTGCATTTATACATTATAAAAATTATGAAACTAATTTGTTTGATTTAATTTTTAATACATTTTCAGAAATGAAAATACTCTAATATTCTACTAAATTCAATTATGTTATATAACAGTTTTACGTTTATTTAAAGTATATTCGCATATGCTTTTTGTTTAAAATCATTTATGTATTAACTATAATTCAATTGAATGATAGTTTTTCATTTAATTACCATTTATATATTTGTAAAAACATTAAGTATGAGTTTTATATGCTATTTTAGAGCTATCCGCTATATCCTCGTTGTATCTCCGCTATGACTTTTTGCACCTCCACCGCTTTGAATCTGCCGAGCGCTTTAAATGCACAAGTCTATATTAAATTTATATAGATAATTCATAGTCAGGTAGATTAGTATTGTTGTTAGGAGTCATTATAGATGATTGCTACGTTTAGTATTATGTCCTTACTGAATTTCAAAGACGAAATTCCTTAAGGAGGGGAACCTGTAACACCTTTGATTTTTGATAACATTATTTAGGAGATTTGATTAGATGAATTAAATAGCATAATGTAAATGTTATTGATAAGGATATTGAGACTATAATTAATTAATTAATTAAGGCCGAACATAATATAATAATTAATGGTCTTAGGAATGTGTTTTTGGTTAATTAAGTCACATAGGGGCATATTAGGAATTGTCGTCCCTAGCTTCTACCCTTATATATTTTCGTTCCTACCTTTTTCTTCACATTCATGTCATTTTGAAAATTAAAACGCAAGAAGGAACGGCCGACCATTAAGAGAAGAAGACGAATTCAAATTAAAAGCTAGAGAATCAAGCTGAGGGGAAATCAATCCCTATCTAATCTCCTTATTTAGATCAAGGTGAATAATAATTCCATCTCTATTTTGTTTTGAATCGTATATTTTCAGATTTAAGGGTAAATTCGTTTTTATGATATATTGGATGATGATATGCTTGATTTATAGTTTATATGATTTAAACAAGATTGTTTAAAAGAGTTTATGCACGGTTTTTGGGCAAAATCGAGATTTAATGATGTTTAAATACCATGGAAAAAATTTATGTTATGAGAAACATGATTTTGGAGTTGGATTTCAATATTGAAAATTTTCCAAGGTATGAAAAGTTTATTATGAATTTTTAAAGGAATATGGTTATATGGGTTTATAGATTTATTTTGGAAAATATATTAAGAATTTGGGTATGGAATTTTGACATGTTAAATAACATGATTAAAGTTAATTTCTGGAATTTTTGGAGATTTTTCCATAGTGATCTGATATGCAAAATAAATTATTTTAGAAGAGGAACTTCTTTGCGAAATAGGTTTTGCTTAATGGAAGGGCTTAATCGATTAACTTAATCATGGTTTAGATCTAAATTAGCGGCAGTTATTTTTGGAAAAGAAATTGAAAATTTTAAGGCAATCAATCTGGTGTTAACACGTGGCAGGTTAGTTAGAGAGAAGTTTACTTTAAGAAGAACTAAACCAGATTTACTCAAAAAATTAGTTCCACCTACTTTGGAAAGCACCTTTCGACACAGAAGCTTCCGCCTTCATCATAGTCGAAACCAACTGTGTCAAAATCATTACACAAGGTGTCACAAAAGATGGTATGCAGTGGATTGGAGGAAGGCAAAAGGTAAGGTGTCGAAAGCATAGCTTCCGAAGGAGTCAAAACCTTGGTTTGTTTTTATAAAAGAAAAGCGCCTGCCTTTATTTTGTTTTCGCCTTCGACAGAGTCGAAGCATATTGTTTCAAAAGAGATTTTATAAAGGTTTTGAAAGGGTTGCCAATAACTTAAGATTGCTTTCAACTGGGTTCCTTTACTTATGAAAGAATGCTTTGAAAGAAGGCTTCCGTCCTAATCGAAACCCTACTGCCGTTTCATAGCCTTTCGATGGGGTTCAAGATATCAATGCTGTCTAAAGGGTAATTTTTTTTATAAGTATAAGCCATTTCCTATAACTTTCGAAAGGGGTTAGGGGTTTCGAAGACAATGGTTTCGAAAGGGGTTTCGAAACCAACCTTCCACTATTTTACCCAGATGTTTTATGCTTTCGAAAGAGATGGTGCCGACGCCATCAAGTTTTCCCCAATATTTTTAAATAATAAAGGATGGTTTCAAAAAAGTTGGTTTCACCTATATACACTTTGACCCAAATAATGTTTTAAGTATTAACCCAATGCTTTCGAGAGGGGGACTTCCAATTATTTCGTAAGGGTTACTTCCATTGGTGTCGAAAGGGGTACTTTCAACTGATTTCGAAGCTAAGATTCTAAAGGTTAATTATTACTAATTTACTATAATCAAAATATTTCTAAAGGAAGGTTTTAAAGTATTAAAAGGCAAAAGCCTAATGTTTAGAAGATAGATTTTTAAGGCTTTCGAAGGAGGTTATCCTGTCAAATCGAAAACTAGGTTTCGAATGTATCGAAAGGTCATATAACCCAAACTCTATTTTTAAATGAAAAAACCCATGGCTAACTTAAAAGGGTTTGTAATGGTTTTGAGAAGAAGCTTTCTATGATAAAAATAATAGGCTAAAGGTATTAACCATGTGTTATACTAAACCCACATGAGTGGTACTACTATGTTGTTATGTTTGCTTCTTCAAATATAAATATAATCACTTTGAAATAGACCCATAACTACATTTTGGGGATAAAGGGTAGAAGAACCGGCTAGGTAAACCAGTAGTGAATATAAATTGATTAAACTCATGAATGAGTAGAATTGCATACAGGAGATCAGGAAGACCAGAATATAGGATGCTAAAATATTGAAGAAAGATATTGGCAGGGGCTAATAGGTTTCAGTAAGCCTATGAAAACTGTGTATCGGAAACGATATTGGCAGGAGCCAATAGGTTCATAGGTAGCTCATGAAAACTATGTATAAAGGAAGATATTAGAAAGACAGGTCCATAGTAAGCTTATGAAAACTATGATGTGATAATGGCAGAGCCAGTAGGTTTGTAGTTAGCCCATGAAAACTATATCCAGAATAAGATATTGACAGATGTCAGTAGGTTCCTAGTCTGCCCGTGAAAACTAGGGTAAGAAGAAATGATGTTGGGGTCACCATTCCTAGTCAACCCATGAAAACTAGGATAAGAGTAAGTTATTGGAGTTACCAATAGATTCTCAGTGATTCCATGAAAACTATGTAATTATACATGGTGTCCTTAAATGTTTAACCGGTTATTAGTCAGCTAATGAAAACTAATAGGTTATAATCCTAGAAATTATAACGATACAGATAGTCTAAAAATGAAGGGGATGGTGTAACGACCTGGTCTTTCAAACCGTTCAAATCAACAATCATCCACTCATGTCGGACTTGAATTGCTCAAAACAATAGATTGTTAATTTATATTTGGAAAAAATCAACATATATAGTAAATAAATCAATCACAGAATCACTGTCACAGAGTATTACAACAATAAGAAGTGGAATAGATATATAGTAGTTCATGAAGCTACTATATAAACATCAGAGTTTGAAACAAAATACAACAAAAATATCAAATATAGAGTAGTCTCAAATTCAAAGTAACTGATAAGACTGAACATAAATAACTAGAAACAACTGAAAGTTGACTAGATATCAGATAGATCTTCAAGCAAAGCTCCAAACTCCAAAAGCGAGTCTCAATTATTGTGTCACTCGGTCCGACCAGAGCATAAAGCGAAGCACAAAACACTCGAGTCAGGATTAACATTCTTATATAGTAAATTCAACTCAAGTGAAATGTCAATTGAAATACAAGTAACTTAAAGGATGTTTGGGATTTCCATCCTCAAAGGATCCATCGAACTATCTACTATATAGTAATATACGCTATTATAATATGTCTATAGTAAAGTAATTTATTAAAGTAACATTAAGGCGTTACCCATATCCCCCTTAATATATTTTATATATACTCTTAGTCTATATAGTACCGTACGATCCTCCATGAGGTTTACCCTGAGGGTACTCCATAGGTATGGTACAAAACAAACTCGTAGAAGGCGTGATAAGGCATGCAATAATGCACTCGAGGCAATGCCAGGGTAGATATACCATTTGCACTCCTGGACTGGTGGTAAAGCATAATAACTACTATCGCCCACCTTGTGACACACTCCTAAATCAAAGGTGCACCAATCAAATCATAAAAGCAATAGAATGGCACCGAGAAATGTGCCCGATCGAAGGAATGACCTCACTTGGCCCGGTATAGCTCCTATTTTAGCCACATCAAGCTGACTCATGAGAGTCCGGGTCACGTTAATACCTCATACAGAATCACCGTCAAACCATCCTAATTTATTCTGGAATCCCCACCACACACATAGTTGTTAAAGTGGTTTTCAGTATTGCAGAAAGTACGAAAATATCCGATCCAGGTCTCTTTAACAACCAAACGCTTACTTCACACCACGGTCATTTCATTTCAAATAGTTCATACTTTATATCAAAATATCATATTCATTTCGAAACAATATCAATTCGATATCATTATTCTCTTTAAATAATATTCATTCCCAGAATCGTAACACTTTCAAAATTATAACCCTTTCGAAATCATAACACTTTTGAAATCATGACACTTTTGACTTAAACTGTTTTGATATTGAAATAGTATATATATTAAAATAGTTATAAATTGAAATAGTTTATATATTAAAATAATGTATATATTAAAATAGTTTATATATGTTAAAAATACTTTATATAATAAAAATAGTTTCCCCCAATTTCACAAAATCGATTCAAATCGGCTTAAATTCCAAAATTCAATTTAAATCAATCCCTGTTCAACACTTTCTACTTAAAAAGCTAAAGATTCAATTCAAATTCTTAATAAACCATTTCAGTCTTTATCAATTTCAAATCCAAGTTTAACTATCGTTTCAATTCCAATAGGATTCAAGGTTTAAATATTCAAACAATTTCAATATAAGTTGCATTTAAATTTCAATATTTAACCTTAATTTTATTCAAATTCGAAAATATTCACTTAACCATTTTAGGAACAGTTAATAAAATCTCAATTTATAAATTTAAATCAATATTAAATATTCAGTCTCAATTTTATTAAAAGTTGTGAATATTCATTTAATCAATTTTTTATCAAATTAAGTTATAAATCATATCTTAAAAACCTCAAAATCAATAAGTTCAAATCAATTCTTATTTAAATTCAATTTTTAACCAATTTAAATTCTAATTCAACATTAATTTATCTTTCCAACCTTTATTATTAAAGTTATAAAAATCTATTTTTAAATATTAATATAAATTTAAATAAATACTTTAACATATTATAAACCAATTAAATTAAATTTTATTAAGTTAAATCTTATTATTAAATGTATTTTGCATTAAATCTTATTTTTTATATTCTGAAATAATAAAATTACAAGAAAAAAAATCTTAAAAATTGTATTTTCAAACAAACTTACAATTTAAAATTTCCAAAACATACTATTTTAAAAATCTAAATTTTACATATATTAAAATAAATTCTTTATACAACCAGTTTAAAAATCAATATTTAATAAAATCGATATATTTCCTTCCAAACTTTAGGAATCATTTTCAAAATAGACTAACGGTGTCTGTATATAATTTTCTATCCCATGGTCAAGTGATACAGATATTTATCGTTTCAATCCGCAAATATAATATTTACGAGTATGTATCATTTCAACCCACGATCCCAAATTTAAAAATCAATGAAAATCGCTTGGGTTTAAAATTTCAACCCATAATGATTTTTCCTTAATCTATAATATCGTTCGGGTATGTATTATTTCAACCCAAAGGGATTTCTAAACCAATAGGGAATTTGCAGAGTGAGAACAAATATGATAATAATATAACTATCAACAACATTCATATATCATCAGTAACAAATTTAATTATAATATAAATAACAGATTATGGTGTCAGATGTTACATGTGAATAGTTACAGATAATGGCATATTATATATAATAATTAAATTATTTATAGTTCAAATGTAACAGCATATTTCAATTGTCATTTCAATGTGAATTAAATTTATCAAATATATGAATGTTAATCATGAGTGATTGCTCACCTTTCTAGGCTAGAGAAACAGAAGATAACATGGACACATGTGCATGGATACGGACACGACAAATCAAAAAGCTGCTGCGACCAATTTAGATATCGGCGAAACAAAAGCACGACACGATGAAATTGGATTTGATGAGGATCAATTATATAAGTGAACTTGTATATATAAACTATATATACACACATCAAAGTCATGTTTTAATTTAAACACATATTATCATTTAACATAAAACCCATAAGTTGTACTTGAAAGTCACTCATGTATATGCTTATATATAAACTAATACAGGGACTTATATACATATTATTTTTAAAATCAATATCGTAAAACCAATATAAACTTACTTTATTATAGTATATAAATAAACTCAAACCAATCATATATACACTTATGTATGTAGTCAGCAAATCACATACAACTTACATAAACTCATACATACATAAATACATACATATATTCTTTACTTATAACTACATATTATAATAAGTTATATAAGAACTTTTGTAAACAGATATTGTACCTTATAAATAACCCCACACACACACACATATATACACACACTTTAAAAATTCATATTTAATAACAAACATATACATTAAAAGATATCAACCTATATTATATATATATAACCTTTCCTTCTCTGAAAGCAACATACTTACTTTATTATTATAATATATATTTATAAATAAACAACAATGTTGCTTTGTAAATTTACCTCATATATAAACTTACTTTGGATAAAAGAAGGTTGCACAGGTTCAAGTCAGAACATAACAAGATTTCAAGCAAACTATATATATATATATGTGTGTATATATGAGCTTTACATACATACATACATACATACATACATACATACATACATACATACATACATACATACATACATACGATTTACAACAGTGAAGCAAAGGAACTAGGGTAGCTTGGAGATGACGTATACGAGCTGCTGTGGTGGAGGACGAGTTAGAGAGCTTAGGCACGGGTGGTGAGGCGAGGGGTGGTTGTAAGTCAGGGAAGATGTACGGATTCGGCGATAAATGGTGGTTTAGCGGAGGGAGATGGGCCGAGGACGTCGCTTGGGTGGCAAAGGCACATGGGAGGTGGTGGGCTCGGCAAAATGAATGCAGGAGGGGAATGGCTACAAGATTGATGCTATGCGTTGGTCAGAGGAGGGAGGTGTGGTTGTTCAAGTGGAGAGAGGAGAGTTGCCGTAGCCGTCAGGGCGGAGGGCTTAGGGTTCGGTTGTGCATGACTGTTAGGCAATCGGGAAGGATTTGGTGATGGGTTTTGTGGCGATCATCACGTGGATTGGAATGGAAAGGGATAAGCGGGCTGGGCGATAGCGTCAAGCGAGGTGTTTAGTAGGGGAGAAGACGGGGTGGATGGCGGAGGAAGAGAGGTGGTCGAAGGAATTATGGAGAAAGCTACACCATGCAAACATATTATATAAGAACTTGATTTCTTCTATTCTCTCTCCTTTTTCTATAGAAACTAAGAGAAGACGAACATGAGCAGAACAACACTAGAAGGAAAAATGATGAACTGGAAGGTCTTTTAATATGAATGCAACTTTCATATATATATATATATATATATATATATATATATTATAGACACTGAACAAAAGCCAAGGAGAGAGGAGAGAGAGTGAAAGGTCACACAACAAATATTGTATTGAAAATTGGGAATGGAAAGGTCATACGTCAAATTTAGGCACAATAAATAAAAAAAGTGTTGCTTGGATTACATGGCTAAAATATGAAAAGGAAAAGGAAACAAAAAGGTACAAATGCAACACTGCTACGACAAACGTTACGTCGATTTTGCTGTGTATCGGATATGGAATTGCAGTAATATGAAGATCAGCATGACGAAATGAACAGAATGGTACATAGATATTAACAACATGACCATTCTATCAAAAGTCGATATTCAGTATCAAAAATGCTGCTAAAATGCTGAAAATAAGATAAATAGGGCTAGAGAAGTCCAAATTTTGCGAAACGAAATATGGCGACCCACTTAGAGGATGATAAAAAAAATTATTTTATAAAAATATTCAGGTTTCGAAAACATTTTATTATCATTAAATTAACTGATTTAAATTGAAATAAAATTTCACAACAAAATAAACTTCCATATTACCCGATGAAAATCTGGCATTTGCCACGTTTAAATAGACGCATACCAAATATCAAATTTTTATTTTCAAATTCAATTGCTTAAAATTTCATAAAAGTTCAGTTAATTACGTTATTAAAAACGGTTTATTTACGAGTCGTTACAGATGGGCAATCGAAAATTGAATCATTTGTTTTGCAGATCATCATACTAAATTGCTTTGAATTATTTTAACCATTGTGGATACAGGAGCACAATATATGGTTTTATAAAGTTTTTGAGATACTAGTGAGGGGAAAACCCGTTCCGCTAAGCGGCGAGGTCTCATTAGATATCTAAATGATTTGAGATGGTGGATTATTATTCATACCAGGCTTTATGTTTGACACAAAGTTTATGTTTTCCCTTAAACCCTTGGGTACTCAATTGATTTTGAATAGTTTAAGAGTTGATGTTTTTAGGTACCTCTTAAGACAAATAATCTTCCCGATACGTGTAGGAGGCATGATAGCTATTTAGGGCTCTCTTTTCTTTTTGATTCCGCCGTGTTGTTTATAATGGCAAAGTTGTTATTTTGCTTGTATATAGTTTGATCATCCAAGGGGGCATATTCATATGTCTCTCTTGGAAGTGTGTTGTAATAAATATATTTTCCCTAAATGTGGTTTGCGAATTTGGGATTATGTAATGAATTGGAAAATATTGAAATGAAATGTGTTTATGTTGAAGTTTAAAATTTTCCATATTCATGTGATTCTTTGTATTAATAAAGCTAACTCTGCCATATTTGGTAGCCGAGGATTAATAACTATGGACGATTACAACATCCGAGCCGTTAGTTTTGGGCCTCCAAGCAGGGGGATGTTACATATATTTAGTTAACTCCCATATAAGCAGAATTACATACAAGGGGCCAAGTAGACCAGAAGGTAGGATGCCAAGAGACTAATCCAAGAGTTGCCAGTTTAGACCGGTTTATAGTAACCTATGAAAACTATGTTTGAAAAATATTATTGGCAGGGGCCAATAGGTTTTTAGTGATCCCATGAAAACTATATCCAAATTAAGTTATTGATAGAGAGCAATAGGTTTATAGTCAACCAATGAAAACTTAGGCAAAAGAGAAGTTATTGGAGAACCCGATAGGTTCATAGTGACCCCATGAAAACTATGGTTGGATGAAGTTATTGGTAGATGTCAAGAGGTTCTTAGTGATCGCATAAAAACTATGAAACCGAATAGATAGTTCACAAGCTTTGAACAAGTTATTAGTCAACCATGAATACTATTAGGTTAATAGTGATCCTAGAAACTATATTGATATAGATTGTCAAATGAATGAGGATGAGAAATCTAGAATATATTGCATGTTTTCATATCATCATGATATATTTTATTATGTTATGTCTTAACCGTTTTGGATGTAGGTGCGCAGTACATGGTTATTATAAATTTTGGTTAAGGTACTAGTAAGGGAAAAATCGTTCCGCTAAGACGCGAGATCTCACTAGATATCTACATGGTTCGAGAGGGTAGGCTATTATTCACACTAGGCTTTTTGTTTGGCTCGAAGTTAGTGTTTTCCCCTTAAACTCTCGGGTGCTCAATTAATTGTGAGTAGATTGTGAATTAAGGTTTTCAGGCTTTCCTTTAGATGATTAAGTTTTCAGAGACGTGCATGTGGTAAGCTAGCTATCAAGAGTTCTTTCTGTTTGATTCTGTTGTGTTTTGATGTGACAGCAGAGTTGTTAAATTGCCTATATTTAGACTCTAATCATCTAAGGTGGCATCCTCATATGTCACTCTTGGCGTATTTTGTATTAATTATATTTCTTTAAACATGGTTTAAAATTTGGGATTATGTAGTTAATTTGAAATATGATTTGGAGTGGAGTGAGAAATTTGTTTAAGTTTAGTTTAAAAAATTTCATATCCATGTGTTTCTGTTATGTCAATGTATCTAACAATATTCCATTTAGTCACCGAGAATTAATAACTATGGATGACTGCAGCATCCGTAGCTGTTAGTTTTGGGCCATCAAATGGGGAATGTTCCAAGTTGGTACCAGAGCATAGATTTATGTAAACTTAAAAAGAAATTTAAATCTAAAGGATTTTTCACAACATAATCAAATGATCAGAAAATAAGATCAGGGTTTGGGATGAAGCTATAATAACATACTTATATTTGTTATATATATATATATATATATATATAAGCACATACTCCTCTCTCTCTCTTAGACTATTCTAAGGCTCATATGTAGATTTGTGGGAAAGGAAGATGTAGAGGCACGAAACGGAAGAGGAAATCTAGGTGGAGGAAGCACCACAACCAATGGTAATACTCAACTCAATAGGAGGAACTAGGGTCCACAGGAAAATGCTAATCCAAATGAAAATGCCTACTTAGGTGTTGGAAACGTGCCAGTAGATATGGGGAAGATGTATCTGTTCTTCGTTAATTTGATGCAAGCTGGAGCAGCTGTAGGAGTAGCTGCAGGAGTAGTTGGGTTTAATGCTGGGAATTTGGAGGAGCTTATCTTGTGGCCCCAGTCGGTAACAACTGTGCTAAGCTAAGCAGGGATTATACCGTTATTGGTGGGAAGCCTTTTTGGGAATAGAGGATGCTATAGAAGTAGAGAACTGGCTTTTGCATTGTGAAAGGATCTTCGCTGACTTGGGATTAAACGATAAGAAAAAAAGGGGACTTGCCTCTGGACACTTGTAGGGAGCAGCGCTTCATTGATGGAATAGTGTTATAGTGGGAGTTCCTAAGGAGGAGTTCACTTAGACAAAATTTCAAAGGAGATTTGAAGAAAGGTTTTTGTCTAAAATTGCCAAGTTAGTATTGCCGAGAAAGTTCATGAATCTAGTGCAGGGTGAGATGTCGGTGATAGAGTATGCTACGAAGTTTAATGAGCCGTACAGATATGGATACGCTACCATTGACATCATCATTAGGAACGAGAAGTTTATTCGAGGTCAAGACCCAAGATTTCAAGGGCGACAATGCCACATCTTCGTAATCCAAGTACTGTTGTTGGGAAGATGACAATCCAGAATGAAGAGATGCTTTCTACTTATGGGAAGGAGAAGCAGGTTGAAACCTAGGGTTTTCAGAGTAAGAAGAGGAAATTCTTTAAGAAGAAAGGAACCCAGAAGGGAGAAGCTACCAAGTAGGCAAAGGCTGATCTGGTTTGTTTTAAGTGTGATGAGAAGGTATGCACATTAATGTTAAACTTGAAAAGGAAAGAAGATTGTAGACAAGAAAGGGGTAAAGTGCTTTAACTGCGATCAGATTGGGCATTATAGGAATTAGTGCCCAGAACCATTTACGGCGGACAAGAGAAAGGTCTTTGTTGTAGGACCATTGTCTGCTAGGCCAACTGCTGCAAAGAAAGGAAATAATGTGATGGAAGGTACATTTTTGATTCATAGTATACCAATTAGGTTACTATTTGATACCGGTGCATCGTATTCATTTATATCTCAATGTTTGGTAGATAAATTATGTTTAGAACCCTCATACCTTGTTACTTCCTTAAGGGTTACGAATCTGATAGGAGGGTATGCAACTGTAGGGATGAGATGTGACCAGCCAGAACTTGATTTGTTAGGTCATAGATTTGCATGCAGTTTTATTTTTTTTATTTCGTAGACTTCAGAATCATTTTTGGGTATGAATTGGTTAGACAAATATGATGTTAGGATATTTTGCCTTGATAGGGAAATATTGCTAAGACGCCCTAATAGTAATAACCGAATTATAGTCTCAGTGGAGAAATCAGATCAGAGAGCTTCTGCTTTGTTGAGTGCTATGGAAGTAGAAAAGAGTTGAGCCGGGTTCGGGTAGAAATAGAGATGCAGATGTTTTTCGGCAAGTTACAGGACTAGTACCGAAACGAGCTGTTGAGTTTCAGATAGATCTTGCACCAAGAGCAGAATCTATAAGAAGTCCCCTTGCAGGATGTCATCAATTGATATGAAGAAATTGAAGGTTCAACTAATGGATTTAGAAGACAAGAATGTCATTAGACTAAGCAGTTCGCCTTAGAGAGCGGCCGCGGTGCTTATGAAGAAACCAGATGGGCCGTTAAGAATGTGTATCGATTATCGTAAGTTGAACAAGAAGATGATCAAGAATAAGTATCATTTGCCGAGAATCGATGACTTACTTGATCGGTTGTGTGGATCCAGAGTATTTTTTCAATTGGATTTGGCAGCAGGTTTCCATCAACTAGGAGTGGCAGAGGACAATATTCCATTGACGGCGTTCTAGACTAGGTATGGTTCGTACAAATGGTTAGTAATGCCCTTCAGGTTAACGAACTCACCGGCTTTCTTTTTGGATTTGATGAACTGGATTTTTTCGAGAGTAATTGGATAGTTTGTATTGGTATTTATAGATGACATTTTAGTATACTCCAAGGATTAGAGCACGAAGCTCATCTTAGAGTAATGCTTGAGACACTAAGGCAGCATCAGCTAAAGGCAAAGTTTTCCAAGTGTTTTTTTTGGAAGAAAGAGGTTAAATTTCTTTGTCATGTGGTTTCAGAGAAGGGTTTGTCAGTTGATCCAAATAAGATCGAAGCTGTTGACAACTACAAAAGACTAGAGATGGGGACTGAGATCAAAATTTTCTTGGACTTGGTAGCTATTACCGGAGAATCATTAAGGATTTCTCGCAGATAGCAGCGCCTTTGACTAAACTAACCAAGAAGGATTTGAAGTTTATTTGGTCTAAAAATGTGAGGAAGCATTCCTCAAGTTAAAGCATTTGTTAACCAACGCATCTGTGTTAGTGGTTCCAGATGGAAACCAAGGATTAGTAGTGTATACTGATGTATGTGGAATTGGATTAAGGGCTGTGTTGATGCAGAATGGTAAAGTTATTGCCTACGCTTCACGACAGCTCAGACTGCATGAAATGAGATATCCTACTCATGATTAAGAGCTGGCAGCGGTGATCTTCGTATTGAAAGTATGAAGACATTATCTCTTAGGGGAGAGATATGAGTTATACACATATCACAAGTCCTTAAGGTATTTATTACCTCAGAAGGAGTTGAATATGAGACAGTAGAGATGGTTGGCATTTTTAGCAGCTTATGATTTTAGTATAGAGCATACACCTGGAAAAGGGAATAAAGTAGTGGATGCTAATTTTTTTCTTTCCTTCTTTTTTCCCTTATTTTTTTACCACAAGATTTTGAATTATAGCAACATGGATGGAAAAATCAACATTCTCCTCTTGCTTAAAACAATGCCAGTCATAAAATACATGTTCGGGTATTCAGATGAAAGTTTTTTCCTACCAAGTTTCAAGTGGTTTATTATGGTTAATAATTAGAAAATCTGGTTAAATTGAAATTAACTAAATGTTGTTGGGGCAATAAGGTAAATGAGCAAATTAAAATCGTATAATAGACAAATGAAGTTATAACAAATAGTCTATAACTCCATAGAAAAATTATTGCAGACAATGGCAAGAGGCATATAAGTCATCGTCAAAATCTATACATTAATTTATTATGGTTAGCATAAGGAAATTAGTCATAAATAAAATCAAATTATATATATATATATATCAATTATTTTAATGCAAGTATATCTAAAATGCACCTTTTGGGAATGAAAAAGCTTTGAAAAGCCTAAAACTTGAGAAACATCTTTTGAAATTCTATGCAAGTATATAATTTATGTTTTAATTCTTTTGTGTGCAATTGCAGTATTTCTATTATCAACTAATTAAATAATTTCAACAGAAGTTCATGAGCATGATTTATTTTATCTAGATATTAAAACAACTTTAACAATAGAAAGAAATAAACTGGAAAGAAACCATCTTTAAAGGAATGTTGTACGATGTTGATATCAAAGTTGAACTTAGCAATTAAAAATGATCGAATATACATATGATCTTATTCAAATAAAAAGCAGAAAGATTGAATTATAGGTGAAACTCTATCATTAATGCAGCGGAATATAATCTCTTTATTATATGGCTTTTAAAATAGTTATAGTTTTTAAAATCATGGTTGTCTTGAAAAGGAATGAATGGAATGGCCATCAATCTTACATCATGGCCAACTTATGGTGAGAGGCTTGTTGGGGAATCGACGAACAAATTACACTTTCTATGTTGCCATCTATTTTTTATATATGTGTATAGGATTACAATATTGCTCATGCTTTTGTTGCTTATCATATGAAATTAAAGAAAAGATTTATTGTATTATTTTGTCTTTAGCAATATACTGAATTGCTATCCCCATGAAACCGCAACATGGTCATAAGATTTTATGGTTTAGATTACAAATTTTATTTAAAGCTGGTAACTCAAATAGTCGAAGGGTTATGAAAAATAATTCAATTTAAGCACGTACATTTGCACCGAGGCCAGTGTGGCCTCGGTTGAAACAAAGGCCACAGTGGCCTCGGTTGAAACAAAGGCCACAGTGGCCTCGGTTGAAACAACTGAGGCACGTGACCTCAGTTTTGAACTAATTTTTTTTTGTAATGACCGTTTAATGTCCGTTAATAAAAAAGAATTGCTTTTTGCTCGCGCTATCAAATAAGTTTGCTCGTTTTATTTAATGTCCTTTTATTGTTAAATCACGTGCTATCACCTTGATTACTATTTGTCATTCTTTTTAGTATAAATTTCAATTTAATATGATATTGAATGTACGTAGGTACTTATAGAAGAAGCAGAAGAAAAGAGGAAACTGGATGGTACAAGCTATGTGAATTTTCTGATGGAGGCTTCATTTTATGGCCAGAGTTTTGTATTCGATATTTGCAGACTTTAACTATGAACTATGTCTTATATCTTTTTATTGCAATTGGTATTAGTGTGGAATTGGTAAATTATGTATTGATAACTTAATTATGTGTTGAACTTCTCTTTTGTTAATTGATACATTGTTTTATTATTGATTATGAATATTGTTTATCAATATTGATTGGCTTATAATTTGCTAAATTAAGATAATATTTCATATTAGACATAGTTGACATTATATGTTTTAACATTCAAACCATTATATCTTTCAACATTCACATTACTGATGAGTACTTATTCGTTTGTATTTATTTGTAACGCTTATAACCGTTGAAAGATATTTTTCACTAATGCCTATAAGCATTGGAAGATATTGTTTTCCAATGCTTATAAGTGTTGGAAGATCTTTTTTCCCAATGCTTATAATCGTTGGCGAAAAAAATCTCCCATTGCTTATAGGCAATGCAAATAAATGCCCACGCCTCTATAGTGGCACATATAAGTGTTAGTAAAATTCTTTGCAACGCTTATACTCATTAGGAATGCTATGTTTTTGTGTAGTGATAAATCCCACTTGGACTAAGAGGTTTGAAAGTTAAGCTTTAATTCTTCAGAAGGAATTTTTAATGGTTTTGAAAGGAAGATTTTGATGCTTTCGATAGAGACGTTTTAAGTGTTTCAAAAAGCATATATTTAAGTGTTTTGAAAAGGTGGTTTGAATGCTTTCGAATGGTATAATTTAGTGGTTTTGAAATAGAGTGTCTAAGGTTTTGAAAGCATTAGTTTTCAAAGCAAAGAACCCAATCTCGTTTTTAAAGATAAACCCATGCAAATACAAAAGAGTTTTTGAAATGGCATTTCACTTTGTGGTTTTTGAAGAAGCTTTCATTGCTAAAGATAATAGATTAAAGGTATTAACCATGTTTCATTTGAAAATGGTTATAAGGATATTATACTGTTACTTGGTTGCTTGGCCTGGCTACATGGTGACTGTCCTAGAGGTTCTTGATTTTGTCGGGACCAGGCTCAAGCCAGTAAGGGGACGGAGTTGTATTAACCGGACCCAAACTATGTGGCTCGGCCTATAGGCATGGTTCGGCCGAGGGAAGAGAGGTGTGTGTCGCACGGTCTTATGAAGTAGTGTATGCCGCTCGGCCAAAGAGAGATTTTAGGAAAAACGTATATATATCTCTTGGCTTGGAGAAGAAGTTCGTTGCTCGGTCTTGGAGAGGGGATCATCACTCGTCCAAGATAGGAACAACAAAGTGGCTCGGGTAAGATGGGTTAGGCCTCAATAACTCAGTATAGGTGAGGCTAATCTTGATGGTCTGCTGGTCGTGAACCGGCCTCAGAAGAACTGCGACACATGCCGCTCGGTCAAGATAGTTCGTTGTGTATTGTTCGGTCAAAAGGGTTTGGAACCAATACACTTCTTTGCTTCGGGTCGTACTACCGCCTGCTTCGAGCCCTTTCACAATCCGCTTCGTGCAAATGGTGAGACTTCCACTGGACCGGCCGAGGAGGCACGACAATCGCCATTCGGCATCCCTGACTCGGTGCGCAGAAGTCACCTACTATGGGCCGAGATACCTTGTCCCTGGTCCGTGAAGGAAGTCCAGCCTATCTTCGCTTATAAATAGAGGGGCAGAGGCACAGTGAAGGGGGAACTTTTTTCGAGAACACTGGGGAGACTCTGCCATTTTAAAGGCTCATTCTTTTTCATTTAGCATTTGTATTCAAGTCGTTGGCGTACGGATTGTATCCGTATTCAATTATTTGGAAAAAGCAATAAAGATTAAACTCAAAGTGGACGTAGGCAGTTACGCCGAACCAATATAAATATTGTGTTCTAGTTTTTGCAATAAATTCTGCATATATTCCTCTATTTTAATTCGCTATCTTCATTAATCTCCCTACACAAATTTTCTTTGGGTGTTAGTGACCAATTTTGGTACTAACATTTTGGTGCTTTCATTGAGAGACGCATTCCCAGGTTATGAGGATCTACTTTGTAGCTACTGGATTAAAGAAATCCCACGAAGGAGATCAAAGTCATTCATAGGAAGTCCGTTGATTCTATCAGAGTTCTTACCAATAACTTTACAATGGGAAGACCTCATACCAGATTAGACTCGCACAACGCGGACGTCAACGAGACTGCTAGTGTCCAGCAAGTAAGACCCATTAATCAACAAGTTAATCCAGGCCCAGGGACTGTCGCCGCCCGAAACCAAATGGTAGCTGTCACTAGAACAGAGTTCAATGAGCTGATAAGAGAACACATGGAAAGCAGGAGACAACTTAATGAACAGATTCAAGCAACGCCAAACTCATGACTCATCTTACTCAACAACAACATCATAATGCTGGAGATAGCCATGCTCCTTACTCCTCATCTAAGAGCTCGACTTCGTCCGACGAACCTCCGATGTGTAGATGCTGCAGAACCGAAACAACACAAGTAGGTGTTGCTGATCGATCAACCAGGGATGGTCTAGGTTCCCTATCTGGAGCCATGGCCCCTCACTTACATCAAGGAAACTTAGAATATAGAGCATGAGTGGAAGCTGGATGGCCGGCTCACCAAGGTCATAATGAAGCTGGTCCCCACGATCCATGTTTGGTAGATCGCCAATGGAGGAGACACCAACTAGAACAGTCTCGTAGGACAAATTCCAACCTGCCATCTTCCATACAAACACCGAACCTATCGGCTATGGTCAGATAGCTGATGAGAGAAAAAGAAGGCTTGACTAATGATGATTGGAAGATATCCAGGAGTCATACTCCATACGCAGATACTATTCTACAGGCCGAGTACCGCAAGAAGTTTAACATTTGAACTATTTCAGCCTACGAAGGGAAGACTGATCCTCGATAGCATGTGACGGGATATGATTGGGTGATGGATTCAGCTAGAGCAAATGATGCAACTAAGTTTGGATGCTTCCCAATAACTTTATCTGGAATCGCTACCATGTGGTTCACCTGACTTCCTCCATAGTCTATCTCCGACTTTGATGACTTAGCGATGAAATTTGTGGAACAGTTCAGGATTCATGCTACTCATCCCAAGGATGTGATGTCCTTGTCCAGTGTGATTTAGGCACCACGGGAGTCGTTAAAGGAGTACATGTAGAGATTTCATATTGCGGCTACTGAAATTAGCAACCTAAATGACCATGCCATTCTGATGGCTATCATGCAAGGGGTAGATTCGGATTCGAAGTTTGGCAATTGGCTGGTAGGAAAGCCTAGAACGTTTTTATTCCAAGGCGCATCAATACAAAAGAAGCGAGGAAGCTAGGTGGATGAGGAGAGAAAATGCACCAGGGCCTGTCATAGAAACTGTGAAGAGCAACATTGTTGTAAAACAATCCAATGATAACCCAGAGAAGGTCCAGGTTAATGTCCAGAACAAGCCAGGGAAATCTAAAGGGTCTGGAGGAGGAAATCCCAGAAAGGAAAGGGAAGCAGGAACAAAAGAAGACCAGGAAGTATTGCCGCTTCCATGAGACTTATGGGCACAATACCGAGGAGTGTAGACACCTCCTCGATGCCATAGAAAAGCTGATACGATAGAAAAGGTTGCAGGAGTTTGTCAAGAAACCGCAGGAAGGTAGACAAGGAACATTATACCCCGGTCGCGGGCAAGTTCCGTGCCATCCAGAGGAACCTGCTTGAACTGTAGGTAGACTAGTCATAAACACGATAGTCGATGGATCTCACCCTACAGACAATAATTGGCAAGAAATGGAGTGGTATGCTAACTCTCTAAGGCATGTAGATTTTGAATGTTGTTCAAATACGGACGATGGGTCCCCAGATAAGCAGCAGCGAACGATGACGGACGATATAGTATTCAAGAGCAGAGATGCTGATTAGGTAGAGGCTCCTACCATTGACCCAATGGTCATCTCCACGACAATCGGGCCAGCATTTGTGAAAAGAATATTGATTGATTGTGGAATTTCTATTAACATCATCTTCAAGAAAGTATATGACCAAATGAAGATGGAGACAAAATATTTAAAACCATCTAAAGCCCGTATCCATGACTTTAATGGTGTAGCTACCGATGCAGTGGGTTTTGTTGAATTGCCAGTTGAACTTGGACAATGTGAACATAGGAGGGTGCGAATCCTGCCTTTCATCGTTTTGGATGTCGATTCTCCATATAATGCGTTACCAGGTCGATCGGTCCTGGCAGAGTTTAGGGCAGCTTTGGCCCCTTGGTGTTTAACCTTGAAATTTATGACAGACAAAGGAATTGGTGCTGTGCATGGCAATCAGGCGAATGGTCGTGCGTGTTATATGGCTGTACTGGGAGAGGCCCAGCCAAGAGTGAAAGGAAAGGTTGTGGACAACTCCGTCCATACTCGAGCCATTGAAAATTAATGAGCAGTGACCGAGCCCTCGCTCGGGCAACACGATCAGATCTATAGAGACAAGATCCATGAGATGATGATGAGGAACCCAGGGAGGCAAAAGAAGCACCGGTTGAACTGACGATTGACATTCTAGTTTGCTGAGATGACCTATCACGAGCACTTAAGTTTGGATCACAACTCAACCCCTCGATGACCGAGGATCTCACTGATTTTCTCCGAGCGAATCTGGATGTTTTCGCTTGGACACATTCTGATATGTGTGGGATTTATCCCGCCATTGCGAGTCATATGTTGAACGTAGACCCGAGGTATGTACCAGTAAAGCAAAAAAGGAGAGGAATGGACTCGGAGAGGTCTGCTGCTCTTAGAGAGGAGGTGGACAAACTCAAAGCAAATGGTTCGTCTGCGATGTCCTCTACCCTGAATGGGTGTCTAACCCCATGCTAGTGAGAAAAGAAAATGAGAAATGGAGAAGATTACTCAGATGTGAACAAAGCATGCCCTAAGGATAGTTTCCCTTTACCCTGAATTGACCAGGTGGTTGAATCAATAACAGGACATGAGTTATTGTCATTTATGGATGCGTATTCGGGGTATAATCATTTCCTGATGCACATTCCAGACCAAGAACACACCATTTTGATCAAAGACATTGGGTTGTATTGCTATGTATTGATGCCTTTCGGATTGAAAAATGCGGAAGCAACTTATCAGTGTCTGGTGGATCAGATGTTTTAAGACCAGATCAGTAGAACAATGGAAGTCTATGTGGATGACCTGCTCGTGACGTCACGGAAGTCAAACGACCACATTCGAGATTTGGCGGAAATGTTTGATATACTCAGATATTATGGAATGAAATTCAATCCTCTGAAGTGTTCCTTTGGAGTTGCATCAAGGAATTTTTTGGGTTTCATTGTCAATGCGCGGAGAACTGAAGCTAACCCAGAAAAGATTCAGGCTATTCGAGACATACAAGTGCACAGAACTATAAAGCAAGTACAAAGCCTGAACGAAAAAGTGGCCGCACTGAGTCAATTCATATCTAGAGCCACAGATAAGTGTATTCCCTTCTTCGATCTAATAAAGAAAGGAAAGAAAATTTCGAATGGACGCCCATTTGTGAGGATGCATTCCAAGCTCTAATAAGGCATTTGGAAAGTCTCCTGGTGCTGTTGAAGCCTGTAGACCATGAAGTGTTGTATGTGTACTTGGCCGTATCTCAACATGCCATCAATACAGGTTTGGTTTGTGAGGAGGAACGAGTTCAAAAGCAGGTGTACTATGTCAGCAAACGTCTGACAGGGCAGAAAGAAATTATCCTAAAATTGAGAAGCCCCACTGCTTGGTGATTGCATCACACAACCTTTGTCCATACTTTCAGACAACCTCGATTAGTGTTTACACCGATTAACCCTTGGACAGGTACTCCAACGACCAAAAACCTCTGCAAGGATGTTAAAATGGAATATCGAGTTGAGTCAGTTCGTTATTACCTACCTGCCACGAAAGGCCATACAGGGACAAGCGCTAGCAGACTTCATTGCAGAATTCACCGTATCGGATGAACCAAACAACCATGATGTCATCCCCCCATTCGATGGAAACTATACGCCGATGGGGCATACAACGACCATTGTTCCGGAGCTGGTATAATTCTTGTGACTCCCGAATACTGATCAATTTGTTACGCTTTGAAACTTAAATTCCCAGCTACAATTATCGAAGCTGAGTATGAAGCATTGATTGCTGGCTTGAAACTTATCAGGGAACTTGGAGTAAAATCGACTGAAATCTTTTGTGACTCACAATTGGTGGTGTATCAGGTGCGGGGAGACTATCAAGCAAAGGGGCAGTGACTTGCCCTATACCTTGCTCAGGTTCAAGAGCTGTTAGCAGATCTAGAATATTATGATATTTCGCATGTCCCACCTGAATAAAACATAGAAGCCGATTCATTGGAAAAATCAGCAAGTACTGGCGATGCACAGCAAGTGGGATTGGTTCTCATCAAAACCTTACATGCTTCGAGTATAAATGAAATAGAGGTAGATTTCATGTTAGAAACAGAATTCGAGGAAGAGTGATGGATAACCCCATTCAAGCAATACCTGCTACATGGGGTCTTGCGCGAAAGAAAGAGCGAAAGATGACAAGTCATTTGCAAAGTTTCGAGATATGTAATGCAGGTCAGAATTGTGTATCGAAAGGGATTCTCGGTCCCCTTACTTCGGTGCATTGCCCACGGTGAGATAAAACGAGTCTAGAAGGAAGTTCATGAAGGAGAATGTGGTGACATACTGGGGGGCAGACACTAGCAAAAAAGATCCTCCGCTATGGATACTATTGGCCAACTGTAAATCGAGATGCTGCAGACTACATTAGGAGATGTGGAAAATGTCAGAATTATGCAAAAATCCCGAAAGCTCCGCCAATGGAACTTACACAAATGGTTAGTCCCTGGCCTTTTGCAATATGGGGAATTGATATAATCAGTTCCTTGCTTATATCTAGAGGTGGTGGAAGATATGCAATAGTTGCGGTTGATTACTTTACCAAGTGGGCGAAAGCAGAGCCCATAGCCACAACCACTACCAAGAAGGTCATCAATTCATTGTACGAAACATTATATGCCATTTTGGCCTCCCGTGAACTATCATTACAAACAATGGAACTCAGTTCAAAAGTAGGGAGTTCAAAGAATTTTTTCAAAAGTATGGCATTGAGAAAAGGTTTGCAGCAGTTACTCATCCAAAAGCTAATGGACAAGTAGAAGGTGTGAACAAAATAATCAAGTCCATATTGAAAAACCGTTTGGAAAAGACTAGATGCAAGTGGATGGATAAGCTTCCAACAACACTTTGGGCTTACAGAACCACCCATAAGTCCACGATTGGCCACACTCATTCTACACTGGCATATGGCATGGAAGACGTTATATCCATGGAACTTGAAGTTCCTTCACATCGAGTAACTCATTATGACCCTAAGACGAATCAGGATCTCTTACTGGAGTCGCTGGAATTCGTCGACGAAAAATGTGAAGAAGCTGATTTAAGGGTGGCTACATATAGGCACCGAGTTGCTCGATATTATAATAAAAAAGTCCGACCGAGAATCTTTGATGTGGGTGATCTCGGTTTGAAGCGAGTTTTTCGGGTCCTATCGCATATGAATCCCACATGGGAAGGTCCATACGTCATTGAACCGAGGCTTGGAGAGGGAACTTTCAAGGTAGCGACTGTTGATGGCACGACACTCCCCCGAGCATGGAATAGCAAGCATCTATGATGTTATTATACTTAGTCTATTTCTTTCGCATATTAGTTGCCATTATTTCCAATGTATTTTTATTTTGTTGATTCTTAATTTTCGGCATGTAACAAGACAATTCAGTTTGTTTTCATTACTAAAGGCTTGAAGCCATCTTTTCCATGAATTATTGATGTTTCCTTGTGTGATAGTTCTATAGAAAAAAATTAAAGTTACATTATACTGTCTGGCGTATGAATGTGCACAAAAACTAAAATCTCTAAGTCGCCGGAGTGCGGACTGGAGTACTCTGAGTACCTAGAGTGTGGATTAGAGTATAATCGACACAAAAACCTCCAAGTCCCCAGAGTGTAGACTAGAGTGCTTTGAGTCCTAAGAGTGCGGACTAGAGTATAAACGATTCAAAAATCTCCAAGTCCCCGGAGTGCGGACTGGAGTGTTTGAGTTCCTTGAGTGTGGACTAGAGTATAAACGACTCAAAAATATCCAAGTCCCCGGAGTACGGACTGGAGTACTATAAGTCTCCAGTGTGCGGACTAGGGTATAAACGACTTAAAATCTCCAAGTCTCTAGAGTGCGAACTAGAGTACTCTGAGTCCCTAGAGTGCGGACTAGATATAAACGACTCAAAAATCACCAAGTCCCTGTAGTATGGACTGGAGTACTCTGAGTCCCCAGAGTGCAGACTAGGGTATAAATGACTGAAAATATCCAAGTCCCTGGAGTGTGGACTGAAGTACGCCGAGTTCCCAAAGTGCGGACTAGTGTATAAACCACTTAAAAATCTCGAAGTCCCCGGAGTGCAGACTGGAGTACTCTGAGTCCTCAGAGTGCGGACTAGATATAGACAAATAAAATTCTCCAAGTCCCAGAGTGCGGACTAGAGTGCTCTGAGTCCTCAGAGTGCGGACTACAGTATAAACGACTTAAATTCTCCATGTCTCCGGAGTGCAGACTGGAGTACTCTGAGTCCCCCGATTGTGGACTAAAAGTATTCTAAGTGCCCGAAGCATGGAATAGAGGATCTACGATCCTCAAAAAAATTTCGAGTCACAAGGAGGTAAACTGGAGCTTGTGTAACCCACCAAATTCCAAGTTATGGCAACAAGTTAGACAATAAGCTGAAAAAAGAAAGTCATCGAAAGACAAAGAAACTAAGTTTTATTCACAAATCCCAAAACAAGGTTCCTCTACAATCCCTCCAAAACTTGGAGTTGAAAGTTTATTTATATTGGCTATGAAAATAAATAGAAATAATTACATAATCCAGGCTAACTCTCGTTGAACGAGCATGATAGCTGCTTCTTTGACTTCTTCTCCTTCCTCGGTTTCTCAAACAACTCCCCCCACGCGTTTTCTCTTAGACGCTTTGCTCGCAAGGGAAGTGGTGTTCGAGGAAGGAAGAGGAACTTCCAGTGGACTGGTCCCACCGAGGAACTTCCAGTGGACTATTCAAGGGATCATCAAGTTCCGCTACTTGGGGCTCGACCTTGATTTCGGCTTTCTTTTTCTTCTCTTCCATAAGCTGCTCCTCCATGCTCAATTTCGAAGTACATCCAGAGGCGTCTGTAATTTCAACCTCGTCATGCTCTTCGATGGGTGATGAATTTTCAGATTTGTCTTCGTTAAGCGCCTCGTTTACTTGAGCGCCAGGTCTGAGAGTCTCTCCCGTTTGAATTGCCTCCCCTATTTTCTCCTCATTTTCCGTGGCAACATCACTCCTTGGAGTTGGCTCGGGATCTGAAAGGCCTGCACGAAATCGTAAGAGACAAATGTTAGAATACATTAACTACTCATGAAAAACGACGGCCCTTTGAATTTTGAGAAGAAAAGTTATGAACCAGTTTCTGGCCGACTCTCAACTATCCGAGGAGTTTCACCCTCTAGAATGGGAGATAAATCATGAACATCAATGCCAGTATCTTCTGGTTCATAGCCAATGTGCTGCTCGAAGGGGTCAAGTGACGGGCGACCAGTCGTTTGATTAGGGGGAGGAATTGGAGACTCGGTTCTGGACGGACTGGCAATGTTATTCCTTCCTATTGATGAGGAGGAGTCTCTACTATAAAGAGCCTTCGCTGTGGATAATTCTGAAGGTTCATTCCATCGAAGAAATTCCTTCACTAAAGCTTCTTCGTCTGTTCGGTTTCTGACTCAACCTTTTTGATTTTTAGTACAGAGTCCCCTGCTTCGGCCAAAGATTCGAGGTAGCCCTAGCCAAGAAATGTTAGGTCGCGATGCATGAGAAATCGAGCATTGTACTCGTTTATGAGCGGATCAAACATGCACTTACTCTCCTTCCTACCAGCCTCAACAGTCGCCTCAAGGAGAGAATCAATCTCTATGAACGCTATTATTTTGCCCTCCTCACAGGCTTCATCCTTCAGCGTCTCAGCCTTGGAGGGTAGTTCATCAAGCTTTGTTTTCAAGAGTCATGTAGCAACAATCTCATCGCAATATCATTGCGACTCCTCCTGAGCATCAGCCTTTTCTTCCTCCTCTTTGAGAAGTAGCTCTTCCAACTCTTTGACCCATTGAGCGAACGCATCTCTCTCCTTTTGAACGGAGTCTTTCTATAAAGCTAAGGTGCCACAGTGTTGAACCGCTTCATCGATCTCTTTCTTATGTGTGGCTTCCGGATGATTAACTGCCTCAGCTATGTCTTTAGCATTTTTCTGAGCAGTTTCAAGCTGAGACTTGTATGAGGAAAGCTCTTCATCCTGGGATTTGACAATGTCGTTGTCATGGATGGCTTCGAGTTTTAGATGATCAATTTCATGTTGGCGTTCGATAGAGACTTTTGAAACTTTTTCCGCCAAATGAACAAATGCGTCGTGTTGAACGTAGACATCATTGTTGCGAGCAATGGCACTTTTTTTAACATGCCCTAGAATGTGATGAATCGCTGGAAGAAACTTCAGACCGTTGAAACGTATTTTTAGGAATGTGGCCTTAAGCTCGGCTATTTTTCGCTATCGAGAATCATGTGCGGGAGCAGAAGAAGTTTGTCTAGAGACTACGGGTTTTTTGTGAGGTTCCCGGGATTTCCTGATGTTAGATGAACCAGAGTGTTGGTCGCGGTGAGTATCGGACTGGGACCCCTTATGAGAAGATTTCTCCCCGCCTTGCTCTAGTTGAGAGGGTGGATCGTGAAGGTATGAAGACTGATTGTAAATTATCCATCGAGATGATGAATCCCGAGACCGATAGTCCCTATCGTTGTCATCGTCTCTATCTCGGTGTTTTCCAGAGCTCGAATCCCAACCGGAATGATGGAAAATAGAGGAACCGCGAAGGCGGTCGAATCCATAAGAGCATCCCATACCACCTGTACAGAAATTAAGTGAACATGAGTTAGCAAGGATAACATGATGGATGAAATTTAAGTGCGACGTGAGGAGTAAGTGTTATTGTGTGTATCCTAGTGTTTCCTCCCGACGGACCAGTTTCTTTAGCTTTACTTATCTGCGTTTTTTCTCCTTGATTATGGGCTTGAATGCCTTCATCGCCTCTCACGGGCGAATGAAGATTCAGGGCTCCTGGATCGTTGAAGCCATAATTGAGCAAGTCATCAGGAAAAGTGAGATCAGATAAACCTTTCAGTGAATCCTCTAAGTGTTGTGGAGACAGCTCTTTCTCTATTGGAGTAATTGTGACCTTTGAGGTCCCACCTACTATCTTTTTCCTTAGTTTGTAAGCCATCTTCTTTTTTCCCTTCGAAGGGGAGGCGATTCATCAGTGCCATGTGCCTCAATCAACGGCTCCAGAGCAGGACTTACATTCTCACCCGGTGCTTCTGACACCCCGGTCTCTCTAATTTCACCTTCCTCGAATACATCGGGGGTCTCTCTTGTCGAGGGCATTGAGGGCCCAGCTTGCTTTTTGCCTTTATCCAAGGTCGGTTCGGTTGTAGTGACACTGTAAGGGAGACTTATTCGGCGACCCTCCGCCAACAGCCCAAATCTTGAAAGCGTTCCATTAAAGATGATCGATTTGATGTCCCGGTCTCTCACAGGAATAGCTCGAATACCTTCGACGGCTTTAGAGTATTCGGAAACCTCGGGACGCGGACTGATACCTATGACAATCGAGAAAATGCTTAGAAAGAATGCACTTTCTGCTGCATATAACTATTAATCCAAAAAAAGAACTTACACCCTTCCAGCCATCTCCTCGCAAAGCCAAGGGGCAGCGCATGTAAAACCATTCCTGCTTGTGTTGGGAGAATTTGCTCCATGCTCCCATTAGGACATGGCATTTAGAGTGTGGCTCAAGGAATATAAAAGATGGACTGTCGGACCATCTCTTGAAACAGTAGATATAGCGAACATCACCAGGAGTGGGAAGCCTGAATAGAATGTTTATTAAAAGGATACACGTGCTGTAAAGGAGCGCGTGACTATTGGGATGTAACTGAGTTGGGGCGATCTCAATATATTGCAACACATTACAGAGGAAGGAGTTGAAAGGTAGCACGCTACCAACCCAACACATGAATTTGTTGCACGCCGTATATCCAGCTGGGGGCAGGTGAGGACGATCTTGTCCCGATGGAACCAGTGATCATCAAAAGGAGTTCTATGGATTGAGCATAGTCGGCGAAGGCGTTTTCATTGGTTCTCTATGCTTGGGAATCAGCCGGATTGTCTAGGATGATTGCTCCATCTATGACATCAGGAGCCAATTCAACAAACACAGTCGTTGGATCGGGATATTCTGTGCAGGAATTGTGGATGGATTCGAAGTTCGCACTACTTCCTGTTGAGAACTTGGCTCAGGTTTATCTGAGACTGTGGTAGATCTCGACTTTCTAAACATCTTCAATGAGCATTGAATTCGGATAAATACCTATTTAAACTATACTTGAAAAACGATCGATGTCAAATATAACAAATAATAAAATATCCCCCCGTGGGGTATACGAACTAGTGCAATCGTTCAAGCATGAGTATAAAAGAATTAAAGATCTAAAGATCGATGAAGTATGAATGAGCATTAAATTCATATCTTCGAAGGTCGTCATCGATGACCATATACGAAAGCTTGTCTTATATTCGATTGTATGGGCCTCAGAATCGGATATTGGAATTGTGTGTTGAATGTTGTTGTTTGCTTTTGTTAAGTCAAGTTTGTGTTTATAATCTTTAACACTATGAAGTCATTAGTCAAAAATCAATCCCATATGCATATGTGTTTGGAGTCTTATCATTATTCATTGTTTTGCGACCAAGTGTAGGAACATGTATATTTAGCATAGGTAAAGTTCGAATTAGGGTGGCTTTGATTATTAATGCCGACCCTACGGTCCGAAGCCGATCGACACCCTAGACTAGAAGCACCAACCCACTCTCTCTTCTCCCTCCAACTTCCTTAATTCACCTAACCATTCTCCTAAGTGCCCACCGACCCACACTATCCCTTAAAACGAAATGCCCACATTTTTAAACATATGATGACCGACCCAGTCCACCAAACTCTGACCGACCCGCAACGATAGGAGGAGTTAGCAAAACACACTCAATCTCCCTTAATGTGGCGGAACCACTCTCTTACTCTCAATGCTAAACTGGTCCCACTCGGTAATACCGATCCTTATCTCCAGCCAGGTTTTATCGACCTAGCCCTACTCCAAAGACTTGCCGTCTTTGCTCCCTAACTCTCCGCATCGTCGACCTCAAGACTAATGCTACCCAGTTTCTCTTAATAACCCATAAACAAGCGCCAGTCCTAGAACGTGACCTCCAATATGGTTTTCTCCTCTTCACCATCTCCTGCCGCACCCGGAACCGAAACTCAGAATGAGATTCTAGACCAAGAGAAGTGGACTGGATTAGAAACTCATATCTATATGTGAAGCGTGAGACTCGTAATGGGGCTAAGAGATAGGTATTGTTCGAATTAATCGACTACTGAAGTTTCAATGTTAGAGGTCTGGGTTTAAAAAAGGAAAGGATGGATTAATTGGTAGACGGTGATTAGAAGAGAAAAGGTTGACTGGCTTGTGAGAGAAAATGAAAGTAGGAAGAAAATAAAGGAGTAGAGGGTGGGGGATTCTATATGATGAGTGGGGAAGACGAATAAGCCTTAACCGGTAGAACTGGACAACTCGACTAAATAGGTCAAACAAGGAGAGCGTGGTTCAAATGAACACATGGTTCGGTATCAATATGCTGAGCCACATATTGCCTCACAATAACAATGGACCAATTAAGATGCATGTATGCTATATACATACATGCATGTTTACATATTCGTATAATGTTCCCAAAGTCCTCCATGATGAAGTCTTCTAGAAATTGGATTCACCCGGTTTTTGAAAAGTTAAAAACGAGGGTTAGATGCATTCCACACCGGATGGTTACTGTTTCGAATGAGTTAACACCTAAGAGTGAAGACTGACCACAAATTCAAAGCACATCACATTGGTCCACATAATGAACTTTGGGGAGCAAATGTTACCCGGTTGCTTGGCATGGCTACATGATAACAGTTCTAGAGGTTCTTGATTTGGTCAGGACTAGGCTAAGGCCAGTAAGGGTACAAAGTTGTATTAACCGGGCTCAAACTGTGTGGGTCGGCCTGTATTCATGGCTCGGCCCGCACACATGGCTCGGCCTATAGGCATGGTTCGGCCGAGGGAAGAGAGGTGTGTGTCGCACGGTCTTATGAAGTAATGTATGCCGCTTGACCAAAGAGAAATTTTAGGAACAACATATATATATATATATATATATATCTTGGCTTGGAGAAGAAATTCGTTGCTCGGTCTTGGAGAGGGGATCATCGCTCAGCCAAGATACGAACAACAAAGTGGCTCGGTTAAGATGGGTTCGACCTCAGTCGCTCAGTATAAGTGAGGCTAATCTTGATGGTTCGGCTGGTCGTGGACCGACCTCAGAAGAACTGCGACACATGCTGCTCGGTCAAGATAGTTCACTGTGCATCGTTCGGTCAAAAGGGTTTGGAACTGATACACTCCTTTGCTTTGGGTCGTACTTCTGCCTGCTTCGAGCCTTTTCACAATATGCTTCGTGTAAATGGCGAGACTCCCACTGGACTGCCTGAGAAGGCTCCGCAATCGCCATTCGGCATGCCTGGCTTGGTGCGCAGAAGTCACCACTATGGGCCGAGATGCCTCGTCCCAGGGCCCATGAAGGACGTCCAGCCTATCTTCGCCTATAAATAGAGAGGCAAAGGCGCAGTAAAGGAGGACTTTTTTCGAGAACACTAGGGAGACTCTACCATTTCAAGACTCATTCATTTTCAGTTAGAACTTGTATCCAAGTCATTGGCGTATGGATTGTATCTCTATTCAATTATTTGAAAATGCAATAAAGATTAAACTTAAAGTGGACGTAGGCAGTTACGCCGAACCACTATAAATCGGGTATTTTAGTTTTTGCAATTAATTCTGCATATATTCCTCTATTTTAATTTGTTACCTTCATTAATAACTCTACACAAATCTTTCTTTGGGTGTTATTGACCAATTTTGGTGCTAACATATACCACGGATGGTTGTGTTATCATGTTATGATTAGTTATCATGTAAGCTTCTTCTATAAGCATATTCACTTTATAATTATCCCATAACTGTATTTTTGGGTGTTAAGGGCAGAATAACCAGCTAGGTTGACCCAGTAGTGAATATATATTGAGTTAACTCCTGTGTGAGTAGAATTAAATGCAGGAGGTCAGTAGACCAGAAGGTAGGATGCCCAGAGACTGATCAAAGAGTCATCAATTTAGACAGGTTCATAATAAACCCATGAAAACTATGTTTGGAAAATGTTATTGGCAGGGGCCAATAGGTTCTTAGTGATCCCTTGAAAACTATATCCGGATTAAGTTATTGACAGAGGTCAATATATTTATAGTCAACCCATGAAAACTATGTCAAAGGAGAAGTTATTGGAGAGCCCAATAGGTTCATAGTGAGCCCATGAAAAGTATGGTCGGATGAAGTTATTGGTAGATATCAATAGGTTCTTAGTGATCCCATGAAAACTATGAAACCGAATAGATAGTCTATAAGATTTGAATAGGTTATTAGTCAGCCATGAAAACTATTAGGTTAATAGTGACCCTAGAAACTATACTGAGACTGATAGTCAAATGAATCGGGATGGGCAATTCATAATATATTGCATGTTTACATATCATCATGATATATTTTATTATATTATGTCTTAACCATTGTGGATGCAGGTGCACGGTATATGGTTATATAAATTTTGGTTAAGATAGCAGTAAGGGGAAAGCCCATTCTGCTAAGTGGCGATGTCTAACTAGATATCTATATGGTTTGAGATGGTAGATTATTATTCACACCAGGCTTTTTGTCTGACTCGAAGTTTATGATTTCCCCTTAAACTCTCGAGTTCTTAATTAATTTTGAGTAGATTGAGAGTTAAGGATTTTAGGTTTTCCTACAGATGACTAAGCTTCCGAAGAAGTGCAGGAGGCAAACTAGCTATTAGGAGTTCTTTCTGTTTGATTCCGCGGTATTTTGATGTAATGGTAAATTTGTTAAATCATCTATATTTAGACTTTAATCTCCAGAGGGCACCTTCATATGTCGCTCTTGGCGTATTTTGTAATAATTATATTTCTTTGAACATGGTTTTCGATTTGGGATTATGTGATGAATTTGAAATATGATTTGAAGTGGAATAAGAAATTTGTTTCAAGTTGAGTTAAAAGTTTTTCATATCCATTTGTTTATGTTTTATCAATGTATCTAACATTACTGCATTTGGTCATCGAGGAATAATAATCATGGATGACTGCAGCATCCGTAGCCATTAGTTTTGGGCCTCCAAATAGGGGATGTTACATAAACGATACAAAAAATTCCCTTTCACCTTCACTTGGGTAAACGATAAAAATTTCGCTTTTATTTTTTCTTTATATTATTCTTTTTTTTTAAAACAAGAACTTTTTTCTTTAGTTTGTTTTTGTTTTTGTTCTACTCTTGGTAGTAAAAAAAATATTATCTTCTACTCCTTTCCAAATTGTCGGTTACCGGAATGGAAGGAAGTGCTTGCTGAAAATCCTTTACTTACTTGCTAAAAAAAATTACCGCTTTACAATAAATTGCTTACAATTCTGCACGCTCCAGTATCGTGCTCTTATCTATTATTTTTATTTCCATTGCATTGTTGGTTGCTTGCATTTTAAAATGCCAAAAAAGAAAAATGAAATCTCATTTGTAGTTGCAATTTTAATACACGTTTAATATCCGCTTTGCATTTATTTCATCTTGTTTTCATTTACTAAGGCAACACCCAAATCCACATAAGATGGGGAATCTCATCACCTCTTTCTTGACCCAAAAATTGCATATCATCTTAGAATTTGACTAATAATAACGGTTAGACGTTGGACTTAAGGGAGACACGAGCTCATCTTGGGCTCAATTGCATCTTGACAAGATGCCTCCATTCAATAATCTAATTTCTTGATGTCCAGGCTATGGAAGAGCAATAATCGTTTATAAATAATACGGTGATTCGTAAATATAATAGTGATTGCATCTCTGAAGGTAGTTAAACCTTCGACAGCATTACTACGGTGATTCATGGTGCACCGATAATTCCTGTCCGTTACCTGGCTAAGAAATATTTTGTTGGATTAAGTCAAAGTATGATTATACAATTTTGTGTTAGGAGCTATTAAGGGCAGAAAAATTGTAATTAAGTTCTTGCATTCATTTAGTTGCATTACTTCATGCATATATATAAAAAACAAAATACAGGAGCAAATTTTTTTACTTAACTTAGTTTTTAAACGAAATCCTTAAGAAAAATTCTTTTCAAATATTTTCCTTCGAAAAAAAATCAAACAAAATCAGAATTCCAAAATACAAGCATTTTAATTAATTTAGATTTTTTCTAAAATACAAAAATTTAAAAGGAAAAATTTCAAGAAAAAACTTAAAAAACCAAAAACATAAAAAAAAGAAAAAAATTTAACCCATAAAAAAAACAGAAATCAAATCTCCCATTTGAAAAATAAATTATTTTTGGTGAATATTTCTCCTTAAAAATAGAAAAGAATTTTTTCACTTCATTCTCTAAACCTTGTTTCATTCTCTAAACCTTCATCTTTTCAATTGTGCATGAGTGCTTGGACTCGTGACAACACAAGGAATCTTTGAACGAATGATCCTCCAATAATGACTAATGAAAATCCTCCCCAAACTCTCATGGATAGAATCTTTCGTGATAGAGTTTATATTCCTTCTTGTATCAGATTACCCGTTTCAATGGGTAATCACTAAGAAATTCATCAAAATCACATTGCCACGCTTCCGAAATTTGGCAATTATAAACACGAAGACCCATAAATCTTCCTAACAAACTTTGAATAAGTTTGTGTAACCATTAAAATCCGATAATTATGTAATGATTGAATCAAATTTTGGTTTATTCTTTTCGCCCTTACCGGTTACGCTGAAAAATGATTGTATAGCTTACCTTCGAGCTCGATCAAATAGTTCACAAACCATGCTTTAATCGATGTGCCATGGCGATTTTCTTGCCCAACATCACGATGATGCTTGGAAATTCCTTGAAAACTTAACTGACAAATCATCCCAATGAGAACATTCTAATGAAAAATTCATTTATTCACGATCGAATGCACATTCGATAGAATTATCGTTGGCCTTGGAAGCGAAAATTGATGCAATGATCAACAAATTCATGTAACAAACCGTGATTTTCGACCCTCGAAAATCAACATCAATAGGTTCACGATATAACATGCTGAATATTCAAGTGCCGGAAATACCGATTCATTAGGCGTAAAGAAGAAAAATATAACAACAACAAAGAATCTCACAGTCGCAGCGGAATGAAATAATATATATATATATATATATATAATACCTGGTTTTGTACAAAAGAATCTGTAACTATTTATACTTACAATCATCAGGGTACAATAATCAATACATTAATCTGGACAGTTGTAATAACTTGTCCCCATACAGCGGAAATATAAGTCAAGTACAAAAATAGGTCTCTGTCATCCAGCTCATCTCCTGAGCTCCATAGCATCCTATCCCAAATCTATATTACTTGGTCTAACCCAAGCATTATAATAAAATAACACCCGAGTCAGTCTAGAAAACCAGCGTGAGTTATTATAATATTTTTAAAAACAAAGGTATATCGTAAGACCGCATCACACATAAACATGACTGGTTTTTTCCTTACGATAACCAAAACATTTTATAGAAAATCCAGTGATATTATAATAGTGTCTAAGTACAAATACATATTCAAATAGCTGAAATTGTTGCATTAATTAAATTCCAGCATACTAAGCTCTACAAACAAAACTGTAAAGGCTCGTATTGGAGAATGGATCCCATACAATTACTGGGCTACTGCAGTACCGCCTATCACAGCACACCTCTAGAAAAATGTATGAAGGATCTCGCTAGGAACTCCTTCTATACAAGACCGGCCTACCACTGATCTGGATAGACCGAATTTGTTATCACCTCGAGTGTTCCCACCCTTAAAAAAAATCGAGTGCTCCCTTTTCATTCACAACCATATCCATAATTTATATATATACCTTCGAGCATATCTAGAAAAGTGATAACACACCCTAGTTGGGTGTGACCCACTTCGCCTTGCTGCATCTCTCATGTTTTAGTCATTCCCAGTTGATGAGGCTTGGGCTAAACATTACATTTCAAGAACATTTCCACTTAGAATCGTCATGGTCCTCTAATGACGATGTTCTAATAGTATTCGTCCATACAAGTTGTTATGGGTCCGGACAAAACAAATCACCGTCTTCACTATCTTCACGATATACATTTGTAATGTTCAAACTAGATTGAAGTGGTTTTCGAATAATTAAATCTGTTCCCGATCTCTTCGAAACGATTTAAGAAATTGGCCAATATTGATAGTCAGTTTTTAACCATCAGATAACATCCATATGCAGTCACTAGGCTATTATTTATAATTCTTAAAACATTCATTTCAAAATATCTTTACAAAGAAATTTATTCCAATCTTTTCAAATTTATCAATATTTGAAACATTTTCCAAATACTTGTTTCCATAACAGGACATTTCCACCTGTACCTCGCTTTAACACTAAGTGAAATATTTGCAACTTCGATTTATAATCCATTACATAGATAATTACTCGATATAAATCCTTCGTCTCTAAATATTTTCAAAAACCTTCCATTTCATCCCATAGGAAAATATTTTAAGCCCATTTCCTGATATCATTTCAAATATCAATACTTAGGAGTTTTCTTATCCGATCTCTTTTATTTTCAAAATTTATATTAATTCCATTTTACATTTTCCAAGCATTTTATATTCACTTATAATATCGTTTATCCATTTACAACTTCTAAAATCACATCCGTTTTTCACATCTCGAGGGAGTCTATAAATGAATTAATTCATTTTCAAAACTTTATATATGTAAAATAAGTATTTTTAAAAGTGTAGTAATTTTATTTAAAAACATGTTTAAGTAATTTATTTTAAAATTAAAAACATTTTAAATAGAACATCAAAACTCATTTCCAACTTATTTTAATATAAACTAATCAGTTTACAAAACTAATTTTAAATTTTTTAATTTTAATTCATTTAATATTTGGTATTTGAAAAATGCACTTCTAGAATATTCCAATAATAATTAGCTTTTAATTATATAGTTTAGTAAATATAATTTCCAATTAAAACAAAACTTAGTTCCTTAACAAAAATATTCTTTTCTTTAAAAATCCCAATAACCAATTTAACTTATAAATCCCTCACGATTTAGAACAATTCGATCCCATTCCGATTTCTAACCATTTTCACTTTTCAAATATAGAGTCCACTATACTTTTTCCCATCCCTATTTTCATATCTCAGTATAAATTCACACTGTGGGATTTTATTCCCATTTATCCACAATTATCATTTCCCTTACTTATAAACATCGTTTATAAATTTTTTTAACTCCTCTGGGTTTTACTTGTTTATAAACTAATTCCATTTATAAAATCTCATTTTTATAAATCCATTTCCTAATGATTTCCATATTTTTCACAAATCCATTTAAATTATCGATTTCAACTGTTTTCATATTTTCCAAAAATCACTTAAAATTCAATTGTTAAAATTCTTTATATAATTAATATTTTCCTAAATTCTAATTAAACATTTTACGAATAGTTAAGTCTAATTCCAAAATCAAAATTTTATTTTATCCAAATCAATCTCTTTAAAAATGACTAAATTTCAATATAATATTTTTATATTCAAAATCACCTTTTAATTCCTTCCAATTACAAAAATAGTATTTATGGTTATTTAAAATACCAAAATTAAGGTCAGTGCTACTATAGCATCCAATAATTCACATCACAACAATAGTTTATCATAGATTATTCTATGACATCATATATTACTACATACGAAAAATAATCAATATAAATTTTGGGGAATCCAGTTGAATCCCTCAAACCTGTTTCTCTGCATCCATGGATCTTAATTCAACATAAAAAATACCAATACTACTTTAAGGGGGATATCACCGTATATAGGGTCAATTGCTATTATGCGGGCGCATAGGGTCTCATCCACTTGAATCGGCAGATATATATCCAACTACTAATATAAATACTGCTATATATATAACATCCAAACTGAGAATAATTTATAATTTCACCCAAACAATCAATGATTTAAATTCAACATTTTTAAATTATACCAGTAATCCAAATGAGTGATATTATACTCACTTTAATTTTTTTTTTCAAATCCATTCAATTTTATTTCGTATCCTATGTCATCATGAAACCAATGCACAAATCCAAACTCGAATTTGATGTCCTATTCAAAAAATTATACGATTTTTTAAAATTGGAATTTGATTAGCTAATTGAGCATTAAATTTTTATTTAACCTTTATATATATATATATATATATATATATATATCTTAACAACCTTTCTAACAATCTGGTTGTTAGCAGCAATTATCTTCACTCATACTAATGCCCTCCTCACCGCGACATCTCCAAGTCGTACAAGCATCAGGTCGTGACATCTTCTTCTCCATTTTTTGAGAAACGAGCCTACGACGAAGCCACCGTCGGCGCCTTTTCCTCCCCACTGCGAGCTCATGAGCCATTCCAATAGCAACCCTAACCCTCGAATCAGAAGTTGAGCCCTCCTAATTCATCGCGACACTGCCCTAGGATGCCTTTACAATGGTCGTGCTTTGTGCTGAAGCCTTGGAGCTCCAATGGCCAACGTGCGCCTCCGTTTCCCTTTGCCTCGACCTCCCAACGTAACATTGTGATTTGTTATAGGTCGCCTACAAGAATCCTTTTTTTCCAATGTTGTTATCCGGATTGAATTCAAATTGAAGAAACAAGACGGAGATAGCGCGATTCCCTTTTCTTAATATTCAAACTGGTTTTCTTTCCGACTTCGTGGATTTGAAATGAAGAAGAAGAAAAGAAGATTGATGTGATTTTAAAAAGATGAGGGCGGTTTTATGTACTAAGTAGGATGGCGTGTTTGAAAAGGTACCGTGATTGAGGTTAAAGAAGAGACAACCTAGTCCAATCAAATAAAAATAATTTTTTTAAAATTTCAAAATATCTCAATCTACGCAACTCAAAATATCGAACCCCTATTGAGGCATGCCGCCAGACATTTATATTGTTATACCCTATTCCAAATGCAATGGAACAAGTTTCGAGTCCTAATTCGATGGTATGGAGAAGATAGCTATTTGGACGCAATTATTATATTGAATTTTCGATATTGAATTCAACGCGTTTGTATCCCGTACGACCAAACACTACGAAATTTTAAATCCAATAATTATACACTACTACGGATCTAATGGATATGTTTCGTCGAATTCCGAGACTGTGTCCCGGATCGCTATTTCAATACGTCGATTTAATCGACGATTTCCAAAATTTACGAAATCACTAGAAATTTCCGTTTTTCAAATCTTACGAACTAAATTATAATTCCAAATCCAATATATAAAACCATTTAAATATTCAAAATAGAACAACAAAAAATCCACGTCGTTACATTCCATCCCTTTTAAAAGAATTTCGTCCCCAAAATTGCTATGGTAGGACAAAGATCCAAACCCAATAACTTATTAAAACCCACTTGGTTAAAACTTGACATTAAATTTCCTAAACTTTTAGTTTTATTTCGACATTCAGTTTCCACTTTTGATTGAAAACCCTTTCTTTCAATTTCAATTCAAAAATCAAATTTTCGTTAACAGAATTTTCCAAAAATTTTCAAAAATTTTCTGACACCCTAAATTTCCGATTTTTTTGGTAGAATCTCCTTTGTATGTAGAGCCTTTTGCAATATGACAGGAGAGATAAAAATATATACATCGCTCATACGATCGAAAAACAAAATATATAATAATATTTGTATCGTTGCAGCATTTAATCCGTAAACGCGCCTTATTTCAGTATTTTTAGCGAGCAGCTTATTTTATATGTAGTTTGTGCGACCAAAATCTAGCCAAATGGTCTCTCTGTACATGTACTTGCTTAATTTAATCACGTAAGTTTGCCAAACAAAACGAAGGAATAAAAGGAGTGTCGCAATCCCAGAAAATATCAACTTTCCTCGAAAACATTAAGATAACTAATTATATTAAGATGGAATAAAATTTCATTCCCTTAAATCGGTGTGTATATGTATTGTATTTAAACTATTATTGTTCTTATTGTACATAATTTCGAAAAAGAGAAACCTTAAAATGGAAGATTTAATAGAAAGCTAACAACACCACTATAGAAGATGCTGAGTATCCGAGATATAAAGCAATAGAATATACAATGAAGCAATCATACGGAAAAGATATTATAGCTTAGTACCTAAATTTGTCATAGTCCAACACCTATATGCCTGGAATTGAATCTTAAAAGATACAAGTTACCAAAGGTCACTGCTCGTGGTCACAAGAAGAACATTCAAGCATAATCGTTTTTCTTTATGAGCTTTTACGATTTTTACATGCTCCCAAATTTTATGGAAAAATGAGAACCTTGTAGGAAATCATCTACTCATGTCTATTATCCTAACTTGAAAGCAGGAGCTTGTAATCAAGTATCTATTAAACATGCGATATAATATTTTAACCGAACAGATAAATTTAAAAGATAGTTTGATTGCCATATTACTTTCAGATTTGGACATGCAAAACTGCAAAAATACATTCAAATGCACATGATAATCATTACTAAAAAAGAAAGGTTAATAGCGATGGTCGTTGAAGATACTAAAATTAGACATGTACTACAAAATCCTTACCACGTGGGACTGCAAAGAGAAACTTTTGTTTGCTTGATTTCGAAATCGATTTATATATCATTTAATTCAATTCGAATGATTTATAACCTAATTTTCTTACATCAGTTTATATTTATACGTAATTAATTCATATCCATTATAAATTGATTTAAAAATCAACTTATTCACCTTCTATTAATTCATAGAATTTTATTTATTTCCATTTTCGTCAGGCGACAAATTTTCTATGCAAATTCGACGATATTCATTTAATATAATAACCATTTCAGTTTATAGCTATTTTAAATTAGTTCCAATTCAATTTATATTCAATTCTATTCTATTTCAAAATGATACTCCATCAATTTGTTTACATTCCCTTTATACCCACATTCATTATATTCAAATCCATTTTATTAAGCTCGGAATCCTTCAATGCAAATTTATTAAATAGCCATTTCACAATTTATTTAAGCCAAGCTTCTGTATTAATTTAAGTCAATTCATTTTATTTCCAGTCAATTCAATCACATACTTAAGGTCATTTCCATTGCAATCAAATCCCATTTGAATTTTAGATTGATTCTTATACAATCAAATTCCATTCCATATACTAATTAATTTAATAGTTCATTCACTCAATCCACTTCAAATTTTAATTTAAAGATCGAATTTAGCTAAATAATATCCAAGATCATATTCCATTTATTTTCACTTATAGTGAATTTATTTATAACTTAAATTATAACCATTTCAATCCCTTTCTATTTTATTCGACGGCATTTCAAAATATATTTAATTTGCTTACTTTTAAGTCGAATTCTGTTTATAACTCAAATTTCAAATCCAATATTCAATTCACTAACCAATCCATCTAAGCAATTAATTCGATTTTCCATTTCGCAATTAGATTTTTATTTTAAAAATCACTCCATTTAATTTACTTGAGTTCAATTTCATTTTATGATTTAAGTTTGGATTTTATTTCTTTACTTTAAAATATAACACCATTTTTATTTTGGGTATTAAATTCCACTTTTAAATTTTTTTATGAGTCACATAACTTATTTTTTACATTTCCATCAATTCTATACTCGAATATATTCATATTTTATTTTTAACTCGAGATTATACATTCATTTATAGCCTAAGTATTTTTTTTATTCCATAATTTCATTTTTATAAGCTATATAACTTATTATCCACCATTCCATAATTTTATTTCTTTAAATTTTATTCCATTCAAAATATTTATTGCTTATAGTTATCCCATCACTTTATAACTCAAACTCTATATGAAATTTGATAACATTTCCAATCCCAATTCAATTTTTTATTTAACTTAACTTAAGCTAAATTCAAATTCATACAATTTACTTCCATATTTCGTAAATTCTTTATTTGAGTTGATTCTGTTTCTAATTTTATAACTTATAGTTATATATCCATTTCATAACTTAATTTTATATTCGATATACTTCATTACATTCAATTCATACCGTTAGTTCGCTTCACCAATTTTATTTCATCCAAATCAAAATCAATTAAATTTCTAAAATTTAATTTCTTCAACTTAAGTTAAATTCCATTTTAACTTCTCAATTTAAATTTAAATTCCAAAATTCAATTTTCACACTTCTCTTTAAAATTATTCACCGTTTATAAGTTCATAACTTATTTTTTGATATCTCTTGAACAATTAATAAGGATTTCAATAAATGCTTGGTATTTATTTCATATCACTTTTAAATAAAATATATACATATATACTCTTTTTGGTTCAAACCACTTCCGTTGAATTTCAAAATCAACCTGATTTTGTCTAAATCAGTTCCCTCATAATTTCTAAAACAATTTTTATTTTTCACAAACATCTACAAAACAATTATTTCGGTAGCAATTCGTCGCTTAGAAACCTGAAAATGAATACTGATGATGCGACCGTCATCACCAAAATTATTTCTAGCGACTGAAGTGAGTTCGAGCTTTACCACTTCCAAAATCCATTTAAAACAATTTTCTATTCAAAAATATCTCCAAAATAATAATACTATTATTTTATTTCAAGCACTTTGGAATATACTTCCAAAAATCTCAAGGATTTAATTTTCCAAATTCTGGTTTGAAACCATTTTTACTTTTTAACTCATTTGTATAATTCATACTTATACAATCTCTATTTGGTTATATATGTAACCATTTCAATTTTATAATCTTTTTTTTATTATAACATCCAAATACGTCAATCTATAATATAATAATTTCAAAAAATTGTTTCTTTTATATCAAAATATAATTTGGGTAAAATTATTTCATTTACACGCTTCAAAACCATACTGTGTCGAATTACTCTATTCAAGTGTTTAGAAACCCTTATCAATGTCGTGGATTCCCACTACACGACCAGAATTTATATACCACTCAAAAGATTAATCACACAATATAAAATCATTTTATATCCACTAAGAAATACGCGGTCATATCTATTAATACACTCAAACTCATTCTAAGGTACTACTGACCCTATCTCTAATGAGAAATCCCCACCAAAGCCAACGTTCTCACTTAACCTTCAGATTTGATACCAACTGTAACAAACCATTATTTTTTTCCCCTCAAAAATAGACTTCAATACATCACTGTATAACATGCCGAATATTCTAGTGCGGGAAATACCGATTCGTTCGGGGTGAAGAAGAAAAAGGTAGAAGAAAAATATAACGATAAAACATAATCTCACAGTCGCAGCGGAACAAAATATAATATAAACATATAATAACAAGTTTTTATACAAAATAATTTGTAACTGTTTTATACTTGCAATCATTAGGGTACAATATCTAATACATCAATCTGTACAGTCATAATAACTTGTACCCATACAAAGGAAATACAAGTCAAGTATGGAAATACATCTCCGTAATCCAGCTCGTCTCCTGAGCCCCATAGCACCCTATCCTGAATCTGTAATACTCGTTTTGACCCAAGCATTATAATAAAATAACACTCGAGTCAATCTGAAAAACTAGCGTGAGGAAACACACTCAATTTGAATTATTAGAGTTATTAAAATATTTTGGAAAAAAGGTATCTCGTAAGACCGCGTCACTTATAAACACGACTGGTTTTTCCCTGTAATGACCCAAAAATTTTCGATAGTTAAATTTATTAGTTTATTAGATTTTAGTAATTTAATATTGAGAGAAATATGAATTTGTGATGTATTAATGAAATAACAACTCAAATGAAAAGTAGCAATGTTAATTAAAGCTAATTATTAACAATTGAAATGAAATTCCAATAAATGAAATAATGCAAATGCTATACGTGGTTATACATTGAATATAAGAAAATAAATGTAAATATTTAATTAACTAATGAAATATTATGTTGTTAATGGTATTTGTATGAAATTTAGTGGTAGGGAAGCAAATGTAACATTTGCTTGTAAAATATTGAACTTTTAAATGTGATTAAAGGTAAATGGTAACAATTATTATATATTACCCATTTATTTAGTCTATTAAATTTAAACTAGAAGTCAATTGCAATTAATTCCCTTAATTAGTACAATTAATGTAAATTAAAATAATCATTGTAGAATATAAATTTAATAGGATGTAACCAATGAAAATTTTAACACAATATAACTATTGAATTGAATAAAAAGAATGGAAATCTGGTTTGACCAATTTATTGGAGTTTATATTATAATAAATGGATTATTTGTAGTAAATGTTACATTAATGTGGAATAAGACAATAACTGTAGTGTGAATGTAAATCAAGGGAATAGAAATGTTAGTTTTATTCATAAGATAATAATTGACTTAATAAGAGAATGAAACCAATATAAATATATAAAGTGAGACTTTAATTAGAACTAAGGTGTGAAATTGACCAAAATTCAATAAAATGGAAATATAATAGTTAATACAAATAAAAGATTGAAATTAGAGTATATTAACATAATGAACTGTAAACAAATGTTAACTTTGTTATAATTAATAATTGACTGAATATAAAGATTGAAATTCAAAATAAAATCAATTTATTAGAATTAATTTATAATTGAAATTAATTATAGTTGTACTTGAACATTATAATTGGTGAGAATATTTCACACTGAAGCATACATAGACTTGTTTTCAGTTATCCAAACTATATATGAAATCAAAAATGATAAAAATTGGCTGGTTAATTAATTTGAATTAAAAATTGATTTATTAATTTAATGGTAATTTATTTAATCAACTTGAAATATAGCCATTTTGGCCACTGACTCGGATTTCATTGAAACTAGTTTCATTAGATCCGTAACAGTGAATTATTGTAGGATTTCAAGTTTCGTAACTATCGGACTTATCGTTTGATCATACGGACTCGAAACGCCTAGAAATTTATTTAATTGAAATCAATTTGAAATAAGCTGATTTTAACATAACTTCTTCATACGATGGAATTACGACCTGAAACCTGTTCCATTGAGTTAAAAATATTGAAAACATCTGTTTTGATATATGAGTTGAACCATTTTCATTCCGGAGGCAAAATGGGCTTTTCGGGTCGTTTATCGTTCCAGTCCAAATCAATCTGGTCCATTCATTCAATTTTTCTGGCCTGCTTGTAAATACCTCGTTATAAATCCTAATTATTTCTTATTTCTCATTGACAGTACGTACAATTCTTTCTGCTCCTCTCCTCCTCAACGATAGAAACAAATTCCAATTCCCAAGCTCTCAAATTCTATTTCAAAACAAAATCCAAAATTTAAACTCCTCAAACTATATTATATTATATATCATTTTGAAGCTCTCAACGAGTGCAATCTTCTGCAACAATTCATTTTTCCATTCAGTTCATCGTTCGCCCAGAATTCACAAATCAATTCTGGCCGTTCATATTGGATTTTGGACTATCCAATGGTGGATCTATATCCGATCGACGATCGGGTGGTGTCGTTGCAAAGCCGTAGTCGAGCAGGTCGCCAAGGTGGTGTTCGTTCATACTAGGGGTGTCTGGATTGGTTGTAATCGATGCAATAATAGGGGGCGTTCATCTCGTCGGCAGCGTTGACCTAGGCTACAGGAGTTGGCCGTGATGGAGGCGCGTGGTCAGCTTGAGGAGGCGAGCATCTCGAAAGCGTCAGATCTGGTCGACGTTGATCTTGTAGGCGGCGATTCTGCGTTTTGGTTGGTGGCGGGATTTGATTTGAGTCATGATGTACAGTGAGGGCTAGCGTCAACGCTACGTGGCTGACGTGGTAACGCGTATAAATTCATTTGTTTAATTTTATTTTAAATTTTAAATTGTGTAATTTTCTAATTGATGTAACATTTACATATGAGGTCCAATCCACGCGCGGTTTCTTACGTTAGGATCGTGTTGGAGTTACCATTTTGACACTGGTTTGGATGAATTCTAAGATCGTTTGAAGTTGGGCCCTAAATTGGACTTAAATTCAATTTAAATTCAAAGATGAGTGTTTGAACCCAATCACAACTTCTAAATTTTCTTATGTTTGTTAAATTAAATTTATAATGTGATAGAAATTTATTTATGGCTGTTTGGTATATTTTAAATCGCCATCTCAGTAATTTGAAGTTATTTGAATTAAATCCTTATTTAATTTATTATTGAATATAAATTGCCAGTTAACTCCTGTTATTGATTTTCAATTGTTTATTGATGTTTATTGATTTATTTGGATGATGATTGTGATGATGACTGATTGTTGATATTGGATGAATGGATATTTTATTTTATATCATATAATACTACAAGTTCACAATGGGTTGAAATGATACATACCTGAATGATCTTATAGATTAAGGAAAAATGGTTATGGGTTGAAATGATAAACCATAACGGTTTTCATTGATTGAGAATGTTGATTTTTGGTACTGGTTGAAATGATATACATATATCCATATAAATTCTTGAATTTGGGTTATGTATTGGGATTTAATTATTTTAAAAGGGTTTAAGTTAATTCAACTTTGGATTTTTTTATTAGATGATTAAGATTGATATTTCGAATTATTTGAAACTTTTAAATAAATATATTCACGTTGTACACTTGATAGGAGATGAAATCTCGTAACATCTCTGAAGCCATTGCATTCATATTTTTATTTTGATTAATTTGACTTACATGAGATCTTTTAGTTCTAACTCGAGTGTTTTGTTTTCATTATGCTCGGTTCAGTCTGAGCTTTTTCAGTGTATTGAAGACTATTTTATGAAGGACGAAGACGAAGATTCAGTATATTATTACTATTATTATTTATGATATTTATTCCACAGCATCCTGTTGTTCCGCTGCATTTATGTATTTATTTCTTCTTTATGTAACTCTGATTCTGTATTGTACTAGTATAATTAAATGTTTTGTAAACAGCTCCATGAACTATTATTTGATTATTATATTTTATCATTCTGCAGCGAGATTCTGTATTGTTTTTTTGTTTCTCTGCATTTTCTTATTTACCCCATTAACAATCCTTTCTTTTGAACGGTTTGAATTAGACATGTGTAGTATATTGTCGATTTAAACCATCCAAAAAGGTGGGTGTTACATTCCCTTACGATAACCAAAACATTTTGTAGAAAATCCAGCATTATTATAATAGTGTCTAAGTACAAATACATTCAAATAGCCGAAGTTGTTACATTAATTAAATTCTAGCATAATAGGCTCTACATACAAAACCGTAAAGGCTCATATTGGAGAATGGATCCCATACAATAACTGGGCTACTGGTTACCGCCTATTACAGTATACCTCTAGAAAAATATACCAAGGACCTTACCATGATCCCCTGCTACACAAGACCGGCCAACCCCTAACCTGGATAGACCGAATATGTTATCTCCCCGGATGTTCCCACTGTTAAAAAAAATCGAGCGCTGCCTTTTCGTGCATAACCATATCCATAATTTTTATATATTTTCAAGGATATCTAGAAAAGCAATAACATACCCTAATTGGGTGCGACCCACTTAGCCTTGCTGCATCTCCCATGTTTTAGTGATTCCCGGTCGATGAGGCTTGAGGTTAAATATACCTTTCAAGAACACTTCCACTTAGAATGCTCATCGTCCTCTAATGAAGATGTTCTGATGGCATTTGTCCATAAAAATTGTCCTGAGTTTGGACAAACCGAATCGCCTTGTTCATTATCTTCACGATATCCACTCGTAACATTCAAACTTGATCGAAGAGGTTTTCGGATAATTAAGTCCGATCTCGGGGTCTTTGAAACGATTTACGAAATTGGCAGGTATTGATAATCTTTTTTCAACTATCAAATATCATCCATAAGCAGTCACTAGGACATTATTTATAATTATTAAAACATTTATTTCAAAAAATCTTTACAAAGATATATATTCAAATCTTTTCAAATTTATCAATATTTGAAACATTTTCCGAATACTTGTTTCCATAACAAGATATTTCCACCCATACCTCACTTCAACACTTAGTGAAATATTTCCAGCTTCGATTTATAATCCATTACTTAGACAATATCTCGATATAAATCCTTCGCCTCTAAGTATTTTCAAAAATCTTCCATTTCATCATATAGGAAAATATTCTAAGCCCATTTCCTGAGATCATTTCTAATATCAATACTTAGGAGTTTTCTTATCCTATCTCCTATATTTTCAAAATTTATATTAATTCCTTTTCACATTTTCCAAGTTGATTATATTCACTTATATATTGTTTATCCATTTACAACTTCTAAATTCACATCCATTTTTTACATCTCAAGGGAGTCTGTAAATGAATTAAATCATATTCAAAACTCTATATATGTATAATAAGTATTTTTAAAAGAATAGTAAATTTATTTAACGTGTTTAAGTAATTTATTTTAAAACTAAAAACATTTTAAATAAAACATCAAAACTCATTTCCAACTCATTTTAATATAAACTAATCAGTTTACAAAGCTGATTTTAAAATTTTGAATTTTATTTCAAATAATATTTCGTATTTGAAAAATGCACTTTTGGAATATTTCAATAATAACTAGCTTTTAATTATATAGTTTAATAAATAAAATTTCCTTTTAAAACAAAGTTTATCTCCTTAACAAAAATAATTTTTCTCTTCAAAAATCCCATTAACCAATTTAACTTATAAATCCCTCACGATTTACAACAATTCGATCCCATTTCGATCTCTAACAATTTTCACTTTTCAAATATAGAGTCCACTATATTTTTTTCCAAACTTATTTTCATATCTCGATATAAATTCACACTGTGGAGTTTTATTCCCAGTTATCCATAATTAATATTTCCCTTACTTATAAACATCATTTATAAATTTAATAACTCATTTGGGTTTTACTTGATTATAAAACTAAACCCGTTTATAAAATCTCATTTTTATAATTCCATTTCAAAATAATTTCCACACATTTCACAAATCCAATTAAATTATCGATTTCAACTCTTTTCATATTTTCTAGAAATCACTTAAAAATTCCACTATCAAAATTCTTCATAAAATTAATATTTTCATAAATTCTAATTAAATTTTTTATGAATAGTTAACTCCAATTCCAAAATCAAAATTTCATTTTATCTAAATCAATCTCTTTAAAAATAACCAAATTTCTATATAATATTTTTATATTCAGAATCTCCTTTTACTTCCTTCAAAATTTCAAAAAAAAATATTTATGGTATTTAAAATACCAAAATTAAGGCCAGTGCTACTATAGCATCCAATAATACACATCACGACAATACTTTATCATAGATTTTTCTATCACAGCATATATTACTATATATGAAAAACAATCAATATAAATTTGAGAAATCCATTTGGATCCCTCCAACCTGTTTCCCTGCATCTACAGATGTTAATTCAACATAAACAAATACCAATCCCACTTTGAGGGGGATATCACGGTATATATGGTCATTCGCTATTATGCGGGGCGCATAGAGTCTCATCGGCTCCAATCGGCGGGTATATATCCAACTACTAATATATATTTACTACTATATATATATGTATGTATGTATGTATGTATGTATGTATATATACTAGTACGAACTCGTGCTACGCAAACAGATGGTACTATAATTGGTAGCAGAAAATGGTGATAAAACTATACTTTTATAATTTGGTTGTAGTTGTGAAATTTTTATTTGTTCAATGTTTGAAAATTTATTTACTCAACCGAATTGATCAATAAGTTGGCAGATACGTTTTATTCTTATTAAAAAAGTTTTTAAATCTAACTATGCAATTAGGAAAGTTGGACATAGGCTCAAGTAGAGTGGACGACTTGTATAATTATTGAAACAGAGTTTTAAATTAAGCTTAAGTATTGGAAAATTATATTAGCCAAGAAATACAAGATCCTTTAGACTTACTTCAGATTTAAACAATATATTGCAAATAAAACTAAATAATTAGAAAGACATAGAATTATAAAACTTAAATTTACAATGAATAAAAGTCAACGATTGAACTTATACGTTGATAAATATATAAGCAACTCATTTCATAGGTGTGCTAAATGTCAGTATTAAAATTTATAAACTTGATCCACAATAGGAAATGATGAAAACACTATTCAAAAATCACATATAGTTTAGTTCAGCACATCGATCTAAAAAAGCACTGCCATGGTAATCAAAATTATAACCAGTGACTGAGGAGTAACATCATATTAGTTTACATCCAAATAACTTATTCTATTAACATGTAGCATCCAATATCCTTTTACTTTGCATTCCTAAATTTCAGATTGATTTGAATCAGAAATCATCTGAAGACTATGTTGCATTAAATGTCCATTAATTTAGCAAATATAGGCTATATAGCTTTGCAAATTACTTCATATTTTCCGCTGTTGATGCTTGAAAGCCTTCCCGCCATCGCAGTAAAGCTGATCAGAATAGTGCTGCAAGTATAACTATAAATGCATTAATTTTCATGCAAATAGCAAATATTATAGTCCATTCAATAAAAATTAGATAAAAGTAATCCAGCAAAAAAAAAATTTGTTGTTATGCATATTTTTGTGGAGAAAAGTTTAGACATTCTCTCTCCAATATTGACAGGACTGCAAAAAAAGAAGAAAGGACTGCCACAGGCATGCGGAAAATAGTAATGACAGCCATATTCACCTTTTATACCACACTCATACATTTTCATTTGATTTGTAGCCATCGCCATTAATTCCTTGTCAATAGTATACTATATATAGCTAAAGATTAGTCCAAAATAGGTTGGATTGGATGAACTCATGAGTACTATGTAGTACTGTAGTAAGTAAAAATAAAAAATTCCTAGCTATTCAAGTTGGGGATAAACTTGAATGTTATTTTCATAGTTTCGTTTCACACGAACAATAAAACTTATATATCTCGAGAGAAAAAATCACTGTGATGAAAATCTTGAACTTATTATAGCAGTATGAAAACTAACAACTACTCTCACGATATGTGTTAACCAAGTGCGAGGATGATATGAATTCTTGGTTCTTGTTGGAAGACCCTAAATTGGTTTCCTTGCCTACATTTCGTAGAAAATATCAAAACTATTGTAACTTAATTTTGCTAACACATGTACATAATTATTTGGAGCATTTAATCAGTAACAATATATTTTTTCCTTATATAACGACATTGTATTTTTTTTGGGTGATATGAATTATTGGTTCTTGTTCAATCATCTAGGCACGCGATACATAGGTAAATTAGTGATAAAAAGATTAACCTAAAATACAATGATGAATGTAAACAAACAGCGTGGCTTAAATAAAATCAAAGAAGAACAAATTATATTTTAGGGCATGTCCCAATAAAAAATAAACATTGCAAAGGATTTAAATAAACCACGACATATTAAAAGAGATTTAATTTAAGACAAACATACCCAAAACAAACAAAATTGGAAGCACAACGAACTTTGAAGGTGTAATCTGAAGGGAAATAAGAGATAAATAATTTTGAAGTTAACAAAAAAATCAGTGTAATAAAATAAACCTATAACCAAAAAAAAGTCGGTAGAACGATTAAGGATGAAACTTACATGTATTGTTCAAACTGGTGGAAAAAAAATTTAGAATAGAAACTGGTGGGAATATATATATACATATGCATATATATATATATATATATATATATATATATATGTATATATACGTATACATACATATATACATATATATATATGTATATGTATACATATATATATATATGTATATGTATACATATATATATATATGTATACATATACATATACATATATATGTATACATATGTGTGTGTGTGTGTATATATAGGGCAAGAATTGAATTTTGATCCGGTAAAGAGAAGAGAACGGTTGACATAGTGAGGCATTTGCAATTATTAGCCTTTACTATGATAGGTCTTCCAAATTTTTGTACATTTTAAATCGACGAGTGTAACATCCCGCATTTTTGTACATTTTAAATCGACGATAAACCGCACATGTCAGAATTAAACCATACAGATGAGCGGATTGTTATGGGGTAAATAAGAAAAAGAAGAGAAAGAAAAAGAACAAAACAGAATCTTGCAGCGGAACAATAAAATATAATAATCAAATATACAGTTCATGAAGCTGTTTTACAAAATATTCGATTATACTTACACAATACATATCAGAGTTACACATACCAGAGAACAATAAATAATGTAGCGGAACAGTATGAATGTAGTGGAATACTATAATAAATAATAATAAATCTTCGTCTTCGTCCAACAGAATACGGTCTTCCAAATCCTGAAATGCTCAGGCTGACCCGAGCGAATTGAAAAGACAACCCATTGAGTCAAAACTAAAAGATCTTATGTAGGTTAAATCAACAGTAAAAATATGAGTGTAAATGGCGTCGGAGATGTTTACGGGATTTGACATCTCCTATCCAGTGTCTAACGTGAGTACGTTAACTTAAGAGATACTCAGGATTCACACTCTCAAGGATCCGTTAAACTATTTACTATGTAGTAATATTTCGCTATTATAATAATGTCTCCAGTAAAATAAACTTACTTTTAAATAGCATTAAGGCTTTACATTTTCCACCTTAACGCATAATAGTCTCAGTAGTCCATCCAGTATCATGGTCCCTTCTGATCGGGAAGCCACCAGAGGATACCACACGGGCTACGGGAGAAAACCAAACTCGTACAAGGCTCGCTGGGGTAGGTGACACGGCACAACTAGGCAATGCCAGGGTTGATAAACCAATTACGCTTCCGGGCCGGTGGTAACGCAAAGCCGCAGTTACCGCCCACCTTGAGCCACACCCCCAAATAAAAATGAAAAGTGGTCACCGAATCAATCCAAAAGTCAAAGTATAATATCGAAGGGATGTGTCCGATCAAAGGTGCTACCTCATTAGCCCGTCAATCTCTCCTGTTTTAGCCACCTTATGCCAACTCATGGGAGTCGGGTCCGTGTATTTACCTTAAAAGAAACTCCGCCACCATCCTACTTCATTCTGGAATCTCTACCGCGTACACGGTTGTTAAAGTGGTTTTTGGAGTTGACTGAGAGTATGACAACTTCCGATCTCGGTCTCTTCAACAACCAAACATTATTATAACACCGCGGTCATTTCAAAATAATTATACTTCAAAACCAAAATATACTATCCATTTCAAAACCATATAAACACAATATCATTTCCCTATCAAAAACCAAATAAATATGATATCATTTTTATAAAACCCAAATCAATATAATGTCATTTTTATTTCGAATATATCCTTTCCAAAATCATAACATTTTCAAAATTTTAATATTTCGAAACCAAATGCTTGAAATATAACCTTTCAAAACATAACACATCGAATTTCATAGCTTCTAAACCGTAACTTCCAAAACCTAAATGGTTTGAATATTCAAAAAATATATAAAACAAAATAGTTTGAATTTAAAATCACTTTATAAAGTAGAATAGTTTCCTCGACTTCATAATTTTATTCACTTTATATTAAATCTCAATTCATAACTTTCAACTCACTTTCAGTTTCAATAAACCATTTCAATTTCAATATATTTCAAACTTTGAGTATTAAACAATTTCAAAACCAAGGTTGATAATTACGATTCAACAATTCAATGTTCTATTATTTAGTTTTGAAATATTTGCATAATAAATCCATTATCATTTAAATAAAATTCAAATTTCAAATAATTAAATATTTTCTTCAATTTATTTATACTTAAAATATTCGTTTAATTCATCTTGAACAAAAATCCATTTATCAAATCCCTACCTTTTAAAATTTCAAGTTTAATAAATTTTACATCAACTTATGGAGTTTAATTCTTAAATAAGCTCAATTTCAAATAAATTTCCAATTTACCTTCCAATCTTAATTTATTTAAATCACTATAACCTCTATATTAAAGTATGATTTAAATACTTAACCATATTTTATTTTAACAAAATCAAACTCCATTGTTAAACTTATTATTATTAAACAAATTTATACATAGCTTAAATACATGAATTTAACTATATATAAAATATTTTTTATATAATATAAAAAAATCAATATCTATTAAACCGTATAATTCTATTCAAAACCATAGAAATCTTTTTCAAAATATTTCTATATATAGACCGACTGTGTCTGTATATAAATTTTCTATCCTATGGTCAAGCGATACAAATATTTATCATTTCAACCCGTAATTTAGAATAAAAATACGGTTATATATCATTTCAAACCGCAATCCCGAATGGAATAAAATGCACAACAACTTGCAGTTTATAACAATATAAAATACAACATCCATTTATCACAATCATCATCCAATTAAATCAATATATAATCAGAAGATAAATAACAGGCATTTACTGGAAGTTATATTCAATAATAAATTAAATAACCATTTAACTGTCAATTTATATGCAATACTAACTTAAATAACCATTTAATTCAATAAATTCAATTTAACTGAGATGATGAATAAAAATATGCCAAACAGTCATAAACAAATATCTAATCTCATCAAAAATTAATTTAACACACACAAGAAATTTTAGAAGTTGTGAGTGGGTTAAAACACTCACGTTTTGAATTTAAATTGAATTTAAATCCAATTTAAACCCAAAATTTGAACAGTCTTAGAATTCGTCCAAATGAGCGCTAAAATGTCCAGATTTCCAACACGAACCTAGCGGAGAAAACCGTCCGTAAAACGGACCTCATATGTTAAAGTTATTGAAGTTAGAACCCTACGATTAGACTGTAATTAAAATAAAATAGACAAATGGAAAAAAACACTATATCCCCACATGCCACGTCACGCAAACTTCAAGGCATGAACCTTGACTGCACGTGACTCTCGACATCAGATGCTGCCTACATCGTCACTACCGTTTGCACAACCACGACCTCCGCTTCAGTTCAAGACGACACACCACCATCACCAAGTCTCCCACGACATCGACTTCCTACTCTCGCACGAGATCGACCATGAAAGAACAGCGGCAGCCATTTCAAATCAAAACCCTAATCCATTTTCACACGAAATCCAACCGTCAACTACAGCTGCGAAAGACTCAGATCCATCCCCCACAGTCCACTCTACAATAACCACCAATTGATTCGACGATCAGACAAGTTTGACCGCGGCGTGATGAACAGACATGAAGAGTTTATCGATTTTCGGCCACACCGAAACCCAGATTAAAAACGAATCATATATTTGACTTGCTCTTGTCAAGAGCTTCAAATCCATATAAAATTCGATATAGTATGTGTAGTTTGAATTTTTGGCCTTGAATTTTATTTGAAATTGCATTTTGGGATTTAGGGTTTGCAGCCATTGTAAAGAAGAGGAGCTAATAGAATTGAATGTACAGGAATGAGGGATAAGAAGTAGGCTAGAGTTTATAGCATGGTATAAATAGGCAAGCTGAAACTAGGATGGATGGATAAGATTGATATACGCGTTAACGACAAAGTGGCCCGAAAAGCCCGTTTCGACTCCGGAATGAAATTGGGTCAACCCATATATCAAAATAGATGTTTTTGAATATTTTAAACTCGATGGAATAGGTTTCAAGTCCAAATTCTGTCATATGAAGAAGTTATGCTAAAATCAAGTTTTTCCAAATTGATTTCCATTTATTTCAAATTAAATCGACTTCTGGACGTTTCGAGCCCGTACGATCAAACGACGAGTCCGATCGCTACAAAACTTGAAATCCTACCATAATTCACTGTTACGGATCCGATGAAAGTGGTTTCGTCGAAATCCGAATCAGTGGCCAAAATGTTTATTTTTCAGGTTAATTGAATAAATTAATATTAAATTAATTAAGTCGAATTTCCAATGTAAATTTTATGGTTAACAAATTTTACCATTTTTGATTTCTCTAACATTTACAATAATTTAAAGAAGTTAAGATACCAATTTACAGTTAATTAATTCACCAATTTCAGTATTAACCTCGATTTCATTAAATTCAAAAATTAAAAATTAAATTTTCAATAATTCCATTTAATTTACTTTTCACTCTATTGTTCAATTCATTGTTATCAAACAGATGAAATTAACATTTGATTCAAAATCTATTACATTAACATTCTCACATTTCATCTAGTTTCAATTAACGTAATATTTTAGATATTTAATTTCATTTAGTTGTAATTACTCCAATTGTAATAGTTCAAATCCCAAAATTTGATAAATCTTTATTCCCATTCTTATAATTCAACAAATTGTCCAATTATGAATAACATTAACATTATTTCCAAATATTACCTTAATATTCTCAACATCATCTAAATTTCATTTTAACGCAGTTGTTAATTACGTTTAATTGCTATGGATTTAAATCTAATTCAATAAACCAAATAAATGGGTAAACAAGTAATGATTATCACCATTTGCCAAATTTAATCCCATTCATAATTTATTGTCAGCAACAAATATTAATTTACTTATCTAACATTGAATTTTATCAAATTGCAATTTATTACGTATTATTTCATCAATTAATATAACTTTGAATTTATTTCTCAATTTACTAATTTCAATCAATTATAACCTTACAATTGGTTTAATTAATGGTATTGCATTAAATTAATTATTTATTAGCTTACATCAACATTATTACCTTTAATAGCAAACTGATTACCAATTTTATTTAACACACTAAATAAATAACATATATTAGTTGTCACATATTTACTTTTTACAAGTTTATTACTTACCATTAACACTGTATTATTTCATTAATTAATTCAATACTTACATTTATTCGCTTATATTTGATTTATAGCCTAGTATAACATTTACGTTAATTCCGTTTTGCTAATTACCATCCATTATACCTGTCAATTATTCAATTTATTAGGATTGTGCTAAATTAGTTATTTATTAACTTGCATTAACATTAAACCTTAATTTACATTCAGTTACTATTAATCAATATTTATTTCATTGGTTAATTCAATACTTACTTTTATTTACTTATTTTAAATTTATAACTAAGTGCAAAAATTTACAAGATTTCATTATAAATTATAAATTTTTTGTTTCTTTCTAGATTTAATTATAAAAATCTTGTTAAATTAACCAATTTTAATTATTGAAAATTCACGTGTCGTTACACTCTCCCCCGCTCAAAACTTTTCGTCCACGAAAAGGAAAAAGTAGGGAGAAGAAAGGATTGAGTAGACAATACATCTTATTCAGAAATATTAACTTTATAAACAAATAAATTTACAAAATTAATTAATTTAAATAAAATATGCCGATTTATAACCATTAAATCTTTTTTTACTCAAACTAATAAAGTTTAGAAAACATTTTTCAAAATTTTTCTAAGTCCAAAATTTACGGAAAATTCCAGGAGAGTCTCCTTTGTACGGAGAGGCTCGGGAGAAAATATAGTATCAAATATAACAATATACAACATATATATTCCAAAATATTATATATCCCAACACGGAAAAATAATATAATAACGTTATAAACCGTAATCCGAAACGTACCTATTTATCGGACGATTAATGCTTATTTTATGGAACCAAAAGCAATAGCAGTCGCTTCCATAACCTATATTTCACTTATGTAATCTAAAAAGAGTTAATAATTATGTAAAATGAAATATTTGCAGTTGTTTCATTCACCAACAAAAAAATCAATAATAATCACTTGCAATCATAACATACAACCATCATATAAAGCCAATAAAATCTACCATCTGTAACGATCCAGAATTTCTGTCAATTAAAATTCGTATATTTAATTGATTTTTAAATATTAATAAGTGAAATTTATAAGTCGAATAAATTTTATTTCGAATAATTGGATTTAATTGGATAATTAAATCGATAACTTAATATGTGAAAATACAAAAATAATTGAAATTTGGGTTAAATATGATTGAAAATGATTTGTAAAATTTTATTTTATCATATTGGAGTTAGAATGATATTATATAACTTTTAAAATTGAATTAAGAGTTTATTTGTGAAAATTGAATATTTTAATATTTAAATCGACTAGTGAAATTAGCCAATTTTCGAACAGCCATAGAATTGGACGAAACTAGATCCATTGGATCCGTAATAGTTTGTTATTATCAGATTTCAATTTTCGTGTCAATTGGAATTTTCTTTTGACCGTGGCAGCTCGAAACGCATCGAAATTGTTTTTAATATTAATTTGGCGAGTTAAAATAGCCATTTTTCAAACAGTCTCGGATTTCGACGAAACCAGTTTCATCGGATCTATAATGTGATATTATTGTATGGTTTCAAATTTCATGTCAATCGGATTTACCGTTTTTCCGGTGCAAGCTAAAACGCCTAGAAATTTGATTTACCGATTTAATTTTAAATCGAAAGTTTATTGCCATAACTCGCACAGATGACCGAATTAGCTCCCGAAACACGTTCCATTGTGTTCGGAATGCGGGGTGAACCTTAGGAACGTCAACCGGCACGCTTCGTTTGGAGTTCGGAAAATCCGAGATGAATAGTGTCGTTGAAATTTTCTATATAAGCCCTTCACTCTTCATAAATTGCGAACAAAAAGAAATCCTAGGTCAAAAACTGCAGGCCGCCTCCAGTAACAATCTATGGCCGAAATTTAATCACCTTCTTCCTCCAATTTCTTCAAATCCGTTAACAATTAGCAGAATGCTTCAACTACAAAGTTGAAGAGCACGTTGAGAGCTAGATATCCAACGGTTGTGATCAAAATCAAAGCGGTAGATCGGCGACAAAATGGTGATGAAGGCCGGCGTTTCGAGCACGAATTCCTATGCATATATAGGACCGAGCTCGACAATCTTCTAGCCGATAGTGGCACTCGAGACGTGCTTCGAAGTGGCGTAGTTCGATCGACCTGAAGGTGTTCATACGGGTTGCGAGATTTAGGGTTTCAAGCGGCGGCTATGGGTATTATCGCGTGCGTTACCTATAGGGGGAAGATGATGCGTGCAAGGGCCAGATCTGCAGTAAGAAAAACGAGCGGCCCTGATTCAATTAGTTTAAAGTTGTAATTAAATTGTATAATTAATTGTGTAAACTTCTAAATATCATAACTTGTTGATGCGAGGTCGGATTGTGACGAAACGAATTGCTTTGCAATCGTTTTGTCGAGCACTACGCTATGGAATTGGATTGGAGTCGTTTGGAGCTAGCGAAAATTTCGGGTAAAATTAAACGTCTGTTTAATTTTATTCGAAATAAAAGCTGAAAATGAAATTGAAATCAATGTGAGAACTTCTCACTCAATCGAATCGGTTTCGATTTTAATTTTAAATAGTTAGATTTAAAATTCTTGAATGTATGTTTGAATGATGATTGTTATCTATCGATTGTTAAAATAGACATTATACACCGTTAGTAAGCGAAGGTTATTTATTAAAAGCATATACCGCGAATATTTCATAAATAGTGAAATTGGTATTATTTATGTACTTAGAGTTGATTTCACGCATTATATTGCGGATGGGACCCTATTGCGCCGTCTATTAAGCGGATAATATTTTAAATCCTATATACCGTGATAATTCCGTACTGGAACGGAATTGGTATTGTGCTAACATCTTTGGATGCAGGAAAACAGGTTGGAGGGATCAAACTGGATTCCTCAACAGTATTTATTTGATTTCAGATATTTTGATATTTGATTGATTATCATATCGATATATGATGTCTTTGTTGTCGTGATTGACTATTTGGTGTGTAGCATCATTTGGGCCAATTTTGTAATTTTAAAAAGGATTTTTAAAGTGATTTTTTGAAAGTATACGTTTATAAAATATTTTTGGAATTGATTCATTTTAAATAAATAAACGTTATAAATTTTAATGTTATAAAAATTATGATTTTTGAGAAATATAGTTAAAAGTTGATTTTTTGAAAATATGGAGTTAATGATTTTACAAAATAGTTTAAATCGGGATTTTTGAATTTATTGTAAAAAAAAGTTTAAATATAGGATTTATAAAATTTGATTATTTTATAAATCAAAAGGATGAGATTATAAAGGAGTTTAAAGACATTTTAAAATAAGAATATAAATTGATTTATATAAAAGATTTATAAATTGGTATTTATAAATTAGAATATTTGAATTATAAAACGAGTTTTTATAAGTATTAGAATGAATTGTAAATGAATTTCATAAACGAATGAAATTTATAGAATTATAAACGGTGAAGTTATAAATGGAATTTTATAAGCAGTAGGTTTATAAAATTTATAAAGTTATTAAAAGAACAGTTTTGGGTAAATAAATGAATCTTATAAGTTATAAGATTTATGATTTGGGAAGTTTAAAGGAACGATTTTGTGAACAAATAAATTATAAGTATTTAACTTATAATATGGACTTTCGGTATATAATTGAGTTATAAATTGAATAGGTTAATAAAGGAGATTTATAAAAGGAAGTTGTTATAAAATAAATAGAAATGGAATTTATAAACATTGTTTTATAAATCCGCGAACGGCTTATTTTGATAAGTAAATTGTTATAACTTATTAATGGTGTTATATTCACGTTTTAGACAGTGAATAATCCTTTAAAATAAAATGTATAGAAATGATGAAATTGGTTAAAGAAGTATATTCACGTTTTTGAATAGTGAATAATATGTTAAAGAAATTGTTTTGGATGTGATGTTTTAAATAGAATTAAAATGATCTAACGATGTTTTAAAAATGTGTTCAGATTCGAAACCATAGATTTCAACATTCATTGTTGAAATAGACGTTTTCGAGGAATAGAAGGAAATGGTGGACTATAACACTGTTGTTATAGTAAATGATTTCCGAAAGGAAAATGTTTTGTATAGTATTGTGGTTTATATATCTATTTTAATTTCGAATCCCTATACTAGTGATTTTGGGTTGTCGTAACGATGTTTTACGTAACATTCGTTTTGGCCCAAATAAATATGTTTAAGAGAATGATTTTCTTAAAGAATGGAATATATACTTAATTTCGATTTAAGTATATTGAATATTTTTCAAGTGTTGAAAATAAATAGATTTGTGAATTACTTATTAATAAATAAGTATGGAAATGTTTTTCCAATGTAAAATGAAATGTTTTTGAGAATTTATCTTCTTGAAGATAAATTGGAAATGAATAATTGAAATCGTGTATTCATAAATATTTTTTTGAATGTAAATTCACTATGGAATTTATAAAAGAAAAGGGAATTTGTTTAAAAATAAACGTTGATTTATTTTTGAAATGTGGGAATTAATTTACGGATTTGAAACGTAAATATAAAGTAAATCGTTAAGGATTTATTTAATTGGTTTAAAAGAACCATGTTGAAATGAAAGTATTTCCGCGTAATGAAAAGTGATTTGAAAATTGTTTTCAAATGATTGAAGTGTGAAAATTATATATCTTGTAAAGATATTTTTGGGAAATTACATAATTTGGAAAATTATTTGGAATTTGGTGATGTTGTGCATATCCATTGATAGTTCAATAACCGACTATCAATATTTACCTTTGAATGGGTATTTGTTGTGATTTGCTTGAATTTGAATGCCACACTTATTTTTGAATAAGCGCTCACTATTCGGGTTAACCGGGAAAGGACCTTGGGGTCGTACAACCCATTCCGAATATGTGATTACGTCGTTATGAATTGCATTTGAAGACCGGTTTTGAAGACCGGATATTTTTGAAAAGGGAAGGATTACCATCGAATGTTTCTGCACCGAATGGCCCCTGTAACATCCCGCCTTTTCGCATGCTTCAAATCGACACACATGCCGATTGAAACCATACGGAAGGGCGGATTGTTATGGGGTAAATAAGAAAACAGAGAAGAAAAAGAACAAAATAGAATCTCACAGCGGAAGGATAAAATATAATAATAAAATATACAGTTTATATAACTGTTTACAAAACATTTGCTTCTTCTTTATATAATAATTATCAGAGTTCACATACCAAAATATCAATGCAGCGGAACAGTATGTAGTGCACTAGTATAAATAATAATAATACAAATCTTCGTCTTCGTCCTCCAAAGCTAAATCTTCAAATCCTGAAACGCTCGGACTGACCCTAGCGAATTTGAAAAGACAAAAACACTCGAGTCAGAACTAAAAGATCTTATGTAAGTTAAATTAACAGAATTAAATATGAGTGCAGTAACTCAAGAGATGCTCGGGATTTACATCTCCTAAGGATCCGTTAAACTATTTACTATGTAGTATATTGCGCTATTATAATAGTGTCTATAGTAAAATAAACATACTTTTAAATAGCATTAAGGCTTTACATTTTCCACCTTAACACGTAATAGTCCCAGTAGTCCATCCAATATCATAGTCCCTCCTGATCGGGAAGCCACCAGAGGATACCACACGGGCTACGGGAGAAATCCAAACTCGTACAAGGCGCGATAGGGTAGGTGACACGGCACAACTAGGCAATGCCAGGGTAGATATACCAATTGCTACTCGGGCTGAGGGTAACGCATAGCCGCAGCTACCGCCTACCTCGAACAAACATCTCCAAAATCAAAGAAATCAATAGTGGCCACCGAATCAATCCAAAGTCAGAGTATAGTATCGAAGGAGTGCGTTCGATCAGAGGAATGACCTCATTGGCCCGAGAATCGCTCCTGTTTTAGCCACCTTATGCCAACTCACGGGAGTTGGGTCCACGTATTTACCTTACAGGAAACGCCGCCACCAACCTACTTCATTCTGGGATCTCCACCGCATACACGGTTAGTCAAAGTGGTTTTCGGTATCGACAGAGAGTATGTCCATATCCGATCCCGGTCTCTTTGCCAACCAATCGTTATTATAACACCGCGGTCATTTAAAATAGTTTATACTTTAAAACCTGAATAAAAATTCCATTTCAAAACTATGAATACGATATCATCTTAAAACCCAAACAATATGATATCATTTTATCCAAATAATTTCTTTCCAAAAATTATACTGCTTTAAAATTTCTAATATCTGGAAACTAAACATTTGAGTTATACTTTCAAAGCATAATATTTCGAAATTCATAATTTTAAAACCATACTTCTAAAACTTGAATGGTTTGGATATTCAACGGTATATAGAATAAATGGTTTAACTTTAAGGTCACTTTGTAAAGAAAATATTTCCATGGCTTCACAAATATATCTCTTTATTTAAAGTCTAAACCAAAATTTAAATATCACTTTCAAGTTCCAAAACCACTTTAATTTCTATATATATATATATATATATATATCCATTTGGAGCATAAATATTTCAAAACTAAAGTTGGAATTTATTCTTTCAACAAATTAAAAGTTCTATTATTTAGTCTTGAATATTCACATAAAAATCCATAAATAAAACTCCAATTTCTAGCAATTAAATATTTTCTTCAATTTAATTTATACTAGAATATTCATTTCAAATTTATCTTGGGAAAAATCCAGTTATAAATATCATATCTTAAAATTTTAAAACTTAAACATTTAAACATATGATATAAATTATCAAACTCCATTTTCTCAAATTTTCATTTTTATTTAAGAGATTTATACACAGTTTTAAAATTCAAAATTTCTAGCTTCATATGTATATATGTATAGAAGGAAAGTATCAAAATTAAAATTATCATAAACCGTATTCCATCCAAACCATAGAAATCACTTTAAAATAATTTATATATAGACCACAGTGCCTGTATATAATTTTCTATCCTATGGTCAAGTGATACGGATATTTATCATTTCAATCCGCAAATTAAAAAATAAATTTTGCGGTTGTATATCATTTCAAACCACAATCCCGAAAGAAACGAAAAATGCATGATAACTTGCAGTTTAATGATATACAATAAAACATCCATTCATCAAAATCATCCATCATCCAAATCACAATCACCATCCAATAATAAATCAATATCAATATATATCTGATATTATATAACAGGTAATAGCTGGCAGTAATATTCAAAATAAAATTTAACAACTATTAAGCTAACAGTTTATATTCAGTAATAAATTTTATAACTGTTTCTAGCAGTTTATATGCAAATAAATAAATTCTAACTGTCAATCAATATGCAATAAATAAAATAAATTAACCGTTAAATTAAATAAACGCGATTTAACAGATATGATGAATAAAACATGCCAAACAGTCATAGATAAATTTCTACTCATATCTAAAATAAATTTAACAACATAAAAACTTTTAGAAGTTGTGAGTGGGTTAAAACACTCACCTTTTGAATTTAAATCGAATTTAAATTCGATTTAAACCCAAAAATTCGACGGTCTCCAAATCTGTCCAAACTAGAGTCACCAGATCCGACATTTAATTACGATCTTAACAAAAAAAGTTTCGTGTGAATCAAAGATCGTATGAAAAAGATATTCGATTTAAACGATTTGAAAACGAAATTAAATTTCAAAACAAAACTTACATATTCAAATCGCCACGTCACCGCAACATTTGCCTCCCTCACGCGAAAAAATGTACAGGTCGAAACCCGAACCCAACTCCTTCGTCGTTGACCTAGCTTTGACCGTCGATCTCCTCCCCTAGCCGCCTCTGTTGCCCACGCCGTCGCCACCATCCACCTTTCCTCCTCCGGCCGACCCCCCTGGGACCCACCCCGCGCCTATCGGTCGCCAAAACCCCCTGAGCCGCCGCCTACATATTAAACCCTAATTGATTTATTTAGCCTCATCTGGCCGTTGAACCAGTGAAACAAACCCATCGATGAACTCCGTGGGACCTTCTCCACGCCATGGTAAAGTCGATTTGTCGATCGAAAGAAGTCGATCGACACGACAATGAATGGCCGAAATGATTCCTTGAATTCTGGACAAAACGTTCATAAATTTGAAAAACGAGTAGTACCATCAGATTACGCTTGTCGAGAACATTAACATATATTATTTCCAGAATTTTCTAAGGTGTTTGAAATTTTAGCTTTGATTTGTATTTTGAAATTGGATCTGAAATGCATCCATTGAGGAAGAGAGAGGGTTGAAGAAATGAACGTACAACAAAAGGGAATAGAATGGAGGCTAGGATTTATAACCGTGCTTATATAGAGGGGTTAGAAGTAGAGTAGATGGACCGGATAAATGAACGTACGGAACAAACTATGGCCCAAAAAGCCCGTTCTGACCCCGAAACAAAATTGGGTAAACCCATATATCGAAATAGGTACTTTAAAATATTCTGAACGCGATGGAAAAAGTTTCACGTCCAAATTTGATCGTATGAAGAAGTTATGCTGAAAACAAAATTTCCAAATTGATTTTAATTAAATTGATTTCAAGGCGTTTCGCGTTCGTACGATCAAACGAAAAGTCCGATCGATACGAAACTTGAAACCCTACAATAATTCACTGATACGGATCCGATGAAACTGGTTTCGTCGAAATCCGAGTCCGTGGCCAAAATGGTTATTTTTATATTAATTAAATAAATTAAGAATTTGTAAGAAAATCCAATTTTTATATTTCAGTTTTCGAATTTGGTAAATTTTTGTCACTTAAAATCTTCAAACATTCAAAATGATCTAACAAAATTTTAAATGTCAATTTCATTAAAGATCAAATCCATATAAATATTAAATCTCATAAAAATCCAAATTACAGGTAAATTTCCAAATTTACTTTTTAAGTCGTATTAACCTATATTCATTCCTTTAATTAATTTCAAATATAAGGGTTTACCATTGGATTGCAAATTATCACATAAATATCCCATTTCACGAAATTCTTAATTTAACGTAATATTTACATTTTCCTTTAATTAATTTCAATAAATCCAAATTATCGTATATTAAATCCAATTATATAAATAAAGCTTGATTCCCATTTTAACTCGTTTGGTTTTCACTTAACCTTTTACAGTGAATTAAATTCCAATGTATAATTGAAACTTAATTTCCATTTGATTCCACTATTTCATTAAATATCCTCATATTCTAGCTAAATTCCAACTAACGTTTAAATTAGCTATTTCAATTTCATTTAATTGCAATTAACATACTATAGTAATTTAAATTCCATTAAATATATAAATGTTGATCCCCATTTATTTACGTTATATTACATTGGTACTTCTATATACAACTTAGCTTTGTATAAATGTTTGAATGTGGAATCTTGTCTATTTCACGTATAAATTAAGATTTAAAAATCCATTAATATTTATCAGACTCCATTAACGTAATGGTTAAATATTAATTTCACTTGTTCACAATCAATCCAAAATTTAAATTTCAAATTCCAAAGGAATCAATAAATCTTGATTTTTCTTTGCTTCTTAAATCACCCAATCGTCATGTTATAACGAAAACTAACATTTATTACTCCTTATAGAATTTACTATCTTAAATGGCAAATCAAATTACCCTAACAGCACTAATTTAGGGCAATTAATTGCAATTGATTTTTCCATTAAACTACATAATTTATCCAATTGAAACCTAAATAAAACGTTTATTTATTTTAAAAATCCTACTGTTTAAATGAATTTATCCTTTACGGTATAATTTACATTTGACTTGATTTCTCATTTATTTTGCAAAACAGTAAATTTCAATTCAGTTATTATTTCATTCTAAATTAGATTAGAAATCATATTAAATTAACTCATTTAATATCATCAAATTTTACGGGTCGTTACACTCTCCCCCACTCAAAACTTTTCGTCCCCGAAAAGAAAAAAGAAGGGAGAAGGAAGAATTAAATAAACAGTACATCTTATTTCAAATATTAACTTATAAACAATAATTTACTAAATTTATTACCATAAATAAAATATACCCATTTTATAGTCATTATATCCTTTTATACTTAAATAATTAAAGTTGGAAAACATTTTCAACAAAATTCTAAGTCCAAAATTTACGAAAATTTTTGGCAGAGTCTCCTTTGTACGGAGAGGTTTGGGAGAAAAATATAATATCAAAATATAACAAATATATTACATATATTATCCAAAATAAAATATCCCAACACGGGAAAATTATATAAAATAGCGCTACAAAACGTAATCCGAAAATGTACCTATTTGTCGGGCAATTAACGCTTATTATTATGGAACCAAAAGCAGTAGCGGTTGCTTCCATAACCTACATTTCACTTATAAAAATCTAAAGGTTTAACAATTTATCTCAAGTGAAATATTTAAGTGGTCACAATCCCTAATATCCAATCAATACAACAACCATCAATTTCAACAATCAGCATACACAAAATGCAAAACAACCATTTAATCAAACAAGCAAATAGTTGTTCGGGTTCAAAATCTGAAATTGCACGGAATGAAAAATAACTATCAAGTGCATCATTTACTCAACAGTCTTAGATGGGACGGAATAGATTATTTATTCATCCAACTACTTCAAATTTCCTTACCCGACCAAACCATAAATCAAACAATACAATTCAACCAACAAATCAAATTAACTTACATAAATTTTTATTTCATACATCAGCTGTTTGATCTTTTCATTTATATAACAGTTTATCTTTTATTTTCATTTATTTTCCTAAAACCCTTTTTCTTATGTTTCATTCATACCACATAATTTTTTTTTATAATTTACATTTATTTCTAACAACTCTCAAATTTTATTTCTCATTTTTCCTTATTTCTACTTATTACTTACCATTATTCATTTTTATTTTATTTAGGTTATGAAAGTCTCTTTTATTTGTATTACATTTAATGCACTTCTCAAATTCAATCATTTTTTTAAATGCTTACATGCTATTATATTTAATTACAGTAACCCTTTTTAATTACACTTAAAACTTAACCTTATAACCTCCATTCTTATAAATACAGGATTTTATTAATTTATAACCTAGGGTTTACAGTCATTTATTTATTACCTACTTTCCATAATATTAAACTAGTAGCATTTATATCATACTTAAGTTTATAACCCTACACATCCATCTTCATTTATTAAAGAATTTCATTTTATTTACTTAAGTTTAAAGTCACCTGTTTATAATACTTACTTTTAGTTATGGAAAAATTTCAATTTATAACTTAAGTTTATAACATTAAATTCCTATTTAAAATAGCAATTCACTGAATACTTTATTATTTCCACAATTTCTACTTGTATAATATTCTATTCCAATCTCTAATTTAACATTTCAACTTTTCATATTTGGTAAGTTATTTATGTTAAAGAAAATGCAAAAGAACTTGTACAAGTTTTATCTCATCTTTTAATCAAATTTAATGTTCAACAATATTACTCTTTGTCTCATATTAATTTTTTTTTTCCAAATTTTACTTTATAACTTTGCATTAATCCTCTTACCTAAATTAGAGGTTTCAATTCATTAATTACCTAGCATTTATTTCGCTAGAATAATTTAAACAATTAATTAATGGAAATTTAAGAATTAAATGCCGGGTCAAATTTCAAATTATTTTAAAAATAATAGATAAATAATATCTTACAACTTATATATCTCTAATTATGTTTAAAACAATTAAAATTTTAGATAATTTCAACATAAATCTGTAGTAGAATTTACTACAACGGCCTTTTCCCTTTGAAACTCGAAAATGAAAGTCGATGATGCGGCCGCCATCACCGAAATTATTTTCCAGCGATAGAGAGGAAAGTACAAACTTATTTTTCCAAAATTTTCTTTTAAAACAATTCTTCCGAATTATAATGAAATATTTATATCGAAAAATATATGTAACAATATTATTATACTTCAAAATCCTTTGAAAGCAGATTTTCAAAATCCCAGACTTAAGTTCTAAAATCTCCAATTTGATTTATTATAATTTCAACTTAGCTACAATTATTATAAATATTTTTATTACCTAACACCCAATCTATAGCAACCGATATATATATCTTTATAAAATATATTTATATATAGAAAATATAATAGGCAAAATTATTTCATTCACCAATATTAAAAACAAATATTATGTCGGTCTGTCCTATTAAGTGTTTAGAAATCCCTATTGATGTCATAGCGTCCCATGCACCAACCAGAATTTATAAATACAAAACGGAACAGATTAACAAAATATTAAAATCTTTTTATAACACTAACAAATACGCTCTCTCATATATATACACTCAGCGACTCCCATAGGGTATTACTACCCTATTAACAAAGAGTCAAACCCCATAAAGCCAAGGTTTATCGCTAAACCAAAGCTCTGATACCAACTGTAACATCCCGCCTTTTCGCACGCTTCAAATCGACACACATGCCGATTGAAACCATACGGAAGGGCGGATTGTTATGGGGTAAATAAGAAAACAGAGAAGAAATAAAATAAAATAGAATCTCACAGCGGAAGGATAAAATATAATAATAAAATATATATTTTATATAACTGTTTACAAAACATTTGCTTCTTCTTTATATAATAATTATCAGAGTTCACATACCAAAATATCAATGCAGCGGAACAGTATGTAGTGCACTAGTATAAATAATAATAATACAAATCTTCGTCTTCGTCCTCCAAAGCTAAATCTTCAAATTCTGAAACGCTCAGACTGACCCGAGCGAATTTGAAAAGACAAAAACACTCGAGTCAGAACTAAAAGATCTTATGTAAGTTAAATTAACAGAATTAAATATGAGTGTAGTAACTCAAGAGATGCTCGGGATTTACATCTCCTAAGGATCCGTTAAACTATTTACTATGTAGTATATTGCGCTATTATAATAGTGTCTATAGTAAAATAAACATACTTTTAAATAGCATTAAGGCTTTACATTTTCCACCTTAACACGTAATAGTCCCAGTAGTCCATCCAATATCATAGTCCCTCCTGATCGAGAAGCCACCAGAGGATACCACACGGGCTACGGGAGAAATCCAAACTCGTACAAGGCGCGATAGGGTAGGTGACACGGCACAACTAGGCAATGCTAGGGTAGATATACCAATTGCTACTCGGGCTGACGGTAACGCATAGCCGCAGCTACCGCCCACCTCGAACAAACACCCCCAAAATCAAAGAAATCAATAGTGTCCACCGAATCAATCCAAAGTCAGAGTATAGTATCGAAGGAGTGCGTTCGATCAGAGGAATGACCTCATTGGCCCGAGAATCGCTTCTGTTTTAGCCACCTTATGCCAACTCACGGGAGTTGGGTCCACGTATTTACCTTACAGGAAACGCCGCCACCAACCTACTTCATTCTGGGATCTCCACCGCGTACACGGTTAGTCAAAGTGGTTTTCGGTATCGACAGAGAGTATGTCCATATCCGATCCCGGTCTCTTTGCCAACCAATCGTTATTATAACACCGCGGTCATTTAAAATAGTTTATACTTTAAAACCTGAATAAAAATTCCATTTCAAAACTATGAATACGATATCATCTTAAAACCCAAAACAATATGATATCATTTTATCCAAATAATTTCTTTCCAAAAATTATACTGCTTTAAAATCCAGTTATAAATATCATATCTTAAAATTTTCAAACTTAAACATTTAAACATATGATATAAATTATCAAACTCCATTTTCTCAAATTTTCATTTTTATTTAAGAGATTTATACACAGTTTTAAAATTCAAAATTTCTGGCTTCAAATGTATATATGTATAGAAGAAAAATATCAAAATTAAAATTATCTTAAACCGTATTCCATCCAAACCATAGAAATCACTTTAAAATATTTTATATATAGACCACAGTGCCTGTATATAATTTTCTATCCTATGGTCAAGTGATACGGATATTTATCATTTCAATCCGCAAATTAAAAAATAAAATTTTGCGGTTGTATATCATTTCAAACCACAATCCCGAAAGAAACGAAAAATGCATGATAACTTGCAGTTTAATGATATACAATAAAACATCCATTCATCAAAATCATCCATCATCCAAATCACAATCACCATCCAATAATAATTCAATATCAATATATATCTGATATTATATAACAGGTAATAACTGGCAGTTATATTGAAAATAAAATTTAACAACTATTAAGCTAACAGTTTATATTCAGTAATAAATTTTATAACTGTTTCTAGCAGTTTATATGCAAATAAATAAATTCTAACTGTCAATCAATATGCAATAAATAAAATAAATTAACCGTTAAATTAAATAAACGTGATTTAACAGATATGATGAATAAAACATGCCAAACAGTCATAGATAAATTTCTACTCATATCTAAAATAAATTTAACAACATAAAAACTTTTAGAAGTTGTGAGTGGGTTAAAACACTCACCTTTTGAATTTAAATCGAATTTAAATTCGATTTAAACTCAAAAATTCGATGGTCTCCAAATCTGTCCAAACTAGCGTCACCAGATCCGACATTTAATTACGATCTTAACAAAAAAAGTTTCGTGTGAATCAGAGATCGTATGAAAAAGATATTCGATTTAAACGATTTGAAAACGAAATTAAATTTCAAAACAAAACTTACATATTCAAATCGCCACGTCACCGCAACATTTGCCTCCCTCACGCGAAAAAATGTATAGGTCGAAACCCGAACCTAACTCCTTCGTCGTTGACCTAGCTTTGACCGTCGATCTCCTCCCCTAGCCGCCTCTGTTGCCCACGCCGTCGCCACCATCCACCTTGCCTCCTCCGGCCGACCCCCCGGGACCCACCCCGAGCCTATCGGTCGCCAAAACCCCCCGAGCCGCCGCCTACATATTAAACCCTAATTGATTTATTTAGCCACATCTGGCCGTTGAACCAGTGAAACAAACCCATCGATGAACTCCGTGGGACCTTCTCCACGCCATGGTAAAGTCGATTTGTCGATCGGAAGAAGTCGATCGACACGACAATGAATGGCCGAAACGATTCCTTGAATTCTGGACAAACCGTTCATAAATTTGAAAAACGAGTAGTACCATCAGATTACGCTCGTCGAGAACATTAACATATTATTTCCAGAATTTTCTGAGGTGTTTGAAATTTTAGCTTTGATTTGTATTTTGAAATTGGATCTGAAATGCATCCATTGAGGAAGAGAAAGGGTTGAAGAAATGAACGTACAGCAAAAGGGAATAGAATGGAGGCTAGGATTTATAACCGTGCTTATATAGAGGGGCTTAGAAGTAGAGTAGATGGACCGGATAAATGAACGTACGGAACAAACTATGGCCCAAAAAGCCCGTTCTGGCCCCGAAACGAAATTGGGTAAACCCATATATTGAAATAGGTACTTTAAAATATTCTGAATGCGATGGAAAAAGTTTCACGTCCAAATTTGATCGTATGAAGAAGTTATGCTGAAAACAAAATTTCCAAATTGATTTCAAATTGATTTTAATTAAATTGATTTCAAGGCATTTCGCGTTCGTACGATCAAACGAAAAGTCCGATCGATACGAAACTTGAAACCCTATAATAATTCACTGATACGGATCCGATGAAACTGGTTTCGTTGAAATCCGAGTCCGTGGCCAAAATGGCTATTTTTATATTAATTAAATAAATTAAGAATTTGTAAGAAAATCCAATTTTTATATTTCAGTTTTCGAATTTGGTAAATTTTTGTCACTTAAAATCTTCAAACATTCAAAATGATCTAACAAATTTTTAAATGTCAATTTCATTAAAGATCAAATCCATATAAATATTAAATCTCATAAAAATTCAAATTACAGGTAAATTTCCAAATTTACCTTTTAAGTCGTATTAACCTATATTCATTCCTTTCATTAATTTCAAATATAAGGGTTTACCATCGGATTGCAAATTATCACATAAATATCCCATTTTACGAAATTCTTAATTTAACGTAATATTTACATTTTCCTTTAATTAATTTCAATAAATCCAAATTATCGTATATTAAATCCAATTATATAAATAAAGCTTGATTCCCATTTTAACTCGTTTGGTTTTCACTTAACCTTTTATAGTGAATTAAATTCCAATGTATAATTGAAACTTAATTTCCATTTGATTCCACTATTTCATTAAATATCCTCATATTCTAGCTAAATTCCAACTAACGTTTAAATTAGCTATTTCAATTTCATTTAATTGCAATTAACATACTATAGTAATTTAAATTCCATTAAATAAATAAATGTTGATCCCCATTTATTTACGTTATATTACATTGGTACTTCTATATACAACTTAGCTTTGTATAAATGTTTGAATGTGGAATCTTGTCTATTTCACGTATAAATTAAGATTTAAAAATCCATTAATATTTATCAGACTCCATTAACGTAATGGTTAAATATTAATTTCACTTGTTCACAATCAATCCAAAATTTGAATTTCAAATTCCAAAGGAATCAATAAATCTTGATTTTTCTTTGCTTCTTAAATCACCCAATCGTCATGTTATAACGGAAACTAACATTTATTACTCCTTATAGAATTTACTATCTTAAATGGCAAATCAAATTACCCCAACAGCACTAATTTAGGGCAATTAATTGCAATTGATTTTTCCATTAAACTACATAATTTATCCAATTGAAACCTAAATAAAACGTTTATTTATTTTAAAAATCCTACTGTTTAAATGAATTGATCCTTTATGGTATAATTTACATTTGGCTTGATTTCTCATTTATTTTGCAAAACAGTAAATTTTAATTCAGTTATTATTTCATTCTAAATTAGATTAGAAATCATATTAAATTAACTCATTTAATATCATCAAATTTTACGAGTCGTTACAGCCCCGGTATAGAAATTCCATATGTGATGGGAAGTCCGGACGTGATTAGTGAGTATCCGGATTGCAAGGACTTCTTTGTAAGTGCCTTCGGTTCTGTTCGATCCCGGAACAGACTTGTATGGATAATATGTCTGACATTAAAAATTGAGGTATAAAGCTGATTCCTTTCAAATATATTTCAGTTGGTGACGGAGAATTTATTCTCTTAGCTTAACACCCTTCTCTGAGACGTACGAGCTCAGAGGTTATGTAGTCGATGGTTATCAGCGATAAATTCCCAATTTGGTAATGTGACATGCTGAGTGTTGCTGTGAAATGATCATTGTTTGATCGTTTGTGATATGATCATTTGTTTGATCATTTATCTTTATGATCATTACTTTGATCATTTGTTGACCCAAAGCATGGCATTGTACCAAAGCGTGGCTTTGTGGACGGGACTTCGTCGGACCTCACACCCCGGAAATGGTCAAAACAGAAAGGATGCGGCAAGGTTATTAGGGGGTAGCGCCCCTTTAGTGTATGTCATTCCTTCTGGATAGAGGTGGTATCATGGTATGGAGCCCAGATACTTAACCTATGTTGTTGCTGCAAACTTATTACTTTGTGGCTGTTGGAAATCGAGGATCCTCGGATGTAGATCGGTTACGATCGGGGGATGACATATTCGTGTCAGTAGTTACCCAGTTAGGGGTAACCCGGCCTTGTGTTGGCAGAGATCCGGTTTGGTTCTCGGGGCATCTTTCCAGAGGCGTTTCCATGTGGCAATGGGAAGTTCCTTGGCCTGACCATTTGTTGGAAATCCAAATAAACAATACGATCTTGTATGGTTTTAGTTGTAGAACCTATCATTCACTTATGGTGGTCACCACTGTTTTGATGGTAGCTATAGTAGGCATAAGTGCGAAATGCCTATGCTGGCTAAGATTTATATCTTTACTTTCGAAATGATTTTTCCTACACTATGCACTAGTAATAATATCAAATGTCTCTTTTTAATGCGTATCAAGCATCTTTGACTATCATAAGGAGAAATCTCCTCCGATTCTGCGTTTGCATTGTGTGTGTGTGCGGGAGGCCTTATGGTAGTCTCATTTTTTTAAAAACATTGCGAATCTATTTTAAAATTATCCTATTCTTTGTTAAAAAAATAAATAAACTGTTTTAGTTCTCACACCAGTCACATGACAGACTCGGAGTTTATTGTTTTCCTTTCTAAACTCTGGGTGCCCACCAATTTTCACACGGGCAGTCAAGAGTTAAGGAATATTAGGATATTCTGGAATTCAGGAGTTGCTGGAGGCAAGCTGGATGGCATGGCGTATTATTAGTATATAGTATTTCTTTTTCCGCTGTTGTTGTTGTTGTACACTTTGATGATGATGTAATGTAATGTGATGTAATGTAATAACTGATATAGTTCTTTGTTTAAAGATTATTCATTTATCTATTATATGTTGTTCCGCTGCGATTGTGAGATTCTGATATTGTTCTATTGTTTTCTTTCCATTCTGTTTTCTTCTACTCTTTTCTCTCTTCTTCCATCTCTTTCTTCTTTTTAAAACCCTGAGAATTCGTATTTCCGTTCATCTTGAGTTAATCAATGGAGATTAGTGTCTATTCAAGGAGTACGGATTTGTGGGTCCTCACACCATCCATAGCAAACAATAGATAGTTGTTTGGCTTTAAAAACTTTAAATTGTACACAATGGAAAAACAAACTATTAAGTGCACCATTTACTCAACAGTCTTAGATGAAATTAAATGGATTATTCATATATCTAAACAATTTTAAAGTATCATTGCCCAAACAACCATAAACCAACAAACAACAGTTTCAAAAAATGAATTAAGTTTATCTTTTTATTAATTTCATCTTATAAAATTTATTATTTCATTCCCTTTTTATTTATATAATAATTCATCCTTTAAATTTTCACTTACTTCTTACAAACTTTTACTTTTATTCATTGATTCAATGTTTATTTCCTTTATTTTCATTTATTACTGTCATGTCAGTTTCCTCTTTATCGTATTATATTTATTCATTCATTTACTATTACATAATTCCATTTATTAGCATTCATTTATTTATAATATCCATGCTCAATTAAATTTCTTAGCATATCAATTCATCTACTTACGTTTTTAATTACTCTCTTATAATGCTTACTTTCTATCACGATTTATTATCGTAATATTTCAATTATAACATAAGTTTATAATAACTACAACATCAAATTCTTATTTATTAAAGAATTTTATTGAATACTTACATTATTTCAAATTTTTACTTGTATAATATCCTATTACATTTTCTTATTAAACATTTCAACTTTTAAATCTTTGGTAAGATATATATATGCTTTTTAAGAATGCAATTAAAAGTTATATAAGTTTATCTCTTTTCTTTTAAATTAATTTAGTGTTCAATAATCATAGCCTTTGTTTTATAGGTTACAATTTCAACTTTCTTGAATTTCCTTTATAACCCAGAATTTAATCTCTTATTTCAATTAAATGTTCCAATTATCCATTTCACTACAATAATTGCTACTATCAATCAAAGAAAACTAAAGAACTAAATACCGAGTCAAATTTAGATCAATATATATACTTACATCTTATATACCCAATTATATTTAAAACAATTTAAAATTTATATTCATGTATCCAAAATAATTCTGCAATAAAACTACTACAATGGCCTTCCCACTTTGAAACTCAAAAATGAATGTCGATGATGCGTGCACTCATCATTGAAATTATTTTCCAGCGACAGAGAGGGGAGTACAGAACTTATTTCTTCCTTCTTTAAAGCAATTCTTTCAAATCATATTAAAATATTTATATAAGAAAATATTTCTAAATAATATCATTATGATATTCCAAAATCATTCGAAAGAAAGTTTCAAAACCACAGAACTTAAGTTCTAAATTCCCAATTTTTATTTATTTTATTTTCAATCTCATTTCAACTATTATTTATAAATTTCATTACCTAACAACCAATATATTGCAACCAAATATATATCATTTATAAAATTTCATTTTTTATATATAGAAAATATAATAGGCAAAATTATTTCATTCACCTTTATTCAAAACAAATATTGTATCGATCTGTCCTATTAAGTGTTTAGAAATCCCTATTAATGTCATCGCGTCCTACGCACCAACGGGGATTTATAAATGCAAAATGGCATAAATTAACACAATATTAAAACCATTTTATAACACTAACAAACACGATCTCTCATATATATACTCTCTGCGACTCATCATAGGGTATTACTACCCTATTAATAAAGAGTTAGACCCCACAAAGCTAAGGTTTATCGCTAAACCAAAGCTCTGATACCAGATGTAACATCCCGCCTTTTTGTACGCTTTAAATCAACAATAAACCACAAAGGTCAGGCTTAAACCATACAGAAGGACGGATTGTTATGGGGTAAATAAGAAAAAGCAGAGAAAGAAAAAGAAAAAAACAGAATCTTGCAGCGGAACGATAAAATATAATAACCAAATATACAGTTCATGAAGCTGTTTTACAAAATATTCGATAATACTTATAAAATACATATCAGAGTTACACATACCAGAGAACAATAAATAATGCAGCGGAATAGTATGAATGTAGCGGAATAGTATAATAAATAGTAATAAATCTTCGTCTTCGTCCTCCAGAATACGGTCTTCCAAATCCTGAAATGCTCAGGCTGACCCAAGCGAATTGAAAAGACAAAACACTCGAGTCATAACTAAAAGATCTTTTGTAAGTTAAATCAATGGTAAAAATATGAGTGTAAACGGCGTTGGAGATGTTTACGAGATACGACATCACCTATCCAGTGTCTAACGTAAGTGCAGTAACTTAAGAGATGCTCGAGATTCACATCTCCTAAGGATCCAACAAACTATTTACTATGTAATAAATTTTGCTATCATAATAATGTCTACAGTAAAATAAACTTACTTTTAAATAGCATTAAGGCTTTACATTTTCCACCTTAATACATAATAGTCCCAGTAGTCCATCCAGTATCATGGTCCCTCTTGATTGGGAAGCCACCAGAGGATACCACACGGGCTACGAGAGAAAACCAAACTCGTACAAGGCGCGCAAGGGTAGGTGACACGGCACAACTAGGCAAGGCCAAGGTAGATATACCAATTACGCTTCCGGGCCGGTACTAATGCATAGCCGCAGCTACCGTCCACCTCAAGCCACACCCCCAAATAAAAATTAAAAGTGGCCACCGAATCAATCTAAATGTCAAAGTATATTATCGAAGGGATGTGTAACAACCCGCATATTTATCGATTTTTATATTTAAATATTTTATTTAAATATTTTGTCGATACTCGGAATTTAGTCCGAAAAGCTACTTTTTGCACACGGTCGAATTAGGACTCGGGACCACTCCCATTGAGTTTAAAATGCCGTTTGCGACCTTTTTGAGTATAAGCTTCGATATGTTTGGAGAAAGTTGATTTTTGCTACTTTTTCACTTTGGGTTTGGGTTTAGGTTCAGCCCTATGTTTAACTTATACTCAAATCTGAGCCACTCCTCCCCATTCACCCTCACTTTCTCCTCTTTTCAGTTCTAAAGCATCAATGGTGGGAGAGATGGGAAATTAAAACTCCAAAACCCTATTTTTCTTTTGCAAATCAAACTCTAGCTCCAAACCAATAGAAGAACCCATTGGTAAGCTTCTCTTCTTCTTCTCCAACTCATTCTCTTATCAATTTCAGAAATTCCTAAACCTGACTTTGGGAATGTTCTTCTTTTAAAGCTTAGAATCAAGCTTCTTGAGTTGGATTTGAAGAGTGGTTGATTCTCCTTTGCTTTCAAGCTTCTTCTTCAATCGTTTGGGTTCAAAGGTGAGATTTTTATCTCACATCTATGCTTATATTTATCTTCGATTGTTAGGTATGAATTCCTAACACTTATTCGTGTGAAATTGCTTTTGGTTTGGATTGATTTGGTGAATATTCCAATTTTTAGTGTTTTGGGTTCAATTCGTTAAAAATCATGACTTTGATGTTTTGGTCATGTTTTTGGTGATGAACCGAGGAGCCAATAGGATCGGGTAGCCATTGGGCATAATTCCCTATCGTCCGTGCTCGTTCGGTTGCGATTTGGTGGAGTTTGCACATCAATTAAATGGGTTTCAACTTGCAGAACATCAGGGTCGGCCGACCGAACCCCTGGGCTGGTCGACCGACCTACTACTAAGGTGCATAGGCACCTTTCTGTCTCTGGTCCGGTCGACTGGCTACAGGGCTCAGCCGACCGACCTGCTTCCCGAGAAAATTTCTGAAACAGGGTCCGGTCGACCGAGCTTTGTAGCCGGCCGACCGACCTGATGCAATTTTGCCTATTTCGCCTAGTTGCTTGAATTTCCAATTTTAATCGATTCGTGTTGTTTCCTATTTGTTGTTATCATTTATTATGACTTTGATGACTCCATTTTAAGGATTTTTGAATATCCATTTCGATGGATTCTTTATCGGTTTCGTTGGATTTTTATTCACATCTTCGTATATGAATTTTAGTGATTGATTGTTCCTACAATCTTCTTTGTGATTTGTCACTTTAAAAATATAAAGGTTGTGAATACTAATAGTAAATATCAAAACTCTTTCTTCAAATGATTTTAACACTATTTTATTACAAAGCTCGTTTCTTAAACCGTTTTCCAATCTATTAGTATATACAAACCTTTACCTCGCTCGTATGAGAAATCTAATTAAACGACTTAGTAAAACGAGTGGTATGAAACGCTTGTGTTTACTTCGTCGGTTAATTCTTGGACTTGTTCGATTGAATCTCTTGTGACAATTTTCTAGTGGAGATCTACAGTTTGTTCAAATATTTGAGTTAAGAAAGTGGTTATGGGACATGAAGCTAAACTCATATATTTACTAGCTTAGTGTAATTGACACTTCTCGTTGATCATGACGATCATCTTTGTGGTTTAGACTAGCAATGTGCGATGTCTCTTTGTCTGCGAGGGAGACTAAACCCCGTTTTGTGGAGTTTCGACTCAAATTGGTGGGGTAGCTCCCCATGGCCTTCGGGCCGTTCGTGTGTCAAAAATTAATGGCTAGCTACCATGAGATAGCTTCTCGTTCGTGTGATACATATGTTGGTAAGCTTTAATGCTCCCGTTCGTGTGATAGGCCTCCCCCCTTTTCTTGTGATTCCTGGATATCGTGTGTCGAATTTTGGAATTTCTTCTTCACCTATTTTTGTGATTTTTATTGATATGATTTATCAGTTTTTGTGCATAGGTAAATTCGTGTGTCATTGACTGGATTTCTTGAGATGATTTCTAGAATTTGTGTTTCACCAATTTTCGTGATTTCCATTGATAAGTTTTATCAATATTTGTGCATTGGTGAATTTGTGTGTCATTAACTTTTGTGAATTGACATTGATATAATCGTCAATATTTATGGTTTGGTGAACGAAATATGGAGTATGACATTTACTTTGATTCTTGTGTAGATTTGGTGATACTGAGTAATCTCTTGTTGATTTTCAATTACTTATATATATCACAGCTTGGCATTGTGATTATTATGTGTTTAGTCATATCTCTTACTCTATATCGTTTCATCTGATATTTATAGTTAGACTGATCCGTTTATTATTTTCTTATTAAATAATACTCGGGTCAGACCGAGATGTTACAGGTGCTTCTGCTTGACTTTACATCCGGGATTACCTCCTTGACTTTTGGTTAACTACTTAGATTAGTAGTTTTTGTTGTATACATTTGAGATATAGACTCCATAATGTATACTTATTCTTTTGTGTAGTTCGTGTAACTATTCTTTTGTGATATTGTGGATCTTTTTAGACCACTACTCTGATGTACACTTCCTAGTGTAATATTCATATCTATTTCCGCCTTTGTGATATGAATTGTCTGTGACTGATTTATGTTATGTTTATTTCTATATTTGTTTCTGAAGATATTATAGCCACTGTGTAGTAGCTTTGAGTTTATGTCGGTATGTCGGATTTCCCTCTTGATAAAGAAATGCATGTTATACTATCTGACATATCGATGCTCGCGCAAAGCAATTACACGGATGGTCGCTCCTCAACAGCCTTATTGTGACGCCCCACCTCTATACCCACGCTAGCCAAGAACACTACGGTGTAATGCTGTCAACTAGCACGGAGAGTAAGGCTGTTGAGGAGCGACCATCCGTGTAATTGCTTTGCGCGAGCACAGATATGTCAGATAGTATAACATGCATTTTATTTCAAGAGGAAATCCGACATACCGATACAAACACAAAGCTACTACACAGTTGCTATAATAATCTTTGGAAACAAATATAGAAATAAACATAACACAAATCAGTCACAGATAATTCATATCACATAGGCGGAAGAAGATATGAATAGATAACTAACACAGGAAAGTGTATATCAGAGTTGTGGTCAAAAAGATCCACAATAATACAAAAGAATAGCAACATGTGCTATACAAAAGAATACAATTATGAGTCCATATCTCAAGTGTATGCAACAAAATAAACTACTAGTCTAAGTATTTAGCCAAAAGTCAGAGAGATCAATCCTAAGTGAGAAGTCAAGCTGAAGCACCTGTAACACCTCGGTCTGACCCGAGTATTATTTAATAAGAAAATAATAATCGGATCAGTCTAACTATAAATATCAAATGAAACGATATAAAGTAAAAGATATGGCATAAACATATAATATCCGTAATGGCATACTACTATAAGCATGCAAATGATGATCAACAAAAGATCGTTCAATTCCGCAAAAATCTTCACAAAGATCCAAAAAGGGTTTCATACCCAAAACTTGTATTCACAAAAGTCAATGACCCACAAATTCACCAATGCAAAAATATTGATAAAACTTATCAATGGAAATCACGAAAATAGGTGAGGCATAAATTCCAGAATTCAACACACGAAATCCAGAAGTCACAAGAAAAAGGGGGGAGGCCTATCACACGAACGAGAAGCTATATCATGGTAGCTAGCCATTAATTTTTGACACACGAACGAGAAGCTATCTCATGGTAGCTAGCCATTAATTTTTGACACACGAACGAGAAGCAATCTCATGTTAGCTAGCCATTAATTTTTGACACACGAACGAGAAGCTATCTCATGGTAGCTAGCCATTAATTTTTGACACACGAACGAGAAGCTATCTCATGGTAGCTAGCCATTAATTTTTGACACACGAACGAGAAGCTATCTCATGGTAGCTAGCCATTAATTTTTGACACATGAACGGCCCAAAGGCCATGGGGAGCTACCCCAAAAAGAAATGAGACGAAGCTCAATAAAATGAGTTACTGTCCTCCACGTGGACAAAGAGACATCGCACAATTGCTAGTCTAAATCACAAAAATGATCGTCATGATCATCAAGAAGTGTCAATTACAGTAAGCTAGTAAATATATGAGCTTAGCTTCATGTCCCATAACCACTAGCTTAACTTAAATATTTACGAACAAATTGTAGATCTCCACTAGAAAATTTGTCACAAGAGATTCAATCGAACAAGTCCAAGAATTAACCGACGAAGTAAACGCAAGCGTTTCATACCACTTGTTTTACTAAGTCGTTTAATTAGATTTCTCATACGAGTGAGGTAAAGGTTTGTATATACTAATAGATTGGAAAACGGTTTTAAAACGAATTTGGTATTAAAATAGAATTGAAATCGTTTGAGGAAAGAGTTTTGATATTTACTACTAGTATTGAAACCTTTATATTTTTAAAGTGACAAAACACGAAAATGATTGTAGAACAATCAACCACCGAAATTCACATTCAAAGACGTGAATAAAAATCCAAAGAAATCGATCCGAATCCATCAAAATGGGTATTCCCAAAAATCACGAAGAAAATGTCATCAAAGTCGATAATAAGTGATAATAACAAAAATGAATCAACACGAATCGATTAACATTGGAAATTCAATCCAAAAAGGCAAAATGGACTCAAACAGCAGGTTTAGTCGACTGAACAGAGTTTTCAGTTGACTGACCCTGTACCTGGAAATTTTCCAGGTTTAGGAAACTTTCTGTTTCCAGGTTCAGTCGACTGAACAGAGGATTCAGTCGACTGAATCATGCCTGGGAACTTTCGGGTTCCAGGTTCAGTCGACTGAACAGACTTTTCAGTCGACTGGATCTTGCCTGGGCTGTTTTTCAACCTATCCAAATGAAGAGCAAACTCTTCCAAATAGCAACCGGACGAACATTGGCTCTAAGGGTTTATGCCAATCGGCAACCCGGCCCTATATGCTCCTCGATGCATCACCAAAAGCTTGATCAAACACCCATAAAAGGATTTTCACACAAATTTGACTTAAAAACCCAGAAATTAGAATATTCACAAAACCAATCCAAATCAAGAGCAAATTCACATGAAGAAGTGTTAGGAATTCAAACCTAACAACCAAAGATAATTATAGTCATAGATGTGAGATAAAAACCTCACCTTTGAACCCAAATCAATGAAGAAGAAGCTTAAAAGCAAAGGAAGATCAACCACACTTCAATCCCAACTCAAGAAGCTTGATTCTAAGCTTAAAAGAGAAATATTTCCCGAATTAGGTTTAGGAATTTTTTTGAAATCAAAGAGAGAATGAGTTGGGGAAGAAGAATGAGATATTTACTAATGGGTTCTCTTAGAATTTGGAGCTAGATCTTGGATTTGCAATGAAACTAGGGCTTGGAATTTCTAATTTCCACTCTCTTCCACCATTTTTTGCTTAAAGCTTAAAGTGTTAGGAATATGAAATGAAGTAATGAAGAGGAGAGGGTTGGAACTGAGTTAAGTGGGGTTAATGGGCTCAGCCCAAACCAAAGCCCTAAGTGAAAAAGTAGCAAAACTTTACTAACTCCAAACATATCGAAGTTTACACTTAAAAAGGTCGCAAACGGCGTTTTGAACTCAATGGAAGGGGTCTCGAGTCCCAATTCGACCGTATGCAAAAAGTAGCTTTTCGGACTAAATTCCAAGTATCAATAAAATATTTAGATAAAATATTTAAATATAAAATTGACAAATATGCGGGTTGTTACACTTATTCTCCGTGCTAGTTGACAGCATTCACCGTAATGTTCTTGGCTAGCGTGGGTATAGAGGTGGGGCGTCACAGCTTGGTATCAGAGCCAAACTTCGGCACAATGTAGAATAATTTAACAAGGATCATTGTCCTAAGTCCATCTTAGGAGTCGTGCTTTAGGATTTAATTCGAGTCTTCGTACCGATTCATCCTATTTTCTTTATGATTCCTTGTTTTGTCTATCAAGATTGCTTGATATTCCTTTTGTGAATAACCTTTTTCTTCTTCTTTATTTCTTTCTAAAGGAAGAGAAATGGTTAGACCTGGCCGTCCCAGCGCCGGTCAATCTAGTGCTCCACCTTAGGATGGAGTTTTTATGACTACCCAGCAACTTCTTGACCTTGTTACGAATGCTCAAGCAGCTGGTTCTAACCCGGAACCTACTCACCCAAAGTCGGGATTTGCACGCTTGTGCAGCGATTACACTAATTTGGGTGGGAATCCATTCAAAGGTTCCGAAACTGTTATTGAAGTACATGCTTGGCTAAGGTCATGCGATCGAATCTTTTCTCGCATGAATCTTATTGACCTTCACCGAGTTCAGGTGGCCTCTAGTATGCTCCAAGAAAGAGCATTGGACTGGTACGAACTTCTTATTTCTGAGATTAATGAAGCAGATCTCACCTGGGAGAAATTGCGAGAGCGCTTCGAGTTAAAATTCGTACCAGAAGCTGAGAAGGTGACTTTGTCTCACCGTTTTATAGACCTTGTTCAAGGTGAATCTTCCGTGACAGATTATGTCGCGTCTTTTGAATCTCTCTCCAATTATGGGGTTGAATATATCAACACCCCATTGAAGAAAAATCAAAGGTTCGTCTACGGCTTAAACAGAAATCTCAAGAAGCCGTTACTTCTAAAATTAGAAGTTTCTTTCGACCAACTCATTGATATCGCTCTTCGTCTTAAAGAGGCGGATAGGGAAAATGATGTTGAAGTGGTGGGTTCAAACCAAGCTTCAACAACAACAAGAAGAGGGCAAACAAATTCAAAGGCCCTTATCCCAATAAGAAATGGAGGCAAGCAACTCCTGCTGAAAAGACCTTTTCCTCTACTCAAGGGAAATGCTATAATTGTGGTTCGAAAGACCATTACGCGAACAAGTGTTCAAAGCCTCGCACTTGTCGCTATTGCAAAAGCCCGGATCATTATTTATCTTCTTGCCCCAAGCTTCAGGACAGGAAGGAGGGAAAGTTAAATGTTGCTCAAGCCCCTGAAAACACATCTCGTGGCCAAGGTATCTCTCATTCCATTCTTGATGGCATTATTATGTTTCGTGATCAACCCATTCGAGTTCTTTTTGATACGGTGCGTCCCATTCTTTTATATCAAAAGAACTTGTTGATACTTTTTCTTTGGATGTTTTGTGTTTAATGACTTCTTTGAGAATTGCGAATCCGGTTGGTGGATCCGCAACAATCAGTTTATTGTGTAAAAATGTTGAGATTATTTTGTGTGATTTTTCCTTCCGAGCCGATTTGCATGTCATGCGTTATTTAGGCTTTGAAATGACTTTGGGAATGGATTGGCTTAATCGTTATGAGGATCATATCCTATGTCCTGAGCGGACTATTCATCTTCGACATCCTCAATCTGTAAAGCAGATTTCTATTATTCTTAAAGATTTGGATTCTGCTTTGGTTGCATCTTTATATTCTTTAAACCCTCGTGATGACGATGATGATGATGAGGGTGATATTATTTCTCTTATTCACGTCGTTCGTGAATTTTCCGACATATTCGAGCCCGTTTTAGGATCCACCTAAGCGAGCAATTGAGTTCAGAATTAATCTTATCCCTGAAGCTCAACCTATTACTCGTCCTCCTTATCGTATGTCCAATAAAGAAAATGAGGAGATGCGTAAACAATTATCCGATTTGGAAATGAAGCAATTTATTCGCTCTAGTTTCTTGCCTTGGGGAGCTTCAGCTATTTTCGTGAAGAAATCCGATGGTACACTTAGGCTTTGCGTTGACTACCGCAAGCTTAATGATCTTACTATCAAAAATAAATATCCTTTACCTCGGATTGACGATCTATTCGATTAACTTAGTGGTGCTAGAGTCTTTTCACAATTAGACTTAGCTACTGGATTTCATCAACTTCGTATTGCAGAGGATAGCATTCCTTTGACATCGTTCCGTACTCGTTGTGGATCTTATGAATGGCTTGTTATGCCATTTGGTCTAACGAATGCCTGGGCTTATTTCGTTGACCTTATGAATAGAGTTTTCAAAGACTTCCTCGACCGATTTGTCCTCATCTTTATTGATGATATTCTTGTGTATTATAAAACCGAGGAGGAGCATGAAAAACATCTTTGGATTGTGTTGGAAACTCTTAGGAGTAATCAATTAAAAGCAAAATTTTCTAAATGCCATTTTTGGCAATCTTGTGTGAAGTTTCTCGGTCATATTATTTCCGAATCCGGAATTTCCGTGGATCCTTTAAAGATTGAAGCGATTCAAGATTGGAAGAGACCAGAGAGTGTGACGGAGATTCGTAGTTTTCTTGGGTTGGCGGGTTATTACCGCCGTTTTATCAAAGACTTTTCTAAGATTGTGGTGCCTCTCACTAGCCTAACGAGGAAAGGTGTTAAATACATTTGGTCGGACAAATGTGAAGCTTCTTTTCAGAAATTGAAGGAACTTCTTTCTGATGCTCCTATTCTTGTTATTCCCGAGGGGAATCAAGATTTCGTTGTTTATACCGATGCTAGTCGTGTTGGTTTGGGTGCCGTTCTTATGCAAAAAGAACGTGTTATTGCTTATGCTTCTAGGCAATTAAGGCCTGCTGAGACTAGATATGCCACTCATGATTTAGAGCTCGCGGCTATTGTTTTCGCCCTTCGTATTTGGCGTCATTATCTTTTAGGAGAGAAATTTGTTCTTTATACCGATCATAAATCCTTGAAGTATTTATTCTCTCAAAAGGAACTTAATTTGCGTCAACAACGTTGGCTCGAATTTCTTGCACCATATGATCTTGATATTCTTTATACTCTCGGTAAGGGTAATCGTGTCGCCGATGCTCTTAGCCGTAAACAACAAGCTGTTGTTTCTATGATGATATCCGAATGGAACGACCTCGAGATCTTATCCACTTGTGAGATTCGAGACCGCGTATCCGATTTATGCTCATCATTTATTTTATGTAGCCTTGAGGCTCGTCCTTCTCTTTTAGACCGCATTCTTGAAGCTCAAAGGCTAGATCCCGAATTGGCTCTTCTTGGCCAAAATATTAAGGGTAAGATTGATATTGAAAGTTTGAAGGACTTTGATATTGATTCTCGTGGCGGCATTCGAAAATTTGGTAGACTTATCTTGCCAAATATTAGTGATCTTCATAAAGATATTTTAGAAGATTCACATCGTTCTAAATTTACCATTCATCCCGGTAGTAGCAAAATGTACGCAGATATGAAGCGACTTTATTATTGGGAGGGAATGAAACTTGACATCGCTAACTTCGTTAAGCGTTGCATGACTTGCCAACTCGTTAAGGCCGAGCATCAAAGGCCCGGTGGGTTATTGCAACCTTTGGAAATTCCAATTTGGAAGTGGGATCAGATTTCCATGGATTTTATACATGGCCTTCCCCGTTCTCGTTCGGGTCATGATAGCTTATGGGTGATTGTTGATAGACTTACTAAATCCGCCCATTTTATTCCCGTTCGATCTAATCGAACCGTTCCTCTTTTGGCCAAACTCTTTATGAAAGAAATTGTTAAATTGCATGGAGTTCCTACTTCTATTGTTAGCGACTGTGATCCATTGTTTACTAGTGGATTTTGGAAGAGTCTTCAAAAAGCTTTAGGAATGAAGCTTAATTTTAGCACCGCTTATCACCCCCAGTCCGACGGACAAACCGAGCGTGTGAATCAAACTCTTGAAGATCTTCTTCGTGCATGTGTTCTTGATTTTGGTGGAAGTTGGGAAGATCATATTTCACTTGTTGAATTTTCCTATAATAATAGCTTCCAATCTAGTATTGGTATGGCACCTTTCGAGGCACTCTATGGAAGGCCATGCCGATCTCCTTCTTGTTGGCTTGAGGCCGGTGAGAAGCTGATTTTAGGTCCAGACTTTATTCATGATTCCATAGAGAAAATTGAACTTATTCATCATAGGATGAAAGAAGCCCAGAGTAGACAAAAATCCTATGCCGATAACCGGAGAAGGAAGTTAGAATTTTCTGTGGGAGATCTTGTGTTCATTCGTGTTTCACCTATGAAGGGTGTTGTACGTTTCAGTCGATCGGTAAAGTTAGCGCCTTGATACATTGGACCATTTCCTATCGCTGAACGTATTGGTTCCATGGCTTATCGCCTTTTATTACCGGATCAATTTTCTGCTATCCATGACGTGTTTCATGTTTCTCAACTTCGGAAGTGTCTTCGAGATTCCGATTCTATTCTTGAGCCCGGTGTTGTGGAGGAAATTGAAGTTTCGCCTAATTTAACTTATGAGCAGCATCCTATTCGAATTATTGCTTCGGAGGTCAAACGTCTTCGAAATAAAGATGTTCCGCTTGTGAAAGTTCAATGGTCTTCAAATCCTAAGGATTGTTCTTAGGAGTCTAGAGAGTTCATCGAGCGATCACATCCGGACTTACTTTCCCGTGCTCTTTAAGGTGAACCTTTTATTTGAAATTTCTTTTGTGTTGAATATGCTTTTATGGTTGTTACTTTATATTCTCTTCTTAAATATTGCGAGGACGCAATTTCTTTAAGGAGGGAATCTGTAACAACCCACATATTTATCGATTTTTATATTTAAATATTTTATTTAAATATTTTGTCGATACTCAGAATTTAGTCCGAAAAGCTACTTTTTGCATATGGTCGAATTAGGACTCGGGACCACTCCCATTGAGTTTAAAATGCCATTTGCGACCTTTTTGAGTATAAGCTTCGATATGTTTGGAGAAAGTTGATTTTTGCTACTTTTTCACTTTGGGTTTGGGTTTGGGTTCAGCCCTATGTTTAACTTATACTCAAATCCGAGCCACTCCTCCCATTCACCCTCACTTTCTCCTCTTTTCAGTTCTAAAGCATCAATTAATGGTGGGAGAGATGGGAAATTAAAACTCCAAAACCCTAGTTTTCTTTTGCAAATCAAACTCTAGCTCCAAACCAATAGAAGAACCCATTGGTAAGCTTCTCTTCTTCTTCTCCAACTCATTCTCTTATCAATTTTAGAAATTCCTAAACCTAACTTTGGGAATGTTCTTCTTTTAAAGCTTAGAATCAAGCTTCTTGAGTTGGATTTGAAGAGTGGTTGATTCTCCTTTGCTTTCAAGCTTCTTCTTCAATCGTTTGGGTTCAAAGGTGAGATTTTTATCTCACATCTATGCTTATATTTATCTTCGATTGTTAGGTATGAATTCCTAACACTTGTTCGTGTGAAATTGCTTTTGGTTTGGATTGATTTGGTGAATATTCCAATTTTTAGTGTTTTGGGTTCAATTCTTTAAAAAACACGACTTTGATGTTTTGATCATGTTTTTGGTGATGAACCGAGGAGCCAATAGGATCAGGTAGCCGTTGGGCATAATTCCCTATCGTCCGTGCTCATTCGGTTGCGAATTGGTGGAGTTTGCACATCAATTAAATGGGTTTCAACTTGCAGAACATCAGGGTCGGCCGACTGAACCCCTGGGCCGGTTGACCGACCTGCTACTAAGGTGCATAGGCACCTTTCTGTCTCTGGTCCGGTCGACTGGCTACAGGGCTCAGCCGACCGACCTGCTTCCCAAGAAAATTTCTGAAACAAGGTCCGGTCGACCGAGCTCTATAGCCGGCCGATCGACCTGATGCAATTTTTCCTATTTCGCCTAGTTGCTTGAATTTCCAACTTTAATCGATTCGTGTTGTTTCCTATTTGTTGTTGTCATTTATTATGACTTTGATGACTCCTTTTTAGGGATTTTTGAATATCCATTTCGATGGATTCTTTATCGGTTTCGTTGGATTTTTATTCACATCTTCGTATGTGAATTTTAGTGATTGATTGTTCCTACAATCTTCTTTGTGATTTGTCACTTTAAAAATATAAAGGTTGTGAATACTAATAGTAAATATCAAAACTCTTTCTTCAAATGATTTTAACACTATTTTATTACAAAGCTCGTTTCTTAAACCATTTTCCAATCTATTAGTATATACAAACCTTTACCTCACTCGTATGAGAAATCTAATTAAACGACTTAGTAAAACGAGTGGTATGAAACGCTTGCGTTTACTTCGCCGGTTAATTCTTGGACTTGTTCGATTGAATCTCTTGTGACAATTCTCTAGTGGAGATCTACAGTTTGTTCGTAAATATTTGAGTTAAGCAAGTGGTTATGGGACATGAAGCTAAACTCATATATTTACTAGCTTAGTGTAATTGACACTTCTCGTTGATCATGAAGATCATCTTTGTGGTTTAGACTAGCAATATGCGATGTCTCTTTGTCTGCGAGGGGGACTAAACCCCGTTTTGTGGAGTTTCGACTCAAATTGGTGAGGTAGCTCCCCATGGCCTTCGGGCCGTTCGTGTGTCAAAAATTAATGGCTAGCTACCATGAGATAGCTTCTCGTTCGTGTGATACATATGTTGGTGAGCTTTAATGCTCCCGATCGTGTGATAGGCCTCCCCCCTTTTCTTGTGATTTCTGGATTTCGTGTGTCGAATTCTGGAATTTCTTCTTCACCTATTTTTGTGATTTTTATTTATATGATTTATCAATTTTTGTGCATAGGTGAATTCGTGTGTCATTGACTGGATTTCTTGAGATGATTTCTAGAATTTGTGTTTCACCAATTTTCGTGATTTCCATTGATAAATTTTATCAATATTTGTGCATTGGTGAATTTGTGTGTCATTAACTTTTGTGAATTGACATTGATATAATCGTCAATATTTATGGTTTGGTGAACGAAATATGGAGTATGACATTTGCTTTGATTCTTGTGTAGATTTGGTGATACTGAGTAATCTCTTGTTGATTTTCAGTTACTTATATATATCACAGCTTGGCATTGTGATTATTATGTGTTTAGTCATATCTCTTACTCTATATCGTTTCATCTGATATTTATAGTTAGACTGATCCGTTTATTATTTTCTTATTAAATAATACTCGGGTAAGACCGAGAAGTTACAGGTGCTTCTGCTTGACTTTACATCCGGGATTACCTCCTTGACTTTTGGTTAACTACTTAGATTAGTAGTTTTTGTTGTATACATTTGAGATATAGACTCCATAATGTATACTTATTCTTTTGTGTAGTTCATGTAACTATTCTTTTGTGATATTGTGGATCTTTTTAGACCACTACTCTGATGTACACTTCCTAGTGTAATATTCATATCTATTTCCGCCTTTGTGATATGAATTGTCTGTGACTGGTTATGTTATGTTTATTTCTATATTTGTTTCTGAAGATATTATAGCCACTGTGTAGTAGCTTTGAGTTTGTGTCGGTATGTCGGATTTCTCTCTTGATAAAGAAATGCATGTTATACTATCTGACATATCGATGCTCGCGCAAAGCAATTACACGGATGGTCGCTCCTCAACAGCCTTATTCTCCGTGCTAGTTGACAGCATTCACCGTAATGTTCTTGGCTAGCGTGGGTATAGAGGTGGGGCGTCACAGGATGTGTCCGATCAAAGGTGCTACCTCATTAGCCCGTCAATCGCTCCTATTTTAGCCATTTTATGCCAACTCATGCGAGTCGGGTCCACGTATTTACCTCAAAGGAAATGGCGCCACCATCCTACTTCATTCTGGAGTCTCCACCGCATACACGGTTGTTAAAGTGGTTTTCGGAGTTGGCAGAGAGTATGATAACTTCCGATCCCGGTCTCTTCAACAACCAAATGTTATTATAAAAAATAATTATACTTCAAAACAAAATATACTATCCTTTTCAAAACCATATAAACACAATATCATTTCCCTTTTAAAAACCAAATAAATATGATATCATTTTTATAAAACGCAAATCAATATAATATCATTTTTATTTCGAATATATCTTTTCCAAAATCATAACATTTTCAAAATTTTAATATTTCGAAACCAAACGCTTGAAATATAACCTTTCAAAACATAATACTTCGTATTTCATAGCTTCTAAACCGTAGCTTCCAAATCGTAAATGGTTTGGATATTCAAATAATATATAAAATAAAATAGTTTGGATTTAAAATCACTTTATAAAGTAAAACAGTTTCCTCGACTTCATAATTTTATTCACTTTATATTAAATCTCAATTCATAACTTTTAATTCACTTTCAGTTTCAACAAACCATTTCAATTTCAATATATTTCAAACTTTGAGAATTAAACAATTTCAAAACTAAGGTTGATAATTTCGATTCAACAATTCAATGTTCTATTATTTAGTTTTGAAATATTTGCATAATAAATCCATTATCATTTAAATAAAACTCAAATTTCAAATAACTAAATATCTCCTTCAGTTTATTTGTACTTAAAATATTCGTTTAATTCGTCTTGAACAAAAATCCAGTTATAAAAATCGTACCTTTTAAAATTTCAAGTTTAATAAATTTTACATCAACTTATGGAGTTTAATTCTTAAATAAACTCAATTTCAAATAAATTTTCAATTTACCTTCCAATCATAATTTTTTAAATCATTATAACCTCTATATTAAAGTATGATTTAAATACTTAACCATATTTTATTTTAATAAAATCAAACTCCATTATTAAACTTATTATTATTAAATAAATTTATACATGGATTAAATACATGAATTTAACTATATATAAAATATTTTTTTATATAATATAAAAAAATCAATATTTATTAAACCATATAATTCTATCCATAACCGTAGAAATCATTTTCAAAAAATTTATATGTATAGACCGACAGTGTCTGTATATAAATTTTCTATCCTATGGTCAAGTGATACGGATATTTAACATTTCAATCCGTAATTTAAAATAAAAATACGGTTATATATAATTTCAAACCGCAATCCTGAATGAAATGAAATGCATAACAACTTGTAGTTTATAGCAATATAAAATACAACATCCATTCATCATATATCAATCATCAACCATTTATCACAATCATCATCCAATTCAATCAATATATAATCAGAAAATAAATAACAGGCACTTACTAGCGTTATATTCAATAATAAATTAAATAACTATTTAACTGGCAGTTTTTATGCAATGATAACTTAAATAACCATTTAATGCAATAAATTAAATTTAGCTGAGATGATGAATAAAAATATGCCAAACAGTCATAAATAAATTTCTAATCTCATCAAAAATTAATTTAACACACATAAGAAGTTTTAGAAGTTGTGAGTGCGTTTAAACACTCACCTTTTGAATTTAAATTGAATTTAAATCCAATTTAAACCCAAAATTTGGACAGTCTCAGAATTCAACCAAACTAAAGGTAAAATGTTCGGAATTCCAATACGAAGCTAGCGGAGAAAACCGCGCGTAAAACGGACCTCGTATGTGAAAGTTATTGAAGTTAGAACACTACGATTGGACTCTAATTAAAATAAAATAAACAAATGGAAAAGAAAACACTATACCCCCACGTGCCACGTCACACAAATTTCCAGGCATGAACCCTGACTGCACGCGACTCTCGACATCAGAAGCCGCCTACATCGTCATAGCCATTCACACAACCACGGCCTACGCTCCAGTTCTAGACCACACGCCAACATCACCAAGTCTCCCACGACATCGACTTCCTGCTCTCGCACGAGATCGAGCATGAAAGGACATAGGCATCTATTTCAAATCGAAACCCTAATCCATTTTCATATGAAATCCAACTATCAACTACAGCTACGAACAACTCAGATCCATCCCCCTCAGTCCACTCTACAATACCCACCAATTGAATCGACGATTGGACAAGTTTGACCGCGGCGTGATGAACGGCCGTGAATAGTTTATCGATTTTCGGCCATACCAAAACCTAGATTGAAAAACGAATCATGTATTTGACTTGTGCTCGTCGAGAGCTTCAAATCCATTTAAAATTCGATATAGTTTGTGGAGTTTGAATTTTTGGCTTTGAATTTTATTTGTAATTGCATTTTGGGATTTAGGGTTTGCAGCCATCGGAATGAAGAGGAGCTAATAGAATTAAATGTATAGGAATGAGGGATAAGAAGTAGGCTAGGGTTTATAGCATGATATAAATAGGCAAGCTGAAATTAGAATGGACGGATAAGATTGATATACGCGCTAACGACAAAGTGGCCCAAAAATCCCGTTTCGACTCAGGAATGAAATTTGGTCAACCCATATATCAAAATAGATGTTGTTGAATATTTTAAACTCAATGGAATTAGTTTCAAGTCCAAATTCTATCGCATGAAGAAGTTATGCTAAAATCAAGTTATTCCTATTAAATCGATTTTTAGGCGTTTCGAGCCCGTACGATCAAATGACAAATTGGATCGCTACGAAACTTGTAAACCTAAAATAATTCACTATTACGGATCCGATGAAACTAGTTTCGTCGAAATCCGAGTCAGTGGCCAAAATGGCTATTTTTCAGGTTAACTGAATAAATTAATATTAAATTAATTAAGTCAAATTTCCAATGTAAATTTTATAGCTAACAAATTTTACCATTTTTGATTTCTCTAACATTTACAATAATTTAAAGAAGTTAAGATACCAATTTACAGTTAATTAATTCACCAATTTCAGTATTAACCTCGATTTCATTAAATTCAGAAATTATAAATTAAATTTTCAATAATTCCATTTAATTTACTTTTCACTCTATTATTCAATTCATTATTATCAAATGGATGAAAATAACATTTGATTCAAAATCTATTACATTAACATTCTCACATTCCATCTATTTTCAATTAACGTAATATTTTAGATATTTAAATTTCATTTAATTGCAATTACTCCAATTATTATTGTTCAAATCCCAAAATTTGATAAATCTTTATTCTCATTCTTATAATTCAACAAATTGTCCAATTATGAATAACATTAACATTATTTCCAAATATTACCTTAATATTCTCAACTTCATCTAAATTTAATTTTAATGCAATTTTTATGGATTTAAATCTAATTCAATAAACCAAATAAATGGGTAAACAAGTAATGGTTATCACCATTTGCCAAATTTAATCCTATTCATACTTTATTGTCAAGCAACAAATATTAAATTACTTATCTAACATTGAATTTTATCAAATTATAATTTATTATGCATTATTTCATCAATTAATATTTCCAATTTACTAACTTTAATCAATTATAACCTTACAATTGTTTTAATTAATTGGTATTGCATTGAATTAATTATTTATTAGCTTACATCAACATTATTACCTTTAATTGCAAATTGATTACGAATTTTATTTAACACATTAAATAAATAACATATATTAGTTGTCACCTATTTTCTTTTACTTACATTTACAAGTTTATTACTTACCATTAACACTGTATTTTTTCATTAATTAATTCAATACTTACATTTGTTTTCTTATATTTGATTTATAGCCTAGTATAACATTTACATTAATTCCGTTTTACTAATTACCATCCATTATACCTTTCAATTGGTCAATTTATTGGGATTGCGCTAAATTAGTTATTTATTAACTTGCATTAACATTATTACCTAATTTACGTTCAGTTACTATTAATCAATATATTATTTCATTCGTTAATTCAACACTCACTTTTATTTACTTATTTTAAATTTTATAACTAAGTGCAATAATTTACACTATTTCATTATAAATTATAAAAAAAATTATTTCTTTCTGGATTTTATTACAAGAAACTTATTAAATTAACCAATTTTAATTATTGAAAATTTATGGATCATTACTAAGAGGAAGTGGAAAGAGTGGGAACATCGTAAGTTAGAACCAAATATATTGTATTGATGGTTTACACATCATTTCAAATGAATGACAATAATGTTTAGGAAAAAGACATGTGGGCTAATAAAAGACCTAATCATAATCATGGGAATAAAATCAAACAATTGATGGAGCTAGACATAAGAAAAAAAGTTATATGCCTTGTTTAGTTCGTAGTTTGCAGTTTTGGGTTTCCATAATAGCTGAAATGCATTTGACAAAGTATTTTTGTAAACTTATCTAGAAAACAATGAAATTGGAAAATGAATTTAATACATAAAGATAGAAACAATTTTTTCTTGTTTTCCACCTTTTGAAAATATCAAAAAACAAGGGAAACACAAACTAAAAAACTCAAAGTTCAAAACAAACGTTACATATATAATAACAATTAGTTAGCATCTATGATAACATTTGAAAAAATGGAAAATAGAGGGAATAAAAAAAACCTTCTAGAAATAGAAAAGAGCATCGAATGAGTGTATTTAAGTTGAGAAATTGATTTGGAAAGCGAAATCATCATATCCAATGGATTAGGAATGGTCGATACACCATATTATACGACATCATTGTTTACCTAAGAGTAAATGTTCAATGGTATTAACATAAGAAACAAATTAATCTTTTTATAGGTTTCAATGGTTGGATAGATTCTATTTCATGTTTCGTATTGTAGAGCATATAATTAAAAACATTGGAGACAGAGGGGACACTAAAATAATGAATTATAAAAATTAATTGCGATTTTTAATGGATATTTAACTATCGAAGGTATTAAACTGGAGTTTTTATCACAAATTGTTGAGGGAAGGAGATTTCATGTGGGAATTGACATGCTAGAATACAAATTGCCAAATATTCAGTTTCTTAGATTGGGTTATTTCAATTCCTAGTAGATTGGCGTAAATTTTCCCCTCTAATATAGGCACTTATTTGTGTTTCAATATACGGGAAGTTTTTCTATGAACTCAGTCGAAGAGATGAGTCGTATATATTTTTAGTAGGACACATGTTTAACTTTATGGCCATGCGTGTTATATTTTAAACCAAATAGAAAACAACATTCGCATAACATCTATTTTGCATGATAAATGAAACATGTCCTACAAAACGAACAAATGCTCGAACTTAATACAATATTTAGCTAACTTGTTTAGTTTTGAATAATCCATTAACTTATTGCAAGATGTACGTACACCATCTGAATGTGTGAGTGTATGTATACACCTGTGTATTTAATGCCCCGTTATTACCCCACTACAACCCTGCTATATCTCATAGCGGATTTCTACCGCTACGATTTTTCCATATAGCCCAGAATATAGCCTTTCCACTTTAATCCCCGCTATTTCCGCTATATTCCGTTATTTCCGCTATATTCCGATATTCCCGCTATATCTTTTTTAATAAAATGAATTGAAAAATTGCATTTATACATTATAAATTTATGAAACTAATTTATTTGATTTAATTTTTAATATATTTTTAGAAATGAAAATACTCTAATATTCTACCAAATTCAATTATGTTATATAACAGTTTTTCGTTTATTTAAAGTATGTTCGCACATGTTTTTATTTAAAACTATTTATGTATTATTTATAATTCAATTGAATGATAATTTTTCATTTAATTACCATTTATATATTTGTAAAAACATTAAGTACGAGTTTTATATGCTATTTTAGAGCCATCCGCTATATCTCGCTATATCCTCGCTGTATCCCCGCTATGACTTTTTGCACCTCCACTGTTTTGAATCTACCGAGCGCATTAACTGCACATGTATACACACACATAGTGTGTGTGTGGTACATACATACATACATACATACATACATACATACATACATATGTACGTACGTACATGTGTGTACGTGTGTATATATGTGTGTGTGTGTATGTCCATACATGCACAGAGAGGTTACACACATATATACATGATATTTTAGATTATAGTTGGATTTATCTTTTGATCACTGACTTTTCAAAGTGAGATACATGTGCAACATATATTTAAGGAAAATGTGATTGTATAGGGAAAAAATAATCCAAAAATAAACAATGCTCTTACATCAAGCGAGTTAATTTTATTACAAAGGAATATTAAATTTACAATAGAATATGGCACAACGGAAATAATTCTATGTAACGACCCGTAAATTTAGTGGATTAAAATTGGTTAAAATTTATAAGTTTTGTAATTTAATTTAGTAGAAATTTTAAATTATAAACAAATATTGAAATAAACGCTAAATTAAATTATGTAAATGGTGACTTAAGACCTTTTTATAGAAAGTGGAATAAAATCCAAATGAATTAAGTAGAAAAAGGATTCTTACTTGGATATAAAATTTAATATAAGAAATTTATGAAGGTATTAATTTGATTTAATGCAATAAAAGTTTGTAAACGGTAGTTGGAATAAATTAAGGAATCATATTTGTGCAAGTTAATTATTTATGACTTGAATAAGATTCCAATTCAATAAAATCATTTAAATGTTATGATTTGATTTTAATGGAATATGAGAAAACAAATGTAAGGTTTTGATTAATATATATGTTATTTGTTCAGGGTATGGAATAAAATAGAGAATAGATTCAAAGTTATAAATAAGCTGTTGAAATAATACATAATAGGTGCAATTTGAATGAAAACGTGAGTATAGATTTAAGTAATAATTGGGAACCATAATGATAACAAGAATACAGGGTAATAAATGCCAATTAAGGGTAATAATTAATAAATTTAATGAAATCCCAATTTCATATAAAATAATTTAAAAGTCAGGTTTGGCTATAATTTAGACACAAGTAAATTGAATTTGTAATATGAAAATATATGCCAAAATTGATTTTGTAATATAAGATTTTGTAAGTGACAAAAAGGTAACGGTAATGTTATGGTAGGTTACTTATTCATTTATTAGATGGTTAGTTGGAATTGGAAATAAGTGTAATAAATGTAAATAAATGATAACAAATTGTATAGATTTGCCTAATTAAGTGGTCAACAAATTTATTAGGAAACCAAACTCATTAAAGGGTAAGAAATTTTAACGTGTTGATGGTATAAACATTGCTAATTATTATCGTAGTAACGGAAGTGTAAATTGAATGCAACTGTAGAAATTTAAGCTAGATATTAACAATTGAAATTAATTGTCAATTTAACGGAGTACGATAAATTTGGCATACTAAACTGAGAACTGAATATAAGGAAACAAGACAAATAGAAATCAATCAATGAATGTATGTAGATTGTAAGCTATGATAATAAATAGAAACTGGATGAAATTAATACAAGATAATGAATTGCAAATTTTAGATTTTAATAAAGTGTGAATGAGAATCTATTGGTTATATTAGTTTGATGGAATTCAAATTTGATGGGAAAGGTAAATGGATATGTAGTAATAAATTTAAAACGGACTTAGATAGTGGATTTATTTAATTAATATATGATAAATAATGATTGAATAAAAACCAATACCTATATATATATCTATAATATTTGAGTGGAAAGAATATACTGATAAATGTGGGATTGAGAGTCTTACCACAACTATTATAAGTTGTATACTTAGTTCCTTCAATTTCGTTGGAAACCATTGCAATAAATATAAATTTAGTGTTATGCAATAAAGATAAACAATTGAAAAGTGTTAGAGTAGCTGGATATATATATTAACATAAAAGGTACCCATGATGGTAATATGATAAGTAGTGAATATAAAATAAATGGGAATCAGAATTTATTTATGTATTTATAATTGAAGTATAGAGTCTAACAATTGAAATAAATTACAATTAAATGAGATTGAATATAGTTAAATAATTCGTTATTTGAAATAAAGATAATGTGAGGAATTTGTGTGATAATTTGGAATCAAATATTTAAATCCATCTGTTGATGGGAATGAATGGAATACTAATTAATTTGTTTAACTAAACGAAATTTTAGATATTATTTATAATTTGGGAATTTAATGAAATTAAGGATTTATATTGAAATTTAAAAATTTACCTTCTTTAATTTGACATCTAAACTTGTTGGAATTTTGTAAATAGTTAAGAATTTTTAAAAGTGATAAAATGGGAAAATTTTAGAACCTAAATATAAAATTTGATTTTATTTATTTATTTTGAATTTATTTAATTAATATAAAAATAGCCATTTTGGCCACTGACTCGGATTTTGACGAAACAAGTTTCATCAGATCCGTAACGGTAAATTATTGTAGGATTTCAAGTTTCGTATCGATCGGACTTGCCATTTGATCGTACGGACTCGAAACGCCTTGAAATCGATTTAATTGAAATCAATTTGAAAATATTGATTTCGGCATAACTTCTTCATACGATCGAATTTGGACGTGAAACTTTTCCCATCGCGTTCAGAATATTTTAAAATACCTATTTTGATATATGGGTTTGCCCAATTTCGTTCCGGGGTCAGAACGGGCTTTTTGGGCCACGTTAGCGTTAACACGTTTGTTTATCGGATCTATCTGTTCGTTTCAACCTCGCCTATAAATAGGTTGTTATAAACCCTACCCCATCTATTGTTCATTTGTTTGTACGTTCATTTCTTCAGCTCCTCCTCTTTCCAATGGCTACAAACCCTAGATCTAAATTCAAATTTCAAAAATCAAATCGAAAGTCAAAAAATCCAAACTCTCCAGAAAAATTCGAGAAAAATATACGTTGATGTTTTCGACGAGCGTAACTAAGTGCTGAAATTCATTTTCTTAATTAGGTCATCGTTTTGCCAGAAATCTGTGATAAATTCTCGGTCGTCCGTTCGTCATTGATCGACTTCATTCGATCGGTGATTCACGGGTACAGATGGGTGGAGATTGATGAGCGTAGCTCATCGGCGAGGTTAGTTCGGCTAGTTGATGGTTGGATCGTGGGCTAAAATTCAGAGAAGGTTAGGGTTTTAGTGGCGGCTGAAAGGTGGGCCGTTCGATCTGGAGAGGCAGTGGTGGTCGCGTAGGGGCGTCGCGAGCCTAGGGGAAGCGGTGGTACCGATGGGTGGTAGCGGAGCGTCCCGTTGCTCAAGACCGTGGATTCGTGCGTTTTGTTTTCTTGGAGAGGTTTCAGTTACGCGTTGACCTGATGAAGATGAATGCTAGAGTTGTCTTGTGACGTGGCATGCATTAGTAGGGTAAGTTTGTTTAGTTTTGTTTTAATAAAATTTTGATTTCAAATCTTTTAATTCGAATATCTCCTACATACGAACTCCGTTTCACGCGCAATTTTTTTTGTTAGGATTGTAATTAATTCTGGATCTGTTGATGCTGGTTTGAAAGAATTCTGAGACAGTCGAATTTTTGGGTTTAAATCGGATTTAAATTCGATTTAAATCCCAAAGGTGAGTGTTTTAACCCACTCACAACTTCTAGAATTCCTTATGTTTGTTAATTTGACTTAAGATATGAGTAAAAATTTATTTATGATTGTTTAGCATGTTTTATTCGTCATCTCAGTTAAATCGCATTTATTTGATTTAACTGTTAATTAATTTTATTTATTGCATACAATTTGACAATTAGAATTTATTTATTTGCAAATTAACTGCCTGTCATAGTTATATTTATTTTTATTTCGCATTAACTGCCGGTTAAATTTACATTTATTTTTGCACACAAACTGCTAGTTTAACAGTAGTTAAACTTATATAAACTGTTAGTTAATACATGTTATTTATTACCTGTATAATTTATATGCTCGATATTGATGTTGTATAAATTGGATGATGATTGTAATAAAATGGTTGATGATTGATATCTGGATGAATGGATGTTGTATTTTATATCGTATAAACTGCAAGTTATCATGCATTTCATTCATTCGGGATTGCGGTTTTAAATGATATACAACCGCCTATTTTTTTTAAATTACGGATTGAAATGATAAACATCCGTATCACTTGACCATAGGGTAGGAAATTTTATACAGGCACTGCGGTAAATATATAAAATTATTTTCGGAAATGTTTTACTATGGTTTTGTAAAGCTATATATATATATGGTTTATGGGATATTGATTTGGGTATTTATATATATATATATATATATATATATATATATAGTAAATTTTCAGTTTTTAAGCTTTGTATAAATTTGATGTGAAGTATAAAATTAAGCTTGATTTTCGAGATCAAATACGATTAAGAATTTATTTAAAAATTAAATTTCTGGAGTTTTAATGACTTAAAAAAAAGAGTAAATTTGGAAGATGAATATTAAGTTAAATTGAAATTTAATAAAAATTAACTTTTTTAAAGTATATGATTTTATAACTTGATTTTTTTTTGTAAAGTGATTTAAATGAATATCAGGTTGATTTAAATGAATATATCAAGTTTAATAAATTGAAAGATTTTCCAATTATGTGAAGTTAAAGGTTTTACTTAAATTATATTGAATTCATTAAGTAAACATTTCAAGTCTGAATAATAAGTAACTAAATTTGATATATATGGGATGGGCAAATGAGTTTGTTTTTGAAATGGTGTAGTATTTAAAGCTTTGAAACGTAAAACTTTAAAATGGTATTTGGAAGTTTAAATCGATATTTGGAATTGATTTGTGAAATGTAAAGAAGCTATTTTGTTTTATAAAAGTAGTTTAATATTTAACCATTTGAGAGATGGAATTTGTTTCAAAGTTATGGTTTTCAAGATAGTAAAATTGGAAATATTATATTCAAGAGTTTTGATTTCTAAATATTTTACTTTGAAACCATTATGATTTTTTGGAAGGAATATATTGGAAAATAAAGATGATATCATATTGTTTTGGGTTTTAAAAGGAAATGATATCATATTTATATGGTTTTGAAATGAATATTTTATTCTGGTTTTAGAGTTTAAATTATTTTAAATGACCGCGGTGTTATAATAACGTTTGGTTGTTGAAGAGACCGGGATCGGAAGTTGTCATACTCTCTGCCAACTCCAAAAAGCACTTTAACAACCGTGTACGCGGTGGAGATTCCAGAATGAAGTAGGTTGGTGGAGGCGTTTCCTGCAAGGTAAATACGTGGACCCGACTCCCGTGAGTTGGCATAAGGTAGCTAAAACAGGAGCGATTCTTAGGCCAATGAGGTCATTCCTCTGATCGAACACACTCCTTCGATACTATACTCTGACTTTGGATTGATTCGGTGACCACTATTGATTTCTTTGATTTGGAGGTGTTAGTTCGAGGTGGGCGGTAGCTGCGGCTACGCGTTACCACCAGCCCGGATAGCAATTGGTATATCTACCCTGACATTGCCTAGTTGTGCCGTGTCACCTACCCTATCGAGCCTTGTACGAGTTTGGATTTCTCCCGTAGCCCGTATGGTGTCCTCTAGTGGTTTCCCGATCAGGAGGGACTATGATATTGGATGGACTACTGGGACTATTACGTGTTAAGGTGGAAAATGTAAAGACTTAATGCTATTTAAAAGTATGTTATTTTACTGTAGACACTATTATAATAGCGAAATATACTACATAGTAAATAGTTTAACGGATCCTTAAGAGATGTAAATCCCGAGCATCTTTTGAGTTACTCCACTCATATTTATTTCTGTTAATTTAACTTACATAAGATCCTTTAGTTCTAACTTGAGTGTTTGGTCTTTTCAATTCGCTCGGGTCAGTCCGAGCATTTCAGGATTTGAAGACTTTATTTCTGGAGGACGAAGATTTCATTATTATTATTATTATATTATATGGTTCCACTACACACTGTATTCCGCTGCATTGGTTTTTATTGGTATGTGAACTCTGATATTTATTGTATAAAGAAGAATCAAATGTTTTGTAAATAGTTTTATGACTGTATATTATTTATTATATTTTATCCTTCCGCTGTGAGATTCTGTTTAGTTTTTTTTCTCTTCTCTATTTTTCTTATTTACCCCATAACAATCCGCCCTTCCGTATGGTTTGAATTGGCACGTGTGTCGATTTAAAGCGTGCGAAAAGGCGGGACGTTACATCTGGTATCAGAGCTTTGGTTTAGCGATAAACCTTAGCTTTATGGGGTTTGCCTCTTTACTAATAGGGTAGTAATACCCTATGGGAGTCGCTGAGTGTATATATATGAGAGAGCGTATTTGTTAGTGTTATAAAAAGATTTTAATATTGTGTTAATATGTTCCGTTTTGTATTTATAAATTCTAGTTGGTGCATGGGACGCTGTGACATCAATAGGTATTTCTAAACACTTAATAGGACAGACCAACATAATATTTGATTTTAATATAGGTGAATGAAATAATTTTGCCTATTATATTTTCTATATATATATATATAATAAATTTTATAAAGATTATATTTGGTTGAAAAATATTGGGTGTTAGGAATAAAATTTAAAAATAATAGGTAACATAAAATTGAAAAAAAAAATAAATAAATGAAAATGGGAATTTAGAAATTAAGTTCCGGGGTTTTGGAAATTCTTACAATTGATTTTTGGAATATAATAATAATAATTTTAAAGTATTTTTCTGATATGAGTATTTCAATACAATTTGAAAGAATTTTTTTAAAAGAAGCTTTGAAAAGAAATAAGTTCTGTACTTCCCCCTCTGTCGCTGGAAAATAATTTCGGTGATGGGTGCACGCATCGTCGACATTCATTTTCGAGTTTCGAAGTGGGAAGGCCACTATAGTAATTTACTGCAGAATTATTAAGAAAATTTTCGTTTTAATTATAATTGGATATATATATATGTTAAGCGTAGATATCTATCTATTATTTTAAAATAATTTGAAATTTAACCCGGTATTTAATTCTTAAATTTCCATTAATTAATTGTGTCAATTATTGTAGTGAAATAAAAGGTAAGTAATTAATAATTGAAACCTCTAATTTAGGTAAGAGATTTAAATGCTAAGTTACAAATGGAAATTAAAGAAAATTTGAAATGTGTAACATATGAAACAAAGAGTAATATTATTGAACATTAAAATTTAATTAAAGGATGAGATAAAACTTGTATAAGTTCATTTGCATTTTCTTTAACATATATAACTTACCAAATATTAAAAGTTGAAATGTTTAATAAGAGATTGTAATAGAATATTATACAAGTAGAATTTGAAATAGTAAAAATTATTCAATGACATTGCTATTATAAATGAGAATTTAATGTTATCAACTTAAGTTACAATTGAAATCTTACTATAAGCAAATAAAATTAAAGGTAAGTAATTCAAATAGATGAATATCCACTTAAGTAAATAAAATGGAAATGCTAACAAATTAAACAAAGGCATGCAATAAATGAATAAATAATTATAATGAGATAAAAAGAACTAGCATGACCCGAGTTAATGGAATTGAATAATTGTAAGTAATGAGACAAATAAATGAAGCAAACATTTAATGAGTAAATGTAAATTAAAACGATGAATCACTGTATAAATAAAAAGATAATCAAACAACTGATGTATGAAATAAAATTTATAATAAGTTAATTTGATTTGTTGATTGGAATTGTTATTGTTTGATTGTGGTTGTTGGGTAAGGAAACTTTAATATTGTTGGGATGGATGAATAATCCATTGGGTTTAATCTAAGACTGTGGAGTAAATGATGCACTTGATGGTTTATTCTTCCTTCCGTACAATTTAAAAGTTTTGAACCCGAACAACAATTTGTTAGTTCGATTGAATGATTGTTTGTATTTGTTGTATGTTGGTTGTTAAAATTGCTGGTTGTTGTATTGATTTGTTGTTAGTGATTGAAACCACATAAATATTTCACTTTATATAAATTGTTAACCCTTTAGATTTTATAAGTGTTTATAAGTGAAATACAGGTTATAGAAGCATTTGCTACTGCTTTTGGTTCCACAAATTTAGCGTAAATTGCCCGACAAATAGGTACGTTTTCGGATTACGGTTTTAACGCTATTTATATATATATTTTCCCGTGTAGGGATATATATTATTTTGGAAAATATTTGTGGATATTGTTATATTTATATTATATTTTCTTCCGAGCCTCTACATACAAAGGAGACTCTGCCAAAATTTTCCGTAAAATTTTGGACTGAGAATATTTTGAAAATGTTTACCAAACTTTAGTAATTTAAGTGTAAAAAGATATAATGATTATAAAACGGGTATATTTTATTGAAGGAAATAAATTTAGTAAATTATTGATTATAAGTTAAATATTTTGAATATGATGTAGTGTTATTTAATTCTTCTTTTCCTTTTCGGGGACGAAAAGTTTTGAGTGGGGGAGAGTGTAACGACTCGTAAATTTAGTGGATTAAAATTGGTTAAAATTTATAAGTTTTGTAATTTAATTTAGTAGAAACTTTAAATTATAAACAAATATTGAAATAAATGCTAAATTAAATTATGTAAATGGTGACTTAAGACCTTTTTATAGAAAGTGGAATAAAATCCAAATGAATTAAGTAGAAAAAGGATTCTAACCTGGATATAAAATTTAATATGAGAAATTTATGAAAGTATTAATTTGATTTAATGCAACAAAAGTTTGTAAACGGTAGTTGGAATAAATTAAGGAATCATATTTGTGCAAGTTAATAATTTATGACTTGAATAAGATTCCAATTCAATAAAATCATTTAAATGTTATGATTTGATTTTAATGGAATATGAGAAAAACAAATGTAAGGTTTTGATTAATGTATATGCTATTTGTTCAGGGTATTGAATGAAATAGGGAATAGATTCAAAGTTATAAATAAGCTGTTGAAATAATACATAATAGGTGCAATTTGAATGAAAATGTGAGTATAGATTTAAGCAATAATTGGGAACCATATCTATGAAATGATAACGAGAATACAGGGTAATAAATGCCAATTAAGGGTAATAATTAATAAATTTAATGAAATCCCAATTTCATATAAAATAATTTAAAAGTCAGTTTTGGCTATAATTTAAACACAAGTAAATTGAATTTGTAATATGAAAATATATGCCAAAATTGATTTTGTAATAAAAGATTTTGTAAGTGACAAAAAGGTAACAGTAATGTTATGGTAGGTTACTTATTCATTTATTTAGATGGTTAGTTGGAATTGGAAATAAGTGTAATAAATGTAAATAAATGATAACAAATTGTATAGATTTGCCTAATTAAGTGGTCAACAAATTTATTAGGAAACCAAACTCATTAAAGGGTAAGAAATTTTAATGTGTTGATGATATAAACGTTACTAATTATTATCGTAGTAACGAAAGTGTAAATTGAATGCAACTGTAATGACCCGATATTTTCAACCATTCGCATCCATTATAAGTGTATAGGTAGAAACTCATGCCGGAATTGAATTGCTCAAAATACCGCGTTGTAAATAAAAATTTGGCAAACCTCAGAATATACATTAAATAAAAATCACAGATCACAGACACAGAGTAATAATAATGCAGCGGAAGTAAAAGAGATAGTAGTTCATGAAGCTACTATATAAATATATCAGAGTTACATTAGATACAACAGAAGAAATAAAGTACAAAGGGAGTCTCACTACATAGAAGTCTATTAACACCAGAGCTGAAAGGAACAACAGACTGCAAAAGATAAAACTTGATAAGTAGGTAATCTCCAGCGATTCCAATCTCCAGAAAATGGAAATCCAAATCTGTGAATAACTCAGGCTGACTAGAGCGTAAATAAAAATAGAAACACTCGAGTCAGGACATACATACTTATACAACGTAAACCAACTCAAGTGAACTGCAGTAAAGGTACAAGTAACTTAGAAGATGCTTGGGACCGCCCATCCTCTAAGGATCCGTTAAACTATTTACTATGTAGTAATATACGCTATATACAGTAGTGTCTAATCAGTAAAGTATAATCATATAGAAAATAGCGTTAAGGGGATGGTGAACCTTAACGCGGTCGGATCTTTAAAACCAAAATCGTAGTGCGCTCGATATAAGGATATGACACGGCACGCGAGGCAATGCCAGGGTGGATACACCGTTTGCACTCCCGGACCGGTGGTGACGGAAAGCCAGCAGCTCCCGCCCACCTCGAACAATGCCCCCGAATCAAAGTGGCGCCTCGTATCGAATCACAAAAGTAATAGAATGGTTTCCGATGGAGCATGCTCGATGAAAGGGTGCGACCCTTTGTGTAGCCCGGTATAGCTCCTGTTTTAGTCATATATGCCAACTCACGGGAGTTGGGTCCACGTAATATACCTTGAGAACGTCGCCACCATCCTACTTCATTCTGGAATCTCCACCGCGTACATAGTTGTTAAAGTGGTTTTGGGTATTGGCCGGCTATAAGACAATATCCGATCCCGGTCTCTTTAACAACCAATCGTTATTATAACCCGTAGTTATAACTTTAAAACAATATTTTATTCTTCAAAATAAAATGTCATTTCAACCCAAATCTTTATCAAAATAAAGATTAAATCATTTCCAAACCATTTCAATATATCATCATACCATATATTTCAATTCAAATATTTATCAAAATAAATATCAAGTCATTTCTAACCATTTCAATATATTAAATTATCATATCCTTTCAAAACTTCATTTCAAATCATTTTAATATATCAAAATATCATAGGCTTTCAGAGCTTCATTTTCAAAATATCATATCTTTCAGAACTTCTTTTCAAATCATTTTAATATCAAAATATCATATCTTTCAAAACTCCATTTTTCAAATCATTTAATATCAAAATATCATATCTTTCAAAACATCGTTTCAAATCATTTTAATACATCAAAATATCATATCTTTTCGAAACCACATTTCAATCATTTTAATATATCAAAATATCATATCTTTCGAAACCACATTTCAATCATTTTAATATATCAAAATATCATATCTTTCGAAACTTCGTTTCAAATCATTTTAATACATCAAAATATCGTATTTTTCGAAACCACATTTCAATCATTTTAATATATCAAAATATCATATCTTTCGAAACCACATTTCAATCATTTTAAGATATCAAATAGTTATATTTCAAAACAAATTACTTCATTATTAAATCATAAAAATGAAGTTATTACATTTAATAATTAAATTATTAAATGCCAAAAGTTTAAAATTTTCAATGTTCATTTATGCACTTAAATTTATTAAAAGAATGAAAATTCAAGTTTCGCAGCATTTAGAAAATGCTACAGAAAGTTACATTCAAAAACAATTAACTCTAACAAAAGACAGTATTAAAAATGCTGTTAATTAAATACAAATATTCAATAGAATTTTCACAAACACTTATATTTTTATTTAAATCATTTTTAACATATAAAATCATACATTTTCACATTTATAAGCATCATTTAATTTTCCTTAAATTCATGATTTTATAAAGTTAAGTTTCCTTCCAAAAATCAATATTTATTAATAATTCACTTATTAAATTTCAACATTCAAATTTAAATTCATTACATTAAATTTCAACTTAACACTTAATTTTAAAATTTCAAATATAACTTAATTCCATTTTATTTTACTTAACTTAAAATTTCACTTTTAAAGCAAATTCATAAATTCCAATTTAAGTTATATTTCCAAATTCAACTCAATATTCACTCATTAACATTTTAACTTTATTCAAACATCATTAATATGTTATAAAATCAATTTAGATTAATTTAAAATTCAAAATATCATAAATTTATCATATTTTCAAAGTTAATTTAAATTCCATTAAAATTAAATCAAAAATTTCCAAAATAACTTACATTCAGATTTTCTAACTTTTCCATAATTTATTTAACTTATAGATTTCCAGAAAATCAATAATACTTTCCAAAAATTATATTTTTATTTAATTTTAAAATAGAATATTAATAATTAAATTTCTAAAATAATTAAAAAAAAATTAGAATAACATATTTTAACTACGGGTCTGTATATAATTTTCTACGCTAGGTAAAGTGATACGGGTAATGTATCATTTCAAACCGAAATTTACAAAGAAAAATCCAGGTTTTATCATTTCAAACCCGCAGTCCCAAATAAATAAAACAAGTTGAAAATCGTTCAGGCCTACCATTTCAGCCCATAACGATTTTTTCCTATTCTAAAGTCCGTTCGGGTATGTATCATTTCAACCCATGGTGATTTCTAATCTACAGGGAACTTGTAGTGTGATAAACATATATAAAAATGAACGGTATCAACATATATATAATAACAGATGATATGACATGAAAATTAACAGGTTTAACATCATATATAAATAATCACATGGTAGTTATAACATCATATTTAATTCTACACATTCAGTTGTAGTTGTTTCACAACTGCATAAGTATAAATGTCGTGTGAGCTTTACTCACCTTTTTGTGCTGGAGATTGCAATACAAATGACAAAAAGGATTGCAGAAGGCACGATGACACAACAATAGGCTCAAGTGGGAAGAGATCCAAGCTTAGAACTTGCGTTACAACCCAGAACAAAATAAAATAAAATTACAATTCAATACAACATCGAATAAGAATAACTTTGAAATAAAAAGAGATACGAATACACAATCTTTTGTCTTGCCTTTTACACTTGCTAGCACGGCTTAGGGAATGTTTTGGCTCAGGTTTGGACATACTTTGGTTCAGGTTTGGGTCCTATGAGGGATGGCTACAAGGTATTGAAGTGGTGGAGGAGTTACTATGCATGAATATGAAGAGGCTTATGCAAATAGTGGGTTTTTGGTTCATTTTGGGCTTGGCTACATGGATCTATGGCTCGGCTATGGCATGTTTCAGATCTGAACAGAGGATGAAGGTGATGGTTAGGGGTGTGTCAAGGTGGTGGTGGAGCAATAGGAGGTGGCCAAGGTCATCTAAGGTGATGGTGATGAAGACTAGGTGGCTAGACATGCTTTTAAGGAGTTTTGTGCAACTTTAGAGGTGTTTGTCTTCATTTAAAGGCCATGGCCTGATATGGTCAGAGGAGGAGAGAGAGATTTGATGCCGTGGAAGGGGAGGAGGAAGGTGGAGGTGGTGGCTAGAGGTGGTGGTGGTGGTGGAAAAAGAGGTGGTGAAGCAACAAGGCTCAACTACCATGTTTTCAAGGCATAGGTTGTATTATTTTTTTGGATTTTAGCATCATGGTGGGTTCGACAATGGTTCAGATCTGAGGAGTAGGTGGTGATGATGACAGGGAAGAGGTGTAGGAGGTGGTGGTTATGGCTATGGAGTGGAGGCCGAGCAAAAGAGTGGAGAGAACAAGGCAAAAATTCAATGGAAAAATCAATAAAATGAAGAGAGAAAACAGAAAAAAGAGGAAGAAGACATTACCATATGTGTTTCCAAGATGAATGGCCAAAAATATGATGAAATGAGATGTTATACACGTGAAAATGAGTTAAGGAACTCACAGATAAAAAAAAAGAAGGACAAAGAGTAAATGAGGAAACGGTAAAAGAAACGACTAGAAATGAAACGTCTAGAAATGAAACGCATTTCCGTTTTCTAAAGATCAAATAAAAACAAGAGTAAATCAGCAAATACTTGTAAAAACCGAAACCAAGTGAAATGATATGAAAATAAATAATAAAATTTAAAGAAAATAGAAAAAGAATAAAAAGAATTGCTTAAAAATTCAAAACAGGGTCCCGAAATTACATATAAATCACTACTAGTCTTGGAAAAATATCCACTTCATTTTAAAAATATTATGAAGTGAAAATTTGAAATAAAATAATTTATTTATCATTTTCAAAACAAATTAAATAATTAAATTGGAGAAAAATAGAAAAAGGAAAAAAGAAATTGTTTAAAAATAGCAAACATGACATAAAAATTACAAGAAATTTACCAATGGCTTTGGAAATTATTTACTTCATTTTAAAAATATTATAAGACAAAGATATACATACAATAAAATATTAACATATATTAAAATAAAATATGACAAGGAAAATATAATTTTTATACTTAAAATTAACCAAAATTTGCTGAATGAACAAATTGCGCTCAATATTGAAATATACATAACTTTCACAATTTAAATCCGTTTCTAATGAAACAAAAAGCAGTGTTCTTAAAATTTTATGTACTTTCATAATAAAAGATAAAATTCAAAAATTTTCAAACTTTTAAAATTTTAAATTAAAAGTCAAAGTTTGACTATTTTGACCAAAAATTCACTTCTTGAAAAATATTCTTTTTAGTCATGCTTTGGAATGATAATTCATATCAAAACTAAAGTTTATATTTAAAATAACAAAATTAATCATTCAAAATAAATAAAATAAGTTTTTAAATCAAAATTCAATTAAAATAATTAAAATATACAATTAAAATAATCACAAAATACAGGGTTGTTACAGCAACTGTAGAAATTTAAGCTAGATATTAATAATTGAAATTAATTGTCAATTTAATGGAGTACGATAAATTTGGCATACTAAACTGAGAATTGAATATAAGGAAACAAGACAAATAGAAATCAATCAATGAATGTATGTAGATTGTATGCTATGATAATAAATAGAAATTGGATGACATTAATACAAGATAATGAATTGCAAATTTTAGGTTTTAATAAAGTGTGAATGAGAATTTATTGGTTATATTAGTTTGATGGAATTCAAATTTGATGGGAAAGGTAAATGGATATGTAGTAATAAATTTAAAACGGACTTAGATAGTGGATTTATTTAATTAATATATGATAAATAATGATTGAATAAAAACCAATACCTATATATATATCTATAATATTTGAGTGGAAAAAATATACTGATAAATGTGGGATTGAGAGTCTTACCACAACTATTATAAGTTGTATACTTAGTTCCTTCAATTTAGTTGGAAACCATTGCAATAAATATAAATTTAGTGTTATGCAATAAAGATAAACAATTAAAAAGTGTTAGAGTAGCTGGATATATATATATATATATATATATTAACATAAAAGGTACCCGTGATGGTAATATGATAAGTAGTGAATATAAAATAAATGGGAATCAGAATTTATTTATGTGTTTATAATTGAAGTATAGAGTCTAACAATTGAAATTAATTACAATTAAATGAGATTGAATATAGTTAAATAATTCGTTATTTGAAATAAAGATAATGTGAGGAATTTTTGTGATAATTTAGAATCAAATATTTAAATCCATCTGTTGATAGGAATGAATGGAATACTAATTAGTTTGTTTAACTAAACGAAATTTTAGATATTATTTATAATTTGGGAATTTAATGAAATTAAGGATTTATATTGAAATTTAAAAATTTACCTTCTTTAATTTGACATCTAAACTTGTTGGAATTTTGTAAATGCTTAAGAATTTTTAAAAGTTATTAAATGGGAAAATTTTAGAATCTAAATATAAAATTTGATTTTATTTATTTATTTTGAATTTATTTAATTAATATAAAAATAGCCATTTTGGCCACTGACTCGGATTTCGACGAAACAAGTTTCAGCGGATCCATAACGGTAAATTATTATAGGATTTCAAGTTTCGTATCAATCGGACTTGTCGTTTGATCGTACGGACTCGAAACGCCTTGAAATCGATTTAATTGAAATCAATTTGAAAATATTGATTTCGGCATAACTTCTTCATACGATCGAATTTGGACGTGAAAATTTTTCCATCGCGTTCAGAATATTTTAAAATACCTATTTTGATATATGAGTTTGCCCAATTTCGTTCCGGGGTCAGAACAGGGTTTTTGGGCCACGTTAGCGTTAACACGTTTGTTTATCGGATCTATCTGTTCGTTTCAACCTCGTCTATAAATAGGTTGTTATAAACCCTACCCCATCTATTGTTCATTTGTTTGTGCGTTCATTTCTTCAGCTCCTCCTCTTTCCAATGGCTACAAACCCTAGATCTAAATTCAAATTTCAAAAATCAAATCGAAAGTCAAAAAATTCAAACTCTCCAGAAAAATTCGAGAAAAATATACGTTGATGTTTTCGACTAGCGTAACTCAGTGCTGAAATTCGGTTTCTCAATTGGGTCATCGTTTGGCCAGAAATTTATGATAAATTCTCGGTCATCCGTTCGTCATTGATCGACTTCATCCGATCAGTGATTCACGGGTACGGATGGGTGGAGATTGATGAGCTTAGCTCATCGGCGAGGTTAGTTCGGCTAGTTGATGGTTGGATCGTGGGCTAAAATTCAGAGAAGGTTAGGGTTTTAGAGGCGGCTGTAAGGTGGGCCGTTCGATCTGGAGAGGCAGTGGTGGTCGCGTAGGGGCGTCGCGAGCCTAGGGGGACGGTCGCGCGGTTGGACGAGGGTACGGTGGTACCGATGGGTGGTGGCGGAGCGTCCCGTTGCTCGAGACCGTGGATTCGTGCGTTTTTTTTTCTTGGAGAGGTTTCAGTTACGCGTTGACCTGATAAAGATGAATGTTATAGTTGTCTTGTGACGTGGCATGCATTAGTAGGGTAAGTTTGTTTAGTTTTGTTTTAATAAAATTTTGATTTCAAATCTTTTAATTCGAATATCTCCCACATACGAACTCCGTTTCACGTGCAATTTTTTTTGTTAGGATCGTAATTAAATTCTGGATCTGTTGGCGCTGATTTGAATGAATTCTGAGACCGTTGAATTTTTAGGTTTAAATCGGATTTAAATTCGATTTAAATCCCAAAGGTGAGTGTTTTAACCCACTCACAACTTCTAGAATTCCTTATGTTTGTTAATTTGACTTAAGATATGAGTAAAAATTTATTTATGATTGTTTAGCATGTTTTATTCGTCATCTCAGTTAAATCACATTTATTTGATTTAACTGTTAATTAATTTTATTTATTGCATACAATTTGACAATTAGAATTTATTTATTTGCATATTAACTGCCTGTCATAGTTATATTTATTTTTATTTCGCATTAACTGCCGGTTAAATTTACATTTATTTTTGCACATAAACTGCTAGTTTAACAGTAGTTAAATTTATATAAACTGTTAGTTAATACATGTTATTTATTAACTGTATAATTTATATGCTCTATATTGATGTTGTTTAAATTGGATGATGATTGTAATAAAATGGTTGATGATTGATATCTGGATGAATGGATGTTGTATTTTGTATCGTATAAACTGCAAGTTATCATGCATTTCATTCATTCGGGATTGCGGTTTTTAATGATATACAACCGCATTTTTATTTTAAATTACGGATTGAAATGGTAAACATCCGTATCACTTGACCATAGGGTAGGAAATTTTATACAGGCACCGCAGTAAAAATATAAAATTATTTTTGGAAATGTTTTACTATGGTTTTGTAAAGCTATATATATAGATATATGGTTTATGGGATATTGATTTGGGTATTTATATATATATATATAGTAAATTTTCGATTTTTAAGCTTTGTATAAATTTGATGTGAAGTATAAAATTAAGCTTGATTTTCGAGATCAAATACGATTAAGAATTTATTTAAAAATTAAATTTCTGGAGTTTTAATGACTTAAAAAAAAGAGAGTAAAGTTGGAAGATGAATATTAAATTAAATTGAAATTTAAAAAAATTAAATTTTTTAAAGGGTATGATTTTATAACTTGATTTTTTTTTGTAAAGTGATTTAAATGAATATCAGGTTGATTTAAATAAATATATCAAGTTTAATAAATTGAAAGATTTTTCAATTATGTGAAGTTAAAGGTTTTACTTAAGTTATATTGAATTCGTTAAGTAAACATTTCAAGTCTGAATAATAAGTAATTAAATATATAGGATGGGCAAATGAGTTTGTTTTTGCAATGGTATAATATTTAAAGCTTTGAAACGTAAAAATCTAAAATGGTATTTGGAAGTTTAAATCGATATTTGGAATTGATTTGTGAAATGTAAAGAAGCTATTTTGTTTTATAAAAGTAATTTAATATTTAACCATTTGAGAGATGGAATTTGTTTCAAAGTTATGGTTTTCAAAGTAGTAAAATTTGGAAATATTATATTCAAGAGTTTTGATTTCTAAATATTTTACTTTGAAACCATTATGATTTTTTGGAAGGAATATATTGGAAAATAAAGATGATATCATATTGTTTTGGGTTTTAAAAGGAAATGATATCATATTTATATGGTTTTGAAATGAATATTTATTTTGGTTTTAGACTTTAAATTATTTTAAATGACCGCAGTGTTATAATAACGTTTGGTTGTTGAAGATAGCGGGATCGGAAGTTGTCATACTCTCTGCCAACTCCAAAAACCACTTTAACAACCGTGTACACGGTGGAGATTCCAGAATGAAGTAGGTTGGTGGAGGCGTTTCCTGCAAGGTAAATACGTGGACCCGACTCCCGTGAGTTGGCATATGGTGGCTAAAACAGGAGCGATTCTCGGGCCAATGAGGTCATTCCTCTGATCGAACGCACTCCTTCGATACTATACTCTGACTTTGGATTGATTCGGTGGCCACTATTGATTTCTTTGATTTGAGGGTGTTAGTTCGAGGTGGGCAGTAGCTGCGGCTACGCGTTACCACCAGCCCGGATAGCAATTGGTATATCTACCCTGGCATTGCCTCGTTGTGCCGTGTCACCTACCCTATCGAGCCTTGTACGAGTTTGGATTTCTCCCGTAGCCCGTGTGGTATCCTCTGGTGGCTTCCCGATCAGGAGGGACTATGATATTGGATGGACTACTGGGACTGTTACGTGTTAAGGTGGAAAATGTAAAGCCTTAATGCTATTTAAAAGTATGTTTATCTTACTATAGACACTATTATAATAGCGAAAAATACTACATAGTAAATAGTTTAACGGATCCTTAAGAGAAGTAAATCCCGAGCATCTTTTGAGTTATTGCACTCATATTTATTTCTGTTAATTTAACTTACATAAGATCCTTTAGTTCTGACTCGAGTGTTTTGTCTTTTCAATTCGCTCGGGTCAGTCCGAGCGTTTCAGGATTTGAAGACTTTATTTCTGGAGGACGAAGACGAAGACTTCATTATTATTATTATTATTATTATTATTATTATTATTATTATTATTATTATTATATTATATGGTTCCACTACACACTGTATTCCACTGCATTGGTTTTTATTGGTATGTGAACTCTGATATTTATTGTATAAAGAAGAATCAAATGTTTTGTAAACAGTTTATGACTGTATATTATTTATTATATTTTATCCTTTCGTTGTGAGATTTTGTTAAGTTTTTTTTTCTCTTCTCTAATTTTTGTTATTTACCCCATAACAATCCGCCCTTCCGTATGGTTTGAATTGGCACGTGTGTCGATTTAAAGCGTGCGAAAAGGTGGGACGTTACATTCTAACTGAAAACATATTTTCTGACCTATACTTGAGCAGTTAACTTTCGTTTAATTTATATTCTAGCAAAAGAAAAATAATTCACTTTTCGAATTTAGCAAAGAAAGCATACTGTAAGATCAATATATTTGAATGAGGTAAATATAGGAAAACCAATAAATTGATCCTAAAATTTCAAGTTTGAAGAATAAAGAATACAAAATTTGAAACTAATCTAGGATTAGAATATTTTCATAACCATACATTCTTTTAAAAAAATTGAGTAGTCTAAAAATCATCAATTTTTAAGATTAAAAATAAAGCATTTGAAACAATTTTGTTAAAGAATAATATATGAAATTATGAAGCCTTCCATATTTAAAATCAATCTGTAAAATTAAAAAGCCATTTTCAAGCTTTTGAATCAATATAAACTAAAACTTTTAAATTCAATATGGAGTCTAAAGGTAGGAAAATAAAATTTGTAAAAAATTCAAATATTTCCACAGAGCTTTGCAGCTATAGACATTAAAAACCAAATAATAATATCAAAAGAAAAAAAAGTACTATAACCTTTTCATTTGAAATTGAAAGGCTCTTCAATGTCTCAAAGTTAAAATAAGAACTAATGTAATTGTGCAATATGATAATTTTAGGAAACCAGCTATAAATATCGATCGAGACCTTAGTACATAAATATACCAAAAATATTGGAGATGAAAAGTCGTTAAAGATGAAATGTGTATCCAGTGACCAAATAAAATAGGGAAAATAATCATAATAGACACAAACCTCTGCTATAATATATGAAAATAAATTTAGAAATGAAAACCTCATTTGTACAAAGCTTTACAAAAAACAATTGAATATGACAAAGAGATCATATTTCAATACGTATAGTTGAGCAGTCATTGTTCATTTAATTGATATTCTTCAAATCCGTTTCTAAAAGTTGAATTTTTAGAATTGAAAATACCAAAGTAAAATTATTTTAGACTAAAACAATAAATGTACGTTTTGAAACACACAGTTTATTCCTATGTAAATGCAAGATCTTATGACTTTCAAGTTCTAAATATTTGATAGAGTAACAATGATAACAACATAGAATATGACAGAAGTAAAGTGTGAAAGTTAATGTTTGATATATATATATATATATGTATATTGGAGGGGAATTGTTTAAAAGTTATGTATTTTACTGGCTGAATATTTCGTTGTCTGACGGGGAAAATAGCACAGTTGAATATTACAGTTTAGATTTTTGACTCTTTGTAAATCTGTGTAAAATATTTCTCTTTACAAATATAATATAGAAAATGTACGGTAAAATCAATATATTTGAGTGGGATTAATATAGAAATATCAAAAAATCGATCCTAAAAATTCATGTTTGAAGTGGTGAAAATTAATCATACTGAAAATTTTGAAAATAATCTAGAAGTAGCATATTTCTATAACCATAAATTTTTGAAAAAACAAAATGTTTGAAACTATTTTTTTAAAGAAAAATATACAAAATTATAAAGCCGTCTAAATTCATATTCAATTTTTAAAATATAAAAGCCATTTTCAATGTTTTGGATCAATACTTAGACTGAAAATTTAAAATTCAATATGGAATCCATAGTTAGGAAAATACAATTTGTAAAGCAAAAAAAACTCATACAGTACCTAGTCTTGATCAAAAGGGAGTTAATTCTATTTTATTAATAAAAGAATACGAAATTACCATGTATCATTGCATATTCAATGAAAAAATATGTGTGAACTTGACAAACTACATGCATGGTTGGTATACTTTGATGTGATAACTAAAATATTCTAAACGTGGAAAAATATGTTATATATTTATTGACCGCTTAGTGCGGCAAAAGTTTGAAATAAGTTATGGATGGACATGAATGAAATCAAGCTACTATTATTTTCAAGCCAATATGAAAATGGGATAAAAGTTTTGTCCAAAGGGCCTACTTCGCGGAAATTAGGCAACCATACATCATTGTAACCTAACATAGCATTTTTCTAGTTGCAAAGGTTGATGTTGAAAATAATTCATATATTTAAATAATAGAAACCTAAGTAGATAAATAATAGAAAAGGTTTCATTTACATATTAACATGTGAATTAAATAAAATCTAAGGCACAATGTAACGGGAGGCACTCAAAATTAAGAATAGAACATAAAACATAAATTGCTCACACACAATTTTCGTTCCATGTTTTACAATGAATGCCATGGCTTTTGGTGTAACTTTTTATGCCATCATTAGATCTCCCTCATTCTCCCTATCTTCATCATCTACAACAACTAACTACCAAAAAAATCTAATTTGATTCCTAGAATTGGACTCTAGATATGATCCAAAGACAAATTTTCTTACATTCTAAATAGAAATCCAAGCTTTTACCAGTAAGCACCCGGTTTTAAACTCTACAACTCTACTTAATAAATTTATAAGAACCTAGGTAGATAAATTATCCTTCTTTACAAAGAAAATGAAGATTTATTTTTGCCATTGCAACTCAGCCAACGAACCACACAGAAATCATAGATCTGAATTAAACTAAATCATATAGTTGATTATTTTTAAATTGATTGATTAGATCATTGGATTTTGTAACCTAACTACCCTACCAATTGGGTGAACCCTCTTTTATACTCTTTTGGTTGGGAAGGAGATCCAAATCCAAACTAGGTTAATCCTATACGACCTCAATGTGTTAAGTGTTAACATATGCTAAAAAACTAACATTGCCTTCATGGATATCTTTAATTATATATATTTCTTTTAAAATAATTCTATGCAAAGGTGGGGAAAGAATCAAAACATACCACATACAGAAACCTAATATTACATGAAATAGCAAGATTAAACTCAGATGAGAACTAAATACAATCTATGGCACAACGTAATAGGAAACACTCAAAATTAGGAACATAAAATAAAAAATATAGTGCAGACGAACTTAACAAATCAAAACATACTCAAAAACATACCTTAAACGGAGTCGAAGCCAACATCAAAGCAAGGTCGGATGTGAGGTGAAACTGAAATCAGGCGCAATATAAGTGGAAGATAAATGAGTAAAAATCATTATAACAAATGAGATTTAAAAGAAATTCTTAAAATCAATTGTAAAAGGAGAAAAAATGGGGATTCGAAACTACCTGTCGTGCAGAAGAAACCTAGAATTGATCTGTAGAATTAATCTACAGACAGTGAAAATGAGGAAAGCTATAATAGATTCTATAAAGAAGCGTTCGATTAAGAGTGAGGCCAAGGGAATTCTTCTTCACTATTATTTGGTATAATAAGCTAGGGTTTTAATCAAAACCATGGTGGAAACCGCAGCCTTGCAATTTTTAGCTGATGGAACAACGATGAAGCATTTAGCCGGCAGTATAAATCCTAGTCTCTTTATTTGTAGCTAACGGGTAAAGGACAAAGCGGAAGGCTGGTAGGAGAAAGAAAAAAACATCAAACGCGACTATTCAGTTGAAAAAAAAGAAAGGAAGCTTGTGTGTCCTTGAAATGCAACTTGGTAATAATATAATAGTATAGTTAACATCCCAACTGAGAATAATTTATAATTTCATCCAAATAATCAATAATTTAAATTCAACTTTTTTAAATTGTACCAGCAATCCAAATGAGTGAGATTTTACTCACCTCGATTTTATTTGCAAATCCATTCAATTTTATTTCGTATCCTATGTCATCACGAATCCAACGCACGAGTCCACACTCGAATTTGACCTCGCATTTAAAAAGTTTTACAATTTTTAAACATTGAAATTTAATAAGCTAATTTAACATTAAATTTTTAGTTTACCTATATATACACACACACACACACATACACACACCTTAACAGCCTTTCCAACAATCTTGTTGTTAGCAGTAATTATCTACACTCACACGAATGCCACTCCTCACTGCGACATTTCCAAGTCGAATGAGCATCAGGCCGTGACATTTTCTTCTACTTTTTTCTTCTTTTTTTTGAGACGCGCCCTCCTGCTACGACGACGCCACCACCCAAGCATCATTGTCGACGCCTTTCCCTCCAAACCACGAGCTCATGAGCGATTCTAGTAGCAACCCTAACCCTCGAATCGGAAGTTCCTAAGTCATCGCGACACTGCCCTAGGATGCCTCTACCATGGTCATGCTTCGTGCTTAAGCCTCGAAGCTCCAACGGCCAACGCGCACCTGCATCGCCCTTCGCCTCGACCTCCCACTTAAATGCGGGATCACGATTTTTTTGGGTCGCATACGACATTCTTTTTTTCCGATGTTGTTCTCTGGATTGAATTCAAATTGAAGAAATAAGAAGGAGATAGCGTGATTCCCTTTTTTAATTTTTTCTAATATTCGAACTGGTTTTCTTTTTTGATTTAATGGATTCGAAATGAAGAAGTAGAAAAGGAAATTGATGTAATTTTAAAAAGATGAGGGTGGCTATATGTTCTAAGTTGGTCGGCATGTTTGAAAAGGTACCGTAACTGAGGTGAAAGAAGAGACAGCCCAGTCCAATCAAATAAAATTAATTTTCTTTAAATTTTCAAAATATCTCGATCTACGCAACTCAAAATCAAGAATCCCTATCAAGGTGTGCCGCCAGGCGTTTATATTGTTATACCCCTATTCCAAATGCAATGGAATAAGTTTCGAGTCCTAATTCAATCATATGGAGAAGATAGCTTTTTGGGTTCAATTATTATTTTGAATTTTCGACATTGAATTCAACGCGTTTATATCCCGTAAACCAAACGGTAATCCAAACTCTACGAAATTTGAAATATAATAATAATACACTATTATGGATCTAATGGAACTGGTCTCGTCGAATTCCAAGACTGTGCCCCGTATCGCTATTTCAATATGTCGATTAAATCAACGATTTCCAAAATTAATGAAATCGCTAAAAATGTTTAGTTTTCATATCTTACGAACTGAATTATATTTCCAAATCCAATAGTTAAAACCATTTAAATATTCAAAATCGAACAACAAAAATCCGAATCATTACAATTCGACAACGTTTTCTCATCCAATCGTGAACCAAGCTTCCCAACCATTGTGTTATAAATGCAACGATCCGAACCACATCGGCCATCAGTGCCCTCATTCGGTAAAACAATCAATGCTTTTTACAAGGTTAAGAATAACCCATTTTCTCGAAATCCGGTTGGAGAAATCATCCTAACTTTGCATGGAACCAAAATAGCTCTAACAGGAATTTTGTTCATCCCAATTTCAAGCATTTCCAAACAATGCTTCGAATCCACCCTTTCAGCCAAACCACTTTCAACAAAAATTTACGAGTCCAGCCCAAAATCAACCACAACAATCTTTTGCTCCCTAGACGATAAATGATTAACTTCAACTGAGAAAAGTCTTGAAACTTTGGTTAAAGCTGTAGGATTGATTTCACCCTAGAGGGGGGTAAATAGGGTGATACTATCAATTATAAAAATTTAATGCGGAAGTATATAAAATAATTTCAACACTGATAATAGCAGAATAATAGCAGCACAAATAATAGCAGAAAATTAAAAGCAGAAAATAGAATACACATAGTTACCCAGTTTCGGCAAAACCCTGCCAACATGTTGCCCCTAAGGTTTCTACTAGAAATTTAGTTGTCAAACGCTTACACATGTAAACTCGTGACACATACTATCGATAACGTAACTCTATGCTCAAGACTCTACCACAACTCAGCCACTGAATTGCAAATTCTCATACTACACCGTAGTTCGTCCCTTAGTCACACGACTAGAAAATTACAAACGTTTAAAAATAAAATACAAATAAAAACAATAAAAACCTAGTTTAACAATTAAAAGCCAAAAGAGAAAATTATAAACCGGACAAAAATAAAAAAAAATAGAGATAAAATAAGTGTCCCCTTTTACTTTAATTATTTCGGCTTGAATCCCTGTGTTTGAAAAATTTCTTCTTCCCTTCGTTAGTACCTTTTAGAGTTTTACTTTGTTGAAGCCGTCGACTGTAGTTGATTGATCGAATAGGTGATTTTTCTTTCCTTTCTTTGTTGCTCAGTTTGTCACTCTGGTTTACTAGCGGCTGCTTCGAGGAATCAAGTTCGAATTAAATCTGGTATGTGAATTACATTGTTCTTCACGTTTATATGCTTTGAACCATATTCGATTCGAGTTATCGATTTATTCTTTTCCATTGTTTCTTGAAGTTGAGTGATTATCATGCCAATGATGATTTGGGTTAAATAAGTTTTAATTCCCTAAAGTTTCGTTCGAATAAATTGTTTGAACTCGTTTGATAATTTTTGACTCGGCCACTGATTTTTGATTGAATGCCTGTGATTTGTTTAGAGTAGTTCAATTTCATATATTTTGTTACTTGATTCACACATCTTCGATTTTGAACTGTTCGATTTCTTGAACCACGGCTTTGAATTGTTTTCGAATTTGATTCTGTTGAATTATTCGACTTGTACCTCTGTTCCATGACTTGATAGCCTTGACTTTGGTTCCTTTCTTTGTGCTTGTTGACTTTGGCATTTATGTTGAAACTGGACTTGATTTGTAATATCACCTGACTTTGTTCATTCGAGAATTTCTCTGTGATGTTGTTTTGTTTACATTTGTGTTTTACCTGCTTCACTGCATCCTGTCATTGTTTCCCGTTCTGGTATGTGCACTGCCACTTGCTTTAAGCGCTAGTTGTCTTGTAGTTTGATCATTGTTGCCTTTGATATTACTTTCAAGTTGACTGGTCTTGTGCAGTTCCTAATTTGATCTTTTGTGTAATTCGATGCATCTATATGTCTTTATTTGTATACATGAATCTGTGCTTGTTTGTCTGACTACATGTATATATATGCAAACATATGTATATATGAAGTCTGAAAGCATTTATGTTATTGTCTGCATATCAACTTGTCTGTCTTGATGTTGAAGTCACTGTTGAATTCATTGTTAAGGCTACACTTGTACATGGTTTTGTTCTCAGTCATGTAGTTCATGTGTACTTAGTTCTTATAGACTTCGTGGATCACCATTCACTGTTTCATTGTGTACATATGTTGAAGTGTTGTTGTTCTTCATGTATAGTTTCTATGCACTATTGAGTTACAGCCCGAAGTAATTTGGTCTTGCATTTTAGTTCACAATGTTTTCATGTGTACTCGAGTATTGCCTCTGTTCATTGTATTGCTTTGACCCATTTTTGATTTGCATCGCGGTAATGTGCACTAACGCATTGTATTTCCATTTGTCTTCATGTTGCAGTGTCTTCATGTTACATCATGTAGTCTTCATTTACTATTGAGTTGTATGCATGCTGTCCACTATATGTCTGTACATTTTACCTGTTGAGGATGCACTTTCTTTTGAGCTTGCATTGTTTTCATGGTCATGCACCTGACTATGCAGTTTGGTCGACACTTGCATTTTGTGGCACTGTGTGGTGAGTTTTAGTTTGCATAAAGAACATATCTGCAAGTGATTATTGATTGAGACACTGCCTTGTATTTGCAGTCTTCATTTCTGGTTTTAGTTGTGTTTTCTCGTACATTTTGTTGTTGAGCCTGTACTGTTCATTCGAGCTGCTATTTCATGTGCAGTTTGTTATTTGTCGAGCACCATATATATGTATATATATATATATATATGTATATATATATATATATATATAAGTGTGTGGCTGTATATATGTGTTGTGCATTGCATTTTCTACTGCCATGTGGTTCAATATGTACTGCCCTGGTGCACTTGTATTTGCATATACATAAGTTTGCGTTGCTCTGCACTGCTCTGTCTACTGCCGTGTAGCCTTCATGCCATCACTTGATCGTTGTATGCCCCTATTGTAGTTTGCATTTGGTTTTGTGCATTTGTGTCATTCCTTCTGTAGTGTGACCTTTGTGTGGAGCTTGATTGAGTTGCTGCTTTGAGTTACACTACAGCTTTTCCTCTTGTGCATCGAGTCACTTATACTCGACAGTTTTGTGTTGCACCTGAGTTAAGTCCAGCTTATAGCTTGGGTTTGACCTTGTGCTCATTTTGTGACTTTATTTGAATTTCGCTTGAGTTGAACCCGGCTTTGGATTAGGTTTGACCTAGTGCTCACCTGTCCCTGTAATTTTATCCAGTGTAAATCGGTGTGCACGGCCTTGTAGCACGTATAGTGATACACTGTGCATGTCACAGGTTGTTCGTGTTTGATGAATTCAAAATTAAATGATGACGAACAACCCAAATAACTAAGGCAAATAATATTTCCAAAATACATTTCATTTTACATTGCAAAAATATATTTTTTGTCAATTTTAACGCGTTAGTGTTTTCTTTGTAGATAATTCAGATGCTGGACTAAATCTGGAATTAGTTGAACGTCAAATACAAGTGAATAAGTGATATGTAGTGAGGTGCTAATGTAAGTGGTAAATTGTGATGTATTCAAAATTGTATTGTAATTGAAATTGTGTATGGGTGTGTGTATATATAGTGAGTGCTCAAATTTGTACTATTCAAAATTGTAATAAATATTTGTTTGAATAAAATATCTTAATGAATTTAAATTCCGTGTTATTTATTTTATCCAGTAAAATATTTATTTAATTATGTGAAAAATAAAATAGTACATTAACAAATACATTTAAATGAATATATATATATATATATATATATATGTTTATTATCATCAAACAAAAAATCATATACTAACATATTCAACAATCTCCCTCTTTTGATGATAACAAACATATATTTAAGAGTTTGAATTTTATTAAATGTATTTGATCATTCAATTTGCTCCCCCTATTTGAATGCTCCCTCTCTACACAAAGCTCCCTCTTCATGCACATAAGAATAAATAAAAATATGCAAATGAACCTAGATGCAAAAAGAAAATACAAAATAAAATATTTGACATTTATTTGCCAAAATCTTAAACTTTCTCCCTCCCTTTTGTTATCAGTGTTAGAGAAATAGAGATAAAATGATAGACATTAATACAATATTCGTACTCGATTGGGTATAACATTAAATTTCAATAAAAAAGTAAAACAAAAATCATAAATATTCTACGACGCGCATATTCCAATTTAGAATGACAGGGATGATGCAAAACCATATAGCTCTGTCCATTTGGGTATATTTATATCAGGAATTTGAATATCTACTAACCATGCATAACCCTTAGGGCTTTTAAATGAGATTAGTAGTATTCCAAATTTTTTGAAAGAAAAATTAAGGAATTCAAGTATCTTCTAACCACGCATAACTGTGAGGGCTTTTAAATGGGATTAGAATCAACTTGTTTATCTAATCAATCAATTTTGACATGCGTTACATACATGCATAACTGTGAGAACTTTTAAATGAGCATGAAAGCATATAATCAAAAATTCCAAGTAATTCACACCCTTCAATGAGAGTCAATACTTTGGATGTTTTTATTGCTAAAAATATAATAAAAGGAAAAATGAATGATTTCCTGTTTAAAATACCACATATTGACATACTATGTTGGATTTTGATGAGTGATGGTTGACAGAAATATGACAGAAATAGAAATGGTCATGAAATTTTTACCAATAATTTTTTTTGTAACTCTTGTTTGAATTTCTAAAGAAATTTACTAAGTATACTGTCTTAAGTTAAAATATATGATCAATATCAGCACTCATCACTTTTTCAATCACTATTTATCTTTTCGATAATCAGTAGGGAGTCGGATTAGTTAATGTAGTTATTTAAGATCAAATCTAAAAATAATTATAAAATTAGATTTTCCAAAATGACTAATCTGAAAAAAGTTCAACAAAAAATGATTTTCTGGAAAGCGTTTTATAAAAGAAAAATGTCTGCTAATTGAAAATTATTTCAATTGAAAAATATGCAGTTTTTTTTTTTGAAAAATGCGATGCAGATAATGAATGTCTCAATATAAATCAAATTTCACTAGTAATTTTTCTATCAACTATATTACCAGTGTAATCTGCATCTGAATTTTTGAAGACTCATGATTATCATTAAATGAATGTTATAGACCAGACTATGAAGTTGCAAAAAAATTCTTAAAATCATTTTTAACAACTTTTAAATGGAAGTAAATTGAAGCCAAGCGAATAAACAAACAGTGACCATAGTCTCAGATCAAGAAAAAAATATATCTGTGTGTATTATAAGTAATCATCAACCAATAAAACAACATCGTTAGTTCAAAAAAAATCTATTTGAACTAGTCCAAAGACTCTAGATGAACTTATAGTGTTCTCAGCATAAAAATGTAATTGGCTAACAAATTTGGAAAATGTCAGAACCAAAATAAACATTCATTATTTTATCACATAACTCTCTGATTTAATTCAGATGATGGTGCAGATTATCAAATTTAATAAATCGTTCAAGATAATTGTACCATTACCTATTTTACCTTTACGATAATTTTTCATTGTTGCCCATTGTGATTTTTCCACCTTTATACTAGGCTAAGGAACTTTGATTTTTCGCCCATTGTGTGCATGGAACATCCAAAATCTAGGTAACAATGTTGTTGTTCCTCAGGCTGCCACAACACTTACATGAGAAAAAAAATTTGTGACCTATTTGTTTTTATAGGTCCAGGTTGTTAGTGGCAATTTTTTTTGATAAATATGTTTGTGGAGACCCAAAACTATTTATATTTCTTCCTTTTGGCATCCAGATTTGTTTAATTTTAAGAAAGTTTATATTCATGCCTTTTGGAACAATTTGGAATGGTTTTCATGTGTTTGGGTCTATACCAGCAAATATTCCGATTGTGTCCAGTTTTTCCACATATCGTGCACTTTGAATTGACTTGATTAATTTCATTTCTATCACGTTTCGATTGATTATACCCAAGTCCTTATCTAACCGTATTAACAGTTTGTTTCTGTAATAGCATATTTAACGATCTTTCACTTTTTGAGAATTTTTCTAAAGTCGTAGATAGTTGTTGGACTTGTGTTTTGAGAGATTCATTTTCATTTAATAATTTTGTGCACTTTTTAATAGAATTTTCTCTCCTCGTATTTTCATTCTATTTCAAAATTAGAATTTCATTTTCGAGCTATTTAATTTTAATTTTTGATTTTTTAATTTCTTCTTCGAATGTTGGACACTTATCACACTTAGGGCTCTTGCTTTGATAGTTTTTAACCAATTGATCAAGTTTTTTATTTAATTCTATTAAAGTATCTCTTTAAGATTTGATTTTAGCATATTTCCCCTAAGTCATTTAAAACAGCCAATTACTTTGTGGAAATATATAAGTAAGCCTGAGTGAGTAAGTTTTGATACCTCGTTTGGCTCCTCATCACCGCTATCAGTTATATCATCTTGAAGACACAAATCTCCTTTTTCACTCTCACTGCTGGTGGTTTTATTATCGTCATCATTTTTATTCCACATGGCTGCAAAACTTCTCCTTTTCGATTTCTTTTCTTGGTCGTGTCGATTCTGAGGACAAGTAGGCTTGATGTGGCCAGGTTTATTGAATTTGTGTCAAATGATCTCTAGCTCGTCTGAGTTGTCTAGTACTTTGGCTATTCTGATTTTCAATTGTTGATTTAGAGCTGGATTTCCATATCTGCGATTATACCTTTTGAATTTCTTCAGTTCTGCTATTCCATCATCATTATCTACGTCTTCACTTTCTGTTATTCCTTTGAGAGCTATCGATTTCTTTAGAGTATCACCTCTTTCACGCACTTCCTTGAATTTCATTTTTAGCTCATAGTGGTAAGATTTTCGATGAGTTCTTCAATTTTGATTTGTTTCAAATCTTTTGATTCTTGAATGGCTACAACTTTTGCTTCAAAACTTCTTGGAAAGACTCTAGGATTTTTTGAACTATTTCCAATTCTGTTATGATTTTCCAAGAGCTTTTGGTTTGTATACGATATTGGAAAGTCATCCGTACATCTCCTTGATATTTTCTTTCTTGGCCATTGTGAAATTCTAGTATTCGCTACTTATCATAGCAAGGCGAGATTCTTTAACTTGAGATGTTCCTTCGCGAGTCACTTCTAGTGTGTTACATATTTCCTGTGCAGTTAGACATTGTGAAACACGATTAAATTCAATTTGATCCAATGAACAAATAATAGAATTCATAGCTTTAGCATTAGAATTCTATAGTATATTTTCTAGATCTGTCTATTAATCCATCGGTTTATCCATTTCTTGATTATTTACCACTATAGTTTGTTCTCTATAACCTGTCTCAACAATATTCCAAGCATCAATGTTTTTCAGAAAAATTTTCATTCTATTTTTCCAATAAGCATATTCACCATTGAACATTGGTGGTCTAACTATTGACTGACCCTCAGCAAAAGCAATATTAAAAGAAGCCACTTTAAAAATACAAATTTTTGAAACAAAAATTGGTTTTTGAAAAATCATAATTTTAAAACAACAATTGACTTCTGTTCCTAGCTCTGATACCACTTGTAGGATAGATTTCACCCTAGAGAGGGTGGACGAATCGAGTGATACTATCAATAGTAAAAATTCAATACGAAACTTATATAAATAATTTCAACACTGTTAATAGCATAATAATAGCAGCGCAAATAATAGTAGAAAATTAAAAGCAGACACACAGATTTACCCAGCTTCAGCAAAGCCCTATGTAAAAGGCTCACAAATCCGTACCCCTTTGAGCTGGAAAAATCTCAACAATTCAGCCCAAAGTGGAACAAAAGTACGAGTCTTCGGGTTAAAAGAAGAAAGAGGTAGAAGATGAAGAATAAAAACAACATCTGAGTCTCACAGTCGCAGCGGAACAAAATATAATATATAATAACAGCTTTTAAATTCAAAGAAATCTGTACTGTTATATATACATACCATCATCAGAGTACAACAAACATCATACAGAGACAACTTAATACTTGACCATACACAGTGGAAATAATAGTCAAATACCGAAGTACGCTTTGTCATCTTGCTCATCTCTCAAGCTCCTTGGCTTTTAACCTGATCCTGTTTAACTCGGTCTGACCAAGCATCATATAAAACAATACCTGAGTCAGTCTGGAAAACTAGCGTGAGAAATCACACTCAATTGGATTATTATATTTTCAAAAATCCTTTGAAAAACAAAAGCATCTCGTTAGACCACGCCACAAATAAACATGTCGGGTTTTCACCTTACGATAGCCAAACACTTTTTACCAAATCCGTCTGATATTATAATAGTTTCTATAGAAAGTAAAATAGAATCTAGCTGAAATGCTTGCATCTCATTTTTCAGCAATAGTTGGGCACAATCAAAACTGTACAGGCGCTTATTGGAGATTGGATTACATACAATGGCTGGGCTACTGGGGTACCGCCCGTCACAGTACCTGGTCTAGATCAAAGTACCAAGGATTACTCCCAATCCCCTGCAACACAAGACCAGGACTACCCCTTACTGGATAATCCCGAGTAAGATCACCCCGCGGTTGGCACGACCAACCTCCCATTAAGCCGAAATAAAAAGGACATCTAGACAGGGATGACCTCACCCTAATGGGTGCTACCCAATTAGCCTTGTTGCACCTCCCCTGTTTTAGCCATTCCCACTTAGAATGCTCATCGTTCCCTTGACGATGTTCTGGAGGCATTCGTCCTTACAAGTTTCCCTTAGTCTGGATAAACCAAATTACCGTCTTCATCATCTTCACGATCTTCATTCGTTATTGTTCGAACCGGTCAAAGTGATTTTCGGATAATTAAATTCGATCACGGACTCTTCGAAACGATCAACGCATTGGCCAATGTTGATAGTCGGTTATTTAACTATCAAATAATCATCCACAAGCAACCATCAAGTCTTAAATAATTTTTCTCAAATTATTTATCTCAAAATATGTACTTAAGATATTATCTTCATATTTCAACACATTGAAATTAGATTCAATTTCCTCTATTTCTCGTGGAACCATCTAAGTCTTTGCCGATCACTTATAATATTTTCCCACTTCATTAGTTTCTCAAAACTTGGAAAATATTTCTTTATCTCCTATTTCTTTCTTTACAATTTCGTTTGTAAATTTCCCAATCTTATTTCTCATGAATCCTATAGATCGCAGGATTCCCTAGTTGATTCCCGTTTTTATTTCCAAAGCCATTTAGCTTATTAAAATTTCAGGTTCCACTCCTGCTTTTCTGGTGAATTTTACCTCACCTCGAAATTCACTTATCTTATACTTGGGATTTTATTGAAGTTCTCATAACCCTCTAGAAAATCTTTCCCTAAAAATCTTATTCAAATTAATTACACTTGCTTTCCTTTTCAAGAGGATTTGTAATTGGATTTTCAAAACGTTTAAAAATATATATATACAAGTGAAACTAATGGTTTATTTTCAAAATATAGTTTAAGGTAAAACTAAATATAAATATTAAAATCACATCCAGTTATTGACAAATTTACAAAGCTGCTTTAGAAAACTAGAATTTATTTTAATAATTACTAAGCATTTAAATAACTATGCGGGAATATTCTAAATCTAGATAATAGTTCTATACAAATTATATAGTATAGTAATTTTAAAAATATTCCTTCTAAAACAAATTTATATTTTTTTGAGAAAATCCAATATCCACTCGTACACTTGATTTCTGTCTCAATGACCATATTCTCATTTCTCACCTTCGGAAAATATTCTACTATTTCCTTTCAAAACAAATTTTCATAACTCTATATATGTTCTCGTCATGACTTATCTCTTTACATGTCTACTGATCTTCCTATCTAATTTATAAATTTCTTTTATAAATTTATAACTCCCCTGAGTTTTCCATTTATTTGTAAAAATAATTTTATTCAAAAAGCCTATCTTTATAATTTTATTCCTCAATAAAATCCCATATTGTTCCTTAACAAAATTCCATTTTATTTCTTAATAAAGTTCTTTTATTTCTTAATAAAATTTCGCTTTACTTCAAATCCACTCATCGATTCCAATATTTCTTCGAGTCTTTTATACATATAATTTAAATTTCCCAAACTCAACTTTAATCAATTTAAGTATAACCAAAGTAATAAATATACTATTATTTTACTTAATTCTACAGTTGAAGCAAATCCAAATCCTCAATAAATATTTTATATTCAAGTTCTATTTTAACTTCCTTCAGTTAAATTATTTATGGTATTTAAAAATTACCCAACTCCAACTTCCATGTTATTTAACACTTAATAATTCAATTCGCATGCAAATCCATATCAATTCATTCATCTTGTCATATAACAACATATATATATATACATATATACATACATATATATATATATATATATATGGTCAATAAATATTCTTGAGGAATCCTATTGGTTCCCTCCAACACGTTTCCCTGCATCCACAGATGTTAGCACGATAAGATACCAATTCCATTTCAAGGTGGAATATCGCGGTATATGGGTTTATATAATATCATCCGCTATTATGCGGCGCATAGGGTCTCATCTGCTATATAATGCGTGAAATCAATCTCTCCAATATACATATATACACTGCTATATATATAATATCATCCAGTGAATAAATTATTATAAATAAACCAAGCACATCCAATGATTTAAATTTAACATTTAATTAATAAGGCATCCATATGAGTGAGAAAATCTCACCTTTGCTTTTAAGTTGCAATACTCTCCAATCTTGACCCAATTTCCCGACTTTTGACCTTATATAAACAATTATATGATTTTATTAACATTCGAACAAATCAAACAATTAATCCCATTTAGAAATTGCTTAACTAATGATTTATTTTAATTATTTCCCTTTTAAAAATCCTTTAGTAACTAAAAATAATTAAATAAGTAAATTAAACAAATAAATCACCCTAATTAATTATTTTAAAATAAACTAGTTAAGGTTAAAATATGTATATTTTATTTTTCTTTTGTTATATACTTATGAAAATATTCTATACAGATTTCGTCAAATCCAATTTATATAAAATCTTATATCTTCCAACATCTTATACACACACACATATATATTTACTGTTTTTACCTATATATATTTAAATTAAACGATGATTAACTTAAGATTTAAAACTGCTTAACAGTTAATTTTTTTTCAAAACCAAAACCCTAGCTTACTGTAAAAATCTTAATTTTCATATAAAAACAGAGATATACCTCAGTGCCCACTGAAACCATAGCCCACGGCCTCTCACACGCAATTGCCTCCTTGACTGCCGACCACCCATCACCTTCGTCGGGCCACTTGATTTTTCCCCTACCCAAACCATTCATCTTCGCCGAGCTTGCTTGCTTCCGATCCAGGCTGCTCCAATCCATGTACCACTAGCAACGCCGCCTCCTCCAACGTCGATTTGGCCAAGCATCTCGAGCTCGAACTCGAGCTCCTCTCTCGCGATCAAATTCAGGCATCCCTGCATGCGATTTTATTCGATAGCATGCCCTCACTTCAAGCGAAATCGATTTCATTTCTACGATTTTTATTTAGAGGCTGAACTGATTCATTCAATTCGATTTTGAAAAAAAAATGAGAAGGGAAGGCTCGGTTTAGTTGAAGTGTAAGAGAAGGGATTATGTGAATTCATTTGGGAATAGGAAAAAGGAAACGACGTGATTTCTTTCCTTCATCTCGTTCAACCACTAATTGAATTTTATTTCTGATTGAAGAAAGGAATGAGATTGCTCGATTAGAACTGGTACCTTGCGATTTATAAAGGAGAGGCAGGAAGCAGGTTCGCCATATAAAGTTGAAGAAGGGCGGCTTCGATTTGATTTTAGCTTTTGAAGGACGACAAAGAGTACGTGATTAAGTAGAGAGAAGTAGGTCGGCTTGCTTAGGAATAGGAAGGCTGAGATGAAAAAATGGTGGCTGACGGAAAGAAATCTCAACTGCTGGCTAAAATATTTAAATATATATATATATATTAATTAAATTTAAATTCAAACTGTCTCCATAAACGTAGGTCAAAATCTCGAATCCCTATCGAGACATGCCGCTAAGCATTTATAATGCTATACCTCTATTCCGAACGCAATGGAAAAGGTTTCGAGTCCTAATTCGATCGTATGGAGAAGATAACTTTTGGACCAACTATTTAAATTAAATTTCAATATTAATTCGAGCGCATTTAGATTTCATACAATCACACAATAACTCTAAGAGCTACGAAATTTGAAATATGATAATAATTCAATATTACGAATCCAATGGAACTGGTTTCGTCGAATTCCGAGACTATACCTCGGAAGGCTATTTTTAAATATCAATTTGAACAATATATTTTTAAAACTGAACCGCTTACTTCCAAATTCAATTTTAAAAGTTGCATTACCTTTAGTACTATTAATATAAATTTTATAAGCCTTTGAAATATTTTTGACAAGCTTATAACTCCAGATTTTATACTTTACCCAATTACCTATTATATAATTCAAAATTTGAATTTCCCAATAAATCATTATATCTTGGATTCTGAATTCGTTTTATAAATGAAAACCATACTTTTCATATTCAAAATCAATTCATAATCCAAAATAAATATTTAAATCCATTAAAACTAACCATTCAAAAATCCGAGTCGTTACATTCCTTCTCCTTAAAATAATTTCGTCCCCGAAATTACTAATATAGAAGAATGCCCAAACCCACTAACTTTTTAAAAGTTACTTTGTTAGACTTGTCATTCACCATCCTAATCTTTCCCTTTACCCAACAATTGGTTTTTAATTCTAACTTCAAAATCCTTTATTCCAATTCCAATTTGGAATCAATTCCTTGTTAACAAATTTTTCAAAATTTTTTTAACTCCCAAAACTTCTAATTTTTTTTGGTAGAGTCTCCTTTGTACTGAGGAGCTTTTGCAATTTTACAAGAGAGATAAACATATATACATCAACCCACACGGTCCGAAAAACAAAAACCAAAACAATATTCGTATTTCCTAACTTTTATTGCACAAGCGTACCTCTGTTTAGCATTTTTAAGCAAGCGGCTTATTTATTTAGCAATTTGCGCGTTCCAAAATCCAGCCAAATGGCACCCAGTACCTATACTTACTCAAATTAAACATATAAGCACTATTTATAAGAAGTTTATAACATTTCACTTGTATTTAAATAGCTAAAACATGGATTCTATAAACAATGCATGTTATTTAGTTTCATAAGCACACATGTAATGTTTCGACACTTATTTCATTTGTTTTCAATCAATTCTCAAACCATTCCATTCAATTTAAGTGATTTTACAACTCCCTTACTTAACTTCAATTCATTTCATTTTTTTAAAAGTCCAAACAAACCCATTTTCAATTTAATTGATTTCACAATCAATCTATTCCACTTCGAACAATTTATAGTATCTTATTCAATTCCGTTTTCATCAAACGGTCCATTTTAAATTTAACATTTCCATACTCAATTTATCCCGCGTTTATTTTATTAACAACAGGGCCATTATTATTTTTTATAAGCAATATACACATATAGGTTTTATAAGCAATTAATAAGGTCCCAATATTAATTCAATCGCTTTTGCTCGATTTTTATGTCATCCTATCCAGTTCGGAATGATTTTCAACTCATTTTCTTACACAATTCATTTGTAATCCAAACAAACTCGTATTCATTGTAATTGGTTCAAAAATCAATTATAGTTACTTCTGTTTGCGTCGAATGACCAATTTATGCAATTCGACGCCATTCATTCAAACAAACAGTTTCTTTTATAATCATTTTAAAATTGATTCCAACTCAGTTTATTTAATTCCATTCCATCCTAATTATAACTCATTCGCCACTAATTTATTTTGCATTTATCTCCCTCTCCACATTGGTTTCATTCAAACCATTTCATTAAGCGTGATAGCCTCCATGCTTATAAATTAATAACCATTTTCCACATTTATAGAAGCCATGCTTCTCTTAATTTTAAACCTAAGTTAATTTACTTCAATGATTCCAACTTCATTACTCAAGTTCATTTCCATTTTAATTTGATTCTCATCTAATAAAATTCTATTTAATTCAATGATCCGTTCTCATAATCCATTTAATTTTTTTTTTTAGTTCCATTCTCAATTCGTTAAAATAATATCCAAGGCCATATTTAATTCATTCATACTCGAATTGGACTTATTTGCAACTCAATCATCTCTATTTTAATCCCATTCCATAACAACTTTAATTCATGTTTAATTCACTTATAATTCCAAGTTGAATTTCTATTTATAACTCTGTTTTCATTTCCAAATTCGCTTATTAACTAAAATTTCAACTTTATTTATCCAAATTAGATTCCATTTCCATGTAAATTAAATAATTAATTATTCAATTAGTTCACTTCCCATTCACAAATAAATAATTGATTTTGATCTTCCAAAAATCTCTTTATTACTTTACTTGAATTCCAATTTTATAATTCAAGATTGGATTTTTATTTCATTCATCAAAATATCAAACAATTCTATTTTGGGTTTTCTTTCACTCTTTTAGATTTATAAGTCACTTATTCGTATTCATACCTTCACCGATTTACAATCAATCCCACTCACATTCTACTTTTAACTCGGGATTATATATTTTCACTTAACCAAGTATATTTTTATTTCAGTCTTTTTAACCTTTATGGGCTATTTTCAATTCATTTACCCCAATACATTTCTTACACACCTTACTTTCACTTATAAAAGTAAGGATTTAATTCCACTCAATATTTTTATAACTCAACTGAATTTTATTTCAATTCAATTTATCTAACTTAATTTCGTTAAATCGAGCATCATACCATTCTCTTTAATCCACTAATTCACTTGGATTTAATTAAATAAGAACTTAATTTCATTTAATATCATCCATATCTCAATTCATTTCATTTCAACTTAATTCAAATTCAAACATTAAACTTGAGTTAGTCTCAACCCAATTTAATTTCTATTAAATTTCCTAATCCAATTCAATTACATTCTAAATTTTATGTACTTCACCAATTTATTTATATTATTATTATTATTTTTCATCATTTGTTAAATTCGAAAAATTAAATCTTCAACTTAATCCAAGTTAAATCCTCATTTTAACTTCACTTTTAATTTTAATTCAAAAACTCAATCTCATTCTTTCCTTGGTTATATAAGCCATTTTAAATCTTTATAATTTTATTTGACTATAATACTATCATCCAAACACTTTAATAATATATAATAATTTGCAATCTTTTTATATCAAAATATATTTTGGGCGAAACTATTTCATTCACCCCCTTTCGAAAACAATATTGTGTCGAATTGTTCTATTCAACTGTTTAGAAAACCCTTCGATACAGTTGTGCAGAAAGTTCCAACGAAGGTTCATATGCCACTCAATAAATCAACCAACACAATATAAAACCATTTTGTTCACTAACAAATACGCATTCATATCTATTAATATTCTCAAACTCATTCTAGAGTACTACTGACTCTATCTCTAATGAGTAATCCCCACATGAGCCAAGGTTCTCGCTTAACCTTTCAGCTCTGATACTAACTATAAAAGGCCCGCAAATCTGTACCCTTTTGAGCTGGAAAAATCTCACAACAATTCAGCACAAAGTGGAACAAAAGTATGAGTCTTCGAGTTTAAAGAAGAAAGAGGAAGAAGAAGAATAAAAACAACATCAGAGTCTCACAATTACAGCGGAACAAAATATAATATATAATAACAGCTTTTAAATACAAAGAAATCTGTAATGTTATATATATACATACCATCATCAGAGTACGACAAACATCCATACAGAGACAACTTAATACTTGACCATACACGACGGAAATAATGGTCAAATACGGAAGTACGCTTTGTCATCCAGCTCGTCTCCTGAGCTCCTTGGCTTTTAACCTAATCCTGTTTAACTCGGTCTAATCCGAGCATCATATAAAACAACACCTGGGTCAGTCTGGAAAACCAGCATGAGAAATCACACTCAATTGGATTGTTATATTTTCAAAAATCCTTTGAAAAACAAAAGCATCTCGTAAGACCACGCCACAAATAAACATGTCAGGTTTCTACCTTACGATAGCCAAACACTTTTTATCAAATCCGTCTGATATTATAATAGTGTCTATAGAAAGTAAAATAGAATCTAGCTGAAATGCGTGCATCTCACGTTTCAGCAATAGTTGGGAATAATCAAAACCGTACATGCGCTTATTGGAGATTAATTCTATACAATGGAAGGGCTACTGGAATACCGACCGTCACAGTACCTGGTCTAGATCAAAGTAACGAGGATTACTCCCAATCTCCTACAACACAAGACCGGGATTACCCCTTACTGGATAATCCTGAGTAAGATCACCCCTCAGTTGGCGCGACCAACCGCCCACTAAACCGAAATAAAAGGGACATCTAGACAGGGATGACCTCACCCTAATGGGTACTACCCACTTAGCCTTGCTGCACCACCCCTGTTTTAGCCGTTCCCGGTTGATGAGGTTTGAGGCTACGATTAACTTTTAAGAACGAGTCCTACTTAGAATGATCATCGTCCCCCTGACGATGTTCTGAAAGCATTCGTCCATACAAGTTGCCCTGGTTCTGGACAAACCAAATCACCGTCTTCATCATCTTCACGGTCTTCATTCGTTATCGTTCAAACCGGGCCGAAGTGGTTTTCGGATAATTAAGTCCGATCTCGGACTCTTCGAAACGATCAACGCATTGGCCAACGTTGATTGTCGGTTATTTAACTATCAAATAATCATCCACAAGCAACCGCCAAGTCTTAAATAATTTTCCTCAAATTATTTATCTCAAAATATCTATTTAAGATATTATCTTCATATTTCAACACCTTGAAATTAGATTCAATTTCCTTTATTTCTCGTGGAACCATCTAAGTCTTTGCCGATCACTTATAATATTTTCCCACTTCATTAGTTTCTCAAAACTTGGAAAATATTTCTTTATCTCCTATTTCTTTCTTTACAATTTCGTTTGTAAATTTCCCAATCTTATTTCTCATGAATCCTATAGATCGCAGGATTCCCTAGTTGATTCCCCTTTTTATTTCCAAAGCCATTTAGCTTATTAAAAATTCAGGTTCCACTCCTTCTTTTCTGGTGAATTTTATCTCACCTCGAAATTCACTTATCTTATACTTGGGATTTTATTGAAGTTCTCATAACCCTCTAGAAAATCTTTCCCTAAAAATCTTATTCAAATTAATTACACTTGCTTTCATTCTCAAGAGGATTTGTAATTGGATTTTCAAAACGTTTAAATAAATATATATATATATATATATACATGAGTAAAACTAATGGTTTATTTTCAATACATGGTTTAAGGTAAAACTAAAACTAAATATTAAAATCATATCCAGTTATTGACAAATTTACAAAGCTGCTTTAGAAAACAAGAATTTATTTTAATAATTGCTAAGCATTAAAATAACTGTGCCGGAATATTCTAAATCTAGATAATAGTTTTATACAATTATGTAGTATAGTAATTTTAAAAATATTCCTTTTAAAACAAATTTATATTTTTCTGAGAAAATCCAATATCCACCCATAAATTACTCTTGATTTCTATCTCAACACCATATTCTCATTTCTCACCTTCGGAAAATATTTTACTATTTCCTTTCAGAACAAATTTTCATTAAGTTCTCGTCATGACTTATCTCTTTACATATCTACTGATATATTCCTATCTCATTCAAAAATTCCATTTATAAATTTATTACTCCCCTGAGTTTTCCATTTATTTATAAAATCAATTTTATTCAAAAATCATATCTTTATAATTTTATTCCTCAATAAAATCCCATAATGTGCCTTAACAAAATTCCATTTCATTTCTTAATAAAGTTCTTTTATTTCTTAATAAAATTTTGCTTTACTTCAAATCCACTCATCGATACTAATATTTCTTTGAGTCTTTTATATATATAATTTAAAATTTCCCAAACTCAACTTTAATCAATTTAAGTATAGACTTTTATTTTACTTACTTCTCAAATAGAAGCTAATCCAAATCCTCAATAAATATTTTCTATTCAAGTTCTATTTTAACTTCCTTCAATTAAATTACTTATGGTACTTAAAAATTACCAAATTCCAACTTCCATGTTATTTAACACTTAATAATTCAATTTGCATGCAAATCCATATCAATTCATTCATCCTGTCATATAACAACATATATATATGTATAATCAATAAATATTCTTGAGGATTCCTGTTGGATCCCTCCCACCTATTTCCATGCATCCACAGATGTTAGCACGATAAAATACCAATTCCACTTCAAGGTGGAATATCGCAGTATATGGGTTTATATAATATCATCCGCTTATGCAGTGCATATGGTCTCATCCACTATATAATGCGGGAAATCAATCACTCCAATATATATATACACACACATAAATAATATCATCCAGTGAGATCAACCAAGCACATCCAATGATTTAAATTTAACATTTAATTAACAAGGCATCCATTTGATTATTTTTTAGTAACTAAAAATAATTAAATAAGTAAATTAAACAAATTAATCACCCTAATTAAATTATTTTAAAATAAACTAGTTAAGGTGAAAATATGTATATTTATTTTACTTTTGTTATATACTTATGAAAATATTCTATATAGATTTCATCAAATCCAATTTATATAACATCTTATATCTTCCAAAGTCTTATACACACACACACACACATATATATTTACTGTTTTTACCTATATATATTTAAATTAAACTAGGATTAACTTAAGATTTAAAACTGCTTAACGGTTAATTTTTTTACAAAACCAAAACCCTAGCTTACTGTAAAAATCTTAATTTTCATATAAAAACAGAGATATACCTCATTGCCCACTGAAACCCTAGCCCACAGCCTCTCACAGACGACTGCCTCCTTCACTGCCGACTACCCATCACGTTCGCCGAGCCACTCGATTTTTCCCCTACCCAAACCATTCGTCTTCGCCGAGCTTGCTTGCTTCCAATCCAGGCTACTTCAATCCACATACCACTAGCAATGCCGCCTCCTCCAACGTCGATTGGGCCAATCATCTCGAGCTCGAGCTCCCCTCTCGCGATCAATCTCAGGCATCCCTGCGTGCAATTTGATTCGATCGCGTGCCCTCACTTCAAATGAAATCGATTTCGTTTCTGCGATTTTTATTTAGAAGGTTAACTGATTCGTTCAATTCGATTTTGAAAAAAATGAGAAGGGAAAGCTCGGTTAAATTTAAGTGTAAGAGAAGGAATTACGTGAATTCATTTGGGAATAAAAAAGGAAACGACGCTATTTCTTTCCTTCATCTCGTTTGGCCATTAATTGAATTTTATTTCTGATTGAAGAAAGGAATGAGATTGCTCGGTTAGAACTGGTACCTTGCGATTTATAAAGGAGAGGCAGGAAGCAGGTTCGCGATATAAAGTTGAAGAAGGGCAGCTTCGATTTGATTTTAGCTTTTGAAGGAAGACAAAGAGTATATGATTAAGTAGAGAGGAGTAGGTCGGCTTGCTCAGGAATAGGATGGCTGAGATGAAAGAATGGTGGCTGATGGAAAGAAATCTCAACTGCAGGCTAAAATATTTAAATATATATATATATATATATATATATATATTAATTAAATTCAAATTCAAACTGTCTCGATAAATGTAGGTTAAAATCTCAGAACCCTATCGAGACGTGCCGCTAAGCGTTTATAATGTTATACCCTTATTCCGAACGCAACGGAAAAGATTTCAAGTCCTAATTCGATCGTATGGAGAAGATAGCTTTTTGGACCGACTATTTAAATTAAATTTCGATATTAATTACAGCGCATTTATATTTCGTACAATCACACGATAACTCCAAGAGCTACAAAATTTGAAATTCGATAATAATTCAATATTACGGATCCAATAGAACTGGTTTCGTCGAATTCCGAGACTGTGCCTCGAAAGGCTATTTTTAAATATCAATTTGAACAATATATTTTTAAAACTGAGCTGCTTACTTCCAAATTCAATTTTAAAAGTTGCATTGCCTTCAGTACTATTAATATAAATTTTATAAGCCTTTGAAATATTTTTGACAAGCTTATAACTCCAGATTTTATATTTTACCCGATTACCAATTATATAATTCAAAATTTGAATTTCCCAATAAGTCATTATATCTTAGATTCTAAATTCGTTTTATAAATTAAAACCATAATTTTCATATTCAAAATCAATTCATAATCCAAAATAATTATTTAAATCCATTAAAATTAACCGTTCAAAAATCCGGGTCGTTACACCCTGCCTACGTGCTGCTCCTGAGGTTTCTACTAGAAATTAAGTAGTCAGACGCTTACATACTTAAACTCGCGTCACCCGCTATCAATTAACCTAATCTATGCTCAAAATCCTACCACAAATCAACCATTGAGTTGCGAATTCCCGAACTACACCACCGTAGTTCATCCCCTAGTCACACGATTAGAAAATTACAAACATTTAAAATTAAAATACAAATTAAAACAATAAAAATAATAAAACCCTAATTTTAACAATTAAAATCCCAGGGAGAATATTATAAACCGGCCCAAAATAAAAAATAGAGAGATAAAATAAGTGTCCCTTTTTTCTTTTGTTATTTCGGCTTGAATCCTTTTCTTTGAAAAATGTCCGCTTCTCTTCGTTAGTTCCCTTTAGGGTTTTACTTTGTTGAAGCTGCCAACTTTAGTTTATTGATCAAATAGTTGATTTTTCTTTCGTTGCTTTGTCGATCGATTTTTCACTTTAGTTTACTAACGGCTGCTTCGAGATATCGAGTTCGAATTGAATCTGTTATGTGAATTGCTTTGTTCCTCACGTTGGTATGCTTTGAACTCTATTCGATTCGAGTTATCGATTTATTCTTTGCTGTTGTTTCTTGAACTCGAATGATTTTTATGCCAACGATGATTTGGGTTAAATAGGGTTTAATTCCCTTAAGTTTCGTTCGAATAAATAGTTTGAACTCATTATATAATTTTTGGCTCGGCCACTGATTTTTGATTGAATGCTTGTGATTTGTTTAGACTAGTTCAATTTCGTACATTTTGTTACTTGATTCACACGGCTTCGATTTTAAACTGTTCGATTTTTTGACCACCACGGCTTTGAATTTTTTTAGAATGTGATTCTATTGACTTGTTCGACTTGTACCCTGCTATTCCATGACTTGATAGCCTTCACTTAGGTTCCTTTCTTTTTTCTTGTTGACTTTGGCATTTATGTTAAAACTGGACTTGATTTTGATACCACCTGACTTCGGTCATTTAGCAATTTCTCTGTGATATTGTTTTGTTTGCATTTGGTTTTACCCGCTTCACTTCATCCTGTCATCAGTTCTAGTTGTGGTATATGCGCTGCCATTTTCTTTAAGTGCTATTTGTCCTGTAGTTTGATCATTGTTTCCTTTGATTTACTTTCAAGTTGACTGGTCTTGTGCAGTTCTTCATTTGGGCTGCTGTGTGATTTGATGCATCTATATATATTTTTACTTGTATACTTGAATCTGTGCTTGTTTGTCTGACTGCGTGTATATATGTGCAAACATATGTATATATGAAGTCTGAAAGCATTTATGTTATTGTCTGCATATCAACTTGTCTGGTTGGATGTTGAAGTCACTGTGGCATCCATTATTGAGGCTACACTTGTACATGGTTTTGTTCTCGAGTCATGTAGTTCATGTGTACTTAGTTCTTGTATACTTTGTGAATCACCAGTTACTGTTTCACTCTGTACATATGTTGAACTGTTATTGTTCTTAATGTATAGTTGCTGTACACTTTTGAGTCGCAGTCTGAAGTAATTTGGTCTTGCATTTTTGTTCACGATGTTTTCATGTGTACTCGATTATTACCTCTGTTCATTGCGTTGCTCGTTGCTTTGTGTCATTTTCGGTTTGCATTGGGTTAACGTGCACTGACGCATTGCATTTCCATTTGTCTTCATGTTGCAGTGTCTTTATGTTACATCATATAGTCTTCATTTACCGTTGAGTCGTATGCATGCTGTCCACCATATATGTGTACATTTTACCTGTTGAGGTTGCACTTTCTTTTGAGCTTGCATTGCTTTCTCGGTTATGCACTTTGGCTTGCAGTTGATTGTGTAGTCTTGTCGACACTTGCTATTTGTTGCACTTTGTGGTGAGTTTTGGTTTTCATCAAGTACATATCTGCATGTGATTATTGATTTGAGATACTGCCCTGTATTTGCAGTCTTCATTTCTGGGTTTAGTTGTGTTTTCTTGTACACTTTGTTGTCGAGCCTATACTGTTCATTCGAGTTGCTGTTTCATGTGCAGCTTGTAATTTGTCGATATATATATGTGTGTGTGTGTGTGTGTTGTGCATTGCATTTTCCACTACCATGTGCTTCAATATGTGCTGTCTTTTTGTGTATTGCCCTGGTGCACTTGTAGTTGCATATACATATGTCTGTGTTGCTCTGCAATGCTCTGTCTACTACTGTGTGGCCTCCATGCCTTAACTTGATAGTTATATGGCTCTGTTGTAGTTTGCATTTAGTTTTTTACATATGTGTCATTCCTGTTGCAGTGTGATCTTTGTAATAGAGCTTGATTGAGGTTTGCTTCGGGTTACACTACAACTTTTATTCGTGTGCATCAAGTCACTTATACTTGACTGTTTTGTATTGCACCTGAGTTGAATCCAGCTTATAGCTCGAGTTTGACCTTGTGCTCGTATTGTTACTTTATTTGAATTTCACTTGAGTTGAACCCGGATTTTGATTGGGTTTGACCTTGTGCTCACCTGTCCCTGTAATTTTATCAAGTGTATATCGGTGTGCACGGCCTTGTGGCATTTACAGTGATACACTGTGCATGTCACAGGCTGTTCGTGTTTGATGAATTCAAAATTAAATGACGACGAACAACCCAAATAGCTGAAGCAAATAATATTTTCAAAATACATTTTATTTTACATTGCAAAAATATTTCTTTTTCAATTTTACCGCGTCGGTGTTTTCTTGCAGATAATTCAGATGCTGGTTTCAATTTGGATTGAGTTGAAGAATAAATATGGGTGAATGAGTGATAGGTAGTGAGGTGCTAATGTAAATGGTAAATCGTGATGTAGTTGTGTTGTAATTGAAATTGTGTGTGTATATATATATATATATATATATATATATATATATATATATATATAGTCAGAGCTCAAATTTATACTATTCAAAATTGTAATGAATATTTGTTTGAGTAAAATATCTGTATGAATTTAAATTCTATGTTATTTATTTTATCCAACAAATATTTATTTAATTATGTAAAAATAAAATTGTACACTAACAAATACATTTAAATGGATATATATATATATATATCTATATATGTTTATTATCAACAAACAAAAATCATATACTAGCGTATTCAACAAAAGCGACCACTCTAAACCTCATATCAAATAGCAATTTACAAAATTTGTTAACCTCATACATGCAGAATATGAGTCAATCGATTGCTAAAATTGAAATGAAAATGAGTCAATTAGCCACGTTAGTGAGTAAACATGAACGAGGCATGTTCTCAAGTCGACCAGTTCCAAAACCTAGAAATAAAAACACGAACTCGAATCCAGCCCATGTTGTTCAAGATTGCAATGTGAACCAAAAGAATGCTATAACAGCATTGTGTTTCGGTAAAAATCGATAATCAAGTTGTCAATCCAAATGATTTACTGAAATCTCCTCTTGACGCTTTAAAAACAACAAGTGATTCTGAACAAAACATTGAGCCAAACATCTAACCAAATGCCCATTCAAATTTCTTCTTTTACTCAAGTAGACTGACCTACCGAGTATCGAATTCCTCCACATCACCTTCAACCTAAGAAAAATTCCGATCAAATGGAACAGATGTTCGAAATTTTCAAACAAGTCAAAGTGAACATTCCTTTCCTTGGTATCGTTCATCAAGTCCCAATTTACGCTAAGTTTCTAAAGGACATGTGTACTCAAAACAACACACTCACGTACCAAAGAAAGTTTTTGTAGCTATCGATCTTAAGAAGTTTTGTCTCAATCAATCCCCGTAAAATACAGAGATCCTGGATGTAAGATGATCTCGTGCATAATAGGAGATAAGACGATTAATAAGTGCTTATTAGACTTGGGTGTTAGTGTCAATTTGATTTCTTATTTAGTTTACCGACAACTAGGCTTAGGCGAACTAAAACCGAAGAAAGTAACTCTTAAAATTTTCGATCGTTCGACAAAGAAACCCTTGGGAAAAATCGAGGACGTACTCATCAAAATCAGTCAATTCATCGATTTCGTCGTCCAAGGGACATAGCCTGTGAATAATTCGATGAGCCAAATTCCACTTATTCTAGGACGATCTCTCTTAGCCACTTCAAATGCCCTAATCAACTGTCGAAATATTCGATGAAAATTTCATTTGAAAACATGACTTTGGATCTTAACATCTTCAATATCGAAAATCAATCGAACGAATAACTTGATCAAATGTTGAAAGTTAGCTCCATTCAAGAAAATTTTGACAGCGAAACAGTTGACCTTAACAACGAATGTGAGACCGAATACGAACAACTATTTCAAGACAAGTCTAACGAGATTGAAATGTTCTTTCGTTTGAACCCCTCATGGTTGAGTTAAACCTTTAACCAAATTCTGTGATTAAGCAAGCCCCTAGGTTGGAACTCAAGCCTCTTTCTGAGCACCTTAAGTGTGCATACTTAGGTGACAACGAAACATTTCCTGTCATAGTCTCTACAAATCTTTCTCTTGATAAAAAAGATTCTCTTTTTTCAATTCTGTCAAAAAACATAGAGGCAATTTGATATTCGATTATCGATATAAAGGGCATAAGTTCCCTCTTATTCAACATCGCATCCACTTAGTTGACGAAGCCAAGCCTGTTTGTGATGCACAATGAAGGTTTAACCCAAAAATGAAGGATGGATTCATGACGAAATTCTTAAACTTCTCGATAATGGAATCACATATCATATTTTTGACAGTTCGTGGGTTAGCCCAATTAATGTCATGCCTAAAAATTCTGGACTTACGGTTATCAAGAACGACGCTAATGAACTCATTCTAACTCGTATTCAAACTGGTTGGCGTATTTGCATTGACTACCGAAAATTAAATGCTGCAACATGTAAAGATCACTTCCCTCTTCCTTTCATCGACCAAATGCTCGAATGATTAGCTGTCTACGAATTCTATTGCTTTATTAATGGTTATTCCGATTATAACCAAATTCTGATTGCTCCTGAAGATAAAAGGAAAACGACTTTCACATATTCCTTTGGCACTTTTGCGTTTCGGCATATGCCATTTGGTCTTTGTAATGCTCCTGCTACTTTCCAAAGATGCATGGTTAGCATCTTTTCCGGCATGGTCAAATGTTTTCTGGATGTGCTTATGGATGATTTTTCTATCTTTGGAAATTCTTTTTCTGAGAGCTTATTCCATCTTGAGATGGTTCTGAATCAATGCAAGGACAAACATCTAACATTAAATTGACAAAAATGCCATTTCATGGCTACATACGGCATTGTCCTTGGGCATGTCATTTCAAGCAAAGGCATTGAGGTAGATAAAGAAAAAGTTGACATAATTGCGAATCTACCCATTCCCAAATTTTTCAAGGACATCATTTGTTTCTTGGGCACGTTGGCTTTTATTGACGCCTTGTAAAAGAATTTAGTAAAACTGCTCGACCTCTGACAACTTTTCTTGAAAAAGGTGTTCCATTTGACTTTAATTTTGATTGTGTTCCTACTTTCGAATGTCCCAAAAATGAACTCATTTCCGCATCCATCATCTGCCCATCTAACTGGGATCTTCCTTTCAAAATAATGTAACACTTCTAACTTTGCGGTTGGTGCTATCTTAGGACAACTATCAACAAAATTCTTCATGTCATTTACTATGCTAGAATGAATTTAAACGACTCTCAATTCAATTACACAACCACCGAAAAAGATCTTCTAGTGGTAGTTTTTGTGCTTGAAAAGTTGGATCTTATTTGATTAGCTTACAAATGATAGTTTACACTGACCACTTCGCTCTTAGGTACCTTTTTGCTAAAATGGATGTTAAGTCTCGTTTGATCGATTAGATCTTGTTACTCCAAGAATTTGACCTTACGATCAAAGCAAAAAGGATCCGGCAACGTCATTGCTGATCATCTATCTCGTCTTCCAAACACATCATCTTATTTTTCGATCATGAGAACTTTCCTGATGAATAACTCCTTTCGTTTTTCGTCGATTCACGGTATGCCAATATAGTGAACTATTTAGTCACTAAGGAAGCGCCTTTATTTTGGTCAAAATAAGATAAATACAAAAAAAATTCATAAGTCAAGTACTTCTATTGGGATAATCCATACTTGTTTAGGTATTGCGCCGATCAAATCAGTCGACATTACATCACAAATTGCAAAATTAAGAGTGTTCTTTCTTTTTTTCATGACCAAGCTTGTGTTGGTCACTTCGGTCCTAACAAAACAGTGGAAAAGATGCATCAAAGTGGTTTTTACTGGCCTATGCTTTTCAAAGATGCATTCGAGTTCTGTAAAACTTGTGATCACTGCCAAATGTTAGGAAAAATCTCTCGAGAAAACATGATGCCTATGAACCCTATTCTTACAATCAAAATCTTTGGAATTTGGGGTATTGACTTTATAAGACCATTTGCCGACTCTTTCAGTAATCTGTACATTCTTATTACTATTGATTACGTCTCTAAATGGTTAAAGCCATTCCTTTTAAAAAAAGGCCACAAAGTTGTTGTGAAATTCATAAAAGGAAACATCTTTCCAAGGTTTGGAACACCTTGCACAATAATAAGCGATACGGAATCCAATTCTATAATCGATCATTTGAAACTCGAATGAAGGAATACACGATAACCCACAAGTTATCCACTCCTCATCATCCACAAATTTGTGGTCAAGTTGAAGTTTCAAATTGCCAAATCAAGCAAATTTTGTTGAAAACTGTCAAATAAAAATTGGAAAGATTGGTTACAAAAATTGATAGATGCGCTTTGGTCTTACAGAACAACGTATAAAACAACCTTGGGATGTCTTCTTTTAGGCTAGTATATGATAAACCGTGTCACTTACCTGTTATACATGAACATAAAGCGTTATGGGCAATTAAGAACATAAACTTTGATCCCGAAAAAGCTGGCTAAAAGAGAAAATCGCAAATCAACGAATTACAGGAGATTCGAAATGATGCATATAAAAATGAGAAAATTTACATAGAAATAAAAAAAAATTCATGACAGATCAATCCTAAGAAAGGCATTTTCGCCAAATCAAAAAGTTCTTTTGTATGACTCTCGACTTCATTTGTTCCCTGCGAAATTAAAATACAGATGGATAGGACAATACATGGTACGTACTGTTTTTCCATATGGTGCCACAGAAATATAAAACCCTTAGGATGGATCGATTTTTAAAGTAAACGGTCATCGTTTGAAACCTTACTTGGAGTTGACGAGTGATCCGAGGATGAGCTCATGATTCTTTATGAGCCACACTATGTCTAGTAAGAAGTTTTAACCCTCTCTTATAAATATTACATATTCTTCTTTTTTATGCTCAATATATCATGCATTGACCGTGGGCACACAGTTAAAATCACGTGTGGGAGGGGGAGTCTCATGTTAAGTTTGATTTTTCATGCTTTATTTTTTTGCATTTTCTTTCCAAAAACAAAAAAATCAAAAAAAATATTTTTAGCATATTGATTTACTTTTGAAGAAAGAAGATATGCAAGTATACGTTTTTGGTTATTAAATTGAAATTTTTGAAAATTTACTCGTCTTAACAAAAATAAAAAATAAAACTTTTGATTACAAGTAGCTTGGTGTAACTAGTATATAGAAAGGTTCATAGGTAATAATTATGAAGTATATTCTAATTGTAATCTTCATTTAAATGAGTGGTTGATTTAAAATAAAGCAATAACATTTCTGTCTTCTAAATTAAGTGGTTCTAAGATGATTTTGCATAACTCTCTCTTTTCAAAAAAAATTCATAAAAATACAAAATGCCTAGAGTCATGTATTCACACGTAAGTATGTACACTCACCACGTCCTATACTCTTCTCACATAAGCACGTAAGGCAGTGCATGATCGATATATCTGAGTTAGTTGTATGTAAATAAAATAAAAATAAAAATAAAAGACACCTATAATCACGTGTTCATAAGCAAGTGTGTACACTCGCCACACTCTGTACTCTTCTCACTCAAGCCCGATAAGGAGTGCATGAACGGTATATCTAGCCTTGGTTTATCTGAGTTAGGTGTGTAAATAATAGTAATGTTAATATTTTTCAAAATAGAGAGAGCAAGCAATTGAAACCCAAGCACTATCTTCGCTTATTTTATTTGACTTGTTACTCAAAAGAAATAAAAATGCCATTTTTCAAGAATTTGATAATCAACTAAAGGATTCATTTCATAGTTGCACTACGATACCAACCGAAACAACTAGCCAAATTAGAGTCTAATTGTGATGATAACTTAAATTTTTGTTGGCAGTTTTGATGACTAAGAAGATTAAAATTTCTTTATGACAACCAAAACTTATATTTAACTTATGTTAATCTAAAAGTAAATTCTTCATCTGTAAATTTTTTCGAAAACTTGCATCGTATCGTCGCATTAGGATTTGCATATCGCATTTAGATTTCATGGTTAGTATCCGCTGAAAATCCTCATGGGATAACACTAGTCAAGCAAGGGACACCTAGAGGTTTAAAGACTTGTTGCATATGCTCAATGTGATTGTGTTTCCTACGAACGCGAAATTATCCTAGTTTTAGTTTATTCGAGGACGAATAAAAAGAAAAGTGTGGGGGTATTTGATGTGCATGTAAAGTATATATATTTACTCCTATATTTAATCTTACTTTATTGAAATAAATGAGCATATTAGGGTATTTTACATGTTTTAACCAAAATCTAAATTGTTTTCAAATAATCATTCATTCATCTTCATTTGCTGCAAAATAGTAATTTTGTGTATGATTTAATTTTGAGAAAATTTATTTTCACATTTTTATTTTTAATTGTGGGAATTTGAGTGCGAATTGGATGGAGCTTCATGGATATGTGCATGCACATATATTGAAAGCAAATGAAGAAAGGAAATAAAAGAATTCATGCAACATGCAGGAGCCCACATGCCCACTAACTAATGGTCCATAATTAAAATCACATGCATATGTTATTGAAGACTTAAAAACATGTTAGCAAGGATTAATTAACTCTCTAATGATTACTTGGAGGCTACACTATCTCAAGGGTATTTTCGGTAGTCCCCTAAAAATGAATTGGGTTTTTAAGCATGTATAAATACTCCTTATGTTTCATATAACCATCTTCTTCTCTTTTATGAAAAGTTGTAGCACAAAATTAATGATAAACAAAATATCTCTATAGTGTCTTCTTAGCCTTATTCTTTACTTTCATGCAATTTCTATTTCATGCTTTCTTTTGTTGCTGTATTATTTTATGATCTTTAGTTTATTCTTATTTCATGTTAGTAGCATAGATTTAATTCTTGCAATTAGCATAGTTTTATTTCGTTCAAGTAGTTAGCTCTGTTTTCTTTTAATTAGCTCTCATTTTCCTTGTTACCTTTATTGTTAAATAACTTTATGTTAAGATGTATTCAAATATGTGAAGTTAAACCCCTTCAATTTAGTGGTAATGAAGCTCTCTTGAAATATATTAAATTAACATAATGATTTTATTTATGATCTGTCTTTTGTGCTTAATGGAAATGATGAATGATGATAGTTTATGTTTTTTAGTGAATTTGATAGTTTATGTTGATATTTCAAATAGGCTATGCTTACTCCACTCTAAACATAAACCATTTGATCATTTCTCTAAGTGATTTTGATAATGAAAGTCAAACTAGGATAAAAATTTAATGCTCTATATTACTAATTCATAGTAAATAAATCATGCTTAAAATAGATTTTATTTTTAGTTTCATGTCATTTTCATGAGAGTGATAAGTGGTCTTGAATGGTGTGTTAGAGTTTAACTGTTTAAGTTGTGCTAACTAAAAGCACAAATAAATCATACTTATAATAAATACATCAATCATTTCTACTTAAAAATTAAACGATATTATAGATGAAGCTTGTGATGATTTATATGAATGATTGAAAGTGTATTTGCCTCTACATTGTTCCTTAATCTCATAGTCTTTTCTCATTCACATTCTATTTTTTGTTCGCTTTTCAATAATTTTTAGTTAGGAACTTCATTTCAATTTTCGGCTAATTTGATCGAGTAATATTAAAAAAATTGCTTTTGTCATGGATCGACCCGTTTTCGCATAGGTACTACGATTGTACATCGTGCGCTTGCGGTTTTACAATGACTATATTTGTCAACGGTTTTCAAATTGATAGAAAATTCACCGTTAAACAAGAAGAGACATTACACGTCTCATTTGATAAAAAAATTATAGTTTGTAATCCAAATATTGATGAAGAAGTAAATATTGATAGCCCAAACGAAATCACTAATAATGGGACTGCCAAAGACGAAATATTAATAATTCATAAAAATCACTTCAATAAAAGAACAAGATACTTGAAAAACCATTCTACTAAAAATACACTTGAAAATATTGAATCTGTTGTTAAAACTAGAAATCAACTAAATGAGTAACATTGCTTTTATTGCGACTATTGAATCTAAAAATCCAAAGGAAGTATCAACTGGTAATTCATGGATTCTTTCTATGCAAGAGAAACTGAATTAATTTACAAGAAATGATGTATGAGAATTAGTCCCATGATCTGAGGATAAAACCATAATAAGAATTAAATCGGTATTCAAAAACAAAATGAATGAAGAAGGAGAGGTTGTGGAAATAAAGCTCGATTAGTTGCACAAGGTTATTGTCAGGAGGAAAGAGTAGATTCTGATGAAACCTTTGCACCCGTAGCAAGATTAGATGTTATACGAATTTTACTTGCTTTCGCTAATCCTAATAATTTCAAACTATATCAAATAGATGTTAAAAGTGCATTTTTAAATGATTTTATTAAAGAAGATCAATATGTAGGACAACCCCCATTTTTGAAGGTGAAAAACAACCTAATCATGTTTACAAATGAAAGAATGCTTTTACTGTTAGAAACATGCTCCAAGAGCTTGGTATGACAAACTTAAATCCTGTCTAGTCAATCAAATTTTGAAATAGGTAAAGCAGATAGTACACTTTTCATTAAAAGAGATAAAAAAATGATATTCGGTTAATAAAAATATATGTAGATGATATCATTTTCAGATCTACCAACGATAAACTAAATAAGGAATTCTCAGAAATAACGACTAAGAAATTTGAAATAAGTCATTTGGACGAACTAAATTATTTTCTAGGATTACAAATAAAACAACTAAGTAATGGAATTTTTATTAGTCAAGAAAAATATGTTAAAGATTTAGTTAAGAAAATTGGTATTTCAAATACTAGTGGTAAACTATCTCCCATGGAAACTAATGAAAAATTGAATAAAGAAGAGAATTCAAAAGATATAGATCAAAACTTATATAGAGAAATGATTGGATCGCTACTCTACATGACGGCTAGTAGACCTGATATAATGCATAGTGTTTGTCTTTGTGCAAGATATCAATCTCAACCTAATGGAACTCATTTAAAATCCATTAAAAAAAATTGAGATATGTAAAAAACACATAAGACTATAGACTCTTTTAACCAAAAAAGTCTCCTTTGAATTAATTTCATACAGTGATGCTGAATATGCTGGTTGCAAATCAGACCGAAAAAGTATAAGTGGAATTGTCACATTTTGGGACACTCTTTGGTTTCTTGGTTTAGTAAGAATTAAAACTTTATATCTTGTTTTACGACAGAAGTAGAATATAATGTCTTATATGCAACAAACATTAAAAGATTTTGGATTAAATTTTACCGAATCACTAATATACTATGATAATACAAGTGCAATCAATCTATCTAAAATTCCAACTCATCATGCTAGAACTAAACATATTGATATAAGACATCATTTTCTAAGAGATAATGTAAACAAAGAAATAATAACACTTAAATTTATAAACACTGAAAATCAAATAATTGATATATTAACAAGACCATTGAATCATACATCTTTTACTAAGTTAAGAAGAGAACTATGAATTTGCTCTCTATCGAAAATATAAAAATAAAAGTAAAAATTACGAAATATAAAGAAAAAATAATCAAAAGTATAACATATATGTCGACATATCATATCCCCCCATGTCGACATATAATGGTAATTCTTGATTTTTTAATTTCCCTCTAAAATTCAAATTGGGTTATGTAATAACCAAATTTCGACTTTCTTCTTCATTTCTCTATATTCTCTCTATTTTAAACTTCTGAAACAAATAAACCATTGTCTCCTCTAATCCTAAACGTTCTAGAGAAGAGAATTCATCGTTTTCCTTCCCTTCTCCTACCCAGGGCCTATTCCATAACACTACTATGGCCAAAGTTATTAAATTGGAAGGAGAAATGAAGAATTTCCTAGTGATTTGACTAAAATACAAGTTGTACAACTTTATATGTCCAAAGAACAAGAGAAACAAAGTAGAATTCTTTGCAATTTGCAAAAATATCTATTGGGTAGTCCTACAAATCCAAGAGCTATTGAAGATGATTCTAGTAATTTGGCCATTCATTACCACATTCAAGGCAGCGATGACGAGGAAGTAGGGGAAGAAGAAGAATAGGAAGAACATACGAAGGAAGATGACGAAGTCCAATGCGTCAGAGAAGTTTGTTTAGATCGAGATGGAAATCTCGTTGAAAAAATGTGGAACTTTTGCCTTCATTGTCATCATTGTCCTATTCGCAAATTCCCAGTCATTGGAAAATCGTGTTGGGATGGTACTTGTCTTCGTTAATTTTATTATGTGGTGTGTATATTAAATTTAATTCAACAACTGTTATACTTAATTATTTGAACATTTTAGGACGTGACTGGATTATAATGTGGTATTGAATGAACATTTTTGTTATCACTTATCATTTCTTACATATCATTCTTATCATTATTTCTATTTTATGATTATCTCATTTTAAATATCACTTATTTTACTTATATAAATCATTCTCAATATCATTATATTTCATTAATTTACAATATTTTATTAACATGGAGTTAGAGTTAGAGTAAGAGTTAGTGATAGAGTTATAGTTAAGTGATTATTTTTGTTGATGACAAAGGAAGAGAAATATATAAAACCTAGGCATAGATTAAAGGGGGATTTTGTAACCTAATGGGAGTTAAATTATATTTTACATACAGAGTTGTCATCATAAAAAAGGAGGAGATTGTTAGTAACATAGGTATTGGTTTTGATAATAACAACTATAGACATTATATAAAATATATACTAATTTTTTATCAAGTTATAAATACTAAATAGTGCATGGTATTAGATAGGTGTTGATTAAGAAGACTGTATAGTGTCAAGAGTAGATTCAGGATCTAATATAGAATTTCAGGAGTTGGAGAATGAAGACCCATGCGTATTGAAGAGTATAAGATTACAAGATATTCCAGATATGTTATAAAGCCGTAGAATTTATGATAAAACCTTTATAACACTTTCCTGATCTCTCTCTCCTTCTCTAATTTTGTTTTAAATTGTTTTTCAAATATCCTAGTTTTAAAATAATCTTTTCAAAATATTTCGCAAAATGATTTCAATCTTTTATACTTGTAAAGATATTATTTTAGTGGTTTTAAGTTTATATATATTGAATTTTTTGTTTATACTTTAATAAGTTATAATTATATGGACTTTATTTACATATATATTATTTACATTATATTAAAATTTTCAAAATTATTATAAAGTTTTGTTATGATTAAAATATTTACAAACAATGCTTAAATGATTTTACAAAGTATTAAACCATTTTACAAAACAATGAGTTTTCACAGTAATGTCGTAAATTATTTTAAATTTTTTAAAAAGCATATGCCGACACACTCTGTGTATGTATGTCGACATAGTGGCCGATTCTTTAAAAATTTAAAGTTCGAAAGAAGTGTCTTTTCATCGTATCTCTTCAGAATGGATATGTTCGTTGTTCCTCAATAAATACCAGACTTCCAAACGAATTTTTAATCATAATTTTCTTATTCATCTCTCCTCCTTCCACTCTCTCATTTTATAAATCAAAATATACCTAAACTATAATGACCCTAATTTTTATTAACATTATTTAGGATATTTAGTTAGATAAATGAAATGAAATAATATAGATGGTTAAGGAATTGAGATTCGTAAATTAATTAAGGGGGCCATGCCTTAATGAATATTTAAGTAAAAGATAATTAAAAATAAATAAGTAGGAGGAATACGGTAAGGGCAACATAGGAATAGCTTTGGTTCTTATACCCTAAACCCTTCTAAATTTAATCTCTTATTCAACATTCCAAAAAAAAACTAAAACCTTGCAAGCTTGGTCGGCCAATATTACGAAAAATCAAAAGTAGAGAAGCTAAGAATCAAGTAGAAAGCTTGAAGAAATTAATCATAGAGAAAATCTCAAGCTTCTTAACACTAAGCTAAGGTGAATAATAGATTTACATTTCATTTTGACTATGATTTCAGTTTTATGAGTATAGTCGAATTATTTTGCAAGGTTATATGCCATTTATGTTTGACTAAATGGATATATATGCTTATTGATAATTTATAGTGTTTCAAATAAATTTTATGATAAGTTGGGTTGGAAAATCCATTATATGACATCCAAATGACTTGCGTTTTCAGGATATGGTGAAAAATATTATTTTAGAAGTGGGTTTCAAGTTTCATGATTTTCTTAGCTATTGTGGATTGTTTGTGAATATTTTATTAGAGAAAATAGAAAATATTGGGTTTAAATTATTTACGACAATTTATATCGATTTTGGGTCTGGAATTTAAATATGTTAGAAACATATTAAAAGTGAATTATAGTGATTTTTGAGAAATTTTCCCATGTATTTTAATATAGTTATAAAATTATTTGAGTTAAGGGGCCTAAATGATTAATACATTTATTGAAGGATAAAAGCTTATTTGTTAAAATGTTTTAATTTAAAATTTCTGAATTCGGCAGCACTTTTAGAAAAGGATTTTGATAAAGAAAAGGCAACCAATAACATATTGACAAATAATATAAGTAGGTGAAAAGAAATTTCTTTTAAAGGCTAAAATTTAGTTTTGCTTGGATTTACTTGTTCGCCACTTCCTTGTATTGGCTTTCGACACCATGCCTCCACCAAAGAACCCATTCGAAACCAATGTATAGGGTACCAAGTAATTGATACATAGTGCATTAGAGAAAGGTGGAAGGTACAGTGTCAAAACCTTGCTTTCAAAGGGGTAGAAGTCATTTTTCAAAGCTTTCAAATAAACTGCTTACTTCTATCTATAAAAGATGCTTTCGAAGGGTTTGATGCCAACACTATTAGCTTTCGAACCAATCAACTTGCCATTGTTCTAGAAAAGAACTTTCGAATGAGTTGTTGCCTTTTGTTTTAAAAGAAGCTTATTAAAGGACAGTCGTTTTGAACTTATTCGAAGCCCATGCCGCCACATTCAAACCTTTTAAATCAATGCTTTCGAAAGGGTGCTTTAGCCTTTGTTCCTTTATGGCTGCCTTCTCAGTGCTTTCGAAAGGGTAGTTTAGCCGCTTTCAAATAGTTTCGGAGGCAATGGTTTAAAATGGGTGGGTTTTGAAATCATCGTCTTTCTTTTACTTGGGATTAATGCTTTCGGAAGTAATTCTTTTTACCTAGTTCTTTACAACCCTTAATTACATTAAAAGTTAAACCACTGGTTTCGAAAGGAATAATTATTAAATATTTCGAAGCAATGTTTCCACGATCCTTTTCTTGAGGCCAATGCTTTCGAAAGGTATATAATATGTGTTTCAAAGGGGAGATCCCTAATGTTTTTGAAAGGTTTGTTTTAAGCGTTTGAATGAGGGTCTCAAATTCCTTCGAAAGACAAGTTTAAATGGTTTTGAAAGATTATGTCTAAGGTCTTAGTAATGCTTTCGAAAGTGTTGTTTTCAATCATTTTAAAAAGCATTGTTTGAGGTTTTTAAACCAAGGTTTCAAAAATTTTACCTTTGCTTCATGTCCTAATGTCTTTTAAGTTAAAAAGGGTTTTAACTTACTTTGAAGGGACAAATAATCCCATCGAATAGATTTCAGCAACATTATTTTGTGTAAAGTGTATATCATGGCGTAAGTGTTTTGAGTAAAACAAAGTATATGATTTCCTTATTTTATAAAAATATGATTTCAGGGGTAAAACGTTTGTAGAGATTATTTACAAGGAAATGAAATTTTGACATGGTAGTTAACCCTAAGCATAAAACAAAAAATGAATGAACAGGGTAGTCAACTCTAAGTTTATGACTCAGATATTAGAAGACCAAATGAGACTAGTGTAGGTTCATGCCTTATACTTTACTTAATAGCCCCTAGCTAATATAAGCCAAAAATTCCAGTGTGTAGGGCTTCATCACAGATGGGACTAAAATAATGTTACACATAGAAGGGACGATGCAGAGTAAAGATAGCTTACTGATGAGCATGTGAAACTATTAAGACCATTTGACTCTAAAAGAAGATATGAAATGCAGGTAGCCCAGTAGTGTGTTTAACAGAAGTTAGAATATTGGTTATGTCTTGTATGCCTAAGTCAGCCAATGGTTAATGGTTAGCCAAATAAAACCAATAGTGTGGACAGATAGTCCATTGAGTTCCTGATTTTTATGCATATATGTGTTTGGTATTATTGCTGTAATTAATTCGATTGCAAGACTTTGATTTATAAAAGGTATGCTTTTAAAGGGATATTAGGAAGGGGAAACCCACTTCGTTAAGCGGCGTGGTCTCACTTAATATTAGTAAAACGAGATGTAATATTAATTTTCACACCAGGCTTTTTGTTTGATTCGAAGTTTATGTTTTCCCCTTAAGCTCTCGGGTGCTCGAAATTTAATTTGAGTAGAATGAGGGTTATGGACTTTTCAGGTTTAGTAGATTGGAAGAATAGGCTTTTGAAGATGAGCAGAAGGCAAAGTTACCTACGTAGGAGCAATTTAGTATTATTTCTGCTTTGATGTATTTAAGACTGATATGTCTATCTAGTACTCTAATCATCTAAGGGGACATCTTCATATGTCGCTCTTAGCGTAATTTGTAATAAATATATTTGATCAAAACCTGGGAATCGTTTTGGGATTATGTAATTGAATATGAAATATATGGATTTGAAATGTAAACGAAAAAGTTGTTTTTGAAATTTGTGTTGATTTCATTTCATATTCATGTGCTTCTAATATTATAGATATAATTAACGTTACTGTATTTTGTCACCGGAAGTTAATACTATAGATGACTGCAACATCTATAGCGCTTAGCTTCGGGCCTCAAGATAGAGAATGTTATAACTTGGTATTAGAGCATAGGTTTACGAAAACTTAAAAGCAATTTTAAACATAAAATGATTTTGAAAACAAAATCCTAAGGAATTAGCGAACAGACTAGGAGCATAACGCCATAGTAACATACTTGTATTTGCTATATACAAGTATACGCTTTATCTCTATTCTTCCATCTCTCTTTGGCTATTCTTATATCTTTTTGAATGCAGATTTTAAGGACGTAAGATATGGAAGCTAGGAGTGGAAGAGTTAACATTGGTGAAGGAAGCACCACAACTGATGGAAATGCCAGACCAAACACCAAAAGGAATCCAGGTCGGGCATAAGCTACAAATGTAGGTGCTGGAGAGCCGAAATTTTACATGGGAGCTATGTATCAGTTCTTCATTAATGTGGCGCAGGCTAGAGTTGCTTCGGGTTTAGTTGGAGGAAATCAGGAAGCTTTGGTGGTCAATAATTATGCAATATTGAGTAGAGACTATACTAGGCTTGGGGAAAACCATTTATTTCGACTGAGGATGCAATTGAAGTGGAGAATTGGTTACTTCATGCGAAAGAATTTTTGCTGATTTGGGCTTATGATGAACAGAATAGGAGACTTGCTTCTAGAAAACTACAAGAAGCAGCACTGTATTGGTGGAACAGTGTCACTTTGGAAGTAAATGAAAAGACCATAACTTGGGCGGAATTCAAAAGGAGGTTTGAGGAGAGATTCATGTCGGAGATTGCTAAGTCAACTTTGCTCAGGAAGTTTATAGAGTTAGAGCAGGGAGATATGACCGTGCTTGAGTATGCGGCCAGATTTGAGAAGCTATCGAGATATGGATATGCTACGGTTGATACGGTTATCAAAAGAAATGAGAAGTTCATCCATGGACTGAAACTAGAGCTTGCTAAAGAAACTTTGCCACATATTAAGGATCCGTGAGATGTAGTTGCCGAGATGGCTTCGAGGAAGAAGGAGATGCTTGATTTTCATGATGGTAACAAAGCAGTGGAAGCTCAAAGTGGGAAGAACCAGAAGAGAAAACTTTTCCATAAGAAAGGCACTCAGAAAGGAGGAGCATCCAAAGGAAGGCCGATGTAGTTTGCTATATGTGCAACAAGAAGGTACACTATGCTCATGAGTGCTGGACATGCAAAGGGAAGAAGGCTACTAACAATAAGGAAGTGAGATGCTTCGACCGTGATCATATTGGACATTATAAAAACCAGTGCAAGGAAACAGCCAGGAATGGAAAAGGCAAAATGTTTGCATTGGAATTAGCTACCTCAAGACCAACAACCGATGAGAAAGGAAAAGCTGTGTTGGGAGGTGTGCTTCTGATTCATGGTGTATTAGTTAGAGTTCTATTTGATATCGCTACATCACATACTTTTATATCTCATTATTTGGTAGATAAGCTTAACCTAGAACCCTCATACCTAGTTACTTCCTTAAGGGTTGTGAATTCGATAGGAGGTTATGCGTCTCTTGGGATGAGATGTAACCAATTAGAGTTTGAACTATTGGGTCATGTATTTGCTTGCAGTTTGCATGTGTTTGATTTCATATGGTTTATAATTATTTTGGGTATGGATTGGTTAAGTAATTATGATGCTAGGATATTTTCCATGATAGGAAAATATCACTTAGACACCCTATTTGTAGTGATCGGATTATATACCCCATTAAAAACCCTAGTTTTGAGGTAAATTCTTTGTCGGGAGTTATGGTGGTAAATAACAAGTTGAATCGAGTTTTCATTGCTAGAGAATTCACAAATGTCTTTGAGCTCGTAGCAACACTACTGCCGAAACGAGCCATTGTTTTTAGATAGATTTAATACTAGAAGCAGAACTGGTGAGTAGACCGCCAAGTAAGATGACATCTACCGAGATGAAGGAGTTAAAGGTGCAGTTGGTGGATTTAGATGGAACGAATTTTATTAGACCAAATAGTTTGCCCTGGGGAGCAACCATAGTGTTTGCAAAGAAAACGGATGGCTCGTTATGTTGCGTATCGATTATTGTAAGTTGAATCAGAAAATGACAAAGAATCGATATTTTCTACCTAGAATTGACGATTTGTTCGACCTATTGGATTTGGCAATAGGATTTCATCAGCTTAGAATAGCAGGGGATAGTGTTCCTTTGACGGCATTTAGGACAAGATATGGATAGTACAAATGATTAGTGATGCACTCAGACTTACTAATGCACCATCATTGTAACATCCCGCCTTTTCGCACGATTTAAACCGACACACGTGCCAGTTCAACCATACGGAAGGGCGGATTGTTATGGGGTAAATAAGAAAAACGAGAAAGAAATAAAAGAAAACAGAATCTCGCAGCGGAAGGATAAAATATATTAATAAAATGTATAGTTTATAAATCTGTTTACAAAACATTTATATACTACATATCAGAGTTACACATACCAATAACAATGCAGCGGAATTAAATGGTGTAGTGGAATAATATAGTAGATACTAGAAATACAAATCTTCGTCTTCGTCCTCCAGAGCTAAATCCTCAAATCCTGAAACGCTCGGACTGACCCGAGCGAATTGAAAAGACAAAACATTCGAGTCAGAACTAAAAGATCTTATGTGAGTTAAATCAACATGAGTAAATATGAGTGCAGTAACTTAAGAGATGCTCGGGGTTTACATCTCCTAAGGATCCGTTAAACTATTTACTATGTAGTATATTGTGCTATTATAATAGTGTCTAACTGTAAAATAAACTTACTTTTTAATAGCGTTAAGAGGTTACCCATATAGCCCTTAACACAGAATATATTCCCATAGTCTATACAGTACCGTAATCTCCCCCGTACTGGACGTCGTCAGAGGGCATTCCATAGGTATGGTACAAAACAAAACTTGTAGTAAAGGCTCGGTATGGTAGGTGACACGGCACAACTAGGCAATGCCATGGTAGATATACCAATTGCTATCCGGGCTGGTGGAAACGCATAGCCGCAGTTACCGCCCACCTCGAACAAACTCCCCCAAAATCAAAAATAGAAGTGGCCACTAAATCAATCCAAAGTCAAAGTATAATATCGAAGAGGAGCGTCCGATCAGAGGTATGACCTCATTGGCCCGAGAATCACTCATGTTTTAGCCACCTTATGCCAACTCACGGGATTCGGGTCCACGTATTTACCTTACAGGAAACGTCGCCACCACCTACTTCATTCTGGAATCTCCACCGCGTACACGGTTAGTCAAAGTGGATTTCGGTATTGACAGAGAGTATGTCCATATCCGATCCCGGTCTCTTTGCCAACCCATCGTTATTATAACACCGCGGTCATTTAAAAATAGTTTATACTTTAAAACCAGAATAAAATTTTCCATTTCAAAACTATGAATACGATATCAATTTAAAACCCAAAACAATATGATATCATTTTATCCAAATATATTCCTTTTTCAAAATCATACTGCTTTAAAATTTAAAATATCTGGAAACCAAATATTTGACTTATACTTTCAAAGCATAATATTTCGAAATTCATATATTTTAAAACCATAACTTCTAAAACTTGAATGGTTTGGATATTCAACGGTATACGAAATAAATGGTTTAACTTTAAGGTTACTTTGTAAAGAAAATAATTTCCATGGCTTTACAAAAATATTTCTTTATTTAAAGTCTAAACCAAAATTTAAATACCACTTTCAAGTTCCAAAACCACTTCAATTTCTATATATATATATATATATATCCATTTGGAGTATTAATATTTCAAAACTGAAGTTGGAATTTATACCTTCAACCAAATTAAATGTTCTATTATTTAGTCTTCAATATTTACATAAAAATCCATAAATAAAACTCCAATTTCTAGCAATTAAATATTTTCTTCAATAAAATTTTACTAGAATATTCATTTTAAATTTATCTTGGAAAAATACAGTTATAAATATCATACCTTAAAATTTTCCAAACTTAAACATATAATATGAATTATCAAATTCCATTTCTCAATTTTCCCATTTTTTATTTAATAGATTTATACACAGCTTAAATTCAAAATTTTTAACTTTATATGTATATATATAGAAGAATAACATTTATAAATTATCAAAATTAAAAAAATTTATAAACCGTATCCCATCTAAACCATAGAAATCACTTTAAAATAATTTATATATAGACCACGGTGTCTGTATGAAATTTTCTATCCTATGGTCAAGTGATACGGATATTTATCATTTCAATCCGCAATTTAAAAATAAAATTTTGCGGTTGTATATCATTTCAAACCACAATCCCGAATGAAATGAAAAATGCATGTTAACTTGCAGTTTAATGATATACAATAAAACATCCATTCATCCAAATCATCCATCATCCAAATCACAATCATCATCCAATAATAAATCAATATCAATATATATCTGATAATATATAACAGGTAATAACTGGCAGTTATATTCAAAATAAAGTTTAACAACTATTAAACTAACAGTTTATATTCAGTAATAAATTTTATAAATGTTTAACTAGCAGTTTATATGCAAATAAATAAATTCTTACTGTCAATCAATATGCAATAAATAAAATAAATTACAGTTAAATTAAATAAACGCGATTTAACAGATACGATGAATAAAACATGCCAAACAGTCATAAATAAATCTCTACTCATATCTGAAATAAATTTAACAAACATAAAAACTTATAGAAGTTGTGAGTGGGTTAAAACACTCACCTTTGGAATTTAAATTGGATTTAAATCCAATTTAAACCCAAAAATTTGACGGTCTCCAAATTTATCCAAACCAGCGTCAACAGATCCGAAATTTAATTACGATCCTAACAAAAAAAATTTCGTGTGAAACGGAGTTCGTATGTTAAAGTTATCACAATTAAACGATTTGCAATTGAAATTAAAAATAAACAAAACAAAAATAAAATACCGTGCCACATCCAGTCTTCCCTCGTGAAAAACGCATATGCTTCTTCTTGATTGCTAACTTTGTTCCGTATTTTTCTTTTATTTCGATTTACTTTAATTTTCCTCCTTATTATATGAATGTATGTATTTTTAAAAGGTTTGAAAGAAAAAAGAAGAATTGAAAAAAAATGATTAAAATAAGAACTGTAAACGGAAGAGAAGATTTAGATTTGAAAAGAAAGAATAAAGTTTGAAATAGAAGTAAATTTGAAGAAGAAGAAGAATATTTGAAGAGAAAGGAAAAATTAAAATGAGAGATAATAAGGAGCTTTGAGAAAAACAAGAAAGAAAAAAAAAAAAAAAAGAAGAAGAAGAAGAGTAGCATGGATGTTAGGGTTAGAGTTAGGAGAAACAAAATGTAAAAGAAGAATAAGATGTAGGGTATTTATAATTAGGAAATGAATGTGGAGGGACAGAAATAAATGTAACGCTTTATTTTTTAAAGCTTCAGGTACTAATAATGCATAAGGAAATGTACGTAAGAATGGAAAAGTTTGCAAACGAAAGTTAGATTTTGTATACGTAAAAATGAGGTGGCAAAAAAAATAAATATAATCTAAAAGTCTATGCTAAGGTATTAAACGGAGAAAAAAGAAGAAACGAATCAACTATTAAAAATAAGGTAATTGTTTTAAAATGTTCATGCAACAATTAATAATAAAGAAATAAAAATGAAGGGACCATGTACGTTACACAACCTTTAATTTTTTTTTTTTTTTGTAATGTAACCAAATTAACTTCATTAACTCAATTAATATTCAAATTTGTACGCATTTAGGTTTTTATCTACGCATAATAAAATATTTATACTTACCTTAAAATGAAAACGTTCAATTTTGATTTCTCAAAATGATCTTTTATTTCCATCAAAACACCGTTTTTGTTTAACGCAAAACGTGCGTTTCTTTTATTAAATATATTAATTGCAATCAACGTTTCCTTTCCTTTTTATTGAAATATTTGAATTACATTAACTGCAGTTACTTACAAAGTTAAAATTTTAAAACAGACAATTAAAATGGATAAAAATATAGAACAATTGTTTATTTAAACACGTTTATAAATTTATTGTTTATACACAAGAGTTATAAATAGATTATTTTTCTATTCTTGTAATCAGTCTGTAAGCTAAAACATAGTTCAAATCATATATTCCTTTCTTTAAAATCAATCTTTCTATTCTTTATTTTAATGAAATTAAACCTACATTTACAAATGAAACATTCATTTTACCGTTAAAAATCCAAATTTACAACATTAAGTTTTAAATTTTCAATTTATCCAGTGATTAAACTTAATTGCCCATGAAATTCATTTATTTGGTTTTTAAATTCTTTTATTCACTCCATTATCACCAAGTAGATAAATTAACATTGGTTAATGGTCAATATATTGTTATCCTAAATTTTCAACTTACTCCATTAACGTAGTATTTAACATTTTATTCCCATTTAGTTGAAATAACCCTCTTTCCAAAATTTTACTTCAAATAAATAAGCAACTCTTTATATTTCTAAATCAATTACAATAGTTTAACAAATTGAAAGTTAATTGAAAGTTGCTAAATTTATCGATTTCAGAATTTCCCTTAATTTCATACACGTTCAGAAATTATCTATTTAATTAAATTAAAAAATCTTTATTTTCAATTAGATGAATTAAATGTTGGATTCACACTATTGCATTCATATTTCCCGTTTCACTTTTATCCGTATTAACTATTTCATTTTCTCTTATTGTGAATAACTAACATAATTCACTATATAACGTCAGTTTATTTCCTTGCATTAACATACCCCTATTTACACTGATTAGAATAAATTACATTCCTAAGTGCACTCCTATCAATTAAATGTATAAATTAAGGTTCTTTTTTTTTTATAATATACTTCACTCACTATAAAAATTTTACACACTAAATTTACTTTCAATTAATTAGTTACATTCTATAACTTACTTTACATATTTTCCGCATTAATTATCTTAATTATCAAAAGTTCAACTTATTCCCCAAAAATTGTCATCTCATAGTTACAACCTACATTGGTTGGTATTTATTCCATTCATCTCTTTAGTTATAGCGTAAATTTCTTATTTATACACATTAAAGTCCATTTAATTTCAACTGCCTCCTAATTTCCATTTGTAAGTCTTAACACCCTATATTTTGACAACTTCTAATCATGGTATTACTTCTCATATTATATGTACCCTTTATTTAGTGTATTAACATTTATTTCAATTTAAATTTCATCAACCAAATTAAACATGTAACTTATAACTATTTCCCAAGATATTGCACCCATTGTCATATTCTGAATGGAGTTAGCATTTAATCTCAAAATTCATCTAAATTTTAGATTAAGACAATATTTAATTCTCCTTGATAATATTAAATCCCCAATGGAATCAATATATCCCACTATACATACTTTACGTGTAAAACTCTTAATTTTTCAATTTCACTTATTTCCCAAATCCAAATAGTTACCTAACATAAATCTATGCTTATATTATATTCACGTTCACCCTTCCGTTATTCTCAAATAAATTACCTAGTAACGTTCATATAAATAAATCCTATGTCAGTTTCCTATTCTATTGCGATATTATATTTATTCATTACTGCGTAACTTCATTTATTTCATTCTTATTACTTTAATTAATAGTTAAAGTAACGCTTATCAATACGCGTCAAATTATTTACAATTTACAAAGTTTTGATAAATTGACCAATTTAGTAGGTAATACATACTATAATTATTATACTCATAAATTAATACTTAACTACTCTAATACCTTACCTATACTTTCTATCTTCACATTCTATTCAGGTACAATACTTACACCAATTTATTTAATGAAAATTTATTCATTTTACAAACAAGGCTCAAATTCCCATTTGTTCAATTATCGTTCATTTCAATATAAATTTATCACTCTTTATTTATTTCTACTAAATTTTAATTTCAAAATCCTATTAAATAACTAAATTAAATCGTCTAAATATTGGGTCGTTACACTCTCCCCCACTCAAAACTTTTCGTCCCCGAAAAGGAGAAAGAAGGGAAAAGAAGGATTTAGAATCTACATATCTTATTCAAAACATTACCTTAAATTTACAATATCTGTTACTCTTCTTAAAATATACAAATTTACAACATTATCTTTTTCTACTTAAATTTATTAGAGTTTGGAGAACATTTCAAAATATTTCTAAGTAGTTTCAATCCCTAACAACAAATCAATACACAACCATCCATTTCACGAACAGCATATACATCCAAAACAAGCAACCATTCAATCAAACAAACAAATGGTCGTTCAGGTTCAAAACCTTTAAATTATACGGAATGAAGAATAAACTACTAGCGCATCCTTTACTCAATAGTCTTAGATAAAACGAAGTAGATTATTCATTCACCGAAATCCAATTTTAAGGTATCCTTGCCCAAACAACCATCAACTAAACACAAATCCAAACAATAATCAAATTAACTTATATAAATTCACCTCGTACTTTAGTTGTTTGATTTCCTTTCTTTTATTCAAACCAAATAATTTTTCCTTTTATAATTTACATTTATTTGTGACAAACTTCAAATTTTATCTTCTCGTTCAGTGGTTGTTTCTAACAATTATTCATTTTTGCTTAAATCGGGTCATGTAAGTTTCTTTTATTTGTATTATATTTAATGCACTTCTCAATTTCAATCATTCATTCTATGCTTACATTTATATTATATTTAATTATAGTAACCCTTTTTATTACACTTAAATTCTTAACCTTATAACATCCATTCTTATAGGTAAAGGATTTTATTAATTCTTTGACTAGGGTTTGCAGTCATTTATTTATGTTACCTACTTTCCATTATATTCAACTAGTAGCATTTATATCACACTTAAGTTTATAACCCTACACATCAATCCTTATTTATTAAAGAATTTCATTTTATTTACTTAAGTTTTAAAATCACCTATTTATAATACTTACCTCTAATTTTGGTAAAATTTCAATTTATAACCTAAGTTTATAACATTAAATTCTCATTTATAATAGCAATTCATTTAATACTTCATTATTTCCAAAATTTCTACTTGTATAATATTCTATTCCAATTTCTTATTTAACATTTCAACTTTTCATATTTGGTAAGTTATTTGTGTAAAGAAAAATGCAAAAGAACTTATACAAGTTTTATCTCATCTTTTAAATTAAATTTAATGTTCAACAATATTACTTTTTTTTGTCTCATATGTTAAAAATTTCAAATTTCCCTTTATAACTTATAATTTCCTTACCTAAATTAGAGGTTTACATTCATTATTTACTTACCTTTTATTTCACTAAAATAATTTAAACTATTAATTAATGGAAATTTAAGAATTAAATACCGGGTCAAATTTCAAATTATTTTAAAAATAATAGATAAATAATTTCTTACAACTTTTATATCTCTAATTATATTTAAAACAATTAAAATTTTAAATAATTTCAAAATAAATCTGCAGTAGAATTTACCACAGTGGCCTTTCCCCTTCGAAACTCGAAAATGAAAGTCGATGATGCGGCCGCCATCACCGAAATTTATTTTCCAGCGACAGAGAGGAAAGTACAAAACTTATTTTCTCCAAAATCTTCTTTAAAACAATTCTTCCGGATTATACTGAAATATTTATAACGGAAAATATTTATAACAATTTTATTATACTTCAAAATCCTTTGAAAGCAAATTTCAAAATCCCGGACTTAAGTTCTAAAATTTTCAAATTTCATTGATTTTAAATTCAATCTTATTTACCTATTATATATAAATTTTATTCCTAACACCCAATCTATTGCAACAAAATATATATATAATATCATTTAAAAATTTATTTTATATATAGAAAATACAATAGGCAAAATTATTTCATTCACCTATATTAAAACAGATATTATGTCGGTCTGTCCTATTAAGTATTTAGAAATCCCTATTGATGACACAGCGTCCCATGCATCAACCAGAATTTATAAATACAAAACGGAACAGATTAACACAATATTAAAATCTTTTTATAACACTAACAAATACGCTCTCTCATATATATACACTCAGCGACTCCCATAGGGTATTACTACCATATTAACAAAGAGTCAAACCCCACAAAGCCAAGGTTTATCGCTAAACCAAAGCTCTGATACCAACTGTAACATCCCGCCTTTTCGCACGATTTAAACCGACACACGTGCCAGTTCAACCATACGGAAGGGCGGATTGTTATGGGGTAAATAAGAAAAACGAGAAAGAAATAAAAGAAAACAGAATCTCGCAGCGGAAGGATAAAATATATTAATAAAATGTATAGTTTATAAATCTGTTTACAAAACATTTATATACTACATATCAGAGTTACACATACTAATAACAATGCAGCGGAATTAAATGGTGTAGTGGAATAATATAGTAGATACTAGAAATACAAATCTTCGTCTTCGTCCTCCAGAGCTAAATCCTCAAATCCTGAAACGCTCGGACTGACCCGAGCGAATTGAAAAGACAAAACACTCGAGTCAGAACTAAAAGATCTTATGTGAGTTAAATCAACAGGAGTAAATATGAGTGCAGTAACTCAAGAGATGCTCGGGGTTTACATCTCCTAAGGATCCGTTAAACTATTTACTATGTAGTATATTGCGCTATTATAATAGTGTCTAATTGTAAAATAAACTTACTTTTTAATAGCGTTAAGGGGTTACCCATATAGCCCTTAACACAGAATATATTCCCATAGTCTATACAGTACCGTAATCTCCCCCGTACTGGGCGTCGTCAGAGGGCACTCCATAGGTATGGTACAAAACAAAACTCGTAGTAAAGGCTCGGTATGGTAGGTGACACGGCACAACTAGGCAATGCCAGGGTAGATATACCAATGGCTATCCGGGCTGGTGGAACCGCGTAGCCGCAGTTACCGCCCACCTCGAACAAACTCCCCCAAAATCAAAAATAGAAGTGGCAACTGAATCAATCCAAAGTCAAAGTATAATATCGAAGAGGAGCATCCAATCAGAGGTATGACCTCATTGGCCCGAGAATCACTCCTGTTTTAGCCACCTTATGCCAACTCACGGGAGTCGGGTCCACGTATTTACCTTACAGGAAACGTCGCCACCACCTACTTCATTCTGGAATCTCCACCGCGTACACGGTTAGTCAAAGTGGTTTTCGGTATCGACAGAGAGTATGTCCATATCCAATCCCGGTCTCTTTGCCAACCCATCGTTATTATAACACCGCGGTCATTTAAAAATAGTTTATACTTTAAAACCAGAATAAAATTTTCCATTTCAAAACTATGAATACGATATCAATTTAAAACCCAAAACAATATGATATCATTTTATCCAAATATATTTCTTTTTCAAAATCATACTGCTTTAAAATTTAAAATATATGGAAACCAAATATTTGACTTATACTTTCAAAGCATAATATTTCGAAATTCATATATTTTAAAACCATAACTTCTAAAACTTGAATGGTTTGGATATTCAACAGTATATGAAATAAATGGTTTAACTTTAAGGTTACTTTGTAAAGAAAATAATTTCCATGGCTTTACAAATATATTTCTTTATTTAAAGTCTAAACCAAAATTTAAATACCACTTTCAAGTTCCAAAACCACTTTAATTTCTATATATATATATATATATATATATATATATATCCATTTGGAGTATTAATATTTCAAAACTAAAGTTGGAATTTATTCCTTCAACCAAATTAAATGTTCTATTATTTAGTCTTCAATATTTACATAAAAATCCATAAATAAAACTCCAATTTCTAGCAACTAAATATTTTCTTCAATTAAATTTTACTAGAATATTCATTTTAAATTTATCTTGGAAAAATACAGTTATAAATATCATACATTAAAATTTTCCAAACTTAAACATATAATATGAATTATCAAATTCCATTTCTCAATTTCCCCATTTTTTATTTAATAGATTTATACACAGCTTAAATTCAAAATTTTTAACTTCATATGTATATATATAGAAGAATAACATTTATAAAATATCAAAATTAAAATTTTTTATAAACCGTATCCCATCCAAACCATAGAAATCACTTTAAAATAATTTATATATAGACCACGGTGCCTGTATGAAATTTTCTATCCTATGGTCAAGTGATACGGATATTTATCATTTCAATCCGCAATTTAAAAATAAAATTTTGCGATTGTATTTCATTTCAAACCACAATCCCGAATGAAATGAAAAATGCATGATAACTTGCAGTTTAATGATATACAATAAAACATCCATTCATCAAAATCATCCATCATCCAAATCACAATCATCATCCAATAATAAATCAATATCAATATATATCTGATAATATATAACAGGTAATAACTGGCAGTTATATTCAAAATAAAATTTAACAACTATTAAACTAACATTTTATATTCAGTAATAAATTTTATAAATGTTTAACTAGCAGTTTATATGCAAATAAATAAATTCTAACTGTCAATCAATATGCAATAAATAAAATAAATTACAGTTAAATTAAATAAACGTGATTTAACAGATATGATGAATAAAACATGCCAAACAGTCATAAATAAATCTCTACTCATATCTAAAATAAATTTAACAAACATAAAAACTTTTAGAAGTTGTGAGTGGGTTAAAACACTCACCTTTAAAATTTAAATTGGATTTAAATCCAATTTAAACCCAAAAATTTGACGGTCTCCAAATTTATCCAAACCAGCGTCAACAGATCCGAAATTTAATTACGATCCTAACAAAAAAAATTTCGTGTGAAACAGAGTTCGTATGTGAAAGTTATCACAATTAAACGATTTGCAATTGAAATTAAAAATAAACAAAACAAAAACAAAATACCGTGCCACATCCACTCTTCCCCCGTGAAAAACGCATATGCTTCTTCTTGATTGCTAACTTTGTTCCTTATTTTTCTTTTATTTCGATTTACTTTAATTTTCCTCCTTATTATATGAATGTATGTATTTTTAAAAGGTTTGAAAGAAAAAAGAAGAATTGAAAAAAAAATGATTAAAATAAGAACTGTAAACGGAAGAGAAGATCTAGATTTGAAAAGAAAGAATAAAGTTTGAAATAGAAGTAAATTTGAAGAAGAAGAAGAATATTTGAAGAGAAAGGAAAAATTAAAATGAGAGATAATAAGGAGCTTTGAGAAAAACAAGAAAGAAAAAAAAAAAAAAGAAGAAGAAGAAGAGTAGCATGGAGGCTAGGGTTAGAGTTAGGAGAAACAAAATGTAAAAGAAGAATAAGATGTAGGGTATTTATAATTAGGAAATGAATGTGGAGGGACAGAAATAAATGTAACGCTTTATTTTTTAAAGCTTCAGGCACTAATAATGCATAAGGAAATGTACGTAAGAATGGAAAAGTTTGCAAACGAAAGTTAGATTTTGTATACGTAAAAATGAGGTGGAAAAAAAAATAAATATAATCTAAAAGTCTATGCTAAGGTATTAAACGGAGAAAAAAGAAGAAACGAATCAACTATTAAAAATAAGGTAACTGTTTTAAAATGTTCATGCAACAATTAATAATAAAGAAATAAAAATGAAGGGACCATGTACGTTGCACAACCTTTAATTTTTTTTGTTTGTAATGTAACCAAATTAACTTCATTAACTCAATTAATATTCAAATTTGTACGCATTTAGGTTTTTATCTACGCATAATAAAATATTTATACTTACCTTAAAATGAAAACGTTCAATTTTGATTTCTCAAAATGATCTTTTATTTCCATCAAAACACCCTTTTTGTTTAACGCAAAACGTGCGTTTCTTTTATTAAATATATTAATTGCAATCAACGTTTCCTTTCCTTTTTATTGAAATATTTGAATTACATTAACTGCAGTTACTTACAAAGTTAAAATTTTAAAACAGACAATTAAAATGGATAAAAATATAGAACAATTGTTTATTTAAACACGTTTATAAATTTATTGTTTATACACAAGAGTAATAAATAGATTATTTTTCTATTCTTGTAATCAGTCTGTAAGCTAAAACATATTTCAAATCATATATTCCTTTCTTTAAAATCAATCTTTCTTTTCTTTATTTTAATGAAATTAAACCTACATTTACAAATGAAACATTCATTTTATAGTTAAAAATCCAAATTTACAACATTAAGTTTTAAATTTTCAATTTATCCAGTGATTAAACTTAATTGCCCATGAAATTCATTTATTTGGTTTTTAAATTCTTTTATTCACTCCATTATCACCAAGTAGATAAATTAACATTGGTTAATGGTCAATATATTGTTATCCTAAATTTTCAACTTACTCCATTAACGTAGTATTTAACATTTTATTCCCATTTAGTTGAAATAACCCTCTTTCCAAAATTTTACTTCAAATAAATAAGCAACTCTTTATATTTCTAAATCAATTACAATAGTTTAACAAATTGAAAGTTAATTGAAAGTTGCTAAATTTATCGATTTCAGAATTTCCCTTAATTTCATACACGTTCAGAAATTATCTATTTAATTAAATTAAAAAATCTTTATTTTCAATTAGATGAATTAAATGTTGGATTCACACTATTGCATTCATATTTCCCGTTTCACTTTTATCCGTATTAACTATTTCATTTTCTCTTATTGTGAATAACTAACATAATTCACTATATAACGTCAGTTTATTTCCTTGCATTAACATACCCCTATTTACACTGATTAGAATAAATTACATTCCTAAGTGCACTCCTATCAATTAAATGTATAAATTAAGGTTCTTTTTTTTATAATATACTTCACTCACTATAAAAATTTTACACACTAAATTTACTTTCAATTAATTACTTACATTCTATAACTTACTTTACATATTTTCCGCATTAATTATCTTAATTATCAAAAGTTCAACTTATTCCCCAAAAATTGTCATCTCATAGTTACAACCTACATTGGTTTGTATTTATTCCATTCATCTCTTTAGTTATAGCGTAAATTTCTTATTTATACACATTAAAGTCCATTTAATTTCAACTGCCTCCTAATTTCCATTTGTAAGTCTTAACACCCTATATTTTTACAACTTCTAATCATGGTATTACTTCTCATATTATATGTACCCTTTATTTAGTGTATTAACATTTATTTCAATTTAAATTTCATCAACCAAATTAAACATGTAACTTATAACTATTTCCCAAGATATTGCACCCATTGTCATATTCTGAATGGAGTTAGCATTTAATCTCAAAATTCATCTAAATTTTAGATTAAGACAATATTTAATTCTCCTTGATAATATTAAATCCCCAATGGAATCAATATATCCCACTATACATACTTTACGTGTCAAACTCTTAATTTTTCAATTTCACTTATTTCCCAAATCCAAATAGTTACCTAACATAAATCTATGCTTATATTATATTCACGTTCACCCTTCCGTTATTCTCAAATAAATTACCTAGTAACGTTCATATAAATAAATGCTATGTCAGTTTCCTATTCTATTGCGATATTATATTTATTCATTACTGCATAACTTCATTTATTTCATTCTTATTACTTTAATTAATAGTTAAAGTAACGCTTATCAATACACGTCAAATTATTTACAATTTACAAAGTTTTGATAAATTGACCAATTTAGTAGGTAATACATACTATAATTATTATACTCATAAATTAATACTTAACTACTCTAATACCTTACCTATACTTTCTATCTTCACATTCTATTCAGGTACAATACTTACACCAATTTATTTAATGAAAATTTATTCATTTTACAAACAAGGCTCAAATTCCCATTTGTTCAATTATCGTTCATTTCAATATAAATTTATCACTCTTTATTTATTTCTACTAAATTTTAATTTCAAAATTCTATTAAATAACTAAATTAAATCGTCTAAATATCGGGTCGTTACAATCATTTTTCATGGACTTGATGAATATTGAGAACATCTAGATAGATTCGTGTTAGTATTTGTAGAAGACGTTTTGATATACTCTAAGGATGAGGAAGAGCATGAAGTTCACCATAAGGTGGTGCTTGAGATGTTGAGGTAGCATCAACTGAAAGCAAAATTTTGAAATGTCACTTCTGGAAGAAGAAGGTGAAGTTTCTTGGCTACGTAGCCTCAGAGAAAAAATTATCAGTAGATCCGTCTAAGATCGAAGCAGTGAATAGTTGGAAGAGACCCGAGGCAGTGACTAAGATAAAGAGTTTTCTCAAATTAGCTGGTTATCATTGGAGATTCATTAAGGACTTTTTGCGGATAGCGGCACCGATGGCTAAGCTGACTCAAAAAGATGTGAAGTTTGTTTGGACTGATAATTGTGAGGAGGCTTCCAAAAAAAGAAATACGTATTGACTAATGCACATGTGTTAGTTGTTTCAAAAGGGAATCAGGACTTAGTGGTGTACACGGATGCATGTAAAACATGCCTAGGAGCGTTGTTAATGCAAAGAGGTAAAGAAATTTCATATGCTTCTCGACAGCTCAGACCAACATGAAGTTAGATATCCAACTCATGATTTCGAATTAACTGTAGTAATTTTCGCACTTAAGATTCGGAGAGATTACCTTTTCAGAGAAAGATTAGATTTATATATGGATCATAAGTCACTGAGATATTTATTCTCTCAAAAGGAATTGAATATAAGACAACAGAGGTGGTTAGAGTTTTTAGCCGCTTATGACTTCGGAATTGAGTAAAGACCAGGAAAAGGAAATAAGGTTGCAAATGCGCTAAGTAGGAAACATCAGAATATAGTATTAGCAATGATACCTAAGTGGAAAGATTTAAAAGCATTGACTACATATAGAATTTAATGGAGACCCGAGGCTAATTCTAGTAAAGATACTACTATGTTATCATGTCTAGAAGTTCAACCGGTGATGATAGAAAGGATTGCTTCTACGCAAGGGGAGGGCCCATTATTAGTTGAAAGTATCAGAAAACTAAGGAATGGAAAGGAGAGCGATGACTTAAAAGATTACATTCTTGACCAGAAAGGATGGTTGAGAAAGAAAGGACAACTATGTATTCCGAACGTGGGAACCATTGGTAAGGAAGTTCTAGGAGAATGTCATCATTCAAAGTTCGCTATTCGTCATGTATCGGGATATGAAAATGAGTTTATTCTAGGAAGGTATGAACAGGGATGTACGCTTAGGGTTAAGGTGATGTTTGAACTGTCAACAGATAAAAGCTAAACATCAGAAATCAAGCGGGTTACTTTAGCCTTTAGATGTTCCAGTCTAGAAATGAGATTCTTTCTCAATGGATTTTATAGAAGGTTGCCAAGATCGAATCGAGAAAATGAAAGTATTTAGGTCATAGCGTACAGGTTGACCAAAAGTGCCTATTTCATTCCAGTTAAGTTAACCTGGATGACACCTATTTTAGCTAAATTCTTTACGAAGAACATAGTTTGACTACATGAAATTCCTAATAGTATAGTAAGTGACAAAGATTCCGTACTCACTATCGAGTTCGGAAATAGTCTACAGGAGACTTTAGGTACTAAGCTCAAGAAGAGTACTGCTTACATACGCAGATAGATTGGAAAATGGAGAGAGAGAGAGTTAAAAAAGTCTAGAGAATTTGTTAAGAGCATGCATGCTAGATATTGGGGGATCATGGGAAGACCATCTACACTTAGTCGAGTTTTCATATAACAATAGTTTTCAGACTAGTATAGGGATGGCACCGTTTAAATCTTTGTGAGGAAGGCCATGCAAACTCCTGTTTATTGGTTAGAGACCGTTGATAGGTTAGTTCTAGGTCCAGGTTTGGTTAGAGAAGCTACAGAGATGATTGAGTTGATTCGAGTTAGGATGAAGGAAGCTCAACCTAGGCAAAAGAGTTATGCTGATAGAAGATGGGAAGACTTAGAGTTCTCAATCAGAGATCATGTTTTCATCAAGGTATCACCAATGAAAGGTGTAACCAGATTTGGAAAATCAAGAAAACTTGCAGCAAGATTTGTTGGACCATTTCCTATTGTAGAAAAGATCGAGAAACTTGCATATAGAATAGAGTTACTGATTTTTTGGAAAAAGTCCATAATGTTTTTCATATTTCTCATCTAAGGAAGTGTATTCGAGATCCCGAGACTACTATTACACTGACCGTGGTAGATGATCTACTAGTGGAAACTGATATGACTATCGTTAGAAAACCAGTTCGTATAGTCACGAGAGATGAGAAGAAACTAAGAAACAAGAAAACCAGATTAGTTAAAGTCCAATGGGGTAACGGCGAGAGAGACTGTACTTGGAAAAGTGAGAGCAAGATTAGAGATACTTATCCTGACTTGTTTCACGCTATGCTTTACCTTTATGACTGATTGTTGTGAGTACCTTCTCGTAATTTCGAGGATAAAATTCTTTAAGGAGGGGAGTCTGTAATGACCTTAATTTTGATTAATGTTTGGGCCAAAATTGGTCACAAACACCCGATAGTTGATAATTCACAATCATAGATCTCAGATGAATAACGAGTATGGAGATCACTCAGTAAATTCAAAAGAAAGCAGTAAACAACAAAGATTTTGTAGTGGTTTGGCGATCTGGCCTACGTCCACTTTGAACTTGATGACTTTATTCACTTGGTGATTTTAGTGAATTACAGTAGATAATAGCTTTGAAATTCGATTACAACAGTAATGGTGAGTGTGAAATGGAATGCGGTAGAGTCTGGACGCTTTAGAGTTAAAAGATCTTTTTTCTGTAGGCTTCAGGGGGCTATTTATAGGTTTAGGAGGCTGATATCTCGCTCCAACTTCAGAAGACTCCTTCTGGCTCGTGAGTGGGCCCACGCGATCGATCCCACCAAGTTTCGACTCGATCTGTGATCGATACAAACCGATTTCATATTGATCAAGGAATGGTCCAATCAGTCTGAAACTTGACAGGAACATTCTTTAGCTTGTATGTAGGCTGCTATGAAAATTTCACGGCATTTGTACTGGTGGATCTCGAGTTATGATCGACACAAGATGACGCTCCTCGGAATACAACTTCGTTCGAATCCATGGCTTCGAATCAACCCACTTCGAATCGATAATGCATGAGACCATGCGGAAACGTGGCACGCTCTTCTTGCACCGATCCTCTTTTTGCTCCGAGTTGACCGTGTCGTATCCATGAGTTTCACCTCGTTTGTATCGAGTGTCGTTGCACAGTTCAAATCAATCAACCATGTGCACCTCGTATCAATTCGCTGTATGTTTATTTTGAATCGAGATAGATGGCTTAGCTCGTATCAATGGTGGATTTGTGATGGATACGAACTTAAGCTACCTGATGGATTTGAATAAACACCTCCTTCACGGGTACGAACTAGACACTGGGCGAATCGATATGAAGCGCGTTACTGGTTGATGGATGCGGAGTTGATCGATACGAAACAGTTGCTTGAGGATGGATGCGAAACTAATCAGTACGAACGAGGGCACGAGGAGGGATACGAATCTGGTCGATTCGAAATATGGCTCAGCGATGGATACGGACCGTATGGACATGAAATCAGAGCTTATTGATGGATACAAAACCAAGGTCGTTTCCTCCAAATTGTGTCGATCATAACTTGAACATACGAACTCGGATTGACCTGAAATTTGGAATGCTGGTTTCCATGGTTTCGCTTGTCGTGTCTTATCACTTGTAGCCTGATCCGGACTTGGACAAACTTCATCGATATCCATAGCGAACAAGCATATAATCCATCTTCGTGACGAACTGTCTTTGGTTTTCAGTTAATCTTTTGGTATCACGGCCTTGCTAAAAGGAGGGATAGCACTTGCCCCCAAAACATGCCTTGCGGTAGGAAGATGTGTTTTGTAATGCCGTACGCTGGATGTTCATATCCTGTAAATGACCTACAAAGAAATTGATAGTTTTATCTGACCATAAACGACGATCGCTAGGGATCGTGTGTCGTTTGAGGTGATACGCGACTGTTCACGGTCGGATGCCGTTCACGGTGAGTGGTGACCGTTCGCGGTCGGATGCCATTCACGGCAAGTGGTGACCGTTCGCGGTCGGGGTGCCGTTCGAGGCAATTTTTGATCGTTTCACGATCGAGTGCCGTTCGAGGCGAATTGTGACCATTCGCGGTCGGATGCCATTCGAGGCAAATTGTGACCGTTCGAGGTCGGGTGCCATTCATGGCGAATTGTGACCGTTCGAGGTCGGGTGCCATTCGTGGCGAATTGTGACCGTTCGCGGTGGGGTGCCATTCGTGGCGAATTGTGGCCACTCGAGGTCGGGTGCCATTCGTGGCGAATTGTGACTGTTCGAGGTCGGATGCCGTTCATAACGAATGAGTGTGCCCAGGGGGGACTTAGTATTTTCGATACCAGATTTCACGTTCGATTGGGTTTCTGGACCGTTTGTCAAGGCGGTTTGTCACTATCTCAGAGCATGCCTAAGGACCATTCGCGACCCCGTTCATGTGTTAGCAGCTTAACCGTTTCAGAATTATCAAAACTAAATATCCATTTCAACCGATATTTTCAACAGAAATGTCCAACAAAATCAAATCCAAACATGAGAAGTAAAAAACAAAAGCAAAACAGTGACATCAAAGCGGAAACACCTACATCGATATGATTTATAGTTGTATCAGAGCATGCCCGAGGATCGTTCGTTGTCCTGTACATGTGTAAACAACTTAATCACGTTGGTGTGGGGTTTGCCGCTTGTCCATCATTATCTAAATCAATTGATAATAAGCTGATGCCTCGATCCTAAGCCGTCTTCAACTGGTGCAGGCGGTGGTCGTTCTTGTTCCACCATTGTGGCCCTCCTTCTCACATATTGTGATAGCAAACCGTTCCGGATATGCCCCTCGACTTCATCTTTCAAGTGTCTGCAGTCATTTGTGCTGTGACCATTCAACTCATGGAATGAACAACACTTTTCTGGCCTTCTCTCGTTGTTAGTAGGATCTCTCCTTATCGGCTTTCGATAAGGAACCTATCCCCTAGTGTCCTGATAGATACATTCCAAAGTTTCGCTCAGCTCCGTATATGAGGTGAATCTTGGTTCTTTTCGTGGTCGTGTTGATCTATTGTCGTTATCCTCAGTCTTTTGTTTCCCTTTGCTAGTTTCTGCACCTTTCTCAGGAGGATTTCCACCTTTGATTACATAAATGTCGATTCCTTCTCCTTCCTCTCTTTCGGCATTCGCATACTCTAACCGTAAAAATCCTTCGACCTCATGATAAAATTCCACTAGATCAATCGGGGGATCTCTTGTTAGCGAATTCTTGAATTCTGTGCCATCAGCTATGCCCGATACAGCTGCCATCAAGATCATGGATGGATCCGGTCGAACCACCGATGCTGCAGCTGCATTGAACCGCGTCAAAAAGCTTCTCGGAGACTCCCCAACTCTTTGTTTTAGTGCTGCCAAACTCATCACATTCTTGGGTCTTGAAATGTGAACCTTGAATTGCATCATAAACCTTTCATTCAAATCATTCCATGTCGCGATAGATCGGCTCCCCAGTTGCCTAAACCATAATGCCGCAATATCTTCCAGGTACAACGGGAAGCACCATGCCATGACCTCCTCTGATGCCCCCCCACTTCCATATGCCTCATATATTTTGTCAGATGAACCATAGGGTCTGTCCTCCCATTATACATATCCAATGATGGTAGCTTAAAATCTGGTAGGTTCCTAGCTCGCCTAATTGCTGCGGTAAAAGGAATTTTATTCACATCCTCCAAGTCTTTGTTTACTAATCCGCCTCTCATAGCCCGTCTGACCATCTCCGCCAACCTGTCATTGTCTCCTAGCTGTAGTCCTCGTCCATTGCCTTCGACCTTCCCCCCAAGTTCACGAGGGAGTCCTGGAATCTGTTCTCCTGGCTAAGCTTTTGTTTCTCTGCTAATGCTATGCTTTTTGAATCCACCCGATGTTCTTCTTGGTATTGGGTCAGCGTGCTCTAGGTGAGTGCCCCTAGCTTTGGTGCCGCCTCAGAAGGTCCTGCTCCATTCTGAACTCTAGTTTCTCCTTGATTCTGCGCTCCAAGCTGTCCAACCTGTCGAAACGAAGTCTACATCATTTCTTCTTCTCTTCTCATCATCGTCTCCAATCCCTGGTGATGAAGATCGATGTCTGATTTGCACCTGAAGAAGCCTCTTGACTCCCTTCGTGTTGACTTCTTTCTGCTCTTTGTCTTCTAGTTGATTGCTTTGTCATAGCTTTTTAGATCTGAACCCTTAAACCTTTAATTTTAATTTCCAAGTGATAGAATCTCCGAGTTCAATTCTCAGTGAAAGCACCAAAATGTTTGGGCCAAAATTGGTCACAAACACCCAATAGTTGATATTTCAAAATCACAGATCTCAGATGAATAACAAGTATGGAGATCACTCAGAAAATTCAAAAGAAAGCAGTAAACAACACAGAATTTATAGTGGTTCCGATCTGGCCTGCGTCCTCTTTGAACTTCGGGAGAGTCTGGACGCTTCAGAGTTGAAAGATCCTTTTTTTATAGGCTTCATGGGGGTATTTATAGGTGTAGAAGGCTAATATCTCGCTCAAACTTAGGGAGACTCCTTCTGGCACGTGAGTGGGCCCACACGATCGATCCCACCAAGTTTCGACTCGATCTATGATCGATACGAACCGATTTCGTACCGATCAATGTATGGTCCAATCGGCCTGAAACTTGGCAGGAACATCTTTAGCTTATACGTAAGCTCCTATGAAAATTTCATGGCATTTGGACTAGTGGATCTCGAGTTATGATCGATACAAGATGATGTTCCTCGGAATACCGCTTCGTTCGAATCCATGGCTACGAATCGACCCACTTCGAATCGATAATGCACGTGATCATGCGGCGACGTGGCATGCTCTTCTTGCACCGATGCTCTTTTTGCTCCGAGTTGACCGTGTCGTATCCATGAGTTTCGCCTCGTTTGTATCGAGTGCCATTACACAGTTCGAATCAATCAACCATATACACCTCGTATCGATTCGCAGTATGTTTATTTTGAATCGAGATAGATGACTTAGCTCGTATCGATGATGGATTTGTGATGGATACGAACTTATGCTACCTGATGGATTCGAATAAACACCTCCTTCACGGGTACGAACTAGACATTGGGCGAATCAATACGAATGCGTTACTGGTTGATGGATGCGGAGTTGATCGATACGAAATAGTTGCTTGAGGATGGATGCGAAACTGATCGATACGAACGAGGACACGAGGAGAGGTACGAATTTGATCGATGGATACGAAATCAGAGCTTATTGATGGATACAAAACCAAGGCCATTTCCTCCAAATTGCATCGATCATGACTTGAACATACGAACTCGAATTGACCTGAAATTTAGAATTATAGTTTCCATGGCTTCGCTTGTCATGTTTTGTCAGTTGTAGCCTGATCCAAACTTGGAAAAAATTCATCGATATCCATAGCGAACCTGCATATAATCCGTCTTCGTGACGAACTATCTTTGGTTTTCGGTTAATCTTTTGGTATCACGGCCTTGCTAAAAGGCGGGATAACAATTAACATTATTTAGGATATTTAATTAGATAAATTGTGTGGAATAATATAGACAGTTAAGAGATTGAGATTTTTAAATTAATTAAGGTGGTCGTGCCTTAATGAATATTTAAGCAAAAGAGAATTAAAAAGAAATAAGTAAGAGGAATAAGGTAAGGGCAAAATAGGAATAGTTTTTATTCTTATACCCTAAACCCTTCTAACCTTCATCTCTTATTCCTTTTAACATTACAAAACAAAAAAACTAAACCTTACAAGCTCGACCGGCCACCATTAAGAAAAATCAAAAGAAGAGAAGCTAAGAATCAAGTAGAGAGCTTGAAGAAATTAATCAAAGAGCAATTCTCAACCTTCTTAATACCATGCTAAGGTGGACAATAGATTTACATCCCATTTTGACTATAATTTCATTTTTGTGATTATAACCTAATTATTTTGCAAGGTTATATGCCATGTTATGTTTGACTAAATGGATGCATATGCTAATTGATGATTTATAGTGTTTCATATAAATTTTATGATAAGTTTAGGCTGGAAACCATTAAATGACATCGGAATGCTTTGCGTTTTTGAGATATGGTCAAAAACATTATTTTAGAAGTGGGTTTCAAGTTTTATAATTTTCTTAGTTATTGTGGATTTATTATGAATATTCTATTAGAGAAAATGGCTACTATTGGGTTTAAATTATTTACGGCAATTTTATATTGATTTTGGGTCTGAAATTTAAATATGTTAGAAAACATATTAAAAGCAAATTAAGGTAATTTTTAGGGAATTTACCTAAGTATTTATTATATTATTATAATTAAGGGGCCCAAGTGTTTTATATGATTATTCAAAGAGAATGGCCTATTTGTTGAAATGTTTTAATTGAAATTTTTTGAATTCTGCAGCACTTTTAAAAAAGGATTTTGATATAGAAAAGACAAACCAATAACATAATGACAAATAAGGAAAGTGGTTCAAAAATAATTTATTTTAAAGTCCAAAAATCCGTTTTGCTTGGATATACAAGTTCGCCACTTCAATCTGTTGGATTTCGACACCATGCCCCCACCAAGAACCTATTCGAAGCCAATGCACAGATACCAAGCAAATGATACATAGTGTATTGAAAAAAGGCGGAAGGTACAGTGTCGAAACCATGCTTTTGAAGGGGTAGAAGTCATTTTTTAAAGCTTTCAACTCCACTGGTTACTTCTATTTATTAAATATGCTTTCAAAGGGTTCGAAGCCAACTCTATTAGCTTTCGAACCAATCAACTTGCCATTTTTTTAGAAAAGAGATTTCGAATGAGTTGCCGCCTTTTTTTTTTTAAAAGAATCTTATGAATGGATAGCCGCTTTGAACTTATTCGAAGCCAATGCCGATGCATTCAAACCTTTCAAATCAACGCTTTCGAAAGGGTGCTTTCGCCTTTGTTCTTTTATTACTTCCTACTCAATAGTTTCAAAAAGGAAGTCCCGCTTTCAAATAGTTTCGGAGGCAATGGTTTTGAAAGGGGTGGGTTTTGAAAGGGTTGGGTTTCGAAACTATCCGCTTTCTTGTACTTTGGATTAATGCTTTCGAAAGTAATGCTGTCGCCCCAGTTCTTTACGACCTTTAGTTATATTAAAAGTTAAACCCAATGGTTTTGAAAGGAATAATTATTAAAGATTTCAAAGTAATGTTTACATGACCCTTTACCTAAACCCATTGCTTTCAAATAATATATAATATGTGTTTCGAAGGGGAGATCCCCACTGTTTTCAAAAGGATTAATTTAAGTGTTTGAATGAAGGGTTTTGTAACAACCCGCATTTTTTACGATTGCATATTTAGTTGTTTTATTTAAATATAGCATCGTTAGCTGAATTTAAAGTTCGAAATGTGACTTTTTGTAAACAGTCAAATCCAAACTCGAGACCACTTCCATTGATTTTAAAATGACGTTTACAACTTGTTTAAGTATAAATATCGATATGTTTGGAGTTGATTAGGATTTTGGAATTTTCATTTGGGCTTTGGGTTGGGTTCTAGCCCAGTAACCCAACAAGAGAACTAAAACTCTTCTACCTAATAGCTCACACTGCACTCCTCTTCATTCATTCATTCCACTCATAATTTCCTAATACTCAAGCTCTAGGAAAAATTGTGGAAAGAGGAAACTAAACTCCTAAGCCCTAGTTCTATTAGGAAATTCAAATTCAAGTTCCAAAATCAAGGAGAAGCTTAGGTTAGCATCCTCTTCATCTTCTTCATTTCAATCCCTCTTCAATTCTTGATTTTTCCTCTAACCTAACTTAGGAAATTTTTTGCATTTGATAATAGATTGAAAATTTTAGAGGTGTAGTGAAGAGGAATTGGTCTTGCTTTGTTTTAGAGCTTCTCATTCGTTGTTTTTGAATTTAAAAGCGAGTTCTTGTACTCACATCTATGTCTATAGTTTTCATTGTTGTTTGGTATGAATTCCTAACATCTTCTTCATGTTTAATTGCTTTTAATTTGAATAGATATGATGAATTTTCCAATTTTTGGTTTTAAAGTCAAAATTTATGAAAATCCTACTATGGATGTTTGGACATGTTATTTGGTGTGTATCGAAGAGCCCGTACGTCTAGGTTGTCGCTTGGGATAAATTCCTAGCGTCCATCGCTCGTTCGATCGCTTCCAAATTGATTTGTCCATCAACGGCCTAGGAAAATTGTTGCCCAGTACAGGCAACCAGACATCTGGTTGAAAAATCCAGGCACCTGGATGGGTTCCTAAGAAAAAAAAAGAAACAGCAAAAAAATAAAATTCCAGAGCCTAGGACCAAACGTTTGGTTAAATCCAACCAGGCGTCTAGATAGCTTTAGGAAATAAAAAGAAAAAGAAGAATAAAATTATAAACTTCCAGAACCCAGGTTCGGACATCCAGCTAAACCTATAAGACGTCCGGTCCTGTTGAATTTTTCCTATTTTTTCTGTTTTTGAGTGGATTTTCAATTTTTATTGATTTTTTTTGATCCGGTTAGTTGTTGTCATTTATTATCGACTTTGATGACTTCTTTACTGGATTTTTAGAAATATCCATTTGATGGATTTTATATCGATTTTTATGGTTTTAATTCACGTCGTCGAATGTGGATTTTTGGTGATAGATTGTTTTTACAATCAATTCTATAATTTTTCACTTTAAAATACAAAGGTTTCTATACTAGTAGTAAATACTCAAACTCTTTCACAAAAATGATTTCAACATTACTTTTAATACAAGGCTCGTTTTTAAAATTGTTTAGAAATCTATTAGTGTATACAAACCTTTACCTCATTCATATAAGAAATCTAGTTAAATGACTCAGCAGTACAAGTGGTATGAAACTCTTGCGTTTACTTTGTCGGTTAATTCTTAGACTTGTTCGATTGAAATCTTGTTACAATTTTCGAGTGGAAATATACAATTTGTTCGTAAATATTTAATTTAAGCCAGTGGTTATGGGACATGAAGCTAAGCTTATTTATTTACTAGCTTGATGTAATTTACACTTATTGATCTATGACGATCATTTTGAGGTTTAGACTAGCGATAAGCGATGTCTCTTTATCCACGTGGGGGACCGTACCCCGTTCTATTGAGCTTCGTCTCGTTTTTATAGGCTAGTGACCTATGGGTTTTTTTAACCATTTTATGGAGTTCGGTTCATTGGGCCTGTCGTTGTATTATGTCGTTGTTCCAGTTTATCTGAGTTTCAGGTTCCTCGGACATACCATTGTACTACGTCGTTGCACCAGCTCTATGGGTTAGCAACCCATGGGATAGCGTCCCGTTTGTGATACATGTGTTGGTGAGTTATCATGCCCCCATTTGTGATCGGCTTCCCCCTTGTTTTGTGTTTTTTGGATTTCTAATTATTGATTTCTAGAATTTGTGTTTCACTAATTTTTGAGATTTTCATTGATAAGCTCTATCAATATTTATGGGTTAGTGAATAAAAATTAAGAATATGACATTCTTTTAGGCGTTTGAGAAATTTTGAGATATTGTATGATTTTTGTTGTTATCATATATATATTTGTCATATCTCTTATCTTATCCCATCTTACATAATAATTATATTTAGACTGATCCATTTATTATTTTCTTCATAAAAATACTCGGGTCAGACCGAGGAGTTCCAGGTGCTTCCACTTGACTTCTTAGCGGGGACTAGCTTCTGACTTTTGGCTAACTACTTTGCCTTAGTAGGTTTTGTTTTTTTACACATTCGAGATAGAGACTCCTTGATGTATACATATTCTTTTGTCTAGAACTTATACCTATTCTTTTGTGATATAGTGGATCTTGTATGACCACTACTTTGATGTTCACTTCTATGTGTTATATTCATATCTGTTTCTTCCTTAGTGATATGAATATCTGTGACTGATTTGTGTTATGCTTATTTTATAATTGTTTTCGAAAGACACATAGCTACTATGTAGTTGCTTTGAGTTTGCATTTGATATGTCAGATTTCCTCTTGAAATGAAATGCATGATATACTATCTAACATATCGGTACTCGAATAGAGCAATTACACAGATGGTCGCTGCTCAACAGCCCTATTCTTCATGCTAGTTGACGGCATTACCCCGTAGTGCCTTGGCTAGTGTGAGTATAGAGGTGGGGCATCACAGCTTTCCAATGCCTTCGAAAGACAAGTTTAAATGGTTTTGGATGTCCAAGATATTTGTAAAGCTTTCGAATGGGTTGTTTTCAATGATTTCAAAAGACATTCTTTGAGTTTTTAAAATAAAGGTTTTACCTTGTCTTCATGGCCTAAAGTCTTTTAATTTAAAAAGGATTTTAACTTACTTTGAAGGGACAGATAATCCCATCGATTAGTTTTCATCAACATTTTTTTGTGTAAATTATATATCACGGCATAGGTGTTTTGAGTAAAGCAAAGTATATGATTTGCTTATTTTATAAATATATGATTTTAGAGGTAAATCATTTGTAAAGATTATTTACAAGGAAATGAAATTTTAATAGGGTAGTTAACCCTAAGTATAAAACAAGAAATGAAAGAATAGGGTAGTTAACCCTAAGTTTATGACTCGAATATTAGAAGACCGAACAGGACTGGTGTAGGGTTGCACCCTCTACTTTAGATAATAGCCTCTAGCTAATATAAGTCCAAAATTCCAGTGTGTAGGGATTTGTCACAAATGGAACTAAAATAATGTTACACACAAATAGGAATATACAGAGTGAAGATCGTTTATTGTGCTCACAAAACCATTTGGATCAGTTGACCCTAGAAGAAGATAGTGAAGGGTAGGTAATCCAGTAGTGTGTATAATAGAAGTTAGAATATTAGTTATGTCTGGTAGGCCCGTGTCAGCCAATAATTAATCGTTAGCTAGATAAAACTATAGTGTGGACAGATAATCCATTGATTTCATGATTTTTATGCATATATGTATTTGCTATTATTGTTGTAATCAGTTTGATTGCAGGACTTTGATTTGTAAAAGATATGATTTTAAAGGAGTATTAGTGAGGGGAACATGTTCCTCTAAGCGGTGTAGTCTCACTTAATATCAGTAAACTGAAATGTAATATTATTATACACATCAAGATTTATGTCTTACTCAAAGTTTATATTTTCCCCTTAAACTCTCAGGTGCTCAAAATTTAATTTGATTAAATTGAGGGTTAGGGACTTTTCAAGCTTAGTAGGTTGGATGAATAAGCTTTCGAAGATGAGAAAGAGGCAAAATTAGCTATGTAGGAGCTATTTAGTATTACTGTGATATATTTAAGATTGATATGCCTATCTAGTACTTTGATCATCCAAGAGAACACCTTCATATGTCACTCTTGGCATAATTTGTAATAATTATATTTGATCAAAACTTGGGAATCGTATTGGGATTATGTAACTGAATATGAAATATATGGATTTGAAAGGAAGGGAGGGTTTGATTTCGACTAGAAATGGGAAGAGATGAAGAGTCCAAAAATCACTCCAAAAGTGAGGTTTTAGGGGATAAATAAAGGAGAGACTAGAGACAAAAAGAGTATCACGATCCTTGTTTCTCTCTTACCATTTCTCTTTCCATTTGAATTCAAATCTCCTTCACCATGCCATCATATGGCCGACACTCCTTGTCCCTATATTACCAAAAATAAAAACCTTCCATGGGCCTCAGAATTACATCAAGCCTGAGTAGTATTTAACCCACTCAAATCCAATTTAAATGCGTATTGATATCATATATCGACAACTTTATTTATAACCATTATATATACGCTTTTTAATATTATTCAATGCACATCAAATAAAAATGTAACTAATATTTCATATATACTAATTAATTAAGAACAATTATAATTTAATTAAATCGGGTGGTAATAGGAGTATTCAACGTTTCGGTTGAGTGATTCTTAGGCGTAAATTTGGTCAAAGATTAATGTCGAACAATTCAAATATTAATGTTCACATGTCGTTTAGCAAGTGTTGTGACATTATGTTCAAATTTATCACTTACTCTACATCAGTAAAATCCAATTTTACATTATCAAGCATTACCCACTAGTGTGAATTATTCGCACCAATTCTCTTCATCGAAACCATTTCAGACTTAGGGCTTTTGGAATTTGGTAACGGATAAAATTCTAATATCATCCCTATTCAACTCTATAATGCAAACATAAAGTCCTTGGTTCAATAATAACAATTATTATTAACTGAACTACTCTAGCTAGAGACTTTGATTTTGAGTTGACTTAAGTTAATAGTGATACTAACACCATATAACCGAGGAGACAAATTCTCTTTTGAATAGTGTCTCTGTAACGACCCAGAATTTTAATCATTTGAAATTCATATATTTAATTGGTTTTAAATATTCACAAGTTAATTTTATAAGTTGAATGACTTATATTTGAAATATCTGGATTGAATTGGATAATTAAATTGTTAATTTAATATTCGAAATTTCTAAAATAATTAGAAATTGAATTTAATGTGAATGAAAATGATTTATAAAGTTGATGTAAATTCTATATGGATTAGAATGATGCTAAAGAATTTTAAAATTGAATTAAAAGATAATTTGTAGAAAGTGAATATTTTAATATTTAATTGACATGTAAAAATAGCCATTTTTTCAAACAGTCTTGGATTTCAACAAAACAAGTTTCATTCGATCCGTAATGTTATATTATTGTAAGATTTCCATTTTCATGTCAATCGGGTTTACGGTTTGTCGGGGCAGGATAAAACGCGTAGAAACCTATTGATGTAAATTTTAAATTTAAATAAGTCGATTCGAAACCTATCTTCCAAATATGATCGAATTGGCTCCTGGTATATATTCCATTATGTTCGAAATAGGGGTAAAATGTTATAAACGCCAGGTGGCACACTTCGATTGGAGTTTGAAAAAATTTCGGGCGAATAGGGTCGCAAAATTTTCTATAAAAGGACACAACATTTTCACAATTGCAAAACCCTAAAAACTATGAAACCCTAGCCGCCGATTATAGTTAAATGGCCAAAAATATACAAATTTCTTCCCTTAATCTCTCTCAATCCATAAATCTATTCGAGAAACTTCCAACATGAGAATTGTAGAGCTTCTCGTGACCTTTCCATCCATACGGTGATGATCGTGTGAAGTCGATCGACGTGGCGGCAATTTGTGCTCAAAGTCCCCATGGTCGCTGTAACGACCTGCATTTTACGTGTCGATAAATCGTAGAATAGTTGCCACTAGGTCGTTAGTATTGGTTATGTCTTCTAGAGTTTAAGTCGTCCAGAGTAGATTGGAGCGACTTAGAGAAGTGTGGCCGAGTTAAGGAGGTAGCCGACTTAGCAGTTGGCCGACTTAAGAGTTGCCGACTTAAGGGAGTGAACGACCTAGGGAAGTTAACGGTTTAAGGGAACTAGCGGCTTAGTAGTGTTAGGTCGGCTATATGGTTAGGTAGTTAGGTCGGCTATGTAGTTGATTCGTTACGTCGGCAGTGTGAGATGAGTCGTTGGGCCGGCATCTGGTTAAGCCGATAGGTCGGCATTATAGTTAAGTCGTTAAGCCGCGTTTGAGTTAGGTCGTTGAGTCATGTAGAGGCTTGAGTCGGTAGGTCGTGTGGTGTCTTGAGTCGTAGGTCGTTAGGTCGGCAAGGGTTAGGTCGTAGACGACTTGTGTTGAGATGGTGAGTGTAGTTAAGTCGTGATCGGCTTATGTTAGGTCGTAAGTCGCGCGCATGTGTTCTGACTTGGGTCGTTGAACTGTGGGGTCGGGCATGTTTTAGGACGTGTTGTGTTAAGCCGTATGTCGTTGGGTCCTTAGGTCGGCAACGACTTAAGGAGGTGACGAGTTAAGGGGCAAAACTGCCTATAAATACACCCGTTTGCTTCACTTTTTGGCATCGGATTTTGAAGCGACGAAGTGATGCTATTTTGAGAGCTCGACTACAACACTTCTTCACTTCTTTTCTCCACTCTAATCTAGTGCTTACATCCATCCAAGATCGAAGATCTAGATCAAACATCCAAGAGCCAAAGTTGAAGGTCTACATCCAACGAAGAGAGATTTCACCGTTTGAAGCGGAATTTTGTCGGATCGAGCTAGATCCTTTGCTGTCCAGATCTGAAGTTGGTAGCTTTTGAGGTGTTTAGGTGATTCGGTGAGTGGTAGTTATCTCTCACATGGACCCAAAGGAGTATATTGGATCGGTGGTTTGTTTCTGTGTTAAAGATAGTGATTTCTTGCATTTTCCATAAGTCTGCATATAGATCCATTGTTTATGAAGTTTTGATGTCCATTTTACTACATGTTAACTTATGTAAGTTCATTTATCAAGTTGTAGAGATATTGCTCATTATACATGCTTGTTATATTTGGACTCTTTATTTACCAAATTGCCATTCTTGTTATAATTGCTTGTTAGATCTTGTTTGAATGCTTGATTACTTGGATGAATGATTGATTTGATTGATTGTTATGAATTAGTTCATTTATGACTTTATTTGGACAAGTTGGTCGAAAATGATTCAAAAGCTAAGTAGAAAGGTTCTTGAATAAGGAAAGCTGCTTGTGGCATATGAAGCGGATGATAAAGCTTATATGGATAGATTTGATGATGATGTTGAGATGGACTTTGCTATGATGAGAAGAAGCAAAGCATGATGTGAGATAGCCTTGGTTTAATCCAGACGGGATCATCCCAAGCATGTTGATAACTCGGTGATATGGTTCGAGTTCATTGATAATGGTGGGCTCGAGAGGCAGCTTGGGCTAGTTTGAGAATAGTCGTCGAGGAGGATGACTAGAAGGCTTGGATTTCATCGTTATTGAAGGTTCTAGCAAACTCAAAGCAAGAGTACATAGGAACGCCCCAAAGACTTCAGGTAGGTGGTCGAGTACTCTGGGCAGATTCCTAAAAGACTAAAGGTAGGTGGTCGAGTACTCTGGGCAGATTCGATAGTCCTAGGCACGGGCTGCGACGACGTGCGGAGTTATGTCTAGAACTGGGTTTACCATTAGTCCTTGACTTACGGCTGAAAGAATGTGCCGGTCATTCAATTAACGGTGATATCGAAGCAATGATAACAGTGATAGCCAGAGTCATGGATGTTCGGATGCTTTGGTTGTATCGTCACTCGGTCTCAAGAGCGATGTTTTGTGGGTGCTTATCTGATCTTGGTTTAGGCCCTTGGGGTTTGTGCTTTAAAAACATCGACCTTGACTCGAGTGATAATTGTTTTACTTAAATGTCTGCTTTGCTATGTTTATTTCTGCTTAGTGGGTCTGGGGGCTATCACTGTAGAAAGATGTGGAGTGGGATGGTTAAGTTCCTATTCCTTTTTACCATTTATGCTCTTTTGGTATGTTTGATAGTTGATTTACCGCTCACTAGGACTTTTGTCTAACTCAAGGTTTTATGTTCAACTCTTATTACCTTGGGCTGTTCATCCGTTTTGGGATGGGCAGACTAGGTAGCAGGTCACAGGTGCTGTTCTTAGTGACTAACGCTGTTGATGACGAAGACGAGCTGGAGGCTTTTTCATATTGTTTTCTTACTATATGTACTGGATGTTCCGCTGTTTGTATGATTCTCTGAGTGTTATGTAGTGAGGCTTGATGTATTGACTATTCAGATTGTTGTACCAAACTATTATGAGTTTATATGATGAGATTCTGTTCTATGGAGCTTCACTATGTATACTTTTCTATTGTATTTTATCCATGCGCTGTGAGTAATACGATAGAGTTTACTGTTTTACCTTAACCCTGATGATCGTCCATGGCGGCCTGGCACACCTTTCAGCGCACTATTTCCTTGTTTAGTGCAGGAGTCATAAGCGGTCGTCACATTTGGTATCAAAGCCAGGTTAATCGATTTTAGCCATCGCTCGCTGACGTAACTACGTATGAGGGACGTAATTGTATTTTTATGGATGATTACTATATATAATATAGTAGCTTAGAAGGATTTGAACTCCTTATGCAGTTGTTTCTCAAGGTATATTAATCATTTCTTTTAGATATTAGGAATGAGTCGAAGAGGGAGACCAGCTGCTAGGGAAGACCGTGCTGCTGAGGGGGCTGCTGATTATGCTTCTATGTTCGAGGCTATGATGACTTCGATCATGAGGAGAATTCCAGCTCCGAGGCCAACAGTAGATGTTGGAGTTCAGGTTCAAGCCCCAAAACCAGTGGATTTTGCTAAGTTGCACAAAGACTATACTGCTCTTGGAGGAAAGGTTTTCTTGGGAACAGAATCAACCATTGAAGTTCAGAGGTGGATTGATGCTTGTAGAAGGATTTTTGGTGATTTGGGAATTAAGAATGCAACCAAAAGGAAGCTTGCATCAAGACAGCTTCAGGGAAGAGCTTTTGATTGGTGGAACTCTATCACCATTGATACTCCGGAGGAAGAGATCACCTGGGTACAGTTCCAAGCTAGGTTTGAAGCTAAGTTCATTTCTACAGCTCAGAAATCTGTTTTGTTCAAGAAGTTTGTGGAACTCAAGCAAGGTGGAAGACCAGTTCTTGAGTATGTTTCTGGTTTGAAGCTTTGTCCAAGTATGCTCGGTCGTATATTGAATCTCCATATCAGAAGAATGAGAAGTTTGTGACAGGCTTGGACACTTATCTTGGGAGGCAGTTAGTGGATCATCTGGACGATCCATTTGAGAAGCTTGTGGAGAAAGCTCTCAGGCACGAGAGTTTGTTTCCTAAAGGAGAATCTGTTGTTGCTGTAACAAAGGAAGAGTCCAAACCACAGCAAGGTGGAAACAAGAAGAGGAAACAACAACAGGATAAGGATGGTCGGAAAAAGAAGCTGAAGGGTGAAGTGACCTACTACAATTGTCAGCAGAAGGGTCATCTCTCCAAAGATTGCAAGAATTCTAAGGTCCCAGGGAAGTGCTACAACTGTGATAAGCCGAGGCATATCAAGAAGAATTGTCCAGAACCGCGAAAGGACAAGCAGATTGTGCAAGCCTATGCTTTGGGGGTTGTTCCATAATCTTCGAAAGCTCCTACTGTGGAAGAGAAAGGAAAGAGTGTGGTGGTTCAAGGTACTCTTTCTATATGTGATGTTCCAGTTAGAGTGTTGTTTGATACTGGGGCGTCGCATTCGTTTGTTTGTAATGATCTTGTAGGCCGGTTAGGTTTGGAACCGGATATTGTTGATAGACCATTGGTTGTGACTAATCCAATTGGGGGTTCGTCCTGTTTGAGTATGTTGTGCTGTGGTCTGATTGTATCGAGTCATGATTGCTCTTTTGTTTGTGATTGTTTTGTTCTGAACTTTGCGGGGTTTGGAATTATTTTGGGTATGGACTGGCTTAGGAAGTATGCATCAAAGGTTGATTGTGAAAGGCTGGAGGTGACAGTCAAGAATGTGGAAGGGCGAAAGGTTGTGATACGATGTAAGCATGAGGAAGGCGTCTTCATGAGCTTCATGTATTCGCTTGTTGTTCCACGGGATGGACTGTCATCGGTGCCGATTGTGAATGGATTTGAGGATGTCTTTGATGAAGTCAAAGGGTTGCCGCCGCATAGGGAGATCGAGTTTTGTATCGATCTAGTTGAAGGAGCCAGACCTGTTGTGATGCCTCTTAGGCGGATGGCGCCTAGGGAACAGCAAGAGTTGAAGGTGCAAGTTGATGATCTTTTACAGAAAGGATTCATCCGGCGAAGTGTGTCCGAATGGGGTCCACCAGTTGTGTTCGGAACCAAAGCAGATGGATCGTTGAGGTTGTGTGTGGATTATTGTGAGCTGAATAAAGTGACTAAGAAGAACAAGTATCCATTGCCGAGAATAGACGACTTGTTTGATCAGCTTCACGAAGCTAAGGTGTTTTCTCAAATGGATTTGGCAACGGGATTTCACCAGTTAAGAATGGCTAGGGATAGTGTGCCGAAGACTGCTTTCAAGACACCATCCGGTTTCTATGAGTGGCTGGTGATGCCGTTTGGATTGACCAATGCACCAGCGTATTTTGTGAATCTTATGAATAGAGTATTCAGGGATCAGTTGAACAAGTTTGTACTTGTGTTCATGGATGATATTCTGATTTATTCCAGAACTGAAGAAGAGCACAAGACGCACTTACGTGTTGTTTTGGAAATCTTGCGGAAACATCAGCTGAAGGCTAAGTCTTCGAAGTGTCACTTCTGGAAGAGTGAAGTGAGGTTCTTAGGCCATATTATCTCTGGAAATGGAATAGCGGTTGATCCCGCCAAGGTGGCAGCAATCCAGGACTGGGTTAGACCTAAGAATGCATCTGATGTGAGAAGTTTTCTTGGATTAGCAGGATACTATCGTCGGTTTATCAAAGACTTTTCCAAGATAGCTGCACCGTTAACAGGATTGACGAAAAAGAATCAAGTATTCAGATGGGAAGCTAAGTGTGAGCAAGCTTTCGGAATCCTGAAAGAGCGACTGACAAGTGCTCCTGTTTTGACTATTCCAAGTGGGAATGATGAGATGGTGGTTTACACCGATGCATGTGGTACTGGACTTGGAGCAGTGCTGATGCAAAAGGATAAAGTTGTTGCGTATGCAAGTCGACAATTGAAGCCGCATGAAAGGAATTATCTGACTCATGATTTGGAGTTAGCGGCGATTGTATTTGCTCTGAAGATGTGGAGACATTATCTATCGGGAGTTCGATTTGAGTTGTTTACAGATCATAAGTCGTTGAAGTATCTCTTCTCCCAAAAAGATTTGAATCTTCGGCAGCAACGATGGCTAGAGTTTTTAGCATCATATAATTTTGGTATAGCCTATACTCCAGGAAAAGGTAACGCAGTGGCAGATGCGTTAAGTCGAAGACATGCAGGATTGGGAGCCATGTTTTCATAATGGAAGAGTCTCGAGTATTTAGCTGGATTTGATTTCAGGCCTAGATGTGAATTGGAACCTGAGATGTTGGCAAAATTATCGATAAGACCTACTCTAGTGGAAAGAATTGGCGAGAGCCAAAAGCGAGATGATAAGCTTGTCAAGATTATCCGAGATTTGGAATCTGGATCAGACCCAGAAAAGGATAAAGGATTCGAAGTCGATCGAGAGGGTTAGCTTCGGAAGCAAGGACGACTATTTGTTCCCGATATAGATGGATTGAGAGATGAAGTTCTTAAGGAAAGTCATCACTCGAAGTTGACAATTCATCCAGGTGGAAATAAGATGTATCGAGATATGAAGAGAGCCTATTACTGGGAAGGTATGAAGAAAGATATTGGAAATTTTATTTCTAAGTGCATGAACTGCTAGTTGGTAAAAGCCGAGCAGAAGAAGCCAAGTCGATTGCTTCAGCCATTAGAAGTTCCTACATGGAAGTGGGAGCAAATATCGATGGATTTTATCGATGGGTTACCTAGATCCAGAGCAGGAAATGAAGGGATTTGGGTAATCGTAGATCATTTGACTAAGAATGCAAGATTCATTCCTGTTCGATCAACTAGGACTGCATCGAAATTGGCTGAGTTGTATGTTAAGTGGATAGTTCGATTCCATGGTATTCCGAAGAGTATAGTGAGCGATCAAGACCCATTGTTTACTAGTGGATTTTGGAAGAGATTCCTAGAAGTTTTGGGAACCGAGTTGTGTTTGAGTACAGCTTATCACCCCCAAACAGATGGTCAGACCGAGAGAGTCAACAGAGTTTTGGAAGATCTCCTTAGAGCATGTGTTTTGGATTTCGGAGGATCATGGGAAGATCATCTTCATTTGGTGGAATTTGCATATAATAACAGTTACCAGTCAAGTATTGGTATGGCACCGTATGAAGCATTGTATGGAAGACCGTGTAACTCTGTGACATGTTGGTTGGAAACTGGTGAAAAGCTGATACTTGGGCCCGAAATGATTCGACAGACTTCGAATTGCATAGAGATCATTCGGCGACGAATGAAGGCAGCCCAAGACCGTCAGAAAAGTTATGCTGATAAGCGTCGTAAGGATTTGGAATTCGACGTAGGCGATATGGTTTTCGTGAAGGTTTCTCCACTGAAGAATGTTATTCGATTCGGGAAGAAAGGAAAATTGACTCCAAGATTTGTTGGACCATTCCCGATTATCGAGCGAATTGGAAAGCTCGCCTATAAATTGGAGTTACCAGAAAAATGTCGGGTGTGCACAATGTTTTTCATATATCGTATCTACGGAGGTATGTGCACGACCCAAGTACAGTGGTTTCTGCTGATAGCTATGAAGATTTGGAAGTTGATCCAGTTGTTAGAAGACCTCGTAAGCCGCTTCGTGTTGTGGAAACTGACACGAAACAGCTTAGGAGGAAGGTAGTCAAGTTGCTCAAGGTATAATGGAGTGATGATGTTAACGACTGTACATGGAAGGAGGAAGAGAGGATAAAGGCAGCTCATCCTGAACTCTTCGAGGTATGGCCCTAAGGTGTCGTGACATCTGATGAATTTGTAACTTGTTCTAGTCTTAGAATTCTGCATGCTAGGCTAGTAATTGGATGCATGGTTTGTTGGTTGCTATGGATGGTAGGCATGCAGAATAGTTTTGATTGTTCTTGTTTGTTTGGAATTTCGAGGGCGAAATTCCTAAGGGGGAGAGAATGTAACGACCTGTATTTTACGTGTCGATAAATCGTAGAATAGTTGCCACTAGGTCGTTAGTATTGGTTATGTCGTCTAGAGTTTAAGTCGTCCAGAGTAGATTGGAGCGACTTAGAGAAGTGTGGACGAGTTAAGGAGGTAGCCGACTTAGTAATTGGCCGACTTAAGAGTTGCTGACTTAAGGGAGAGAACGACCTAGGGAAGTTAATGGTTTAAGGGAACTAGAGGCTTAGTAGTGTTAGGTCGGCTATATGGTTAGGTAGTTAGGTCGGCTATGTAGTTGAGTCCTTACGTCGGCAGTGTGAGATGAGTCGTTAGGCTGGCATCTGGTTAAGCCGGTAGGTCGGCATTATAGTTAAGTCGTTAAGCCGCGTTTGAGTTAGGTCGTTGAGTCATGTAGAGGCTTGAGTCGGTAGGTCGTGTGGTGTCTTGAGTCGCAGGTCGCTAGGTTGGCAAGGGTTAGGTCGTAGACGACTTGTGTTGAGATGGTGAGTGTAGTTAAGTCTTGACCGGCTTATGTTAGGTCGTAATTCGCGCGCGTGTGTTATGGCTTGGGTCATTGAACTGTTGGGTCGGGCATGTTTTAGGACGTGTTGTGTTAAGCCGTATGTCGTTGGGTCCTTAGGTCGGCAGCGACTTAAGGAGGTGGACGAGTTAAGGGGGAAAACTGCCTATAAATACACCCGTTTGCTTCACTTTTTGGCATGGGATTTTGAAGCGACGAAGTGCTGCTATTTTGAGAGCTTGACTACAACACTTCTTCACTTCTTTTCTCCACTCTAATCTAGTGCTTACATCCATCCAAGATCGAAGATCTAGATCAAAGATTCAAGAGCCAAAGTTGAAGGTCTACATCCAACGAAGAGAGATTTCACCGTTTGAAGCGGAATTTTGTCGGATCGAGCTAGATCTGTTGCTGTCCAGATCTGAAGTTGGTAGCTTTTGAGGTGTTTAGGCGATTCGGTGAGTGGTAGTTATCTCTCACACGGACCCAAAGGAGTATATTGGATCAGTGGTTTATTTGTGTGTTAAAGATAGTGATTTCTTGCATTTTCCTTAAGTCTGCATATAGATCCATTGTTTATGAAGTTTTGATGTCCATTTTACTACATGTTAACTTATGTAAGTTCATTTATCAAGTTGTAGAGATATTGCTCATTATACATGCTTGTTAGATTTGGACTCTTTATTTACCAAATTGCCATTCTTGTTATAATTGCTTATTAGATCTTGTTTGAATGCTTGATTACTTGGATTAATGATTGATTTGATTGATTGTTATGAATTAGTTGATTTATGACTTGATTTGGACAAGTTGGTCGAAGATGATTCAAAAGCTAAGTGGAAAGGTTCTTGAATAAGGAAAGCTGCTTGTGGCATATGAAGCGGATGATAAAGTTTATATGGATAGATTTGATGATGATGTTGAGATGGACTTTGCTATAATGTGAAGAAGCAAAGCATGATGTGAGATAGCCTTGGTTTAATCCAGACGGGATCATCCCAAGCATGTTGATAACTCGGTGATATGGTTCGAGTTCGTTGATAATGGTGGGCTCGAGAGGCAGCTTGGGCTAGTTTGAGAATAGTCGTCGAGGAGGATGACTAGAAGGCTTGGATTTCATCGTTATTGAAGGTTCTAGCAAACTCAAAGCAAGAGTACATAGGAACGCCCCCAAAGACTACAGGTAGGTGGTCGAGTACTCTGGGCAGATTCCTAAAAGACTAAAGGTAGGTGGTCGAGTACTCTAGGCAGATTCGATAGTCCTAGGCACGGGCTGCGACGACGTGCAGAGTTATGTCTAGAACCGAGATTACCATTAGTCCTTGACTTACGGCTGAAAGAATGTGCCGGTCATTCAATTAACGGTGATATCGAAGCAATGATAACAGTGATAGCCAGAGTCATGGATGTTCGGATGCTTTGGTTGTATCGTCACTCGGTCTCAAGAGCGATGTTTTGTGGGTGCTTATCTGATCTTGGTTTAGGCCCTGGGGGTTTGTGCTTGAAAAACATCGACCTTGACTCGAGTGATAATTGTTTTACTTAAATGTCTGCTTTGCTATGTTTATTTCTGCTTAGTGGGTCTGGGGGCTATCACTGTAGAAAGATGTGGAGTGGGATGGTTAAGTTCCTATTCCTTTTTACCATTTATGCTCTTTTGGTATGTTTGATAGTTGATTTACCGCTCACTAGGACTTTTGTCTAACTCAAGGTTTTATGTTCAACTCTTATTACCTTGGGCTATTCATCCGTTTTGGGATGGGCAGACTAGGTAGAAGGTGACAGGTGCTGTTCTTAGTGACTAACGCTGTTGATGACGAAGACGAGCTGGAGGCTTTTGCATATTGTTTTCTTACTATATGTACTGGATGTTCCGCTGTTTGTATGATTCTCTGAGTGTTATGTAGTGAGGCTTGATGTATTGACTATTCAGATTGTTGTACCAAACTATTATGAGTTTAAATGATGAAATTCTGTTCTATGGAGCTTCACTATTTATACTTTTCCATTGTATTTTATCCATGCGCTGTGAGTAATACGATAGAGTTTACTGTTTTACCTTAACCCTGATGATCGTCCATGGCGGCCTGGCACACCTTTCAGCGCACTATTTCCTTGTTTAGTGCAGGAGTCATGGGCGGTCGTCACAGTCGCGCACGAATTCCGAGGTTAGGGGATGACCGGATCTGTCGTGCTTTTTGGTGGTGGTGCATCATGGAACAAGCTTTCGTGTGGTACTAGCCAATCGTGGTTGAGGCAAACAAGATCGGTGCGAAAATTTGTGAAAAGATGGCGGCTATGGGTTTGGTTCTAACGATGGTAACCTGGAAGAAGAAAGGAGAAAAGACACGGCTTGGATCTAATTTTCGAAAATGAACGGCAACAATTGGAAAAGGTTTAAAGAAAGAAATTATAATTTATTTGTTTTAAAATCGTATAAACTTCTAAATGCATAACTTTATCATACGAGGTCTTTTTTTGATGAAACAAGTTGCATTGGGTCCGTATTGATGAGCACTACAATTTAGAGCTAGTTTGGAGTTGATTGGAGCTAGTGTAATTTTTGGGTAAAATTAACCGCCTGTTTAATTTTATTTGGAATAAAACAATGCAACTACTTTTCGAATCAATGTGAGTACAACTCACTCTTTCTGACTCATTGATATTTTTATATAAGTGAGAATAAATATTATTTATGATGATTGATAATTGTCTGGATGAGATATGATATATTATCTATGTATTGATTGATATTTAGATATATTCCTGCCTATTGGAGCAGATGAGACCCTATACGTTTCCGTGTATGAGCGGATGATCTTTCGTACGCATGTCTGCCTCGATACGGACATTGTACACATATTCTAATATATATATTTGTTGCAAGTGACGGGTTGGAGGGATCCAACTGGATACCACACCTAATGATTTTAATTACAAACATTGTGACACATGCTGTTATCATATAATATATGATGTTTTAGATGCCGTGATTGATGTATTTGGTGCTGTTGCAGCACTGGGCCTATTTTGGTAATTTTAAAAGGTAAAAGTGGCGATTTCAAATTAAAAAGGATTTTCAAGTGATTTTGAAAATATACGTTATGTTGAATTTTGAAGTGTTAAGGAGATGAATTTATTTTTAATAAATAAATATTATAATTTTTATGTTATAAAAATTATGACTTTTGTGAAATATACTTAAGTATGATTTTTGGAGTTATAAGTTTTAATAATGATTTGTAAATTATTAAAATAATAAGTTCATTTAAATTGGGATTTTTGAATTTATTATAGATGGTTTTATGTATAAAATTTATAAAATTGAATTTTCATAAATAAAAATAATAGAACTATTAAGGAGCTTTTATAAGTATTAAAATGAAGTTATAATTGGATTTTATAAGTGAATAAGATTTATGAATTTGTGAAGTTATAAAATGAATGAATTTGTAAATAAAGAGATTTACAACTGAATTAACTTATGCTCGGATTTTGGCATATAAATGACATTTAAATGAATTGGTTAATAAAGGAATTTTGTATAGTGAAGTTTTTATTTAAAATATATATGGAATTTATAAACATTATTTTATAAATCCGAAATCAACTTATTTTGACAAGTTAGATATGAAGCTTATCAAAGGAATTACGTCCACGATTTTGGATAGTGGATTATCTTTAATAAAATGTGTAGAAATACTGGATTTGGTAAACGATTTATATTCACGATTTTGGATAGAGAATAATATATTAAATAAAATGGATATATTTTGGGAAGTGATATTTTAAATGGAATAAAATGGTTTGAAGATGTTTTAAAATGTGTTAAGTATCGAAACCAAAGAATGAAACATTCATTGTTGAAATAGACATTTTCGAGAAGTAAGGAAATGATGGACTATAGCACGGTTGTTATAGTCAATGATTTTCGAATGAAAATATTTTGTATAGTATATGGGATTAATATATCTATCTAATTTTTGAATCCCTATACTAATGATTTAAGGTTGTCGTAACGATGTTTTACGCAACATTCGTTTTGACCCAAATAAATGTGTTTAAAGAGAGTGTTTTCCTTAAAGAATAAAATATATACTTAATCGTAATTTAAGTATATGTGATGTTTTCTAAGTATTGAAAATAAATTGATTTGTGAAATACTTATTATTAAATAAGTATATGGAAACTTTTTACAATGTTGAAATGATTTGGAAATATATCTTTTTAAAGATAATTTAAAGTTAATATTTAGCAAGTGAGTTAATTAATAAAAGATTAATTAAAAGGGCCTAGTGATTGAATACGATGCTAGATATTTGCTTGTTTGCTCTGATAGTTAAATAACTGACTATCAAATTTTGCCAAATTTTAGTTCCTCGACTTGATGTAGGAACTATTTAGTCGTACGTTTAGTACGTAGCCTCCTGTGTAGGCTTGATTATCATTTGTGTTGAGGATGTTGATTCGTATAGTGCAGAGTATTACTCCAATCCGTGAGCTTCCTTCTTGGCCCGAAGGATAGCAAGTTGAAAGTTGGAGACGTGATAAGTCTATAAGACATAGTTTCTGTGTGAGGTTGAGAAACGCTTTTGTGTTGTTGGTGCGAAGAGACCGGGATCAGTTGCTTATGGCGATATTGATATTCAGGATTCTCATAGTGGGGGAATACTTGTTGATCGTTTGGGGTTAAATCCCAATATGCATATAGTAGCAGTGGTCTCTTCATTATGAAATATCCAATGCGAGAACTATTCGCTACTCATCCTAGAGATTTCTCGACAGGATGTGGTAGGAAAGTACATTCGGTTTGTTCTGTTCCTGGACAACTTGTGTAACGATCCTCAATTTTAAACAATTTAATTTATAAATATTTAATTTATTTTAAATATTTAAATGATGATTTAACTTGAATTTCAAATTATCAGAATAAATTGGCGATTAAATATTAGAATTTAATCTATTTAATGTTGAATAAGAATTTGAATTTAGCTTTGAAATTGAATATTGAATTGGTATTTAAAATTTGAACAAATGACTAGGAATAATAATTTGGATTTTGAGAATTATTATTTATGTAAATTTATAAATTGATAGTTAGTTTAATAACATTTTTTTTAACTTAAATAAAAGGAATAAAAATTTTAATCAATATAAAATAAATTGAGAAACACGTTAATATAAATTTATGTTTGATAAATGAACTGCAAAACGTTTATATGTTTATTTGAGAAAATAATTTACAAAACAAATTGAATTTAAAAGGGAAATAAAATATAAAAATAAACATAAAATAAATAAATAAATAAATAAATAAATAAAATAATAAGACATGTTTCCTCCCCTAAATCAACGCCATTATTTACGCCCAAATTCGTGCCTCCAAACATGCCTTTTTCCACGCAAAATTCACGTTCTCCTCTGCATAATACACGAACCCCTTTCCTCCATCACTTCAGAAATCAAACGAAAAAAAAGAAACGAAAGAAATAAAAATGGCGGCTTCCTCTTCGTCTTCGATCCCGTGCTCCCAAAATTAGGGCTTTTCAAATTTTTGAAGTCGCTGCTTCTATTGATTTGTCTGTGAAATTAGGACTTCGGCTTCAGTTCGATCGATTCTCTGGTGCGTTCGAACGCGACCCGCTTCGAAGCAAGGTGAGTGATTCTTGTCACTCACATCTAATTCAAGCATTAAAGTTTTCTGTCTTGTTCAAATTTGCGACCTTTGCTCCTTGATTTTAAGATGTTGATTTTGTCTTCGACTTGATTGATTTATGGTTTTGGTTAGAATTTGTTAACATTAAATGTATTTAAAGTCGTTGGTTTCTTGTGTGACTTCAATCTCAGTTGATCATGGGTTCGATTTGTTTACCATCTGAACTTCGGCATTGGCTATTTAAACTTGATTTGGCCTCGGCTTGTACTTTGAGGTAAAATTTGTAAGCGCCTCTATTTATTTTTTTATTTTTTTTGCAATACACCATCTATGTTGCCTTGAACATCTATTTGATATGTGCATTACCCTCGAGCATTATTTATGCATCATTAGCTTGATAGATCTGCCTTTGTTGGTCTTCGTGACATGTGCAGTTTGATTATGTAGTTTGGGGTTTTGTTCGTGTAACTTGAACTTGGTTTGGATTTTGCTTCGAGCATGCTTCTGATTTGATACGTTGTGCCCTGAACATGAGTTTGCACCGTGATTGTTCATCTCAGTTGTGCATTGATCTTTAATGATTTTTTTTTTATTTCGGTTGACCTGCAGTGTTTTCGACTGAAAATTTGATATTATTTGTGGTTGTTTCCACTGTTACTGTCTAGTTGTAGTACTTCATTGTGGCACTGACTTGTCTTAATTTCACTTGAACCAGTGGTATTGGTCTTGATCGTTACGATACTACCGTTGCACTTGCAGTGTACCATGCTGGTTCATATTTACTTTTTGGTTTGGGTCACTTCCTACTTGATCGTACTGGTCATTCATGTATACTTGATGTAGTCTTCATGCATATCTAGTTACTGTCTCGGCCTATAGTGTTACACTGATATGGATTCATTTGTTCTTCATTCCTGAGTTATGCTGTGAATTTGTCTGAAAACATTTTTCACTGATGTGGGCTTACTCCTTTTGTTTTGTCTTGGTCATGTGAACACTATATTTACTCTTTTGGGTTGTAGTTTAGGCCTTCACTTCAGTTTACTGACCTGGTGCGCATTTGTTCCACTTCTAAACTAATGCTGCCTTGGTCATGTTGCCCAGTGCTTGTTAATTTGAGTTGAGCTGTTTTGTTGCCTTGACCATGCCATGTATGTGATTCATTATGTACATATGAGAATGTACTTTGTTTCAGGATCCACTCTTACCTTTGTAACTCATGTTATATTCATGGAGTTAAAGCAACTTCATGGTAGCTGCCTTGGCCATCTGAAATAGTGGATATTTGTTTCATGCAATTTTTAGGGCTGTGTCACTTTGGTGCACTGTCCAGTTCATGTTGATGGCATTGATTTGTGTCAATTAATTCACTTCCATTCGAGTTCGTGCCTTCATACTCGAGTCTGATACTTGCATACTTGTTCTTCATGTGTATATTTTCGGAGCTGCACTGTTTTGGTTTCACTGCAGTCTTGTTTGCAGTTTTTCCCTTGAATATCTGAGTTGGTTTAGACTTGCATTTGTGGTGGCTGCGTTTTGATTGCAGATTCGCCCTTGTGTCCAAGTAATGACTGCAGTTTCATTTTTATGGAAATTTTGCACTTGTTGAAATGTGCAGTAATGAGTTGTATGGAAACTTGTTTTATTTCACAAGTTGTTGTGGCGAGGCAGCGCACGCGTGCGTGCCCTACAGCCACGTAGTATCGACATTTTGAATCGATATTTGAACCTTCATTGATTTTGGTTCGTTGACCTTTTTGAGTACATCATCACGATAGTGGCAAGGCAGTGCACGCAAGCGTGAACTGCAGCCACACGGCATTGATTTTTATTGATATCCTATTTTGTTTCGATTTATGATCTTTTGCATATTTCATTACGGTAGTGGCGAGGCAGTGCACGCAAGCGTGAACTGCAGCCACGGAGTTGACATTTTAAATGTGGCGAGGCCGTATACGCGTGTGTGTACTGCAGCCCTACCAAATTTTAATGTTTAAATTGATGTTTTCTTTTTGATGAAAATTATTTTATGTTGCCAATTCAATGTATTTTGAATCGATTTTGATGATTTTGTTGTAAATTGCCGTTTAGGCAAATTTTAATTGTTTTCTAAATTATCTTCATCAATAATCCCTTCATCTATCGCATTGATAATCTGAATCTACTGAATTGTTGTTTAACACTTTTAAGTGTTATATTTACCGTTATCCGATTTCTTGTAAAGGATCGGATAGGTAAATTATATTTGACTGTCATCTAATTGTTGATTATTATTGCCTCTATGCACTAATAACTGAGTTTGAATTAGACTGACCTGTGTATTATTTTCTTTTGAATATAATACTCGGGTCAGACCGAGTATTTTTACAGCTTGAAGATTTTCAGGCCGTGAAGTTAGAGAGAGAGGAGAAAGCAATCCACTAAAGTTTTTTTTCTAGAAATTTTTTTTTCTTGTACTTAAAAATAAAAGATATATATTCCGCTGTATAAAAATTTAATGCATTGTACAAACTCTGATATATGTATGTAAGAAAAATTCATTTATAAATAATATTATGATTATTCTGTGATTCTGTGGCTGATTCTGTTTAAACTTTATAAACTGAACAACAATCCGTCATTTTGAACGTTTCGAGTTGGTTTAATTACCGACTAGAGGCGGTCAGAGCGGCGGGTCGTTACAAAAGTGGTATCAGAGCTTTGGTTTACACAAAGCTCAGTTTATGATGTTTAATATGAATAGTTACTAGAACCACTTTAAAGAAAGTGTTTTTTTCAAATTTAAAGAAGTATAAAATTATTTTCTTTAAAATAAAAAGTATTTTGAAATTTAGAATTATTTTGAAAATTCCCCTCTCTAAAATTAGGATTGCGATAGTTTCTCATTCGAAATCCATTATCGAATTATTGAGACTTATGAAATATAAAATATAAGTGAAGTGAATTAATGAAATTGGTTTAAATTGATTTAAATCAAATATTTTGAATATCTACAAAATAATAATTATGAAATAAAATGATATTTCAATTTAGTTATAGCCAAGAGGATAATTAAACTATAACTTGGGAATTTGATTTTAAATTCTTTTGAGAAATTGATTTCAAATGTGGTGAAGAATTATTTAGTAAATGAATGGATTATAAGTATTTAACTTATAATATGGATTTTGGGTATATAACTGAGTTATATAAATTGAATCGAATTGAATTAATAAAAGATTTATAAATTGAAGTTTTATAAATAGAAATGGAATTTGTGAAGATTGTTTATAAGTTCGAAATCAATTGAATTTGATAAGTAAATTGTTGTAGCTTATTAAAGGAGTTATATTCACGATTTTGGACAGTGGATAACCCTTTAAAAATAAAAATAAGTTGTAGAAATGATGAAATTGGTTGACAAAGTATATTCACGATTTTGGACAGTGAATATATTATTGAATAAAACAGATATGTTTTAGGTAAAATGATTGAATAATCCAACCTCTGCTAATAAGAATTGCAAATATTGATAGGAAACTTCGAAAACGCCTTGTTTATTATAATGGCGAAAACCGAAGCACAAAAAGCAGCACGCCGTGAACGAAGAGCAATTGCTCGTAGAGAAGCAGAAGCGAGACGTGCGGAAATTGAAAGGAGATTCAGTGAAAGGCAAGCACCTGGTCCATATGATGAGGTTATTTGCTATCGATGTCATAAAAAGGGACATTATGCCATTAAGTGCCGAGTAAGGAGAAAGAAAAGGAATGTGGATGACCGGTTCGCTCGTCCTGAGATTGTGTGCTTTAAATGTCGGGAGAAAGGGCATTTTCTTAGTCATTGCCCTAAAGTGAAAAGGAAAAAGTGCGTACTCAATTTACCCGTCGATAGATTGACAATCTGCTACCATTGTTGTCAGACTGGACATATAGCCAGAAACTGCACCGAAAGACAACAGGGAGAGCAAGCTATAGCCCGACCAGCTAGAGCGAAAAGTGCTAAGGTGATAGATAAGGATGGAAACATCTCATATTTTTGCAATAACTGTAAGGAGTGGGGACATGTGGATTTTGAATGTGTTAATTCTCCTTTAACACAACATGAAATAGTGTCATCCGAAGATGAAAGTTTGGCAAAGATGCATACTATCGGACAAGAAGTCGTTGGTCCTTAATTATTCTGAATCTTAAACCAATCGATATATTTTGTAATACTATCCTTTGTAATCCACAATCTTTTGTGTACGTCTTTTAGAAGTATTAAGCTATGTAAAATTTTGTACGGAGGAAATATTTTAATGAAATAGCATCTTGGGAAGTGATATTATGGAAGGAAGTTTAATTGTTGATTTAACTGTATGAATCAAACAAGTTTGATGTGAAGTTTATATTTCAAGTTTAAAACTATTTCCTAAAATAGTTAATATGGAAATATAGATTTAATGGAACCAATTCGATGAATAATTTACTAAAGAACTAGTTGATTATTTTTGAAATAGAAAGCAATGTAAAGTTCAAATGAAATTTAAATTTCAAATTTGAAGTTGTCAACAGGATAATCCATTATAGGTTTAATAAATTCAGTGATGAATTTGAATTTAAACGTGCGGAAAATTGAATTAAGTGAAAAACTTAATATTGAAAAGTTTGAAATCGATTTAAACCTAATACTATGAAAGGTATGAAGAATTCAAACTATGAATTAAGTTGAAGTTGAAAATGTTAATAGTTTTAAAGATGTTTTAAAATGCATTAAGTATCGAATACATAGATTTCAACATTCAATTGTTGAAATAGGCGTTTTCGAGAAAAATAAGGAAATGGTGGACTATAACATTGTTGTTATAGTAAATGGTTTCCGGAAGGAAATGTTGTTTATAGTATTGGGATTTATATATCTATTTTAAATCCGAATCCCTATACTAGTGATTTTGAGTTGTCGTAACGATGTTTTACGCAACATTCGTTTTAACTCAAATAAATGTGTTTAAGAGAATGATTTCCTTAAAGAGTGAAATATATACTTAATTTTGATTCAAGTATATCGAATATTTTCCGAGTTGAAAATAAAAGAATTTGTGAATTACTTATTATTTAATAAGTATGGAAATGTTTTCCAAAATGAAATGAAAGGTTTGAAATTTATCTTTTGAAGATAAATTGAAAAAAGGAGTATTTGAAATTAGTTTCAAATGGCTAAGTGTGAAAATTATATATCTTGTAAAGATATTATTTTGAGAAATGTGAACAATTAGTTCAACTTGGAAATCTTCCAAAGAAGATTGAATCTTGAGTAAAATTGAGTTTAACTTTGACACCAAAAACAATATAAGTTGAACTTTGAATTTTGGATAGTCGATTGGGATTGTATGTCTAACATTGTGAATTGATGACATAGCATTTGATCTCTATTAAATATATATCTGTGGTGGCGGAGAATTTATTCTTTTAGCTTAACACCCTTCTCTGAGACGTACGAGCTTAGAGGTTATATATCGATAGACATCAATTATGTGTTGAGAATTGACGATGTAACGTGAAATCCAAATCGAATGTGAAGTCGATAATAAATTGGATTGTGAATTAGGTTTGAAATAACCTTAAATTTTCAAATCGATTTAGAGGAAAATTTTAAACGTGATGGAAAATTTGGAATCCTCTATTTGTTGTGAATGTGAATTGAGTTTTCGTAACTTATATATGTGAATATAATCGAAAACTATCAGTTTGGAAAGTCATTATTATTGTAACGACCCAGAATTTTTAATAATTTAAATTTGAATATTTAATTTATTTTAAATATTTATAAGTGAATTTATAAGTCGAATAAATTTTATTTTGATTTATTGGATTTAATTGGATTATTAAATCGATAATTTAATATGTTAAATTATGGAAATAATTAAAAATGAGTTAAAAATGATTGAAAATAATTTGTGAAATTTTATTTTATCATGTTGAAGTTAGAATGATATTTTAGAACTTTTAAAATCGAATTAAAAGTTAATTTGTGAAAATTGAATATTTTAATATTTAATAATCGACTGTAAAATAGTCAATTTTTGGACAGTCTCAGAATTGAACGAAACCAGTTTCATTGGATCCGTAATAGTTAGTTATTACCGGATTTCAATTTTCGTGTCAATCGGAGTTATCGTTTGATCGTGGCAGCTCGAAACGCATCGAATCGTTTTTAATTTAAATTTGGCGAGTCAAAATAGCCATTTTTCAAAAAGTCTCGGATTTCGACGAAACCAGTTTCATCGGATCCGTAATGTGATATTATTGTAAGGTTTCAAATTTCAAGTCAATTGGATTTACCGTTTGTCCGGTACAAATTAAAACGCCTAGAAATCGGTTTAAATCGGTTTAATTTAAATTGAGCGTTTATAGCCATAACTCGCACATACTTCCGAATTAGCTTCCGAAACTTGTTCCATTGTGTCCGGAACGCGGGATAAACCCTAGGTACGCTGGTTACGGCGTCTAAATCGGAGTTCGGAATTCCCGGGATGAATAGTGTTTACGCTTGCTTTTTCTATAAATAGAAGTTAAAATCACAAATTTTATAAAATTAAAAACTAAACCCTAATTTACATTTACAGCCGCCTCTTTTATATGTAAGGCCAGAAATGAATTTCCTTTCCCCCTCAATCTCTCTCAATCCGTGAAGTTTTAGCCGAAGTGATCAACAGCAAAGATGAAGAGCACGGGATGAGCTTTCAATCCATACGGATTTGATGGAGTTTGGAGCATCGTGGGACGAGCTAGGGGAGGCCGACTGTTGATATTTGCGCACGCATTTCCATGCGTTTTGTGCAGCCGAGCTTCATAGGGTGGGGGTCGAGTGTAGAGGAGGTGCTGAGCTTCGCGTTGGCGTTGAGGAGATCGAGTATAGTCGAGTACAGATTATGAAATGTTTAACCCTAATTTCATTTATGGGTTCGGCCTTGAATTTGTTCACCTGGAGATAGAACGTGAGTTGAGGGAGATGAAGGAGAGACCTTGGATGCAGATCTCACGGCCAGGATTTGCTGTGGTATAAAGATAGTTAATTTATGTTGTGAATTATATGTTTAAAATCGTGTACGAACTTCAAAAATTCGTAACTTTTTCATACGAGGTCGAAAAAATGCAAATCCAGTTGCGTTGGGATCGTATGGACGAGCACTACGCGATGGAGTTGGTTTGGAGTCGTTTGGAGTTAGTGAGAATTTCGGGTAAAATTAAACGCGCGTTTAATTTTATTCGAAATAAAAGCTTAAACGGAAATTAAAACCAAGGTGAGAACTTCTCACTCAATCGAATAGATTCCGATTTTATTTTAAATAGTTAGATTTAAAATATTTGAATGCATGTTTGAATGATGACTGTAAATTATTGATTGTTAAAATAGACATTATGCGCCGTTAGTAAGCGGATGTTATTTAATATAAACATATACCGCGAATATTTCATAAACAGTGAAATTGGTATTATATATAGTATCAATATATATATATTGGCATATGTATATATTGCAGTTATTGATTTCCCGCATTTTTTGTTTAGCGGATGAGACCCTATTACGCCGTTAGTAAGCGGATAATATTTAATAAGAACATGTACCGCGATAATTTCGTACTGGAGCGAAATTGGTATTGTGCTAATGTTTTTGGATGCAGGAAACAGGTTGGAGGGATCCAACTGGATTCCTCAACAGTATTTATTTAATTTCAGATATTTTGATATTTGATGGATTATCATATCGATATATGATATCGTTGTTAGTCGTGATTGACTATTTGGTGTGTAGCATCATTGGACCCAGATTTTGGGATTTTAAAATGATTTTAAAAGTGATTTTGAAAATATACTATATTTTTGAAATTGATCCATTATAAATAAATAAACGTTATAATTTTTAAAAGTTATAAAAATTATGGTTTTTGTGAAATATAGTTAAAAAGTTGATTTTTAGAAATACGATTAAAAGTCGATTTTTGAGAAATATGAACCAATGATTTTATAAAATAGTTTAAACTGGATTTTTGAGTTTATTATTAAAAGTTTGAATATAAGATTTATAAAATTTGATTATTTTATAAATCAAGAGAACGGTGAAATTTTAAAGGAATTTAAAGACGTTTAAAAGAATAATATAAATTAATTTATATTAAGAGATTTATAAATGGATATTTATAAATTGAATTATGGACATTATAAAACGAGTTTTTATAAGTGTTTGAATGTAGTGAAAATGAATCTCCTAAATGAATGAAATTTATAGAATTATAAACTGTGAAGTTATAAATGAAATTTTATAAGAAATAGGTTTATAAAATTTATAAAGTTACCGAAAGAATGAATTTTGGATAAATAAACAATCTTATAAGTTAAGATTAATAATTTGGAAAGTTAAATGAACGATTTTGTAAAATAATCGTTTTATAAGTAATTAACTTATAATATGAACTTGTAGTTTATAATTGAGTTATAAACTGAAATAGGTTAATAAAGGTATTTATAAAAAAAAAAAAAAAAGTTTTTATAAATAAATAGAAACGGAATTTATAAACGTTGTTTTATAAATCCGCAAACGACTTATTTTGATAAGTTAATTGTTATAACTTATAAATGGAGTTATATTCACGTTTTAGACTGTGAATAATCCTTTAAGTTAAAAAGTATAAAAAGGATGAAATTTGTTAACATAGTATATTCGCGTTTTTGAATAGTGAATAACATGTTAAAGAAAATGTTTTAGAATGTGATATTTTAAACAGAATTAAAACGATCTAACGATGTTTTAAAGGTGTTGAGATTCGAAACCATAGATTTCAACATTTATTGTTGAAATAGACGATTTCGAGAAATAAAAGGAAATAGTGGACTATAACACTGTTGTTATAGTAAATGATTTCCGAAAGGAAATGGGTTGTATAGTATTGGGATTTATATATCTATTTAATTTCGAATCCCTATACTAGTGATTTTGGGACGTTGTAACGATGTTTTACGCAACATTCGTTTTGGCCCAAATAAATATGTTAAGTGAATGATTTCCTTAAAGAATCAAATATATACTTAATTCGATTTAAGTATACTGAATATTTTCTAAGTGTTGAAAATAAAAGGAATTTGTGAATTACTTATGAATAAATAAGTATGGAAATGTTTTCCAATATGAAGTGAATAATTTGAATTTATCTTTTTGAAGATAAATTGAAATGAATTATTGAAATCGCATATGCATGGATATTTTGGAAATATAAATTCATTATGGAATTTATATGTGAAAAGTGAAATTGGTAAAAAAATAATAAATATTGATTTATTTTTGAAGTGTTGAAACTATATATCTAGTAAAGATATTTTGGAAATGTAAATAATTTGGAAAATTATTTGGAATCTGGTGATGTATGCATATCCATTGATAGTTCAATAGCCGACTATCAATATTTCCCTTTGAATGGGTATTTGATGTGAATTGATTGAATTTGAATGCACACTTATTTTTGAATAAGCGCTCACTATTCGGGTTAACCGGGAAAGGACCATGGGGTCGTATAACCCACTCCGAATATGTGATACGTCGTTGTGAATTGCATTTGAAGATCGGTGTTGAAGACCGGTATTTGCGAAAGCGATAGGATGAACTATCGATTGACTCTGCACCGAGTTGCTCCGGTATTGAGTTCTCCATATGTGATGGTGAATCCGATCAGGATTGTGAATATCCGGATTGCAAGGACTTCTTTGTAAGTGCCTTCGGTTCTGTTCGAGCCCGGAACAGACTTGTATGGATTGTATGCCTGACATTACAATTTGAGATATAAAGCCGATTTCATTCAAATATATTTCTGTTGGTGGCGGAGAATTTATTCTTTTCTTAACACCCTTCTTTGAGACGTACGAGCTCAAAGGTTATATAGTTGAAGTTATCAGCAATATATCCCATTTTGGTAATGTGACATGCTGAGTGATGCTGAAATGATCATTGTGTTGATTATTGTGATAGGATCATTTATTTGATCGTCTATCTTAGTGATCATTGTGTTGATCATTTGTTGACCCAAAGCATGGCTTTTGTATAAAGTATGTTTTTGTGGACGTGAATTCATCGAGCCTCACATCCCGGTAATGGTCAAAACAGGAATGATGCGGCAAGGTTATGAGGGGTAGCTCCCTTTAGGGTATGTGCATTTCCTTCTGGAAAGGGTGGTATCATGGTATGGAGCCCAGATACTTACTCATGTTGATACACTATATCTATTTCTGTGTGGTGTTGTTGGTGACGAGCGCTCGGTTAAAGGTCCGATGGGACCGGGGGATGCCATATTCGTGTAGTAGTTACCTAGTGATAAAGGTAACCCGGCCTTGTGTTGGCAGAGAGCTGGTTAAGTTCTCGGGACGTCCAGCCAGAGGCGATCCCATGTGACAGTAGGAAGTTCCTTAGCCTGACCATTTGTTGGAAATCCAATTCCCAATACAAAACTTGTACGGTATTAGTTGTAGAACCTGCTATTCACTTATGGTGGTCACCACTGTTTGGATAGTAGCTATAGTAGGCATACGATAATGGTCGTATGTTGGCTAAGATTTATATTCTACTTTCGAAATAAATTTTTCCTACACTATACACTAATAATAATATCAAATATTATTTTAAATGCGTATCAAGCATCTTTGACTATCATAAGGAGAAATCTCCTCCGATTCTGCGTTTGCATTGTGTGTGTGTGCGGGAGGCCTTATGGTAGTCTCATTTTTAAAAAGCATTGCGAATTGAATTTAAAAATATTCCTCTATTTTGATTTTAAAGATAAATAAACTGTTTTGAGTTCTCACACCAGTCACATGACTGACTCGGAGTTTATTGTTTTCCTTCCTAAACTCTGGGTGCCCACCAATTTCCACACGGGCAGTCAAAAGTTAAGGTTTATCAGGATATTCTGGATATTCTGGAGTTGTTGGAGGCAAGCTGGATGGCATGGCGTATTACTAGTTTATATAGTATTTCTTTTTCCGCTGCACTGTTGGTTGTTGTTGTATGTTGTTGTACACTCTGATGATATGATGTAATGAAATGAATGAAATGTAATAACTGATATAGTTCTTTGTTTAAAGATTATTCATTTATTATTATATGTTGTTCCGCTGCGAATTGTGAGATTCTGTTGTTGTTCTTTTTGTTTCCTTTCTGTCCGTTCTATTTTCAAATTCTCTTTTTCTAATTTTAAAATTCTTCTATCTTCTGTTTTTCTAATTTTCTGTTTTCTAAAAATTGTCTATCTTCTTTTCCCTTTTCTTTCTTCTTTTTCTCTCTTCTTTCTTTTCTTTTCTTTTTAAAACCCATAACTTCTCGGTTTTCGGCCTTCGATATTCGGCAGTCGATAAAGTGAGTGTCGATGTCGGATTTTCGAAGAACGAAAATCCGAGGGCGTTACATTTGGTATCAGAGCTCTGATGGTTAAGCGACAACCATGGTTCTGTAGGGTATTACTCATTAGAGATAGAGTCAGTAGTACTCTAGAATGAGTTTGAGTGTAATAATAGCTATGAGAGCGTATTTGTTAGTGTATATAAAATTGTTTTATATTGTGATGATTGGTTTATTGAGTGGCATATGAACCTTCCTTAGCACGGTATGTACAACTTTGCCGAAGGGGTTTCTAAACACTTGAATAGAACAATTCGACACAGTATTGATTTTAAAATTGGGTAAATGAAATAATTTTGCCTTGATTATATTTTATATATAAAGGAATAATTTTTCAGAATTATTAAAGTGTATATAAGTTGATTGTTAGGTTGTTTGAATAATCTAAATAAAAGAATAATTGTATAAGCAAATGAATTATAAGAATTGAATTATAATTAAAGTGTTTACAATTGTGAAATAAACTTATATATATAAGAGGTGAAACTATATGAATATGAGTTGTAAATGAATCAAGTGGATTAAATGAATGTGAACTTAAGTTATGTGAATGAAATTCAACTTTAGAATTGAATTGAATTGAATGAATGGATTGAATGTTAATCAATTGGATGTAATTAAAATTGATAGGAAATAATGAATGAAAGTAGAAATTCATTGAAATCAAATGTTATTAGAAGTTGAATAAATTGAATGAGAATGAATATAAGCAAAGGAATTTGGTTATAATTAATATACATTGGTTGTTACTTGATTGTTAGTTGATTGTATATAATTCATTAAGTGTTAATGAAATTGAAAGCTATGTAATTGAATTCAAATTTGAAGTAAATAAATTTGAATAGAATTGAATGTGAATTAGATTTAATTAGTAAATGTAAACTAATTGAATTGAGAATGAATGTTAGTAAGAAAATCCCATGTAAAAGAATCAAATGTGATTTAAAGTGAAAACCAATTCATTAAATATGAATGAGAATATGAATGAATGTTTATTTGGATATGGATGATAGTTGGTTGATGGTTTCATTTGTTGATTAGTTGCATTTCTATGTGACATATGTAGTAGTTATGTTGCTATATGTTGTATATTGAGATTATTTGCATATGTGCATGTTCTCATGTTGTTTGTTGAGTTTAGTAGGTGCGGATCGCGTTTGCTTCGCATTTGGAGCTCGCTTTAGCGCTATATTAGCCGTATATGCTCGCTAATAAAATATAAGGTACATATCTCGGATTAAATATCGCACTTTTATACTTTTTTCCCTTCGGGATGCCTCATTACTTGATGAGATGTATATTTGTGATATATATACTGTCATTTTTTTTTCGGATCGAGCCGCGCAAAGGAGACTATGGCGAATTTTTCCGAAAATTTAAGGCGTTAGAAAAAATTTAAGAAAATTGGGAAAATTTTGAAAACTTTAACTTTGATTTTGAAGTTGAAAGTTAAACAATAGTAGTTGTTTTTGAAAAGATAACTAAGTATGATTTGAAAACTTAGTAAAGTATATGTAAAAAGTTTAATTATGAATTTTGGAAAGTTAATAGATTTTGTAACTTTTCTTACTTGTAATTTCGAGGACGAAATTCTTTTAAGGGGGAAAGATTGTAACGACCCAGAATTTTTAATAATTTAAATTTGAATATTTAATTTATTTTAAATATTTATAAGTGAATTTATAAGTCGAATAAATTTTATTTTGATTTATTGGATTTAATTGGATTATTAAATCGATAATTTAATATGTTAAATTATGGAAATAATTAAAAATGAGTTAAAAATGATTGAAAATAATTTGTGAAATTTTATTTTATCATGTTGAAGTTAGAATGATATTTTAGAACTTTTAAAATCGAATTAAAAGTTAATTTGTGAAAATTGAATATTTTAATATTTAATAATCGACTGTAAAATAGTCAATTTTTGGACAGTCTCAGAATTGAACGAAACCAGTTTCATTGGATCCGTAATAGTTAGTTATTACCGGATTTCAATTTTCGTGTCAATCGGAGTTATCGTTTGATCGTGGCAGCTCGAAACGCATCGAATCGTTTTTAATTTAAATTTGGCGAGTCAAAATAGCCATTTTTCAAAAAGTCTCGGATTTCGTCGAAACCAGTTTCATCGGATCCGTAATGTGATATTATTGTAAGGTTTCAAATTTCAAGTCAATTGGATTTACCGTTTGTCCGGTACAAATTAAAACGCCTAGAAATCGGTTTAAATCGGTTTAATTTAAATTGAGCGTTTATAGCCATAACTCGCACATACTTCCGAATTAGCTTCCGAAACTTGTTCCATTGTGTCCGGAACGCGGGATAAACCCTAGGTACGCTGGTTACGGCGTCTAAATCGGAGTTCGGAATTCCCGGGATGAATAGTGTTTACGCTTGCTTTTTCTATAAATAGAAGTTAAAATCACAAATTTTATAAAATTAAAAACTAAACCCTAATTTACATTTACAGCCGCCTCTTTTATATGTAAGGCCAGAAATGAATTTCCTTTCCCCCTCAATCTCTCTCAATCCGTGAAGTTTTAGCCGAAGTGATCAACAGCAAAGATGAAGAGCACGGGATGAGCTTTCAATCCATACGGATTTGATGGAGTTTGGAGCATCGTGGGACGAGCTAGGGGAGGCCGACTGTTGATATTTGCGCACGCATTTCCATGCGTTTTGTGCAGCCGAGCTTCATAGGGTGGGGGTCGAGTGTAGAGGAGGTGCTGAGCTTCGCGTTGGCGTTGAGGAGATCGAGTATAGTCGAGTACAGATTATGAAATGTTTAACCCTAATTTCATTTATGGGTTCGGCCTTGAATTTGTTCACCTGGAGATAGAACGTGAGTTGAGGGAGATGAAGGAGAGACCTTGGATGCAGATCTCACGGCCAGGATTTGCTGTGGTATAAAGATAGTTAATTTATGTTGTGAATTATATGTTTAAAATCGTGTACGAACTTCAAAAATTCGTAACTTTTTCATACGAGGTCGAAAAAATGCAAATCCAGTTGCGTTGGGATCGTATGGACGAGCACTACGCGATGGAGTTGGTTTGGAGTCGTTTGGAGTTAGTGAGAATTTCGGGTAAAATTAAACGCGCGTTTAATTTTATTCGAAATAAAAGCTTAAACGGAAATTAAAACCAAGGTGAGAACTTCTCACTCAATCGAATAGATTCCGATTTTATTTTAAATAGTTAGATTTAAAATATTTGAATGCATGTTTGAATGATGACTGTAAATTATTGATTGTTAAAATAGACATTATGCGCCGTTAGTAAGCGGATGTTATTTAATATAAACATATACCGCGAATATTTCATAAACAGTGAAATTGGTATTATATATAGTATCAATATATATATATTGGCATATGTATATATTGCAGTTATTGATTTCCCGCATTTTTTGTTTAGCGGATGAGACCCTATTACGCCGTTAGTAAGCGGATAATATTTAATAAGAACATGTACCGCGATAATTTCGTACTGGAGCGAAATTGGTATTGTGCTAATGTTTTTGGATGCAGGAAACAGGTTGGAGGGATCCAACTGGATTCCTCAACAGTATTTATTTAATTTCAGATATTTTGATATTTGATGGATTATCATATCGATATATGATATCGTTGTTAGTCGTGATTGACTATTTGGTGTGTAGCATCATTGGACCCAGATTTTGGGATTTTAAAATGATTTTAAAAGTGATTTTGAAAATATACTATATTTTTGAAATTGATCCATTATAAATAAATAAACGTTATAATTTTTAAAAGTTATAAAAATTATGGTTTTTGTGAAATATAGTTAAAAAGTTGATTTTTAGAAATACGATTAAAAGTCGATTTTTGAGAAATATGAACCAATGATTTTATAAAATAGTTTAAACTGGATTTTTGAGTTTATTATTAAAAGTTTGAATATAAGATTTATAAAATTTGATTATTTTATAAATCAAGAGAACGGTGAAATTTTAAAGGAATTTAAAGACGTTTAAAAGAATAATATAAATTAATTTATATTAAGAGATTTATAAATGGATATTTATAAATTGAATTATGGACATTATAAAACGAGTTTTTATAAGTGTTTGAATGTAGTGAAAATGAATCTCCTAAATGAATGAAATTTATAGAATTATAAACTGTGAAGTTATAAATGAAATTTTATAAGAAATAGGTTTATAAAATTTATAAAGTTACCGAAAGAATGAATTTTGGATAAATAAACAATCTTATAAGTTAAGATTAATAATTTGGAAAGTTAAATGAACGATTTTGTAAAATAATCGTTTTATAAGTAATTAACTTATAATATGAACTTGTAGTTTATAATTGAGTTATAAACTGAAATAGGTTAATAAAGGTATTTATAAAAAAAAAAAAAAAAAGTTTTTATAAATAAATAGAAACGGAATTTATAAACGTTGTTTTATAAATCCGCAAACGACTTATTTTGATAAGTTAATTGTTATAACTTATAAATGGAGTTATATTCACGTTTTAGACTGTGAATAATCCTTTAAGTTAAAAAGTATAAAAAGGATGAAATTTGTTAACATAGTATATTCGCGTTTTTGAATAGTGAATAACATGTTAAAGAAAATGTTTTAGAATGTGATATTTTAAACAGAATTAAAACGATCTAACGATGTTTTAAAGGTGTTGAGATTCGAAACCATAGATTTCAACATTTATTGTTGAAATAGACGATTTCGAGAAATAAAAGGAAATAGTGGACTATAACACTGTTGTTATAGTAAATGATTTCCGAAAGGAAATGGGTTGTATAGTATTGGGATTTATATATCTATTTAATTTCGAATCCCTATACTAGTGATTTTGGGACGTTGTAACGATGTTTTACGCAACATTCGTTTTGGCCCAAATAAATATGTTAAGTGAATGATTTCCTTAAAGAATCAAATATATACTTAATTCGATTTAAGTATACTGAATATTTTCTAAGTGTTGAAAATAAAAGGAATTTGTGAATTACTTATGAATAAATAAGTATGGAAATGTTTTCCAATATGAAGTGAATAATTTGAATTTATCTTTTTGAAGATAAATTGAAATGAATTATTGAAATCGCATATGCATGGATATTTTGGAAATATAAATTCATTATGGAATTTATATGTGAAAAGTGAAATTGGTAAAAAAATAATAAATATTGATTTATTTTTGAAGTGTTGAAACTATATATCTAGTAAAGATATTTTGGAAATGTAAATAATTTGGAAAATTATTTGGAATCTGGTGATGTATGCATATCCATTGATAGTTCAATAGCCGACTATCAATATTTCCCTTTGAATGGGTATTTGATGTGAATTGATTGAATTTGAATGCACACTTATTTTTGAATAAGCGCTCACTATTCGGGTTAACCGGGAAAGGACCATGGGGTCGTATAACCCACTCCGAATATGTGATACGTCGTTGTGAATTGCATTTGAAGATCGGTGTTGAAGACCGGTATTTGCGAAAGCGATAGGATGAACTATCGATTGACTCTGCACCGAGTTGCTCCGGTATTGAGTTCTCCATATGTGATGGTGAATCCGATCAGGATTGTGAATATCCGGATTGCAAGGACTTCTTTGTAAGTGCCTTCGGTTCTGTTCGAGCCCGGAACAGACTTGTATGGATTGTATGCCTGACATTACAATTTGAGATATAAAGCCGATTTCATTCAAATATATTTCTGTTGGTGGCGGAGAATTTATTCTTTGCTTAACACCCTTCTTTGAGACGTACGAGCTCAAAGGTTATATAGTTGAAGTTATCAGCAATATATCCCATTTTGGTAATGTGACATGCTGAGTGATGCTGAAATGATCATTGTGTTGATTATTGTGATAGGATCATTTATTTGATCGTCTATCTTAGTGATCATTGTGTTGATCATTTGTTGACCCAAAGCATGGCTTTTGTATAAAGTATGTTTTTGTGGACGTGAATTCATCGAGCCTCACATCCCGGTAATGGTCAAAACAGGAATGATGCGGCAAGGTTATGAGGGGTAGCTCCCTTTAGGGTATGTGCATTTCCTTCTGGAAAGGGTGGTATCATGGTATGGAGCCCAGATACTTACTCATGTTGATACACTATATCTATTTCTGTGTGGTGTTGTTGGTGACGAGCGCTCGGTTAAAGGTCCGATGGGACCGGGGGATGCCATATTCGTGTAGTAGTTACCTAGTGATAAAGGTAACCCGGCCTTGTGTTGGCAGAGAGCTGGTTAAGTTCTCGGGACGTCCAGCCAGAGGCGATCCCATGTGACAGTAGGAAGTTCCTTAGCCTGACCATTTGTTGGAAATCCAATTCCCAATACAAAACTTGTACGGTATTAGTTGTAGAACCTGCTATTCACTTATGGTGGTCACCACTGTTTGGATAGTAGCTATAGTAGGCATACGATAATGGTCGTATGTTGGCTAAGATTTATATTCTACTTTCGAAATAAATTTTTCCTACACTATACACTAATAATAATATCAAATATTATTTTAAATGCGTATCAAGCATCTTTGACTATCATAAGGAGAAATCTCCTCCGATTCTGCGTTTGCATTGTGTGTGTGTGCGGGAGGCCTTATGGTAGTCTCATTTTTAAAAAGCATTGCGAATTGAATTTAAAAATATTCCTCTATTTTGATTTTAAAGATAAATAAACTGTTTTGAGTTCTCACACCAGTCACATGACTGACTCGGAGTTTATTGTTTTCCTTCCTAAACTCTGGGTGCCCACCAATTTCCACACGGGCAGTCAAAAGTTAAGGTTTATCAGGATATTCTGGATATTCTGGAGTTGCTGGAGGCAAGCTGGATGGCATGGCGTATTACTAGTTTATATAGTATTTCTTTTTCCGCTGCACTGTTGGTTGTTGTTGTATGTTGTTGTACACTCTGATGATATGATGTAATGAAATGAATGAAATGTAATAACTGATATAGTTCTTTGTTTAAAGATTATTCATTTATTATTATATGTTGTTCCGCTGCGAATTGTGAGATTCTGTTGTTGTTCTTTTTGTTTCCTTTCTGTCCGTTCTATTTTCAAATTCTCTTTTTCTAATTTTAAAATTCTTCTATCTTCTGTTTTTCTAATTTTCTGTTTTCTAAAAATTGTCTATCTTCTTTTCCCTTTTCTTTCTTCTTTTTCTCTCTTCTTTCTTTTCTTTTCTTTTTAAAACCCATAACTTCTCGGTTTTCGGCCTTCGATATTCGGCAGTCGATAAAGTGAGTGTCGATGTCGGTTTTTCGAAGAACGAAAATCCGCGGGCGTTACAATTATGAAAAGTCCTGTGTAGGTTTACATAGGTATAATATGTACGAAATGTGAAATGAAGTACTATATGTATATGACATATGTTTTCTAAAAAAACTGAGGATATGGAAATGTACCTTCCATTTATTATGTGTGAAGGTGATTGGAACTCGGTGGAGTGTCCATTGGAAATCGTAGCTACGTAGAATTCCATTAGTGGAATTCCATTGGGACTGATATGATATCCCCCACGATGGATCATCGTGTTTGGGATTATGTGAATTGATGCTGGCGTAATTCGTGGGGCGTGATGCCTACAGTTACAAGCGATTCCACTGAGATAGTGGCGCAACCGCCGAGTAAACTGCGATCTGGAAACCGAAGCGAAATTTGAGGGGCGTGATGCCTAAGGCTACGAGCGATTCTACCGAGATAATAGCGTAACCGCCGTGTGGACCGCGATCTAAGGCGACAACCATGGCGAAATTCAAGAGTGATGAGAAATCTAAGATTACAAGTGATTCTACTGAGATAGTAGCGTAACCGCCGGGTAAACTGTGATCCATGGGGGAACGTGCTTTCGATATCCATTTTTAAAATAATTTTTTAAAAAAGTATTTTCACTGGGAGTTGAAGCAAGTATATTTAGTACTTGGAGATTTTTAGTCTTGCGCCTGGCCAGCGTATGCCTAATGTCTGTAAGAACGACGATGGACTTGTTAAACTTCGAGTTATCAAGTATTTTCAAACTTTAAATAGAAAATCAATAATCTGAAATTAGAATTACATAATTCTAACTTAATGAATTAAGGAAGAAGATTTTTAAAATATCTTGAAAGTCCACAGTTTTGGATAAGATATATTATGCAAATATTTAGCATGAAAGATTTCAAGTTTAAAAATTTGAGTTTTGTAAGTCAAAAATTTGGTAAAAGACTTTTGTGTCTTGATTATTAAAATTGATGAACAAAACTAGTGAGATAAATAAATGGAATGAATCCTATATTATTTGTGAGTTTGAAACTTGATAAAATTGTGTAGGATATAAATATCGGTGAGATTTTAGCAATCGTTTTCCTAACTTATAATTTCGGGACGAAATTCTTTTAAGTAGGGGAGATTGTAACGATCCTCAATTTTGAACAATTTAATTTGTAAATATTTAATTTATTTTAAATATTTAAATGATGATTTAACTTGAATTTCAAATTATCAGAATAAATTGGCGATTAAATATTAGAATTTAATCTATTTAATGTTGAATAAGAATTTGAATTTAGCTTTGAAATTGAATATTGAATTGGTATTTAAAATTTGAACAAATGACTAGGAATAATAATTTGGATTTTGAGAATTATTATTTATGTAAATTTATAAATTGATAGTTAGTTTAATAACATTTTCTTTAACTTAAATAAAAGGAATAAAAATTTTAATCAATATAAAATAAATTGAGAAACACGTTAATATAAATTTATGTTTGATAAATGAACTGCAAAACGTTTATATGTTTATTTGAGAAAATAATTTACAAAACAAATTGAATTTAAAAGGAAAAAAAAATGTAAAAATAAACATAAAATAAATAAATAAATAAAAAAATAAATAAAATAATAAGACATGTTTCCTCCCCTAAATCAACGCCATTATTTACGCCCAAATTCGTGCCTCCAAACATGCCTTTTTCCACGCAAAATTCACGTTCTCCTCTGCATAATACACGAACCCCTTTCCTCCATCACTTCAGAAATCAAACGAAAAAAAAAAGAAACGAAAGAAATAAAAATGGCGGCTTCCTCTTCGTCTTCGATCCCGTGCGCCCAAAATTAGGGCTTTTCAAATTTTTGAAGTCGCTGCTTCTATTGATTTGTCTGTGAAATTAGGACTTCGGCTTCAGTTCGATCGATTCTCTGGTGCGTTCGAACGCGACCTGCTTCGAAGCAAGGTGAGTGATTCTTGTCACTCACATCTAATTCAAGCATTAAAGTTTTCTGTCTTGTTCAAATTTGCGACCTTTGCTGCTTGATTTTAAGATGTTGATTTTGTCTTCGACTTGATTGATTTATGGTTTTGGTTAGAATTTGTTAACATTAAATGTATTTAAAGTCGTTGGTTTCTTGTGTGACTTCGATCTCAGTTGATCATGGGTTCGATTTGTTTACCATCTGAACTTCGGCATTGGCTATTTAAACTTGATTTGGCCTCGGCTTGTACTTTGAGCTAAAATTTGTAAGCTCCTCTATTTTTTTTTTATTTTTTTTTGCAATACACCATCTATGTTGCCTTGAACATCTGTTTGATATGTGCATTACCCTCGAGCATTATTTATGCATCATTAGCTTGATAGATCTGCCTTTGTTGGTCTTCGTGACATGTGCAGTTTGATTATGTAGTTTGGGGTTTTGTTCGTGTAACTTGAACTTGGTTTGGATTTTGCTTCGAGCATGCTTCTGATTTGATACGCTGTGCCCTGAACATGTGTTTGCACCGTGATTGTTCATCTCAGTTGTGCATTGATCTTTAATGATTTTTTTTATTTCGGTTGACCTTCAGTGTTTTCGACTGAAAATTTGATATTATTTGTGGTTGTTTCCACTGTTACTGTCTAGTTGGAGTACTTCATTGTGGCACTGACTTGTCTTAATTTCACTTGAACCAGTGGTATTGGTCTTGACCGTTACGATACTACCGTTGCACTTGCAGTGTACCATGCTGGTTCATATTTACTTTTTGGTTTGGGTCACTTCCTACTTGATCGTACTGGTCATTCATGTATACTTGATGTAGTCTTCATGCATATCTAGTTACTGTCTCGGCCTATAGTGTTACACTGATATGGATTCATTTGTTCTTCATTCCTGAGTTATGCTGTGAATTTGTCTGAAAACATTTTTCACTGATGTGGGCTTACTCCTTTTGTTTTGTCTTGGTCACATGAACACTATATTTACTCTTTTGAGTTGTAGTTTAGGCCTTCACTTAAGTTTACCGACCTGGTGCGCATTTGTTCCACTTCTAAACTAATGCTGCCTTGGTCATGTTGCCCAGTGCTTGTTAATTTGAGTTGAGCTGTTTTGTTGCCTTGACCATGCCATGTATGTGATTCATTATGTACATATGAGAATGTACTTTGTTTCAGGATCCACTCTTACCTTTGTAACTCATGTTATATTCATGGAGTTAAAGCAACTTCATGGTAGCTGCCTTGACCATCTGAAATAGTGGATATTTGTTTCATGCAATTTTTAGGGCTGTGTCACTATGGTGCACTGTCCAGTTCATGTTGATGGCATTGATTTGTGTCAATTAATTCACTTCCATTCGAGTTCGTGCCTTCATACTCGAGTCTGATACTTGCATACTTGTTCTTCATGTGTATATTTTCGGAGCTGCACTGTTTTGGTTTCACTGCAGTCTTGTTTGCAGTTTTTCCCTTGAATATCTGAGTTGGTTTAGACTTGCATTTGTGGTGGCTGCGTTTTGATTGCAGATTCGCCCTTATGTCCAAGTAATGACTGCAGTTTCATTTTTATGGAAATTTTGCACTTGTTGAAATGTGCAGTAATGAGTTGTATGGAAACTTGTTTTATTTCACAAGTTGTTGTGGCGAGGCAGCGCACGCGTGCGTGCCCTGCAGCCACGTAGTATCGACATTTTGAATCGATATTTGAACCTTCATTGATTTTGGTTCGTTGACCTTTTTGAGTACGTCATCACGATAGTGGCAAGGCAGTGCACGCAAGCGTGAACTGCAGCCACACGGCATTGATTTTTATTGATATCCTATTTTGTTTCGATTTATGATCTTTTGCATATTTCATTACGGTAGTGGCGAGGCAGTGCACGCAAGCGTGAACTTCAGCCACGGAGTTGACATTTTAAATGTGGCGAGGCCGTATACGCGTGTGTGTACTGCAGCCCTACCAAATTTTAATGTTTAAATTGATGTTTTCTTTTTGATGAAAATTATTTTATGTTGCCAATTCAATGTATTTTGAATCGATTTTGATGATTTTGTTGTAAATTGCCGTTTAGGCAAATTTTAATTGTTTTCTAAATTATCTTCATCAATAATCCCTTCATCTATCTCATTGATAATCTGAATCTACTGAATTGTTGTTTAACACTTTTAAGTGTTATATTTACCGTTATCCGATTTCTTGTAAAGGATCGGATAGGTAAATTATATTTGACTGTCATCTAATTGTTGATTATTATTGCCTCTATGCACTAATAACTGAGTTTGAATTAGACTGACCTGTGTATTATTTTCTTTTGAATATAATACTCGGGTCAGACCGAGTATTTTTACAGCTTGAAGATTTTCAGGCCGTGAAGTTAGAGAGAGAGGAGAAAGCACTCCACTAAAGTTTTTTTTCTAGAAATTTTTTTTTCTTGTACTTAAAAATAAAAGATATATATTCCGCTGTATAAAAATTTAATGCATTGTACAAACTCTGATATATGTATGTAAGAAAAATTCATTTATAAATAATATTATGATTATTCTGTGATTCTGTGGCTGATTCTGTTTAAACTTTATAAACTGAACAACAATCCGTCATTTTGAACGTTTCGAGTTGGTTTAATTACCGACTAGAGGCGGTCAGAGCGGCGGGTCGTTACAACGTGTACGGATATTTGTTTGACGTTGCATTTCTTAAGATTACATACATTAGTTTTCAAAAACGTACATCAGCGGTGGCAGAGAAGGAAACTTCTCTTAGCGTAACACCCTCCTTGAGACGTATGAGCTTAAGGGTTGTATTTTTGTTGAAGGCAATTAGTAGTCAAATGGAAATGGCCGTATGGCATTCAAAGTGATGTGATTTGTGATTGTGAAAGGTAATCGTTACATCAAGCCTTATCAACCGGTAATGACCAAAACAGGGTTAGATGCAGCAGGGCTAAGTGGGTCGCTCCCAAGTTGGATATAATCATCCTCTTCTAGATATATCTTTGCACGCTATGACGTAGTATATCTGATTATTGTTGTTTGCATGCTTTGAGGGCCCTCGGAAAAGGTCGGTAACGACCGGAGGATGACATATTCGGTACCATCTAGTTATAGAGGTAGGTCGGTCTTGTGTTGGTAGAGGGCAGATGTTCTATGCTTCGGTACTTTCTTCTAGAGATGTACTACCGGAAGGTAGTCCCTTTACCTGGTCATTTGTATGGAATCCAAACTCCACTATGTACCTGCCATTTTGATTGTATTACCCATTTTGGGCTATATGCTGGAAATTAATCAATGTAACAATTTCAGCTATGATTAATATTATTTGTATACTAGACACTAGTATAATATCAGATGAATTGATATGAAATGTTTTATTTATCGTAAATCGTGTTTATGTGTGGACTTGTCTTACGAGATATTTTTGTTTTGATAAAGGAAAAGTTTGGTAGTTTATTAATTCAGTTGAGTGTGTTTCTCACGTTGGTTTACCAGACTGATCCAGGCGTTCTTCCCTTTCAATGCTTGGGTCAGACCGAGTATATTTACAGGTTTAGGTTGGTGCTTTTGGAACTTCAGTAGGCGAGCTGGAGATCTTCATTTCGTATAAACGTATCTGTTTTGATTATTGATTATCCGTTGCTTAGTTGTTTAGATTATCGAAAATTATGAGGACAGGTTATTATAACTGTCCAGGCTGATGATCATTGATTGATTATTGAACTCTGATTGATGTATGTTATATACAGTTTCAGTTTTGTAAAGATCATTGATTTGATATTATATGTTTTCTGCTGCGATGTGAGATTATATGTAATATCTCGGAATTTTCAACCGCGAAAATTCGACATTAATACGTTCGCTGTAGAAATGCCGAGCAATCGAAGGCCGGAAATTCTAGATTATCAGGGTAAGGAAGAAAAGAGGTAGAAGAAGAAACAGAAACAAAACAAAGAATCTCACATTCGTAGGGGATCAAAATATAATATCAAATAATAGCATTTATAAAAGAAAAACTGTATCTGTCAATTTACATTCAATACATCAGAATCAATCACAAATAAACTGGATAGTTGTAACATTTTGTCCCAGACTGCTATCAATACAATCTCAAATACACAGCAGAATATACTCTACACGTTCCTGCCATCCAGCTCGCCTCCTGAGCTCCAAAACGTCTAAACCTGAAAATCTGTAATACTCGGTCTGACCCGAGCATTACATTAAAGCAACACCCGGGTCAGGCTGGAAACCAGCGTGAGTAAACCCATATAATTTGAAATACTAAGTTAATAAAACTTATTTGCAAACCAGGGTAACTCGTACCTCACTACAAGTTCCTAACTCGTTATGGTCAATCACTTATTACACGACAATATCTAAGAACTATTACTCAGTTTAAATGGCCATGTTGCTTACTTTATTTCATTCTAGCCTATTTGATTCTAAAATCAATCTATAAATAATTATTGTAGATTACTAATCGAAGTGGTTTCGGGTATTTGCTGATACACGACCCCGGTCTCTTTGAATCCAATGTCATCTTAACCCAAGTTGTTTAAGTGAATACAATTCAATTTTAAATACAGGATGTCACATTTACACAGCAATTCATCATTGATAGATAACACATTATCACAGTTCAACCCAACATATCATATCACCTAACAACACAAATTATCAGACTATATATTAATCTAATCATTCGATACAATTTAATCATCCATAAGCAAGATTAATTAGTCCATTACTCTTAATTTAATTAACACAAAATAAATTAATTACTTTCATAAACCTGCTTAATCATCATTAGTTAATCTCAAACCATTTATTTTATTACAATTAATTACTGACGTTAATTAATTATCCCTTAATTACCTGAAATCTAAATTAATTTAAGATAACCCATTTATCTTAATTTATTGCTTAATTTTCATTTAGATTATTATTAAATTAAACTCTTGAAATTAATTTTATACAAAATCTCCTGAGAACTTTTTGATTGATTAAAATTCAATACATTTATCTTTAATCACTTACTTAATCACATCCTTGATATTTTTGAAAACACTTGGGAATTAATTTAATTAATTAACTAATGTATAATTTATTTCAAATCAATACAATTTAAATTCAAAACATTGACTTTATAATTAATATTTTGAAACTCGTTTGTAAATCTTGATCAATGCTTTTACTTGAAAACTTGTTCGAACTCCCCCTTTGAACTTGTTTAAAATATTTACTAAATACTTGGGCCCAAGCCGAGACATCACGAACAAGTATAACAGCCAGAACCCATCTTCCCCGATCTATCTTCTTATTTTCCTTTACAAAGCTATAACCTAGACACCAAGCAGACACACGTGCAGGTGCATGCCACATCAGAGCAGCTCTGACCGACGTCGCTACCACCAGTAAATCGTCGTCGATCATATCGACTCACTCGACCACCCAAAACTTGGATCCCACCTTCAAATTGAAATCAAGAAAAAACGAGCATCACGTGGAACAAAAATCAGTCACTAAAACCACCTCGCAACGCCACCCCTGACCACCGGACATCATGTCGATCAACTCAAAACTGCGCCACGAAACCACACTTCATTTCCACCGTCTGTGGTCCATCCGGATGCACCCACGTTGTCGCTATTGCTTCGACAACAACATCGACCATAACAGGTCGATAAATCCTAAATCGCGATCGACAAACCATACCGATGAACGATAAATCCTCCGGCCAATTTTCCCGAGTGCCTCGACCTTCGAGCTACCTTCAGCCATGACTTCAATCACCCCACTTCCTACGATTGCCAGAATTCAACAAAAACACAATTTCCGTTCAACTCAACAATTCCCATCAACCACCAACTTAAAAATCTTGATTTTATTATCAAAAATCATCATTTTTCAATTCGAATTAGTTTATATAATTAGAACTTGAAATTTAGATACTTGATTTACTGACATTAATTGATCATCACTGTAAATTCTCATTTTCGAAATAATTACTTAGTATATATAATTGAAATTATTTTTAAAATTTATGTTACATCCATTCACACATTTCCCCTTCAAAGATCATACCCTAAAATTGATTGGTGAAAGGGAATTTGATTTTTGAAAATTGGTTCAGCCTGTTAGCATCCAAAACAGAGACATTCCTATTTATATACAGACATGCACATACATATATACATAGTAATTCAAATATACCTTAACAATTTACATCCATGCAAATCATATTACTTTACAAGTTTACCACATGCAACCAGGTAGCAAACAGATTAAGCTAAAAAAAGAATGGTTGTTTACTCACCAGTCTTTTTATATCGAACAAAGAAGCGGGCTTTGATCTTGAAAACTTCGAAATAGATTTTGATTTTGAAACTTGATGTTTGAGATGATCTGAATTTACTTGATCTTTGCTTGAAACTGAATTGAATCTGCGCTGAGATGATCATTGATCTGCTTTCAATTAATCTTGTGTTTAAATTTTAATTTTCTTGATATTTGAACTATTTTAGGATTGAAGTTTGTTTGAATCTTGTTCAGGTTGAAATTTGTGAAAGAGTAATTGTTTGATTTTGTTTTCAAAATTAAAAGAAAAATGTGACACTTGTTAATTTCTTGTTATAATTCCTGCACTTGTAAATTTGCATGACACAATTTTTACATTTGTTTTAATGCATGTATTTTTAAGCTACAAATGTTGATTTTCATGCTATTAAATATTTTTAATATGTTTATATAATTTTTATGTTATATTTTCAATTTAGTTTTTATAAGTTTTTATGTTAACATATATTCAAACTATATTTATTCATATATAATTTTGAAAGAAAGAATACTAAACCATTTTATTAAATCGTATTTTTACATTAATAAATAAACATATATATATATATTTTATATAAGTCTTTAAAAAATTAAATAGTTATTGAAAATTATTATATTAATTCAAAATATAACTTCTAAATCATAATATATATATATATATATTACTAGAAATTTTTTTTTATTAATTTTGAAATATAGAGTATTTAAATCCAGTTTATTTTTAAGATATTTATTTGGAAACTAAAACCATAATTTCCTATTCATAATTTTCATGTATACATAAATAATAGAAATTGGATACAGCATAACTATATATACTTATATATATCATATAGCTTGTATATATCTATCTTTATGATTATGGATATATTATTCTCGAATTTAAATGGTGAAATATATTATCTATTCATTTTCAGAGATTAAAAATTTAACGTTACTTTATATTTTGCTCAAATATTTAAATCTATATATTTCTTATCAAAATTTATTTATTTAACTTACGAATTAGCATTTTTAATAATTTAATCTAGTTAATTATCAATTAACAGATGTACAAAAATCTGCGATATCACATTCCTCCCCCCTTTAAAAATTTTTATCCTCGAAAAGGAGTGCAACCAGAATATTATCAAAATGTTTATTATAAGTTAAATTATCCTTTAAACATTTTGAACTCTTAACTCCCTTTATTTAAAAAATTTAAAACACTTTTATAATCTACATAATATTGCCAAAATAGCTTTATAAAAATACTTTTCATAACTCGATGTCTCCACAGGTCCAACCTTTTTCTCATAGAAATTCGGTCATACGTTGATCAGGCGTAGGATTGAAAATCTATAAATACTTGGTAAACTCGTTTTCTACACCGAGTGAAAATACTTGGAAAATATTTTATTGAAAATATAGAAAATATTTTTTGAAAATATAGAAAACGTTTTTGGTGTAAATGCTCTGGAAATCATCAACCCTCCATGGTCGCAGTTAGCCCAATGGTTAGGTTGCCATCCGGCAAAATCCATAGAAAACTGTAGGCACTCCGTGCCCCTCGATTACACCATGGAACTCGCCACAGATCGCAGCTACACCCTGGTTTTACGTCGCCATCACGGAAAAAACCCATGTAACTGTGGGCATCAACGCCCTCAAATTTTGCTGCCAATTGAAACTTTACCACTCCTATCGATTTCACTAGGGAAATCTCGGGGTTGACTTGGTTATTACGTTTTTCCAATTTTAAACTTTAGCAATCTAAGTTGAGTTACTTCCATCGGTAACCTTCAACTACATAGTCACTGAGCTCGTACGTCCCAAAGAAGGGTGTTAAGCTAAGAGAATAAATTCTTCGCCACCAACAGAAATGTATTTGAAAGAAATCAGGGGCAGTAATTATGTGGTTAATTAGTTTAATCACACGATTACTTTAACTGATTTCTTTCAAATACATTTTTGTTGGTGGCGGAGAATTTATTCTATTATCTTAGCACCCTTCTCTAAGATGTATAAGCTCAGAGGTTATGTAGTTGAAGGTTATCAATGGTCACACACTACATCAGTCAAGTCCCAATGTAGCCTGTAGGCACTGCCACGTGACTTTCGCTATATCTTCATAGATCGTAGTCTACCGTTGTTACGTCGCCCTTCCGATGAAATCAAACATAGACCATTGGCACTCACTGCCACATGACTTCCGCTATGATCCGCAGTAGATCGCATCACAGCATAACTCAAATGCTTGTGTAGGCATCAGTGCCCTCGACTTTCGCTACCCACGCACAATCCTCAGGAACTTCAGTTTGTCCGGACTTCCTCTCAGGACCAAATTTAGAACCCCCCCCTTAGGGCTCAAGGCAGAACCACCCCGTGGATCTCGTACTAGAAGTTCATTTAAATGGGAGCGCCTCTTTCCCCAAAGCCAATCTCAAAACAGTTTATACTATACACATATAGTATCTTTCAAATCACACTCTTTATGATTCACATAAAAATCTCCTTTATACAAAATCGATACCTCAAATCGATAGTTCCAAACTTGGCTTTCCAGATTCCCAAAATTGATTTTTCCTAAAATTCAAAAGCCTTTCACAATAAATGAGTTCTAAAAACCTTTTTCCAAAAATCATTCTCATAAAATCATTTATATATATATATATATATATATAAAATCTTTGGATCACTTCATACTTATATAAATTTCCTTTTATACTTCAAATATTTTTCAAAAATCTTGTCTTTTGATTTTAGATTCCATAAATATATAACTTTATTTATACCTAATCAAATATTCAAGTTGGATTTCCTTTATAAAGTTACTTTCCACTTTTCTTACTTTTTATAAAATGAATTTCAATTATAGTCATATCCAATTTCCACTTTTATTCATCATATACTTCTCAAAATATAATTTAACGTTTCAAAATCATTTTATATTTATTTTCAAAATTTTCAATATCTATTTCATTCAAGCACATACGATGTACATCTATCATCTGTAGGCAATATCAAATTCGATTGCTCCTTGATCACACAATTTCACTTTCGAACTAGTATCGTTCGACTTCCTAATGCTGACTCAGATCTGGTTTCTTGATCAGAAACCGTCATTCTCCTTGCATAGCCCTAACTATGATAGAGAATTACCTGAATCAATCAAAAATCAATATTCAGAGTTCGCCGTCGAAAATCGAGTGAAAAATCCCAACTCGGATCGATATACTATCTCGAAATTCTATGTTCGAATCTGGATCAAATCGTTATGCTAATAGGATAATATACTTACACCCAACGTATTTACCTTCATTCATTATTAGCTAAATCAATTTTCTTTTACTTCACATTCATTTAGATTTCTATTCACTTATTCACAATTGCTTCAATTCCCATTTGGGTTATCACTTCAATTCTAAACAATTTGCACTCTGGCCAACTTGATTTTAGAAAATAGCTTGAAAAAGTTTAGTTGTAAAATAGTTATTAGTTGTAAAAATAGTTGTAGGATAGTTAAGTAATTATAAAATAGTTATAAAATAGTTAAATAGTTGCAAAATAGTTGAAAAATAGTAATTAGTTCGTAAAATAGATGTAAAATAGTAATTAGTTTTCAAAATAGTTGTAAAATAAGTATAAGATAGTTTGGGTTTTACAAAGAAGGGTTGTATAGTAAATAGCTAGGAAAAATAGATTTAAAACAGTTTATATTAAAACAGTTTATTTGAAAATAGTTCAGAGCCAAACTGCTCAATTTACCAATCTCCATTTCCAAACAATTTCCATCCCATTAAATTGATTCAATTCCAATTTAAGTTATATTAACCTCGATTCCCTTTCCAAATTCAAATCAATTCCAATTTGAATTTAAACTTATTCAAAATCTATCACAGTTCCCATTTAATTCAAACTAAATTCAATTTGAATTAATTTCATTTCCAATTCCACCTTTGAATTAATTCCAATTCAATTTTCCGTTTAATTTTTATTTCAATTCTGAGCTCAACTTCAAACCATCTTGAAGTATATAAATTGGAGTTAAATTTTAAATGTTGATTTAATCCCTTAAGTCAAATTAACCTTTACTTTTAAATTAACAACCCAAATCTTTAAATAATTTAATTCTAAGTCCAAATTTCAAAATTCCATTTTAAATTACCTTTACTTAACATATTTCAAGGTTCAAGTAAGAGTTAAAAACTTTTGAAACAACTTAATCTTCAAAATCCAATTTATTACCCAATTGCAACTTCCAACTTTGAAACCAATTCTTAACAATTTTAGTTTGCAAGTTTATTTTTAACATTTAAATCTTAAGTCTAAAGTAATTCCATTTCCATATGTTCAATCTTTATTTCTTAAATTCAAAATTATTTAAATAGTATCAAACTAAAGGTTTATTTCCATTTTATTTCAGTAATGGATATATATTATCTCAGTCTACTTCTTAATTCATTCAGAACAATTCGATTCACAGTTTCATAGATTATTAATAAATACAGGATGATAACAGGATATATTAAAGTAAATAAACATCAAAGTTATTTAAAACATTCATCAATAGCATCCATCACCAATTTCCAGAACTCAAACTTGTTTTTAGATCACACATAACTCCCTTTACAATCAACCCATTTAACTTCCCTAAGTTAAATCTCAATTTCATCTTGAAATTTCCAATTTAGGTTGGTTGTCAAACTTATTTAACTTTCCCTAAGTTCAATTCAATTCATTTAATCCAATCAACCTTACTTAATTTGAATTCTCTATTTCAAATTTTAAACTTCTTATCAATATCCTTTCCCACTTATAAGTTCAAAAACTTATCACATTTCAGGGAAAATTCAAAACTGAACCCTTAGTGTTTACATCCAATCAACTTGTTATTATGTACACCTATATATACATACTTATATCCTTTGCACACCAAGTTATATTTTAAATTTTAAACCATTCTTGATTTCTATTTCAAACAAATTCCTTTAAACATTTTAAAGCAACTCTTGTTTTAAAAATAAGATTCCTACATTTAAAAAAATATTATTCATTATATCTTTTAAAACTTCAAAACAATTTAAATTTTCTAGGCTTAGATTTAAAACTTCACAATTTAAATCGTTTTCGATTTATAAGTCATACTTATCTAAATTGTTACTTCCTTAAAATGTTCCATTTTGCTTATCGTTATTTATTATTAGAATCCTAATATTAGACGCAACAAATATTTTATGATAATAACCAAGATTATCATATCTGAAAACCAATTCATTATATATTATCTCATATTTGTTGGAAAATAAAATCAAGGCAACCCTTATCAATATTCTGAAAACATTTCTACAAATTTCAAGATTTTATTTTCTGATTTGAATCCATTTCTAGCTTATCTTATTTGTATAGTTAATATTATCCAATTCCTATTTGGTTATATATATTACCACTTAAATCTTATTAATATATTTAATTTCAGTAACCATCAACCAACTATCTTAATATATGTAATAATTAGAAAAATTATGGCTTTATATACCAAAATATAGGCTTGTATAAAAACTAATTTAAAATCTTTTTATAAGAAAATAACAAATACGTCCTCATATAATACGCTCAACCAATCCTAGGGTACTACTGACCCTATCCTTAATGAGTAAACCCACCAAAGCCAAGGTGCTCGCTTAGCCTTCCACTTTGATACCAAATGTAATATCCCGAAATTTTCTTCCTCAAAAATTCGACATTAATACGTTCACCGTAGAAATGCCGAGCAATCGAACTGAGACAACTCGCCCTCCTACTACTAGAAAGACATATCATCATTAGGAAAAGAAAGGGATAGAGATAGGAAAGAAAGAGAAAGAAAGAACAAAAACATCATATATCTCACAACGGAACGGAACAAAATATAATATATCACACAATTATTACATAGTTTTACATCTATCAGAGTTATACAATATCAATACATATGACAATCATACATATATCTGTCACTACGTACATCAGAGATACAGTACACATCAACAAACACAGCGGAACTATATAGATAACTACATTCGTTTGGAAACTCCTGCTCCAAGCTCATCCAGAAAATCGAAGTCTAAAACCTATCATTTGACTACTCATAAAAATTTGAGTACCCAAGAGTTTATGAAAAACAAAATATAAAGTCCGGGTCAGACATGGGTCTGGTATGAGTAAACAGTTTAAATTGTTTAACTTTGAAAAAAAACATTTGAAAATAAAGGTATCACGTAAGACTCCCCACAAATAAATACGGGTAAGTTTTTACCTTACGCTAACCAAAACATTTCATAGGAAATCCAGTGATATTATAATAGTGTCTAGGGTTTTCAAGTAAATAGAAAATAGCTGAAATTGTTACATCTATTAAATTCCAGCTACTAGCCACAAAAGTGGGTAAAATCAAAACCGTAGGGTCTCGTAGGGAAAATGGATTTCCAACAATGGCAGGGCTACTGGGGTACCGCACGTCACAGTACGGGGCCTATATCACCGTACCGAGGATCACTCCCGACCCCCTACAACACAAGGCCAGAACCATTCCTTACTGAACTGTCCCGAACAAGATAAACCCCGCGGTTGTAGAAAGCAACCGCCCACACAGCCGAAATAAAAAGGGACATCTAGACAGGGGAAATATCTTGTCCTGCTTGGGCATGACCCACCAAACCTTGCTGCATCTCCCCTATTTTAGCCATCCCCGGTTGATGAGGCTTGAGGCTGCGATTACCTTTAAAGAACATATCACTTAGAATGCTCATCGTCCGGCTAACGATGTGCTGAAAGCATTCAATCCATACAAGTTCGTTCCGGGTTCGAACGAAACCGAAGGCATTATCTCATCACACTCATTTTGGAATCATCCTCAGAGTTAACGACGATAACCCTTGCATTCTGAAAATACCATCTCAATTTTTATTTCACAATTCACGACCTAACGTTTAAATTGGATCGATGTGGTTTTCGGAATATCAATTGGATATCCGACCCCGGTCTCATCGAAATCCAAATGCCATTTTAAAGGCCAAGTTGTATAATTAACTTAAACAATTTAATTCAAGTTATAATTCAAACATTTATCACAAATAAACATATATAGTCATCATAGATATATCACAGCATATCAGAGAGCATCGCAGAATATCATCAATTTAAACATCACAAACCAGACATTCTACATACACAACAATCCATAAGCAATCATTTAAATTCTCATTGCAATTAATTCGATTTAAAATCAATTAATTGAGAATTAATCGCTTAACCCTGTTTAATTAATGATTAATTAGTTATTTCCTTTCAAATTATTTGAGCTAATTAATCATTGCTTAATCAATTATTAAGTCTTAATTATTTAATTAATTATTTATTTATCTATTTAATTAATTAATTTAAAATCAAGTTATTTAACTTAAATTACTATTCCTTATTCATTAATTAATAACCTTAATTATTAATTAATGAAACTTAATTACTTAATTGTTTAATTACTAATTACTTAATTAATCAATTATAAATCCTTGATTCTTAATTGAATTATTTAATTAATTAGCTACTAATTCATAATTAAATTATTGACTAATTACTATTAATTCACTCATTAATTAACTCAAGTAGTTAACTACCCTTTATTTTTTTACTCAATCACTCGTTTATCCATCTTTTAATTACAAATATAAGGTAGTTATTCTTAATTACTTTCTTGAAATAATTCATTTAATTTTAATTACTCAATGTAGTTAACCATTAAAAGTTCTCCTTAAATTTTAAATAATTTATTTATTAACTACAAACTTAAGAGTTAATTAACTTTACACTTATCCTAAATAAATTCTTAATTAAAATAATTTAAGTGTTTAAGATCATCGTTAAGCTTTTGACTAATATAATTAAAATTTGAACAAAATCTTAGCTTAACTTTAAAACATTTTCTAAGCTCACAATGTTTAAACAAATTTGTAAATAACAAATTTCACAACTTCTACATCACGGCAAAACTGCAGTTTGTCGAAACCCGAGACTTCCCATGTAAAACCCGAGGCCTCCCCTGCGTTGAACTCGAGGGTTGCTCCGAGCTCCACCCCATTTTCTCTCGTGTCCTGAACATCTTCTTCTTCTTTTTTTACAGTATGGTCAAATTTAAAAACTAAAGTAAAATCAAAACATCAGGTACCTACATGCACACACGATCAAACACCCGAAGCAAACATCTGATCGACTCGAGTATTAACATGAGAATACCCACTGACACGACGCGAAACTTCATCCTCCTCGCCGCACACGTGCACGGCGGCATCTCCCTTCTCCAGCGAGCAACAACAACGTCAGCAAGTCACAAATCATCACCAAGCTCGTAATCCAAACTCAAACTGCACCCAAAAATTCGAATTCAAAATTTTTACTGTTCGCTCAAAAAAACTGCAACAAACACTCGGGAAATCGCCTTGCCACCACCGCAAGGATCATCGGCATCGCCCATACTTCGTCCACGCCTTGACAACACGACCATCCTCCCTCTCCCACACTCTCGCGGAGCTTGATCAAGTTATGGTGGCGAAATCGATGATTTACAGAGGAGAACAAAACACCCAGTAAAAACCCTAATAAGGTCTCGTTTTCAAATTTCAATCAATAGAAAAATTAATTCACATTTTTCCCGAGTTTATGGACGTATAAACTTGCTTCGATCCAAGTTTCATTAATTAAAATTGAATCAATCTCTTGAAAGAAGAAGAAATGCAAATTTACTTTAATCCCAAACTGCACTTTGAATATTAAATTTTAAATTTTGATCTTTGCTTTACAAATCCCACTTTGGAATGTTTATTCAAGATTTGAATCCAAACTAACAAATTTAAACATTCGAATTTATCAAGTAATATGTGAATTACCTGTATAACATGTTACAGAAAGGTACCCCCTTCAACATATTTAAAACTAGCTTTAAAAATCCAACCTTAATTTAGTTTTAACATTTTGTTTGGTTGAAATAATTACAGATTTCTATATTGATGAGAATAGCTTGAATGTTGAATAAGAATAATTAACTGTAACCACCAAGAACACATAGCAGAGGAGATAGATATGCAGTATAACATATACAAATTCATATTCAAACATAAAACCATATACAAATTATACTATTTAATTAACTTAAACTAAAAAAAACTTTGTTTACTCACCTTACATAATTCCAGAACAAAGAACATTCACTGCCTTTGAACCTGAAGCATGAAACAATTTTCAATCCTGACTGTTTTTAGTTTGAATAAAAATTTAGTTTACTTCTTTTTCTTGTTCTCTGTTTTCACAGGTTTACAAAGTTTTATTTATGCTGAACGAACTAGAATGGCCAGTTGTATTCATATATATAAGAAAAGGACTGGAAGCTCAAGGCAGGTAATAACTAGTTAGGCTTTTTCTCATTTTTGATTTGATATGAGAAAAACTTTAAAAATATTTTGAGCTGAAAAAATGTTAGGCTTGAGCAGAAAATATTAAGTACTTTGGTTTCAAACTTAGTTTACATAATTATTACTTGTTTGGCTGACATATACATTGCAGGTCAAAGGCTTGTGAATGAAGACAATCTATATATAAATATTTGTTTTGCATACTAATTTCATTTGACTTTGAAATGAAGATATTTTATTTTGTATCTTGCAGGAAGATGTTCTTGTGTATGTTTGTTTGTTTTATTATTATATTTATACTTTGGCCTAGATTTCATTCTATTCCATATAACTTTTGTTTTATACTTAAACTTATTTTTATGCTTTGTTTACAATTTTAAAGTTATGTTGTATGTATATTTTAATTAATAAATTCTTGCTTTATTCAAACAGAAAATGTTTATCTGGTATACGTCATACCATGTTTACAATTTTCCAGTTTTAGGTTGCAAACATACACTAACACTTAATTCTTATTTTTATTTTTAGTTTAACTTTGATTATCAATATTTAAATTATGTTCCAAATGATTTAGTTACAATTTATACTTATTTTTATGTTCATTTCCATTTGTATTTTAACTATCAATTATTAAGTTATATTCATGTGTTTGACTTATATTTTACATTTATATTTATATTTCATATTTATTTCCATTTGTATTTTAACTATAAATATTAAGCTTAGATTCATGAGTTTACTTATTTATTTATATTTGTATTTTTAACTTACATTAATATTAATATTTTATATTGATCATTATCACCTATTTATATTTTATATTTTTTTTTGACTTTGATCTTATTTTAAACACTATCATCCCTGTGTATTTATTCATCAAATGTTAGCAATGTAAAACAATTTAATTTAATTGCATAAAGTAAATTTTATTAAAAATATTGTTAAGAAACTTTTATTTTAGAATTTTCAAACATTATTATCTATATGTATATTTTATACTAAATACAAACAAAGTAAAGTATTTTAATTAAATTATATAAGATAACTTTATTGTAAATATTATCAAGAGATTTTTATTTTAAATTTCCAAAGCCCAATTTCCTTTTTAAAATACCAATCCATATGAACAAATAGTAGTTATTTCCAAAATCATATTCATTTTAAATATGTTCAGTTTAAATTTCATCTAGTTAGATTAAATATTTATTAAAATAAACAGGGCCAAAATTCAGGGTCGTTACATTCCTCCCTCCTTAAAAGAATTTCGTCCCCGAAATTTAAAACACAGATAATTTAAAAGCTGCCATACCAGCCATTCAAACATACATATCATTCATATATTAACAAAGAACCAACAGTCTATCCTAACAAACAAAACTAGTTATCCGAACACGAATTCGGATAAGCTTTCCTAAAATTATCCAGTGTTGTTTCTCGATGATCAACAATCCGAACCGGATTCCTGACCACAGTCAAATTTGACTCAACTTCCAAATTCCTGAACTACCGGTTCAACAACAAATGATGGATCATGAACAAATTCCCTTAGATGGGGTGCACAATGAATTCCAGACATTCATCTTGGAAATTTAATGCTGAAATCTACAGTATTAACTCTTCCCAAATTTTATTTACTCTTACAGAATTTCAATTTCTATTCAATCAAGCCCGTACAATGTACATATACCATTTGTATGCAATATCAAATCCTATCGCTCGCTTGATCACACAATTTCACTTCCGAATTAGTATCATTCACCCGACTTCCTAGTGCGGACTTAGATATGTTTTCTTGATCAGAAATTGTCATTCTCCTTGCATAGCCTCAACTATGATAGAGAATTTCTAGAACCAATCAAAATCCATATCCATGGTTCGTCGTCGAAAATCGAGTGAAAAATCCTAACTCGGATAGATATAACTATCTCGAAATTCTGTGCTCGAATCTGGATCAAATTGTTATGCGAATAAAATAATATACATTCATCCTACGTATTTATATCCATTGATTATCAACTATATCAATTTTCTTTAATTCACATTATTCTGATTTCTATCCACTTGGAAAAAATTTCTCAATACCAAATTTACTTAAGAATTTCACCACTCATTTCTTAAGTTTAATATAAGCATTATATATACTCATATATTATTCCTCTACCACTTTAGAGTTTATATCCTCTTATATCTTCTTATTTTAAATCTAAATTTCCAATTCCAATTTATCTTCAACTCTGAATATTGAAATTTATCGACTATTTTCCATTTATAACCGATTCTTATTATTATTTTAAATTACTTTCATCGACTAGTTTATTTCAATCTCCAATTTGAAATTGTTTTGTTAATTTTTTTTTATTTGGCAGAGTTTCCTTTGTTTAGCATTACATATTTTCATAAGCACATATGTATAGTTTCAACACTTATTACAATTACTTCCAATCAATTCTCAAATCATTCCCTTTAGTTTAAGTGATTTACAACTTACTTGCTTATATATAATCCAGTTGAGCAAAACAAACTCATATTCATTTCAATTGATTTCAAAATCATCCTATTTTGCTTCATAAAACTCATAGAATTTTATCTAATCTCATTTACTTCAAAAGACCCATTTTCTTATGCAATTCGACAATACTATTTTGAATAAATAATTACTTAAGTTTTGTAACAATTTTAAATTGATTCCATCTCAATTTATTCACAATCTTTTCATTGAATTTCCTTCCATTTCAAAAGTTTTAATTCCAAGTCATTCATTTAAACTCGACAACCAATATTTTAAATAACCATCTCACAATTTACTCAAGTTATTTATTTAGTACAAATTGTTTCACCCAATAACTTAAGTTTATTCTATTCCACCAATTTTCATTCAAATCTTTGATTTGATTTTCCTTTAGTCAAATCCCAATTATTTACTAATTTATTCGATTAGTTTATTCTTTTATCCATTCTTAAATTTTAATTTACATTAACAATTCATTATTAAATTTATTCATAATAACGTCATTCAATTTAAGCTTGAATTAGATTTGTTTACAACTCACACCAATTCTACTTTGATTCAAATCAATACTTACTTATTTATTTAAGAATTTTATTTCATTCAATATAGTTATAACTCGATTGAATTCATTTAAATTCAGTTTTATTTCAACTCTACTTCAGCTAAATCTAGCCATTTATAATTCTTTAAATTTTATTACTCGCTATATGAGCTCCATACTTATTTATTTACTTAGAAGCTTATATTGCTCATTTGGGTCATTTCATCTTATAATCACAATTTCAGATTATATATAACACTTACTATCTTAAGGTATAAATTTTCATTTCACCATTACAATCATATTACCTTCCAATTTAATTCAATTTAATCCAATTTAATTCAAGTTCAATTTCAATTTTACTTAACTTATCTTAGGTTAAACTTAAATATATTTTCTTCACTTTCATTTACTTAAATTAAATTTTAATTCCTGGATTAAAATTCCCAATTTCTTCTTATTAATATCAACTTTACTTTATAAGTTCAATAGTTGATTCATTTAAACTTTTCACATTATTTAAATAGAATTTCTTATAATTCAATTGCCCGGTTTTCATTTCCAAAACCATTTTGAAATGATAACTACACATACCCACTTGGTATGTCAAATCGAATTTTCAAATTCCAAACACTTGTTTTCACCAAAACATATTTTCCCTTTTGAAATTTTTAAAACAACTTGTATACCCAATAACCCCAAACAATATCATGACCAACTATCCTGGTAGCAATCCATCACTTTAGAAACTCGAAAATGAATACTGATGATGTGGCCATCATCATCAGGATTATTTTCCAACGACTGAAGTGAGTTCAGTGGTTCCTTACTTCCACAATTTCCTCCCAAAACAATTTCCATTCAACAATATTTTCCAAAACAATCTTTGAAAAAAAAACATTTCAAACATTCCCAAGAATTTCAAATTCCCAAATCCTTTTGTTTAAATTCATTTAAACACCTTCCAAATTTCCGGGACTTAAATTCTATTTTAATTAATTTTACTTGTATTCCTTTTTATTTAAAATTATACCTAGACAATTTTATTTGGTTATAAACCACTCGAATTTTAAATTTTTATTCAATTATAGTATTAACAACCAAGCATCCAATATATATATATATATATATATATATATATATATATATATATATATAATTATTTCAGAAAAGTATTTCTTTTATATCAAAATATAGTTTTGGTAAAACTATTTAATTTACCCTACTTTAAAAACAATACTGCGCCGGTCTACCTTGTTTAAGAGTTTAGAAATTCCTATCGATGAAATGGCGTCCCACACATCGACCAGAATCCATAAACACTCAACAGATAAGTCAACACAATATAAAAACATTTTATATTCACTAACAAATACGCGCTCATATATATTAATACACTCAAATACATTTTAGAGTACTACAGACTCTATTCTATGAGTAATTCCTACCAGAGCCAAGGTTATCACCAACCAATGCTCTGATACCAAGTGAGAAGACCCACCCTTCTACTACTAGAAAGACGCATCATCATTAAAAAAAGAAAGGGATAGAGATAGGAAAGAAAGAGAAAGAAAGAACAACAACATCAGAATCTCACAGCGGAACGGAACAAAATATAATATATCACATAATTATTACATAGTTTTACATCTATTAGAGTTATACAATATCAATACACACGACAATCATACATATATCTGTCACTACGTACATCAGAGATACAGTATACATCAACAAACACCGCGGAACTAGATAGATAACTACATTCGTTTGGAAACTCCTGCTCCAAGCTCCTCCAGAAAATCGAAGTCCAAAACCTATCACTTGGCTACTCATAAAAATTTGAGTACCCAAGAGTTTATGAAAAACAAAATATAAATTCCGGGTCAGACATGGGTCTAGTATGAGTAAACAGTTTAAATTGTTTAACTTTGAAAATAAACATTTGAAAATAAAGGTAACACGTAAGACTCCCCACAAATAAATACGGGTAAGTTTTTACCTTACGCTAACCAAAACATTTCATAGGAAATCCAGTGATATTATAATAGTGTCCAGGGTTTTCAAATAAACAGAAAATAACCGAAATTGTTACATCTATTAAATTCCAGCTACTAGCCACAAAAGTGGGTGATACAAATCAAAACCGTAGGGTCTCTTAAGGAAAATGGATTTCCAACAATGGCAGGGCTACTGGAGCACCGCCCGTCACAGTACGGGGCCTAGATCACCGTACCGAGAATCACTCCCGACCCCCTACAACACAAGGCCGGAACCATTCCTTACTGAACAGTCCCGAACAAGATAAACCCCGCGGTTGTAGCTAGCAACCGCCCACACAGCCGAAATAAAAAGGGACATCTAGACAGGGGAAATATCTTGTCCTGCTTGGGCATGACCCACCTAACCTTGCTGCATCTCCCCTATTTTAGCCATTCTCGGTTGATGAGGCTTGAGGCTGCGATTACCTTTAAAGAACATATCACTTAGAATGCTCATCGTCCGCCCGACGATGTGTTGAAAGCATTCAATCCATACAAGTTCGTTCCGGGTTCGAACGAAACCGAAGGCATTATCTTGTCACACTCATTTTGGAATCACCCTTAGAGTTAACGACGATAACCCTTGCATTCTAAAAACACCATCGCGATTTTTATTTCAGAATTCACGACCTAACGTTTAAATTGGATCGATGTGGTTTTCGTAATATCAAATGGATATCCGATCCCGATCTCATCGAAATCCAAATGCCATTTTAAAGGCCAAGTTGTCTAATTAACTTAAATAGTTTAATTCAAGTTATAATTCAAACATTTATCACAAATAAACATATACAGTCATCATAGATATATCACAGCATATTAGAGAGCATCGCAGAATATCATCAATTTAAACATCACAAACTAGACATTCTACATACACAACAATCCATAAGCAATCATTTAAATTCTCATTGCAATTAATTCGATTTAAAATCAATTAATTGAGAATTAATCGATTAACCCTGTTTAATTAACGATTCATTAGTCATTTCCTTTCAAATTATTTGAGCTAATTAATCATTGTTTAATCAATTATTAAGTCTTAATTTATTTAATTAATTATTTATTCATATATTTAATTAATTACTTTAAAATCAAGTTGTTTAACTTAAATTACTATTCCTTATTCATTAATTAATAACCTTAATTATTAATTAATGAAACTTAATTACTTAATCGATTAATTACTAATTACTTAGTTAATCAATTATAAATCCTTAATTGTTAATTGAATTATTTAATTAATTAGCTACTAATTCATAATTAAATTATTGACTAATTAACTATTAATTCACTCATTAATTAACTCAAGTAGTTAATTACCCTTTAGTTTATTACTTAATCACTCGTTTATCCATCTTTTAATTACAAATATAAGGTAGTTATTCTTAATTACTTTCTAGAAATAATTCATTTAATTTTAATTACTCAATGTAGTTAACCCCTAAAAGTTCTCCTTAAATTTTAAATCATTTATTTATTAACTACAACTTAAGAGTTAATTAACTTTACACTTATCCTAAATAAATTCTTAATTAAAATAATTTAAGTGTTTAAGATCATCGTTAAGCTTTTGACTAATATAATTAAAATTTGAACAAATTCTTAGCTAAACATTAAAACATTTTCTAAGCTCACAATGTTTAAACAAATTTGTAATAACCAAATTTCACAACAGGGAATTAGGCTGAAGGAAAAACCTGAGAACACTTTTAGTCTGAAGGACAGAAGTTTTAAAATTTAGTCTGAAGGACAAAAAATGATATATTCATATAGCATTGCACATCCATAATGCTATATTCATATAGCATTACACAGCTGCTTGTTTGTGTATGCAGAAACTTATAAAATTGTGTTGTATATAACATTATAGATGTGTAATGCTATATGAATATAGCATTATGGATGTGTAATGCTATATGAATATATCATTTTTTGTCCTTCAGGCTAAATTTTAAAACTTCTGTCCTTCAGACTAAAAGTGTTCTCAGGTTTTTCCTTCAACCTAATTCCCTCATTTCACAACTTCTACATCACTGCAAAACTGCAGTTTGTCCAAACCCGAGACTTCCCAGGAGAAACCCGAGACCTCCCCTGTGTTGAACTCGAGGGTTACTCCGAGCTCCACCCCCTTTTCTCCAGTGTCATGAACATCTTCTTCTTCTTCTTTTTATTTTTTTATTTTACAGTATGCTCAAATTTAAAAACTAAAGTAAAATCAAAACATCAGGTACCTACGCGCACACACGATTAAACACCCGAAGCAAACATCTGATCGACTCAAGTATTAACACGAGAATACCCACTGACGCGGCGCGAAACTTCATCCTCCTCGCTGTACACGTGCATGGCGGAATCTCCCTTCTCCGGCGAGCAACGACAACGTTAACAAGTCACCAATCATCACCAAGCTCGTAATCCAAACTCAAACTGCACCCAAAAATTCGAATTCAAAATTTTTACTGTTTGCTTAGAAAAACTGCAACAAACACTCGGGAAATCACCTTGCCACCACCGTACGGATCATCGGCATCGCCCATACTTCGTCCACGCCTTGACAACATGACCATCCTCCCTCTCCCACACTCTCGCACAGCTCGATCACGTTATGGTGGCGAAATCGATGATTTATAGAGGAGAACAAAACACCCAGTAAAACCCCTAATAAGGTCTCGTTTTCAAATTTTAATCAATAGAAAAATTAATTCACATTTTTCCCGAGTTTATGGATGTATAAACTTGCTTCAATCCAAGTTTCATTAATTAAAATTGAATCAATCTCTTGAAATAGGCAGAATGCAAATTTACTTTAATCCCAAACTGCTCTTTGAATATTAATTTTTAAATTTTGATCTTTTTTTTTAAAATCCCACTTTGGAATGTTTATTCAAGATTTGAATCCAAACTAACAAATTTAAACATTCGAATTTATCAAGTAATATGTGAAGTACCTGTATAGCATGTTACAAAAAGGTACCCCCTTCAACATATTTAAAATTAGCTTTCAAAATCAAACCTTAATTTAGTTCTAACATTTTGTTTGGTTGAAATAATTATAGATTTCTATATTGATGAGAATAGCTTGAATTTTGAACAAGAATAATTAACTGTAACCACCAAGAACACATAGAAGAGGAGATAGATATGCAGTATAACATATACAAATTCATATTCAAACATAAAACCATATACAAATTATACTATTTAATTAACTTAAACTAAAAAAAACTTTGTTTACTCACCTTACATAATTCCAGAACAAAGAACATTCACTGCCTTTGAACCTGAAGCATGAAACAATTTTCAATCCTGACTGTTTTTAGTTTGAATAAAAATTTAGTTTACTTCTTTTTCTTGTTCTCTGTTTTCACAGGTTTACAAAGTTTTATTTATGCTGAACGAACTAGAATGGCCAGTTGTATTCATATATATAAGAAAAGGACTGGAAGCTCAAGGCAGGTAATAACTAGTTAGGCTTTTTCTCATTTTTGATTTGATATGAGAAAAACTTTAAAAATATTTTGAGCTGAAAAAATGTTAGGCTTGAGCAGAAAATATTAAGTACTTTGGTTTCGAACTTAGTTTACATAATTATTACTTGTTTGGCTGACATATACATTGTAGGTCAAAGGCTTGTGAATGAAGACAATCTATATATAAATATTTGTTTTGCATACTAATTTCATTTGACTTTGAAATGAAGATATTTTATTTTGTATCTTGCAGGAAGATGTTCTTGTGTATGTTTGTTTGTTTTATTATTATATTTATACTTTGGCCTAGATTTCGTTCTATTCCATATAACTTTTGTTTTATACTTAAACTTATTTTTATGCTTTGTTTACAATTTTAAAGTTATGTTGTATGTATATTTTAATTAATAAATTCTTGCTTTATTCAAACAGAAAATGTTTATCTGGTATACGTCATACCATGTTTACAATTTTCCAGTTTTAGGTTGCAAACATACACTAACACTTAATTCTTATTTTTATTTTTAGTTTAACTTTGATTATCAATATTTAAATTATGTTCCAAATGATTTAGTTACAATTTATACTTAATTTTATGTTCATTTCCATTTGTATTTTAACTATCAATTATTAAGTTATATTCATGTGTTTGACTTATATTTTACATTTATATTTATATTTCATATTTATTTCCATTTGTATTTTAACTATAAATATTAAGCTTAGATTCATGAGTTTACTTATTTATTTATATTTGTATTTTTAACTTACACTAATATTAATATTTTATATTGATCATTATCACCTATTTATATTTTATATATTTTTTTTGACTTTGATCTTATTTTAAACACTATCATCCCTGTGTATTTATTCATCAAATGTTAGCAATGTAAAACAATTTAATTTAATTGCATAAAGTAAATTTTATTAAAAATATTGTTAAGAAACTTTTATTTTAGAATTTTCAAACATTATTATCTATATGTATATTTTATACTAAATACAAACAAAGTAAAGTATTTTAATTAAATTATATAAGATAACTTTATTGTAAATATTATCAAGAGATTTTTATTTTAAATTTCCAAAGCCCAATTTCCTTTTTAAAATACCAATCCATATGAACAAATAGTAGTTATTTCCAAAATCATATTCATTTTAAATATGTTCAGTTTAAATTTCATCTAGTTAGATTAAATATTTATTAAAATAAACAGGGCCAAAATTCAGGGTCGTTACATTCCTCCCTCCTTAAAAGAATTTCGTCCCCGAAATTTAAAACACAGATAATTTAAAAGCTGCCATACCAGCCATTCAAACATACATATCATTCATATATTAACAAAGAACCAACAGTCTATCCTAACAAACAAAACTAGTTATCCGAACACGAATTCGGATAAGCTTTCCTAAAATTATCCAGTGTTGTTTCTCGATGATCAACAATCCGAACCGGATTCCTGACCACAGTCAAATTTGACTCAACTTCCAAATTCCTGAACTACCGGTTCAACAACAAATGATGGATCATGAACAAATTCCCTTAGATGGGGTGCACAATGAATTCCAGACATTCATCTTGGAAATTTAATGCTGAAATCTACAGTATTAACTCTTCCCAAATTTTATTTACTCTTACAGAATTTCAATTTCTATTCAATCAAGCCCGTACGATGTACATATACCATTTGTATGCAATATCAAATCCTATCGCTCGCTTGATCACACAATTTCACTTCCGAATTAGTATCATTCACCCGACTTCCTAGTGCGGACTTAGATATGTTTTCTTGATCAGAAATTGTCATTCTCCTTGCATAGCCTCAACTATGATAGAGAATTTCTAGAACCATATACAAATTATATTGGTTAAAGAATCATGACTATGTAATTAACTTAAACTAAAAAAACTTTGTTTCCTCACCTTGCATAATTCCAGAACAAAGAACATTCACTGCCTTTGAACCTGAAGCATGAAACTGTTTTGAATCCTTACCGTTTTTAGTTTTAATAAAAATTTAGTTTACTTCTTTATCTTGTTCTCTGTTTCACAGGTTTATAAAGTTTTATTTATGCCGAACGAACTAGAATGGCCAGTTGTATTCACATATATAAGAAAAGGACTGGAAGCTCAAGGCAGGTAATAACTAGTTAGGCTTTTTCTCATTTTTGTTTTGATATGAGAAAATCTTTAAAAATATTTTGAGCCGACAAAATTTTAGGCTTGAGCAGAAAATATTCAGTACTTTGGTTTCAAACTTAGTTTACATAATTATTATTTGTTTCGCTGACATGTACATTGCAAGTCAAAGGCTTGTGAATGAAGACAGTCTTGATATAAATATTTGTTTTGCATACTAATTTCATTTGACTTTGAAATGAAGATATTTTATTTTGTATCTTGCAGGAAGATGTTCTTGTGTATGTTTGTTTGTTTTATTATTATATTTATACTTTGGCCTAGATTTCATTCTATTCCATATAACTTTTGTTTTATACTTAAACTTATTTTTATGCTTTGTTTACAATTTTAAAGTTATGTTGTATGTATATTTTAATTAATAAATTCTTGCTTTATTCAAACAGAAAATGTTTATCTGGTATACGTCATACCATGTTTACAATTTTCCAGTTTTAGGTTGCAAACATACACTAACACTTAATTTTTATTTTTATTTTTATTTTAACTTTGATTATCAATATTTAAATTATGTACAATATGATTTAGTTACAATATACTTATTTTTATGTTCATTTCCATTTGTATTCTACTATTAATTATTAAGTTATATTCATGTGTTTGACTTATATTTTACATTTATATTTATATTTCTTATTTATTTCCATTTGTATTTTAACTATAAATATTAAGCTTAGATTCATGAGTTTACTTATTTATTTATATTTGTATTTTTGACTCACATTAATATTAATATTTTATATTGATCATTATCACCTATTTATATTTTATATTATATTCTTTTAGACCTTAATCTTATTTTAAACACTATCATCCCTGTGTATTTATTCATCAAATGTTAGCAATGTTAACAATTTAATTTAATTGTATAAAGTAAATTTTATTTAAAATATTATTAAGAAACTTTTATTTTAGAATTTTCAAACATTATTATCTATATGTATTATTTTATACTAAATATAAACAAAGTAAAGTATTTTAATTAAATTATATAAGATAACTTTATTGTAAATATTATCAAGAGATTTTTATTTTAAATTTCCAAAGCCCAATTTCCTTTTTAAAATACCAATCCATATGAACAAATAGCAGTTATTTCCAAAATCATATTCATTTTAAATATGTTCAGTTTATATTTCATTTAATTAGATTAATATTTATTAAAATAAACAGGGCCAAAATTCTGGGTCGTTACACGAACTTTGGAAATTCCAGATTATTAGGGTAAAGAAGAAAAGTGATAGAAGAAGAAACAGAATCTCACATTCACAGCGGACCAAAATATTATATCAAATAATAGCATTTATACAAAGAAAAGTTGTATTTGTCAATTTACATTCAATACATCGGAGTACAATCATTCACAAATAAACTGGACAGTTGTAACAACTTGTCCCAGACTACTATTAATACAATTTCAAATACGTAGCGGAATATACTCCATACATTCCTACCATCTAGCTAACCTCCTAAGATCTAGAACGTCCTAACCTGAAAATCTATAATACTCGGTCTAATCCAAGCATTACATTAAAGTAACACCCTGGTCAGGCTGGAAACCAACATGAGTAAAACCATATAACTTGAAATACTAAGCTAATAAAACTTATTTGCAAACCAGGATAACTCGTGCCTCACTACGAGTACCTAACTCGATATAGTCAATCACTTATTACAAGACAATATCTAAGAACTGTTACTCAGTTTAAATGGCCATGTTGCTTATTTTATTTCATTCCATCCTATTTAATTCTAAAATCAATCTATATAGAATTATTGTAGATTACTAATCAATGTGGTTATTCGGGTATTTGCTGATACCCGACGCTGGTCTCTTCGAATCCAATGTTATCTTAACCCAAGTTGTTTAAGTAAATATAATTGAATTTTAAATACAAGATGTCACATTTACACAGCAATTCATCATCGATAGATAACCACGTTCTCACAGTTCAACCCAACATATCATATCACATAACAACACAAATTATCAGACTATATATTAATCCAATCATTCAATACAATTTAGTCATCCATAAGCAAGATTAATTAGTCCATTACTAATTAATTTAATTAACACAAAACAAAATAATTACTTTTATAAACCCTGCTTAATTATCATTAATTGATCTCAAACCATTTATTTTATTATAATTAATACTGATATTAATTAATTATCCCTTAATTACCTGAAATCTTAATTAATTTAAGATAACCCATTTATCTTAATTTATTGCTTAATTATCATTTAGATCTTTATTAAATTAAATGCTTGAAACTAATTTTATACAAAATCTCCTGAGACCTTTTTGATTGATTAAAATTCGATACATTTATCTTTAATCACTTACTTGATCACATCCTTGATATTTTTAAAAACACTTGGGGATTAATTTAATCAATTAAATAATGTATAATTTATTTCAAATCAAAACAATTTAAATTCAAAACATTGACTTTAAAATTAATATTTTTGAAACTCGTTTGTAAACCTTGATCAATGCTTTTACTTGACAACTTGATCAAAATCCCCCTTTGAACTTGTTTAATGTTTGCTTTGGAAACTTGTTTTAAAAATTTTCCTTGCTTTTAAAACTTGTTTAAAACATTTACTAAAATACTCGGGCCCAAGCCCAGACATCACCAACAAGAACTCGAGCCAGAACCCATCTTCCCCGATTTCTCTTCTTCTTCTCCTCTACAAAGCTACAACCCAGATACCAAGCTGACACACGTGCACGTGCATGCCACATCGGAGCGTCTTTGACCGACGTTTCTACCTCCAGTAAGTCGTCGTTGATCATCTCGACCCACTAGACCACCCGAAACTTTGATCCCACCTTCAAATTAAAATCGAGAAAAAACAAGCATCAACTGAAACAAAACTCAGTCACCAAAACCACCTCGCAACGCCACCCCCGACCATCAGACACCACGTCGATCAACCCAAAACTGCGTCACGAACCCACGCTTCATTTCCACCATCTTCGGTCCATCCGGATGCACTCACGTCGTCGCTATTGCTTCGACAACAACATCGACCATAACAAGTCGATAAACCCTAAATCGCGATCGGCAAATCATGCCGATGATAGATAAATCCTCCGGCAATTTTTCCTGAGTGCCTCGACCTCCGAACTACCTCCAGCCACGACATCGACCACCCCAGATCCTACGATCGCCAGAATTCGAAAAAAAACACAATCTCCGTTCAACGCGACAATCCCCATCAACCACCAGCTTAAAAATCTAGATTTTATTATCAAAAATCATCATTTTTCAATTCGAATCAGTTTATATAATTAAAACTGGAAATTTAGATACTTGATTTCTGACATTAATTGATCATCACTGTTAATTCTCATTTTCGAAATAATTACTTAATATATATACTTGAAACTATTTTTAAAATTTATGTTACATCCATTCACACATTTTACCTTCAAAGATCATACCCTAAAATTGATTGGAGAAAGGAATTTGATTTTTAAAACTTGGTTTAGGCTGTTAGCATCCAAAACAGAGACATTCCTATTTATATACTGATATGCACACACAATAGATCAGATATAACTCAATAATTTACATCCATGCAAAACATATTACTTCACAAGTTTGCCACATGCAACCAGATAGCAAACAGATTAAGCTAAAGAAAAGAATGGTTGTTTACTCACCAGTCTTTTTATATTGAATAGAGAAGCAGGCTTTTGATCTTGAAAACTTTGAAATAGGTTTCGATTTTGAAACTTGATGTTTGAGATGACCTGAATATACTTGATCTTTGCTTGAAACTGAATTTAATCTATGCTGAGTGATTATCGATCTGTTTTGAATTAATCTTGAATTTAAATTTGAATTTTCTTGATCTTTGAACTATTTCAGGATTGAAGTTTGTTTGAATCTTGTTCAGGTTGAAATTTGCGAAAGAGTTATTGTTTGATTTTGTTTTTAAAATTAAAGATAATTAAAAATGTGACACTTGTTAATTTCTTGTTATAATTCCGACACTTGTAAATTTGCATGACACAATTGTTACATTTGTTTTAATGCATGTTTTTTAAGCTACAAATGTTGATTTTCATGTTATTAAATATTTTTAATATGTTTATATAATTTTTATATTATATTTTCAATTTAGTTTTTATAAGTTTTTATGTTAACATATATTCAAACTATATTTATTCATATATAATTTTGAAAGAAAGAATATTAAACCTTTTTATTAAATCTTATTTTTGCATTAATAAACAAACACACACACAGATATATATATATTGTATATAAGTTTTTAAAACATTAACTTTAAATAGGTTTTGAAAATTATTATATTAAATTCAAAATATAACTTCCAAATCACAAAACATATATATATGTATATGTGTGTATATATATATATTATTAGAAAACAAATTTTTAATTTTAAAATAAAGAGTATTTAAATCTAATTTATTTTTAAGTATTTATTTGGAAATCCAAACCATAATTTCCTATTCACAATTTTCATATATACATAAATAATAGAAATTAGATGCATGTATAATTATATATACTTATATATCATATAGATTGTATATATCTATCTATATGATTATGGATATATTGTCCTTGAATTTAAATGGTGAAATATATTATCTTTTCATTTTCAGAGATTTAAAATTTAACATTACTTTATATTTTGCTCAAATATTTAAATCTAAATATTTCTAATTATCAGAATTTATTTATTCAACTTACAAATCAGTATTTTTAGTAATTTAATCCAGTTAATTATCAATTAACGGATGTCCAAAAATCCGGGTTATCACATTCTGTATTGTTTTGTTTTGTTCTAACTTCTCTCTTTCTTCTCTTCTCTTCTTCTCTCTTCTTTTCTTCTCTTGACTTTCCGTCAATCTATGCTTTTTAGGTCGAACATGTGTGGTTTATTATCGATTCAGAAGGTACGGATTTGCGGGTCGATGGATTTCATGGCATGATTTAACTACAATCAAAGTGGAGTTTCCACATTGGAGATTGATAGTATTCTCAAGGCGAGGGAATTGTGTTAAATTGTCTCATCAATATTTTCTTTTTACCTTAGTTATATTAATCGATAGAAAACTATCTATAAGTCATTCCATAGTTGTCCAATAACTATTAGAATGTAACCCATTGGTGCCTTCCTACATCCATGAGTAATACACCGTCTAACATTTGGAGGGTATCACGCATAGTCTCGGATGTATCGATATCCATTCTCGATGCATCTTGACTAGAAATATTTCAAATATACGTTTTTTATTATGATAAATCACTCATGATGATAATACATTGCAACTACTGTCGCAAAACATACCATTTATGGGTTTCCTATTAAATATAATTTTAATTAATATAGCATATTACATCATGTGTATAATAGAAAGAAAACACCTTTTATTTTGAACAAGATTGATTATTGAGTTAGATTTATGTAATATTTGCATAATTGTCCTTAAGGCATACCCCTAACTCTATTAATCTCCCACAACTTGGGGCTAATTAGGGAATCTCAATACCATCCTTTTGATTAATCTTATGAGAACAGATCGAGCTAGTCCCTTCGTCAACGGATCTGCTATGTTGTTTTATTTATCTACTTTGCCCATCAACTCTCTCTGATGCTAATAAACTACCTTTATGATGTGGAACTATTCAGAGTGTGTTTCTCGACTTCTAGCGAGCTTTTATTAGTACATTGTTATCATATAACAATAATTCATATTCCAATTTGGTCAATTCCAGTTCCGCCAAACCCCGCTATCTTTCTCTTTCTGTACTCGAAAAAAAAGAAACTTTCAAAAATAAAATAATATTATTAAATGATTTTAATTAACTAAAATTTATATTTAGATGATTAATATTATATAATGTATGATTTAAATTTTATAAAAATTTGGAATATTTCAATCTTTAAGCTTGTTAAGGAAGATTTGAACATGAATTTAATATTGACACATTATACCTGATACAACTTATGAAGTTCAATACGAACACTCCTTCATAACGAATTAGTTGTTTCTGTATACAATTCTCTAATATTTCGTAAATACTCAAAATCAATATATATTACCATTCGGTGATATCAATTTGGATTTGATATTTTCATCATGCATTAAATACATAAGCAAAATGTAGACCATTAAACATGTATGGTAATTCTTATTATCACTACATCGGAAATCCATCCCATATTAAACATTTTAATAAGGTGTCTTTGTATATCATCTGAAATATTCCCAACACCCTTTATACTTATTATAAAATATATAATTGACATATCCAATAACAAGTATGAAACAACCAAACTATTACTGATTTTAGCATAAGTACATCATTAACAATCAGTATTTTGTCATTTAACTTATTATTGCCTTTAATAATTCTTCCTTATGGTCACAAGTGTCCTCTGTATTTTGGTTGAAAATGATAACATTTTTATCAAAATCACTCAATTTTGATGCTTATAGAATGATACTTTCTTATCGCTTCTTTGATCATATCAAAAACCTACAAACTCAATATCGCTTCCACTAACTTTGAGACACTTCATAGTTAGTTATGTGTAAAAAGTATACTTTAATCATTATTTGGAATTATCTCTAACCACATTCGAGATCTTTTTTAAAGCCTCCATATTTTCCCTTTGCTGGCCGAAATCAACCCTCTTCACCTTAAAATTTCAAGCTTTTAAATACAAATCAAATCAAATACAAAGGTCGGTGGTATCTGTGTTCGGGTAGTTTGCAACTTTTGGAAATGAGATTCAATTCACCGAATTAGGTTCTTTGTTTCAAGGTGCGAACAATTCAACTTTGGTGAAAGGTGATATTACTTGTTTACAATGTTTAATATGCTCATATATGTCATATACTAGCTTGGCAAGAAATTGATTTCATGAATCTATACATCGATGTATTATCATATATATGTGCTTATACTAAAAATATTTTATATATAAAAACTTGCCTAATGCTCACGGCCAGATAAAAAACTTTCAAAAATAAAATAATATTATTAAATGATTTTAATTAACTAAAATTTATATTTAGAAGATTAATATTATATAATGTATGATTTAAATTTTATAAAAATTAATTTATTTCTAAATTGCTTTCGGTAGGAATTTTTTTCTTCATATATATATATATAAGTCTTTATTAATTCAAAATCGATTATACAAATAATATATATACATGTGTATATATATTTACAAATAAAAAAATTATTGTCAAATTTTAGGCAAAATATTTATACACATCTTGCTTTCGAATTTTTTTAAGAAATTCTAAACAAATTTTAAATAATAAAAAAAATGTGTATTATTAAAAATACATAAAACAGAAAAAATACCAAGGCCAATAACAACATTACAAGTATAAATTTATATATTATTATTATAATTAATCACAATAATATATATTTATAATTAATTGTATGTTTAAATATACTTATATATACATATACATACATACATATATATCATATACTAATTATCTTTGAATTTTAAAAAAAACTTTACAGTTTTCATATCGTAATGTAAATTATTTTATTAATTAATATTTAAAATAATTTTGTGATTTAATTATATTTATATAGATATGTATGTATGTATGTACGTACGTATGTTCCTTTCAAAAAATGTATGTATGTATGTTTGTACGTACGTACGTATACATATGTTAATTTCATAAATTATTTATGTAAATTATTTACAATTAGTATGTTATAATATACACACATACACACGTGTCTTTACATATACTATATATTGATGCGTGCATGCACGTGCGCACCATATATATACATACATATACATATACATATATATATGTGTGTGTGTGTATATATATAAAGACAATACATTTGTATACAAGGAGGTTAACATGTCTGTTGCGTTGTAAATTTCTACGTCTATATATAGGCATGTCAAGCCATGTATGCTCTATTATGTTGCATGTGCACATACACGCAAATGTGTATATGATACACATATATACAATAAAACATAAACTATACAAAATAAAACATTATTTATCACTTAGATAAAATATTGATTTTGTTTGAAACTAAATTTACAAATGTTCTAAATAACTTTTAGACTAAATAGGCCTAATAAAAATCCAAATAGGTAAAAAAAATTAAAATTTATCTAACTACTACACTATGGGTTAGCCCAGTTCCAACATGTACTAGGAGTTGTGGCAAATTTACCAAAGCATGTCTACTCTTGTTGCATGCCATCAGCATTAAATGCACATTACATGCAAAGTATGTGCCTAATATAGGAAGAAAATTAACATATTCCTTAGCTACATATTCCCTTCTACCTTCATAGCTCTCTTCAATCAGCCCATGTGACCATATCGATGATCAAACATACACCCTGCCTGTTTTATTGTGCAATCTGAATGATCCGTCGTCCACTTCAAATACTATATGTATTCTGTGTCATGCAACTTAAAAGCGGTTGATTTCTAATTATTCTCTCAAAATTAATAAATTCTTTCACAACAAAGTAAAGCCTTAAGCTCTTAAGATCAGCAACTTTTAGTTTTAATTGTTTTATTGCTTATTATTATCTTTTAATTCCTTGTAAATTTAAGAGAGAAACATAGCAAGAGACATTCATAGTGTACGTATGCAAGCTCACCAAATCACTCTTTTTTGTGTTATTTACTTTTATTTGCTTGTTTACTACTCATTTTACATTTTTAAGCCTAGTAATTAGCAAATGAATTTTACTTTCACACATGCATTATTCTGATTTCGAAGTTGGCAATCTTATTAATAAATTAACAGAAGGAACCACCAAAAGACAGTAAAACTAAAAATATCATTAATCCAAACAAGTAAAACACAACTACAAATATAAAATTACAAAGTGAATAAAGTGAGGTACAGTGGAGTTTCATATTCCAACCCCAATCAAATCAAATTTATTACAAAAGCCTTAGAAAAAGCTTTTACCCTAAGATCATAGCTTAAGTGGAGCTCCACAAAGACACTTGTTGTGATTAAAAAAAAATCAAAATCCTTGCTTACTTTAATAATGGATCCACCTATTGATATTGGCCCACACATCAAAAAAAATCAATTTCTTAAGCTTTCTTATTTGTTGGCATATGCTCCCATATACCTTATTATGATCCATCGTAAACTGTTGCAAGGTCAGTGGAAACACAACTTTAGAGAAAACAAAAGCAAATTCATTATTATGCAGATATATACCATGCCTTCTTATTCTTTCCAAATAAAACAGATGCATCGGTGAATTTATTAGTTGAAAGGGCAATTTTTCGAAAGTTAATATTACCCCTGGATGTAGGGAGTACTCTAGTAAGGTTATTTCTATCGAGACCAAGGTATAGAATAGTAGCATTTTTGGTTCTGCTGCTTAAAAACCCTTCAGGAATGGGACTTGATAGTATGTTGTAATCCAGATTAATTCCTATTAGTGTTGCGCTAAGTAGCTAGGTAGCTTCCCAGTCAAATTGTTGTTGGAGAGGACAAGGCCAGTTAGTGCATTCCCAACGCTGTTGTTTGGTACCCATCAATTCGACCATGGGCAAACAAAACCAGCCTCCAATGTAGTAGTCCTTAGCCGGCTAAGTTAAAGCCAGCTAAGGCATTATCCATGGAATGCAATCTACAAGAGGCCGTGGATTGCAATCCAGAGCATAGATTTAGCTGGCTTTAATTTAATCAGCTATATGCAGGGGTAGCCGGCCATAAATAAGCTACCTACCCCATTCCCCCTCCATCCCCCTTCTTCCTTCTCCCCTATTTTCCACCTAAGAGAGAAGAGCTTGGAGGAGCATCCGAGGTAGCAGCAGTCGCAACGGCGGAAACGTTCCGTCGGCTGTAGAAAACACCCACACCGAGGAACACATAGACGCACCGACAATCGATACTGATGGTCGATGAAGCACAATGGTGAGGCAAAGACATGTGGCTAGAAATACAGAAATACAGTTTTGGATCACTACACTAACCAATGTTTGTGACTCGACAAGGATTTGGTCAGTCCTCAAATACTGCTCAATGACAAAGTACATGTCACCACGTGTGTCAAAAATTATATAGGTTATATACCTTTAAATTATGTCTTTAGTTAAAACTATAGAATAAAAATTGAACATCTGACCTATTTAAAATTAGGCTTGTCGTGAGCGCACCAGTGGCCCTTGAGTTAGCGTAACCCACTGATATAGAATGATCTGACCTTGTGGTGCCGACAGCATTATTAATGCTTTTCTTCAAGATATAGGATTTGGAGATTCCTTGAGTATGTATTTACATAATTAATCTTTATTTATTTAACGCATTTTAGTGCTTTAAATAATTGTACATTTCTTAAATAGGTATCGATAACCTTTTAAATTCGGATGTTCAGTTATGTGGTGCTTTAGCCGCATATTGGTGGAAGACCATTCATACGTTCTACTTTAGTTTGGAGAGTTAGGTTTTGCTACTTTAGACTTTACCATGCTTATTATTTAGGCATCGAATGGAGGGAGACCTTACCATATGACGAGGAATACGAGGACTTTCACCGTTTATCTAGTGTACTTCCATTTCTTGACTTACAAGATGGACTGCCATCTAGACTGCGGATTAGATCCCCTTACATTAGACAAGCAATCTATGAATTGATAAATAGTCATAACACAATGAACCATTTGTAGATTGCTCGACTATTTATTATATACATGATGGGAGACTTATTCTTTACAAATGCATCGAATACGTTGCTGGCTGGATATGTTGGAGCTGTTGCGGAGTTGTTGTTTGATAGTCCAATCATATATATTAGGGGACTCTGATATTAGCGTATTTTTAGCGCTCTTTGGGTCATCAGTACATCGTTAAGGGTAAATCCATGTCCATTACAAGTTTTTAGAAATTTTACAGCACTTGTACTAGGAGTACTTTTGCAACATGACTTATTTGACATTGGACTCCACATTACCTCTTTTCTTCCCCCGATTTAAAGCAGGAGCTCGATATAACCTTAGAATGATGTCACACGAGAGATTGTTGTTTCGCATCCTTATGATGGTTCACATTTTATGATCTATCCCATTATAGTGCATGCTGCATTCCTATCTGCTAGACGTTTTCACTTTGTATCATCCCCATCTAGTTTAGGATTCTATTGTTTCCTCGGTGAGCATAGTTGGATATAGACGTTAGATGGTGATTTTGTTCCTGACGATCCATATTCGGATACACCTTTTGAAAGGTGTATGACAGCCCCCTTTATAGGAGTATGCAGGGGAGTGGTGATCGGCTAATTACTACATCATCATGAATTTAGATTATGCATCTTTTTGGCGTCGGTTTCACAGTCCACCGCATACGTCTGTTTTGTTCATGCTGCATCTGTTCATTTGATAGGGCCTTTAGGCATCCAGAATGTTGTTGTCCCCCGGGTTTTACAGGACCTTACATTGAGTACTCAGGTACATCATGCTCCATAGCCATCCCAGATAAGAGATTACGTTTGGACAGTCGGTATACTAACAACGTCTGAAGTTGATAGGTTTGTTGATATTCCTCGATTTGAGATTTCACATTATCTAGATCCAGTTGCGCTTTCATGTGAGGATTTGTTTCAGACGCAGATGGGACTCCACTAGGTCATGTACATAGAGCATCGACAAAGCATAGAATAGTTGATTTCTCTTATTAACGAGTGTACTACTACTGATGAGCAGTGATATCATCCTACACCTGGAGTGCATGATGACGATGATGGTGATATAGTTAGTCTTTTTGATAATGAGTACCAGTTCGATGAACCATAGTGTTTGTATTTACTATCAGTACTTGTATGTCCAATCAGTGTGTGTAGAAGCGTGTTATCATTGTTTTGTATTTACTAGCAGTGTTTGTATTAGTGTATTATGTGTGGTTTGTATTTACTAGCAATATTTATATCAGTGTATTATCAGTTTTTGTACTAGTGTATTATCAATGTTAGATTTCCTATTTTCTTGAGTGTTTGTACTTCACTTTGTAAAGGAACAAACACACTTATGTTTGTTTATATTTATGTTTATTGATGCTTGCCACGTGGTCGATCAGATGGCACTTGATTCATGAGACACAGATTGTTAACTTTATATTTAAATAAATATTTTGTAATGAAAATTCACAACTTCTTTAATAATTCACAACATCTTCAATTACCTTCAATGTCAAATGACAGTTGGACTCCCAATGATTATTTAGTACTAATCAAAGCGTACATGGAAACCGACCATAGATACATGGAAGAGGAGTTGGAGTAAGTTTTTTGGGTCACTCTAAATAAGGCTTTTAATAATCATCTTGATTGTAGATTAATTCGAAGGATTCTAGTAACTCGAAGTACTTTTTTCATGTTTACTAGAGCATTTCAAAGATACAGAATAATTATAAATACAGTAAAGGAAGAAGATCTATTTTAGTTAACACGAGCTACGTTTGATTCACGATATTTATGGAAGTATCATATTGATTTTGTTGGACGTGCTGCATATAATCTCTGGGTTAGATATATTAGACAATTTGAATGAAATTTGAGCTAGTTAAGTGTTTTTGAAGTTGATTACCTTCAGCAAGTTCTTTGCACTTTTGGTAAGTTATGTGTACTTTCAAATTCAATTAAAGTCCATGTTTTCACAATCAAGTATGCACTTAAGATAATAACAACGTTTAACCCATGGAAAACATTAACAAACAAGACATAACTTACTAAGACAAAAAATGTAACACCGCTGATTTTAAATAACATTATTAAGGAGATTTAATTAGATAAGCTAAATAGAGTAATGTAAAGGTTAAAGTGGTTAGAGGTTGAGGTTTGTATAAGTATAAGGTAGTCATGCCTTAAGAATGAATGAACAATTGAAAGTTTAACATGAAGTAGTAGAGAAAATAATATAAGGGCAAAATAGGAATAGGTTATATTATTATACCCTAAACCCTTATCCCACTTTCATTTACAACATTCACAAACTAAAACTAAATACAAAGCTTGGTCAGCCACCATTAGAAGATAACAAAGGGAAGATGAGCAAGATTTCAAGAAGGAAGCTTAAGCTTATTAATTAAAGAACAAATCTCAACCTCCTAAACAAACAAGCTAAAGGTGAATAATAGATTACACCTCATTTTCATAGTTTTTGGTTTCTGGATAAGACCCATGTTTATTTTGCAAATGATTTGCCATGTTTTGATTGTTTAAATGGATATATGCTTGTTTATGATTTATGCTATTTCATATAGATTTATGATAAGGTTTAACTTGAAAAACGTATTAAATGACATCCAAACGGGACTGGTATAGGGTCGTGCCATATACTTTAGCTAGTAGCCCCTAGCTAATGTAAGTCCATAATTCCAATGTGTATGGCTTTGTCATAGGTAAGATTAAAATGATTCTACACAAAGAAAGAAATATACATAGTAAAGGTGGGTTATTGGTGAGCTCGCAAAACCATTAGGATCAGCTGACCCTGAAAGAAGTAAGTTAGGGACAGATCTTCCATGAGTGTGTCTAACTAAAGTTAGATGATTTATCTTGTCTGGTAGGCCCGGGTCAGCCAAAGATTAGTAGTTAGCCAAACAAAAATATATTGCTCAGATAGATAGTCCATTGATTACCCGATTTGTACGCATATATGATATTTCTATTATTGCTTTAATCAGTTTGATTGCAGGATTTTTGATTTGCAAAAGATATGTTTTAAAAGGGATATTTATGAGGGGAAACCCGTTCCGCTAAGTGGCATGGTCTCACTTATTATCAAATCATCGAGATGTATAGTATTATTGTCACGACCAGAAATTCAATGTTCGAAAATCAACATCAAATACCTCACTTGTATTCGACTGCCAAAGGTTCAAACATCGAACTCCAGTTCGGATGGAGCTTATAACAACATTAGATGAATATAAACAGCGTAAATAAAATGAATATCATTGATCAACACCACAGATACAAAATCAGGTACAATATTCATTACAACATTTATCATCAATATCAGAGTGCTACACAATGATATAGCAACAGCATAATGATAACTTCACAACGAAACGACAATAAAGTCTTCAAAAGGATCCAACATACTTCTACTTCGATAAGGTCTTCAAAACTCCAACACTTCAAAAGATATCCAACCCAAAACTTTTCAAATTACAATAGCTTCCAAACCAAAAAACTTCAAAAGATTCCAAGCCAGCTTCGAAACATGGATAACCTGCTTCTAGGCTGTCCATGTAGAAATTATGGGCACCCTGAGTTTAGAAAGGGAACAATAAACTCTGGTTCAGTCATGGGACTGGTATGAGTAAACATGGATAACGACCTCCAACGGCTTTCCAACGGCTTTCCAACGGCCTCCAACGGCCATTCGCCGTTGGAAATAGCCGTTTCTCTTATAGTGTTGTATAAAACAGTTTATAAAAGAAATTCGATATGCTTTTGAAAAATGAAATTACCATAAGGCTTCTCCGCACACACACTGCAATCGCACAATTGGAGTAAATTTCTCCTCATGATAGTCAAATATGCTTGATACGAGAAAAAAACTTTCTGCTATTATTATTATCAGTGCATAGTGTGAAAACATTTCGAAAGTATAATATTAATCTTAGCCAACATATGTACCATTATAGTATGCCTCCTATAGCTACCATGTTAAATGGCAGGTTCTATAACTAAAACCATACTGGGTTCGTACTGGTGATTGAATTTCCAGCAAATGGTCAGGCTAAGGAACTTCCTATGCCACATGGGTACGCCTCTGGAGAGACGTCCCGAGAACCTACCCGACTGTCTACCAACACAAGGCCGGGTTACCTCTGTAACTAGGTAACTACTACTCGAGTATGCCATCCCCCGGTCGTTTGCGGCCTTTATCCGAGGGCCCTCAACCACAAAGCAACAACCACACAGTACTGAGATTGCAGTAACCACATAGGTTAAGTATCTGGGCTTTATACCGTGATACCACCAATTTCCAGAAGGAAATGACATAGCCTAAAGGGCGCGACCCTCATAACCTTGCTGCATCTTTCCTTTTTCGACCATTTCCGGGGTGTGAGGTCCGACGAGGTCTTGTCCACAAAGCTGCGCATTACACAAAAGCCTTTCTTTGATCAACAAATGATCAGCATGACACAACAGCACTCAACATGCCATAGTACCAAATTGGGAGTATATCACTGATAACCTTCAACTACATAACCTCTGAGCTTGTACATCCCAAAGAAGGGTGTTAAGCTAAGAGAATAAATTCTCCGCCACCAACAGAAATGTATTTGAAAGAAATTTACTTTATATCCCAAGGTGTAATATTAGGCATATAATCATATAAGTCTGTTCCAGGTTCGAACAGAACTGAAGGCACTTCATCCAATAAAGGAAGAAGCCCTTGCAATCCGGGTATCCATAATCCCAATCGGACTCCCCATCACATATGGAGATCTCTATACCGGAGCAACTCAGTGCAGAGACATTCGATAGGTTATCATATCGTTCTCGAAGACACCCGATCTTCACCACCATCTTCAAATGCTATCCGTTTCATCGTATCACTATTCGGAATGGATTATATGACACACAAAGTCCTCTCTCGGCTAATCTGAATAGTGAGCGCTTAATTTTAAAACATGTGGATATATCATTCACAAAGATTTACTATCCAGGTTCGATGTGGGTTTTGGATAACCAACTGGATCCGACTCCTTATCGCATCGAAATTTAAATGCCGTTTTACCGGCCAATAGGTTTTCGCACTCATAGAAACAAATCACAGATATCACAACTCAGCATAAAGCAATTCACATTACATAGCATCGTAATCACATATCAGAAATATCAATCCAATATACGACATTCGATAATAGTCGATCATCTTTAATTAAGATGAATTAATTTTGTGATTTAAATTAATTAACCACATAATTACTTTCACTAATTATCTTTAATCAATGATTAATATTCTTAATTATAAACTAATAATTCTTAATTGATTCTTAATTGCCTTCATTAATTAATTATTCCTTAATTAATTACCTTAATTAATTAATCCTTAATTTTAATTAATTATCTCTTAATTAATTTTATTAATTAATTATTCCTTAATTAATTATTAATCACAAATAAATTAACCTTAGTTATTTACTTAATTAATCTTTAATATCAAGTAATTATTTTGATAGTTATTCTTTAAATAATTTATCAACAAATCATTAATTACTTAATAAGTTTAAAAGATAAATCTTTTTACCTTTAATCATTTTGATTATCTTGTAAACCTTGTTTAATGAATCATCCTTATTACCTAATTTAACTTAAAAGATGTAGATTAGTTTTAAATAACATTTTTATCTTAATTACCCCTATTAATTAAATTATTTAATTAATATAAATAATTTCATAAAATAACGTAACAAAATTTAAATTACAAAATATTTTACGTAAAAGCTTAATTAGTTTAAACTTAAATCAAAATCATCTTTTAAAACATGGTTTTAAAATTGTTTAAAAGTTCGAACTTTGTTTTTAAAATAAAACTGTGTTTACATATTGGATTTGAGACCCCCTTCGAGTTATACCCGATCAAATTGCTTTACTGCTTCGAGTTTTTCAAAAATCGACCCGTGTGAAATTTTTTCCAACTTAAATTTGTTTTAGTATTTAACCCTCCCGGCACACACCAGAATCAACTCAAGCTAGGACTCGAGCTAGTACGCGAACTTGACGAATGCCACTTCGAGTCACCCAGGCTTCTTTCCTAAACCCAATTTCCTGATACCCATCAACACCGTGCACATGCACGCTCCTTCTAATCAATTCTGATCGAAGCTACTATCGTCGACGTATCGACGATGATCTCCACGAACCCCACAAGCACCCAAATGTCCAAAATATTGACCATATCGATCGAGCAATTTACTCCCAACCGACATTAGACTTGCTCATCGAAAATCCTTCCCGTCTCGCCTCCTTAGGCCACCAGAGGCCATGCGTCTGTGGTGGAAGCTTCGCCTATCTTCAATGCTTCGATCGCCACTGGTGCGATCAGCTCCGGTGCAACGATGAAGCTGCAGCATTAAGGTTTCTTGACCTCATTCAAGAGTGGGTCTAAACCCTAAACCCTTGCCTAGCGATCGCCACAGTGATGTAAAAATTTATCGAATATTTTTCTGACGAAGTACGACCTCCCCGTAAGCTATGACCACGATCACGTGATGAACTACATTGCCGATCATCAGAAAAAGGATAAAACCCAAATTCTGTTCATCCATCAATTTCTCTCAAGTTACTCAGTTAAAAATCGTGATTTTAATCTTAAAAATCAACATTTTCTAATATGCTTTAGGTTATAAAATCAAATCAAGTAATTAAAGAAACTAAAATTTTATCATAAGATGGGTTTACTGCAATTTCTTGTTCTAGACAATAGACAGTAGATGTTTGTTTTTAAACGTATTTTTAAATTTAAGTTTTTATAAATTGGTACACTTTTTATTTTAACAATTTATCTTTTTTTTTTGGCAAAGCCAGCGGGGTTAACTGGACCCCTACCAGATTTATTGCATAACAATAAAAGGCTACAACATAAAGGAAGAAAAAAAACAAAAAAAAGAAGACAACATAAACATCAACCTCATCCCCAAGCATCAACCATTGAAGAAGGGAAAACAGCATCACTAAATTCAAGCTGAGAATGAGTACGTGACTTGATATCCTTCCATATTATAGCATCAGTTCTTCTAGTATTGTCAAATACCATAGAGTTCCTCTCTTTCCAGATCACACTCATACTAACTTTCAATGCAACTGTAAGTGCTCTATCTTGCTCCTTTCTCCACTTAGTTGCTTTATAGATTAAATGCCAAAGAGTACTAGTAGTTGATCCAGTTAAGTGATATCCAGAAATACTACAAATCCTGTCAATAATGAACTGAAGAGCAGGACAACCAAAAAACAGATGTTCAGTTGTCTCATCATGTATTTGACAGAAAAGACACAAGTTGGAACAAACCATTCCAAAGCTACTGATAACACTTCTAGTTAGTAAGGCCTGATTTATGACTTTCCACATCATTAAATTTTGTTTAGGAGTTGAATCAGTATTCCATATCACTTTGTACCACTTGGCAGCTATAAGAGGAACACCATCAGTAATGTAATTGTAAACAGTTTTGACAGTGTGAGGCTTGTTATCCCATGTTACACAAGTACCCTGCTTCACACTATAATATTGCTGTTGTATATCATCCCACAACAACTTTAGCACTTGATTACTGGTATTTGGTAACAGTATTTTGCCATTATGAAGATAGTCTTTAGCTAATGCCTTTTGTTGTATTCCAGACTGTATCATCTGAGCATGATCACATACATTGTATAGGATATGACCATTTCTAACCCATGGGTCATGCCAAAAACTTACAGGCATATTAGAATTCACAGCATAAAGTATCATTGGAAGGAAAACATGTCTTAGATTTAACATACTTCTCCATATCCAGCTGCAGCTCTGAGGTGTATCCATAGTCCAAAAATGTTTATTCTTAATGCTGTGTTTCAATGTCCAACTAACCCACAAACTTTTCTTATTATTTATGAGGGCATCAAATTGCTTACTAATAGCAGATGTATTCCATTTCCTGATATTTATAACTCCCAATCCACCAAGTTTCATAGATGTCTCAATTCTAGAATAAGAACAAGGCACAATCTTCCTGTTATGAATACTTCCAGTCCAAAAAAACCTAATCATTGCAGACCTAATTAGTTGCAACATTTTAACAGGTAGTATAATGGATCTGGCCCAGTATACCAATGAGGGAAAAACAATAGACTTAATAATAACTAGCCTACCACTCTGAGACAAACTCCTATTGTCCCAACAAGATAATGCAGAGGTGATCTTATTGAAAAGTGGAATGCAATCAGCCTTAGTAATTCTTTTAGATATTAAAGGAAGTCCAAGATACTTCATATCATTAGACATGCAAGAGATTCCAGTATGACAAAGAAGAGCAGCAGCCTGAATTTGATTAACACCAGAGACCAATAGAGAAGACTTGCTATGATTAATAGAAAGCCCTGTCATACAGTGAAATTCATGCAAAACTTCCAAAACTCCATTCAAAGAATGCATATCTGGTTTAGTAAACACCATAACATCATCAGCAAACATAACAGAGGTGATTTGTAAATTAGAGCACTTAGGATGGTACTTAATGGATTTAAGTTTGAACCTATCACTAAGCATAACTGTTAACACTTCCATAACCATCAAGAATAAGTATGATGATATAGGGTCACCTTGGCGTATTCCTTTACTACTTCTGAAATTACCAACTGGTCTGCCATTAATGACAACAGAAAAGGAAGGGGTGGATATACAAACATATATCCAGGACACAAAAACTTTAGGAAACCCCATCACAGCCATTATCCTAACAATAGAGTCCCAATGGATTGTATCATAAGCCTTGGAAATATCAAGTTTGATTGTTGCAGCAGGAACCACATTTTTCTTACCATAACCTTTGAGTAATTCTTGAGCAAGGAGAACATTATCAATTATGTCTCTAGTAGGTAAAAATGCAGATTGGTTATTTGAAATAATAGAAGGCAGAACTTTGACAAGTCGTGAAGCTATGATTTTTGAAATACACTTGTAAACAACATTACAACATGATATAGGTCTGAAAGAAGTAACACTTGTAGGAGGAGTGACCTTAGGTATCAGGGCAATGTTGGTGCTATTGACTTCCCCAAGCAACTTACATTTATTAAAAAAATTGTGAATAGCAGCACAAAATTCATCACCTAGCACATTCCAAGTTGTTATAAAGAAAATGACATTTAAACCATCAGGGCCACCAGTTGACTGCTTGTTCATAGAGAAAAGGGTGGCTTTGATTTCTTCATTTGAAACAGGCAAAATTAGTGAGGAAGCATCAATATCAGAAATGCAGGGAAGATCAAGGGTGGATATTAGGTTCAGATCAGGAATGAAATCATCAGCATTGCTAAACATATTAGTGAAGTATTGTATAAAAGCTTGATCAACAGAATCTGCAGTATTGAAAAGAGTACCATGCTCATCAGTAATTGTAAATATGTTCTCTCTAGATTGTTTAACCTTAATAGAATCATGATAGAATTTTGTATTTCTCTCCCCATCAACTATCCATTTCTTGTGCAATTGCTGCCTCTTCATGCTAGCTTCCATAGAGAGAGCAATGTGAACTTCCTTGTGTAATTTCCCCTCTTCAACAGATGCTTGGATATCAAGTGGGTGTTCCATCATGTACTCTTGTTTGTTCTTTAGCTGCTCTTTAAGTGTAGTGGACAGTAGGCTACCATTACCAAAGGTAGAAGAAACCCACAGTTTGATTGCAATCTTGATACTTTTTAGCTTCCTGCAAAATTTATACATAGGGTTACCATAACATTTAAAATCAGAGCTAGCTTGATTAACAATGCTCAAAAAATGTTCATGCTTGGACCATGCATTAAAAAATTTAAAACTTCTTTTTTCCTTTCTCAAATGGTTCCCAAAAGTTAAGACAAGGTGGGAGTGATCTGATAGAATAGGTTGAGGAAGAAAAACAGAGAGACATGGCCATTGTAAGAGAGATTGTAAATTACTAAAAGCATGGTCAATAGTAGTGAAAATTCTCACACCACTACGACTTCTATTATTCCAAGAGAATTTAGCTCCAGATTTGTTAATCAATAACAAATCAGAATCATGAACTGCAAGATTGAGAGTTTCAATGTCTCTAGGTAGAAGAGGAGAACCACCAAATTTATCATCATAATCAAGACAGGAGTTAAAATCTCCTAGAACAAGCCAAGGGTGAGATGCTTGTCTTAAAGGTGGCAATGAATTAAGGAAAGCATTTCTAGAGGAGACAGAGTTATCAGCATATACAAATGTTAGGTAGAAAGAAATTTGAGATTGACAAACAAGGACATGAAAGTGAATATACTGCCTAGCAGAGAGAATAGGAGAAAGAGTTATAATAGAAGGATCGTATATGACCAGAATTCTCCCATAAGAAGCAGCTTCAAGGTTATGATGAAACAACCATTTTGGATTTATGTATTTAGCAGCTTTATGGGATAAAGTACTGTTGAGTTTTGTTTCAAGAAGCCCAAAAATACAAATGTTATGCTCTGCAATATAGCTTTTAACTTGATCAAGTTTCAAATTACTATGTGCTCCTCTTATGTTCCAAGATGCAATATTTTTAAACATTAAAAGGAATTTGGTTTTGGAAGCTGCTATTTCTCCTCTGTGCTGACAGAGACCTAGTTTCTATTTTCCTTCTTGGAACAGTCCGGGGGGATGTTGGCTGAGAATTAGAATGAGTGGGAGGATCATGATGAACAGAAGTTTGAGAGTTTGTATTGGGTGCTGGCCAACCAGGGAGGTGGATTGAGAAATTGTAATGTGGAGAGGTAGATGGTTGAATTTGAACAGAAGCAGAATGCAGGGTGGAAATAAGCTGAATTATTTGTGTTTCAAAAGTTTGACACCATCTTGTTTCAAAATCAGTTGCAGATACTTGATTGTGTGCATGTTCTTCATTTGCAGCATTATCATCACCTGTACTACTCATTATTGTAGTGGATAGAAATTTATTACTTTCTTTGTCACTAGGCTTAGGAACCTGAATTTGAGTACATAATTCATTTTGTGTATCATTTGTATCATTCTCTTTAGAATACTTGATAGTCACATTGTTCTCTTGTCTATTTTGATCTTCAACTGTAATTTCTCCTTCCTCCTTATCATTCATTTCCAAATTATAACATTCATTTTCAGCACATTGTAGCAAGTTGTACTGGTTTTGTGTGCTTACTGTACAAATATGCTCAACACTTGGTTGTAAACTCTCCTTACCATTAACTTTATTGCTTTGTTCAGTACCATTATGTATTACAGTTCCATTATCTCCTAATGTCTTCAAGGCACTTTCTTGATTTTGTTCACTTACTACAACTTTTTTCCCTTTATTGTTAACTACTTTTTGCCATATCTTTTTAACTGTGACCTGCTTTACTTTACTTTGCCCCTTCTTCATCTTATTCATACCTTCAACACTTGTAGTCAACTGCTCATTTCCTAAACATTGCTCTACAACACCTAAACATTCAACTTTCTTACAACTTTCTACAGTATGACCAAACTCCTTACATTCAATACATATTTCAGGTTTCCACAAATATTCGACTTTTACAATCTGCTCAGAACCATTAAGCAATTGAACTGGAAAATCATCAGGTAAATCTTGATTTGGAGTTACTTCAACTAAACATTTCGCAAAAGAAATGCGCTCAAATTTCTCAGTTGAGGCATCCAAACAAAGCAGCTTCCCAACTCTAGTAGCTAGCCAGTTGATTCCCAATGGCGACCATGCATACAGTGGAATATTGTAGAGTTTAATCCAAACTGGAACTGTTCTAATACTACTACAAGTATTGCCAATGTTCTCATCCCATGGTTTCACGATAAAAAGCTTGTTTCTCATAACTACAGGATCAGATTCGGCGATTCTTGACCTATCTTCATCATTAGAGAATTTGAAGAGAAACAAAAAACCATCAGACTTAACAGTTATAGAACCACGAAGTTTCCAAACCTTTTTGAGATAGTACACCACTGTAGAATATGGGAGAGGGTTATCAAGGAAAAAACCAACAAGGAACTCTTTCCACATCGCATTTCCAGCCTGCACAACATCAGGAGGTGGCACAATTGAATTACCAATAAAATCAAGTTGTAACTCACGCGGAACATATTTCCCTGCATTGCTGGGTTTTACTTTGAAGAGTGAATTCCAAGCACGAGGAGGAGACGGTGGAGGTTGATGAAGAAAAGGAACAGGAGAAGGTAGTAACGGATTAGCATCTGCAACAATTGCAGGCACACTGACAAAAGATGCAGAGGGAACTGACACAGGGCGATGGGTAGATACGGACGGAGGTACAAGAATCGGAGAAGAAGGACAGGGTTGACGAGGAGAAAGGGGATGGGACTGTTTAGCGGGAAGAAGATTAGAAAGAGGGAAGGTCCCCATTTTTGAAAGGAAATTCGAGGACTTGTTTACATTGTTAACAATTTATCTTAACAACAACTAAAACAGTGGTTATGTAATTTTGATAGGTTTTGTAAATACCTTGAACTAGAAAACAGGGTGAAACATCCCTGTATATCAACATGCACAAAGGGTATCAACACATGTACATAAATTTTATATACATGCAACAAATTTGACTTCAAGCATGATCTCAACCACATATATAAATTCCAGAATTTTCAAAGTTTACTCACCTATCAAATTTGAACAGAAAGCCTTCTTCTGGGATGTTGTCAAAAATTGAAAGCCTGGAAACTTTATTTTTAACTTGTTCTTGAATTTTTTCCTGCAACTAATTAATGTAAATCTTGCTTAGTTTTCTGATGAATCACTTGCTTAGTCTCTCAACAACAATTTCTAATTAAATTTCTTGAAAATATTTACTTACAGTTTCTGAATTTATAAAAAGAGAAGAGCTTTTGGTCTACAACTTGAAAACTGAGCTTTGAAGTTTGGATCTCGTTGTTTGAATTGATTTATAATGATGAATCTATGATTTTTTTTGTTTGATTGCTGAATTGTTCTTCAATTGCTTGAAATCTTCCCTCTACAAACTTGAGCTTTGAACTTCAGGTTTGAGATGAATTTTTGTTTGCTGATCTTACTTAGTAAAAGTTATGATGTAGTTTACTTTGGCCTTTAATCTTCTTCTTTTGATTACTTTTTACTTCTTCCTGGTTTGCTTATAGATTGCTTTCTTTTTTTTTCCTTTGAATTCTTTTGAAGGTGAAAAGAAAATGAAGAAGAGAGGTTTAAGATATCTTAAAAATGAAAACAATAAGATGACACTTGTACATGTTTTTCCTCCTTGAATTCCACTTGTAAATTTAATTGCTAAAGATTAAACACTTGTTAACTTATATGTTGATAATTCTCCATGTGTCCTTTGCATGAGAAAATGATTTATGTATATATTTTAATTTTTTTTTCTTATTTTGTAAATGCATTTCTCTTTTTTCTGAAAAATAAAATTAAAAGAAAATATTTTAAACCAATTATACATTAAATAAATTATCCACACACACACATATATATATATATATATATATATTGTTTTAAATCCAAAATGTTATACTAAAGCATTTATTTAAAATTTAAATTCAAATTCAAAATCAAATTCAAATCTATTCATATACACATACATTATATATAATTTAAATTCAAATGATTTTTAAAAATGTTTATTATTTAAAAAATTTAACTCAAATGGAATTGAAATCTTATTCATACAATTTAACACTTATCTTATTTGATTGAAATTATTCAAATTAATTTCAATTTAGATTTCAAAAATTCAAACAATTAAAATTTTAAACTGATAAAATTTGGGATGTTACAATTATTCACACCACGCTCTGTATCCGACTCGAAGTTTTGGTTTTCCCCTTAAACTCTTGAGTGCTCAAAATTAATTTGAGTAGATTAGAGTTAAGGATTTACAGGTTTAGTAGGTGGACGAATGAAGCTTCTAAAGACGTGGAGGTGGCAAAATTAGTTATCGTGGAGTTGCTATTTTTATGTCCATTGTGATATATTAAGATTGATATGTCATATGTCTATTTAGTACTCTAATCATCCAAGCGGGCATTTTCATATATCGCTCTTGGCATAATTTATAATAATATATTTTATCAGAACCTAGGAATCGATTATGGAATTTGTAATTGAATGTGAAATATTGATTGTAATCAGAAAAGTTGTTTTAATCTGTGCTAATTTTATTTCATATTCAAGTGCTTCTGATATTATGGATACATTAACATTACAATGTTTTATCACCGAAAGTTAATACTATAAATGACTGCAGCATATGTAGAGCTTAGTTTCGGGTCTCAAGATAGGGGATGTTACAACAAATAATAAATGCAGACAAATTCATAGAAAAAAAACAAGTCAACAAACAATTAAACACAACAACATCAGGGAAAAAAACAAGACAACCGATGATCAAAAAAACTGTCTTTTCCCACGTGATAAGTTAATTGAACCCAACGTCCTTTGAAGCATTTGAATCTGTTCTTCATGTTCAGTAGCATACCCACTGCCTTATGAGGTAGAGGATCATCAATCCATTACCAAAGTCCATAAATATCAGGAGAATTATGGCATCTGTAGTGGCGGCGACCGTTGTTGCTTCCGTTTCTTACAACAACATATAGAACAAAAACCCCATACTTACAATAGATCTCTCCAGAATTAACCTCTTGATTTGTACGAGGTACTTTGTTCTTATTTCTTTCCTTCTTTCATTTCTTCCATTATGGCTACGTTGATCTTCTCTTTAACATCTACCATTTTTCAGCTGCATGCGCTCTTGCACTTCTATCTCATACTCTCTTACATCGGCATAGTGTATTTTCTCCATTTCAATATACCACTAGGTTGGTAGTTGAGGGGAGTATGTATTCGTTGGGCCATTATATTATAACGGACCTTCATATGAGTATGAGAAGGGCAAAGAAATATGATTGTAATCAGCCATTTGTATGTACTACCAGTACGATATGAATGAAGAGAAGTAGGGAACGCAAAACCATATATATAGCATAATACAGTGCTTGTGTAAAGCAATGCAACATGGATACAGCGGTCGATTTGACTCGACACTTTGTCATTCTGACTCCACATCTATTAGGTTTAACCCGTGTAAAGCAATACAAAGTGGCTACAGTGTCCGATGTGACCCAGCACTGTGTCATTCTAACTCCATAAAACAAAGCTTTAGTTCGTGTTAAGCAGTGCAACGTGGCTACGACATCCGATATGACCTGACACCATATCATTCTTTCTCCACATGATAAAGCTTTAATCCATGTAAATCAGTGCAAAGTGACTACATCGTCTAATGTGACCCAACATTGGACCATTCTGCCTCCATCTTCAGTGCAACATGGACATTTGATTTATCAATATGGCGCTATATAATATAATAAATGTTGCCTTCGTGTGATTAATCAGTATCGCAATAGTGTCCGATATGACTGGATGTTGTGTCATTCCGTATCCATTAAACAGTAAGAGCTTATAAATAGAATTAAGGATGTCGAAAAACAAACTCATTCAAACTTCGAAACTCATCATCACCGTTCTTCTACTTATATTAAATGAGTTCTCTAAAAAGTTTGTGGTGCTTCTCCTCCTCGTCTTCCTCGTCGTCGTCGTGTTCGAACGACTTCATTGAACATTGTATTAATCAATAACGAATGTTTGTGGCTGAAATGAGGGATTTAATGGCCCATAAAATTGCTAAAAGCTCTGCTTCAACCTAAGAAGGTAGCGTTGTTGGAAGGAAAGACTTGCATCATGGACGAGACTATGCCGACAGTCATAATCAACTAATCAAGGATTATTTTACAACAAACCCCGTGTATGGACATGTGGATTTTCGACGAAGATTCTGTATGTCGAAGAATATCTTTAATCAGGTTATCGACAAATTAAGCTAAACAAACATTTTTTACCCATAGAAGAAATAAAATCAACAAATTAGAAATTTCTCCACTGCAAAAGGTTACAGCTGCACTTTGCATGATATCATATGGAACTTTTGGTGATTCGCAAGATGACAAAGTGTGGATTGAAGACTCAATGGCAGTCTAATGTATGAAAGAATTTTGCAAAACCGTTGTTTGCATGTTTGGTGAAGAATATCTTCGCTCTCCAACCTCTCATGACATTGATAGGTTATTTGTAACAGGATCTCAATGTGGATTTCCAAGTATGTTAGGTAGCTTAAATTGTATGCATTAGAGGTGGAAAAACTATTCAGTTGCATTGTAGAGCCAATACATAAGACATTGCAAAAAGACAACTCTAGTATTGAAGGCTGTTGCTTCGTTCGATTTGTATGTATGGCATGCTTTTTTTGGAGCAGCATGTTCACTGAATGGTATTAACGTTCTATGACAGTCATATTTATTTAACGAATTATGTAATGATACATCACCTCCATGCAATTCCAAAATAGGAGATAAAGATCATTACATGGGTTATTACATGGTAGATGGAATTTATCCAAGATGGAAAACACTTGCAAGCATACAAAAGACCAAATAACATGAAAGAAGCCAAATTCACAAAACAATAAGAGAGCTTGATAAAAGATGTCGAACGAGCATTTGGAGTGCTTCAAGGTAGGTTTCATATATTATGAAAAGATGTATACTATCACGATCCGGAGGTATTATGCGATATCATATACTGTTGTATTATTTTACATAATAGGATTTTTGAAGAAGAACGTGGTCTGTATGAGCTTCAATTGAGAAATTATCCTGACATTGCTGTGACATTTCGAAAAAAACTTATAAGGACCCAAATACTTTTAGCGAATACTTGCAAAGAATATAAGACATTTGAAATCCACAAAGCTCATCTTGATCTAGCGAAGAACTAGTGGAACACTACTGAAAAAATTTAGGAAATCATTAGTAGAAGTGATGTTTGGATAGTATTTGTGTTTCACTTATCTGTTGTAATAAGTTGTTGATGTGTTGCAGTTGTATTTGTGTTTGAAGCCTTAATATCTATTGTACTAAGTTGTTGACGTTTCGTAATAGTGTTTGTGTTTGAATTTTTTATATCTATTGTACTAAGTTGTTGTTGACGTGTTAATAACAATAATAACAGTAAGATTGGCAAAATAAGAATGACAATAAACTATAACAATAACACTAACAACAACAATGACAATTGCATTGCCAATAATTGCAAGTAAAACAACAACAATCACAATAACAACAACACTAATAATGACATTACAACTAACATTTAAGAGAATAAATATAAGATGCAATGCTAAGATACATAGTACGAACTTGGTTTCCTACAAGCCCTCATGACATCTATGGGATTGCTCAATTTGCTTCTCCATATATAACATTTGCACTTGATTGAGTTCATTTTGGTTGCAACTTAAAAGAGCCATATCATCAACTCATTATTGTCGAGCTAATTCTTGTTTTCTCAACTCTAACTCGTCAATTCTTAACTTTTATTTTTCCTTTACCCTCTCAAGTCTCTTTGCTTCTTTTGTTTCCATGTATAATTTATTAGCATCTTCATTAGCCGCCATTCGCTCACTAATATGTTCATAATGCGCACTATAATCGATCGCGGTTTTTTTCTTCCCCTTGTACTTCACCGGAGGCTTACCACCTATACTAGTTATGAAGGGGGTATCTTCGTGTGGATCAGAACTACCAGAGCTAGATTCATCGCTAATCTTAATTTCTATGAAGAAAGCACATTACTAAGTGCTCTTGTCGCACTCAACTACATTTTTTTTCTTTTGCGAGTATGTCGTAGTAATGGTGCAAGTTGAAGGTTGATTATTATGTTCACAAATATACACCGTATTTGCTTGATTAAGCTGTAGATGATGAAGTACTATACGAAGAATAAAACATAGAACTTGATGATTTGAATTAAAAAATTAAAATCATTATTAGGTCCAAGTCGTTTGCTTCACTTCGTTGTCTTGAATGCAGTCCGACCATTTTTTCTTTCCAACATTGACAAATGGCATTTAATTCTTTTTTAAGACTGCTTCAAAAAATCAACAGTTCTTGGAAGATTATTCGAATTTCGATGGTTGATCAAATTACGTACAGAATTCCAAAAGGAACTTTCACTTTGGCTCGTACCTTTCTTATCGTCTCTAGATCATTCAACCCGGCAGAACGCTAATTCAGCTTGCTCGTCCGGCGACCATTTAAACATTTTTGGGGCTTTTGGTCCCTCATTAGGAGATTTATTTATGTTGATTTCTATTGTTTGCTTTCTCCAATCTTGAGGGGAAGACAAATCAGAATTTCTATAAACATCTTCTGCTTCGGTAGTTTCATTGCCATCGAATTGGGTCTTATGGTTTTTCCATCAGTTGTCTCCAATTTGATTATTCATATTTCTTGATTAATTTTGAGAACGATAGACCGTTGTTGGCTATTGTGAGATACATAGTTTTGATCATAGTTATAGCTTTGTTGAAATGCACAATTCTAAGAATAATTCAAATTTTGAGAATCTTGGTAATGGTTCGAACCTTATTGAGAATGAAAGAAATTCTGATTTTGCCATGGATGATACGAATTTGGAGCTTGTAGAGCAAAACCAAAATTTTAATTTTGATTTTGTTGTTGAGAATTTTTAGAATGATATTGATTTTGATCATGTTGAAAATTGAATGTATTTTAATTGAATTGAGTCGGATTCTGATTATCGGATATAAATTGGAATAGAAATCTAGAAGATGGAGATTTTTGAGATTTTTCTTCCTAATTTTTCGACATTAATGAGATTATTTGAAGATAATTTATTGAAGAGAGTAAGAAACATAGAGGAAACGATAAATAAAATTTTGTAATTTGTAAGTTATATAGTGAAGGAATGAGAGGAAGATGCAACTGTCGTTTAAAAATGACCGCTTGTACTTAGCCTGCTTTATTATAGCCGGCTAAGTGGTTAAATGGTCGTTGCCATAAGAAATGCTTAGCCGGCCATAATAAAGCCGGCTAAGTGGTTAAATGGTCGTCTAAGTCTTCAACCTCTGTGTTGCTTTTCAAAAAAGCCCAACCGACAACCCGTCAGGGGTTCGTTGCCTCCTAACCGAGGTTGCCTCCCAACCGAGGCTCGGTTGGGAGTGCTCTTGGTTCAGGAAGGTTGCAAACAGTTTTAGGTATAGGACCAGTAAGTAAAGGGTTGTCCGTTATTGTAAGTGAATAAAGTTTGTTGAGGTTCCCAATGGATGCAGGAATTCTGTCTCTTAGATCAGAGTTCCCTGTAATTGTGAGGTCCTTGATTTCTTCGAGGTGTCCAATGTATGATGAGATTGTGCTTGGTGTGTCTGTGTTATCTGCTGTGAGTTGGGTGACTCTACCTTTAACATTATAGATACCATTAGCATCATAGTTGCACAAGACGCCCTACCAATTGCAACAGTTGGTCTTTTTGTTCCAAATGACAAAAAATAACCTGTTGCCAACAGACCTTTTTAGCATCATTAGGGCAAGGTAGTCTTTTGGGTGGCATCGGAACGTTGAATTTGGCAAAGCGCATGATACTGATGCTACTGATGTTGTAATTAGGAAGAGAGAGAGAGAGGAATGGAGATGTATTAAATGCAACCATGGCCCTGTAGTTATTTGTTATTACCTTTTGGAAATGAGGTGGAGAAAAGGAGCCCTATTTATGAGGTCGATAAATGGGCACATGATCATGTGCTATGGAAAGTGGAAAACACTGCTGATTCGAAAATTTAGAAGAAGAAAAAATCACCTCAGTTTATTTCCATTTTCTATTTACTCTTCAAGTTACCCCCAAGTTTCATTTTAGTTTTATGATACAGATGCCTGAGTTATCAAAGTCTGATTGGTTCCTGTCTTCAAAATAATATGATTTTTATTCTGGTTTACTTCATGAAGCAATACCGTCTAAAAGGTGGTTAAAAAAACGAGCACAGTTCATTCAACAACAGAATACGAAATGTCACAATGTGGCCGAAACAAAATGTATATACATCTTTAAATCGCTGCAGGTTTATTGATTTGGACTAATTATGGACGTATAGAAGGTTTTGATGTTTGATTTTAATGTGTTTCACTTCTTTGCAATGGAAATATTAATTCAGCGGACTTGTTGCTTCAGAATTCACAAAAAAAGATATATAGTCGGTAAAAAGATGGCAGACTGTCATTAAACTAATGGCACTTGCTTCGTGCGATCATCTACAAATTGCTAATAAAAATGACTACTTTCTTCCAACTAGTTCTTTGCATTTTAATGTTCCTTTTTATCTATTCTATTATTTCCCGCATTTTCATTTCTTTTATCGCATTCTTTTATACCATCATTATTCTCTCTGTTGTGTTTCTTGTCTGTAGCACTTCCTTCCTTTTTCTTACCACCCAGACATTCATTATTATCTTTCTTCTTCCAGTTTTTCTTCTGTTTTGCTTACCTATTCCTTTGCAACGTGATTTCTTTTAGCCCTATGCTGTTTCACCTTAATGTTTCTTTACTTTCGTAAGTTGCGTTTCTTAAATTATCATACTTCTCTCTAGGCACTTTCCTTCCCGTTACTGTTGCTTTCCTTCCTGTGGATACCATTATTGTTTTATCACCAACCATTGAATACAAGAGGTAAAAAGTTCAAAGCTTCACAATATATTGACATTGGGATTTGATGATCATATTGCATCGGTTCTATAACTACATATTCATCGTCGTTAAGTCTGGATAACAGATAGTTCAAAGATGATACATAACCAAGTGTATTGGCATGTCTTTATAGCATAATCTGCCTTATAACCAACATTCAGTGTGTGTATGTATATATATCCATCATAATTGAATCCACATATCAATCAATGCTTAAAAAAAAAAAAAAAAAAAAGCTTTCGATACATCATTGGTATCAGAATGTTCATAAGTAAAACTTCAACTTTTGGCACAGGTTCTATATGCCAAAAATTATTACATTTGTTATACTTTCAAAGTTGTTATACTTTCAAAGATGTACTAGTTTGCTTCAATAGATGGCTTTTTATTTTTTCTTTTTTTTTTCTGATTAGATATAATTTAAGCGATAAAATATTAAAATTCTAAATTTATCAAACTTAATAGAAATATGAAACAGCTCAATGCTATCATTATTATATTTGATTGGTACAGGCCTAATTGAATTTTAATGCTCAGCTTAAAAGGTAAAGTGAGTCAATCACACAATCACATAATTTGAATTTTGGGTCAAGTATATGGATTGGCATTTGTGGGAAAGTACTAGAGATTTGGCTGTTTTAAAAAAGTGATTGCACAATATTGTCTAATTTGGCAGCTGTTAAATATTTTTAAAACGTGCAAGTAAATTAATTTGGATCAACGATAGCTTATAATACATCAATCGTGGAGTTCTTCAATACTCGTAATCTTTGAACAATCTACAGAAAGCTAAATTTACGAAAAACTTTTGTTCCGAGTCGTGCTATTGACGCCCATCTAAATGCATTTTCTCATCTCTTACGAATCAAATACTTTACTCATCCACTCATGCTTACATTTACCTAATTTTTTATTTTCACATAATTCGAATTTTCGTCTTTCTATTCAAAAAACAAAATCAAAAAATTTCCATCCGATTTCTCCACATTTAATTCTTTATTTTTCCATCTAATATAAATCCAATTAACTTGGATGTGACTATCTTATTATGGACTTTATTTGTACATAAATTTTCCATTTTTTAAGTAACTCTAAACAAGATTAAAATAATACAGAATAATTTGCAACTAAAATTTGATGCTAAGATAGAACATAGTAAAAAACCATTGTTACTCCTTCGATCAAAAATATGTAATCATTATTACTTTTGTTGTTGTTGTTTCAATAAGAAAACGAGAGAGAAAAATAAAACCAATTGTAATAGAAAATATGATGACATAGTCAAATATAATTAATTATTATTATCTTCTTTGTAGAAAATTAACTGGATTACAAAAGTATTGATTAAATATCCTAACTCATCACATTCTAATCTGAAATCAATAAAATACTTTTAAAAATTACAACGTTCATCTCATTTTTCTCTTCTATAAATGATTGATAAATATAAAATAATTATGTTTGAGGATTAGATTTCATTCTAAATCTACCATGCTCGATTATGCATTATCAATCACGTTTACTTCCAAATCATCATTAAGGTTTAAGCTGGGTTATTGAACTAAGTTTAATGATTTAATTTTATCAACTATTTTAGTGACGTAAGTAAGTGTTTATGTTGGTGTAAATAGTATCATCTTCACTAATAAAGAGGATGATGTTATCATATATTCGAGTGCATAACATTTGAACATTAATCCACCCTTTTTTTTTTCTAAAATGAAACTGATGTAAGCTAAGTATACAAAAGAACTTCTAACCTTTTCCCCCTTTATGCGATTAAATGGGATCCACTTGTATTTCATTAATAACATTAATGCATTTTATATGATTTTGGCATTTTCCCTCTTTTTTCAACAACTTTTATGTGATTTGTGTAAAGTAATGTGCCTTTCACATGTTAAATAAATATATTATGTCACATCAATTAATTAACTTACAAATATATGGATGCATAAATGATAAATGTAAAGGAGCTTTTCATAATGTATGCGTACAACAATTTTCTAAAATACAAATATAATGGTACAAGTCATTTTGCATGCGTGTTATGATCGCCTTATATGACAAATATTAAAGGATGTGACTTGTTCTCCTTAATGGATGGAGTTCATAAATACAACCCTACTCACATACTAATGACATAAGAAAAATCAACTTTTATGAAATGATAAAGTTAATATTCTTATCATAACGTGAGTGTGAAGCGAGTAATAAATAAAAGTAATGAGGTAAAACAATATAGAAGAAGTAAAAGTCATGAAAGAATGTATATTTTCTATTTAATGATAATATTACTTTTGTATTGGTGCAAGCTTGAGTGATGATATGAATTATGCTTCTATTTTAATACATCTATACTATAAAGTAATAAAATTTATGCTTAAATTCTAGCAATTGGTATCAGAGAAAGTTTATCTCATACATATATTTCTTTATATATAATTTTCCTTTTCTTTTGAAATTTAAAATATTCTTGTATTTTAAAGATTAAGACATGCTTTAAATAAGGCATTTAAATGGTTTCTTCTTGATATAAGAGATTAGTCTACTTACCGTGAGAATAATTTATTCTGATGAGCACCATATATAAGTTAATAATATTTACTTCATTAATTTTCAAAAATAATATAGAATATATTAAGGATAACTAAATGTTGGTTAACTTCATTAAATGGTAAAATATTGATCAATTTGTATAATAGCCATAGATATACAAGATAAATTCAATTGATATTATCGTGTATATGTAGTACTAAAATTAATTTATGTGAATGTCACTCTTCCCTATAACATGGAATACATATTAAAATATAATGGGAAAAATTTCTTATATCCATAGGAATAGAATTTTTTTCATTATGTTTTAGAGAATGCGTGTCTAATATAAAGTATTAAATAATGAAACTTATATAGGATCTTTACCTACAGGGAGATCAAAGGTCATTACTTTAAAATAGAGTTTGTCATAGCAACATCGATACTTGTTTCATTTTAATTTTTATAGTTCTAATACATATGCTTAACGATATTGTAATGCTATGCGGCGACAATGTTTCATACTGGAAGGGTATGTTTTGTTATACCCATATTTTTTTCAAATAATTGGTTATGCAGGTTTAGGTTGTAACGATCGGCATTTTCAATCTCCGAATGTCGACATGAATACATCCATGGTATTCACATGTCGAACATCCAAGTATTGAAAAGACAAATTGTTAGGGTGAAAAGAGAACGACAAAGAATAAGAAAGAAGAGAACACATCATCAGAATCTCACAGCAGAACGATAACATACAATGTCAAAAAATAGTACGAACTATCACTTTAAGATACATAACATTTCAAAGTTACAATTCTAAGTTTATCATCGGTTTGGATAGTTATAACAGTCTATCCTCATAAATGCTGATAAATACATAATGGCAGTGCATCAGAAATAAGAATACTACAGTAGGAAAATGGAAGCATCCGGCTTGCCTCCTGATGCACCAAAGAGTATCAACCAAACCTATTTTTTTCAAACAGCTCGAAAGAGCACTCGAGAAATTTGGAAAAGATAAAACCACGAGTCAGACATAAGTATGGCATGAAAAACTCGAGAGATATGCGGCCAACATATAAAGTACTTTTGAGACCATTTGAATCATCGTAATAGTTATCCCCTCAAAAGAACCAAACCCTATATAATAAGTATACAATGTGATATAATAGATAATTTAGAGTGTGTAGAATATAAATCAGAAAATAGCTATGCTGTATGCATCTCAAAACACAATAATATTAGAAGTGTAACTAAAACTGCTAATATACGTTCACGTATGGATTTATGTGGAGGTGTCCTTCGTATATCGAGGTTGGCCTCATTACAAGGATCAGAATTTTCCTGTCAAGCATTATATATCTTTAGATAAAATATACAATAAGGTAAACATAACTGGCCCACGTTCGAACATAAGATGAAAAATATCGTCAACTTTCCACTAGCAACAGTGAGTTGATATACCCTTTTGGGTCTGCCAAACACCATAGTGTGCATCATACTCTGCCTTCAGTCCTTTCTGATGGTGAAGTCATATTTAGCATATCAACAGATGACTCTTTATCACTTGAATAGATCTCTAATCTATCAATGGATTCTCCCACCTTAAACATTCACGAATCTCTTCATAGATTCTAGCACAAGTCATTCGAAAAATGCTAACTCTATCCTCTCTCTTGGAATCAACCCTAAGATAGACAGTTCAACTCTACAACATTTCACTACATAATCGCTTCCAAAACAAACAACTCGTACATCATTTTGGAGTGGTTTTTGGTAAGTAATTCACTTATTTGATCCCATACTCTTCAAAACTAAATCGGTGGATTTTCAATAAACTCAATTCTCGTTTTTTTTAGAATTAAGCGAACAAAGGATTCCTCCGTGGGTGTTTCAATATATATACTTTAATAAAGCAAGAGAAGATTCATATGAATGAGTCCTCCCCTGGGGATCTCAAACCATATCAATACATGATGCTTGCATATACTTCCCAAGTTAATTTGGTCAATTCAATAACAACGAAAATGATCGTATATGGTAACCAAGTCTTGTATACCTGTAACGTTTTCAATATTCTCAACTTACACTATCCCTCAGTCAAGAGTGAAGCGTGTATGTTAAAAAATTATTTGCATCTTAACCCTACTTGAATATCATTCTTAATTCTCATAGATAGAATAAATCTATTTTGTCGGCTTTTAATGCTAAGAACACGACTACATAGACAAGTAAACAAACAAAGCACGATTAAGTCACACAAAGCATGATTAAGTCATATAAGCAACTTCTAATCTCCTATTATTTTATTAATTATTTTATAATTACAACTTCATTGTAAATACTTATGTGTGTGTGTATGTATTTAAAATAGCTTTACAAAAGATATATACATGAACACTACTATTTTATTATTCATTTCTACTCTTTTTTTTGAAATGTTAGATTCAACATGTCACTGGGACAACAAACCACAAATCATGTGTCAATAAATCTTTGAATCATGCTATGCAAGTTTCGAACTTGTGACCTCTCGTACCAAAGTCGAATCACTTAACAACTTGGACAATGGTGCTTGTCTCATTTCTACTGTTTTCACTAATTAAAAATGTACTCATATCCTTTTCAATTAATATACATTTTATATAGTCTCTAAATGAATTTTTATAGATAAATAAAAAAATTTAATTAATTAATGCTGATGATAAAATCCTTTTCAAAATTTATTTACCAAAATAGATAGTTCATCGAAAAATAGAAAATGTGACCAAAAAATGTTTTTCAAAATTTCGATTTTCGACATCAGAAAGTTGCCGGAAACGTTGTTCGTCTTTATGCACACTATATACACATATATAACAGATAATTAACCATATACAAATGTACTTAATTCGGTTTTATCTTTAGTCAAATATGATTAGAGATTGATGTGACTAGACATAATAATTATATACATACATATATATATAAGAGATTGATGTGACTAGACATAATTATATATATATATAATATATTTGTTGTAACATCCTTGAAATTTTAGTTAAGATAATTTGATAACTAATTTAAATTTTTGAAATTAAGTTGTGAATTTAATTATGAAATAATTAGAAATTTTTTAGAATAAATAAATTTTTTGGATTATAAATAGAATTTGATAGTTTAAAGATTTATAAAAGATATGTTCTCTTATTTATTTATATTTATAAATTTAGTTTAAATTCAATCTTCGAATTAAAATTCAAAATTAAAAATCTTATAAATATATTGGGTTTGAAAACAATATATTTTCAATTAGTAAAGATTTGTTTTCCAAATTATATTAAATAAATATTTTTATTTGAAGTTCAAAGGTGAATATTTTATAAATAGATTACAATCTGAAAATGTGAATTTGAAATTCAAATGTTAATATATTGAAATTAATTGGACTTAAAGAAAATTTTATATTTGAAACTAATGAAATCTTGTTTTCTAATTTTTTGTGAATATGCATTTTGATATATAAGTATAAGTAATTGAAATTATCTTTTGAAAATAAAATAAGAAAACATACATATGTAAATATAAAGATTAAATAATTTATAAAAGTAAGGGTTTACACTATAAAATAAATGGAAAGGGACTTAAACATAAATTTAATAATTTTTATTTTTATTTTTTTACAAGTGTTCATATTTACAAACAAATGTAAGATAAATATAACCTAGCATTGCAAGTGGCACATGCATGTTTATTATAAACTAAAAATTTAATTAAATTATATTAAAAGAGAAGACAATTTCAGTTCTTCTCATTTCAAAACTTGTAAACGAGAAACCTGAAGAAAAAAATTTGATTGAATCAAACTTCAACCTAAAACTTCAACCTGAAACTTCAACCTGAAACAAGATCAAAGAAAATAGATCACAATTGAAAAAAGAAGATTAAAGTACTACAAAATAAATTCTGAAGCAAAAGCAAGCATAAAAGAAAACTAGAAATTTGAAATTTGAAAAATCTAAAAATCAAAGCAGTAAGGGCAACTCAGAAATAAAGTTTCAAACAAACACATCAACAAATTTAAAGCCTGAGTCAACATGAAGAGGGCTCTGTTCTTTCTTATGGAAATACTGTGAGTAACTTTATCTATAAAACTTGAATATCTGGTTGTTTAACTAAGAATGAAATAAATATGAAATTTGTTTACATTCTGTTGAATGCTTATGTGTTTATGCAATGATGTCTGCGTGTTAAAAACTTGTAAGACATCCTGTTTATAAATCTCGAGTTCATAGATCTAGTTATTGTTAGGACTTAGCATGTGAACAAATTGTGTTTGTTTAATTATAAAGTAGATTCAAAAATTTGAATTTAAGTTAAACCAGTTAGAATTGCTCTGGAAAATCAATAAAAACAGTATAAGCTTAAGTTTTGGTAAAACTCAAACTTTATAATTCCTGAATTCAGGAAGACGGATCAAACATTTAATCAAAATTAGGATTTTTAAGATTGAAATTACATTTTTTTTAGTTGAGCTTTGAACATGCATTTCTGGTTTGACTAGCTTGGTAATTTTTGGTTGCCTCTGGAAATCCAGATGATCTGGAAGGCTGGAATTTTATCTGGAGTTAGGTGGATGACCGGAGTTTCTGATAAAAATAGGGGATGGATGGTCGGCGACCAGTGGTGGCAGTGGTGGTCATTTTAATTTCCTAAACCTAGTTTAATTGGGTTGTGGGTTTTGGCTTTGTTTGTTTCCTCTGGAGCATCGAGTTCAGCGAGGGATTGGGAATCGGTAGAGGTGAAGTAGTCAGTGCTATGGCCAGAGGTGCTAGAGTTCAAGTGGTCGGAATTTCGAGGAAGGGGTGATGACAGGTTAGGGGTTTAGTTGAAGTCTATGTTTCCAGGTTTAGGTAACTTTCTGGATTTTTATTTTGAGCTTCTGGGTGATTTTGGATAATCGTGATCGATTGAGGTGATGGTCGTTGATGAATTGAAGTGCTGGTGGATGGCCTGAGATGGCCAGAGCCACGGTGCACGTGCACCGTGCAGTTTGAATTCTGGTGAACTTGTTTTGTGCAGAAGATTTGCACTCAGGGTAAACTCGAGTTTTTCGAGTACCTGACTCGAAGCAGAAGAGGGGATGACCTGAAGCAAATCTTGTTTGCCTTGGGTCAGTTGTTATTTCAGGTTTATAAAAACCTGACAGCAATTTGAGATTTAAAACAAACTTAAATAAAATTTAAATTTGTACACTAGATTTAAACAAAGTTTAAATCAATTTGAAGTGTGGATTCAAATTTATTTTTGGATTCTAATCTGAAATGAAATAAAAGTTTTTAAATATTTAAATGTGGGTTTTCAGGTTTAAAAACCTAACAGTTTTCAGATTGTAAATTTAATTTAAAATTTGAAACCAGAATTTAAACAGTGGTTAAAATTCAAAGTTTAAACTATAAATTCAAATGAAACTTTTGAATCTTAAGGTTTAAAAATGAAATTTGGATTTTTTAAAAAATCAAGAATATAAAATCAAAGATTTAAATCAAAGGTTTAAAATAAATGTTTAATCTAATGGATCCAAGTTACTTTGAATCCAAATCTGAAAATTTAAATCAGTTTTTAAAACTGAATGCTTTTAAACAAGGTTAAATTAAATAGCTTTTAAAAAAAGTAATTTGTTTCCAACCAAATGTTTAAATTTGCTTTATGTAAAATTCTTGTACAAAAGGTTTTCTTAATTGTGAATGAAAGTTAAATAAATTGTTTTAACTTGAATTTGCAAGTTAAATAATTAATATTTTAAAAGCTTAATTTTTAAATAAAAATTAAGTAATCTAGTTTGAAACTTTTCTTATATAAATTTCATATATAAGTAATGAATGCTCTTTACATGTTTAAAAGTTTTATAAATGGAATTTAAATTTGGTAATGTTTAATTGATTAATCATTTTGAATCATAAATTCAAAATGGAATTTGAATTTAAATTTAGAAGTGTAATGTTTCAAGTACCCTTTAATATTAATGAAGTCAATAAAAAAAGTATTACCTTAGAGATAATTAAGGTAATTAAGTGATTTAATTAATAAGACAATTAAGGAATAATTTATTTAATTTATAAATTAATGATTTAGATTAATTTATAATTAGAGATTAATTAAAAGTAATTAAGAAATGTTACTAATAAATGAAGATAATTAACTAAGGATTATTAAGTATTAATTAATGTGATTAATTTTAATAATTAATTAGATTAATTAATTAATGATAATCATTTATTAAATTGTGTACGTGTAATTACTTTATGAAGGTAATTAAGAAATTAATTACTCATTGTAATTAATTGAGTTTAAGTTAATCGTCAAATATTGTGTACTGGATTGGTGTTTTTGATGTGATTGTGACACTTGGTGATTTAAATTGCTTTATGCTGAACTGTAATTTATGATTTGTTTCTGTGAAAATCTTTTTGACCCGTAAATGACATTTGAATTTCAATGCGACAGGGAGTCGGATTCAAGTTGGTTATCCGAAACCCATATCGAATCGTATTAATGAATCCTTGTGATTGATAAATTTATTTTATCTATGAATCTGTGAATGAAGATAAGCGTTATGGGTTATACCGCATATCGATATGATTGAATCTGTGATGTGATGATGATGTTGTTGCACTATTGTGTTAAAGCTCTGAACTACACCATACACACACAAATATGGATTTCATGAGGAAATCAATTAAGTCATAGATTTTTGAAATGATTTTTAAATAGACAATTTGAATTCAAATGGTGTGGAAATGGAATTGGGTTAAATATGAGAAGCTTTGGAAAAGGAATTTCAAAGATAAAATTTATTTTTGAATAACTTGATAACGCTTTGAAATTTAAATAAATTGATTTAAATTTGAATTCAAATATTTGAAAATGAATCCTATGTTTAGAAACTAGGGATTAAATTATACAAGTTATATATGGGTTAAACCATTTTAGATGTATTGATTTGGGAATTTGAATTTAAGTTTAAAGGCTTTAACTCGTGCAAATATAATTGTATTCTTCCGAAACGAAAACTGTTTGTTTTCGAATAATAAAAGCTTTCACACGAGAAATTAACTTCAAATTTGAGTTAAAAGGATTTCTAGTTTTAAAATGAAAATTATTTCCAAGTTATGGAAATGGTTTGAAAGCTATAAGTTAAACCTTTAATTTAAAGATTAAATGAGTTAATCCAATTGAAATGGAAATTGTTTTGAAATCCATAAATGGATCTTTGTGAAACTGTGTGAACTTTGTGAACTTTGTGAAAGGATCTTTTGTTTAAAAGATTTAAATATGGAAATTGTTTAAACCATTAAAGGGTTTTGAAATGAATCTTTTCGTTTAAAAGATTTGAAATGGTAATTCGTTTAACCATTTGAAAGAATAGTTTGGGTAATAAGTTGTGACTTAACTGAGATCCCACATCCATATGTTTTTAAATATTGCACTCATTATTCGGTTTAGCCGGGAGAGGACCTTTGTGTCGTATAATCCATTTAGAATAGTGATACGACGTATATGGATAGCAATTGAAGACCGGTGGTGAAGACCGGATACTTTCGAAAATGAAAGGGTTTCTTGTCGAATGTCTCTGCATCGGCTGATCCCCGGAATAAAGATTTGAGCACCCATTGTGATGGAAATTCCGGACGTGATTAGAGATTATCCAGATTTACAAGGGCTTCTTCGGAAGTGCCATTGGTTCTGTTCAAACCCGGAACAGACTTGTATGGATGTGTGTCTGACAATACACTTTGAGATGTAAAATCGGTTTCTATTAAATACATTTCTGTTTAGTGGCGGAGATTTATTCTCTTAGTTTAACACCCTTCGCTGAGACGTACGAGCTCAGAGGTTATGTAGTTAATGGTTACTAGTGATACATTCCCAAATTTGGTAATGTGGCATATGAAGTGCTGCTGATCATTTGTTGATCGAAGCATGGCTTTCGTGTAAAGCATAGCTTTGTGGATGAAAGAGGCTATGCGGTAGGATCGTGTAATATGGAATATTGAAATAGTATAGGTAGATAAAGTAGGTAAATGCAAGGAGTCACCAGGATTTTATACTGGTTCGGACCTCTCGTCCTACGTCCAGTCCCTAAGCTTCACTTAGGAATTTCACTAACTAACATCCTCACTTCACCCGGAGGAATAGGTTTAAAACTTACCCGAACAACCGAATAGGATTTCTTACCTCAACTACCGAAGATGACTTCAACTCAATTACTAAAATACAATATTCGACTTGTTGCGTTCTTGTCAACACTAATGAGTCTAATGTAGCACAATATTCCTATAATCTTATCCTCGAGAATATGCAATGTATTTGTGAAGATTTGGGAAATGTGAATTGCTATGAATCAAAAAGAATGTTATAAACAAAAACAATGATTCAAGCAATAGATTAATGAATGCTTTGAGAGTATCTAGAAAATATGAACAAGAGAATAGTTAGATTAAAGCAAGAGAATTCGGTGAATTAAATGATGTAAGAATCATGTATATATACTTGTAGAAGAGATGCATATGTTGTCAAAGGTTGCAAACAAGAGATGCTTCCATTTCCATTGATGAAAGGTTGCAACTCTTGGGAGGAAGAAGCTGTCTTTTCAGAGAAAATTCGTAGGTTCAAATTCAGTCGACCGAGAAGGGAATTCAGTCAACTGAAAATATGAAGTAAAATTTTCAGGACCAAATTCAGTCGACTGTGCAGGAAATTCAGTCGACTGAAACTGTGCATGTGTATAAATTTATTCTAGTTTCAGTCGACTGACTGTTCCTGTTCAGTCGACTGAACTTATAAAACCTGCATAGTTAAAACTAAATTAAAAAAAATGAAGTCTAACAAATTTTTCTAGTGCTCGTGCAAGCTTCTTGAGGATAGATTTTAACAATACATCTAGACTAAGACATATATAAAAACATACTTTAAGCCTGTTTGGTCTTCATCTATCTTCCTTTAGCATTTGCATATATTTCTTCCTTGTTTGTAAAAGCACATTGTCATTGATCAAAATCTTCGCGTATCAACATTCTCCCCCTTTTTGATTGATGACAATACTGATTTATTCTAGAGATGTTTTACTTACTTTCTCCCCCTGAATGTATGCACTATCTTTCCTACAAAACAAAGTTAGTACCATAGATTTTCTCCCCCTTTGTCATCGACAAAAAGGAAGAACTAACAGCGGTAATAATATATCAAAATAATCATTGAATCATAGAGAATATTTGCATAAGCATGAATCAAGAGAAATAAAAATGTTGTGACAGACAAGCATAAAATGGCTATTTATACAAGCCATTAGAAAGTTAAAAATACACATCAAAACAACAAAATTACTCATCCTTATCCCAGTCATATGAATCTTCTCTTTCTGTTGGTTCACGTATGACGGGTCCTCCTGTTGGTGTTCTGTGCGCTCTTCCTCCTTGGCCACAACTAGCTCCACTTGCGCTGCTACTTGTATGCTCTTCGGATGTCGTCCATGTAAACGTAGGTGCTGGACGTTTGCCGCGAGATGTCGAAGCAGTAATGGTGCTTGAGCACGAGATTGCATCCCAAAGCTTGTTGAAGAATCCTTTGATTTTATCAAGCTTATGATCTACCTTTTTAAGACGAGTGTCAAAAATTTGTTGATTTATTGACAGTATCCCCAAGGATTGGTTGGTAGTGAAGCTTGGGTCAACAAGACGAATTTCATCATCTTGCTCGACATGTTCTTCGTGGCGAGGTTGAGGAGGTGGTTGTTTTTGTTGTTGTTGTTGTTCTTGATGCCTTGTTTCCCATTCGGCGAGTGATATTATGCGAGGAGGTCGAGATGGGAGTTGCATTAGGCTTATGGTCCGATGGTTAATTTGATGGACCATTGTATTCTCTGATTCAGGTAATGGCGTATAGACATTTAGGAGAAGTCGCATGATGTACTCTCCAAAGTAAATAGTGCGCATTTTGCCATTGTTGAAAGTGAGAAACTCATCAAGAATAAGCTGTACCCAATTAACTTGTATATTGCCAAAAATAGCATATAGAGCTCGATAGTTATTTGGGTAGACAATTTCATACGAGCCCGTACGAGGAGCAATCGTTCTCATTAGGGCTTTATGGAGGATTCTCGCCATAGGTCAAAGAGAGGTGGACTTAAATCCCTAAAGTTGATATTATCATCCATGAATCGATGGTTGATGTTGTCACGAATGTGTGGATTGAATTCTATTTCCTCTAACTTTCTCCCGACATTTGGAGACTCTAAAATATGTGCTATTCTATCCAATGAACAGAACATTCAGTCGACAGACAATTTGTTGCTGAAATTTTCTGTTGAATTTTTAGTCGACTATGCAGACGGTTCCAGTCGACTGAACTTTGTATATATTGTTTTCTGTCATATTTTCAGTCGACTAAGCAGGGGCATTCAGTCGACTGAAACATGCATTTTTGTTGTTTCAGTTAATTTTTGAAATTAAACAATTTATTTAAAGAAATAGTTACAAAAATATTGATGTAACAACATACAAATATGTCAAAATTTAACTATTTCTTTGGGGATGGACTTGAAAACTTCTTTCCTTCATTCTTCATGTAATTTATATCTCATGAATTTGGACTATATTAAGGAGTTTTAGGAGACGTCCAAGGATTCATAGGATCGACTGGTGTACGATAAGATGAAGAAGGATCAAGAGAGCTAACGGGGCGAGGTAGGGGTTCAGCCACTTCGTTCTTCTTTGATCCACAGAAGCGTAAACCGATTTGTTCTGGAAAGCTCAAACGTCTTGTCGTAACTTTTTGCTCGAAGTATAGCTCTCGTTGAAGATCTCTCTGTTGTTGTTGAAAAATGATGAATTTCATCAATCTTTCTTTTTGTGTCAGGTGAAATAAAGAGTCTGCGTTTTGCCTTTTTAGATTCTGGAGTGAAACCAGTACGATAATTTTCCCATTTGTAAACAGGCTCATGTGCAGGTGTTGGTGTGGGAAGTTTTGGTGATGTTGGAGTGTTATCAACTGACGAGGTGATATTGATTGGAGAGAAGGAGTTGTTGGATGACATTTTATATCTAATTAAGATTTTATTCGTAAAATCAAGATGAAAATAAAAGCATTTTTAAGAGTTTATTTATAATAGAATTTTACTAAACAAATAATGGTTATAATTTGATAAGAATTTTTAACCGTATAGAGATTTAGTGGTAAAGAGGATTTTGTTAAAATGTATATTTCTTATTTAATAATTCAGTTTTACAAATGTGTGGTCTATAAATTATATAATGTAACATATAACATAGCTGAAAATATTTGAAATTCTTATTCAGTCGACTGAACATTTTATTTTAGTCGACTGAAATGTGGGAGTATTTCTAATGTATTTCTAATTAATATCTTTAAAGGATATTATACCTAACTCTCGTCGAAGTTTTATAAAGGAGTTTTCTAATAGAGGTTTAGTAAATATATCGGCAATTTGATTTTCGGTAGAAATATGTTCTAAATTAATTATTCCTTTTTCGATATTGTCACGTAGAAAATGGTGGCGAATATCTATATGTTTTGTACGAGAATGACTAACCGGATTTTTAGATAAGTTTATTGTACTTGTATTGTCACGGTATATTGTAGAATTTGTTAAATTTATATCAAAATCTTTAAGTGTTTGTTGCATGTATATAACTTGAGTGCAAGCTAAAGCAGCTGATATATACTCTGCTTCGCATGTCGAAAGCGAGACACAATTTTGTTTCTTACTAAACCAAGATACAAGTGATTTTCCAATGAAATGGCAAGTACCACTTATACTTTTTCTATCTGTTCGAGATCCACCAAAATCAGCATCACTATATGATACTAACTCAAATGGACATTCCTTTGGATAGAAAAGATCAAAATCTTTAGTTTTGTTAAGATATCGCATTATTCGTTTTACTGCTCTTAAGTGTGAATCTTTAGGATCGGATTGAAAACGTGCACATAAACAAACACTCATCATTATGTCAGGTCTACTAGCGGTTAAGTAAAGTAAGGAACCTATCATACTTCTAAACAATTTTTGATCTATACTTTTGCCATTTCCATCTCGATCGAGATGTGTAGTGGTACTCATAGGAGTAGGTTTAGCAGAAGTGTTTTCCATACCGAATCGTTTAATTAAATTAGCACAATATTTTTCTTGGTTTATAAAAATTCCATTTGTTAATTGTTTGATTTGAAGTCCGACAAAATATGATAATTCTCTCATATGAGACATTTCGAATTCATTAGTCATTATATTTGAAAATTCTTTACATAAATTTTCATTTGTTGAACCAAAAATATTATCGTCTACGTATATTTGAATTATTAGAATATCTTTGGAAGTATTTTTAATAAAAAGCGTTTGATCTACTTTTCCAATTTTAAATCCCGAGTTTAATAAATAACTTTTAAGTCTTTCATACCAAGCACGAGGTGCTTGTTTGAGACCATATAGTGCTTTCTTTAATGTAAATACATGATCCAGATATTTTTCATGTATAAATAAAGGAGGTTGTTATACATATACATTTTCTTTAATAAAACCATTTAAAAATGCACTTTTAACATCCATTTGATAAAGTTTAAAATTGTGAAAACAAGCAAAGGCTAATAGTATACGTATTGCTTCCAGTCTTGCAACAGGAGCAAATGTTTCCTCAAAATCAATACCTTCTTCTTGATTATACCCTTGTGCTACTAGTCTTGCTTTATTCCTTGTTATATTATCTTGTTCGTCTACTTTATTTTTGTAAATCCATTTTGTTCCAATTACCGATTGATTATTAGGACGGGGAACTAATTCCCAAACATTGTTACGTTCAAATTGATTTAATTCTTCTTGCATTGCGATAATCCAATAATCATCTGTTGATGCTTCTTTTGGATTTTTAGGTTCTATTGATGAAATGAAAGCTACATGACCCATTTGATTTAGTTGATTTCTTGTTCTAACTTGAGAATTTATTTCTCCTATTATATTTTGAGTTGGATGATCTCGTAATATTCTAGGAGGAGATCTTAGTTCATTTGTTTTCAAAGTTTGTTTCTTCTATATTTATCAATTCTTCATCATCTTTTGTATTAAAATTTTTATTAAAATTTTCATCAAAAGATATATGCAAAGTTTCTTCAATTAAGTTTGTTCGTTTATTAAAAACTCGATATGCTTTACTTCGTTCTGAGTATCCTACGAAAATTTCATCAGCTTTTGAATCGAATTTTCCTAATTGATCTTTTGTATTTAAAATGAAACATTTTGATCCAAATATTTTAAAATAAGATATATTTGACTTTTTATTATTAAATTGTTCATAAGAAGTATTTTTAGTTAATGGTCTAATTGATATTCTATTTAATACATAACATGCAGTAGCAACGGCTTCTGCCCAAAAATGTTTTGGTAGAGAACATCCATGTAATAATGTTCTTGCGCATTCTTGTAATGTTCTATTCTTTCTTTCTACAACTCCATTTTGTTGAGGAGTTCTAGGAAAAGAAAAATTATGATTTATTCCTTTCTTTTTACAAAAAGTTTCAAAAACTTCATTTTCGAATTCGCCTCCATGATCGCTTCGAATATTTTTAATTTTCAAATCTTTAGTGTTTTGAATTCTTTTGACAAATGTTTTAAAATGCTCAAAAGTGTCACTTTTATTTTTCATAAAAATAGTCCATGTGTATCTTGAAAAATCATCAACTATTACAAATACGTATCGATTATGATTAATGGATTGAACTTGTGTTGGTCCGAATAAATCCATATGTAGTAATTCTAATGGTTGTAAAGTTGAAATATTTTTCTTAGATTTGAAAGATGATTTCGTTAATTTTCCTTTTTGACACTCATCACAAAGATTTTTTATTTTAAAGTTTATTTTGGGTAAACCTCTTACTAATTTATTTTTAGAAAGTTTTCTAATGGTTTTAAAATTTATATGACAAAATCTTTTGTTCCATAACCAAGGATCATTATCTTTGGCAAGTAAACACATACTTGAATTATGATTAATATTAATATTTAAAACATAAATATTTCTATCTCTATTTCCTTCAAAAATAAGATTTTGGTTTTGATCAAAAATACTACATTTATTATTCGAGAATGTTATTTTAAAACCTTTTTCACACAATTGACTTATGCTAAGTAGATTATGTTTTATATTTTCAAATAATGAAACATTTGTTATAAAAGTTAAATTTGATGTACCGTAATTGTTCACATCTCCTTTGCCAATGATATACCCTTTTGAATTGTCTCCGAAGGTAACCGAGCCACCATCAAAGTATGTGATGTTTGTAAGCATATCTTTGTCTCCGGTCATGTGCTTTGAACAACCACTGTCTAATATCCATTTCTTCTTTTTGAGTGGGACCTGAAAATAAATATGAAATTATTGGTACCCACCTTTTAATAGGGTTCTAAAAAGTTAGAGTTTAGGAAACCAAACCCAATTTGGTTTAGTATCCTTTTTGTAAATATAGTTTTTATTATGATGAACATTATCCATAAATGTTTTAATGTATTTATTTCTTATTAATACATTGTTAGTCATTGGTATCCAAATTTTAACTACCTTGTTTTCTACTTTTGTTTTAATAGGTTTCTTTAGCAATATTTGTTGTTTTGAATCCATATTCCTCTTAAAATTTGTATTTTTCTTTTTAGGAATTTTTGACTCCTTTTTATATCCTAATGCATGTTTACTCGAAGAGAATTGAGAATTTTCTAAAATCTTAGATAAATTTTCTCTTCCTTTGTTATAGTTAGAAACATTTTTAGTGATGTCATCTAATCTAGCTTGAAGACTATTATTTTCCAACTCAATTTGTCTAATCATAGTTTTTAACTCTTGATTTTCAAAAATAATTATATCATTCTTTGTTTTTTGAGTTTCAATTTCTTGACTTAAGAGTGATAATTGAGTTTCCGAATTTGAATGAGATTCTTGAACTTTTTCAAGTTCTTCTTCTAAGATTTTCTTTTCATTTTTTAACATATCCCTTTCAAATTCAGCTTTGTTTTGATTTTCACGAGTTTCTTTGAGTTTCTTTTTAAGAGTTTTTATTGTGCTTAAAAGTTCAGTGTTTACTTCAATTAAATCGTCGAAAGTTAAATTATTTACCTCAGATTCTTGAGCCATGAAGCATGCATTTGCCTGTTCATTGTCGCTATCACTATCATTTTGGGATGAAGTTGAATCTGAATCGTCCCATGTTACATAAAATGCATTCTTTTTGAATTTATCCTTCTTGTTTTTGTTGTTGAAATTTTTCTGATTTTCCTTCATTTGTTCTTGACAATCGTTTTACATGTGTCCTTTCTTGTGACAATTGAAGCATTCTATATTTGAGGATGAAGGTTTGTTCAAGAAATTCTTTTTGAATCCGTTTTTGTTTCCTTTTCTATACTTTAAGAATTTCTTGAAGTTCTTGGCTATAAATGCTAGATCTTCATCTTCAGACCCTGATTCTTCCTTTTCCGCATGAAAAGCAACATTCTTTCTTTCTTGAGCTTGATCTTTCTTAGCTTGTATATTTACTTCATACGACATAAGATTTCCAATCAGTTCTTCTGGTTTCATTGTAGATAGATCATTTGCTTCCTCGATTGCTAGTACTTTTCTTTCCCATTCATCAGTGAGTGAATTTAGAACTTTAGACACAATGTCAAAGTCCGTGTATCTTTCTCCTAGTCCGATTAGAGCATGATGAATGTCCTGAAATCTTGAGTACATGTCATTGATGGATTCATTTTGTCGCATTCTAAAGTTTTGGAATTGATTCTTCAGCATGGATATCTTTGTTTGTTTAACTTTGTTTGTGCCATCATGTATGACTTTGAGTGTTTCCCATATCTGATATGCAGTAATACATATGCTAACACGGTTGAATTCATTTCTATCCAGGGCACAAAATAGCATATTCATAGCTTTGGCATTTGTACTAGCTTCATTCTTTTGAATTTGTGTCCATGTAGGATAATCGGTTGTGGGCACAACGAACTCTGCTTGAGTAGCATTCCAGGCTTCGAAACTTGTTTCTTGCATATAAATCCTCATCCTAGTAGCCCAGTAGTTGTAGTTTAGTCAATTGAATAGGGGGGGTCTTTGGGTAGATTGTCCTTCGGCAAATGTGGAACTATAGGCAGATGTTGTGCTTGTACTTGCGTTATTTTCTATATTATCAATATGTCTAATAACGGTGTTATGGTTATAGGACAACCTTGCTCTGATACCAATTGAAAGCGGTTATGCGGTAGGATCGTGTAATATGGAATATTGAAATAGTCTAGGTAGATAAAGTAGGTAAATGCAAGGAGACACCAGGATTTTATATTGGTTCGGACCTCTTGTCCTACGTCCAGTCCCTAAGCTTCACTTAGGAATTTCACTAACTAACACCCTCACTTCACCCGGAGGAATAGGTTTCCAACTTACCCGAACAACGGAACGGGACAACCGAACGGGATTTCTTACCTCAACTACCGAAGAGGACTTCAACTCAATTACCAAAATACAATATTCGACTTGTTGTGTTCTTGTCAACACTAATGAGTCTAATGTAGGACAATATTCCTATAATCTTATCCTCGAGAATATGCAATGTATTTGTGAAGATTTAGGAAATGTGAACTGCTATGAATCAAAAAGAATGTTATAAACAAAAACAATGATTCAAGCAATAGATTAATGAATGCTTTGAGAGTATTTAGAAAATATGAACAAGAGAATAGTTAGATTAAAGGAAGAGAATTCGGTGAATTAAATGATGTTAGAATCATGTATATATACGTGTAGAAGAGATGCATATGTTGTCAAAGGTTGCAAACAAGAGATGCTTCCATTTCCATTGATGAAAGGTTGCAACTCTTGGGAGGAAGAAGGTGTCTTTTCAGAGAAAATTCACAATTTCAAATTCAGTCGACTTAGCAGGGAATTCAGTCAACTGAAAATATGAAGTAAAATTTTCGGGACCAAATTCAGTCGACTATGCAGGAAATTCAGCCGACTGAAACTGTGCATGTGTATAAATTTTTTCCAATTTCAATCGACTGACTGTTCCTGTTCAGTCGACTGAACTTATAAAACCTGCATAGTTAAAACTACATTAAAAAAAAATGAAGTTTAACAAATTTTTCTAGTGCTCGTGCAAGCTTCTTGAGGATAGATTTTAACAATACATCTAGACTAAGACATATGTAAAAACATACTTTAAGCTTGTTTGGTCTTCATCTATCTTCCTTTAGCATTTGCATATATTTCTTCCTTGTTTGTAAAAGCACATTGTCATTGATCAAAATCTTCGCGTATCAACTGTGGACGAGACTTCGTCGAACTTCACAACCCGAAATGGTCGAAACAGGAAGAATGCGGCAAGGTTATTTGGGGGTAGCGCCCCCTGAGGGTATGTTCATTTCCTTCTGGATAGAGGTGGTATCATGGTAATGAGCCAAGATACTTAACTTATGTGGTTGCTGCAAATTTATTACTTTGTGGTTGTTGGTGAATCCCGGGATAAAGGTTGGTTACGCCCGGGAGACAGAATACTCGTGTAGTAGTTACCTAGTTACAGAGGTAACCCGGGCTTGTGTTGGTAGAGATCCGGTTAGGTTCTCGGGGCATCCCTCCAGAGGCGTACCCATGTGGCAATGGGAAGTTCCTTGGCCTGACCATTTGTTGGAAATCCAATCACCAATACGCGCCTTTTACGGTTTTAGTTGTAGAACCTGCCATCTAACATGGTGGCTATACTAGGCATACTATAATAGTATGTATGCTGGCTAAGATTAATATTATACTTTCGAAATGTTTTCCACTATGAATTAATAATAATATCAAATGGTTTTCGCGTATTAAGCATATTTGACTATCATAAGGAGAAATCTCCCCCAAGTGTGCGATTGCATTGTGTGTGTGCCGGAAGGCCTTATGGTAGTTTCATTTTCCAAAAGAATTGCGGATTTCAAATTTAAATTCTTTTGGTTGTTTTAAAAAGATAAAATGTTTTTGTTTGCTCACACCAGTTCCATGACTGACCTGGAGTTTATTGTTTCCTTCCTAAACTCTGGGTGCCCACTATTTTCCACACGGGCAGTCTAGAGTTGGGTTTTTCAGATAGTAGATATAGATATCGATTCAGTAGCTTTCAGCTTTCTCTTTGGTATTTTTTGGAGATCTTGGATATTGGAGTCTGTGGATTTATTGACGAGACTTTCTTATCTTGGTACAATTTGTTGGTGGTTCGAGCTACTGGCTTGGTGTTTTTGCATTGGTGCTTTGGAATTAAAGTCGCTGTTGCTGTTTGAAGTTTTTTAGTTCCGCCGCTTTATCATATTGTTATTGCGTTGTAGCATTGTTATTTTGTATCTCTGATATTGATTTATATTGTATCATTGTTGTATCGAATATTGTATATCAATGATATTCATTCTTTTCTTCTGCCGTGTTGTTATACTTGATGTGCTATAAGCTCCGACGGACCAGATACGGCGCTTGGATCTGCGGCATTAGAATATGAGTGTTGTATTCGGTATCGATTTTCGAAGGTCGAGTCAGGGTCGCTACATTTGGTATCAGAGCTGAAGGTTGAAACTTTAGCTCAGGAGTATAACACATTTAGTAACTCATTAGAGATAGGGTGAAGTATACCCTAAAATGAGTGTATCCTTAAGATATCCATTCATATGCCTCAGTAAATTCTCTTACCATCCACTGATAGTGAGTATGAGTGCAAGAAGAGGACGAGATAGGGGACAGGGGAGTACCACTATAAATGGTCAATACCATGCGACAGTGGAAACAACTTTCTCTATCAGTCTCCTTTGATTCGTCTTTTCAATTCTTTGATGATTCCTGGCTGCTCCAGGAAGAAGTTTTGATATATTTGCATGGGATACAAACTCAAGATGGGTCAGAATTGTTTGTTTATATGAATTGTTTGCTTGGTTGCTATGGTTGATAGGTATATTTTGGTTGTTTAAACTAAAAATTTTGGGATTGTATCCATATATTTGTCTATTCTCTTGGGTATTTCGACTTGAGCTTGGAATCCATACCTAGTGTTTGAGAATTATGGAAGATTTAATTCATTTATTTGTTCTTTTGGGGTCTCGATATATTCTACGAATGGTTAGTTATCTTTTGAACTAATCAATATCCCTGTATATTCGTAGATCTGGTGACCCGAGTATCTTGATTCATTCTTGTATCTATTATTGATATTCAGATTTGGTAAGCCAAATGCAGAATAGATATTCAATTTTATCGGAAAGATATTTCTCTGTTTTTCATCTGTTCTTGATTGTCTCCCTTTCAAATTTCGAGGATGAAATTTTCTTAAGGGGGGAATCTGTAACATCCCTGAAATTTTAGTTAAGATAATTTGATAACTAATTTAAATTTTTGAAATTAAGTTGTGAATTTAATTATGAAATAATTAGAAAATTTTTAGAATAAATAAATTTTTTGAATTATAAATAGAATTTGAAAGTTTAAAGATTTTTAAAAGATACGTTCTGTTATTTATTTATATTTATGAATTTAGTTTAAATTAAATCTTGGAATTAAAATTCAAAATTAAAAATCTTATAAATATATTGGGTTTGAAAACAAAATATTTTCAATTGATAAAGATTTGTTTTCCAAATTATATTAAATATAAATTTTTATTTGAAGTTCAAAAGTGAATATTTTATAAATAGATTACAATCTGGAAATGTGAATTTGAAATTCAAATGTTAATATATTGAAATTAATTGGACTTAAAGAAAATTTTATATTTGAAACTAACGAAATCTTGTTTTCTAATTTTTTGTGAATATGCATTTTGATATATACGTATAAGTAATTGAAATTATCTTTTGAAAATAAAATAAGAAAACATACATATGTGAATATAAAGATTAAATAATTTATAAAAGTAAGGGTTTACACTATAAAATAAATGGAAAGGGACTTAAACATAAATTTAATAATTTTTATTTTTATTTTTTACAAGTGTTCATATTTACAAACAAATGTAAGATAAATATAACCTAGCATTACAAGTGGCACATGCATGTTTATTATAAACTAAAAATTTAATTAAAATATATTAAAAGAGAAGACAATTTCAGTTCTACTCATTTCAAAACTTGTAAACCAGAAACCTGAAAAAAAAATTGATTGAATCAAACTTCAACCTGAAACTTCAACTTGAAACAAGATCAAAGAAAAAAATCACAATTGAAAACAGAAGATTAAAAAACTGCAAAATAAATTCTGAAGCAAAAGCAAGCATCAAAGAAAACTGGAAATTTGAAAAATCTGAAAATCAAAGCACTGAGGGCAACTCAGAAATAAAGTTTCAAACAAATACATCAATAAATTCAAAGCCTGTGTCAACATAAAGAGGGCTCAGTTTTTTCTTTTGGAAATACCATGAGTAACTTCATTTATAAAACCTGAGTATTTGGTTGTTTAACTAAGCATGAAATAAATATGAAATGTGTTTACATACTGTTGAATGCTTGTGTGTTTATGCAATGATGTCTGTGTGTTAAAAACCTATAAGACATCCTGTTTATAAATCTCAAGTTCATAGATCTAGTTGTTGTTAGGACTTAGTATCTGAACAAATTGTGTTTGTTTGATTATAAAGTAGATTCAAAAATTTGAATTTAAGTTAAACCAGTTAGAATTGCTCTGGAAAATCAACAAGAACAGTATAAGCTTAAGTTTTGGTAAAACTCAAACTTTATAATTCCTGAATTCAGGAAGATGGATCAAACATTTAATCAAAATTAGGATTTTTAAGATTGAAATCACATTTTTTTTAGTTGAGCTTTGAGCATGCATTTCTGGTTTAACTAGCTTGGGAATTATTGGTTTCCTCTGGAAAACCAGATGATCTAGAAGGCTGGAATTTTATCTGGAGTTAGGTGGATGACCGAAGTGTCTGATAAAAATAGGGGATGGATGGTCGGCGGCCAGTGGTGGCAGTGGTGGTCATTTTAATTTCCTAAACCTAGTTTAACTAGGTTGTGGGTTTTGGCTCTATTTGTTACCTCTAGAGCATCGAGTTCAGCGAGGGTTTGGGAATTGGTAGAGGTGAAGTAGTTGGTGCTATGGTCGGAGGTGCTGGAGTTCAAGTGGTGAGGCGACACGACCTACGGAAGCACAAGGCTTAGGTCGTTCACAAGTTAACAGGTCGCATGGGAAGGAGCAACGAGTTAACACAGCTTCGGTTTTAGGTCGTTTAGAAATTTTAGGTCGGCAACGACTTAAGAAAGAAGATTTAGGTCGGCAACGACCTATTGAAGATGTTTTAGGTCGGCTACGACCAAGTGGGATTTCGCGACTTAATGAAGAACGAGTCAACTTGATAAGTCGTTCGGAGTTAGGTCATTACAAGGAAGGACGTTCAGATAGCTACCAAGTGATAGGTCGTTGTTACGACCTACGACCTAGTTAGGTCGTGTGAAGAGGATTGGGAAGAATTCTGGTTACAGCTTCTTTAGGTCGCTATGCTTAAGTCGCTGGGATGTTCTTAAGTCGTAAGTCGTTAGGTCGTATACGACCTAGGTGTTGTATATATATGTATGTGTTGTAATTGTGGTAACATGTGTTGTGATAAGTCATAGGTCGGCATGTAGATAAGTCGGCCGACGGTGTACTGTGTTGTAAGGGGGTTGAGTCATGAGTCGTGAGTTGTGAGTCGTGAGTCGTGAGTCGTGAGTTGTGATGAGCCGTAAGTCGTGTACGACTTAAGGCACCGGTTGTGGAATGCTATAAATAGGGAGTGTGTTGTACATTTGAGGGTGTGGATTGTTGAATAAAATTTTGTTTTTATTGCTGTGTGCTTTCATCTAAATTGGTAGTTGAGTGTGATCTCCTATCTCCACTTTCGGTTAATCGAGTGCGCTCGGTTCAACGATTGTCGAAGCCAATTCATGGTATCAAGTGCGCTTGATCAACGTTTGAAGATCTTCTTTCACGGTATCGTGCGCGATCAACGTGTCGAAGATAGCTAGAATTCGGTATCTTTGTGATCAACGAATTTGGGCATTTCAGTATCTTCAATCCACCGTTTGCTACTTTCATCGATCTATATCGTTTTGTTATTATCCACTGCATCAGTTTTTTGCTATCAGAGCGAGGCTTAGCCAATCATAGCTAAGCCGAGTCTTGGAGCCAAGGAGTTTGAAGGTTGGTGTTCATCATGTTCATCTTGAAGTTGCAACAAGTTAGAAGTTTTCGATCCATATTCTTTTGGATCAAAGTGTGGAAGTTGTTTGAATTTGGCCGTGAGATTTTTGCGCGCCAAAGTTTGAGAGTAAAGTGCTTGAGCCGTGCTTTGTTTGAGCCGTGCCGACCTAACTTTAGGTCGTTGCATATTGCCGAGTTGAGTTGAGCCGCGCTAAGTGTTTAAGCCGTGCATTGTTGAAGTGTTTGTGATTGTGTAATCATGCCGCTGAGAAGAGCTAATCGCCATCAGAATGTTGAAGCGTTGTATAGAAGGGAAGAAGCCGAGCAAATGGAACAACGCATTAATGAGAAATTTGATGAAGGCATTAGAAAGTTAGAGAAGTTGATGAATGATTTGAATCAAAATCAAAGGAGGAGATCACCAATCTTGAACCATGGAGGAAACAGAGTTTCGCCATCGGTTAAGGAAGCGAGAAGGGTATCACCGCAAACTTTTAGAGAAAGAAGAGAAACGTCAGTTTCATCAAGGAGAGATTACCATGATTATGGACATGAAGAGAGAAGAACTCCACGTGAGTTTGAAGATGAGCCATATAGAGATGAAGAGAGACATAGTAGAAGGGACATGCGTGATCGAAGGGATGTTGATGGTCGAGATCGATATAGACATACATTTGATTTTAATGAAGAGGGTGATAGAGCTAGCATTCATTATCGAGATCGAGACCAAGTTCGAAATTCATATCGAGATGTAGATGATGATCGTCGATGGGAATCGGGTATGAAGATGGAAATTTCAGAGTTCAAGGGAGGAATGGTAGCAGAAGAATTCCTTGATTGGTTGTCTAATGTTGAAGAGATCTTTGATTTCAAAGAGGTCCCGGAGAATCGTCGAGTGAAGTTGGTTGCTACTAGGTTGAGGGGAAGAGCTATGGCATGGTGGAAGCAAACCAAACTTACACGATAATGGATGGGGAAGTCGAAGATTGAGTCATGGGAGAAGATGAAGAAGTTAATGAAAGCTACATTTCTGCCTTACAATTATCAATCACTTATGTATCAGAGGTTGCAGAATCTGAGGCAAGGGACGAAGAATGTAAATGATTATGCTGATGAATTTTATCAACTGATTGCTCGAAATGACATTATGGAGACAGAGGAACATCTGAACGCTAGATTTGTTGGAGGGTTGAGGATGCAGATTAAAGATATGGTGAATATGTTTGATCCTAGATCTGTAGCAGAAGCACATCAGAAAGCGTTGGCTTGGGAGAAGCAGGGAAGGCGTGGAGGTGGTGCGTTTACTAATTCTAACAATCAAGTGAAGGGTGTTAGTGGAAGCTCTAATGTTCCTAAATCTATCAGTAAACCAGTTGTGAGTGAAGTTGCGAAGACGAAGGTCAACAACAGTTTCAAGTGTTACAATTGCCAGGAAGTGGGTCACAAGAGTAATGAATGTACGAAGCCGAAGAAACGAACTATGATTGCTGAAGTTGAAGGTGAGGATGTTGATGAAGGTTATTCTAGTCCAGCTGAGAAGGATGAACAGGATATCGCGTCAGGAGATGAAGGATGTAATCTTATGATGAGGAGATCTTGTTTAATACCGAAGCATGAAGAAGAGGCTAGTTGGTTGAGGAGTAACATCTTTTAGTCAACATGTACTATTTTGGGGAAGGTTTGTAAGTTTGTGATTGATGCAAGAAGTTGTGACAATATTCTTTCTACTGAAGCCGTAAGAAAGTTGAAGCTGAAAACGGAGAAGCATCCAAATCCTTACAAGTTAGCGTGGTTGAGAAAAGGAGGAGAGGTGAAGGTGGACAGACGAGTTCGAGTTCCATTCTCCATTGGAAAGAAGTATAAAGACGAGATTTGGTGTGATGTTGTGGAGGTGGATGTTTGTCACTTACTTTTGGAAAGACCTTGGCAGTATGATCGAGCAGTGCAACATGACGGTCGGACCAATAGTTACAGCTTTATGTTCGAGGGTGTTAAGATCATTTTGGCTCCAAAGAAGAGACAGCAGGAAGAGAGCAAGTCAGAAGAGATTGTGGAGCTGAAGACTTTATTGACTTTGAAGGAATTTATTGAAGAAGTAGAGGAGAGTCCATAGGTGTTTTTGTTGATTGGACGTGAAGCTACTAAATCTGTTGAAGTCCCTGAAGAAGTAAAGTTAATATTGGAAGAATTCAGTGATGTGTTTCCTGAAGAGTTACCAACGGAGTTGCCACCGTTGAGGGATATTCAACATCAGATAGATCTTGTGCCAGGGGCAGTATTACCACACAGGCCACATTACAGAATGAGTCCTAAGGAGCATGAGGAACTGAGGAGGCAGGTGGAGGAATTGCTAGAACATGGGCGTGTTCAGGAGAGCTTGAGTCCTTGTGCAGTGCCAACCTTATTGGTACCGAAGAAGGATGGTTCGTGGAGGATGTGTACGGATAGTCGGGCTTTGAACAAGATCACTATGAGATACAGATTTCCTATGCCAAGGTTTGATGATTTGATTGACCAGTTGAGTAGGGCTGTTGTGTTCTCAAAGATTAACATGAAGAGTGGATACCATCAGATTCGTATTAGACCAGGTGATGAATGGAAGACTGCTTTCAAAACCAGGGAAGGTTTATACGAATGGTTGGTTATGCCGTTTGGTTTATCGAATGCACCAAGTACTTTTATGAGAGTGATGAACCAGATTTTTAGGCCATTCATTGGGAAGTTCGTGGTTGTTTACTTTGATGATATTTTGATCTACAGTGGGAGTATGGAAAAGCATGTCCAGCATTTGCGTGAAGTACTGTTGATTCTACGACAGGAGAAATTTTATGCTGCAACGAAGAAGTGTGTATTCATGACGCACAGTGTTTTGTTTCTGGGATATGTTCTATCGAAGGAAGGAATTCAAGTGGATGAAAGTAAAGTAGAAGCTGTCAGGAGTTGGCCACAACCCAATACAATTACTGAAGTGAGGAGTTTTCATGGATTGGTATCTTTTTATCGAAGATTCATTCCACGTTTTAGTAGTGTAATGGCACCTGTAACCGATTGCATGAAGGGAAAGAAGTTTGAGTGGTTAGAGGAAGCAGGGGTTGCTTTTGAGAAGATCAAAACACTATTGATGACAGCACCAATTCTAGTTTTACCGGATTTTTAGTTGTTGTTTGAATTACATACTGATGCATCGAAGGTTGGGGTTGGTGGAGTTTTGAGTCAGAAAGGAAGACCAGTTGCTTATTTCAGTGAGAAGTTATCTGGAGCTAAGTTGAGATATAGCACTTATGATGTTGAGTTTTACGCAATTGTTCAAGTTGTGAAGCATTGGAGACATTATCTATTTCAGAAGGAGTTTGTTCTTTACACTGACCATGAAGCGTTGAAGCACTTACAAGGGCAGGATAAGATTTCAGCAAGGCATGCATCGTGGATTGCTTATCTGCAGCAATTTACGTTTGTTGTGAAACATAAATCAGGAATTACGAATCGTGTAGCAGATGCATTGAGCAAAATGAATCATTTGTTGACAACGATGAAGGTTGAAATGATAGGATTTGAGATATTGCCAGAGTTGATTAAAGAAGATCCTTACTTTACGAAGTTCGTTAAGAAAGTCAAGGATGGGAGTACTGATGAATTCGTGTTGGTAGATGGGTTCTTATTCAAGGGGAATCAATTGTGCGCACCAGAAGGTAGTTTGAGAATGAAGATTATCAAAGAGTTACATGAAGAAGGACATGTTGGACGGGATCACACCCTACAGTTAATTTCGCAATCTTATTTTTGGCCGTCGATGAGAAAAGAGGTAGAGAGATTTGTGGAGAGATGTCATGTTTGTCAAATTTCGAAAGGGACAACGACAAATGCGGGTTTGTATATGCCCTTACCTATTCCAGCAAAACCATGGGTGGACATTAGCATGGATTTCGTGTTGGGTTTGCCGAGGACTCAAAGGGGAAATGACTCGATATACGTTGTGGTGGATCGTTTCTCGAAGATGGTACATTTTATTGCTTGTAAGAAGACGGCGTATGCTATTCATGTTGCTCAGTTATTTTTCAAGGAGATCTATCGACTTCATGGATTGCCAGAATCTATTGTGTCGAATAGGGGTACTCGTTTTCTGAGTCACTTTTGGTTAAGTTTGTGGAAGATGGTGGGAACGAAGTTAAACTTTAGCAGCGCTTATCATCCGCAAACAGAAGGGCAGACAGAAGTTGTCAACAGATCGTTGGGAAATTTGTTGCGATGTATTGTGAAGGACAATCCAAAGAGTTGGGACATAAAGTTATGCCAAGCAGAGTTTTCTCATAATCATGCAGTGGATCGTAGTACGGGATTCAGTCCATTTCAGATTGTATATTCTAATTTACCAAGGGGACCGTTGGACTTAACGATAGTACCACAACCGAAGGGGACGGTTAAACGAGCTGTAGACTTTGTTGATGGGTTGACTGAATGTCATAAAATCATTCAGGAGCGATTGGAGAAAGCAAATGAGAAGTATAAAAGATCTTCAGATATGAAGCGAAGAAGTGTTGAGTTTAATGAAGGAGATTTGGTGTATGCTGTGTTAACAAAGGATCATTTTCCAGTGGGCGCTTATAACAAGTTGAAAGCCAGAAAAATTGGTCCTGTTGAAGTCGTGAAACGGATTAATGAAAATGCTTATAAGTTGAAGCTACCGGAAGATGTGTACACTTCTGACGTGTTCAATATTAAACATCTCGTGTCATATTATGGGAATGAACAATCTGATGTGGAAGAATTTACAAATTCGAGGACGAATTTTTCTCAACCTGGGGAGGATGATGCGGCACGACCGACGGAAGCACAAGGCTTAGGTCGTTCACGAGTTAACAGGTCGCATGGGAAGGAGCAACGAGTTAACAGGTCGCATGGGAAGGAGCAACGAGTTAACACAGCTTCGGTTTTAGGTCGTTCAGAAATTTTAGGTCGGCAACGACTTAAGAAAGAAGATTTAGGTCAGCAACGACCTATTGAAGATGTTTTAGGTCGACTACGACCTAGTGGGATTTCACGACTTAATGAAGAACGAGTCAACTTGATAAGTCGTTCGGAGTTAGGTCGTTTCAAGGAAGGACGTTCAGATAGCTACCAAGTGATAGGTCATTGTAACGACCTACGACCTAGTTAGGTCGTATGAACAGGATTGGGAAGAATTCTGGTTACAACTTCTTTAGGTCGCTATGCTTAAGTCGCTGGGATGTTCTTAAGTTGTAAGTCGTTAGGTCGTATACGACCTAGGTGTTGTATATATATGTATGTGTTGTAATTGTGGTAACATGTGTTGTGATAAGTCGTAGGTCGGCATGAAGATAAGTCAGCCGACGGTGTACTGTGTTGTAAGGGGGTTAAGTCGTGAGTCGTGAGTCGTGAGTCGTGAGTCGTGAGTCGTGAGTCGTGAGTCGTGAGTCGTGATGAGTCGTAAGTCGTGTACAACTTAAGGCACCGGTTGTGGAATGCTATAAATAGGGAGTGTGTTGTACATTTGGGGGTGTGGATTGTTGAATAAAATTTCATTTTGATTACTGTGTGCTTTCATGTAAATTGGTAGTTGAGTGTGATCTCCTATCTCCACTTTCGGTTAATCGAGTGCGCTCGATTCAACGATTGTTGAAGCCAATTCACGGTATCAAGTGCGCTTGATCAACGTTTGAAGAATTGTAGATCTTCTTTCACGGTATCGTGCGCGATCAACGTGTCGAAGATAGCTAGAATTCGGTATCTTTGTGATCAACGAATTTGGGCATTTCAGTATCTTCAATCCACCATTTGCTACTTTCATCGATCTATATCGTTTTGTTATTATCCGCTGCGTCAAGTAGTCAGAATTTCGAGGAAGGGGTGATTATAGGTTAGGGGTTTAGTTGAAGTCTGTGTTTCCAGGTTTGGGTAACTTGCTGGATTTTGACTTTGAGCTTCTAGGTGATTTTTGATAATTGTGATCGATTGAGGTGATGGTCGTTGATGAATTGAAGTGCTGGTGGATGGCCTGAGATGGCCAGAGCCACGGTGCACGTGCACCATGCAGTTTGAATTCTAGTGAACTTGTTTTGTGCCGAAGATTTGCACTCAAGGTAGACTCGAGTTTTTTGAGTACTTGACTCGAAGTAGAAGAGGGGTTGACGCGAAGCAAATCTTGTTTGCCTCGGGTCAGTTGTTATTTCAGGTTTATAAAAAACTAACAGGAATTTGAGATTTAAAACAAATTTAAATGGAATTTAAATTTTTATACTAGATATAAACAAAGTTTAAATCAGTTTGAAGTGTGGATTGAAATTTATTTTTGAATTCTAATCTGAAATGATTTAAAAGTTTTTAAACTATTTGAATGTGGGTTTTCAGGTTTGAAAACCTGACAGTTTTAAGATTTTAAATTTAATTTAAAATTTGAAACCAGAATTTAAACAGTGGTTTAAATTCAAAATTTAAACTATAAATTCAAATGAAACTTTTGAATCTTAAGGTTTAAAAATGAAATTTGGACTTTTTTAAAATCAAGAATATAAAATCAAAGGTTTAAATCAAAGGTTTAAAATAAATGTTTAATCTAATGGATTCAAGTTACTTTGAATCCAAATCTGGAAATTTAAATCAGTTTTTAAAACTGTATGTTGAACAAGTTTAAATTAAATAGCTTTTTTAAAAAAAGAGTAATTTGTTTCCAACCAAATGTTTAAATTTGCTTTATGTAAAATTCTTATATAAAAGGTTTTCTTAATTTTGAATGAAAGATAAATAGATTGTTTTAACTTGAATTTGAAAGTTAAATAATTAATATATTTTAAAAGCTTAATTTTTAAATAAAAATTAAGTAATCTAGTTTAAAACTTTTCTTATATAAATTTCATATATAAGTAATGAATGTTCTTTACATTGTTTAAAAGTTTTATAAATGGAATTTAAATTTGGTAATGTTTAATTGGTTAATCATTTTGAATCTTAAATTCAAAATGGAATTTGAATTTAAATTTAGAAGTATAATGTTTTAAATACCCTTTAATATTAACGAAGTCATTAAAAAAATGGATTACCTTAGAGATAATTAAGGTAATTAAGCGATTTAATTAATAAGACAATTAAGGAATAATTTATTTAATTTATAAATTAATGATTTAGATTAATTTATAATTAGAGATTAATTAAAAGTAATTAAGAAATGTTATTAGTTAATGAAGATAATTAATTAAGGATTATTAACTATTAACTAATGTGATTAATTTTAATAATTAATTAGACTAATTAATTAATGATAATCATTTATGAAATTGTGTACGTGTAATTACTTTATGAAGGTAATTAAGAAATTAATTACTTATTGTAATTAATTGAGTTTAAGTTAATTGTCAAATATTGTGTACTGGATTGGTATTTCTGATGTGATTGTGATACTTGGTTATTTAAATTGCTTTGTGCTGAACTATAATTTGTGATTTTTTTTCTGTGAAAACCTTTTTGACCCGTAAATGACATTTGAATTCCGATGCGACAGAGAGTCGGATTCTAGTTGGTTATCCGAAACCCACATCGAATCGTATTAATGAATCCTTGTGATTGATAAATTTATTTTATCTATGAATCTGTGAATGAAGATAGGCGTTATGGTTATACCGCTTATCGATATGATTGAATCTATGATGTGATGATGTTGTTGCACTATTGTGTTAAACCTCTGGACTACACCATACACACACAAATATGGATTTCACAAGGAAATCGATTAAGTCACAGATTTTTGAAATGATTTTTAAATAGACAATTTGAATTCAAACGGTGTGGAAATGGAATCGGGTTAGATATGAAAAGCTTTGGAAAAGGAATTTCAAAGATAAAATTTATTTTTGAATAACTTGATAATGCTTTGAAATTTAAATAAATTGATTTAAATTTGAATTCAAATATTGGAAAATGAATCCTAAATTTAGAAACTAGGGATTAAAGATGTTATACAAGTTATATACGGGTTAAACTATTTTAGATGTATTGATTTGGGAATTTGAATTTAAATTCAAAGGCTTTAACTCATGCAAATATAATTGTATTCTTCTGAAACGAAAACTGTTTGTTTTCGAATAATAAAAGCTTTCACATGAGAAATGAACTTCAAATTTGAGTTAAAAGGATTTCTAGTTTTAAAATGAAAATGATTTCCAAGTTAAGTAAACGGTTTGAAAGCTATAAGTTAAATCATTAATTTAAAGATTAAATGAGTTAATCCAATTGAAATGGAAATTGTTTTGAAATCCGTAAATGGATCTTTGTGAAACTGTGTGAACTTTGTGAAAGAATATTTTGTTTAAATGATTTAAATATGGAAATTGTTTAAACCATTAAAGGATTTTGAAATGAATCTTTTCGTTTAAAAGATTTGAAATGGTAATTTGTTTAACCATTTGAAAGAAAAGTTTGGGTAATAAGTTGTGACTTAACTGAGATCCCATACCCACATGTTTTTAAATATTCCGCTCATTATTCGGTTTAGCCGGGAGAGGACCTTTGTGTCGTATAACCCATTCCGAATAGTGATACGACGTATATGGATAGCAATTGAAGACCGGCGGTGAAGGCCGGATACTTTCGAAAACGAAAGGGTTTCTTGTCGAATGTCTCTGCATCGGCTGATCCCCGGTATACAGATTTGAGCATCCATTGTGATGGGAAGTCCGGACGTGATTAGAGATTATCCGGATTTGCAAGGGCTTCTTCGGAAGTGCCTTCGGTTCTGTTCGAACCCAGAACAGACTTGTATGGATGTGTGTCTGACATTACACTTTGAGATGTAAAACCGGTTACTATCAAATACATTTCTGTTTGGTGGCGGAGATTTATTCTCTTAGCTTAACACCCTTCTCTGAGACGTACGAGCTCAGAGGTTATGTAGTTGATGGTTACTAGTGATACATTCTCAAATTTGGTAATGTGGCATACGAAGTGATGCTGATCATTTGTTGATCGAAGCATGGCTTTCGTGTAAAGCGTAGCTTTTTGGACGAGACTTCGTCGAACTTCATAACCCGGAATGGTCGAAACAGGAAGAACGCGACAAGGTTATTTGGGGGTAGCGCCCCCTGAGGGTATGTTCATTTCCTTCTGCATAGAGGTGGTATTGTGGTATGGAGCCCAGATACTTGACTTATGTGGTTGCTGCAAATTTATTACTTTGTTGTTGTTGGTGAATCCCGGGATAAAGGTTGGTTACAACCGGGGGATGGCATACTTGTGTAGTAGTTACCTAGTTACAGATGTAACCCTTCTTTGTGTTAGCAGAGATCCGGTTAGGTTCTCGGGGCATCCCTCCAGAGGCGTACCCATGAGGCAATAGGAAGTTCCTTGGCCTGACCATTTGTTGGAAATCCAATCACCAATACGTGCCTTGTACGGTTTTAGTTGTAGAACCTGCCATCTAACATGGTAGCTATAGTAGGCATACTATAATGGTACGTATGCTGGCTAAGATTAATATTATACTTTCGAAATGTTCTAACTATCCACTAATAAAAATATCAAATGGTTTTCACGTATCAAGCATATTTGACTATCATAAGGAGAAATCTCCCCAAGTGTGCGAATGCGTTGTGTGTGTGCCGGGAGGCCTTATGGAGTTTCATTTTCCAAAAGCATTACGGATTTCAAATTTAAATTCTTTTAGTTGTTTTAAAAAGATAAAATGTTTTTGTTTGCTCACACCAGTCCCACGACTGACCTGGAGTTTATTGTTCCCTTCCTAAACTCTGGGTGTCTACTATTTTCCACACGAGCAGTCCAGATTTGGGTTTTTCAGATAGTAGATATAAATATCGATTCGGTAGCTTTCATATTTCTCTTTGGTATTCTTTCGAGATCTTGGATATTGGAGTATGTGGATTTATGGACGAGACTTGCTTATCTTGGTACAATTTGATGGTGGTTCGAGATACTGGCTTGGAGTTTTTGCATTGGTGCTTTGGAATTAAAGTCGCTGTTTGAAGTTTTTTGGTTCCGCTGCTTTGTTATATTGTTATTCTGTTGTAGCATTGTTATTTTGTATCTATGATATTGATTCATATTATATCATTGTTGTATCGAATATTGTATATCAATGATATTCATTCTTTTCTTCCGCTGTGTTGTTATACTTGATGTGTTATAAGCTCTGGAGAACCAGATTCGACGTTTGGATCTGCGGCATTGGAATATGACTGTCGTATTCGGTGCCGATTTTCGAAGGTCGAGTCAGGGTCGCTAAATTTGTAAAAGAGATTGATATGACTAGACATAGTAATATATATATATATATATATTTATAAAGAAATTGATGTACTAAACCTAATTATTATATATTATAAAATGAATTGATGTGACTTAAAAAAATGATGGCTTATTTAAACCAAGGGTATAAAGGTAACTTTCTCTCTACTCTCTTGCCTATAAATACACCACCCTTCACCTTAATTCGATTTATTCTCCCTCCTAAATTCCTAAGCTCCGTTCCCCTACCATGGCTTCCCGTCTAATTTCCTAAGCTAAAAATAGTGAATAAACTATTGGAAAAAAATCGAGCTAAATAGCCATAGGTTTCTTCATTTTTCCACCTTCTTCCACCAACCTTTTCTACCTCATTTCAAACTCAAATGGTGTACTTTGTTTATTGTAAGCATCGAAAATTCTAGTGGCTACAACATTGTAGTTGACCACTTTTTCCTGTTTCGAACATACCTATATCAAAATACCCAATCTTTGCAGAGCAATCTTTTACCCTGAATTTCGAGTTCGAAAATAGCTCTCCTTGTTTTGACCATATCCTATTCAAAAGTATTCCAAATCGAGTGATTATTTTTGAAATGATAGACGAAAGAATAATCTAAAACTTTTATTTTGACTATTTTATAAAAATGCAAGAGCAAAGGGTCTAAAAGTTGAGTGCAAAATGACCTATTTTCCACTTGGTTTTTGGTGAATTTCCAACCTTTGCGAGTTCTAAAGCATACGAAGTCTTCAAAGATTTTTTGTGAGTAAATTCTTAATTTTTGGGAAAGATTTTACCTACATTTATATGTTAGTTATGTGGCTATTTATATATGATGTTGATGTTGGATTATGGTATGGTGTGAATGATATGCATGCTGCTAATATGTTGATTGGATTTAGATTTGAATAGTGGACTAAGTAATATGTTTTGTCACAAAGTTGCAGCCTTTGATGTGGTATGGTAAAGTTATGGTTTATTATATGTATGCATTTGGATGTGTGGTTGAATGGTTTTGGAAATTAGAAACTTAACATGTTGGAAGGACTTGAGATCTATTTGGAAGAAAATCAAGTTGTTTACTAAAAGAATTTCATAGTTTAAACTTTATTTTGATTCCAAACTTCCTTTTCTTTATTTAGTTTAAAATCTTACTTATGTTTTTTTTTTTGAAAAAACAAAGGTTAGTAAGATTTAAGAAGTTAAGTTCGAGGAAGGTTAAAAACAAGTTAAATTTCGAGTATGCATAGCGATAGTCCTTATGGATGCAGTACGAAAAATACGATTTCTAAAATATAATGCTTTCTTTCTAAATGCTTTTAAAACCTATTTTAAAACTTAATTAGTAACACATAAGTTAAGTATAACTTGATTAAATATGTTTTGATAAATAATTTATTTATTTATTAAGGATAATTAATTATTAATTAATTAGTATTAAGTTAAGAAAATTGTAATTAATTAGCATTAATTAAGTAAGTTAGTTATTAATTAATTAAAAGTTTTAATTAATGATTAATTAAGTTAAAAAGAGAATTTTTTTAATCAAGTTCAATTATTTTAATTATTATTTAATTAAAGTTTAAATTATTTAATTAATTACTATTTAATTAAAATTAATTATTTACTTAATTGTTACTTAATTAGAGATTAATTATAAGTAAATGTTCATTTGATTAAAGTTTATTTATTAATTAACTTTCAATTAATTAAGATTTAATTATGATTTAATTTTGATTAATTAAGATTTAATTAAGCTTTAATTTATATTAAATTATGATTTTATTATTAAAAGTTATTTTAAACTTTATCAGGCATGTTGTAAGTTGGTTTCTTTCTAAGTTAATTGATTTTTATCAGAGGATGTCTTGTCCGTGATATTGAATAGATAAGTAATCGCCAACGAGCTAGAATATGATTGTTATGTTGTATGGACATCTACCAGCAGAACAAAATACCATTCTGCTTCAAGAAATTGATTGAATTGTTTAGACATATGTTAGCAGAATAAATCGCCATTCTGTTATTGATTGATTGAAGTGCTTGGACATATGCAAGCAGAATAAATCCTAGTTCTACTATGAATTGATTGAATTATCTTGGACATTTATTTAGTAAGACAAATTACCATCCCGCTATTATGTTATTGGACATGTGTATGCTAGTTAGCTTATATTGACATGATTTGTATATGATTTATATGTACATACATGTTGACCTATGTAAATAATTATGAAGTAAGCTGGAATAGAAATTGAATGGTAAATTAAATTAGTACCATTGGGAGTTCCAATCCTTGTTTTGAAGTTATAAAGTATGATTCTGAACTTATTTTAATTCTTTAACCAATTTAAGGTTAAGGGTCTATAAATGGTTTTGCAAGTTATATAATTATTTCTTCAAGATATTCATAAATGATAACTTATATATAGAAAGGAGTTCACTTAAACAAAAGGTTTATTTTAAAGGTGATTACAAATGATGTTTTATAAAGGATTGCTTTAAGAAGATTTATAAGAAGTTTTAAATAGGAAGAAAACTTATAAATCATTTCAGAGATTTGGAAAGAGGTTTTATAAATTAACTTAAAGGTTTATAAAAGTAGGTTATAACTTTATGTTGGCAGTTATAAGTTAACTGAAATATGAGATGAGCTTTTACAATGAAACCTTTTTAGTTATTTAATACAGGATTTGAAAAGAAGAAAACTTTATAAAGTTTGTAAATATACTTATACTGATGAGATAAGATATGATTTTTTTTTTCAAGGCATGAAAAATAAAATGTTTTGATAATGTACATATACCATTGAGATAAATATATGAATGTTTTCCAAGTATAAAGAAATGCAAGGTGTTGGGAAATAATGTTTTGAAAGGATCTTTTGATCAAGTTTGGCAAAGGGATTATATTAATTAAAGTTTAATTAATAAAGGCTTAGGGAATCCCATATGGGATTGAACCAATGTTTGGTTGTTTGTTAATTTGATAGTTAAATAACCGGCTATCAAATCTAGACCAAAGCATAACTTTGGAAATATCTAGGAGAAACACGGGAATTATATGGTACAGTTACCATTGAAGGTACTGTACGTATAAACTTGTTTCATTCCTCTAGGATAATCGATAAGGAAATCCATCCACGAATGGTTAGAAGGTGAACTCCTCTCTTATCTTTTGTCTGTGTATTTCCTAAAGAACCGAAATGAAGTTTACAGGGACTATTGGAAGTTGTTTCGAAGGGACCGGGATAAGATATTCTATCCAAAAACCACTTCAATCCAACTCAACGTTTCGTGTTGAAGACATCTTGAAGAGCATGGAATCAAAGATGGATTTTTAAAGTGCAAGGGCTATTTTATATTTTTCCTTGGAAGGGATTCCCCGTAATGGATGTAATAGAAGGTTGTGCCTTCGGTTTCGTTCGGTCCTAGAACGAACTTGTATGGATGAATGCTAGCGTTGCATTGATGCTGGAGGGCAGTGTTAGTATTCCAAGAAGGAAGTTCTATATGTAAAAGGTAAAACATAACCTCAAGCCTCATCAATCGGGAATGACTAAAATAGGGGAGATGCAGCAGGGCTTGTAGGGTCACAACCATTAAGGGTATGTCATCACCTTTCTAGATGACCACTAATATTTACCGATTCAGTTGTGCAGTAGAGAGCTCGGTAAAAAGATTGGAAACAACCGAGGTGATGACATATTCGGTATTATCCAGTAAGGGGTAGGCCGATTCTGTGTTAGTAGGGATCGTTAGGTACGATTTCGGTACATTTTTCTAAAGGTGTACAGTGACGGGAGGTATCCCAGTAGCCCAATCATTAGTTGGAATCCAATCTCCAATAAGCGCCATACGATTTTAGTTGCATACTAAATATGTTGGAACGTGAGATGCAAGCAGTCCAGCTATTTTAATATTTTACTTTGAACAATAGACATTATTATAATATCACTAGATTTTTATACAAAAGTGTTTCGGTTATCGTAAGGTCAAAACCCACCCGTGTTTATGTGCGGCGTGGTCTTACGGGATGCCTTTGGTTTTTAAAGGTGTTTTCAAGCAATAATTTAGTTGTTCTGAGTTTACTCACACTAGACCCTTGTCTGAACCTGAGTTTTATTTTCTTCCCTAAAACTCTTGGTTGTTCAAATGTTTGTACGAGCAGCCAAGAAATCCAGATTTTCTACGGATGTATTTTGGAGGCGCTTGGAGCAGGAGGCTTCATCGATAGCTAGTTATTGTCTTGTTTCCGCTGTATATTATATACTATGTATCTGATGTATGAGGACAGACTGTTATAACTATCCTTGGATGTAATTATATTAGTGTAACTCTAATGTAACAGTTTTGTGAAAGACTTTGTAAAGTATTCTGTGATGAGCATATGTTATTCTGTTGCGTTGTGAGATTCTATGTTTTTTATTTCTCCTATCTTTATCTTCTATCTTCTGTCTCCTTTCTTTTCCCCTAACATCCACCTTTTTGTTCAATTTGAGTTGACATATGTGGTTTATTGCCAATTTAAACTGTACAGAAAAGTGTGTCGTTACAGTTGGCATCAGAGCTGAAGGTTAAGCGAGAACCTTTGTCTTGGTGGGGTTAACTCATTAGAGATAGGGTCAGTATTACGCTAGAATGAATTCGAGTGTATATTATATAAGAGCACGTATTTGTTAGTGATATAAAAACGTTTTATATTATGTTGTTTGATCGATTGAGTGGTATATGAATTATGGTCGATGCGTTTGGCCAATGTTATCGATAGGGGTTCCTAAACACTTGAACCAAATCAGCCGACATAGTATTGTTTTGGAAATTGGGTAAATGAAATAATTTTACCCAGGATATATTTTACATATAAAGAATGATTTTAAAAATAGTATAGTATAATATAATATTTTTAAGGTGTTGTTGTAGAAGATAATAATGCTTTTTTATTATCAATTAGGATTATTTAGTCATGCTTGTCCAGCTTGAGCATTGATTATTGTTAGTTTGTATAGGTAGCTCCCCTTCTTAAGATATGGAGTTGGTAAATAGGAAATCTAGAAAAATATTGAAATGAACACCTTATGAATTAGGTTTCACAGTTTGACTATGAGGCATTTCATGTTAATATTAGATTAATTTTTTTGATTAAAGGGTGTTTATTAAAAGGTTAGAGTATTTGGAAATGGACTGAATAAGAAATTTTATTTCAAATAAAAAGAATTTAAGTTGGAAATTTCAGAACTTAAATCCCAATACTTTCGAAAAATGATTTTTCAAGGTTTTGGAAAGAGGTACTATTATTATTTGAAAGTATTTTGGTAAAAATATAAAAATTTGGGAACAAAAATGTTAAGTAAAAGTATTATCTTCGAATTAGGTAGGGGAATGAGTCTTCGTTGTTTTGTGATGATCAGAATAATCTTCTAAGTGACGATCAGATGTTTGTCTAGATGAACGTTGTAGTGCACTTAGTAAATTATTCTCTTATCATTGTACAATTTCAACCCTAACAAAACTAGATTGAGTTGGTGATAAATGTTTTGTTGGAAAATGCAAAGTATTGTTCCAAAAATGATATTTTGAAATAAAAGAAATATTTTTAAGTTAACTAGTTCAAGTGGCTCGAAAATAACTCAAAATTGGGGAAGAGATGTGTTCAGATGGTAAACTCTTCTCTTGAGTATTACCCTTCTTGGTAAGGGAATATATAGTACTGTTTGACTGTACCCAGATCTTTAGTATCATTTTTGAATTACTCAAGCTATATATACATATTTTCTATGATTGAAATATAGGGTTTCATTTCAAAGAGTTTTTGAAATAAAAGCTAGGTATTTGGATCTTGAGTTTACTTAAGAAAATAAATGCAAAATGGAATAGTTGAAACTAATATGAGTATATACTCTCAGGATGTACTAAAGAATTTTATATATAAAGACCCAATTTATCGACTTCCGAAAGTCGACATCAATACGTCCACTGTATCGAATGCCGCACAATCGAGCCGGAAAATCGAACTGTTAGGGTTAAAGAAGAAGAAGATAGAATAAGAAACAGAAACAATTACATAATCTCACATTTCGCAGTGGAACAACATATATAGATAATTGAATAATCTTTTAAACAAAGAACTATATCAGTTTATACATACATCATCAGAGTGTTACAACAACAAACAGGGGAAAAGAATATAACATATACAAGTGATACACCTCGCCATCCAGCTTGCTTTCTAATCCCCTCAGCAACTTCTTGACTTCGCTCCCGAATAACTGATAACCTGACTCTAGGCTGCCCGTGTGGAAAATTATGGGCACCTAGAGTTTAGAAAGGGAACAATTAACTCCTAGTCAGTCATGGGACTGGTGTGAGATCTTAAAACAGTTATTTTCATAAAGAAAAATAAAAAGAAATCTGCTATGCTTTTGGAAAATGAAAACCATAAGGCTTCCCGCCACATACATAATGCAAATTCAGAATTGGAGGACATTTCTCCTTATAATGTCAAACATGCTTGATACACAAAATCCTATTTAATATTATTATTAATGCATACTGTGAAAAACATTTCGAAAGTATAATATTAATTTTAGCCAGCATAGACATTTCGTACTTTTGCCTACTTTAGCTACAATGTTCAATAGCAGGTTACCGCCACATTCCATGGAAGGTTATACAACTAAAACCGTACAGGGCGCGTATTGTTTCTTTGGATTTCCAACTATGGTCAGGCAAAGGAACTTCCTACACTGAATGGGTACTGTGATGACCCGAAAATCCGTACCCTTTGAATCGACAATAATCCACACATGTCCGACCCAAAAAGCACCGACTGACGGAAAGTCAAGAGAAAGAAAAGAAGAGAGAAGAAGAGAAGAGAAGAAAGAGAGAAGATAGAACCAAATAGAACAATACAGAATCTCATATCGCAGCGGAAAATATATAATATCATATCAACGATCTTTACAAAACAGAAACTGTACATACATACACACATCAATCAGAGTCCAACAATCAATCAATAGTTATCAGCTTGAACAGTTATAATAACATGTCCTCACAAATGCTGATAATAACAACAACTAAGCACAGCGGATAGTCAATAATCAAAATAGATATGCATATACGAAATGAAGATCTCCAGCTCTCCTGTTGAAGCTCCAAAAGTACCAAAGCATAACCTGTAGATATACTCGGTCTGACCCGAGCATTGAAAGGGAAGAACGCCCGGATCAGTCTGGTAAACCAGCGTGAGAAACATACTCAGCTGAATTTATTAAATTACCAAACTTTTCCTTTATCAAAATAAAAGTATCGCGTAAGATACGTCCACACATAAACATGGACATGTTTTTACCTTACGATAACTAAACATTTCTTTCACATCAAATCCTCTTATATTATACTAGTGTCTAGTATACAAATAATATTAATCATAGTCGAAATGGTTACACATATAGCATTTCGAGGCTATTCATTACGCCTTTAAAAACAAAATCGCAGCTCGTAGTGGGTTTTGGATTTCCATACAAATGACTAGGTGAAGGGACTACCTTCCGACAGTACATCTCTAGAATAATGCACCAAGGACCATCCCTAAGGATCCTCTACCAACACAAGACCGGCCCACCTCTGTAACTAGATGGTACCGAATATATCATCCTTCGATCGTTACCGACCTTACCGAGGGCCTTCATAGCATACAAACCACAATAATCAGATACACGACGTCATAGCGTGTAAAGATATATCTAGAAGAGGATGATCATATCCTACTTGGGAATGACCTACTTAGCCTTGCCGCATCTAACCCTGTTTTGGTCATTTTCGGTTGATGAGGCCTGATGAGGTAACAATTACCTTTCACAATCACATATCACATCATTTAGAATGCCACATGGCAATTTCCGTTGACTGCTAATTGCCTTCCAAAATAATACAACCCTTAAGCTCATATGTCTCAAGGAGGGTGTTAAGCTAAGAGAAGTTGCCTTCTCCGCTACCACTGATGTACGTTTGTAAAAAAACAATGTACGTAATCTATAGAAATGCAATGTCAGACAAACATCCATACAAGTTGTCAAGGAATAGGACAAACCGAAGGTACTTTCGTACCATATCCTGTCAGGAAATCCCTAGGATTGGTAGCGAATAGTCCTCGCATTGGATATTTCATAAATGAAGAGACCACTGCTATTGGATGTATATTGGGATTTTAACCCCAAACGATCAATAAGCAGTCCCCCACTATGAAACTCCGTATTATCAATAAGCAACCTGCACAAATTGTCGCATATACGTTGATCCAAAGTGGTTTTTAGATAAATCTGATCTCGGTCTCTTCGCACCAACAACGCAAAAGCGTTTCTCAACCTCACACAGCCACTAAGTCTCATAGACTTATCATGTCTCCAACTTTAAACTTGCTATCCTTCGGGCCAAGAAGGAAGCTCGTTAGATTGGAGTAATACTCCGCACTGTACGAATCATGTAACGACCCGAAATTTTAGGCAATATAAATTTAATAATCTATATTAATAATTAAATTGGTTTGATAATTTTTCTTTGTAATTTTAATTTAAATTGGTAAATATAATCTTTTAAAGGTTAATAAATTTTTAATTTGGCAATATTGATAAGAATTATTTGTCAAAGCTAATAAAATTTTATTATATTTATAATATATATATTTGATATATATTTTGAATAGGAAAATCTTTGTTTTAAATAAAAGATGAATTTTCAAATTGTAATATATATGTATGTATATGTTATAATTTGAATTGTTTTGAAATTTAATTTAATCTACTGATAATTTATATATGTATGAATTGTAATTCAATCTTGGTTTTAAAATTAATATTTTTTCAAAAGTTAATTTAGATTAATTAAATTGTTTTCAAATATAAGATGATTGTTTATTTTAATGATAGTTTAAATAAGTTTTATTTTTGTTTTCTTTTAAAATGCTTGTATTTAAAATGGTTATAAATGTATAAAAATAAATGTTTTAGATTTTTAAAATACATGTATAAGGAATTTATTTATTTTACAATTAGTTTTAGCATATTTTCTTTTAAAGGTAAACTAATATTTATTAATTAAGTAACTTAAATAAGTAAGTTATATTTACATATAAGTTAAGTAAAAATTATTTAAAAAGACTTAAAAACATGTGTAACCATATAAACACCTCTTAATAACACTTGTAAGTAACCAAGTCAATTAAATGACAAATGTAAGTTTTTGTGACAAGTGTCTTCAATTAAAAATTTATTTTTCTTTAATTTTTATTAGATCATTACTATGTTAAAAATATCCTTCCTCTTTTCTTGAATCTAATTCCTATTGTCAGCTGAACAAAGAAATTTTTTTCCTCTTTCAATTAATGAAAAACCAGAGAATTCTTTTCAAACCCGAAAATTAAAACCCAAAAGAAAATGCTCAATCAAAACCTGAAAAATAAATCTGCAAGCAAAATGAAAACTGCAAAATTGATCACCTGCAATTAAGTGATGTTCATATGCAAATCAACATTTGTTTCAACCTTTTAAAATCATCAAATCACCTGCAATTTCAACATGCAAAGAGATCAACTTCAACAGCATGCAGTAGGATTTCAGTAAAGCATTTTTCAAACTAAAGTTGTTCAAGCTTGAAAATAAAATCAAATCTGCTGGGCTGTGCAAAATTTAACAGGTGAGTAAATAATTTTAAAAAAATAGTTTGATCTGGTTATTTATTACATGCATGTGATTATCTAAAAATTTATCTTGATGTTACTTGAAAGTCATTCAGTTTTTATTTTTGAATTTATAGTTATGTTTATATATGTAAGAAAAACCTGTGTATATAGTTAAACACTATGTTTCCTGTTCTTATTTCAGACCAGAATTCTTTCAAAAATTCAAATCTTCCAATCTATACCCTATTTGATCATGATATGTGAATGAAAGTTGTTTGTTATTGTTTGATGAAATTTTTAAAAATAGTTTCTGTAAGTTTAAGTTTATAAATAGAATTTAAAATGGTAAATACAGTGAAACTTAAATTTTGGTTAAAAATCAATTGCTTAATTTCAAGTTTGAATTATAGGGATGGATTCGTGATTGAAAATCACGAATTTTGACATGCAATTCAGAATTTTTAGATTGTTATTCAATTGGGAATCAGGTGATGGAGGTTTTCGGCAATATGGTGAATTGCCGTTGACTCCCTTGTTGTTTTGAACCGAATTTTTGGTTGAAGCTTGTTTTTAGATTGTAGATGAAGGGTAAAATGTTGTAAAAATTTTCCTGTGATCGAATTATTTGCAATCGATCAAATTAGGGATTTAGAGTGGTATTTGTTCGGCTTCTCTATCGAAATTTTTGCGACATGAGTTGACGACCGAAGTCATGCGCATTTGGGGGAGTTGATGTTCATGGATGTGGCGTCTCGATGGTGGGGTCGGCGTGATTTAATGGCATCGAAATAATCGACCGTGGGTGGTTTTGGGGTTGTGGAAGCTACAGTTGTTCGAGTTTTGGGTCGAATTTCGACTCGATTACTTTTTGTTTAGTTTGGGTTTAAATCCTTGTTCGCGCACGTTCATGTGATCGATGGGGATGGTCACGACGCTCGCCAGAGGACGGTGGCGTTGGTGCATGTGCACCGTGCACGGTATGGTCAGGGGAGTTTTCATTTGGGGAAGACGATATGAGATCCGGGTTTGCGCTCGCATTTGCATCGTGTTCAATTTAAGGAAGGGAAGTAGCTGGATTTACTCGGGGAAGGCTCGTGTTTCTGCCGTGGTTGTCTCGAGTATTTTTAGAGTGATTTCTTTTTGGTTAGTACTGTAAAAATTTAAGACAAGTTACAAATGAAACTTGAGTTTGAATAAATGGAATCAAATATTAAGTTATAAACAAGTTTATAAAGGAAACAAAATACAAAGTTTAAACTTGTTGTTTTAAAAATAAATGTGAATCAAACTTTTAAAAAGTGATAATTGAATTCATTTCAAATTTAAAAATGTTTGAAGATGATTGCTTTAGGAAGTAATTATCTTAATTAAATTTTGGATTTCAATATAAAAGAATGTTTTGAATTTTAATATTGAATCAAAGTTTTAAAGTAAATTTTAAGTAATGTTTAATAATTAAAGTTTCCAGATTTATATTGAAAATGAAAAGTTAAATTAGACAATTAAAATATTTTTTTTTAAAATAAATAAATTCGATTTCTAAATGCTTTAATTTCAAATAAAGTTTAAGTTAAAATTTTATAAATCAAATTGAATAATTTTTTTATGTTATTAAAAAATTGATTAATTTAAAATAATTAATTTATGAAGATAAATATGGTTAATTTATCTTTGTTATGAACTTATGGATACTTAGTTAATATGATTTGTTAATAAGTAAAGATTAATTAAGAATAATGTTTTCTTAATTAATTAAGGATTTTGAAATATAAGATGTTAATTGATTATTTAAATAATTTTAAATAATTAGTAAATTGTTTATTTAATTCTAAATAATTACTTAATTATGGATTAATTAAGTGTGATTACTTAATGAAGCGATTAATGGTTAATTATTGAATGTAATTAAGAATGGTAATTACTTATGGGAGTAATTAATTGAAGTGATTAAAGGGTAATCACTTGATGTTATTAATCTAAGGATTAATTAATATAATTGTTTTGAAGTTAATTAATTATGGGGTAATTAATTAATTAATGAATTAAGGAATATTTAATGATGGAATTAATTAGTTATTTGTTAAGTTATCAATTAAGAGAGTAATCAGGATTTATTAATGGAAGTAATTAGAAGATAATTACTTATTTAAGTAATTAAGAGTTAATTACTTAATTATTTTAGTTAATTAATTAATGTGATTAATTAATTAATGAACGTGGTTGATTTAAGATAATTTACTAAGTGTAATTAATTAAAATTGTAATTAATTAATAAAGTAATTAATTAAGGATTACTAAATGAAGTTATTAAAGATTAATTAATTAGATTAATTAATCAAGGGTTAATATAATTAATTAAGAAGTTAATTAATTAAGATAAGTAATTACAAATTGTTAGTTACTGTTTATGATTAATGAGATGATTAATTACAAGTTAGTTAATTTATTAAAGGGATTATTAATTAATAAGGATCATTAATTAATATAATTAATGAATTATTCAAGGTTGATTAACAAAAGTAATTAATCATACTTAAATTAATTAAAAGTAATTAATTTAAGTATGATTAATTAATTGTAATTAATTAAGATTTAATGTAATTAATTATAATTGATTAATTAATGGAAGTAAATGAAGGATCATTAATTATTGTAATTAATGATAGTAATTAAATGATAATTACTGTATATGGTTAAGGATAATTACTCGAATGTAATTAAAGATAATTAATCAAGGGAGATTAATTATAAAAGATCATTTAGAGATGAGTAATTTATTTCTTTGGAATAAATTTATAAAGAAGGATTTAGGTAATCCAATTGATTTAGAGTTAATCAATCTGCTTTGGATGATTGGTTAATATTGATTGATTGATATTGGATGATTGAAATTGGGTGATTGGTTGATACTGGATGATTTGGATATCTCTGATGTATGTTATGCTTCTTTGTGAGATGAATGATTGTTATGAATTATCAATTGTGATAATGTGATTCATCTATCTGTTTATATCATCCTGAATATAAGTTAACTGTTTAAACCCTTAAACAACTTGGACATTAAAATGGCGTATGGATTCAGTGAGACCGGGATTAGGTTTCCATATTTGGATATCCGAAAACCACATCGAACATTAGGTCGTAAATCCTAGTGGAGCTTAGTGAAGACTCGAGGTGTAAGAACTATTCTTCGTCAGTATAACTCTAGGGGTGATTCCGTGATGAGTTTGATGGAGATAGTATTTATAGGTTCGAGATGGTAATTTAGAGTGCAAGGGCTATGGTCATTGACTCTGATGGTGATTCCAAAATGAGTGCAACGAGATAGTGCCTTCGGTTTCTTTCGAACCCGGAACGAACTGTATGGATTGAATGCTTTCAGCACATCGTCAGGCGGACGATGAGCATTCTAAGAGATATGTTCTATAAAGGTAATCGCATCCTCAAGCCTCATCAACCCGGGAATGGCTAAAACAGGGGAGGTGAAGCAAGGCTAGGTGGGTAGTGCCCAATTCAGGACAAGATTTTCCCCTATCTAGAAGTCCCTTTTTATTCGGTTGTGTGGGCAGTTGGGTCGCGGCCAACTGCGGGGTTGTCTTGTTCGGGACTGTCCAGTAAGGGATGGTTCCGACTTTGTGATGCAGGGATTGGGCGTAATCCTCGGTACGTTGATCTAGGCCACGTACTGTGACGGGCGGTACCCCGGCAGCCCTGCCATTGATGGAAACCCATTCTTCCTACGAGACCCTACGGTTTTGTTTGTATTACCCACTTTTGTGGCTAGTAGCTGGAATTTAATAATGTAACAATTTCATCTATTTTTATTTACTTGAAAACCCTAGACACTATTATAATATCACTGGATTTTCTATATAATATTTTGGTTAGCGTAAGGTAAAAACTTTTCCATGTTTATGTGTGGGAAGTCTTACGTGATGCCTTTTCTTTTCAAAGGTTTTTCTAAAGTTAAGCAATTTTAACCCGTTTACTCACACCAGACCCCTGTCTAACCCGAGTGTTTATTTTCTGTTTTATTAAACTCTTGGGTACTCATATTATGTATGAGTAGTCCAGTGATTCAAGTTTGCTTGACGAATTCTAGAAGAGATATGGAGCAGGAGGCTTCCACGTGTAGATATATTATGGTTCCGCTGTGTTTGTGATTGTATCTGTATCTTATGTACTTGAGTTGTACGGTTAAACAGATGTTTATAACTGTCTAATATGTGTTGTATAGTTGTGTACTCTGATGTAATATGATACTATGTAATATTTTATGTGGTATATTATATTTCATTCGTTCCGCTGTGAGTTATCTGATGTTGTTGTGTTTCTTCTTTCTCTTTCTTTTCTTCTTCTATCCCTTTCTTTTTTCAGCGACGCGGGCTTCCTGGTTTCGGAGGCCAGAACGTCTCAGTTGGTATCAGAGCGTTAGGTTGAGTGAATACCTAGGCTTTGGAGTGGTGTCTTTCTAGAGAGAGCGTACTTGTATTCTTATATATAACTATATCTATATATATATATATATTTATATCCACCTGATTTGTTGGGTTATCTGTTCGGATTTTCCAGCACAATTTTTAGAGGTAGATGGAGTAATGGTGTGTGTGTAACACGACTACCACTGATGGAAGAGGTCCATATATTGAGGTTGGAAGTATTTGTCGAGACTGTAGACCTAATACCGTCTCGAGTGAGATTCGTAGTTTGGAGTAAGGATTTCTCTAATATCCGAAGGAAATATTTTAAAGATTCGGAGTTTATCTTTGAAGTGTAAGTTTGAATCTGTCGGAAGTGAAGAAGTAAGTGATGATATCTTGATAACAGCATGATGAGATGCAGTATCCATGGATATTTTCAGAAGATGTTTTCCCTTGAAGCAGTTTTAGAAGTAGTTGAGGAGCAGTCTTTACCTGCCACAGGGAAGATTCGTCTTTGTAGAAGTTGTCTGGATCTTTAGCATGGAGGTTGGCTGTTCTGGAATATGAGACTAAGGCCTGTGAGTTATTTCGCTTCGGCATGGTCTCATTTGTCATTCCTTATGGAGAGCGAGATGTGGATACTTGATTTGGAGCCCGAATTTCTTAAGAGGATGTCTGCCATCTCAAAGGTCTGTTGTGTGGTTTGTTGATTGTTTTGGTTTCTGAGGAGCCTCTTTGACTAAAAGTCTTTGGTTAGCTGTGGTAGCAGTTCAGCTCGAAGTGTTCGATGTGCTGTCGAGAAGGCCTTTTGGCTTCGTAGTATCATCGAGGTAGAGTTTTGAAGTAGCAGTGTCGGTCGTTTCTCCGATGGTTCAGGAATCTTTGTGGTTCTTCTATCAGCAGCCCGGGCAAGTGGTGAAAGTTTTGTTGAAGGGTTAACCTTGTTTGGAAAAGCTTAAAGCTATTCTATTTGGTGAGGTGAGGACAGTTTCTTTGGAATCCAAACTAGGTTGGATCGCAAAAGTGACTTGCGATTAGTTTGGGAATTTTTCTTGAGCAATCTTTTGTTTGAGACTGAGGGTTCTCATGTGGAAGTAGGAGCTACTGATGTAATCAGAAGTTTTTCTGCATCTGGAGTTGATTTCCATATTGTTTTGGTTCCAGAAGCGATTTTGGTAGTTAGCTAGTAGTAGAGTTGGCGTAGCAGCTCAGAATTTTTTTGGAGTTTGGATTAGTCAGATCTAGTTTTTGAATTTGAATTTCTGTTGTACGGTTGTATGACCGAGTCAGATGGGTCACTCAGATTTTATGGATTTGATGAACATCCCAGATATATTGGATAAGTTTGTATTCATGTTCATCAACAGTATTCTCATCTATTTCAGAATCAGAGTTGTGCAGCGGAAGCGAGGTAGCAGCTGTGCAAGGAAGGAAACAAGTTCAGTTTGCTATTACTTGGGAAGTAGAGCTTGTGTTCTGGGTTTCGACGGATTTTGGAAGACTTTTCTGTTGGATAGGATCCAGAAACTGGTTTGCTTTGGTCTAGTTGTTTCTGGAAGTATCAGCATAGGTTGAGCTGATCAGGAAGAAGATTGGCAGTCCAGGATTGTCTGTTGAGTTATGCAGATATAAGATAAGGAGTTTGGAATTTGAAGTTGGAGACTTCATTTTTCTTAAGATTTCTCTGGTTAAGAGAGCTGTAATTGGGTAAGTTTGGATGGCTAGTTCTGAGGTATTTGGAGATGTCTTATTTGTGTTTTTGATTGGGTAAGATTGAATTGCCAGTTTGGATAGCTGGGATTCATTGTATTTCACATATCTCTGTGGGAGTACGTGTATGATTCATTGTTGGTTGTAGAATCTGCAGTTCAGTTGGATTTGGAAGTTGAGCTAGACTTGAGTATAGTCTGATGTTCTATTCAGATTGGTGGATTTAGAGAAGAGAGAGAGCCCTGGATTTTGGCAGTGTAGTTTATTAGTTTAGTTTCTGTAGATCGAGTCTCCCAGTGATTAATACTTGGGAAACTCTAGATAGTATTTGAGATTTATTCGGATTTGTGTCGGGATAATTGGTTAGGTTTGTTTGGTTGTTTGGTTGCTATGGTTGTTAGTTACTGGATGCTAGATATGATTTACTGTTTGAAATTAAAATCTTTGCTAAGTTATTAAATTACCTTTGCTTTTAAATTTCGGGGACGAAATTCTTTTAAGGGGGGAGGATTGTAATAACCCGGAATTTTAGGCAACGCAAATTTAATAATTGTTGGGCAAGTTTCAGCCGAACCAGCCCACTACCGGCCCAAGACGACCGAACCACACTCCCTCCTCCCTTTACTAATCCAAGCACTGCCGGGCCAACCCCAATTCAAACCAACTCCAAGAACTGCCGAACCAACTCCAAGAACTGCCGAACCAACTCCAAGCACTGCCGAACCAACTGCAAGTCCAACCATTACCCAAGACCAACGCCTACCGGACCAACCTACGCCACCTACCACCGAATCATAGAACCACCGCTCCAACCACCACCGAACCAGGTGGCCACCGATCCAAAAGCCTCTCCAGCAACCACTGCCGAACCAAACCATCTACCACCTACCAATGAACCAAGGCGTTCCAGACCAACACTTCCAGGCCAGATTGCATCAGCCCAGGCCCACCAGCAGCTGTATACATCCAAGACCCCTGCCCCCAACCTCACTCTATAAATAGAGGGGCAGGGGTACAACAATGGTAGACAAGTTTGAGAGCTCAAGCACGAATAGAACTTTCAAACAACTTTCAATTACTTGTAATCAAAGCTTTGTACTTGTAATCTGAAGAGAAAAGGAGAATAACATATAAAGTGGACGTAGGCACGTTCTGGCCGAACCACTATAAATCTGTGTGTCTTTTACATTTTAGTCCCTGCTTTTTATATATTTGCGTAAATCACCCAAATCACTAGAAACAACATAAAATCAACTAATTCATACGACTTGGAGGTGTTTGCCCATTTTTTGCGCAAACATTTTTGGTTCTTTCACTGAGAGGGATAGAAGCTCGAAGCTTCAGCTTCTCCCACTCAACCCTTTTCTTATCAACATCGTTCATTACTTGGAAAATATGCCTCCCGGACGGAAGAAGGATGCTAACAAAGGAAAGAACATTGCAACTAGTAGTATCCTAGATCCAGTAATCAGAGATCAAGACAATCGTCCGGTTCCAACAGCGAATGAAAATCAGGCAAATCCGACAGCCCCTGCTACGGAACAACCAATTACAAGGACGGATCTGGATAGGATTGTGGCTGAAGTAACTAACCGCTTCGCATCTCAACAAGAAGCCTTGGTGGACCTACTCATGTCACGCTTAAGGAATGCTGAAGAATCCAACCGCAACACTGAATCATGGGGTGAGTCCCAGTCTGGAGGATCTGGGAGACGACAAAGGTCTTTCTTCTTCGAAGAGATTAACAACAAAAACAGCAATGGTAGGAGCCGAGCTCGGACTCAGCCCGAATTCTGACCGGAGGAAACACTTGGAACCGAACCCAACAAGGGAGGTACCAGGCAAGGGTCGGATGTAGCTGAGCCTGTCATGCTACCTAACCATGGAAACACCAGTAGACGGGGCCGAGCTGGAGTCCAGCCCGAAGTTGGACCCGAGGAAGTGCTGAGAACAGAGCCCGGCAGGGGAAGATCAAGGCAAGGGCCAACTATGGCTGACCCCAGCATGCCCCCGGAAGATCAGAGGCAGCCATTGGAGAATGTTAGGAGTGACAGACGATACCATCCCTACAGGTCGTCTGGACGGAATCAATCCCGCAGGGAAGAACCAAACTCATTTCTATCCGCTCCAAGTTTTGATGAAAGGATGGCGCGATTGTCCAGAGAATGCGTCCAACGGGACCAAAGGGATCGAGGGATAGACGCTAGGGTAACCAGCCCCTTCACCCGCAATATCGAAACTGCCATTACCCCTCGGGAATGGAAGATGCCAACAATGGAACCTTACAAGGGAACCTCTGACCCCATTGTACACTTACAAAGATACACCCAGCATATGCTCATGAGCGGAGCAACAGAGGGAGTGTTGTGTAAATGCTTCCCGCTATTCATGGCAGATCTAGCTACCTCCTGGTTCTGCCACCTACCCCAAGGGTCCATCAGCTCATGGAAAATGTTGAAAGAAAAGTTCATCAGCCAGTTCCGCATTCATGTGGAACAACCCAAGGACGCTTATTCCTTATCTAATATCAAACAGAAACCTGGAGAGACGGTGCAACAATATCTAATCCGGTTCAATGCCGCAACGGCCGCAGTCCAAGATGCCAACGAGAAACTTATCCTAATGGGCCTCTGTAGTGGTGTACATCCGGATACTAAATTTGCTAGAAGACTAACCAAGGAAAAACCAGCTACTTTACCTGATTTCTTCCATGAAGCTGGAAAGTATATGAGACTTGAAGACGCTGCCTTTGAGAGGCTGTCAGGGCAACAGGCCAAGACAGCTACAGACAGGGTTCCCGCTGCAGCAAAGGATGTTCGGAGAAATGACTCTAGAGACAATGCTGGGGGCAATAAGGGAGAAAAGCGTTTATATCGACCAGGACCAAGATTCGACTCTTACAGTCCTTTGAATGAAACAATCAAAAACATCTTCCTAGCCACTCAAGACGAAGTTAGATACAAGCGCCCCCCGTACAAGAAGGAGTCAGATAACGCACTCAAGTCTGGAAAGTTCTGCCGCTTGCACGAATCCCATGGACATGACACCAATGAATGCCACCATCTCCGGGACTTGATTGAAGAACACATTAGAAGGAAGAGACTGGAACGCTATGTAAAAAGCCAGAATAGGACTCCAGCTCCCGCCAATGAAAACCCAGGGCTACTCCTCCCAGAAGTAGGCGGAGGAAATTGCAACACCAACGGCTCTAGTCAAGAGATGATAGTGGTCCATACCATATCAGGAGGACCACACATCGCCGACAGAAGCTAGGCAGAGATGGAAAGGTACGGTAAGTCACTTAGAAACGATGAAGGCTACGTTAATTCTGTTATGGAAGAATGCCACTCGAAACGGAAAGAGAATGACGACATCACATTCAGTAGGTGTGATCTAGAGGGAAGGCAGTACCCACACATGGATCCGATGGTCATCTCTGCCTGGTTCGGTCGAGCCAAAGTTTTCTGAATTTTAGTAGACACTGGAAGCTCAGTAAATATCCTATTCAAGCATGCTTTCGACAAAATGAAGCTGTCAATAAAGAATGTGTCTCCCTGCAACAAAACACTACATGGTTTCACTGGAGATGCGAAGATGCCCCTCGGGCAACTGGACCTCTTTGTTGAAATAGGAAGTCATCCCTGCTCCGTTGTGCGAAAACAAACATTTGTACTAATAGAGAACCACTCGGCCTACAACGCCTTTTTGGGAAGACCAGCCTTGTCTGACTTCCAATTTGTCCTAGCCCCATGGTGCCTGAAGATGAAATTTCCAACAGATAACGGAATAGGAGAAATAAAGGGAGATCAAGACGCTGTTCGAGACTGCTATGTAACTGAACTTCGCAATAACCGCAGAAAAGATAAAGGGAAAAATGCAGAGACTACTCTCTGCATGAAAAACTTGGAAGCATAGCAACTAAAGAAAGCCCCTCCTCTTCAATATACCAGTGATCCTTTCAATGAATTAGACCCCAGGGACAAAGAGGAGGAGGCCACCGCCGAGCCTGCAGAGGCTATGGAATTCGTAGCTGTAGACAAACATAACTCAAGTAGACTATTGAAAATTGGATCTCAACTAAAAGAAGAATTAAAGGATCAACTCATTGATTTTCTTTGCCACAACATGGATGTATTTGCGTGGACGCATGCTGACATGACAGGAATCTCTCCAGACATAGCATGCCACGTATTGAACATCGATCCTACCAAGGTGCCAGTAAAGCAGAAAAAGAGAAGCATGGGGGTAGAATGATCAGCAGCCCTAGAGGAAGAAGTAAAGAACCTACTTGCCAATAACTTCATATGATAATCCATCTACCCAGAATGGATCGCCAACCCGGTGCTGGTAAAGAAGGCAAATGGGAAGTGGCGAACATGCATCAACTTCTCCAACTTAAATGACGCTTGCCCGAAGGACTGCTTCCCACTCCCCCGAATTGATCAACTCGTGGACAGCACAGCCGGACACGAACTCTTATCCTTTATGGGCGCATAATCAGGATATAACTAGATCCCTATGCACGCCCGCGACCAAGACCACACTAGTTTCATCACTGACCGGGGATTGTACTGCTGTAGAGTAATGCCTTTTGGACTTAAAAACGCCGGAGCTACTTATCAGCGCCTCGTCAACAAGATGTTTGCGGAACTAATAGGACGAACTATGGAAGTTTATGTGGATGACATGCTGGTAAAATCGAGGAAAGCCAACGATCATATAAACCACCTGGACGAGATGTTTCAAGTACTTCGCCAATATGGAATGAAGCTGAACCCTCTAAAGTGCTCCTTCGGAGTATCGTCGGGAAAGTTCTTGGGATTCATCGTCCATGCCAGGGGGATTGAAGCAAACCCCGAACAAGTTCGGGCTTTGCAAGATATCAAGATACCATCCACTCGAAGAGAGATGCAAAGCCTAAACGGGAAAGTTGCCGCCCAAAGCAGGTTCATCTCTAAAGCGACCGACAAATGCATCCCTTTCTTCGAAGCTCTAAAGAAAGACAAAGGAAGGTTCGAATGGACCGACGAATGCTTGACAGCCTTCCTTAACCTGATCGAATACCTTCAGAGACCACCCGTACTTTCAAATCCAAATGAAGGCGAAGAACTATACCTATACCTTGCTGTATCGTCCCATGCTTTAAGCGCCGCTTTGGTGAGGGAAGACAACCGCTCACAGCGGCCTGTTTACTTTGTAAGAAAGAGATTTACAGGGAAAGAAACCAGACACCCTAAGCTTGAAAAGATAGCATACTGTTTGCTAATCACGTCACGGAAAATGCGACACTATTTCCAATCTCATTCCATCAGAGTTTTAACCGATCAACCGCTAAGGCAGGTACTCCATCGCCCCGACACTTCTGGGCGACTACTTAAGTGGTGCATTGAACTGAGTCAATATGATATTACCTACCATCCTCGCACCGCTGTCAAGAGGCAAGCCATAGCCGATTTCATTGCCGAATTCACTACTAACAAAGGTAAGGAGCAATCTGAAATAGCATAAGATATCAAGTGGAATCTCTTCGTAGATGGAGCATCAAATGAACAAGGCTCGGGGGCAGGTGTTGTGATAATCACCCCCAGGGGAAGGAAGCTGCACTACGCCCTAAGGTTGGAATTCGCTGCCACCAACAATGACGCAGAATACGAAGCAGTGATAGCCGGATTAGAACTCGCCCTGGAGATCGGAGTCGGTTCTTTATGTCTCCATAGTGATTCTCAACTTATTGTAAATCAAATACTGGGAGAATTCTAGACTCGAGGAGAATGACTCACAACATATCTAAAGAAGACCAAGCTGCTGCTCAATCAATTGGATCACTATTTAATCAAACACATTCCTCGAGAAGAGAATCAGGAGGCTGACGAACTGGCAAAGCAAGATAGCATGAAGGACGGCACCGCTTCTCGAACAATAACCATCTCAAAGCAACTAGCCCTGAGTCATGAGCCAATGAATATGATAGCTGCAATCGAAGAGGAAACTTAGATGACTCCCATCCGGAAGTACTTACAAAGTGGCACACTGCCCGACGGGCGTAACGAAGCTAAGAAAATCTTAAGGAAAGCTTCCCGCTACACATTACAAGAAGGCATCCTCTACCGGCGCGGCTTCTCTAGTCCCTTATTAAGGTGTATCGCTGGAAGGGAGGCCAGGGAAGTCTTGTCCAACATCCATCAAAGGAGTTGTGGAGATCACACCGGAGGGCAGACTCTAGCAAAGAAAATACTCCGATACGGGTATTACTGGCCCACTTTAAACAAAGACGCCTTAGACTTCGTCAAAAGATGTGACAGATGTAAGAAATTTGCTAAGATTCCTCGACTACAAACAAATGAGATTACTCAAATGACCAGCCCTTGGCCCTTTGCAGTATGGGGAATTGACTTGATTGGCGAACTGCCAATGGGCCGAGGCGGAGCCAAATATGCCATAGTGGCAGTAGACTATTTCACCAAATGGGTGGAAGCAGAACCTCTAAATAAAATATCTTCGGCAAAAGTTATTAACTTCTTGATCAAAAATGTTTTATGAAGGTATGGGGTTCCACTCAAAATCATATCGGACAATGGACTTCAATTTGACAGCAAGGAATTCACCGACTAGTGCCAAGAGCACGGAATTCACAAAAGCTTCTCATCTGTGGCTTATCCGCAGGCAAACGGACAAGTCGAAGCTGTCAACAAAATCCTCAAAACCCTAATCAAGAAGAAACTTGAAAAGTCAAAAGGCGCTTGGGTGGATGAACTTCCTACGGCACTTTGAGCCGACCGCACATCATATAGAACATCAACAGGGCATACTCCTTTCTCTTTGGCATACGGATCGGAGGCCATGCTCCCAGTTGAAACTGTAGTGCCTTCCCACCGTAGGATCCACTACAACCCAGAAGAGAACGAAGAACTCCTCCACATGTCTTTGGATCTAATTGAGGAGAGAAGAAACGATGCAGCACTCAAAGCAGCAGCTCACAAGCAAAAAGTGGCAGCACAATACAACTCCAAAGTCAAGCACCGCAGCTTACAAGAAGGAGATCTTGTCCTCAAGCGGATCTTCCCGTGCCCTGGAGCGCTAGATCCAATCTGGGACGGACCCTATGTAATTCATAAAGATCTCCACAACGGAGCTTATATTTTGTCAACAGTGGACGGAGAGGTGTTCCAGAGGGCATGGAACATCCAACACCTTCGTCGATACTTTTCTTAACTTGTACTGCCCATATGAAGTGAATTAACAAAGAGAATCAGTGGATGTAGACATTTTCGTGCCGAACCACTTTAAAAATCTTGTCTCTTTTTAACTTGTTCCTTTATATCTTGGCTTCTTATTAAGCTTTATCTTTTTCTGTTGAACAAAATCATGTATAATGACATTTCCATTCTGGACACTTCACGGCACAACCTCACCTGGACAAGACCTAACAGGTACTATGCGAATCTATGCACTCGCCAATGAGACACTTTTGCTCCAGCATCCCTCTGCTGCGGGTTAACTCATTGCTCGCGACTGACCTCAAAGCCAACTATAATGATCCGATTATAAGCCATCAAGAAGGCCGACTATAGCCGATGGCAGATCATTACGGCGTTCGGCTCGCCGGCAACTGTGAACCTACTTTAAGCCCCAACATAAGGTGTGGCCAGCCAGGGGTAGTTCACGGTTGACGATCGGCACCCACGCTAGCCGGCCACAATAAATCGAATAATACCCACGATTACGGGCCATAATGGCTCGGGTAGTTACTGTGCGCGATCTCGGCTCCGATATGTCTTAAGTGCGGCTGTGGTAAAAAAGATAAACTCCCCGCGGAGGCATAAAATGGGTGACAAATGTCTCCAAGACCTACAGCTAGGAAAAGTGACTACAAAACCCGTTTGCCACGAACTTAAGCATATCGACGGCCTTCCGTGATTGGAAGTTTTACTGTTTCTTATATCTCCATTTCATTTAAAAACTTTTCTCCTATCCTATATATCGGTCCCTAAAGTACAGGACACCAAATAGGAGACTCGCAAGCTGGATGACAAGACACTCAGCTCCATTCCATACTCAGTTACACAAGACATTCAAAGTTACCGTCTATAGCTAAAACTTGAAGGGCAGTACTTTCTTCTCTTATACACAAATATGTAACCATAATTTATTCGCACATCCCACAAACATTGCAAGATATGAAATTACATTTTAAGCAAGAGCATAGCATCAAACACGATTGAAGCACGTACACAGCTATATTTCTTATGCAACACATCAGAATAACAAAAGCATTCAAATATAGCAGAATCAGTTTATGTTATAAAATTACATAAAGTCGTTCGTTGCAATGACATAATTACAACCTGAAAGTACATTAATGTTTTAGAATTAGTGTATACAGGAATGTCAAGTAAAACCAAAAATGCCTGGATCAAGTCAAAATAGTCGGCAGCATCAGAACCTCATCTCTATCCTTCCAACCCCCCAAGATCTACTTGACCGCAGGATCAGAACTCCCAGCATGCTGACCAGAGGTCCCACCTGTCCAATTCAGGAGAAGAATCTATTAGACAAACGATAAGCAATCAAGTTGAGAAAAGATTAAAAAAGGAAGACTTACTAGCGTTTGCTCCCTGATCATCATCCTCCAATTGCACACCCACTTCCTCGGCGGTAAGTAGCCGCATGCCCTCCTTCACCGCCACCCTCTCCTCCTTGGTGAACTGTGCGGTAACCACATCCATTCTGAAGGCCGCGCCACCCTCTTTATCCCCTTCAGCCTTGACTTCCCCCAAAGCCCGGAGATATATCCTAGCCATAACCCGGGGATAATCGTCCATCCAGGACAGGTTTCCCTGCTTCCAAGTACGGAAGTACATGTCCTGGAGCATCTCATCCATCATCCCCTCGTTCTCCTCAAACTCCCTCATCCGGGCCTCGGAAGCCGACAACCTTGCAACGGCAGCGTCTCTCTCCAATCGGTATCTCGAGCAGTCATCCTGAAGGGATTTCCGCATCGCCTCCATCTCCTCCTTCAACTTAGCTTGAGCAAGCTCTGCGGCCTCAAGCTTCCCAGATAACCCCTCTATCTGCTCAAGATCCGCTCTCCGAACCTCTTCCACGGTGGCAATGGCTATATCAATTTGTTCCTGGCAGGTGGCCTCCATTTTTTGCAGCTCGGCTCTACTAGCCTCCTCCATAGTTTTCTTTAGCCGTCTGGAGGCCGCCTCATGCTGGGAGATTTGAATGGCCTGATCGGCAAGCTGTTTGGCCTGATCGGAAACCATTAGCCACAGCCGAATGTTAGCACTTCCGATTTCCTCTCCAGCCTTGATCAGTCGGGCGTGATGCTCCATTAACTTCTTGGTCTCTTCAGCCACCCGATCGATGTTTGCCTTGGCCTCATCCCCCATAGTCACAATCCGAGTAGTCAACAAGTCGAGATCCAAAGCCTTAGCCTCATCAAGTACCCTTACCATAGGATTGCGGGGTAGGAGGTGCTCACCGGTAACCTCATCGAAGGAAATATCATGAGAACTCGGGTCCAGATCTGGATGACCCGCAAATGGGTTACGAGTCAAGCCGGGACGATCAATGTGAGTAATGGAAGGATTCTCTGATGGATGCGGAGATGATATGGACTCAGTATCTTCCTCCGTGATGTCATGAATAGGCTGGGTTGGGGGCTGAGGTCCAAGTGAAGGTTCGAACATAGAACACCTCCTCTTTCTCTTTTGAATATCCTCTTCGATAACTCCGAGAAGAGGACGGTAACTGACTGCGCTCCCGGAACGGTCAGTCGAGGGCTTCGGTTTAGCAGAAGCCTTGAAGAGTTTGAATTTCTCAAGGCGGTGCCGAATGTCTGATGTCTTGGCCGCCTCAACCGATCCTGGAATAAAAACCAAGTGTTAAAAGCATGCATGAGACTATAATTCAAGAAACATATGGAGTTAAAAAGGAGTTAATAATTCACCTTGAGCCGCCGGAGTTGCCTTAGCTGAAATACTCTCAGAAGATAGACTGGCATTAGTCCCGGCCTTATCCGACTTCTTCAATTTCTCCGCCAAGGCCGGCCCTTCCTCCAACCCCTCAAAGGCTTGACGGAAGGCATCATCCGTCCACTCTTGAATCTCACCCTCTTGCCCAGAAGTCAGGGCACCAACGCCACTACCACCCTGACCTTCGCCATCGTTACCACCATCACCTTCTCCATCACCTCCGCTCTCCTCCTCGCCTCTTTCCTCCTCTCCACTTTCCTCCTCCGGAGCATCTGGGCATGTGCTGGGAGAGGGTCCATCAGATTTCTTGAGCTTCTTCCCCCGGACGACTGGAGGTACCGAGAAGGGTCTCCTCTTGCTGCTCTTCGTCATGGCCCCGCCTTTAGCTTTGGCAGCCCTCTCCTAGGCTGTATCTCTCTTCTTAACCACAGATTGACGTGGAAAAATCAAGTTGTGCTCCAGGAGAGTGGAATTCCTGATCAGGTAAGAAGCTGACCTATCCCTTCCTGAGATGGCCTCTATCTCCACAGCCATCTGTACCAGGCGATCATTCTCCACGACCGCAAAGCCACCTGTGGCTAGCAAGAAATAGAAGCATATAAGAAGAAGCATTGCAGTCGGGACAGAGAAATTAAAAATGAAATTCAACTTACAGCCAGAAGTGAAAAGGCGAAAAGAAACAGAGTTGTCCTTGACGAAGAACCATTCCTTCTTAAACATAGTGAACTTCGAGTATAGGTCCAGGACCGGCTTTAAGGACACGGCCGACTCTAAACTAATGTATGGAGACCCCTTCTTGTAGCCCCTCAGATTATACAAATATCGGATTTCCCGGTTAGAAGGGGGCGCCCATACCTCCTCTGAAAGATAACGAATAGGCAAACTAAGATGGCGTAGGAGTTGGGCTGAAGCTGGAAAGGAGCCACCTTCAAGTAGGTAATGAAGCTGACTATCCTCGCATTGATCGGAGGGATGGCCCCGCACATGCAATGGTATCGGCTATAGGCGAAATATCCTTCAGGAGGATCATACGGCATCACACCGTCTCCCGGCAACAGCATACTCGCTCTGTCAATCCCAAAGGAGCGAGTGATGACATCAAGTTGCCCCTCTTTGAGGGAGCTCGGAAATCAATCGGGAGGAGAGTTCAGAAGCTCTTGAGGGCCATATCCGTCCACTAATGACCTCGGGGGAGGTCCATGTCGCGCTGGTCCCGGCTGGACTGGGGGCACGGCGTAAGACTCACTTCTGTCCGTAGATTTTTTCTTTTCTGATCGGGTTTCCACTTTATGAGACATTTATCTGCAAACACAAAAGCAAAAGTACGTTGTTGGGACGTAGGATGTAGGAATATAAAACAGGCAAGTTTTTTAGATTCATTCGGTATCAGTTTCATTCGGTACTCGAAATCCACAAGTCCGTTCGGTAATAAACTCATTCGGCAGAAAAGAGGGGGAACTCACCTGATTCGGCGAAAACCAGGATTGGTTCGGCTAACACGTTTGATTCGGCTAACACGTATGATTCAGCTAATACTTTTGGACCGGCAATGACAAGAATTTGAATCGGCTGGTAAGGAGTAATGGAAGCACAAGGCCCATACTTATAGGCAATTACGAACGACCGGACCATTTGGTTCGACACACATATCCGAGCTAAAAACAAAGCATGCCATGTGCATACACATGCCCTACTTTGGAGGGCAAGTGTTGGGCAAGTTTCAGCCGAACCAGCCCACTACCGGCCCAAGACGACCGAACCACACTCCGTGCTCCCATTACTAATCCAAGCACTGCCATACCAACCCCAATTCAAACCAACTCCAAGAACTGCCGAACCAACTCCAAGCACTGCCGAACCAACTCCAAGCCGAACCATTACCCAAGACCAACGCCCACCGGACCAACCTACTCTACCTACCACCGAATCATAGAACCACCGCTCCAACCACCACCGAACCAGGTGGCCACCAATCCAAAAGCCTCTCCAGCAACCACTGCCGAACCAAACCATCTACCACCTACCACTGAACCAAGGCGTTCCGGACTAACACTTCCAGGCCAGATTGCATCAGCCCAGGCCCACCAACAGCTGTATACATCCAAGACCCCTGCCCCCAACCTCACTCTATAAATAGAGGGGCAGGGGTACAACAATGGTAGACAAGTTTGAGAGCTCAAACACGGATAGAACTTTCAAACAACTTTCAATTACTTGTAATCAAAGCTTTGTACTTGTAATCTGAAGAGAAAAGGAGAATAACATATAAAGTGGACGTAGGCACGTTCTGGCCGAACCACTATAAATCTGTGTGTCTTTTACAGTTTAGTCCCTGCTTGTTATATATTTGCGTAAATCACCCAAATCACTAGAAACAACATAAAATCAACTAATTCATACAACTTGGAGGTGTTTGCCTATTTTTTGTGCAAACAATAATCTGTATTAATAATTAAATTGGTTTGATAATTTTTCTTTGTAATTTTAATTTAAATTGGTAAATATAATCTTTTAAAGGTTAATAAATTTTTACTTTGGCAATATTGATAAGAATTATTTGTCAAAGCTAATAAAATTTTATTCTATTTATAATATATATATTTGATATATATTGTGAATAGGAAAATCTTTGTTTTAAATGAAAGATGAATTTTTAAATTGTAATATATATGTATGTATATGTTATATTTTGAATTGTTCTGAAATTTAATTTAATCTATTGATAATTTATATATGTATGAATTGTAATTCAAGCTTGGTTCTAAAACTAATATTTTTTCAAAAGTTAATTTAGATTAGTTAAATTTCAAATATAAGATGATTGTTTATTTTAATGATAGTTTAAATAAGTTTTATTTTTGTTTTCTGTTAAAATGCTTAAATTTAAAATGGTTATAAATGTATAAAAATAAATGTTTTAGATTTTGAAAATACATGTATAAGGAATTTATTTATTTTACAATTAGTTTTAGCATATTTTCTTTTAAAGGTAAATTAATATTTATTAATTAAGTAACTTAAATAAGTAAGTTATATTTACATTTAAATTAAGTAAAAATTAATTAAAAAGACTTAAAAACATGTGTAACCATATAAACACCTTTTAATAACACTTGTAAGTAATTAAGTCAATTAAATGACAAATGTAAGTTTTTGTGACAAGTGTCTTCAATTAAAAATTTATTTTTCTTTAATTTTTATTAGATCATTACTAAGTTAAACATATCTTTCCTCTTTTCTTGAATCTAATTCCTATTGTCAGCTGAACAAAGAAATTTGTTTCCTCTTTCAATTAATGGCAAACCAGAGAATTCTTTTCAAACCCGAAAAATAAAACCCAAAAGAAAATGCTGAATCAAAACCTGAAAACTAAATCTGCAAGCAAAATGAAAACAGAAAAATTGATTACCTGCAATTAAGTGATGTTCATCTGCAAATCAACATTTGTTTCAACCTTTTAAAATCATCAAATCACCTGCAATTTCAACATGCAAAGAGATTAACTTCAACAGCATGTAGTAGGATTTCAGTAAAGCATTTTTCAAGTTAAAGTTGTTCAAGCTTGAAAATAAAATCAAATCTGCTGTGCTCTGCAAAATTTAACAGGTGAGTAAATAATTTATAAAAAAACAGTTTGATCTGGGTATTTATTACATGCATGTGATGATCTAAAAATTTATCTTGATGTTGCCTGAAAGTCATTCAGTTTTTATTTTTGAATTTGTAGTTATGTTCATATTCGTAAGAAAAAACTGTGTATATAGTTAAACACTCTATTTCCCGTTCTTATTTCAGACCAGAATTCTTTCAAAAATTCAAATCTTCCAATCTATACCCTATTTGATCATGATATGTGAATGAATGTTGTTTGTTATTTTTTGATGAAAATTTTCAAAATAGTTTTTGTAAGTTTAGGTTTATAAATAGAATTTAAAACGGTAAATATAGTGAAACTTAAATTTTGGTTAAAAATCAACTTGCTTAATTTCAAGTTTGAATTATAGGGATGGATTCATGACTGAAAATCATGAATTTTGAGAATTTTTAGATTGTTATTCAATTGGGAATTAGGTGATGGAGGGTTTCGGCAACATGGTGGATTGTTGTTGACTCGCTTGTTGTTTTGAACCGAATTTTTGGGTGAAGCTTGTTTTTAGATTTTAGATGAAGTGAAAAATGTTGTAAAAATTTTCCTATGATCGAATCGTTTGCAATTGATCAAATTAGGGTTTTAGAGTGGTATTTGTTCGTCTTCGCTATCGATATTTTTGCGACATGAGTTGACGACCGAAGTCGTGCGCATTCGGGGAGTTGAAGTTCATGGATGTGGCGTCTCGATGGTAGGGTCGGCATGAGTTAATGGCGTCGAAATAATCGGCCGTGGGTAGTTTTGTGGTTGTGGCAGCTGCAGTTGTTCGAGTTTTGGGTCGAATTTTGACTAGATTACTTATTGTTCAATCTGGGTTTAAATCCTTGTTCGCGCACATTCATGTGATCGATGGGGATGGTCGCGACGCTCGCCAAAGGATGGTGCCGTTGGTGCATGTGCACCGTGCACGGTATGGTCAGGGGAGTTTTCATTTGGGGAAGACGAGATGAGATACGGGTTTGCGCTCGCATTTGCATCGTGTTCAACTCGAGGAGGGGAAGTAGCTGGATTTACTCGGGGAAGGCTCGTGTTTCTACCGTGGTTGTCTCGAGTATTTTTAGGGTGGTTTCTTTTTGGTTAGTACTGTAAAAATTTAAGACAAGTTACAAGTGAAACTTGAGTTTGAATAAATGGAATCAAGCATTAAGTTATAAACAAGTTTATAAAGGAAACAAAATACAAAGTTTAAACTTTTTGTTTTAAAAGTAAATGTGAATCAAACTTTTAAAAAGTGATAATTGAATTCATTTCAAATTTAAAAATGTTTTAAGGTGATTGCTTTAGGAAGTAATTATCCTAATTAAATTTTAGATTTCAATATAAAAGAATGTTTTGAATTTAAATATTGAATCAAAATTTTAAAGTAAATTTTTAATAATGTTTAATAATTAAAGTTTCCAGATTCGTATTGAAAATGAAAAGTTAAATAGATAATTAAAGTATTTTTTTTAATTTTTAAATTCGATTTCTAAATGCTTTAATTTCAAATAAGTTTAAGTTAAAATTTTATAAACCAAATTGAATAATTTTTTTAAGTTATTAAAAATTTGATTAATTTCAAATAATTAATTTATGAAGATAAATATTGTTAATTTATCTTTGTTATGAACTTATGGATACCTAATTAGTATGATTTGTTAATAAGTAAAGATTAATTAAGAATAATGTTTTCTTAATTAATTAAGGATTTTGAAATATAATATGTTAATTGATTATTTAATTAATTTTAAATAACTAGTAAATTGTTTATTTAATCCTAAATAATCACTTAATTATGGATTAATTAAGTGTGACTACTTAATGAAGTAATTAATGTTTAATTATTGAATGTAATTAAGAATGGTAATTACTTATGGGAGTAATTAGTTGAAGTGATTAAAGGGTAATCACTTGATGTTATTAATCTAAGGATTAATTAATATAATTGTTTTGAAGTTAATTAATTATGGGGTAATTAATTAATTAATGAATTAAGGATTATTTAATGATGGAATTAATTAATTATTTGTTAAGTAATTAATTAAGAGAGTAATCAGGATTTATTTATGGAAGTATTTAGAAGATAATTACTTATGTAAGTAATTAAGAGTTAATTACTTAATTATTTTAGTTAATTAATTAATGTGATTAATTAATTAATTAATGTGATTAATTTAAGATAAATTACTAAGTGTAATTAATTAAAATTGTAATTAATTAATAAAGTGATTAATTACGGATTAAAGATTAAGGATTACTAAATGAAGTTATTTGTGACAACCCGAAATTTTTAAGCCTTTAAAATCGGAATATTTGACTGATTTTAATATATAAAAGTTAATTTTTAACTCTAATTCAATATCACTAATTATTTGATAATTAAATTATTGAATTGAATAATTTGAAGTTGGGTAAAATGTTAAATCAGGAGTTTATGATTTTAGGCTATAGTAATCGGGACGATTTAAATTTAATTTTTAAATTTAAGTTATGTACGAGTTAACCGGTTAAATTAAATCACGTCAATACTTTTTGGTTTCACCTTCAAAACACTGTAACTAATTTTTCCTTCTTGCATACGCTACGTGCTCTCCAGAAATTGCGCTGCTCTCGTCCACGATAAGATAGCGTGGCCGACACTACTTTTGTTAATCCCTAAATTTAGGTCAAGAGTCATACTTTCAGCCGAATGAAATCGAAAAAATTTTAAGTTCAGAAAAGAAAAAATAAAAATCAGTTCGATCTCTTAAAGAAAAAAAAAAGATAAAAAAAGATAAAATGACCGCCTTCATTCAGATTTTATCCAACGTTATCGATTCGATGTTTCTCTTCATAAAGTCGCGATTTTCCCCTTGCCGTTTCTCTCCAATTCGAAGCTAGGAAGATAATCGAACGTTTGTTAAAGGTTTCAGGAGTTTCGAGTGCAAGCTCAACACACGAGCTCGATGGTAAGGGTGAGTGCGTGAGGTGGAGCGATTGGTGACGAGAAGGTCGAGTATGTGAAGAGGCCGGGATGATTTCAAGTTTCGAGATCGCGAATTAGGGGCTGAAGCGTGTGAGCTTGGGATGTTGGTCATCGTATGGTCGTCGCCATCGTAGGGAAGCGAAGATAATTTTGGGCTAGTCGAGATCGAATTGTGGTATAAGGTAAGAACAGTTATTATTTTCGAGTACATCACTGTTTTTATTTTTTGAAGGGATAATAATGTTTTACAGTTAGAAAGATATATGAAACAGTTGTGTTTAATTTAGTATATATATATATTTAGGTTTAAAGGATTTTTATATTATCAGAATATAAATGTATATAGATAAGTTTTTTTTAAAAAAATAAAATAAAATATAATATAATAACATAACTATACACATTAAGCATACTGTTTAAACTCTAGGATATATGCTAAGGTAATTAACTTATTTAATTAGCTTATTTAATTACTTTAGCTTCATAGAAATTATTAAAGGAACATTAGTTTGAAATTTAATTATTAGTTAAGATTAGAATTCTTTTTAGCTAATAAATTGTTAGGTTAAAAACCAAATTATTAACTTAAAGTAAAAAAAAATATGGTAATTAATTGTTTAGTTAATTCAAATATTAACAAACCTTATAATGTTATACAAGGTGTGAAAGGTGAAGAAAACAAGCGGGTTTGGATTGGATTTCCAAACAAATGCAAAGGTGAGTTAATCTCACTCAGTTAAATTTAAATTTAAAAGATTAAATTTAAATAATTGTTTGGATGGTTGAATTGATTGATGTGCTATAGTTGGTATATTTTGGAATTGGCAGATTATATTGTGCTAACGTCTGTGGATGCAGGAAAAACAGGTTGGAGGGATCCATGGGTCCCTCAACATTTATTTAAATTATTAAACACCCACAACTGTGATTAATTGATATTCTGTGATGAATTATATTGGAATATTGAATGTTATCGTCTGCTTGAATATTTCAGTACTCTGTTTTATCCAAATATATAGAATTGGACTTTGAAAGGAAATAAAAGAAGTGAACTCTTAAGAAATAATTATAAAGAATGTATATAAATTTAAGTGAATTGGATAAGAATATTAGTGGTTTCAAAATGCTAATTAATAAAATTCTGTATATGGAAAGGAATTTTTGAATAAACAGAAAGATAATGAAGTTTGAAACTTCAATGATATTATTTAAGAGAACAAAACATTTATTTAATATTTGAGATTTAAATTATTGAAAGGAATAAAGAAGGGATAGGAAAAAAAAGTCTGAAATTTGTATATTTCAGTTAAAAGGTTTAAAATCAAACGGAAAATAATAACATTGATAATAAGCCCATAACTAACGAACTTTGAAATGAATTGAGAAATTAAAGAAACTTATTTCAAATAAAATAAATTGGAAATCAATTTGGGAAATTGATTTAAGTGATTGAAGTTGGAATTTTCTCTAGATAGCCAAGTACATGTTTTTTTAAAAGTAAAATTGTAAATATAAATTAAATGTTTTAAAGTTTTTTTTAAAAAAAAGAAAGTTTTTTAAAATTTATTATTTCTAATATTTAAAGTCTAAAGTAAGTATTTTCTTTTAATCTATTTTAGCAGTAATTATTAAGAAGTAACTTAGTATTTTGTTTTTAAAAGTAGAAATCTAGTTTTTTATATTTTATTAAGTAACTTTATTTTCAAATGTTTATATAGTATGTATTTTTAGTAAATTATTGAAGTAGTTTTAACTTAAGTGTTTAAAAGTAAATTCCAAAGTAAATATTTTTGTTTAATCTATTATCACAATAATTATTTAAAGAATGATTTGGTCTTTTGTTTAAAGTATTATTATAAATTAAGTATTAAAGTAAAATTTTCTAAATTGAATGTTAAATATATTTTACAATAAAGTGATTTTAAATTATTTTAAAAATATAAAGTTTTGTGCTTGGTGATTCCAGTGGAAATGGAAATACTCGAAATTTATTCTGAGAAGAAGGAGGATAGTTTGAAAATTGTTTTCAAAAGGGTTTGAAAGTGAAATTATATGTTATAAAGATATTTTGAGATGAATAAATAATTTTGGAAATTATTTATTGGTTGATGGTTGTTCGTGAATATTAATTGATAGTTAAATCACCGACTATCAATATTGGACAATGCGTTGATCGTTTCGAAGAGACCGGGATCGAGATTTATTTCTCGAAAACCACTTCGATCCGGTTTGTACGTTTCGTGAAAACGATTTTGGATTCGAAGATGGATAAGTGAAGTGCAAGGTCAAGTCGCTACTAATCCTAAGGATATTTCCAAAATGGATGTAGTAGAAATAGTGCCTTCGGTTCCGTTCGAACCCGGGACGGACTTGTATGGATGAATGCTTGCGAAACATCGTCAGGTGGACGATGGGCATTCTAAGGGATATGTTCTAAAAAGGTAACGCTTAGCCTCAAGCCTCATCAAATGGGGATGACTGAAAATCAGGGGTTATGCAGCAAGGCTAGGTGGGTAGCACCCAAGCAGGGTGAGGTCATTCCAGTCTAGATGTCCCTTTTTATTTCGGCTTAGTGGGCGGTTGCTGATCCCAACCGCGGGGTGATCTCACTCAGGATTATCCAGTAAGGGATAGTCCCGGCCTTGTGTTGCAGGGGAGTGGGCGTACTCCTCGGTACGATGATCTAGGCTCCGTACTGTGACAGGTGGTACCCCAGTGCCTAGTCATTAGTCGGAAATCCATTCTCCCTACGAGCCTTGTACGAGTTTTGTTTGTATTACCCACTCTGTGGCTAGTAGCTGGAATTTAATGAATGTAACAATTTCGGCTATTTTATAAGTATTTGTATATAGACCCTATTATAATACCAGAGGATTTTTATAAAAATTGTTTTAGCTATCGTAAGGTAAAAACCCGACATGTTTATTTGTGGCGTGGTCTTACGAGATGCTTTTGTTTTCAAAGGATTTTTGAAACTTTAATAATCAATTGGGTGTGATTTTCTCACACTAGTATTCCAGACTAACTCGGGTATTATTTAACTGTAATGCTCGGGTCAGACCGAGTATTATAGGATATAGGATATGATGCTGTGGAGCTCAGGAGACGAGCTGGGTGACGATACGTACATTCGTACTTGTTTATATATTTATATATATATATATATATATTCCGCTATGTTGAGTTGTTGTCTATCCATTTGTATGTTATCGATGTTGATGTTGAGCTGTGATTGATGTACTCTGATGATGTAATATATAAACAGAGATATTTTGTTCTTGAGTAAAGATTATTTATCATCTATTATATTTTATTCCGCTGCGATGGTTAGATTCTGTTGTTGTTTTCTATTCTCTTCTCCTACCTCTTCTTCTTTAACCCAAATGGTTCGTATTTCTGTACCACTTGAGTTGATTGTTGCAAAATAGTGTTGACTCTAGGGGTATGGATTTGCGGGCTGTTACATTATTAAAGATTAATTAATTAGATTAATTAATCAAGGGTTAATATAATTAATTAAGAAGTTAGTTAATTAAGATAAGTAATTACAAATTTTTAATTATTGTTTATGATTAATGAGATGATTAATTACAATTTATTTAATTTATTAAAGGAATTATTAATTAATAAGGATGATTAGTTAATATAATTAATGAATTATTCAAGGTTGATTAATAAAAGTAACTAATTTAAGTATGATTAATTAATTGTAATTAATTGAGATTTAATGTAATTAATTATAATTGATTAATTAATGAAGTAAATGAAGGACCATTAATTATTGTAATTAATGGTAGTAATTAAAGGATACTTACTGTATATGGTTGAGGATAATTACTCGAACGTAATTAAAGATAATTAATCAAGGGAGATTAATTAAAGAAGATCATTTAGAGATGAATAATTTTTTTCTTTGGAATAAATTTTGTAATATCCCGGAATTTTTGACAATATCAATTTAATAATCTGTATTAAAAATTAAATTGATAATGATAATTTTGCTAATAATAATTCAAATTGATTTAATAATCTTCTTCAATAATTATTTAACTAGTTATTTTATCTTTTAAAGATAATAAATTGGTTTCTATTTATAATATAAATATATGGTTTATATTTTAAATAGATTAGCTTTCTTTCAAATTTAATAAATAAAGCATATTTTCTAATTCTAATATTTTTAGTAATTTGGAAATTTGTTTTTATTTAATATATAAGCTTTTCAAAGTTATTGAATAAATGATCTTGGTTTAGATTTAATTAATAAATCATGATTTAAAATTCTAATATATATAACAATAATTTGGAAATTTTGATTTTATTTAATATTAAGTTTTCAAAGTTATTTAATAAATAAATATATGACATTTAAATTGTTAAGACATATGTTTAAATGTTTAAAGTAAGTTTTGGCTTGAGTTTTAAATTTAATTGAATTAACAAAAGTTTTATAACTTAATAAAATGAGTAATTTATAAATAAAGATACAATTTCTTTTATAATATCAACTTAATAATGAGATATTTCTAAAAAAACCATATCAATAGTATACTGTCTTTATAAATAGGTTTTGAATAAAATGGAAATTTTTATTTCAAATTTAATTTGTATTCATAACTTGACTTTTTAAATATTAGATTTTGAATTTGATTTAAAATTTGAATATAAATCCAAAGTATAGATTTTTAATTGTTTTAATTTTTATATAAGCTTTATTTATAAGTATAATTTGTTTTCATTTCTTTCAAAAATTTATATACATATAAAATTCTAATTAAAAAATCAATTAGGCTTAACATATATATTAACATGTAAATTAAATACATATGTTAACTTGTAAATACAAAATACTTTAAAAGACAAGTGTATTAATATTAAGCCTCTTATAACGAGTGTCAAAAGATTAACATAACAATGTGACAAATGTGGGGATTATGTACAAGTGTAAATTTTGTTTTAATTTTTCTTTTATTCGATAAATCTGAAAATACATTTATATAAACTTGCATTTTCTTTCATATATTTATTTTTTTCATTTCTTTGATCAAAAAGAAAATCTTCAAAACAATCCTCAAACTTGCTCAAACAAAAATCTGAAAATCTCCTCAAACCATTCTGTGATCAAAAGCCTACCATCAAATTCCTCAAACTCAAATACAATTCAGGAATGCATTAAGAACCCTCCAACTTATTTTAAACCATTATGTGACCAAAAATCTGAAGCTCCTTAATTCAAAAACACTCCTCAAACATCACTCCCTATTTACCAAAATACTGTAGCTTCTTTATACCAGATCTGCAGTTTGTTTTCAAAAAGAATTCAAGTGTTTGAAAATTTTCAAATGCATGCAAGTAATTAGAGTATGGGATCATAAGCATGTAGATTTCATCAGCATTGCAACTGCAGTTTTAAAAGTATTAAAGGTGTTTTCAAATTTTGGGAAAATGATTTCTGCATGAACCTTCAAATCCGCATTCTTATTTCCTGCAATAAGGTATTTGGCTCTTCTTTCAAGCTAAATCAATTTCAGCATCAAAGTGTTTTCAATTTGCAAGTTCCAGTCTTCAAAGATTTTCACAGCTTTTAGAGTTGTTTCAAAATCTGTTCTCTGCTTCTTCTTGTGAGGTGAATAACTTTCTAAAATTTAAATTTTAAAAATTGGTTGCATGCTTGTATGCTAAGATAAATAAGTACTGCATGTGTTTATAAGTAAATACCTGATGTGAATTCTTAATTTTTATGCATGATGTGTATATTTACTCTGTTCTGTTGTTTCCAGGCTCAAATTTTTATACAAATACTTACCTCATGATCTGGTTCTTGGTAGGATCTATTTATCAAACAAATATTGTTTGATTCAACTTAGACTTATGTTTAAAAATATAAGTTAGTCAAAAATAAGGCTTAATTGTCTCTGTTGATATTTACACAACTGTATATGTTAAATAAGACCAAAACTCAAAGCTTTAAATTTGTAAATTCAGCATCATGAATTGAATACTAAAATCAAAATATGATTTTTAAAACAAAAATTATAATTTTTAGTAAAAGAATGGGAGAGGAGTTTTGGTATGAACTGGAGATGGAAAGTTGTAATTTCCTGGTGATCCACTTGAAGGAGGAGGTCGGGTTTCTTCCTGTTGATGGAGGGGTGAACAGTGAGGCTGGGAAAAATCTTTGATGGTGATGAAGTTCATCAGGGAAATTGCGGCTGTGGATTTTCGTCTTGAATCCTAGTTTAGTTAGGCTTAGGAAAATCGATCGCCATGGTTCGTGTGGTGGATCGAGTGTTTCGGGGTTTCTGGTGATGGTGGCTTGGGCGAAGACGAACTCGTGGCCGGAGTGGTATGAAATCTGGTGGTGGGGATTTTGCGAGCGAGGCGATGTTCCAGGTTTAAGTGTGGCGGCGGCTTAATTTTCCAGGTTTGGGTTGGAGGCTCTCGAATTTGATTTCGAGTTTTGGAAGGTGATCTGAAGGTCGTAGGTGAGGAAGAAGAAGTTTGCCGATGTGAAGCCACCATTGGAGATGGTCGGAGGTGGATAAGGTTACTATGCATGTGCACGGAGAGTTGTGTCTGGTAATGTTGGGTAGGTTGTGAAGCAGAGAAAAGTTGCTCGATTTTAACTCGAGAAATTCGAATGTTGGACTCGAAGAAAAATGGGTTAGGGCTCGGGTAGATTTTGGTTTACAGGTTGTAACCCTGTAAGTTTTTTTTTAAAACTTAAACCTGGGTTTTTTTAAAATGTAAACAGATAATTAAACTAAGTTAAAAATCAAATTTCTAGTGGGTTCAAATGAAGTTTGGATCTCAGTTTTTAAATATAATAAAACTTTAAAATTTAAATTTATTTGTAACAACTTTAAAGGTTTAAATAGTCTGAAATAAATGTTTAAGTAGTTTGAATTCTAAAGTGAAGTTTTTAAATGTGAGAAAAGTTTAAATCTTAAGTTTAAATCTGGAATCAAAGTGGAATATGTATTTCAGTTTTTGAAATTGAAGGAAAACTTGAAGTTGAAAGATTTAAACTAAATATAAGTTGAAGTTATTAAAAGGTTAAAAGTTATAAATTGTTTAACTTTGATAAGTTTAAATTATTTTCATTTTAAAACTTGTATTTAAAATGAAATTAGGAAACAGTTTCAAAAGTACTTTATTTAAAATAAAAATTATTTTAAACATAATTTAGAAATATTTTATTTTAAAATTAAGTGAAGAATTTATGTTTGAAATTAATTTATTAAAAAGGTAATTAAGTAATAATTAATTAATTAATTTAATTAATTATTAAGGTTTAATGCATATTGATTTAGGGGTTAATCAATTTGAAAATTTAGATCATTAATTAGATTATTTAATTAATGATTAATAAATTATTAATTAAGTAATTAATTTTTAATCAAGTTTAATTTATCTTAATAATTAGACTTTAAATTATAGATAATTAAAGATAATTAAAATGGTAATTAATTTAGGTTAATTACTTTATAAAATAATTAGAGATGGGTTAATGATGGTCATTAACCAGGATTATTTAAATAATTAATTAATGTGATTAACTTTTATAATTAATTAGATCAATTAATTTATTAATAATCAATTGTAAATGATTTGAGTAATTACTTAATAAAGTAATTAAGAAATTAATTACTAAATGTAATTAATTTAGTTTAATGGGTTGTTTAATTTAATTAATTAAGTTTAATTAATTTTAAACATTTGGGTTTTATAAATAATTACTTTATGTAATTAATGATTTGGGTATTTAATTAGTTAAGTAATTAATTAATAATTACATGGTTGTAATTAAGTGGAGATGTTTAAGTGTGAAGTAATTTGGTTTAAATTACTTATTAATTAATCAAGGGATTAATTAAGAGATTAATTAAGGATAATTAATTTGTTTTAATATGGTAATTAAGTTAATTAATTACTTAAGGTAATTAATAAAAGGGAATCATTAATTATTTTAATTAATGATGTAATTAAAGTTGATTAATTTAGATTAATTAATCAATAATAAGTAATTAAAGGAAATTAATTAATGTAATTAATTAAGGATAAATGTAATTAATTATGATTAATTAATTAATTGAAGTAATTAAAGGTTAATTACTGTTTGTTTGAGAATAATTAATTTGTGAAATTAATTAAGAATAATTACATGAATGTAATTAAGGGTAATTAATCAAAGGTGATTAATTAAGATAATTAATGATGAATCATTAACTGATTGCAATCAATTAGATGATTGATAAGCAAGATTTATATTGGTGAAGTAATTAATTTAATTTATTTTAAACTAATTATAGATGAAGTAATTAATTTAATTCATTTTAAATTAATTAGAGATAGTTATCTAATTCATTTTAAATTAATTATATTATGGCGTAAGTAAATCATTGCTTATGTATGAATGGATGTCATTGATTGTCTTTGATGCTTTGTGATCTCAGTAATGAGACAAATGATATTGTGTGGTATGGATGTTTGATTGTATTGTGATGATAACATAGGTTATCTATTGTGATGGTGATATACGGAATTTCTATGTGATATTGATGATATGAATTACCTGATATGTGATAATGTCGATTATCAGTTATGGTTTATGAATTATCTATCTGTATGTAATAGATACTGTATTGAATTGTTTTAAACCTTTTAAAACAACTTGAACCTAAAAGACACGCTTTGGATTTCGATGAGACCGGGATCGGGTTTCCATATTAGGATATGCGAAAACCACATCGATTCCAAATAACGTTAGGTCGTGAATCTAAGTAGAGCGAGTGAAGACTCGAGGTGTAAGGGCTATACATCAGTATAACTCTGTGGGTGATTCCGTAATGAGTTTGACGGAATAGTACTTATAGATTCGAGATGGTGGTTCAGAGTGCAAGGGTTATCATCGTTAACTTTGAGGGTGATTCCAATACGAGTGTAACGAGATAATGCCTTCGGTTTCGTTCGAACCCGGAACGAACTTGTATGGATTGAATGCTTTCAGAACAACGTAAGGTGGGCGATGAGCATTCTAACCTATAAAGGTAATCGTAGCCTCAAGCCTCATCAACCGGGAATGGCTAAAACAGGGGAGGTGCAGCAAGGCTTCGTGGGTAGCCCCCACTTGAGAGTGAGATTTACCCCTGCCTAGAGGTCCCTTTTATTTCGGCTGTGTGGACGGTTGAGAGCTCCAACCGTCGGGGTTGTCTTGTTCGGAACTATTCAGTAAGGAATGGGTCCGACCTTGTGTTGCAGGGGAGTGGGAATACTCCTCGGTACGGTGATCTGGGCCACGTACTGTGACGGGCGGTACCCCAGTAGCCCTGCCATTGTATGGAATCCAAAATCCAATAAGTGCCAACGGTTTTGATTGTATTACCCACTTTTGTGGCTAGTAGCTGGAATTTAATAAATGTAACAATTGGCTATTTCTTATTTATTTGAAAACCCTAGACACTATTATAATATCACCGGATTTCCTATCAAATGTTTTGGTTAGCGTAAGGTAAAAACTTTTCCATGTTTATGTGTGGGAAGTCTTACGTGATACCTTTCTTTTCAAAAGGTTTTTGAAAGTTAAGCAACTTTAACCTATTACTCACACCAGACCCATGTCTGACTCGGAGTTTATTTTTGTTTTTCATAAACTCTTGGGTACTCAAATTTTTACGAGTAGCCAAGGGAATTCAGGTTAGGATTCAGGTTATCTTTGACGAATTATGGAGGAGTAAATGGAGCAGGAGGCTTCTGCGTTGTAGTTATCTAGTTTCCGCTGTGTGAATTTCTCTGAGTTGTTCTTATGAGTTGTATAACTAGACAGGTGTTTATAACTGTCTAGTATGTGATGTATATCTGTGTACTCTGATAATGGTTGTAAACTATGTAATATTTATGTTATTAATATAATTTATTCGTTCCGCTGTTAGATTCTGATGTGTTGTTTCTTTCTTCTCTTCTTTCTATTCTCTTTTCTATCACTTTCTTTCTTAAAAATGATGCGATTTTCAGTGTTAAGAAAGTCGGGTCGTTTCAGTTGGTATCAGAGCATTAGGTTGAGTGAATACCTAGGCTCTGTAGTGGTGTCTTTCTTGAGAGAGCGTATTTGTAATTTTAAATATATATATAAATATATTTATTTCTACCTATCTGTTGGAATACCTGTTCAGGTTTTCCAATATAAGTTATAAAGGTAGATAAGGTAGTGGTGGGTGTAACACGACTACCATTGGTTGGAGTTTGAATGTTTGAGGTTGGATGTGTTTTGTCGAGACTGTAGACCTAATACAGTCTCGAGTGAGTTCTGTAGTAATGAAGAACTTCATTAATCTCTGAAGGAAACCTGTGAAGGTTCGGAGTTCATTTCTGATGTTGGATGAGTAGAGTTCGGATCGGTTGTTTGGGAAGAAGCAAGTGATGGTATTTTGATACCTCAGGGAGTAGTAGCCGCGTGATGAGATGCAGTGACTATGGATGTTCCCGAAGATGTTTTCTTTGGAACAAGTTAAGGAAGTGAGTCTACTTCAGTGTTGTGGCTGTGGTCAGCTTGAGTTTCTGTTTGCTTTGAAGTCCGAGTTTCTCTGAGAGCTTTGTCTTGGAATTCTTTGGCATCTGTGGCAGCAGGGTAGCTTGAAGTGTTCTCGGTGTTGGCAAGAGATCTTCTAGCATAGCAGTTTTTCTGAAGTGGAGTTCAGAAGCAGTTAAGTGGACCCGTTTCTTCGATGGGTTTGCTAGTTAAGTTCAAACTGTTCTGTTTGGTTATGGGAGAACAGTATTCCTTGGATTTGGTTTGGGTGGATCGCAAAAGTGACTTGCGATTGTTGAGTGTTCTCTTGGATTATCTGAGTTTTTATGGATGTCTCCACGGAGTCAGAGTTTGGTTCGCATCTGGAGATCGAGCTTTCTTATCGACTGGAATTCCAGGAATGGTACCGGTGGCTCAGCTTAATAGTAGAATGGTTTCAAGAAGATTGAGTTGGTGTAGTAGCTCAGAGTTTAGGAGAAACTTCTGAATGATTTTTATGGATTTGTTGAACCATATCTCTAGGGTGTGTTGTCCTGTTGTGCTTGTGTTCTTTTTCAAGCATTCTCTTCTACTTCAGATCAGAGTTGAGCAGCGGAAGCAGTTTGGAAGTGTATCGCTTTTCTTTTCCCGGACAGAAGAAGTTGTTGTCCTCTGATGTTGAGAGGTTGAGCTGATCAGTAAGGCTGTAGACAGCCCAGGATCGTCCGAAGAATTTTTTGGATAAGAGTCGGAGGGATTTGGACTCTGAAGTCGGAAATTTAATTGATAAGTTTTCTCCGATCGAAAAGGAGCTATAAGTTTGAGTAAGGTTGGGAAGCTAGCTCTGAAGTGTTTTGGATCTTTTCTGTGATCTTGGAGAATAAGTGATTGATCTACAGGATTGAATTGCCAGTTTGGATAACTGGGATTTGATGAGTTTCACGTATCTCTGAGGGAGTACGTGTATGATCTATCTCCGGTTGTGAACCAGCAGTTTTGGAGTTTTTGGTTGTTGAGTCAGACTCGTTTGTAGTCTGATATCTTGTCAGTGTTATAGATATAGTTGTATAGGAGCTTTGTAGCTTCATAGTATTGTTTGTATTGGATTCTCTAGAGCGAGTATCCCGGTGTGTATATATATACACCTGGGGAAACTCGAAGGAATTTTATCCAGAATTTGTCTGGATAATTAGATTTGTTTGATTGGTTGGATTGGTTGTTATGATTGTTAGCATATGTTTGATATATGCTTGTGTTTTAAAATTAAATCTTTAATAAGATTATTAAATTACCTTTGTTTTAAATTTCGGGGACGAAATTCTTTTAAGGGAGGAGGATTGTAATATCCCGGAATATTTGACGATATCAATTTAATAATCTGTATTAAAAATTAAATTGATATTGATAATTTTGCTAATAATAATTCAAATTGATTTAATAATCTTCTTCAATAATTATTTAACTAGTTATTTTATCTTTTAAACATAATAAATTGGTTTTTATTTATAATATAAATATATGGTTTATATTTTAAATAGATTAGCTTTGTTTTAAATTTAATAAATAAAGCGTATTTTCTAATTCTAATATTTTTAGTAATTTGGAAATTTGTTTTTATTTAATATATAAGCTTTTCAAAGTTATTGAATAAATGATCTTGGTTTAGATTTAATTAATAAATCATGATTTAAAATTCTAATATATATAACAATAATTTGGAAATTTTGATTTTTATTTAATATTAAGTTTTCAAAGTTATTTAATAAATAAATATATGATTTTTAAATTGTTAAGACAAATGTTTAAATGTTTAAAGTAAGTTTTGGCTTGAGTTTTAAATTTAATTGAATTAACAAAAGTTTTATAACTTAATAAAATGAGTAATTTATAAATAAAGATACAATTTCTTTTATAATATCAACTTAATAATGAGATATTTCTAAAAAAAACAATATCAATAGTATATTTTCTTTATAAATAGGTTTTGAATAAAATGGCAATTTTTATTTCTTGTATTCATAACTTGACTTTTTAAATATTAGATTTTGAATTTGATTAAAATTTGAATATAAATCCAAAGTATAGATTTTTAATTGTTTTGATTTTTATATAAGCTTTATCTATAAGTATAATTTGTTTTTATTTCTTTCAAAAATTTATATACATATAAAATTCTAATTAGCAAATCAATTAGGCTTAACATATATATTAACATGTAAATTAAATACATATGTTAACTTGTAAATACAAAATACTTTAAAAGACAAGTGTATTAATATTAAGCCTCTTATAACAAGTGTCAAAAGATTAACATAACAATGTGACAAATGTGGGGATTATGTACAAGTGTAAATTTTGTTTTAATTTTTCTTTTATTTGGTAAATCTCAAAATACATTTCTATAAACTTGCATTTTCTTTCATATATTTATTTTTTTCATTTCTTTGATCAAAAGGAAAATCTTCAAAACAATCCTCAAACTTGCTCAAACAAAAATCTGAAAATCTCCTCAAACCATTCTGTGATCGAAAGCCTACCATCAAATTCCTCAAACTCAAATACAATTCAGGAATGAATTAAGAACCCAGCAACTTATTTTTTCTTTCAAAAACCATTATGTGACCAAAAATCTGAAGCTCCTTAATTCAAAAACACTCCTCAAACATCACTCCCTGTTTACCAAAGTACTGTAGCTTCCTTATACCAGATCTGCAGTTTGTTTTCAAAAAGAATTCAAGTGTTTGCAAATTTTCAAATGCATGCAAGTAATTATAGTATGGGATCATAAGCATGTAGATTTCATCAGTATTGCAACTGCAGTTTTAAAAGTATTAAAGGTGTTTTCAAATTCTGGGAAAATGATTTCTGCACGAACCTTCAAATCTGCATTCTTATTTCCTGCAATATGGTATTTGGCTCTGCTTTCAAGCTAAATCAATTTCAGCATCAAAGTGTTTTCAATTTGCAAGTTCCAGTCTTCAAACATTTTCACAGCTTTTAGAGTTGTTTCAAAATCTGTTCTCTGCTTCTTCTTGTGAGGTTAGTAACTTTCTAAAATTTAAATTTTAAAAATTGGCTGCATGCTTGTATGCTAAGATAAATAAGTACTGCATGTGTTTATAAGTAAATACTTGATGTGAATACTTAATTTTTGTGCATGCTGTGTATATATACTCTGTTCTGTTGTTTCCAGGCTCAAGTTTTTATACAAATACTTACCTCATGATCTGGTTCTTGGTAGGATCTATTTATCAAACAAATATTGTTTGATTTAACTTATACTTATGTTTAAAAATATAAGTTAGTCAAAAATAAGGCTTAATTGTCTCTGGTGATATTTACACAACTGTATATGTTAAATAAGACCAAAACTCAAAGCTTTAAATTTATAAATTCAGCATCATGAATTGAATACTAAAATCAAAATATGATTTTTAAAACAAAAATTATAATTTTTAGTAAAAAAATGGGAGAGGAGTTTTGGTATGAACTGGAGATGGAAAGTTGTAACTTCCTGGTGATCCACTTGAAGGAGGAGGTCAGGTCTCTTCCTGTTGATGAAGGGGTGAACAGTGAGGCTGGGAAAAATCTTTGATGGTGATGAAGTTCATCAGGGAAATTACGGCTGTGGATTTTCGTCTTGAACCCTAGTTTAGTTAGGCTTAGGAAAATCGATCGCCATGGTTTGTGTGGTGGATCGAGTGTTTCAGGGTTTCTGGTGATGGTGGCTTGGGTGAAGACGAAGTCGTGGCCGGAATGGTATGAAATATGGTGGTGGGGATTTTGCGAGCGAGGCGATGTTCCAGGTTTAAGTGTAGCGGCGGCTTAATTTTCCAGGTTTGGGTTGGAGGCTCTCGAATTTGATTTCGAGTTTTGGAAGGTGATCTGAAGGTCGTAGGTGAGAAAGAAGGAGGTTGCCGATGTGAAGCCACCATTGGAGATAGTCGGAGGTGGATAAGGTTACTGTGCACGTGCATGGAGAGTTGTGTCTGGTAATGTTGGGTAGGTTGTGAAGCAGAGAAAAGTTGTTCGAGTTTAACTCGAGAAATTCGAATGTTGGACTCGAAGAAAAATGGGTTAGGGCTCGGGTAGATTTTGGTTTACAGGTTGTAGCCCTGTAAGTTTTTTTTTTTAAACTTAAACCTGGGTTTTTAAAAAATGTAAACAGATAATTAAACTAAGTTAAAAATCAAATTTCTAGTGGGTTCAAATGAAGTTTGGATCTCAGTTTTTAAATATAATAAAACTTTAAAATTTAAATTTATTTGTAACAACTTTAAAGGTTTAAATAGTTTAAAATAAATGTTTAAGTAGTTTGAATTTTAAAGTGAATTTTTTAAATGTAAGAAAAGTTTAAATCTTAAGTTTAAATCTGGAATCAAAGTGGAATATGTATTTCAGTTTTTGAAATTGAAAGAAAACTTGAAGTTGAAAGATTTAAACTAAATATAAATTGAAGTTATTAAAAGGTTAAAAGTTATAAATTGTTTAACTTTGATAAGTTTAAATTATTTTCATTTTAAAACTTGTATTTAAAATGAAATTAGGAAATAGTTTCAAAAGTACTTTGTTTAAATAAAATTTATTTTAAACATAATTTAGAAATATTTTATTTTATAATTAAGAGAAGAATTTATGTTTGAAATTAATTTATTAAAAAGGTAATTAAGTAATAATTAATTAATTAATTTAATTAATTATTAAGGTTTAATGCATATTGATTTAGGGGTTAATCAATTTGAAAATTTAGATCATTAATTAGATTATTTAATTAATGATTAATAAATTATTAATTAAGTAATTAATTTTTAATCAAGTTTAATTTATCTTAATAATTAGACTTTAAATTATAGATAAGTAAAATGGTAATTAATTTAGGTTAATTACTTTATAAAATAATTAGAGAAGGGTTAATGATGGTCATTAACCAGGATTATTTAAATAATTAATTAACGTGATTAACTTTTATTATTTATTAGATTAATTAATTAATTTATTAATAATCAATTGTAAATGGTTTGAGTAATTACTTAATAAAGTAATTAAGAAATTAATTACTAAATGTAATTAATTTAGTTTAATGGGATTGTTTAATTTAATTAATTAAGTTTAATTAATTTTAAACATTTGGGTTTTATAAATAATTACTTTATGTAATTAATGATTTGGGTATTTACTTAGTTAAGTAATTAATTAATAATTACATGGTTGTAATTAAGTGGAGATGTTTAAGTGTGAAGTAATTTGGTTTAAATTACTTATTAATTAATCAAGGGATTAATTAAGAGATTAATTAAGGATAATTAATTTGTTTAATATGGTAATTAAGTTAATTAATTACTTAAGGTAATTAATAAAAGGGAATCATTAATTATTTTAATTAATGATGTAATTAAAGTTGATTAATTTAGATTAATTAATCAATAATAAGTAATTAAAGGAAATTAATTAATGTAATTAATTGAGGATAAATGTAATTAATTATGATTAATTAATTAATTGACGTAATTAAAGGTTAATTACTGTTTGTTTGAGAATAATTAATTTGTGAAATTAATTAAGAATAATTACATGAATGTAATTAAGGGTAATTAATCAAAGGTGATTAATTAAGATAATTAATGATGAATCATTAACTGATTGTAATCAATTAGATGATTGATAAGCAAGATTTATATTGGTGAAGTAATTAATTTAATTTATTTTAAACTAATTATAGATGAAGTAATTAATTTAATTCATTTTAAATTAATTAGAGATAGTTAATCTAATTCATTTTAAATTAATTATATTATGGTGTAAGTAAATCATTGCTTATGTATGAATGGATGTCATTGATTGTCTTTGATGCTTTGTGATCTCAGTAATGAGACAAATGATATTGTGTGGTATGGATGTTTGATTGTATTGTGATGATAACATAGGTTATCTATCGTGATGGTGATATATGGAATATCTATGTGATATTGATGATATGAGTTACCTGTTATGTGATAATGTTATTATCAGTTATGGTTTATGAATTATCTATCTGTGTGTAATAGATACTGTATTGAATTGTTTTAAACCTTTTAAAACAACTTGAACCTAAAAGACACGCTTTGGATTTCGATGAGACTGCGATCGGGTTTCCATATTTGGATATCCGAAAACCACATCGATTCCAAATAAAGTTAGGCCGTGAATCCAAGTGGAGCGAGTGAAGACTCGAGGTGTAAGGGCTATACGTCAGTATAACTCTGTGGGTGATTCCGTAATGAGTTTGACGGAATAGTACTTATTGATTCGAGAAGGTGGTTCAGAGTGCAAGGGTTATCGTCGTTAACTTTGAGGGTGATTCCCATACGAGTGTAACGAGATAATGCCTTCAGTTTCATTCAAACCCGGAATGAACTTGCATGGATTGAATGCTTTCAGAACATCGTCAGGTGGGCGATGAGCATTCTAAGTGATGTGTCCTATAAAGGTAATCGTAGCCTAAAGCCTCATCAACTGGGAATGGCTAAAACAGGGGAGGTGCAGCATGGCTTCGTGGGTAGCCTCCACTTGAGAGTGAGATTTACCCCTGTCTAGAGGTCCCTTTTATTTCGGCTGTGTGGACGATTGAGAGCTCCAACCGTCGGGGTTGTCTTTTTCGGAACTATTCAGTAAGGAATGGGTCCGGCCTTGTGTTGCAGGGGAGTGGGAGTACTCCTCGGTATGATGATCTAGGCCACGTACTGTGACGGACGGTACCCCAGTAGCCCTGGCATTGTATGGATCCAAAATCCAATAAGTGCCAACGGTTTTGATTGTATTACCCACTTTTGTGGCTAGTAGATGGAATTTAATAAATGTAACAATTTCGGCTATTTCTTATTTATTTGAAAACCCTAGACACTATTATAATATCACCGGATTTCCTATCAAATGTTTTGGTTAGCGTAAGGTAAAAACTTTTCCATGTTTATGTGTGGGAAGTCTTACGTGATACCTTTCTTTTCAAAAGGTTTTTGAAAGTTAAGCAACTTTAACCTGTTACTCACACCAGACCCATGTCTGACCCAGAGTTTATTTTTGTTTTTCATAAACTCTTGGGTACTCAAATTTTTACGAGTAGCCAAGGGAATTCAGGTTAGCTTTGACGAATTATGGAGGAGCAAATGGAGCAGGGGGCTTCTGCGTTGTAGTTATCTAGTTTCCGCTGTGTAAATTTCTCTGAGTTGTTCTTATGAGTTGTATAACTAAACAGGTGTTTATAACTGTCTAGTATGTGATGTATATCTGTGTACTCTGATAATGGTTGTAAACTATGTAATATTTATGTTATTAATATAATTTATTCGTTCCGCTGTTAGATTCTGATGTGTTGTTTCTTTCTTCTCTTCTTTCTATTCTCTTTTCTATCCCTTTCTTTCTTAAAAATGATGCGATTTTCTGTGGTAAGAAAGTCGGGTTGTTTCAAATTTATAAAGAAGGATTTAGGTAATCCAATTGATTTAGAGTTAATCAATTCTTCTTTGGATGATTGGTCAATATTGATTGATTGATATTGGGTGATTGTTTGATACTAGATGATTTGGATATCTCTGATATATGTTATGCTGCTTTGTGAGATGAATGGTTGTTATGAATTATCTATTGTGATAATGTGATTCATCTATCTGTTTATATCATCCTGAATATAAGTTAACTGTTTAAACCCTTAAACAACTTGGACATTAAAATGGTGTTTGGATTCGGTGAGACCGGGATCGAGTTTTCATATTTGGATATCCGAAAACCACATCGATTCCAATTAAACGTTAGGTCGTAAATCCAAGTGGAGCTTAGTGAAGACTCGAGGTGTAAGAACTATTCTTCGTCAGTATAACTCTAGGGGTGATTCCGTGATGAGTTTGATGGAGATAGTACTTATAGGTTCGAGATGGTGATTTAGAGTGCAAGGGCTATGGTCGTTGACTCTGAGGGTGATTCCGAAATGAGTGCAATGAGATATTGCCTTCGGTTTCGTTCGAACCCGGAACGAACTTGTATGGATTGAATGCTTTCAGTGCATCGTCAGGCGGATGATGAGCATTCTAAGAGATATTTTCTATAAAGGTAATCGCAGCCTCAAGCCTCATCAACCCGGGAATGGCTAAAATAGGGGAGGTTGGAGGGATCCAACTGGATTCCTCAACATATTGATTTATTTACAAATATTTGAGACATATTCTGTTATCATATTGATATATGATGTTTGGATGCCGTGGTTGATTTATTGGCGTTGTTGCAGCATTGTGCCTATTTTTGGAGTTTTAAAAATGTTAAAGTAACGATTTCGAATTTAAAAGGATTTTGAAGTGATTTTTGGAAGTATACATTTTATTGAATTTTGGAATTGATTCAATTTAAATAATTAAACGTTATAATTTTTATGTTATAAAAATAATGATTTTTATGAAATATAACCGAAATGTGATTTTTGAAATAAGTAGTTGATTAATTTGTAAAATGGTTTAAATTGGGTTTTGTGAATCATTTTAAACTATTTATATAAAAGATATATAAAATTGATATTTGTAAATTAAAATATTGGAATTATAAAACGAGTTTTTATAACTGTTAAAATGAAGTATAAATGGATTTCATAAGTGAATGAAATTTATAGATTTATAAATTATGAAGTTATAAAATTAATAGATTTTGTAAAATAAAAGATTTATACGTAATTAACCTATAAATTGGATTTTGGCATTTCAATGAGATATAAATAGAATTTGTAAATTAAGGGATTTAATAAGTTGAAGTTTTTTAAAATATATATATATATATGTGTGTGTGTGTGTGTGTGTGTGAATTTATAAACGTTGTTTTGTAAATCCGAAACCAATTGAATTTGATAAGTAAATATGAAAGCTTATTAAAGGAGATATATCCACGATTTTGGACAGTGGATAATCCTTTAAATTAAATATGTAGAAGTGTTGGATTTGGTAAACGATTTATATTCACGTTTTTGGATGGTGAATAATATATTAAAGAAATGTTTTAGGAAGTGATCTTTTAAATAAAATTAAAGCGATTTGAAGTTGTTTTAAAATGTGTTAAGGATCGAAACCATAGATTTCAACATTCATTGTTGAAATAGACGTTTTCGAGAAATAAGAAAAAGATGGACTATAGCACTGTTGTTATAGTAAATGATTTTCAAAAGAAAATGTTTTATATAGTATTGGTATTTATATATCTATCTAAATGTCGAATCCCTATACTAGTGATTTTGGGTTGTCGTAACGATGTTTTACGCAACATTCGTTTTGACTCAAATAAATGTGTTTAAGAGAATGTTTTCCTTAAAGAATAAATTATATACATTGTAATTTAAGTATATTGAATATTTTCCAAATGTTGAAAATAAATAGATTTGTGAATTACTTATTTTTAAATAAGTATGGAAATTTTTTCCAATATGAAGTGAAATGTTTTGGGATTTTATCTTTTAAAGATAAATTGAAAGTGAATATTTGAAATCGATTTAAAAATCATATATCAGTGGATATGTGGAAATTTAAATTCATCATGGAATTTATAAAGGAAAGGGAAATTTGTTAAAAAATAAACATTGATTTATTTTTGAAGTGTGGAAAAATATATCTTGTAAAGATATTTTTGGAAAATAAATAATTTAGGAAATTACTTGGAATCTGGTGATGTTGTGCATATCTATTGATAGTTAAACAACCGACTATCAATATTTACCTTTAAATGGGTATTTTTTGTGATTTTCTTGAATTTTAATGCTACATTTATTTTAAAATAAGCGCTCGTTATTCGGTTTAGCCGGGAGAGGACCTTTGGGTCTTAAATCCTGTTCCGAATTGTGATACGTCGTAATGGATAGCATTTGAAGACCGGTGTTGAAGACCGGATATTTTCGAAAATAGAAGGATTACCGTCGAATGTCTCTGCATCGGCTGATCCCCGATATAGAGATTTTATCACCCTTTATGATGGGAATTCTGGACGTGATTAGTGAATATCCGGATTTGCAAGGTCTTTTTTGGAAGTGCCTCCGGTTCTGTTCGATCCTGGAACGGACATGTATGGATGTGTGTCTGGCGTTTCAGTTTGAGATGTAAAGCTGGTTTCTATCAAATACATTTATGTTGGTGGCGGATAATTTATTCTCTTATCTTAACACCCTTCTTTGAAACGTACGAGCTCAGAGGTTATGTAGTTGATGGTTACTAGTGATATATTCCCAATTTGGTAATGTGGCATGCTGAGTGCTGCTGATCATTTGTTGATCAAAGCGTGGCTTTTATGAAAAGCGTAGCTTTGTGGACGAGACTTCGTCGAACCTCACACCCCGGAAATGGTCAAAACAGAAAGAATGCGGCAAGGTTATTAGGGGATCACGCCCCCCTAGGGTATGTACATTTCCTTCTGGATAGAGGTGGTATTATGGTATGGAGCCCTAATACTTAACCTATGTGGTTGCTGCAAATTTATTTCTTTGTGGTTGTTGGTGAATCTTTGAATTTAGGTCGGTTACAACCGAGGGATGGCATACTCGTGTCGGTAGTTACCTAGCTAGAGGTAACCCGGCCTTGTGTTGGCAAAGATCCGGTTAGGTTCTCGGGGCATCTTTCCTGAGGCGTACCCATGTGGCAATGGGGAGTTCCTTAGCTTGACCATTTGTTGGAAAATCCAAAGAAACAATACGAGCCTTATACGGTTTTAGTTGTATAACCTGCCATTTACTTATGGTGGCGCCCCACTGTTTAGATGGTAGCTATAGTAGACATACAATAATGGTCGCATGTTGGCTAAGATTTATATTATACTTTCGAAATATTTTCCTACACTATGCACTTATGGTAATAATATCAAAGAAAAATTCTCGTATCAAGCATGTTTGACTTTCATAAGGAGAAATCTCCTCCGATTCTGCGTTTGCATTGTGTGTGTGAGTGCAGGAGGCCTTATGGTAGTTTCATTTTTTTAAAGCATTCCGGATCTATTATAAAATATTTTCTTTGTTTGTTTTTAAAGGTAAAATGTTTTAAGTTCTCACACCAGTCGCATGACTGACCTGAAGTTTATTGTTTCCTTCCTAAACTCTGGGTGCCCATCATTTTTCACACGGGCAGTCAAGAGTGAGGTTATCAGGTCATTCTGGAATTCAGGAGATGCTGTGGAGATCTGGAGGCAAGCTGGATGGCATGGCGTATCAACTAGTATATAGTATATCTTTTCCGCTGTTTGTTGTTGTAAACTCTGATAATGTAATGCAATGTGATGTAATGTAATAACAGATATGATTCTTTGTTTTAAAGATTATTCATTGATATATTGTATGTTGTTCCACTGCGAAATGTGAGATTCTGTTATTGTTTTACGATGCTTATTTCTTTCTTTCTTCTTCTACCTCTTCTTCTTTAACCTTAACGGTTCGGTTTTCCGGCATTCGATTTCTCGATAGTTGATACGGTGGACGTATTAATGTCGATCTTCGTGAGTCGAAAATTCGTATATTACATTTTATAACTTCAAAATTTATATATCTATAAATTTCATTCATTTATGAAATCCATTTATACTTCATTTTAACACTTATAAAAACTCGTTTTATATTTCTAATATTTTAATTTATAAAATATCAATTTTATAAATCTTTTATATAAACCGTTTATAGTAAATCAAAAATCTCAATTTAATCAATTTTACAAAATAGCTAACTTCACATTCCAAAAATCATATTCTGGTTTTATTTCACAAAACCATAATTTTTTATAACATTAGAATTATAACGTTTATTTATTTAAAATGAATTAATTCCAAAATTCAATAAAACGTATACTTTCAAAAATCACTTCAAAATCATTTTAAATTTGGAAATCATCACTTTAACACTTTTAATTTTCTAGAATAGGCCCAATGCTGCAATACTACTAAATACAACAAATCACAACATCCAAAATATCATATATCATATGATAACAGAATATATCACAAATATCTGTAAATAAATCAATACAGGTGAGAAATCCAGTTGGATCCCTCCAACCTATCACCTGCAATAAATATACATATTAGAATATGTGTACAATGTCCGCTTAAAGGCAGACGCGCGTACAAAGGGTCATCCGCTCATACACAGGAACGTATAGGGTCTGATCTGCCCAATAGGCAGGTATATATCCAAATACCAATCAGTATATCATATATCATCCAAACAATCATCAATCATCATATAATAAATTATTTCTCGCTTATATAAAAATATCAGTGAGGCAGAAAGTGTGAGTTGTACTCGCTTTGCTTGCAGTCGCAGTTTCAGTGTTTTGTTCCGGATAAAATTAAAAGACCGTTTAATTTTACCCAAAATTCACACAAGGTCCAATCAACCCCAAACCATCTCCATCGCGTAGTACTCGTCAATACGGTTCCAAGGCAATTTGTTTCGTCAATTTTCGACCTCGTATGAACAAGTTACAGCTTTTTAGAGTTTACACAAATTAATATACAATTTATTTCCAATTTTATTTTCAAATTTTTTTAACCTTCAAATCATCTGGGCCGTTGATTTCGCTGGAACACATCAGGGCCGTGAATCATCTTCTTCCTCCCAGTAAATAGACGCACGAGACAAATCCATTGCCGTTCGAAAAACCCTAAATATCGCGGCACCATCGACGACCTGAGCGTTGATCGAGCACCACCATTTCGTGCGCCATCACGAGCTTCATCCACGGCCAGAATGACGTTGAACTTGGTCGACCATTCTCCTCGATAAACGCGTGTAAACGTGAGACATTCTCGGGCATTTTACCGTTGATTTACTCGACCTTAAACAATAATCACCATATAGAATCGAAGCTCTCATTACGCTCTTTGATTTTGTAGTTGAATGTTTTTCGAAGCGATTTGTGGATTGGAAGGGATTAAGAAGGGAAGAAGGTGAAATTTTGGCCATTAACATCAAAGTGGCGGCTAGCCCTAGAACCATTAGGGTTTAGTGAAAATATAACAAAATCAAGTCCTTTTATAGAAAATATTTGTGCAATATTCATCTGATTTTTTTCCAAACTCCAAACGAAGCATGCCGCATGGAGTTTATAATGTTTTACCCCTATTCCGAACGCAATGGAATATATATCGGGAGCCAATTCAATCGTATTTGGAAGATGGGTTTTCGAATCGAATTATTTAAATTTAAAATTCACTTAAACCAATTACTATGCGTTTTAGCTTGCTCCGGACAATCCATAAGTCCAATTGACACGAAATTTGAAATCTTACAATAACATAACATTATGGATCCAACGAAACTAGTTTCGTCGAAATCCGAGACTATTTGAAAAGTATCTATTTTTACTTGTCAATTAAATATTAAAATATTCAATTTCTACAAATTAACTTTTAATTCGATTTTAAAAGTTCTCTACCATCATTCTAATTCAAATAGAATATATTACAACTTTATAAATCATATTTATTCGCATTAAATCCAAATATCAATTATTTATGCAATTTCAAATATTAATTTAATAATTTAATCATCCAATTAAATCACTATATTTCTAATATAGGTCATTCAGCTTATAAATTCAACTTTTAAATATTTAAAATAAATTAAATATATGAATTTCAAATGACAGAAATTCTGGATCGTTACAGGTACGCTTCTGAAGGGATGCCCCGAGAACTTAACCAGCTCTCTGCCAACACAAGGCCAAGTTACCCCATGCCGTAATACAGCTATAACATAGGTAACTACCACAAGTATGTCATCCCCGATCGTTACCCACCTTTATCCGAGGATCCTCAACCACAAGGCTATAAATTTGGAGTAACCACATAAGTTAAGTATCTGGGCTCCATACCACGATACCACCTTTTTCCAGAAGGAAATGGACATACCCAGAGGGCGCTACCTCCAAATTGTCTTGCTGCAACCTTCCTGTTTCGACCATTTTCAGGTTGTGAGGTCCGAGGAGGTCTCGTCCACAAAGCTATGCTTTTCACAAAAGCCATGTTTCAATCAACAAATGATCAGCAGCACTTCATATGCCAAACTACCAAATTGGGAGTATATCATTAGTAACCATCAATGACATCAACTCTGAGCTCGTACGTCTCAAAGAAGGGTGTTAAGCTAAGAGAATAAATTTTCCGCCACCAACAGAAATATATTTGATAGAAACGAGCTTTATATCTCAAAGTGTAATGTCAGACACACATCCATACAAATCCGTTTCGGGATTGATCGAAACCGAAGGCACTTCAAAGATGCCCTTGTAATCCAGATATTCACTCATCACTCCAGACTTCCCATCACAAAGGGTGATAAAATCTTTATACTGGAGCAACTCAGTGTAGAGACATTTGACAGGTAATCCTTTCATTTTTGAAAAGACCCGGTCTTCAGCACCATCTTCAGATGCAATCCTATTTCATCATATCATTATTCAGAATGGGTTTTATGACACAAAGTCCTCTCCCGGCTAATCCGAATAACGAGCTCTTATTTTTAAAAATAAGTATTACATTCAAATTCAAATAAATCACAACAAATTTCCACTTTGATCTTTTAAACAAAAGATCGATCACAAAGATTCGATGTGGTTTTCGAATATCCATTTAGAATCCATCCCCCAGTCGCATCGAAATTCAAATGCCATTTAAAGGAAAATATTGATAGTCGGTTATTTAACTATCAATGAATATTCACAACAATCACAAGATTTAAAATAATTTTCCCACAATTATTTATTTTCAACATATCTTCGCAAGATATAATTTTAATACCTCAACATTTTGAAAACAAATTTCAAATCACTTTCCTCACGTGGAGTAAATTTCCAAATATTATTTACTTCCATTGAAAATTTGCCGAGTTCAAATACTTTAAAATAATTCAAATCATTTATCTAAAATATACTTGGAAATATTTAAAATAAAACTATTTCAAACACTTACTTAAATATTTCTTATGAAAATATTATACTAATAGCATATATAAACTTTTAAGCCCAAAATAATTTAAAAATAAAATTATTAGATAGAGTATAACTATTTAAATAACTATTTTGTAAATCAAATATCAATTTAAATCTTTAAATAATCACTTCTATAATTAATCAATAAATCTTTATTTTAAAGATTTTCAAAACAACTTAAGAAATAATTTCTCCAAAACATCCTTTTAAATCGACATTAGAAAATTTTAATTTATATTTGAAAGCTACTTTTAAAAACATACTCGGCTTTCCAGGAAAAAAAATACATTTTTTCATTTCAAAATGGTCCATTTAAATCAATTAATAAATCCTTCTGGATTTATTTTAAATTTACATTCCAAATCCGTAAATTTCTTTCCACACTTTTAAAAATAACCCAATGTTTATTTTTAAAACAAATTTCCCTTTTCTTTATAAATTCCCATTGAGAATTTATATTTTCAAATATCCACTAATATACGATTTTCAAATCGATTTCCAAATATTCATTTTCAAACGCCAAATCAAATTCCTAATTGATTTTCCAAACATTTATTTCAAACACTAAATCGATCTCTAAATCAATTTCCCAAAGATTTATTTTAAAACACCAAATCAATTTCAAATCTATTTCTCAACTTATTTTCAAAACACCAAATCAAATTTCAAATCGATTTCCCAAAGATATATTTTAAAACACCAAATTAATTTTCTAAATCGATTTCCCAAAGATTTATTTTAAAACACCAAATCAATTTTTCAAATTGATTTCCCAATTTATTTTCAAAACACCAAATCAAGTTTCAAATTGATTTCTAAAATTTGTTACCTTTTAAAATAAATCCCTTTATTAAAATCTTTTCCCATATTTTGGAATTAATTCAATAAGATTTAAAAAATCAACTTTTATACTTTTAAATCCCTTCTTTTAAATTCACCTAATTCTTTAAAATGAATTTACTTAAAGTTTACAACTTTAATTTCCAAAAATCCAATTTTATATTTCTGGTATCCTACGATACCAAAAATATATTCGGCTAAACCATAGCCTTCAATGATTTCAATCACAAATATAATCATACACAGATTATAAATAAATCAACACACAACATTGAAACAAATTCAATATTTGAGGAATCCAATTGGATCCCTCCAACCCGTTTCCTTGCATCCACAGATGTTAGCACAACAATTAAATACCAATTCCACTTCGAGGTGGAATATGTATATAGGATTATATAAAATCATCCGCTACTATGCAGCGCATAGGGTCTCATCCGCTATATAATGTGGGAAACCAATCACTCCAAATATATATGTATATACTACTATATATACACTACTACATCCAATAGTCATCAAGAACTGAAATTCCAATTTAATTTGAGTGAGAAGATCTCATCTTTGCTTTTTTTTGCAATCCAATCCAAACCAGCCATTTCTTCAAGATTTATGACCTTGTAACAACATTATAAGGTTTTATTAATATTTTTATTGGTTGAACAATTAATTTCCATTGGATAAATTTAATTAACTAGTGATTTATATTTAAACAAATAGTTTTACATATTAAACTAACTTTCTTTTTTAACAAATTCTAAAATTGTTAAATAAGTTGATTAAATAAATTAAACACCTTAATATAAAATTTAAAATTTAACAGTAAGTTAAATATTTGTATACATCTATTTTTTTTTTAAAAACTTTATATTCTTCTACACGCAAATATATATATATATATATATATATATATATATAAATTGGAAACTACATACATATTTTTATCTGTTCATATATGTAACTATTTTGTTCAAAGATAAAAAAAACCATACTAAAAAGTACGAATCTGGCCTGCATCTACTTGCACGACGTCGATCGATCGACCTCGACCTGGACTGCCACGCGTTAAAACCCTAGCTATGCAATCGCCGCCAGATTGCGTCACAACCAGACACGCCATCGACGATACCCTAGCCTCCCTTTCCGTGTTCGTGCCTTTGTCGTCGCTCTCCCATTCATGACACCAAAGGCGACGAACCACCTCTGTCGCCACAATCTCATCCCCTACCTCTTGAATCATGCGAACGACTTGCGCTGCTGTGCCATCGACAAACGCATACAATTTCTCTTTTGTTTCGCCAATTTGCGAATTCGAAATTGATTCAGCCATTAAATCGAATTCGAGACGAAGCCTTTCTATTTTTCGATTTCGAGCTTCGGCCATTGTTATGATTTGAGCGAAATTTTTTTGTTCGATTTGAAAAAGAGGAGGAGGGGGATAGAAGAGGCACGATTTGCTTTCAATTTCGGCCATTGGTTCGATTTTTTTCTGCTCGAATTTGAGTTTTGGTTTCGTTTTGAACAAAGAAAAAAAAACTCGGCCGTTATTTTATTTTATCATTCCTTTTCAAACGCATGTTAATTTTTAACAAAGTAAATGAAACATGTGTTGAAATCCTTACATGTAAAAATTGCCCTGAGAAAACATTATATCCAATATATATATATTATTTTTAAATTCAAATTTAAATTTAAATCATACAATTTCGTAGCTCAAAATCTCGATCTCCAATCGAGGCATGCTGCTAGGCATTTATAGTATTAAACCCCTATTCCGAACACAACGGAAAAGGTTCCGAGTCCAAATTTGATCGTATGGAGAAGATATTTTTTTGGACCTAGCTTTTATATTGAATTCTCGATTTAATTTCAGCGCGTTTATCAATTATACGATCACATGACAACTCTGAATGCTACGAAAATTGAAATCCGATAATAATACATTATTACGGATCCAATGGAACAGGTTTCGTCGAATTCTGAGATTGTGCCTCGGAAAGTTATTTTTAAATATCGAATTAAGCAATATAAATTAAAAACCGAACAAAACATTTTCAAAATTAATTCTGAAGCTTCTTTTATCTTTAGTATTATGAATATAAATTTTCCAAGCCTTTGAAATATTTTTAACCGGCTTAAAATCAAGATTCAATATTTTACCCAACTTCAATAAATTAAATTCAATAATTTAATTTTCAAATTCATAGTTATATTTGAAATTCAAGCTTAAAATAACTTCCAAATATTTAAAATCAATTAAATATTTCATTTCCAAATGTTCAAAATTTCTGGGTCATCACATTCTTCCCCCCTTAAAAGAATTTCGTCCCGAAATTACTAGTTAAGAAGAATGATCCTTAACCCATTTATCTTTTTTCCAAAACCAAACAGCATTTATTAATTTTCCAAAACAAATCTTTTATTTAACAACCCATTATCACTTCATCTAACTTTCCAAAATATTCCATAAATTCCAAACAACATTGTTTTCTTAACCATTCAAATTTAAATTTAAATTCTAATTTTAAATCTTTAAAATTTTCTAACTCCTTAAATTTCCAAAAAATTTATCCAGCATCCCCTTTGCGCGGCTAGCTCGTTACAACTACAAGATGCCACAATGGGCCCTTAGATTTCAAAAAGAAAATGAAAAGCCAAGCGGCTAGACAAGAAAGTCATCAAATTTCATATAGAGATTTAAATACATACCTTTTTCGAGCAATTCAAATTTATCTTTGAAAACCAAATCTCAATTCCTTTTCCTTTATAATACCTATATATCCTACTTAATAATAATATCCAATTACAACATTCAAAATTATTTTGCACATTTCTTTACAAAAGTCTGAATATTTAATTCATTCAAATCCATACGTTATACATACATCATTCGTATGCAATATCAAATTCGATCGCTTACTCAATCACACAATTTCACTTCTGAACTAGTATCGTCCATCTGACTTCCTAGTGTGGACTCATATCTGGTTTCTTAATCAGAAACTGTCATTCTCCTTGCATAGCCGTAAACTATGATAGAGAATTTCTAGAATCAACCAAAAAATCCATATCCAGGTTCGTCGTCGAAAATCGAGAAAAAAAATCCCAACTCGGATCGATATAACTATCTCGAAATTCTGTGCTCGAATTCTGGATCGAATCGCTATGTGAATAAAGTAATATACGTATATCCTACGTATTTATTTCCAAATTGATTATTAGATATATCAATTTTCTTTTATTCACGTTGATTATTTTCATTCCCTTATTCACTATTACAATTTCACAATTCTCGGTTCAACTTTCACTCAATTATTAACTCTATATATTTCCAATATCAAATTTATTTATGAATTACACCATTCATTTTCTTAAGTTCGATACAAGTATTTTATATACTTCCTTTATTTATTTTCATTTTGCCACTTCGGTTAATATCTACTTATATTTAAACTGGATATCAAATTCCATATGAATTCAATTTACCTTTCCTTTATAATTATCGAACTCAATTCAATTCAAACCCTATTTAATTTCTCATTTCTTTAATTAATTCCACTTACTAATTTTATTTTCAATGCTTTGCTTTATTTTGTCCAACTTGACAAATTTTCCATTTCACTTAATTTAACATAATCCAAATATTAAATTTTATTCCAAATTTTAAGCTTCGATAAGTTTTCCAACTTATTTACATTTCACATTTAATTCAATTTAGCTCCTTTCAAGTTAGATTTTTTATTCTAACAATTTCAAATTTATAAGTTGCCAGACTCAATTATATTCTATAAATATTTTATATAGGATTCTAGAGTCCTTCCATCTTTTCAAAACCATTTTTGAAATCAATTCAAATTATCTTTTGAATCTCCAAAACCAACCCCAGTTTTCCAAACAATTTCAATTTAAAACAATTTGGCAGCAACTCCTTTCCAGGAAACTCGAAAATGAACATTGATGATGTCGGAATCATCATCGGAATTATTTTCTAACGACCGAAAGAGTTTAGCGCTTTTATCCTTTCAAAAACATTTTTCCAAAACCTTTGAAAACCATTCTAAACTCTAAGGGAATTTAGTCTTTTCCAAATTCCAAAATTTGCCAAATCCTTTCAAATTCTTTCAGATATTTCTCTGGAATTCTATTTCAAATTCTAAATTATATTTAAAATTTATATTTACAAATCCCATTTGTATATGGATTTATGATTTCAATTTCTTATTTAATTTTTACACAATAATGATAATAATTTCATATTATCACTTCCTAACAAACAAACAACCATATATAACTATAATAATTTACGGAAAATTATTTCTTTTATATACAAGAATAATTTGGGTAAAATTATTTTATTTACCCTATTTTAAAACAATATTGTGTCGGTTTATCTTGTTTAAGAGTTTAGAAACCCCTATCGATAAAATGGCATCCCATATATTGACATGAATCTATCAACAATCAACCAATAAGTCAGCACAATACAAAACAATCTTTTATATACACTAACAAATACGCGCTCATATCTATTATTACACTCAAACTCATTCTAGAGTACTACTGACTCTATCTCTAATGAGTAATCCCCACTAGAGCCAAAGTTATCGCTTAATCAAATGCTCTGATAACAATTTGTAACGATCTAGGCTTTTCAACCATCGACAGCAGCCACTCTCGACCGGTAGGCTTTTCAACCATCCCAGCCCCGCCATGGCATACAATGGTATGCTGCCCTTGCTTTTACGGCCCGCCTTTCGACTTCTTCACCTACCCGGTTAACCAATCCCTCCCTGAGGACATCTAGGGGTAAGAGTCTCCCGTTCGCCACCAAACGCGAAGCGAGAACACCTTATCACGTTGTATTAAGAAAGGTCGGTCATGGGACTGGTGTAAGATCTTAAAAACAGTTATTTTCACAAAGACAAAAAGAAGAAATCCGGTATGCTTTTTGAAGATGAAACTACAATAAGGCCTCTCGCCACACACGCAATGCAAACGCAGAATTGGAGGAGATTTCTCCTTATGCTAGTCAAAAATGCTTGATATACAAAATCCTTTATAATATTTTTATTAGTGCATAGTATGGAAAACGTTTCGAAAGTATAATATTAATCTTAGCCAGCATAGAGATTTCATACTTATACCTACTATAGTTACCATGTTCAATAGCAGGTTACGGCCGCATTCCATGGCAGGTTATACAACTAAAACCGTACATGACGCGTATTGTTTCTTTGGATTTCTAACTATGGTCATGCAAAGGAACTTCCTACACCGAATGGATGCGCCTATGGAGGGACGCCCCGAGAACTTAACCAGCTCTCTGCCAACACAAGGCCGAGTTACCCCACGCTGTAATACAGCTATAACATAGGTAACTACCATAAGTATGCCATTGCTGGTCGTTACCGACCTTTATCCAAGGATCCTCAACCACAAAGTAATAAATTCGCAGTAACCACATAAGTTAAGTACCTGGGCTCCGTACCACGATACCACCTTTTCCATAAGGAAATGGGCATACCCTGAGGGCACTACCCCTAAATTGTCTTGCTGCATCCTTCCTGTTTCGACCATTTTCGGGTTGTGAGGTCCAACGAGGTCTCATCCACAAAGCTACGCTTTTCATAAAAGCCATGCTTCGATCAACAAATGATCAGCAACACTTCGTATGCCACACTATCAAATTAGGAGTATATCACTAGTAACCATCAACTACATAACCTCTGAGCTCCTATGTCTCAGAGAAGGGTGTTAAGCTAAGAGAATAAATTCTCCGCCATCAACAGAAATGTATTTGATAGAAACAAGTTTATATCTCAAAGTGCAATGTCATACACACATCCATACAAGTCCATTCCGGGATCGATCGGAACCGAAGGCACTTCAAAAAGGCCCTTGCAATCCGGATATTCACTAATCACGTCCGGACTTCCCATCACAAAGGGTGATAAAATCTCTATACCGAAGCAACTCGGTGCAGAGACATTCGACAGGTAATCCTTTCGTTTTCGAAAATACTTGGTCTTCAGCACCATCTTCAAATGCTATCCCATTTCGTCGTATCATTATTCGAAATGGGTTTTATGACACAAAGTCCTCTCCCGGCTAATCCGAATAACGAGCTTATTTCTTAAAATAAGTGTTACATTCAGATTCAAATAAATCACAACAAACTTCGACTTTGATGTTTTAAATAAAAGATCGATCACAAAGATTCGATGTGGCTTTCGAATATACATTTGGAATCCGACCCCCTATCGCATCAAAATTCAAATGCCATTTAAAGGTCAATATTGATAGTCGGTTATTTAACTATCAATAAATAATTACAAAAATCACAAGATTTTAAATAATTTTCTCATTTAATTATTTATTTTCAACATATCTTCGCAAGATATAATTTTAATACCTCAACATTTTGAAAACAAATTTCAAATCACTTTCCTCATGTGGAGTAAATTTCCAAATATTATTTACTTCCATTGAAAATTTGCCGAGTTCAAATACTTTAAAGTATTTCAATTCACTTATCCAAAATACACTTGGAAACAATTAAAATAAAACTATTTCAAACACTTAGTTAAATATTTGTTATGAAAATATTATACTAAAATCACATATAAACTTTTAAGCCCAAACTAATTTAAAAATAAAATTATTTGATAGAGTATAACTATTTAAATGACCATTTTGTAAATCAAACATCAATTTAAATCTTTAAATAATCACTTCTATAATTAATTAATAAATTTTTACTTTAAAGATTTTCAAAACAACTTAAGAAATAATTTCTCCAGAACATCCTTTTAAAACCAACTTTAGAATTTTTAATTTATATTTCAAAGCTACTTTTAAAAACATACTCGGCTTTCCAACGAAAAATACATTTTCCATTTTTAAATGCTCCATTTAAGTCAATTCATAAATCCTTCTCAATTTATTTTAAATTTACATTTCAAATCAATAAATTTCTTTTCAAGCTTTTGAAAATAACCTAATATTTATTTTTACAAATTTCCCTTTTCTTCATAAATACCCATTGTGAATTTAAATTTTCAAATATCCACTGATATACGACTTTCAAATTGATTTTCGAATATTCATTTTCAAACACAAATCAAGTTCCAAGTTGATTTTCCAAACATTTATTTCAAACACCAAATCGATTTCCAAATCAATTTCCCAAAGTTTTATATTAAAACACCAAATCAATTTCAAATCGATTTCCCAAATTATTTTCAAAACACCAAATCAAATTTCAAGTTGATTTCCCAAAGATTTTTTTTAAAACACCAAATCAATTTTCCAAATCGATTTCTCAAAGATTTATTTTAAAACACCAAATCAATTCTCGATTTATTTTAAAAGCACCAAATCAAATTTCATATTGATTTCTAAAATTTGTTACCTTTTAAAATAAATTCCTTTATCAAAATCTCTTCCCGTATTTTGGAATTAATTCGATAAGATTTCAAAAATCAACTTTTATACTTTCAAATCCCTTCTTTTAATTTCACCCAATTCTTTAATTAATTTACTTAAAGTTTTCAACTTTAATTTCCAAAAATCCAATTTTATATTTCTGGTATCCTATGATACCAAAAATATATTCGGCTCATAGCCTTCAATGATTTCAATCACAAATACAATCATACACATATTATAAATAAATCAACACACAACGTTGAAACAAATTCAATATTTGAGGAATCCAGTTGGATCCCTCCAACCTGCTTCCCAACATCCATAGATGTTAGGACAACAATTAAATACCAATTTCACTTCGAGGTGGAATATCGCGGTATATAGGATTATGTAAAATCATCCGCTATTATGTGGCGCATAGGGTTTCATCCGCTATATAATGCAGGAAATCAATCACTTCAAATATATATGTATATACTACTACATATACTACCACATCCAACAGTCAATCTACAACTGAAATTCCAATTTAATTTGAGTGACAAGATCTCACCTTTCCTTTTATTTTGCAATCCAATCCAAACTAGCCATTTCTTCACGATTTAAGACGTTGCAACAACATTATAAGGTTTTATTAATATTTTAATTGATCGAAAAATTAATTTCCATTAGATAAATTTAATTAACCAGTGATTCGTATTTAAACTAATAGTTTTAAATCTTAAACTAACTTTCTTTTTTTAACAAATTCTAAAATTGTTAAATAAGTTGATTAAATAAATTAAACATCTTAATATAAAATTTAAAATTTAACAGTAAGTTAAATATTTGTATACACCTATTTTTTAAAAAAAGACATTATATTCTTCTGCATGCACACACACACACACACGCACACACACACACACACACACACACACACATATATATATAAATTGGAAACTACGTACATATTTTTTTCTGTTAATATATGTAACTATTTTGTTCAAAGATAAAAACAAAAACCATACCAAAAAGTACGAATCTGGCCTGCATCTACTTGCACGACCTCGACCTGGACTGCCACGCGTTTAAACCCTAGCTATGAAATCGTTGCCTGATTGCATCACAACCAGACACGCCATCGACGATACCCTAGCCGCCCTTGCCGTGTTCACGCCTTTGTCGTCGCTCTCCCATTCACGACACCACAGGCGATGAACCACCTCTGTCGCCACAATCTCATCCTCTACCTCTTGAATCACGCGAACGACTTGCGATGCTATGCCATCGACGAACGCATGCGATTTCTCTGTTGTTTCGCCAATTTGTGAATTCAAAATTGATCCAGCCATTATATCGAATCCGAGACGAAGCTTTTCTTTTTTTTCGATTTCGAGCATCGGCCATTATTATGATTTGGATGAAAAATTTTCATTCGATTTTAAAAGAGGAGGAGGGGGATAGAAGAGGCATGATTTGCTTTCAATTTCGGCCATCGATTCGAATTTTTTTCTGCTCAAATTTGAGTTTTGGTTTCGTTTTGAACAAAGAAAAAAAACTCGGCTGTTATTTTATTTTTTATTTCCTTTTCAAACGCGTGTTAATTTTTAACAGAGTAAAAGGAACATTTGTTGAAAATCCCATACTTGCAAAAATTGCCCTGAGAAAACATTATATCCAATATGTATTATTTTTAAATTCAAATTTAAATTTAAACCATTCAATTTCGTAGCTCAAAATCTCGATATCCAATCGAGGCTTGCCACCGGACGTTTATAATGTTAAACCCCTATTTCGAGAACAAAGGAAAAGGTTTCAAGTCCAAATTTGATAGTATGGAGAAGATAGCTTTTTGGACCTAGCTTTTATATTGAATTCTCGATTTAATTTCAGTGCGTTTATCAATCGTACGATCACACGACAACTCCGAATGCTACAAAAATTGAAATCCAATAATAATACACTATTACGTATCCAACGGAAATAGTTTCGTCGAATTCTGAGACTATGCCTCAGAAGGTTATTTTTAAATATCGAATTAAACGATATAAACTCAAAACTGCACAAAACATTTCCAAAATTAATTATGAAGCTTCCATCTCTTCGTTATTATTAATATAAATTTTTCAAGCCTTTGAAATATTTTTAACCGGCTTAAAATCAAGATTCAATATTTTACCCAACTTCAATAAATTAAATTTAATAATTTAATTGTCAAATTCATAGTTATATTTGAAATTCAAGCTTAAAATAACTTCCAAATATTTAAAGTCAATTAAATATTTCATTTTCAAATGTTCAAAATTTTTGGGTCGTCACATTATAAGTTAAACATAAGTTAGTTTTACGAAATGTTTTCATAAATAGCTTTTATTGAAATAAAATTGGTATTAGGGAGGACCAATTAAATGAGTGTGTAGAATGGGTGTAGATCATGTCTCATTCTCACGTAGTTTTAATCTAAGATTCGAGTGTGTGATTTTGAGGTGTTTTACACCCTTTCGAATACGAATCCGTTTCTCCATTTTTGAAGGCGAGCATTTGATGAGGATTTTTGGTAGGGGACCAAATTTTTCTATTATAGTATATGACTATGCAAGGAGAACATAGGTTCCAAATCAAGGAACCTAATAAGAGCCCACACTAGAGAATTAGATAAGAGATACTAGTTCAGAGGTGAAGTTATGTATTCGAGTGAGGATCGAATCAGATTGTGTTATGAATGATCTATGAAAATCATGTAGACTTATGGATAGTACTAGAGTGTTCTTGTGGTGTAACTTCAAGGATGAAATTCTTTTATGGAGGGTAGAATGTAATCACCCAGGATTTGGTCTCTTAAACAAGGTAATTTTATATATATTTTATATAGTCACTAAATGAACTTTTATAGATGAACAAACTCATTTTAGTTAATTAATCATGATGGTAAAATCATTTTCAAAATATGTTTGCAAAATAGATAGTTCGTAGAAAAATAGAAAATGTGAGCGAAAAACGTGTTCTGAAATTTCGACCTTCCGACACCAGAAAGTTATCGGAAACGTCATTCGTCTTTGTGCACATTATGTACACGTATATAAGAGATAATTAACCATATAATAATGTACTTAATTAGGTTTTATCTTAACTTAAAATATGGTTAACGATTGATGTGACTAGACATAATAATTATATATATATATATATATACGTTTATAAACGAGATTGATGTGACTAGACATAATTATATATATATTTATATATTTATAAAAGAGATTGATGTGACTAAACATAATTATTATATATTATAGAATGAATTGATGTGACTTAACAAAATGATGGCTTATTTAAACCAAGGGTATAAAAGTAATTTTTTCTCTACTCTCTTGCCTATAAATACACCACCCTTCATCTTAAATCCATTTATTCTCCTTCTAAAATGCCTAAGCTCCATTCTCCTTCCATGGCTTCCCATCTAATTCCTAAGCTAAAACTACTGAATACAGTTTTGAAAAAAATTCGAGCTAAATAGCCATAGGTTTCTTCATTTCTTTACCTTCTTCCACCTACTTTTCTACCTCATTTCAAATGAAACCATGCAAAATTCTAGTGGCTACAACATTGTAGTTGACCACTTTTTTCAGTTTCGAACATAGCTATGTCAAAATACCCAATCTTTTTAGAGCAATCTTTCGACCCGAATTCCGAGTCTGGAAACAGTTCTTCTTGTTTTGACCATATCCTACTAAAAAATAATCCAAATTGAGTGATTTTTTTTCGAAATGATAGCAGAAAGAATAATGTAAAAATTTTATTATGACTATTTTATCAAAATCCAAGAGCAAAGGGTCCAAAAGTCGAGTGCAAAATGACCTATTTTCGAGTTCCTTTTTGGTGAATTTCCAAGCTTTGCGAGTTCTAAAATATTCCCAGTCATCAAAGAATTTTGGTAAGTAAATTCTAAATTTTTGTGAAAGATTTACTTTCGTTTATATTTTGGTTATGTGGCTATTTATATATGATGTTCATGTTGGATGATGGTATGGTTTGAATGATAGGCATGTTGCTAATATGTTGATTGGATTTAGATTTGAATAGTGGGCTAAGTAATATGTTTTGTCATAAAGTTGTGACCTTTGTTGTGGCATGGTAAAGTTAAGGTTTATTATACGTATGTGTTTGGATGTATGGTTGAATGATTATGGAAATTAGAAACTTAACATGTAGAAAGGACTTGAGATCCATTTGGAAGAAAATCAAATTGTTTAATAAAAGAATTTCAATGTTTAAACTTTATTTTCATTCCAAGCTTCCTTACCTTTATTTAGTTTAACCTCTTACTTATGTGTTTTTTTTGAAAAAAAGGTTAGTAAGCTTTAAGAAGTTAAGTTCGAGGGAGGTTAAAAACAAGTTAAAATTCGGGTATGCATAGCGATAGTCGCTATGGATACAGTTAGGAAAATTCGATTTCTAAATTTTAAAGCTTTCTTTGTAAATGCTTTGAAAACCTATTTTAAACTTAATTAGTAACACTTAAGCTAAGTATAACTTGATTAAGTATGTTTTGATAATTTATTTATTTATTTATTAGGGATAATTATTTGTTAATTAATTAGTAATTAAGTTAAGAAAATTGTAATTAATTAGCATTAATTAAGTAGGTTAGTTATTAATTAATTAAGAAGTTTTAATTTGTAATGACATGCTATTTTGAACCCTTCAAATCGACAATCATCCACACATGCCGGACTTGAATTGCTCAAAACAACCATTTGTAAAATTATATTTGGAAAAACTTATCATATACAGTAAATAAATCAATCACGGAATCACAAACATGGTGTAACGTCCCGCCTTTTCGCACGCTTTAAATCGACATACGTGCCAATTCAAACCATACGGAACAGCGGGTTGTTATGGGGTAAATAAGAAAAAGCAGAGAAGAAAAGAACAAAATAGAACCTTGCAGCGGAACGATAAAATATAATAATCAAATATACAGTTCATGAAGCTGTTTTACAAAACATTGGTTATATTTATACAATACATATCAGAGTACACATACCAGGGAATAATAATCAATGCAGCGGAACACAGTATGAACGTAGTGGAATACTATAATATATAATAATAAATCTTCATCTTCCTCCTTCGGAATACGGTCTTCAAAAACCTGAAATGCTCGGACTGACCCGAGCGAATTTTAAAAGACAAAACACTCGAGTCAGAACTAAAAGATCTTATGTAAGTTAAATTTAATAGAAATAAATATGAGTGTAGTAACTCAAAGGATGCTCGGGATGCACATCTCTTAAGGATCCGTTAAACTATTTACTATGTAGTATATTTCGCTATTATAATAGTGTCTAATTGTAAAATAAACTTACTTTTTTCTTAGCATTAAGGCGTTACCCATATAGCCCTTAACACGTCATAGTCCCAGTAGTCCATCGAGTATCAGCGCATCTCTAGATCGGAAGACTATCATAAATACTCCACGGGCTATGGGAGAAAACCGAACTCGTACAAGGCGCGATAGGGTAGGTGACACGGCACAACTAGGCAATACCAGGGTAGATATACCAATTACGCATCCGGGCTGGTGGTAACGCATAGCCGCAGCTACCACCCACCTGGGACAAACTCCCCCCCAAAATCAAAAATCAAAAGTGGCCACCGAATCAATCCAAAGTCAGAGTATAGTATCGAAGAGGAGTATCCGATAAAGAGCGCTAACCCCCTTGGCCCGTCAATCGCTCCTGTTTTAGCCACCTTATGCCAACTCACGGGAGTTGGGTCCACGGATTTAGCTCAAAGGAAACGCCGCCACCATCCTACTTCATTCTGAAATCTCCACCGCGTACACGGTTGTTAAAGTGATTTTCGGGGTTGGCAGAGAGTACGACAACTTCCGATCCCGGCCTCTTCAACAACCAAATGTCATTATAACACCGCGGTTATTTTAAAATAATTTATACTTTAAACCAGGATAAAATATCCATTACAAAAACCATTTAAATACGATATCACTTCCTCTTTTAAAACCAAAAAAATATGATATCATTTCAATATATCCTTTTCTAAATCTCATTTAAAATTTATAATAATTTGAAACCAAATACTTGAAATATAGCCTTCCAAAACATAAAACTTTGAATTTCATAACTTTGAAATATAACTACACCACTTAAATGGTTCAAATATTAAATTACTTAATAGAATAAATTAGCTTCTTTAATTTCGCAATCAATTCTAATACAGATTTAAATCCTCAAATAAACTATTTCAGATTTCATATATTTCAAAGCTTTAATATTAAATGTTTCAAAACTAAATTATATAATTCACATATTTATCAAATTTACTTTTCTATCATTTAGTTTTGAAATAATTTAATTTAACCAATCCAGAATATTTTAAATAGACTTCAAATTTCAACAATTTAATATTCCTTAATTTATTTAGACTTGATATATTCACATAAATCACCTTAACCCCGAGTTTTGTTATAAAACAATATTCTTTTAAAATCTAAATTTCAATAAGTTCCAAATGAACTCTTCTTAAATATAATTCTTAATTAAATAAAATCTCAATCAATTTCACTATCTTCCCAACCTTGATTTATAAAATCAGTATAAACTCTATACTAAATATAATTTAAGTAAATACTTATCCTTATTATATTCAATAAAATCAACGTTATTTTACACCTTAAACCATTTTATACATAGCTTAAAACCAAAAAGTTAACTATATAAAATAACCTTCGTCAAATATCCGAAACCAATATCTCATAAAACCATATATTTATAGATTTCTTTACAAAACCATAGAAAATTATTTCAAAAATAATTATATATATATATATATATATATATATATATACCGCGGTGCCTGTATATAATTTTTTATCCTATGGTCAAATGATACGGATGTTTATCATTTCAATCCGCAATTTAAAAATAAAACTGCGGTTGTATATCATTTCAAACCGCAATCTTGAATGTAATGAAATGCATGATAACTTGTAGTTTATTCGAGATAAAATACAGCATCCATTCATCCAATATCAACCATCAACCATTTATCACAATCATCATCCAAATAAAGTAGTATCATCAATATATAACGGAAATTTAACAACAGGTGTTAAATAGCAGTTAAATTCGATAATAATTTAAATAACTGTTTAACTGGCAGTTTATATGCAATAAAATAAATAACAATTTAACTGGCAGTAAATATGCAATAATGAATTAAATAACAAGTTAATTAAATAAATGAAAGTTAACTGAGATAATGATGAAATATATGTCAAACGGCTATAAATAATTTCAAATCACATCATAAATGAATTTAACAAACATAAGAAATCTTAGAAATTGTGAGTGGGTTAAAACACTCTCCTTTTGAATTTTAATTGAATTTAAATTCAATCCAAAATTTAACCAGTATCAGAATCTATCCAAACCAACGCCAAAACGTCCATAATTCTAATACGATCCCAGCAAAACAAACCACGCATGAATCCGAGCTCGTATGAAAAGTTAGGAAAACTAGAAGATTGGAAAATTCTGGTCCTAAGTCGACTTCGGGTTCAACTTCGGTTCACCGCCTCAATTCCCCGGTGCTTCCATGGAGTTTTCGCCAAAACGACCCGGAGCGACCCGAGTAATTTTCTTCCTAACCCAAAGTAGATGCAACATTTTTGCCTCTGAAACTCGAAGCGCGAGCAGAAGTTGATGCAGATCCGCAATTTTGTTTTAGTTTTGAAATTGGATTAGGATAATTAGGGTTTGGAGCCATTGGAATGAGGAAGAGCATACGTATAGAATGAGAAATAAGCAATGACCTAGGGTTTATAACAACATATATATAGGCAAAACAGAATAAAAAGAATGGGCCAGGTTGGATTTAGGTTTTGAACGATAATTGACCTGAAAACCCCGTTTCGATTCTGGAAATGAAAAGGGTCAACCCATATATCAAAGTATATGTTTTAAATGATTTTAAAATCGATGGAATAAGTTTCAAGTCCAAATTTGTGACGCCCCGCCTCTATACCCACGCTAGCCAAGGACACTACGGGGTAATGCCGTCACCTAGCATGGAGAATAAGGCTGTTGAGGAGCGACCATCCTCGTAATTGCTTTGTGCGAGCAACGATATGTCAGATAGCACAACATGCATTTGGTTTAAGGAGGAAATCCGACATACCGATACAAACTCAAAGCTACTACAAAGTGGCTATATATATTCTTCGGAAACAAATATAGAAATAAACATAACACAAATAAGTCACAGACGTCCATATCACAAAGGCGGAAATAGATATGAATATATATAACACATGAAAGTGTACATCAGAGCAGTGGTCAAACAAGATCCACAATATCCCAAAAGAATAGCTACAAGTGCTAGAAAAAAGAATATGAATACAACTATGAGTCTATAACTCAAATGTATACAACAAAAACTACTGATCTAAGTAGTTAGCCAAAAGTCAGGGTGATAATCCCAGATGTGAACTCAAGCAGAAGCAGCTATAACATCTCGGTTTGACTCGAGTATTATTTAATAAGAACATAATAAACGGATCATTCTAGCTATAAATATCAGTTAAAATGATATAGGATAAGAGATATGACATAAACATATGATAACCATAAAGTCATACTGTGAAAAGCATGCAATTGAAAATCAACAAGAGATTAATCAATATCACAAGAATTTTCTCAAAGATCAAAAGAAATGTCATACTCAATATCTTCATTCACCAAAACCATGATTGTTGAAAATAATATCAATGCCAATCACAAAATTTAATGACACACAAATTCACCAATGCACAAATATTGATAACACATATCCATGTAGATCACGAAAATCGATGAAACACAAATTCTAGAAATCATCAATGAAAATCCAAAAATCACAAAAAAAGGGGGGAAGAAGGCCTATCACAAAACGGGAGCACGAAAATTCACCAACACGTGTATCACAAAATGGAACGCTATTCCATGGTAGCTAACCATTAATTTTGAGCCGAAGCTCCACAAAACGGCCCCAAGACCATGGGTCGCTACCCCACCAATTTGAGCCGAAGCTCCACAGAAACGGGGTTTAGTCTCCCTCGTAGACAAAGAGACATCGCACATTTGCTAGTCTAAATCACAAAAAATGATCATCATCGATCATCAAGAAGTGTCAATTACACTAAGCTAGTAAATATATGAGCTTAACTTCATGTCCCATAACCACTATCTTAACTTAAATATTTACGAACAAATTGTAGATCTCCACTAGAAAATTATCACAAGAGATTCAATCGAACAAGTCAAAGAATTAACCAACGAAGTAAACGCAAGCGTTTCATACCACTTGTTTTACTACGTCGTTTAATTGGATTTCTCATACGAGTGAGGTAAAGGTGTGTATATACTAGTAGATTGGAAAATGGTTTGAGAAAACGAGCTTTGTAATAAAATAGTGTTGAAATCATTTTAAAGAAAGAGTTTTGATAGTTACTACTAGTATTGAAACCTTTATATTTTTAAAGTGACAAATCACAAAAATGATTGTAAAACAATCAATCACCAAAATTCACATTCAAAGACGTGAATAAAATCCAAAGAAATTGATACCGAATTCATCAAAATGGATATTCCCAAAAATCCCGAAGAAAATATCATCAAAGACGATAATAAATGATTGCAACAAATCGGAATCAACAAGAATCGATTAAAGTTGGAAATTCAAGCTAAATAAGCAAATCGGCAAAAGACTGCAGATTCAGACGTCTGAAAGAAGTGATTCAGACGTCTGAATCTGGAAAACTAAAAGTTTTCCAGAGCATATTTCAGACGTCTGAACCCTATATTTCAGACGTCTGAAATAGGAATTTTTTAGCCTATTTCCTTTCTGGTCCAAAACAAACCAATTCAGACGTATGAGATATAGATTTAGACGTTTGAATCTGGGAATAAAAATCTTCCCAGTATAATATTCAGACGTCTGAATCAACGTTTCAGACGTCTGAAACTGGGGTTCTGGGCATTCCCTGAACCTCGACCAAAAATGGCCAAATGAATATCAGAAGCGATCGGACGAGCAAATGACGACTAAGGATTTACGCCACGCGATAACCCAACCTTAGGATACGCCTCAAATATCAATGTCCAAATATCCATAATAGGATTTTCATAAATTTTGATTTCAAAACACCAAAAATTGGAATATACACCAAATCAATCCAAACCAAAATCAATTGCACAAGAATAAGTGTTAGGAATTCATACCTAACAATCGAAGATAATTTTAGACTAAGATGTGAGATAAAAATCTCACCTTTAAACCCAAAACAAATGAAGAAGTAGAATAGAGCAAAGGCAAGGACAATCACTCTTCAATTCCAACCCAACAAGCTTGAATCTAAGCTAAAAAGAGAAACATTTCCTAAGTTAGGTTTAGGAATTTCTGAAATTGATAAGAGAATGAGTTGGAGAAGAAGAGGAGGAGGCTTACCAAAGCTTCTTCTATAAATTTGGAGCTAGAACTTGATTTGCTGAACCCAAAGCTAAAGCCCAACTAGAAAAAGTAGCAAAATTCAGCTTACTCCAAACATATCAAAGATTATACTCAAAAAGATCGCAAACGACATTTTGGACTCAATGGAAATGGTTTCGAGTCCCAATTCGGCCGTTTGTAGAAAGTAGCTTTCCGGACCATAATCCGACAACGACGCTATATTTAAATAAATTATTTAAATACGCAACCGGTATATATATGCGGGTTGTTACAGTCCTAGACTCCTTCTGGAATTTCACTAAAACAACAACCCTCACTTAACCTGGAGGAACAGGTCTATACAACCCCTGAGCAGTCGAACAGGGACCTGAGCAGCGGAACAGAATTTCGTCTCAACAGCCGAAGAGGACTTCACACGCCTGAGCAGCAGAACAGGACTTCAACAAATATAATAGATTGTTTGAATTTTTGTATTCTGATAACATGGATAAGTCTGTTTATAGTACACCCTTCCTATGATCTTCTCTTCGAGTATTAGTGTATATATATATTTGAAGATTGTGAAGAGTAGAAAGTATATATTGCTTAGAATATGTTAATGCGGAAAAGTTGACAGTATAGTTGCAAGTATAATAGAGAGAGTTAGATAAGAAAGATAAGAAAATTCGGTAGATTGAGTTCAAGTTAGAGTATGTATTTATAGATGTTAAAAAGCAGCGACTATGGACGAAGAGTTCTGGTTGAAGTGTTGCGTCCAAATCTTTTTGTAGAGATTCGTAACTCTTCATAATAGTCGCGTCTTTTCAAAAAATATAAATGTAGTAGAAATTCAGTCAACTGAACCTCTAGGTCAGTCGATTGGATATTCAAACTAATTTTGTAATATATATATATATATATATATATATATTTGTTTATTTGTGCACCTGTGCCACAGAAATTGTCAGATCAGTCGACTGACCTACCAGGTCAGTTGACTGACCTGGTAATTTCTGTGCAATTTGCATAATTTTCACAGCTTTAGATATATATATATATATATTTATATTATATGCTTATATGTATAAATCATTTGAAAATAGGAATATTATATATAGCTAATATATACATTAAACGAGGAGAGATCTTAACAAAATTGACTTAAGACTCAAAACAAGATAATATAAAAATTGATGCACCGATTTTGATGTCTTATATCCATGTAGTATATATTCTCTCTTTTTTGTAACAGTCGTCAAATCTGTATGTTGGAGTGATAGCTTTGTGTCATGAATCCAAACCAAGTCTCAACAACAATCACTCACCTACGGTCCTAAGCTCTTCCCTTTAGGTCTTCCCATATCCACTTGAGGATATTAAAATATTTTTATTAAAAATATTCTCTTCATGGAATATTTCACCTTTTAGGGTTCTTCCTGAAAAGGAGAACACAAGCGGAAAAAAATCTAGAATGAGAAAAATTGATAGGTCTAAGGGTCTATTTATAGGGGTAGAAGTGGATCTCGGACCATAGGATTTGGAGATTGAATAGGATGTAACCATGTCACAGGCTGAATAGGGGCCATTAGATGCAGAAATGGGAGGACCAGATTGAATAAAAGAATGCAAATGACGTGTTAAAATTGTCCAGCACGAATAAGAAATCTTCTTCACTTCATACATTGGGCGGCTCGTACGCCAGGTCGACCTTCACCCCCTTGTAGGTCGACCGGTCGACCTAGGTGATGGTTAGATCGACCTCTTGGTTGACCTAGGTGATGGTTAGGTCGACCTCCTGTTCGACCTAGCCTATATAATTTTTTGTGCTTCTTTGATATTTCATTCTTTGCTCATATTAACTCGGATTCAACGTTCTATATATGGAAATTGACTTGAAATTTACTATAGACACAATAATGCAACTCCTGTGGCTCAATTCTGATAATTTCACAAAGTTATTTTATTATTTAATTAATTAACGAATTAATTATTACGGGTTAAATTTTGGGTTGTTACATTCTCTCCTCCTTAAGGGATTTCGTCCCTAAAATATCAAAGGATAAAAGAATATACTAATGTTTTCGTCCAATTCTACAACCAAATACTCAATCATCAACCATTTTTCCATTGTCCTTAAGTTTTTCTAATGCAATTTATGATTTTTGTGCAATTAGTGTATTGTAAATGTCCCAAACTAATGCAAAAGATTAGGCGGTCCACTGATTCTATTGACCTTTTTTTATGCAATCATGTATGTGCCATGTATCCAAATGAATGCAAAAATTTCCTAACGATACTTATAATTCTATATGCATGTTACAAACATCATCAAAATGCAACAATCATGTGATAAAAATCCATTTGTAGCAACAATGGAAATGAAATAAAATAAAAATGTGCACACATCCATATGCATATGCTCTAGTATCCTAGTTAGGCCAATCCCTAAAGGATAATAGTACCTAGTGTACCTATATGCACCCAATTGCCTCCACTAGCAAACACTTGCAACCACTAGCATACATCATTCATAACATGTTCTATTAACATGTTTACATCAAGTCCTACCATCCATAGGTTAGATCCTAAATTTTACCCTCCCAGAGAATAGTAAAGGAAAGAACCTATTCAAAACTAAAGATGGAAAATGGAATTCTAAAACCTATTATCAAAGAGAAAGGGATATGAGAAACGAATTTTCTCCTAATCAAATTAGTCTTCTTCGAAATCTCTTTGACCATGTTGAAACCAAGAAGCAACCTTTCCGTAGACTCCAACCAACATGAAGACGTCTTACACGGCTTTCCTAACAAGAGCTTCAAAAGGTGCCCTTCCAATGCTAGCTTGAAAACTAATACCATATGAATCCCACTCAAGAAAGATGCTTTTCCCAAGCTCCGCTATAATCAAGAATACTCATTCTCAACCACACTTGTCTTACTGTCCTACTAATTTAATTTTATCGTTCTTCATGAATCAAAATTCCTAGGTTTTTACTGGTCTCTTATCCTCTTTACGAAAACTTCCATTATTACTTCTAAATGTAATTATTGCTATCTCCTTACACCTTTACCGTTACTCCTAGGAAATGATTCTTATCTACTCCGCGTTTAAGAGTTTAGTTTGGTATTTATCACCTCTAAAAATGAAAATTTCTAAAAAAAAATAAAACATCAAATCCCAAAATCTTTATCTTTATAAGTGTTATCTTTTCAGTTTCTATTAATTTCAACAATACTTAGTCACTTAATGTTGTTTACAAACCTAGAGGGAAAAGGTTCCAAATTCTTAAGTCGAAAACTTATATATCTCTTTCTTTTCAAGACTTTTACAGTTTTCTATAAAAATTTGAATTTTCAAATTTTACTTTTATTAAGTTTTTTTTTTCAATTCAAAAAACTATTTACTTTTTCACCAAACCATTTTCTTTTAAAATATCTTTAGAATATCCTTTATGTGTTTTCAAAAGGGCTTCTTATTACACCTAATAGTCTCATAACTTAATGTATTGGAACAACTTTCTCTTACGAGAAGTTATTAATGCTAAAATCTTCTATGAACCTTTTAAAAGAGAATTTCATTTTTATGTGAAATTACAAGGAACTTATTTTATAGTTTTCAAAATAGGCTATTTAAATATGGTGCTTTTCATACCTTGTATATTTCTTTCATGTATTCCCTGTAACTTGCACAAAACATTTTTATTGGTTTCATAGAAAATCATACCATTATTCCTTTCATTGCAATAGATTAAAATATGTTTAAATTATATTCTTCCATGATAAATATTTCCTAATATCTAACTTACACATATTCCTTCCAAAAAACTCATCTTCAAAACCGTTTTAATATTTCCATAACTGCAAAAACACTTCCTTGTACTTATTAATAATAAGTGTACTTTACAAACCATTTTATTTCTATGCTTAGAAATTACCTTTTAAAGTACATTTTTATTTGGGTTAAAACGGATGTTGCGTAAAACATACTAATATATCACATATACCTATGTAAAAACATTTCTCTCGAGAGTCACTTACTATAACAATAGTGCTATAGCCTATGCTCCACTCACTTTCCACGAAAACACTTGTTACAACAATAAAAGTTGTATTCTACATTTTCGATACTTGATACGGTCTAGGTTTTTATTCTTAAAACCTTTGTTTACTTATAATGAAACTAGTGAGTTATACACACACACACACACACACACACACACACACACTCTCTCTATGATTCTTTAAGAAGAATTCCAATCTTTCATTATATAAAAACCAACTTAAATTTCACACCGTTCTTTAAAAAACCCAAGTTTATTTTCTGAAAGAAAATATTAACAATGAAAAATTTCGATTCCAACAAAAACTATTTTTTTCAACTTTTTAAATCTTGAAAATTTCATTTTATTAAGCTTAGCATAGAGTGGGTCTTCCTACTTACTACCCTTGGAGAAATTTTCCTAAACTAAAGGCTTTTACTTTTATTCCTCTTGTACACTCAAATTTATTCTAAGGCATCACGTCAAATCCACTTGTCTAAGACTATTATAATTTCTGCAATTACCTACACATGGACTTTCTTCTCTGCTTACCTATTGAATTTTTATTGTACATCTCTAACCTTTGCCTACCTCTCTTTGGATTTCCACAATCTCAATCCTAAATGTACAAAACCGTCTCTTAAATCCCTACCATATGTAGACATTCCCTATGCCCCAATAAACGTACTTCAAAAGTGATATTTCAAGAACTCTTTTCTCAACTGACGAACACGAAGCACACAAAGAACCTCCTTTAGATGAATGACATGCTCTTCCATACTTCTTGGAAAACACCAAAATGTCAATCATGAATACCACCATGAACTTTATTTTTGGCCATCTCTAAAAACACGGCTCACAAAATCAACAAAATAGGCTAGGGCATTGGTTAGCCCAAAAGGCCTAACCAACCACTCACAAAATCCGTCGGGTGTCCTAAATGCGGCCTTATTAATGTTGTCATCGGCGATCCTAAGCTGATGAAATTCTATGGCTCAATTATGTTGAGAGAATACTAAAGAGTCAACTAACTGGTTGGAGAGATCATCTATCCTAGAGAGTGGATAATGGTTCTTCCTTATGAGCTTATTCAATTCTCTATAGTCAAAGAAAATTCAAAGAGAACCACCTGCTTTGGTAGTGAAGACGACAGGCCCTTCATATTCCGATATGTTTCTGCTTATGAAACCTTTCTCCAAAGCTCATGGATCTGCTTGCTCAATCCCTTCCTTTCCCAAGGTGCTCTATGCCCTACGGGTAATGCCACTGGCTAGCAAAATAAATCCTGAAGTCGCTATCTCTCTTAGGGGGCTAGTTTCCTAAACTCCTGAAAGACCTCTGGAAAATGTCTGACGACTGAAAACGAATCCCACTCAGATGATGATGAATCGAGGGAATAAAGAAAGCTCACCATAACTGACCCTTGTGGGTCGCAAGGAATCTCGACTGTCCTACTGATGCATGTCTCTAGTCTAACAACTGTCCTCTCACAGTCTAATATAGCTCCATATGTGGATAACCAATCCATTTCCGAAATCATCTATACCTCGAAATTCCCAAATATAGGCGTCATAGTCAAAATTCTACGCCTAGGATATAAATTTTCAAACCCTACAAATCATAAACAAGATTGTCGATCCTTCTATGAGGTTTGAAACAATGATGGGGTCTACTACTAAAGATATGTCTAAGTGTAAACAATCTACCAAAGAACTAGAGATGAAAGAGTGTGTTGCTCTAGGATCAAAAAGAGTCTAAATGGGAAAATCAGAAATAGAAACCAAATTTTCCTACCTCAATCCGGTCCATTGTTGGATGGCATTGCATCTAAAGCCTGAATCTCCGCTGCAGGTTCACTCACACCCTACCCCATCCTCTGAGGATAAAATTTACTAAAATGATCGGGTTGTTCACATTTGTAACACTCCTTCACCTTCTCTCTTGCAATCTCTTGCGTAATGACCAGTCATTCTACAATGGTTACATATCCCACTTTTCTTGATTCTCTTCTGAGGGCCTTCCCTTTTCCTTTTATCCTTCTTTCCTTTCCACCATGGATTCTTGTAGGAACAACCTTAAGTTCTTCTTCTAGCTGACAAGTTATAGATTGACCACTCTATCGGTCCTCCAAATCTAACTGCCTAAACTTTCACGCCATATCTTCCAACCTAACTTATGTCTCCTTGAAATCCTTCATGCCAAAAAAATGTTCCTCCCTTATGATAGTGAAGCCCTTGCACAGCTTAGAAAAATCGGCTGCTGTAGGTGGATTAGAGGGATTTCCACCTACCGGTGTTGTATTGGACGCTTGCCGTTACATCTCTGGTACCGTAGCTCTACGGAACCAGTTAGCCATACTATGCGAAGAAAAGAAACTTAGGTTCGAAAGAATCAAAAGAAGGTTGAATTGGAATTTGAGGGGATTTTTATAAAAACTTTTTTATACTCAAAAATAATTTCTAAGAGTTTTATTTTGAAAAATACTTTTAAAACAAGTTATTTTGGATAACACTTTTCTTTTTAAAAAATAAATTTTTAGGAATCCTGTAAGCGTAGGCTTTGATACCAAGTGAAACACCATACACCCCTTAGTATACCTAAAAGGACACATTAAAAGGCGTGGTGTGTTGTAGGTATAAATGAAAACTAACAGAGACTAAGATTCACAAGGCAAAATAAGGTAAAAGCAGCGGGAACTAAAATAAGAACTCAATTAAAGCAAAGCTTCATGATTACTTCATAAATAAGTCAAATACCGAATACAACATCCATACCTCAAAAACCATCTTGTCTTATAAAAATTCATAGTCTAAAAATCATAGTTCATAATATCCCTCATAATAAGCTAGTACACAAAAAGAAGTAAAACTGAAATAAAAGAGATACATAGTAGAGAGCTCCTCCAAGAAACCACCAAGCAGTAGCAATTCTACCGAATTCTCCCTTGATTGCCTGTAAGGGGAAGGAGAAAATAGAGGAGTGACTCAGACTAAAAGTCTGGTGAATGATAGTAATTACTAAAGTCTTTAAGCAAGATATAAGTAATAGACTCTACAGCTGTTCTAGCATAAATAAGGATAAAATAGGAAAGAGATAAATTGGAAATAAGTACGAAAAATTATTGCTCAATTTATAAGGTAAGTTAACTTTGATTGCTTGCATTTGTCCTTGATTTCTGTTTTAATTAGGTTGAATTCCTACCTATAATTAGGATTTAACCTTAATTCTACCCTTTTTGATCGGCCTGCTACTCCATATTACTTTGCTATGGACCAGCTTCTATATAACTCTTTACACAAAATGTTACTATGGCCAAGACGGCATATATAACCCCTACAAAGAAGGAAATGGTGTCTACGGAAGAGACCCACACTAAGTTCTTGGAAGTCATATCTGTTACTGAGCACCCGAATTGAAATCGCACGTGTTACTTCCACCATGCCCATGCTACCTTTTGCCCCATCTATTGGGTCTTCTTATTACCTCAACATCCAGCAAAAGCATGCACCTCATCCCACTTCTGGCTAATGTGAGACCACAGTGTGTCCATAGAATCCATAGGGGAAATGCTGTTGATACTGGCCCTTCATCCAAACAATATCTAATTGCACCCTTACACAATTCCCCTGTGAATTGGACTTCTATCTGAACAATAACTGCCATTTTAGCATAAGCGTGCCCTCTTCTCACTTCAGGCTAATATGGGACCATCATTTTGTCTAATAAGGAATGCTACTTGGTGCAGGTCCTATTTTCATCTTTGCTTATTAACTTAGGTAAATTTTTTAAATAAGCCTTTACACTTTTCTCTACTATCTTTACTTATTAATTTATCCTAAGTCTTAAGATAAGCCTTGTTCTGTTCTATTTCTTATTATAACCTACGTTATAATCATGCTTATTACTTAACCCAAGGTCTAAGTGTGAAAATAAGCTTCTTTCATTTTTTTTTTTCTCTATTTAGTTATGATTTTAAGTTATAACTATGCCAATTATTTTTAATTCATCCAGTTCTAATTATAATTAGGCATAATTTCAGTTCAATTCCATTATATTACAGTCTTAATAATTTACATCTCATAATTATAAATAGGTCAATCTCTTTAATTGAGTCCAATTAATATCATAATTAGGCATAATTTCAGTCTTAATTCCATTTGTGTTACAGTCTTTATAATTTACATCTTATATTTCGTTATTTTAGAATTCTTATAATTTAATCCAATTTTGCTTTAATTCTATTCTAATCCATACACGAAGAAGAAGCAGAATAAAAGAAAATTGAAAATAGAAGAAAATCCAAGGCATAGGAAGAAGATGTAAATAACGTATAAATAACAGTAAATAAACTAAAATACTGTAAATATACTGTAAATAAATGGAAAAAATATAATTAACAGAAATGAACTAAAATTACTGAAAAGAATGGCTGAAAGGAAATAGACTGGAAAAAACCTGTAAATAAAACTACTAAAAAGGTTATTCCAAAAATCATAGTAAAACTACAACCATTGGAAAACCTATTATTTTAAATTACTTAAAGAAATCTTAAAATATTTACAATCACTCACCTCCTGTCCTAAGCTCTTTCCTTTAGGTCTTCCTCGATCTACTTGAGGAAATTAAAATATTTTTGTTCAAAAGATTCATCCCTTGGAAAATTTTTATTTTTAGGGTCCTTCTGAAAAGGTGAACCCAAGCAGAGAAAATCTTGAATGGGAAAAAGTGTTAGGTCCAAGGGTCTATTTATAGAGGTTGAAATGAATCTCAGACCGTTGGATTTGGAGATTGAATAGGATGCAACAACATCATAGGCTGAATAGAGGCCATTGGATGCAGAAACGGAAGGACCAGATTAAATGAAAGAGTGCAAATGACGCGTTAAAATTGTACAACACGAAGAAGAAATCTTCTTCGCTTCGTACATTGGCCGGGTCGACCGCCCGGTAGACCTAGGTGATGGTTAGGTCGACCTCTTAGTTGACCTAGCCTATATAATTAATTTTTTTTCGCTTCATTGATTATTTCGTTCTTTGCTCATATTAACTCAGATTCTTACGTTCTATATACAGAAATTCACTAGAAAATTACCTAGACACAATGGTGCAACTCCCTTGGATCAATTCTGATAATTTCACAAAGTTATGTTATTATTTAATTAATTAACGAAACAATTATTACGGGTTAAATTTGGGATTGTTACAAATAGGGTCTCATCCGCTCCAGGGACAGGAATATATCCAACCCAATTAATAAAATAGTAAATAATCCAAATAATCGACAAATAGCATAAATATAATTATCCACACTTATATAAAGATATAAGTAGGCCACAAAGGTGAATTTACTCACAGAAATTCCAATAATCGCCTAAGCGCTTGGATTTGAATTAAAATTGAACAAGCATTCAATTTTAACCCAAATTTCTACTAGTTCCAAATCCATCCAATCCAACTCCCTAGCGTAGTACTCACTGATACGATTACAACACAGCTTGTCGCACTTAGTTCGGACCTCGTATGAAAAATTTATGAACTAATGAACGTTGAGATTAATTAAATTATAATTAACTTTTTAATTAATAAAATTTTAACTAAACCTAATGAAGCACTTCTTCTTCCTCTCTCTAGGCATCGCATTCGTTCCAGGCTCGAGCTTCCTCTATTTTACTTTTTTATATCGCGAAAACCAAACGTCGTCGCTGATCACGTGCCTGCCATCGCTGCCTTATTTACACCATCCATGCACGCCACGACGAGCCTCGTCCTTGCCACCGAAAATGACCCCTCGCTGCCATGAATGCGACAAGTATTCCAACCCGTCGAGCATTCAATTGATGATCGAATTATATAGATAAAGTTGTGGTGAGCAGCTCGATAACTTTCATGTTGAACTTTTCGGCTAATTTTGCTTGGATGAGTCGAAGAAATTATGGCCGTTGGATGGAGCATTAATTCAATGGCGGCTGAAGCTAATTATGGTTTGGGTTTTGCAAATGAAAAAGGGTGATGTCCTTATAAATTTTAAAGGCACTATTCACTCGCTAAAATTTCGAACTCTAAACGAAGCATGCTGCCTAGCATTCTATATGTTATACCCCTATTCCTAAAACAATAGAATATATATCAGAACTCAATTCCATCATATAAAGAAGTTAGCTTTCCAAAATCGAATTATATTAATTTAAATTCCTTTAATTAATTCCTACACATTTTGAACTCGTACGACCAAACGATACGCCTAATCGCCACGAAATTCGAGGGCATATAACAATTCACATTTATGGATCCAATAAAACTAATTTTGTTGAAATCCGAGATAGTGCCCCGAAAGGTTATTTTTACACGTTAATTAAAATGAATTATTATTAGAACTGTATTAATCACTTTATATATAAATAAAAGTTTGCACCAATCATTTATTATTTAAAATTTAATTTAAACAATCATTCTGAAATCCATCTATTCAAGTTAAATTTAAGATTCCCTTATTTAAACAATTCCAAATATTTCAAATTGGCTTTAAAAAGATATATCCTCGAAACTATTTCAATCCTTTGATATTGGAAAACATTTCCATATTCTTATATCAACAGTATAAGTAAATTTAATAATGCTACCATTTTGGAGACACGCCAAAAAGATTTCTATAACCATACAACTCCGGAGTTCGTATGCCTCCGTATGGGTGTTAAGTATAAGCAGCAATGCTTTCGATACCACTAAGCCTATAGTACGATCATAAGAACTAATTCGTCTATTTCTCAATGGAATGTTAAAACACATTTTATTGGGTCAAAATGAATGTTGCGTAAAATATCCTTAATAACCCAAACACCAGTATTGGGATTTGATTAATTATATATATAAAATCCCATATACTACATAAAATATTTTCTTTCGAAAATCATTTACTATAATAATAATGTTATCGTCCATGCCTTTCATACTTCCTCGAAAACGTCTATTACGACAATAAATGTTGAAATCTATGTCTTCCATACTTATCACATTTTAAATCATTTTTCAAACTATTAAATTCCATTTAGAATTATTACTTTCGAAACTTCACTTTTAAAGATTATCACTTTAGAAACCATTAGTTTCATCAAAAACATTCCTTTCAAAACATTCCTTTAAAAGGTTAATTAACCATCACAAATTTGAATGTATTTACTTTGTATACAAATCCATATTTAAATCTCATCATAAATCATTCCCATATTTATAAAACTATGTTTATAAATCTCCTTTCTATTTTATAAAACTTCTACTTTATAAAATCTCTTTATTTATAAAATTCTATTTATAAATCATTATTTTATAAAAACTCATTTTACTATCAAAATCCACTTATAAATCCATTCCTTTATAAATCTAATTTATTTATAAAATATATTTATAAAATGTTTATAAATTCTGAATATAAATCTATTTCATTATTTATAAAATTTCACTTCCATAAATCCTTTGCATAAACCATTCAAAAATTTCTATTTAAAGCATTTCTCAAAACTATACCTTTATAGCACCAAAAATCATACCTTTTTATTTGAAAATAAATTCATTCCTGTTAATGATTCAGAAATTAAAAACATATATCCTTCTAGAATCACTTTGAAAATTATTTCAATTCAAAATTACTGTTTTATAGTATTTCAAAATATTTAAAATATGGCCCAGTCCTACTATAGCAATAAATAAGCAAAAACATATTTATGTCATCAAATATGGCATCCAACACATCATATATCTAAATATACGAAAACTAAAATCAACAGTGTGTGAAATCCTATTGGATCCCTCCAACCTGTCACTCTGCATCACATACAGTATATAATCAAATAATATAAATCATCCGTCTCGAGGCGGGATCGTATAAAAAGGGTCATCTGCTCGTACATGGGAACATAATAAGGTCTCATCTACTCTAGGGGTGAAAATATATCCAGACCAACTAAAAATAGTAAATAATCCAAACAATCGATAAATAACATAAATAAAATTATCCACATTTATATAAAGATATAAGCAGGCTATAGAGGTGAGTTTGTTCACCCAAATTCCGGTAATTAACAAAGCACTCGGTTTTGGGTTAAAATTAAACAGGCATTCAATTTTAACCCAAATTTCAGCTGGCTCCAAATTTATCCAATCCAACTTCATAGAATAGTACTCGCTGATACGACCATAACTTGTCGCTTTCAATTTGGGCCTCGTACGAAAAAGTTATGAATTAACGAACATTGAGATTAATTAAATTAAAATTTACTTTTTAATTAATATAATTTAAACTAAACCTAATCATGCACTTCTTCCTCCTCTCCCTAGGCATCGCATTCGTTCTTGGCTCAAGCTTCCTTTATTTTATTTTATTTTATTTTTTTAAATCGTAAAAACCAAACATCGCCACCGATCACGCACCTACCGCCGCTGCCTTTTCCATGCCTCCCACACGCGCTACCCTAGGCTTCGTCCTTGCCGCCAAATATGACCCCTCGTTGCCACAAATGTGGCCAGTCTGTCCCCACGTCAAGCATTCGATTGATGATGAGATTATATGGATGAAGTCATGGTAAAGAGCTCGACAACTTTTATGTTGAACGTTTCGGCTAATTTTGCTTGGATGAGGAAATTATAGTTGTTAAATGGAGCACTAATTTAATGGCTGCTGAAGCTAATTATGGTATGGGTTTTGCAAATGAAAAAAGTTGATATCCTTATATAGAAAATTTTCAAGGCAGTATTCACTTGCTAAAATTTCGAACTCCAAACGTAGCGTGCCACCTAGCGTTTATATGTTATACCACTATTCCAAACATAATGGAATATATATCGAACCCAATTCCATCTTATTCAGAAGTTAGCTTTTCAAAATTGAATTATATTAATTTAAATTCCTTTAATTAATTCCTACGCGTTTCAAACTTGCACGGCCAAATAATATGTCTAATCGCCATGAAATTCGATGCATATAATAATTCACTATTACGTATCCAATGAAACTGGTTTCGTCGAAATCCGAGTCGGTGCACCAAAAGGCTATTTTTACACGTTAATTAAAATGAATTAGTATTAAAACCTTTTTAATCACTTTAATTATAAATTAAAGTTTACACTAATCATTTATTATTTAAATTGAATTAAACATTCATTATGAAATCGATTATTCAAATTAAATCTAAGATTCCCTTATTTAAACAATTCCATATGTTAAATTTAACAATATATTTATCAGATAAATCGACATATTTGAAATTCAAGTTATTTAACTTATAAAATTAACTTTTCAGTGTTTAAAATCAATTAAATATATAAAATTCAAGTGACTGAAATTCTGGGTCATTGCATCATTCTTTGATCATATAATTATGAATTATATTGCATTAGTGAATTATAGCTCAGATAGTTAAAAGCAATGCACCCATTTAGTAGGTGCACCATTAGAGTTGATAAACTCTTTGAGTTGATACATATAGATGTATGCTATCACAAGTTTAATCATACCAAAAATAGTTCGACGTACTTCGTTATATTTGCTGATGAATTATAACAAGCATGAATATATGTATTTGATACATATGGCGCATGTCTATGATAAGTTCATAGAATATAAAATGGAAGTAAAATAAAATAGCATGCAAAAGAAAACAATTTAATTTGATCGAATCGAGAAGTGTATTAGGGAGTTCCAAATGTACCTAAACTGAAATAAGATTCAATCTCAACGGTCGCTCCTTATAATACATAATGATGTGTTGATAAGGAGTCATCAAACTTTGTTGGACAAAGGATGATTAAATAATGAGTGAAGTAAGTTAAATTTTTTCTTTAAGGTGTATACACAAGAGTCGTACATAAGTTTAAGATTAATATCATCTGAAGAATAATTTACAAAGTCTTACAAGATATGGGTTTATAAGAAACCTCATCGTGTCCCAAGCCAAGGAGTTGGCGGGTTGTGTGAAGTAAAGGACCACACGTAATATTTGTACACAAGAGATTCTGTATGAATCGCCCCAAAGGAGATTGGGGATGATAGTCATTGGATAACTGATTTATGTTATAAACATAAATACTATGAACTATATCAAATCAGTTTTATGTATGAAATTCGAAATTGTTCCACATAATAAAGAAAGTTATCAGCATCGAAGAGAGTCGATTGGCATAGTAGATTATTGAAACATAATAGCATACTCATTCACTAAGGGACTGAACAGATTGGAGAAGTTGGAATAAGATTCCATAATTGACCCTAAGTGCAAGTGGGAGATTGATAGAGTCAGGGTTACACCCTAGGGTGAATTATGTAATTTGTTACATAAATCTAACTCTATAACTAATATTGTTCAAAATAAAAGGTGTTTTCATTTTGTTATATTTTTTATAATGTGTCATAAATAATTAAATGTTTTATTAAAAAAACATTTAACAGAAAATCCACAAACGGTGTGTTTGTGATAGTAATAACAAATGGTTGTGATCATAAGTTGTATCACAATATAATAAAAATATCATTTTAAATGATCCTAGTCAAGATGCATCGAGAATGGATATTGATGCATTCGTTGAGACTGGAATAGTTAGCACTCTCCAAATGTTGGATAGTGTAGTACTCATGGCTGCTAGGGGCACCAAGGGGTGATAATTATGGAATGACCCACTCGATAGTTTTTTGTTAGTTAATATAACTGAGGTCAAACAGAAAATATCGATTTGACTAATTACAGAGTCTCTTGACTTGAAGTACTATTGTCTTCAATATAAAAGCTCTGCTTTGATTATAGTTAAATCATGGCACGGAGCCCATCGAATGACTATAGTTGGGTTGAGTGGAAGTATTAGATGTGAAACACTATTCAAAAGAGGATCTATCTCCATAGTTATAGGTTAGTATTACAGTCAACTATAGTCGACAAAAAGTTATAATCTCTGGGCAGACTAGTTCAGTTGGTAATAATTGTTATTATTGAACCAAAGACTTTGTGTTTGGACTATAGAGTTGAATAAGGGTGATATTAACATTTTTTCCATTACGAAATACAATAAGTCTAAAGTAATATAGTTTTGACGAAGAGAATTGGAGTAAATAGTTGTTACTAATGGGTAACGCCTATGATAAGTAAAATTGGATTCTTCTAAAGGATGCGTTAACCATAAATTCAGCCAAGTATCACACTACTATCTAAGGTAACGTGTGAACGTTAATATTTGAATTGTTCAACATTAATCGCAAATTGAATTTACTCCTTTGCATCACTCAACCGAAATGATGAATATTTCAAATAAACCATGTAACGACCCGTAAATTTTAATAATTAAATTCTTCAATTTAATAAGATTTTGGAAATTAAATCTGGAATAAATAAAATTTTGAAATTTGTTAATGAGTTAATAACGGGAATGAGATGTAGTGATGTTAATTTTATTCATAATATAATAATAGATTGAATAAAAAGAATGGAAATTAAAGATTTATTAATTTATTGGAATTTAAATTTAATAATTGGATTAATTCAAAAAAATAAAATTAAATATATAAATATTACGTTAATGGAGATTAAGATGAAACTTGGGAATATTGATGTAATAAACCATGAACCAATGTTAATTTCGTCCATTTAATAATAATTTATTGAATACGGATTTAATATCAAATAAATGGGTTTATGGGAATTTCAATTGATAATTAGTGAATTTATTTAAATTTGAAATTTCATACGGTTATGGGTAAATTAGTTGATTTAAATTGGATATCTGAACTTGTCTAAATTATTGGGAAGGTTTAAGAAATCAAAAATGATGAGATTTGTTGAATATAGAATTTAAATTGAAGAAGTGATTAATTAAATTAATATTAAATTATTTAATTAACTGAAAAATAGTCATTTTGGCTACCGACTCGGATTTTGATGAAACTAGTTTCATCGGATCCATAATGGTGAATTATTGTTGGATTTCAAGTTTCGTAGCGATCGGGCTTGTCGTTTGATCGTACGGGATCGAAACGCCTAGAAATCAATGAAATTGAAATCAATTTGAAATAACTTGATTCTAGCATAACTTCTTCACATGATGGAATTTGGACTTGAATCCTGTTCCAATGTGTTCAAACTATTTTAAAACATCTATTTTGATATATGGGTTGACTCAATTTCGTTCCGAAGTCAGAACGGGCATTTCGGGACATTTATCGTTCAATGGTCCAAACCAATCGTGTCCATTCATCTCTATTGCTGACCTACCTATAAATACCTTGTTATAAACCCTCTCTTATTTTTATGTTCATTTTTCTATACGTACAATTCCAATTGCTCCTCTTTCTCAATGGCAGACAAACCAAAATTCCAATTTCAATTTTAAATCAAATTCAAAGCCAAAATTTCAAACTCCTCAAATACTATCAAATTTTATATCGATCTCAAGCTCTCGACAAGCACATCTAAGATTTGAAATTTTTTTTCCGATTTAAAGCTCTGTTTGTCCAAAAATTGACGATCGAATCTTGTCCATTCATCACGCGATGATCAACTTCAACAGGTCGTCGAATCGTCCTTACCGTTCTGTACAGAGGGTCGAGGGGAGATCATCAGCGTAAGTAGTTTGGCGTTTTTATGGTCGTATCGCTCGCTAAAATTCAACTAGGGTTTAATAATTGAAACACCGACTGTGTACGCGAGCGTCGATCATGACGTTGGGGTGGCCGATTGGGCGTAGCGCGGTCGCACAGGTAGAGGCGGCTTCCAGGATGGTAGCGATCGTGTAACAACCCTGTATTTTGTGTTTATTTTAATTTTATATTTTAATTATTTTAACTGAAATTCCCGATTTAAAAACTTTATGTTATTTATTAAAATGGATAAAAAAAATTATTCCAGATATAAATTTTGATTTTTGTGTGAATTATAATTCCAAACCTGAATAAATGGAATAATTCCAGAAAAATGGATTTTTGGTCAAATTGGTCAAACTTTGACTTTTAAATTTAAAATTTAAATATTTGTTTTTGTAATTTTATATTTTATTATTAAAATAGATTTAATTTCAAGAATACTGCTTTTTGTTTCATTGAAATCAGATTAATATTGTGAAAGTTATGCTTTTTACAATATTGTGTGTAAATTGTTTTATTTAACAAATTTGTTAATTTTAATTTATATAAATAATATTTTTATTTGTAAAATCATGTTCTAGTTTGTTTAATATGATATGTTATGCATATATTTTATTTTTAAAACCTTAGTGTTTAATTGTTTAAAGGAATTTGAATTTTTAAAATTTCGTGAATTAATTTGCCCAATTTTAAATAAATATAAACAATTTCTGTAATGGTAGATTTTGGTTAAATTTTGACACTAATTGAAATTTTACATTCTAAATTCTAACTTCAAATCTTTTATATAAAATATATATATTTACAACATTTATTTCGTTGTTGTTTTACTTATGTGGGTTATATACTTTTAAATTAAGTAATAAATAATGTTGTAAAAAGGCAATAAATTATACATTTTATTTGGTACGTTTTATATCCGTTCTTGTTTAATTTATCTGGCGCTATAAATGGTACGTTATTTCCAGATATATTCTTTAGCGTATATTTTATTAATTAAATAAGAAACAAATAAATTTAAATACGTTACTTTTGGGCATACGTTTGAAATTATCTCTTGCCTTTAAAATACACCCCTTTGATTCCATACGTTAGCTTTGCAAATCAATCAGCCGTGCCTTTTTAAAAAGAAGAATTTAAAGCTGCTTTGCAAATTCATGTGTAAAACTTTCATCTCACTCCACCTTCCATTTACTTCTCTTTATATAATAGGAATTAAATCCTCAAATTCCTATAGCCGTTACAAATTTTTATCTCTTGCCCTTTTTTTTGTTTCCACCAAATCAACGCAACTTCTCTAATAAATATAAACACGTACACAATACCCTACTGAATATCCCTTCTTCTCTCGCGTAAAGCTTGCTCTTCAGGTAATGGTCGCATGCACTTGTTTTTTTTTTTTCTTTTCTTCTTTTATTTTCTTTTGTTTCCATTGTTTCACTCCATTAAGCGCTCGGCTCTTCACCACCACGACAGGCCTACGCCCCTCCATCACCACTACTTTCGGCTTTGCTCCTCTCTTTTATTTAAAGGTATATATATCCATAAGTGTATATAAATCTGTTATCTGATCTTGCTTAAATAGGTTTTCTATTTTATATCTATAAGTTTTTATGTCTATAAGTCATAGTACTAACATTATAGTTATATATAAGTTGATTTTTAATGTGTATGTGTGTTTTAAAAGTAAAAAATAAAATTAAATTAAATTAAAGTGAAATAAAATATAGGTAGGTATAAGTTTTATATGAGCCTGCAAATCTATTAGTTACATTGTTTATATAAGTGTACTTAAGCTATAAAAATTGTATTAGCAACATATAGTTATATAGTGCATGCATATATAGGCTTACAGCATAATATGAAAAGCTTACATCATATTTTGTTATGCATATAGAATCAAGTATGTAAATCTATAACCTATTGTTTGTATAATTATATAAGTTAAGTGTTTAGTAAAGTTGTTAACATGGGTTCAACCTGTTGTGTATATTTTAGCTAATTTAGAAATATATTTGTTTAAAGTATCTGTTTGTGTTAGGCAGCATATTTGTAAGTATTATATAAAGTATATTATGTAGATATGTTATTTTTTTCATAAAGGATGATTTTAGGTATATATTTAATTTAATAAGTGTTTAAAAATTTTAATTTATGTACAAATTATTTTAATATATAAACTATTTAAAGTATTTTAATGTATGTACTATTTTCAACATCTAAATTGTTTAGGCATTTTAAATGTAAACAATGATTTTTATTTCAACATTCGTCTTAAAATTTTAATATTGATTTATTGGGAAGACAACATATATATCGTTGCATACGGATTTGTATTTGTCTGCATATATGTTGGGTCAGTTTTCATACTTATATTAATGTTAGCGTTTAAGATGGATTTAAGGAAATCTTAAGGAAATGTATGAATTGTATAAACATTGTATATTGAGTTTTGTTTGAATTAAAAATTTTGGGACATGATATGGATTTGAAAATATATGGTTGAAATTTTTTAGAAACAAATAATAATATATAAAATGAAATAGTTCCGTTATATCAAAACTAATTCAATCATTCTCATCGATTTTCCATTATCAGCCTTGTCCATCGTGCCTGTTTTCTACATCAAATCATATCCATCTAGCGTTGCTTTGGATTTAGTAGCTCATTTCTATGTCGAATCTCTCTAGCCTCGAAAGGTGAGCAATCACTCACGATTAACGTTCTTATATTTATTAAATTTGATTTCAATTGAAACGACAAATGAAATAGGCTGTTGTTCGTTATTTAAATTGTTATATATGCTATTATCTGTAACTGTTCACCTGTGAGATATGACACCATATCATGTTGTTTATATTATATTGTTATTGATGATATATGCCTGTTGTTATATTTTATATTATCTGTTATCACTCTGCAAGTTCCCTGTTAGTATAAAATTCACTATGGGTTGAAATGATACATACCCGAACGGACTATAGAATATGAGAAAATCATTATGGGTTGAAATGATAGACCCAAGCGATTTTCATTTGAATTGAATTTGGCATTGGGGTCGAAAGGATATCTACCCGTATATATTTAAATTACGGATTGAAATAATAAATATCCGCATCACTTGACCATAGGACAGGAAATTATATACAGACACCGTTGGTCCAACATAAATGTTTTGAAAATAACTTCCATGGTTTGGAAAGAAAATATAGTTTTAATAAAGACTGATTCTTAGAATATTATATGTATAAAAATGAAATTTTATGTATAGACCTAATAATAATATTTAATCTAATTAAGGTTGATTTAATACATATAATATGTTTAAGGATTCGTTTAAATTTATATTTCGAAATATATTTGGTAAAATTTTGAATAAGTTAAGGTTGAGAAGATAAAGTTGAATTAATTGGAAATGGTATTTAATTAAGAATCATATTCAATTAAATCGATTTGAAACTATCGTTTTCGGAATTTAAGATATGATTTTATAACTTGGTTTTGGTAAAAGGGATTAAATGGATATTTTAAGTTTAAATAAATTTGAGGAAATATTCTATAAAATGTAATCTAAGGTTATTTAAATGATATTGAACTTGTTAAGTGGGTATTTCCTGACTAAATAATAATGAGGCTAAATCAAGATATATATGAAACTGTTAGATTTAACTTTGAAAATGTTGAATATCAAAGCTTTGAATATATCGAAAGTTTAAATGGTTATTGAGAACTGAATTGAATTACTGAATTGAGCTTTGAAAAAATAGGAATTTGGAATTTGAGTTGATTGGAATCAATTTCTGTAGTTGAGGAAATTTCAAATACTTTACTTTATAAATTATTTAATATATATACTATTTTGGAAAATAGATATATAATTGAAAGGAAAATGATATTTTGGTTTTGAAGTATAAATTAATTTGAATGACCACGGTGTTATAGTGTATATTTCCACCTTGTAGATAGTTCTACAGATCCTTAGAGGATGGTTATCCCAAACATCTTTTAAGTTACTTGTATTCCAGTGGATATTTCACTTGAGTTGGATTTATTGATATAAGAATGTTAATCCTGACTCGAGTGTTTTGTATTTTGCTTTACGCTTGGGTCAGACTGAGTGATACAGCTTTTGAGACTCACCTTCGGAGTTTGGAGTTTCGTTGGGGATCCAACTATCGATTCCGCTTTCAGCCCTTCCAGTTGATTGGTTCAGTGAAGTCATCTGCTCGTACTAGAGATTTCACTGCATCTGAGATATTCTGTTGTATTTTATTTCTAACTCTAATGTTTATATAGTAGCTTCATGAACTACTATTTATCTATTCCGCTGCATTATATTACTCTGTGTCTGTGATCTGTGATTATTTATTTACTGTTTATGCTGAGTATTGCCAAATTTTTATTTACAACGCGGTATTTTGAGCAATTCAAGTCTGACATGTGTGGATGCGAATGGTTGAAAATATCGGGTTGTTACAGTTGGTATCGGGGCTTTGGTTCTAGGCAAACTTAGCATATATGGTAAATTTATTTACAGAATCACTTTCGTTCGAGCTTGAATCTCTTCCTATTTGATTCTGTTTCCTTTGATTTTGGAACATTCCCCTCGATTCCAAATCCATTCTTGTCTTTCCATATGCGTGTTTTCTAAATTCTGGAGTATCCCATAGCTCCACTGAATGATGTGTAAAGGGGTAAAACTCCTTTACAATAGCATCGATTCACCAAAGATTTATATATCCTCGGTTAAGATCCTGCTTCTCTGGTTATGCCAAATTCTATATTTGGCAATCGAATGTCGATTTGCCTTGGAATTTCGCATCGATCATATTCCTGAAGTCACGGTTGACCCGGTTAAGGTCTCCCGTGATTTATAGAAGTATATCCATTTTCTATTTTGTAATTTAATTTTCTCATCTTCGATCGAGTCTATCTTCGAATCAGGATTCTATTGATTAGAGTTCGTCTAATTTAAATCTCTATCTTTGTTTTGAAATCCATTCTTGAATCATCCTTTGAAAATAGGGTTTTGTTTGTATTTTGAAATTTTGAAGATTATATAAGAAATGGATTTATATAAAAATAATTTATAACTGAAGGGTTTTAATTTGAAATTCGATAGATTGAATTCTGGTGTTTTGAAATTGGTTTTAATATTTTTGAAAATATATAATAATACGATTTGAAAGTATTTTCTGAATAAGAAGTGTTTCAAATGACTCAAACGAGTTCCAATGATTTCAAACAAATTTCAAATAAGTTTTAAGAAAATAGAAGTCCAGAACTCACTTATGTTGCTGGAGAATAATTTCGGTGATGAGTGCACACATCATCGACATTGATTTTCGAGTTTCAAAGTGGGGGAGAGGCCACTTTAATAGCTTCGCTATGCAAGTGATTTTGTGAAACAAATTTTGGTTTCAAATTCCGGAGTATAATTTGATATTTTCGAAAGATATATGTATATATTTGAAACAAGTTAAAGTGAGCCCGGTGTTCAGTCCTCGAGTTTCGGGTTTGATTTAGTATAACTCTATGTATAAAAAATTGATTTACTGATTTGTTGCTGATTTCCAACTCTTGGATTTGAAATTTGATTTCACCGACTATTTTAAAGTTTCGAACACTTCCAAATCAAGGTTTAAAATTTTAAAGCTAAGAAATATCAAAGTGTATATAATATTTGATAAAGAATATAAGTTTAGTTTTGTATGTTTAAAGTATGAAGAGTATGACTTAAGTAAATTTGAAACTTTTGTTAGATAAATAATTTGCAAAAGGAAAATTAGATTTTTCATATAGAAATAAATAGTTTAAAGGTTTAAAGGGATAGTTATAAATTTGAAAACCATTTTAAGTATAATTGATTTTGAGAAAAATATTTGGTTTTGAAATTAGATTGAAATTAAAACCAGTACTTATATGGTGATTTTGGAAATGAATTTGTTTGACTTGAATTATGTTAATTTGGAAACTGGGATTATTTTCTAAACCTGTTATTTTGGGAACTTTGAAATTGAGATATTTAATTTGGAAGAAAATTTGGTGAAATCATATATGATTTTGAAACTGAATTGATATTGAAATGATTTGAAATTGAGAACCTTATATTATTAAGTACTTGATTTGGGAGTGGTCGAACTTATATAAAATGGATTTGTATAAGTATGAAGTTGATTTGAAAACTATTGATTTGAAAGGTACTCAATTTGGAAAGAGAAATCTTATATAATCGAAGTCTATGTTTGCGCCAAAATTGGTCACAAACACCCAATATCACGAAAGCACCCGTTTACGTATTCAACTTGATAATAATCAACACAGAACTCAGCAACAATCAATAGAGAATTCAGCTCTAAGTAACAAATCACAGTAATTCACAAGCGACAATCACAAACATAGGATTTATAGTGGTTCGGCGTTCGCGCCTACATCCACTTTGAAGGTTTTCTCTTTATTGCTTTGCTTGATTAAATCGGTTACAACGGATTACAGTCGATAATAGCTTTGAAATCTGAATACAACAGTGATTCTGATGAGTAGATTTGAATCCGGCAGAGTCTTGGTGTTCAATGGCAGAAGTTCTCGGAAGATCCCCTTTTTATGAAGGCTTTAGGGTGCTATTTATAGGCGTTGGAGGCCCAGATCTTGCTGAAACTTCGGGAGACCTCTTCTGGCACGTGAGTGGGCCCACGCGACCGACCCCACCAAGTTTCGTCTCGATCTGACATCGATTCGAAGTCATTTCGAACCCATCAAGAAATGGTCCAATCGAGTTGAAACTTGGCAGGAACAATCTTTACCTTGTATGGAAGCTACTGTGAAAATTTGATTGCATTTGGATCAGTGGTTTAGGAGATATGGTCGGTTCGAAGTGATGATTTTCGGTTGGCTGTTGAGTTCGAACCGATCACTTCGAAACCACGTACTTCGAATCGATCGGCTCACGTGGCTTCGTGATGAGGTGGCGCGTGTTCTTCGAATCGATCCTGTTTTATCTCCGAGTTGACCGCTTCGCACCCATGGATTTCGCCTTGTTCGTATCGTGGGGCGGCACGTCATCCAAGTTAGCTGACTTGGTGGGTACGAACAAGTGAATGTTCCTGGGTTCGAACGCGACCGTTTCGAACTAAGGTGTACTCGTGGGTTCGAACTCGATCGATTCGAACAAGATCGATTCGAAGCGACTTGGATTCGAAGCTGGTGGGCTTGAATGGATTCGAAGATGATGGTTTCGAATGTAATGGAGTCGAAGTTAATGGTTGTGAGGCAGGCACTGGTTGATGGATTCGAACAAGATGGGTTCGAAGGAAGGATACCGGATGGGTTCGGAGTAGATGGTTTCGAAGATGATGGATTCGAACATAACCTGTGACCATCGATTCGAACCATGGGTACCCTATGGGTTCGAACCGAACAGGGGGCTATCTTTCTCAGATTGAAACCATTATATCTTGAGCATACAAACTCGGATTGACTTGAAACTTGAAACGCTGGCTTCTACAGCTTTGCTTGTCATGTCTTATCGGTTGTGGCCTGATCCGGGCTCGGACAAAATTCATCGATATCCATAGTGAAGTGGAATGCAACCAATCTCTGAGGTGAACCGTCTTTTGCTTTCGATCAGTCTTTTGGTATCACGGCTTTGCCAAAAAGCGGATAACATTTTGCCCCCCAAAACATGCCTTGCGGTAGGAAGGTGTGTTTTGTAATGCTTTGAGTTGGACATTCGTATCCGATCATCAACCTGCAAAGAACTTGATAGTTTCATATGGCCTCAAATGACGATCGTTCGGGATCAAGCCATTTGGGATGAAGCGCGGCCGTTCGTGGTCAAGCGCTTAACTTCAAATGACGATCGTTCGTGATCGAGTCATTCGAGGTGAAGTGCGACCGTGCGCGGTCGAGCGTATAAATCCATGCATCGATCGTTCGGGATCATATGCTGTTTGAGGTGAATCGGGACCGTTCGCGGTCCGTGCCGTTCGTGGCATAGGATGGAATAGGACCGTTCGCGGTCGATGTCGTTCGTGGCAAATGATGATCGTTCGCGACCAAGTGCCGTTCAAGGCGAATGGTGACCGTTCAAGGTCGGATTGTATAATTAGTGAACCATGACCGTTCGCGGTCGGTGCCATTCAAGGCAGAAAGTGATCGTTCGCGATCGTGTGCCGTTCGAGGCGAATTTGTGACCGTTCGTGGTCGGGTGTTGGACCTCAAGTGACGACCGTTCGCGATCGAGCCATTTGAGGTGAGGTAAGTTGTGGCTGTTCGAAGTCGAGTGCCGTTCGAGGCGAATTGTGACCGTTCGAGGTCGGGTGCAGTTCGAGGCGAATTGTGTGCCCGGGAGGGCTTGGTATTATCGACGCCAGGGTCACGTTCGGGTGAGTTCCTGGATCGTTTGTCAGGGCGGTTCATCGCCATCTCAGAGCATGCCTAAGGATCGTTCGCGACCCCATACATGTGTAAGTAGCTTAGCCATTCCAGAGTTATCAAAATCAAATATCTATTAAACGGTTGAGTTTTCAAAACAGAAATGTCCATACAAGCAAAGTTTAAATGTTCAAATCAAAATGAAACGAAAGCAAAGTATGGATGTCAAAGTGTAAGTTCCCACTACGAAACGGTTAATGATCACTCAGAGCATGCCTGGAGATCGTTCGCGATCTCGCACATGTGTAAATGATTTAACTGTGTTAGTGGAAGCTTACAACTTGTTCATCGTTATTTCACTCAATTGATAACCAAACGGTGCCTTGATTCAGGGTCGCCTCTAGCTGATGTGGACGGTGGCCGTTCTGGTTCCGCCACAGGAGCTCGCCTCCTTACATATTGAAGGAGCATACCGTTTCTGATATTCCCTTCCACCTCGTCCTTCAGGTGCCTACAATCGTTAGTGTTATGACCATTTAATTCATGGAATACACAAAACTTATCTGATTTCCTTTCGTCAGAGGTAGGATCCCTTCGCATCGGCCTACGATACGGAATCTGTTCTTTGGTATCCTGATAAATTCGCTCCAGGCTCTCATTCAGCTCAGTGTAGGTGGTAAATCGCGGCTCCCTCCATTGCCGCTTTGATCTCTCCGTTATTCTCAATCCTTCTTTTACCTTTATCCTTGTCCGAGTCCCTTCTAGGGGGCTTTTCGTCTTTGAGTGCATAAACTTCTATTCCATCTCCTTCTTCTCTTTCTGCATTCGCATCCTCTAATCGTAAAAACTTTTCCGCCTCATGATAGAATTCTCCCAGATCTACGGGTGGATCCTTAGTTAATGAATTTTTGAACTCCGTTCCGTCTGCTATTCCGGACACAGCCGCCATCATAACCATAGATGGATCCGGTCTATCCACCGAAGCTGCCGCCGCATTGAACCGTGTCAAGAAACTTCTCAATGTTTCTCCAGCCTTCTGTTTTAAAGTTGCTAACGTCATCACATTCTTGGGTCTTGTAATGTGAACCCTGAATTGCCTCATAAATCTCTCAGTTAAATCATTCCATGTTCCAATGGATCCACTATCTAATTGCTTGAACCATAATGCCGCAATATCCGCCAAATACAGTGGAAAGCACCGGGCCATGACCTCCTCTGATGCCCCCAGCACTTCCATATGCCTCATATATTTTGTCAGATGGACCGTGGGGTCCGTTCTCCCGTCATACATATCCAGCGATGGTAATTTGAAATCCGGTGGGTTTTTAGCTCGTCTGATTGCCGGAGTGAAAGGACTCCTATTTACATCCTCTAGGTCTTTGTTCACCAACCCGCCTCTCATTGCTCGCCTAACCATCTCTGCCAACTTGTCGGTGTCTCCGAGATGTAACCTTCGTTCGTTACTTTCATCCTGCCCCCCGAGTTCACGAGGGAACTCTGAAATCTGCCCCCTTGACTGAGCGTTCATTCCTCTGCTGTCTCCAGGTTGCGCAGATACTCCTCTTTCTCCCTTCGAAATTGGACCAACGTTCTCCATGGGTGTGCCCCCCTAATCCGGGTGCGACGCCGGATGGTCCTGCTTCGTTCTGGACTCCATTGGCTCCTCTATTCTGTGCTCCAAGCTGTCCTATCTGTTGAAATAAACTCTGGATCAACTCCTCTTGCTTCTTCATCATCGTCTCCATCTTGTCCCTAGTGATGTAGATTGATGGTTGATTCGCTCCCGAGGAAGCCTCCTGACTCCCTTTGTTGTTCACTTCTCTCTGGCCTTGGCCTTCTACTCGATTGTCTCGTCATAATTTCTCAAATCTAAACTTTCAAATTTTCTCTGAATCAACTATCAATTGGTAGAACTCCTGAGTTAGCGATTCTCAGTGAAAGCACCAAAATGTTTGCGCCAAAATTGGTCACAAACACCCAATATCACGAAAGCACCCGTTTACGTATTCAACTTGATAATAATCAACACAGAACTCAGCAACAATCAATGGAGAATTCAGCTCTAAGTAACAAATCACAGTAATTCACAAGCGACAATCACAAACACAGGATTTATAGTGGTTCGGCGTTCGCGCCTACATCCACTTTGAAGGTTTTCTCTTTATTGCTTTGCTTGATTAAATCGGTTACAACGGATTACAGTTGATAATAGCTTTGAAATCTGAATACAACAGTGATTCTGATGAGTAGATTTGAATCCGGCAGAGTCTTGGTGTTCAATGGCAGAAGTTCTCGGAAGATCCCCTTTTTCTGAAGGCTTTAGGGTGCTATTTATAGGCGTTGGAGGCCCAGATCTTGCTGAAACTTCGGGAGACCTCTTCTGGCACGTGAGTGGGCCCACGCGACCGACCCCACCAAGTTTCGTCTCGATCTGACATCGATTCGAAGTCATTTCGAACCCATCAAGAAATGGTCCAATCGAGCTGAAACTTGGCAGGAACAATCTTTACCTTGTATGGAAGCTACTGTGAAAATTTGATTGCATTTGGATCAGTGGTTTAGGAGATATGGTCGGTTCGAAGTGATAATTTTCGGTTGGCTGTTGAGTTCGAACCGATCACTTCGAAACCACGTACTTCGAATCGATCGGCTCACGTGGCTTCGTGATGAGGTGGCGCGTGTTCTTCGAATCGATCCTGTTTTATCTCCGAGTTGACCGCTTCGCACCCATGGATTTCGCCTTGTTCGTATCGTGGGGCGGCACGTCATCCAAGTTAGCTGACTTGGTGGGTACGAACAAGTGAATGTTCCTGGGTTCGAATGCGATCGTTTCGAACTAAGGTGTACTCGTGGGTTCGAACTCGATCGATTCGAACAAGATCGATTCGAAGTGACTTGGATTCGAAGCTGGTGGGCTTGAATGGATTCGAAGATGATGGTTTCGAATGTAATGGAGTCGAAGTTAATGTTTGTGAGGCAGGCACTGGTTGATGGATTCGAACAAGATGGGTTCGAAGGAAGGATACCGGATGGGTTCGGAGTAGATGGTTTCGAAGATGATGGATTCGAACATAACCTGTGACCATCGATTCGAACCATGGGCACCCTATGGGTTCGAACCGAACAGGGGGCTATCTTTCTCAGATTGAAACCATTATATCTTGAGCATACAAACTCGGATTGACTTGAAACTTGAAACGCTGGCTTCTACAGCTTTGCTTGTCATGTCTTATCGGTTGTGGCCTGATCCGGGCTCGGACAAAATTCATCGATATCCATAGTGAAGTGGAATGCAACCAATCTCTGAGGTGAACCGTCTTTTGCTTTCGATCAGTCTTTTGGTATCACGGCTTTGCCAAAAAGCGGGATAACAGTCTATATAAGTGTGATTTGAGATAATATTGATTTTGGAAAGTACTCAATTTGAAAATAAAATCATATATATAATGGGCTTTATATAAGTATGATATTTGAAAGTGATTTGAAAAAGATACTATATGATATATTTTTTCGAAGTAAGTATATGGAAAGTGCCTTCTGCTTGATATCCGCTCTATGGCCACAATGTGGATTCATTCTGTCGTTATTATTCTCTCTGATTTTTGGTTTTCCGGATGTGATACTCGAGTGTCCCACCATGGCGTAACCCATGTTTTTTTTTCTTGGTGTGACTACGTGGCGTAATTCGCCTGGCTGAGATGGCCTAGGGGTACGGATGTTTCCTGGGGGATTCAGGTGTAACCATTATGTATCCTGTGATCTACGTAGGTCGTTTTTAGTAGCGAAATCCGTAGGACTAAGAAAGCTTATGGATACGGATGTTTTCTGGGGGATTCAGGCGTAACCTTTGTGTATCTACGGTCTACTAGTCATCATGGCGAAATTCGTAGGGCTGAGAAAGCTTACGGATACGGATGTTTTCAGAGGGATTCAGGCGTAATCTTTGTGTATCTGCGATCTATGGTTGGACAAATGGTTTGGTTTTTTTGTTTGGATTGTACTTTCCATATCTGTTTTTAAAAGTTTTTCAAGTATTTTCACTTGGTGTTGAAACAAGTCTACTAAGTACCTAGAGAATTCTAGCTTTGAGCCTCATCAACGCACTGCCAGAGTCTACAAGAACAAGGATTAACTTGTTAAGACATCGAGTTATAAAAGTATTTTGATAAAGTATCATATAAAGGATATTTTGTCGTTTATTTTACCTTTCTAAATAATTGAAATTTATATAATTTTAAAATAATGGTTCATCTTTGTCTTTCAACCTATTTTCCCTTCTAGCCATTCCTACTTTCCACCTTGATAAACTTACCTATAACAACAGTTATCAGGTATAATTTTAGTCTTCTTGTCATCTTGTCTTAGTCCTATTTCATTCTATTTTTTTCTATGTTTTCCGTACCTCGTTCCTTTTCGAGGACGAAAAGATTTGAGCGAGGAGAGTGTAACAACCCTGTATTTTGTGTTTATTTATTTCAATTTTATATTTTAAATATTTTAACTGAAATTCCTGATTTAAAAACTTTATTTTATTTATTAAAAAGGATAAAAAAAATATTTTAAATATAAATTTTGATTTTTGTGTGAATTATAATTCCAAACCTGAATAAATGGAATAATTCTAAAAAAATGGATTTTTGGTCAAATTGGTCAAACTTTGACTTTTAAATTTAAGTATTTGAATTTTCGAAATTTTATCTTCTATTATGAAAATAGATTTAATTTCAAGAATACTACTTTTAATTTTGTTGAAATCGGATTAATATTGTGAAAGTTATGTTTTTTGCAATATTGTGTGTAAATTGTTTTATTTAACAAATTTGTTTATTTTAATTTATATAAATAATATTTTTTGTTTGTAAAATCATGTTCTATTTTGTGTAACATGATATGTTATGCATATATTTTATTTTTAAAACCTTGGTGTTTAATTGTTTAAAGGAGTTTGAATTTTTAAAATTTCTTGAATTAATTTGCCCAATTTTAAATAAATAAAAACAATTTCTGTAATGGTAGATTTTGGTTAAATTTTGACACTAATTGAAATTTTAAGTTCAATTCTAACTTCAAATCTTTTATATAAAATATATATATTTACAAAATTTATTTCGCTGTTGTTTTACTTATATGGGTTATATACTTTAATATTAAGTAATAAATAATGTTGCAAAAGGCAGTAAATTATACATTTTATTTCGTACGTTTTATATCCGTTCTTGTTTAATTTGGTTGGCGTTATAAATGGTACGTTATTTCCTGATATATTCTTTAGGGTATATTTTGTTAATTAAATAAGAAACAAATAAATTTAAATACGTTACTTTTGGGCATACATTTGAAATTATCTCTTGCCTATAAAATACACCCATTTGATTCCATACGTTAGCTTTGTGAATCAATCAGTCATGCCTTTTTAAAAGGAAGAATTTAAAGCTGCCTTGCAAATTCACGTGTAAAAATTTCATCTCACTCCACCTTCCATTTACTTCTCTTTATATAATAAGAATTAAATCCTCAAATTCCTATAGCCGTTACAAATTTTTATCTCTTGCCTTTTTTTTTGTTTCCACCTAATCAGCGCAGCTTCTCTAATAAATATAAACACGTACACAATACCCTACTGAATATCAATTGGCCTTCTTCTCTCGCGTAAAGCTTGCTCTTTAGGTAATGGCCGCATTCACTTGTTTTTTTTGTTTTTTTTCTTCTTGTATTTTCTATTGTTTCCATTGTTTCACTCCATCAAGTGCTTGGCTCTTCACCACCACGACAGGCCTGCGCCCCTCCACCACCACCACTTTCAGCGTTGCTCCTCTATTTTATTTAAAGGTATATATATCCATAAGTGTATATAAATCTGCTATCTGATCTTCCTTAAATAGGTTTGCTTTTTTATATCTATAATTTTTATATCTGTAAGTTATAGTACGAACAATATAGTTATATATAAGTTGATTTTTAATGTGTACGTGTGTTTTAAAAATAAAAAAATAAAAAAATTAAAGTGAAATAAAATATAGGTAGGTATAAGTTTTATATGAGCCTGCAAATTTATTAGTTACATTGTTTTTATAAGTTTACTTAAGCTATAAAAATTGTATTAGCAGCATATAGTTATATAGTGCATGCATATATAGGCTTACAGCATAATATGAAAAGCTTACAGTATATTTTGTTATGCATATAGAATCAAGTATGTAAATCATATAAGCTATTATTTGTGTAATTATATAAGTTAAGCGTTGAGTAAAGTTGTTAACATGGGTTCAACCTGTTGTGTATATTTTAGCTAATTTAGAAATATATTTGTTTAAAGTATCTGTTTGTGTTAGGCAGCATATCTGTAAGTATTATATAAAGTATATTATGTAGATATGTTATTTTTTTCATTAACGATGATTTTAGATATATATTTAATTTAATATTTATTTAAAATTTTGAATTTATATACAAATTATTTTAATATATAAACTATTTAAAGTATTTTCATATATGTACTATTTTCAACATCTAAACTGTTTAGGCATTTTAAATGTAAACAATGATTTTTATTTCAACATTCGTCTTAAAAATTTAATACTATTTTCATGGGAAGACAATATATACATCATTGCGTATGGATTTGTATTTGTCTGCATATATGTTGGGACGGTTATCAAACTTATATTAATGTTAGCGTTTATGATGGTTTTAAGGTAATTTTAAGGAAATGTATGAATTGTATAAACATTGTATATTGAGATTTGTTTAAATTTAAAATTTTGGGACATGATATGGATTTGAAAATATATGTTTGAAATTATTTTAGAAACAAATAATAATATATAAAATGAAATAATTCTGTTATATCAAAACTAATTTAATCGTTCTCATCGATTTTCCATTATCAGCCTTGTCCGTCGCGCCTGTTTTCTACATCAAATCATATCCATCTAGCATTGCTTTGGATTTAGTAGCTCATTTCAATATCGAATCTCTTTATCCCCGAAAGGTAAGCAATCACTCACGTTTAACGTTCTTATATTTATTACATTTGATTTCAATTGAAACGACAATTGAAATAGGCAGTTGTTAGTTATTTAAATTGTTATATATGCTATTATCTACAACTGTTCACCTGTGGGATATGACACCATATCCTCTTGTTTATATTATATTATTATTGATGATATATGTCTGTTGTTATATTTTATATTATCCGTTATCACTCTGCAAGTTCTCTGTTAGTATAGAATTCACTATGTGTTGAAATGATACATACCCGAACGGACTATAGAATAGAAGAAAATCATTATTTGTTGAAATGATAGACCTAAGCGATTTTCATTTGAATTGACTTTGGGATTGCGGATCGAAAGGATATCTACCCGTATATATTTAAATTATGGATTGAAATAATAAATATCTGTATCACATGACCATAAGTTAGGAAATTGTATACAGACACCGTTGGTTCAATATAAATGTTTTGAAAATAATTTCTATGGTTTTGGAAAGAAAATATAGTTTTAATAAAGACTGATTCTTAGAATATTATATGTATAAAAATGAAATTTTATGTATAGACCTAATAATAATATTTAATCTAATTGAGATTGATTTAATACCATGTTTAAGGATTCGTTTAAATTTATATTTCAAAATAGATTTGGTAAAATTTTGAATAAGTTAAGGTTGAGAAGATAAAGTTGAATTAATTGGAAATGGTATTTAATTAAGAATTATATTCAATCAAATCGATTTGAAACTATCGAATTCGGGATTTAAGATATGATTTTATTACTTGGTTTTGGTAAAAGGTATTAAATGGATATTTTAGGTTTAAATAAATTTAAGGAAGTATTCTGTAAAATGTAATCTAAGGCTATTTAAATGATATTGAACTTGTTAAGTGGATATTTCCTGACTAAATAACAATGTAGCTAAATCAAGATCTATATGAAAATGTTAGATTTAACTTTGAAAATGTTGAATATTAAAGCTTTGAATATATCGAAAGTTTAAATGGTTATTGAGAACTGAATTGAATTAATGAATTGAGCTTTGAATAAATGGGAATTTGGAATTTGAGTTGATTGGAATCAAGTTGTGCAGTTGAGGAAATTTCAAAAACTTTACCTTACAAATTATTTTATATATATACTATTTTGGAAAATAGATATATTTGAAAGGGAAATGATATTTTGGTTTTGAAGTATAAATTAATTTGAATGACCACGGTGTTATAGTGTATATTTCCACCTTGTAGATAGTTCTGCAGATCCTTAGAGGATGGTTATCCTAAACATCCTTTGAGTTACTTGTATTCCAGTTGATATTTCACTTGAGTTGGATTTATTGATATAAGAATGTTAATCCTGACTCGAGTGTTTTGTATTTCGCTTTACGCTTGGGTCAAACTGAGTGATACAGCTTTTGAGACTCACCTTCGGAGTTTGGAGCTTCGTTTGGGGATCCAACTATCCATTCTGCTTTCAGCCCTTCCAGTTGATTAGTTCAGAGAAGTCATCTGCTCGTACTAGAAACTTCACTACATTTGAGATATTCTGTTGTATTTTATTTCTAACTCTGATGTTTATATAGTATGTGACGCCCCACCTCTATACCCACGCTAGCCAAGAACACTACGGTGTAGTGTTGTCAACTAGCACGGAGAATAAGGCTGTTGAGGAGCAACCATCCATGTGATTTATTATCACACGGTGGCTATAAATAATCTTCGGAAACAAACATAGAAATAAGCATAACACAAATCAGTCACAGACATCCATATCACAAAGGCGGAAGAAGATATGAATATATAACTAACACATGAAAGTGTACATCAGAGTAGTGGTCAAAAATATCCACAATAATACAAAAGAATAGCAACACGTGCTATACAAAAGAATACATCTATGAGTCTATATCTCAAGTGTAAACGACAAAAACTGCTAATCTAAATGGTCAGCCAAAAGTCAGAGTAGTAAATCCCTGGGGGAGAAGTCAAGTAGAAGCACCTGTAACATCTCGGTCTGACCCGAGTATTATTTATAAGAAAATAATAAATGGATCAGTCTAGCTATAAATATCAGATAACATGATATAAACAATAGATATGGAAAGAACATATAGTAACCATAAAGACATACTATGATAAGCATGTAAATGAAGATCATCAAGAGATCAAACAATATCAAAAGAATCTTCTAAAAGATCCAAATTCACCTAAACATAAAAGCTGGAAAATCATAACAATGAAAGTCATGAAAATAGGTGAAGCACAAATTCCAGAAGACTACACAAGAAATCCAGAAATCACAATATAGGAGCATGAAAACTCACAAAATGGGAGTATGAAAACTAACCTACACGTGTAACACAAAGCGAGACACTATCTCATGGTTGCAAGCCATTAATTTTGACACACGAATGGCCCGAAGACCGTGGGGCGCTACCCCACATATGTGATGGCGATAAATCACACAAATGCGATGGCGAAACATCACAAGAGCGGGGTCTAGTCTCCCTCGCAGACAAAGAGACATCGCACAGTTGCTAGTCTAAAACACAAAAATGATCGTCATGATCATCAAGAAGTGTCAATTACACTCAGTTAGTAAATATAAAAGTTTAGCTTCATGTCCCATAACCACTTGCTTAACTCAAATATTTACGAACAAACTGTAGATATTCACTAGAAAATTGTCACAAAAGATTCAATCGCACAAGACCTAGAATTAACCAACGAAGTAAACGCAAGCGTTTCATACCACTTGTTTTACTAAGTCGTTTAATTAGATTTCTCATACGAGTGAGGTAAAGGTTTGTATATACTAATAGATTGGAAAACGGTTTAAGGAAAAAGCTTTGTAGTAGAATAGTGTTAAAATTGTTTTGATGAAAGAGTTTTGATATTTACTACTAGTATTGAAAACCTTTATATTTTGAAGTGACAAATCATAGAAGTGATTGTAGAAACAATCAATCATAAAAATTCACATTCGAAGACGTGAATAAAATCCAAAGAAACCGATAAAGAATCCATAAAATCGACCGAGAAGCCCAAGATAGTTTGTCTCGAAGAATGGTCAACTCAGCATCTCTACAAAGCAAGTTCTGTTGAATGTTTTTCAGATAAGATCCCCTACGGAGGGGGGGTCCACGGGGGTGGGAACCCCCCAAGATGGGGGTGCGGGGGCCACGCCCCTGCTACGGGGTTCGACCTGCCCGGTCAGGTCGCGGGGGTCCAGGGAGCAGCGCCCCATCCAAAAACGGTACGACCGGTGATTAAAGGGGCACGACCTAGTGGTCCAGCGACCTAAAGGGTAAAGGTCATGCGACCTAAAATGGGTTCGCGACCTAACACTCAAACGACCTAAAGAAAATAAGGGGCCGAGCGACCTATAAGAAGCAGCGACTTAAATAGAATCGAGGTCCAATGACCTACGGGTTAGGTCATGCGAGTTAAGGAGGTCAACGACCTAACAGAGACACGCGACCTAATAAAGGAATGCGACCTAAAGGCACGCGACCTAGCGACCTAAGCAGGAAACGCGACCTATGAGGGACAGCGACTTAAGTGGGTCAACGACCTATGGAATATAGGTCACGCGACCTAACAGTTTACAAGGTCTTGCGACCTAACTGGAAACGTGGTCTAGCGACCTAGTGGTTTAAAGAAGATGGGTCACGCGACCTAAGGAGATAAGGCCTAGTGACCTACGAGCTAAAGGTTCAACGACCTAACAAGATGTAGGTCCAACGACCTAACAGGTAAGAAGATCACACGACCTAAAATGCCATAGGACCTAACGACCTAAGGTCATACGACCTAGCGACCTAAAGCCATACGACCTAACGACCTAAGGTCATACGACCTAGCGACCTAAAGCTGTACGACCTAGCGACCTAAGGTCCATAGGACCTAACTCCGAAGACGTTAGAAATGGCCAGAATGACCTACGACCTAAGGTCCATACGACTTAAATCCCAACGACCTAGCGACCTAAAACCAAACGACCTACGACCTAATTCCGAGTGCCGAGCGACCTAACGTTGTAGGCCATTTTAAGGTCGGAAACGAGCTATTTTGATGCCGAGACTTTTCCACGCGAACGACCTAAGTGCAGTTTTTTTACCAAAAACACTAAAATTTGGGATTTTTCGCCAATCCAATCCAAACCAAATGCAAATGTACATGCAAACATGATAGGTATTCATTCCCAACAGTCCAAGATAGTTATAGGCTAGATTTGTGAGATAAAAATCTCACCTTTTCACTAAAATGGATGAAGATGAAGCTTGAAATGCTATGCAAGGATCAACCACTAGCTTGAATCAATGTCTTCACTTGAGTTTTGGAGTTGATGTTGGATTAGCAATGAAGACTTAGCTTTTGGAGTTTTAATTTCTCTTTCCACTCACCATTAATGCAAAAGCTTGAGTTGGTAGGAATTTATAAAGAGTGAAGAGAAGGAGGGGGTTGGGCTTGAGTTATAATGGCTAAGCTAACCCAAAGTCCAAAGCAGGAAAAGTTAGTGAAATTCCACTAACTCCCAACCTATCAATGTTTATACTTAAAAGAGTTGTAAACGGCATTTCGAACTCAATGGAAGTGGTCTCGAGTCCTAATTTGACCGTTTGCAAAAAGTAGCTTTTTGGACCAATATTCGATTAACAACAAAATATTTAAATATAAATCGATAAATATGCAAGTTGTTACAGACTCCCTTCCTTAAAGAAATTGCGTCCTCGTAATATATAAGATGGAAATAACAAGTAACAACCATAGAAGCATATTAACACAAAAGAAATTTGAAATAGGAAGTTCACCTCAAAGAGCAGGAGTAAGCAAGTCTGGATGTGTTCGCTCGATGAATTCTCTGGATTCCCAAGAGCAATCCTTAGGATTTGAGGACCATTGAACCTTCACAAGCGGAACATCTTTATTTCGAAGTCGCTTGACCTCCGAAACAATAATTCGAATAGTTTGCTGCTCATAAGATAAATTTGGCGAAACTTCAATTTCTTCCACAATACCAGGCTCAAGAATAGAATCGGAATCTCGAAGGCATTTCTGTAATTGAGAAACGTGAAACACGTCATGCATGGCAGAAAACTGAGCCGGTAATGAAAGGCGATAAGCCATGGAACCAATACTTTCAATGACAGGAAATGGCCCAATATATCGATGCGCTAACTTTCCCGACCAACTGAAACGTACAACACCTTTCATAAGTGAAACACGAATAAAAACAAGATCTCCAACAGAAAATTCTAATTTACTTCTTCGATTATCGGCATAGGATTTTTGTCTACTCTGGGCTTCTTTCATCCTATGTCGAATAAGTTCAATCTTCTCTATGGAATCACGAATAAAGTCTGGACCTAAAACCAACTTCTCATCGGCCTCAAGCCAACAAGAAGGAGATCGGCATGGCCTTCCATAGAGTGCCTCGAAAGGTGCCATACCAATACTAGATTGGAAGCTATTATAGGAAAATTCAACAAGTGAAATATGATCTTCCCAACTTCCACCAAAATCGAGCACACAAGCACGAAGAAGATCTTCAAGAGTTTGATTCACACGCTCGGTTTGTCCATCGGACTGGGGGTGATAAGCAGTGATAAAATTAAGTTTCGTTCCTAAAGCTTTTTGAAGACTCTTCCAAAATCCACTAGTAAACAATGGATCTCGATCGCTAACAATAGAAGTAGGAACTCCATGAAATTTAACGATTTCTTTGATAAAGAATTTGGCCAAAAGAGGAACGATTCGGTTAGACCGAACGGAAATAAAATGGGCGGATTTAGTAAGTCAATCAACGATCACCCATAAGCTATCATGACCCGAACGAGAACGGGGAAGGTCATCTATAAAATCCATGGAAATTTGGTCCCACTTCCAAATTGGAATTTCTAAAGGTTGCAATAACCCACCAGACCTTTGATGTTCGGCCTTGACAAGTTGGCAAGTCATGCAACACTTAACAAAGTTAGCAATATCAGATTTCATTCCATCCCAATAATAAAGTCGCTTCCTATCAGCGTACATTTTACTACTACCGGGATGAATGGTGAATTTAGAACGATGGGAATCTCCTAAAATATCTTTACGAAGATCACCAATATTTGGTACGATAAGTCTACCAAATTTTCGAATGCCGCCACGAGAATCAATGTCAAAGTCTTTCGAACCTTCAATATCAATTTTATCCCTAACATTTTGGTCAAGAAGAGCCAATTCAGGATCTAGCCCTTGAGCTTCAAGAATGCGGTCTAAAAGAGAAGGATGAGCCTCAAGGCTACATAAAACAAGTGATGAGCATAAATCGGATACGCGCTCTCGAATCTCACAAGTAGATAAAATCTCGAGATCGTTCCATTCAGATATCATCATAGAAACAACTGCTTGTTGTTTATGGCTAAGAGCATCGGCGACACGATTACCCTTACCGGGGGTATAAAGAATATCAAGATCATAAGGTGCAAGGAACTCGAGCCAACGATGTTGACGCAAATTAAGTTCCTTTTGAGAAAATAAATATTTCAAGGACTTATGATCCGTGTAAAGAATAAATTTCTCTCCCAATAGATAATGACGCCAAATTCGAAGGGCGAAAACAATAGCCGCGAGTTCTAAATCATGTGTGGCATATCTAGTCTCGGGCAGCTTCAATTGCCTAGAAGCATAAGCAATAACACGTTCTTTTTGCATAAGAACGGTACCCAAACCAACGTGACTAGCATCAGTATAAACAAAAAAATCTTGATTCCCTTCGGGAATAACAAGAATAGGAGCATCGGAAAGGAGTTCTTTCAATTTCTGAAAAGAGGCTTCACATTTGTCCGACCAAATGTATTTAACTCCCTTCTTAGTCAAGCCAGTAAGAGGCACGACAATCTTAGAAAAGTCTTTAATGAAACGACGGTAATAACCCGCCAATCCGAGAAAACTACGAATCTCTGTCACACTCTCTGGTCACTTCCAATCTTGAATCGCTTCAATCTTTGAAGGATCCACAGAAATTCCAGATTCGGAAATAATATGACCGAGAAACTTCACACGAGATTGCGGAAAGTGGCATTTAGAAAATTTCGCCTTTAATTGATTACTCCTAAGAGTTTCCAATACAATCCGAAGATGCTTTTCATGCTCCTCCTCGGTTTTAGAATACACAAGGATATCATCAATGAAGATGAGAACAAACCGATCGAGGAAATCTTTGAAAACTCGATTCATGAGGTCAACGAAATAAGAAGGAGCATTCGTTAACCCAAATGGCATAACAAGCCATTCATAAGATCCATGTCGAGTACGGAATGATGTCAAAGGAAAGCTATCCTCTGCGATACGAAGCTGATGGAGACCGGTAGCCAAGTCCAATTGTGAAAAGACCTTAGCACCACTAAGCTGATCGAATAGATCATCAATCCGAGGTAAAAGATATTTATTTTTAATAGTAAGATCGTTAAGCTTGAGATAATCAATGCAGAGCCTAAGAGTACCATCGGATTTCTTTACGAAAATAGCCGAAGCTCCTCAAGGAGAGAAACTAGAGCGAATAAATTGCTTCGTCTCCAATTCGGATAATTGTTTGCACATCACTTCATTTTCCTTATTAGACATGCGATAAGGAGGACGAGTAATAGGTTGAGCTCCAGGAATAAGGTTAATTTTGAACTCAATTGCTCGCTTAGGTGGTAGACCTACAACGGGATCGAATATGTCGGAAAATTCACGAACAACGTGGATACGAGAAATAATATCATCCTCATCGTCATCATCGTCATCACGAGGATTTAAAGAATATAAGGATGCAATCAAACAGGATTTTGAATCTTTAAGATTAACAGAAATCTGATTAACACATAGTGGATGTCGGAGATGAATAGTCCGCTCAGGACAGAGGATATGGGCTTGATAACGGTTAAGCCAATCCATTCCTAAAATTATTCCAAAGCCTAAGTAACGCATGACATGCAAATCGGCTAGGAAAGAAAAATCACATAAAATAATCTCCACATCTTTACAAAGCAAACTAAGAGTTGCGGATCCACCAATAGGATTCGCAATTTTCAAAAAAGTCATTAATGCAGTAACACTTAAGGAAATAGTGTCTACCAGTTCCTTTGATATAAAAGAATGGGATGCACCCGTATCAAAGAGAACTCTAATAGGTTGATCATGAAATAAAATAATACCATCAAGAATGGAATGAGAAATACCTTGGCCACGAGATGTGTTGCCAGGAGCTTGAGCCACGTTTAACCTTCCCTCTTTCCTGCCTTTTAGTGTAGGGAACATAAGTATATAATGTTCCAAGCTCTTGCAATAGCGAAAACTTTTGGGCTTCGAACACTTGTTCGCAAAATGGTCCTTAGAACCACGGTTATAGCATTGCCCGCTACTAGAGGAAGGTGTCTTTACAGCCAAAGTTGCTTGCTTACCCTTTTTGTTGGGATAAGAACCTTTAAATTTGTTAGGCCTCTTGTTGTTGTTGAAGTTTTGTTTAGCGCCAACCACTTCAACATCACTCTCTCTATTGGCCTCTTCAATACGAAGAGCGATATCGACGAGTTGATCAAATGTAACTTCTAGTTTCAGGAGTAGTGGCTTCTTAAGATTCTTATTTAGGCCATAAACGAACCTCTGGTTCTTCTTCAGTGGAGTATTTATATATTCGACCCCATATTTGGAAAAGGATTCGAATGATGCAACGTAGTCTGCCACAGAAGACTGACCTTGAACAAGGTCAATAAATCTCCGAGCCAAAGTTACCTTTTCAGCCTCGGGCACGAATTTCGATTTGAAGCGTTCCCGGAAGTGCTCCCAAGAGAGATCCGCTTCATCAATTTCTGAGATTAACAGCTCATACCAATCCAATGCTCTTCCTTGGAGCATACTGGAAGCCACCTGGACTCGATGGAGGTCAGTGAGGTTCATGCGAGAGAAGATTCTATCACACGTTCTGAGCCAAGCTTGGACCTCGATGATAGTTTCAGTGCCTTTAAATTGCTTCCCACCCAAGTTGGTGTAATCATTGTACAAACGTGCAAACCCAGATTTAGGGTGAGTAGGTTCCGGATTAGAACCAGCTGCTTGAGAATTCGTGACAAGGTCAAGAAGTTGCTGGGTAGTCATAAAAACTACATCTTGGGGAGTTGCAGCAGATTGACCGGCACGGGGACGTCCAGGTCTAACGATTTTTCTTCCTTAAGAAAGAAAGAGAAGAAAAAGGTTATTCACTAAAAGATATATCAAGCAATCTTGATAAGTGAAACAAGGAATCATAATAAAAATAGGATGAATCGGTACGAAGACTCGAATTAATCCCAAGGTACGACTCCTAAGCTGGACTTAGGACGATGATCCTTGTTAAGTTATTCTACATTGTTCCGAAGTTTGGCTTTGATACCAAGCTGTGACGCCCCACCTCTATACCCATGCTAACCAAGAACACTACGGTGTAGTGTTGTCAACTAGCACGGAGAATAAGGCTGTTGAGGAGCGATCATCCATGTGATTTCTTATCACACGGTGGCTATAAATAATCTTCGGAAACAAACATAGAAATAAGCATAACACAAATCAGTCACAGACATCCATATCACAAAGGCGGAAGAAGATATGAATATATAACTAACACATGAAAGTGTACATCAGAGTAGTGGTCAAAAAGATCCACAATAATACAAAAGAATAGCAACACGTGCTATACAAAAGAATACATCTATGAGTCTATATCTCAAGTGTAAACGACAAAAACTGCTAATCTAAATGGTCAGCCAAAAGTCAGAGTAGTAAATCCCTAGGGGAGAAGTCAAGTAGAAGCACCTGTAACATCTCAGTTTGACCCGAGTATTATTTATAAGAAAATAATAAACGGATCAGTCTAGCTATAAATATCAGATAACATGATATAAATAATAGATATGGCAAGAACATATAGTAACCATAAAGACATACTATGATAAGCATGTAAATGAAGATCATCAAGAGATCAAACAATATCAAAAGAATCTTCTAAAAATCCAAATTCACCTAAACATAAAAGCTGGAAAATCATAACAATGAAAGTCATGAAAATACGTGAAGCACAAATTCCAGAAGACTACACAAGAAATCCAGAAATCACAATATAGGAGCATGAAAACTCACAAAATGGGAGTATGAAAACTCACCTACACGTGTAACACAAAGCGAGACGCTATCTCATGGTTGCAAGCCATTAATTTTGACACACGAATGGCCCGAAGACCGTGGGGCGCTACCCCACATATGTGATGGCGAAACATCACACAAATGCGATGGCGAAACATCACAAGAGCAGGGTCTAGTCTCCCTCGCAGGCAAAGAGACATCGCACAGTTGCTAGTCTAAAACACAAAAATGATCGTCATGATCATCAAGAAGTTTCAATTACACTAAGTTAGTAAATATAAAAGTTTAGCTTCATGTCCCATAACCACTTGCTTAACTCAAATATTTACGAACAAACTGTAGATCTTCACTAGAAAATTGTCACAAAAGATTCAATCGCACAAGTCCAAGAATTAACCAACGAAGTAAACGCAAGCGTTTCATACCACTTGTTTTACTAAGTCGTTTAATTAGATTTCTCATACGAGTGAGGTAAAGGTTTGTATATACTAATAGATTGGAAAACGGTTTAAGGAAAAAGCTTTGTAGTAGAATAGAGTTAAAATTGTTTTGATGAAAGAGTTTTGATATTTACTACTAGTATTGAAAACCTTTATATTTTAAAGTGACAAATCATAGAAGTGATTGTAGAAACAATCAATCATAAAAATTCACATTCGAAGACGTGAATGAAATCCAAAGAAACCGATAAAGAATCCATAAAATCGACCAAGAAGCCCAACATAGTTTGTCTCGAAGAATGGTCAACTTAGCATCTCTTTAAAGCAAGTTCCGTTGAATGTTTTTCAGATAAGATCCCCTACGGAGGGGGGGTCTAGGGGGGTGGCAAACCCCCAAGGTGGGGGTGCGGGGGCAACGCCCCTGCTACGGGGTTCGACCTGCCCGGTCAGGTCGCGGGGGTCCAGGGGCCAGTGCCCCGTCCAAAAACGGTACGACCTAGTGATTAAAGGGGCACAACCTAGTGGTCCAGCGACCTAAAGGGTAAAGGTCATGCAACCTAAAGGGTAAAGGTCATGCGACCTAAAATGGGTTCGCAACCTAACACTCAAACGACCTAAAGAAAATAAGGGGCCGAGCGACCTATAAGAAGCAGCGACTTAAATAGAATCGAGGTCCAACGACTTACGGGTTAGGTCATGCGAGTTAAGGAGGTCAACGACTTAACAGAGACACGCGACCTAAAGGCACGCGACCTAGCGACCTAAGCAGGAAACGCGACCTATGAGGGACAGCGACTTAAGTGGGTCAACGACCTACGGAATATAGGTCACGCGACCTAACGGTTTACAAGGTCTTGCGACCTAACTGGAAACGTGGTCGAGCGACTTAGTAGTTTAAAGAAGATGGGTCACGCGACCTAAGGAGATAAGGCCTAGTGACCTACGAGCTAAAGGTTCAACGACCTAACAGGATGTAGGTCCAACGACCTAACAGGATGTAGGTCCAATGACCTAAAATGCCATAGGACCTAACGACCTAAGGTCATACGACCTAGCGACCTAAAGCCATACGACCTAACGACCTAAGGTCATACGACCTAGCGACCTAAAGCCATACGACCTAGCGACCTAAGGTCCATACGACCTAACTCCGAAGACGTTAGAAATGGCCAGAACGACCTACGACCTAAGGTCCATACGACCTAAAGCCCAATGACCTAGCGACCTAAAACCAAACGACCTACGACCTAATTCCGAGTGCCGAGCGACCTAAGGTTGTAGGCCATTTTAAGGTCGGAAACGAGCTATTTTGAGGCCGAGACTTTTCCACGCGAACGACCTAGCATAGGCAGAACGACCTAAGTGCAGTTTTTTACAAAAAACACTAAAATTTGGGGTTTTTCGCCAATCCAATCCAAAACAAATGCAAATGTACTTGCAAACATGATAGGGATTCATTCCCAACAGTCCAAGATAGTTATAGGCTAGATTTGTGAGATAAAAATCTCACCTTTTCACTAAAATGGATGAAGATGAAGCTTGAAATGCTATGCAAGGATCAACCACTAGCTTGAATCAATGTCTTCACTTGAGTTTTGGAGTTGATGTTGGATTAGCAATGAAGACTTAGCTTTTGGAGTTTTAATTTATCTTTCCACTCACCATTAATGCAAAAGCTTGAGTTGGTACGAATTTATGAAGAGTGAAGAGAAGGAGGGGGTTGGGCTTGAGTTATAATGGCTAAGCTAACCCAAAGTACAAAGCGGGAAAAGTTAGTGAAATTCCACTAACTCCCAACCTATCAATGTTTATACTTAAACGAGTTGTAAACGGCATTTCGAACTCAATGGAAGTGGTCTCGAGTCCTAATTTGACCGTTTGCAAAAAGTAGCTTTTCGGACCAATATCCGATTAACGACAAAATATTTAAATAAAATATTTAAATATAAAATCGATAAATATGCGGGTTGTTACATAGTAGCTTCATGAACTATTATTTATCTATTCCGCTGCATTATATTACTCTATGTCTGTGATCTGTGATTATTTATTCACTGTTTATGCAGAGTATTGCCAAATTTTTATTTACAACGCGGTATTTTGAGCAATTTAAGTCCGACATGTGTGGATGCGAATGGTTGAAAATACTGGGTCGTTACAGATCGCCTCTGGCGCCATGATTTACAGCGCGGCGGTGATTTTGGTGAGGGGGTTTCTGGGTTCGATCGCGTCAATTTGCACGTAGTTGGGTGATGACGTGTCTCTGTGTGTGTGGTGAGTTTTAGTTTCATTTTATTTTATATAAATTTAATTTTGAGTCGCTCTAGCTAACATAACTTTTATGTACGAGGTCTGTTCCATGCGCGGATTTCTCCGCTGCGATCCTAGCAAAATTTCTGACATTTTGGCGCAGGTATGGTCAGATTCTGAGACTATTTGAATTTTGTATTTAAATTGGATTCAAATTAGAATGGTGAGTGCTTTAACCCACTCACAACTTCTAAAATTTCTTATGTGTGCTAAATTAATTTTTTTGATGTGATTAGAAATTTATTTATGGTTGTCTGGCATTTTCTAATCATCACCTCAGTTAAATAGAATTTATTGAGTTAAATTGTTATTTATTTTATTATTGCATATAAACTTTCAGTTAAATTGTTATTTAATTTATTATTGAATATAAACTGTCAGTAAATACCTGTTATTTATTATCTGTTCTATATTGATGCTATTGATTAAATTGGATGATGATTGTGATAAATGTTTGATGATTGATATTGGATGAATGGATGTTGTATTTTATATTGTTATAAACTGCAAGTTGTTATGGATTTTATTTCATTCGGGATTGCGGTTTGAAATGATATACAACCGTATTTATAATTTAAATTACGGGTTGAAATGATAAATATCCCTTTCACTTGACCATAGGATAGAAAATTATATACAGACACCGTCGGTCTATATATAAATATTTTGAAAATTATTTCTACGGTTTTAGAAAGAAATATATGGTTAGATAAATATGGATTTTTGATATTATATAAATATTATTTTTATGTATAGTTAAATTCTTGAATTTAAGCTATATATAAATTGTTAAATAAATAAAAGTTTAATAATAGGTTTGATTTTATTAAAATATAACGTGGGTGAGTATTTAAATTATATTTTAATATAGAGTGTATAATGATTTAAATAAATTAAGGTTGGGAGATAAATTGGAGATTTATCTGAAATTGAATTTATATAAGAATTTAACTCAAATAAGAAAATGTGAAATTCATAATATTTAAAATTTTAGAAGGTATGATTCTTATAACTTGGTTTTTGTTTAAGGTGAACTAAATGAATATTTGAAGTAAATAGATTGAAGGAAATATTTAGTTATTTGTAATTTGAGCTTTATTTAAATGATAACGGATTTGTTATGTAAAATATTTCAAAACTAAATAATAGAAAATTTAATTGTTGAATCGTAATACCAAACTTAGATTTGAAATTGTTGAATACTTTAAGTTTGAAATATTTGGAATTTGAAATGGTTTATCCTGTGGATCTAATCTTTTTTGAAATCGATAAATTTGGAATAGTTTATTTGGGAAACTGAATTGAAATTTATGATTTGGGATTTGGTTAAATATAAAATGTAGAAAGTCGAGTTGTGTTGGATTTGATTTGTGAAATTTAAGAAGCTATTTTATTATATAAAGTATTTAAATATTTAAACCATTTAAGTGGTGGAAGTTATGTTTCAAAGTTATGAGTTTCAAGGTATTAAAATTTGTAAGTGTTATATTCAAGTGTTTTAATTTTGAAATGTTATAACTTTGAAAGTGCAATGATTTCGGAAGGGGATATATTTGAAATAAAAATGATATTATATTTATTTGGGTTTATTGAAATGATATCCTATTGATTTGGTTTTAAAAATGGAAATAATATCGTATTTATATGGTTTTGGAATGAATATTATATCCTGGTTTTTAAGTATAAATTATTTTGAAATGACCGCGGTGTTATAATAACGTTTGGTTGTTAAAGAGACTGGGATTGGAAGTTGCCATACTCTTTGCCAACTCCAAAACCCACTTTAACAATCGTGCACGTGGTGGGGATTCCATAATGAAGTAGGATGGTGGTGACGTTCTATTAAGGTATATACGTGGACCTGACTCCCGTGAGTTGGAATAAGGTGGCTAAAACAGGAGCGATTCTCGGCGAAGAAGGTAGCCCCTCTTATCGGACACACTCCTTCGATATTATATTCTGACTTTGGATTGATTTGGTGGCCACTTTTGATTTTTGATATAGGGGGTGTGGCTCGAGGTGGGCGGTAGTAGCTGCTATGCGTTACCACCAGCCCGGATGCGTAATTGCTATATCTACCCTGGCATTGCCTTGTGTACCGTGTCACCTACCCTAGCGTGCCTTATACGATTTTGGTTTTGTACCATACCTATGGAGTGCCCTCTGACGACGCCCAGTACGAGGGAGATTATGGTACTGTATAGACTATGAGAATATAAAAGTGTGTTAAGGTGGACAATGTAAAGCCTTAACGCTATTTTTAATTTATATTATACTTTACTGTAGACAGTTTATAATTTCATACATTACTACATAGCAGATAGTTTAGCGGATCCTTAGGAGATGTGAATCCTGAGCATCTCTTAAGTTATCGCACTCATGTCAGACACTGGATAGGAGATGTCAAATCCCGTAAACATCTCTGACGCCGTTCCACTCATATTTTACCGTTGATTCAACTTACATAAGATCTTTTAGTTCTGATCCGAGTGTTTTGTCCTTTCAATTCGCTCAGGTCAGTCTGAGCATTTCAAGATTTGAAGACTTTATTTTCGAAGGACGAAGACGAAGATTGTGTTACTATTATCTATTATATTATTCAACTGCATTCATACTGTTCCGTTGCATTATTTATTTATTCTCTGGTATGTGTAACTCTGATATGCGTTGTATAAATAAAATCAAATGTTTTGTAAAACAGCTTTATGAACTGTTATTTGATTATTTATTTTGTCATTCCGCTATGATATTCTGGTTTGTTTTATTTCTGTCTTCGTTTTTCTTATTTACCCCAATAACAATCCGCTCTTTTGTATGGTTTGAGTTGGCAAGTGTGTCTGCTTAAACGTACAAAAAGGCTGGATGTTACAAACCACGTCATTAATTTGTTTTTAATTGTTAAAATTAATAAATTTATTAATATTTAAGAAATATTAATTACAAAACTTTATTTAATTTATTGGATGCCATTAGTATTTAGTAAAGTGCATATATAAAAGTTATAAATGTGTGTATCGATATATGATATCGGTAGAATGTTTAAATTCAATCTAAATGGAATAAATACTAAAATCGGCTTTAGATAAATCAAATTAATTAATGTTTGCAAAATATTTCTCCGCACGAGAGAAAAATATTTCTTATTTGATTTGTTGGTTTCCATTAGTGTTAAATAATATGCGGATATAAAAGTTATAAACGTGCGTACCGTATATGATATCAATAGGAAATTTAAATTGGATTTCAATAGTGATAATACTAATTGAATTTTGGAAAACTTTTAGACCCAAAGCAAACAAATGATGTCAACCATGATATTGAGAAGGGGATGGGTTTTTGAATTTGAAATGAAGGGGCAATCTTAAGCAAAGGAGAGAAAAAGAGCATATCTTTATTACATATCCATTTCCTCCTTTAATTAGATGTTGTTGTATCATTTTCTCTCTCTCTCTCTCTCTCTCTAGATATACAGAAACATCAAGGGCCAAATTCTAATGGTGGATATAGATTCAAAATTCAAAAAATTAATCAATCAAAAGTAAATAGAAATAGGCAGTTATCTCTTGGTTGCTGTAGACCTAGAGATTAATCTATTAGATCTACGATTTATTCTATCATTTAAAGTATTTCTCCTAGATTCATCCTAAGGTAATTCTACAATTTTCATTTATATATATATATATATGTGTGTGTGTGTGTGTGTAATTTTGTTTACATCCTCTAATTCTCTCTATTCCCTTTGTTCATATGTATTAGTTTGGTTTATGACTTCAATATCTCATTTCCAATTTTTGAATCAACTGTATACTCTTATCTTGTTGATTTAATTCAAAAACCTATGTTATGCTCTTTGTTATTTGTTTTCATGAATAATAATAATTTTATTCATTTCTGTTCTGTATGTTTATTTATCTTTTACGTTCAACCTAGGTCTAAACGGTCTAATCACAAATTTTATATGCTTATGTTGTTTGAATTTATTACTGCTTAAATAAAATAATAAAAAATAAATTTTGGAACAAAACTGTTAATTATTTAGTTTTCATATAACAAGAATTTGATTTTAATGTTTGCATATAAATTGCTGTTTGAATAAAACTTTGAAATAATTTAATTATAATTATAATTGACAATGTGATATGATGACATAGTTGTTTTATGCTTAAATTATTCTAAAACAATTTTCGCTAATTAAAACAATAGTGGAAACATTGATTTAGTGAATTATTTCTTGTTTTACAATTCTATTTAGACTAGCACTTGATCTTTGTTTGAAAGTCATAATTTTAATTAACGAACTATTTGGATACAATTTTATTTTTTTATTTCAATTTTTTTAGTGTATGTATATAAATATTTTTTTATGTAATAATACTTCTCTGTGTGTATATGTGTACTTAACTCAAAAGTTTCAAAAAGGGGTTTTATGTAGAATATAACAGTAAATTTAGACCAACTTTAATTAGATAGTATATTCATTGGTTTATTACATAAAATTATAAATAAAGTTTATTTCAGTGTAAACCACTACGCAAGATATATATGTATGTGTGTGTGTATTTATATCACTAATAATACACACACACATATAATCACGTGCACAAAGATATATATATATATATACACACACATTTATACACACACACATAATCACGTGCACAAATATATATATATATATATATATATATATATATATTAAACAAACTTTCTTGTTTTTGACGACAAAGGCATATACAAATGGGAAATGTAGCAGTGTAAATCCCAACATCTAAATAACGTTCACATTAACTATGTACACTTTTTATATGTTGTACTTGCAATTTTGTACATGGGTGCATTTGATGCACTTATCATAATACACAAACAATTTAAGAATTAAACTAAACTAATTTTAGATAATTGTAATGAAATGAAGACTTTATTCAAAAGAAAATTTAGAAAAGTTCTAAATGAATTTAGGCAGCGTAGGCCCAATAAAGATCCAAAAGGATTTTTTTGAAATTTACCCAAATTACCATGCTTCCGACTAGCCCGGTTCCAACTACATTGCCTAAAGTATATGATATATTGAGATCATACAACGCCAAGAACTCAGTCCACTTCTATCTAATATTTAAATCTTTTTAGAAGAATAAATACTTCAGGGACTTTTGATCCATGAATAGCTCAAATTGCTCCAATAAAAGATAGCACCTCTACATTTCGAACGCGAACATAGTGGATGCCAACTCAAAATTATGGATAATTTCTTTTTTGTACCTTTAATTGAGTACTAGCATAGCAAAAAAAATTACCCACTTGCATCAAAACTACACCCAGTCATGTGCCACAAGCATTAGTATATATTGCAAGTGCCTTCGTACCATTAGGAAGTACAAAAATAGGTGCACTAGTGAACAACTCTTATAGCTTACTAAAAGCATCTTCGAATTCGGAGTTCCATGAGAAAACTAAAACTCTTATAGCTTACTAAAAGCATCTTCGCATTCGGAGTTCCATGATAAAACTAATTGTTTCTTGGTATGACATGCCACTAGTGTGGAAATTTTAGTGAAGTCTTTAACGAACTTCTTATAATAGCCAGCCAAACCAAGAATACCTCTCACCTCCATCGCATTCTTTTGTATGTGCCAATCCTGTACTGCAGGAACTTTACCAGGATCGACTGCTAGTCCATGCTTAGAGACAACATATCCTATAAAACAAACCACCTTTCACAAAAAGTGACATTTGAAAATTTTTGCCTTTAGCTCATGCTTATGCAGAGTTTTGAGAACTTCTCTTAAACACAATATGTGCTCTTTCTCATTTTTTGGATAGACAAGTATGTCATCAACGAATACCAACACAGACTTATTTAGCAACCCTTTAAGGACTTAAATCATATGGTTGATGAAATATGCTATTACATTGGTCAGACCCAAATGGCATGACTAACCACTTATAAAGTCCATCGGGTGTGGAAAAAGTGGTCTTCTATATACTATCCTCAGTTACATGTAAATGTTGGAACTAGGTAGCCAAGTCTTGCTAAGAGAATACATTTTCTCCAACTAACTGATTGAAGTGATCGTCTATACATACCAGTGGACAACGATTTTTCTTCGTCAATCTTATTAAATTATTAATAATCGACCTAAAGCCTTAAAGAACCATCTACTATAGATGCAAAGGAAACCGGTCCCCCCACTCTAAAATATTCTTCGAATAAAGGCCTTCTCTAACAATTATTTTCTTATTTAGCTCACCTCCTTCTCTAAGAGCCATATGTCTAGCATTCCCTTATAGATATATTTGAAATTCAATCTCCCTATAGGGTGGAAGACCAGAAACTTTGAAAAAGACATCTGGGTTGTCGTGAACTACTGGCACTGAATCTAACTCATCATGTGATAAGTCTAAAGAATATAGATAACTCAACATAACTGAACTCTTATGTAATGGCCTGTTTTTCCATATCGTTTGAATCGACAATAAACCACACATGTCTAACTCAAATTGCACGAATAAGCGGATCATTAAGGGTAGAAAGAAAATAAAGACAGAACAGAATCTCACACGAATGGAATAACATATAATATTAAACAAGTATTTTACAGCGGAAAACTTTTAAATACAATATCAGAGTCTAACCTAGATTTAGCTTGGACGGTTATAAACATCTGTCCTTACAATTGTAGACAAACATCAAACAAAATACACTAGGTACAACGGATAATAGAATATGTCCATACGATGATGAAGATCTCAAGCTCTCCTCTAGAAACTCCAACCATCTTCAACTAAACCAAAAACTACTCGGATCCGACCCGAGTACTAAAAATACCCGGATCAGGCTTGATAAACTAGCGTGAGATACTCGAAATCTAAAATGTATAGGTCATGACAATGTTATCAAAACCTTTGAAAAGAAGGGTATCTCATAAGACCATGCCCATACATAACAAGGACAGGTTTTTACCTTATGATAACCACAACACTTATATATATCAAAACGTTTGATATTATTTCTAATGACACTCTTTTGAAAGCATTTGCAAATAAACTTATTAAAATAAGCTATCAATATCTGGACTAAGTCTAACGAAATATATCCGGACTGGGTCAATGGAATATATCGAACGGAATATATGATACCAAAAAGGGGTAGCTGAAATGTGTGCAAGTCATTACAGCAATTTTGGGAATACAATCCAAACCGTAAATCTCGTGTTGGGATTAGATTTCCAACATGATAGGGAACTAGTGAAAAGATCAATCTGTATCCACGGCTTACGTCCAAGACTCAGACGCTGTTATACAACAACACAAATGGATAAAAGTGAATGCAATCTGCGAATAACATCCAAGGACTCGGACTTCGCGCATCCCTGCCATGAGGCCTAGACGTATCTGGTACCTAGGGATCAAAACATCTGATAACCCAAATCACTTCTATCCGAAATGTGAGAATACATCTGACCACATAGAATCCCATCATAACCGGGGTATGAGTCTAGCGAGGCTATGCTCAATTTCACCAAAGCCATGCTTTTTATACAAAACCACGCTTTGATCATAACAGGTTCCACTTTGAATGCCACATTGCCATTCCACGTCACATGACTGATTTCTAGAAAAGTATAACTTCCTAAGCTCGTATGTCTCGGGAAAGGGTGTTAAGCTAAGAGAAGTTTCCTTCTCCGCGACCAAATAATATACGTTTACAGAAACCACTCAAGTGTAATTTAGAATACAATGTGAGACAAACATCCATACAAGTTCGTTCTAGGACTGAACGAAACCGAAGGCACTTTCCTCGGCCATTACTAGGCGAGAAGCCCTTGCAGTCCGAAAAATCTCCATCACGAGGAGACCACTGCTATAAATAACTCTATAATGGTGGCCAACTAGAGCATGTTTAACAAGCAGTCTTCACGCTATAAAGATCCACGGACTTCAATAATTATCATCTTCAATATATATTCACTTTCAAACGTATACTTTGGTTCGAAGTGGTTTTCGAATAAGAATCATCCAAATCCGACTCTGGTTCCTTCGAACCCAATCATCACTTTTAAAAAGATGTTAAGTTCATATGTGGATATCAATCATCAATCAATTACTTCATCTTTTATCTAATCAAATATCTTTCTTAGATATATTATTTCAAGTAATTCCATTTTCTTTTCAAATGTATATGGAATCATTAAGCCTCGTTTATCAAATTATTTGATTTATTAAATCTTTCTTAAATCTTGGAATAATTTCAAATCATTTCTCTTTTACTTAGGAAAACCTTTTCAAATCATTCATTAAATCTTAATCAAAGATTTCTTATATTCAAGTTATAACTTTTAAATATTCCCAGATCATTCATTAAATCTTAATCAAAGATTTCTTATATTCAAGTTATAACTTTTAACTTAGAGAAAATATTCCCAAATCATTTATTAAATCTTAATCAAAGATTTCTTTCTTAACTTCAAATCATATTCTTTCAAATCAAAGATTTTCATAATAGACCACTACTGCCATCTTAGATATGGTAAATTTCACCTCCAAGGACTAATGGCAAGTTTCACCTCTAGGGACTAATGGCAAGTTTCACCTCCAGGGACTAATGGCAAGTAATCCTACATCATGAATATCTTTATATTTTAAAGTGGAAAAACTTAAATATGATCTTTTAGAGCATCCGGGCTTTCCTTTCGATCTGTTCCACCCCTTGCCTAAGAAGAGAAAACATAGGCCAAGTATGTTAAGGGAGCTGGTTGCTCTATCCCTAATCTTAGTTAAACACCTTGTTTTATCATCCCAGGCGGGACAAATGTTCTAGTCATTTCCGCATACTCGGTTTGTTATTACATTCAATATTATTCACTTTTTATTTAAGTGGTATAAACAATTCATCTTAACAATTTATTCGAACTCTTATTAAAAGTTCCAAATCATCTTTACATTACTTAATTATTCCTTTAAAATCATTAAAAAAAGATTTAGGAAAGAATTGTTAAGTTTACAACTACATTTCAAAAGTTATTACAAACTACTGTGAAAAGTGTTGCAAATAGAATATTAAAAGCTATATTCTTCAAAACGACTTTTATATCGTTTACAAATCCATATTTTCAACTTAAATATTTTTCAATACATTTCAAAAGATTTTTAGGATTTATTTCATATAATTAAAGTATTTAATTATCAATTTTAAACTTTGGTCACTTTACTACAAAAGCGCGATTTTTCTGGAAAATTATTTTTGATATATTTAAAATGTACAAGATAAATTCTTGATTATATTCCTTTTATTTCTTTATACATATTTAAATGTTTATAAAACATTTCTAATTCATTTTAAAACAATTTCCAAAAGGTTTAACCATTCCATATACACCATTTCATTTTCAAAAGGAAAGTGCTTTCCTTTGTGCTTATCGACGGGTATTAACGTGACTTGGTAAAACAATTTAACAATCATATCAAACAATCAATACTTCATGATCAAAGCATATATAAACATCCATAGCAATCATAACACAACATCAAACATGTATATATATAAATAGATGTTAAATAGTGTTTCTCACCATAAACCAAAGCGATTAACTTCCTACCAACAGTCTAATCAACCAACACACTTCACTAATTAATTCCTACTCCATTAAACACTAGTAAACAACACCTTCTCCATTCCAATATCTTGGTCGAGGCTTGAAATGGAGGTTGGCCAAATATATAGAGAAGAAGCGGTAGAGCTTTAAAGTTGAATTTCGAAGATTTAGATCCGAAAAATAGGTCACCTTCTCTCTTGTTTTTGACTCTCTTACTCACAAAATTTAAAAAAATTGTTAACTGAAAAGTTGTTGAAAATTATTTTCTATTGATTTTGTAAAAAATAATCATTTGAATTCAAGTAGTTTTGAGTGAGATATGATAGAACGTAGAAGAGGTACTGTCGGATTGACAAAAATGAAGCCCGAAACTGCACTTCAAAGAATTGAGTTCAGGTATAGAAAACTTCTAAAAAAAGTGATCAACATTAAAGTTGTAGCCAATGGAATTTTATATGGTTTCAAAAAAAGATTTTCTTAATTTGGGTCTGTTATGATTAAGTTATGATAAAAAAAAGACCTATTCTCTGGCTTAAAAACTGGGGCAGAAAATGCACTGGGAAGAAGTGTATTTTTACATAGTTAACTTTAGAATGAGATAAAGTGATCAACATGAAAGTTATAGTCATTGAAAAAATACATGATTTGAAGAAGAAAAAAGTTGTATTTTGGTATGGTTTTGAAGAAGTTATGGCTAAGAGAAGAAGAGGTAAAATATGGAGAAAATAGGAGTTTGATTTGAAGAGAATAGACATTGATTTCTTTTGAATATTTTATAAATATTTTGACATTATTTCTTTACAATTTTTTCTATGGCTTGGAAGCCACTAAAGAGAAGAAGAAGAAGATGAAGAAGCTTGATAAAAGAAGAAGAAATGTGAATGAAAGTGAAGAAGTAGGTGGATATTTATAGAAAAAGAAAGAAAGTGGTAATTTATCAAAATAACCTCTTACCAAATTGCCAAACTAACCTTACTTCAACCTAAAGCAATCTCTACTTTTTCAATACTTAACATCAGCTTTCACATCTATACTTTATGTCTTAATCCCTGAACAACTAAGCTAAGTAAAATAATAATTATGTTGGCTTTTGATGTGATATTGATTTGATGTATACTTTTGACTTTTCTTACTTACTTTTGTTAATTCTTACTAATTTTCTTAATGTCTTCTAGAAGTTTTCTAATTTTATTTAGTAAAAGTAAACATGTTTAGTGAATTAATTAATACTTGCACTCTTTGAATATATTTTTCTATATAAGAAAATAAAGGTGCAACGACGTTGCGACAACTTGTAGACTACAAAATGTTATTTTTCGACAAAATGTTTTACGGTCACATTTTGACGTTTTAGTTAAACTATATATTTATGTAAACCAAATTTAAAAATAAATTTGTATAATCCTATTTAAAAATATATATAATCATAAATTAATCAAGATAATTTATTTAACCGTTGAAACATACTTTTCTGAAATCAGCATTTTGTCACTTTTATCGTTATAGGAAAATGTTACTATTTTTATGTATGTTTCTACTTCCAAATCCTATCGAATATTATTTAAATAATAAAATCTTTTATATTTTATATTTAAAATCACACTAAATACTATATTTTCAAGTGGTCAAATTCTAGGTCGTTACATTCTCCTCTACTTAAAAGAATTTCATCCTCGAAATTACCCAAACAAAAGTTTTCCCAAAACATTTATCTTTAAACTTAAATCCATATAATATACACAGATCGTCCATATGAAATATGTTATTCGATCTCTTATTCGATTACACAACTTTATTTTCGAACTAGTATCGATCCCCTGATCCTCTAACGCGGACTCTGATCAGGCTCTTTATTCAGAAACCTTTGCTTTCCTTGCATAGTGCTCAACTATGATAGAAAACTTAAGTATCTAATCGAAAATCCTAATCAATGTTCGTCGTCAAGAATCGAGTGATAAATCCTTTTTCGAATCGGTGTAAACACCTCAAAGTTCCGAACTCGAATCTTAGGTCAAAATTTGTGTGATGAAATGATTTACATATAACTTATGTATTTATTAACCCGCAAAATCTTTCATAAAAACTTTATCTTAAGATCAATCACTTTATAAAGGTGCTTCTTTATATAATCCCCTTTTATTATTTATTTCCAAATATTTTTATTAAAGGAAAATATTTAAAGAAACCATTTTTCACTCAAAAGATTATTTATCTTTAAAAGAGTCTTCCCACATCTTTTAACTCGGTATATTTCCATTAACACTAATATTATTTATGAACTATTTCATTAATCTATTACTTATGTTTATTACACCTTATAACTTATGTAAATCAATCACTTTTAAAGACTTATGTCCAATTCTTAATTAATGCTAGAATTTATTAATAAAACATTTTCTAGGTTATAATTTTCTTTTTTTGTTTATATTCATATTTATAAATTATACTTATCCAATTTCATTTACTCTGAATATTTCACAATCTTTTGCCAAAAGTTTTCATAAATTTCTTAGCTCTGTGATAGGTATAGTTCGAAAATTTTCGACTGTCCAAAATCATCGAGAATTTTATTTTATCTTATCAATTAGCGATCCCAATTTATCTTTGGTTTAAAACACTTTTATAAAGATTACAAATCAATTTGTCAATTAATGATTCATATTATCTCTATAACTTGTGAAAATTATATAGATCAAGCAACTTCAAAACAATCTAAGGAACTGGGTATTACCAATAGTATCATATATCCTCTTAACAAGAAGAGTAATACTTAAGAGAAGTGCTTATCATCCGAACACATCTCTTGCCCATTTTTTAGTTTACTTTCGAGCCAGTCGAATTAGTTATTATAAAATACCTCTTTTTATTTGAAATAATAACATTTTCAAAATCCTTTAGAGATTACTTTATAAAACCTATTTTTTTATAAATTCATTTTATCTTATATTAATTAACTTCATTTAAATTATCACAATTGTTTTAATCGAACTTAAATTCTCATTCCTTTTATATTTCTCTTTTCACACAATCATTTAAATACATTTTTATCTTATATGTTCATTCCTTAAACAAATCTTATTACCAAACACCTTACAGTCAAATCGTGAAACTTAATTCACAAGGTATTTGTACTTAAACTTTTAAATCAAACAATTGATCAATTTATGATAGTAATTTAACACTATCATCTCTTAATTTATTATTTTGGAATATGTATTAAAGATCTTAATTACCTTATCAGATTTTTTACCTATCGATTATCTTTATGAAACACCTTATACTCAAATTGTGAAATTCTAATCACGAAATGATTATATTTAAAATTCATTAATCTTGATTTCTAACTATAAAACTTTTCAAAATATATAATTTATATCAAAATATAATCCTTGGTAAAATTATTTCATTTACCAATCTTTTCAAAATCAGTATGTCGGTTCGCCTTATTTAAGTGTTAAGGAACCCTCATCGATAACGGTGATCAGGCACATCGATCAGAATCCATAAATCACTCAACAGATAAAATCAACACAAAACATTTTTATTAGTCACTAACAAATACGCACTCATATATAATACACTCAAACTCATTCTAGGGTGTTACTAACCCTATCTCTAATGAGTTACTCATCCTAGGGTATTACTAACCTTATCTCTGATGAGTCTTTACCCAACCAAAGCCAAGGTTCTCTCTTAATCTTCAGCTCTGATACCAAATGCAATGGCCCGTTTTTCCGTACCATTTGAAACGAAAATAAATCACACATGTCTAACTCAAATGGCATGAATAAGTAGATCATTAAGGGTAGAAAGAAAATAAAGGCAGAATAAAATCTCACACGAGTGGAATAACATATAATATACGTTCATACGATGATGAAGATCTCCAGCTCTCCTTTGAAAACTCCAACCGTCTTCAACTAAACCTGAAACTACTCGGATCTAACCCGTTTATTAAAAATATCTGGATCAGGCTTGATAAACTAGCGTGAGATACTCGAAATTTAAAATGTATAGATCATGACAATGTTATCAAAACCTTTGAAAAGAAGGGTATCTCATAAGACCATGCCCATTCATAAACACGGACAGGTTTTTACCTTATGATAACCAAAACACATTTATATATCAAAACGTTTGATAATATTTCTAATGACATTCTTTTGAAAGAATTTGCAAATAAACTTATTAAAATAAGGTATGAATATCTGGACTAAGTCTAATGAAATATGTCCGGACTGGGTCAATGGAATATACCGAATGGAATATATGATGACAAAAAGGTGTAGCTGAAATGTTTGCAAGTCATTACAACTATTTTGGGAATATAATCAAAACCGTAAATCTCGTATTGGGAATGGATTTGCAACATGATAGGGAACTAGCGGAAAGATCAATCTGTATCCACGGCTTACATCCAAGACTCAGACGTCGTTATACAACAACACAAATGGCTAAAAATGGATGCAATCTGCGAATAACATCCAAGGACTCGGATTTCGCGCATCCCTGCCATGAGGCCCAGACGTATCCGGTACCTAGGGCTTAGAACATCTGATAACCTAAATCACTACTATCTAAAATGCGAGCATATATCTGACCACATAGAATCCCATCATAACTGGGGTGTGAGGCTAGCGAGGCATCGCTCAATTTCTTGAAAGTCATGCTTTTTATAAAAAACCACGCTTTGATCATAACAGGTTCCACTTTGAATGCCACATTGCCATTCCATGTAACATGACTGATTTCTAGAAATGTATAACTTCGTAAGCTCATGTGACGAACCGGAAATTTTTAACATTTGAAATTGAAAATATTTAATTGATTTTAATATGTGAATGATGGTTTAGCTTGAATTTCAGATGTAACTATGAAATTTGCAATTTGAATTATTGAATTTAATTTATTGAAGTTGGGTGAAAATTTAAATCTTCATTTTTAAGCTTGTTAAAAATATTTTAATGGCTTAGGAAATCCATATTGATAATACTGAAGATAATGAAAGCTTCAAAATTGAATTTGGAAATGTTTTGTTTAGTTTTGAATTCATACCATTTAAATCGATATTTAAAAATAGCCTTCTGAGGAACAGTCTCAATTTCAACGAAACTAGTACCATTGGATCCGTAATATTGTATTATTATCGGATTTCAATTTTCGTAGTGTTTGGAGTGATCGTTTGGCCGTACGATAAATAAACGCGTTGAAAATTAAACTGAAAATTTAATGTTTTCGCTGGTTCAAAAAGCTATCTTCTCCATACGATCAAACTGGCACCCGAGATTTGTTCCATTGGGTTCAGAATAGGGTTATAACATTAGAAACGCTAGACGGCTTGCCTCGGTAGGAGTTCAAGGTTTCGAGTTAGGTTATACGAGATATTTTGAATATAAAATTATAAAAAAATCAAACCCTACCTTCCTCTACATGCCAACATCATTATGTCTCCTTCTTCTTTTATATTCGTAGCCGAGCATTTGAAATTAAAAGAAAAAACAAAGGAACGAAATCAATTCGTTCGTTATAATAAAAAAAACATGGCCGAAGTTCGATCGATTTGATTCGCAATTTCGCGATAGGGGCATATCGATGGACGAAGTCGCATACGGAAAAGAGTATCGCGAGATTTCGTTGAGCCAAGCAAGTGGAGGCAAGGAGCTCGAAAGCGTGATGGGGGGATACGTATTCGTCTCGATCGATCGAGCTTGAGGCTGCAAGCAGAGGGGAAGGGCGTTCGATTTTAGGCTCACGGTGGCAAGCACAGCGGCAGCAGCGTGGGACTCGTGAGTGGGCAGCATCAAAGTCAAGTATGAGTCGTGAGCCTGCAGCGATTGATCGATGGCTCGAGGCTTCGTCAGCGAGGACGAGGCGATACATAGCAGAAAAGATAGTATCATATACAAGTGATACGTATCACCATCCAGCTCGCCTCTTGAGCTCTACAGCACCTCCTGAATTCCAGAATGACCTGATAACCTGACTCTAGACTGCCCGAGTGGAAATTGGTGGGCACCCAGAGTTTAGGAAGGGAACAATAAACTCCAGGACAGTCATGGGACTGGTGTGAGAACTTAAAAAAGTTTATCTTTAAAAAAAAACAAAGAAATATTTTAAAATAGATCCACAATGCTTTTAGAAAATGTAACTACCATAAGGCCTCCCGCCACACACACAATGCAAACGCAGAATTGGAGGAGATTTCTCCTTATGATAGTCAAACATGCTTGATACGCAAATTTCTTTGATATTATTACTATAAGTGCAAAGTGTAGGAAAACATTTCGAAAGTACAATATTAATCTTAGCCAGCATAGGTACCATTATAATATGCCTACTATAGCTACCATCTTAAATGGAAGGTTCTACAACTAAAACCGTACAGGGCTCGTATTAATTCTTTGGATTTCCAACAAATGGTCCGGCCAAGAAACTTCCCATTGCCACATGGGTACGCCTCTGGAGAGGCGCCCCGAGAACCTAACCGGATCTCTGCCAACACAAAGCCGGGTTACCTCTGCAAAAGTAGGTAACTACTGACACGAGTATGCCATCCTCCGGTTGTAAACAACCTTTATCCGAGGATCCTCAACGAACAACAATCACAAAGTCATATATATTTGTGATATCCACATAAGTTAAGTATCCGGGCTTCATACCATGATACCACTTCTATCCAGAAGGAAAATCACATACCATAAGGGGCGCTACTCCCTATAACCTTGCTGCATCTTTCCTGTTTTGACCATTACCGAGTTGTGAGGTCCAACGAAGTCTCGTCCACAAAGCTACATTTTTAACAAAAGCTATACTTTGATCAACAAATGATCAGCAACACTTCGTATGCCACATTACCAAATTGGGAATGTATCACTAGTAACCATCAACTACATAACCTCTGAGCTCATACGTCTTAGAGAAGGGTGTTAAGCTAAAAGAATAAATTCTCCGTCACCAACAGAAATGTATTTGATAGAAACCAGCTTTACATCTCAAATTGTAACGTCAGACACACATCCATACAAGTCCATTCTGGGATCGAACGGAGCCGAAGGCACTTCCAAAGAAGCCATTGCAATCTGGATATTCACTAATCACGTTCGGAATTCCCATCACAAAGGGTGATAAAATCTCTATATCGGAGATCAGCCGATGCAGAGACATTCGATGGTGATCCTTCCGTTTCCGAAAATATCCGGTCTTCAGCACCAGTCTTCATATGTTATCCATTATGATGTATCACTATTTGGAATGTGATTCATGACCCAGATGTCCTCTCCAGGCTAAACCGAATAACGAGCGCTTATTTTAAAATAAGTGTAACATTTAAATTCAAGCAAATCACAACAAATACCCATTTAAAGGTAAATATTGATAGTCGGTTATTTAACTATCAATAGATATGCACAACATCACCAGATTCCAAATAATTTCCCAAATTATTTATTTTCCAAAAATATCTTTATAAGATAAATTTTCCACACTTCAACCATTTGAAAACAATTTTCAAATCATTTTCCTTACGTGGAAACACTTCCAAATATTTATTCATTTTCACTGGAAATCAAGTTCAAATACTTTAAAATAATTTATAACACTTATCCAAAATATATCGGGAAAACACTTTGAAATAAAACTATTTTTCTTTAAACACTTTACTTAAAATATCAGTTATAAAAATATTATACCAATATTACATATAACTGAAATCCAAAATAATTTTCAAAATAAAATTTTATAGATCGAGTATAACTATTTAAATAACTATTTTCTAAAACAATTATTGATTAAATATTAGAAATAATCATTTCTATATCAACTTAATAATCTTTACTTAAAGGATTCAAAACAATTTAAGAAGTTAATTTCTCCAAAGTATTCTTTTCAAAACCAATTCTAGAATTTTATATATATATATATATATATATGTATGTATGTATGTATGTATGTATGTATGTATGTATGTATGTATGTATGTATGTATGTATGTATCTTTCAAAGCTATTTAGAAATTTTATTTGGCTTTCCAGGGAGAATACACTTTCATTTCTAAATGGTTCATTTAAACAAATTAAATAAATACTTATCGATTTATTTTAAATTTACGTTCCAAATCCGTAAATTTATTTCCACACTTCAAAAATAAATCAATGTTTATTTTTAAACAAATTTCCCTTTCCTTCATAAATTCCATGTGAATTCACATTTCCCAAAATATCCATTGATATACGATTTTCAAATCGAATTCAAATATTCACTTACAACGACAATTAAAATTTTCAAATTGATTCCAAATTCATTTCAAAACACCAAATAAATTTCCAAATGGATTTTCAAAATACTTTAAATTCAATCGCCAAAAATCAATTCCCAGTGGGTTTCAAATTTTATTTCCTTTTAAAAATAAATTCCTTTTAAAGAAAACAAATTCTTTTATTTTTTCAACTCTTTAAAATCCGTATTTTGAATAAATTCTTCAACCTTTGAATAATATTACCCGAAATCCATTTATTAAAGCTTTTCCCATATTTTGAAATTTTATTCAATAAGATTAAAAATAAAATTTTATTATTTTAGAATTCCTTCTTTTAAATTTATCCAATTCTCAAAAATAAATTTTAATATAAACTTTCAACCTGAATTTTCAAAAATCAAATTTTTATTTATTTCCGGTATCCAACGATACCAAAATTATATTCGGCTAAATTTTAGCCTTCAACGATTTCAATCACAAAGATAATCACATAGAGATTATAAATAATCAACACACAACATTGAAACAAATTCAATTATTTGAGGAATCCTGTTGGATCCCTCCAACCCATTTCCCTGCATCCACAGATGTTAGCACAATACCAATCCCGTTTCAAGACGAGATATCGCGGTACATGGATTTATATAAAATATTATCCGCTATTATGCGGTGCAATATGGTCTCATCCGCTATATAATGCAGGAAAATCAACTCCAAGTACATATATAATACCAATTCCACTTCAAGGTGGAATATCGCAGTATATGTGTTTAATATAATAACCTCCGCTTAGTATACGGCGTATAGGGTCTATTTCAATACAACAAATAGCAATTTATCATTCAATCACACAATCAAACAATTTTAAATTTAACTATTTAAAATTTAAATCGAAACAAATTCGATTGAGTGAGAAGTTCTCACCTTGCTTCCAATAGCGGTTTCAGCGTTTTATTTCGAATAAAATTAAACACGCGTTTAATTTTACCCAAAATTCACACTAGCTCCAATCAACTCCAATCCAGCTCCATCGCATAGTATTCGCGAATACGAACCCAATGCAATTCGTTTCGTCATTTTTCGACCTTGTATGAAGAAGATATGATGTTTCAAAGTTTATACAATTTTAAATATATAATAATTTACAACTTTTATTATTATTATAACCTTCAATCACGGCCGTTGATTTTCGTTTGCCCTAGAATCTTGGCTGTGAACTTCATCTTCTCCACCCCAGTGAAAAACACGAACGAAGTAACCCATAGCCGCCGTTGCTCATCAAATTTTACGACCACTACGATCGACTTCACGTTGATCGAACGCTGCCATATCGAAGCCCACACTCTAGTGCACCACCTCCCCAAGCGCCTCGAAGCTCGGTCACGTATTGGCTATGAAAATCGTGTGTGACACGATGATGAACGCGATCCCCTAGCCTCCATGTCGAGCCTCCATTTCCAATCTCCACCGTTGATCTGATAGTACTCGTTGCCCTCTACGTTTTTGCAGTTGAAAACATTTCGAATCGATTGACGGATTGAAAGAAAAATGAGGAGGAAGGAGGTGAATTTCTGGTTGTGTAAACGGAGGTGGCGTCTAGGGCTCGAAACCCTAATTGCTTTGCAAAATTGAAAATTTGATGTCCTTATATAGAAAATTTCCGAAACACTATTCACCCGAAAATTTTTCGAACTCCAATCGTAGCGTGCCGCTTGGCGTTTATAATGTTTTACCCCTATTTCGAACGTAATGGAATATATATAGGGAGCCAGTTCGATTGTATTTGAAAGATAGGTTTTCAAATTGAATATTTAAATTTAAAATTCACTTAAACCGATTTCTACGCGTTTTAGCTTGCCCCGGACAAATCGTAAATCCGATTGACACGAAATTTGAAATCTTACAATAATATAACATTATGGATCCAATGAAACTTGTTTCATCGAAATCAGAGACTGTTTGAAAAATGACTATTTTTAATCGTCAATTAAATATTAAAATATTCAATTTTCACAATTTAACTTTTAATTCAATTTTAAAAGTTCTATAACATCATTCTAACTCCAATATGATTTAATACAACTTTACAAATCAATTTAAATCACATTAAACCCAATTTCCAATTATTTCTGTAATTTCAAATATTAAATTATCGATTTAATTATCCAATTAAATCTAGATATTCGAAATAAAATTTTATTCGACTTACAAATTTTACTTGTTAATATTTAAAATCAATTAAATGTACGAATTTCAAATGACAGAAATTCTGGGTCGTTTCAATTGATCTTCTTGGAGAGGGAGCGCTCTTGCTTCCTTTTGTAGGTCCACCAACTGCTTCCTTCTGCTTTTGCTCCCATATCTTCTATTTAAGACAAAAAGAGAAATTCTTTTATTCTATAACAGGTGAAATTTCCTTCTAGTTCTTAGTGGTTGCAAGGTTAGGAAAGCATCAATTTTGTCCATGAGAGCTTTTTGGCTATCCACCATTTTTTGGTTAAGTTCTTAGATCATCTTGTCGAACTCTCCTCTGGTCACTACTTCATGTTGAGCAGAGGATCCTGGTTTTGTGTTTCCATTATTAACTTTCATTAAGTGAGTGTTTACTTCATCATCATTAATTACCACTCTAGTTGATCTTGCAGACATGGACTTTACTTTTCTTGGTGCCCTAGATATCGAATAATAAACCCTTAATTTCTTCAAGAAAATTTATAGATCTAACTTATGATCTTTCCAACTCGAAGTAGAGTGCTAGATAACCAAAATGTTGATGTCAAAAGTGGATCAACACCCAAGATTGAGTATGAAGGAACATGTAGGACTTTGATCTAGCAGATAGTATTGAAAATAAAAGAAAATATAAAAGAGAGTAACAATATTTTTTTAGTGGTTCAGTAATATCTCACCAACGTCCACTTTATAGCTTTATTAATTATGGACCCGACAGAGTTTATATGAGACTATAAAGAATTATAGTCACAAGTATAAGAGGATGACAAATTCTAAGCACTAGAACTGCTAAGAGTAACTACCTTGGTGACTATTATGAGGGAGAAAGATAGTGAAGAGCAGTGGAATCCCAGATTCAGAGTGAGGAGAAAAGATCAAGGAGAAGATCCTGTTTTGGTTACCCTATGTTATGTATTTATAGGGAAATTGAGGTACTGGGTCAAAAGCCTACTTGCATTGAGATCCAAGAGATAGCCCGAAGTAGTACAGGAGAAATCAGAGGCACACGAGTCAAGACCATAACTGGGTACGAACCTAAGTTGTTAACTGGTACCTAAGTTGTTAACTAGGTACCTACCTATGGACTCTAATGTATGTTGATTTTTTTTCCTTGCTTTGCTCTTCAATCTTTTGTGTGATGTATTTATGCTCTTTTTTATTGACTGAGTTGATTCCATTGATCTTCTTGATAACATTTGAATTACCCTACTTTCTAGGTTGTCCTTCCATCAAACTTGAAATTGGTCAACCATACTTTAGGAAAATGACCGGATCACGAGTAATTGGAGTAGTTTGTGAGAAGTATGGAGTTCCAAAAGTGAAATGGAGAGGAATGATAGGTAGGAACCAACTTATTAACTCAGTACTAAGTTTTTCCCTTAGCCCCACATCTAATGAAACTTTTCCAAGTTGCTTCTCTAACTTGTCTAAGTGTACTCCCAAGTTTTCAATTCATTTTATCTTTGTCTTGACACTCTAACTTCCATTGATTCTACTTGGTTAAAAATCATTTAATACCCTTCGGACTGACTAATGAACCCGCCTACTTTGTTAATCTGATGAGCCGAGTTTTTAGAGGGTTGCATAACAAGTTTATTATAGTATTTTTGGATGATAAATTTAGCCTATTTGAAGAGTGAGGAGGTGCATGCATTACATTTAAAAGAAGTATTCAATATCCTACATGAGCATAAGCTGAAGGAAAAGTTTTCAAAGTGCCGTTTTTGGTGAGAGAACGTACGCTTTTAGGATATGTTGTCTCAAAAAGTTGAAACGCGGTTGATCCTAGTAATGTTACTACAGTTCAGGATTGCCATGTACCGAAGAATGCCATGGAAGTGAGGAATTTTCTTGGTTTGGCGAGCTACTATCAAAAGTTCATTAAGGACTTCACGAAAATCTCTGCTCCTCCAATCCACCTCACTAAGAAGAATTTAATTTTCTCATGGGATGCAAAGTTTGGTGATGCTTCTATTGAGCTAAAGGAGGTGTTGACTTGTGCACCTGTATTGGTATTACCCGATGGTGTGAAGACATTCACGGTATACACCGATGCACGTGGTACAAGGTTGGGCATGATCTTGATGCAAGAAGGAGAGTGGCGAGCTAAGCTAGTCGACAGTTGAAAGTTCATGTTATCCCGCCTTTTGGCAAGGCCGAGATATCAAAGAACTTGTTACTAGCTCAGGATCAATCGTCCTGGGTATCGAGCATGCATAGGTTCGCTATGGATGTCGATGAATTTTATCTGAGTCTGAATCAAGCTACAACTGACAAGACATGACAATGAAATCCATGGAAGCCTGCATTCCAAATTTCAAGTCTATCCGAGTTCATATGCTCTAGTTATGATCGATTCAAACTGGAGGAAACAGCCTTATTTTCGTATCCATCAGTAAGCCACGGTTCGACTCGATCCAGTTTGCATCCATCACCCACTTTGCATCGATCGGTTCCTCTTGGTTCGTATCGATCCAGTTGTCAGTATCCAAATCCATCATCTTCGTGTCGATGGGCTGGTGACCACTTCGCATCCATCAACAGCGACAAGTCACTATTTCATATCCATGAAGCAATTTCCCTGTTCATATCCATCCACCTTTGTTAGCTCGTTTCCATTACAGAGCAGATGTTCGTATCCATCAATCACTTAGAGTTCGCCACGATTTATCTCGTTTCCATCAAGGCAAAAGCTCTTCGTATCCATCAAATACTCGATATTCGTATCCATCAGATAGCCACTATTCGTATCCATCAGATGGCTACAACATGTATTTGGAGACCTCTGTTCGAATCCATAGATGATGCCTGGATCGTACCCATCGGGTCAAACAGGTCTTGGATGACATGTTAGTTGTGGATGCGAACATGACAAAATACTCGGGGTGACTCGATCAAACCGGAGTGAAAAGCGAATCGGCACGAAGAGCGTGTGCCACGTCAACTTGCTCACGCGCGCCATCATCTAGTCGAATTGATCGATTCGAATTAATCAATTCGAAGGAAGCATTACAGTCGAAGATCCCAATTCGTATCGACCATAACTCGAGACCCACCATCCAAATGCTATGAAATTTTCACAGAAGCTTACGTACAAGCCAAGGAATGTTTCTGCCAAGTTTCAGCTCGATTGGACCATTTCTTGACTAATACGAAATCGATTCGTATTGATCATAGATCGAGTCAAAAATTGGTGGGATCGATCGCGTGGGCCCATTCACATGCCAGAAGGAGTCTCCTAAAATCTGAGCGAGATATCAGCCTCCTACACCTATAAATAGCCCTCTGAAGCCTATAGAAAAAGGATCTTTCGATTCTCAAGCGCCCAGACTCTGCCGGATCGAGATTTGCATCCTACCCTTGCTGTTGAATTCGAATTTCAAGTTATACTTGGTCGTTATTCACTGTAATCACTTGTAATCATACAAGGAGAATCATTAAAATCACAAAAAACTTCATAGTGGACATAGGCAACATGCCGAACCACTCTAAATTGCTTGTTTGTGCATTTGAGTTATTGTTTGTTGGAGTTTTTGTTAGATAATCTTCATTTCATATTTATATTCTTCACTTTTATCTCTTCAAAAACTTCTGAAGAGTGTTGTGCCCATTTTTGGTACAAACACTTTGGTGCTTTCACTGAGAAAACCCATATTTTCTCCTGCTCGCTGGATCTATCGTCGATACCGGATTGCATAAATCTAAGAGAAATATCCAGATTTCTAAACCAAATTCCTTCCAACCTATTAAGATTTGCATAAAGTCTAGGAAAGGATCTCATTCATTACCATGTTTAGCACAAGGACCACCTCCAACGCTGTTGATCAAGAAGGCCGGGATAGACAAAATCCCGCGCTACTACTTCCATCTTACCAAGACGCTACCAGACCCTCGAAACCATCAGGCCTGGTTACCCGACAAGAGTTCCAGTTGCTGCTTCAAGAGCTGACTCAGAGTTGGCAACAACTAACAGAGCAGCTATGCGCCAATGCCGAGCCGACTAGCCAGCTGAATCGCCAAAAGCGTAGGAGATCCAGGAGAGATCATGCTTCTCGCTCCTCCACGGAAAGTTCTGCCTCTTCCGATTATCATCATCAATCTCCACGACTCCGACTAGATGGGAGTCACACACAAACTGTAGGAAACAACCAGCAATGACCGTTGGACAGCTGAGAGTTGTTCCATCGGCCAGTTTCCAGACCGGACCCTTCTCCCGAGGGGGTACCGTTCCCCACTACACCAAAGACTACCGCGCTACGATCGCCGCAATTGAACCAGGGGTCGATGCCCGAAATTGGTCGAACCTGGACAGTCGTCAGCATGGACGTACTCCTAAACCATACGTCCTGGAAGACTATGAGCCAAGAAGGCGAGGCATGGACCGTCGACAGCATCCGGTCCAACCTCATAATGTGGAACCCGACCACGCTTTGGCTCGACACAAACAGAATGTACAAATGCTGGATCTTCCGACCATGATACGTCAGATGATCCGTGAGAGCCAAAGTCTCATGAATGATGACTGGAGAATCTCCCGAAGTCACACTCCTTTTACAGACGATATACTTACTGCTGAACCCTCTCGGCAATTCAGGATGCCGACTCTACCCATGTACAAAGGAAACTCCAACCCCAACCAACATATTTTGAAATATGAATGGTCGATGAGCGCTGCTAGAGCTGACGATGCAGTGAAATGCTATAGTTTTCCCATTTCCTTGGGGGGCATCGCTACCATGTGGTTCACCCGATTGCCACCTCGATCCATTTCCTCCTTTGACCAGTTGGCCACTAAATTTGTTGAGCAATTCCGCATGCACGTCGCAAGGCCAAAGATATAAACACTCTATCTAGTGTCACCCAAGCTTCCGGAGAAACACTCAGACGCAACTTAGAGAGATTCCATGCTGTGTGTGCGGGAATAAGCAATCCAAACGATAACTCCATCCTTATGGCGTTGACTAAGGGGATTGACCCCGACTCTGAATTCGGCAACTGGCTAGCCGGGAAACCACCTGCATCATTGGACCGTTTCTATGCCAAGGCGGCTCAATTCCTGAGAAGGAAAGGTGCGATATAGTCTTGGAAGCAAGATAATGCAGGTCCAAGCATGGAAGGCATCCAAAGCTATGCTGCGGTCAAACAGTCCCGTGAAAGCTCCGAAAAAGTTAAGTTGAACGTTCAAAACAAACAAACTCAGTGGAGGGAGAACGCGAAAAAAAATAGAAAGAAAGATTACAATCGTGGCCCACAGCGCAAGAATCCTATGTTTGACAACTGCATTCCTTTGAATACATCACTAGAGAAACTGTATTTACAAACCTGTAGTACAATTCAATATAAAAAACCTGCGCCAAAACCGTCGTCAGAAAGGCAAATCCAGACGGGAAAATTTTGCAGGTTTCATGAAAGCTATGGGCACAGTACGAATGAATGTCATCATTTGCAGGATCTCATGGAAAAGTTGATTAGAGAGAGGAAGCTGGAATGATTTGTGCGGGCGCCAGAGCCTGGAGGAGCAGGCCCGTCAAATCCGTATAATACGCCCGATCGAGCGAGACAGGAGGACCCCGCCCGTACCGGTGGGAGATTAGTGATAAACGCCGCTAGTGGCGGACCCACTTTGTCAAGAGCCTAGAATGATGAGGATCTTCGTCACTGTTACACATGACAGGCTTTATTTATTTAGTCTATAAATCCTTTGCAATCTGTCTTTGCATTTTGAAGTTTGAATTTGTAATAAGGCACTGACTTTGCCATGTTTTTCCGTTCCAGCAATAAATTACCATCTCTTCAAGCTAGAGCTGTGATTGACCGAATGCGACATTCAACTATCATGACGCATAAAGAGCTAAGTTCTATCGTGTGATGGAATTTATTCAAATAGCGAGCGACGGTGATACGACTGGCCACTCACTAAGTGAAACCTCAGCTCGGGGGCAAGCCGTCACATTAAAGGCTGAACTGGACCGACACATGACAGTTCTATAACCAACTCCAAATTTCCAGAGTGCGAATTGGAGTATAAACATCAACTCTAGGTTCCCAGAGTGTGAACCGGAGCATAAACACTAACTCCAAACTCCTAGAGTGCGAGTTGGAGTATAAACATATAAATGCGGTTCCGGAGAGGGTGGACCCGTCCGCCTAACGACTTCGGCCGTATCCTAACCAAGTTAGAGGAGAATGGACTCGTCTATCTAACGACCTCGCTTGTTAACTCGGGGTGGATGTGATCCGACCATCCATGATCCCGATAAATCTCCCAGAGTTTGAACGAATTCCTAAAAAGCCTAAACAGATGTGACTGACCATCTGTCGGCCAACTCCAAATTCCCAAAGCGCGAATTGGAATATAAACATCAATTCCAGGTTCTCGGAGTGCGAACCGAAATATAAATGCTAACTCCAAATTCCCAGAGTGTGAATTGGAGTATAAATACTAAGTCAAAGTTCCCGGAGTGTGAACTGTGTTACAAACATGGACAGTTTTCGGGTTCCCAGAGTGCGGACATGTGCTTAAAAACTTCGACATGCGCAACTAATCGCCTAAATACAACTGTTGATCCCTAGAATGTTGATGTGATTATTTATAAATAAACAAGCGCGATTCAACCGCTCAATTCTCACTTAATTTAGCATCGGTCCGACGACGCAAAACCCAAAAGGGCGGAAACAATTTGCGGTCACTAGCCGATCTTTATAACTCATCCCCTAGATTGGGGCCAAAGCTCAAGTGTTAATAGCTGACCGAAGCAGTGCAACTTCCAAGTCCAACTCGATCTCCGGTTATGACTTATGATCATGATTTTCAGACTTGGCAAATGAAACGAACTCAACTAGAGAGTAGAAACTCCACAGGTACACTGAACTGAGATTCAAATACTGCAATACTTAAGCACAAAAGAAATGAAAGTTCAAGCCAAGAAACAAAATTTCATTTCAACTAATTGTATGTGAAGATTCATGTACAAGTTATTCCAAAAAAATTCTATTAGCAGGGGACTGAGCCTGCATCTATACACGGCCTATGAAAGAAAAGACAAAAGTGCATTCCTAACTGCCAAAAATGCGCCAAAAGGGGCTTATCTACTTTTTCTTCTTCATCCTTCTCTTCGAGGCGGAACCGCCGGAACCGCTAACGGTTTTTCGCTTCGAACCCTTACCCTTTAGCGGATCATCCCCTGATGAAGGCATGATATCAACGTACTCCTCCGAACTTGAACTTAAAGGAATACTCTCTTCGGGAGGAGTCGGGGGAGTCGGGTCTGCAACCGAGGGCGGAATGGGCATGCTAGTATCGACGAGTGTGCCCCCAGGTGATTTCATCCTAAGTGAAGTTGGACCCGACGCCATCACTCCACCCTCAAAACCACCGCCATGAGCTGCTGCCTCCATCTCAGCATTAATTTCAGCCAATATCTCTGCTTCTCGAATAGTACGGGCTTCGCTGAGGGTAGCAGTGGACTGTGATGAAGCACTAGAAGCAGGCGGAAACCCACTAAGAACGAAAAGTATGTCTGCAAAAGGGTCGCTGTGTCGGCCTAGGAGCTCATTCATCATCTGCTCGTCAAAGGAGATTGAGCTCCCCTGTGTCACCTCAATTAGCACAGCCACATTCATGGTGATCGCTTCAGTAATAATGGCCTCCTGCACTTGATGTGATTCTTGGATTGCAAGAGGCGCTGTCAATGTAACTTCGGTCACTGGACGGAGAAGAAAAGAAGTTGTTAGGACACACTTCAAAATAGGTCTTTCATTTCAAATATACATGAGATTCGTACAGAGTACCTTACTTGGTTTGACCTGCGGCTGACTGAACGGCTTCGGATGAATGCTCCTTAATAGAAGATAGGCATGGCTGTTTTGGGTCATAAGCCGGGACGGGCTGGGCTCGATCACTGGAGCAGGCTCGGGTCGGGGTGGAGTAGTAATTTTTGAGCTTGTAGCATGATGCTTAACTCTGAAACCTTCCCCGACTTCTTGGTGCTGGGTGCCGAGTCTTTCTCTTGAGTTAGAAATCATAAAATCATGGAGAACCTTCTTCTCATCATCATTCAATATGCGGTTCTCCAGCTCAAACTCGTCAAAGGATCCGCCCGACTGCCCATCCTTCTCCTCCTCAACCAGCAAGTTCCAGGCATTATACAGGTGTGTTGGTTAATCATTAAGCCAGGCTAGGTCACTGTGCCTCAACACGTTGGCATTGTAAGTGACGAGGAGCTAATCTATGTCAGCCTCTAGCCTGGCTTCCGCCAATCGGACCTTCTCATCGACCTCAGCCTCAACCTCACGGATCTTTTCCATGGCTGCATCTCTCTTCCACTGGAGCACCACCGTTTGATCGCATGCTTCCTGTGCGGCAACGTTAGCAGCATCCTTTACCTTTATGATTTTAGAAAATTTAGACTTGAGCTCGTTAATCTCTTTAAGGGCTGCGTCCCGCTCAACGGTAAGTTCCTGTGGCCCATATCCTCCACTGTGGCATAGTGCTCCCGCTTCATTCTATCCATCGCCGCATCGGCCTCATTGGCCTTCTAAGAGCTTCTATCTCGGATTACGAGAAGACTTGGCCTCACTATTGAGCGCTTGAATAATTTGGTCTTTCTGGCCGAGTTCTTTCTCCAGCCTTTCAATCGTGGCTGCTCGGTCGAAGGCCACCTTCGATGTTTTTTTCACGGTTTTTGACCACTCCTGATACTGGAAAAATATGTCCGCGACATAATCGTGCACTGTATTTTTAGCTGATGCAGGGATCCTTTTCAAGCGTGGAGGAAAGACGAACCCATCAAAACATATGTCAGGAAAATCCTTTCTTAGTTGGGCGAACCTCATCGCTCCTTCCCTAGTGGGCTCGATGAGGGCCTGTGCAGTAGTGGAAGGGTCTGTAACTTCAGTTCTACGCTGAGATTCAGGCCTAGATGATTGGGAAGATGGTTTGTGTCGGAGCTTCCGAAGGTCGTGGAACATGAACTGGCGGCGGTACCGGGGCTCTGGGAGGTGGCATGCGAGACCAAGACCGAGACAGACACCTATAACCCTTATCTCTGTCAGACCGTTCCTGGCTAGAATATCCTTGATCATAGTCCCTATCTCCTTCCCTCCTATGTGATTCGTAGTATGACGAAGACTTGCGTTTGCTGCGTAGACTACCCAGCATTGAGCCTCGACCGGACATGGTAACTGCAAAGCAAAATAGAAATGAAGTTAATAATCTTTCAACATGGGTGTATTACAGTCGGAAATCATGTAGTGTCATGAAGTGTGAATGTATGTGCAACCCCTCGACCAACCGGATGTGTCGACCATGCTAGTGGGCAGAGAGTCACTTAAAACTAAGCCGTGTTGGAGTTTATCCAATCCGGAATCATGCTGCGTGGACACGTCGTCAGGAATTGGAAGATCGGCAGGCCTTCGTAAAGATTTTCCATTCTTGGGGGAGACATCTCCGAAATTCTAATTCTGGAGGCGGGCCAGGACATGACCACAGATTTCCATCTCCCCTTTTTGGGTTGCTTAAAAACGGCTGCATGGCCTTTTCTCTTTTCCTCAGTATCATGGGCTGCATCCGCAGACTCGGCCAACATCGTCAGTATGGGTTATTTTGGAGTAAGCTTCTTCAACTATGACAATCTTGGGCTTTTTATGCTTAACTCGTTCCCTCGAGATAGTCCTTAGTGTGCCATCAAGCCTTATACTTTGTCTTTGCTCGATTAGCCCGAGAATCCTAAGATTTCTGTCCATCAAGACCAAGTCGATATTCCTCTCTTCCCTTGGGACCTCTTGAAGAACCCGAACTATCTCCTTGTAATATCCGCCTTCGGGTCGCTGGATTATCGCTGTAAAGAAAAAGAGATATGAGTTTGGTCTCATCTACAACTGTTTTGTCGACTACTCGAGAAGATAGCAATACTCACGTCTAAATAACCATCGCCTGGCAAATCCTGAGGGGGGTCTAACGTAGAACCACTCTGTCTTGAAGTAGCTCAGCCTGGTCCAAGACCCCGTAATTATTTGGCAATTTCTCACGGCCTCCAGGAATGTGAAAGATGGATTGTCTGTTTGACTCTCGAAGTTGAACAAGTATCTTATCTCGGTCAGTCGGGGTGGTCGATAGAGGTGCTCCATAAACGCAATGAACAAGCTATTTAGTAAAGCATATCCATTTGGGTGTAGCTGAGATGGGGCGATCCCTATAAAGGACAACACTTCCCTTATGTATTGATTGAACGGGGGAAGCGTCCCAACTGCGCATGCATGTCGATTGAATGCGGTATACCCCTCTAGTGGATTATGTGGTCTGTCTTTTGGTCCCTGCAGTACTACGTCGTCCATTGACAAACCATGCCTTAAGCATATTCTCCCTAGCATATCTTTAGAAATATTGGACGGAACAGAGTCTGGCGGACTATTGATAACGGATGCGTCAGGTGCCTCGTCCGGGGCTGGATTGATAACTTCGGCCTCGATGTCCGGTATTTCAAGTCTGGGAGGCATTATACTCTGGGTTTCCTGTGGCTGCGAGCTTAGAGTTTCCATAACTAACTAACTCACGAAAAGTCATCATTAGACGACAAAGAGCCCATGTGTTCCCCTCGTGTAAAGTGTGTGTTGTGAAATGCAGTGCTGTGCATTACTTGAAGAAATTTTGCAGAGTTAAAGAAAAATTTGCAAACGGCGAAAATAATCGGAATCCAGTAGCAATGACCGTCATCGTTGACCGTCACCACCATACCATCCTGATATCGGCGATCGATCCAACTTAAAATTTCTTATCATGTTGTTAAGTTATAGTTTCATCAACAAGCTTTGAAAGGCAGTCAAATGTGCAGTTCTATGATCAAGTCTGATTATGCAAGGCTAAAGCTCGTCGGAGCCAAATGTCCAAATGTGCAAAAGTTCTCTAAATCTATCAAACTCCTGCTTGGGATCGATCGCTATAGCTCAAATTAGTGACAAGTCAGGGACCTCCTTTTCGTATCGACAAAATTCGAATCGATCGGTTTACGTATCGATCGAATTCGAATCGATACATTTCATGTCGTTCAAGTTCAAATCGATACGCTTCGTATCGATCAAGTTGAGACAACTTCGTATCGGTCACAACTTAGGAACTTCGCATCGATAACATTCACAATTATCGAAAATGATAGAGTTCGTGTTGATTGCTTGCTCGGAACCTCGTATCGATCATTATTCTGACAGTTTTATACTAAATACTTTAAATCGATACGAAGTTCGTCCACCTAGAATCGATAAGAACTCCGTCACTCCTCAATCAATAATACATCGATGCAATCCCACATCCGGTCGTCAATACGAAATCAAGCCACGATCTTTCTTTCCATCAGTACGAAATGGAGGCCGAACAACAATCAATTGATGGCTCCACATCCTTAACCCCTTCTTCTCTAACCTACATGAGCGCCGCCATGGCCGCTCTCAACCAAACTTTGGCCCAGATCTGGGCCTGGCGCATGCCAAAATTGGCAATCGGCAGACATACGATGGATCTGAAATTTAAACTCTGTCGCATGGATTTAGTCATAGCTGATTCATTACCTAGATTGAAGTTGAAATTCGAAGGATTGAAAGAATGAATTTGATCGATTCGAAGGTGATGCGTGGTTCTTCTCTCTTCTCGAGTTCGTGAATCGATGCAAAAGTGGAAAGTAAAGGAGGCAGCAGTAAAAAGTAAAAAGTGAAAATGGCCAAGTCCAAAAGTATTTATATGGACCCAAGGGAGAGATGGAGGCGATTCGCATCCCGGTCAAATGCAACCGGTCATCATAGGTCCACTGTCGCATCGATTCGAACGGCAGGTTCGAATCCATCAGCCAAAACGCCTATCGATTCGAAATGGACAATGGAGTCCATCGATACGAAGTGCGCAATGAAGTCGATGCAGAAGGCTTTTGACCCCATCAGTGCGAAACCTTCATTCGAATAGATGATTTTGGAACTCCAACCACGGTCCATTGATACGGACTTCATTCTTCAAATCCATCGAATCTCATCTTACAACAAACTAGCATTTATCAACACAAGTTGAAGATCACCTGCTCGAATCCAGCAGCGTTGAAGACCATCGATACGAAGCCTTTATTCCCATCGATTCGAACTGGCTAATCAACTCCAACGGCTTAATCCTTCATCGATTCGAAGGGCATCATAAAGATCTACTGAAACTCCTAAAGAGGATCGATGCGAACATTAGCTCGTATCCATCGACACTCACGTCCCCCGATACGAAATGACGATTCGTACCCATCAATGCCAAACATACCGATGCAAGGGAAACCTTTCAAACTTCTATATCGATCCAGGAGAGGATTGATATGAAGGAACGCCCAAAAACAACCATCAAGCATTGTTGCAATTCTAGTTTCACATCGGTTCAGGAGAGGATCGATGCGAAATTCGGTACAAGAAAACTGACAACGACTCGTGAGCGTGCAACATTAACGAGAGTCAGATTAACATATATACATATATGTCAAAATAATATTCAATTTTCATCATTAACAGGAATTGGATATTCATTTAATAACGATTACGGCAACAAACAGCTAAGCACTATCATACAACAATCAATTATAGCAACGCAAGGTTACAACTTTCAACAAAAAAGCAATGACTGTTTAGAGTGAAAACTGCAGCTTGTCAAAGCACTTCATGTTTCCACAAGACGTACTTTGGGGGGCAAATGTTATCCCACCTTTTGGCAAGGCCGAGATATCAAAGAACTGGTTACAAGCTCAGGATCAATCGTCCTGGGTATCGAGCATGCACAGGCTCGCTATGAATGTCGATGAATTTTGTCCTAGTCTGAATCAAGCTACAACTGACATGACATGACAACCTAAGCCATGGAAGCCTGCATTCCAAATTTCAAGTCAATCCGAGTTCATATTCTCTAGTTATGATCGATTCAAACTGGAGGAAACAACCTCTTTTTCGTATCCATCAGTAAGCCATGGTTCGACTCGATCCAGTTCGCATCCATCTCCCACTTTGCATCGATCGGTTCCTCTTGGTTCGTATCGATCCAGTTGTCAGTATTCGAATCCATCATCTTCGTATCGATCAGCTGGTGACTACTTCGCATCCATCAACAGCGACAAGTCACTATTTCATATCCATGAAGCAATTGCCCTCTTCGTATCCATCCACCTTTGTTAGTTCATTTCTATCACAGAGCAGATGTTCGTATCCATCAAATACTTAGAGTTTGCCACCATTTAGCTCGTTTCCATCAAGGCAACAACTCTTCATATCCATCAAATACCCGGTATTTGTATCCATCAGATAGCCACTATCTGTATCCATCGGATGGCTACAACATGTATTTGGAGTTCGAATCCATAGATGATGCCTTGTTCGTATCCATCGGGTCAAACAGGTCTGGGATGACACGTTAGTTGTGGATGCGAATACGGCGAAATACTCGGGGTGACTCGATCAAACTGGAGTGAAAAGCGAATCGGCACGAAGAGCGTGCACCACGTCAACTTGCTCACGCACGCTATCATCGAGTCGAATTGATCGATTCGAAGGAAGCATTACACTCGAAGATCCCAATTCGTATCGACCATAACTTGAGACCCACTGATCCAAATGGTATGAAATTTTCACAGAAGCTTTTTTACAAGCCAACGAATGTTCCTGCCAAGTTTCAGCTCGATTGGACCATTTCTTGATCGATACGAAATCGATTCGTATCGATCACATATCGAGTCGAAACTTGGTGGGATCGATCGCGTAGGCCCACTCACGTTCCAGAAGGAGTCTTCCAAAGTTTGAGTGAGGTATCAATCTCTGACACCGATAAATAGCCCCCTGAAGCATATAAAAAAAGGATCTTTCGATTCTCAAGCACCCAGACTCTACCGGATTGAGATTTGCATCCTACCCTTGCTGTTGAATTCGAATTTCAATTTATACTTGACTGTTGTTCGTTGTAATCACTTGTAATCGTTCAAAGAGAATCAATAACATCATAAAAAACTTCATAGTGGACGTAGGCAACACGTCGAACCAATTTAAATTGCTTTTCTATGCATTTGTGTTATTGTTTGTTGGAGTTTTTGTTAGATAATCTTCATTTCATATTTATATTCTTCACTTTTATCTTTTCAAAAACTTTCGAAGATTGTTGTGCCCATTTTTGGTACAAACAGTTCACAAGAGAAACTACCCTACCCATGATCCTGAGTTAGCAGGCATTGTATTGTGCTCAAGTCATGATGGCATTACCTTTTAGGAGAGCGATTTAAGCTGCATACGGATCATTAGTCTTTGAAATATTTGTTCTCCCAAAAGGACATGAATTTAAGGAAGTAGAGGTAGATTTTTTGGCATCATATGTTTTCAATATCTTATATACCCTAGGCAAGGGCAATGAAGTGGCCGACGTGTTAAAAAAACAACATGCATTATTGAGTTCTTTGTTCTTGGAGTGGAGGCATTTAGAGTTCATTTCTACATTTGATTTTCGACCATCATCGAACATTACTCCAGGATTTTCAGCAGCTCTTGATATGCAGTCTACACTTATAGATCTTATTGGGTTGAGTAAGAAGCAATATAAGGAGTTAGTAGTTATTGACTCGAAGAGGTGGTTACAGAGAGATGGTAGATTGTATGTTCCTCTTAGGATGGATTTGACAGACATGGTATTGTTGAATCTCATCGTTCGAGGATGACCATTCATCCCGGTGGGGACAAAATATATTGTGACATGAAGAAAGTCTTTTATTAGCTAGGAATGAAGAAGCATATAGCAGAGTATGTAGCTCGATGTATGACTTGTCAATGGGTAATGGCAGAGCAAAAGAAGCCAGGGGGATTGTTGCGGCCATTGGATATTCCTTAATGAAAGTGGGAGAGCATCTCTATGGATTTTTTCGATGGTTTACCAAGGAGTAGGAGATGGAATGAGAATATTTGGATCATAGTCAATTGGCTGAACAAATGCGCTCATGTTATACCAGTTAGGAGTACGAGGAAAGTGACATCTTTGGTGACTCTACACATAAGGGAGGTCATTAGGTTATACAGAGTTTCTGCTAGCATTGTTAGCGACCGAGATCTGTATTTCACCGGTGAGGTTTGGAAGAGTCTAAAGAAGGCTTTAGGCATCGAGTTAAGCTTGAATACCGCTTATCATCTGTAGATGGATGGATGGATAGAGGGAAAGAGTGAATTGGGCTTTAAAGGGCTTGCTTCAGATGTATATCTTGAATTTCAGAGGCTCTGGAGAGGATCATTTGCCTTTGATGGAGTTCACCTAGAATTATAGCTACTAGGTGACCATTGGTATGGCACCATTTGAGGTGCTATAAGTTAGAGCTTGTGAATCAACATCATGTTTCTAGGACACTACAGATTGGATTATTCTTGGGACGGACATGGTGAAGGAGACATTGGAGAAAGTAGAGTTGATCCATAGAAGAATGAAAACTTTTCAAGATAGATAAAAATCTTACGCTGACAAGAGATGTATGGAGTTAAAGTTCATAGTCGGCGACATGGTTTTTATATATGTCTCACTTGCTTAGGCACATCATGAGGTTTGGTAATTTGAGGAAGCTAGCACCTAGGTTCATATGACCTTTTCCTATAATAGAGAGGATAGGAAAGTTGGCACGAACTAGAGCTTCCTACAGAAGTACATGATGTTTTCCTTGTGTCGCAGTTGCGGAAATGCTTGCATGATTTAGCTATTGTAATTGAGCCGATTCAGCTAGAGGAGGCAGAGGTAGAGAGGGAGTCATTTGTTCATCGTGCACCCACTTGTATTCTTGAGAATGGTACAAATTGACTCCACAATAAGGAAATCAAACTTGTTAAAGTTCAATGGGGAGGCGATCTAACGATGAGTACATGGGAGCCCGAGAAGAAGATCCACGCTATCCACCCTCAACTGTTTTCGGTTATGTTTCCAATTTAAATTTAGCAAATAAATATTACTTATGCATTAGGACTTAGCTTGGTATACCCTTTAGGTAAAAACCATTGGATGGTAAGAATGGTTGTAAACATGTCATTGGAACATGTTATAGGTGATGAAAGAATTATTTCTTTTACACATTTATAATAGTATATCCTTTAGATTGTGCGCACACTTACATCTTCTCTAGATTATTCGTTTACCTTGTTGAGTATTATGCATATGGATGTTTCATATGGATCGAATGGTTGCATGTACATGTAGAATTGCATGTATACTTATTTAAGATGTTGCATACATTTTGGATTCATGGCATGAGTACTTGCATGCCAAGAGGTCGACTAGATCAGAAGACCGCCTACTGTTTGCATTAGTATAGGTTCACATGTTTTTCATGCTTGCATATACATAGACTGCATTAGAAATGTATTAAGGACAATGATTACCTGTGGATGATGGATAAGTAGATGGTTGTTGTTATTGATTGTTGTGTGTGCGAGTTACTTTTTCTACTATCCTTTGAGATTTTAGGGATAAAATTCATTTAAGTGGAAGAATATAACACCTCGGAATTTAGCGGAAAATTTAATAATAAAACTAAAAATAAACGAAAAAAGGGATAAAATGAAATTTTCAAAAACATTCGAATTTGGCTGCAGAACTTGCACCATTGCACTCGTAGCGATTTTTTGGACAATTTTCATGTCTAACATTTTGATATTAGAGTTTGCATAGAGAAATTATAGACATTTGAAAATTTGAAGAAATAATGAACTAAAATTTAAAAGTTTCCTACTAAAACATTGTCACTAATTGACACTCTAGGGTGCGTCGGTCGACATGAATTACTCGACTAGTCTACCTTAGCGACCGACCGTTGATGTATGATTTTGATTATCTAGAGCAATGATTGGATGGAGACAATTGAACTAAATCGTTTTCTTTTATCTCAAGTTTCTAATGTGCGTCTGTAATGGTACCAAAGATTATATAGGGTCAACCCAGTGCTCCATATCAATCTCTAATCCCTATAAATAAACACCTAACCTAACCCTTGTGTCATTAGAAATTTGATAGCATACTTAAACTCTGCCAAAATTTCTTATCCCCAGTTGTAAAGTTTCTTTCAAAAAAAAATTAAAACAAAATAAGAAAGAATTAATAAATCAGATCAAGGAGGGAGCAAGCTAACGAGTGATGATTCTCCGATGGAGTTTATAGTTAGAACTTGGATCCGAGGTGAGTGCTAATAAGTTTAACAAGTTAACTATTTATAGTTAAGTTTAATATATTCTATCTGATATAAGATGTTAGTAATCAAACTGTAAATGTTGAATCTAAAATTTGAATTAGAAAGTGAAATTTGTATAAATTGGCTAATATTATTTTTACCCAAGTTAAACCCTTTCTTTATTGAATAGTTAACCCTGAATTAAACAAGTATAATTAAACTAATATAAATCTATGAATTTGGTATCAATAAAATAAGGTAAAATAGCAAAGATTGCTTAGTATAAATCGATGCCTAGGGTTCATTGTGTAACTCCAGAATTTATTAGATTAACAAATAATTAAAATCAATAATTAAAAATCGAAATCCCTAAAATTTACACTGCGACCAATCGGTCGGTTGATGTCTCAAATGCATAATCCGAACCTTGGCCTAAGGACCAGGTTGGAAATAAAATTATTAATTGTTTGTATAATCGTATTTTATACATATGTATGGATGTTAGAGATAGTATGGTAGGGAAGCTAGTTCCCTATAAGACAACGTTAGGATGTTACGAGGTTAGGTAAATGTATTTTTACCCAATTGGGGATCGATTATTCGAATGTGGGCGTTTCTTTTGCAAATGGCACTCACGGGATGTCTACGATGGATGCGTAATACTATCTGATGCCTGATGAAGTGTGTGGGCTTCGAACACTAGGAATCTTGGTATTCACAATTCTAACATGGCATCATACAATATTGTTGATGGATCTTGATGCGTGCAATAAGAGGCGCATACTACGTCGAGAGGTGGATATAGATGCAGATGATGAGACAAAGTAGCATGTTGACATTGCGGGATCCCACAAATATGTAGTTGGGTTAACTGTAGTCGTAGTTATGAGAAATTTATTCTGATATGGTAATTATAGGGAAACCTATTTGATGTAATTATATACAGGCATCATGTAAGATGTAGTCCCATAAAGAAAGTTGTAGGATGTTCCTATATTGAGTAGCTCTAGGAGCAGTGGCCGATCGTTTGTTATTGAGGTTTGATCCATAGTTCGATCCTTGTAGGAGCCTACACAAGTTGTTAGTGTTGGTGTGTGTTAAATAAAGCCCCTTAGTTAAAGGATCCTAGGAATACAAGGACACATGTAGGACAACCTAGGTCACATACTGTAGAATTAAAGTCAACCGCACATGATCAACATTTATTAAACATGTACTCATTCACAAGACTTTTGCCTAATCCACCCTTTTCCTTCCTTTTTCCACTACAAGAGGACAAGGCAGCATGTGATTCGGCTCGATTTCAGTACATGGAGAGTAGAGATCGTCACAGGAGTTGCTTATCCATTATTTACTCTTTATGTAACTGTCTACCTTAGCAATATTTAGAATTTCCTTTATCAGACTATTGGTGGGATTACTATGTACTTTGTATTTGACTATGCATTGTTTTTTTGAGACTGTTTTGAGATATTTTCTGACATGTTCTATATTTATATTTTGTTCCATTCTATTGTGAATTCTAAAAATGCAATATATCTTAGATCATATTTGTTAATTTTTAGTCTCTGAAATTTTATAAAAACCCGATAGCATGTACTTTGTTGCACTAACATGAGTTCAGAAGACACCTTAGACTTTGGATCGGTGTGTCGAGGGGGGAGGAGTGTGGGTTGTCATAGTTAGGGACAGTGTTGTATCTCAATATAGCTAATCATTTGCAAGATGATGGGTAGACCGAGAGGATGAGTCGTATACTGGAGGATCTCTTCTGAGAGTGCATACTCGATTTCAAAGGTTCGTGGGACTATCATTTGCGTTTAGTGAAGTTTGCATACAACAATAGTTATCATTCTAGTATCAGCATGGCACCATATGAAGCACTGTTTGGTCGACCGTGAAATGCTCCTTTATGTTGGTGGAAAGCCGGTGAAAAATTGATACTTGGGCTGAATATGGTTAGATGGACCTTAGAAAAGATTATGATCATTGAATGAATAAATACTGTATGGGATGGGAAGAAGAGCTATGCTACTAAGTGACATAGGGATTTAGAATTCTCTGTCGTCGATATAGTGTTTGCAAAGATTTATCTATTAAGAATGTCATTCGATTGATAATAAAGGGAAGTTGATGCCGGGGTTCAAAGGTCCTTTTTTGATAGTAGGGACAACATATAGGGTTGCCTTACCTCAGAAGATAGCAAGAATGCACAACGTATTCCACTTCTCCCACATGTTGAAGTTTATACAGATTCATGCATGACGATTACATTGGATCAGATTGATGATATCGAGATTGAACCATAAGCTTTGAGACCTGGTAAGCCGATTTGTATTGTCGAATGTAATACGAAACAACTTAGGAGGAAGACAATGACATTTGTGAAGGTTCAATGGGGCGAAAGTGAAGGTGATTGCATGTAAGAAACCGAGGAAAGCATAAGAGCTGCATATCTAGAGCTCTTTGCATGGGAAGACATATTGTTATTGTATATACTTTCACTTTCGGTAACATATAGGATGGTTTAGTATCTCGCATGCTAGGATAGGTTGATCTATGCTATTGATAGCATGATTGCTCGTTTGATGGTTGCATATGATTGTCAAACATGCGGGGTAACCATGGGTGATTATTCTTTGATTTTTTGGTGATTTTGAGGGTGAAATTCCTAAAAGGGAAGGATGTAATGACCTGTATTTTACATATTAGAGAACCGTAAGATATTATTATTTAAATCATATGAGGTCGTACGACTCTAAAACATTTGAAAATGATTATTGCGGATATTTTCTGCCTTTAAAATTTTTGTCGAACAGTTTGGACCCAAACATTCTTATTAATTGTATAACTTTTGTTATGAGTTGAGTTAGGGCATAAAACCACTTTCATTAGATCGAGCTTATGGTTTCTCTTTAGAGTGGTCATAATAGGAAAATGAACTTACCGTTTAGGAGATATGACTGCTTTAAGTTCTGTTTTCCATTAGAAGATTAGTGGGCAATTAAACTAAGTCCATACTTAGGCTTATTAACTAATTTTGATAATTTTCCCTGAGGTCATGGTATAGACTAAGATCATTTTCTACTTTACAAAAGAAATTTCGAACGTTTATTAATCTTAATTCCATCAAAAAGCTCCTTTTTTATTACTAATTTTACCCTAATTTGTCATTAGATGGGTAATTAGCAAAGGGGAATGTCGATTCATTTTTGGGTGCTTTGAATTTGGATTCGCTAATGCGCATTTCAGATTTGAGAGATTAAATTGGTATTTTGGTTATTAGGTAAGTGATTATTGATCTCTCACCATCCTATGTTTGTTCGTATAGTTAAAGTTAATGTTTTTAACAAGATTTTTGATGCTAAAATGATTTTAAACTTAATTCTAATGCTCACTCATGTTTATGTCCTAAGTTAAAAAGATTAAATTGGATTTTCAATGTTTTTACAATCCCTTTGGATCATATTGACATTTAAATGTAAAATTCGATCCAGATAGATTATTGTAAGTTTATCATTTTTGAATAGATTGTTTATGTTCAATGAATGTTTATGGATGATAAGCATGTTGTATGTTTTGCTTTGATGTAGTTTTCCTATGATTTTAGGATAGTTAGGAACTAATCATCGATTTGGGCTAAATGAATTCAAAATTTCTCAAAAAGGGATGAAACTTGGAGGAGGGGAGGAGCATATACTTCTGGGCACAAGTTGTTTGGAGTAGATTTGGATGCCCAACTAGAGATCGATACCGGGAAGAAATCAAGTCGGTGGGACCTCAAGTTCAGGTCGGTGTAAGGAATGCTTCAGGTCAAAGATGGTGGAATTCGGGCAAGCTTTGAGTCAAGGCAATAGAAGAGGTTCTTGGAGTTCAAGACCTAGCACCTGGTAAATATACAACTCGGTACCGCTGCGATATCGATCCTTTTTTTGGAACGTCGGTTGGTGCAGGGACTCTAGGAGCTTAATGCATGGGGGAGGAGCTCTAGGCATGTAAAGGGGAGGTGATCAGGGTGAAAAGTACTTAGCTATCTTAGCTATGTAGTGGCTAGAAAATTCATACCTGTACCGACCTCTTCAACTCGGTACCGACATGAATTTCTAATGCTAACTTGGGTTAAACTTCTAATAGAGAGAGAGAGAGTATGTTCTTCAAGTCATGCTAAAGGTGTTTGTTTGTTCGCTTGACATTAGGTTGCAATGTGGCATTGCTACAAGACGTCAGAACTTCGATGATGGTAACTAGATGATGATGGAGCTATGTTTCGATGATGATGACTCGATGTTAAATGGAGTCATGAGGATATTATCCACAAAGGCGGGTTCTAGGAAGGGTGACCCATGGACATAATGTTGAATAGTTCTACCATGGAAAGAAAGGAACATGTAATGGTTCATTGAGGATGAATGGAAACTAGATGGAACAAGGAAATGGCTCGGATACATATGCTTAGGGATCATTGACATGTAGAGTGTTTCCTATTGCACTTGTAAGGATGCTCATTGAGTACTTGGAATGGTTACCTTGAATCAGTGGAATGGATCCGTATACCCTAGAACAATGGAGTGGATCTAGTGTCTGCTACGGGCTGGTGAGTGAATACATTGAAAATCGAGATTTTTCCATTAATTCCTGTTAGAGGAATGGTCATACGAGTTATCATATATCCATGGCATGAGTGACAACGAGGATTTTTTAATGGATGCGATGAATGTTATGGTTGCTTTATAGTAGTCTATCACTCGATGGATATTGCATGATGTAGGTATTATGGATGTGGGTACCTAGACACTCGATGTTGTGCTTAAGATGTAGTATATTTTTATGAAGTTTATATAGTAGCATATTATTGATATTATGTGCTAAATCTTTAGTTGCAGGTACATATCAGGTATTGTTCTTATACCTTTGTTCCTTACTATATCAACTTGTATAGTATTTTGAGATTCCTTATCGCTCACACAAGGTTGTAATTTGACTCAAGGTTTTATAATTTACATCTTATTATCTTAAGGACTCTTTGAGTAGACTAGAAAGTAGGTCTAGACCATACAAGGTGGTTGTGCAGAGGATGAGTAGGATGGAGCTTTTCTCATATTATATATGGACTTATGCTTATTTCACGATGTAACAATATTGAGCCTAGACAGTGTTCGTTACTTTATTTAAAGACAGTTTAAGTTTATCATTAATTGTATAAACACTACTATTATCTTGTATAACTTTATGAACTTGTATACTCTGATGTTGTGGTTCATTGTAGTTATTTCCGTCTTTCCTATTTTATATCCGTGATATTATTATTATATTTTATTCGACAAACTGTGAGATATACGACAAGTTCTATGATTTTTTCTCTTCTTTTCACCCTTGGCTATCATGCTACATCGGTCGGGCACTATAACAATGCACTATTTGGTTATATTGGGTGTTGAAGTCGTGGAGCCACCGCCATATACAATATAAAATGTGGATCCCGTCTATCACTCAATTAATAAACATTTTATGTAATTAAATTACCTTCTAATAGTCAACTAATTTTCGTTTGATTCCTTATTAAAACCGTTTGGCCAAACTTATTTCCTCTCGGATATTACTTAATATATTTTCGATGATTTGTGGTAAAGTTAATCATGGTTTGTTTTTATACAACTTCCTTTGGATCCCTTATTTTAGACCATTTTCCTATCGTTTGGTTTTCAATTACATCATGTTAATTAATTAGGTTAAGAGAACATTCCATAATTCAAAATCATGTCAAACAAGGTGTTTTATACATCATATAACATTCTTGAATGACAAATCATTAGTTATCATTCTTATTCAATTCAGCCATGAGAAATTTCAAAGAGAAAAGAGATTAGAGAATATATTACTTGCATTTTTCTTTGTTTTCATTAGACTTTTAATCTTCTTAGGTTTCCTTAACTTCTTCTCTTTTCCTTAGTTTGTTCTTTCAATGGCGAACGACTATATTTTTCTTTTGTTTTAATTTTGTAAAGAATGAATGAGACACGGGAGGAAGATACGTGGGTATTTATATAATTATGGTTTTGGTTTACTTCCTTGTTTTATTAGTTTATTTCTTCTTTTGTAAGATCCTCTCTATTTGAATATTAATTTGGTTACCTCATATGTTGCACATTTATTATTTCATACTCATGTAATTAAGTGGATCCCATTATATACAACCAAAATTAATAATATTCAATTAATTTTGATGTAAGATCTCCTACATCCAATCTTTCCTCTCCCAATTAATTCCTTAAACAAAAATATCATTTATTCAATTGTTTACATTTTCCCTTTATTCACACAACTAAATTTAAATACCTTTACATTAGATTTCATTTGCTTAAATATTAAATCTTCTCTGTACATATTTACAGTAGAATTTAGTTATTTTTCATTCAAAATAGATTTCCTAAATCTTTGTTTAATAATTTTCTATTTTTATTCCCGTATACATAACAACTAAATAACGCCCTCCAAATATTGCTCATCCTTTTTTCTTGTTTGATTGCTTAATTTCCTTAATTAACTATCCATTTATTTATGGGTCTTAAAGGCTTACCCCTTTATAGGAATTTCATCCTCAAAGTTCAAACAAAGTATGATAGTTGTCACCCGGCATTTTAACCCAGCTATTGAATTGATTGCACAAGTAAGATTCGACTGTCATCAAGGCTAGTGACTCTAGATTGATGATTATGGGGCCCAAAAGTCAAGTACAAATGGTAACATGAAGTTAATGTTGAATGGATTTGATGGATATGCAAGGCAGAGTGTTAAAATATGAAATATGGTTCAACACCTAGGAGGGATCGACATATTTTAGGGTGTGAGAACATTCCTATAGAAAATAATTAATATCTCTAGATTCACAAGTATAATGCATATGAAATTTTGTGAGCAAGACATGAGGATCCTAGGGAATGTACTCTAGGGATTACACCTCAAGCGAATGAAATTGAAGGGGGATCAAAGGGAGACAACTAATCCCTTACTTCAAACAAAAAATGCCGACCCCTTTACTTTGAAAAAACGTGCCGACCCTTTTCCTTTAACAAAATTTGTCCATCCCTTCACATTATTCAATTCCACCGATTCCCTCTCCCACTTAGCTGATCCCACCATGCTACCCATTTACAACGATCCCTACTTTCCTAACTCCACCGATCCCTTCCTCCCATCAAGTTTCCACCAATCCCTCCTCAACTCAACCTGCCACCTTCTCTTTCTGCGCAATCGAACCCTCTGTCGTGCACTCCTTTCTCCTCGACTTTGCTCTGCCATACCAAATCCCACTTCTCCCTTCTTCCAGGCAACCTTGGCAATCATTTCAACATTGTATCGAACCTCCCCCCCCCCCCCCATCGCCGGCAGCGTGGAATCCAACATATCATCATAAAATAAAAATCGAACGCAAGTAACCTACCTAATGAACCTAAGATGATCGATTCAGGAGATAGGTTGGATTATGGTTTGAATGCGAGGCAAAATAACAATCTAAAGTTGAATTGGAAAATTAATGTATGGACGAATGTGTTGTTTAATTAGGGAAGGAAGGGTTAGGATTTATTGGAGGAAAAGGACGGTTCGGTGTAAAGGATATGAATGGGAAGTAGCTAAAAAGGCAGGTTATGTGAAGGATGTGAAGAAAGAATATTAGCTTATATACGGAGAGAAGGGTTGGCATGCAAAACATGGAGAGAAGGGATTGGCATAAAAGGTGAAGATCCCTACAAACATAAAGAAAAAGAGAGGGATTGGCTAGCAATACGTTGATCCCTGTGAGCATAAGAAATGGAAAGGAGGGATCGGCTAAGCATACGCTGATCCCTACAAACAATAAAAAAATCAAATGAGGGATCAACTATGAGCATGTATGCAAACTAAAATGAGCATGGGAATTATTGAAAGCATGTACACACATAATGAAATGAAAATTGGCGATAACCTTGAACGTAGAAACATGTATGGGAGCTAACAACAAAGAATGTGTATATGAACGTGCACAAGTATGACCCAAAAAGTTCAATTTTTGAAATAGAAAGAAATCAAAATTGAACCTAAAGCCTTCATGTTCGAGGCTAGACCAGATAACCAAAGCTTGTCAGTTTTGTAGAACCGAACTTATATATATCAACTGATGGAGTATAACCTTGGATTTATATTATTAGAAATCGACCAAGCGTCATGACGACGAATGAGAAATACAACACCTTAAAAAATAATTTGACAAATGGATAACAACTATTCAGGAAACTGGACGGATTTCTTTTCGACGATTCTAACTTGCTTCGATTCAAAGCACATCATGTTCATCACAAGACGTACTTTAGGAGGGTAAGTGTTATTCGGCCTTTTAACCCCGCTATATTGAACATATTGCACAAGATAGATTCGACTGCCATCAAGGTTGATGACTCCAGAGTTATGATTGTGGGGCCCAAAAGTCAAGTACAGATGGTAACATGAAGTTAATGTTAAATGGATTTAATGGATATGCAAGGCAGAGTGTTCGAAATATGAAATATGGTTCAACACTGATGTGCACATAAATATGCATACTTATACTTTCATATTTAATCTAATTTAATTAAATAAATGAGCATATAGGGTGTTTTTACACGTTTAAAATCAAATTTAAAAAATGTTTTCAAGTCATCATTCATACATCAATTTCGAAGGTAAAATAGTAATTTTGTGCATATATTAATTCTAAGAATATTTATTTGCATATTTTATTTTTATCTGTAGGAAATTAGATGACAAAAAGGAAGACGCTTCATGTATTCATGCATACATAAAGGATGGAAGAACAAAGGAATGAAGAAATAAATCAATTCGTGCAACATGGAGGACCCCACCTACCCACTTATCATGATCTTCAATTAGGAGCCAATGCACATGGTATGGAGATTAAAAGCACATGCACATTTAATGGAAGATTAATTATGTGCTAATGATAATGTGGTGGTCATATTTTCTCAAGAATAATTTGGGTAGCCCCCTAAAATATGTATTAGAGTTTTAGGCATGTATAAACACCTCTTACGTTTCACGTTGCATCCTCTTTAGTTAATTTAGTTGTAGGCACAAATTGTAAATATAAACTCTCTTTTTTCTCTTTCATGGCTTCTTAACCTTTTCTTCGTGTAATTTTCTTATAAGCAATTTTAATTCATGCACTTTTAGTTCGTGTTCTTTTCTTGTTTATTTCTTCTTATGTTAGTGTTTTTTATGCAAGTAGTTTAGCTCTCTTTTTATTTTTAATTAGCTTGCACTTTCTTTCGTTTGTTTTATATTGCAATCTACATTTGTTGAAACGATAACAAATGTGAAAAACTAATCCCCTTCAATTTAGGATTAACGAAGCTCTCTTCATCATGTAGATTCAACATAATGATTTCATTTGATCTCTTTTTGTGCGTAATGGAAGTGTTGATGTTGTTAAATTTTGTTGTTTAACTTTGAATTTGATAGTCTATGTTGTTGACACCAAATAGGCTATGCTTAAACAAATATAAATACAAATTACCTCTTCATCTGCATATGGTAATGAAGTGGATTTTAAAATCAAAATTTGATGGTCTATATTACTAATTGTAGGATCTAGATTTAACCCTAGAGGGGGGGTGAATAGGGTTATAGCAAATTTTCTTGATTTTAAACACAGAAACAAAAACTGCAGAAATAAATATGCTGAAAAAGTAAATCACACACAAAATTTACCCAGCTTCGGCAAACCCTGCCTATTGCTGCATTCCCAGATTTCTATTAGAATTAAACAGTATCCCGCTTACAAACACTCTACTAGACTCACAGACATTTGCTCCCGCTCACAAACACTCTACTAGACTCGCACACCCTGCTCGCAAACATTTGCTCCCGCTCACAAACACTTTACTAGACTCGCACACCCTGCTCCGCCTATAGAGTTTCGCTTACTCGCAAACTTTACTTCCCGCCTATAGAGCTTCGCTTACTCGCAAACTCTGCTCCCGCCTATAGAGCTTTGCAAACTCGCACATCCTGCTCACTGAACTAATTCTAACTAGACAATCTGACACGACCTAATCCCTAGGTGGTGATTTACAAATTCTTCGATTCGAAAAATAAAAAAAACAATTAAAAAAACAAATAGAATAAATAACCCTAATTAAAAATTTAAGGCCCTTAATAATAACAAGGCCGACCCTATTCTCTTCTTTTCTTTGTTATTCTCCAGCCCAATCCCCTTTATTTCTTTGTTGTGAAAATATGGCCGATCCTCTTTCGTTCCTCTTTGCGAATTAGGGCTTCTGCAAATTTGCTTTTGCTTTTTGTGATTCAAACTAGGGTTTTGAAGCTTGCGCCTTTTCGTGTGCTTCGTTCTCGTTCGTTCACTCTTGGCCGCTTTGTTGTTCGATCGAGTTCGACTCCTTGCTTAGGTATGTAATTTTACCTTTTTGCTTTACTGGGTTGATGCTTGAACTCGATCGTGATTCGAGTTAGATGATTTGTTCTTTGTTATGCTCGAACTCGAATGAATTGATTGTCGATGATGATTGGGCTTTTATATGCGTTCGTATTCCTTGAATTACGTTCGTTTGAATTCGTCAATTTACTTGCTCTGGCCGCTTGATTTCACTTTGATGATTGAGATTTCACTGACTTTTTCATATGCGTATACATTGATATTACTTGGTTGACACGGTGTTGATTTATTGCTTGGTCAATACGGTTTTGAATTGTGATGATCACGGCTTGATTTTTAACTTCGTCAATTACCTTTGCTACCTCGATTTTGACTTGTTCATTATATGACTTCGGTCATTTTACTGTTGACTTTGGCTTCTTGAATTTCTGGCCCCTGCGTAATTCAGCTCTGATATATATACATTTGCCACTGTCTTGTGTTCCCTGTTGCACTTTCACCTGTTTACTACTCTGAATTTGCTTCTCTGTTGAACTTATGCCTGGTTTGCGTGGCAGTCCATGTTTGTTGTGACATTGCATTACTGTGCATTTGGGATTTAACTTGAGCTTTGTACATCCACTCTTGATACTGCACTGTTCACTGTTGCACTCGATCATATTGACTTCGGTTGTATTTTGGTGAAGTGATTTTTGCCTCTGTACAATTGTTGCTCCCCTGACCAGTTGTAGTTGTTCATATGCCGGTTAACTTGCATCTGCTTGCTGTTGCTTTGTATTTCCCTGTGCTGTTGACTTTGGTTTTCATGCACTTGTACATGCTTTACTTGGTCCTTGATGTTGTACACTGTCATGTACACTTGTGTTCATACCTGTTGTACATGCAGCTGAATCATGCCTGAAGTCGTTGCCTGGTTTCACTGTCCACCTGTATCTTGGCTTTGCTTTCATTGACATGTTGAGTTGTTTGCTTATGTTGGTGGCATTGTGTTCTGGTCATTTGCACTTGCAGTTGGTTCATTTGCTTTGGCTTCTCTCTTAGTGTACTTCATATGCACTGTCCATTCATGATGCTATGTGTTTGTTGTATAATTTGGTTTTGGTATCACTGTGCATTGCCCACATTTCTGTTGTTGCTTGGATATTGAACTGCTTCATGTTGGGTTCGGCCTTTGCAGTTTGTAGCTGCCGTGTGCATGCAGTTTTGTAGGCTTGGAGTCTTTGTTCATTGATGATTTTGGTCGTTGCATTTGCTGGGTACACAGTCTTGACCTGTTGCAGTATGGTCCATTGAGTTTAATCATCTGTTGTAGCCTGACTTGGTCTTGTTTCATGTTGGCTTGAGTCTGGGCATGTATACTCCCGACCATTTTATTGCATTTGAATTGATTTTTGAATTTGCACCTGTGTTGAATCCAGTTTCACAACTCGGGTTTGACCTTGTGCTCGTATCGTGATTTTGAATATATTGCACCTGAGTTGAACCTGTCTGTATATTTGGGTTTGACCTTGTGCTCACCTGTCCCTGTAGCATTATCAAGTGTATATATCGGTGTGCACGGCCTTGTGGCATATACAGTAATACACTGTGTATGTCACAAGTTGTTCGTGTATGATGAATTCAAATTTAAATTATGACGAACAACCCAAATAACGGAGGCAAATCATATTTTCAAAAATTATCTTTTATTTTTGGATTGCAAAAATATTTCTTTTTCATTTTTACTGCGTTAGTGAATATTTTTGCAGATTGCTCAGATGCTGGATTCAAACTGGAATGAAGTTGAAGATTAAAATACGAGTGTGAGTGATGTGTAGTGAGGTCAACTGTAAATGTGAAATGTGATGTAATCAAAGTTGTATAGTTATAGTGAGAGCTTGAAATTGTACTATTCAAAATTGTAATAAATATTTATTTGAATAAAATATCCGTTTGAATTCAAATTCTGTGTAATTTATTTTATTCAACAAATATTTATTTAAACTGTGAAAAATAGAATAGTATATTAACAAATACATTTAAACGAATGTATATATGTTTATTATCATCAAACAAAAATCATATAAGCGCAAAGCGCATATTCAACACTAATCAATAGTAAATGGATCATGCTTAGAATAGATTTTATTTTTTAATTTCAATATCATTTTCATGAGTGTTAACAATTGGTTTAGTGAGTGTGTTAAAGTTTGATGGTTTATGTTGGGCTAATTAATAGAACAAATAGACCGTACTTATGATAAGCACATTAACTAAATTCACAAATGTTGGGTACATTTCCAGCACCACCGAATCATTGAAGGGAAGCACCACCGGATCAATACCAAACCCCAACAACCGAACCAAAGGCCCTCCACTCCATCACCGAACCAACCTCACTTCCAATACCACCGAACCAGGAGCAAAGGGGGCTACTACCGGACCAATCCATCTCCTACCGAACCAAAGGCCCTCCACTCCATCACCGAACCAACCTCACTTCTTGTGCCACCGAACCAAGGCCAAAGGGGGCTACCACTGGATCATTTACCACCGAACCAAGGCCAAGGGGGGCTACCACCGGATCATTTACCACCGAACTAAGCAACGCCCTCGCTACCGGACCAAAGCCACCCCAACCATCACCGAACCAAGACCTTGTCGATCCAAAGTTGCCAGGCCAGATTGCTTCAGCCCAGGCCCACCAGCTGCTATATACATCCAGGACCCCTGCCCCCAGCCTCACTCTATAAATAGAGGGGCAGGGGTACAACAATGGCAGACAAGTTTGAGAGCTCAAGCACGGAAGGAGCTTTCAAACAACTTTCATATACCTGTATACAAAGCTTTATACTTGTAATCTGAAAGAAATAGGAGAATAACATATAAAGTGGACGTAGGCACAACATCGTTCCTTGCTCCGACAACATGACTTCTAGGCAGAGGAGAGATGTTAACAAAGGAAAGAACGTCGCAACTAGCAGTATCCCAGATCCAGTGGCCCCAAATCAAGAGAATCATCCCGTTTTAATAGCAGTACCAGCTGAAAATCAGGCAAATCCAACAGCCCCCGCCGCGGAACAACCAATTACTAGGGCAGATCTAGACAGGGTTGTGGCTGAAGTAACTAACAGCTTCGCATCTCAACAAGAAGCCTTGGTGGACCAACTCATGTCACGCCTAAGGGATGCTGAAGAATCCAACCGCAACACCGAATCATGGGGTGAGTCCCAATCTGGAGGATCTGGGAGGCGACAAAGACCTTCCTTCTTCGAAGAGGTTAACAACAGAAACAGCCATGGTAGGAGCCGCGCCCGGACTCAGCCCGAATTCCGACCCGAGGAGACACTTGGAACCGAACCCGACGGGGGAGTTGCCAGGCAGGGGTCGGATGTAGCTGAGCCTGTCATGCTACCTAACCATGAAAACACCAGTAGATGGGGCCGAGCTGGAGTCCAGCCTGAAGTTGGACCCGAGGAAGCGCTGAGAACAGAATCCAGCAGGGGAAGATCAAGGCAATGGCCAACTATGGCTGACCCCAGCATGCCCCCAGAAGACCAGAGGCAGCCTTTGGAAAATGTTAGGAGTGACAGACGATACCATCCCTACAAGTCATCTGGACGAAATCAATCCCGCAGGGAAGAAGCAAACTCATTTTTGTCCACTCCAAGTTCTGATGAAAGAATGGCGCGATTGTTCAGAGAGTGCGTCCAACGGGAGCAAAGGGATCGGAGGATAGGTGCTAGGGTAACCAGCCCCTTCACCCGCAATATTGAAACTGCCATCACCCCCCGGGAATGGAAAATGCCAACGATGGAACCTTACCAGGGAACCTCTGACCCCATCGTACACTTACAGAGGTACACCCAGCATATGCTCATGAGCGGAGCAACAGAGGGAGTGTTGTGTAAATGCTTCCCAGTATTCTTGGCAGAACTAGCTACTTCCTGGTTCTGCCACCTACCCCAAGGGTCCATCAGCTCATGGGAAATGTTGAAAGAAAATCATCAGTCAGTTCCGCATTCATGTGGAGCAACCCAAGGACGCTTATTCCTTATCTAATATCAAACAGAAACCCAGAGAGACAGTGCAACAATATCTAACCCGATTCAACGCCGCGGCGACCGCAGTCCAAGATGCCGGCGAGAAACTTATCCTAATGGCCCTCTGCAGTGGTGTACATTCAGATACTAAATTTGCTAGAAGACTAACCAAGGAAAAACCAACTACTTTACCTGATTTCTTCCATGAAGCTGGAAAGTATATGAGACTTGAAGACACTGCCACTGAGAGGCAATCAGGGCAACAGGCTAAGACGGCTACAGATAGGGTCCCCGCTGCAGCAAAGGATGTTCGAAGAAATGACTCTAGAGACAATGCTGGGGGCAAAAAGGGAGAAAATCGCTTATATCGATCAGGACCAAGATTTGACTCTTACACTCCTTTGAATGAAACAATCGAAAACATCTTCCTAGCCACTCAAGACGAAGTTAGATACAAGCGCCCCCCGCATAAGAAGGAGTCAGATAACGCAATCAAGTCTGGAAAGTTCTGCCGCTTTCACGAATCCCATGGACATGACACCAATGAATGCCACCCATCTCCAGGACTTGATTGAAGAACACATCAGAAGGAAGAGACTGGAACGCTATGTAAAAGGCCAGAACAGGACTTCAACTCCTGCCAATGAGAATCCTGGACTATCACCCCCCCCCCCCAAGAAGCAGGCGGAGTAAATCGCAACACCAGCGGCTCTAGTCAAGAGAAGATAGTGGTCCAAACCATATCAGGAGGACCGCACATCGCCAATATGGAATGAAGCTGAACCATTTAAAGTGCTCCTTCGGAGTATCATCAGGAAAGTTCTTAGGATTCATCGTTCATGCCAGGGGGATTGAAGCAAACCCCGAACAAGTTCGAGCATTGCAAGATATCAAGATACCATCCACGCGAAGAGAGATGCAAAGCCTAAACGGGAAAGTGGCCGCCCTAAGTAGGTTTATCTCTAAAGCAACCGACAAATGCATCCCTTTCTTCGAAGCTCTAAAGAAAGACAAAGGAAAGTTCGAATGGACTGACGAATGCTCGACAGCCTTCCTTAACTTAATCGGACACCTCCAGAGACCACCGGTACTCTCAACTCCAGATGAAGACGAGGAACTGTACTTATACCTTGCTGTATCGTCCCACGCTTTAAACGCCGCTTTGGTGATAGAAGACAACCGCGCACAGCGGCCCGTATACTTTGTAAGCAAGAGATTTACAGGGGCAGAAGCCAGATACCCTAAACTCGAAAAGCTAGCATACTGTCTGCTAATCACGTCACGGAAAGTGCGACACTATTTCCAATCTCATTCCATCAGAGTTTTAACCGATCAACCGCTAAGGCAAGTACTCCATCGCCCCAACACTTCTGGGCGATTACTTAAGTGGTGCATTGAACTGAGTCAATATGATATCACCTACCATCCTCGCACCGCTATCAAGGGGCAAGCCATAACTGATTTCATTGCCGAATTCACTACTAACAAAGGTAAGGAGCAACCTGAAATAACAGAAGATATCAAGTTGAATCTCTTCGTAGATGGAGCATCAAATGAATAAGGCTCGGGGGTAGGTGTTGTGATAATCACCCCCAGGGGAAGGAAGCTGCAATATGCCCTAAGGTTGGAATTCGCTGCCACCAACAATGACGCAGAATACGAAGCGGTGATAGCTGGATTAGAACTGGCCTTGGAGATTGGAGTCGGTTCTTTATGTCTCCATAGTGATTCTCAACTCATTGTGAATCAAATGCTGGGAGACTTCCAGACTCGAGGAGAACGACTCACAGCATATATAAAAAAGACCAAGCCGCTGCTCAATCAATTGGATCACTATCTAATCAAACACATTCCTCGAGAAGAGAATCAAGAGGCCGACGAACTAGCAAAGCAAGCTAGTATGAAGAACATCACTATTTTCGAAGCATTAACCATCTCAAAACAGCTGGAACCAAGTTTCGAGCAAGTGAATCTGATAGCTGCGATCGACGAAGAAACTTGGATGACTCCTATCCGGAAATATTTACAAGATGGCACACTGCCCGACAGGTGTAACGAAGTCAAGAAAATCTTGAGGAAAGCTTCCCGCTATATATTACAAGAAGGCATCCTCTATCGACGCGGCTTCTCTAATCCCTTATTAAGGTGTATCGCTGGAAGGGAAACCAGGGAAGTCTTATCCAACATCCATCAAGGAAGTTGCGGAGATCACACTGGAGGGCAGACTCTGGCAAAAAAGACACTCCGATATGGATATTACTGGCCCACTTTAAACAAAGATGCCTTGGACTTCGTCAAGAGATGCGACAGATGTCAGAAATTTGCTAAGATTCCTCGACTACCCGCGAAGGAGATTACTCAAATGACCAGCCCTTGGCCCTTTGCAGTATAAGGAATTGACTTGATTGGCGGATTGCCGACGGGCCGAGGCGGAGCCAAATATGCTATAGTGGCAGTCGACTACTTCACTAAATGGGTGGAAGTGGAATCTCTACATAAAATATCTTCGGCAAAAACTATCAACTTCTTGATCAAAAATATTCTATGCAGGTACGGAGTCCCGCTCAAGATCATATCGGACAATGGACTTCAATTTGACAGCGAGGAATTCGCCAACTGGTGCCAAGAGCACGGAATTCACAAAAGCTTCTCATCTGTGGCTTATCCCCAGGCAAACGGACAATTCGAAGCTTTCAACAAAATCATCAAAACTCTAATCAAGAAGAAACTTGAAAAGTCGAAAGGCGCTTGGGTGGATGAACTCCCTACGGCACTTTGGGCCTACCGCACATCTTACAGAACATCAACATGGCATACTCCTTTCTCTTTGGCATACGAATCGGAGGCCATGCTCCCAGTTGAAACTGTAGTGCCTTCCCACCGTAGGATCCACTACAACCCAGAAGAGAATGAAGAACTCCTACACATGTCTTTGGATCTAATTGAAGAAAGAAGAAATGATGCAGCACTTAAAGCGGCAGCTCACAAGCAAAAAGTAGCAGCACAATACAACTCTAAAGTCAAGCACCGCAGCTTACAGGAAGGAGATCTTGTCCTCAAGCGGATCTTCCCGCGTCTCGGAGCGCTAGATCCAATCTGGGACGGACCCTATGTAATTCATAAAGATCTCCACAACGGAGCTTATATTTTGTCAAGAGTGGACGGAGAAGTGTTCCAGAGGGCATGGAACATCCAACACCTCCATCGATACTTTTCTTAACTTGTACTGCCCATATGAAGTGAATTAACAAAGAGAATCAGTGGACGTAGGCATTTTCGTGCCGAACCACTTTAAAAATCTTATCTCTTTTTAACTTGTTCCTTTATATCTTGGCTGCTTGTTAAGCGTTATCCTTTTCTGTTGAACAAAATCATGTATAACGACATTTCCATACTGGAACTTCGCGGCGCAACCTCACCTGGACAAGACCCAACAGGTACTATGCGATTCTATGCACTCGCCAATGAGACACTTTTGCTCCAGCATCCCTCTGCTGCGGGTTAACTCATTGCTCGCGACTGCCCTCAAAGCCAACTGCAATGAGCCGATTATAAGCCATCACAAAGGCCGACTATAGCCGATGGCAGCTCATTACGGCGTTAGGCTCGTCGGCAACTGTGAACCTACTTTAAGCCCCAACATAAGGTGTGGCCAGCCAGGGGTAGTTCACGGTTGACGATCGGCACCCACGCAAGCCGGCCACAGTAAATCGAATAATACCCACGATTATGGGCCATAATGGCTCGGGTAGTTACTGTGCGCGATCTCGGCTCCGATATGTCTTAAGTGCGGCTGTGGTAAAAAAGATAAACTCCCCGCGGAGGCGTAAGATGGGTGACAAATGTCACCAGGACCCACAGCTAGGGAAAGTGACTACAAAACCCGTTTGCTACGAACTTAAGCATATCGACGGCCTTCCGTGACTGGAAGTTTTACTTTTCCTATATTTCCATTCCATTTAAATACTTTTCTTGCATCCTGCATAACGGTCCCCAAAGTACAGGACACTAAGTAGGAGGCATTCGCTCACGAGAATCTGAGCCCGCGAACTGGGTGACAAGGCACTCAGCCGCATCCATGGTCAATTACACAAGATGTTCAAAGCTACCCCCTGCAACCAGAACATGAAGGGCGGTACTCTTTTCTCTTGTACATAATCATGTAGCTATGACTTATTCATAACATTGCAAAACATGAGATTATATTTCGAGCAAAAGCTTAACATCGAACACAATTAAATCACAGGCATATGCATAACTATGTTTTTTATACAGCACTTCAAAATAATAACAGCATTCAAAATATAACAGAATCAGCTTATGTTATAAACTTACATAAAGACGTTCAATAACATAATTACAACTTAAGAGTACATTAATGTTTTGAAATAGCATGTACAGGAATGTCAAGCAGACCAAATAAAATAACCAACTGCACCCGTGCTCCACCCTAGTCCTACCAGCTCTTCGAATCTACTTGACTGCAGGATCGGAGCTCCCAGCATGATGACCAGAGGTCCCACCTGTCCAATTCAGGAAAAGAGTCCATTAAACCGACAACGAACGATCAAGTTATGAAAAGCTAAAAAGGGAAAATTCACCAACACCCGCTCCTTGGTCCTCATCCCCCAACTGCACACCGGCTTCCTCCGCAGCAAGTAGCCGCATCTCCTCCTTCACCGCTACCTTCTCCTCCTTTGAGAACTGGACGGTAACCACATCCATCCTGAATGCCGCTCCACCTTCCTTATCCGCATCGGCCTTGGCCTCCTCCAAAGCCCGGAGATATATCCTGGCCATGACCCGGGGATAGTCATCCATCCAGGATAGATTACCCTGCTTCCAAGTACGGAAGTACATATCCTGCAACATCTCGTCCATCATCCCCTCATTCTCCTCAAACTCCCTCGCCCGGGCCTCGAAGGACAGAAACTTAGCAATGGCAACATCCCTCTCCGATCGATATCTCAAGCGGTCAGCCTGGAGAGACCTCCTCATTTCCTCCATCTCTTCCTTTAGCCTGGCCTGAGCAAGCTCTGCGGCCTCAAGCCTCCCAGATAACTCCTCTACCTGCTGGAGATCCGCCCTCCGAATCTCATCCACCGTAGCAATGGCTATGTCAATCCGCTCCTTGCAGGCAGCCTCCATCTTTCGTAGTTCTTCCCTACTAGCCTCTTCCATAGTCTCCTTCAACCGCCTGGAGGCTGCCTCGTGCTGAGAAATCTGAATGGCTTGATCGGCAAGATGTTTGGCCTGATCAGCAACCTTTAGCCGCAACCGAATATTAGCACTCCCAATCTCCTCTCCAGCCTTGACCAGACGGGCATGATGCCCCATCAACTTCCTGGTCTCCTCCGCGACCCGATCAATATTAGCCTTGGCTTCGTCCCCCATGGTAACTATCCGAGTAGTAAGCAAATCGAGGTCTAAGGACTTAGCCTCATCAAGCACCCGAACCATGGGATTGCGGGGAAGAAGATGCTCACCCGTGGCCTCGTCAAAAGAGATATCCTGAAAACTCGGGTCTAGATCCGGATGGCTGGCAAAGGGGTTGCGAACCAAACAAGGGTGGTCTATCGGGGTGACGGTCGGATTTTCGGACGGATGTGGGGAAGGCATAAGCTCGGTATCTTCCTCAGTAATATCATGGATAGGCTGGAATGGAGGCTGAGGGCCAGGTGAAGGTTCAAACGAAGATCGCCCCCTCTTCCTCTTTTGCATATCTTCTTCAATAACTCCGAGAAGAGGGCGATATCTGACCACATCTCCAGGACGGCTAGCTGACGGCTTTGGTTTGGCGGAAGCTTTGAGTAGCTTATACTGTTTAAGGCGGTGCCGAATATCTGATGTCTTGGCCACCTTACCCATTCCTGGAATAAAAACCAAGTGTTACAAGCATGCATGAAGCTATGACTCAAGAAACGTGTGAAGTTAAAAGAAGGAGTTAAGAATTCACCTTGAACCGCCAGAGTTGCCTTAGCTGAAATACTCTCAGAAGATAGGCTGGCACCGGACCCGGCCTTATCAGACCTCTTCGATTTCTCCACCAAGGCTGATCCTTCCTCCAACCCCTCAAAAGCCTTGCGGAAGGCATCATCCGTCCACTCTTGAATCTCGCCTGCTTGCCCAGGAGGCAAAGCCCCGGCGCCATCACCACCACCATCACCTTCTCTGTCGTCTCCGCTCTCTGCCTCTCCTCCTACATCGTCTCCTTCGCCTTCATCTCTATCCTCTTCCACGTCTTCCTCACCCGGAGTCATTGGGCACGTGCTAGGGGAAGGGCCGTCAGACTTCTTGAGCTTCTTACCTCCGACAACTGGAGGTTTTGTAAAAGGCCTCCTCTTGCTGCTCTTCGCAGTAGCCCCATCTTTAGCTTCCCTTTCCTCGGCTGTATCTCTCTGCTTAACCACGGATTGACGTGGCAGAATCAGGTTGTGCTCCAGGAGAGTGGCATTCCTGATTAGGTAAGAAGCCGACCTGTCCCTTCCAGAGATAGCCTCTATCTCCGCGGCCATCTATACCAGGCGATCATTCTCCACGACCGCAAAGCCACCTGTCGCTAGGAAGAAATAAAAGCATATAAGAAGAAGCATTGCAGTCGGGACAAAGAAATTACAAGTGGAATTCAACTTATAGCCAGAATTGAAAAGGCGAAAAGAAACGGAGTCGTCCTTGGCGAAGAATCATTCCTTCTTAAACATGGTAAACTTCGAGTATAAGTCCAAGACCGGCTTGAAGGACACGGCTGACTCTAAACTAATGTACGGAGACCCCTTCTTATAGCCCCTCAGATTGTATAGATATCGGATTTCCCGGTTAGAAGGGGGGCGCCCATATCTCCTCTGGAAGATAACGAATAGACACACTAAGATGGCGTAGGAGTTGGGCTGAACCTGAAAAGGAGCTACTTTCAGGTAAGTAATGAAGCTGACTATCCACGCATTGATCGGAGGAATGGCCCCGCACATGCAATGGTACATACTATATGCAAAATATCCTTCAGGGGGATTGTACGGCATCACTCTGTCTCCCGGCAACAGCATGAGTGCTCTATCAATCCCAAAGGAGCGGGATATAATGTCAAGCTGCACCTCTCGGAGGGAGCTAGGAAAGCAGTCAGGAGGAGAGTTCAAGAGCTTCTGAGGACCATATCCATCCACTAGCGATCTCGGGATGGGCCCCTGTCGTCCCAGTCCTGATTGGACTGGGGGCACTGCGGAGGACTCTCCTTCGCCCTTGGATTTTCTTTTTTCTGATCGAGTTTCCACTTTGCGAGACATTTTCCTACAAACACAAAAGAAAAACATATTGTTAAGACAGGGGATATAAACAAGCAAGTGTATATAGTCTGAAATTTCACTCATGAATCAAAACACTCAAACTCCCAGCGTCATTCAGTAAAGCAAATGTAAAATTTCATTCGGTATTCGGAGTACCAGGGTCCATTCGGCATTTTCAGTATAAGGTCCATCCGGTATTAAATCTTTAAGCTCGTTCGGTAAAATCAAAGTTTTCAAGTTCATTCGGTACATAAGGTCCCCGAGTCCATTTGGTAGTTGAAAACAAACATTCATTCGGCAGAATAGGGTCTCACCTGGTTCGGCAAAGATTAGGGTTTGATTCGGCAAGAATAGGAGTTTGATTCAGCAATCAATCAGTTCGGCTATCTCAAAAGGTGAAGGAATAACAGTGGCATGATGCCCCTACTTATAGGCGAGCGTAGGATACTGGACCAACCGGTTCGGCACTCAAAACCGAATGAAGCTATCCAAACTACGAGAAAACAAAGCGCGACATATGTTGGCATATGCCCCACTTTGGGGGGGCAAATGTTGGGTACATTTCCAGCATCACCGAATCATTGAAGGGATGCACCACCGGATCAATACCAAACCCCAACTACCGAACCAAAGGCCCTCCACTCCATCACCGAACCAACCTCACTTCCAATACCACCGAACCAGGAGCAAGGGGGCCTACTACCGGACCAATCCATCTCCTACCGAACCAAAGGCCCTCCACTCCATCACCGAACCAACCTCACTTCCCATGCCACTGAACCAAGGCCAAAGGGGGCTAACACCGGATCATTTACCACCGAACCAAGGCCATGGGAGGCTACCACCGGATCATTTACCACCGAACTAAGCAACGCCCTCGCTACCGGACCAAAGCCAACCCAACCATCACCGAACCAAGACCTTGCCGATCCAAAGTTGCCAGGCCAGATTGCTTCAGCCCAGGCCCACCAGCTGCTATATACATGCAGGACCCCTGCTCCCAGCCTCGCTCTATAAATAGAGGGGCATGGGTACAACAATGGCAGATAAGTTTGAGAGCTCAAGCACGGAAGGAGCTTTCAAACAACTTTCATATACTTGTATACAAAGCTTTGTACTTGTAATCTGAAAGAAAAAGGTGAATAACATATAAAGTGGACGTAGGCACGTTCTGACCGAACCACTATAAATCTGTGTGTCTTTTATAGTTTAGTCCATCTATTTCATATATTTGCATAAATCACCCAAACCATCCAGATCAACATATAATCAACTAAATCATACGACTAGGAGGTGTTTGCCCAATTTTTGTGCAAACAACAAATGTCCAAAAAGAGAGATCCTAATTTCATTATGTTGATTTATGTGATCATGAGAAGGAAATTGCCTCTACATTGCCTTCTACTCTCATATTTTTATTCATTTTCTTTTGCTTACTATTTATATTTTTTAGTTTAAACAATTTCAAACTCTTAGTTAATTTGATTGAGTAGAAACTTTTAAATCATTCAATTCCTGCGGATCGATCCGCACTCATCATGTACTAAAATTGCACGCCGTGCGCTTACGGTTATTTTTATTACAATTTTTCGCTAATTTTCTAAACCGATAGAAAGTTAGTCGATTCAACAAGTTTCTAGCACCGTCGTCAGGGAATTAATTTGATTTTATTTCTATTCTTCGAATTATTTTTGTTTGATTCTAGTGTGTTTTCATTTTGTGTGTTAATTTGCATTTAAAAAAAAATGTTTTGCATTGTGTGTTTGTTGTGTGATTTGTTCTTTCATTGTGTTTGTGTGCTTGTTTTCTAGTTTCATTTTCATTTGCATTTCTATATAAAAAAATACATACACAATTTCAAAAATATTTTTTTTTATTAATTTACATTTACCCTTCATTTTACATTTACATTTTTTTTACATTCACGTTTTTCTTTTTCGTTTTTAAACTGTCAATACCCCTGACCAAACTGCTTGCTGCCTCATCAACAAATTGCCACACATCATAATTTAACTCTGCCATACCACACTACCACTTCCATCTCAATCACTTCTCTGCTAAACCATCCACGGCCTGCATTTATCTCTGCACTACCCTTCTGCCAACATCCCTGCATTCACTGTGCACATATCCCTGCATTCAACATCCCTGCGCACATATTATGCACATCAATATTCACCTCCACCTTACTACTACTGCAATTACCATCATCTCACTCCTGTCATCAAACATCATCACCCCTCTGCACACTGCTACCACTTATACAACAATTACACATAAACAACATCCACCACCTGCCTTACTCCACCTTCACCATTCACTGTGCACATTCACTGCCTTACTTACAATACAACCTGCACATTTCTTTATTGCCAATATCCACTACTTCACTGTCCATCAATTGTACATCATCCATCAACATACATTCACTTCAACCTCCTCTGCCTTCAAACACTCACACAACTGCTCCATATAATCATTCATCAAACTTTTACCATAGTCCCCTGCCTACATTTACTTTCCCTCATTTGTCACACCTGCATATCACAACATACCACTGCTTGCAGCCTGCTTTCCAGCAACCAATACATCAACCACAAGCCTTCATCCTCTTTGCATCACCAACTATCAGCATACATATACTACTGCCTTGCCAACTGCCACTGCTACTGTGCAACTGTGCACTTGTGTAACTGTGCACTTCATGTCACGTCACCCCTAACTGCTGCATATCTGTGCATATAACACTTGAAACTGCTAAATATCACTTCCCTCAGACAGCTGCCAACCTATCAATACCCACCAGACATCAGCCACTCCATTGCAACTTATCATCCACTACTTCATCTTCATCCCTGCCTACCTTTAACCTAGCACAGTGTGATCAACAACAGCTACCTCAACCTCTTCACATTACATATAAACTTCAGTGCTACTAGCATCAACATCTCTTTGCAACTTTATCTCCTACTACCATCATATCAACCATACCCACTTGTCCCATACCCTGCACACCCATAATCACCAAAACCACTACATTACCCTGCTGATTTCACACCGTGCATACATTTGCATATCACTGCTGTCTTACATTTGCATATCACTACATTACCCTGCCAGCAGACTGCCTTTGCACTTCCACATACATCAACCACTACTCCATCAACATATAACAGCTATCTAACAATCTGCACCACTATATACCATCTATTCCACTCCTTCTATATACATCACCTCTGACCATCTGACCATTTGCTGCCTTAACATCTCTACGCACTGCTATTCAACACTTAACTGTGCATATCTGTGCACTGCTATTCAACACTTAACTGTGCATATCTGTGCACTGCTATTCAACCATCATCATGCCAATTACTTCAACCACAAACCACCAAGCACTTCAGCCACACAATATCACGCCCAACCATCCCTGCCTTCCACCACAACCATCCAGCAGCACTTTTATCTACATCACCTACTGTCAATTCAGACATACAAGCATCTGTCCACAATTGATGTTTGCATACCTTTGCATATTTCGTCAAACTCCATCAATACCATCATCCCTCTTCCCTACTGCTAACCGCTCTGCCTCCAACCCAACTGCACAGCCAACATCAACATTTCTGCCTACAATCACTACTGTACAACTCAGTCATACTGCCTTTACCATCCACCTGCCAATTTTCACCTCTGTCACACAATTCTTCTCTTACATACAAGCCACCATTGCCTCCATTTACACTGCACTTCACCAGAAAATCTCCAACTGTCTGCCCTCTGCCCCTTCAACCAACCACCAGTCGTTGACTTAACCATCCCCTCTACCATACTTTACATCGCTGCACATACAAAATCCATCACATACCACCACTGCCTCAACCAGAGACCATACAAACTTGTCTTGCTACCTGCCAATCCAAACAACACACCAGCTATGACATACTTACACTTCAACCAAAACCAAAACTTCAATGCATTCACCCTCACAAATCACCCACACCCAAAATCGCCATCGAACATTAAACTGCAACGAGCCTCGACCAACTCCGATCACCACAAATTTAAATCAACACTCGAGCGATTGAACGAGGAAATTGATTTCAGTTTTGGGAAATTTCGATTTAATTTTTCTTTTTTTGGTAACAAGCGAGCAATTTGTGTTTTAGGAAGATGATTTTTCTTCTGTGTTTTTAGCAGTTTTGGTTAGTATTGGGTATTAAGGGTTTGGGCCGGATTTGTTTGTCTTGAGAATTTTGTTTTGAAATTTAATTTGTGAATTTTTTTTGTTTTAAGTTCCATCCTTACACACACACATATATACACCTTATTCAAAATTTCTGGTTGCCAAAGTAGATAAGGAGAAGAAGTGCTTGCTAAAAAAAGGCTTTGCTCGCGCTAAAAATCGCTGCTTAAAAAAAAATTTCTAATAATTATTGACGCTCTAATATCATGCCCTCATCTCTTGTATTTATTTACTTTGCAATGTTGGCTGCTTGCATTTTTAAAGAAAATCAAAAACAAAAATAAAAACTAATTTCACTCGTAATTACATTGTTAAAATCCATTTTATTTTATTTTTCAAGAGAAATACCCAAATCCACATAAGATGGAGGAATTCATCGTCCCTTCCTTGGCACACAAATTTTATTTCATCTTAGAAAATTGATAAATAACAGTTAGACATTTGACTTAAGGGAGTCACGGGCACACCTAGGGCTTAATTGTACATTGACAAGTTGTCTTTTTTGATAATTTATTTTCTTGGTGTCTAGGCTACGATAGAGCAATAATCAACTATAAATATCACGGGGATTCGTAAATATTATTCTGATTATTTCTCTGAAGGTACTTAAATTGGTTGCATTGGTACGGTGATTCATGATGCATCGATAACTCCTCCCCGTTACCTGCCTAAGAAATATTTGTTGGATTAAGACAAAGTGTGATTATACAATTTTGGGTTAGGATCTACTATGGATAAGAAATTTATAATTAAGTCCTTGCATTCATTTAGTTGTATTAGTTCATGCCTATTTAAAATAAATTCAAAATCTAAAACTAAAAAAATTGTAAATTTTCCTTAACTTAGTTTTTTAAATCTTTTTCTTTGAAAATTTTCAATGAAAATAAAAAAATTCAAAAAAAAAATAATTAAGACTGTATTTTTATAAAAATAAAAATACAAAAAATATAATATAAAAAAATTTAAAAAAATTAAAATCTAAAAAACAAAATAAATCAAATCTTCCTTTTGAAAAATAAATTCTCTTTGGTAAATACTTTTCCGTTAAAAAAACCCAATTTTGAAAATATCAGAATTTCCCTATTCTTTAAAATTTTACAATAGTTGTGAATATCAATATAATCCATATAGTTTCACATCAAATTCTTATGGATATTTTACAGTCAACTATTGTACAAATAATCAAATCTTGAAAAGAGCATTGAAACAATTTGATCTTTACTTGAACAATGAAGTCAAATGATAAATAATTTGAGTAATCTGTGCAATAACTCAAGTTAAGGATTTCAAAATGATCAAAATATGAATTCACTTCAAAATTAAAATAATTTTGATTATAACCTATACCAATTCAATTTCGAACTCCAAAATGAATTTCAAAATCAAAAAGAAAACAGAAGCAACTTTTTAAATGATTTTGGCAATGGGAATAGTTTCAATCACGATGCAATAGACAATTTTTGTTCTCGACAATTTCAAATTCTCAAATTAATAATTATAAATTTGATCTTGTTGAACAAATGGAAAAAACCCATAATGATCACATGGATTTGTTGTTTGAAACCTATATGAAACAAGATGAGAAACAAATCAACTCTCAATGTGTGACGAGTCAATTATTAATCTGCCTTTTACCAAAATTGACGATTTTCAAATTAAAAATTTTGGAATTGGAAATGAAAACATTAATGAAGTTGTTGAAAATGCGATGACTGAGTTGGATTTCAATTCTTTGAGAGCGTGGAACCAAATTTAAAATTTCGATCTTTCTTTTTTCAATTATGAAAAATTGAATACAACAACTTTAGATTTTGAAATTGATATATGCAATGAAGTTGTGAATAATTCAACAAAGGAAGATGAATTTAATGAACACAAATTTTTTAGGCTTTTCAAAGATGAGTTGTTGAATTCTGAAGGGATAGATATAAATCACCATTTTGATTTTAAAATTAATAATTTTGAAGAATTTATCAATGATGGGCTTGAATTTAAATTTGGTGAAAATAAACTTGTACTTCAACCAATTGTTCTATCTACCCCAAAAATCATCGAATAAAACAACTCATACAATTTCTAATAAATCGAATTTCGTTTTTCCAAACTAATATTCAACTTTGAAATCTATTATGGTTTGGTTTTCTGCGCTTAAGCTATGTCTCTCATACTTGACGAGACGAATGAATTGGTCTTTGGAAGACTGTTTCATTTGCTCTTTAACGATTTACTTTCTGATGTCATGTAAATAACAACCGTTTCATTTTCATGTAAATATAAGTCATATTTTTTTTCTCCTTTCACTTGGGTTGACTATAAGGACATGGTCAAAATTAAATGTGTGGGGGATGGGGAAGTCTCATCTTTATTTTTGGTTTTCCTTGGTTTATTTTTGGCGTTTTCTTTCCAAAACTCAAAATTTAAAAAAATAAAACTCAAAAATAAAATCTTCTTTTTAGCATTTTGATTTATTTTTAAAGAAACACTATAGGGAAATATAGGATTTTGGTTATTAAATTGAAAATTTTGGAAATTACTTCTCTTAATTTATAATAAAAAGAAAGTTTATATTTAAGCACCTTTAGTTTAACTAGTATATAGGAAGAGTCATGGATGATAATTATGAAATATATCCTAATTGAAAATCTTTGTTTAAAAAAAGTAGTGGATTTAAAGTAAAGGATATAACATTTTTGATCTTCTAAGTTAAATGGTGCTAAGATGATTTTGCAAAACTCTCCCTATCAAAAATAAATAAATAAATAAAATGAATATGTTTATATATAAATAATAAACATCTAGAGTCAGGTGTGCACACGTAAACGTGTACACTCACCACACTCTGTATTCTTCTGACGTAAGCCCGCAAGGTAGTGCATGAACGGTATATCCGGCCTTAGTATATCTGAGTTAGGTGTATGTTTAAAAAATTCTTTTATTAATAGTCTACAGTCGATAGATGTACACACTTATGTGTATACTCGCCATGATCTGTATTCCCCTCACGTAAGCCTACAAGGCAGTGCATGGGTGGTATATCTAGCTTCAGTTTTCTGAGTTAGGCATATGTAAATATTGTTAATATCAACAAATTTTTAAATAAAGAGAGAGTAAGCAATCGAAATCCAGGCATTATTTTTACTTATTTGATTTGACTTGTTATTCAAAAGAAATAAAAATACCACTATGAAAAACTTTGATAATCAACTATGGATCTATTTCATAGTTTCACTATGTTACCAATCAAAACAACTAGTAAATTCTTCATGGTAATGACCAGAACTTATATTTAACTTATTCATGTTAATTTAATAGTAAACTCTTCATTTGTAAATATTTTCAAAAACTTGCATTAATCTCTTTGTAAATAAATCTTGCATTTAGGAATTTTTCATATGGCATTTGGATTTTTTGGGTAGTATCCGTTGATAAACCTCACGAGACAACACTCGTCCTACTAGGGACACCTAGAGGTTTAACAGTTTGTTGCATACGCTCAATGCAATCTTGCTCCCTATAAAAGTGGATTTATCTTAAGTTTTTCTTTATTCGGGAACGAATAAAAAGATAAGTGTGGGGGTATTTGATATGCACGTAAATGTGCATATTTATTCTTCCATATTTAATCTAATTTAATCAAATAAATGAGCATATAAGGTGTTTTTACAAGTTTAAAACCAAATTTCAAAAATGCTTTCAAGTTGTCATTTATACAGCAATTTAGGGGTAAAGTAGTAATTTTGCACATATTTTAATTTTGAGAATATTTAACTGCACATTTTATTTTTATCTGTAGTAAATTGGATGACAAAAGGAAGAGGCTTCATGTATTCATGCATGCACAAAGGATGGAAGAACAAAGGAATGAAAAAAAAATCAATTCATACAACATGGAGGACCCCACCTACCCACTTACCATGATCTTCAATTAGAAGCCAATGCATATGTTAGTGGAGATTAAAAACACATGCACATTTGATGAAAGATTAATTACATGCTAGTGGAAACATCATGGCCATACTTCCTCAAGAGCAATTTGGGTAACCCCCTAAAATATGCATTAGGGATTTAGGCATGTACAAATACGGATTATGTTTCATGTTACGTCCTCTTTAGTTAGTTTAGTTGTAGGCACAAATTGAAAATATAAACTCTCTTTCTCTCTATCATGGCTTCTTAGCTTTTCTTCATGCAATTTTCTTATATGCAATTTTAATTCATGTACTTTTAATTCATGTACTTTTAATTCATGTTCTTTTCTTGTTTATTTCTTCTTATGTTAGTAGCTTAGTTTTATTTTTATGCAAGTAGTTTTTCTCTTTCTTATTTTTAAGTAGCTTGCACTTTCTTTTGTTTTTTAATGTTGCAATCAAAATTTGTTGAAATGGTAACAAATATGAGAAGCTAAACCGCTTTAATTTAGAGGTAACAAAGCTCTCTTAATCATGTAGATTCAACATAGTGATTTCATTTGATCTCTTTTTATGCTTAATGGAAGTGTTGATGTTGTTAAATTTTGTTGTTTAACTTTGAATTTGATAGCCTATGTTATTGACACCAAATAATCTATGCTTAAACAGACATAAACACAAATTACCTCTTCATCTGCATATGATTATGGTAATGAAGTGGATTTTAGAATCAAAATTTGATGGTCTATATTACTAATCAATAGTAAATAGATCATGCTTAGAATAGATTTTATTTTTAATTTCATTATCATTTTCATGAGAGTTAATAAGTGGTTTAATGGGTGTGTTAATGTTTGATAGTTTATGTTGGGATAATTAATAGATTAAATAGACCACACTTATGGTAAACACACTAAATAAATTCACAAATGACCAAAAAGTGAGATTATAATTTCATTATGTTGGTTTATGTGATCATGAGAAGGAAATTGCCTCTAAATTGCCTTCTACTCTCATATTTTTATACATTTTCTTTTGCTAGTTTTTTAAAAAAATTTAGCTTAAACAACTTCAAACTCTTAGTTAATTTGATTGAGTATAAATTTTTAAATCATTCAACTCCCTACGGATCGACCCCGTACTCGTCACATACTAAAATTTTATGCCATGAACTTGCGCTGATTTTTATTACAATTTTTTTAGCAATTTTCTAAATTGTTAAAATGTTAGTCGATTCAACAAACACCTAGGAGGGATCATCATATTTTAGGGTGTGAGAGCATACCTGTAGAACAAATAATATCTCAGGATCCACAAGGCCAATGCATATGAAATTTTATGAGCAAGACATGGAGATCCTAGAGAGCCTACCCTAGGGATTGCACCTCAAGAGGATAAAGTGGGAAGGATCGTTATACTTCCCTTGGAAGGGATTGATAATAAGTAGCATGCAAACCATATTGAAGCAAAGATCAAGCAATAACCCGAGGTCACCGTTCCAATTGGCATGAAACTTGGGGGCTAAACATATTTTGGCATGAGGAACCACCATAGCGATCGCATCCTAAAATTTAACCAAAGAAGGGATCGGTACCGATCCCTCTTCTTTGGGAGTTATGATATGCGACCTCACTTGTGGGTCCATATGGTTTTTAGAGTCTTTCTGTCGAGTTTTCAAAGAGATATTTTGCCATCTTCATCTATAAATACAAGCTAGGCTGTTTTCAGGACTTTTACACTGCTACTTGCTTTATACTCTTTTTTAACTAAGGTGATCTGATCCCTTTTGTATTCAGATTATAAGGTAATCAACAAAGTAATCTATTCAAAGTGGACGTAGGCAAACAACGTCGAACCACTATAAATCATTGTGTGCATGTTATTCTTTCAATTAATTGCCTTTTCTTTATTATTATCCACTGTTTTCATTTTATTCTTCGTTGAATTCTCTTCACAAAATTTCTATTGGGTTTTTGTACACATTTTTGGTGCAAACATTTTGGTGCTTTCACTGAGAATCTTGATTCTCGGCTTATTAGGATTATTTTTTGCTATTGGGTTACATAAATCCTCCGATGGAGATCCATAGTTATCTTTAGGTAGTTATTCTACTCAAATTTGCAAAAATCCAATCAAAGCTATCAAAAAGTGTGAGGAACACTAGGTTTACTTCCCAAAACATGGGAAGAAATGAGAATGCTATTATCCTTCAAAGATGCCAAGAAGTCAACCAATGGATGTGAATGTTGAACCAGCTAATGTCTAGATTCCACCTAATTCTATTACAAGAGTTGAATTACAGAATCTGATAAGAGAGCTAATGATAATCGTTGATAATTAAATCAATAGATTCAGATAGCAACAACGAGGAAAAACTAGGAGGGATCCTACCCCTTACTTGGCATTTGAGAGTTCTAGTTCATCAGACAAGTATCATAGACATAGGCATCGCATAACAGACGGATATAGCGTAGAAACTTTAGGGCGCCAACAAGTAGACCATTGTAGTCTGCTAGGAAGGATCGATGCTGATCCCTCCATAAGGATCGTTATCGATCCCTTTTCCAAAGGAGGGAACTTACCTATGAATGTTGGGATTCAAGCAGAAGCTGTTGCGGTTGATTTGGATGGGGTAGTTCAGTAAATGTTGAACAAATGCTTCCCTAGAATGATGATGAAGTGAATTTATGAGATATACACCGGGAAGATGTTGAACCAAGAAGGCATGGAACGGCCCATAGACATCCACCAGACTATTCGCGTGAGGTGGAACACGACCACCGCTTGGTACCAACTATCCAAACGCTGGACTTGTCGGCTATGGTCAGATAGTTAGTGAGAGAGAGCAAGGCTTGACCGATGATGATTGCGGAATCTCGAAAAGCTATACCTTGGTCATTGATAATATACTACATGTAGAATTTCCAAGGAATTTCAACATGCCGTCGATGCCACCTATGAGGTAAAAACCAACCCCAAGCAGCACATCACGAGATACGAACAACAGACAAAATTCCGCATGAACGGATGATGCAACCAAGTGTAGAAGTTTTCTAATAAATCTCTAGCAGCGGCATGGTTTACTAGGTTACCCCAGGGTCGATCTCTAGATCTGATTATTTGGAAATAAGATATGTGGAGCAGTTTTGAATGCATGCCACTTTCCCAAAAGATGTGATGTCCCTATCCAGCGTGATCCAGGTTCTAGGAGAATCTTTGAAAGATTATTTGAAGAGATTTCATATAGCTGTTATAGAACTTAGTGAGCCGAATGACCATGTAGTATTGATGGTCATGACAAGAAGGATTGATTCATAATTTGATTTTGGCGATTAGTTAGCTGGTAAGCCACCCGCATCGTTGGAACGCTTTTACGCAAAAGCGACTTAGTATTTGAGGAAGGAGGAAGCCAGATCCTACAAGAACAAGAATGTTGTAGGACCGAGTGGAGAGGGAGTACACAGGAAGCTACCGAAGCAAAGAAAAGGCAAGATCAAGAAAAGAAAGGGGGTACTACGAGCCCTCTGCCCCCACGCATCTAACCAGCTCGTGTGATATGACTCTGAAAGCGAGGTTCTAGAAGACCTATCTATTGTAGTGGCAGGCGGACTTGGAAGCAAGAAATTAACATCTTTTTTCTGAAAGAATTTCAAAAGCCAAAAGTGCTTTCAAATAGAAGAGTTGCGACACCACCTACTGCTATCTCTTTACCAGAGATGACATTATGGATCATATTTTAGAAAAGTAGCCACGTGTGATCCACGAGACCATCCCATCTCATCCTTACAAAATCGAGTTCTTTTAGGGTTATAGTTGATGGTCTTTTCCCAGAGTAATATTGCTATAAAGAAGTCTGATGATAGCTCTAGGAAAATTCAAGTGAATGCCCAGAACAAACCAAATCAACAAAAAAAAGGTGGAGAACGGAGCCAAGAATGATAGAGGGATTTTGCAAGAAGGAAGCATAAGGTTCTGATGTACAATACTTTCATGCCATTGAATGCATCGCTGGAGAATATTTATTTGTCTACTTGCAATACCATGCAGTATAGGAAGCCGCCTCCAAAAGAATCAACGAAGAAGTGGAAACAAACTAGGAAATATTGTTAGTTTCACGATGCTATGGGCATAACACAAATGAATGCTAGCATCACCAGGATATTATTGAAAACCTGAATCGAGAAAGGAAGTTACAACATTTTGTGAAAATCCCACAGGATGGTTTGTAGTGGACATCTGACCCCAACAAAGGACAAGCACCACACGGGGATGAAAATCCTACACAGACTGGTGGAAGATTGGTGATTCATACAATAGTTAGAGGACCACATCCGGTTGATAAGTGTTGGCATGAAATGGAGCGCTATACTAGCGTGATGAAGCACTGGATTTTGAATGCTATTCAAATACGGAAGATGGACCACCAAAAAATTGCAACGTACAATGGTTGATGATATCATGTTTAGAAATAATGATGCATACAAGGTGGAGGCTCCCACGATAGATCCAATGGTCATTTTGGCAGTAATCGTCCTTGCTTTAATGAAAAGGATATTTGTTGACTGTGGAAGTTCGGTAAATATAATTTTCAAAAAAGCTTATGATCAGATGAGGATGGATGCCAAGGACTTGAAACCATTTAAAGCCTGCATTCATGGCTTTAACGGTGTTGCAACTTAAGCTTTTGGTTATATTGAATTACCGGTAGAGTTAGGAGAAGGTGACCGTAGGAGAGTGTGGATTCTGACTTTTGTTGTTTTGGATGTTGAATCTCCATACAATGCTTTTCTAGGCCGACCAACCCTAGCTGAGTTCCGGGAAGTTCTTGCGCCATAGTGCTTAACTTTGAAGCTCAAGGTAGATAATGGTATCAGAGTTGTTCGGCGTGATCAGGCGGCTCGACGTGCTAATTATGTAGTCGAATTGAGGGATGCTCAATGGAAGGAGAAAGGTAAGGGTATGGACAAGTCGGTCTGCATCCAAGCCACTGAAGATTGACAACTAGCGCCCGAGTCTTGGCTCGTGCTCCATAGTCAGCTCTATAGAGATACAAAACCAAGGGATGAGTAGGAGGAGCCTAAAGGGACCAAGGCTGCACCAGTTGAGCTGGCGATTAACATTACAGTCATCCATGATGACCCATCATGGATTCTAAAGATCAGATCGCAGCTCAGCTCCCCGATGATGAAAGAACTTCCTAGATTTCTCCGAGCGAATCTTGATGTGTTCATTTGGAACTCACTCTGACATGTGTGGGATCTCTCCTGCCATTGCAAGCCAAGCGTTGAATATCGACCCGAGGCATGTCTCGATGAAACAAAAAAGATGTGTCATGGATTCGGAGAGATCAGCCGCTCCTAAAGAGGGGGTGGGCAGACTCAAAGACAATGGGTTTATTCATGACTCCTTCTACCCTAGGTGGGTACCTAATCCTATACTTATGAGAAAGGCGAATGAGAAATGGCGGACATGCATTGAGCACTTGGATTTGAACAAGGCATGCCCGAAAGATAGTTTTCTCCTTCCAAGGATTGACCAACTGGTAGACTCGACCGCGACACACGAATTGCTATCTTTCACAGATGCGTACTGAAGATATAACCAAATCTCGGTACACATTTTCGATCAAGAGCACACCAGCTTCATTTCCGATGTTGGATTATATTGCTATGTGATGATGCCGTTTGGACTAAAGAATGTAGGAGCTACCAACTTGTGCTAGCTAACAGAATGTTTACATAACAGATCGAAAAAACGATAAAGGTATATGTGGATGATATGCTCGTAAATTCATGACAGCGTAGCGACCACATTAGAGACTCAGTAGAAATGTTCGACATCCGCTAACATTATAAAGTAAAGATGATTCCTCTGAAATGCTCCTAGGGAATTGCATCAGGAAAGTTCTTGGGTTTCATTGTTAATGCCCGTAGGATCAAAGTTAATTCCAAGAAGATCCAAGCTATTCACAATGTCCAAGCACTAAAGACTATCAAACAAGTATAGAGCCTAAGTGGGAAGGTTACTGCCTTTAGTTGATTCATTTGCAAAGCTACCGGTAAATGCATTCCTTTCTTTGAATTGATTAGGAGAGGAAAAAGAAATTTCGAATGGACACAAGATTGTAAAGACGCATTCTAAGCTTTAGTGAACCACTTAGAGAGACCTCCTATATTATCAAAGTCAGTGGGTCATGAAGATTTATATATTTACTTAGCCGTATCGATACATACTATAAGTATCGCATTGCTTCGCGAGGAGAATCAAATCCAAAGATCGGTCTATTATGTTAGCCAGTGATTGACAGAAGCTAAAAGGAACTATTCGAAGATAGAGAAACTGGCATACTATTTTCTGATTGCATCACGAAAGCTCCGCCCTTACTTCCAAGTGAACCCTATCAATGTTTACACCAACCAACCATTACGATAGGTCCTTCAACAACCTAAGATGTCTGAAAGGTTACTCAAGTGGATTATCGAGCTTACCCAATTCGACATCACTATCTTCTCTAGATGGCTATCCAGGTTCAGCCATTGGCAGGTTTTATAGCAGAATTTACAGCGCAAGATGATTTCCCAGACAGTAATAAAACCCCTACATATGGTGGAAGTTGTATATAGATAGAGCACCTAATGATCGTTTTTCTAGAGCTATGATTGTGCATGTAAATCCCGACGATCAATCAAGTTGCTATGCTTTAAAGCTTGATTTACCTACAATAAACAATGAAGCCGAGTATGAGGCTCTGATTGCTTGACTTAAACTTGCCAAAGAACGATGAATAAAGCCTCTTGAAAATTTTTGACTCACAACTGGCAGTATATCAAGTAAGCGGAGATTACTAAGCTAAAGGACAACAACTTGCTCCAGGTCTTACTTACGTCCAAGAGTTGTTGACTGACTTTGAGTACTACGATATTATGCACATTCCTCGGGATTAAAATAGAGATGTTAATTCACTAGCAAAGTTTTCTAGCATGAGGACGCACAACAGATGAGCTTGGCTCCAGTTGAAGTATTAAATGCCCCAATTATAAACCTAATGGAAGTCAATCGGGTACTAGAGACAAAGCCTAAGAAGGAATCGTGGATGACTCAGATTAAATATTGTTTGCTACAGGGAGTTCTTCCAGAACAAAGGAATGAAAAGGGTCAAGTCCTTCGTAAAGCTTCATGATATATCATACAGGAAGGAGTTATGTATAGAAAGGTTTTTTCTTTTCCCATACTTCGATGTACTGCTCATGATGAGATAAAACGAGTCCTAAAAGAAGATCATGAAGGAGAAAGCGGTAATCACATTGAAGGGCAAACTCCAGCAAAAAATAGTCTGTTATGGGTATTATTGGCCAACCATCAATCGAGATGCCGCTGATTATCTAAGGCGATGCGACAAGTGCCAGATATATGCAAAGGTCCTAAGAGCTCCACCGACGGAAATTACGCAAATGGTCAATCCATGGTCGTTTTCCATATGGGGCATAGATATTATTGATTTCTTGCCAATCTCTAAACATGGCACAAAATATGCTATCATCGCAGTTGATTATTTCACCAAATGGGCCAAAGCAGAACCTTTGGCTACGATTATAACGAAGAAAGTAACCAATTTCATCGTCCGGAACATCACTTGTCGTTTCGGTCTTCCACGGACTATTATAATGGACAACGTGACTTAACTCGATAGCGTTGAGTTCAAAGACTTCTACTGCCGGCATCGTATTGAGAAATGAATGAAATGATTTGCGACATTCGCTCACCCTCAAGCAAACGGACAAGTTGAAGTTGTGAAAAAAATCATAAAATCCATTCTAAAGAAGCTTTTAGAAAAAGCTAGAGGTAAGTGGGTCATACTCCATTTGCCCTAAAATTCAGTCAACAACTCTCGACAACACTATGGTCTTATAGGATCACCCATACGTCCATCGTAGGCCATACTCCATTTGCCCTCATTTACAGTTCCGAAGCTATTATTCCTATTGAGCGTGAATTTCCTTTCCATCAAGTGACTTACTACAATCCCAGAACAACTAAAGATCTCCTCTTAGAATCTCTTAACTTTATAGATGAGAAGCATGAGGAAGCTGATGTGAGGCCAACCGCACACCGACACCGAGTCATCTGATACTACAACATTAAAGTCTGACCTAACCTTTGAAACCGACGATCTTGTTTTGAAATGGTTTTTTCCTGCCCCATCGCATATGAATCCTATTAGCGAAGGACCATACATCATAGAGCAGAGGCTTGGGGAGGGAACTTTCAAGCTAGCGACTATTGATCGCATCACACTCCCAAGGGAATAGAATAACAAGCATTTACGCTGTTATTTCACTTAGCTTGTTTCTTTTTCATTCAATTGTATTTACTTTCAGAATTTACTTTAGCATTTGATTTTTCGAATATGTAATAAGACAAATTATGTCATTTCCTTCCGTTTAGAAAATAAATTTTTGAACTTCCTTTATATCTGTGTTTGCTATAGCTTTACATGTTAGATACATTATGAAGCTGACTTATGTCGGCATGTCCGAACAGGTTCCTAGAATTTGGAACTAATCAATTATGCTAGTTCTTGATTGAATTAAAAAAGATGAGAACGGTCCGATCGGTCATTTAATAACGCTCATTTATAACCCGATGAATGGAATACATAACAAGAAATGGATGTGACTCGACCATCTGATGACCGAATAAATCCTGCCGGGTGATGGGACTAAAATAAATCAAAAATGATCATGACATGACTGATCAATTCCTAACTCAAACCTCGAACCTTGGGGGAAATTAATTAATTAAGGAAAGTACAATTTGGCTATTTTCAGAAATAACTCTAAGGCCGTAGAGTGCGGATTGGAGTATAAACGCAAGTCGGGTGTGATTCTACCGTCCGCTAACTAATTCTTATCCCTAGAGTGTGGATTTGATATAAACAAATAGATGAGTGCGGTTCAGCCACACACTATTCCATAAACTAAGGCCTGAAACTGACAAGAGGAGTATAAGCTCACACATGATGGAGTTCGACCATCCACTAACTGACTCCACTAATCCGAGACTAGGAGGATGAGTATAATCACTTAAACTGCTGAATTCGACACTACAACATTAGGGCTCAAGCCCCATGTTTGGCATGATACAGGGCCACGACCGTGGAGGCCTTAGGATAGAATTAATAGATTATCATCCAAAAAAATGAACAATGAATTACAAGTACGTTGAACGAAAAGTAATAGATCAACTACTTAGATAACAATTCACACAAGGGTACAACAGAAAAAAAAAAAATTTAATAATAAGCTTCAAAATTGTACACAGGTTTATTTAAAAAACGGGGGTCGTACTCGTACAGTCACCATCAACAAAGAGAAAAACAGTTATACAAGCTATGTGCAAACAGAGTCGAAATAATGGCAATTTCTTTTGTCTTATTACCTTTTTGGATTTTAGAGAGTGGCACTACCCAAGCTTCCACCCATTCATTTCCTCGATCCTTTACCTCCTTTGGTGGGGGAGCTTTCAAAAGTAAGAGGGATTTTTTTGGAAATCAACCCACCAAGTGGGATGACTTATGGTGGGATGAGATTTGGATCGTCAATACCCATATCAATGGGTTCAAATTTTGCTTGTTTCTTCAACAACTCCTTAGTCTCAATGCACTCCTTTAAGATGAGCTCATCGGTGTGTTTAGTGGCGTCGGTGATCGCAATATCACCAAATTCATCCAACGGTAGCGTATCTTCAGCCTTATTGTCATTGAGTGCTCCATTAACTTAAGCATCAGGCCCTGGAGCATCGGTGACCTCTAGAATCTCAGTTGATGTCAATTGTTGCTCCATGGTGACACCACTTTTTAGAGTTTGGCCACAATCCAAAAGACCTGTAGATTCATGAAAACAGGAAGTTAACCCATGACTGTTGGACATAAAGAAAGAAATCGATCGAAAAGTGGAGCATAGGGTGGAATACCTATGTTCGGTCGACTTTTAGTTGTCACCGGGGTCCCCCTTTCGGAATAGGGGTCAGCACTTTAGATAATCGGGTTTGTTCGGATCGTAGTTTAGATCTTGTCCCGGGCTGAAAAAAAATGATGCTCCGGCTGCTTGAAAAGAAAAGGAACCCTTGGGATCTGCAACACCCCTAATTTTTGATAACATTATTCAGGAGATTTAATTAGGTAAATTAAATATAATAATGTAAATGTTAAGTGATAAGAGGGTTGGATTTGAATTAATTCAATTAAGGCCATGCCTAATAAATAATTAATGGGCTTAAAAATTGTTTTTGGGTTAATCAAATTACATAAGGGTATATTAGGAGTTTTCCGCCCTTAACCCTAACCCTTAAATATTTTTGTTCCTACCATTTCACTCCTATTCACGTTATTTTGAAACATAAATCAAAAGCTTAAGGAAGGCCGACCATTAACAGAAAAAGGAATTCAATTAAAAGCTAGAGATTCAAGCTTAGGGGAAATCAATCTCAATCCAATCCCCTTATCTTAATCAAGATGAATGATAATTCCACCTCTGTTTTATTTTGAATCATTTTCTTCATAGGGGTAAATTCTTCTTTATGATGAATTGTATGATGATATGCTTGAATTTTGATTTTTTGAATTTAAACAAGATTGTTTAGAGGAAATTCTGCACGATTTTAGGTAAAACTGATATATGTTGATGTTTTAGAAGCCATGAATTTTTTTATGTTGTGTAAAACATGATTTTGGTTGTGGGTTTCAATTTTGATAATTTTTCAAGCTATGAAAATATTGTAATGAATTTTCAACGGAAAATATGTTTATTTGGGTTTATAAGTTTATTTGGAAAATATATTAAGAATTTGGGTCTGGAATTTTGATATTCTAGATAACATCATCAGAATGAATTTCTAGAATTTTTTTAGGATTTTTCTAAAGTGATTTTCTATGCAAATTAAATTATTTTTGAAGAGGGACTTCTTTGCAAAATTGGTTTTGCCTAATTGAAGGGCTTATTTGATTAACTTAACCATGGTTTAGATTTGAAATTAGCGGTAGTTATTTTGGTAAAAAATTTGAAAGAAATTAAGGCAACAAATCTAGTGTGGACACGTGGCAGGTTAGTTAGAAAAAGATTTGCTGTAAGTAGTATTAAACTAGGTTTACTTAGAAAATGGGGTTTCGCCTACTTTGGAAGTATCTTTCGACATAGAAGCTTTCGCCTTCAACCGAGTCGAAACCTACCAAGCCGAAACCAATACACAAGGTATCACAAAGATGGTACGTAGTGGATTGGAGAAAGGCGAAAGGTTAAGTGTTGAAAGCATAGCTTCCAATGGAGTTGCTACCTTGGTTTGTTTTTAAAATAGAAGCACTTTCCTTTGTTTTGTTTAAGCCTTCGAAGGAGTCAAAGCATAAGGTTTCAAAAGGGGTTTAGAAAGGGCTGTCATTAACATAAGTTTGCTTTCGAACGAGTTCCTTTACTTATGAAATGCTTTTGAAAGAAGGAGTTCCGACCTAGTTGAAGCCCTGTTGCCATTCTTTAGCCTTTCGATGGTATTGAAGATACCAATGCGGTCGAAAGATACTTTGTTTTAAGGTATAAGCCACTTCCTATAGCTTTCGAAAGGGATTAAGGATTTCGAAGGCAATGGTTTCGAAAGGGGTTTCGAAGCCAACATTCGACTATTTTACCCAGATGTTTTATTCTTCCAAAAGGGTGGTGCCGACACCATCATGTTTCCCCAATATTTTTATGTATAATAAAGGATTGTTTCGAAAGAGATGCTTTCGCCTATATTCACTTTGACCCAAGTAATATTTTAAGTATAAATCTAATGGTTTCGAAAGGGGAATTTTTAATGATTTTGGAAGTGTTACTTCCAATGGTGTTGAAAATCGTACTTTCAACTGATTTCGAAGCTATGCTTCTAATGTTAAATGTTAATACTTTAATATAGCCGAAAGGTTTCGAAAGGAAGGTTTTAAAGTATTAAAAAGACAGAAGCCTAATGTTTTGAAGATAGATTTTAATGCTTTCGAATGAGGTCATCATATGAAGTTAAAAGCGAGGTTTCGAAAGGGTTTACCCAACCTCATTTTTAAAAGGGAAAACCCATGGCTAAATTAAAGGAGCTTTTGTAATGGTTTTGAGAAGAAGTTTCTTCGATAAAATAATAGGTTAAAGAGATTAACCATGTTTTATATTAAACCCACAAGAGTGGTATTGTTATGTTATTACGTATGTGTTAAAAAGATTTCCTATTAACATCTCAAACACTTTTCACAATGTTGTCTTTTATGGGTTTAACCTTTCGATTGAGTATATTCACATTCTGAATGAAGTGATTAATCCAAAAGGTTCTGAAACATCGACTTTGACCACATTGGGGACGATCAATGCAGCAAGGTTTTAGGTGTCTATTTATTCTGGGTGGAGACAATAGATGAGATTAGTTCACCTTTAATAAGGTCGAAGGGTTAAAGTTCCATTCAAACCCATCAACTAGTCTAGAGTCAGGAAATCATTAAACCTTCCGCTTTGTCCAGAGGGTATAGGAGGTCATTTAAACTTTCTGACCTAATTATACTCGGTGTTAAACTTTCAACTTAATCACTTCATTATACTTTCTCTCCCTTAGAATCTGAAAGTAATTGGATTGTCGATTAACATTTCCTTTGAACTCTTTCGAAAGGTTATGAACCCTTCGCAATCATCAAAAGGAGATATTAGTCTATCCCTTTTTGCCACTTTCAACTTCCTGGGCAGATATTCTTCAGGTGAAAACCTTTCGAAAAAGAATGCATCATCCAAACATATTTAGATAATAATAAGAGTTGATTTAATATGCCATGAGACTTATATTTATAGTTAATTCACAAGTTACATTCTCCTTTTTTCATGACTGACACTGAGTAAAGGAGAATGGAATTTATGAAAGCGTCTCATGACATATTTTCAAAATAAACAAAGAATATAAGAAATGAATCAAAAATGATTAGATTAATATTGAATTGACGCCTAATCATGATTATCCCAAAATTTCGAGTTGATCACAAGCCATAGTTCTCTTTATTTCCTCATAATGGAATTCGATACAAAATTCAAGAAATTAGCCCTTAATTTGATTTCTCAATTAGGGTTACAGAGTAATAAGTGGAAGCAGTAGTGATTAATAGGTAAAAGAGTGAGAAAAAAAATTGGCTCCTAAATCTGGACCCTTGGGGTCTTATTTATAGATGCAGGCGGCCCTCCTTCCAACCTTATGCCTTCGTCGAGGAAGGAAGGTTGCTTCTTATACGTTGTTGTAAACCTTTCGGTCTTGACGGTAGGTTGCTTCTTGTACACAGTTGTAAGCCTTTTGTTATTAACGGAAGATTTGTTTATTGTACATCATCACGGACTGGTGGTAGCTGCCAATAGGTTTATATTTCCCAATGTATTCATGGATTTATCGTCTCTCCCACAGGGCTGGTTTCCTATAAGGTATTGTGAACCCTTTGACCCTGTCAGAGGGTTGCTTCTTTACTCGATTATCATCGAGAGCTATGCTCTTTCTGAATATAATCAGAAGGTGGCCTTCTATGAATTATGGACGCTGTCTTTGCTTAAACCCTTAGATACTTTCGAAAGGTGTCAGATATGTGCTTTAACCTGTCCAAAAGGCTTATTATGCTTTCGAAAGGGTTGTCAATTGGGTCGCATGTTCTTGCCCTATCCTTTCTACCCTTCTCAAAAGACGTCTGTTTGAATGACGAATGATGAAACCCTTCACCTGCTCCGAAGGGTTTATATCTGCGGCAAACTTGTTACCCGCATTCCTTCATTCCTATCAAAAAGATTTGGGGTGATCTTCTTTTCCTTTGTCTTTGCGTCACGTTAAGTGGCCTTGTAACCATTTTCCTATTTGGTCCAGGAGATACTCAGCAGTTTTATATCTAGTTGTTTTTGTTTGCATTAGTAGTTTACTCTTTCGTGCCTACGAAAGCTTTACCCTGAAGCTACCATGTGCTTATTTTCTGGTGTTGTATAATCCTTTCGGTGTCATCGAAAGGTAAATTCTTCGGATACTCTTTTCCTATGCTGAAGGTCTATGAAGTGCCTTCTTTATCTTCATTTACATTTTGTGGTTAACATTTAATCCACCTTGTATAAAGAAGGCTTTTGTTCTTTAGGACAAAGGTTTCGGGATAATCAAGCTTCCCCTGCATTTCTGTAAGTCCACTAATAACAATATTTGCACGGTTAGCTTATGCTATAAATTCCTTTCCTATTTAATCGATTTTTAACTTTAATTTTATTTTGGCGAGGGACTCATTTCTTAGACGTTTGGAACCAAACAGTAATTGCTTCTCATTTTGACGCTGATGATAAAAGTTTCCAAGCAATAGAAAGTCAGAAGACCATAAATGGTTAGTTTGGGAGCTCGCATCTTGCGAAAATAAATATAAAAAAACTCTTAATAATGGAAGAAGATCAGAATCCCAATCTGACCATTTGTCCTTAATAATGTGTAATAGAAGACTAGAAATCCACTTTTACATTAACAATAGAAATCCAAAAAACCATTTCTGGTAATAAATAATATATGATCAAAATATTCTCTTCTGATATTCGATAGTAGAAATCCAAAGCATTACTCAATGATAGAAGTGCAGAATTCAATTTTTGGTATTGATAAAAGAAGACCAAAATTTCATTTATGGTGATCAATAATAGAAAACTAGAATACCATCCTTAGCAATTCATAATAGAAGATCAGTTAATGATAAAAGACCAGAATAACATCTCTGCAGTTAATAATAGAGGACCAAAATACCATTTCTGGCAATTAATAATAGAAGAATAATTAATGATAGAAGACCTAAATACCATCTTCGGCAATTAATAATAGGGGACCAGAATACCATTTCTGGTAATTAATAGTTGAAGAGTAGAATACCATTTCTGGCAATTAATAATAAAAGACCGGAATACCATTTCTAGCAATTAAGAATAGAAGACCAGAATACCGATCTAGTAAAAATTCGAGAACTCTTTTAGATTCTGGCCATTGAATGTGCCATCTTCAGGCTTTGAGGATGCCTTGAATGCTTTTAGTTTCTCAAGCCCGAGTTTTCTTTGTTCATTTGTCATTTGTTTTGGCCTATTTCAGACGATGACTCTTTTTTCTGATTTTGTGCTTAGTTAAGCAGAGCCTATTTCAGATTGTTTGTCATTTTTGATTATACCGACCTTTTAGGTGGTTGCTATTGTAAGCTACGCCAATTTTCGGTAGTGCCTATTTCAAGCATGGACTTTTCTTAGTCTGCCGGACATTTCATCCAGGTTTGCAGTGCGCTCGGCTAGCTTATTCTAAAGTAGGGCCTAAGGACTTACTCGACCTCCCTCCAGGAGGCACCTTAACTTGGCCATAGCATGACGCGGTTAACGGCTTGTTCGGCACATTGGCCAGGCCATAGTGTAGCGGGACCAAGCGATTGCGCGTCCTCCCTTCAGGAGGTGCCTTATTCTAGCCATAGCATGATGCGGATGAAGGCTTATGCTTCTTTAGACTGACCATTTTTGATTTTGGCGCGGATAAAATCTTACGCCCTTCCTCCAGAAGGTGCCTTGACCTGGCCTTCTTGGCGCGACCAAGGGATTTCTACCATTATTGGTTGTCTACCATCTTAGGTAGTCCATTATGGAGAATTTTACTCCCAACCATGTAGTCTTTTCTTAATGAATTATGGTAGAGACCATTCTTGAAATTTCTTTATTCATTCAATGTTGGAAAATATGGTTTCAAATGTTCTGTTTTCTAGGTTCTTAGTACCATATTTCCATTAGAGTAGCATAACTCGTAAGCTCCTGGGGGAATTTCTTTGAAGATTATCAATGGACCTTCCTAATTTGGTCCTAATAGTCCGTCCGAGGGGTATCTTTTGTTGGCCATTACCTTCATAGTACTAGATCTCCTTTCCTAAATGACCTTGCTTTTACTTTTGAGTTGTAATATTTTGATATTCTCCTTTGATATTCAGCTGTTCTCAAAGCTGCTTCATCTCTTAGTCCCTGATTAGGTCAAGTGATTCCTTCCTCAATTCTTGGTTTGGGTTGAAGGCGTAGTCAATCCTTCTATGGGATGGTATCTCATTCTCCATAGATAACATTGCTTCACATCCATATGTTGAAGAATACAAGGTATGACCTGTTGCAGTTCTAGTTAATGTTCTATCTGCCCACAATGCTAGTAGCAGTTCCTCTACACAATTTCCCTTGGCCTTATTCAAACTCTTTTTCAAGAGATTCTTTGTTGTTTTGTTAGCAGCCTCAATGGCTCCCTTGGCCTTTGGATGAGCGACATAAGAAAAACTTTTTATGATTCCATTCTTATCACAAAATCGCGAAAATTCTTCACTCTCAAATTGGGTTCCGTTGTCGGATATTATCTTATAAGGTATCCCAAATCTCATGACAATGTTTTTGATAACAAATCTTAGTACTTTCCTAGAAGTGATTTTTGCGAGTGGCTCCGCTTCAACTCATTTTGTAGAATAGTTAATTGCTACTATAGCATATTTCGCCCCTCCCTTAGAGATTGGAAGTGGACCAATCAAATCAATTCCCCAAACATCAAATGTCCATAGACTAGAAATGGGGGTCATTTGACTTGATGGAAGACGCGGTATTTTCAAATAACATTGAAACCTTTCAAACTTTTAACATATTCACTAGCTTTTTTGATTAAATGTGGCTAGTAAAACACTTGCCTCATTATCTTTTTGGCTAACTTGATTCCATTAGAATGATTACTACAAAACCCTTTGTTTACTTCCTTTAATATTTCTAATCAACTTTTGGGCTTCACACATCGTAAATAGGGAAGGGCATATCCTTTCTTGTAGAGAATCCCATCCATAATAGAAAAGCTCTGGGCTTGTCTTTTCAATTTTCGTGCTTCTATTTTACCTGTTGGCAATATTTCATTGACAATATAATCCATAATTGGAGCCATCCAAGTGTTTTCATAGTTTTCTTCTACTGCTGGAGCGACAAATTCTTCGTTTAATGTTTCCTGATCTATCTCTTCCAATTCTTGTGCTAAGGCTTGAAATAATAATTCATTGGCTTTCACTTCTTTGCTTTACTCAATACCGAGATTTGATTGAAACTCGACAGGCACAATTCGAATTTCGAGAGATCCTCTTAAACTTGCTAATTTGGCTAATGAATTCGCTTGATAACTGTCCCCTTTGGGTATTTGATCTATAGAGAAGTCTTAAAAAAGTGCAAGCATTTTTAAAACTTTCTTCACATACTGACTTGGTTTAGGATCCTTGGTCTGATATATTTATTTAATCTAGTTAACCATCAATTGGGAGTCACTAAACACCTGAATCCTTGGAATTTTAAGTTGCAGGGCAAGGGTTAACCCTACAACCATGGATTCGTACTCTGCCACGTTATTAGTTGACGAGAACCACAATTTCATAGCATAATGTATTTTGTACCCATTCGGGGTAATTATCACATACCATCCTTTGGCCCCTTACTCATTTGATGCGCCATCCATAAATAATTGCCATTTAGGTTTCACATCCTTCTCTCTTTCGAATTGTTCTGAAATGAATCCTGTACACTCGTTAATAAAATCAGCTATGGCTTACCCATTTATAGCTGTTCTAGGTTGATAAGCTGTATCATACTGACTTAGATCAATGCCCTACTTAATCAATCTTCTAGAAGTTTCGGGTTTGCCAAAGACTTGTATAGATGGGAAATTGGCTAATACTTTCACTGGGTGTACTTGGAAGTAAGGCCTTAACTTTTGTGCCATTAAAATTAGACAATATGCTAACTTATCAATGACTGGGTATCGAATTATAGCGTCCTTTAACCTTCTGCTTACATAATAAACTGGTAGTTCTAGTCCTTTATCACTTCTAATCAATACTGAGCTGACCGCATGTAAGGCCTTAACTTTTGTACCGTTAAAATTAGACAGTATCCTAACTTATCAATGACTGGGTATCGAATTTCAGCATCCTTTAACCTTCTGCTTACATAACAAACTGGTTGTTCTAGCCCTTTTTCACTTCTAATCAATACCGAGCTGACCGCATGTTCGGAAATCTCCATATACAAGAATAAATCCTCCCCTTCTTCATGACTGGACAAGATCGGGAGTTTTTCCAAATGTACTTTTAACTCTTGGAATGCCTTTTTTCAATCTTCATTCCATTCAAATTTTTTCTTCTTCTTTATCACCTCAAAGAATGGTATGCACTTATCAATGGCCTTCGGTATAAATATGCTTAATGCAGCCAGCTTCCCATTTAAACTCATGGCATCCTTACTAGTCTTAGGTTCTACCATATCTTTATTGGCCTCGAATTGCTCTGGGCTCGCCTCAATCCCCTATGCACTCACAATATAATCATGAAATATTTCAGAATCGAATCCAAAGTTGCATTTTTTGGGTTGAGTTTCATTTGGTACTTACGGAGCACTTTGAACATTTCATTCAAATCTTCGAGATGATCCTTCGCTTCTTGAGATTTTACTAATATGTCAATCACGTAAACTTCCCTGTTCCTCCTAATTTGATCTTTGAACATTTCGTTAACCAATATTTGATAGGTTGCCCCAGCATTCTTTAATTCAAATGTCATTACCTTATAACAATAGGTTCCTTCATCTATAATGAAGCTGGTATGCTCTTCATCGGATTTAAACATAGAGATTTGATTGTATCTAACATACACGTCCATTAGGGAAATTAGCTTATGTCCACTGGTAGAGTCGACCGATTGATCTATCCTTCGCAGTGGATAATAGTCCTTTGGACAGGCTTTATCTAAATCCGTGTAGTCCACACAAGTCCACCACTTTCCATTAGATTTCTTTATAAAACTAGGTTTTCCAGCCAATTAGGATAAATGACCTCTCGTATGAACCCATTTTGATGCAACTTCTTAACTTCTTCTTTTAAGGCATTAGTTCTCACCTTATCGAATTGTCTTTTCTTTTGCTTGACCGAAGGAACATCTGGATTGATATTCAAGGTGTGGCTGATAATTATTGGGCTAATTCCAACCATATCAGAGCGGTTCCAAGCAAAGATATCCTTATTGTCTTCCAAAAATCTTGTTAATCTTGACTTTAAGTGCCCTTCAAGACCACTTCCCACTCTGATTATTTTAGTTGGATCTGTAGGATCTATCAGAACTTCCTTAGTTTTCTCAACCGGTTTTACTCTTTCCACATCTCCTCGAAAGTCTAATTATGTAGCGATTTCACTTTCTTTTATCGAGTTAGAATCCGTTCTTTTTCTCTTCCTATACACTACAAAACATCTTGTAGCAACACGTTTATTAGTTTTATCAAAAAATTTCCTTACTTTGAATGATGGATGCATAAGTCCATCTTTCGAAGGCTGTAAAATAATGGAAGAATCAAAATAACAAGTGAACTCCCTATTATATTGCTCTAGCGTTGCAAAACTCATTTCTCTTGATGCAATTGCTTGCCTTGGATGGTGCCCTAGCCACTTTTAGTGAGGAACTTGAGCATTAGATATTTTGATGAGATAAACGCGTCCACTTCATCTAGCATCCTCCATCTAAAGAAAGCATTGTAGAATGATGGTTGATCTATGATCACAAAGGTTGTTTCAAAAACTCGGGAGCATAGGAGGAGTCCTAGTTGGACCAGGAGCTTTACTTGCCCAAGTGGACTCTTTCCCTTGTTGTTGAATCTGAAAATAGGTTCAGGGCTAGGCTCAAGTTTATCCTTGGAAATTGTCATTTGTTCAAATGCATGACGAAATATCACATTTATTCACCTCTTGTATCAATCAAGATTTTTGTGATTACCAAGGATCCTATTTGAGCTGTAATCATTTGTGGATCATTATGGGGATAATGAATTCCCCTTCTTAGCACTTGCAGATTGACCATTAGTGTATGCATGTTGATGTTGTATTTTGGACTCTTGAATGGTGTTTCTTATTGTACAGAAAATACTCCCTTCTTGGCTTCACGAATGTATTTATTTCGAGCATTTGGCTTCTACTAACAGGACGTGGTCCTCCGTATATAACATCAATTCTATTTTGAGGTGGAATTAGAATTAACGGATCCTCGCCCTCGATTATATTCATAGCATTACTAGTAGGCTTCCTTACATTAGTATCCGAGGAGAGAGTTTGTTGTGTATTCTTCACGAACTATTTCAACGACCCTTCTTGGATTAACTTCTGAATTATTCCAGCCAGTACCTTGCATTCGTTTGTTCTATGGCCATTTGCCTTGTGGTAGACACAATATTTGTCTCCTTTCTATTGTTTCAGGGTAATTCGGGCTTTGAATGAAGTGGGGAAGTTGACCTTATCTTAGGTCATTGCATAGATGTAGGAAATCGGTCAATTTAACGCCACTGCGTTAGTATTAGTGTCCTCCCATCTAGCTCTCTTAGGAGTCCTTCTGGGCCAAACCTACCATTTTCCTTCCTGTGACTAAATTTCTTCTTTGAGTAATATAATTCGTCCATCTGAATAAATTTGTCAGCTTGGAAGTGGAAATCTTGAAGATCCCGGCATCCATGGATGAATAGCTCCTTCCATAAAGGAGAGTTAACTGTGAGCCTCGAGTGGACAACAATGAGCTTATCTCTATCATTTATTCCTTTGGCCTTCAAGGCTTTAGTATTTAATCCCTTTAAATAATCTCCTAACGATTCTCTATGGTTTTGTCCGATGTTATCGAACATGGTATAGTCAATAGAGGGATTCTTACATATGCAAAACTGAGCAGAGAACTCGTAGGAGAACTTTTTCCAGGAATATATCGTGTTCTCAAGATACTATCAGTACTATTTTGCAGTAGCTCCTTGTAGTGTGACCGGAAAGAGCCGACATCCGATAGCAACGGAAGCATTATATTAGTCCATTTGACTATTAAACACCATTAAATGACCATCTAGATCAGTTGTCTCATGATATTTCATAGCCGGGACCTTTACATAAGGTGGTATAGGTGCTGAGATGATTTTGTCGATGAAAGAAGCAACCCTTTGATTTACTCTTTCATCTTCAGTTATTTTGCACTTGACATTTAATAGGTTCTTCACAACCTTATCTGCGATGTCTTTGAGATATTCCTAACTTCTTAAGTAGTTTCTCTTGTCCGGCTTGTATCCATCCAAAGTTGAGCTTGTGGAACAATCATTATCTTCCGCTTGAACTCTCCCTTAATAATTGGTCTTTAATGGAAGGTGGTCCTTCTGCTTGGATGAAGAAATATTAACTTTGCTCTTTGCGACACCTGTGTTGATCTTTAGATTTTTCCTTGGTAAGACAACCTCTTCTTCCGCCATGGTAGCTTTCTTAGACGATCGATGAGATAGCACCTCATTCGGGAGATCTTTCATCTTCTCCATTTTTCATTCTAGATATGCGATCTTAGCAAGGCGTTCCTCCGACTGAAGATTTTGAGTCAGAACCAACTATGATGATAATCAAATCTGAGCCGGAGGTGCAGTCGGTTGAACTGAAGCAGAAGATTGCCTCTGCTCCCCATTTCCAAGGTTGAAAGATGGTGAGACGTTCTCCCCCAGTGATGTTACAGGTTCACCCCTTTTTGCTAATAGGTGGAAGACTTTTTGATATCATTTTCCAACAACAAATTAAATTCCTGCAATTGATCACAAGCCACAATTCTCTTTATTTCTTCGTAATGGAATTTGATACAAAATTTAAGAAGTTAGCCCCCAATTTGATTTATAAATTAGGGTTACAAAGTAATAAGCGGGAGCAGTAGTGATTGATGGGCAGAAGGGTGAGAAGAAAAATTAGCCCCTGAATCTGGACCCCTGGTATCTTATTCATAGATGCAGGCGGCCCTCCTTCTGGCCTTATGCCTTCGTTGGGGATGGAAGATTGCTTCTAATATGCCATTTTAAACCTTTCGGTCTTAATGGTAGGTTGTTTCTTGTACACGGTTGTAACCTTTTCACTCTTAACGGAAGGTTTGTTTATTGTACATCATCATAGACTACTGGCAGCTGCCGAAGTATTTATATTTCCCAATGTATTCATGGACTTCTCATCTCTCCCATAGGGATGGTTTCCTATAAGGTATTGTGAACCCTTCAACCTTGTCGGAGGGTTGCTTCCTTACTTGATTACCGTCGAGAGCTAAGCTCTTTTTGAATGTTATCGAAAGGTGGTCTTCTGTTGAATTATGGACACTACCTTTTCTTAAACCTTTCGATACTTTCGAAAGGTCAATCAAATATTTACTCATACGTAATCGATCGAACACTACTTGAAAATAGTTCTTCTGTTCAGAAACGAAATGTTCCAAATGTTCCTGTAAATTCTTGCTCCCATTGGACCATTTGTATCTATACGCATCAGGATCCCGATTCATGGATCTCTTGGTTCTTGCTCCCATTGTACTTTAATCGGTCCGAAAGGCTTATTATACTTTCGAAAGGGTTGTCAATTGAGTTGCATGTCCTTTCCCTATCCTTTCTACCCTTCTTGAAAGACGTCTATTTGAATGACGAATGATGAAACCCTTCGCCTGCTCCGAAGGGTTCAGATATGCGGCAAACTTGTCACTCGCATTCCTTCATTCTTATCAAAAAGATTTGAGATGATCTTCTTTTCCCTAGTCTTTGCGTTACATTTAGCGGCCTTGTAACCATTTTCCTATTTGGTCCAGGAGATACTTAGTAGTTTTATATCTAGTTGTTTTGCTTCGCTTTAGTAGTTTACTCTTTCATGCATGCGAAAGCTCTATTCTGGAGCTAACATGTGCTTCTTCTTTGCTGGTGTCATACAATCCTTTCGGTGTCATCGAAAGGTAAATTCCTCTGATGCTCTTTGTCTGATGCCCCACCCCAAGACCCATATTAACAAAGAGAATTACAGGGTAATTATGTCTGCTAATGCAGAGAAAAGGGCTGGTTAGGAGACCATCTATAGCCTTGTCTTACATATCTATTATGTAACGACCCGCTATTTTGGACCATTCAAATCGACAATAAAACCATACATATCCGACTTGAATAATTCAAAATATCGAATTGTTAATTAAAATTTGGCAAAAACTTAAAATATACAGTAGATAAATCAATCACGGATCACAGACACAGAGTAATAAAAATGCAGCGGAATAGATAAAGAATAGTAGTTCATGAAGCTACTATATACATCAGAGTTAGAAATAAAATACAACCGAATAGTGAAGTCTCCAATGCAACAGATGACTTCTCTGAACCAATCAACTGGAAAGGCTGAAATTTGAATCGATAGTTAGACCTCCAAATGAAGCTCCGAACTCCAAAGGTGAGTCTCTAATGCTGTGTCACTCAGTCTGACCCGAGCGTAAAGCAAAATACAAAACACTCGAGTCAGGATTAACATTCTTATATCAATAAATCCAACTCAAGTGAAATAGCAACTGAAATACAAATAACTTAAAGGATGTTTGGGATAACCATCCTCTAAGGGTCCATGGAACTATCTACAAGGTAGAAATATACACTATAACACCGTGGTCATTTCAGCTTAATTTATACATCAAAACCAAATATCATTTTCTCTTCAAATATCTCTATATTTCCCAAAATAGTATTTATATATATTAAATAATTTATACAATAAAGTAATTTCAATTACCTCAACTTAACAAATCGTTTCAACATCAACCTGACCTTTCTATTTAAATTAAATGCAATCTCAATTTATCAGTTTAAATTCAACTCAAATCTTAATATAAACGCTTCAATTTTATCGATCTTAAATTCGGATTTGAAATCACAAAACACCCCTTTTACATTTCAATATTTCAAACTTTAATTATTTAAATGTTTCAAACTAAATTTTATTTCAATTCAGTTTTCTAAATAATAGATTAAACTTATATTCATTCGAATACAGATCTGAAACACAAATAAACTAATTAAATTCTAGTATCGTTCAAAGCTTTAATATTCTACATTTCAAAGTTAAATTTAATAGTTTCATAAAGATCTTGATTTAACCAAACTATTATTTAGCCTTGAAATATTTCCTCCTTAGATTCAATATCATTTAAGTAATCTGAAATTACATTTTTCTCAATATTTTCTTTAATTTATTTAAACGTGAAATATTCATTAAATCACTTAAATCAAAAATCCAGTTATAAAATCATACCTTTTAAACTTCCCATTCAATAATTTCAAATTTATTTAATTAAATAAATCCTTATTTAAATACCATTTTTAATAAATCCAAATATATCTCCCAATCTTAATTATTCAAATTTTTACACGGTAAATTTTGAAATATAAATCTTAAATGATACTTAAACATATTATATGGATTAAATCAAACACAATAATATTATTATTAAATCTATATATAAAATTTCCATTTATATAATCTTTTAAGAACCAATATTTATTAAATCCCATATATTTCTTTTCAATCTGTAGAAATTTATTTTCAAAATATTTATATGGACCAACGGTGTCTGTAAATATTTCCTATCATATAGTCAAGTGCTACAGATATTTATCATTTCAATCCGTACACTAAATATATACGGGTGGATATCATTTCAACCCGAAATCCCAAATTTAATTAAATGAAAATCGCTTGGGTTTATCACTTCAACCCATAACGATTTTCACCTATTCTAAAGTCCGTTCGGGTATGTATCATTTCAACCCATAGTGATTTCTATACTAACAAGGAACTTGCATAGTGATAACAGATATGAAAATAATAATAACAACAGGCATATATCATCAAAATAAATATAAACAATAGGATATGGTGTCATATCCCATAAGTGAACAGTTACAGATAATAGCATATATAACAATTTAAATAAATGCAGCCTCATATTTCAATTGTCATTTCAATTGAAATCAAATTTATCAGATAAAAGAACGTTAATCGTGAGTGATTACTCACCTTTCGAAGCTAGAGCAGTTTGAAACCCAGCTACGAATTGGATCACGATCTAGAAAATCGAACAATCCAAACAACAGTCTCAAAGTGAAGTAAGCTGAAAGCGGATTTTGATGGACAAAGCTGATAGATAATAATCGATGGGAAACGAATCAGAATCAATTAGGTAGGGATAGAAGATATTATTGTCTTCCCGTGAAATCAATATTAAATTTTCAAGACGAATGTTAAAAATTAAAATCATTGTTTACATTTAAAGCGCCTAAACAGTTTAGATGTTGAAAATAGTACATATATCAAAATACTTTAAAATAGGTTATGTATTAAAATAGTTTGTATATAAATTTAAAATTTTAAACACGCATTAAATTAAATATAGATACACCTTAAAACATACTCATTAATATGACATATGACTAACATTCCATACTATATTTTAATACTTGTTGTCTGTTTAGGAGGAGCTGATTGAATATTAGCTTACTTTTGTAATATTATTTATGACTAGATAGTCGAAAATTTAGTTCCATTTACAAAGCTGCTAGAGTAATAAATGTTGACTTACTATAGATTAAAATACCCAGTCCAAATAAAATTTACTATGCCACATGATGTACCCTTTCAAGCATATGTTTTGTTTGATCACGTTGGTAATAGATCATCTTAATGGTTAAGCAAACCTTCTGTTTGGTTGAAACTTGCACAAATGAAGTGTTCAGTGACCATGCAAATACCTTTCAACCTAATTTACTTTATATAATCACATGCATAACTTATATTTAATATTATCCAGATAACTTTCATATTCTAGCCTAGTGTATATGCAACAACCTGTAAAATGACTATTATATGCAGACCTTAACTATTATAATTTAAGTCAAAACTAATAGAACAGTATTATAACTTGAAAAATCTATATAAACATAACATATATATTAACATAAAGTGCTTAACGTACAGGTATATATTCTTAAAGTATATATCTTAAACTTACCAACTATATAACTACAACAATCTATACACTTCATATATCTTGCCAGATTTTTTTCTTATTTTTTTTTTTAAATCATTGGTTGGAAAAAATGATCAAAAGTTTGGAATAAGTGTCAGAAGGAGCTTCTTTAAAGTAACATGCACGTATCTTCTTCTTTTTTTTATTGATTCTGGACATTTAATTGATATGTGTATATATCACGGCAGCCATTTAAATCTTCTAAATCTATATGTCTACAACTGACATGTCACTACATTTTACAAGTGTATGCACCTCAGAGTATGTTGCTTTTAAAATCTGACAGCACCTCAGGCTCATATATGGTTGAATAAGCACACATATATACTTATATATGTCAAACTATGCAGACAAGATCTAAATGAAACAGAACATATGCACAAATGTTTCAAACCAATATGTTATACTTAAAATCTTCATATACATAAAACACACACACCTAATATTAAACCAAATATATTATTATATACTATAGATTTGAAGGTATTTAAACACACTATCAGATGGAAAACTTGCTTCAGATTAAACAAATGGACTAGTTCCAGATATATATACTATATCTTTTAAGTATAAACAAAACACTGAAAAATTTTAAACCAATGCAAGTATAATACCTTATATTATTCACAAAAAAAAGAGTCCGAGCCCGACTTGCTACCGAGTAGGGAGATGGCGGAGAGTGGCTGATACGGTGGCAGAGGCTGGAAGGGAATTGGAGCGGTGGCTGGCACATGGGACTGGGCGGCGGGCAAAACAAGACCTGAGCAGGGTGGATCGGCCATAGGCCGAGGGTGGAGCAAATGAAAGGGAAAGGCGGAGGTTGGTGATGGGTCTGGATCTGAGATGGAGGGGAAATGGTGGCGGGTTGGCTCGGTGGAGTTTGCAGCAGCTTGGTCGGAGGGGAAGTGCTGGCGCGGTGAGGCTTCACGTGGAGAACGGTTAAATGGCGGCTGCCATTGAAGAAGCTTGGGGAAGAGGATCCGGAATGGAAGGGAAGGGTGATGCTCGGATTCAATACGTGAAACCGAGATTTGGTGAAGGGGAGAAGTACAAAAGTTTTTACTGTAAATGACAGAAGAAAAAGTGGAAGAAGCAACAAAGAAATTGAAATGAAACGTGTATCCAATTTGTCTTAAATAAAATATTGCATAACGTAGATGAACAGTTCAACGGTCAAATTATTAAAAAGCGATAAATATTTGTATCGGTCAGCACGTGAATCCAGTAAGAAATAAATGTAAGCTATTTATTGTTTTGTAACCGATAAAATTTTGAACGGTAAGAAAATAAATCAATAGTCACAATTTTTAACGGTAGGAAAGTAACCGCTACGCACTGATTCAGAAATCAATTAAAGCAATTAATAGCTTGAATTAGACCGCACGTTTCAAATTTTTGAAACTGAAGGGAGAAATAATGTAAACGGAGCAATGGACGTCCGAATTTGGTTGGAAATTTTCTGTAGAAAAATATTCAGGCTTGAAAATAAATTTATTATCAGCAATTATTAGCTAGCTTGAATTTAATAAAATTCCACAATGAAATAAACTTTGATAAAATTAATTGAAAATTTACAACCTGCTATATTTAAATATATGTATTCTAAATACATGAACATTATATTTTAAAGATTCAATTATTATAAAATTTTACAAATTTTCAATTAAATACGTTATAAAATCAATTAAAAAATTTAAAACTTTCCGGGTCGTTACACTCTCCCCTACTCAAAACTTTTCGGCCCCGAAAAGGGAGGAGGTAGGAGAATAGAAATAACCAGAAATAAAAGTAGATTGAATGTCAAGGGTAAATAATTAATTTAAAACTATATAATTTTACTTGAAATGTTCATTTGAAAACTTCATTTTTAGTTCAATTACCTTTAATACTTTAAAACTTTTCAAAATCCGTTTGTAAAATTTCCTGCTTCCTTTATAAATAACATTTATGTGTTTAAATAACACCTTTATAAATATATGAAAACTATTTAGAAACAACTATTTACCTAATTAGTTTTATTTACCCATAAGCTATTGAACACATTAAATCCATAATTCATAAATTTTATTAATCTATCTCAAAGTACTTTTCAAATATTATCAATTAAATTAATAATTATTTTCTTTAAATATGTTTTATTTAATTGATAACTTCAAAAATATATATACCACTAAAATTTTCTATTAACCAATGTAGTATACAGATAAGCAATCTTTAAAAGATTATATTCAAAAAGGAAAGGAAGGTAGATTCTGGAACGGAATATAGGTGAACAACTAAAGCTGAGAAGATAAGGTAGACTCAAAGAATAGAATCGAGCATGAATAATTAATCTAGAACCATAAGAATTTAAATTTCAAATATTAATTCAAAATTTCTTTGTTGGGAAAAATACTTTTATAATAAATACCTTTATAATAATACTTTTATAATAAAATATTATTATATCGAAATAAATTTTCCTTTCGAAAATACTTTTATAACTCGATGTTTCAACAAGTTTATCCTCGTTCTTGCAGACTCTGGCCATGCGTTGATCAGGCGCAAAGCTAGAATTCTTCAAGTACCTAGTAGACTTGTTTCAACACCCAGTGAAAATACTTGAAAAACCTTTAAAACAGATATGGAAAGTACAATCCAAACAAAACAACCAAACCAAAACCTTTGTCCGACCATGGTTCGCAGATACACAATGGTTACGCCTGGATCCCCCAGGAAACAATCCATATCCGTAAGCTTTCTCAGCCCTGCGAGTTACGCCATGATGACTAGTAGAGTGCAGGATACATAATGGTTACGCCTGGATCCCCTAGGAAACAATCCGTACCCCTAGGCAAGACTCAGCCAGGCACTTGCGCTACTATTCGCGACCTACATAGATTGCAGGATACACAATGGTTACGCCTGGATCCCCCAGGAAACAATCCGTACCCCTAGACAAGACTCAGCCAGGCAATTTCGCTATGCATTCACGAGAGAAAAAAAACCATGGGTTACGCCACGGTGGGAACACTCGAGTATTACATCCGGAAAACCAAAAATCAGAAAGAATAATATCGATAGAATGAATCCACGATGTGGCCACAAAGCGGATATCAAGCAGAAGGCACTTTCCATATCTTTACTTCGAAAATATATATCATATAGTACCTTTTCAAATCACTTTCAAATATCATACTTATATAAAGTCCATTATATATAGGATTCCCTTTTTCCCAAATCGAATACTTTCCAAATCAATAGTAGATCAAATCATACTTATATAGACTTCGATTATATAAAATAGCTTTCCAAATTGAGTACCTTCAAATCAATGGATTTCATATCAATTTCATACTTATACAATCCATTTTATATAAGTTCGACCACTCCCATATCAAGTGCTTAATAATATAAGGTTCTCAAATTTCAAATCATTTCAATATCAATTCAGTTTCAAAATCATATATGATTTCACCAAATTTTCTTCCAAATTAAATATCTAAATTTCAAAGTTCCAAAAATAATAGGTTTAGAAAATTATCCCAGTTTCCAAATTAAAATAATTCAAGTCAAACAAATTCATTTCCAAAATCACCATATCAGTACTGGTTTTTAATTTCAAATTAATTTTCAAAACCAAATATTCTCTCAAAATCAATTATACTTAAAATGGTTTCCAATTTATAATTATCCCTTTAAAACTTTTAAACTATCTATTTTTAGTTGAAATATTCATTTTACCTTTCTGAAAACTATTATTCAAAACTAAATTTATATTCTTTATCAAACATTTTATACTCTTCGAAATTTCTTAGCTTTGAAAATTTAATCTCGATTTGGAAGTGTTTGAACATTCGAAATAGTTAGGGAAATCAAATTTTCAATTCAAGAGTTGAAAATCAACAATAAATCAATAAATTAATTATTAAATCCGAAACTCGAGGACTGAACACCGGTCTCATTTTAAATTGTTTCAAATATATACTTATATCTTTCTAAAATATCAAATTATACTTCGGAATTTGAATTCAAAAACGGTTTTACAAAATCACTTGCATAGCGAAGCTATTAAAGTGGCCTCTCCCCCACTCTGAAACTCGAAAATCAATGTCGATGATGCGTGCACTCATCATCGAAATTATTTTCCAGCGACATAAGTGAGTTCTGGACTTCTATTTTCTTGAAAACTCCTTTAAATTTCTTCAAAATTATTGGAACTCATTTGAACTCATTTCAAACATTTCATATTTGGAAAAATACCTTTAAATCGTATTATTTTTATATATATTTTCCAAAATCTTAAATCCAATTTCAAAATACCGGAATTCAATTCTCGAATTTCAAATTTAACCCTTCAGGTGTAAATCATTTTTATATAAATCAATTTCTTACAAGTTTTCAAAATTTCAAATCCTTTCAAAACCTTTTTATATAGAATAACATTTCTTATTTGCTTTATATATATATATATAGGTATATAATCCTTATAGAAAACATTTTCTTTTTATATATAGAATAAAATCATAGTTATCAAAATAATAATTTCGGTACAAAACAATTTCAAAAATACAACATACTCGATTTTTCAAAGGGTGATTTAAGAATGGATTTCAAAACAAAGGTAGAGATTTAAATTAGAAGACTCTAACCAATAGAATCCTGATTCGAAGATAGACTCGATCGAAGATGACTACATTACAAAATAGGAGATGGATATACTTCTATAAATCACGGCAACCTTAATCGGGTCAATCGTGCATTTAGCAATATGATGGATGCAGAATTCTAAGGCAAATTGGCATTCGATCGCCAGAGATATAGAATTCGGCATAACAAGATATATCAGCATCGTAAACCGAGGATACAGAAATCTTCGGTGCGTCAATGCCAATTGAAAAGGAGTTTTCACCCACTTTACAAATCATTCAATGGAGTTATGGGATACTCCAGAATCAAACGAATATAAATAGGGAGAGACAGAATGAATTTCGAAACCGAGGAACATTCCAAAATTCAAAGAAAATCGAGTCAAAAGGAAGAGATTCAACTCGAGCGAAAGTGATTTTGTAAATAAATTTACCATATATGCTAAGTTTTGCCTAGAGCCAAAGCTCTGATACCAACTGTAACGACCCGCTATTTTGGACCATTCAAATCGACAATAAAACCATACATATCCGACTTGAATAATTCAAAACACCGAATTGTTAATTAAAATTTGGCAAAAACTTAAAATATACAGTAGATAAATCAATAACGGATCACAGACACAGAGTAATAAAAATGCAGCGGAATAGATAAAGAATAGTAGTTCATGAAGCTACTATATACATCAGAGTTAGAAATAAAATACAACCGAATAGTGAAGTCTCCAATGAAACAGATGACTTCTCTGAACCAATCAACTGGAAAGGCTGAAATTTGAATCGATAGTTAGACCTCCAAATGAAGCTCCGAACACCAAAGGTGAGTCTCTAATGCTGTGTCACTCAGTCTGACCCGAGCGTAAAGCAAAATACAAAACACTCGAGTCAGGATTAACATTCTTATATCAATAAATCCAACTCAAGTGAAATAGCAACTGAAATACAAATAACTTAAAGGATGTTTGGGATAACCATCCTCTAAGGGTCCATGGAACTATCTACAAGGTAGAAATATACACTATAACACCGTGGTCATTTCAGCTTAATTTATACATCAAAACCAAATATCATTTTCTCTTCAAATATCTCTATATTTCCCAAAATAGTATTTATATATATTAAATAATTTATGCAATAAAGTAATTTCAATTCCCTCAACTTAACAAATCGTTTCAACATCAACCTGACCTTTCTATTTAAATTAAATGCAATCTCAATTTATCAATTTAAATTCAACTCAAATCTTAATATAAACGCTTCAATTTTATCGATCTTAAATTCGGATTTGAAATCACAAAACACCCCTTTTACATTTCAATATTTCAAACTTTAATTATTTAAACGTTTCAAACTAAATTTTATTTCAATTCAGTTTTCTAAATAATAGATTAAACTTATATTCATTCGAATACAGATCTGAAACACAAATAAACTAATTAAATTCTAGTATCGTTCAAAGCTTTAATATTCTACATTTCAAAGTTAAATTTAATAGTTTCATAAAGATCTTGATTTAACCAAACTATTATTTAGCCTTGAAATATTTCCTCCTTAGATTCAATATCATTTAAGTAATCTGAAATTACATTTTTCTCAATATTTTCTTTAATTTATTTAAACGTGAAATATTCATTAAATCACTTAAATCAAAATCCAGTTATAAAATCATACCTTTTAAATTTCCCATTCAATAATTTCAAATTTATTTAATTAAATAAATCCTTATTTAAATACCATTTTTAATAAATCCAAATATATCTCCCAATCTTAATTATTCAAATTTTTACATGGTAAATTTTGAAATATAAATCTTAAATGATACTTAAACATATTATATGGATTAAATCAAACACAATAATATTATTATTAAATCTATATATAAAATTTCCATTTATATAATCTTTTAAGAACCAATATTTATTAAATCCCATATATTTCTTTTCAATCTGTAGAAATTTATTTTCAAAATATTTATATGGACCAACGGTGTCTGTAAATATTTCCTATCATATAGTCAAGTGCTACAGATATTTATCATTTCAATCCGTACACTAAATATATACGGGAGGATATCATTTCAACCCGAAATCCCAAATTCAATTAAATGAAAATCGCTTGGGTTTATCACTTCAACCCATAACGATTTTCACCTATTCTAAAGTCTGTTCGGGTATGTATCATTTCAACCCATAGTGATTTCTATACTAACAGGGAACTTGCATAGTGATAACAGATATGAAAATAATAATAACAACAGGCATATATCATCAAAATAAATATAAACAATAGGATATGGTGTCATATCCCATAAGTGAACAGTTACAGATAATAGCATATATAACAATTTAAATAAATGCAGCCTCATATTTCAATTGTCATTTCAATTGAAATCAAATTTATCAGATAAAAGAACGTTAATCGTGAGTGCTTACTCACCTTTCGAAGCTAGAGCAGTTTGAAACCCAGCTACGAATTGGATCACGATCTAGAAAATCGAACAATCCAAACAACAGTCTCAAAGTGAAGTAAGCTGAAAGCGGATTTTGATGGACAAAGCTGATAGATAATAATCGATGGGAAACGAATCAGAATCAATTAGGTAGGGATAGAAGATATTATTGTCTTCCCATGAAATCAATATTAAATTTTCAAGACGAATGTTAAAAATTAAAATCATTGTTTACATTTAAAGCGCCTAAACAGTTTAGATGTTGAAAATAGTACATATATCAAAATACTTTAAAATAGGTTATATATTAAAATAGTTTGTATATAAATTTAAAATTTTAAACACGCATTAAATTAAATATAGATACACCTTAAAACATACTCATTAATATGACATATGACTAACATTCCATACTATATTTTAATACTTGTTGTCTGTTTAGGAGGAGCTGATTGAATATTAGCTTACTTTTGTAATATTATTTATGACTAGATAGTCGAAAATTTAGTTCCATTTACAAAGCTACTAGAGTAATAAATGTTGACTTACTATAGATTAGAATACCCAGTCCAAATAAAATTTACTATGCCACATGATGTACCCTTTCAAGCATATGTTTTGTTTGATCACGTTGGTAATAGATCATCTTAATGGTTAAGCAAACCTTCTGTTTGGTTGAAACTTGCACAAATGAAGTGTTCAGTGACAATGCAAATACCTTTCAACCTAATTTACTTTATATAATCACATGCATAACTTATATTTAATATTATCCAGATAACTTTCATATTCTAGCCTAGTGTATATGCAACAACCTGTAAAATGACTATTATATGCAGACCTTAACTATTATAATTTAAGTCAAAACTAATAGAACAGTATTATAACTTGAAAAATCTATATAAACATAACATATATATTAACATAAAGTGCTTAACGTACAGGTATATATTCTTAAAGTATATATCTTAAACTTACCAACTATATAACTACAACAATCTATACACTTCATATATCTTGCCAGATTTTTTTCTTATTTTTTTTTTAAATCATTGGTTGGAAAAAATGATCAAAAGTTTGGAATAAGTGTCAGAAGGAGCTTCTTTAAAGTAACATGCACGTATCTTCTTCTTTTTTTTATTGATTCTGGACATTTAATTGATATGTGTATATATCACGGCAGCCATTTAAATCTTCTAAATCTATATGTCTACAACTGACATGCCACTACATTTTACAAGTGTATGCACCTCAGAGTATGTTGCTTTTAAAATCTGACAGCACCTCAGGCTCATATATGGTTGAATAAGCACACATATATACTTATATATGTCAAACTATGCAGACAAGATCTAAATGAAACAGAACATATGCACAAATGTTTCAAACCAATATGTTATACTTAAAATCTTCATATACATAAAACACACACACCTAATATTAAACCAAATATATTATTATATACTATAGATTTGAAGGTATTTAAACACACTATCAGATGGAAAACTTGCTTCAGATTAAACAAATGGACTAGTTCCAGATATATATACTATATCTTTTAAGTATAAACAAAACACTGAAAAATTTTAAACCAATGCAAGTATAATACCTTATATTATTCATAAAAAAAAGAGTCCGAGCCCGACTTGCTACCGAGTAGGGAGATGGCGGAGAGTGGCTGATACGGTGGCAGAGGCTGGAAGGGAATTGGAGCGGTGGCTGGCAAATGGGACTGGGCGGCGGGCAAAACAAGACCTGAGCAGGGTGGATCGGCCATAGGCCGAGGGTGGAGCAAATGAAAGGGAAATGCGGAGGTTGGTGATGGGTCTGGATCTGAGATGGAGGGGAAATGGTGGCGGGTTGGCTCGGTGGAGTTTGCAGCAGCTTGGTCGGAGGGGAAGTGCTGGCGCGGTGAGGCTTCACGTGGAGAACGGTTAAATGGCGGCTGCCATTGAAGAAGCTTGGGGAAGAGGATCCGGAATGGAAGGGAAGGGTGATGCTCGGATTCAATACATGAAACCGAGATTTGGTGAAGGGGAGAAGTACAAAAGTTTTTACTGTAAATGACAGAAGAAAAAGTGGAAGAAGCAACAAAGAAATTGAAATGAAACGTGTATCCAATTTGTCTTAAATAAAATATTGTATAACGTAGATGAACAGTTCAACGGTCAAATTATTAAAAAGCGATAAATATTTGTATCGGTCAGCACGTGAATCCAGTAAGAAATAAATGTAAGCTATTTATTGTTTTGTAACGGATAAAATTTTGAACGGTAAGAAAATAAATCAATAGTCACAATTTTTAAAGGTAGGAAAGTAACCGCTACGCACTGATTCAGAAATCAATTAAAGCAATTAATAGCTTGAATTAGACCGCACGTTTCAAATTTTTGAAACTGAAGGGAGAAATAATGTAAACGGAGCAATGGACGTCCGAATTTGGTTAGAAATTTTTTGTAGAAAAATATTCAGGCTTGAAAATAAATTTATTATCAGCAATTATTAGCTAGCTTGAATTTAATAAAATTCCACAATGAAATAAACTTTGATAAAATTAATTGAAAATTTACAACCTGCTATATTTAAATATATGTATTCTAAATACATGAACATTATATTTTAAAGATTCAATTATTATAAAAGTTTACAAATTTTCAATTAAATACGTTATAAAATCAATTAAAAATTTTAAAACTTTCCGGGTCGTTACATATTAAATACATCAATAAATACTCTATATTTTTTTCCGACTCAAGTGGATTGACATATCCTATATATACTTAATACAAAGCCATAGGTGGCTATAGGAACTAATAGAACAAAATACAACAACTCAAATGCAAAACACATCACGTAACAATAGATAATCATACACACACGCATATACAAATACTTCGTCATAGTAATACAAAATGATACATGTCATGTGGCATGATGACCACAATTTACACATACGTCAAAATAATATACATCAGAGAGTCTACACAAAAAGCTAAAACAAAAGGATGAAAAAAGTATATCCAAGCAGAAGCATCAAAGCGTAGCTATGTCCAAAAGCAGGCGTCTAACCTGAAACAACTAGGTCTAACCGGAGTATAAAATACACGGGTCAGTCTAGCTAAAATAATCAGTTTATAAAATACAGGGGATAATATGAAGCATAAGGTAAGCAAGATAATTCTTCTCAATTAAGAAGAGACAATGGCAATATATGTCTATAACTTAAGTGAAAAAAATATCATTTAAGCATATATAACCTCTAAAGAGAATAACTTAAGATAAATCATCAAGTATAATAGTCGCCTCATATCATCGACGATCGCCAAAAGTGGTTGTAAAGGTTTCTCAAACCTTATCACTTAAATAAAAGAAGACTTGAATCACACATCTCGCAAAATTGGCTAATACAAAGTACCCTCAAATTAAGGAATTTCCAAAACTCAAAATATGCCTCATTTCATCAGCATAAAACCCAAACTCAAAAATCGCCATAATGGCAAAATACAAATGAAATCTCGAAATGGAGGAATCTCAAATACAAAATACGCCAAAGTGGTAAACTCATATATATCCTCCTAATAGAGGAAACTCAAACTCGAAATACGCCAAAAAGGCAAACTTAGATATCTCCAAACGAGAATATAATCTCAAGTCAGAAATAGGACCCAACAACCCAATAAAAAGCCCAACGACCATAAATAAAATATGGACCCAACAGCCTAATAATAGCCCAACAGCTATAAAACGAGAATGGACCCAACAACCCATTTGTAACTACAAAAACCCAGATTGGTCCCAACAGCCCAATAAAAAGCCCAACAGCTATAAAGTATGAAAGGACCCAACAGTCCAATCTATGGCCCAACATCCTACTGAGTACCGTGTACTAGAGACCCTCCGACCTCTTTTAGGACCCAACAGCCCATAAATAGCTCCTCAACTATATTGTAATGACCTGAGATTTAACCCATAATAATTAATTGGTTGATTAACAAATTAATTACATGATAAAATAAATTTTTGAAATTATCAGAATTGAGCCATGGGAGTTACACCATTGTATGCTAGTAATTTTCTGGTCAATTTTTAAATATAGAACTTCAGAATCCGAGTTAATATGGCCAGGTTACGAATTAAACAAAAGTCAAGAAAAGAAAGAAACATAAAAAATAAAATAACTATATAGGCATGGTCGACCTAACCTCACCCTAGGTCGATCGACCGGTCGAACTGGATATAGGGGTAGTCGACCTAGCGGTCGACCCGCCTTAGAAATTGGATGAAGGAAAATTCCTTCGTCCAGTAACGTTAGCTAGCCTATTTTCAACGTGTTTTGCATTCTTTAACTCAATCTGGTCCTTCTATTCTTGCAATCGATGGCTCCTATTAAGCCTATAAAGTGGTTGCATCCTATTCAATCCCCAAATCCAATGGTCTGAGATCCACTTCTACCCTTAAAAATAGAACTTTAGGCCTAACACTTTTTCTAATTCTAAGATTTTCTTCAATTGGGTCCACCTATTCAGGAAGGACCTTAAGCGGAATAATTTTCCAAGGAGGAAATCATTTTAAATAAAAATGTTTAACAACACCAATTGGATCCATGAAGGCCCAAAGGGAAGAGCTAAGGACCAAAGGTGAGTGATCCTAATTATTTTAAATTTCTTTAAGTAATTTAAAATAATAGGGTGTTCAATAGTTGTTGTTTTACTACAATTTTTGGAATAACCTTTCTAGCAGTTTTATTAACAGTTTTTAGAATTATTTTCAGTCTATTTCATTCTAGCTATTCTTTTCAGTTATTTTTAGTTATTTCTCTTAATTACAGTTTTATTTATTTATTTACAGTTTATTTACAGTATTTTGATTTATTAATTGTTATTTATGCGTTATTTACATCTTCTTCCTACGCCTTGGATTTTCTTCTATTTTCAATTTTCTTTTATTTCTCCTTCTTCTTCTTTGCATATGGATTAGAAGAAACTGGATTAAATTATAGGAAATCTGAAATAATAGAATATGAGATGTAAATTACAAAGACTGTAATATAAATGGGATTGGACTGAAATTATGCCTAATTATGGTATTAATTGGACTGAATTAAGAAAATTGACCTAGTTATAACCTAGAATTATAACTAAAAAGAATAAAAGAAGGAAGAAGATTATTTACACACTTAGACCTTGGGTTAAGTAATAAGCATGATTATAACGTATATTATAATAAGAAAATAGAACAGAATGAGACTTATTTTAAGACTTAGGATAAATTAATAAGCACAGTAGTAAGAATAATAATTAAGGCTTATTTAAAATAATTTATCTAAGTTAATAAGCAAAGATTAAAGTAGGATCCGTACCGGTAGCATTTTCCTTATGCTGTTGGTGGATAAGTAGTCAATAATTAAAATAAAAGATTCGTACCGGCAGCATTTCCCTTATGCTATTTAGGGTAGATAAGTGGTCAATAGTTAAAAGAAAAGACCCATAACGACAACATTTCCCTTATGTCGTTCAGGGTAGATAAGTGGTCAATAGATAAAGAAAAGATCTGTACTGGCATCATTTCCCTTGGGACATGCTTCTTTTGTTTAGGGTTGAAAAAAGGTCAATAATTAAAAGATTAAATCATGGGGATTTGGACAAGAGATGCAACTAGATTTTGTTTGACAAGGACCCGTACCAATAGCATTCCCTTTTTTCTATGGACATGGTGTCTCAAAATAGCCTGAAGTGAGGTGTGGGCACGCTTATGCTGTATAGGGTAAATAAAACGTCAAAAAAGGGAGCAATGGAGTGTGAACTAGCAGTGACCGAGCGTGCAACATCGATTAGGGCAGGAGATAAGTCGCTATTGAGTTCCAAGAGCTTAGTGTGTGTCTTTTGTAGACACCATTCTCTTCTGTGTAGGGAGCTATCTAGCGTCTAGTCCGCGGTAGGTACTATGGAGTAACAGGTCGATCAAAGGGTAGAATTAGGATTTCAGCCTAATTAAAATAGGACTAGGAATTCAGCCTAATCAAAACAGCTATCAAGGACAAGTGCGAACAATCAAAGTTAACTTATCTCATTAATTAAGTACTAGTAATTCATGTTTATTTCCATCTTTTTCTCTTTCATATTTCCTTTGTTTCCTTTTATATATACTAGAACTATTGAAGAGTCTATTACTTCTATTTTTCTTAAAGATTCTAGTAGTTACTGTCATTCGCCAGACTTTTAGTCTGACCCACTCCTCTATTTTCCCCTTTCCCCCATAGGCAATTAAGGGAGAGGTCAGTAGATTGTGGTTGCTCGGAGAATTCTTGGAGAAGATTTCTACCATGTATTTCTTTTATTCTAGCTTTAACTCTTTCTGTGTACTGGCTTATTATGAGGGATATTTGTACTGTGATTTTTGTTAAGACTACGAGTTTTTATTTCATTAGACATATTGGGTTTTGAGACATGTATGTTGTATTTGATATTTGACTTATTTGGTTTATGAAGTAATTATGAAGCTTTTGTTTTAATAAGTTATTATCTTACTTTCCGCTGTTTTGCCTATTTTTGTCTTGTGTATCTTAGTCTCTGTTAATTTCAGTTATACGTACAATGCACCATGCCTTTTAATGTGCACTTTTAGGTATATTAAGGGGTGTGGGGTGTTTCACTTGGTACTAGAGCCTAAGGTTATAGTATTCCTAAAAATTTATTTCAAAGGAAAAGTATTTTCCAAAATAGCTTGTTTTAAAAATAGTTTTCAGAAAAGAACTCTTAGAATTAGTTTTCAAGTATAAAAGAGCTTTTGTAAAAATCCCCTCAAAAGTCTAGTTCAATCTCCCTTCGACTCTTTCCTAAACTATCCTTTTCTTTTCGTAGAATGGAGGATGCCCCAAACCTTCCCGAGGGCATTACAGTCTCAGCCTGGTTTCGTAAGTATCTACAAGCCACGACCCCAGAAGTGCATAGGCAAGTGCCCAACCCAGCACCAGCGGGTGGGAATCCCATTAACCCATCTACTGCTGCCAATTTCTCTAAGCTTGGTAACGAATTTGCAAGTTTGGGTGGAAAGACTTTTTTGGTAAGGAGACTTTTATAGAGGCAAGAGCTTGGCTTAGAGACACATAGAGGATATTCGGACTATTGGGATTTGGTGATCAGCAGCGAGTTTAGCCAGCATCTTTGCACTTGAAAGAGGAGTCTTTGCATTAGTGGGAGGTCATTAAGTAGAAGGAAAAGAGGTTGGATTCCGAGAGCGATTCGATAAGAAGTTTTTTTCCTCAAGATGAGGAGAGTGTTAAGATAGAGCTATTTATCAATTTGAAGCAAGGGAGTTTGTCAGTGAAGTAGTACATCAATCATTTCAATGAGTTTCCATGGTTCGAAATGGAGTTGGTGAATACGTCGCATAAGAAAGCTATGAAGTTTGCGAAGGGATTGAATCAGCCCCTTCAGAGATTGATATCTACTCAGGTGCCGATAAGTCGGAAAGTTTTAAGAAGTGGGGGGAAGGTAAGTAAAGGATAAAAAGAAAGGAGGAGGACCTCAAAAGCAGATCAAGAAAAACGAGAAGTGCAAGAGTTGTGGGATGGTTGGTCATTACGCAAAGGATTGTAAGAAGGCGGTAATGAAAGGGAAGTGTTTCAATTTTGGATAGCCTGGTCACTTTAATAAAGCCTGTCCTCAGAAGAGAAGCAGGGAGCGAGCACGTCTGTAGCATGAAAACAGGTTTTGGATGCAACGCCTTCCAGCAATAGACTAGATAGAGGTAGGAAAATCACAGTTGAGGTTTGATTTCTGTTTCTGATTTTCCCATTTGGACTCTATTCAATTCTAGAGCATCACACTCTTTTATCTCTAGTTCTCTTGTGGATTGTTTGCACATAGACATTTCTTTAATAGTAGACCCCATTTCTGTTTCAAACCCTATAGGAGGATCGGTGCACTTGTCTATGGTTTATGGGGTTTTGAAATTTTTTATCCTAGGCTTAGAATTTGATTGTGAAGCCTACGTTTTGGGATTTTCGGGATATGGGATGATCTTGGGTATGGATTAGCTTTCCACAACGGAGCTAAAATAGACTGCGAGAGGAGAGTCATTAGACTAGAAACATGCAGCGGTAGGACTCTCGAGGTTTCTTGCGACTAACAAGGGTTATTAATGTTGAGTTTCCTTTATTCCTTTAATTCATCACTAGGAAAGCAAGATTCCATCCTAATCATTAAACGATTTTTTAGACATTTTGAGAAAGTTTTTTGTACACTTCGTGTCCGTGAGTTGAGAGCAAAGTTTTTGAAGTGTCACTTTGGGTGTAAAAGAATGAGATTTTCAAGGTTTAAGAAAAGTACTCCTAGGTGAGTAAGAATAATATCCACTTTATGCCAAGCCCAACAAAATGAAAATTTTGAAATTTAGAAAGTGGAAAAAAGAAAAATGTAATTGTTAGAATTGAAAATTTTCATTGTTAATATTTTCTCTTAGAAAATAAATATGGGCTTTTTGAAGAATGGTATGAAATTTAAATTGGTTTTTATATAATGAAAAACTGAAATTATTTTTGAAGAATTATTGAATATAGATATAGCTCACTAGTTTCTTTGTAAGTAACAAAGATTTAAATATAAAAACCTAGAGTGTATCAAGTATCAAAAAACGTAGATTACAACTTTTATTGTTGAAATGTATGTCTTCGTGAAAAATAAGAGGAGCATGGACTATAGCACTATTATTATAGTAAGTGACTCCCAAGAGAAATATTTTTGCATAGGTATTTGAGATTTATTAGTATTTATTTAATTGAATCCGTACACTAATACTTTTGGGTTGTAGTAACAGTTTTGAAGATGATTTTTCTTAAAAGAAAAGGTTAGATATTAGAAGATGTCTATCGTAAGAAAATATAATTTAAACATACTTATTGGAATAAAAAGAATAATGGTATAATTTTCTATGAATACAATAAACATGTTTTGTGAAAGTTACAAGGTATGCATGAAAGAGATATACAAGGTATGGGAGCTTGTATAGCCTATTTCGAAAAATATAAAATAAGTTCCTTGTAATTTCACATAAACACGAAATCCTCTTTTATAAGGTTCGTAGAATATTTTAGGTTTAATAATTTCTCATAAGAGAAAGTAGTTCCAATACATTAAGGTACGATCGTTAGGTGTAATAAGAATATGCTTTGAAAACACATAAGGATATTTTGAAGATATTTTTAAAAGGAAATGGTTTGGTGAAAAAGTAAATAAGTTCATAATAAAAGTAGAGTTTGAAAATTCAAATTTTATAGAAAACTGAAAAGGCCTTAAAAGAAAGCAAGGAATAAGTTTTGGACTTAGAATTTAAAGCTTTTCCCCTCTAGGTTTGGGAAATAATGTAAATTCAAAATGATGTAAGGATGCAAATCTAGAAACATTAGTTCATTCTTTTATCCTTAGAGATTTTGGGGACGAAATCCCTTAAGGAGGGAGGAATATAACAACCCGAAATTTAACCCTTAATAATTAATTAGTTAATTAATGAATTAATTAAATGATAAAATAACTTTGTGAAATTATTAGAATTAAGCTATGAGAGGTGCACCATTGTGTCCATAGTAATTTTCTAGTCAATTTCTATATATAGAACGTAAGAACCTGAGTTAATATGGCCAAGTTTTGAATTCAACAAAAGTCAAGAAAAGAAAAATAAATAAATAAATATATAGGCCGGTCGACCTGGATATAAGGGTAGTCGACCTGGCGGTCGACCCGCCTTAGAAATTGGACGAAGGAAAATTCCTTCGTCAAGTAACGTTAGTTAGCCTATTTTCTTCTTTGACTCAATCTGGTCCTTCCATTCTTGCATCCGATGTCACCTATTCAGCCTATGACGTGGTTGCATCCTATTCAATCCCCAACTCCAACGGTCTGAGATCCACTTCTAACCCTATAAATAGAACCCTAGGCGTTACACTTTATCTTATTCTACGATTTTCTCCAATTGGATCAACCTATTCAGGAAGGATCCTAAGTGGAATAATTTTCCAAGGAAGATATCATTTTACATAAAAATATTTAACAACCCTAAGTGGATCCGTGAAGGCGCAAAGGGAAGAGCTAAGGACAAGAGGTGAGTGATTGTAACTATTTTAAATTACTTTAAGTAATTTAAAATACTAGGATTTTCAATAGTTGTAGTACGATTATTGAAATAACCTTTTTAGTAGTTTTATTTACAGCTTTTAGAATTATTTTCTGCCTATTTCTTTCTATCTATTCTTTTTAGTTACGCCTTGGATTTTCTTCTATTTTTAGTTTTCTTTTATTTCTCCTTCTTCTTCTTCGTGTATGGATTAGAATAGGATTAACGTTAAATTGGATTAAATTATAAGAAATCTAAAACAATAGAATTTGAGTTGTAGATAACAAAGACTGTTATATAAATGGGATTGGACTGAAATTAGGCCTAATTATGATTTTAATTTGACTGAATTAAGAAAATTGGCCTAGCTATAACCTAGAATTATGACTAAAAAAATAAAAAAAAATAAAGGAGCCTATTTTCACACTAAGGCCTTGGTTTAAGTAATGAGCATGATTTTAACGCAAGCTATAATAAGGGAACAAAATAGAATGAGGCATATTTTAAGTCATAGGATAAATTAATAAGCACATATAGTATGAATAATATCAAAGGCTTATTTAAAACAAAATATCTAAGTTAATAAGCAAAGATAAAAATAGGATCCGTAATGGCAGTATTTCCGTTTAGGAAAGATAAGTGGTCAATAGTTAAAAGAAAAGATTCGTACCGGCAGCATTTCCCTTATGCTGTTTAGGATAGATAAGTGGTCAATAATTAAAAGAAAAGATCTGTACCGACAACATTTCCCTTATGTTGTTTAGGGTAGATAAATGGTCAATAGTTAAAAGAAAAGATACATACTAGCAACATTTCCCTTATGTTCTTTAATGTACATAAGTGGTCAATAGTTAAAAGAAAAGATCCATACCGGTAGCATTTCCCTTGGGACACGTTTATGTTGTTTAGAGTAGATAAGAGGTCAATTAAAAGACTAAATCATAAGGATTTGGATAAGGGACACAACTAGATTTTGTTTGACAAGGACCAGTACCAACAGCATCCTCTATTTTATATGGACACGGTGTCTCACAATAGCCTGAAGTGAGACGAGGGCATGCTGTCTAGGGTAAATAAAAGGTCAAAAGATAAAGAAATAGAGTGCGAACTAGCGCTGACCGAGTTTGCGACATCGATTAGGGGAAATAAGCCGCTATTGAGTTCCAAGCGCTTAGAATGTGTCTTCCGTAGACACTATGTCTTCTGTGTAGGGAGCTATCTAATGTCTAGTCCACAGTAGGTACTATGGAGTAGCAAGCCGATCGAAGGATAGAATTAGGATTCAGCCTAATTAAAATAGGATTATGAATTTAGCCTAATCAAAGCAGCTATCAAGGAAAAGTGCAAACATTCAAAATTAACCTATCCGATTAATTGAGTACAAGTTAATTCATATTTATTTCTAGCTTTATCTCTACCCTATTTCCTTTGTTTCCTTTTATATATACTAGAACTATTGAAGAGTCTAATACTTTTACTTTGCTTATAGATTCTAGTAGTTACTATCATTCACCAAACTTTTTTAGTCTGACCCACTCCTCTATTTTCCCCTTTCCCCCCATATGCAATCAAGGGAGAGGTCGGTAGATTGCGGTTGCTTCGAGAATTCTTGGAGATGATTTCTGCCCTGTATGTCTTTTATTCTAGCTTTAGATCTTTCTGTGTACTGGCTAATTATGAGGGATATTTGTACTCTGATTTTTGTTAAGACTACGAGTTTTTATTTCATGAGACATGTTGGGTTTTGAGACATGTATGTTGTATTTGATATTTAACTTATTTGGTTTATGAAGTAATTATGGAGCTTTTGTTTTAAATAAGTTATTATCTTCATTTCCGTTGTTTTGCTTATTTTTGTCTTGTGAATCTTAGTCTCTATTCTTTTCTATTATACCTACAATGCACCATGCCTTTTAATGTGCCCTTTTGGGTATACTAAGGGGTGTGGAGTGTTTCATATATATATATAAGTACATGTAGAACCTAATAGCTCAATTACTGGCATTCACTTGTGAATGTGTCACAAACTCTCAGCTAGGAACCCGAAAAGTGGTAATGTGCGGCCCATACCACATGTTCTCACTAAACGGTTTACTAACCGTTAGCCAATGCCACACTAGAAAACATCATTAAAATCATAAAATCTCGTGATTTGTCTCGTCTCATCGACAAGTATAAATAGACCTCGTGATGGTTCCTCATGAACCATAAATCTCAAAATAGGAAATCACCAACTCAAGACTTGCCTCGTATCATCAGCATGTATAAAAAACATCATAATGGTTCTCATTGACCATAAATCCAAAAATAGGAGATCTCAAACCATAATAACTCACCAAGAATTGGCCATCTCAGATAATTCCTATAAATAGGAATTATAAAACTCAAAATACGCCATAAAATGGCAAATTCCAGAAATCATCTCAAATCAATAACCCAGAGTTGCTTAGATCGCACAAGTCCAGAATTAACCGAAAAAGTAAATGCACATGTTCCATACCACGTGTTTTACTAAATAATTTAATTCTCTTTCTCATACGATCGAATAATGCAAAAATGTATATTTTATATTTAAAATAATTTACTTTGGAAACAAGCCTTTAAAACCAATTTTCGAAATCAATTTTGAAAACCATATTTGAAAATTCCCTTATTATAGAAAATAAATAGATTTTATATTTAAAAATACTTTAAAAATACTCTATAATAATTATTTGTAATGCCCATTAATTTTTAAAAAATATTTCAAAATGGTTTTAAAAAATCCATGATTGAAAGTGAGGAAAATCGCTCCAACAGATATTAATTCAGATTTAATTCAAAATAATTCAAAATTTGAATTTCAAATTCTCCAAAGCTTGGCTAGCCTATTGATAGGCATCATAGCTCTCGAAACAGTTTAGAATTATCTCAAAACATGAAGCAGATAGTAGAGAAATCGAGGAAGAAATGAAGCAGAACACGCAAAAGCAACAAGACAAAGCAGGGCTCCTAGGTCTAGGTCGACATGCATGTCGACCTGGGTGTCGGCCCTTCAAGACTATAGGTCGATGGGCCTGTCGGCCTATGGAGCCTTTGGGCCGACCTGTAGGTCGACCCAGGCATTGCACCCTGTCGACCATTCAAACGCGATTCCGAGCAGGTGTTTTTCATCGTTTGTATTGATTTTGCAGCATCAATTTCAGATAGCAAATGAAGATAAAAAGCTATGAAATTTTGCAAATATCTACTACCGCATCTAAACTACAATCTTGAACCATTCTGGTGGAAAATCGATAAGAAATCAAGAAGATATCATCACTTAGAAATAAGATTATACTGTAACTTAGAAACAAGCATAGATTGAGTTTCACTAAACAATTTTCTCACAGATTATTTCTTGCATGCACTTCCTTTAGCTAGAAGATCTGAGTTTTACACTCACCTTGCTATTTTGTAGAGCAAAACTCAGATTTGTGCTGAAAAAAGAGGGCTCTGAGGAAGAAAGAGCTTCAAACAACTTGTACAACTCAATATACAGACATGTAAGAAAAAAAACAATTAACAGACAATCGTACTCAAATTTTGATGAAATAATTCCTAGAACTGGAGTAGATTACCTTTTCTCTTCTTTATTTTGTTGATTTTTACTTGAATTTACAGCAAGAATTAGAGAAAGATTTGATTTTGCAAGGGGTGGCCATAGTTTTTTCTTTACCGTAAGTTGTTTTTAGAAGAAGGAATGAGGAAAAAAACAACGTACATGTAATGTTCTCATCTCATTTCTTCTGGTTCCTTCTAGTTAATGGGTTTTGGACCCAAGTTAGAGAAAATAATTAATCCTAGGTTAATTTAATTCACCGTTAAAATCAAATATACACTATTATGCCCTACGTTATAAAACAATGACATTTTCTTTCTAGTTTCTACAATAAAATTTGTGCGCTTACTCACATTTTGAGTAAAAATATTTTACATCGTATAAAAAAGATTATTTTAGTTTTAAAAACATTTTTATTATTAAAACCCTTATGTTTACATAAATACACAATTTTTACAAATAAATGCATAAATTCACATTTTTAACTTCAAAAATTCTACAGAAATTATTTTCTTGCATAGAAAAATATTACAAACCTTTCAAACTCAAATTTTTAACCAAAATTGATTGTTAAACCAAATTCCACCTTTTTATTTAAACGAAATACCTTTAAAAAATCAAATACTTCCTTTAAAATTATCAAAAGAAGTAACTAGCCATAATTAATAAAATTATTGCATTTTCACCAGTTAAAATCATTTTCCACTCTTAATTCTCACAAATAAACATAATAAAGTTTCCAAAACTTTATTTTCACATTTTATTTTCAAAATTCATTGTTTATTTAAAATAAAAAATTTAAATCTCCAATTTATTTTAATTCGCAATATTGAATTATGACCTTAGTTATAATTTAATATTTACAGATAATCTCCAAAACCAGGATTGTTGCACTTTGCCTTTGCAAAAGGTCTTTGAAGTGCCTTCTTTATCTTCATTCACATTTTATGGTTAATAGTATGCTTCTTCAAATACAAATGTATTCACATTATAATGGACCCATAACTGTATTTTAGGGATAAAAGGGTAAAAGAACCAGCTAGGCTAAACTAGTTGTGAATATAAATTTATTAAACTCCTGCATGAGTAGAATTGCATCCAAGAGGTCAGGAAGACTAGAATATAGGATGCTAAAATATTAAAGAAAGATATTGGCAGGGGACAATAGGTTCTCAGTAACCCTATGAAAACTGTATATAAGAAAAGATATTGGCAGGAGCCAATAGGTTCATAATCAGCCCATGAAAACTATGTATAAAGAAAGACGTTAGAAAGACAGGTTCATAGTAAGCCCACGAAAACTATGATCTGATGCTGGCAGGGGCTAGTAGGTTTGTAGTTAGCCCATGAAAACTATATCTAGATTAAGATATTGACAGATGTCAGTAGGTTCCTAGTCAGCCGATGAAAACTAGGGTAAGAAGAGAGGATATTGGAGTCACCAATAAGTTCCTAGTCAACCTATGAAAACTAGGTTAAGAGTAAAGATATCAGAGTTACCAATAGGTTTGATAGTGATCCTATGAAAACTATGTAATTAGATAGGGAGTCCATAAATGCTTTACCGGTTATTAGTAAGCCCATGAAAACTAATAGGTTAATAGTAATCCTAGAAACCATAATTGAGACAGATAGTCAGAATGAATGGGGATGAATAATCTAGATCAGATTCTTTAGTTTTGCATATCATCATATTACACTGTTTTGAATTGCTTTAACCATTGTGGATACAGGAGCACAGTATTTGGTTTATAAAGGTTCAAGATACTAGTGAGGGGAAACCCGTTCTGCTAAGCGGCGTGGTATCACTAGGTATCTAAATGATTTGAGATGGTAGATGATTACTCATATCAGGCTTTATGTTTGACTCGAAGTTTATGTTACCCTCTTAAACTCTCGGCTACTTAATTGATTTTGAGTAGTTTGAGAGTTGAGGTTTTCAGGTATCTCATTAGATGAATAAAGCTTTCAGAGACATGCAGGAGGAATGATAGCTATTTATAGTTAGATTTTACTTGATTCCGCTATGTTGTTTGTAATGGCAAAGTTGTTAAATGGCCTATGTACACTCTGATCATCCAAGGAGGCATCTTCATATGTCACCCTTGGCATATGTTATAATAAATATATTTTCTCTGAACCTGATTTGGGATTATTGGATTATGTAATGAATTGAAAATGTTTTGATATAGAATGTGATATTGTTTGAAGTTTTAATTTTTTTTACATATTCATATGTTTCTGTGTATCAGTGAATCTAACACTGTCGTTTATGGTTGCCAGGGATTAATAACTATGGATGACGACCGTATTCGTAGCCATTGGTTTTGGGTCTCCAAGTAGGGAGTTGTTACAGGATTAGTCTCCAAAGACTCAGCGATATGTTTCTCTTTTTCAGAAGATATTAGAATGTCGAAGTATCGAAGTCTCGCATTGGCAAGGTCTAGAGGTTCATTTCCACGAAGGATCTCCTGCACTAGTTTCTCTTTGTCCAAATTTGCTTCATCGAGGGTTTTTCTTTTCATTTCCACAATATATTCCCAGGCCTTGGCAAGCGACTCAAGATAACCCTCACCAAGAAAGCTCAGATCATAGTGGAGAAGGACTTTAGCGTTATATTCAATGATCAGGGAATTGAACATGTCCTTTATTTCATTCCAATTGGCTTCCTTGGCATTTTCTACCTGAGCCTCACGTTGTTCTCTCATCCCATTGTGGCCCACTTCCTTTGTTTCTTCTTTGAGGACTTCAATCTGAGCAAGCTCCTCATCAAGTTTAATCTCAAAGTCCATGCCTCAACAGCTTCTTCACTATATTTCTGCGATTCTTCTTGAGCTTTGATCTTCTCTTTCCTCTCTTTTTTAAAAGACTCTTCAAGATCCTCAACGTGGTGGTCTAAGATATTTTTCTCCTTATGCAAGGAATCTTTTACCAAGGCCAGTTCATCGCTGTGGTTGAGGGTAGCATCAAGTCCCTTTTTATGGGTATCTTCCAGACGACTCACTGCCTTAGATGTTTCCTTCGCACTCTTTTCTGCTTCAATTAGTTTGTCATCAACTATGAGATCTCATTATCTTGGTGCTTAATTATATTTTTTCATAGATTTCCTCCAACTTGAGACGGTCTATCTCATGCTATTACTCGATAGACACCTCAATTTTTTTTTGCTAAGTGCTGGAATGATTCATGCTGCATAAAAACATCGTTAACACGTGCGAGAGAGCTTGCTTTGACATTCCCTGGGATTGTACGAATGGAGGGAAAGAACATAAGCCCGTCAAAACAAATCTTTGGGAAAATGACCTCAAGTTCGGCCAATTCTCTTATGAAAGCTTCAGAAGCAGCGATCGATAAAGATGGATCTAAAGCAATGATTGGACGTTTGCTTGACCTGAGGTCATAGGACTGCTTCGAACTGGATGAACCAGAATATTACTACAGTGGTACGGCAGTTGGTGGACCATGAAAAGAGTTCTGATCACCACTACGCGCAGGAAGATTAGGTTGCACTTCTTAATGGGATGACCAAGATTGGGATTTATGTTTTGAAGATGAAGATTCCTTGAAGATCTTTCCCGGTTGCCATCCATCTCTCTATGCCTAGCCGATTCTAAATAACATCTGGATCCATATTGTGTCAAGGAGCCCCTCAATCAATCAAAAGCTCGAATTTGAGACACTGAACCTACAAAAAACCAAATATTAGAGTTTAAATTACCATTGCACAAACGATAGATGGAAATCATGTGGTGAAGTGCATTTGATTATGAGTGTCCTAGTGTTCCTCCCAATGGACCGATTGCTGCAGTCTTGCTCATGGGAGTTTGCTCTCCTTCGCTGGTAGGAAGAATGCCTTCACCACTTCTGTTAGGAGAACTGAGCCCTTAGATTTTGATGTTAGGGATGTCATAATGTCATCAGGAATTTGGATATTTGAAATCCATTTCATCGAACTTTATAAATATTGGGAAGATGACTCTTGATCAGTAGAAGTGATAACAAACTCTGGATTCTTAGCATTTTTTCTCATAGCTTATATGTAAGCTTCTTTCTACTCTTAGTAGGCATGTAGGGTTGTTTGCCCTTTGATGGTTCGACCCAAGCACCTTGCCTAGTTCTTCATCACCGTTGCCAGGCTCACTGATCTAGGTACCCCTAATTTCGCCTTCTTTGGCATCATCCTGAGTCCCCTTTACTAGGGGCACGACGGGGTTATTGATGTCCCCATCTTGTTCGATAACACCTCTTGGTTATGCATAACTTCCAAGAAGCCTAATGCTGCGGCCTTCTTCCAGCAGCCCAAATACTGATAACAACTCGTTGGTTACGAGGAGTCTGATGTCCCTATCTTCAATAGGAGTAGCACGAATTGCAGAGATCGCTCTCGAAAAATTATTGCCCTCTAGAAGTGGGCGGACATCTATAGATATTCAGAAGGTTAATTGAACCGGAATATGAATTGGATTAGAGAATTTGAGAATAAAGTGAGGATAATACTTACATCCTTCCAACCATTGGCTTAAGAAACCAGGCGGATATCAAACATAGAACCATTCATGTTTGAAAAGGATAAGTTTGTTCCAAGCACTTGTCAAGAGTCGACAGTTGGGTGAAGGCTTGAGAAAAACATTGGAATGAATTCCTGATCGTCGTTTAAAGTTATAAATGAACCTTATGTCCTCGAGATTTAGCGGGTGAAACAAAACGCTCATGAATAGTAGAAAAGTTCCATGGTGAAAGGCGTAGCTATTATGGTGAAGTTGAGTGGGAGATATTCCAAGACATCTTAACATTTCTTGAATAAATGAATTAAAGGGTGGCACACATCCGGCCTAGCACATGAATTTGTTGCATGCTATGTACCCCTTCGGTGGCAAGTGAGTATTGTCATTGATCGAAGAGCCAAAATGTCTTCGAATGGAATTCCATGTCCGGAACATAGTTTGTGAAGGGAGGCTTCACCAATTCTGGAGTTTTGAGAATCTGTCGGGTTATCTAAGAATATAGCGCCTTCTGTAGCATAGGTGTAGGACTTACATCTTCTACCGAGAGGACGGGAACATCAGAGAAAAGGTTAGCTGACGGGCCAAAAACATTCGTTCTTTTAGTTTGATGACTAGGGGAAAACTACCAAATATGGTTGCAGAATTCAACTTAGTTTTGGGATTGCTATATTGTGAGGCTAGTTGAGAAGACATTGCAGCAAGATGCTCTAAACGTATGAAGTCCATATCAACTATACTCAGTAGATAATCGAGATTAGAAAAGTTTACCTATCCCCCCATGCTAAGTGTGAGCTAGTGTAATGCAGTGTGGTGTAGTATGGTGTATTACAGAAATAATCACCTCACAATTAGAAAACAAAGTGAAATGACATGACTTTGGATTCAAACTAGAGTGACAGTCATCTTGGACCGTCTCGACTGGCGAAAAGATTGATCGATTGTGTAATCTTTAGGATCGACTGTCGACATATTAAAGTGTGAAATCTTTTATTTAAGTCCATATGCTAAGTTTTAGCTCATATTCTTAGTCCTTAGGAATTGATCGTTCAGTTTTGAGCATAATAATGAATATGTAAGTCCTATTATTCATCGTCATTGTATATTCAGGTTTATTGAGATAGGATTAGTTGTAATTTCTCAAATAAGTGATTAAGGATCAGGCATCAAGTTCAATTTAAAGCCTTAGGTTTAGTCAAGTACATAAATGTCGATCCCTAAATACGACCCCTATATGCTGATCCATATTAACCGATCCCTCACTTCAAACAAAAAATGCCGTCCCCTTTCCTTTCACAAAACGTGTCGACCCCTTTTCCTTTAATAAAATTTTTCGGTCCCTTCACATTATTCAACACCACCGATTCCCTCTCCCACTTAGCTGATCCCACCATGCTACCCATTTACACCAATCCCTACTCTCCTAACTCTACCGATCCTTCCTCAACTTTACCTCCCACCTTCTCTTCCTATGCAATCAAACCGTCCGTCGTGCACTCCTTTCTCCTCTACTTTGCTCTGCCGTACTCTGCCAAATTCCAATTTTCCCCCTTTCAGGCAACCTTGGCCATCGTTTCAACAACGTGTTGAAACCTCCCCCTCATCGTCGGTGGTGTGGAATCCAACATATCGTCATAAAATAAAAATTAAAGGCAACTAACCTACCTGAATGAACCTTAGACGATCGATTTGGGGAGATAGGTTGGATCATGGTTTGAATGAAGGCGAAGTGACAATCTAAAGTTAAATTGGAAGGTTGACGTATGGACGAAGGCATTGTTTAATTAAGGTAGGAAAAGTTTAGATTTATTGGAGGAAAAGGTGGGTTTGGTGTAAAGGATATGAAAGGGAAGTAGATAGAAAGGCTGGGTATGTGAAGGATTTGAAGAAATAATATTAGCTTATATAGAGAGAGAGGTCATCGGGTAAAACATGGAGAGAAGGGATCGGCATAAAAGGTGCCGATCCTTGCAAACGTAAAGAAAAGGAGAGGGATTGGCTAGCAATATGTCGATTCCTACGAGCACAAGAAATGGGAAGGAGGGATTGGCTAAGCAAATTCCGATCCCTACAAACAATAAAAAATAAATAGAACGAGGGATCGACACTATGAGAACATATGCAAACCACCATGAGCATGGAAATTATTAAAAGCACATGCATACAAAATGCAATAAAAATTAGCAACTACCCTTGAATGTATGAACATGCCCAGGAGTCGCCAATAAAGAACGTGTATATGAACATGCACATGCATGGCCCAAAAAGCTCGATTTTTGAAATCAGTAGAAATCGAAATCGAACCTGAAGCCTTCTAGTTTGAGGCTGGGCCAGATAACCAAAGCTTGTTAGTTTTATAGAATTGGACTTATGTATATCAACTGATGGAGTATTTCCCTGGATGTATACTATTGGAAATTAGCCAAGCATCATAACGACCAATGAGAAATACAATGTAATGCCCCAGAAATTCATAGAATCTTATTTGGTTGAATTTTGAAAATATATGAATTCATTTGTATAAGAATACATGAAAAAAAAATAAAGTGTTCAAGTGTGTGCACACTGACATGGCACAAGAAAGAACTCCAAATCCACTGAAATCAAAACAAGAATTAAAAAGTATTACAAACATAATTTTGTGATATGGATATTTGATCTCTGGAATTATATGAATCATCCAAGAAAATAAGGAAAAGTAAGTTTTGTTTTGAATCAGTAAACATATTTTATTTAAACCCAGAAAAGAAAATATTACAGGGATTTAAAAGTCTGTATGCACATATAGGTGCATATCTTTCTGAAATTAAGGAGGAGTTAAATAAGCCTAGATAGGATATGTATGCAAATGTACATTTCTGTAAGAATAGAAAATGTTAAAAAGAAATAAGCAAGTAAAAGAAAACTGTAATACTAAAATGGCAAAAGACAAATTGCAAGCAGAATAATTGCTTTAGGCAGAAATAGAAAGGAGGGTTTCTAGAAAATAAACAAGTGACAATGTCACACAATTTTCATGACTTGGTAAGAATAGGATATATTTTGAAAAGGTAAAGAAAAAAAATATAAGGGAAAGTAAGCACCACATATGGCCGGGGTATCAAAAGTGAAAATGAACAAATCTGAAATGCAAAATGCATGAGTCTTGGCCAGGGTAGGAATGGGATTTTACAATGATAAACCCTAGAAAACTTCTCTTATAAATTCAAGTATAAACCAGAAAAGAATCATTTTGCTACCCAAAACATTTAAGAAAACAAAGAGGAAAATATTTGCAAGCAGAAAAGCAAGTTTTAAAAGGTTTTCTTTCTGATTTAAGCAGGAGAAGCATTTTTCTGTGAGTAATCTCACTAATCCATGGCATTAAGTCCTGTTATGAGGCAGCCTAGCTTATGCTAATTTTTCTGCATATTTTGGATTTTATTACTATGATTTTAATGGATGCTTTAATGGGTGTTTCTAAATGCTTTTAGTTTTGATAGTGAGTATTATGCTCTGATTGTTTATACCCAGAAATGTTATAGTATGAAAATGTAATAGTAAATAGAGAATGCTTGTAGCTGGTTTAGTTATGGCATGACAAACATATGTATATGAGTTGCATTACACTTGTGTAAGTGCTGAGGCTCAAATGAAAGATTCAAGGTTGCAATGGAAATTCCTAATGTGCTGAACCTTTGATCAAATAGAAAACCATGGGCCAGAAATCTTGTTTAAGCTAGATCTTGAATTTAGTTCAAACATGGTTGCTTGTGAAACAATAATAACCCACATGCCTAGTCTTTATTCCCAGTTACAAATATTCTTGTATTTTCTTTTAAACCAGAATACTTGTAGATATGAATTCCCTGGATATGAAAGTTAGCTTGTTCTGGAATTATGCTTGAGAGCTCTATATAATGTTTCATGTACACTGTGATTCAGTCACCTAGCTATCTCATGATAGGATCAAACATGAACACTTAGTAAATAAACAAAGGATTATGAGCCAAGAGAACTGCTGGAATGCTTGTTGTATTTAAAGTATGCAAGTTGACACATGGTTTGTTTAAGCCCTGAGATCTTTGTGCAATATTGTGAATTATTTTATTGCAATGTGTCCCCATGATTCCTTATGGCAGATGAGGCTAGGAAGAAATTTGGTAAATGCAATCTATACAAAATGTTTAGGTCTTACTTAATTACTTAATATCATGGAATTTTTGATGATGCTCATACCAGATCTTGTATCTGACCCTTGTTTGTTTATGGCAACTGGGGTGTCTCATTTAAAATGGGGCAGCCCTTAATGCTTTTTCAGGGAATGCTGGCTCTAAATAGGAAGCTGCTAAGGCTAATGAGAATGATTGGATAAGCATGCTAAACTAGAGTTAAATAAGAACTTAGAATGAGATATTTGCATGTAATCTGGAAAATTTGATAGTTCTGTTTAGGCTGTTATGCAAAACCTTGAAAGTTTGGAATTATTCAGTTATTTTAAATGAATCTAGTGATGTATTAAGTGGGAAGAACTTGCAAGAGATATGTGTTATGTTATTTCTGTTTTCTGGTTTGGTATGTATTAAGAATATTGAAGTTAAGCTGAATTGATTATCTATTTGCTAAAGTTGTTTTGATTAAAGGAAAAACTGGATTTTATAAGTATGATCACTTTATGATGGTTTTAGTTAATCCTAAATCTTTTCAAAAGATAGATATATAGGAAATTATATTGGGAAAATCCAGAAAGAATTATAACTGTTACACTTTCATGTCTTGATACTGAAACTTGTCCAAATGCAAGTAAAAGAATGGTTTCTTTAACCAAACAGTTAGACCATAGGTCAGGCCACACACACACCTTAAAAAAATGGAGCTAGGAACCATTTGAACCCAGTTTTTCTGGAAAATGAACAGAAACATAGACATGTACCTGTATATCTGTGTACATGTTGATATTTAGGCAACAAAATAAATACAAATTCCTAGAAAAGTAGTAGGAATGGGTTTTGAAAATAATAAAGCAAGAAATATTGTTTTGTATGTTAGATTATAGGCAAAACTTAAGTGTATATGTATAGAGATAGGTAGGTATCAGATTTTAAAACCCTGCAGGAAAAAAAAAAAAAGAAAGCAAAAATTGAGTTTGAACTGACCAGCATAGTACTTGAACTCGTGACCTCTCATGTGTAAGTTAGGCGCGTTTCCATTACGCCTAGATGTTGCTTGTGTTCACTTAGGATCCACTTTCTTTTAGCTTGAGTTTGAAACTATGCAGATTTTAACACAAACATCCATATTAAAAAGCTTTCTTCCACTAGATTATTACTTAATCATTCCTTAATTAGAATAACAGACCAAAGTACATGTTTACAGTGGATTCTATGGTCAATAATCAGAATGTGAAAATAAATCTTTTATTAGGGAATTATCACATTTTAATAGATTTAAAAAGATTTCTACTTCCCTATTATTATTATGCTCTGATTCTAGTAGGATATAACATAGATATCTTCATATATGTATGTTAGGAAAGATTTAGATTTAAAACAATATTTTTATATTGAGAAAGATCCTGGATAATATGAGAATAGGTAAGGATGACCCTAGGTAGTCTTAGTTAAGTATGTAAGCAAAAAAAAAAAATTTTGCTTAAGAATTAGGGTCATTGCATTTGGTATCAGAGCTATGTTAAATTTATACATAGCTAAGAAAGATTGTATTGATTGATTGAAGTACTATAATCATATGTATGTACTGTTTGAGTAAAATAATAATATAGATAGAAAGTTAAAATATATAGATATATATATACTCTCATGATAAACTAACCTTATCTACCCATACTGTAGTTGTCCAATTATGGTAGGAAGAGGATCTCAACACAATGCAGGGTCATGTACACCACAAATGCTTGATATGCAAGACTTTATGAGGGCTTTGAGGGATGGAGTAGGGCAGAGACTTGAGAATCCACATGAGGAACTTTCCAAACTATTAAAGACTTATACCAATTTAGGAGGCAAGAGCTTTGAAGGGACTGAAAATGTGATGGAAATTCAAACATGGTTGAGAACACTGGATAGAATTTTCAATGACATGCAGTTGGATGATCAAAGGAAGAGGCAAGTGGCCTCAAGACAACTGAAAGGTGTGGCTTTGAGCTGGTGGGAGGTAGTCATAGCTGGGAGGATTGAGAATGAAATCACTTGGAATCAATTCAAGGAGATGTTGGAAGCTAGATTTGTTCCAGCATCAGCCAAAACTCTACTGCTTGAAGAATTCATCAGATTTAGGCAGGGAACTTTTAATGTGACTGAATATACTCATAGGTTTGAAGGCTTGTCTAAGTATGGAGCTATGCTTGTGGCTGATGAGGCATCAAAGAATGATAGGTATATTAAGGGTTTAAATCCAGGGCTTAGTAGGGCCATGTTGCCATATGTAGATAAAACTTTTGATCAAGTCATTGATCTGGCCTTAAAATTTGAGCAACATGACAAGGAAAGGGAGAAGTATAGGAGTTTTAAGAATAACAACAATAAGAAGAATAAGGGAAGATATCACCCCTATGACAAGAGGAAGGAGGAGATAGAAAGTAAGAAAACTAATGATACTAAGACCACTGATACAAAAAGGAAAATAACATGTAATCATTGTGGAAAAGAAGGACATATCAAACCAAGGTGCCCAGAATTGAAGGGAGGAGCTTTCAAGTGCTATCTATGTGGAAAGGAGGGACATATCAAGAGAAACTGCCCTGAGTATAAACAGCAAGGGAAGCTAGCAAGTTTGGAGAGCAAGGGCAAATCCACAGTAGAGACTATTGCAGAAAATCATGGTCAAGTAGAAGGTACCTTATTTATTTGTACCTTACCTATATCAGTAGTGTATGATACAGGGGCAACACATTCTATGATTTCCCATGAATTAGTTGCATTGCTTAAATTAAATTGCATATTGGTTGAAACTCCTTTGTTAGTGCAAAGCCCATTGGGAAGTTCTAGTGTTTTAAACATGATTTGTGTGGATGTGGGATTAAACATAGGAGGAAATGTTTTTATTTCCAATTTATATGTTTTAAATTACCCAAATATAGGTGTTATATTGGGTGTAGACTGGTTAAGGCAATACAAAGCCATAATTAATTTAGACTCATCCACCATATCATTACAAAATTCTAGAGGTCAAAGAATCACAATTTTGTGTGAAACAGCCAAAGAAAGAAAATTATATCACTTGATCGACTTAAATAAGGATTCCAGTGAGCCTTCTATTGAAGAAATCCCCATAATTAACGAATACATAGATGTGTTTGGAGAAGTTGAGGGGGTTCCACACCACAGACCAGTGGAATTTCAGATTAGTCTGATACCAGGAGCAAGTCCAATTATTAAGAAACCCACTAGGATGGGGCCAAATGAGTTGAAGGAATTAAAGAAACAGTTAGAAGAGTTAGAAAGCAAAGGATTTATAAGACCAAGTAACTCTTGCTGGGGTGCTCCAGTAGTATTTGTAAAGAAACATGATGGTACTTTAAGAATGTGCATAGATTACAGGGAGTTAAACAAAGTCACTATCAAGAACAAGTACCCCTTACCTAGAATTGATGATCTTTTTGATCAACTTAGTGGAGCAAAAATATTTTCTAGGTTAGACTTGGCATCTGGATTCCATCAGATGAAGGTTGAAGACTCAAGTGTTAAGTATACAGCCTTTAACACTAGGTATGGTTTATATGAGTTTCTTGTCATGCCATTTGGGTTGACAAATGCCCCATCATATTTTGTAGACTTAATGAATAGGATATTCAGGGATTATTTAGACAAGTTTGTATTGATTTTTATTGATGATATTTTGATTTATTCTAGAACAGTAGAGGAACATGAAAATCACTTACACCTTGTTTTGTCAAGATTAAGAGAAAAAGATTTAAAAGCCAAATTTTCTAAGTGTGCATTTTGGAAAGAAGAGGTGCATTTCCTTGGGCATGTTGTATCTGCCAAAGGCATTTCAGTGAACCCCAATAAAGTTGTGGCTATCCAAGCATGGAAAAGGCCAAGCACAGTGGGAGAAGTTAGGTCATTTATGGGAATGGCAGGGTATTATAGAAGATTTATAAAAGATTTTTCTAAGATGTCATCACCTCTTACCAACCTAACTAGAAAGAACCAACCCTTTAGATGGACTGAGAAATGTGAACAAGCCTTTAGTAAAATCAAAGAGGCTTTAGTCAATGCACCAGTGTTGAGAGTACCAGAAGGAAATGAGGATTTGATTGTTTATACTGATGCAAGTGGCTCTGGGCTAGGAGCTGTATTGATGCAGCAAGACCAAGTTATAGCCTATGCATCAAGGCAACTGAAGCCGCATGAATCAAAGTATGCAACCCATGATCTTGAATTGGCAGCAGTGGTATATGCACTAAAGCTCTGGAGACATTATCTTCTAGGTGCAAAGTTCATTTTATACACTGACCATAAGGCATTGAAATATCTTTTTTCACAAAAAGATCTGAATATGAGGCAACATAGATGGGTTGAATTTTTAGCAGCATATGATTTAGACATACTTTATACTCCAGGAAAAGCTAATAAGGTTGCAGATGCTTTGAGCAGACAGCACGCAAAAGTAGCCATGTTAATGATAGAAGAGTTTAAAAATTTATCCCTACTTACTGATTTGGAAATTGAGGAAGACAATGAGGTAAACATGGAGATGATTGAAGGAGGGAAAAAGGGAAAATTAAGTTTGATAACTTTGCAATCAGATTTAATTTTGAAAGTGGGAAAAATGCAAGAGGAAGATCCAGATTTGTTAGAAAAGAAATCTCTAATAGAAAAAGGAGAAGAAGTACCAAACTACCACATTGATAAGAATGGTTACTTAAGGAATAAGAGTAAGATATGTGTTCCAAAGAATATAGGATTGAAGGAAGAGATACTTAATAAATATCATAGAAGCAAGTATTCTATACACCCAGGTAGCACCAAGATGTACCAAAACTTGAAGAGGGATTATTGGTGGACAGGGATGAAAGCTGATGTGGCCAAATATGTTGCAAAGTGTATGACTTGCCAACAAGTCAAAGCAGAAACCCAAAGACCCTCAGGCCTATTACAACCTCTAAGTATACCACAGTGGAAGTGGGAAGATATATCTATGGATTTCATAGATGGTCTGCCTAGATCAAAGAGAGGAAATACAAGCATTTGGGTAGTAGTTGATAGATTGACCAAAGTGGCACATTTTATACCAGTAAAGGCAGAAAGAAATGCCCCTAAACTAGCTCAGATATTCATGAAAGAAGTAGTAAGGTTGCATGGAATCCCTAAAACTATAGTGAGTGATAGGGACACAATCTTTACCTCCAGATTTTGGAAGAGCTTTCAAAAAGCCATAGGGAGTGAATTATGCTTGAGTACAGCATACCACCCCCAATCAGATGGTCAAACTGAAGTGATAAATAAGGTTTTGGAGGATTTATTGAGGGCATGTATATTAGACTTTGGAGGTAATTGGGAAGATCACCTCCATTTGGCTGAATTTACATATAACAATAGTTATCAAAGCACCATAGGCATGGCACCATTTGAAGCCTTGTATGGAAAACCATGTTTGTCACCAATATGTTGGGTTGAAGCAGGAGAAAAGGCTGTCTTAGGGCCTGAGTATGTAAAAGAGACCACAGAGAAAATTGAACTGGTGAGGAGAAGAATGGCAGCAGCTCAAGATAGGCAAAAGAAGTTTGCAGATAAAAAGAGAAAGCAGGTAGAATATGAAGTTGGTGATTATGTTTTCATCAAAGTTTCACCTATGAAGAAGGTGTTAAGATTTGGCAAGCAAGGAAAACTTACCCCAAGATATGTTGGACCTTACAAGATTTTGGAAAGAATAGGTTCATTAGCATATAGGCTAGAGCTGCCTGAAGAGATGAGTGCAATGCACAATGTATTCCATGTATCACAACTTAGAAGATGGGTACATGATAAAGAAGAGATTCTAGAGAAACCCACTCAGGTTCAAATAAATTCTGATTTGGTCTATGAGAAAGAACCCGTGGGGATTTTGGCTAAAGAGGAAAAGAAGTTGAGGAACAAAACTTTAAAATTGGTAAAGGTTCAATGGAGCCTAGACCCTAAGGACTGTACATGGGAATTGGAGGATAAAATAAAGATGGATTACCCTAAACTTTTTGTAGTGGAAGGTAAAAAAAAAAAAAACTAAATTCCTAAAAGTTTAATATGTATGGTTGTTTTGACTGAATTGTTTGCTTATGCAATGTCTGATAGATTTTAGGAGAATCTAGAAATATAAAAAAAAAAAAATGAATGAGAAAATTGTGAGGACACAATTCCTAAAAAGGTGGGGTGATTGTAATGCCCCAGAAATTCATAGAATCTTATTTGGTTGAATTTTGAAAATATATGAATTCATTTGTATAAGAATACATGAAAAAAAAATAAAGTGTTCAAGTGTGTGCACACTGACATGGCACAAGAAAGAACTCCAAATCCACTGAAATCAAAACAAGAATTAAAAAGTATTACAAACATAATTTTGTGATATGGATATTTGATCTCTGGAATTATATGAATCATCCAAGAAAATAAGGAAAAGTAAGTTTTGTTTTGAATCAGTAAACATATTTTATTTAAACCCAGAAAAGAAAATATTACAGGGATTTAAAAGTCTGTATGCACATATAGGTGCATATCTTTCTGAAATTAAGGAGGAGTTAAATAAGCCTAGATAGGATATGTATGCAAATGTACATTTCTGTAAGAATAGAAAATGTTAAAAAGAAATAAGCAAGTAAAAGAAAACTGTAATACTAAAATGGCAAAAGACAAATTGCAAGCAGAATAATTGCTTTAGGCAGAAATAGAAAGGAGGGTTTCTAGAAAATAAACAAGTGACAATGTCACACAATTTTCATGACTTGGTAAGAATAGGATATATTTTGAAAAGGTAAAGAAAAAAAATATAAGGGAAAGTAAGCACCACATATGGCCGGGGTATCAAAAGTGAAAATGAACAAATCTGAAATGCAAAATGCATGAGTCTTGGCCAGGGTAGGAATGGGATTTTACAATGATAAACCCTAGAAAACTTCTCTTATAAATTCAAGTATAAACCAGAAAAGAATCATTTTGCTACCCAAAACATTTAAGAAAACAAAGAGGAAAATATTTGCAAGCAGAAAAGCAAGTTTTAAAAGGTTTTCTTTCTGATTTAAGCAGGAGAAGCATTTTTCTGTGAGTAATCTCACTAATCCATGGCATTAAGTCCTGTTATGAGGCAGCCTAGCTTATGCTAATTTTTCTGCATATTTTGGATTTTATTACTATGATTTTAATGGATGCTTTAATGGGTGTTTCTAAATGCTTTTAGTTTTGATAGTGAGTATTATGCTCTGATTGTTTATACCCAGAAATGTTATAGTATGAAAATGTAATAGTAAATAGAGAATGCTTGTAGCTGGTTTAGTTATGGCATGACAAACATATGTATATGAGTTGCATTACACTTGTGTAAGTGCTGAGGCTCAAATGAAAGATTCAAGGTTGCAATGGAAATTCCTAATGTGCTGAACCTTTGATCAAATAGAAAACCATGGGCCAGAAATCTTGTTTAAGCTAGATCTTGAATTTAGTTCAAACATGGTTGCTTGTGAAACAATAATAACCCACATGCCTAGTCTTTATTCCCAGTTACAAATATTCTTGTATTTTCTTTTAAACCAGAATACTTGTAGATATGAATTCCCTGGATATGAAAGTTAGCTTGTTCTGGAATTATGCTTGAGAGCTCTATATAATGTTTCATGTACACTGTGATTCAGTCACCTAGCTATCTCATGATAGGATCAAACATGAACACTTAGTAAATAAACAAAGGATTATGAGCCAAGAGAACTGCTGGAATGCTTGTTGTATTTAAAGTATGCAAGTTGACACATGGTTTGTTTAAGCCCTGAGATCTTTGTGCAATATTGTGAATTATTTTATTGCAATGTGTCCCCATGATTCCTTATGGCAGATGAGGCTAGGAAGAAATTTGGTAAATGCAATCTATACAAAATGTTTAGGTCTTACTTAATTACTTAATATCATGGAATTTTTGATGATGCTCATACCAGATCTTGTATCTGACCCTTGTTTGTTTATGGCAACTGGGGTGTCTCATTTAAAATGGGGCAGCCCTTAATGCTTTTTCAGGGAATGCTGGCTCTAAATAGGAAGCTGCTAAGGCTAATGAGAATGATTGGATAAGCATGCTAAACTAGAGTTAAATAAGAACTTAGAATGAGATATTTGCATGTAATCTGGAAAATTTGATAGTTCTGTTTAGGCTGTTATGCAAAACCTTGAAAGTTTGGAATTATTCAGTTATTTTAAATGAATCTAGTGATGTATTAAGTGGGAAGAACTTGCAAGAGATATGTGTTATGTTATTTCTGTTTTCTGGTTTGGTATGTATTAAGAATATTGAAGTTAAGCTGAATTGATTATCTATTTGCTAAAGTTGTTTTGATTAAAGGAAAAACTGGATTTTATAAGTATGATCACTTTATGATGGTTTTAGTTAATCCTAAATCTTTTCAAAAGATAGATATATAGGAAATTATATTGGGAAAATCCAGAAAGAATTATAACTGTTACACTTTCATGTCTTGATACTGAAACTTGTCCAAATGCAAGTAAAAGAATGGTTTCTTTAACCAAACAGTTAGACCATAGGTCAGGCCACACACACACCTTAAAAAAATGGAGCTAGGAACCATTTGAACCCAGTTTTTCTGGAAAATGAACAGAAACATAGACATGTACCTGTATATCTGTGTACATGTTGATATTTAGGCAACAAAATAAATACAAATTCCTAGAAAAGTAGTAGGAATGGGTTTTGAAAATAATAAAGCAAGAAATATTGTTTTGTATGTTAGATTATAGGCAAAACTTAAGTGTATATGTATAGAGATAGGTAGGTATCAGATTTTAAAACCCTGCAGGAAAAAAAAAAAAAGAAAGCAAAAATTGAGTTTGAACTGACCAGCATAGTACTTGAACTCGTGACCTCTCATGTGTAAGTTAGGCGCGTTTCCATTACGCCTAGATGTTGCTTGTGTTCACTTAGGATCCACTTTCTTTTAGCTTGAGTTTGAAACTATGCAGATTTTAACACAAACATCCATATTAAAAAGCTTTCTTCCACTAGATTATTACTTAATCATTCCTTAATTAGAATAACAGACCAAAGTACATGTTTACAGTGGATTCTATGGTCAATAATCAGAATGTGAAAATAAATCTTTTATTAGGGAATTATCACATTTTAATAGATTTAAAAAGATTTCTACTTCCCTATTATTATTATGCTCTGATTCTAGTAGGATATAACATAGATATCTTCATATATGTATGTTAGGAAAGATTTAGATTTAAAACAATATTTTTATATTGAGAAAGATCCTGGATAATATGAGAATAGGTAAGGATGACCCTAGGTAGTCTTAGTTAAGTATGTAAGCAAAAAAAAAAAATTTTGCTTAAGAATTAGGGTCATTGCATACAACATCTTGAAAAATAATTCCAGATTGGACAACAACTTCTCAGGAATCTAGATGGATTTTTTTCGACAACTCTAACTTTCTTTGATTCAAAGCACGTCATGTTCATCACAAGACGTACTTTAGGGTTTAAGGGCCAAGTGTTATCCAGCACTTTTATGTTGCTAGATTGAACTGATTGCACAAGTCAGATTCGACTGTCATCTAGGCCGATGACTGCAAAGTGATGATTGTAGGGCCCATAAGTCAAGTACAAATGGTAACATGAAGTTAATGTTAAATGGGCATGATGAATATGCAAGGTAAAGTATTCAAAATATGAAATATGGTTCAACATCTAAGAGGGATCGGCATATTTTAAGGTGTGAGAGCATTCTTATAGAAACAATTAATATCTCAAGATCCACAAGTCCAATGCATAAGAAATTTTGTGAAATTAGCAAGACATTGGAAGGGATCGGCAGAAAGTAGCATGCAAACTATATTGAAGCAAAGATCAAGCAATAACTCTAGCTCCACTGATCCAATTGGCATGAAATTTGGGGGCTAAACATTTTTTGGCATGAGGAAACCACCATAGGGATCATGCCCTAAAATTAAACCAAAGAAGGGATAAGTGCCTATCCTTCTTCTTTAGGAGTTGGGCCATGCGACTCCTCTTGTGGGCCCATATGGTTTTGAGGATCTTTCTGCCTAGTTTTCAAAGAGACATTTGCATTTTCATCAAGAAATACAAGCTGAGTTGTTCATTTTCAGGAATTTTACACTGCTAGTTGCTTTATACTCTTTTGTAACTAAGGATTTTGATCTGATCCTTTTGTAATCAGATTATAAAGTAATTAATAAAGCAATTTATTCAAAGTGGGCATAGGCAGATTACCCGAACCACTATAAATATTTGTATGCGTGTCATTCTTGAAATTAACTGTTGTTTCTTTATTATTATCCAACGTTTCCATTTTATTTTTCATTGAATTCTCTTAGAAAGAATCTATTAGGTGTTTGTGCAAATTTTTGGTGCAAATAGTAGTGATTCTTGATCTGTTACATGTCTACTCTAGCATAAACACACAAGTTCCTAACCCATGTCTCACAAACTAAATGTAGCAGTGCATCTACTAATACATAATATAATCAACAATAATAACATACACATGCATATGGTTCAGAACCACACGTAGAAAACATTAATCTAATCCAAAACAAGCAATTCAAGATAGGACCACGAACCTTGTCTTTTTTCCCAAGTATAATTCACTCGGTCTTTACTTTATAGACCCATACGAGTTTCACTTCCTTATTCCCAAGCTTCTTACATTTTGGTCTGCAAATCGAATAGATTTCCTAATATATGCAAGGTTTGGCTCAATAATCAAGTCTTGTATAACTCTTGGACTTACTATATCATTTAGGTCTTGGATACACTTCCTTAAATGTGATACATGAAACACATTATGGAATCCAGCTAAAGCATTTGGTAATTCAACTCTATAGGCAACAACTTACTAATAGTCTCCAATATTGGAAATAGGCCAATGTACTTTGATGCTAATTACCTAGCCTTTCTAGTCTTAGATCCACCCATTGGCAAAACATAAACAATTACATGAACTCAGGTATCAAATTTATAGTCCTTCTAGCTCCTATCGGCTTTACTTGTTTACCTCAATTGAGTTTCCTTCCCACTTTGCCGAATAAATTTAACCTTTTCCAAAGATTCTCTTCATGTCTAGATACATATTAGTACCTCCTTGATAAATAGTAAACTTTGAACAACGACATTCATTCAAGACTTCTTTTCGAAGTTCTCCATGTTCAGAACATGCATTCTTCCCTTTTTCCGAAGCCAGCCACTTTTGTCAACTTCAAAGTCTCTTTACTCTTCGGCATCGTCACCAATCCTTAGGTACCTAATCTTTTAGCACATTGTGGATCTCCTCATTTGTTCTCGGTAAACCTTTCTTTGAGATTTGGCTGAACCTCTAAGCATAATAGTGTCCTGAAAGCTTTGCACAAACCAACGTCATAATCATGTGTATATTGCAAAAAGCCAATATATCCAAAACATTCTACTCTTCTATTCAAAACCTAACTCTATTACCATTGGCTGAAGGAGTTGATATTTCCTTTCTCGAGAGTATCCACCATTCTGATGTCCGAAGAAGTCAAAAATTCCAATCATCCCTGTTACCTCATTTTCAACTATTTTTGAGTGAACAAATATCATAAGGACCCATGGTTCGTAAATAACTCAAACTATTCTTCTAAACGGCGGTGTCTCCAAATCTTCAATACGAAAATGCAACTGCTAACCTCATGGCATGTGTCAGTTATTCATTCTCATGAGGTTATAGCTTTCTAAATGCATAAACTATTACTTTGCCTCTTTGCATCAATACTTCTCCTAACCGCAAACTTGAAGCATTTGTATACACTATCATATCTACATTACCTTCGGGTATTAACCAAATTGCAGTATTAATCGATGATTCAATTCTTGGAATGACATCTCACACTCCTTTGCCAATACATAATTCTTTTTCTTTTGCACAAGTCTCGTCATGTTATTTTAGATATGTCCTTAATGAATCTCTGATAATAGCCTACCTAACCCAGAAAACTTTAGATCTCTATAACAATCTCGGTTCTCTTCTATCCCTTCACAACTTCAACCTTCGAGAGGGCTATGGCTAAGCCTCTTTCCGAAACAACATGGCCAGAGAACTTAACTACCCTACTCTAAAAATGAAATTTAGAAAATTTTGCTATTAACTTATATGGTCTCAACGTCTTCAATTTAAGCCTTAGTCAAACCTCATGCTCTTTCTCATCCTTTGAGTACACCCATCTGACTTCTCCACAAACACAACTGAAGCTTCCTGTTGTGAGCTACTCAACCTTACGAAGCTCTTGCTCTCCAAATCCACCAATTGCTTCTTCAACTCCTCCATATCCTTTGGAGGCATTCTATTAGGGGTTCGACTAAATGGTTCCGATCTCGGTATTAACTAAACACGAAGCTCAACCACTCTTGGGGTGCTCTACCACTCTTGGGGTGCTCATGGTATTAACATAACATTGATTTGGATAACTCAATGTTATAATCCTTTCGGCATAATATATTATAGCGCCATAATGCTCTACCAATCCATCCATAAAATCACTTTGAACATATAAATTCAAACACATAGGGATTACGCAAAAAGTTCCACCCACCTAACCCTACATCTAAGTTAGTGCATCTAAATACGAGTGTGGTATATACACAGATCAAATTAATATACATATGGAATTTACTACCCTAACTAAAGCCTATCAATTAAATCTTTAGCAATGAATGAATATTAGCAACTGTATCGAAAAGTACTCTAATTGAAATACCAAAAATCAAAGTCATAGCTTCCAAAAACAACATTAGTGCCTTTCTTTTTGGAAGATGCTCCTTTCTATGGCCTATCTAAAGGAAACATTCTAGATTGTAACTCTAGGTTGTCTTTCTTTTGATATCCTAATTTTCCATAGTTAAAACACTTTATTTTTCCTTTAGTTCTCAAAACTGGATACTTAGATGTGTAATGTCTCTTTTGCCCATAGTTAATACAAGCAACTTCAGCAATAGAAGTCTCGACACTCTTTCCTTTTGGCATAGTCTTCTTGCTTTTAGCTTAAGGTATGAACTTCTTCTCTTGCACCACCTTAGGCCTTGTCTCAACTATTCTTTTTTCTTGATACATCCCAACATACCTATGGGTCATCTCCACAACGAGTTCAAAAGTAGATGCCAAGTGTGCCATCACCTTACAATCTTGACCCTGCCTCAAACCCGAATTAACTTCTTATTTTTTCCTTAATAGGGTATTAATTATCCCCCGAGCATACTTAGCCAAAGAGTTGAAATTTTGGATGTACCCTTCCATCGAAAGGTTTCCTTGCCTTAGTTCAAATATTCCTGTAGCAACATGCTCCATTGGGACTCGGATATCTAGTCTTAAACCTCTTCCGAACTGATTCCAAGTGATCTCATCCTAAGTCGTTTTGACAATCACCATTTCACACCAATCTAAATCATCTTCATACACTTGCCTTAAAACTAATTATCTACTTGGTGCATCACCCAACATCCAGTCTCCAAAGATATGTTCGCAATCTCTCAATCAATTCAACATTTCCATAAACATTTTACCACCCATGTTTTGATTATCGTTGCTCAACCTTAACAAATGCCCTTTACTATAGGCCTTGGCTCGACATTATTCAATATGTTCTTACTCATCGCTTGTGCCATGACTTGCCAAAACAAGGAATTCACATCCTTACGCATCTATCTAGCTGAAGAAGCCTCATTTTACAACTAGCCATGGCCCTTCGCCTTCATTCCTTCCATTAGTTTGGGTACTTTCGACCACCCTTCTTGTATTTTCGGCTCCTACGATAACTCTCCTCTTCTTATTTCCATCTTGCTTTTATTCATCTTCATGAAAAATGGAAAGAAAGGGAGTTAAACAATATTAAAAGGATAGATATATCCACCTACATATATCAGCATAGAAAAATATAATTATCTTATAAAATAGCTTATAGGCTCCCCAAGGTATTTGTTCTCTACTATATTATTAACTATTTCTTGCTCTATTTTACTTAAGTGAACTCTAATATAAGCACTGATATCCACTATGACATCCCATATTCTAAGACCCAAATATGGAACTATAATGTGCTACTGTCATCTTGGAATTACCTTTCGAGGATAAAGATGAATTCCATTATATTAAATAGTCTTAAGCAAATAGATTAGATGTCAACTAAAAGTTAGAAAGAAATCATTACAGGTCAAGTTTTAAAATTTAGTTCACATTGTCATTCCCAAACAGGAGTCAAAATATAATACAAAAATAAATGATAGTGTTATGGCTACATATGAAGATGTTAACATAAACACTAAGTACAATAGAATCAAAATAAATACAACGTCCCAAGCCTCCTACTTTGTCTTTGGTGACCTTTATTAATCCATCCCAAAAAGCAATCTGAATAATCCTACAAACTCAATTACCACGAATGAGTACCCATGAGATTATGGTGAAAACAAGGATAAAAACACGAGTCGGCCATAATGTCTAGTATGAGCAATATATTACCATAACATAAAAGATAGTAAGTTAACATGCTAGTATATGGAATGATTTCCCCATAGTTATACCAAAGCACTAAATTATCCAATTTACACATAAACTTAAGGTATAGTTTCATTGATATGTGTCAAAATGTAGAGCCACAACCAAAAGAAGCCTCTTGGTTTACATCACATGAATATTAAATTATTTCAATATATATGAAATCCCTACCCTTGACTGCCCCTAAGGCCTAATGTCCTTTCTATATATATATATATATATATATATATATATATATATCATTAGATTCTTATAGTTCGGCTACTGCCAAGGCCTTATGCCTTCCTAGTTTATTAAATAGAAGTAAACACAATCACGGCATCGGCTGCCCCTAGGACTTACACCTTTCTCCATCGTACTTCATATACCGCTCTTGGTCTCGCTCTTATTTTGGTTTCATATTAAGGGTTCCATCTTAGGCCCTCCCCTACTTTGTTTTCGTTTTTTAGACTGCTCTTTTCAGCCTTACATATTCCTTCGTTCCCTTGGTTGTCATCCTAGGGCTTACACCAATAGCTTTTGTGTCTGGACAGATGTCTCCTCAAGGCCTTGCTCAAAAACTTCTAATTTTAGTTGTCATGCTTGGCCTTACATCAACGCTTCCTATTTCGGATGCCACATAGGCCTTACTCCTCCACTTTTTGTCACTTGACTACCTCAAAGGCCTTACTTCAACTATCGAACGTACTACCTAACCATTAAGTATTAGGCTTTTATCATTGATTTAACAATCCATTTAACCTCATTTTGGTTAATCGTATTACTATTACATTCTCATTAATGTTCTAAGTACTAATTTCGAAATTCTAATGCTTAAGCATACATTTGTATCTCTGGAAGTAATTAGTTCCAGTTTATCATCTATACCGAGAACTATATTAGTCTTGGTGATGACTACCCTCGGTTACATCGGGAAGCCTATCTCTATTTAGCTTAGGTGTTTTACGCTATTAAAATATTTAAAATTTCAAATTACCTCTTGTACTCATAATTTATCTTTAACCATTGACTGCGTTAGACCCTTGATTAATACCTTCATTTTATCAAACCTTTGCTTTTATACTTAGCTTTTTTTACTTAGGTTCTTTATACTTAAGGTTTCGATCATTTATCTCACGGTTCGTCTCCACCTCCTTTGGCATTTCCCTTCGGTACACATTGGGAACCTTCCTACACATCTGCCACTAACTTTACGTATGTCATTCTCTGATTTTTTGACTTAATTATTTTTGATTATTATTTAGACTTTCTAACATGTACATCATAAAATATAAGTCTAGTCTATCACTCAATTAATTAACATTTTTTATAATTAAATTACTTTTAGTTTCAACTAATTGCCTTCCGGTCCTTGTTAAAGCACTTCAACCAAACTTATATTCTTAGAAATTACTTAATATGTTTCAGATGACTGCAGTAAAATTAATCATGTTTTATTGTTGTATAGTTTCCCCTAAGTCCTTTAGTTTTAACCATTTTCCTGTCGTATGGATTTAACTACATCATGTTAGTTAATTAGTTTAAGGGAACATTCTATAAATCAAAAACTTGTCAAACGAGGAGTTCTCTACATTATGTAACATTTTTGAGTGACAAAATCATAAGGTGTCATTCACAATCAATTTAGCCATGAGAAATTAAGGGGAGAAAAAGGGATTAAAGAATATATTACTCGCCTTTATCTTTGTTTTTCTCATTTTAGGTTTCCTTAGTATTTTCTCCTTTTCTTCTTCTTCTCTTCTTTTAATGGTGGTGAACTATACATTTATTTTATTTTAATTTTGTAGAGAATGAATGAAAAATGAGGAGGAAGATATGTTTGGTGGTATTTATATATTCAGGGTTTTAGTTTACTTCCTTATTTTATCTATTTATTTCCTCCTTAGTAAAATCCCCTCTATACAAATATTAATGCAATGACCTATACTTTTTATATTGAAGGATCATAAAATAGTATTTTAAAATTCATATTGGGTCATATGATGCATTGAGTAGTGACGTGGTTGACCCTTAGAAATTTTATTGGATGATTTCACCCTTGAAGAGTTATAATGGCTATAACTTTGGATAAAAGCCGAAGTAAGCTCTGAGGCCACTTCCATCAGAAAGATATAATGGTTTTCTTTCTATAGATTGATCATAGCAGTGAGTTTGACTTACCATCTGGGAGATATGGCTGTTTGAAGTTATATAGTTTGTGGAATGGCTTAATGGGTAACTAGTGAGATTTGGGGTGAGCCTAATAGCTTACTTCGGGTTTGGGATTTATAGTGGTTGAAATAGTCAACCCCAAATCATTTTCCATAATTCCAAAATAGATCTAAACCTCCATTCACCATCGAGCCACCATCATCGAAACCTAAATCCATTTACCATCGAGTTTCCATCACTAATGTCCCAAAAATATCATCATGCTACTACATCATGATCAAACCCCAAGAAAACAAACAAATACCTTGAGCACAACCTGCAGAGTCCCCGCTTCCCCTTTTGGAAGTTCCACTCCGACTCACCTAAATAAACCACTCGGTACCAACCAAAAGCATTTTGTACCGAGTTGGGTACTTAGCCAGTTTTGGCTAATTTTATCTCCCTTCTTCAGATTCTCCATCTTCAAGGTGCTTGGACCTCGACCACTCAGCTCTCGGCATCAACTCCAAAGCCCTGATACTAAGTCCAAAAGCTCTTGTTTCCATGCCTTCCAAAATCTCTTTGTATCAAGTTCAATATTTAGCTATATTCTTGCACTTGTCTTTTGCTCATTATTCTAATTCTTTACATGAAGTACCATACTTCCATCTAGAATTTTTTATAAGCAAAAATCTCATAGCAGCCATAACTTTCCTTTCGGTACCAAGTCCAATAATTAATTAAATTCTTGGCTTCCAACTCCTAGGACTCCTCTTCCTTCAGCAAGCCAAAATACTCTACTTTGAGTGGTCACCACCGAGAGCTTTCCCCCAACCACTCGTGAGAGAAATCCATCAATAAGAAATGGCTATGACTTAAATTGTAGGCTTCCAACATACTTCAAATCCCCTCCTTCAAATTTCATCCAGTTCTGATCATCTTTGCCTTCAATTTTCTAGTTCGACCACTCCTTTTCTAACTACCTAAAAGCACTAGGAAACCATGTCAAAGCCCAACATACAAACACGTAATACCATATATATACATCCATTGGCACATGTAATACATAATAACATGATAACCAATCAAATCCTAATCTAAATCTAATTTTACAGTAGCATATGAACATGAACAAAAGGGATTAGAAAACCATTTAAAAGCCACTTTAAATCCTTTAAGTTTCGGTCATAAACATCTATAAAAATATGATTAAAGTTAGAAAACATTTTAGGATAAAAATCATGTTAAAACACCAGTTTTAACTATATAAACATGTGTAGTAGAGTAAGAGGTCAAGAACCAATCACCAAGTACCTAAATTACCAATTTCTTCCCTTAGACCTAAAGTGGACAACAATGAATGATAATCAACCAAAATGCAAATCATCCAAAATGAAAACCTCAAGCTTCTATATGCTAGTCACATCTCTAATTGATGATTGGCTAATATTAATAACAAAAAGGTAGACTTTTTGATCAAATTAAAGTTAATGGAGGTTTAGAGCTATTTTGGAGAAGATGAAAATGACTTAGATTAGTTCCTACAACCTTCCCTAAGCACAATTTTCGAGATAGGTTAGTAGGCCTTAGTACGAGCTTAATTAATTACCCACTAACGCAAGCCTACGACAGCCAAAACTTTAAACAATTTTAACTTTCAAATGGTAAGTCCATTTTTCTATTATAACTACTCTATGGAATAGAAAATCATTATTTGAAGCAATGGAATGGTTTGAGACCCTAATGAGCTTATATCAAAAGTTATAGTCCAAACAAGGATTTTAGATTAAAAATGGTCACACAGGAATTCGGCAAAAATCATTGATGTGGAAGATTCCTTTAGAGTCACTTCCTAAAATATTAGAGTCATACCACCTCATATGTGTAACAACCCAACTTCCACACTTCAGGAAGTCGCATCGCTAATAAGAAAGAAAGGGATAGAAAAGAGAAAGAAAGAGAAGAAGAAGAAACAACACATCAGAATCTAAACAGCGGAACGAATAAATTATATTAATAACATAAAATATTACATAGTTTACAACCACTATCAGAGTACACAGATATACAACACATACTAGACAATTATAAACACCTGTCTAGTATTTACAACATAATACAATCCAGAGACAACACGGAATACACAGCGGAATACTATATCTGACGCAGAAGCCTCCTGCTCCATTGCTCCTTCAATATTCGTCAAAGCTAACCCGATTCCCTTGGCTACTCGTAAAAATTTGAGTACCCAAGAGTTTATGAAAACAAAAGATAAACTCCGGGTCAGACATGGGTCTGGTGTGAGTAACAGGTTAAAGTTGCTTAACTTTCAAAAACCTTTTGAAAAGAAAGGTATCACGTAAGACTTCCCACACATAAACATGGAAAAGTTTTTACCTTACGCTAACCAAAACATTTGATAGGAAATCCAGTGATATTATAATAGGGTCAAGGGTTTTCAAGTAAATATGAAATAGCCGAAATTGTTACATGATTAAATTCCAGCTACTAGCCACAAAAGTGGGTAACACAATCAAAACCGTTGGCACTTATTGGATTTTGGATTCCATACAATGGCAGGGCTACTGGGGTACCGCCCGTCACAGTACATGGCCTAGATTACCGTACCAAGGAGCCACCCTAAATCCCCTGCAACAAAAGGCCGGACCCATTCCTTACTGAATAGTTCCGAACAAGACAACCCCGCAGTTGGTGCGCACTAACAACTGCCCACTAAGCCGAATAAAAAGGGACCTCTAGACAGGGGAAAATCTTGCTCTCAAGTGGGGGCTACCCATGAAGCCTTGCTGCACCTCCCCTGTTTTAGCCATTCCCGGTTGATGAGGCTTGAGGCTATGATTACCTTTATAGGACACATTATCTTAGAATGCTCATCGTCCACCTGACGATGTTCTGAAAGCATTCAATCCATACAAGTTCGTTCCGGGTTCGAACGAAACCGAAGGCATTATCTCGTTACACTCATTTTGGAATCACCCTTAGAGTTAACGACGATAACCCTTGCACTCTGAATCTCCATCTCGAATCTATAAGTACCATTCCGTCAAACTCATTATAGAATCACCCATAGAGTTATACTGACGTATAGCTCTTACACCTCGAGTCTTCACTTGCTCCACTTGGATTAACGGCCTAACGTTTAATTGGAATCGATGTGGTTTTCGGATTCCAAATATGGAAACCCGATCCCGGTCTCATCGAAATCCAAAGCGTGTCTTTTAGGTCCAAGTTGTTTTAGAATTTTAGAACAATTCAATTATATCATCCATATACACATAGATAATTAATAGATTCACAACAGATAATTATCATTATCAAACAACAGATAATCCACATTTATCACTATTAAAAGACAATCCATATCAATATCACAATGCAACAATTGCATCCATATCAATCAACATTACTAATCTCATTTCTGAGATTCAAACCATTCAAGACAACCAATAACAACCATTCATAAGCAATAATCTATAAACATACTATTTATAATTAACTTAAAATGAATTAAATTAATTACATCATCTTTAACTAATTTAAAATGAATTAAATTAATTATTCACCCAATATAAATCTTGCTTATATCATCATTAATTAATTACCAATTAATTAATTGATTAACCTCCAATTTATCATCTTAATTAATCAATCCTGATTAATTATACTTTAATTAATTCCACAAAATTAATTACCCTAAACCAAATACAGTAATTAACCTTTAATTACTTCATTAATTAATTAACTATAATTAATTACATTTAACCTTAATTAATTACAATTAATTAATTATCCTTAATTACTTGTTATTGATTAATTAATATTAATTAATCAATCTTAATTACATCATTAATTATATTAATTAATGATTCTTAATCATATTTAATTAATTACTCCATTAAATTAATTACATTCAGTAATTAATCTCACTTAATCCATAATTATTAATCACCTTTGATTAATCTCATTCTCTAATTAATTACCCTTAATTACTTATCAAATTAAATTATTCCTTAATTAATTCTGAATTAATCCCTTGATTAATTATACAAAATAATTTAATCCAAAATTACTTCTCAATTCTAACACTATTCATTAATTACATCCAGTAATTACCTTTAATTACTTCATTGAGTAATCTCATTAATTACATAAAGTAATTATTATCAAATCAAATGTTTAGAATTAATTAAACTTAATTAATTAATTTAAACCAACCTTAATAAGCTCTACTTTTATTTAAGTAATTAAACTTAAATAAATTTCATAATTTATTACCATTAATTAATTAATTAATTTAATTAATTATTGGAAATTAATCATATTAATTAATTATCAAATAAACCTTAGTTAATGACCATCATTAACTATTAATAATTCTTTAATTACTTCTTAATTAACTCTAATTCAAATTAATCCAAATTATTAATTAAATAAATTAAACAAATAAGTTATTCCTTAATTATCCAATTTATTTAATTATATTTAATATCTTAATAATTCCTAAGGAAATCCATTCATTATTAATAATTGCATAAATATTAAAGTATACTTACAACATTTGAAATTCAAATTTCATTTTGAATCAAAAATTCAAAATGATATTTATTATAGCATTATCCAATTTTAAATTCCATTTATTCTTTCCAAAGTAAATGTAAATCACATTCATTACTTAAAAATAAAACTTATAAGATAAGTTTTATTATACTTAATTTAATTAAAAAAAAAGTTTAAAATACATTTAAATTCCAAATTCAAGTTAACAATCATTTAACTTCCTTTATAAACTATTTATAATGATTTCATTTCAAAAGAAAAATCAATTTAAATATTTGTTTGAAATAATTTTTTTTTTACTTCGATTAAACAATTTAAATTTAAACTAGTTTGAAAACATTCAAATTTTAAACTTATTCAAATCTCAGATTTTTAATTCAATACACTTGAAACCATTCCTTATTCAAATCATTTGTATTTTAAACTTAAGATAAACTTTGGATTTGAACCTTGATTTTAAAACTTTTATTTAAAATACAAATTTATTTTTAAAACCTGAAGATTCAAAAATCTTAAGAAGACTGAACTTAAATTTAGATTCAAACTGGTGATTTAAATTATGATTCAAATTTTAAAATAAAATTTAAATTTATAAAAAAACTGTCAGGTTTCCCCTCCTTTTCCTTTTTATTAAAAACTGAAACCATTTCAAAATTTGAAAACTTATAAGATTTTCAAAATCATTTGAAACTCTAATACATATTAGATTTAACTTAACTTAGATTTTAAACCTAACTCCATTTAAATTCAGTTTAAAATTTTATATTTAAAAAAAAAACAAAACTACAGGTTTCTAAAAAAAACTGCAACCTGTATGCCTAAACCTCGAGCAAATACAAAATTTACTTCGAGTCAAAAGAACTTCTGCTTCGAGCCAAGTACAGACACTCTCGAGTATTACTTCGAGTTCCATAATACTGCAGTACCCTAAAACAAAACATCCAAACTCAAAGATTTTTGCACGGTGCACGTGCACCGTGCCTCCAGTTACCATCACCTGCCTCCGGTGGCTTCCCAACAACGATGATCAGCCTCACGACGAACCATCACCATCAGATCCTCCTTCCAAAACACGAATTTGAAGTCGAGTTCTGTTTTCCAAAACCTGGAACAGAGTAAAACAGGTTTTACCCCAAACCTGTAAACAACCTCATCCTCCACCTTCTGTCCACCTGAACGGCAACAACTCCGGCTACGACTTCCTATGTAGACAAGCCATCTTCCCTCAAATCCTCACTGCACTCGAACGTTTGTAGAAGACGAGAAGATCAATTTACTAACCCTATCAAAAACTAGGGCTACAGAAATTAAACTGTCACCACTGCTTCTATGGTGGTCTGCATCACCTTCACTGATTTTTCTAGGCTTCATTTACTACTCCTCTATCCACAAGATGAATCCCGACCCTTCCATTTGCAGAAATCACCCAAAAGTCCCCTATTTCCATTTTATGTTCAACACAGAACTGCTCCCTTCTTCCCAATCTATAAATTTTGATTTTAGTATTGAAATTTATGTTTTGCTTTGTGTTTCCATTCTATATTACTGAATCCATAATTTACATAGTTTGAGATTTCACATTGTAAATCACCACTGTTGTTCTCTTCTTCTTTTTTTCTTTCTAAAGACACTCAGATTTGAAATTTAACTTTAATAAGTTTAAACATTAATTCATGGTAAATCAAACAACTTTAGTTTGATAATTAAGTCTTAACATCAATTGGTTCCAGAATAAATGAATTTAAAACAAAACAGGGAAACTGGAACTATAAACAGGGAATAATCCTATGTAACAAGCATGCATATCAATCATTCATATACACACACCATACTTCATCATACATATTCACTTCAACAACATAAGCATGCAACCAATTTTTATATTAACTTAAAGGAAACAGGAAATGTTACTCACCTTTTCTTGATGTGCAAAGCAGTGAATTTGAAAGAATAAGACTTGTGCTTTTGTTGTTGATTAATAAACCTTGCATGCTTCATTTCTTTAATTTGAAACTGCAGTAGCTTTCTTCTTTAGTTTTGAAAAATGCAGTTTGCTCCCTTAAATTTTTTTTTGAGACTGCATGCATGCTGCTTGATTCCAAGTTTTAAGAAATGCAGGTTTAAGAACAGTTTTGCCTTAAAATCCAGGTTCTAAAGAAAATGTGGGTTCCATATTTGCTTCCTGATCTTACAACTGCATGCATGCTATTCTATTGCATGTTTGATTCAATTTTGAAAATGGTTTTGCCTATTTTGATTTCTGAATTTGTTTGCAAAGAGAGTGTTTCAGATTTTGGTATTTGAATAGAAGTGTTTATTTTTTTTCTTTTTCAGATTTGTTTAGTATTTTGGATTTGAAGATTTACGTTAGGCTTTCATTTAGAAAAAGAAAGAAATGAAGAAAAAGATTTGGTTATATAAACTGAAATTAAACTTTATTAAACAAATAAATAAAAGAAAACCAATTTAAATGACACTTGTCTTCCATTCTACTTAATCTTTTAACACTTGTTATTAAGTGAATTTGAAAGCTAACACTTGTCTTTTTAAGAGTTATCATTCATTAAATGTTAATTAATATTTTGTTAGATGTTAATATAGGATACATGTAAGCTTGTTTTAATTAATTAGTCAATCATGTATTTATTTACATGTACATAAATTTTAAAATGAATAAATATTAAACTTATACAAATGATTCAAAATCAAAATAATTTAAAAACAATTATACTTTAGATTTAAAACTTTGAATTCATGTTCAAAATAAATTTTTGAAATCCAGTTTATTTACAAATAAGACTACACAATTTAAATTTTTGGAAAACAATTATTTTTATTAAAAATTTATTTGTTGAAACAATGTATTATTATATTTTAGAAATAACAATATTTAATAATCATAAATAACTTATAAAAGAAATTATTCTTTATTAATAAATTATTTATTATCACATTATATTTAAAAGAAACTCAAAATGACCTCATTGTTATTTATTTAAATTTTAAACTTGAATTAAAAATATTTTAAATCATTTCAATACTTATCTTATGTATTTAAAAACATATTTTATTTATTAATTAGCTTTTAAAAAGTTTAACTTTTAAATAAAATCATAATTTCCAATTTTACTAAAGATATAAATTTTATAGAAAACAGGATTCATTTAAAACAATACCTATTTACAATATATACAATATTCTATATATATTATAAATATAAAACAAATATTAGATTTTAAAAGATAAAATCTAAAAATTAACTATTTATTTTATTGAATTACTAAATTAATTCAAATCTTATTACAAAGATTATCAAATCAATTTAATTTTTATTACAGATTATTAAATTGATATTGCTTTAAAATTCCGGGTCATCACATTCCTTCCCCCTTAAAAGAATTTCGTCCCCGAAATTTAAAACAAAGGTAATTTAATAATCTATTTAAAGGATTAAATTTTAAAACACAACCATATACCAATGATATGCTAACAACCATAGCAATCAATTCAACCAATCAAACAAATCTAATTATCCAAAAAAATTCTGGATAAAACTTTTACGAGTTTCCCCGGTATAAAAATATCGGGATACTCGCTCTATATATTCCAAACAATCAATACTATTAAACTATAGAGCTCCTATTCATCTATATCTACAGAACTAGACAGCATATCAGACTACAGACGAGTCTGACTCCACAACCAAACTCCATAACTGCTGGTTCTAAAACCAGAGATAGACCATGCACGTACTCCCTAGATATACGTGAAACTCATCGAATTCCAGTTATCCAAACTGACAATTCAATCCTGAAAAACCAAACATCAATCCAACCAAAACACAGAGAAGAGATCCAAACATTACTGAGCCAGCTTTCCAGATTTATTCAAAACTTATAGCTCCTGAATCAGAGAAAACTCCAACAATAACGAAGTCTCCAACTTCGAATTCCAAATTTCTCTGTCCCTTATCCACAAAATTTTCAGACAAATCCTAGGCTTCCAACATCCAAACTGATCAGCTCAACCCATCACAATGATCTCCTCAAGATCAATCCAAAACCAAAACACAATTCTACTCCATAGACAACAGAAAACAACAAACTTCTCCCAATCCGGAAAAGAAAATCAGAAACACTATCAAACTGCTTCCGCTGCACAACTCTGATCCGAAGTAGATAAGAAAAAGCTGACGAAGAACACAAGCACCAACTGGACATCACCTCTCAGAAATATGGTTCAACGGATCCATAAAGAAAACTCAGAAATTCCTCCAAAACTGAGTTACTTCATCAAACTCCATCTCGGGAAATCATTCTCCAACTAAACAGAACCACCGGTTCCACTCTTGGAATTCTAGTTGATAAGAAAACTAAATTTCCAGATGCTGACGAACCTCTATCTTCCCAGAAGACATCCAGAAAAATCTTTAACAATCCAAGAGAACACTCAAACAATCGCAAGACACTTTTGCGATCAACCCAGATAAATTTCCAAAGAAAACTGTTCTCTCTTTACCAAATAGAACAGCTTACACTGGTCTAATCAATCCATTGAAGAAACAAATTCACTTAGCAGCTTCTAAACTCCATCTTCAGAAAAACTACTCAGCTAAGACCTCCCTGTCAGCTCACAGAACACTCCGAGCTGTACTGCTGACACCAATACCAAATCTTCCTAATCTAAAGTTCTCCAAGGAACTCGGACTTCAAAGCAAACAGAAAACACCACAATATCCTGCTGAATCCAGCCACACTTCGGGACAGTCACCCCTCTCAAACTTGTTCCAAAGAAAACATCTTCGGAAACAATCCAAAGTCACTGCATTTCATCACACAGTTACAACTTCCTGAGGTATCAAGATACCTTCACTTGCTCCAGCTTAACCGAACAGATCCATACCCTACTCACCAAACTTTGTACTTCAAAGATGACTCCGAACCTTATCAGGTTTCCTTTAGAGATCGATGAAATACTTCAACACAATAAAACTTATTCGAGATGGTATTAGGTCTACAGTCTCGACAGATAAACTTCCAATCTCAACATCAGACTCCAATCAATGGTAGTAATCGTGTTATAAACACTACTACCTTATCTACCTTTATAACCTATATTGGAAAAAAACCCGAACTGGTAACCCAACAGATAGGTAGAAATAGATAAATATATATAAATATATATAAAATTACAAATACGCTCTCTCAAGATAGACACCACTCCAGAGCCTAGGTATTCACTCAACCTAATGCTCTGATACCAACTGTAACGACCCAACTTCCACACTCCCGGAAGTCGCATCGCTAATAAGAAAGAAAAGGATAGAAAAGAGAAAGAAAGAGAAGAAGAAGAAACAACACATCAGAATCTAAACAGCGGAACGAATAAATTATATTAATAACATAAAATATTACATAGTTTACAACCACTATCAGAGTACACAGATATACAACACATACTAGACAGTTATAAACACCTGTCTAGTATTTACAACATAATACAATCCAGAGACAACATAGAACAGCGGAATACTATATCTAACGCAGAAGCCTCCTGCTCCATTGCACCTCCAATATTCGTCAAAGCTAACCTGATTCCCTTGGCTACTCGTAAAAATTTGAGTACCCAAGAGTTTATGAAAACAAAAGATAAACTCCGGGTCAGACATGGGTCTGGTGTGAGTAACAGGTTAAAGTTGCTTAACTTTCAAAAACCTTTTGAAAAGAAAGGTATCACGTAAGACTTCCCACACATAAACATGGAAAAGTTTTTACCTTACGCTAACCAAAACATTTGATAGGAAATCCAGTGATATTATAATAGGGTCTAGGGTTTTCAAGTAAATATGAAATAGCCGAAATTGTTACATGATTAAATTCCATCTACTAGCCACAAAAGTGGGTAATACAATCAAAACCGTTGACACTTATTGGATTTTGGATTCCATACAATGGCAGGGCTACTGGGGTACCGCCCGTCACAGTACGTGGCCTAGATCACCGTACCGAGGAGCCACCCTAACTCCCCTGCAACACAAGGCCAGACCCATTCCTTACTAAATAGTTCCGAACAAGACAACCCCGCAGTTGGTGCGCACTAACAACTGCCCACTAAGCCGAATAAAAAGGGACCTCTAGATAGGGGAAAATCTTGCTCTCAAGTGGGGGCTACCCACGAAGCCTTGCTGCACCTCCCCTGTTTTATCCATTCCCGGTTGATGAGGCTTGAGGCTACGATTACCTTTAGAGGACACATTATCTTAGAATGCTCATCGTCCACCTGACGATGTTCTGAAAGCATTCAATCCATACAAGTTCGTTCCAGGTTCGAACGAAACCGAAGGCATATCTCGTTACACTCGTTTTGGAATCACCCTCAGAGTTAACGACGATAACCCTTGCACTCTGAATCTCCATCTCGAATCTATAAGTACCATTCCGTCAAACTCATTACGGAATCACCCATAGAGTTATACTGACGTATAGCCCTTACACCTCGAGTCTTCACTTGCTCCACTTGGATTAACGACCTAACGTTTAATTGGAATCGATGTGGTTTTCGAATTCCAAATATGGAAACCCGATCCCGGTCTCATTGAAATCCAAAGCGTGTCTTTTAGGTCCAAGTTGTTTTAGAATTTTAAAACAATTCAATTATATCATCTATATACACACAGATAGATAATTAATAGATTCAAAACAGATAATTATCATTATCAAACCACAGATAATCCACATTTATCACTATTAAAAGACAATCCATATCAATATCACAATGCAACCAATGCATCCATATCAATCAACATTACTAATCTCATTTCTGAGATTCAAACCATTCAAAACAACCAATAACAACTATTCATAAGCAATGATCTATAAACATACTATTTATAATTAACTTAAAATGAATTAAATTAATTAAATTAATTACATCATCTTTAATTAATTTAAAATGAATTAAATTAATTATTCACCCAATATAAATCTTGCTTATATCATCATTAATTAATTACAAATTAATTAATTGATTAACCTCCAATTTATCATCTTAATTAATCAATCCTGATTAATTATACTTTAATTAATTCCACAAAATTAATTACCCTAAACCAAATACAATAATTAACCTTTACTTACTTCATTAATTAATTAACAATAATTAATTACATTTAACCTTAATTTATTACAATTAATTAATTATCCTTAATTACTTATTATTGATTAATTAATATTAATTAATCAATCTTAATTACATCATTAATTATATTAATTAATGATTCTTAATTATATTTAATTAATTACTCCATTAAATTAATTACTTTCAGTAATTAATCTCACTTAATCCATATTTATTAATCACCTTTGATTAATCTCATTCTGTAATTAATTACCCTTAATTACTTATCAAATTAAATTATTCCTTAATTAATTCTGAATTAATCCCTTGATTAATTATACAAAATAATTTAATCCAAAATTACTTCTCAATTCTAACACTATTCATTAATTACATCCAGTAATTACCTTTAATTACTTCACTGAGTAATCCCATTAATTACATAAAGTAATTATTATCAAATCAAATGTTTAGAATTAATTAAACTTAATTAATTAATTTAAACCAACCTTAATAAGCTCCATTAATTACATTAAGTAATTAGTGTCTTAATTACTTTTATTTAAGTAATTAAACTTAAATAAATTTCATAATTTATTACCATTAATTAATTAATTAATTTAATTAATTATTTGAAATTAATCATTTTAATTAATTATCAAATAAACCTTAGTTAATGACCATCATTAACTATTATTAATTCTTTAATTACTTCTTAATTAACTTTAATTCAAATTAATCCAAATTATTAATTAAATAAATTAAATAAATAAGTTATTCCTTAATTATCCAATTTATTTAATTATATTTAATATCTTAATAATTCCTAAGGAAATCCATTCCTTATTAATAATTGTAATTTAAGCCATGTTAGCTTCAACGGATTTCAACGGATTTCCCTCCCCTCTCCCTTACTTCCTGCACTACTGTCCTTCCCCGTCTCCCTCCCATCAACTCTCTCGTACCACCGTGCTCTACCCTTGTCAATCAAGTCGTGCTTCCCCTCTCTCCCATCGTCTCTACCCTATCATCCTTAACCTCTCCTCCTTCCACTCATGTTCCATCCAATCTTATGGCCTCTGTGCCTTCTTCCTCCAATATCCACTCTACTTTCTCGCCTGATCATCCCTCTCATGTCCCCCCTGACCCCCTCCCCCTTCCTCTTCGTCCTACTCTTTCTACATCTCCCTCTTCTCAGGTTGTTCCCCCTCCTTCAGCGCAGTGTGAACGGAAATGGACTTCTCTCTTCAAGCGTAAACCCAAGAACGCTGGGAAGTACATCCCCGTTGACATGCTACCTGTGTATGAGAATCAAGTGTTAGTGCCTCATCCTGAAGTTCTAGCGGCAGGTGACGTGTTATGGAATGATTCTGTCGTTGGTTTCTTCTTGGATAGGCCATTATCCTATACTGCTGTTGTTCAGAAGCTTAAAAATGTATGGAAACTGAAAGGCTCAGTAACTGTCAAATCTGATGGTACCATTTTCTTATTCAACTTTTCTTGTGCTGATGACAGGGATAAAATCTTACAGAGTGACCCTATAATTATGAATAATAAGCTTTTCATCATTAAACAGTTTGATGCTGGTGTTAGTAATGTTACTGGAACAGTCACTGCTGTTCCAGTATGGGTTCACTTGTACAATCTTCCCATTTATGCTTGGTCGCCTCTGGGCATAAATTGGCTTTATAGCCATTTGGGTAAACTGCTATGTATGGACGAGATGACTGAAAGGCAGGAAAGGTTGAGTTATGCTAAATGCTTGATTGAAGTCAGACCAGATAGAGAGTTTGTTGAAGAATTTATGGTCAAATTGGTTGAGGGTGGTCATCGGAAAATCACAGTTCAATATCTTTGGAGACCACATGTTTATGTTGAATGTAGGATCTTTGGACATACAACAGCTGGATGTGATAAGAAGGAAGGAACGATAGGTAATAAGATAGTAAATTGTACTGAAAGCAGAGAGGAAGGTGATGATGCTAAAGTGGCCAAGCAATTTCGTCAAAAAGACAGACCCCTAAGGCAACAAGTCATCAGAAAATGGCAGCGAGTTAAAGGTAAAGAAGTAGGTTCTACGGGGAGGAAAGGTAGTATGGAACAAGCAGGAATAGTGAAAACAGTTGAAGTTAATAAAGAAGTAGTTGAAAAATTTGATGTAGATGGAAATATAGAGGAAGGGGAAATTAATGTTCAGGAAAAAGATAAATCTTGCATGGGAATTTTGACACAAGTGGTAGGTAAAGGGAGTGGAATTATAAACAGTAAAACTAGTACTGACATTGTGGAGATTGTATTAAGAGATATGCAAGATGATGCTGAAGTAAGTGATTGCAATGAAAACAATCTGGCCGTATTCAATAAATTTGACGTACTACGAAATTTAGATGAGGCGAATACTTTTACTGAAGAACCTTAACAAAGTCTGAAGATGGATGGATTAAGTGAGGTTGTCATGAGTACTGAGGCAGATCAAACTAAGATTCAACCTGAGGTCCAAACAATGCAGTATAAAACATCACATAGAGAAGCAAACATTGAAAAAATGACAACTCTCAACACAAGCTTGAAAATGAATATAAAACTGAAGTTCAAACTGTAAACAACAAAGTGGAAGAAAATAGTTGCATCACTGAGAATAGTAAACTTCTTATGGAGCTCAGCACTAGTGGATTGAAGAACAAAAAGGGTAAAAGGAAGAAAGTTGTTCAAAAAGACGCTGAATGCAGACAAGACAACATGTACACAGGTGCACAACCATGCACAGCTGATACTGTTTTAGATAACATCATTAACTCTGCCCTCCCTTGTGATAATATTTCTCCCAATAAACCCTATTCCAACATCTTGCTTCCTTTAGCCTACAAATCTCCACCCAACCTTCAAACCTCACCTCTTCCCACAACTCCTCTTACTTCAGATCTGTCAAATTGTAATGCTATCATATTGAACAGTATTAACAAATCCCAAAAAGATAGTACTCCTAGCTTCTTGAACTCTTCTCAAGCAGTGACTAGAAGTATGAAGATTGAAATGCTTAATGCTAGAGCTCCCCAATGATGACGAATATAGGAGCATGGAATATTCGTGGAGGTCACCACGTTATCAAACTTGATCAATGTCAACAACTTATCAACAAGTATCAATTATCGATCCTTGCTATTCTTGAAACCAATTTAAACCTTGCATTGACTATAAAAGCAGCAAATTATGTAAAATCTGACTGCAGCTTCATCCATAATCTTAATGAAGCACTATATGGTAGAATCTTGATTCTTTCCAATCCCATTCTCGTCCAATTAACTACCATTCTCTCCTCTCCCCAGCTTATTCACTGCCTTGCTCACATCCCCTCTGACAATACAAATTTCTATGTCACCTTTGTTTATGCCTTCAACTCTGTTGTCGCACGTTCATCATTTCATTCTCTTATCCCTGCTCTGAGACAGTCAACCCACCCTTGGCTGATCTCAGGTGATTTTAATTGCTGTCTCAAACTCTCTGACCGTGTTGGAGACAACCCACTATCTCGTAATGAAATCCAACCTCTTACTGACACTATTCAACAAGCTGATCTCGTCCCTATTAAATCGGTAGGAATGCCGTTTTCTTGGAATAATAAAAGGAAGTATGGTAATAGAACCTATTCAAGAATTGATCACTCCTTCTCGAACCAATCTGCTCATGACAAATGGCCATTTCTTTACACTTTTCTTCCTCCTCCACTTCTATCTGACCACTCTCCTCAAATTATTCATCTGCATGAAGCTGGCAAGAGAGGAAAAACTAATTTTAAATTTTTTAACACATGGGTGCTTGAACCTGATTTTAAAGCAATTGTTTTATCCTCATGGAGTAAAGGTAAGTATGGTAATCACTTATATATTTTGCAGGAAAAAATCAAGGACATGAAAGAAGTCTTGAAGGAATGGTCGTTTAAGAGATATGGTAAAGGAGCTAAACCGAGCACGATCATTGAGGCTGAACTTGTCACGGTTCAAACTGCAATGATGAATAATGCTGCTGATGATAGCCTTGTAACAACTGAGAGTATGCTGTCCCAGAAGTACTTTGAAGCTCTTACTAAAGAAAGTGATATGATTCGCCAAAAGTCCAGAATAAAATGGAGAGATGATGGAGATAGGAAAAGTTCTTATTTCCATGCAAGTCTCAAAAATAAGCAGCGACGTGAGAACATTGCGTCTATCCATGATAGAAATGGTGACCTTCTGTAACAACCCTGTACTTTGTAATTATTTTATTGTATATTTTAATTATTTTTAATGCAAGATTTTGATTTAAAAACTTATTTTACTTATTTGAAATGATTAAATTTATTATTTAAATATAATCTTGATTTTTATGAGTCATAATTCCAAACTTGTGTAAGTTGAATATTTGCCTGAAATGCTGATTTTGGCCAAAATAGTCAAACTGTGACTTTCAACTTAAAATTTTAAAAGTTTAAAAATTTAATTTTTTTTCATTTATTTAAAGACTTTGGCTTTTGTTTTCTTAAAAATCTAATTTTGGAAATTTTCTTGAAATGATTTCTGATCATTTGTCCAAATAAAAATAAACAATGTCTGAAAATTTGATTTGGATAAAAAGTGTAAGTTTAATAGAAATTCTAAATTTTATAATTCTAAAGGCAAAATTTTCATCTTGAACTGTATACAATTGTGTAACATTTGTTTCACTTTTGTTTTGGTCAGATTTGTTGTATACTTTAAAAAAAGTTAGTAATAATTAGTGTGAAACGGGAAATAAACTTTACATTTCTTTTACATATGTTTACATCTGTTTCTTAACTTTATATTTAACAATCAATTGGATGAAGCTAAATCAAATGTTATTAATTATGGTATAATAGCTATAAAATTTTGGTTTAAAGTGATGGTTTATTTTCCTAATAGAAACGTTAGTATTTTAAATTTATTTAATAAGAGAAACAAAATAATTTGTACGTTATTTAATAAGAGAAACAAAATAATTTGTACGTTACTTTGGGCATATATTTAATTGTTGCTCTTGCCTTTTCGTTATCTATTTGATTTTTTCTTACGTTAACAATGCAAAGTTTTCAGCCGTATATTCTCTTTTGAGAATCCAAAATCTTGCTCAAATCTTGCCTTAAATCATTTCCGTGCGTGAATTATTTCTTTCCCTCTTGCCTCCCATACGTTTCCACCTATTGGATAGAATTAAATTGCCTCTACCGTTCAAGCATTTTACTCTTGCCTGCCCTCTACATAAATTAGTGAGCAAATATTAATATATATTTCACGTTCAAAATTTCCATACCACAAATTATTCATTTTGCTTCCATCAAAATTTGCGTGAGCATCTCCTGAAGGTATGAACCGGCGCATGCTTTTCCTTTCATTTTTTTTCTCTTTTTTCTTTCTTTCTTCTTTTCACTCTTGTTTTATTTCATTTGTTCTCCTTTCATTGTTTTGCTTTATCCTATTGCCTGCCACCGTGCTTGGCCATTCACCATATTTTTCCGACCCTACCCATGCCAGACCACCGAGCCTTGTTTGAGAAAAAAAGGAACGAAAAAAATTCAATTTTTGTCAACTTTGTATTTTGTTTTTGAAGTAATATTGCCACCGAGCCTTGTTTTGAAAAAAAAAGGGGAAATGAAAAAAAAAGTTGCTTTTGTCACTTTGTATTTTTGAAGTTATAATCTATTTTTCCACTGGCCCTTGTTCTGGAAAAAAGAAATGAGCAAAAAAAAAAAAAAAAAAAAAAACTGTTTTGTCACCTCTGTAATTTGGCATTCTAGTCTATATTCCCTCTGCCCTTTTGTTTGAAAAAAAAAGAAATGAACAAAATTTGTTTTGTCACCGTTGTTTTGAAGTTATAGTCTATTTTAAAAGTGGTCTTGTATTTTTGAAGTCATAGTTTATTTCGTTTTTTCATAAAATTAAATAAAAAAGGAAATTTGAAACGCCTTAAACTTTCTATCTTTCTATGGGCCTTTATAGTCCACCCTTTTACTTTTAACCTAACATTTCACCAATTAACCCTAACACCTCCTCATATCATCTCCTACCACTTCACATTTTTGTGCTTGCCATGCCTTTGTGATGCCAAACCAGATCCTTTTCCACCTGAAAACATGTGTGGCCTAGCCCTAAGCATGTATGGCCGAGCATACATGGAGTTGTGGTCAAGCAAAAGCGGTTGAAAAGTTTGGTAATGTCATTTGTTGCTTCTACTTTTCTATTGTTCAACAAATCTTTATATTGTATGCATATGTTTATATGGTCTTGTTTATTTGTTGTATACAAGATCATTATCAAGGCCTTCCATTCATTCAATTCAAATCGTGTTTGTCATGCTTTTTGAATCGCTCTTGTGTTTGTTGTTTTGGTCTCTAGCTTTGAAAAAAGGTGAATCTTTCTCGCTCTGACATATATACTTATGAAAAGTGGATTGATGAGAAGTGTTTAGTAATGTAAAATGTTTATGCAAGTTAATGATGATCATATGATATGCTATGCCATGTTATTACCATGTTATTACCATGTTAAAACTGTTAATTTTCACCTGACATCTGATACATGACTGTATATTGTGATATTGACATTGTTTATATTATTTCTGTGTATGATCACACTGCAAGTTCCCTGTTAGGATAAAAATCATTATGGGCTGAAATGATAAGCCTGAGTTATTTTATTTATTTATCTAAACTTGGGATTTTGGGTTTGAAATGATAGAACCCGGATTTTACCTTTTAAAACTGCGGATTGAAATGATACATATCCGTATCACTTGACCTAGGTTAGAAAACTATATACAGACCCGTGGTTATTCTATAAAGTGCTTTGAATATTTTAAGTATTTTAAAAATATAAAATTATGAAATTTGATTTAAATAGATTTTGAAAGGTTTTAAAATAAATAAATTTTGATTTTTCTATGTGTTAAAAATGTAATTTATGAATGGATTAACTGGATTTTGAAATATAACTTATGTTTGAAATTTGGAATTTTGACTAAAAATGATATTTAAGTTACATGAATAAAATGGACTTTAATTTTATTTGGAAAATGGTAAATATGATAAATTGATTTATATTTGAATTTATGTGATTTATTAAAGAATTATTGATTTTCTATAAATTTAAGTGGTTGAATAAATGACCGTTGAAAATGAAATTTTAAAATATAACTTGACTTGAAAATGTGAAATTTGAGTTTTAACTAAAGATGTTAAATTAATTAAATAAACTGGAAGTTTAGTTAAATTTGTGAAAAGGTAATATAAATCTAAAATGCTAAGTTTTAATTTATGAAAGAAACGTATAGGTTTTAATTTATGAAAGAAACGTACAGGTTTTAATTTATGAAAGAAACGTACAGGTTTTAATTTATGAAAGAAACGTATAGGTTTTAATTTATGAAAGAAACGTATAGGTTTTAATTTATGAAAGAAACGTATAGGTTTTAATTTATGAAAGAAACGTATAGGTTTTAATTAATGAAAGAACGTATGGTGTTCTAATTAATGATAGGAACATGTAAATTCCTAATTAATGAAAGAATGGTATAAGTTTTAATTAATGAAAGAAACGTATAAGTTTTTAATTAATGAAAGAAACGTGTAAAGTCCTAATTAATGAGAGAACATGAAAGTTTTAATTAATGCAAGAACATGTAATGTTTAATTAAGAAAGAAACATGTAAAGTTTTAAGTAGTGTGGTATTGATTTAATTAATAAATGTTCATTTTTGTAATAGGAATATAAAATTTAAAACGTACATTTGACACGTAGATTTTAATCAATGTAATGGTGTATTTTAAATTGATTAAAATGATAAATGTTACTTATTGTAATAATAATGTAAGTTAATAAGGTGCTTTTAACTTAACATAAGAATTTCGGTTTAAATTGTATATTACAGTAAGAAAGTTTATTTAACTATAAGGCTATGATAAATTGACATGTTAAAATTTTAAGCTTATCAATACTTTGATTATATACAATGTAAAGTGGAAAGTAGTACATTCCAAAAATGCTATGATTCCTTAAGGTAACATTTCCAAAATGCTATGGTAATTTAAAGGAATATTTCAAGTTTAATAAATTTAAAGAAATATTCAATGATTTGAAAATTTGGGTTTTATTTGAATGATATAATATTGAATTATTTTTGAAATGGAAATGATAAAATTATGATATTGTTTTGAAATGAGTATGATATTTTGCTCTTGAAAGTATAAATTATTTGAAATAAATATCCATGGGTTATAATAACGATTGGTTGTTAAAGAGACCGGGATCGGATATTGTCTTATAGCCGGACAATACCGAAAACCACTTTAACAACTATGCACGCGGTGGAGATTCCAGAATGAAGTAGGATGGTGGCGACGTTCTCGAGGTATGTTACGTGGACCCAACTCCCGTGAGTTGGCATATATGACTAAAACAAGAGCTATACCGGGCTACACAAAGGGTCGCACCCTTTCATCGAGCATGATCCATTGGAAACTATTCTATTACTGTTGTGATTCGATTCGGTGGCGCCACTTTGATTCGGGGGTATTGTTCGAGGTGGGCGGAAGCTGCTGGCTTGCCGTCACCACCGATCCGGGAGTGCAAACGGTGTATCCACCCTGGCATTGCCTCGCGTGCCGTGTCATATCCTTATATCGAACCCACTACGATTTTGGTTTTAAAGATCCGACCGCGTTAAGGTTCACCATCCCCTTAACGCTATTTTCTATATGATTATACTTTACTGATTAGACACTACCGTATATAGCGTATATTACTATATAGTAAATAGTTTAACGGATCCTTAGAGGATGGGCGGTCCCAAGCATCCTTTAAGTTATTGATGCATTTTGTTACTGTTCACTTGAGTTGATTTACAGTTTATAAGTATTTATGTCCTGACTCGAGGGTTTTGTGTTTTGCTTTACGCTTGGGTCAGATTGATTGAGTTAGCATTCAAGATTCACCTTCGGAGTTGGAGCTTTCCTTGAAGATCCAGCCTTCTATTTTGTTTCAGTATCCAGTGTTTCAGTGATGTATCATGTTACTCTTCTGTTGTATCTCATTTAACTCTGATGTATCTTATATATTTTTTTAGTAGCTTCATGAACTACTATCTCTTTTACTTCAGCTGCATTATTATATACTCTGTGTCTGTGATCTGTGGTTTTATTTACTGTATATTCTGAGGTTTGCCAAAATTTTATTTACAACGCGGTATTTTGAGCAATTCAATTCCGGCATGAGTGTCTACCTATACACTTATAATGGATGCGAATGGTTGAAAATACCGGGTCGTTATAGTTGGTATCAAAGCTTTGGTAGCTCTAGGCAAAACTCAGCATATGGAGTGAATGTATTTACAGAATCACTTTCATTCGAGTTTGAATCTCTCCCTTTTGACTCGATTCCTTTGAATTTTGGAACGTTCCCTACGGTTCCAAAATCCATTCGTATCTCTCACTATTCATCTTCTTTTGACACTGGAGTATTCCATAACTCCGCTTCGAATGATCTTTTTGGTGAGTCGGTGGTCACGCCAATTTAAAATTGAATTGAGAAAAAAAGGGAAACTCCCCTAAAATTAGCATCGATTCACCAGAGATCTATATCTATCCTTGGTTTAGATAATAATATCTTTTGTTATTCCAAACTCTAACTATTGAGATCGAATGTAGATTTACCCTAGAAAAATCCACATTGATCTTATTCTTTAAGTCATGGTTGACCCGGTAAATGTTGCCCGTGATTTATTTAAGCTTATCCACCTCCCTATTTTGTTATTTAATCATCTTGTCTTTTGTTTCCAACCTATTTTCAAACATTTTGAATTGTACTTGTAAATATATGTTTTGTTTATATATTGTGTTGTTTGAGTTGTTGATGTTGAGTTGGGTTTCCGATCGATTCGTCTGATCAACACTATCGATAGGATTTCTAAAACACTTTGACAGAACAAACTGACACGATATTATTTTAAATTTTGTTTTGGTTAATGAAATAAAATTTTGATATATACATTTATGGAACTTAATAAAATGATTCAAATTGATAATTTGAAATGATAATACTTGATTTATCATTTATTGTTCTATAAATGAATTTATAAATAATTGTTTATAAATTTATATGGGAACTTAAATGAATTTAGAAAAAGAAATTTGAGAATTTAATTTCCGATGGTTCCAAACCTTTTGTTTAAAAGTTTAAAGGGATATAATATTTAAAATATTTTCAAATAGAAATTTGTTTCCAAAGAATTTTAAGTTTAAAATTAGTACTCTTCTCTTTGTCGCTGGAAAATAGCTCCAGTGATGACTGCAGCATCATCGACGTTCATTTTCGAGTTTCGGAGTGAAGAGACTGTTTTGTAGTCTTGCTACAGCTTTGTTTTGGGAAATTAAATTGATTTGAATTTCTAAAATATGACTTAATTTATAATATATATAGATAGATGATTGAAATTTGATTTGACATATTATATATATATATTATTACTTATCTCTAAATGGTTTGAAGAAATCGGAAATTTAATTCTTAAATTCTATTTTTAAAGAATAATTTCAATTATAAAAAGAAAATCAAAAAAATTTGGATAAATGATTAAACTTGAGATTATTGAATTGGAAATTTTATTTGTATAATACAATTGCATTCAAATATAACTTACCAAAATTTCAGAAGTTAAAAATGTAATTGGATAATATACGATATAAAAAGATTTTATAAATAAAATTTGAGTGGTTATAATAAATGCTATACACTTAAATTTTAAGTTATAAAACGATTAACAGAGTTAAAGAATAATAAAGGGTAATTGAATAACTTACAATAAAATGATGTTAAAAGAACTAAGAATAAAAGAAAGCAGTTATAATAAGTGTAAGTATATTGAACATGAGTGATAAATATATTGAGAGGAATAAATTTAATTTTATTAGGAATAAAGAAGAATAAAATTTATTAAATACATTGTGAGTGTAATAAATGATTATTTTTCAAACCCATGGTTTTGAAATTTGTTAATTTAAGATGATTGGATAATAAGATAATGAAATTTGAGATAGTTAAGATTTATTTAACTTGTGTAAAAATTTATTCTCTATTTAAGTTGAAATTTCCGTGCTTTCAAATTTATTTCCTTATTTTGTTTAACAAACTATCTTTTGGTTGTCCTTATCATCCTTATCTTGCTATAGACTGGTATAGGCATCTTTCTATAATCTTTCTGTTTAGAAATCTTTCTATAATCTTCGATAATCTCCACCTTTTAAAACTTACCTATAACAACAGTTATCAGGTATAACTTCAATCTTCTTGTCATCTTATCTTAATCCTATTTCACTCTATCTTTTCTGTGCCCTTCCATACCTCATTCCTTTTCGGGGACGAAAAGTTTTGAGTAGGGGAGAGTGTAACAACCCTGTACTTTGTAATTATTTTATTGTATATTTTAATTATTTTTAATGTAAGATTTTGATTTAAAAACTTATTTTACTTATTTGAAATGATTAAAATTTTTATTTAAATATAATCTTGATTTTTATGAGTTATAATTCCAAACTTGTGTAAGTTGAATATTTGCCTGAAATGCTGATTTTGGTCAAAATAGTCAAACTGTGACTTTCAACTTAAAATTTTAAAAGTTTAAAAATTTAATTTTTTTTCATTTATTTAAAGACTTTGGCTTTTGTTTTCTTAAAAATCTAATTTTGGAAATTTTCTTGAAATGATTTCTGATCATTTGTCCAAATAAAAATAAACAATGTCTGAAAATTTGATTTGGATAAAAAGTGTAAGTCTAATAGAAATTGTAAATTTTATAATTCTAAAGGCAAAATTTTCATCTTGAACTGTATACAATTGTGTAACATTTGTTTCACTTTTGTTTTGGTCAGATTTGTTGTATACTTTAAAAAAAAAAGTTAGTAATAATTAGTGTGAAACGGGAAATAAACTTTACATTTTTTTACATATGTTTACATCTGTTTCTTAACTTTATATTTAACAATCAATTGGATGAAGCTAAATCAAATGTTATTAATTATGGTATAATAGCTATAAAATTTTGGTTTAAAGTATTGGTTTATTTTCCTAATAGAAACGTTAGTATTTTAAATTTATTTAATAAGAGAAACAAAATAATTTGTACGTTATTTAATAAGAGAAACAAAATAATTTGTACGTTACTTTGGGCATATATTTAATTGTTGCTCTTGCCTTTTCGTTATCTATTTGATTTTATCTTACGTTAACAATGCAAAGTTTTTAGCCGTATATTCTCTTTTGAGAATCCAAAATCTTTCTCAAATCTTGCCTTAAATCATTTCCGTGTGTGAATTATTTCTTTCCCTCTTGCCTCCCATACGTTTCCACCTATTGGATAGAATTAAATTGCCTCTACCGTTCAAGCATTTTACTCTTGCCTGCCCTCTACATAAATTAGTGAGCAAATGTTAATATATATTTCACGTTCAAAAGTTCCATACCACAAATTATTCATTTTGCTTCCATCAAAATTTGCGTGAGCATCTCCTGAAGGTATGAACCGGCGCATGCTTTTCCTTTCATTTTTTTTTTCTCTTTTTTCTTTCTTTCTTCTTTTCACTCTTGTTTTATTTCATTTGTTCTCCTTTCATTGTTTTGCTTTATCCTATTGCCTGCCACCGTGCTTGGCCATTCACCATATTTTTCCGACCCTACCCATGCCAGACCACCGAGCCTTGTTTGAGAAAAAAAGAAATGAAAAAAATTCCATTTTTGTCACCTTTGTATTTTGTTTTTGAAGTAATATTGCCACCGAGCCTTGTTTTGAAAAAAAAAGGGGAAATGAAAAAAAAAAGTTGCTTTTGTCACTTTGTATTTTTGAAGTTATAATCTATTTTTCCATTGGCCCTTGTTCTGGAAAAAAGAAATGAGCAAAAAAAAAAAAAAATGTTTTGTCACCTCTGTAATTTGGCATTCTAGTCTATATTCCCTCTGCCCTTTTGTTTGAAAGAAAAAAAGAAATGAACAAAATTTGTTTTGTCACCTTTGTTTTGAAGTTATAGTATATTTTAGAAGTGGTCTTGTATTTTTGAAGTCATAGTTTATTTTATTTTTTTATAAAATTAAATAAAAAAGGAAATTTGAAACGCCTTAAACTTTCTATCTTTCTATGGGCCTTTATAGTCCACCCTTTTACTTTTAACCTAACATTTCACCAATTAACCCTAACACCTCCTCATATCATCTCTTACCACTTCACATTTTTGTGGTTGCCATGCCTTTGTGATGCCAAACCAGATCCTTTTCCACCTGAAAACATGTGTGGCCTAGCCCTAAGCATGTATGGCCGAGCATACATGGAGTTGTGGTCAAGCAAAAGTGGTTGAAAAGCTTGGTAATGTCATTTGTTGCTTCTACTTTTCTATTGTTCAACAAATCTTTATATTGTATGCATATGTTTATATGGTCTTGTTTATTTGTTGTATACAAGATCATTATCAAGGCTTTCCATTCATTCAATTCAAATCGTGTTTGTCGTGCTTTTGGAATCGCTCTTGTGTTTGTTGTTTTGGTCTCTAGCTTTGAAAAAAGGCGAGTCTTTCTCGCTCTGACATATATACTTATGAAAAGTGGATTGATGACAAGTGTTTAGTAATGTAAAATGTTTATGCAAGTTAATGATGATCATATGATATGCTATGCCATGTTATTACCATGTTAAAACTGTTAATTTTCACCTGACATCTGATACATGACTGTATATTGTGATATTGACATTGTTTATATTATTTCTGTATATGATCACACTGCAAGTTCCCTGTTAGGATAAAAATCATTATGGGCTGAAATGATAAGCCTGAGTTATTTTATTTATTTATCTAAACTTGGGATTGCGGGTTTGAAATGATAGAACCCGGATTTTACCTTTTAAAACTGCCGATTGAAATGATACATATCCGTATCACTTGACCTAGGTTAGAAAACTATATACAGACCCGTGGTTATTCTATAAAGTGCTTTGAATATTTTAAGTATTTTAAAAATATAAAATTATGAAATTTGATTTAAATAGATTTTGAAAGGTTTTAAAATAAATAAATTTTGATTTTTCTATGTGTTAAAAATGTAATTAATGAATGGATTAACTGGATTTTGAAATATAACTTATGTTTGAAATTTGGAATTTTGACTAAAAATGATATTTAAGTTACATGAATAAAATGGACTTTAATTTTATTTGGAAAATGGTAAATATGATAAATTGATTTATATTTGAATTTAAGTGATTTATTAAAGAATTATTTATTTTCTATAAATTTAAGTGGTTGAATAAATGACTGTTGAAAATGAAATTTTAAAATATAACTTGACTTGAAAATGTGAAATTTGAGTTTTAACTGAAGATGTTAAATTAATTAAATAAACTAGAAGTTTAGTTAAATTTGTGAAAAGGTAATATAAATCTGAAATGTTAAGTTTTAATTTATGAAAGAAACGTACAGGTTTTAATTTATGAAAGAAACGTACAGGTTTTAATTTATGAAAGAAACGTACAGGTTTTAATTTATGAAAGAAACGTACAGGTTTTAATTTATGAAAGAAACGTATAGGTTTTAATTAATGAAACAACGTATGGTGTTCTAATTAATGATAGGAACATGTAAATTCCTAATTAATGAAAGAATGGTATAAGTTTTAATTAATGAAAGAAACGTATAAGTTTTTAATTAATGAAAGAAACATGTAAAGTCCTAATTAATGAGAGAACATGAAAGTTTTAATTAATGCAAGAACATGTAAAGTTTAATTAAGAAAGAAACATGTAAAGTTTTAAGTAGTGTGGTATTGATTTAATTAATAAATGTTCATTATTGTAATAGGAATATAAAATTTAAAACGTACATTTGACACGTAGATTTTAATCAATGTAATGGTGTATTTTAAATTGATTAAAATGATAAATGTTACTTATTGTAATAATAATGTAAGTTAATAAGGTGCTTTTAACTTAACATAAGAATTTCGGTTTAAATTGTATATTATAGTAAGAAAGTTTATTTAACTATAAGGCTATGATAAATTGACATGTTAAAATTTTAAGCTTATCAATACTTTGATTATATACAATGTAAAGTGGAAAGTAGTACATTCCAAAAATGCTATGATTCCTTAAGGTAACATTTCCAAAATGCTATGATAATTTAAAGGAATATTTCAAGTTTAATAAATTTAAAGAAATATTCAATGATTTGAAAATTTGGGTTTTATTTGAATGATATAATAATGAATTATTTTTGAAATGGAAATGATACAATTATGATATTGTTTTGAAATGAGTATGATATTTTGCTCTTGAAAGTATAAATTATTTGAAATAAATATCCATGGGTTATAATAACGATTGGTTGTTAAAGAGACCGGGATCGGATATTGTCTTATAGCCGGACAATACCGAAAACCACTTTAACGACTGTGTACGCGGTGGAGATTCCAGAATGAAGTAGGATGGTGGCGACGTTCTCGAGGTATGTTACGTGGACCCAACTCCCGTGAGTTGGCATATATGACTAAAACAGGAGCTATACCGGGCTACACAAAGGGTCGCACCCTTTCATCGAGCATGCTCCATCGGAAACTATTCTATTACTGTTGTGATTCGATTCGGTGGCGCCACTTTGATTCGGGGGTATTGTTCGAGGTGGGCGGAAGCTGCTGGCTTGTCGTCACCACCGGTCCGGGAGTGCAAACGGTGTATCCACCCTGGCATTGCCTCGCGTGCCGTGTCATATCCTTATATCGAGCCCACTACGATTTTGGTTTTAAAGATCCGACCGCGTTAAGGTTCACCATCCCCTTAACGCTATTTTCTATATGATTATACTTTACTGATTAGACACTACCGTATATAGCATATATTACTATATAGTAAATAGTTTAACGGATCCTTAGAGGATGGGCGGTCCCAAGCATCCTTTAAGTTATTGATGCATTTTGTTACTGTTCACTTGAGTTGATTTACAGTTTATAAGTATTTATGTCCTGACTCGAGGGTTTTGTGTTTTGCTTTACGCTCGGGTCAGATTGATTGAGTTAGCATTCAAGATTCACCTTCGGAGTTAGAGCTTTCCTTGAAGATCCAGCCTTCTATTTTGTTTCAGTATCCACTGTTTCAGTGATGTATCTTGTTACTCTTCTGTTGTATCTCATTTAACTCTGATGTGTCTTATATATTTTTTTAGTAGCTTCATGAACTACTATCTCTTTTACTTCCGCTGCATTATTATATACTCTGTGTCTGTGATCTGTGATTTTATTTACTGTATATTCTGAGGTTTGCCAAAATTTTATTCACAACGCGGTATTTTGAGCAATTCAATTCCGGCATGAGTGTCTACCTATACACTTATAATGGATGCGAATGGTTGAAAATACCGGGTCGTTACACCTTTAAACTACTGATGATGAAGTAAAGGCTGCCTTCGCCCAATATTTCTCTTCTTTTTGTGGCAATGATGCCAACTTCTCCCCCCGTATTGATAACATTCCCCATGACATTCTTCCTTGATTACCTGCTGCTGCTCATGATGCTTTATGCAATGAGGTTACTCAAGATGAAATAGAAAAGGCAATGTTCTCTCTCAATGTCAACTCGTGTGGTGGTCCCGATGGCTTAAATGCTAAATTCTACACTTGTTGTTGGTCTATTGTCAAGACTGATGTGTGCAATGCTATCAAACAGTTCTTTATGAAAGCCAAAATCTACAGATCCTATAATTACACCAATATTGCTTTGATTCCGAAGATTAATAATGCTCATAATGTGAAAGACTTTCGCCCTATCTCTTGTTGCAACATCATATATAAATGCATCTCCAAAATCATTGCAACAAGACTCAGGGATGTGCTTCCTTCCATCATTTCCAATAACCAAGCTGCCTACTTACCTGGTAGAAATATCCTTGACCACATCTTGCTTTCTCATGAACTTCTTAAAGGGTACAATAGAAGGCAATCTTCTCCTAAAGCTATGATGAAACTTGACATCATGAAGGCTTTTGATGTGGTACAATGGGATAGTATAGTGAGAATTATGGGTTACATGAACTTCCCGCCGCACTTTATAACATGGATCTATGAATGTATCTCTAATTCAACCTATTCTGTCGTTATTAATGGTGAAAATGCTGGTTTTTTTTGGTGGTAAGCAAGGTATAAGGCAAGGGGACCCAATCTCTGCGTACGTTTTTATTATGGTTATGGAATTACTGACAGGAATGATCAATAAACTTATAACACAAGGTGGCTTTAAACTTCATCATGCTTGTAAAGACCCCCAAATCTCCTCTCTCATGTTCGCTGATGATTTAGTCATATTTTGTTCCCCAGACATAAACACAGTTAAGAATATTATGCAAACCCTTGAACAGTTTTACGTCATGACTGGTTTAAAGGTTAATTTTCTCAAATCTGATATTAAAGTTGTTGGAGTTAGTTTACAACTCATGGCTGATATTTCTCATATCACTGGTCTCTCCCCCAATCTCAATACTATATCCTACTTAGGGATTCCCCTTGCTTCCTCTAGGATTACACCCATGCAATGCCTTCCTTTGTTTCACTACAAGATTAGACTGCTGGACTACTAGGAAGCTTAGTCAAGCTGGAAGGCTTACTTTGGTCAATTCAGTGCTCTTTGCAATGCAAGTTTACTGGGCAAGGTCCTTTGTTCTTCCTTTTAAACTTGTTAAAATGATTCGCAGTGCATTTATGAACTTTCTTTGGATGGGAAAGACTTCAGGTAGATATCTAGCTCCAATTAAATTCTCCAGAGTGGAATGTCCCATGAATAAAGGTGGGCTTGGTTTATTCAATATTGCTCAATGGAACTAAGCTGCTTTTGCAAAACACATTGACACTTTCTACAACTGTCCCATCAGTCTCTGGGCTAATTGGTCTCGTAGAAATATTATCAAAGGAAGAAGCCTTTGGAATATGCACAAGCCTCAGAATCTCAGTTGGACCTGGCAGTGTATCTTTAGACTCAAGGAGACTTTTCTTCCTATCATATGTATGAACACTAGCCCTAGTTATAACACTTCATTTTGGGATGATCCATGGATTGAAAAGGGCCTGATTCTTAGAAGGCAATTAACTCACAGTGAATTAATGCAATCTGGTATCCACTCCAAGGCTAAGGTCAAGGATGTACTACATGATAACATAAGCATTAGATTATTTTCCTCTAATCCCAGAATTCAGCATTTCTGGAGCTTGATCAGACACTTTGTTCCTCTCAATATGTCTTCTGTTGAACTTGTATGGGGAGAGAAAAAAGGTAAATTCAAAATTGGGGTAGCCTATGAGTTTTTGATGAAGAACAGCAATCTGCCAGAATGGAAGTGGTGGAAGCGCACATGGGATAAGGACTGTAGCATGCGTGAGAATTTATTGATGTGGAAAGTTCTGCAACGTGCCATTCTCACTAAAGCCAAACTCGTTGCCATGGGTATGAATGTTAACATAGACTGTACTTACTGTCTTGATCAACCTGAAACTATTGAGCATCTGTTCTTTGAATGTCGTGTTATCAAAGTGATTTGGATTGCTGTGAAGAGCAAGTTATTGAGTAATAATGTTGCTAGCAGTAATATGGATGAGTGGAACCACATCCATGCTAACACTGGCTGCAATCTAGTTTTGAAGAGGGTATCTATTGCGGTGTTGAAGAGCTTCATCATGGCTGTCTGACTGAACGAAATGTTAAGGTATTTGATTATGTTAATTCGAAGACCAGTTCTATGCTTCAGCAGTGGATTATGCATCATATAAAATGTGACTTGGGTATGTTGCAGTTCTCTTTTGACCCAGGAATTCTTCAATCTTTTACTAGCTAATCTTCTTGGCTCTGTGTTGTATTTGTACTTTTTCTTTTTTGTGCTTGTTTCCTGTTGTGATTGTGGCACTTTGTTCTCCTTTGTTTTTCTTATTTGTAAGTTGTTCCTTGGTGCCGCAATAAAATGGTCGGGGACCATCTAACCCCGTCGGCCTTGCCAAAAAATAATAATAATAATTGTATAAATATTAAAGTATACTTACAACATTTGAAATTCAAATTTCATTTTGAATCAAAAATTCAAAATGATATTTATTATAGAATTATCCAATTTTAAATTCCATTTATTCTTTCCAAAGTAAATGTAAATCACATTCATTACTTAAAAATAAAACTTATAAGATAAGTCTTAATATACTTAATTTAATTAAAAAAAATAAGTTTAAAATACATTTAAATTCCAAATTCAAGTTAACAATCATTAACTTCCTTTATAAACTATTTATCATGATTTCATTTCAAAAGAAAAATCAATTTAAATATTTGTTTGAAACAATTTTTTTTTACTTCAATTAAACAATTTAAATTTAAACTAGTTTGAAAACATTCAAATTTTAAACTTATTCAAATCTCAAATTTTTAATTCAATACACTTGAAACCATTCCTTATTCAAATCATTTGTATTTTAAACTTAAGGTAAACTTTTGATTTGAACCTTGATTTTAAAACTTTTATTTAAAATACAAATTTATTTTTAAAACCTGAAGATTCAAAAATCTTAAGAAGACGGAACTTAAATTTAGATTCAAACTGGTGATTTAAATTATGATTCAAATTTTAAAATGAAATTTAAATTTATAGAAAAACTGTCAGGTTTCCCCTCCTTTTCCTTTTTATTAAAAACTGAAACCATTTCAAAATTTGAAAACTTATAAGATTTTCAAAATCATTTGAAACTCTAATACATATTAGATTTAACTTAACTCAGATTTTAAACCTAACTGCATTTAAATTCAGTTTAAAATTTTATATTTAAAACCAAAACAGAACTACAGGTTTCTAAAAAAAACTGCAACCTGTATGCCTAAACCCCGAGCAAATACAAAATTTACTTCGAGTCAAAAGAACTTCTGCTTCGAGCCAAGTACAGACACTCTCGAGTATTACTTCGAGTTCCATAATACTGCAGTACCCCAAAACAAAACAACCAAACTCAAAGATTTTTGCACGGTGCACGTGCACCGTGCCTCCAATTACCATCACCCGCCTCCGGTGGCTTCCCAACAACGATGATCAGCGTCGTGACCAACCATCACCATCAGATCCTCCTTCCAAAACACGAATTTGAAGTCGAGTTCTATTTTCCAAAACCTGGAACAGAGTAAAACAGGTTTTACCCCAAACCTGTAAACTGCCTCATCCTCCACCTTCTGTCCACCTGAACGGCAACAACTCCAGCTACGACTTCCTATACAGACAAGCCATCTTCCCTCAAATCCTCACTGTACTCGAACGTTTGTAGAAGACGAGAAGATAAATTTACTAACCCTATCAAAAACTAGGGCTACAGAAATTAAACTGTCACCGCTACTTCTATGGTGATCTGCATCACCTTCACTGATTTTTCTAGGCTTCATTTACTACTCCTCTATCCACAAGATGAATCCCGACCCTTCCATTTGCAGAAATCACCCAAAAGTCCCCTATTTCCATTTTATGTTCAACACAGAACTGCTCCCTTCTTCCCAATCTATAAATTTTGATTTTAGTATTGAAATTTATGTTTTGCTTTGTGTTTCCATTCTATATTACTGAATCCATAATTTACATAGTTTGAGATTTCACATTGTAAATCACCACTGTTGTTCTCTTCTTCTTTTTTCCTTTCTAAAGACACTCAGATTTGAAATTTAACTTTAATAAGTTTAAACATTAATTCATGGTAAATCAAACAACTTTAGTTTGATAATTAAGTCTTAACATCAATTGGTTCCAGAATAAATGAATTTAAAACAAAACAGGGAAACTGGAACTATAAACAGGGAATAATCCTATGTAACAAGCATGCATATCAATCATTCATACACACACACCATACTTCATCATACATATTCACTTCAACAACATAAGCATGCAACCAATTTTTATATTAACTTAAAGGAAACAGGAAATGTTACTCACCTTTTCTTGATGTGCAGAGCAGTGAATTTGAAAGAATAAGACTTGTGCTTTTGTTGTTGATTTATAAACCTTGCATGATTCATTTCTTTAATTTGAAACTGCAGTAGCTTTCTTCTTTAGTTTTGAAAAATGCAGTTTGCTCCCTTAAATTTTTTTTTGAGACTGCATGCATGCTGCTTGATTCCAAGTTTTAAGAAATGCAGGTTTAAGAACAGTTTTGCCTTAAAATCCAGGTTCTAAAGAAAATGTGGGTTCCAGATTTGCTTCCTGATCTTACAACTTCATGCGTGCTATTCTATTGCATGTTTGATTCAATTTTGAAAATGGTTTTGCCTATTTTGATTTCTGAATTTGTTTGCAAAGAGAGTGTTTCAGATTTTGGTATTTGAATAGAAGTGTTTATTTTTTTTCTTTTTCAGATTTGTTTAGTATTTTGGATTTGAAGATTTACGTTAGGCTTTCATTTAGAAAAAGAAAGAAATGAAGAAAAAGATTTGGTTATATAAACTGAAATTAAACTTTATTAAACAAATAAATAAAAGAAAACCAATTTAAATGACACTTGTCTTCCATTCTACTTAATCTTTTAACACTTGTTATTAAGTGAATTTGAAAGCTAACACTTGTCTTTTTAAGAGTTATCATTCATTAAATGTTAATTAATATTTTGTTAGATGTTAATATAGGATACATGTAAGCTTGTTTTAATTAATCAGTCAATCATGTATTTATTTACATGTACATAAATTTTAAAATGAATAAATATTAAACTTATACAAATGACTCAAAATCAAAATAATTTAAAAACAATTATACTTTAGATTTAAAACTTTGAATTGATGTTCAAAATAAATTTTTGAAATCCAGTTTATTTACAAATAAGACTACACAATTTAAATTTTTGGAAAACTATTATTTTTATTAAAAATTTATTTGTTGAAACAATGTATTATTATATTTTTAGAAATAACAATATTTAATAATCATAAATAACTTATAAAAGAAATTATTTCTTTATTAATAAATTATTTATTATCACATTATATTTAAAAGAAACTCAAAATGACCTCATTGTTATTTATTTAAATTTTAAACTTGAATTAAAAATATTTTAAATCATTTCAATACTTATCTTATGTATTTAAAAACATATTTTATTTATTAAATAGCTTTTAAAAAGTTTAACTTTTAAATATCCAATTTTACTAAAGATATAAATTTTATAGAAAACAGGATTCATTTAGAACAATACCTATTTACAATATATACAATATTCTATATATATTATAAATATAAAACAAATATTAGATTTTAAAAGATAAAATCTAACAATTAACTATTTATTTTATTGAATTATTAAATTAATTCAAATCTTATTACAAAGATTATCAAATCAATTTAATTTTTATTACAGATTATTAAATTGATATTGCTTTCAAATTCTGGGTCATCATAATATGAATAAAATAGGAGTATTTTACAACCCTCTGATGCGTAAAATACTGGTCGTTGACTCTTCCCCGTTAGGAACTTCACCCTTGAAATCCACAAATAAGTTTAACATAGTAACCCTGCATGCCTAATAATCATATATAGTCGTCATACAGATCAAACAAGCAGCCATGCAACCACTAGTGTAAGTAAGCCTATCCTAGCATGTGAGATACTAAACTACACTATATGATATCAAAGTATACTTTCACGATAAACAATTGGCCTTGCCATAAAAAGAGCTCCAGATATGCGGCCCTCGTGCTCTCCTCGGTTTCCCACGTACAATCCCCTTTACTTTCATCCCATTGAACCTTCACTAACTCCACCATCTTTCCCCCAAGTTATTCTGTATTGTGTAGCACCCTATATATTTATAACATTATTTAAGACATTTAACTAGTTAAATTAAATTAAACGATGTAAAGAGTAATAGATGGAGATTTAATTAGTTAGAGGTAGCCATGCCATAATGAAGGGGTAATTAAAATGAAATAACATTAGGCAATGTGTTAGGAAATGAAAAGGGCATTTTGGGAAATGGCAACACCTTATACCCTAAATCCTTGTGAGATTCACGTTCACCATTCCCATTTCATAAAAACAAAAACTTGCTAAGGCCGACCACCATTTCCAATCTCAAGAAGAAGAAAGCTAAGATTCAAGAGGAAAGAAGAAATCAACTAATTCAACGCTGTAAAATCTCATCTACAATATCTAAAAGGCAAGGTGAATAATTACTACATTCCTTAGATTTCTACTTTTTGGTTTTTGTTTAAATCCGAAATAATTTTGCTATAATATTGCCATGTTTGATGTTTTAAGATATATTTGTTTGTTGTTTATGGAATTGTAAATATTCGTGTTTTATGATAATATTTTGCATGAAAACCTTATTTTATGACATCCGAATACTTTGAAAATTTAAATATAGGCCAGGAATAATAATTTAGATATGGATATTGATTTTCATAGTTTTTCGACTTAAAATGGATTTTATATGAATTTTTGAATGAAGGAAATTTGTTATTGGGTTTTAAATTATTTTTGGCTAAAACAATAATTATTTGGGTTTGAGATTTTAATCTGTTAGGCAATTTATTAAAATTATTTTCTAGAATTTTCTCATAATTTTCCTTAGTCATTTGAGGGATATAAAAGATTATTTAAGGTGTGGGACTTAAATGTTTTATATATTTATAAAGAAAAAGGGGCATTTTGCAAAATAAAATGTTTATAAATCCTGGTAATTACGGCAGCAAAATTCTGAAAAGTATTTTATTGACCAATGAAAATTTGGCAGACAAAAGCAGGCTAATTAAAAAGTTTCCTTTTTAAGTTTAAAGACAAAATTCATAATTTTTCCATGTTTCAATCCATACGGCTAAAAACCATCCACCCCAGGCCTTTCACCCAGTCGAAGGGTTAGCTTTCGATAAAGTCAAAGTTTAATGCATAAGGTATCAAGAAATTAGTATGTAATGAATTGAATATAAACCGAAAGGTTTAATCCGAATGGTTGATGGCCGAAATGGTTAGAATATAACTAATTTATAGGTGAAAAGCACTCGCTTGCTTTGCTTTCAAACTTGAGCTTTCGGCTTGATCGCTTCCGACCAGGTGAGGTTATTTAAAGAAAGACTTTAAAACCTTCCGATGTGTTGAAAGATTATATTGCTACCGCCATTACTTTGTCTTGAAACCATCCGGCATCACCGAAGGGTTTCCACTATTTTATAAAGGTTTTACTTTAAACCTTACGACCTAGTCGAAAGGTTCGCTTGTTTTGAAAGTTTGTCGTTTCTCCAAGGCTTTCGGAGGGGCTTTTCACTTAGGTGGTTACCCTTATTTTGTGAAATATAACCAAAGGATTTCGAAAGGTTGTTTGGATATCCTTTAAAGGTTATATGAATATTTTCAAAAGGTTGCTTTAATAAAGACGAAAGGTTTTAAAAGACAAGTTTCCAGATTGCTTTAAAGTTGAACCAAAACTTCCTTCAAAAAGTTACGTTTTAAAGAGTTTACGCATTCGAAGGGTTTATTCCTAGATCTGTTTTGAAAGGTTTATTAAAGGTTTTTGAAAGGTTTTGAAGGAAAGGCTTTTCGAAGGTTTTTCAAAGAAAATGACTTAAAGTGATTTTAAAGAAGGATGTCTAAAGCTTATAACTTTCGAAGGGTTTGTTTTGAATGAATTCAAAAGGTTTTAATGATGATTTTCGAAAGGTTTAAACATTGAAATCGAATGAGATAATTTCAAGATATGGAAAGAGGTTCTTTCAAGTGGTATAGTGTTTTCATCAACCAAGTTTTAAATAAAGAATATATATCTAACATGGTAATATGATTTGAGTAGAGTATAAAGAATTATTTCTTTTCCTTATTCGAAGTTTGATTTAAAGGTTTAAATAATTTTGAATTTTTTTCAAGGATATTTATAAGCTTGAATGACTTAGATACTAGAAAACCAGATCGGACTAGTTTGGGGTCGCACCCTGTACATTAGCTTATAGCCCCAACTAATTGTTGTCCAAAATTCTAGTGTGTAGGGCTTGGTTATTGGTAGACTAAAATTATGATTACACACCGAAAGGAACATATGTCGTATACAGGTAGGTTATTGGTAGGCCTAGAAACCAGTAGGCACGGAAGAACCTAGGAGATGATTAAGTTAGCGACAGACTCTCCAGAAGGAAGAGATTTAACAGATAGTTTAGGATAGACCATCCTTATGGGAAATGTTAAATAGATAAATAAAGATAGATAACCCTAAATATTAAAATCCAACAGATGTTAAGTAAATTTTGATTATGATTATGTTATCTAGTAGCCCGAGTCAGCCAAAGGTTAAACATTATTTGTGTTTGAATAGATAGTTCACTATTAGTTGATATTTATGTTTGTTTACATAATGTATGTTTTGTGAGATTAACCATTGTGAATGCAGGTGAATAGTATATGGTTATATGAAAAAATTTGCATCGATATATTTTAAAAGATGTTAGTGAGGGGAAACCCATTCCGCTATGCGGCATGGTCTCACTTAACATAATTAAACCGGGATGTGTAGTATTATTCATACCAGGTTTTATGTCTGACTCGAAGTGTATCCTTTCCTCTTAAACTCTCGAGTACTAAAAACTAATTTTAGTAGATTGAGAGTTAAGGATCTTTTCAGGTTTGTAGGTTGTTTGGTGAATAAGCTACCGAAGGATGTAGGAAGCAACATATAGCTATTAAGTAATTGCTGCTTTTTACGTTTGTTTGATGAATTTCTGTGGTGTTATGATGTATTAGGTCTTATATGACCATTTGATTCTGATCTATCGAGGGGGTATCTCAATTACCGCTCTCGACGTAATTTGTAATAACTATATATATTCGGTGCTTGGGAAAAGGTTTTGTTATATAAAGAGAATATGGAACAAGTTTTATTTGGAAATGTAATGAAGAAATTTGTGTTTTTGTAATCTTTGTTTTGTTTCTTATTCAAGTGCTTCTGATATTGTTGATACCATTAACATAGCCGTATTTAGTCGTCGAAAGTTAATACTATATATGACTGTAGCATCTAGCGCTTAGTTTTAGTCCTCTAGATAGGGGATGTTACAGCTTGGTATCAGAGCATGATTTATGAAATACTTTAACTAAAAATTGGTTTTTTAAAACATAATCCATAGGAACTAGAGTAAATATGGGATATGGGATAACGTTATAATAACGTATTTGTATTTTTATATTTATAAGTATATGCTCCATTTTTAGACTCCTATCTTAATTAGGCTATTCATCTATATCTCACGAGGTTTGAATACAGATATGCAGGGGAGGAGAAGCCAAGTGAATGTTGGAGGAGACAACACCACTACTAACGGAAACGCCCGAACAAATGCAAGGAGTGGTTCTGGTCAGGTACAAGTAGAGAATGCTGGTGCGGTAATTCCCCAGGTGGATATGGGGGCGATGTATCAGATCTTTGTTAATATGGTGCAAGCTGGAGTGGCAGCACGTGTAGTTGGAGAAAACTCTATGGGAGGAGGAGCTCAAGAGATTCCTGTAGTTAACCAGTATGCCATTCTAAGTAGAGATTACATTAGGCTCGGAGGAAAGTCGTTCATTGGTACCGAGGATGTGATTGAAGTAGAGAGCTGGCTGCTACATTGTGAAAGGATTTTTGCTGATTCAAGGCTGAACGATGCGTAGAAAAGGGGGTTGGCCTCAAGGCAGCTGTAGGGAGCTGCGTTATTTTGGTGGAACACTATCATTGCCCGTGTGGATGAAGAGACCATTACTTAGGAGGAATTCGGAAGAAGGATTTTGGAGAGGTTTATGCTCGTTATGGCACAAGCTGCATTGATGGGGAGGTTTGTAGAATTGGAGCAAGGAGATATGAGTGTGTTGGTGTATACCAGGAAGTTTGAGGAACTAGCCTAATATGGGTATGCATTGGTTGGTACTATTATCAGTAGAAACGAGAAGTACATCAATGGGTTAAGGCCAGAACTGATAAGTGCAACTTTGTCGCACTTAAGCGACCCTAGCGATGTTGTTGTGAGATAGCATTGAGGCAAGAAGAAGCATTGGCTTGCCTTAGAAATAAAGCGAAAGAGGCTCAGGCTGGACAAGCTCGGAAAAGGAATTTTTTTCTACGAAAAGATTGCTCATAAAGAAGGAGGGTAGAAAAATGGTAAATATGAGGTGGTTTGTTGCACCTTCAATAAGGAAGGATACTCTGCCAACGAGTGTCGAGCCAGTAAAGGGAAAGGAAAAGGAGCTAGTGAGAAGAAGAATGTCAGATGCTTCAATTGCGATCAAGTGGTCCACTTCAAGGACAAGTGCCCAGAGCCACCAAAGGAAGGGAAAGGGCAAGTTTATGCTTCGGAGCCCCCAACCGTAAAATCAGTTGCTCGAGATAAAGGAAAAGCTGTTTTAAGAGGCTCATTGTAGATCCTTGATATGTCTGTTAGTGTCTTATTTGATACTGGGTCATCCCATTCTTTTATTTAGTTGTCTGGTAGATAGACTTAACCTAAAACTCTCTTACTTAGTTACTCCCTTAAGGGTTGCTAATCCAATGTGAGGTTATCCAACACTTGGGATGAGGTGTGACCATCTAGAATTTGATTTGCAAGGCTATACCTTTGATTGTTATTTGCATGTATTTGATTTTGTGGGATATGGGATTATGCTAGGGATGGATTGGTTGAGTAGATATGACGCTAGGATATTTTGCTAAGACAGGAAAATATTACTTAGTCTTCCAGATTGTATTGATCGGAGAATTTATGCCATGGAGAACCCTAGTTGTGAGGTTAATTCTTTACTAGGTGTTATGGAATTGGAAGATGAGTTGCATCGGGTTTTTGTAACTTGAAAATCTGCCGATGTGTTTGAACCAGTAGTTGGACTTCCACTATAAGAGCTATTGAGTTTCAAATTGATTTAGTGCCTGGAGCTAAACCGGTGAGTAGACCGTCGAGTAGGATGAAACCTTCAGAGATGAAAGAAGTGAAGGGGCAGTTAGCAAATCTGAAAGGCAAAAGTTTTATTAGGCCGAGTGGTTCACCATGGGGAGCCGCTGCTGTGTTTGTTAAGAAGCCATATAGACCGTTAAGGCTATGTATCGATTATCATAAGTTAAATGAGGCAATAAAGAACCGATATCCATTGCCGAGAATTGATGATTTGTTCGATCGGTTGAGTAGAGCGAAGTTATTCTCTCAGTTAGATTTTGCGACGAAATTTCATCAGCTTAGAGTAGCAGAGGATAACATTCCTTTGATGGTTCTTAGAACAAGATATGAATCGTGCGAATGATTACTTATGCCGTTTGGACTAATTAATGCACCGGCTTTCTTTGTAGATCCGATGAATAAGATTTTTTGAGAGTATTTGGATACGTTTTTGTTGGTTTTCATTGATGACATTTTGATATACTCTAAGGATGAGAAGGATCATGAAGTTCATCTCAGAGTTTTGCTTAAGATGTTGAGGGAGCATCAGTTGGAGGATAAGTTTACAAAGCGTCATTTTTAGAAGTAGGAGGTGAAGTTCCTTAGTCATGTCGTCTCTGAGAAAGGGTTGTCTGTAGACCCGACTAAGATTGAAGCGGTGAATAATTGGAAGAGGCCTGAGATGGTGACCAAAATAAAGAGTTTCCTTGGATTTTGGTGGTATTATCGGAGGTTTATAAAATATTTTTCGTGAATAGTAGCACTGATGATTAAGCTTACATGAAAGGATGTGAAGTTCATATGGACAGATAAATGTGAAGAAGCATTTCATAGCTTGAAACACTTATTGACCCATGCACTAGGGTTAGTGGTTCCGAAGGGGAATCAAGATTTATTTGTTTATACAAATTCATGTGGAACTGGATTAGGATCCATGTTGATGCAAAGGGGAATTGTTTATGCTTCTAGAAATCTCAGACTACATGAGGTTGGGTATTAATGCATGACTTGGAGTTAGCTGCCATTATATTTGGTTTAAAGGATTGGTGGCACTATCTTTTGGGAGAACGATTTGAACTCTATACCGATCATAAGTCATTGAAGTATTTGTTCTTTCTGAAGGAGCTAAACATGAAACAACAAGAGTTTATTGCTGCCTATGATTTTGGTATTAAGTATACATTTGAAAAAGGAAACAAGATAGCGGATGCACTCAGTCAAAAAAATCAGAATACAGTATTGGCTATGACTACTGAGCGGAAATATTTGGAGGTGTTATCGGATTGTAGTGTGTGGTTTAGGTCTAAGGTAGGATCGAGTGCAGGAAACACTATATTGTCTTTTTTAGAAGCTCGACCGATAATGATTGATAAGATAGGTTCCAAGCAAGAGGAGAATCCAGTATTTGCTGAAAGGATCAGAAGGTTGAAGGAAGGATTGGAGGGCGATGACCTAAAGGATTTTGAACTTGACCAAAATGGGTGGTTGAGAAAGAAAGGAAAATTGTGTGTTCTAAATGTAGAAAACATGAGGAAAGAGGTCTTCAATGAGTGTCATCGTTCGAAGTTCACTATCCACCTGGGAGAAATGAAAATGTATTAAGACATGAAGAGAAATTTCTTCTGGAAAGGTATGAAACAAGATATAGGATTTTGTGTTAAGCAGTGCTTGAATTGCCAATAGGCAAAGGCTAAACACCAGAAGCCAAGTGGATTGCTTCAACCGTTAGAGGTTTTGTTATGGAAATTGGATTTAATCTCCATGGATTTTATTGATGGGTTGCCGAGATCTAGAGGAGGAAACGGAATGTATCGGTTATAGTGGATAGACTGATTAAGAGTGCCCATTTTATTCTAGTAAAGTTAAATAGAACGATACCTGAGTTGGCAAAGTTATTCATGAAGAATGTAGTCAGACTGCATGGGATTCCTAGTAGTATTGTCAGTGATAGAGATTCTTTATTTACCAATGAGTTCTGAAAAAATGTACAGCAAGCATTAGGAACCAAGCTCAACTTGAGTACCGCTAATCATCCACAGACCGATGGGCAAACGAAAAGGGTTAACAAAACCTTGGAAGATTTGTTAAGAGCTTGTATATTGGATTTTAGAGGATTAGGGAGGACTGTCATCATCTAGTCGAGTTCTCATATAATAATAGTTGTCAGACTAGTATTGGGATGGACCCATTTGAACATTGTATGGTAGACCTTATAAATCTCCCGTATGTTGGTTGGAGACTAGAGATAGATTAGTTCTTGATCCAGATTTAGTGCAAGAAGCTGCGGAGAAGATTGAGTTGATTCGAGCTTAGATGAAGGAGGCTCAATCTAGGCAAAAAAGTTATGCATATAAAAGAAGGAAGTATTTGGAATTTTCCATTGGGGATTATGTGTTTGCTAAGGTTTCCCCAATGAAAGGTATAATCAGATTTGGGAAGTTAGGAAAGTTAGCACCTAGCTTCGTTGGCCCATTATGTATTATTGAGAGGATTGGGGAACTAGCTTATAAAATAGAGTTACTAAGTTGTTTGGTTGGAGTCCATAATGTTTTCTGTATTTCTCATCTTAGAAAATGTGTTAGAGACCTAGAGACTACTATAACACCTACAGTATTAGAGGATTTAGTAGTAGAACCGGATTTTACCATAGTTAGGAAACTGATTCAGATTGTGGCCAGAGATGAGAAGAAATTGAGGAATAAGATAGTCAAGTTAGTAAAAGTTCAGTGGAGCAATGATACTAGAGACTGTACTTGGGAAGTGGAGAGCAGGATCAGAGACACTTACCTAGATTTTGTTTGATGTTATGTTTTACCTTTGATTGTTTGGTTGTGTATCTCATCGTAATTTCAAGGACGAAATTCTGTAAGGTGGGGAGTCTGTAACACCCCATATATTTTATAACCTTGTTTAAGAATTTAATTAGTTAAATTAAATTAAATGATGTAAAGAGTAAAAGATGGAGGTTTAATTAGTTAGAGGTAGCCGTGCCATAGTGAAGGGATAATTAAAATGAAATAACATTGGGTAATGTGTTAGGAAATGAGAAGGGTATTTTTCGAAATGGCAATGCCTTATACCCTAAACCCTTGTGAAATTCATGTTCACTATTCTCATTTCATAATAAAGCAAAAACTTCCTAAGGCTGGCCACCATTTCCAATCTCAAGAAGAAGAAAGCTAAGATTCAAGAGGGAAGAAGAATTAACTAATTCAACACTCTAAAATCTCGTCTATAATCTCTAAAAACCAAGGTGACTAATTACAACATCCCTAATATTTCTAGTTTTAGGTTTTTGCTTAGATCTGAAACGATTTTGCTATAATATTGCCATGTTTGATGTTTTAAGATATATATGTTTGTTGTCGATGGAATTATAAATGTTTATTCATATTTTATGATAATGTTTAGCATGAAAACCCTATTTAATGACATATGAATATTTTGAAAATTTAAATATAGGTCAGGAATAATATTTTAGAGATGGATTTTGATTTTCATAATTTTCCGATTTAAAATAGATTTTATATGAATTTTGAATGAAAGAAATTTTTTATTGGGTTTTAAATTATTTTCAACTGAAACAATTATTATTTGGGTTTGAAATTTTAATACGTTAGGAAATTTATTAAAATATATTTTCTGGAATTTTTCCACAATTTTCCTAAGTCATCCGAGGGATATATAAAATTATTTAAGGTATGGGACTTAAATATTTTATATATTTATAAAGGAGAAGGGGCATTTTGCAAAATAAAATAATTTATAATTCCTGGTAATTGCGGCAGCAAAATTCTAAAAAGTATTTATTGACCAATAAGAATTTGACAAACAAAGGCAAGCTAGTGGAATAGTTTCCTTTTTCAAGTTTAAAGACAAAATTCACACTTTTTCCATGTTTCAATCCATACGGCAAACACCTTCCGCCCCAGACCTTTCATCCCGGTCGAAGGGTTAGCTTTCCATAAAGTCAAAGTTCAGTGCATAAGATATCAAGAAATTGGTGAGTAATAAATTGAATATAAACTGAAAGGTTTAAGTCGAAATGTTGATGGCTGAAAGGGTTGGAATATAATTACTTTATAAGTGAAAAGCATTCGCTTGCTTTGCTTTAGAACTTGAGCTTTCGGCTTGATCACTTCCAACCAGGTCAAGTTATTTATAGAAATACTTTAAGACCTTCTAATGTGTCAAAAGGTTGTAGCTGCTATTGCCATCACTTTGACTTGAAACCTTTCGGCGATGCCGAAAGCTTTCCACCGCTTTATAAAGGATTTATTTTGAACCTTCCGACCTAGTCAAAAGGTTTGCCTATTTTTAAAGTTAGCCGTTTCTCTAAGTCTTTCGGAGGGAAGCTTTCGACTTAGGTGTTTACCCTTATTTTGTGAAATATAACCAAAGGCTTCTGAAAGGTTGTTTGGATATCCTCGAATGGTTATACGAATATTTTCGAAAGGTTGCTTTGATAAAGACGAAAGGTTTTAAAAGATAAGTTTCTAGATTATTTTAAAGTTGAACCTAATCTACCTTCGAAAGGTTATGTTTTAAAGAGTTTAAGCATTCAAAGGGTTTATTCCTGGATCTGTTTTGAAAGGTTTATTAAAGGTTTTCAAATGGTATTGGAGGAAAGGTTTTTCAAAGGTTTTTCTAAGGAAATGACTTAAAGTGATTTTAAAGAGGATGTCTAAAGCTTATAACTTCCGAAGGGTTTGTTTTGAATGAATTCAAAAGGTTTTAGAGATGATTTTCGAAAGGTTTAAACATCGAAGTCAAATGAGATAATTTCAAGGTATGGAAAGAGGTTCTTTCAAATGGTATAGTGTTTTCATCAACCAAGTTTTAAATAAAGAATATATATCTAACATGGTAATATAATTTGAGTAGAGTATAAAGAATTATTTCTTTTCCTTGTTCGAAGTTTGATTTAAAGGTTTAGATCATTTTGAAATTATTTCAAGGAAAATTATAGGAGGGGATCCTTAAGCATGAATGACTCAGATATAAGAAAACTAGGTGGGACTAGTATGCGATCGCACCCAGTACATTAGCTTGTAGCTCCAGCTAAGTATTGTCTAAAATTCCAATGTGTAGGGCTTGGTCATAGGTAGACTAAAATTATGATTATGCAATGAAACGAACATATGTTGTATATAGATAGGTTATTGGTAAACCCGAAAAACCAATAGGCTCGAGAGAACTTAGGAGATGATTGAGTTAGGGACAGACCATCTAGAAGGAAGAGATTTAACAGATAGTTTAGGATAGACCATCCTTATGGGAGATGTTAAATAGATAAATAAGGATATATAATCCTAAATATAAAAATCTAACAGATGTTAGGCAAATTTTTATTAGAATTATGATTATGCTATCTGGTAGGCTCGTGCCAGCCAATGGTTAAACGTTATTTGTGTTTGAACAGATAGTTCACTATTACCTGATATTTATGTTTGTTTTCATAATGTATGTTTTGTGAAATTAACCATTGTGAATGCAGGTGCATAGTATATGGTTATATGAAAAGATTTGCAAAGATATATTTTAAAAGATGTTAGTGAGGGGAAACATGTTCCGCTATGCGGCGTGGTCTCTCCTAACATAATTAAACCAGGTTGTTTAGTATTATTCATACCGGGCTTATTTTCGACTTGAAGTTTATTCTTTCCCATTAAACTCTCTAGTAGTCAAAATTAATTTGAGTAGATTGAGAGTTAAGGACCTTTTTAGGTTTTTACGTTGTTTGGTGAATAAGTCACCGGAGGATGCAGGAGGCAATATATAGCTATTTAGGAATTTCTGGTTTTTACTTTTGTTTGATGAATATTCGCTGTGTTATGATGTATTAAGTCTTATATGACCATTTGACACCGATCAATCGAGGGGATGTCTTCATATACCGCTCTCGATGTAATTTGTATTAACTATATTTATTCAGTGCCTGGGAAAATGTTTGGGTTATGTGATGAGAATATGGAACAAGTTTTATTTGGAAATGTAATGAAGAAATCCATGTTTTCAAAATCTTTGTTTTGTTTCATATTCAAGTGCTTCTGATATTATCGATACCACTAACATAGCCACTGACTAGTACCGATCCACTCAATAATAATAAGTATGATCGTTAAACTTGACGACGTCTTTGGTTCTAACTCACAATGAGGTTTAAAGTCATAGGCAATAATATACTCTAACTTCTTATGCTCCATGAAAATTGTTCCAAAATGGCATGTCTTTTACTCAATGCATCGGCGACCTCATTTCCCTTACCAGGTGTATAGGAATTTCCAAAGGCGTAGGAGGCCAAGAATTCCAACCATCTCTATTGACGAAGATTGACATCCTTTTTGGGAGAAAATGTACATCAAATATTTGTGGTCCACGAATAGCTCTAACATTTCTCCTAATAGATAATGCCTTCAAATCAAGGCCGCCAACTCCAAATCATGAGTTGGATACTTCCTATCTTGCGGCTTCATCTGTCGACTAACATAGGTGACAATCTTTCCCTTCCACATCAATACCGCACCTAATCCAGTACCGTAGGTGTCTATACATACTGTCATCTCTTTATTCCCACTTAGAATGGTCAATACTGGTGCACTCGTCTACCTCTTCTTTAGACTCACAAATTCATGCTCACACTTCACGTCCCAAACAAAAGTTTGATTCTTCTTCATCAAACTGGTCAATGATGCTCCTATCTATGAGAAGTCTTTGATAAAACATCTATAATATCCTGCCATTCCAAGAAACTCATCACATCCATAGCATTCTTGGGTTAGCCCCAATCTTGAACCGCTGCCACCTTGGTAGGGTATACTGTGTTTCCCTTCCAAAGATGACATGACCTAAGAATCTAACTTCCTTCCTCCAAAAGACACTTTGAAAACTTCGCTTTCAAATTATGACTCCTTAACACTTCAAGCATAATCCTTAAGTGTGCCATGTGTTCCTCTTTGGTCTTAGAGTAGACCGGAATATCATCCATGAACACAAGCATGAACTTGTTTAGCTGATCCTTGGAGTTGCGGTTCATGAGATCAAAAAAGTATGTCGGAGTACTGGTTAGCCTGAAATGCATAATCAACCACTCATAGAAACCAGTTGGCATATAAAATGCGATGATCGCCACACTCTCCTTTGCTACTTTCAACTGGTGAAATCCCATCCCCAAATCCATTTGAGACCACACCTTGGCACCATGGAGTTTATCGAACAAGTCATCAGTACATGGGAGTGGATACCTATTCTTCTTTGTCACGTTATTCAGCTGACAGTAATCTACACACAACCTCAGAGAGCCTTCCACATTAGTGGGAATACTGTAGGTGCGTTCTACTCCACTAGACTACTACAAATGTACCCTTTCTTTAATAGGTCATTTACTTGCACCTCTAACTCCTTCCGATCTCTGGGTGCCATACTCCTCAAAGGCATGAATATTGGTCTAGGATCCTTCGCTAAGTCTATAGGAAACTTAAACACCCGATGCATCGGTAATCTGTTAAACTCCTTAAATACATTTGGGGAACGTCGAGTCGAATATTGAAAGCTAACCATAACCCTACCCTTTGGTAGGCGGCCAATCACTACCATCCACTGCTCCATAGCGCCGATCATCACTAACAGCTTCTCGTAATCCACTACTACCACATACTTCCATAGCCAGTCCATCCCTAAGATAATCTTGAACCCAAAGAAATCAAATAAAGAGCACATGACTCAATAAGGTCAAACCACGACAAATCATGCACATGCTAGTGGAGCCTCTAACAAGGTTCGTCATAATTAAGGGACGACCAGTTATTTTGAGTTTCAATCCCAATCTATCTAATAAGTCACCAGATATGATGGAATGTGAAACCCCGGTATCGAATAAAACACATAAGGAATATAATAAATGGAAAGCATACCTTGAATAGCGTTGCTCTTCCGCTTCTTTTTTTTCCAAGGGAGTACTCGACGAAGTCGGAACAGTGTCCAAAGTATATGCCTTTACCACGTACTTTTTCTTCGTTGGTTCTAGACAACTTTTCTGCATAAGTGAAACTTACCTTAGTTATAACATTTCTTCTTCCAATCGGCTTTGCAGTCTTTAATTAAATGATCCTATCTCCATAACCAAAAAAATGTGCTCCCCATTTACCTTTCTTTCAAGCATTCTTTCACTAAGACTACTTCTATTTTTCATTCCATTTCTTCTTGCCTCCACTGCTTTGTTGCGGTTTTCGCTCTTCCTTAGCGACTACAGCCGATTTAGACTTGGCGAAGAGCTTTCTCGACAAATCTTAGAAAAGGCTCACTGATGTGACTTGCTAACTTCTCCCCCAGATAGTTGTCCAAACCTATAATAAATTTCCCATTCTTCCTTAATGGAGTGTCGATGAAAAACATCCCGCACTTTGACAAAGTGCCAAACACAACAATATACTCGAAGACAGACATATGTCCCTGCTTTAAATCAATAAGTTTCCTAAAGTGAATCGACTTCTGAGCTTCTAGAACGAACTTCACCTCCAACCTAGCCTTAAAATGGTCCCAAGTGAACCGATCCTTAAGTGTAGAAATAGTTATAGCATTTCATTAGTTCATGGCTCGCCTTTGAAGCTATCTAGAGGCCAGCTTTCTTTTCATGGCATCGTCTACCTTCATGTCACCAAAGATACGGTCATAGGTATCCAACCAATCCTTCACTTTGATGGCTGATTCCATTCCAAGGAATGGTTTGCCTCCCAAGGTAGAGTAATCTTTATATAGGTTGGCAAAGTTGACCAGCGGTGCCTATACTTGAGTACCGCCACCAACAACATTTTGAGCTACCGCTTAGGCATTCTGTAGTATGTTTGCTATCATTGCATTGAACATAGATTGCAAGGCAAATCTTAAAATGATCATATCTTTCAAACCGTCATTCAGATTGAGACGCGGTTTAAACCTGTGTTTACATCTTAAACTTGCTAACATTTATAATTAGCTCTAAGGCTATTCCAAAGCTCTGATAATTTTTTCTCTGAATTATCATATCTAATACACGGTGGGCGAAAAAGCCCACAACATTTGCCCCCTAAAGTATACTTTCACGAATACAAAGTATGCTTTTCCTTATCTGGAGTTTCCTTACTTGTAGGTGTCATACTAATGTTCGACTATCCACATCTCATCATTGTACCTAAGATGAGTTTCCTTTCATTAACTAGATGTGATGCTTCGTTTGATCTAAAAAGGACTTGCTTGTCGCTTGGCGCTGTTTTAATTATCCTTCATTTGGCAGGGCGGTATTTCCCCTTATCCTTCTTACTTCTGGCTTTAAGGTCTTGAGTAATACGTGGACCTGGTGATATTCCCTTTATGGTATTTGACTTGGGGCATATGATGTGGAATTTCTGCTTTCAACCACCATATTGCCAGGTTGAGTGAGCACAACCTTACCATCTGATTGTTGAGTTCGTATATTTCTTATTAATTTTTTCATGCTTGGTCAAGGTCAATTATTAATGGAGTAATGATTTTCCATGTGAGGGTAATTGTACGTAAAATAATATGCATAGCGTTATTGAGTGGATGTTGGCTACGTCTGACCAAACTGGGCCAATAGGCTTATGTTCCATCTAGTCTGGTAAAGTGGTGACATCTGGAGTAATTCCTTGCTCCTCTATTAGCTCTTACAGGACTTTCCCCCAGGCACATTTGAATAAGTTTATCTTAGCTAATTTATTTTATAATTTTCATATTGATATCTCATATATCTATTTGGATCGACTACTGGCAAGCGTTTAATAGGGCAGGAGTCATGTCTGAGCGAGTGGTCTGACTCCTTTGAGTGGATCTCAAGGAGATTTGCTGGCATTGTGAATTATGCATCCAATTGCCAATCGTTTTATGTCGATTATCGTAGTCAGATGTCTTCGACGTGGGGTGTCAATTGGTGACATCGGCTTACTTTCTTTACATTGATCAGGTAGGATAAACCTTTCAAACGTCCTATTGGCTTTGGCGTGGAGGATCGTCCTATTTTATAGACTTTACCTACAAGTTTTGGGTCCATTCATGCCTAGTGAGGTCAAGGACTTTCATCCTTGACTTAGAATTAGTTACAGGCTATTAATGCATTTTTACTTGGAATTTTACTATAGATATGGGATATAGTGATCTCGCTTGTCCTCGAAATTGATTCTTTAGGTGAAGGTTTTTTTTTTGATGCAAACGGGTGTGTAGCGTGGAGCTACACAGCCGATTATAATGATATTAATATATAAGTAGTCCGACCAACAAGCCTGGTCGGTAGCCAAACAGCATAGTTCGAGTTTAGATTTAACATCACTGATTTGAGTACAAAAAAATTACTTCCCAGCATTTTCGACTATAACATTGATGGGCCTAATAACTCCACTGTCAAAAAACTTCAACTACTACTAAACAAGGTTCAGAGACTGACGGAGAAAGGTTAAGACTTAGTTGTCTCCTGGCAATGTCGATGAAGCGCTGCCTTCCGCCTCTTCAGAAGAGGACTGAACTGCAGGGAGACAGAACCTGAAAGGTGCTAAGGAAGAAGAATGACCTGTCCAATAAGCGAAAATGTAAGCAATTCTGCAACAAAGGCTAAAAAGGGTGCTGGTTGGCTTGTTGAATAAAAAAGCGTTTCTTTCTTTCCAGATGACCCAACTGAAAATGGCTAGAAGGGAATCTAGGAGTCGATTCGGTACACCATACTGCCAATGTTCGAAAAAGTCGTTGATCCAATGAGTACGACCGAAGATGTGACTACAGACTGATATGAATTAATTACATTTAGAAGGTTAGAGATTGAATCACTTCTGTTTAGAGAGGTCATCATCATTTGAAGCGATTTTTATTACTAAGATTTAGAGAGTGATTTCGAGGGGATGTGGCGGTCCACAAATACTCATCACCTCCTTCAGAGTTTCCTCCAGCGGTGGTGTCAAAAGCCGGTCGGGAGCACTCATTATTTGTCTAGGTTTTCCCCAAGCATAGTGCACTTTTTTGCTTCTCACAAAATGTTGCCTTGTATCACGAATGGGTTTTGGACTTGTAAATTTAAGGTTATGATTCCAATGTGTTATTACTAAGCTGAGTGGTAGTGTACGTGTATGATCAAGGGGTGAGGTGGTGCTATGCCTCCAAGTATTTTTTATCGAATTTAGCTTATCTTACAAGAGTTAATCATACCTTTGCACCGACTTTTTCTCAAGTTGCATAAGTGTGCTCAGCTTAGGGAGAATCCATACAATTTTTCGAGAAAAATTGGTTGGAAGGGATATTCGAACTCTAGTGGCAATGTTGGATTGATGTTCCGCTATCTCTGACAGAGTTGAGTCGATGCTTCGTTTCCTCTGGTGGAGCGAATGAATACCCTGTTGTGGTTGGCAGAGTGGAATTCATATTCTACTTATCTGTATGCAATGCCATAAGACTAAAAGAAATTGTTAAAAACTTATAGTTTAATTACAACGAACTATACTCTCCATTAAGAGAGTCCGCCTAAACTTATGATTCATGGCACGTAAGTTGCATGCCCTGATTGTGGATTTTGTTGACATATGGCTTGTCAGCTCAACCTATGTCCCAAGAGAGTTTAACTTTTGCGACTGCTGTACTTAAGATTTAGAGCCGGTATTTGCACACAGTAACTACCAAGGCTAATATGGCCTGTATCATGAGTATTATTCGATTTACTTTGGCTTGGCTAGCGTGGGTGTCGATCGTCAACAACAAACTATCCTTGGCTGGAGAATGCCTTAATCAGGGGATTTATTATCGGTTCATAGTTGCTAGCAAGCCAAATGCCAATGATAAACTTCCTAGACTATAATCGTGCCTAATTCTTGGCTTATATTCGATTTAACATTGCTGGCTAAGGGGCTGATCGTCGGTAGTGAACTACCAACGCTATTTTCGTGCCCTTAGTCATGGTTTTCTTGCTTTCACTACTTCTGGCGAGAGCTTGCGATTGATCGCAATAGGAATAATATTAGATGAGAAAAACATCATTTTTAGTGGTTTCAGGTGATACATGCTTTTTTCAAGCTGAGAGAAGTCATGGCGAAGATGCTGGAGATTCCTACCTTTCTCGAACACCTTTTCCATCAATTGTCGATGGAATGTAAGCTTTGTTGTGGAGATCCTTATGAACAACAAATGGTCCATCCCAAACTGGATCTAGTGCGCCTAGACGGGGAAGACTTGATTGAGAATAATGTCTCCCTCTTGTAATTCGTGGGGATTTACCTTAGATTTGTATTGTTTAGCCACTTTCTGTCCATGTACAGCGGTCTTGAGGGCGGCCTTACTGGTTCTATCCTCAACATGTTTGGCCCAATATTCTTAAAGCAAATAGAATATGTCCTATTGTTGTTTTGTAGGAGGCCTAGTAGGCCTCTAGTGCCATGGGTAGTTTGTCAATCCATGCTCATTTGGATATATCTAGTTTTTCCTTAATTAGTGTTTGTAATATTTTTTGACAGCTTCAACCTGCCTATTCGTCTAGGGCAGTTCCTATTATGAATCAATCCATGCTGGGCTTCAAATGCATCTATTCTTTGAGTTACTTAAGTTAGGTTTGTGTCTAGATGCCCGACTGGTATGTCATTGCAAGGGAAAGGGGCGGTCGTCGGCAGTGAAATTCCCAGGCTATTGCCCTTAGTCATGGCTATCATATTTACGTTGCTTCCAACACATGCTTGTGATCTAGTTTGCTAATCACAAAAGAAATAGTGGTTATAAAAGCATAGATGTTAAGTGAATATAACTGCGTATGTGTTAAGTGAGTATAACTACATATGTGTTAAGTGAATGCATTAGTCTCTTGTCTCAGTCAAAGGGAAAGAGTAGTTCAAACGAAACTTGCCGCTTTGAAATAAGTGCAAAGTACTAGGTTGTGTAGTATGCCTAGTTCAAGATGTTCTCTTTGATAGGAATTCTCGCTTTTCTGTTATGGGCCAAATATGTCGAAATTGCTGGAGCTCGGTCTTTCAAAGCCTTTCTATATAAACTATTATGTTATCCAAGTTCTTGACAAATGTCATGCATTCTCTTCCTTACCCTTTGAGGCAACACCATGCTCAAATGGATGGCTTCTCTATGATCATTTATAATTCGATCTTCGGAGGCAGAGAGTTGTATCTCTTCCATTTTGCTATAGCATTCGCATTGCAAGCTGTGCTAGCATCCCTGGGTGACCATCTATCTGAACTCTTGACAGTGATATTTTCTAATCTTTATGTGCTTTTATGTACTAAAGGAGAGGTCATGCATAGTTGTTGGGGCTAGTTTTATTTTTTTTCTTACTTCGTGTAGCGTGTAGCACCCTCGGGTCGATCAGCACATGCAACGGATTTACGAATCCTTCCTTCAACCTTTTCTATGGATGGAGATCCAAGAGTAGATGGTAGAGCCTTGAAATAGCTTAAGATTGATTAGAATGAAAGAAAATAACTATATAGCATCTCCTTTGTGCCCCCGGTTTATCAGCAAGTGTAGAGATCTTGGCAAGTGTTTAGGGGTCCGGGATAGCCCCTTATAAAGGTTTGTAGTAGGCACTCAAAAGTTTTTTGTTTTCCTTAAGGATGGACTAGTAACTCTTGGTCTTATCTCCTTTTGTTTTCATATTTATTTAACATATTCCTAAGTATGGTAGCTATTGACATTATTTGAATCATGTCTGGTATGCGTTTGGATTGGTGATGCCTTCGTGCATGATAGGAGTGACGAAGCGTCATGCTTGTCATATCTAGACTATATGTATTCAATCAACATGACTTCGGTCTTCAAGTTGTGATATTTCGATCTTCAGTGGGATCCTAATTGTGGTACTTTGATTTGACGCTAGATGGGAAAGGGCTATGCTTAGGATTTATTTGGTTATGTGGAATGCCCCATGTGTTCTCTAGACTGGGACTTTCCTTGTATTATGACATTGAGATCGAATACTTCTGTCTGCCCAAAGCGTGTCTATAGTTTATCCACCAAAGATTTATGTTGAGCAATAAAGGTTTTACTAATTTCAATCACAACTCTGTCGAATTTACATCCAATAATTTTTAGCACCGGGAGGTTTTAGTCTTCCTGCTTTTTTGTATCCGGATAGTTGTTGCATTCTTTACAGCGGACTTCTCTTACTTTATGCGGCACATTGGGAAGTTGTTCTCCTTCCCTTCCTAGAGAGTTTATACTTTTCGAGAGAGATAATTCAATTTTGAAAAAGGATTGGGAGGTTTTGTAGCTTTAAAGGGTTAATGGTCCAACTCGCAAAATAAAAAGAGAATCTTGAGATAGGAGGTATAGCTTCTCAATCCGAGAAATGGTGATTACAAACATGAAAAAACAAGAAAAGGAGAAAAGCTCTAATTTCAAAGAGAAAATGACTTTAGATCAGGAGAAGGGATTTCGAGTTTGGAGGGAGAAAAGGATTTCCTTAGAACTGTAATTCTATATTTTACCAAGTGAATAGGTTCCCTTTATACAAAAGAAGAAGATAGTTTTCTTATGTTAAAGAAGCAATGATTCCAGATGGAAAGAGAATAGGATTTGATTTTAGATCTAAAAGGTGACTAAGTGTTCCTTTTGGTCGAAAGAGTGTTTTTTGATCTGGAATGAGAAATAGAAGATATAATGACTTCAAATCTAAGAAATAAATACATGTTTATTTTTGGCTGAGAAGTACTGTTTGTAGATCTGAAATAAGAGAAAATAAAGGGAGAATTTTTTAATCTCCAAGGAATAGTGATTGCAGATCTAAAAAGAGAAATAGATTTTGCTAAAGTAACTGTTTCAGATCTGGGAGGTATAGGGTATTTTAATCCAAGAAACAATGATCTTAAACTGGGAAAGTAAGAAAAAAAGAATCTCTCATGCCAAAGAGACAGTGGCTTTACATTTGAAAAGAAAAGGCTATAAATTTTATTAAAAAATGCAATTTTAGAACTTAAAACTAGAAACAACTTTTCTTTTGTGAGAGAAGATAATGATCCAGATCTAAACAGAGCGAAACAGGGGTTTCTTATGCCAAGAAACCGTGTCTTTGGATTCTAAATGAGAAAAGAGAGGTGGCTTCATTTTAGATCCAAAGAATGGGTACATGTGTTTGTGGATCCGGAATAGTAAAAGTAATATCTAAAAAGCGGACAAGAGAATTTCTCTATGTAGTAAAATGGATGTTTAAATCTAAAGAGAAAAGGAGGATTTGTTGTTTTATGCAAAACAGTCAGGATAGATATGAAAAGAAACACAGATTTCAGACCTTAGAAAAGGGGAGAGACTTTCTTAAGGACAGAAACGATAATCTCTAGTTAGAAGATTAGAAATAGTAGGTTTCAAAATAAAAAAAAGTAAGAAAGAGATAATTTCCTTTTAAAAAATAAAGTTCAGTATCTCAATGAAAGCATCAAAAATGTTTGCATGAAAAATGCGCAGATATCTCCAAGACGTTGTAGTAGGGCTATGAATACTGTTTGCAGTATATAGCTACTGTTTGATGAATTTTAGTTGTGAGTGTATGTGGTAGAAAATCAATAGTTTGCAGTAAAGAGTAAATAAAGGGCTGAAATGTAAGAAGACACAATTTATAGTGGTTTGGCCTGAATGTGCATGCATCCACTGTTCCTCTTATGTTATCTCTTTCATATCTGATTACAAGTACAAGCTATGAATATGAATAAACTTGTTGTTCGGACTAAGGATTTTCTCCCTCTTAGTTGTCTGCCATTGTTGATGGAAGCTTCATTATTTTTACTCCATCCTTCTTTATGATGCCATATACCTAGTATTTATAGAGTGTGGTTGCGAAGAGAGGTAGCTGAGTACATGGCTTCTAGGCTTTGGTTCAACCTTTCTTCCTCTAGGCTTTGGTTCAACCTTTCTATTATGCAACTGCTCTTGGATGCTAGTCGAATACAATCTTAATAGCTCCCTTCAATCGCCCATCCAGACCTTAGAGTCTTGAATGTCGGAACATGTAGGTTCATCCTAAAATAACAAAAAATAGTGGATCTAGACCCAGAAGGGCTAGAGCGGAAATGTCTGGTCGGTCCAGACCTAGAAGGATTGGACCAAGTGGGTCCGGGTAAGGTGGCCTTGGACCAGGTGGATCCGGGTAAGGTGTGGTCCGGCAGACTACCGGTCCAGGTGGGGGCATGGAAGACTGCTGGACCAGGTGGGTCGGTAAGATTTTGGTCCGACAGACTGCCGGACCAGGTGGGTCCGGCCTGGGACCGGAACAGGTGTCTGGTCCCAAAGGGCCGGACCTGTGTTGGTCCGGCCCTCATTGGTCGGACCAGGCTGTCCGGCCCTATGGGGCAGACCCGTACGAATCCGGCCCTAACTTAGTAGGTCCGGCCCGTTTGGGCCGGCCTTTGGTGCTCCGGCCTAACTTTGTAGGGCCGGGCCTGTGCAGGTCTGGCCCTGGTAGGCCAAATCTGGCGGGCCTGGCCCTATTGGGCCAGGGTTAGCTGGGTCGTACCCATGCAGATCCAGTCTTCGTTGGGCTGGGTCTAACTTTGCTGAGTAGCTTCTTTCCTTATCTAAATGGGGGTCGGACTTTTGTAGAAAGCGGCCTTCGAGGCTTTAATGTCGGACCATGGTAGGCAAATCTTAAAATGATCATATTTTTCAAATCGTTATTTGGATTAAGATGCGGTTCGAACCTGTGCTTACATCTTGACATCGCGAACATTTCTACGCAGCTCTGAGTATATTTCAAAACCCTAACAATTTTTTCTCTGACTTTTCATATCTAATATGCGATGGGCAAAAAAGCCCACAACATATAACAAGTACGCAGTCTCATGTATATATATATATACACACTCTTGATCCAGTCTAGTGTGATAACTCCTTCCCTGTCTCTACTAGGATGCAATATCAAATCATGTTAGGCATGTAACCTCGCTCTGATATAAAATGTGAGGACCGCCCAACACCACCAACACATAATATAACTAAATAGTGCGACGCTTACGTGCTCAGCCGATGTAGGACGATCATCAAGGGTTGGAAATGAATTAAAATATCACATAACCTATTGTATATTTCACAACACATGGAATAAAATATAATATACAACATGGATATAAAATGGGAGATATAGTAATAATTAAGTGATCCAAATATCAAAGTACAGATTCACAGAGTATACATCAAGTAATTGAGTTTATACAATGGAAATAAAGTCAAATAATTGTCTATAAATAATAGTAATAAGTAAGCACTGTCAAGGCTCCACAGTGTTGTATAGTGGAATCAACATAGAAATCTATATATCATAATATATAGCTCCATCTAGCACATCCTCTACATAGCTAATGTGTCACACCTAGACCCGCTATCTAGTCTACTCATTTAAGAGTACCAAAGACAATAAGAAGAAAAGTGTAAAGCCTCGAGTTAGATAACAGTCTGGTGTGAGTGATAAATAAATCTTAAAATACTATACAAGTTGATATACTAAGGAGCAAGGCTATACGAACCATACTTAACCTGTCCTTGCAACCAAATAGCTAGCACATAACGAACATAATATGCTACTCCACGAATATAGTAGAGGTATAATGCAAACCAAGCATAACGACAGGTATCCCTATCCCTAAAACTATATCCAATGACATCCCTAGAGCGATAAACTACAGAAGAGAACAACCAAAGCAACCATAGCATCCATCAAACAATCCTCATAATCACTTGATGTGTTCTAGATATTTGATAACTTGTATGGCCTTTCCCATGCTAGGGACTAATGGAAATTCCGGTTTTTGATATACTCGGATTTAGCCATAAGCTAATACTAATTTCAACTACCATGGCTATACAGATCCGTACCTCCTATATGGGGTGGCCTTTCAATGTACCCATGAGTGCACTCACATACCCCTGCTTTCGAGTACATCAAAAAGCACTCTGAGTATCAATGATCTCTTAGCATGCGTATCCGAGCACTTTCCTTGCTCCATCTAGTTTCCATAATTCTTGAGAAACCATTCCACATTCCTCCATTCCATGGTTGAACCATTCTCACGTTATATCCATGAGTCATCCTTCATAGAACCCAATGTTTGTGGACAAACATTCTCAAGCACATTTCAACATCGAGCCGCCATCATCGGAAACTAACTCTATCCATCATCGAGTTTCCATCAACAATGTCCCGAATCTATTGTCGTGCTACTACATCTCCATCAAACACTAAGTGAACAAACAAACACCTTCAGCCTGACCTTTAGAGTCCCTGCTTCCTTCCTCGAAGTACCACCCCAACTCTCCTGAAACAAACCTTTCAGTACTAACCAACACTTTGGGTACCAAGTTGGTTACTTAGCCAATTTTGTCTAACTTTCTTCCCCTTCTTCTAACGCTCCATCTTCCAAGTGCTTGAACCTCGACCATTCCACCTAAGCACTCAACATCAACTCCAATGCTCTCGGTACTAAGTCCAAAAGATCTTGTTTCTATGCCTTCTAAAGCTCTCGATACCAAGTCCAATACTTAGCCAAATTCTTGCGGTTGTCTTATGCTTATCACCCTAAGCTCAGACTTAAAGTACCAACCTTCCACAGTGCATTTTCCATAAACAAAAATCTCTTTACATCCATACATTTCCTCTTGGTAACAAGTCCAATACTTAGCCAAATTCTTGGCTTCTAACTCCTAGGACTCTCCTTCCTTCAGCAAGCCAAATGCTCTACCCCAAGTGGTCACCACTACGAGCTTTCCGTCGACCACTTGTGAGAGAAATCCATGGATCAGAAATGGTCGCAACTTAAACTGTAGGCTCCCCACATATTCCAGATCACCTCCTCCAATTTTCATCCATTTTCGACCATCTTTGCCTTCATTTTGCTAATTCGACCACTCTTTTCCTAACTACCAAAAAGCACTAGCAAACCACATCAACACACAACCTACAAATATGGAATATCATATATATACATCCATTCACACATGCAACACATAATAACATGATGACCAAGTAAATCCTTATATAAATCCAATTTTACGCTAGCATATAACATGAACAAAAGGGGTTGCAAAACCATTTAAAAGCCACTTTACGGCCATAAACATCTTTAAAAATGTAATTAAAGTTAGAATATATTTTAGGATCAAAATAATGTAAAAACACCAATTTTGACTATATAAACATGCATAATATAGTGAGAGGTCAAGAACCAATCACTAAATATCTAAATACAAATCTCTCACCTTAAATCTGAAAGTGGAAAACAAGGAAGAGAAATGAAAATAAGCCAAACCGATAATCTTAAGATTTTATATGCTAATCACCTCTTTAATTGATTATTTGACTAAGATTAATAAGAAAAAGATAGCGTTTTTTATGAAATTAAGGTTAATGGTGGTTTAGAGCTATTTTAGGGAAGATGGAAATAACCTAGCCTACCACCTCACCTTAGCACAATTTTAGAGATGGGTTACCGGGCCTAAACACGAGCTTAGTTAATTACCCACAAATGCAGGCTAATAGCAGACAAAATTTAAAGTGGTTTGAGACCTTAACTCAGCTCTTGTTAAAAGTTATAGTCCAAACAAGGTTTTTAGGGTTAAAATGGTCACATAGAAATTTGGCAAAAATCATAGATATAGAAAGTGTCCCTAAGAGTCACTTCCTAAAATTTTAGAGTCATATCACCTCATATGAATAAAATAGGAGTATTTTATGATATTCTGATATGTAAAATATGGGTCGTTACACTATACTTGTTAACCCACCTTTTTCCAAGGCAATATATATGCAGATTTAACCCAATAGACTTCATGATTATCGAGGCCGATGAATCCAAAGTGATGATTGTGGGACCCAGAAGTCAAGTACAAAAAATAATATGAAGTCGAGATTGAATGGAATTGAGAGATATGAAAGGCAAAATGTTCGAAGTATGGAATATTGTTCAATACATAGGAGCAAATGCATTTCGATAGAAATCAATTAACAACTCAACAACCATAAGAGAGATTGAAGTTAAACTCTAAGAACAGGAAGTGGGGACCCTAAGGAGTTCACCCTAGGTGTCGCATCCCAAAATATGCAACTTGAAGGGGTCGGTATCGATCCCTCCATAGGGTTCGGCACTCTTCCCTTATTGGGTCTGCTATATTCAAATTCTGGCAGTGATTAGTCAATATCTCAATATCACTAATCCAATTGACATGAAACTCGGAGCATAAGTTAATTACAACATATGGAACACCATAGGGATAATGTATCATTTGGAGCAAGTTGGAGGGATCAGTACCTATCCTTCCATAGGGATCGGCTGTAATTAGCCTTCACAACTTATTGTAACAAAGATTGATCAACAACTCGAGTTCTATTTATCCAGTTGGTGTGAAACTTGAAGGCTAAGCATAATACGACATGAGGAAGCCCTCATGGATTGCATGGCATTTGGAAGAGGTTGGAGGTATCAGTACCTATCCCTTTGGATGGATTGGTAGAAATCAGATTTCAAGCAACACCACTTTACGAAAAATGTGATATCTCAATAACCATAAGTCGAAATAACATGAAATTTGGAGGGCATGTAGCTAACATCATAGGGCACCCCTCATAGGGATTTCAGCCCAATTGGACAAATTAATAGGCATCGGTATTGATCCCTAATGGGCCTGGAAATTTTTTGATTTCTTTGTCTTGGTCTCCCGAACCTTCTATCAAAATTTCAGTATTATCCGCGCTTGTCTTCTTCTATAAATATATCGGGCATGGCGTCAGAAAAGGGGTCTTCATTTTTTCTTCTCTTTATCTTGAACCTAGGCTACACTCTGCCAATATTATTCTTGGATTTTGAACCTAGGCTAATAAAAAGGATTATTTAGGAGTGGACGTAGGCCAGAGTTTGCCGAACCATTATAAATCTTGTCTCTTTTTACTTGCTTTTTGATTGTTTTAATTTTGTTCTTTATTTATTTATCTTCATATTTCGATGATTGGATTGGATATTGGTACCTTTACATAATTAGGTTTTGGTGGCCAATTTTGACGCCAACATTTTGGTGCTTTCACTGAGAAAGCTATCCTCCACAGATTTAGAGTTCAGGTTTGGAATCAATTAGAGAGCTTGGATTTAGCAAACTGGTGAGATAATCAATAAGGAGACAAGTAGCAGATTGGAGCCATTATGAAGGGAGTCATGAGGCTTTCTCAGGAGCTGGAGCTAATCAAACGTATATCTACATTACTAACGATGAAATGGGAATAATGATGGATGCTATGCAGGAAGGAATGCTAAAAAGATAGGAGGATATGATGCATAATCTACTCGATAGACTAGACCGGCTGGAGCCATAGGAGTGGCTGGAATGCAAAACTAAGGAGTTGGAACAACAAGAACCATGTGAGCTATGGATCAAGGAGTTGAGGCAACATGAATCATTGGAAATAAGAACCGAGAACATGGAAATGGAGCAAATGGATGAAGGACTGGAGTAGAGCAGCCGGGAGCAGTCCTTGACCATCTTAAAGGGATCGGCACCGATCCCTCTAGAGGGATCGACACCGATCCCCAAAGACATGGGGGCCTGCCCCTTGGTATGGTCGATCGTGATGCTGGAGGATCTGCGGTCAATCTCATGGAGCTTGGTGTGAATCGAAATTTGGTTGATCATCCAAAGGAATACATTCCAGAATTCCTTTGTAGACTCGGATGGTAGTTTGGACATGATGATAGGAGAACATTACTGGAAGACAATGACGATTTTGTAGAGATGATTGGCGAGCTATGCATGGAGGATAATTGAACATGGATTTGGAGGATGTAAATAGAATTCCATTTGCTGCTAATATTAGGAATGTTAGGAATCCACTAGAATTCAAACTACCAATACTGGAAGCTTAAGATGGGAAGTCGGATCCAACTATGCATATAATGAGATAAACGACACAAGGAAGTACTGGAGGCTAGGGAAGAAGTCCTAACACAATGCTTTCCCTGTACTTAATGGATGTAGCTGCACTATGGTTCAAATAATTAGAGAGTGGTTCTATTAGCACATGGATGGAATTGGTCGAAAGATTTAAGAAGCGATTTCTAATTCACATTACAAGACCCAATAATGTGATGACATTGACATCAATAAAGTGGTGGGTAGGAGAGTCACTCAAGAATTTCTTAACCAGGTTCAATGCGGTAGTTGTTTCAGTGGATCAACCAAATCCATCGATGGTTTTGATGGCGGCAATGTCATGAGTTGCAGATAATTTAAATTTTAAGATATCACTGATACGGGATCCACCGATGGATCTCAGGGAATTCTACAATGAAGCGGAAATGTTTCTATGATAAGAATATGCGAAAGTTGATAAAAAGGCATTGGCAGTTAATATGGTAATGGGTGGAGAACCGCTCGGTGAGAGCTCAGGAATGGACAATGGTAAACGGAACATGGATAATAGCTTTGATGGATTGAAGCGACAGAGGGGGAACCCAAATTCTCCTCTTACTCGGAATTGAATAAAACCCTAGAATGGATATATCTGGATACACGAGGAGGCCTTTTGTATCAAAAGCCGGCATGACGGGAACCCTTCAAACACGGACGAACATCAGGAAAGCGCTGCGTATTCCATGAGCTGGATGGGCACAATAAAAATGACTGTAGGCATTTGAAGGATATCATTGAGGAAAAAGCGAGGAATGGTCAGTTACAACAATAACAATGTGTGAGGACTCAGGCTGTGATGGTGGAACAAAAGCAGCCACCATCCACCTCGAATGGAAATGGCACTGGATCAAGACATCATCTCAACTTGTCATCAATCGATCGGGATGACATGGAATAAGTAACAAACTCTGCAGTAGGACGGCTAAGTCACTTACACATGTATTGGATCGAGGAAGTTCCTTAGGCATGCTCTGAGATAATGAAAAACCATAGTGCTCGGGTTTGTAAAGTTAGTTAGTTTTATTTTTCTTATTTTTTCTTCTTGTTTACTTCAAACTCTGGTTTATTGGTTGTACGAACTCTTATTTTATATTTTGGCAAATGGACTTAGGACTTTTTAAATTTTAGTCAATGTAATAAATAATACATGACGTCAGGTATGGACTATACCTGGCAAAGGGCAGGTCCCTTCGCTCGAGTGTGATGGATTGGCCTACTCAGGTTGTTGATTATGGATTGTACTCGGCAAGGATCTAGAAAGATCAAGTTCGTTAGATGTAGACTATGCCTGGCAAGGGGTAGGTCGCTTCGCTCCAATGCGATGGATCGTCCTACTCAGGTCGTCGAGTATGGATTATGCTCGGTTATGATCCAGAGAGGTCATGGTCATAGGGATGGACTATACCGGGCAAGGGATAGCTCGCTTCACTCGAACGTGATTGATCAGCCTACTTAAGTCGTTGAATATGGATTGTGTTGGGCAAGGATCCAATGAGATCGAAGCTTTGGATTTGGCAAACGATTTAGAGAGAACGTGGATTTAGATTAGCAATAGTTTCGATTCTGGATTGGAAAATATGACTATCAATGGATTATTGATTTCAGATTTTGCATTTACGAAAATTCAAAACACACCTTCCTGTAGAAAGGCATGTTTTGGGGGCCAAAGTGTTAATCCACCTTTTGCCAAGGTTGTATACAAGCAGATATAACCCAACAGGCTTCACAATTATCGATGTTGATGAGTCCAGAGTGATGACTGTGGGTCCTAGAAATTAATTGCAGATAATAACATAAAGTCGAGATTGAATGGAATTGATAGATTTGCAAGGCAAACTGTTCGAAGTATGGAATATGTTTCAACACAGAGGAGCAAGTGCATTTCGATAAAAAAACAATTAATAAATCAACAACCACAAGAGGGATTGAAGTGAAACAATAGGAACAAGAAGAGGAGTCCCTAGGGAGTTCTGCCTAAGGATTGCACCCCAAAACATGCAACTTGAAGGGATCGGTACCGATCCATCCATAGGGATCAGAACTCTTCCCTTGTAGGGGACGGCTATATTCAAATTTTGGCAGTGGTTAGTCAATATCTCAATATCACTAATCCAATTGACATGAAACTTGGAGTACAAACTAATTACAACATATGAACACCCCATAGGGATCGAATATCATTTGGAGCAAGTTGGAGGGATTAGTACCTATCCCTCCATAGGGATCGACTATAATCAGCCTTCACAACTTATTGCAACAATGATTGATCAATAACGCGAGTTATACTATTCCAATTAGCATGAAACTTAGATGCTAAGCATAATACAACATGGATAAGCTCCCCTATGGATTGCATGACATTTGGAAGAGATTGGAGAGATCGGTACCTATCCCTTTAGAGGGATTAGCAAAAATTAGAATCCAAGCAACACCACTTCACGAAAAATGCGATATCTCACAAGCCGTAAGTCAAAATGGCACAAAATTTGGAAGACAAATAGCTAACATGATGAGGCACCCCTATAAGGATCGCAACCCATTTGGACACACTAATAGGGATTGGTACCGATCCCTATTGTGGGCCCTAATGGTCCTGAAATTTTTTGGGTGGCCTTGTTTTGGTCTCTCGAACCTTTTGTCAAAATTTCAACCCGATACGCACATGTATTTCCGATAAATACAGTAGGTATGGTGTCAAAAAAGAGATCGACTTTCTACTTCCTTTAATCTTGAACCTTAGCTACACTCTGCCAATATTATTCTTGGACTTCGGATTGTAACTATATATAAACTTCAGTATAATAAAAAGCATTATTTGGGAGTGGACGTAGGTCGGAGTTAGTCGAACCACTATAAATCTTGTCTCTTTTCACTTGCTTTTTGATTGTTTTAATTTTTTTTCATTTATTTCTCTTCATATTTCTTCTAATGTAAAGCTCACCTTTCTCTCTGGCTTTGAAAATAGTTTTCCAAGTAGAAGAACAAGTTTTGTCAATATTCATAGTCCAATTTTTTTATTAATGTAATATTTGTTATGCAACCTTTAGACCACATATTATTTTTAGTCAACAAATGCAACAAAATTTCCACACCTATAACGTTTTTAAGCTCAGATAGATTCTTCAGACCCATGACTTCTTCCTTCTTAGATATATATATATATATATATATATATATATATATAAAATCCCCATGCAATTTTATGTTGTTTCCCTCTCCAAAAAAGAACTGCACACATTTTTTTAATTTTTCTAATTGAGGCTATAGGGTTTGGTATATCATAAACGAATAAAGATCATGGGAGTAATAACTGAATAAATAAGCTTCGTTCTCCCAGTAGTTGACAATAATTTGTTGTCCTAGGTATCCATTCTATCTTTAATTCTGCACAATGATTGCTACAATTGGAGGAATGAAGATAGTTAGAGGATAAGGAACTCCAAGATATTTAAAAATAAAAGAATCTTCTTCTACTCTCAACATGCTTTTAATTAGAATTTCTATTCCTACATCCATTACTACATAATTTGGATCTATTTTGATTAGTACTCAACCCTACTTTAGATTCAAGGTGATTTAAAATATTTAGTAAATTAACATCACATTTCTCAATTGTCTTACGAAAAATCATCAAATCGTCTACATAAAGCATGGAAAAGTAGGGGAAATTTTGTTTATCGGCTTAATCTTCCCATCATCAATAGACTTTTCCATAAGAATAGAAAATTTCTCCATAGCTATATAGGAAAGGTATGGAGATAAAGGATCTCCTTGTCTAAGTCCACAGTTGCTAGAAAAGAATCACTTAGGTTTCCCTTGGATAAGAATAGAAAAGGATAGGGTAGTAATACATTCTCTTATGAGGTTAATCAACTTCAGAAGAAAACCCATCAATTTAAGTATATGAAAAAAAATCTATTAACCTGGACATAAACTTTTTGTAAATCAATTTTAATGTAAAGCTTATCAGACTTTTGGTTAATGGCGTCAGTTATTCGTTCTCGTTCTCAATCCTTCCTTCTGTCTTCTTTCGATCGTCCTCAGTTGCAAGATTATGCCTTAGCTTTTGAATCAGATTCTCTTCAGCATCGTTCTTTCGCTCAAGTGGTCAGAGACCGTCCGCCCTCTTCTTCTTTTCGTGATCGGAAACCTCAAATTTTGAATAAAAGATGGATCGACTCTCGCTCTCCAAATCTTATTGCTTTAGATGCGGCGATAGTAATCACTTTGCATCTCAATGTCGAGATCCCATCAGATGTTTCCAATGCGGCTTCTTTGGGCACAAGAGCTTTAACTGTTCTTCTGGTCATTCTTCTTCAATTTCATCTGAGTTCTTGGTCGAGAATGGTTTTAAATTTGTGTTAAAGATTATGCTGTTGAAGGCGATTCTGTTCGATCATTTATGGCATCTTTGTATTGATTGTTTTAACTTCTTGGAAGAGCTGCTCTTACATTTCAATGCTATTAATGCCCCGAATATTGGCATTGGTTATAGGGCTAGATTTGGTGTCCCCAAAAAGTATTTTGGAAAAGCCGATTCTGTATCTTCCTGTTCTCCTGTCATTTTAGCAGAGCATGGGTTTAAGTTTGTTTTGAATTTTATTTACTTGAGGGGAATTCTAATAAACAATCTTATGATCAAGCATTCAGAAGGTTTAAAGCTTCTTGATGATCTTTTATTTCATTTCAATAATGTTAATTTGCCAAACACAGATAAAGGTTTTCAGCATTTTTCTGATGTCTCTCTGCATGATGTTGATATTCCAGCTCCTCCTATTTTCTTATCTAATGATCAATATGCTCTTCTTGATACTTTCAGAAGTGAAGAATCCATTTTTGTTGATCCAATTCTGTTAGATCCAGATGTAGTTCATTGTGAGACCGCGTTAGTTTCTGGGGTTCGCCAACCTATATCAGATAATGACTATATCAGTCCAAAGCATTCGATTGGTTCGCGTAGCCTTTGTAACTTGGATTCATTTCAGATCCCTATCTCAAACAGTTTCGAATGCCTTGACTCTGATTTTGTTTCTGAGTGTTCGTTTTTGAAAGAGGTTAGCGATCCCCCCTCCTTTGTTTATGATAGTTTGGATTTTGTGCTGTCTCCTGTTCGTCCCTCTATTCAAGATGAAGGTGTTTGTTCAGTTAGCTTTGGTTATTCCTTCTTTCCTGAATATGACTTAAATTCTCCCATGGTTGTCGATAGTTGCCTTCATTTTGATGTTTCTGATAGTAGACAGGTCGACTTGGTCTTCAATTTACCTAAAGGTTTTGGGTTTAACTTGGATTCCTCTGTTTTAAATTTCTGGTCAGATGATGCTTTTAAGGGTGTTATATCATCTCTGTAAACTGAGTTATCTGATATTAATGTTGTTGTTTCGATGAAGCAATCTAAGTTTGATTGGTGCCTTAATGATGTTTCGCTCATAGATGTTGAGTTGGCATCGGTTCTTGAGAACCACTTGAATTTTGATGAGCTCATGGCAGGAAGGTTTGATATTCATGGTGTGCATGGTGCACTTGAGTCACCTGTTCAGGTTGATTGTGATATGGATAACGAGTTTTTGCATGGAGAGATTTCTTCTTCAGTTAAAGTCAATAACTTGGTGGATTGTTGTATCGGTGGCAATTTGGATCATTTGTCTTGTAATGCTGGTGATATCTCAGTTTCTACCCCTGTGGTTCATTTGGATGAAGCTTTGAACATGATAGTGGATTTTAAGGGTCCCACTATTATGAATGATTCTGGTGATTTGGTTAATGTTGCTGGTTGTGCTACGTTTGGTCATTCTAGTGAGACCGGTGGTGCTCATGCTTTTACTTCTTCTTCATTTTCAAGGAGAGGTAGACGAAGAAAGGTTGCAGCTTTGAGTGGGTTGGTTCGTCGTAGCGTCAGGATTCGAGATAGTTGCATTCGGCCATTGGGTAAGTGTCCTGGTTCGAACACCGTGAGCGGTGGTTCGGATTCAGGCTCAGGTATGCATTTTGATTCGGGTAGCTTTTATTCGTCTTATGCTTTGGGTGACTTATCTGCTTCTGATTTCAGTCAGTTAGCCAGTAGATCTGCTTTTATTTTTACTGATTTGGAGCTAGATCGTGAGTTTATTAGAAGTAAGGAACTTGAGAGGGCTAGATCTTTGGGTTTACGAGAGTCATTAGTTGGAATATAAGAGGCTTGAACGACCTTAACAAATGTGATAAAGTTAGAATATTTTTTAAAGACTTTTCTATTGACATTGCTCTTCTTCAAGAAACTAAAATTGAGTGTCCCGATTTTCGTTTTTTTAGAAGATTAGGAGGTTTTCGTTTTAGTAATTGGGCTTATCTTCCATCTGTGGGTTCTTCTGGAGGCTTAATGATTGGTTGGAGAGATAATCTCTTTAATTTACTTCAGTGTATTCAGAAGCAACATTCTTTACACATCATTTTAATTAATCTTTCCGATAATTCTTTTTTAAATATTTCTAATGTTTATGGGCCTAACTCTAAAATTGATAGGCGGATTCTCTGGAATGAATGCCTTGAGTTTAGGTCTTTTGCCCCTAGTCCTTGCATTTTGGGGGGTGATTTAAATGTGACTCGCTTTATTGGGGAGCGCTCTCCCCGAGAAGGTGAATATTCGGCCATGGAGGAATTCGATCAATTTATTATTCATTGTAATTTGATCGAAATTCCTCTATCCAATAGAGCTTTTACCTGGAGCAATAATAGAGAGTCTCCATCTTTTGCTCTTTTAGATAGGTTTTTTGTTAGTGATGAAATTGAGGACAAATTTCCTATCTGTAGTGTGTCAGGTTTACCTCACACCCTCTCAGATCATTGTCCCATTATTCTTTCTTGTAATAGTCATAGATTTTTTATTAAAACTTTTAAATTTGAAAAAATGTGGTTTCTTGAACCAGGTTTTTTAAATTTAGTCATTAATAAATGGTATGCTTTGAGTTTTTATAGTCTTAAGTATTGTGACAACTCTGCCAAAGCTTTTGTGCTTAAGCTAGGAAAGCTTAGGATTTTTCTTAAAAACTGGAATAAAAATGTTTTTGGTAATATTAAAATTAAAAAAGATAATATTCTTAAAGAATTGCTCAAACTTAATAAGATTGAAGAAACTAGACAATTAAATTTAGGTGAGAGAAATGTTCTTAATAACTTAAAAGATGAACTTTACTCTATTCTTGAAAAAGAGGAAGTTATGTGGAAACAGAGATTTAATTTTCAATGGATCAATGAAGGCTATAATAACACCAAATTTTTTCACAATTTAGCTAATAGTAGAAAGCGTAGTAGTACTATTAAATCCATTTTAGTTAATAATGTGGAATTAGTTGATCAACGTGATCTTAACAAAGCTTTTACTGAATATTACAAAGACATTTTTGGCATCAATATCAAGCATAGAGTTAGCGTTAGATGGAATGATCTTTATCCATCAGACTCTAACACCAATTTTTCAGATTTAGATTTTCCTTTTTCTGAAGAGGAAATCCGTAAAGCCATCTTTGATTTACCTAGGGATAAATCTCCAGGCCCAGATGGTTTTCCTATTTCCTTTTATCAATCTTTTTGGGAGGTTTTAAAAGCAGACCTTATTTGTATGTTTAATGAATTTTATAATGGTAAGCTCCAATTAGGTCGTTTTAATTTTGCCAATGTTATTTTATTGCATAAAAAAGTTGGTGCTAATACTTTAAAAGATTTTAGACCCATTTCTTTGATTAATTGCTCTGTTAAAATTATTTCTAAAGTTTTAGCCAATAGACTTAGTTTAAAAATGAATGATCTTATTGACTGCTCTCAATCAGCCTTCATTAAAGGTAGGAATATTACTGATGGTGTAGCTGCTGTTCAAGAATACATTATTTTTTGTTGTAAGAATAATATAACATGTGCTATTTTAAAGTTAGATTTTGCTAAAGCCTTTGACTCGGTTGACTTGAATTTTCTTATTGATATTTTCCATGCCAGAGGCTTTAGTAATAAGTGGATTAATATCTTGCTTAAAACAGGAAATTCGAGTATTATGGTCAATGGTGTCTTAGGTAATAAAATTCAATCTAAGAGAGGATTAAGGCAAGGGGATCCATTATCGCCCCTTCTGTTCAATTTAGCGGCTGATGTTTTTTCTAAGATTATTAAGAATGCTGTTAACAATAACCTTTTGGGTGTTATTGGTAATGATATTTCTAGTCTTAGTCTTTCTGTCCTTCAGTTCGCTGATGATACTTTGCTCTTTTCCTCTCATCTACCTAAGCATATTATTGCTCTTAAATTTATTCTTTATAGTTTTGAACTTTTATCTGGTTTAAAAATTAATTTTGACAAAAGTTCTGTTTTAATTTTAAATGATTTTGATAATGTTGAAAATTTAGTTGCTAAAACTTTGAATTGTAAAACTATGAGTTTTCCTTTTGACTATCTTGGTTTTGTAATCAGGCCTTCGAAACTTAAACATGATGATTGGTTAATTATTATAGATAAAATTAAAAATAGGTTTAATAATTGGAATGTGAGATTCTTATCTAGAGCTGATAGGCTGGTATTGATTAATTCTGTCTTATCAGCGCTCCCTATTTATTGGATGTCTATGCACCTTTTTCCTGATTGGGTGATAGATAAGATAGATAAAATTAGAAGCGATATTCTTTGGAGTGGAGTTAATCCTAACAGTAGCATTAAATGTTTAGTTAATTGGGATACTGTTTGTAAATCTAAAAAAGAGGGTGGTCTAGGAGTCATTAATTTACATAATATGAATCTGTCTCTTCTTGGTAAATGGTTATGGAAACTTAGAGATACTCGTGATAATGCCATTTGGAAGGAGATTATATCTAAATATTATTACAATGGTAGTTATAATCTCTATCATATTAGTCCTTCTAGTTCTAGTTATATTTCTCATTTTTGGAAATCTATTTTAAAATGTAGTGATATTTTCAAATTCGGTATTAATATTATTGTTCATTCTGGTAATAATACATCTTTTTGGCATGATTGCTGGATTTCGTCTACTCCTCTCAAGTATGAATTCAAGGATATATATGATATTTGTAACTTTAAATTTGCATTTATTTATGATGTTTTCAACTCTGAGAGTGACCCTCCTTGGATTTTCAATTTTAATTCTATTTTAGTTGGCCATACCCTTAGACAGCTTTTCTTGCTTTATGCTAAACTTAATCTCTATAACATTGACAATGATAATGACATTATTTGTTGGGAATGGGATAAGAGCAAGAAATACTCTTGTAATTCCTTTTACAAATTTATCAACTTCTCCGGGGTTTCTGTCAATTGTTTTAATTTTATTTGGAAGTCAAATGCCCCTCCTAAATCTAAGATTCATATGTGGCTCATTATTCATGGTAAGTTAAACACTACTGAATTTTCAAAAAAGAAAAATATTAGTATTGATAATAAATGTTTATTTTGCAATTTATTTCCTGAAGATATTAATCATATTTATTTCGAATGCATGGATACTCATTTTATTCTTATTAAGACCCTTAATATTTTTGAGTTTGTTATTAGTTCTAGAGTTTCTGATTGTTTCTTCTATTGGAACTATTTTAGATTTATGTTTAATAAGGACTTCAGATACTTTCTTGATTCTTTATTCACTATTTCTTGTTGGTTCATTTGGTTTGAAAGAAATCAAAGAATCTTTAGTAATAACTATCATCATAATAATAATTTGATTATCTTAATCTCAAATTTTTTCTTAAATTGGATATCTAATCCCAAATATAAATTAGCCAAAAATAAGTGCTTTAAAGATTATATTAACAAGGTTAGAAACAATATTTTCATATTCACTTTTAGCATCAATAATTCTGTTTCTAATACTTCTCACATTATTCCTTATTCTGATTTTAATCATGTTTATTGGATGAATCATAATTCTCTTTCTATTCTAGGTTCTTAGTTTCCATTTTTTGTCTCTCTCTCACATATATGTATATAAATTCTATTTATATACATATATGTGATTCATTCTAACTAGTATTCCTAGTTTTGTTCCAGGTATGGTTCAGGTTGGTTGCTGGTTTTTCTTTTATCTGATTTGCAGGAGAGTATTCAGCTTTATTCAGGTTTTCAGGATAGCTCTTCTCTGGGATTTGGATTGCATTTGGCTTTTCTCTTCGGTTTCTCGTGGTCTTCTTTGTGGAGCTCTTCATTTTGGTCCTATTGTTGGAGTTCCTCTTTTTGGATCTTATCTCTTGAGAGATTGTTTTTTTTAGATACCTCTAACACTCTAATATTGGGCGGTGGCTTTGCCGGAGCTTGGTATTAGAGTGTAATGGGCGGTGGCTTTGCCGGAGCTCATTTGAGGGGTATCTTTTTCTTTTTCTTTTTCTATTTTTATAGTTTGGCTACCTGTCAGGCATGTTGGCAGCTCCTTATTTTTGTTATATATATAGTGTTCCATGTGTGCTCTCCTCTTTTATTAGAGGATCACACATTTCGCTCAAAAAAAATGTAAAGCATATCTGAGCCCTTTCCCTTGTAGCTCCCAGAAAGTTCATGAGCCAGCAAAAATTTTTATACAATGTATCTTCCTTGGATGAAAGCTGATTGGTTTTCTGAAATTATCAAAGGAAGCATACATTTAATTTTACAATTAATTGTTTTAGAAATAATTTTTTAATTTCTTATCCCGCCTTTTGGCAAGGCCATGACACCAAGAAATTGACTGAGAACCAAAGATAGTTCATCCAGGAAACGGTATACATAGGTACGCAATGGATAATGGTAAATTTTGCTCAACGCCGGATCAAGCTGCAATTAATATGACACAACAAGCAAAGCCTTAAAAGTCAAAATTCCAAATTTCAGGTCAATAGGAGTTCGTATGCTCAAGTTATGATCGATGCAACTCAAGTGATCGGCTTATGCGTATCCATGAAGCAATCAGAGAGAGACCTCCTTCGCATCGATCCTATTTGAATCCATTAACTGCACATGGTTTCATTTTGATCAGTATGAAGTGAGTCCACTCGTATCCATCCGGGTAGCTCTCTTCATACCCATCAAAAACCACCTCTCTTCGTATGTTCATCGTTTCATATCAATTCCATCTCCACACACTTGTATCGATCCTCCCATCTACACATTCCGTATCGATCAGCCTATAATCGATACGAAGAGCTCATGACAGATCAATACGAATGATGCCACCTTCCATCGAAACAAAGCAGCCAACAATTGTCGATACGAAGCCAATGACAAATACCGATACGAAGTAGCCTCTGAAGCATCGATACGAAAAAAGCTGTCGAAGTCGATACGAAGATTAATTCCAGGTCGATATGAACAAAGCATGGTTCAAATGATAGAAACAGTCATTCGACATGAAAAGTGGATCGATCCAAGAAGTTAGCGCCATATCAACCAGCAAGCACATGTTCCGAAGCGATACGAACAGAGCATTGCAAAGTGGATCGATGTGAACTCAGCAGCCTTTTGCAAAATCAAGCTTGCATCGATCATAACACAAAATCTACAAGTTCAAATGCCACCAAATTTTCACAGGAGCTTGCGTACATCCTCAAGAACGTTCCTAATCTATCTCGACTCGATTGGATGAAATATTGATTGACATGAAATTCGTTCGTGTCGATCACGTATCGAATGGAAATAGCATGGGATCGATCGTGTGGGCCCACCCACACGAGAGAAGAGGTCTTCTAAGATCTGAGTGAGATATTTGCTACCTATGCCTATAAATAGCAGCCAGGACCTACAGAAAAGGGACTTTTGGCTCTTCTACGTCCAGACTCTGCCGAAATGACTGTTGTACTCGAATGTTACTGTGTAATTGGTTGTAACCAGCAAGCAAAAGTTAATAAAAGTCAACTGTTTCATAGTGGATGTAGGCCATACACCGAACCACTCTAAATCCGTGTGTTTCTGCATGCTTTTTCTATTTAGTAATTGGTGTGTTTGTTATATCTTCCTCCTTCTCCATTTATATTCTTCATTTTATCTTTTAAAACACATCCAAAGAGTGTTGTGCCCAACTTTGGTACAAATACTTTGGTGCTTTCACTAAGAGAACCCATTTTCCTCCTGCTCGTTGGATTTACTATCGATATCGGATTGCTTAAATCTAAGAAGAAGATCCAAATTTTAAGTTTAAAGTTCTTCCATCCTATTTAGATTTATACCAAGTTTAGGACAGTGCTTTGCTATTCATAATGGCCAACATTATAACTACTTCAACAGCTGGCGATCCAGAAGGATGGGACAGACAGAACCCTGTCCTCCTACTGATCAGAATGCCGACAGACCATCAGGTCTGCAAGTCCCTATTACCAGGGAAGAGTTCCTACTGCTTATGCAAGAACTGACGCAGAGTCGACAGTAACTTACTCAGCAACTGCGCGCCAACGTAGAATTGACCAATCAACTCAATCGTCAAAGATGAAGGTGACCCCAAAGGGATCAGGCTTCTTATTTATCGACTGAGAGTTCAGCCTCTTCTGACTACTAACAAAGATCCACGTGCCCATGGCTAGATGGAAGTTCTGCGCAAGCTGCTGGACATCAGCATGCACTAAATCTTGGGCAACCAAGAGTTGGCCCGTCTACAAGCCATCAGGCTGGACCCTCCTCCCGAGGAGGTAATGTTTCTTATCATGTCACAGACGACCGCACTACCACCGCTACTACCGAATTGGGTGTTGATGCCCGAAACCGGATAGATCTGATCTACCGACAACATGAATATATTCCAAAACCATATGTCCTCGAGAACCTAGAACCAAGGAAGCAAGATATGGACCGTCGACCATGACCGGCCCATCCTCCGATTCCACCCGACCACACCTTGACCCGACGTGCTCAAAATATCCAGATGCCGGACATCCCGACGATGATCCGTCAAATGATCCGTGAAAGTCAGGGTCTCACAAACGATGATTGGGAAATCTCCTGGTGTTATACCCCTTTCACTGATGATATACTCTACACTAAACCACCTTGGCGATTCAAGATGCCAACACTGCCCGTTTATTAAGGGAGCTCTGATCCTAATCAGCATATCTTAAAGTATGAATAGTTGATGAACGCCGCACAAGTCGACGATGCGGTCAAGTGTCGAAGTTTCTCGATTTCTCTAGGGGGATAGAAACTGTGTGGTTTACCCGTTTACCACCTCGATCTATCTCATGTTTTGATCAGTTGGCAACAAAGTTTGTCTAAAGATTCTGCATGCATGTCACAAGGTCGAAGGATGTTAATACCTTGTCTAGTGTAACTCAAGCTCCTGGAGAGACACTCAGATGCTATCTAGAGAGGTTTCACGCCGCATGCGTCGAGATTAGTGATACCAATGATAATTCAGTTCTAATGGCACTAACTAAGGGGATCGATCCCGATTCCGAATTCGACAGCTGGTTAACCGAAAAACCTCCTACTTCATTGGACCCTTTCTATTCCAAGGCAGCCCAATTCTTGATAATGGAGGATGCAAAACAGTCTAGAAAAAGGATGATTCAGGGCCCAGTCTAGAAGGAATTCAGAGCAATGATGTTGTTGAACAGACTAGGGAGAGTTCCGAAGAAGTGCAATTGAACATACAGAATAAACAGAATCAACAGAAAGATAATAGAAATCAAAATAGGAAACAAGAGATCAGAATCGTAGGCCATGACATAGGGCTCCTATGTTTGACAATTATACTCCTTTGAATACGTCATTGGAAAATGTGTACTTACAGACCTGCAATATTATTCAGTATAATAAACCTGCTCCGAAACAATCATTGGAGAAACAGATTCAGAAAGGGAAGTTTTTTAGATTCCACGAAAGCTATGGCCATAACACGAACGAGCGCCGTCATTTGCACGATATCATTGAGAAGTTGATACGTGTGAGAAAGTTGGAGCAGTTAGTGCGGGCATCACGGTCAAGAGGTGCGAGCCCATCAAATCAGAACCATATACCGAATCAGGCAAGACCGGAGGAATCTGCTCGTACAGGCGGGAGGTTGGTGATAAATACTGTTAGTGGTGGTCCTCATCCAACAAACCGAAGCTGGAAGGAAATGGAGTCGTTTGCCAGCTCTATCATGCATGCGAGCTTCAAATGTTGTAGTAATTTGTAAGACGGGGTCCCGACCAAGCAACAAAAAATGATGACTAACGACATCGTATTTCGAGACAGAGATGCTGACAGGGTCGAAGCCCCAATTATTGATCCACTTTTCATATTAGCTCAAGTAGGTCCTGCTTAGATGAAGAGGATTTTAGTAGATAGTGGAAGTTCTATAAACATATTGTTTAAGTAAGTCTATGGCCAGATGAAAATGGAAACCAAAGACTTGAAGCCTTGTCAGTTCCGTATATGTGGATTCAATAAAAGTGCAACTATACCCACCGGAGTGGTGGAACGGCCAGTGGAATTTGGGATTGGAGAACGCTGGAGAGTCTGGATATTACATTTTGTTGTGTTAGATATAGACTCGCCATACAATGCTTTCTTGGGCCGATCGGCCCTAGCTAAATTTAGGGCTGCCATTGCCCCTTAGTTTTTGAATTTAAAATTCCTTACTGAAGATGGAGTTGGAGTCGTTCAGGGAGACCAGGCTGCTGGACAAGCCTGTTACCTTGTTGAGCTGCAAGAGGCTCAACAAAAAGAAAAAGGGAAGGGCATAGAGGAATCTCTCTACGTCCGCTTTGTTGAGAATTGACAGCTAACGCCTGGGCCTAGGCCTGCGCACCCCAACTGATTCCCAAGGGATCTTGACCCAAAAGATACCGAAATTGAAGATGAAAGTTTGAAATTGAAGACGAAAGTAAAGACAGTCAAGCTTCCTCGGCCGAGCTGACAATCGATGTTTCGATCGACGATGATGACGATTCTAAAATGATGAAGATTGGATCTCGGCTAAGCCAACAAACACAAGAGGAATTGGTTGAATTTCTCCGAGCAAATTTTAACGTGTTTGCCTGGACAAATTATGACATGTGTGGAATCTCCCCAGACATCGCGAGACACATATTGAATATTGACTCGCGGCATATCCCGGTCAAGCAAAAAAGGCATGGTATAGATCCAGAGAGATCTGCTGCCCTTGAAGAAGAGGTAGATAATCTTAAACCGAACGGGTTTATTCGAGATGCGTTATAACCTGAATGGGTGTCAAATCCTGTACTCGTTCGAAAGCTAAATGGAAAATAGAGAACATGCATTGATTGCTTAGACTTGAATAAGGCTTTCCCTAAAGATATTTTTCCACTCCCCCGAATTGATCGACTCGTGGACTCAACAGCTTGACATGAGCTTTTATCCATCATGGATGCGTACTCTGGCTATAATCAGATACGCATGTACTTACCTGACTAGGCGCACACTAGCTTCGTAACCAATCTGTGACTTTACTGCTATAAAATTATGCCTTTCGGACATAAGAACGTTGGGGCAACTTAACAATGGTTAGTTAATCGAATGTTCGCTAACTAGATCGAAAAAACCATGGAAGTATATGTGGACGACAAGCTCGTGAAGTCGCAATTTTCCACTGATCATATCAGAGACCTGGAATCGATGTTCAACATTCTCCGAGAATATAGAAGGAAATTCAACATGTTGAAATGTCACTGTGGGGTCGCATCCGGAAAATTCCTTGGGTTTATCGTCAATGCTCGAGGGATCTAAGCTGATCCTAAAAAGATCTGGGAAATCAGAAATCTTGAGACTCCAAGAACTATAAAGGAAGTCCAAAGCCTCAATGGGAAGGTAGCGGTACAATGTAGGTTCATCTCAAATCCACTGACAAATGCATTCCCTTCTTCGACCTGATCAGAAAAAGGAAACAAAACTTTAAATGGACTACTGAATGTGAGAGTGCACTTCGAGCATTGATTCAACACCTCTCCACATTGCCTATTCTATCAGAGCCCATTAATCTTGTGAGATTATACATTTACTTGGCGGTGTCAGAAAATGCAATCAGTACTACCCTAATTCGGGAGGAATACCGGATACAACAATCGGCCTATTATATTAGTAAACGACTAACAGGAGCAGAGAGAAATTATTCGAAGCTGGAGAAGTTGGCTTATTGTTTGCTTCAAAGAAGCTCCATCCGTATTTCCAGGCTCATCCTATCACCGTATACACTGACCAGCCATTACGACAGGTCCTTACCCGGCCTGAGACGTCTGGTAGTTTACTCAATTGGAATATCGAGCTAAGTCTGTTTGACATTACTTACACTCCAAGACGAGCCATTCAAGGACAAGTCCTAGCAGATTTCATAGCTGAATTTACTATCCCAAAGGACTTTCCCGAAACCAGTGAATCTACCAAGTATACCTGGAAGCTACATACTGATGGTGCATCAAATGACCGTTGCTTACGTGCTAGGGTTGTACTTGAAACTTCGAAAGGTCGATCTATATGCTATGCTTTAAAGTTCGATTTCCGTGCGACCAACAACGAAGCCGAATATGAAGCCCTACTTGCTGGATTGAGACTTTCCAAAGATTTAAAAATCATTGCCCTGGAGATTTGTTGTGATTCGCAGTTGGTCGTGGGCCAGGTTCAGGGAGAGTACAAGGCCAAAGATCGAAGGTTGGCTGCTTATCTAGCTCGGGTCCATGAGATATTGAATCAATTCGATTATTATGCCATCTATTGCATCCCCCGAAAGCATAATCAAAAAGCCGATTCGTTAGCAAAGTTGGCCAGTACATGTGAGGCACACCAAATGGGAATCGTTCCCGTGGCAACATTATCTTTCCCGACATTGATCAGGTGGAAACAGATTGGGCATTTGAGGTCATTACCGGTGAGGAGTCGTGGATGACTCTGTTCAGAAATTATCTCGAGCATGGGACCCTGCTAGAGCGTAGGAGTGAAAAGAGACAAGTTCTTCGAAAAGCTTCACGGTTCACTATTCAGAATGGAGTCATGTACATGAGAAGGTACTTTGTGCCTTTACTTCGGTGTACCGCTCACGATGAAATCAAATGAGTATTGCATGATGTACACAAAGGAGAATGTGGTAATCACACTGAGGGGCAAGCTCTCGCCATGAAAGTGCTCCCGACATGGATGTTATTGGCCAAATGTAAACCGCGATGCATCAGACTATGCCATAAAAGGCGACAGATGTTAAAAACACGCTCGGATTCCTAGAGCCCCACCTATGAAATAACTCAGATGGTCAATCCACGACAATTTGCAGTATGGGGTATTGACATTTTTGGTTCTCAACCTCTAGCCAAAGGTGGTGCAAAGTACACCCTCGTCGTAATTGATTACTTTACCAAATGGGCGTAAGCTGAACCCCTTGCTACAATCACGACTAAGAAAGCGATCAACTTTGTAGTGCGAAACATTATCTGTCGATTTGGTCTCCTACATACCACTGTCACAGACAACAGAGCCCAATTCGACAGTGTCGAATTTAAGAATTTCTTTCAACAGTTCCACATCCAAAAGAAGTTCTCCACAGTTGCAAAACCTCAAGCGAATGGACAAGTTGAAGCTGTTAATAAAGTTATAAAGTCTATTCTGAAGAAACAGCTAGAAAAGGCCGGGGGTAAATGGGATGAATTTCCTATGGCTTTATGGGCTTATCAGACAACCCACAAATCTATGACCGGCCACACTCCATTCACTCTTTCTTATGGTTCCGAAGTCGTTATTCTAGTCAAGATGAAAGTAACTTCTCATCGTGTGGCATATTATGATCCAAAAATGAATGCTATATTACTTGTCGAATCTTTGGATTTATTGGATGAGAAGCATGAAGAGGCTGATTTGAGGGCAGCCACATATCGAAGTCGAGTTGCTCAGATATACAATGTGAATGTCCGAACCAGAACCTTCGAACTCGGTGATCTCGTCCTCAAGAGAATTTACCTGGCTCCTTCACATATGAAACCAATATGGGAAGGACCATATGTTATTGAACGAAAGCTCGGAGATGGTACATTCAAATTATCGACCGTTGACGGTCTCCTTCTGCCAAGAGCCTAGAACAGTGAAAGTCTACGTCGCTATTACACATAACAGGCTCTGTTAATTTATTCAATCTATTTTTCATTTGCAATTTGTTTATGAATTTTGAAATATTAATTTGTAACAAGGCACTCGACTTTGCCATATTTTCTTATTTCAGCAATAAAATGAAATCTCTTCGAGGTAGAGCTATGATTTTTTGAAATGCATCATGCGACCATCACTATGCACGGAGAGCTAAGTTCCACCATACAGTGGGATTTATTCAAATAGGGAGCGACAGTGATGCAACCGGTCACTCGCTAAGTGAAACCCGAGCTCGGAGACAAGTCATCACACTAAAGCTAAAAAAGGATTGATACATGACAATCCTATAACTAACTCCAGATTCCCAAAGTGCAAACTAGAGTATAAACCTGTAAATGCGGTTTCGAAGAGGGTGGATCCGTCCACCAAACGACTTCACCTTCTTAACCAAGTTTGAGGAGGATGGACGTCCATCTAACGACCTCTCTTGTTAACTTATGGTGGATGTGAAACGACCATCCATGATCCTGATAGATTCGCATTTCCCGAAGTGTGAACGAAATCCAAACACCTAAATAGTTGTGACTAACCATCCGTGGGCCAATTCCAAATTACTGGAGTGCAAACTGGGATATAAACATAAAAATTGGGTGGGTGTGGTTCGACCACCCGTCAACTAACTTCGGGTCCCCAGAGCGTGGACTAGAGTACAAACATCGGCTAACTCTAAATCCCCAAAGTGCGGATTGGAGTTTAAACACAAATCGGATACAAATCGACCATCCATAAGACAACTTTGAGTCCCCAAAGTGCGGTTAGAGCACAAATGTAAATCGGTTGTGACTGACCACCCACGAAACAATCTAAGTCTCCAGAGTGTGGATGCAGTTCTAAATATCAAATGTGTGTGATGGACCGCCCATGAAAATCACTCATGTACCCGGAGCATGGACATATCACTAAAACTTAAACGGACACAATTGACCGCCAACGATCAAGTGCAATCCCTAGAGTGTGGATGCGATCACCAATTGATAAGCGAGTGAGGTTCGACTACGCGAATTCCCCATGTTTCAAATTTGTTTCATAAAGATTGTGATCGATGTGTTAAAGGAAAATGGTGAGAGATGACCAATCTTTCCAAATATCCCTGAATCTGAGGGAAGAACTTAGGTACCAGTCACTGAGTGAGATAGTGCAGCATCGAAATTCGACTTAACACTCGGTCGCGACCCGAAGCCATGGACCCGGAACTTAGCAACTAAACCTGAGCTTGATTCGGAGACCAAAATTTCATTAGTACAATGAATTGAAGTTAAAATGCTGGAACACTTAAATAGATGAACACAAGTTGCACAGTTAACAAAATGAGATTTTATTTCAACTATTCTTTTGAAGAAACGGATAAGTACAAAATTATACCAAAAATCCAACTAGCAAGTATTAGTCCTTGAGATGATGGTTTTGATGACAACAACTTAGAATAGGATTATAAAATATAAATACTAACATTATAGTTTAGAAATATATGTATATGTTAACCATGCAGTTACCAAGAATGAAGACTGTACAGTATAGAGATTCAAGATATCAAGATTGAAGACTCATGAGTATTAAGAACATCAAGATTGTCAAGAGTTCAAGATTTCAAGAATAAGTAATTTAATTATAAATTTTGTTAAAACTCTTAGAAATACATTGGCATCTTAAAATCAAATTTATTCGTGGAATGGAATCCACTTCGAGCCTGTTAAGGGGATGGAAACCTAAGTATGATGGAACCTACGAAAAATATAATGGAACATTGTTTTGTATCCGCTAACTTTTATTCAAAATGATTTTATTAAATTATATGTTGTATTCAAAACATTTTCAAAACCTTCCTTTTAAAAGAATCAAAAACATCTATCCTGATTTTAAAATATTTTTAGCCTCAAAGTAATCTTTAATTTCAAAATCAAATTATCCTTGGTTTTAAATTATCTTTAATAATAATATATTTAACATTTAATATTTATACTTAGATTTAAATATAAAATTATAGTAAAATTTTATATATACCAAAATATTATTCTCTATATTTACTTATGTATTTTAACTATGGTTAAGTATATTTATAAAAGTTTAAAATAGTTTTAATATAAGATAAAAGTTATTTTTAAAGAAAAACAAAACACCGAAATTTCCTTTGTGATGTCGACATACCCAAGTTACCCATGTCGACATAGTGTCAGTTGATTTTAAAATTTTGAATTTTAAAAGAAGTATCTATTCGTCATATCCCTTCACGAATGGACATGGCTGTTGTTCTTCTATATATAGGTGCCGTTTTTAACGAATTTCTAATCATATTTTTCTGGTTTTCACTCCTCTTCTTCCTCCACATTTCTTTATACATATTCTTACCATTACCCTACCGAAATCAACATTGAATCTAACTAGATCATTTCTGGTTTGATTCTCTATCACTATGCCAACAAGATCCTCGGTGCTATTCAGAGTTATAGACTTCTTTGTAATCAATTTAGCGAGAAAAGGTATAATTGTAGCCTTGGAAATCAATCAAGCGAGAAAAGGTGTGATTATGGCCTAGGAAATCATTCAAGTTGGAAATGGTGTGATTGTAGCCTAGGAAATCAATTGGGTGAACTTTTTGCCCCTGAAATCAAGTATCTCTACCTAGAGGATTGTGGATCTGGAGAGTGTACCTCGTAGCCTTGAAATCGAGGGTGTAATTGTAAAAATTGCTTTTGAAAGGAAATCCGTACTTGTGTGCGGGACTGGATGTATGCTAACTCCGAACCAGTATAAAATCCGGTGTGTTCTTTTCTTTACTGCTTTTACTTTATTTCTGCATCCGTGTTTGATTCTGTGAACATATCTGTGTCTGAATATTGCATACATTTGTGCTTAAATTAACAAAAACTCAAAAAGATTTAATAATTTCTTAAAACACTATTCACCCCCTCTAGTGTTTATTTTAGCCTTAAGATTCGTTATCCGCATTTCTCACATTTAGTATCGGAGCAAGGTTTTCAAAGTTTCATAATCTGATTTTTGAAGAAGTTTTTAAAATGGCTATGTTTGTTAATACTAGTTTAGAAATATTCAGATCATCATTGTCTCTTGAGTCTGCATATAATCAATGTTCAAATTCAAGTTGTCTACCAAAATTGTTTGATGTGCAGGAAACATGCTTTATGGGGACTAAGGAATCAATCCTCAACGGACAAATTATGCAGATCAAAAAGAAAAATTGGATACTCGATAGTGGAAGCTCTAGACACATGACTGGAAATCCAGATATGCTGAATGATATAATATACAAAGTCGGAGGGCTGGTTAACTTTGGAGGTAATTCAAAAGGATATGTGATTGGCATCGGCAAAGTCAGTAACTCTGAAACTCCAATTATTACTAATGTTTTGCTAGTTAAGAATCTGAAACATAATCTGCTAAGTATAAGTCAACTCTGCGATAAAGAATATAAAACTAAATTTGAAAAAGATAAGTGTCACATTGAAGATAATAATTCAACCATAATATTTGAGGAAATTAGGAAAAAGAATATTTATATTCTTAGTATGAAAGTTTCAAATGATAACCTGTGTCTGTTGGCAAATACAAGTGACCCTTGGATTTGGCAAAAGAGATTTGGTCATTTGAATTTCAAACTCTTATCTAGACTATCTAAACATGATCTAGTAAGAGGTCTCCCTAAAATGAATTTTAAAGTAGATAGTCTATGTGATGCATGTAAATTGGAAAAACTTAGAAAAAGTTCCTTTAAATTAAAAGATATGATTTCAACCTCAAAACCTCTTGAATTACTTCACCTTGATTTATTTGTTCAATCTCAAATTCTGTCAATAAATCAAAAATATGTTTTTGTAATTGTAGATGATTATTCTAGATTTACATGGACAATATTTTTGAAACATAAAAGTGATACTTTTGAATGTTTTAAGAACTTTACAAAAAAGATGCAATATCAACTTTTTCTAAAAATTATAACCATCCGTAGTGATCACGGTGGTGAATTTGAAAATGAAAAGTTTAGGTAATTTTGCAATAAAAAAGGAATAACTCATAATTTTTCATTTCCAAGAACTCCAAAACAAAATAGAGTAGTAGAACGTAAAAATAGGACGATTCAAGAGTGTGCGAGAACAATGCTTTCAGATAGTATATTACCAAAGTATTTTTGGGCAGAAGCAGTTGCTACCGCCTGTTATATTTTAAATAGAATCTTAATTAGACGTTTAACTGATAAGACATCTTATGGACTTCTTCACTCAAAGAAACCTAAGGTATCTTATTTTAGAATTTTTGGAAGTAAATGTTTTATTTTAAATACAAAAGATAACTTAGATAAATTTGATCCTAAATCCGACAAAGGTATCTTTATCGGACATTCTAATAGAAGTAAAGCATATAGAGTGTTTAATTTAAAAACTAATACCATCGAAGAAATAATGCATGTTTCATTCGATGAAACTCTCAAAATTTTTGAAGATTCAAATGATGAAGAGGATTTAATCACTCAGAATCAAGAGTTAACTGAAAATAATAATGAAATAAATCATCCTAATAAAAGGATTAAAGTTTTGAAACGTCATCCTATAGAAAATATACTAGGAGATATGCAATTTGTTGTTAAAACTAGAAATTAACTAAGTCAAATGAGTAATGTAGCTTTTATATCAACTATTGAACCCAAAAATCCAAAAGAAGCATCAACTAATGATTCGTGGATTTTGTTTATGCAAGAAGAATTAAATCAATTCACTAGAAATGATGTTTGTGAACTTGTTCCTAGACCGGAAATAAAAATATAATTGTAACTAAATGGGTTTATAAAAATAAAATGAATGAACAAGGAGAGGTTGTTAGAAATAAAGCAATGTTAGCCGCTCAAGATTATTGTCAAAAAGAAGGAATAGATTTCGATGAAACCTTTGCTTCTGTAGCAAGATTAGAAGCTATTAGGATTCTACTTGCTTTCGCAAATCATAATAATTTCAAATTATTTCAAATGGATGTTAAAAGTGCCTTTTAAATGGATTTGTAAAAGAGGAAGTATATGTTGAACAACCACCACTTTTTGAAAATGAAAAATTACCAAATTATGTTTACAAACTTAAGAAAGCTCAGTATGGTCTAAAACAAGCTCCTAGAGCCTGGTATGATAGATTAAGATCTTACTTATTATAATCAAATTTGAAATTGGTAAAGTAGATAATACTCTTTTTATTAAAAGAAATAAAAATGATATCCAACTAGTACAAGTTTACGTAGATGATATCATTTTTGGATCAACTAATTTTGAAATGAATAAAGAATTTTCTGAAATAATGGCAAAAGAGTTTGAGATGAGTCATATGGGTGAATTAAATTTCTTTCTAGGATTACAAATAAAACAATTAGATAATGGTATCTTTATTAGTCAGGAAAAATATGCTAAAGACCTAGTTAGTAAATTTGGTTTGTCTACTGCAAGTGGAAAAACCACTCCCATGGCAACCAATGAGTACCTAAGTAAAGAAGATCTCTCGAAAGATGTAGATCAAAAATTATATAGAGGAATGATTGGATCACTACTCTATATCACTACTAGTAGACCTAATATCATGCATATTGTTTGTCTCTGTGCAAGATATCAATCCCAACCTAAAGAGACCCGCTTAAAAGCCGTATAACGTATCATAAGATATGTTGAACACACCTTTGATTATGGCTTATTTTACCCTAAAAATGATTCTTTTGACTTAATATCTTACTGTGATGCTGATTATGCTGGTTGTAAATCAGACTGAAAAAGTACAAGTGGAACTTGTCACTTTTTGGGGCATTCTCTAATTTCCTGGTTTAGTAAAAAGCAAAACACGGTTTCTTTATCAACAACTGAAGCAGAATATATTTCTGCTGCTTTGGCTTGTTATATGCAACAGACCTTAAAAGATTATGGTTTAAATATCTCAAAATCACCAATTTATTGTGATAATATTAATGTGATAAATTTATGCAAAAATACTACCCAACATGCTCGAACTAAACATATTGATATAAGACATCATTTTCTCAGAGATAATATAAATAAGGAAGTAATTACTCTAGATTATATTAATTCCAAGAATCAAATTGCTGATATATTAACAAAACCCTTAAATGAATCTATATTTACTAAATTAAGAAGAGAATTAGGAATTTGTTCAACAATTGAAATATAAAAATATAAATAACAAAGTATAAATAAAAATTTAATCAAAATAAATCAAATAGTAAAAATTTCAAGGAGTATGTCGACATACCCCCCAACCCCTGTCGATATATAACAATTTTTTATTTTTGAAATTTTTCCCACCAAAATTCAAATAATTGGTTATATATTCTTCTTATTTTTGAAATTTTGATCATTCTCTCTATTCTCTCTCTATTCCAACTTCTTAAATAAATTAAACCATGGCCTCCTCTTCCAAATCAAATAAAAATTCAACCTTTTCATTCTATTCTCCTACTTCTGGACCATTTCAACGAACTACGCTCGCTCGAGTGACAAAAATGGAGGATTCCCTAAAGGATGCACTGCAATTATTGACTGAAATTCAAGTGGTGAAACTTAGAATGGAGAAAGACCAAGAGAGGCAAGGAAAAATCCTGAGGAATTTGCAAAAATTTCTAATGGAAAATCATGCTAACCCAATCTTGATTGATGAAGATTGTTCAGGAAATCAAGTGCAAGAGGGCAGAGAGGAAGAAGAAGAAGAAGCCATCATGGAAGAAGAGCACATTGAAGAAGACAACAAAGTCATTTGTGTTGGCGAAGTGTGCTTTGACCAAGATGGAAATCTTGTCGAACAACGTGGCAATTTCTGTTTCCATTATCCAAACTGTTTGGTTCATAGATCTCCCATTTTCAAGGACACTCATTAGTTTCTTTTCATTTTTTTCTATTATTGTATGTTCTTTCTTACGTTCTCTATGAAAATGTAAATATAACTATATAATTAACAAATAATTTGTGTTCTTATATGTGTTCTATTAAAAGTATTATTATATGGATACTTAGTGAGGATAGTTAGTAGTTTAGGACTAAGTTTTAAGTTTTAGAATTAAGTGTTGATTATTTATGATAACACTATCATTATAATCACATGTCATAGAGTATTAGATTAAGGGAGAGTTCTATAGTTTGGAGTTAGTTTTTGTTGATGAAAATGGGGAGAAATATAAAATATGATAGATAGGCATAGATTAAGGGGGAGTTATTAGGATAGAAGTAATATTTTATAAACAAAGGTTGTCATCATCAAAAGGAGGGAGATTGTTAGTCCTTGAGATGATGGTTTTGATGAAAATGACCTTACAATGTGATTATAAAATATAAATACTAAATTACAGTTTAGAAATATATGTATATGCAGGTTTAACCATGCAGGCACCAAGAATGAAGACCGTACAGTATAGAGATTCAAGATATCAAGATTGAAGACTCATGAGTATCAAGAATATCAAGAATATCAAGATTATCAAGAGTTCAAGATTTCAAGAATAAGTAATTTAATTATAAATTTTGTTAAAACTCCTAAAAAAGAACTGGCATCTTAAAATCCAATTTGTTCGTGGAATGGAATCCACTTTGATCCTGTTAAAGAGATGGAACCCTAAGTAGGATGGAACCTACGAAAAATCTAGTGGAACATTGTTTTGTATCCGCTAACTTTTATTCAAAATGATTTTACAAAATTATATCTTGTTTTCAAAATGTTTTCAAAACCTTACTTTTAAAAGAATAAAAAACATCTATCCTGATTTTAAAATATTTTTAGCCTTAAAATAATCTTTAATTTCAAAATCAAATTATCCTTAGTTTTTTATTATCTTTAATAATAATGTATTTAACTTTTAATATTTATACTTAGATTTAAATATAAAATTATAATAAATTTTTATATATACCAAAATATTACTCTCTATATTTATTTATGTATTTTAACTATAGTTAAGTGTATTTATAAAAGTTTAAAATAGTTTTAATATAAGATAAAAGTTATTTTCAAAGAAAAACAAAACACCAAAATTTCCTTTGGGATGTCGACATACCCAAGTTACCCATGTCGACATAGTTTCAGTTGATTTCAAAAATTTGAATTTCAAAAGAAGTGTCTATTCGTCATATCCCTTCACGAATGGATATGGCTGTTGTTCTTCTATAAATAGAGGTTGTTTTCAATGAATTTCTAATCATATTTTTCTAGTTTTCACCCCTCTTCTTCCTCCACATTTCTTTACACATATTCTTACCATTACTCCGCTGAATCAACATTGAATCTAACTAGATCATTTCTAGTTTGATTCTCTATCATTATCTCAACAAGATCCTCAGTGCTATTGAGAGTTATAGACTTCTTTGTAATCAATTTAGCGAGAAAAGGTGTGATTGTAGCCTGGGAAATCAATCAAGCGAGAAAAGGTGTGATTGTGGCCTTGGAAATCAATCAAGTTGGAAAAGGTGTGATTGTAGCCTAGGAAATCAATTGGGTGAACTTATTGCCCCTCAAATCAAGTATCTCTATCCAGTGGATTGTGAGTATGGAGGGTGTACCTCGTAGCCTTGAAATCGAGGGTGTAATTGTAAAAATTGCTTTTGAAAGGAAATCCATACTTGTATGCGGGACTGGAGGTAGGGTAACTCCGAACCAGTATAAAATCCAGTGTGTTCTTTCCTTTACCGCATTTACTTTATTTCTGCATCTGTGTTTGATTTTGTTAATGTATGTGTGTCTGAATATTGCATACATTTGTGTTCAAATTAATAAAAACTCAAAAAGATTTAATAATTTCTTAAAACACAATTCACCCCCCTCTAGTGTTTATTATAGCCTTAAGATCCGTCATCCGCATTTTCACAGCAGGGGCCAAACCAACATCTATACACGGCCTACAAAAAGAAAGCAAAAGTAAATTCCTATCTATCTACCAAAAATGACTCGAAAAGTCATATCTATTCTTTCTTTTTTCTCGGCTTCTTCTTCGGCGTTGACCCGCTAGATTCCCCGCTTGGCTTTCTTTTCGAAACTTTTCCTTTCGGCGGCTGATCTCCAACTGGGGGCATTATGTTAAGTTCCTCCATCGAACTCAAGTGGATAGGAATGCTTCCCGGAGGCGGAGTCGGAGGGATAGGATCAATGTTAGCAGGCGGAGGAGCCACACTTGTATCAACTACCGTTCCTTTTGGAGAGATCATCCGTAAAGGAGCTGGACCAGGGCCCGTCATTCCACCTCCAAAGCTACTAGTCGATGCAGCTGCTTCCATCTCAACGTTGATTTCGGCTATTATCTCCTCTTCGTGAATTGTTTGAGCCTCGCCGGGGAAGTTAGCAGTTGGGCCTGAGGAGCTAGTCATAGGTGCGCTTCCACTCATGACAAATGGTAGAGCAACAAAAGGGTCACTGTGATGAGTGAGAAGTTCATCATCTGTTCATCAATAGTAAGTGTACTCCCTTGTACTCCATCCATAGATGCAGTAGCGTTGTCGTGGTCGCTTCTGTAATGATAACTTCCTACTCGTAATGCAACTCGTAGGTTGCAGGAGGCATAGCATATGAAGCTCTTATCACCGAATAGAGGCAAATAAAAAGAGTTAGCAATTACTCCACTCAATGTTCCAAACTTTGGATGAGGACAAGAAATGCTTAAAATACCTTCCTCAGTTTGGCTCACGGGTGGCGAAGCAGCTTCAGAGACGTGCTCACGAGCTGGAGATAACCGTGGTTGATCAGGTTTATAAGCAGGAATGGACAGAGGAACAACCACTGATATAGATTCAAGGTTTCAGAACTTATATCATGGTGCTAAACACTAGAACCTTTTCCATCTTTCGAATGCTGAGTGCCAAGTTTCTCCTTTTCATATGTGATCATGATATTGTGGAGAACTTCCCTTTCATCTTCACTCAACACCCGGTTCTCGAGCTCAAATTCATCAATCGATTCAGCTTGGTGTTCAGCCTTTTCATCTTCTACTAATCGGCCCTAAGCATTATGCAGGTGTGTTGGATAATTATCAGCCAGGTCAGGTTTCTATGCTTCAAGACATTAGCATTGTATATAATCAGAAGGACTTAAATGTCGGCCTCTAACTTGGCTTCGGCCATTTTAACTTCATGCTCAACCTTGGCCTCAACCTCTTGAATTTTAAGTACTACCGCATCTCTTTCATCCCGAAGCACCACAGCTTGTTCACATGCCTCCTGGATTGCTTTGTTTACATAGTCCTTTTCTTTGAAGATTTTAGAGAGTTTGTCATTAAGCTCATTGAGTTCCTTCAGAGCAGCATCCCGCTCGGCCGTAACCTTGGTGTTTCAGTGTCCCATCTCCTCGACCAAAGCAAAATGCGTCTGTCGTATCCTTTCCATGGATTGATTTGCCTCATTGGCTTTCTTGGTGGCCTCTATTTTAGATTTTTGAGAAGATTCAGCTTCATTATTTAGCACTTGAATTATACGGTCTTTTTAGGTGAGGTCGGTTTCTAACTTCCCGATTGTTCTTGCTCGCTCAAAAGCCATCGCCGATGCTTTATCCATGGCTTTCATCCACTCCTTGTATTGGGTATAGATATCATAGATGTAATCATGCATCGCTTGTTCCGCCTTAGTTGGAATTTTCTTTAAGTATGAAGGGAAGATAAAGCCGTCGAAACAAATATTTGAAAAATATTTTCTCAACTGGCCATTTTTATCGCTCCTTCCCCAGTAGGCTCGGTGATCACTTGTTCAGTAATAACGGGAGCTTCAGCCTCAGACCTGCACGCTACGAATCAGACCTGGGAACTTAAGAAGGCGATTTTTGTTATGGAGGCTCTAAGGGTTGTCTATCATGGCCGGAGGATTGTATTGGAGCTCAAGGAGGTGGAGAGCCCGATCGGGAGAGAATCTATATTCTCTATCCCTCTCCCTTCCGTAATGTTCTTGACTAGAATAACCGCGATCGCGGTCTCTGTCAGCTTCCCTCCTAAGGGACTCATAGTATGAACTGGGCGACTGGCGTGCGGAGCGGAGGCTTCCCAACAAAGATTCTCGTATAGTCAGCGTATCTGTAGAATAGAAAGAAAAGCAGGATTAGTTATCTCCAGAAATGAATAACTTATGATTGGAAATCATGTAGTGCCGTGAAGTGTGTGTATGCATGTGTTAAACCCCTCGACCAACCGGATATGTCATCCATGCTTGTAGGAAGTGACTCGCTTAAGCCTAAGGCACTTTGAAGCCCTTCTAATCCAGTGTCGTATTGGAGCAATACATAGTCCGGAATTGGAATGTCGGCAAGCCCTTCAAAAGGATTCTCTATTTGCGAAGGAAGAGCCTCCGAGATTCTAACACCGGAGACTCGCAAATACTCAATCACATTTTTCCATCTCAAAGACTTATGATGCTTATGTGCTGCGCCTTGCCTTTCCTCCTTCCCTCTAAATCCTGAAAACTGTTAGGAGGCTCAACTACGGGTTCGTCGTCAGTGGGTGTGTTCTCTTCATCTCCCTCCTCAGCAATTACGATCTCAGGCGCTCTATGATTAGCCCTTCCCACCGGGGCTTCCATAAGCGATCCCTCCAATCTTATGCTTTGATTTCGATCCATTATCCCGACAATCCTGAAGTTTTTATCTATGAGCACCGAGTCCATGTCTCTCATCACGCCCGGCACTTCCTGAAGAATCCATACTATTTCTTTGAAATGGGCACCTTCAGGTTGCGGAATTACGGATTTAAAGGAAAGAAGATATTAGTTTCAATGTCAGTTATGACTATCTCATTAGCTACTGGAAAATTAGCAGCACTTACATCTAACTAACCATCGGTTGGCGAACCCTGGAGGACGTCAAACATAAAACCACTCTATCTTAAAATAACTAAGCCTGGTCCAAATTCCGTCACCACTTGGCAATTCCTAACTATCTCTAGAAATGTGAAGGAAGGATTGTCTCCCCGACTCTTGAAATTAAACAAGTATTTGACTTCTTCCGAAGTCGGGGGTCGAAAGCGATATTCCATGAAAATGATGAATAGACTGTTCAATAGTGCATATCCATTTGGATGTAATTGCGATAGAGCGATTGTGAAGAAACTAAGACTTCTCGAATATACTGGTCGAATGGAGGAAGTGTTCCAACTGAGCATGAATGTTGATTAAAGGCCATGAATCCTTTTGAGGGGCATGTAGCCTGTCATCCAATGGTAGACCGTGCCTTAAGTATATTCGTCCCAGCATATCTTTGGAGATATTGGATGGCATAGAACCTTGAGGGTTCGCGATAAAAGTTGCTCCTGACAACTCGTTTGGAGCTGGACCTATTACTTCGGCTGCAATGGTCGGCATCTCTATTACCGAAGAAGATGAACTTTGAGGCTCCTGCTGCTATGAGCTTGTAAATTCCATAACTAATCAACTCATCAAAATCCATCATTAGATGATAAAAATCCCGTGTATTCCCCAGTGTGAAGTGCGTGAATGTGTTGTGAGGTGCAGTGCTACATAGTGCTTAAAGGATTCAACAGAATTTAAGAAACGTTCAAATGACGAGACTTCATAATTCAATTGGAGTGGCCGTCGTCGCTGATCGTCACAATCATGCCATCCAGACTTTAGAACCGATTTGAGATAAAGTTTGTTAAAATTTTGTCAAGTTACAGTTCCATCGACGAGCTTTGATGGGCAGTCAAATATGTAGTTTAACAGTTAAGTTCAATATGCGAGCCTGAAGCTCGTCAGAGTCAGGTTCGAGTACGCATAAGATTTCGTATCCATCAAGATTTAACTTAGATCGTTCAACAAAGTTCAATTTTATATCGGTCAGGTAAGACTGGGATTCGTATCGATCTAAAACCTTCGGCTTCACATTGATCATCAGTCTAGACTTCATATAAATCAACGGGGGCAGGACTTCGCATCGATCACCGGCTTAGTCTTTGTATCGATCAACGAAGTCAGAACTTCGTATCGATAACATGGGCTAAGTCTTCATATCGATCCCTCTAGATTGATACGAACTCCTACCATCCTCGTCGATACGAATCTCACCCTTCCTGTGATGCCCCACCTCTATGCTAACAATAACAAAGAGTATTATAAGAAATACTGTCAGTTATTACGAAGAATAAGGCTGGATAGGAGCGGCCATCCGTAGTTAGTCCTTACACTAGTATTGGTTATCTCGATAGGAGTGGTATATATTTTTTAATTTTCATCTCTTATTTATTTACTCTCACCAACATATCCAATTCCAGTATAAAACGAACTACGATGGTTCATAATAGTTTATGACAATAGATATAATAATAACACAGATAATTCAAATGCGGAACACTGATAAACAAAAATCTCATATATGTATATAATAACTGATGTCAGTTACAATACATGTGATACAGTACATATGATACAACTACAACTGTCGACTCTGGAAGTTACATATACAAGTACATTATCGTGAATAATATACATGAATATACAACATCCTATACAAATACACTGACTACTTTAAATGATGACGACTACTCCAAAAATATGAAAAGACTTCATAGCTCTAACAGCAACCCATAGTGAGATATCAACAACCTGTAAATACTCGGTCTGACCCGAGTATTACATTCAAAAGAAAATAATACACGGGTCAGTCTAATTCAAACTCAGTTATTAGTGCACAGAGACAATAATAATTACATAATGAATAGACGACAGTCACAATAATTCTCGTCTATCCGATCCTTAAATAAAGAAATCGGATAACGATAAATAGAACACGTAACAGTGTTAAAAAACAAATCAGCAAATTAAACCAAATCAGAATATTGAATTGAATAAACAAAATAGTTCAAACAATTGAAATATCAATTAAATTATTAATTCGAGTAGGGCTGCAGTACACGCACGCGTGCACTGCCTCGCCACTACAGCATATGGGATATGCAAAAGGATCAATAAATCAAAACAAGATAGAATAACACAAAACCTTACTGTGTGGCTGCAGTTCACGCTTGCGTGCACTGCCTTGCCACTACAGCGATAATGTACCCAAAAACTCAATTCCGTGTGGCTGCAGTTCACGCTTGCGTGCACTGCCTTGCCACTACAGTGATGATGTACACAAACGCTCAACGAACCAAAATCAATGAAGATTTAAATATCAATGCCACGGCCTCGGTGGTCAAAGTAGACAGACATGGACAATGTGCACGCAATACACAATGAAAATTCACAAACGAACACAAGGTCAAACCCGAATTACCGGATTCAACTCAAGTGAATTCAAGAAAAAACAAATCTGATTGCATCAATGCTACGCAGACCCCAAGGCAAGACTGCGTACAAAACTAAAAGGCAGTCACCACATAAATGCTACAGTTCAAAAGAAACAAACTCAAAATGGTCAAAGTCCAAAACCCAGTACACCACAGTGCACAAAACAAGTGACAGCAGCATAAAGATTCAACCAAGTGAATATGCAACATGTACACAATTGCATGTTCGTAACGATCTGCACATGGACAAAATGAATCAGAGGTGCAACAAGGAGCTACAGACATATGAACTAAACTTATGTGCAAGTTCAGTACGAATCAAACAATATATGCATACACAAAAACATCTACATGTACGCACACATATGGTAAGACTCAAGCATGCAAGTGCAGACCACAAGGCAAAGCCTCAGTATCAGATCAAGTGGAGCCATGCACAAGTGAATGGCCAAAAACAAGACAGCTCGAATGTACTACACTTATGTAATAATGCCAATGGAGACCAGACAACACCGATATGCATTGACCAAACATTGAAACAAAAAGTAACATGCAGTTCAATGGTCAGTTCAGGTCAGACCAACAAAATGTAAACAATATATGCATTGATACACAACAACAATGAAATGAAGTCTGTGTGCCAAAAAGGTCAGAGGCAACGTAAATGCAGACTGCACATAAATGAAGACCACACGAGTTCAATGCGTCCCAATTACTCAAATACACAACAAGTGTATACATGTACATGAAAACAGCAGACATATTGAAATGAAACTACCTCAAATATGATACTGTGAATTATAGGATGAACAGGTATGCAGTGACAATACACAAGGTAAAATGTAAAGTCAAAGTCGTAATATGAGAAACACAAGTTACAAAAATCACTTTCGAACAAAGCATCAAGCTAAACTGCACATGAATATGAAACCTGAGCTCATAGGCAAACAGTTCCAAGTAGACATTTTCACAAAGCAGTTCTAAAACAAAGACTATTTTTTTTTTCAAAAGTATCAACTCAAAGAAACGCATATGGGTCCAGTTGAGAGACACACACACAAAGGGCTAGAGCATCAGGTTCGGAAAACAGTAGAAGTGCACAAGGCCATAGAAGATAGTACACAAATGACGCACAATCACAAATACACTCAGGCATGAACAAAGCAGGCATGCAAAACTTTTATGACGGCAATACAGTGCATAAGGAAGTATACAAAACAAAATCGCAACTCAGGGAGAAGACAAGTCCAGTACAACTAGAAGATATCATAGGCAAGGGCATACAGGGACGCAGTACAACAACATAGAGGAAGATAGACCAGGACAAAGAAATCAAGGCATTCAAGCATAAAAAATACAATTTCAATTACAACTGGAATTATCAAATTGTTATAAGTCTAGCAAAGTTCGACAAAGTCGAGTGCTGATATCAATGTTGTCACAGGAGAAATTCACGGAATTAAAAATACAATTAAATCAGAGAAATCAAAACCGTGAGCATTAATTAATCAAACATAGAAAATCACAACTTGAACAAATCAGAAATCAACCAGGAGTCGAATAGATGTGAGGGTCACTCACCTCGTTTTCCAGAGCATGACTTAACTAGAAGCGGCCGTGCAACTCCAATCGACCGACAAAGCAACTCGATCGAACAACCCTGGTCGGCAGCCTCAATTTTGAAAAGCCCTAGTTTGATAGCGAGCCGCCATTTTTTTTTCTCTCGTATGTTAGGGTTTTCGAACGAAGAAAGAATGAAAAGGGGGCGGGTCGAATTGAATTAAGATAGGAGCGGGCCAACATTTATTTTCGTTTGTTTTATTTTAGGGTTGCGAAGAGAATGGATCAAAAAGGGGGAATGGCATCCACTATAACACGACATCAAACAAATGAAAACGTGGGCCAAAATTATTTTCAAAGCCCACACAACTTAACACAATTAATAAAGGAATTTCAAAAGAGTTTAAACCGGGTTTTAAAAACTTCAAACAACAATTAGCTAGCAAATTAATCGTTTAATGACGATATTAAATTGATGCAAAAACCCGGTTGTTACAGACTCCCTCCTTATAAAAATTGCGTCCCTGCAATTTTCATAATTAAGGTCGTTAATAACTATTATTTTTCTAACATAAACTGGTTAAGCTAGAAGAATAAAGGTCGAGAATACAAACGACAAAGAAGTATTTTAATCTCAATAAAAGAAATTCACAAATTCTCAACACAATCTAATTATCAAATAGATAATCAGAATACAGAAATCGCAAAACTGCAAATATCCAGTTACCAAAACGGTAATCAGAAAACAACAAAGGTCCAATTATCAAAACGACAATCAGAATCTCAATTCAACAAATATCCATATATCAAAAACGAAAATCAAATCAACAAATATTCGATTATCAAAAACGATAATCAAATCAACAAATATTCGATTATCAAAAACAATAATCAAATCCCAAATCAACAAATATTCGATTATCAAAAACAATAACCAAATCCCAAATCAACTAATATTCGATTATCAAAAACGATAATCACATCTCAAATCAACAATTATTCGATTATCAAAAACGATAACCAGAACTCATATCAACAAATATTTGATTATCAAAAACGATAATCAAATCTCAAATCAACAATTATTCGATTATCAAAAACGATAATCAAATCAACAATTATTCGATTATTAAAAACGATAATCAAATCAACAATTATTCGATTATTAAAAACGATAATCAAATCAACAAATATTCAATTATCAATAACGATAATCAAATCAACAAATATTCGATTATCAAAAACGATAATCAAATCAACAAATATCTAATTATCAAAAACGAAAATCAAATCAACAAATATTTAATTGTCACAAGCAGCAATCAAATCAACAAATATCTAATTATCAAAAACGATAATTAGAACTCATATCAACAAATATTTAATTATCACAAGCGACAATCAAATCAACAAATATCTAATTATCAAAAACGATAATTAGAACTCATATCAACAAATATTTAATTATCACAAGCGACAATCAAATCAACAAATATCTAATTATCAAAAACGATAATTAGAACTCATATCAACAAATATTTAATTATCACAAGCGATAATCAAATCAACAAATATCTAATTATCAAAAACGATAATTAGAACTCATATCAACAAATATTTAATTACCACAAGCGATAATCAAATCAACAAATATCTAATTATCAAAAACGATAATTAGAACTCATATCAACAAATATCTAATTATCAAAAACGATAATTAGAACTCATATCAACAAATATTTAATTATCACAAGCGATAATCAAATCAACAAATATCTAATTATCAAAAACGATAATTAAAACTCATATCAACAAATATTTAATTATCACAAGCGATAATCAAATCAACAAATATCTAATTATCAAAAACGATAATTAGAACTCATATCAACAAATATTTAATTATCACAAGCGATAATCAAATCAACAAATATATAATTATCAAAAACGATAATTAGAACTCATATCAACAAATATTTAATTATCACAAGCGACAATCAAATCAACAAATATCTAATTATCAAAAATGATAATTAGAACTCATTTCAACAAATATTTAATTATCACAAGCGACAATCAAATCAACAAATATCTAATTATCAAAAACGATAATTAGAACTCATATCAACAAATATTTAATTATCACAAGCGATAATCAAATCAACAAATATCTAATTATCAAAAACGATAATTAGAACTCATATCAACAAATATTTAATTATCACAAGCGACAATCAAATCAACAAATATCTAATTATCAAAAACGATAATTAGAACTCATATCAACAAATATTTAATTATCACAAGCGATAATCAAATCAACAAATATCTAATTATCAAAAACGATAATTAGAACTCATATCAACAAATATCCAATTACCTGCAGATAATTGGAAACAACAAATATCTAGAAATCAATTAAGATCATCTAGAAAATCAACATAAAAGGTTGGATCGATCCCATCAGATGGCGAGTTTTAGCTACGCCGCACGTGCATCAACATATGGCCGAAGCCTACCAAGTACCCAACATAATTTTGGCGCCCAACAAATGACCCGAAGGTCCAACATATGACCCGAAGGTCCGGTACTGGTATTGACCCGAAGGTCCAACATATGACCCGAAGGTCCATCATAGTGGCTCGAAAGCACACGAAAATCATCATATATTCAATTAACGAGTCCGGAATTAACCGAAATAGCAAACGCACATGTCCCATACCACGTGTTTTACTAAATCGTTTGATTCTCTTCATCGTTTCCTTGAACGTGTAAAATCATCAAAATCATCAAAACAGCAAATATTTCAATTAACGAGTCCAGAATTAACCGAAATAGTAAAAGTGTGGTTCCATACTCCGCACTTTCGCTACATCGTTTAAATCTCTTCATCGTTTCCTTGAAAGTACAAATTGTGTATTCCAAAAATAACATTTCACATTCTCAAACGGACAAGTCCGGAATTAAACGAATCAGTAAAAGAAAGGGGTCATAATCCTCGATTTTTCTGAAACGTTTAAGTCACTTTCTCATTCTTCTGAAAACGTAAACTGTAAAAATTCCGAAAACAATTTCATTTATTTTATAAAAGTAAATAATCAACATTCTCAAACGAACAAGTCCGGATTTAAGCGAATCAGTAAAAGAAAGGGTTCGTAGTCCTCGATTTTGCTGAATCATTTAAATCGCCTCCTTATTCTTTTGAAAGCATAAACTATAAAAATTTTGAAAAACAATTTTATTTTTAAAACGATTTGCAACCCGTGATAAAAACAGCAACATTAGTGACAATTTCAATAAGAAAATTGTACTCCTCAAAACACCGTAGAAACGGATCTCAAAATCAGCATTGCGGGATAACCGCTTGAAAATCCACTTTAAAATATAACGGATACTGAAGTCAAAGCGACGGTAATTTTTAAACGTCAAAATCTCATCAAAATAATTCACATCAAAATACAACATCAGTGAATTTTCATTCATTAAAAATGTCAACAAAACACCTTGCTTCAAAATATAGCATTGGTGTAAAAATCTCGTTATAAGAATAACGGCAACAATATACGTTTCATAACCAAGCATCGGTTCAACGTAAAATTAGCGTAGTAACGTGCAACATAAATTTGCACGTATACCGCAAAATGAACAAAGAAATCATTCAAATATATCTTCAATAAAGATAATTCAAAACAGCAGAAATCTCAACAAATTCACATAACTGCAATCGCTTCGAATTCTCAAATTGGATTCGAAATTTCCAAAGAAAACAAATTAAACACAGCTATGTAAGTAACAAATGAAATTTATTTTCACTTTCATAATTTGATTTTTAAATCAAAAAGGTTATCAGCCGTACTCAGCGAAGACAGTCACTATTTCCGCTACGCACTCTGATAAACAGAACACACTCAATCAATCATCAAAACACAGTTTCACTTTTTATTTTTAAATAAAGATATTTAAAAAATTCCATCCTAATTTCAAAACTTTAGTTTTGGCTCAAAACATAATAAAACATCGACATATAGTTGTAACACATGTTCCATCTAAGTTATGTTTTATATTATGTCCATAAACCCCAAGCTCTGATACCAACTGTGACGCCCCACCTCTATGCTCACAATAACAAAGAGTATTAAAAGAAATACTGTCAGTTATTACGAAGAATAAGGCTGGATAGGAGCGGCCATCCGTAGTTAGTCCTTACACTAGTATTGGTTATCTCGATAGGAGTGGTATATATTTTTTAATTTTCATCTCTTATTTATTTACTCCCATCAACATATCCAATTCCAGTATAAAACGAACTACGATGGTTCATAATAGTTTATGACAATAGATATAATAATAACACAGATAATTCAAATGCGGAACACTGATAAACAAAAATCTCATATATATATATATATAATAACTGATGTCAGTTACAATACATGTGATACAGTACATATGATACAACTACAATTGTCGACTCTGGAAGTTATATATACAAGTACATTATCATGAATAATATACATGAATATACAACATCCTATACAAATACACTGACTACTTTAAATGATGACGACTACTCCAAAAATATGAAAAGACTTCATAGCTATAACAGCAACCCATAGTGAGATATCAACAACCTGTAAATACTCGGTCTGACCCGAGTATTACATTCAAAAGAAAATAATACACGGGTCAGTCTAATTCAAACTCAGTTATTAGTGCACAGAGACAATAATAATTACATAATGAATAGACGACAGTCACAATAATTCTCGTCTATCCGATCCTTAAATAAAGAAATCGGATAACGATAAGTAGAACACGTAACAGTGTTAAACAACAAATCAGCAAATTAAACCAAATCAGAATATTGAATTGAATAAACAAAACAGTTCAAACAATTGAAATATCAATTAAATTATTAATTCGAGTAGGGCTGCAGTACACGCACGCGTGCACTGCCTCGCCACTACAGCATATGGGATATGCAAAAAGATCAGTAAATCAAAACAAGATAGAATAACACAAAACCTTACTGTGTGGCTGCAGTTCACGCTTGCGTGCACTGCCTTGCCACTACAGTGATAATGTACCCAAAAACTCAATTCCGTGTGGCTGCAGTTCACGCTTGCGTGCACTGCCTTGCCACTACAGTGACGATGTACACAAACGCTCAACGAACCAAAATCAATGAAGATTTAAATATCAATGCCACGGCCTCGGTGGTCAAAGTAGACAGATATGGACAATGTGCACGCAGTACACAATGAAAATTCACAAACGAACACAAGGTCAAAACCGAATTACCGGATTCAACTCAAGTGAATTCAAGAAACAACAAATCCGATTGCATCAATGCTACGCAGAACCCAAGGCAAGACTGCGTACGAAACTAAAAGGCAGTCACCACATAAATGCTACAGTTCAAAAGAAACAAACTCAAAATGGTCAAAGTCCAAAACCCAGTACACCACAGTGCACAAAACAAGTGACAGCAGTATAAAGATTCAACTAAGTGAATATGCAACATGTACACAATTGCTTGTTCGTAACGATCTGCACATGGACAAAATGAATCAGAGGTGCAACAAGGAGCTATAGACATATGAACTAAACTTATGTGCAAGTTCAGTACGAATCAAACAATATATGCATACACAAAAACATCTACATGTACGCACATATATGGTAAGACTCAAGCATGCAAGTGCAGACCACAAGGCAAAGCCTCAGTATCAGATCAAGTGGAGCCATGCACAAGTGAATGGCCAAAAACAAGACAGCTCGAATGTACTACACTTATGTAATAATGCCAATGGAGACCAGACAACACCGATATGCATTGACCAAACATTGAAACAAAAAGTAACATGCAGTTCAATGGTCAGTTCAGGTCAGACCAACAAAATGTAAAAAATATATGCATTGATACACAATGACAATGAAATGAAGTCTGTGTGTCAAAAAGGTCAGAGGCAACGTAAATGCAGACTGCACATAAATGAAGACCACACGAGTTCAATGCATCCCAATTACTCAAATACACAACAAGTGTATACATGTACATGAAAACAGCAGACACATTGAAATGAAACTACCTCAAATATGATACTGTGAATTATAGGATGAACAAGTATGCAGTGACAATACACAAGGTAAAATGTAAAGTCAAAGTCGTAATATGAGAAACACAAGTTACAAAAATCACTTTCGAACAAAGCATCAAGCTAAAGTGCACATGAATATGAAACCTAAGCTCATAGGCAAACAGTTCCAAATAGACATTTTCACAAAGCAGTTCTAAAACAAAGAATGTTTTTTTCAAAAGTATCAACTCAAAGAAACGCATATGGGTCCAGTTGAGAGACACACACACAAAGGGCTAGAGTATCAGGTTAGGAAAATAGTAGAAGTGCACAAGGCCATAGAAGATAGTACACAAATGACGCACAATCACAAATACACTCAGGCATGAACAAAGCAGGCATGCAAAACTTTTATGAAGGCAATACAGTGCATAAGGAAGTATACAAAACAAAATAGCAACTCAGGGAGAAGACAAGTCCAGTACAACTAGAAGATATCATAGGCAAGGGCATACAGGGACGCAGTACAACAACATAGAGGAAGATAGATCAGGGCAAAGAAATCAAGGCATTCAAGCATAAAAAATACAATTTCAATTACAACTGGAATTATCAAATTGTTACAAGTCTAGCAAAGTTCGACAAAGTCGAGTGCTGATATCAATGTTGTCACAGGAGAAATTCACGGAATTAAAAATACAATTTAATCAGAGAAATCAAAACCGTGAGCATCAATTAATCAAACATAGAAAATCACAACTTGAACAAATCAGAAATCAATCAGGAGTCAAATAGATGTGAGGGTCACTCACCTCGTTTTCGAGAGCATGACTTAACTAGAAGCGGCCGTGAGCAACTCCAATCGACCGACAAAGCAACTCGATCGAACAACCCTGGTCGGCAGCCTCAATTTTGAAGAGCCCTAGTTTGATAGCGAGCCGCCATTTTTTTTTTCCTCTCGTATGTTAGGGTTTTCGAACGAAGAAAGAATGAAAAGGGGGCGGGTCGAATTGAATTAAGATAGGAACGGGCCAACATTTATTTTCGTTTGTTTTATTTTAGGGTTGCGAAGAGAATGGATCAAAAAGGGGGAATGACATCCACTATAACACGGCATCAAACAAATGAAAACGTGGGCCAAAATTATTTTCAAAGCCCACACAACTTAACACAATTAATAAAGGAATTTCAAAAGAGTTTAAACCGGGTTTTAAAAACTTCAAACAACAATTAGCTAGCAAATTAATCGTTTAATGACGATATTAAATTGATGCAAAAACCCCGGTCGTTACACTTCCATTCAACACTTCCAAGGTCGATACGTACTCCTAGTATTCCCAGATAGATACGAATTACTTCCCAATGTTACAACACTCTACCTCATATCCATCAGTCAACCTTCTTCCCTAATCTGTTTGAACGCCATTTCTTCTTCCTTAGTCTAGCTCCAACCCAACTCCGGCAATGATGTCGCCAGAATCGGCCACGACCTTGAACAAATTGGCATGGAAACTCGATTGTCATCATTTTAGAATGGAATAGATTGGTCAATTACCTAAGTTGAGCAACCGGTTCAAAGGAACGAAAAGTTAGACGATTTGGGACGAAGATAGTTTTCGTTTCACAAGTGCTCTATCGATACGAAAGCAGAAAGTAAAATGACGGCAAGTGAAATTTTTCTAAGTTCACAGAGTATTTATATGGGTTCGATTCAAAGGAAGTGGCAATTCATATCCAGTATAATCGATGTGAAGTCGTCAATTCGTATCCATCCCCCTGAAGCTGTAGCTACCTATATCAATCGAGAAGAAGAAGCTTGCTATGCATCCATAATCTTCCGCTTGATACCACCTGTTCGTATCCAATAACTTACCAAAGCAATGTCAACCACCATGGATATGAAAATAAATCCTTGTAGCCCACATCTCAAGTGTTTCCAACAATTATCGATACGAACTAAGATTGGTGTCCATCGTTGTGAATGACATCAAAGCGAGAGCTAAGTTCGTATCGATTGTCATCGAGGCGATTATAATTTTCTAAAATTTTGCATCAATTCACGAGAGGATAGATATGAAATGATATTGCAAAATGACCACCAAGCGTCGTTACAACTTGAATTTCACATCGATTCAGGAGAGGATCAATATGGAATTCGATGCAAGAAACCTGACATCGACTCACGAACGTTCGAACGTTAGTGGGTGTCAGACTAACATACATGCATGTATGACAGACTAACATCTAATTCTTAAAATTCACAGCGAGTAAATGCTCACTTGGCGACAATTACAACATTGAACAACGATTTGCTATCATTCAGAACTCAGTTACAATAATGAGTTATAAGATAATTGGTAGTCAAAAATTCATTATTTATATTGCTAAAGATCAATCAAAAGTTACACCTTTTGACGAGAAGACAACAACCGTTTAGACAATTCAAATAAAACTGTTCAAAGGTTGCAACTTTCAAAGCACGTCATATTCTCACATGACATACTTTGGGGGAGGGGAAACGTTATCCCGCCTTTTGGTAAGGTCGTGACACCAAGAAATTGACTAAGAACCAAAGACAGTTCATCCTAAAAAATGGTATACATAGGTTCGCTATGGATACCAGTAAATTTTGGCTGAGTCCGGATCGAGCTGCAATTAACATGACACGACAAGCAAAGCCATGAAAGCCAACATTCTAAATTTCAAGTCAATCAGAGTTCTACGCTCAAGATATGAATGATGCAACTCAAGTGATCACCTTGGTGGTATCCATGAAGTAATCAGAGAGAGACCTCCTTCGCATTGATCCTATTCGAATTCATCAACTGCGCACGGTTTCGTATCGATCGGTAACAAGTTAGTCCACTTCGTATCCATCCGGGTAGCACTCTTCGCACCCATCAAAAACCACCTCTCTTCGTATCCATCAAGCTCGTTCCCTTTCGTATCAATCAATGTTCATCGTTTCGTATCGATTCCATTTCCACACACTTTGTATCGATCCTTCCATCCACACATTTCGTATCGATCAGCCAATAATCGATATGAAGAGCGCATGACAGATCGATACGAATGATGCCACCATCCATCCATACAAAGCAGCCTACACTTGTCGACACGAAGCCAACGACAAATACCAATACGAAGCAACCTCTGAAGCATCGATGTGAAAAGAGCTGTCCAGGTCGATACGAAGAATAATTCCAGGTCGATACGAAGAAAGCACAGTTCAAATGACAGAAACAGTCAGTCGACAGCCTTTTGCAAAATCAAGCTTGCATCGATCATAACACAAAATCTATAAGTTCAAATGCCACTAGATTCTCACAGGAGCTTGCGTACATCTTCAAGAACGTTCATGATCGAACTTGACTCGATTGGACGAAGTATTGATCGATACGAAATTCGTTCGTTTCGATTACGGATCGAATGCAAACGTTATAGGATTGATCGTGTAGGCCCACCCATGTGAGAGAAGAGGTCTTTTGAGATGTGAGCGAGATATTTGCAACCTATGCCTATAAATAGCAGCCCAGGACCTATAGAAAAGGGAATTTCGCTCTTCTACATCAAGACTCTGCCAAAATCACTATTATACTTTAATTTTACTATTGTAATTCGTTGTAACCAGCAATGAAAAGTTAATAAAGGTCAACCGTTTCATAGTGGTCGTAGGTCGTACACTGAACCACTCTAATTCTGTGTGTTTATGCATGCTTTTTCTGTTTAGTAATTCGTGTTTTGTTAGATCTTCCTTCTTTTCCATTTATATTCTTCATTTTATCTTTTCAAACACATCTGAAGAGTTTTGTGTCCAATTTCGGTACAAACACATATTACAACAAGACATTGGATGATAATTAGAAATAGAAATTGACTTATCTTTCTTTGGGATAAGAGTATTGAAAGTATAGTTAACACCCTTCCCCAATTTGCAAGTGTCAACACTTCTTTTACAGCCTTGTATAAAATGTCTTTCATATCTTCCCAGTAAAATTTGAAGAATTCAGCTGTAAATCCATCAGGACCTGAGCTTTTATTGTTAGAGGTCAAAAACTGCCTCCTTGATTCTTCAATAGAAACGAACCCTTTTCATTTATCTTTCATCTACACTATATTTTTGAAAAATGGCGATTTTACCTTTTTCTACATTAAAGAAACCATAATAAAATTTAATGACTTCCTTTTTAATTTTTTAAGCATTGTAGATCAGTTCCCCTTCTTCATTTAGAAGAGCAAGTAAGCTATTTTTATGTCTTCTCATGGAGATTTTAGCGCGAAAGAATCTTGAGTTGGTGTCCCCTTCTAGTAACAAAGAAATTTTAGACATTTGTTTAGCATTATCATGAAATACTTTTAAAAGATCTATCAAGTTATTATTATCTTAAACAAGATTATCAAAAAAGGTCAAATTTGTAAGGTCCTCATCTAACTCCTTCACAGCCTTTTGAAATGTTAATTCACTATTAATAACTTTATGTTTTTCCTTCTGTCTACATCTATTCCACTGCTTATGTTCCTGCTTGACTTATTACAACTTATGATTAAAAATGTGTTGAATAGAACCCCAAGTTTGACATTCAAATCCAGCTTTGAAACAGGCTAAATAGTTGTCTAATGGTATGCCAAGAGTTACAATATCTAAAAGAAGTGCCCTAAAAGTTATTGTTAGAAGTTTTGAAATTTCATCAGAATAGGATTATGGTCGTTGGAATAATTTGGAAGATCAGTTGAAGCTAAATGGGGGAAAGATTAAGGAATAAATCATTTGTCAAAACCTTATCAATTTAGTAGTCATTCCTCTTTTTCCCCAAGTAAATTTGATTCCCTGTAGTTTTATATCTACTAAATCGAACGCCATTAAAAAATTATTAAAACCACTAGGGTGTTTGAAAGAAATTGCTAATCCACCCTTTTTATGCCTAGCATGTAAGGCATTATTAAAGCCACCTAAAAATTAAAGGTTTACCAGTCAGGTTGATTTCTTTGCTTAGGCACGCCTACAACTTTTCTCTATTATTCAGAAAATTGCTAGCATATATAAATGAAATAAGAAATTCACATCCTCCCTTATTAGGCAAATTGTAACTAATACGCTGTATACTTTTAGAACAAAATTGAAAATCCCAACCGATAGAGTCCAGTAAATCAAGATTCTACCTTTTGCCCTAGTATATGTAGCCAATTCCAATTAACTAGTAAACGTGACATTTTTATACTTTTAATAATAAATTTGTTTTCCAATAAACTAACTATAATAGGTTTATGGTTCGTAAGGAGATTTATAACATCATTATATCTATTATCAAAGTTCAAACCCCCAATATTCTACCACAAAATAGTCATTTAATTTTATTACTGCTCCTTAAGTTTTCTCTCTTACAAGGAGCAATGATTTTAGTTATTTTGTTCCTTTGCCTTTATAATCTGGGTTGTCACTAACATACCTTGAAAATTCCTTAAGTTTCTCATTAATAGAAAGATTGCCTTTAATGACATTAGCAATATTTCAGTAAATTTATTATCCTCATCGAAAGTATTATTGTCGTCTTCTGATTTTACAAAACTATGTGAAGTGTAAGAGTTGCCATAGATTATACCTTTGCTTTTACTTTTCATGTCCCCTTCATTAGCATATGAATTTTCAGCTCCTTCTTTAACAGTGTGAATTTTATCTCTAGATTATCTTGAGCTAGTCTCTTTTCCATTTTATTACTATCATCCAACAATTCTTCTAGGGAGGTTTTGGGAAGTTTTACTATCTTGTCCGCAAAACCTACAAAGCCCATACCCTTCAGCCTCGTAAGCTCCTTCTATGTAATAGCATGAACATCTTGATCTATTATAAGTTTACGTGAACCGAGCACCTCACCCGTACATTGAATCTCACCCATAATTGACCCCATGTCAGCTATGGTCCCACAAACTTGACCCACCATGTCTAATTTAAAATTTTCATAGGCCACATCTTTTATAGTTGTATTAACAACAAGCTTGAACAATGCCTGGGCATCATATATTTTGTGCATTATCTTGACTATCTTTCTCAACTCCATCACCTGAGGAACGTAGCTGAGTGTCCACACCTATGTTGTCATGAATAACTTCTTCTGTATCATTAACAACATCATAAGTAATTTGTACAGCTTCGCCATTATCCTTGTAAACTTCAACCCCAGCATCATTAACAACCTCGAAAGCATCAAGTACTAAACCCCTATGTGATCATGTACATCACTAATAACATCATCTGTGTCTTTTATAGCCTTATCAGAAACATCATGAATAGCCTTACCTATGTTACCTTGTACAACTTCATGCAAAGCAAAAAAATTAATACCTATCTTCGGCACCTCAAAACTGTTTTTTCTTCCGTCAATAAGTTCCCCTGGAACTTCAGAAAATATTAATTCTTTTTCTGAATCCGTCTCTAAAGACGTTGGCTCAACAAACTAAATTTATTCTCTAGTTGAATCATCTACTTTAGAATTATTCTCTTCGCTATTCTAGAAATTATCACCTTTAATAATTTTGTTCGCCATTATTCTTAGAACACATTCTAGGAGAATGTTATCAGATGGTTTTGCTATCTCCTTATTAAGAGCAATTTCCTTCTCAATATATGTAGTGCATGATTTTTGTTGCCACACTAGGTTCTTTTCCACTTACATTGAGAATTAACATGTCCAAACACTTTACAAACATTACATCTGCTCAGTATGAACTCACAATCTTCTTTAATCAAAAACTCTTCCCCATTAACAATACAACTTCAACCTCATTAGAAAATTCAAACGAGGCATTCATTTCTACTAAAACCTGAGCAAATGAGAGCCTTGATTCTTTAGCAGTAACTTCATTTAATTCAGTCCGGTTTCCAAGAGCACTAGTGATTATACTAAAAGCCTCAGCATCCCAAAATTCAAGATTTAAGTGTATCAATTTAACCCACGTAGGAATCATCGTAATAGTATCTCTATCAAATTTAAGACCAGGACTCCCCCTTTTTATAATTATAATTCTAAGTCAAATATATAAGGACCCTCACCCAAAATTCTTTCATAGTCACTAATATCTTCTATTAATTGGGTTTTTTACCTAAGCAAGAATCCAAAGAAGTTAGAACATTCAGAGTAAACCACATTGACTTGAAACTTGACCAAAGTAATCAAGAAAACAAGTCAATGGACCTCAAGAAAAATTAGTCAAGAATACACTAAGTGTCTGGATCGCTAGCGATCCATCACCTATGGATCACTAACGATCCATAAGGATGCATTACGAGTCATCCTAACCTCTTGCAGCATGATATACCATCTCTTCTAAGAATACTTGCCAAGTTTCATAGCATTACAAGCTGCGTAGTTTAAGAAGTAAAGACATCTGATTCAAGCTGTTGTTTACCAACTTTTCGACCAAAGCCGCCAGCATAAATTGGACTAAAAGAACTCATATTGAATCAGATTGGCATGAAATTTAAGAAGAACACTTAGAAGACATAAAAGAAGGCTCCTAGAAAAAATGAGCATGATTGGATAAGATTTGATGGATTGTTAGCGATCCATTGAATGGGTCGCTAGCAACCCAGTTAGGTTGGTCCCCACCGCCTGAAATTCATATTGTAGGTCCCACACACCCTCTAGAGTGTACCTACAAAGTTTGCTCTGATTTCTCTATGTTTTGAGTGAGTTATGAATGATTCTTTTGGACCAAATGACCCATGAAGATAGATGATTAAACAAACTCCAAAAGACTTAATATTTAGACAAGGCACAAAAATAGAAGACTGGAAGACAACCAAATGGAGATCACTCAAAAATAGACTAAGTACATGGATCTCCAGCGATCCATCACCTATGGATTGGTAGCGATCCATTAGGCTAGCTTAGATCGCATTCAAAATTTTTGAGCTCCTTAATGACGCTGAGTATAGGCTTCTAGTAAAGCGGTTTTCGCCCAAGTGCTATCCAACCCTTATAAATACAATCTTATCTACAACGTGAATAGGATCTTCTAGACTAGCTGTTGGAACTCTATAGAGATTATTTTTCACTCTTCTCCTCCCACACAGTAGTCTTCTAGTGGTTTAATATGATTCTCTAGTGAACTCTTATACAAGTGAGTTAATCTAACCTTGAAGATTCACATATTATAATCCGATTCAATTTGTAACAGCTGTCAGTTAATAGAAAGTTATAAAGTGGATGAGGGCTTCATTAGCAGTAGAACTACTATGAAAATCTTCTTGTCTATTTATTATTGCAACTCTTTTTATATTTATTTTCTATATTATTGCTCTATAAGAATACGACTGGTGCTTTCACACTTAATCCAGGGTGTTGATCCATTTTGTGGCTCAACTTTTTGGCTGTTTTCTCTAAGAACCCAACCCAAACTTAAATTTAGCTATCTACTTTGGATCGAATAAGTTTAGAAGTTAGATCCTCAATCTCTACTTAGAAGATTTGCTATTGAGAATCAATGGCACCATGAAGAAAGAACTACCTCTGGAAGATCCATAGAAGCAACCATTGCTGGAGAAGAAACAAACCCTAAGTAGATTGAAGTCAACAATCGCAAAAACCTACAATTAGGGAGCTAACTTTAGAGATCAAGTTCCAGGATCCTCCATACAACATGAAGTTGTGACTAAAAGAGAATTGAACTAGATGGTTGATGAAATTAACCAGAAAACAGTAAATAGTCAAAAGGCTCTTATGGTAAAGATAGATGCTCTCTTAGCGCTCTAATCACTAACTACTCGCAAAATGGTGCCTGAAGCCATGGCTGCTATGGAGCAAGAGCATTCTTCTATTTTTGGCTTGAACGGAAGAAAGAAGGCAAAAGCAAAAGGAAGTAGTAGGTGAAGCTCTTAGAATTGTGACAGAAGAAAACATTAACACTCCTCCCACTGTAAGAGCACCTGCTACAAACTGAACTTAGGGGTGAAACCCAACAGGGAGATATAACAATGGCACTCTACGGCTTTGAAAACAAAAAACAATTTGAGGAAGATAAATTAGACGAAATACTAACATGCAAATGCTGCAAGATGCTCTAAAGTCCGTGCCGTAGCACAGTGCCAAGCAATGGACGAGGAACTACTAGTTATTCAATACTCCCAGAGGCAGGAGAACCAATACGATATGACATAGATCGGGATCGATTACAAGGCTAAGCTCCCATGGTATATTGTGACAACTCCCACTAACCAGCTTCCGATCCCATCATGAAGCTCCCATTATCAAATCATAAATGGTCGTCATCGCAAAACATCAAAGTCGTCAAAATGGTTGTTGAAAGACTCACTTCAGGATTGACTCGAAGCCAAACTCCGGTTATAGCCTATTTGACTTGAAGTAGATTTTGGAAGTCCCGACTCAAAATCAAACTTAGGTAATCACCCATTTGACTCGAAGCAAACTTGGGCAATTCTAGCCTGAAATCAAACTCGGGTAAAACCAAGATTTTCTCCAAGCAAACATGTAAATGACTCCAAGCACCATTCATCAACCCCGCACTTCAAATTCTGTGACTCTAAGCGGATTATGTGTTAACTCCAAGAAAATGACAAATTTTCTTAGGTCAGACTGCAATAAAATACCAGAGATCCATCAACGCTGATCCATCTTCTTTTGCCTATAACTCAAACATGCGAATTCCAAATGCTTTGAAATTTAGAATGTAACCTTGTGGGGCCTTCCTTGTCACCCCCGATCGATCTCACATAGTTTGAAATTTTTTTGGGGATCAGCACCGATCCGTAACCCCATCGTAAGTGATTTTCCATTCAATCGAAATTTTCAACAATTAAAGTATAGGACAATCATGCATATATCATTCTCAAGCATGATAAACAGTTGTAACTTGAAAACGGACCAGATTGATAATGATTAAAGCATCTTCCCCAATCGAAATCCATTCACCGAAGCCGTTCAGCATGATAAATATCTAAAGAAATTTATCACGCCAAATATACCTTCCTACAACTATACAACTTATTCAAAATTACTATTTTACAGGTATGACTTGCATATGGATGAAGCGAGGGCGACTGATGCAGTCCACTGCAAGGCCTTTAAGAATCATTAAAGGATGAAACCACCCGCTACTGTAGAAGAATTCTATAGGAAGGAAAACCAGTTCTAGAGATTAGAGGTAGCGCAATTGGTAGAAGGCAACCCACTTAATTTCCCAAAGAACATACAAACGGTGAAGGAGCTATAGGACCTTATGGACCTTCTGCCCAAGTAAGGCCGACCCAGTAGAAAAGCACACCGACTAACTGAAGAAACTAGATGGAAGGATAATTATCAAATAACACTTTAGCTAGCTAGCCATCAAAGAATGGGGCAGAAACCTAAAGTGATGCCTTCTGATCCATCTTTGCATGCTTTCCTTTTCCTAATGAGTCGTACCGAGGCACTAGGGGCATTACAGACAGCACGACAAAAGAAATACATCTATCCCTTGATGGGTCATGTCAATCCACTTTCTGAGAATCGATGTTGCTCTAGTAGCATTGGGAAAGATTATCCAAAGGATCATTGAACAAATAGATCCAACCCTTTTATCTCCAAGAACCGATAAACCTGTGTTCTCGCGAGCCGAACCTAATAATTCCTCTTAAAGTCGACGAATCATGGCTTATCGTCGAACATACGACTCATAACTCTCTTTGGAGTAGATGAATTATCATTCCAAGGCCGTCTGGTCGTCGGACATCCATCATCACTTCAAGACGGCCAGGCTGTCGGACACACGATCCAAATCTCTTCTTAGAGTCGATGAATTATCGCTCCAAGGTCGTCTGCTAATTGTATGTCCACCCAAATATCTCTTTAAGTAGAGGAATAATCCCTTTAGGACCACCGAGCCATCAGACACATGACCCAAAACTATTCCTGGAGTCAATGAATTATCATTCCAAAGCCATCTAGTCGTCGGACATCCGACTAAAATTTCTCTTGCTTCAAGATCAACGGGTCATCGGACACACAACCCAAAACTCTTCTCAAAGTCGACGAATCATTGCTTTACAACCGCCAGGCCGTCAGGCACATGACCCAAACTTTTCTTGGAGTCGATGAATTATTCACTCCAAGACCATCTGGTCGTCGGACATTCGACCAAAATTCCTCTTGAATCGTTGCTTTAAGACCACTTGGCCATCGGACACATGACCTAAAACCCTTCTTGGAGTCGATGAATAATCGCTCTAGGGCTGTTTGGTTGTTGGAAATCCGACCAAAATTCCTCTTGGAATTGATAAATTATCATTCCAAGGTCGTTTGGTCATCGCACATCCGACCACAAAAACTCTTTCATGAACTAAAGTGTCATGAAGGTTCTTCACAAACTAAGTGTCATGAAAACGAAACAGTAAATCAGCAATCATCTAATCCAAAAATATTTTACAAACTAAAGCGTCACGAAGGCCGACTGGAAGATTAGCGGTCATCCATCCAGAACTGCCCAAAGTCAGTGAAGTCATGCTCTAGATCCATGAATCAACAGTAACATCAGTCACTTCGCAAAATTAACAGAATCACTTTCAGTGACTAATGAGACAAAAAGTGCTGAATTCTAGAGCTTCAAAAGTTGCTCAAAGAAACTAAGCCAAAATTGAACCGATCTTGTGATCAATCAGAGGCCGACTTGAATCAAGCCAAAATTCGACACCTATGAGAACTATGTATCTCAGATCCCTAATATATAAGTCTCTAAAGATAGAGGCTTTCCCATGCTTTAATCGTCTAGAAGACACAATTACATCCATTGGACCGTGTGCGACCAAACAGATTATGGAGAAACCCTATATACTGTTTAAGCACACAAACAGCCCTATGGAACGGAGGGCACAGCACATACTTGAATAGCTATAAGGAAAGCCTAGACTGATCATACCATAATTTTTTTATGCCCGATCGAAAATTATGGCATTCTGATTACTATGGACATAATGACCTAACTAGCACAACGAATGAAATAAGCATAATACTTGCTTACTTCTTCATAACTCCTCCTTTACCACCCTTGATGGCCAGTTTCTTTTCCTCTTAGACTGTATGCCAATTGAAGACTAATTCTCTAAAGACAGTTTGGACGAAAAATAGATAGTCTTGCCCCAAATTCCCACAAGCTCTTTCTTTATAACCGTCTCTATGCAATCGGCTATAGATCTCTCCACCATGGCAACCTTATTTGTTTGGTTGTGCACTTCTTCTCGAAAAATGGGAGAATCATCCAAGCCATGGTTACCCGATCAAACAACCACTTTTCTCCTAGAGCCGACGAAATATTATTCCAGCGAAGTCAAATTGTTGGATCGATGGGAAAACTCGATCCTTGCCTTTTATGAACTAGTATCGCTCCTCCAGCACCGAGAAGGCCCAAACCATAAGTCTCTCACTCCCATAATCTGCACATCACTTCTTGAGCCGTGGAATCACGCTCTCAAGGCACGAACTCCTCACGTTACCCAAAAATTGGCAACATCAAGAAATTCCAAAATGTTTCGAATTTATGGGCACTTATCTCTCTGAAAAAAATCGCATTCCAACGATATCAAATTGCCTGATTGATGGGAAAACTCGATTCTTACCTTCTAAGAACTGGTATCGCTCCTTCAACAATGAGAAGGACTAAACCATAAGTCGTGCACTCCCATAAGTCACACATCAATTCTTGAGCCATGGAACCATGCTCTTAATGCACGAAGTCCTCATGTTACTCAAAAATTAGCAATGTCAAGAATTTCCATATCATTCTGGAATGATGTGTCATATCGATCTCATAAGCCACACACTCCCATAAGCCTCGCATCACTTGTTGAGCCATGGAACAACATTCTCGAAGCACGAACTCCTAACATTACCTGAAGATAGGCAACATTGAGAAGTCCCAAACTATTCCAGATCGATGGGTCGTATCGATCTCATAAGTCACACACTCCTATATACCATGCATCACTTGTTGAGTCGCGAAACCATGCTCTTAAAGCAAGAACTCCTCACTTTACCCGAAGATTGGCAACATAGAGAAATTCCAAACCATTTGGGATCGACGGGTCGTACCAATCTCATTAGTTGCGCATTCCCACAAGCCATGCATTACTTCTTGAGTTGTGGAACCACGCCCTTGAAGCAAGAACTCCTCATGTTACCCGAAGATTGGCAATGTTAAAAAGTTCCAAACCATTCTGGATCGATGGGTCAAATTGATCCCATAAGCCACGCACTCCCATAAGCCACACATCATTTCTTGAGTCATGGAGTCATGCTCTCCAAGCACGAACTCCTTATGTAACCCGAAGATTGGCAACGTTAAGAAATTCCAACCTCTTTTGGTTCGACGGGTCATATAGATCCTATAAGTCATGCGCTCCTATAAGCCACACATCACTTCTTGAGTCGTGGAACCATGCTTTCGAAGCACGAACTCCTCACATTACCCGAGGATTGGCAACATCAAGAAGTTTCAAACCATTCTGGACCTATGGGTCATATCGATCCTATAAGCCTGCATTTCATAAGTCACGCACTCTCAAAAGGCGAGCATTTCGCCAGTCATGCACTCTCAAAAGTCACGCATTTTGTAATCCATGCACTCTCAAAAGCCACACATTTCGTAAGCCGTGCACTCTCAAAAGTTGCACATTTCATAAACTGCACACGCGTTACTTGATGTTTCTCTGACATTATCGGCAAATTGTTAAAATTTTCCAAGTATCGGTGATGTCCGGACAACACCGAGAAACTTGTCTATTGTAGGATTAACAGGAATCAACACCTGCCACCTGAAAGTACCAACATTGCTCCGGTAGTGCCGCAAAGTTCACAAACCAAGAAGTCGGGAAAGAATTCTAATCTTTAACCAAAGTTAATGTACAAAATGTCTAAATTCATGACATTCATGTCAGGAGTTTAAAAAGATAGGAGCTACGAAACACCTTTGACTGAGGGCATCAAGGGAGCCGCCCAGAACATCAAGTATTACATAAATTGTTCAAAATAATCAGCCCTATGGCATAAGGGGCACATAACACATTAACAATTGGTGAGGATAAAAAATCGTTCCAACTTGCAATAAAAGTAGGAACTTACCATCGTCCAGCGATAGACAACGACGGATGGCATTTCTAGAATCAAATCATCAATGCAAAAAATTTCAAAGATAAAAGCAGGTGCTTGACTGAGGTCACAAACACCAACTTGCAAAAACCAACTATTATCCGAAGACAAACAAGTACAAGTAGAGAACGCCTAAAATCGAGTAGCTAAACCATTGATTCCCTAAGATTGGAACTAACGAATAAGATTGATATCTACAATAATGCTATCAGTCCGGCATAACGCATATAGCTTGAAACAATCAAGGTTAAGTGTCATTGATTCAAGATAAATAGTATTGAACTCTACCGGTCCGTGATCAAGATAGGAATGAGCATGGTTGTACCAGGGACAATGTGACTAGCTTCATATTTTCTAATTTTCTATAAGAACCTAGAATTGACACATAGAAATGAAGGGTTTCTCTTAGAAACGAAGGGTTCCATAGATAGAAGTCAGATTATAACAAAAAACGGTTGAAGGAAATCTGATTTTCATAAATAAGAGTAACTATGAATTGGTTAAGAAAAAACCATGCATTTCCAAGGGTAAGACTTGATGGTGATAAACAAGGCTAGGCAATGAAAATGCCTAGGACTCCCATCCTTCTAGAACGCGGCGTATCGTGAAGTTAAGCAACGTTAAGAAAAACCAACAACATTAGCTTGAAAGTGATCTATTTGACAATTTAGGATTGCATGAATGATTTAATCCAAACCAACATGACTTTAACATTGCCCAAAGTTAGGCAGCACTAAGAAAAGACTTCTACAATCCAATCATCAAAGTCCAAGTTTTTGAAGATCGAAAATAGTGCCTACCTAGATTAAAAGCATTGCTAGATTAATGGGGAAAATCGATCCCAACCTCCTAAGCGTCGATGTTTCCCAAGGTATGCTAAGGCCTTTTCTCATTTTCTAAGTACCGGTGTTGCGTCGGCAATGTCGAGGAACTTTCTAGTTCATAAGTATCGGTGTTCCCTCGGCAATGTTAGAAAACCCTCTATTTCATAATTAATAGTTTCCCTAGCAATACCGAGAAACTTTCTACTCACTAAGTACTGGTATTGCCCTGGCAATGCCAAGAAAACTTTAATCTACAGGGTTGATGAGAAACACTCATTGTAGTGAACCATCGATGCACTTGCTTTCGAAGATAGAAGTTGGTCCTCAACCCAGTTTCCACCCTTGTCTTAAGAAAACTACAATTGCCCAATGACAAGCAACGACCAAAAGACAGAACCTTTCATAGGTCCACCGAATGGTTCGACCTTACATAGTAAGATTAGCCACTCTACAGGAATAAAGTGGCGTCGAAAGAAATCCCAGGCTTGAATCAATCTTGTATTAATTTCTAGGGAGGAAAGCTGCCGCACAACCGAATTTCCTGAATTCAACTTAGAAAAATATAGATACAGCCAAAAGATAGGCAGCCTCCAAGAAATGTTGCTTGGAACCAAGCAGCTAAGTTATCAATTCTCGAAGATAGGAATTGGCATACGAACAGAACCTCCATGATGACAGTAATCAAGCAAAGCATGCACAACTGAGGATAGGGACAATATGGAAGCTTGGAACAAAAATCGGCATACTTTCTTAATCCCAGTATAGGATTAAGGGCTATACCAGGGGCATTGAATCATTTGTCCCATACCTCTCCATCTCTTGCAAACCCCAAATACAGATGTTCAAAATATCTAGTACCTTGAACAGGACATACACACATATACTTGATCGAAAGAAATGTTGCGATGTCCAAACATGGATAATCGTGAGGTTGGTTAGATAATAGTTGTATATTGCAAAATAGAGCATTCTGGCAACAAAATCACCTACAAAGGAAATGAAGGATTTAACATTCAGAAATCAATCGTCGCTCGTAGTCTGGCAATGACGAGAATGATTGATGACCTACTTACTGTCTAACTAGATCATTTGGTTCCAACTTGCAGGAAAATGTCATTACCTAAAGTTCAGTGATGCTAAGAAGAGAATGCTAGAATGAAACTATCGATACACCAGCTTTCAAAAATAGAAGCAAGAGTTTGATTGAATCTTCAGCCCTATCTTCTAGCATCTCATGCTATTTGAAGATTCACAAAATCAAGGAAAAATCCACAAAGTTGAGAAATCTACACATGAGTTTCTGGAGATAGAAACTGATACATGATTAGGGTCTCATCACTGGACTTGGAAGAATTAACTCTAGCAAAAGATTACGGCGGCGCGTCTTTCCGGCACATATACTCAGAATGACATTGGATGATGATATCAACTTGGAGGAATTCAATTACAGTTAGGAAATAGACATTATTGAAAAAATCATAGCTTGGAATCAAGCAGCAAAGTCCCTAGTTCCTGAGGATAGGAGTTATCGTGCCAATCAAACTGGGGTAATCGAACATATTGCCTAAGAGACCTAGTCTCCTGAAAACATATAGACTTAATATTTAAAGAAATCAGCCCTATGGACTAAAGCAAATACACCAACACTTTGTTGAAACAAACTTGATTGACTATAAGTAGGGATTAGCTATAGAACTGGCTATACCAAGCTACATCATAGTTTTGAACAAAGCTATGAAATAAAATATGCCGAAATGACAGCAGAAGTATATCATTTATAGAATTACAGTGAACGATTATGTTGCACAGAAACACGAGGTGCACTAGCAAGAAAAAGCAATGCTTGGAATCATGCAAATAAACCATTAGTCCCTGGAGAAAGCGACTGATGTGCAGGTTGGATTCCAAAAAATGCAAAGGAAGGATCATCGCAATCGAACAAGTCATAGTTTTTGAAGATTGAAATTGTGCCTGATCGAACTTTAACTACAACTCTGCAAGAATAGTTGTGCCTTGTAATTTAACTTTAATCAATCATCCCAATATGATAGGAATAATAAGTGAAGTCTATATTATAAAGGACCCAGCTTTTGGAGGAGTGGAATCCCTCCACCGGACTAAAGATTAGATGTCTGGAAAGTCGTTTTCAACAATAAAACTTGGCACTCGACTTTGTTTGGTATGTTTTACTTCAAATAATATCCTTGTATAACCAACGGTTGGAATACAAGGTAATTCGGTATATGTTGGCCAGTCGGGTTATGAGCTTTAACCGGGGCAGGTGTAGTATATTATCAACATGAGAAGAGCCTAGTACCCTGATTACTACAAACGAACAATCTAACGTGGATAGCTTGCTTACATTTGAAAAACAATCCATATCATCCTTTGAAATTATCTTTTCCACATTTACTCATTTTTCGATCAACGATCGATAAATGATCAACCGTCTGAAGCGACATGAGATGCTTTTCTTTTCAGGATCACCGAAGTACAAAAATGGGAAAAGTGATATGATTGATCATCCACTTTATCCGATTTTGGAAAAAAATCTTCACATTAGAATTCAAAACGGCGATAGGAACTTAACTAAGTCCTCGAAAAGAATCAGTTGAAGACAAAGAGCAAGACTTCGCTCTAGAACGACATACAATCATTTGAGAAAAAACCTATCTTCTTCGGCGATCGAGTTAAAACTACATAGGTCGAATGTAAATCTATGTCGTGCACCTATTTACCGACCTAAACCCTTGTAAACACGAAGCAAAGATTACATCGTTAGTAACAGGAATTGAAATTCAGATCGAAATAAAAAAATGGACAGATATAAGAAGTCAACCAATTGAGAATAACATCTGAGATGGACTCTGACGATTCACCAAAACTCACAGAATGGTCATTTGAAACTTATCTTGTTCTAGAGCAACTTTTTTTCTAGTGAAAGCATAATCTGGGAGGTGAATATTAATTAGGTTTTTACCCAAGCAAGAATCCAAAGGCGTTAATGGACCTCAAGGAAAATAAGTTAAGAATACACTAGCGATCCATCACCTATGGATCGCTAGCGATTTACAACGTTGCACTACGATTCATCCTAACCTCTTGCATCATGATATACTATATATTCTAAGAATACTTGCTAATTTTCATAGCATTCCAAGTGGCGTAGTTCAAAAAGTAAAGACTCATCTGAATCAAGCTGTTGTTTACCCGCTTTTCAACCAAGAAGCTAGCTTAAACTGGAACTAGAGAACTCATACAAAATCGGACGGACTTGAAATTTGGAGAGAAAACTTAGAAGAAATAGAACGCTCATTGAAAAATTAAGCACGATTGGAGAAGAGTTGTGTACCATTGGCGATCCATCTTGATGGGTCGCTAGCGACCCATTTAAGTTAGTCCCCACCATCTGATATCCATAATGTAGGTCTTGCGGACCCTTTATAGTGTATCTGCAATGGTTTGTTCAATTTTGTTAAGTTTGGATGATTTTTTTGGACCAGATGACCCATGAAGATGGGTGATCAAACAAACTCCAAATGACTTGATATCTAGACAAGGCACTCGAATAGAAGATAGGAAGACAACCAAATGGAGATAACTCAAAAATAGACCGATTACATGGATCTCTGGCGATCCATTACATATGGATTGCTAACGATTCATCAGGCTAGCTCGGGTCGTCTTTAAATTATCTGAGCTCCTTTATGATGCTGTTTACAGGCTTCTAGGAAAGCGACTTCGGCCCAAGCGCTCTCCAACCCCTATTAATACAATCCTACTTGTAGCATAAACAAGATCTTCTGGACTGGCTGTTGGAACTCTGAAAGATTATTCTTCACTCTTCTTCTCCCATACAATAGTCATCTTGAGGTTCACTGCGATTCTCCAGTGAACTCTTATACGTGTTACTTGATCTAACTTAGAAGATTCAATCATATTATAATCAGATTCAACTTGTAACAGCAGTTAGTTAATAGAAAATTTTAAAGTGGACGTAGGCTTCATTATCAACTGTACCACTATAAAAATCTTCCCTTCTTTTTGCTATTTATACTCTTTTTACATTTATTTTCTATATTATTGCTCTGTAAGAACATGGCTGGTGCTTTCTCACTCAATCAAGGGTCTTGATCAAATTTTTGAGTTAACATCTTCAAATCTCATTAGAAAAAACCATTCTGTCTAGCGAAAAATTCATATCTACTTCTCAATTTCTATACAAGATCTATGTAAGCTCTAAAGTGAATACATTACGGCCTAGACCCAAAAAAATATATCATTATCAATTTAACCCATTTCTCTTCTAATATATTAAAGATATGTTCCTGAATTAAAGGTTTTCGAGTGTTACCCCTCTTACAAGCTGGCTTAACAAAGGTTAATTTTTTTCAACCATTACTTCCACCCATTTGACAATTTTGAGAACTCGATTTTGTTCCTTTAACAACATTCACCTTTGTTCTTTTATTATTAAGGTCAAAATTAGTGCTAAATAAATTGGTAGTCGTCTTCTCCCTAGTGCTTCTATAATTGATCACATTTTGGGAATTACTAACAGCTTGAACCCCTTCATCACATATAACTTTACCCCTTCCAATTGACCTGGGAACAAACCCTCCATAGCATACTTTAATCATTTTGAGTTTTTTTTCCGGAGTGACACACTATTATCAATACAAGAATATTTTGGTCCTTCGACCCATCAATGCTAACGACATAGGGAATAAGAATGGCATCAGACCGTACGATGCCTTGTGAGGATATGACCTCTCGTAAATCGTGCCTAAGAGTAGTAACATTATGAAATCCCTTATCTCCTCTTGATTCTTCAATTGACTTGTCTGGTAGAACTGGATCCGGTGGAATCTTATTGGAAATCGAAACGTAATAATCATTAATAGCAGCCGCCATTAGGGTTTTGTATAGATTTGAAATTTTTAGGAATTCCAAATAATACCTACATGTACATTTTGTATGGAACATTTATTTCTATATTTTAATATAGTAGGGATATCCTTCCCAAAAAGATCACCGTTACAACTTTCCATAAATTATCCAAAAGTGAGACTTATGCTCCATTTGAAATTACGAGGAACTATCTCTTTTCTTTTATTCAAATAAATAGTGCAAACTATGAAGGAGAACACCCATAATTTACATATCTCTTTACTTTTCGGTATATTTCTTATTATTTCAAATGATGCACTTTTTATACATAATTTAGGAATTAGATCATTATGAAAATTATATGGAAATAGAAACAACTAAATTGTACCCACAACGCTCCTAATAGATTAGAACATAGAAATTTAAATTTCAAGTCAAACTAGAGCAATCTAAATCTGTACTAATAATTTACAACCCAATTATCATGAATCTAAAATAAATCATGCAATCTTACCAACATTCTACTTTAACAACATTGGGGGTCTGATTTTCAAATTTCTAGATTTGGGATTAAATACGATTTCAATTCCAATTACATAACTCACAGAATGTGTAGGCGAGATTTCAATTGAATACATTCTTCTTAAGCCTATAACTTCACAGATCTTGCATATGCATAATAATTAAAAAACTCAAAGATAAAAATTTCAATGTTATGTATAAATCATATAATTTTCCACTCATCTTTCTAGCTTTCCAGTTCTTCCAAACCTGAATCCATTCCTTTAATTTGACTCATTTTCCCTTTCCAATCCAAAAAATATGTATAAAAATTTATATTAATACTATTAGTTTAATATATCTGAAAAGAGATTTGGGGTAAACGAGAATATAGATTCATAATTATGAAATTTACCTTTTCCATGGTATCGATTTACTCTTCTTTTCTTCTTTTTTATGTTCTACGCTTAACTGATTATATATGAGTCATATAATATTTTATAATTAATAGAAATAGTGGAGAAGGGAAAACTATAGAGCTTTGCTGCTTTGATCAGAAAATATGAGAAGAAAAGTGAGGGGCTAAGCCTATGTTTATAGGCGCACTAATCAATCTTATTGTTTAGATTTAAATAATTAAATTTGGCCCATTTGACCAAGGTTCAACCTTAGCAGCCACCTTCCCGACTTGTCAACCATTCCCTTATAGGCTGTCGACACAAGTATTTAACCGACAAAAGGAGGGGTCAATCGGTGGGGTCTATATAATTCTTCATTTGAACTCTGATTACAGAACTTTAAATTTGAAAGTTGCATAGAAAATCATCATGAACACAACGATGCAAATTTCGTGGCCAAATTTGGACATTTGCTTAATTTTCATTTTTGAGCCTTAGTATTATCTATAAATTACCGTTAATTTTACGGGGGTGTTACAGATGAAGGCACAACTCAAAGTGTTTCTAAGAGGCGATCAAGATGTGTTTTCAAGATCTTGTGCAATTTATGTGGGATCTCTTCCATAATAGCATGTCACGCATTGAAGACCAACACAATATCGTATTGGTTAAATATAAAACGAGGAGGGCAGGACTATACATATCTACAATCCTTGATAAGGAAGTGAATAACCTATTGGACAATGCTTTATAAGGGTGTCTCAATATCCGGAATGGAAAACCAACCCGATATTGGTTACGAAGCCAAATGAATGGAGGACATGATCAATTTCAAAAATTTAAATGATGCATGTCCCAAAGATTTTTTCCACTTCTGAGAATTGACCAATTGGTAGATAGAATGACTGGTCATGCGTTACTCTCATTCTTGGATGCTTATTCTTGTTACAAAAAATAGCAATTTATATCCATTACCAAGATCACAACATTTTCATTACTTGTCTAGAATTGTATTGATATAAGATGATGCGGTTCGATTTAAAGAATAATAGATCCACTTATCAACAATTGGTAAACATGAATTTCCTTGAATAGATTGGATGAATAATTGAGGTTTATCTGGATGAGATGCTCGTAAAGTCTAAGAAAGAAAGAACTAATTATGTCATTTGGATGAGATGTTTTGAATACTTCAAAAGTACAAGATGAAATTAAAACCCTTGAAATATTCTTTCAGGTATCATCTGGGAAATTACATAGGTTTATTATACATGCCAATGGAGTGGAAACCAACCCAAAGATAATTTAGGCCCGAAAACACATAAAGATCCTAAGGACAAGAAGAGATTGAAGCAAAGCCTAAACGGGAAGGTCGCTGCCTTAAATCAATTCATCTCGAAAGCGACAAATAGATGTATCCATTTTTTTGATGCCCTTAAGAAAAGAAAGGAAAATTCAAGTGGAATCATGAATGCTTAGCTACCTTCCTACAAGTTATCGAATATATGCGAAAACCCCAATTTAGTCCACACCCACAGAAGGAGAATATTTTTACTTTTATCTCGATGTGTTTGCTTATGCTTTAAGTGCAGAATTAGTCCGAGAGAAAGCTAAAGTACAATACATGTAGACTATTTTAGTAAGAGATTCAGTGGGTTCGAGTAAAATACCAAAAGCAGGAAAATTTGGAAAATTATTTGCCAATTGCTTCCAAGAAATTCAAATGTTATTTCCCATCTCACCTTATTAGGGTATTGACCAATCAATCTCTTCGATAGGACTTCATTGCCCTCACACTTCAGGTAGGTTACTAAAATGGAGTACTGGGTTGAGCCAATCTAAAATCATGTATCACCCTTGAATGATGATCAACTACTAGCTTTGTCGGGCATTATACCCGAATTCATTGCCTATGATGATGAGATGGAAACTAAGTGGTTGAGGTAACAAAGTGGAATTTCTAAGTGGAAGGCATATGTGATGACTGATCATTTTAAAAGAATTAAGTTGATAATAAACCACACATGTCTAACTCAAACAGCTCGAAAGATAGATTATCAATAGGATTTGGATTTAAAGAAATAAGATAAAGAAGAACAACATACACAAAACCTCGCAGCGGAATTACAAAATATAATAATTACGTAAACTGGTCATGAAGCTGTTTTTACAATACACATTTGATTTCATTTTTACAATAATCATAAAATACATTTAATCGACATACCAAAATAATGAAGCAGAATAATATTAGTAAATACAATCATCCAAACTCCATCTTCAACTTCAAGAACATCTTCAAATCACTGAAATACTAAGGCTGACTCTAGTCAAACTAAAAATTCTTATGTAAGTTAACTCAATGTCATGTGAAATATGGTAACTAAAAACTTAAGAGATGTTACAGAATGTTCCATCCCCTAAGGTTTCTTTAAACTATCTATACGTCGTAAGATACACTATATGCATAGTGTCCATCAGTAAAGTAAATATTTTTCTAGACTTTAAGGCCTTACAATAATCCGCATTAACACATTTTAAAGCATTATTCTACAGTTTTCCATGTAACACGACCAGTAACGTCGATAACCAAGGAGGCTCCATGATAGAACAACACTAAAACAAAATCGTAGTAGTCTTGTATAAGGATAATCATATGACGAGGCATGTAAGGCAATGCCCAAGTTAGGATTCTAGCAGTTTACCCGTCCTGACTGGTTGTAACCCCTAACGGCTGATTACTTTCGTCCCTTAAGAGATAAACGCGCACTAATTGAGTCTAAAATAAAGGTACTAATATGAGGGAAGGATGTTCAGTGAATATTGCTAACTCCTTGGCCATTTCATAGGATGTAACAACCCACACTTTATGGGCCTAAAATTTGATAAAAATTGAAATCCAATTCCATCAAAGCACAGATCCTTGGATTTGGTGCCTACAAATAAGTATGAGCATTATCAGAGATTGATAGAAATCTAAATTCATTGCGGAAATAATAACATGATAAGGATACTGACTATGACTACTACCTTAGAATAAATGGTATTTCTTCTATAGTAGATTGTCGCATCAGCATCGAGCATCAGAGAAAATGAAGACTTCTCTAACATAAAGCACGTTCATCTGTAGTGACCTGTTCCTCTAAATCTATCCTATGGGTTGTAATGAGGAAGGGGTCAGAACAACATTCAGGTGACTGAAAAATCTATAAACTATCCATAATATAATTTTATACCTATTGGCTTCTATTTATGGTTACGTCCATTAAGGTTATCAATTCTAATCTAACCTAGAATTGCACATACGATTACTTACTTACCCCTTTCCAATGTACAAAATACTGATGAAGCCACATCAACCACCCAATACTTTCAAATACATTGCTACTTAGTACTTCTAAATATGAAGTTGGCTTCTATAATGATCATAAAATACTTTTAAAAGAAAAAGGCAGACTTTTCCATTTAAAACCTCAATTAAGGAAGATTCCACCATTTAAGACCTATTTCTAAGGTGGTTTTCCAAAATGTTGTCAACGGTCGATGGGTCCTAGCTACAAAGACCTCCAACCACTATTTAACGCTTTCAACATTTAGCGTCCAATTATTACCGCATCTATCCCCGATAAAATCGTAGCCATGTAATAGACATTACCCAAGCCACTTAATACCTCTAAAAGAATTAGGCGGACTTCTACTCGTTAATTACCTATATTCTAGGCAGGTCCCGATCACTTAATACCTATCCCCAGGTGGAATCCTCATTGGTACCGCCTTTGTACGGCGTTAGCAGTATGAGAGACTATCCAAGCAACTTATTATCTCATTAATAAGGACTAGGCATACCCTTGACAATTTAACACCTATTTATAATTAGACCTTTGTCATTTAATACCTAACCCCAAGGCGGACTCCTCACCGGTACTATTTAGCTGACATTGCTTGGAAATCTCATTGGGCTACTTAATACTTCTCTTCTAGGAAAGAAATGGATCCGACAATCAGTTAATGCCTCAAATCTAAAGCGAACCCTTCGCGAGATATCCACCATCACTTTTAATTATAAATATGGAATCTCATTAGATTACTTCTTTCAATAAGGAGGCGGGCCCTACCGCCACTTAATACCTCAACACTAAAGTAAACCTTTTTTTGGCACATCCTTATTTATTTGGAATCTCGCTAGGTTACTTAATATTTCCTTTTAGGAGAAAGGCGAACCATACAGCCACTTATACCTCAAAGTAGAAGTGAACCCCTATGGAGATATCCCTCATCGCCCCTAATTTCAAATTTAGACCGTTTAATACATTCCAATTTAGAAAGCAATCCTAATCTCTCACGCCGTCATGTGTCCTAGGATTAGTGATATCTCACATCGGCAGTATGTGCACGTGACAACTGGGTAGCCTCAAAGGGAATTGCAGCCTTACAGATTGACTCTACTAACCTCGCATTACTAACCTACTAATTCCAATTAATCATCCTAATTCTTTACTTATATTATCTTAAGTAGATGTTGGACTTATCTTACTAATTCCCTTTCTTATTTATGGCAATAAGATTTACCTTAAATACTTACTTACCTATAAATCCCTTTTTTATGCTCGTAAATATTTATTTGTCCATAAAATCCTAATGGACATTTCCTAAGACATTTATGTATGTTTATTAATTTTAAATCAGTAACTTTTTATAGCTATTCCATTTTTATCAATCCCATTAATCCATTTACCCTACCATATTATTACAACTCCCATATTTATTACCATTTATTCCCTATTTATTGAATTGCAACCTTTTAAATTCCTTTCCCATTACTTAATTATTCTAAATGCGAACATCACATGCAAGCGTTGTTATGAGCTAAGTTTTATTATTATAAGCGCAATAAACTACATACAAATATCTACTTTTATCTAGTATATTCTAGTTATATATCTTCATTAGAATATTATTTTCATGTTCAATTGTTGGAATCATATGTAAAATGATTACTCGCTATAATTTTCTTAAATTAGCCCACAACAAAAGATTTAACTTTAAAGGATAACATTGTTTGAAATTACAAGGAATGGTCATTTCTTTTTATTACTGAAATAGACAATGTAAACTACAACGAGTTTGTACTTTACATATCGTTTTCGTTTTCTATTTGTGTCTATTCCTTATTATATCAAATACTGTGTTGTTCTAAAGGGGAGAGAAATCAAATTAATTTACAAATATTAGCGGATATAAATTCCCATAATTTCAAACATAGAAAAGTTTGCATTCTAACAAGATTAGGATAATAATCTAAAATATAACATTATAATACAACCTATTTCAGACCTAGAATAAATTTCATTCAAATCAATATTCTAAATTCAAACTTTTGGGGCTGGTTTCCAAATCGGCTTATAAACAATTTAAATCAATTCTTAAATTCAGATTATATTTAATTTGTTGCCTAGAACTTGTATACGATTATCCAGTTAGGCATAAAAATCAAATAAACACTAATGGGATAATTTTCATATTATAACAATATAAAAAATTTCCTACTCACCTTTCAAAAGCGATCCAAATCTCCAGATCTGAAGTATAACCTTTGATTCATCTCCTGATCCTTTTTAGTCCAAGAAGTACGTATAAAAGCATATATACATACATTAGAATTATAGACATGAGAAGGAATTTGAGATTGGGAGAGAAGAGATACAAATATATAGATTGCCTTAAATACGCTATAGTTGATTATCTTCTCCTTTTTATTTGATTTCTATTCTTCTTCGATTCCTATAATATAAATACAAATATTTTATTTTTATAATTTAGAAAGAAAGTGGAGACGAAGAAGTGGTATAGCTTTGCTACTGCCTTCGAAAAAACATGAATAAAGTAGGGAGCGCTAGGATTGAATTTATAGGTGCTAGAATCAACTAGAACCGTTAGATCGAAATATAGTAAATCTAGGCCTAGGCTAACCCTGGCCACCTGAAAGCGACCGGTCAACCGTTAATGGATCACTGGTCGACCGCTAGAGGTTGATCGGTCCCAACAACAGGTCGGCCTACGGGATTGGGCAATTAATTAATAAATGTTATCTTTTTCTTATTTATTTGTTTTCATTTCAAATCCATTTTTCATCTGCAACTTCTTTAGTTGGATGCCGGTCACAAAACTCCAAATATAAATGTTGGTCAGAGTTTCACTAAGAATGCAAGGGTGCAAGTTTCGTGGTCAAATTCCATCATTTGCATAAATTCCATTTTTGGAGCCCAATTAAATTACTAAGTAACTAATTAAATAACTAAACCCAAATTACGAAGTGCTATATTCTACTCCTTTAAAAAGAATTTCTTCCTCGAAATTTCACCAATGACTACGTCAAGGTTGCACCAGCTTCATTCACAAGAGAATGAGGGAACTTCAAAACCCCAATATACTTGTTCCTGTTTCAACATTAATTACCTATGGCATTCTGGTCTAATCTCGTAATACATGGCTATGTCTCTGAGACTAATGCAATCAGTTCCTTCCATCGCCTTACTTCTCTGTTAATTTAATATATGTCTCCTAATTATCCTCAACTATAAACCAATGAGTTTACAACAAATTTTCCAACTAAACATGCATAAGCGCCTAGTGTATTACTATATCACCACATAGAAAATATGTATGCAAAATGATTTTAAATGGTCCCTCCTATATGAATGCATTTCTTTTGAAAACACGGCTCAAGCTACCTATATATATATACTGATAGTTCTATATATATGCAGCTTTTATGAAAAATCTTTTCACCCAAATCCCTCATACTCCTACGAGTAGAAGTATGAAGCAACCAATTTTGCATCTACTTTGTACCATCCAATAATCTGCTGCATCGAAAAATTGCTCCTTAAACTTTACTCCGATACTAGAAAAAGGAATTAAGGCGGAGAATTTACATTCTTACTACTCTATAATCTTCCTAATCCTATAGTATAGTGGAAATTTCCTCGCTATCCCGAATTAACTCCAAATTTTCCAGGCACAAAATGCACAAGAAGGCTTATTTTCAAGCTCTAAAACGGAATTAAGTATAAAATAGGCACGTTGGTGCATCGTCGATAAGGTATGAAAATAGAAATTCCAAGGCTAAAACAACATTTCCCTTCTTATAGCTTGCATTTATCGCATCGTCGACCCTAATGCACCGCTAGAATCGAAATTCTAACTCTATTTTCCTTTCCTATGCCTAACATGTGGCATTCAAAATCATAGATTTCACAAAAATCTCTCGCTTTTCAAATTTCTACGTCATTTTGAAAATAAAATCCCAAAAAATATTTAGACATACATTTTCCCTTGAAATAAAATTTTGAACAAAAACTCCAAAAAAAATTTAAGAGTTAAAAATAATTAAAACACAAAACTGTTTGTTTCAAATTAGAACTTTACAAATTAAGGGGAAACCTTTCAAAATGTTTCCTTTTCAAAAAAAATTTGAAAAATCAACCCACACTTCAGCGTAGTCAGAAGTTGGTTATGCGTTAAACGCATAAACCAAATTCCAAAATTCTACAACCAATTTTTACCTAAAAACTTGACATTTTATTTAAAAATGTGATTGCATCTATTATTCAAAAAATTTAGCTTTTAAGGAACATGGGCAATGACTAGTGATATTAAAACAACTTTATCATGTCCTTCGCTAAATTTTCCAACTATTCTAAACTTCTATTATTATATTGCATTTACTGTTAGTTAAGTGTCTTATGAGATTCTCATATTTATTCTGCTTCTTTACTATGCATATATAGGAGCAGTTTACATTTCCAGAAACAATAATACAGTCAATAAATAGTAACTCATAATATCATGCGTTGCCTTTACAAGAGACAACTAAAAGTTTTACAACCCAAACAACCTAAAAGAGAAGAACCAATGTTGGAAATAAAAGGATACAACAATCCTAAATAAAACACCACCTATGAACTATAAGAAGGACTCGCTTTGCATTTGGAGCTCGAGCCATTTCCATGGGCACAGAATGGTTGTAACATGGTAGCTACACACCTAATCTCATGCCCTTGGCGTTGCTGCTTCGCCCTAACCTCTCGAAGCTCTGCCTGAACCTGACGGATATTAATAAGCTTAGAACTTGAGTATCCCTAGGAGCCATGTGCTATCCCTTGCTGCTAGTGTTGCTGTTCTGGTGCTGGTATAGGTGGTGCGGTTGGTGGTAAGGGAACATTCATTATCTTAATCGTGGTCTGGTCGATGGCCAAAGTGACCTTCCTCACTAGTGTCTCTCCACTCAAATTTATCTCATAATGCTTAAACACTCGAGTGAGCAGGTCGAAAAATGGAAAATGAGTCCTTAGGATACCAACTTCTCGATCGACCATAAAAAATAAAAATATGTGCCAAATTTATGGCTATGCCGCTAATTATAGCATAGGCGGTGTTACCGCGTTTTAACCTAGCAAAATTCAAAAAGAATAAGAACTTTCAGATTAAGCCAGAACGACTCGGTATTTGACTAGAAGGATTAAGAGTATGAGAAAAAGGAACCTTGAAAGTTTGATCCAAAAATACGCCAACAATTTGGATTGGAACCGATCCAAAAGTTTGACTTAAGGTTCCTCGAAACCACTTGAGTAATGTTTTTACCCCTCTACTAAGTCTATTTGCCAAGCTCGGTAACAATCCAAGCATCCAAGTTTGAGAAGTAAAGACTTATTGAATTCAAACTAAAGTTCAGTCAAACTCATGTGTAAACCATCATCAAAACAAGTCAACAAGCTATGAAATTACATAGAGGGCCTCTTAAGCTAGCAAGGAAGCCAACCAGAAAGAAGCTATGCAAAAATTTTACAATTCTTTGATTGGTACTGATCTGATCCAGAAAGTTAGCTTGGAATTACTCCAAATTTTTCGTGCTTCTTTCTGTGGATAACTACAGGCTTCTAGTGAAATGGTTTCAATCTATGTGCTCTCTAAATCCTATAAATACAATCCTACCTTCATAGTAAAAGGGATTTCGAACTTAATCTCTACTAAAACTCTGCTATTCTTTCTTCACTCCTCATCTCTCATACAACAACCATTAAGAGACAATTGAGATCCTCCTTTTATTTCTAACAATAGTGGCCTAATATAATGTAAAGAAGGGGAATCATATTGTAATTCAAACTCACTTGTAACAGCAACCGATCAATAAAAACTATAAAGTGGATGTAGGCTTCATTAACAGCCGAACCACTATAAAAATCTCTTTTCACTTTACCTTTTCTACGATTTGCTATCGCCTTTTCTCTTTTATTTGACTTGATAATAGAGTTTGTGCTTTCACACTCAATCCAGGGTGTTGATCCATTTTTCTGTTACCGTTTTTGGTTTCACTGAGAACTTAACTTAGGCTTAGATCTAGCCATCTACTTTGGATCAGACAGGTTCAGGAGTTAGATCTCCAATCATTGCTTAGAAAATCAACTACAAAAAATTAATGGCACCAGAAAGAAAGAGAATTTCAGAAGATCCATATGAATAGTAACAGCTGGAGAGGAAACAAATCCTCAACAAGCTGAAGTCAATGACGCCAACATAGGAGATTAGGTGCCGGGATCTTCTATCCAACATGAAGTTATCACTAGAGGCAAGTTAAGCAAGTGGTTGATGAAATCAATCAAAAGATGGAGAAAAGCCAAAAAGCTCTTATAGAAAAATTAAATGCCCTCTTGGCCTTGTAATCACTTGTTACTCCAAGAACCGTGCCAGAGCCCACAGCTGCCATAGAGCGGGAATAATCTTCTGTTTCTAGCCTGAATAGGAGAAACAGAAAGTAGCAACAAAAAGGAATAGTAGGTGGGGCTGCGGGAATCACTATAGAAGGAAATGCAAGCACTCCACCAATTGCAAAGTAACCCACCATAAACTTGAATCTAGGGATGAAAACCCCATGGGAAGATATAGTAATGGATCTCCAACTCCGTAGCTGGAGAACAACTTAACGACGACGAGTTGAAAGACAACACTAATGTATTCAATACTAGTAGAGAGGTCCACCCCTGTACGACCAAACGCAAGCCAACGGAACTCCATGGGAGTGACTCTCCTAAAGAAAGGAAGCTTAGGCTTCAGTCCAATTACTGAGACCATTTGCAAAATCAAACACTTGGTACAGCCACTGACAGCGATCCTATGGATTACCGTACATCCAAGGCATATATCATGGACATAGTCAAGTGCCTAATGGAAAAAAGTAAGAATAAAAGAGATGATGAATGAGGATCCACACCAAGCTGGACACCCTTCACTGACGACAATTTGAATGAACGATATCCTAAAAAGTTCACTATGCCTGCTATTCCGTCCTACGGCGGAACTAGGGACCCAAAAAACCGCACTTGTACAAGTAAAGTTGTACATGGACGGAGCGAATGCTTTAATTGCTGCTCAATATAGATGTTTTCCAATCTTCTTGGAGGGAATTGCTTCTATGTGGTTCATCAAGCTTCCAACTAAATCCATGTCCACTTTCAGTGAATTAGCAACAAGGTTCCTTAATTAGTTTAGGCCTCACATGGCGCAACCAAAAGACGTAATGTCCTTATCGGGACTATTCCGGGGACGAAATGAATATTTGAAATCCTTCATGAGTCGGTTTAACACCACAATCATTGAAGTAAGTAACGCAAACGAATATACGGTCTACACGGCTCTAGCGTACGCCATCCATCCCGACATTGAATTCGTAGAATGAATTAAAATGAAGCAATTTACCAGTAGGAAGGACTTTAATTGAATGACGAGCCAATACTTGAGATTGGAAGAAGCAGAGGAGCAAGAAGGAAAGCCTGCTAACCTATAACCATTTAATGTTGGGCAGAATGGTATGACAACAAACCAAGGCGTAAATGCCTCCGAAACGCTGTAGGAAACACTTGGAAGGATGGGAATCAGAAAAGGAAGAATCATAATTCCAAACAGCAAAATGGAATTAGAAAGCGACTTAAAGGCTTGAGGCCCAAAGACTGCACCCTGCTCAGTCCAGAGAACATCTACCTTACGACATAAGGGATGGAGGAGTACAAGAAGCTACGTAAAGTGAAAGCGGTTGAATAGAAAAAATGCTTCGAAAAGTACTTCCACTTCTATGAAACACATGGTCACAACATGAATGAATACCATCGCTTGAAGAACCTGATTGAAGAACTAATTTGGGAAACAAGCTTCAGTAGTATATAAGGAAGTCCCAAAATCTTAACCATCCTGTAGCACTTCAAGCACCCAGTGATCAGGAAAACCAAGCTAGAACTAGCAAAGAGGGATCTAGATGGAACGACCAGAAACATATTATTGAAACAATATTAGGAGGACCTTACCCCGCAGAGAAGAGTTAGGGAGAAATGGAGTGAAACACGAGCTCACTAAGGCACGCCCGAAAGTTTCGTGCTTCACAATCGAAGACAAAACTCCTGCCAAGCAGCAGAGGACCCTGAGCAATGACAAAATGTTCTAATATCGAGACGTTAAAGGAGTAGTAGCTCTGACCCTTGACCCCATGCTTGTGACAAAGGGAATCAAAGCAGCCGGGGTCCGACGAGTGTTTGCGGACAGTGGCAGTTCTATGAATATCCTTTTCAAATACAGATCTGATCAGATGAAGATCAATATGAATGGCGTGTTCGCTTGCCGAACTAAAATGTAGGGATTCATCGGTGAAATTAAGCAACCCATCGAAACAATCGATTTACCTGTAGAACTTGGAGAAGGTAATCGAAGAGCCATCCTCATCTAAACCTTTGTTATTGTAGATAAAATATCCACCTACAATGCTTTCTTCGATCGGGTCACTTCGGCAAATTTTAGGATTGCTTTAGCTTGTGGTGTCTAATTATGAAGTTTCTGATAGAGAAGGGAATTAGGGTGATCAAAGGAGATCAAAGTGTCACTAGAGAATGCTACATTGCAGAACTACGTAAGTATAGAAGAAAAGAAAAAGGGAAGAATGTAGGGAGAACTCTCCATATTCGTGAACCTACCGAATAGCAACTACTCAGCTACCCCTGGTTTACCACAGTTGATTCGATAAGGCTTTGGACCCAAGAAAGAAGAATTCATAGGAGAAACGGACAATATCGGAAGAATTGACAGTGTTTGTCCCAGTCGATACAGATGACCCAAAACGGATCTTGAAAATTGGATCACATCTTGAAAATGGGATACCACTAGAACTCATCAAATTACTTCGCACTAATCTAGATGTATTTGCTTGGACACATTCCAACATGTGTGGAGTTTCGTTAAAGATCGCACCATGCACTTAATATTGATCCTAAGTATACACCAGTGAAGTAGAAGAGACGCAACATAGGACTCGAATGGTCCAAAGCACTGAGCGAAGAAGTGGATAAGCTGGTGGCGAATGGTTTAATCTGTGATGCAACATACCCCAGATGGGTATCCAACTCAGTCTTAGTCAAGAAGTACAATGGCAAATGGCGAACTTGTATCGATTATTCAGACCTTAACAAAGCTTGCCCAAAAGACGGCTTTCCTCTTCCTAGTATCAACCAATTTATGGACGAGATAACAGGACATGAACTACTATCATTTATAGACACTTACTCGGCGTACAACCAGATCAAGATGCATGATCCTGACCAGGAAAATACCAGATTCGTTACTGATAATGGATTATACCGCTACAAAGTAATGCCATTCGGCTTAAAGAATGCTGGGGCAACCAATCAATGACTAGTGAATGCCAAGTTCAAAAGGTAGATCGGGAAGACTATGGAAGTTTGTACAGATGATATGTTAGTTAAACAAAGCATAGCTACAAATCACTTGGACAACCTAGCTGAAATGTTTGAAATACTCTGCAAATATGGATTAAAACTCAATCCACTATGGCAACAACAAGAAAAAAATGCTAAGTGTATTTTCTGCACTTTTATAAAAAGTAATCAAAAGACAAATCAAGACTTCTTCTCACCGCTTTCCCGGTCGCATTTTCCACCTCTGATTGACGAATTCTCTCAATTGTCCACACCCAGGGCAATCTCAATCTCCGAAACATGGCCATTGGTGGACCCTCCTTTGCCTTTATGCTTGCAAGGTCTCTGAGAGCTCTTTAATGACTGCTTTTGTTCATCAACCTTCTCTTTCTTAACCACTATCATCTGTTGCTTGGTCGTCAGCTGCTCGGCCTCTGCTTTTGTCTGGTTGACTAGCTTAACCTGCCTGCTCCTGTGTACCAGTAGCCGCCAAGCCTTCCTCTTTAGATTCAGAGGGGTCATCCAAACCATGCAATACTGCAATTTGCTCGGATTACGAATCGGGCTACGAGCCGGATGTAAAGAAGATAGTTATGTTAGAATCTCGAATTTTGATGTTATGATTATGAGCACTATATAAGTAAATATTATATGAACTAACCAAATTTGGAGGAGAAGAAATCATTAGAGAGATAATCACAAACATATGAAGATAAGGTTCCAAATCGAACCTACATTGCTTTGTTAAGTATAAAGTTTGAGTCTAGAAGTAGAAATATGTTAAAATCTCTCTGAAGTGGTATACACATACACACAAAATATAAGATTCATCAAAACAAAGAATACTACTGAAAATATCACATTTAGCCGGATGAATAAGCACTTTCAAACATCTAAATGTTGTGCACTTGCACAAAAAATTCACAATATTCGACCGACTGAAGCATAATATTCAAACGGTTGAATAAGTGCTTTTTTACACTATTTCATTGCTATTTTGATTTTCATCCGATTCAGCTGGCCGAAACGTTTAGTTCAGATGGATGAATATTTATAACAGCTAATTTTTGAAAAGGTGCTTCTCTTTCATGAACAGAAACAACTCCTAATTCAAGAGTAGCTTCCATATCTCTTCATGAACGTATGAAACTTTTAATCTCTATAAATAGCAAAGAATTTCAATGTCTTAAAAATCAATTTTTGCATTTTTAATTCTATCTATTCTTGCCATTTTAACTTTGAAGCATTCTATACATGGAAACTCTATTTTGATCACACGTACATTCAAATTTACTGATCTGTTAATCAAACAAACCTCCTTTCTTTTCATGAATGATTGCAACTATTAAACACTATATAGAGAAATTCATTTCATTATTTCAATAACGAATTTTACTTGATTTTTTTCGATCATTTCTATTGATTTCTCAAGCATTCATTTCAAAATTTCTTTATTATTTCGATTATGCGATTATTTTCTTGCGATCAAAATTACTTCCTTCTTCACAAATTATACAATATATCATAAAGGAGGTGTACGTAGTTGGCTTATTAATGCTATTCAAGAGCTTAATCGGTCAAATACTTTTCGATTGTTTATTGTTGAAGTCCTTTTGTAGTATCATCATGCAGTTGAAGTCCTATTCAGTTGTCTAGGCGGTTCAAGTCAAGTTCAGATGCTCATGCAGTGTAATACCTATTCCTCCGTGTTATGTGAGAGCATTGATTAAATCTAGAAGGTGTCTGAGAGTGGATGAAGAACGGGAAGTTTGAACCAGCATAAAAATCTCTAGTATCATTTACTTTATTACTACTTTACTTTTATATTTATATCCTGTACAAGTAAATAGTTTAGTCAATATTTCAAATTACATGATCCATAAGTCACTTTCATTTGGTATAAGGGCATGAAATTCTATCGATCGTCACGACATCATAGAATAATGGCCAGAAAAGATCCAATCTAAATACAACAAGCAAATCTCTGTCACAGCACTAATAAGGACTATAAAAAGGTACCATTTGATTTAAAATTTTTAGTAAATGATAATAATGAATTAGTTAGTATAAGCGATAAGATCTTAAAGCTTAACTTTATTATTTTAGAAAAGATGAATTCTGTCAAACTTGAAAATGAGAAATTAAATTTAGTAAATCAATTTGGTGTTTTAAAAAATATTTTTTTGACTCTGAAAAAATTTCTTGATGAAGAGAACACCTTGATAAAGAGAAAGAACAATTTTTAAAAGAAAATTTTGGTTTGAAAAGGTAAAATGATTTATTACAATCCTCTTTAGATAATTCAAAATCTCAAAATTTTCTTCTCAAAAATGAGAACTGTACAGTAAAAAACAAGAATTCTAAATTAAATGAGAAGACTGATATCTTGAAAAAGAGTAATATTTCTTTTGAAAATAATCATTGTGACTTTAAAACTAAATTTGAAAAATGTAAAAATGAATTCGAGAAATTTAATAAAGGTCAAAATGATTTGAACATGATTTTATCTAGTTCTAGACCTTTACATGATAAAAGTGGTACAAGATATAATAAAATAAATTGTAAAAATAGCACTAAATGCACTTTCATGTATAGTAAAATTGTTAGTGCTGGTACTAGATTTCGAATAAAGTCTAAATCCAATTTTTATAGAAATTCAAGTACCACTATGGCCAATAATGTTTATAATATCTCTAGAAGTACAAAATCATTGACGGAAAATAAGAACAAAAATTATCTAAGTATTTGGGTTCCTGTTAAATAGTACAATAGAGAAAAATACATTGATAATTATTTTGATATAGTAGTTAATAATGTGAATTATATTTTAAAGGTTCCAATAAATCCTCTTGGATATGGTTACCTTTGACCTAACCCTTAGACCTTAACGTAGGAAGTGGGTACCAAAATGTAGAATTTATTTTTTACAAGTACCCAAGAAAGATAAAAGGATGAGATGGATTTCGAATAACAAATGTTCCATACATATAATGGAGAATGAAAATTTGTAGATAATGGAACTACAACAAATTCGGTATATCTGACTAATTTTTTTATAAATAGTTTGGGATAGGTATTTTTATTAATGTATCAAAAAGGAACATTTTTTTATGTAATACATTGATTCCAAAGGTGCTAGAAACAAAGTGTAAAATAATTTCAAAGAAAATAAAATTATGTTTTGAAGGCAATAAATATTTACCAATTTATGATAGTTCTCTTATCAAATAATTATTTCCTTTTTGCCGATGATAAAGGGGGAGATAAGGTAGTCATATCAATAAGGGGAGTATCGAGTCAAAGGGAGAATAGTTTCACCCTTATATCTAATTCTTATTGTCATCGTCAAAAAGGTGAAATGCTAGAACCTCAAAATTTGATGTTTTGATTGTGACAACTGTATAAGTAAATATTTGTCCTAAATTTGTAGGAGAAGAAATCGTTCGAGAGATAATCACAAATGTATGAATACCATGTTCAAGATTGTACCTACATTGTATTGTTAAGCATAGAGTCTGAGTCTAGAAGTAGAAATATGTTAAAATCTCTCCGAAGCGGTATACACATACACACAGAACATAAGATTCATCAAAACAAAAATACTGCTGAAAACGTCACACTCAACCGGCTGAATAAGCACTTTCAACCGTCTAAATGATGTGCACTAGCACAAAAATTCATAGTATTCGGCTGGCTGAAGCATAATATTCAGACAGCCGAATAAGGGCTTTTTTGTACTATTTTTTTGCTGTTTTGATTTTCAGTCGATTCAGCTGGCTGAAATGTTTAGTTCAGATGGTTGAATATTTATAATGGCTAGTTTTTGAAAAGGTATTTCTCTTTCATGAACAGAATAACTCCTGATTCATGAGTAGCATCCATATCTCTTTATGGCTACTCTTCATGAACGTATGCAATTTTTAATCTCTATAAATAGCAAAGAATTTCAACGTCTCAAAAATTAATTTTTCCCACTCTTAATTCTATCTATTCTTGCTATTTTAACTCTAAAGCATTCTATATTTAGAAACTCTATTTTGATGACTTGTACATTTATGTTTAGTACTCTTGTGATCAAATAAACTTCCTTTCTTTCACAAATGACTGCAACTATTAAACTCTATACAAAGCAATTCATTTCATTATTTCAGTAACGAATTCTACTCATAATTCTTTCTATCTTTTCTATTGAATTCTCAAGCATTCATTTCCAAGTTGCCTTATTATTTCAATCACACGATTATTTTCTTGTGATCAAATTACTTCCTTTTTCACAAATTACACTATAAACCACAAAGGATAATATTATAGGAAGGGTGTACGTTATTGACTTATCAGTGCTATTCAAGAGCATACTCAGTCAAATACTTTTTGTGCTTTTTATAGTTGAAGTCGTGTTGTAGTATTCTCTGGTGCTTGAAGTCCTATTTGGTTGTCTAGGAGGTTGAAGTCATGTTAAGTTGCTCAGGCGGTGTAATACCTGTTCCGCCGGGTTAAGTGAGGGTATCGATTGAATCTAGAAGGAGTCTGTGACTAGACTAGAATGGGAAGTTCGAACCAGCATAAAAATCTATAGTGTCATTTAATTATTATTGCTTTACATTTATATTTATATTCCACACAAGTAAATAATTTAGCTAATATTTCATATTACACGTTCCATAAGTCACTTTCAAGTTGATGCAGTTAGAATGGCAGAGATCCTGCATCATAACGAGGAGGTAACTCGGTAGGAAGAGAGGGTTGATCTATAATATCAGAATAATGGGCGGTTATCTTAGCAATTTCATCAGGCTTAAATTGGAAGTCTTTAAGCATGGGAGAGACAAGAAAATTACCTACCGTGGGGGTCTGTTCGTGCATCAGAACTTCGAAGCCTTCAATGTCACCCCTTGTTTGCTGGCTGCACAATTACGGGGGAAGCAGAAACGACCCCCTTATCGGCACGATAATGCAAAGATGGCTTACCCGGGCCTGAAGGAAAAAGCTCAGTAATAGCCTTAGTGGTGGCCATGACATCAGTGGCTTCTTGTTCCCTCTTGAATCTCAAGATTTTTCGGCCTTCCGCTAAAGCTTGGTGGGATTCGTCATTCACGTATGCCTGAACCAAATTTTTTTGGTGTAACAGCCGCCCATATCTTGAAATTAGGCCAGAAATTCTTATAGAACTACAACAAGAGTGCGAGGGAAAGTGGACCCATGTAAATTAGGCTCCCCTGATGTAGCACAAAATTAACATAAAAGCCTAAAATAGTAGAAACTAAGCCTTTTTTCTCCTTTGCAAAGGTGTCTTGAAGCTCTGAGAAGCTGGCATCCATGCTAGCTTTCTTTGCCGCCAGTTGACTTTTCTCAACGTGCAAAGTCAAAATTTACTCGCGAAGATAGGCAATTTCTTCTACCAATTTCGCGATGGTTTTCTTCACCGTCTCAACCATCGTCTCACTTATCTCGGTTTTTCTTTCAAAGTTGCCTCATCAGTGTGGCACTTCTTTATTTCATCTCTAAATATGAGTGTGGTCCGATCGGTGGATTCCTTTAACTCCTTAAATAAAGAAGCACTTTTACTTTCTCTCTTAAGGGCATCATCCCTCTCCTTCTTCAGCCTCTCTATCTCCATGTCATGATCTGCAAGCTGCTTCTCATAATCATCCTATTTGGACTCGAATGAGAGAATTTCTTTGAATTGTTTCGATTAACAGTGGAAAGCTGTACGTATAATTTTTCCCACACCTCGTCCTGCTCCAAATTGCTTTGAATCGCATGGAGATGTGGTGAATAGGACTTTGCAAAAACCAATTTCAAATTAGGCTTATAGAAAATAACCCCCTTAAGAACAAGTTGTGAAATGCAGCCTACAGGTAAGGGGGACCAATGGGGAGAATGTAAGCAGCATGCCTAGAAACTAGGAGAGAGGCGATCATAGCAGCATGAGTAGAGGAGGTCATGACAACAGAAGCAGAAATTATTATTCCAGTAGAGGCAGGAAGTTGTGAAGCAAGTTCTTGCCCTTGGTATTTTTCAGACTCTTTGATGAATATTCTTGCTCAATCGAGCTCTTCCTCTTCTCATGGCCACTTCCTCTATCACGGTCTTGATCTTTATCAGCACGGTAGCGCAATTCCACCTCCCTATACTTCCTCTTCTTCCTTTCCTCATAAGTCTCCTGGGAAGCGTGATACCTAGAATAATGTCTCTATGAATGTTGAGACTCCAGTACTTGATCGAGATCACTGTGGAAGCCATGAGATTTGATTCCTGCAGCAAATGTTGTAAACGGCTTTAGGAAAGAGGCATTTGGTAGACCAAAATTACCTAGAAAATAACAATAACATAAAGTGTGTGATGCTAGTGAAGTGTGTTTTAACGAACCTAGTAGAATGCATGAACCAGATTGGTCACTGACTAGTGTTAAGGTATCGATTCCTGTAGGGATGATTTGAGTAAGCTGGGAAGGCAATCCTTCCGACGTGAATCATCCATCAAATCACCCATATCTACAAAAATGTTGCTCGTATCTCTAAGTAAATATCAGCATATTCCGACAAATGGCCGGAAATGGGTTCTTTCATGGGAGAGCCTCCTCAGTATGTATCTTCAGGGCTCAACTTTAAGTCCTCGATGCCTAAATGGACACCACCTTCTTTGTTGCCTATACCCTAATCTATTTCTTCTACATTTAAGGGGTGCCCCTCGCTGATCTCTTATTCCTCCTTCCCTTTAATCAACGAAGCCTTGCATGCCCATTAAACAAACTCTTCTTCTTTCTCCTCTGGGACCGATTGCATTTTGAGCAGATTATCGACCCTGACTTAAACATGGATCTCTTCAAAAGTCTTTTCTGACCCGTTGGATGGGTCACTTTCTTCTTCCTCATCATCATCATCATCATCATCATCTTCAATGGAATCATAGGAAGATGAAATAGAGTGGGTCCAAGCTCTGGAGTGGGAAAGAATGCTAACAAATCCAACAGATCTCCCAGGATGTAAGTGCCCACATCGGCGAAGATTTTCATCTATGAGCAAAGATATCATTGTGCACTCCTCAACATCGACCGCTTTCAGGAATCTAAGAATAGTGCTAAATGCTAGATCCTTCTTAATCTTTGGAAGATTTGTAAGGAATATACGATCAATCAGTGGACTTATAGCAATTAAAATAAGTTCCAAGCATGATAAAAGAAACTTACCCCCCGTGGTCCATAAATGGGTGAATCCCTATGGACATTTAGCAAAGAAGGATTTATTATGTAATGAGGGAACCTTGCTGGGAAGATAAAGTATGAGTTTTCGTCTATGTTGTGCCTTAATATAAGTTTGTGATGGGTTAGTGTCTCTCTTTTTGAATAATAAGTGATACCACAACTCCGCAAAGCTTAGGGCACGATTAAGCGCCCACATAAACATAACATATAAGCATGTTAGCAGGGCAAACCCATTTAGAATTTGGATTGGGCCCAACCCTATATTCTGAAGCGTTATCACTAAAAAATGATTAAGCGAGGAAAAAACCCATACATACACATGTAGTGATGATAAGCCACATATCCCAAAGGTGGCCTAAGAGAAAATTCCTGTCTCAACGATAGAAGCACATCATCCTCTGGGATACTATATTGCGAGCAGATGCTTTGCAACATCCGGCGTGTAAGGATAGAAGGAGCTTTCTCTAGAGGATCAATCAAGATTCTGAAGTTAGGAGGAGTTCAATCGATGATAGGGCCAACTGGAATTAGACAACCATATTGACCTAAAGTTATGTAAGCAGCATACCCTGCTGGGATCGATAAAGAGTTCGCTTCAGAAATAGGTAAGCTTCCCTCAACTGAGTTGCACCGAGAAGATTTGCACATCATTCTATATATGAAAGCTTTTGTTCAAAATAGTCAAGTGCGTCAAATCTCTAAATTATAGACCCTAGCATAGTTGATACTTGAAATTCGAAAGATAATGAATGTGTACCAATCACCTATTGGATTCCAAGTATTAACTATGGTTGTGTGATGTGTAATCTAAGTGAGAAGGGGTCCGACATCTCGAGCACGGTGAACAAACCATTCTGTGTAGATGGCCCACTCATGACAGAAAGTGTGATCTACATCGCTTGTTAATTTCTTTTCTTCTATACTTACCCATTATTGACCAACGATCGATGAGGATCCATTGTCTAAAGTAACATGGAAAGCTCTTCCTATTCCAGGTACACCGACAGTGCAATGGCAGGATCAGTCCAAAATGAGCAACTATAGATCGACGGGTCTGAATCGGGAAGAGGATTCTCAACATAAGTCGATTTTAGTTCTATGAGAAGTGATAACAACATGAGCTTCATACAAGACACTACCTTAAGCAATTATCAGCTCCGTGAAAAACCAAAATCATTCTACAGGGTGCCGTGCCGAGATCGACTGTGATACTCGGTCAAGTTAATTCTGACTCTATGGATGAGGATAATAAAACATGTCGAGCACTGATGTAAAATCTTAGCTTCATTCTGGGAAGAAATTAAGGCTCTATTTACTATCTTCTTCCACAAATTCACAATCAGCTTGCATCTTCCACTTTATTCATTACCAACACGACTTCATCACCAATCATTGATAATGTGCCGAAATCCAAAGCATCAACCTTAAAAATGGAAAAAAAGCGAACTGGTCTTTGATGCAAGACAACCCAAACTAGGGTAGTGATAGATCGGTGACACCTCGAATTAGAGGAAACCACAATAATAGAATGGCGGCGGTAGCTTCTAGAGGCAACGATTGGTGGTGCTGGAAGCAAGGATCAATGGTAGCTCTCGATTGGATGAAGCAACCAGATCAGCACGGTAGGTTATAGACGGGATCGAATTGGCTAGAAGGAAAGAAATTGGATTGTGTAGAAATGATACGAATCAGGGGAGTCGGCTCGTATAAGGGAGGAAAAAAGGTTTTTGAAAGTTAGAGTACTTGGATCGGTACTGATTCAATATTACTTCTTTAAATAATTGCAAATCTTCCCCATGCGGCTTATTCGACGTCTATATACATGATGGAAATTATAGAATCAAGGTCATTCTGCAATTACGAGTAATGGAGATTCCCACTAAGTACTTAACGGTTAGATAGTGCATTATAGGAAGTTCTTTAAGGTGACCGGTTACGATGAGTGAAACTCTTTAAAGTAAAGAGGCGGTTACTTCTAGATCACACCTTGTTTTCAATGAAGGCATAATCTGAGGGGAAATGTTAATCGGATTTTTAAACTAGCAGAATGTAAAAAGGAATTAGAACATTTAGATTAAGCCAGAATGACTCGAGATGTGATCGGAAGGCCTAAAAGTACGAGACAAAGTAACCTTGAAAGTTTGACCCAAAAATACACCAACAATTTGGATTGGTACCATTCCGATCTAAATGGACCGGTATTGATCCAAAAATTTGACTTGAGGTTCCTCTAAACCACTTGCGTTATGTTTATACCTCTTTACTATTCTATCTACCAAGCTTGGTAACAATCCAAGCATCCAAGTTCGAGAAGTAAAGACTTATTGGATTTAAACTAAAGTTCAGTCAAACCCATGAGCGAACCATCATCAGAACAAGTCAAAAAACTATGAAATAACATAAAGAGCCTCATAAGAATTTAGTCGTAAAGAAGTTATGCAAAAGTTGCACAATTCTTTGGATCAGTACCGATCCGATACAATTGGATCAGTACCAATCCAAATAGTTAGCTTGGAATCACTCCAAATTTTTTATGCTTCTTCCTATGGACAACTATGCTTGTGGTGCAATGGTTCTGATCCAAGTGCTCTCTAGATCCTATAAATACCATCTTACCTTTAACAAAAAAGGAGTTCGCACTTGACCTCTGCTAATGCTCTGCTACTCTTTCTTCGCTCCTCTTCTCCTCCACAATAGCCATTAAGAGGCAATTGAGATCCTTCTTTTGTTTCTAACAAAGGTGGCTAATCTAACGGGAAGAAGGGGAATCATATTTTAATTCAAACTCTCTTATTACAACAGTTGATCAACATAACCTATAAGCGGACATGCTTCATTAACAGCTGAAACACTATAAAAATCTCTTGTCTCTTTACCTTTTCTACGATTTTCTTTTGCTTTTCCTATTTTATTTGTCTTGATAAACAAGGGTGGTGCTTTCACACTCAGTCCAGGGTGTTGGTCCATTTTTGGGGTTAATAAGAGGCTCTACGCACGAAGATATCGATAAGGTAGAGGCATCTCGCCTTCGGAATGATTTTATGCTGAATAATGTGAATGATGAGATGGGAAACCGCTCACAAATTTTTGGTCCTCCATTCATCGAAATTTCTAGAAAAGATCCGATGTAGAATCTCGTGATCAATCATCTCTATGTGATCCAAATCTTCACCTACTGTAGATATCTCCAAAATCCTAGTGAGATCATCATCTGTCATCTTAATCCAAGCTCCCTTCACCTCGGATTCAATATAGCTACTGCTATCATAAAATTCTACGCCATGTATGCATTGAAAAGACAGACGTAGCCTGGGTATATTCCCATTCATAAGTCTTGAAGAGAAGGATTGGTGCAAGTCATGCCACCATGAAAAGCTCTTCAATCTTAAGAGCGGTGAAATCTTTGAATTTCACCAGTTTTCCATGGAGAAAATCGAAGTTTGCCATTCCAAGATATGTGGCGACCTTCTCCTCGCTTCGATCAGGCTAATCGGCGTCTTCTGGAGTAAGGCTGCTATGACGAGCGGAAGAGCCCCATATGCAAGGTAGTGCTATGGGCTGAGAGAAGTTGAAAAAAGGAAGAAAATGATTTAGATCCGGAGTGGTGGTGGGGAGGGATCTGGTACGTAAGAATTTTGGCGTTACTTGGTGGAGTAATGGAGGAGAGAGGCTTTGATTAAGTGGTGGAAGAAGGAGATGGAAATGCGGTTCAGTTGAAAAAATGGAGAGGAGGAAGAGAATGAGGGGGTGCGACAGTTTGGATGTGACTTATAGTCGAATTCTAGGTTTAGGTTTGCTCGAATCCACCTAGTGGTCAGCCGATCGATTGATACGGTCGACTGCTTGCGGTCAATTGCTAGCTCAAAATTGGACACGACCTGAACTTGTACCCAATAGGGCCGGTTTGAATAGTAAATATTCTAATGACTGTTTTGCACACCATTTTCAGCTTAACTCATTTAGAAAATTTCCACCTTCTGCATGGTGGTATCCAACTTACCATGTAGACATCTCCTCGGCAAGATTGCGATAGCCTTAACAAAACTGTTACGACCAAGAACACTTCTAAAAGTCAGAAAGTACTCTAGCTGCTATAACTTGCCTATTTCGCATTGAAATATTTCTCCCAATAGCTGGTGGGTACGACAAACTTAAATTGCATATCCTAATAAAATTGTATGTCATTCCTATTTTGTATGTACATTAAAGAGAAGATTTTAAAACCTTGAGTTTGTAAACCGAAAAGTCACATAGCTAACTTTGTGCTCCTTTATACTTGTTTCTAAATAATAGAAACAATGCTTCAAAGTAATATACATAAATATTTCGGGGTCTCCAAAAACTTCTTGTAAAACACAAATTTCTCAAATGGAAAATTATTTCCTTGCAAAAAATTAAACTAAGGCTTTACTGATATATACATATAAATATTTAAGGATTTCAAAAATTAATCTTTTATAATTAAAAATTTATTAACACAACCAACCTAGTAGTATGCGTGTTTCTTTGAAAATTGAAATTTCAAAACTTTCCCAGAACAAAATTTCCAAAATAAATATTTAGAAACAGAAATCCTTTGAAAATCCTTTTGCCAAAATCTAAGGCATTTGTAGAACGTACATTACAAAAATTCTCTCAAAGGTTTTAGACCAAGGAACTGAAATTAATTCTCCAAATAAAAATCCAATTTGCCGTCAAAGAGGTGATCAATAATGCACCATATAAAAAACTTACTTTCGGACAACTGCGACATATATACTATAATTTCTCGACTATCTGCAATAAATATTTGTCTCCGTCTAAAACTCAAAATCCAAAATCACAAGCAACTAGAATCTCAACCATCAAGTCAAACACCTCTAGTCTTCAGGATTCTGCCATATGTCGTACTCATGCTCTTCATTAACAGTGCTTTACGCATCGCCAGCACTCTATGGGGTACTTCATAGTTGGCGTGAAAATCTTAACTCAAAGTTATTTCTAACTTATAGTTGCTTTGCTCATTCCTTCAGAGTGGAAGTGCAACAACTTCTATAGTCGAAAATATTAGAATCCAATGTAAATGTACAATATTACTAGGTAGGAAATTATGAGTATGTTCCCTCAATTTATCCTAATTCCTTTGATCTACTAACCAAGGTTCTAATACCAAATGTAACAACCGATACCTCCGTGGGCATAAACTTTGACAAAAATCGATACCCAAGCCATTAAAGCACAGATCGTAGGATTTGATACCTGCAAAAAAGCATGAGCATTATGAGAGATTGATAGAAATCTAAACTTACAACGGAAACAATAATAGGATAAGAATACCGACATGACAACTACTTTGGAGCTAATGGTATTCTTTGGGTAGTAGATGGTCACATCAGCATCAATGTTAGAGAAAAAGAAGACTTCACTAACATAAAGGACATCTAGCTCCAATGACCTGTTTCTCTAAATCTTTCCTATATGTTCCAATGAGCAGACGATCAAAAATTGTTTTGTTGACTGTGAAATCTATAAACTGTCCATAATATATATTTATATCGATTGACTTTCATTTAATGGTTTGTTCATTATGGTTAGTAGTTCTAATCTAACCTTGTACTGCACGCATGATTATTTACTTACCCTTTCACAAGGTACAAAATTCCGATGAAGCCATATCAACCACCCAATACTTCCATATCTATTGCCACTTAAAACCTCATAATATGAAGCGGGCTTCTATAATCATCATAAAATACTTTCAAAAGAGAAATAAGCAGACTCTACCTTTGAAGATTTCAATCAAGGTAGACCCAAGCCACTTAATACCTCATTAATAAGGACTAGGTAGAAAATTGACCATTTAACACCTATTTATAGGTAGACCTTTGTCATTTAATACCTAAGCCTAAGGCAGACTTCTTATTGGCACTATCTTGTTGACATTGCTTGGAAATCTCATTGGACTACTTAATACTTCTCTTTTAGGAGAGAGATGGATCCTACAATCACTTAATTCCTCAAACCTGAAGCGAACCATTTTTGAGACATCTACTTTCACTATTAATTATAAATATGGAGTCTCAATAGGGTACTTCTTTCAGCAGGGTGGGGGGCCATACAACCACTTGATACCTCAACACTAAAGTTTAGACATCCTTATTTATTTGGAATTTTAGTAGTTTACTTAATACTTCCTTTTAGGAGAAACGCAGACCTACAACCACTTAATATCTCAAATCAGAATCGAATCCGTATGAAGATATCCCTCGTCGCAACTAATTCCAAATTTGGTCCATTTAAGACTTTCCAATTAAGATATCAGGCCCAATCTCTTAAGTCGCCACGTGTTCTAGGATCATTAGTATCTCAAATCAGTAGTAAGTATATCTGACTGCTGGTAGCCTCAAAGTGAAGGGCTTCCTTCCATTGAGTGATTCTACTAACCTCGCATCACTAACCTACTAAGTCCAATAACCATCTTAAGTCTTTACTTATATTACCTTAGGTAGACATTGGGATTAGCTTATTAATTCCCTTTCTTATTTAAGGAAATAAGATTTACCTTAAATACTTGTGTACCCATAAATCTCCTTTTTATGCTCATAAATGTCAATTGGTCCACAAAATCATAACAGACATTTCCTAAAACATTTATGTATGATTACTAATTTCAAATTAGTAATTCTTTTATAGCTATTTCATTTTTATCGGTTCCAATAACCATTTACCCTATCAAATTATTACAACTCCAATATTTATTACCATTTATTTCACATTTATTGGAGTTACAACCTTTTAAATTCCATTCCCAATAGTTAATTATCCTAAATGCGGATATTACATGCAGGCGCTGTTATTAACTAAGTTTCATTAATATAAGCGCGGTAAATTATGTACAAATACCTACTTTTATCAAATACATTCTAGTTATATATCTTCACTAGAATATTCTTTTCTATGTTCAATTATTAGAATCATATCTAAAAAGATTACCTGTTATAATTTCCATAAATTAGACCAAAACAAACGTTTAACTTTAAAAGATTACATTGTATGAAATAACAAGGAATAATCATTTCATTTTATTACTGAAAGTGATAGTGTAAACTACAATGAATTCGCACTTTACACACTTTCTATTTCTATTTTCATCTTTCCCTTGTTAGATCAAACGTTGTATTATTCTAAAGAGAAAAGAAATCAAATTAATTCACAAATATTAAAGTTTCTAAATTCCAACAATTCTGAACATAGAAAAGTTTACATTCCAACATGTTTAGAGTAATAATCCAAATTTATAACATTATCATACAACTTATTTTTGAACTAGAATAAATTTCATTCAAATCAATATTATAAATTCATACTATTGGGATTGATTTCACCATTAGGTTGTAAAAAATTCTAAATCAATTCATAAACCGGAATATGTAAGCGATATTTATTATACTCAAATTATATTCAATTTGTTGCCTACAACTTATATACAATTATCTATTTAGGCATAAAAATAAAATAAACACCAATGGGATAATTTTATATTATAATAATCTATAAAATTTTCCACTTACCTTTCAAAACAATCCAAATCATCAGATTTGAAGTAGAGCCTTTGATTCATTTTCTAATCCTTTTTAATCAAAGAAATATGTATAAAAGGTTATATAAATACATTAGAACTGTAGATCTAAGAAGAGATTTGGGATTAGGAGAGAAAATAGATACAAATATATAGATTACCTGAAATACGCATATAGTTGATTCTCTTCTCTTCTCATTTTTATTAGATTTCTATTCTTCTCCAATCATTACGAATATAAATACAAATATCTTATTTTTATAATTTAGAAAGAAACTAGAGAAGAAGAAATGGCAGAGCTTAGCTATTGCCTCCATAAAATATGAGATGAGAGGCGAGGGCTAGGCCAGAATTTATAGACGCTAGAATCAACCAGAACCGCTAGATCAAAACATATTAAATCAGAGCGGTTGGGCCAAAGCCAACACTTTATGTTCAACGTCAAAATTTCTATCGAGGTAGAAACCCATCGATAAATTTTAATTCAAATAAAAGCAAGCGCACGGCGTACTATCGTATTACATGACGAGTACGGGTCGATCCGCAATGAATTGTTAGATTTTAAATCTCTATTCAATCAAATTAACCAAAGTGAACATGTGATTAGCTAAAAATATAGAAAAGTAACAAAAGAAAATTGATAAAAATATTAGAGCATTAAGATAATTTAGAGATAAATCCACTCTCTAGATCACATAGTTCAACACATATGAAATTATGATCTCTCTTTTTTGGTCATTAGTGAATTTAAATGATGTTATCTATCATAAGTATGCCTCATTTGTGCTATTAATTAGCTCAACATAAGCCATCAAACTATAACACAACCTTTAAGCCACTTTTAATTCTTATGAAAAATGATAATAAAGTTGAAAATGAAAATCTATTTTAAGCATAGCCTTGTTTAGAAATATAGGCCATCAAATTTTGATTTAAACTTCACTTCTTTGCCATAATCATAGATAGATGAAGAGGAAATTTGTGATTCATTTGACTAAGCATAGCCTATTTGTTTTGAACAACATAAGCTATCAAACTCAAAACACAAAATTACATAAACATCATGTTTCCATGAAGCACAAAAAGAGAGCGTTAATTATCAAACTATGTTGAAGCTACATAATTAGAGAGCTTTATTACCTCTAAATTGAAGGGGTTTAACCTCTCATATTTGTTATCAAATCAACAAATGTAGCTTGCAACATGAATGAAAAAGAAGAGAAAAAGAGAGCTAATTAACAAGAAATAAAACTAATCTACTTGTATTAAAATCAAACTACACTACTAGCATGAAAGGAAATAAACAAGAAAAGAAAATTGCAATGGCTAAAGTTGCATAAAAAAATTACATGAAATAAGAAACGGCTAAGTAGCCATGAAAAGAAAGAGAAGAGCTTTGATTTATTTTGTAAGCTAAATACTATCTAAAGAGAGACCAAGAAAGAAGTGGATTACATGAAACATAACGGGAATTTATACATGTGTTAAACCCAAATTCATATTTTTGGGGAATGTCCAAACTGCCCCTTAGGGAAGTGTGGTGGCCACGTAACCAATAGCATCCAATAATCATCCATTAAGTGTGCATGAAGATTTAATGGTCTTTTAGCATGTGCATTAACTCTTAAGTGTACATTAAGGTAGGTAAATAATAGGGGTCCTCTGTGATCATCATTTTGAATTATTTCCATCTACATTTGTTGTCTTCAATCTTGTGCATGCATATATCATCATGAAACAACTTGTAAAATTCACCAAACTTCCTACAAAACAAAAAGAAAATTCCAAGTAAGTTTTCACAATTTAATGAATGCACAAAAGTGACTATTTTACCCCTATGTGAAAATGAATATGTGACAATTTGAAAATAATTTGAATTTTGGTTTAAACAAGTTAAAATACCCAATGTGATCATTTATTTGAATAGATTAAATATGGTGGTAAAAATATGCACATTTACATGCACATCACTAGCGGCATGAAGGCTACCAGTCGACCGCCCAGGGAGCACTGTTCAACCGCTAGGGATCGTCTGCTCCTAATGATAGTTGGTCTGTAGGCTTGGGCGATTAATTAATAAACGTTAATTTTTCTTATTTATTTATTTCCGTTTCGAATTTGTTTTCCATTCATAATTTCTTCGTTTGATCTCTGATTGTAAAACCCAAATATGAAAGTTGCTCATAATTTCACCCCGAACGCGATGGTGGAAGCTTCATGGTCAAATTCCATCGTTTACAAAAATTCTATTTTTAGGGCCTAATTTTTTAACTAACTAGTCTCCCAATTACAAGGTGTTACATAAAGCTCCTATTTTAGTCTTTTCGAATTTGACACAAGTGTCTAGGCCACCCTTTATCATTCTCTTACTTCATTCCGGTAAACGTTTGCCAATCCAACCACTTCATTCTGGAATTTCTCCACGTACATAGTAGTTAAAGTGGTTCCGATATTGAAAAAGAGTATGCCAATATCCATCCCCAGTCTCTTTAATAACCAATCGATCATTTTACACACTGTTTGGTCATTTTAAATTTCATGAAAACCTATCGTATTTTCATATTAAACTATCATTACTTAGATTATAAAATTAAAACGATTTCAAATTAAAAATTACTTTTAATTTAAAATAAATTTTTTCAAATTCAATATAGTTTTGAATTTAAAATAAAATAGTATTTTTCCAAAAATTTACCCTCAAGTTTAGATTTCAAATTTCAACAACTTCAAATTTCACATTTCAATTTAAGAAAAATTGAAAATTCAAATTCTAGTTTAAACCAATTTCAAATTTCTATTTAAATCAACATAAATTTTAAAACAATTTCAAATCTTAAATTCAAATTCCAATTTAAAACAAACTTTAATTTTAGACAATTTTAAATCTTAATTTCAAATTTCAAAATTTAAACCTTTAAAATAATTCAACTTCGATAAATTCAAACTCGAATTTCAATTTCGAACTTTAAGATTCAAAATTAATTAATTCAAATTAAATTTCAAGTTTAACTTCAAGACTTATAATTAATTAATTCAACTCAAATTCTTTGAAGCAATTTCATTAAAACGAATTCAAATCTGAAAATTTAAAACCATTTCATTTAACTAAATTTGATGTTCATTATTTAATTTTCTACCCTAGGGTCAAGTGATCATTTTATTTTAAATTTTAATTACGTGGGTATATATATCATTTCAACCTATATTTAAATGCCATATATATATATATATATATCATTTCAACCTATTTCTTAATTCAGGCATTCAATGCTCAAATGATCCATATGATAACTTAAATGACTATAATAACATACGGGGTGTTAGCATGGATATATCAGAATTAATAATATCATCCATATAAAAACAGTATCATCCATTAGCAACTATAGGCATACATACGCAATCAACATCCAAATTGACCAATTAAACATATAGCACAACAATATTAATTTTTGCAATTGGGTATTCACTAGTACAAGTACTCAATTTCAATGTCAATTTATATTTCCAAAGAGTAAATCAATAAAGTTTATCACGTTATGACTCGGTTTAACTTACAATTGAAATTTTAGTATTGTGAAAGTTTTAACACTCACATTTAACACATAAAATCCAAACAAAAGCACTTCTCTCATTTGTCTCCTAACTAGTTTCATGTCGTCCAGAATTTCAACACGGGTCCAATTGAGAAATCCGCTTGTGAATCAGAGTTCATATATAAGAGGTATTCAAGTTGCATGAAATACTATTAAAATATTGATTGGTCCATATTTAAACAACATATTAATCAATTTTGTTTATCATCTTCTTACATTCCTGTAGCCGCCAAACCCATCAAACATGAACTTTGACGAGTCGCTACCGTTAGCTTTGACAAACTGACGCTTAGTCCGAGACCACCAAAGTCCACAGCACACCGCCACCTCCTCAACCGACCCCACCCTACCAGCCACGTCATGGTCAATTAGGATCCGTCGTCGCTAGGGTTTCTCCAATTTAGTGAATTATTTCGTCCAGCTCATCGATATCTTAGATTATCTTGAACTGCGGAATCATCCCATTTCCTGATCGTCAATAGGTCATCATTTCACCGTTGATCCTGAAACCCTAGAATGGACGGCTGCGAATAAACTGCAAATTTCTGGTCAAACGGAACATAAGATTGAAAAACTATTAATAGACTCTTTCTTGCCTTGTCAAGAGCTTTCTAACAATATATAATTTGATAAGGTTTGGACATTTTGATTTTTTTATTAATTTGTAATCGGTAACTATGGATTAAGGGTAATGTTCATTAACGTAGAAGACTTGCAACCAAAAAAAATGGGATAGAATTAGATGGTGGCTACTAGGGTTCACTATAAAAATATACTTATAAAGCCAAAGTGGTCACAAAGGACCAAAAAACTTGTTTCGCCTTGAAATAAAAACATGTTATCCTATGTATCGAAATATACATCTTCGATATTTCTAAAATTAATGAAACTATCAAAAGCCCAAAAATACAATCCTACTCAAATTTTCTTCTGATATCAAATTTCTAATTTAAATAACTATTCAAAAATTATAATTAACATGACAAAATTTCAGGTCATTACACTGACTATTATAAATGGCTGAAAAATATTGTTTTAAAAATAATTTTTCTTTTTATAAAATTTTACTTACCTTCAAAATGAAAACATTTATTTTATCTTTCTCAAAACTTTCTTTTTATTTTGATTAAAATTCTTCCTTTTCATTAGTCCAAACTTTTCCGTTTATTTTTATTAAAACATATGTTTCTTTTATTACCTTCATTAATTTCAACTAACGTCTTCCTTTAATCCTTCTGTAATAAATTTCAAAGTTAAATTTTAAACGGTCTTTATTAAATAGGAAGAGAAATGAAACAGTTGTTTCCTTTATATAGAAATTCAAACATATTTATAAATTATTGTATACAAACAAGAGTTATAAATTACTTACTAAATAATTGATTTCTTATTTCTGTAATCAATCTTAAGCAATGAACCATTTCAAATAAATAAACATATGATTTCTCCTTAAATAAAGAAAACACTCATTCTATTCCTTGTTAAAATTAACATTTATTATTCCAAATCCTGTTATTAATTATTTACAGACCAATATCATAAAATCGTATTCTAATATGTGTTACCACCTTTTATCTTATTGCCATTTGTCATTTAAGAATCTTATTTAAGACCACAACTTATATTCTAACAAAATTTACATTAATAGAGCATAATAATTTTTATTTTTAACAATTTTATTCAAATATTTTGTTAAATTTGGTATTTTTATATAGTTAAAAATAAGGATCGTTATAATCTCCCCCACTTAAAACTTTTCATCCTCGAAAAGGAATGAGGTAAAGGTTCCAACATTTTTTATAAGATTTATCAAAATAATCAACTTATACAACATTTAAACTTATTACTTAGATTTCCCCCACTCAATCCTTAAGATTTTAGAATAATTTACTAAAATGATATCAATTAAAAATGAAATCCAACCAAACAACTTGCATTTCCTTTGTTGAAAGCATATCAATTTTATCAAAGTACATACGATGTACATATGTCATTCTCACGCAATATCAAATCCGATCACTCGCTTGAGCATATAAATTTCACTTCTGAACTAGTATCGCTCATCCAAGTTGCATAGTGTAGCCTCCGATAAGGTTCCCTGATTAGGAACTTCCGTTCTCCTTACACAGTGCTATACTATGATAGAAAATTTAGAATCAAACCAAAAATCAGTATCTAGTGTTCACCATCAAGAATCGAGTGAAAAATCCTAACTTTGACTGGAGTAGTTCACCTCGAAATCGTGTCCTCGATCTTGATTAAATTGGTTATGCAAATAAAATGATCTACATACAACTTACGTATCTATTCCAATTGATTTCATTATCATACCAATTACCTCTTAACTCACATTCATTATAAATCCCATTTATTTACACAAATATTATCTCTTTTAATTAATATTTATTTACATAAATTATTTTTTCGTTTAATTTTAAAAATCACGAATGAATCATTTTTTATAACATCACTTACGTTTCTCTACATTTCAAATCACATCTATTTTCACATTGTGACGCCCCACTCCGAGACCCACACTAAGAAAGAGAATTACTTAGTAATTCTGTCTGCTAATGCAGAAAATATGGCTGGTTAAGGGCGACCATCATAGTCTTGCATTAGAAAGAGCTAAGTATGTCGATATTTATACTCCTTTTTTTCATTTCATCTCGAGTATTCAACATGTTTAATTCCTATCTAATACACTACTATGGTGGCTATAGGATCGATTCAGAAACAAAACGTAATAACTATATCAATTAGAACTCACATAACAGCAACACAAAAACGATACATATGAATATTGTGTTTCTTATTTAATACTAAATTTATTTGTGAATCATTTCCTAAAATATTTTCTTAAGTTTATAAATTTTTTATAAAGGCTTATCTTCTTTTATAAAATACTTTTCTAGTCTATAATTATCCCAGAAAGCCATAACCTTAATTATAAAACATTTCTTGTGAACTTCCTTTTATTTTATAAACAATTTCAAAGACGGGACTTTACTAATAAATCATTTCAATTTTAATTTCATATTTTTTTCTGAATAGTATTCTCTTTTACTACCCAAATTATTCATAAAACATTTCATAATTTATTTAACTAAGTCTATTAACATTTTACAGAAAAAATTTCTACTTCATTTATAAGCATTTCTTCGAACACAATTTCACTTTAAAACATTTCAAGACTTAAGTTTATAATTGTATAGTACTTTATTACATACTAAGAATATACACAAACAATCTTATTCATTTACTTAACTTAGATATTAAACAAATTTAAAACCTTTTTTAATTTACTTAAGATTCCGATGATGGTCTAAGATAACTTGGATCTTATTACCGAGTCAACCTTCTACACTTCTTCATCCGTTGGGTTAGGAAATTAGCTTTGAAGAGTCAAACTCTAGTATCCAAATCCATGACTAGTGTCTACTTCTCTTAGACAATCCAAAGGTAACGACTTGTATTAGTTGGCCCAATATCACCTAAAAGTTCCACTTAATAAAGATGTTTAACAAAAATTTTTAAACTTATTTTACTTATTGTCTTTTCAAATTATGGTTATAAAAATTCAAATTTTAAAATTTTTCAAAATTACATAGTTTCGATTCCTATATTAATTCGAAAGTTTTCGACTGTCCAACTACTAATCAGTAGACCAAACAAGATGCACAATCAAACTACCTAAATGCATATGATACATGCGTCCATAATATAAATTAACCAAAAACTTAAGAACCACATACCAGCATTCATTTCAAATCATTTAAAAATAACATATACTTATAATCCTTGTATACCAAATCGTACTTTTGAAATTTAAATCAAAAATCTATTTTACCCAAACAATTTTGTAGCATAGTTACTGTAGTTGCATCCCTCATTTTGAAACTCGAAAATAAACGCCGATGATGCTGCAGTCATCACTAGAATTATATTTCAATGACAGAAGTGAGTTTAGTACTATGCCTTTCGGATTTAATCAAAAATCATTTCCAAAACAGTATCAAATACTTATGAACATTACTAAGTACTATGTTACCAATTTCAAAAAATAATTTCTTAATCGTTTACTTTTAAATAATACTATTATTATTTTCCAAAATCTTAGAATGCCAATTTCTTAAACACCGAGATTTAAGTTCTTAAATTTTCAGCTAAAATCCTTTTTATTTATAGACAACATTTATAAACCATAATTATACAAGTCACTTTCTTATATAAACTATTACACTAGTGTTTATCTTAAGAATACTTTACCTTTCTTTAGGATTATGCTAAACAACTTTTATTACAATTAAATTATCACTGAACGCCTTGTAGTCAAATTGTGAAACTTATTTCACTAGGTGTTCAATTTTATTGTTCTTTTAAATAAAATTCTACCCTTCCCATGTTGTAAAAGGTAAATTACTTATAAACTATTAGACCCAATTCTAAAATTAACACACAACAGTAAAATTTCACAGTCTAGCCGAGCAGAACTAATCAAAAAATAAATATTAAATATTATCATTTCTACAAACAAACATGTCATAAAGAACTATATCCTTTTATTAAAAAATTTCTTTTATATATAAAATATAATCCTAGGTAAAATTATTTCATTTACCTAATTTCAAAAACAATCCTGTGTCGGTTTGCCCTATTTAAGTATTTAGAAATCCCTACTGATACTATGGTGTCCCATGTGGTGACCTGAATTTATAAATCATTTGTTGAATAAATTAGCAAGATATAAAACAATTTTATAACACTAAGAAATGTGCACTTTCAGATATATATACCCTCAAAGTCATTCTAGGGTATTACAAGCCTTATCTCTAATGAGTTTACCCTCAACAGGCTTAGGTGTTTGCTCAACCAAGCTCTGATACCAATTGTTATGACCCACCATTTTGAAGGGTTTAAGTCGATAATAAACCGCACATGTCTAACTCAAACAGTCCAAAAGATAGATTATCAATAGGGTTTTGATTTAAAGAATAAGATATAGAATAACAAAATACGCAGAATCTCACAACAGAATGACAAAAAATAATAATTACATAATTAATTCATGAAGATATTTTAACAACATACATTTGGTTTCATTTTTACAATATAATCAGAGTTATACCATTAACAAACATACCAAAATAATGCATCGGGACAATACTAGTAAATACGATCATCCAGACTTCATCTTCATCTTCAAGAACAATGTCTTCGGATCACTGAAATACTCAGACTGACCAAGCTAAGGAATAAAATACACTCGAGTCAAAATGAAAATAGGTGAGAGGTACATATATTCATTAGACTCGGAATAACTAGAGAATAATATGATAAGAATAGATTAGAGGAAGAAGGAACAAATAGGAAATAAGTTGAATCCTTAAATCTTCTACGGAATTTCTTAATCTTATTAGAGAGATAGTAATGGCAGAGTTTTGTCGTATTCCCTAAAATAATATGAATAAAGATGGAGGGGATATGGTTCTATTTATAGGAGTCGAAATGCACAAGAACCATAGAATAGAAGTAGGTAGGAAACGGGTAAATCTGGATCACACAACCGAATAGAACATAACATAAAACCCTAGTCGCCATTGGCAACTGTTGTTGTCAAGCGGTCAACCGCCCTTGGGCAACAGCTGTGGTCGACCAGTTGACCTATTTAGATCGATCAGTCTTTTATTCAGGGCATTTATTTTTGTTTCCATTTCCGAATTATTTTATTCTCTAATTAACTTTATAACATTAAGCCTTAATTAATCATTTACTTAGCCTCAAGCTAATTTTTGAAATTTAAATCATAAATTTTGTTTCTCATTTGAATTTGAATTCAAACTAAATTAATTTAAATCTGAGAACTTCAAATGCTCATAACTTCTTTGTTTGGGCTCCATTTTTACTATATTATATATAGAAATAGATCAAAATTTCGCCACAAACGCAACAGAATAACTTTCACGATCAAATTCCAACTTTTATAAAATTCTCTTATCCTACCATTATCATATTTAATTAAATTTATTCCATATATTTATGGTTCCTTTTACAGGGTGTTACAAGCTCCCGTCATCATAGGTTCTCATTCAAAATTCACCCATCAACATGTGGGAATCCACATGTCGATTTGTGAAGTCTCAAGGGTCAACCTATGACCTAGGGATTTATATCGATGTTTATCCTTTCATCCTTCAATTCTGCCACTTCTATTATTCCAAAAAAATTCTAAAAGTATGCAAAATACATTAGAATGTCTAGAATACTTTGTTATAATTTGAGTGATTTGGAAGTAATATGTGGTATTTTAACAAATTTAGACTAAAAGGACTCGATTAATAACACACTCGACCATTGCTCCCATTTACCTGTCTTTGAGTATTTCTTTGACGTTGTTGTGTTCTAGTAGATTGTTGACTCCATTAAATTTCTTTAATTGCTTTTTTTCCATTTTATATATCTTTTGTGATTTGTTTCGATACTTTCCTTATACCTGACTTCGTTGAGCTTATATCGATCGCCACTTTATCACATCAACTATATAAGTGCTACTATATCTGAAATAACTCAATTAGTTTTGTAGGAAAGTTTTTATATGGTTGCTATCATTAAAACACAAGAATCATATTCCTATCACAAGTAACTAAGCATAGTAAAGAATGTAAGGTGTCCCTACCATGTTGCTTGGTATCATATAACATACCAATATCCTTCAGTAATTAGTGTATGAAATCTACACCCTATACTAGTGCTATCGTGTCATGCATAAAATATAGGGTTTATAATGACCAAAAGGGCATTGGTACATTTCCTAAGAAGGCCTCCCTAAGGGATAATTAACTTCGACTAACATAAATAAATATAGAATGATACCTCACTTTGGGACCTTAGAGTTCTAGGCCTTTTTTAGTCCTGTGTATATATGATTATGGATGACCTATCCTAACAATTCTAATGTTAACTACCCCTATCATCGGTTTGAAAGATCAATGGTGCCTCCATGCTACTATACTATTTTGATCAAGTCATACATATAACCGGGTCCGCCCTATCCTATATAGCTTTTAAGAAATCACCATCTCCTTGGTGCCTAGTATATGACATATAAATTCCTGGATTAACATATAATGTGGAATAAGGATCATTACTACTTCTTCCCTTTGATAGTTGAAGACTAACCTGTTAAAGTCGTAAACAACATACCTTATCAACATTCCCAAAAATTAAGTACCTAGAGTTACCCTAAAACACCATATAATATAGTCTTTATCCCTCCAAGACTATTCATCGAATTTTTATCAAAATAAAATTTCAAAAGAAGAAGATATGAAGGTTTAAATATCACTAAAAACTGCCTTGAAGTGAGCTCCATGAATCCTTTAGTTACCCTGAGTTTTGCCCCAAGTCTTCCTTGAAGCAACATTGATCAGTACTGATTGGTATATGGACATAGCCAAACCTTCAAGTCCCTGGAATTTTCGTCCATCTTCTTCCATTTAGAACCCATCCATGATTTTCCTTACTTTACTTTCATGTGCCACATCTACATATCTATCCATCGGTACCCATCGATATGATATCAATCGATAATGATCGACATACTTACCCAAATTTTGTCCAACTCTTTCCAAATGGATTGTACCAATCCATATAGTTAGAATAAGGGGTTTCAACTAATTTTATTGACTCCAACATCGATCTTTTACACATCTTCCGTGGATCGTTTTAAATCATACCAACAAATGGAATATGTACTTAATCATAGAGATTGCTTTGATCCATCCACTAAGGTATTTTGGCAGATGCCTTCAATGTAATCCCAAATTACCTATTTTCTTAAAATAAAATCATACAAGCAAAATAACAATTGAACAATGTCAAACATTCATCAAATCAAACATAAAATGAATGTATAACATCTAAAAGAATAAAATATGCATCCATCTTGTTAAGTACTACTAACTCAAGTGGCAAAGGGTAAGGCATCCTAGACTGAGGTTCTAAAGGACTTGGATTCGAACCCCCAAGACTTGAAATAGTGCTCTACTAGTATAAATTACGACTCTTATTCTAAAAAAATACACATCCATCTCACTATCCCTAGCCCTATGATTATATATAGCAACATATAATTTAGTGTTTATGGATTAAAATAACATATTTAAGTGCCCAAGATGTAAGTGAATGATAAATCAATAGTTAATAACACCCTAAACCAACCAAAGAGGGTTTCTATCAATTTCTCGATGCTAATTTTGTATAAATCAATATGTAAGCATGCATGAAACTTTTAATAAAGAGTAAGTTTGCCACTCGCTTAGGATACCCTTCTTTCAACCAAATCTGATCAAAAATGCATCATAGCTTTAATTCTCCAATCTTACCCAAAATGTCATTTCCAAATCATTTTTTGTCGATATAGGCTTGTATCTCTTTCCTTGATTTGAATTGTGGTGATTCTTTTATTTTATGGATTGATTTATGGCCTTGGTAATTGGATTTTGATTAGGGTAATGGAAGTGTATGATGATAGGAAGTTGTGTGATTTGAAAAATGAATAATGGCCAAATCTTTCGTGCATGCTATAGAGAGGCAGTGCTCTGGTTTGGGAAATGGGTTGAAATAATATAAATTTTTCCCTTTTTTACCAAATTTTATTTTGCTTATAACTTTCGCTCTGCAACTCCGAAAGTATCTAGCTTATAGTCCATTTTCATTGGAAGAACATAATTCACACAACGGTTCGTTGTACCAAAATTAGGCACAACACTCTTTGGATGTGTTTGAAGAGAAAAAATGAAGAATATAAATGGAAAGAGAGGCAGATCTAACAAACACACTGATCGATAAACAAGAAAAACGCACAGAAACACACAGGTTTAGAGTGGTTCGACGTATGGCCTACGTCCACTATGAAATGCTGACTTTTATTGATTTTTGCTTGTTGGTTACAACGTGTTACAACAACAAAATTTGAGTACAATAATGATTTCGGCAGAGTCTGGATGTAGAAGAGCCAAAAGTCCTTTTTCAATATGTTATCCCACCTTTTGGTCAAGGCGGGGATATCAACAAATTGGCTGGAAAGGATGGATATCAAGGTTGAAGACCGATTGGAAACAAAGCTATGATCGATGTCGTCAAAATTTGGCCAAGCTCTAATAAAGACAGGATCAATCAGGAATGATGAACAAGGCTAGGAAAGGCTATGTTTTAAATTTCAGGTCAATCGGAGTTCGTGTGCTAGAGATATAGATGGATCAATATTGGTGAGAAATGGTTCGCAACGATACCTTCGTATCGATATGGTTCGAATCGATATTGTTTGTATCGATCAACATGGTTTACTTCGGATCGATGGATGTCATTCGAATCGGTACATTTCGTATCGATCGAGGGGTGTCAGCAGATGGGTGTGAATGTGGATAGCACGCCTAGCTTTGGATCGGTGGTATTTCATATCGATCAGGATAGAAATAGCTGCATGCTGCAAATTAAAGATTTCATATTGGTCAAGATGGATACGAAGGTAGAGTTCGTATCGGTCTTGTTCTTATCGATCCATAACAACAGCTTGGATCGATACGAACAACATGGATACGAAGGGGGATTGATCGATGGTTGCGAACAGAGGCACAGTTGATGGATACGAATAAGCCCACAGGCGCTGGTGGATGGATACGAAGAGCATAGCATTCTATCTTTATGAAGGAGACGTGCTTGAATGAAAAAAGCGGCCAACTCAGCATCGAAAGTGGATCTCTCCTGGGTTTTCGAGCCACGTCATCGATGCGATTATGATGAATATAAAGGGATGGAGACGAATAGATGGGGACGAATGATTCATCCTTCATAAAAACGTCACTTGCATCGATCATATTTCATAATCTATAGGTCCAAATGCTACCAATTTTTCATAGGAGCTTACGTACAACCTAAAGAATGTTCCTGCTCAATTTTGACTCGATCGGATTAAATCTTGATCGATACAAAATTCATTCGTATCAATCATGGGTCGCATGCAGATGACATGGGATCGATCATGTGGGTCTATCCATATGGGAGAAGGGCCTTCCAAGATCTGGTCAATATATTAGCGGCCTACACCTATAAATAGCAGTCCAAATGCTTCAGAAAAGGGATTTTTTTAGCTCTCCTATGTCCAGACTCTGCCGAAAGCATTTTTGTACTCAAAGATCACTGTTGTACTCTGAATCCACTGTTGTAATCCACTGTAACTAGTTGTAATAAGTAAACAAACATCAATAAAATCACCAATTTCAAAGTGGACATAGGCCGGATTGCCGAACCACTATAAACCTTTTGTTGTTTCCTGCATTCTTCTTTATAATTTTATTATTTCTTCACTTTTACTCTCTACTTACCTGGATCTAAGATCTGTATGTGAATTTTGTGGATCTGTGTAAACACTGGTGCTTTCATGGCTATTGGGTGTTTGCGACGAATTTTGGCGCAAACATTTTGGTTCTTTAACGGAAAAGGGCTAACATTCAGGGATTCTATAGCTTGGATCTTGGATTTGAATGCTTAAGGACTTAGATCTGGAAAGCAATGGTGAAGCAATCAGCAAGGAGACCAAGAGCAGAAAGAAGCTAGCATGAAGGAAGTCAGGTGTCTTCATCAGGAGCTAATCAAGCCTCGGTCTTCATCACTCGAGATGAGATGGAGATGATGATGGAAGCTTTATAGGAGGGAATGCTGAAAAGGCAATAAGAAATGATGTAGAACCTACTCCAAAAAGTTGGACAAACTAAAATGCATAATCAAAGGAATACTACAGTAGGAAATGCTAGAGACAGATGTCAGGAGCATGGAGCAATCAGAACCCAGAACAGAGCGGACCATCAGGAACGGCCCCAGAGCTAGGGGCACTCCCCAGGAGCATGATGATCCAACCTCAGGCAGGATACTAGGGGGAGCTGTCAACATGCCATTGTTAGAGGAACGGATGCCCGTCCAGGAGAGTAGATTCCAAGATTCTCTCATGAACTCGAGGGGCAGATCAGAGGCAACGGACAAGGACTACTGCTTGACAATAGTGATAGATTGGCGGAGATGGTCAAACGAGCCATGAGAGGCGGACTAGTGAATAGAGATCTGGAAGATGTTAACAAGGGTCCCTTTGCTCCTACAATCAGGCAAGCCAGGAATCCACCAGAATTCAAGCTACCAACATTAGAGATGTTAGACGAAAAGATAGATCCTAGTGTTCATCTAACGAGGTATATGCGGTATATGAAAGTACTGGAAGCATCGAAGGAGGTCATGGCGCGATGCTTCTCTTTGTATCTGATGGATATAGCGGCGTTATGGTTCAGACAGCTGGAAAGTGGCTCTATTGGCACATGGACGGAGTTGATTGAAAGGTTTATGAAACAGTTTCGGGGTCACATAGCCAGACCCAAGAATGTGATGACTTTAACATCAATAAAACAATGGAAAGGAGATTCGCTTAGGGATTTCTTAACCAGATTCAATGTGGCAGTGGCTTCGGTGGATTGACCAGGTCCATCGATGGTTTTGATGGTGGCGGTTTCGGGAATTATAGATAATTCGGATTTGAAGATATCATTGAAACGGGACCCACCAAAGGATCTCGAGGAGTTCAACCATGAAGCAGAGAGATTTCTAAGGCAGGAAGATGCGCAGGCTGAGAGAGAAGGGAGAAAGGCTGAAGCTTATGCAGTAAGGGGTGGAGGTCCACCCAGGAAGGACCCAGTCAAAGATGATAAAGGAAAAAGGAAAGTGGATGACAATGTTAGCTCTTCAAAAAGGCCATTGAGGGAGTCCAAGTTTTCTTCTTACACGGATCTAACTAAAACTCAAGAAAGGATTTACTTAGATACTCGAAGATGTCCTTAGTATCCAAGGCCGGCAAGAAGGGAACCTTCTGCATACGAACAGGCATCGGGAAAGCATTGCATATTCCATGAGCTGAATGGGCACAACACGAATGACTGTAGACATTTGAAGGATATCGTTGAGGAGCATATAAGGAATGTTCATCTGCAACAATATGTAAGGTATTGAGCTGTGGCAGTGGAACATGAGCGGCCACCGTTCCTCATGAACGAGGATGGCACTGGATCTAGGAATCGCTGGCTCGTCATTAACTAAATAAATTTGTGGCATTGAATAAGTAATGGTGCTTGAATTAATACGACTAAGTTGCTTACGCACGTATAGGATCGGGGACGGTCCTTAGGCATGCTCTGAGACAATGACAAACCATATTGCTCGAGTCTATGAAATCTCGTTTTCTTTCTATTTTCCTACAAACTTTGGTTCTTTCTTTGGTTGCATGGACATTTTTTTAGTTTTACCTATTTGTTTGGACTTTCATTTTGTTAACTGGATTTTGTAACAAATGGATTTGGATTAATGTAATAAATAATATAGGTCTCGCGATTATGGTCCTGACCGGAGATACGATGCAATAATCACAAATAACGAGTCCCTTTGCCGAAGAGAGATGAAATGGACTAAAACAGAGTATAAAAGTCCTTGGTCGAAGAGTCGAGGCCAGAGAATATAAAAGTCCTTAGCCGGGGAGCCGAGGCTGGAGAATATAGAAGTCCTTGGCAGGAAAACCGAGGCCGGAAAATATAAAAGTCCTTGGCCGAAGAGCCGAGACCGGAGAATATAAAATTCCTTGGCTGGAAAGTCGAGGCTGGAGAATATAAAAAGTTCTTGGCTGGAGAGCCAAGGCAGTAGAACATAAATCCCTCAATCGGAGAGTCGGAGTCGGAATAGGATAATTTGACACAGAGAGGTCTTGGATTTGGGTTTCCGCTTGGGATAAATGAACCCGACGAGGTCCTGGATTTGGCAAAAGGCCCCGAGCAGCCTTGATTTGGATATCAACCTGGAAAGATTATGGATTCGGATATCAGCTATGAACAGCTGAAGGTTTAGGTATGGACCCGGAGTGGTCCTGGATTTGGATATCAACCCGGAGAGGTCCTAGATTCGGTTATTGGATATGGATGGATTAGAACTCGGTTGTCGGATTCAAATGGATATGAAATTGGCTCTGGATTTAGCTACTGGATTAGGAATTAGATGTTGACTCGGAGCAGTCGTGGATTTGGATACGGCGCTCAGATAGGATGACTTGGTAATGGATTGGATTATGAATCAGATGGTACGACTATGAATGGTATATGGACTTCGGATGTCGGAATCGGAGCTTTTCAAAACGCACCTTCTTACCACAAGGCATGTTTTGGGGGGAAAATGTTATCCCACCTTTTGGTCAAGGACGGGATATCAACAAATTGGCTGGAAATGACGGACATCATGATTGGAGACCGATTGGAAACAAGGCTATGATCGATGTCGTCAAAATTTGGCCGAGCTCCAATCAAGACGGGATCAATTGGGAATGGTGAACTAGGCTAGAAAAGGCTACGTTTTAAAATTTTGGTCAATCGAAGTTCGTATGCTTAAGATATGGATGGATCAATATTGGTGAGAAATGGTTCGCAACGATACCTACGTATCAATATGGTTCGAACCAATACTGTTCGTATCGATCAACATGGGTTACTTCGGATCGATGGATGTCGTTCGAATCAATACAGTTCGTATCGATCGAGGGGTGTCAGTAGATGGGTGAGAATGTGGATAGCACACCTGGCTTTGGATCGGTGGTGGTTCGTATCGATCGGGATGGAAATAGTTGCACGCTTCGAATCGAAGATTTCTTATCGATCAGGATGGATACGAAGGTAGAGTTCATACCGGTCTTGTTCGTATCGATCCATAACAACAGCTTGGATCGATATGAACAACATGGATATAAAGGGGGTTTGATCGATGGATACGAAAAAAGGCACATTTGATGGATATGAGTATGCCTACGGGCGCAGGTGGATGGAAATGAAGAGGGCAACATTCGATCGATACGAAGGAGATGTGTTTGAATGAAGAAGTGGCCAAGTCGGCATCAAAAGTGGATCTCTCCTGGGTTTATGACCATGTCATCGATGCGATTGTGATGAATATAAAAGGATGGAGACGAATAGATGGGGATGAAATATTCAGCCTTCATAAAAAAGACACTTTTGTCGATCATATCTCACAATTTACAAGTCCAAATGCTACTGAATTTTCACAGAAGCTTACGTACAACCTAAAGAACGTTCCTGCTCAATTTCGAGTCGATTGGATCAAATCTTGATCGATACGAAATTCATTCGTATCGATCATGGACCGAATGCAGATGACATGGGATCGATCACGTGGGCCCACCCACGTGGTAGAAGGAGCCTTCCGAGATCTGGGCAAGAATTTAGCAACCTATACTTGTAAATAGCAGTCCAAAAGCTTCAGAAAAAAGACTTTTGGGCTCTCCAACGTCCAGACTCCGCTGAAACATTTCTATACTCAAATTGATCACCGTTGTACTCGAAATCCACTATTGTAATCCACTGTAACCAGTTGTAATCGGCAACAAGCATCAATACAATCACCAATTTCAAAGTGGACGTAGGTTGGATTGCCGAACCACTATAAACCATGTGTTGTTTCCTACTTTCTTCTTTTTAATTTTATTGTTTCTTCACTTTTACTCTCTACATTACCTAGATCTGTGAACTGTGTGTGAATTTTGTGGGTCTATGTGTAAACACTGGTGCTTTCACGACTATTGGGCGTTTGTGACCAATTTTGATGCAAACATAGTAGGTCCTGGGCTGCTATTTATAGGTGTAGGCAGCAAATATCACGCTCAGATCTCGAAAGATCTCTTCTCTCACGTGGGTGGGCCCACGTGATCGACCTTGGTCGTTTGAACTCGATCCATGATTGATATGAATGAAATTCATATCGATCAAGATATCATCCGATCGAGTTGAGATCGATCATGAACATTCCTTAGGTTGTACGCAAGCTTCTGTGAAAATTTTACGACATTTGGACTTGTTGATCTTGAGTTATGATCGATGCAAGTTTGGATTTTTCGAAGCCTGTTGAATTCGCGTCGCTTCCTGTTCACATCAATCTATTCGCATCGCTTCTGGACACGTGATGTCTAATGATGTGGTGCTAACTTTTTGGACCAATCCACTTTTTATGCTGAGTGACCGAGTCTCTCACTTGAATGCGTCCTTTTCGTATCCATCCATTGCTTTTCCATTCATATCACTCCTATACTTCACTTCGTATCACTTTATGTATACATTGCTTTGTATCCATATGCGTGGCTTCATTCGTATCCATGATTTGTAGGCACTTCATATCAATCACTACATGCGTTCTTCATATTGCTCTCTTTAAGGGTATGCCTCCTATCGATAGGTTAACTGATTGATACGAGTTAAGTTGGTGTGATCGATACGAAACTTGACTTGTTGATGGATACGAAATAAAGCAAATATGATGGATACGAACTGAAGTGCACATGATGGATACGAAGCGACATGCACTTGATGGATATGAACTAATGCTCACTTGATCAATACGAATCCATGCACATTTGATGGATTCGAACAAGATTGATAAGAAGGTGGTTTCTCTCTAATTGCTTGATGGATGCGAAAAAGGTTATTGCTTGATTTTCATTGATCATATCTTGAGCATACGAACTTTGATTGACTTGAAATTCGAAATGTTGGCTTTCAATGCTTTGCTTGTTGTGTCATATCAGTTGTTGCTTGAGCCGGATTCCAACAAAATTACCAAATCCATAATGAACCTATGTACAATCGATCTCCAGAATAGACCATCTATATTTTCCGACCAATTCCTTGGTATCATGGAATTGCCAAAAAGAGGGAAAACATTTGCCCCATAAAGTACGACTTGTGAGGACATGACATGCTTTGAAAAGCTGCAATTTTCATTTTAAAAAAGACCTATCTGATTCGCTGAATAGTTACTGTCTTTCCATCGAAAGATGTAACCTTTGATTGATCTTTAGTAGTACAAATAATTAATTGTTGACTGCCAATTATTGTACTATGTACTGTTGTAATTGAGCGTTAGATGATAGCAAACTGTTGTTCAATGCCGTAATTGTCATCAGGCGATAGTTCAATTCTTATAAATTTTGAACATTGAATGTTAATTGGTTGCACATAAATCATATGTTACCCTGACTTCCATTAACGTTCGTACGTTTACGTGTTGATGTCAGTTTTCTTTTATCGAATTTCGTATTGATCCTCTCCTGAATCGTTGTGAAATTCGAGTTGTAACAACGCCTGACGATCGCTTCGGAGTTTTTCTTCGTATCGACCCTCTCCTGGATCGATGTGAAAAGTTGAAAAATTGCCTTCGTACCGATGACTACCGGCAGTTCCTCGACATTTTTCGTATCAATGGGTACGAATATTTGTGGGCTTTAAAGTGATGGATTCGAAGTGATCATTTCATATCGACAAATGTATGATGGATATGAAAAGCTTCAACTCAGATCGGCCTTTGATGGATACGAAGGAGGTTCCTGAATCGATGGCCAATGAATATGAACAGGTTACTTCGTATCGGTTATGGTGTAGACCTCTTCGACTGGTCAGTTCGCACTGGGATACGAATCGACATTCGTCTTTTATATATATATATATATATATATATATATATATATATATATATATATATATACACACACACACGCGCGCGCGCGCGCGCGATTTTGTACTTAGAAAAAATTTACTTGCTCATTTGTTTCCAGCTCTTCATATCGATTGCAAGGCCAAGAGAAAGAAACTATCTTCGTTCCCAAATTAGTTAACTCCATAATTCTTCGAATTAGCTGCCCAAATTAGGTACCAACAATCTCTCATTAGAAATGACAATACTTGAGATTTAACATCAGTCCATTCGTATTCGCAGCCAAGGTTAGTGAAGAGGAGGTCAGAGATGGTTGAAGTAAGTTCGAGGAAGAAAAAGATGGTTCCTATGCTGCTTGAGTCGATTGGAGAAGACGAAGTGTAGATGGATACGAAATGAAGCCTCTCGTATCAGCCTTGGATGAGGGGATACAAAATGGATTGATCTGGATGCAGTAGAACTTCGTATTAGAAGCATTTTGTATCGATAGATGGTGGGCTTTCATATCGATCAACTAATGATGGCCTTCGTATCGATCTAGGGCGATCGTTACGAAATCTAGCGTCCAGTGATCGATACGAAGTAGAGGGAATTTTGCATCAATACGAAGCGACTTTTATGTGGTCGATACATAGCGTTGTTCCATGATCGATACGAATCCTTGCCACCTCTGATGGATAGGACCTATCCTGTTAACGAGTGATATGAACTAACTTTATGGATGATCGCTACAAATTATCCATTTGGGGATTGATCCAAGCTTTAACTTGAAGAAGATGAAATCCTTTGCACACTTGAACATTTAAATCCTATGAGCTTCTGCCTTACATAATTGGACTTAACCGTTTCACTGCATATTTGACTACCTTTTGAAGCTCGTTGGTGGAATTGTAATTTGAAAAAATTCCGTCGAACTTTAGCTTGGATCGATTTTCAAAGTCTGGATGGCATGGATGTGACGATCAGCGATGACGGTCACTCCGGATGAATTTCGAAGTCTTGTCATTTAGACATTTTCCCAAATTCTATAGAATTTCTTAAGTATTACATAGCACTGCACTTCACCATGCATTTCATGCACTTCACACCGGGGAGCACACGGGCTTATTATTATCTAATGATGGTTTTTACTGAGTTGATTGGTTGTGGAACCTGGAAGTTCATAAAAACAGGGGGTTCAAAGTCCACTTCCCCCGACAATTGAGATGCTGGCCATTACAAACGAACGCATAAGTCCATCTCGAAACGAGTTACCAGGAGCAATTTTTATCACAAATCTACAAGATTCCATTCCATCCAATATCTCCGAAGATATGCTAGGGAGGATATGCTTAAGACATGGTCTACCACTAGATGACGTTCTGCTACCAGGACCGAATGACAGGCCACACGCTCCCCAGAAGGATTCACCGCTTTTAACAAACACTCGTGCACAGCTGGAACGCTTCTTCCATTCAACTAGTATATTCGAGAAGTTTTAGCTTTCTTTAGAATCGCTCCATTACAGTTACATTCAAATGGATATGCATTGCTAAACAGTTTATTCATTATTTTCATGGAACATCTCTTTTGGCCCCCGACTCTAGAAGATGTCAGATTTTTGTTTAATGTCAAGAGTCGGGGAGTTATTCACATTCCTAGAGGCAGTCAGGAATTTCCAAGTGGTGACTGGATCCTGGATCAGAATTAGAAACTTCAAGAAGGAGTGGTTCTATGTTCGGTGCCCTCCAGGCTTTGCCAGTCGGTGGTTAGTCGAACGTAAGTGTTGTAATTTCTCTAGTGGCTAACAAGACAGTTGTAGCTGACATTGAAACTAATATCTTCTTTCCTTTACAGCCGAAATTCTGCGACACGAAGGCGCCCAATTTAAAGAAATAGTATGGATCCTTCAAGAGGTCTCGGGTAAGATAAAAGAGATTGACTCGGTGCTGATAGATGAAAATTCAGGATTGTCTGGCTAATTGATCAAAACCAGAGTATAAGATTTGAGGGATCACTTAGGGCATCCTCGACGAGACAGGTTAATCATAGAGTGCCCGGGATTATAATTGCTGTGGAGGGTGATGAGGAAGATACGCCCACTAAAAACGAACCCGTAGCTGGGCCCCCAGATAGTTCTTAGGATTTAGAGGGAAGGAGGAAAGGCAAGGCAGTTGCACATAAGTGTCATAAGTCTTTGAAATGGAAATTCGTGGTTCTGTCTTTACCAGCATCCAGTATTAGAATCTCGGAGGCTCCTCCCTTGCAAATGCAGAATCCTTTTGAAGGGCTCGTTGACATTCCAATTTCGGACTATGTGTCGCTCCAATAATGACACCAAATTGGAAGGGCTTCAAAGAGCTTTAGATATAAGCGAGTCACTTTCTACGAGTGTGGCCGACATAACCAGTTGGTTAGGGGGTTTAGCACATGCATATATATACACGTCATGACACTGCACGATTTCCAATCATAAGTTGTTCATTTCTGGAGATTACTGATTCTGCTTTTCTTCCTAATTTACAGATACGATGACTAGGCGAGAATTATGCTAGGAAGCCTTTGCTCGGCACGCCGGTCATCTAGTTCATATTTTGAGTCCCGTAGAAGGGAAGCCGATAGACACCGCGATCACGGTTATTCTAGCCAGTAGCGTTATGAAAGGGGGAGGGATAGAGATAGATAATATAGACATCGATCTCGATCGCGCTCTCCATCTCCTCGAGCTCCAACACTAAAATCCGGTTATGGGAAACAACCTTTGGAGCCTTCATGCAAAAAACCATCTTCTCAAGTTCCCAGGTCTGATTCACAACGCCATAGGACCGAGGCCGAAACTCTTACTATCATTGAGCAAGCTGTCATCGAGCCCACTGAGGAAGGATCGATCAGATTCGCCCAGTGAAAAAAGACTTTCCAAACGTTTGTTTCAACGGCTTCATCTTCCCTCCACATTTAAAGAGAATTCTAGTTGAGGCAGAATAAACTATGCATGATTACATCCATGATGTTTACAGCCAATATAAGGAGTGGATGAAGATTGCGGATAAATCGTCAGCAGTGGCCTTTGAGCGGGCAAAAACAATTGAAAAATTAGAAGTTGATCTCGCTCAAAAGGACCGCATAATACAAGTGCTTAACAATGAGGCTAAATCTTGCAAGAAATCGGATATAGAGGCCAATAAGAAAGCTGACGAGGCAAATTAGTCTATGGAAAGGATGCAACATATGCATTTTGCCTTGGTTGAGGAGATGGGCAACCGAAACACCACTATTATGGCCGAAAGGGATGTTGTGCTAAAGTAGCTTTAGGAGCTTAAGGCCAAATTCACCGAAATTGTGAAGGAGAAAGACGATGCAAACAAGTCAGCTTAGGCAGCATGTGAACATGCCGTGGTGTTTAGGAATGAGAGGGACGCGACAGCCCATAAGTTGAGAGCAAAGTGAGGATGGAAGAGACCGGGTTAGAGGTCGATATCGAAGATCTCCTTGTCACATAAAACGCCAATGTTTTGAAGCACCGAAACCTAATCTGGCCTGATAACTATCCATTACACTTACACAGTCCCTGGGGCTGCTTGGTGGAAGATGAGAAAGCTGAGCATCAAGCCGAATAAGTCGATGAATTTGAACTAGAGAACCGAATGCTGAGTGAAGATGAAAGAAATGTTCTCCACGACATCACGATCTCATATGAAAAGGAGAAACTTGATACTCATTATTCGGAAGCCGGGGAGGGTTTAGGTGTTGAGCACTGCGATGCGGGTTATGAAACTATTATGCCAATTCTGCCTGAATCTACATCTGCGGTTGATCCTCAGTCAGATCCTGCATATAATCCCGATCAACCATGGTTATCTCCAGTTCACAAGCACTTCACTGAAGCTGCTCCAGTTTCTCCTACAAGTCATTCTGAGGAAGTTATTCTGAACATTTCTTGCACTCATTCAAAGTGGGAAGCGTTATTTGAAATGGACTTTGAGCAATCACTAATAACTTTTCCTTTGTCTATATTAAGTGATAGGAGCTACATCTTCCGCGCCTCATACAACTCAGGAGCCATATCACGAGCATAAGACCATCGTAACAGAGGCGACCACTGCAACGGCTACTGCACCAACCGATGGAGCACAGGGAAGCACGCTTAGTTTTGATGAACATATGATGGAGGAACTTCTCGATCGTCATAGTGACCCTTTCACCGATCTACTATTTGTTATGGGTGGAGGCGTACCTGTGACCAGCTCCTCGGACCCCACTGCTAGCGTTCCCGACGATGCTCAAACAATTCACGAAGAGGAGATAATAGTCGAAATTAAAGCCGAGATAGAAGCAGTTGCGCGGGCTAGTAGCTTTGATGGTGGGATGGCGGGCCCTGGCCTAGCTCCATTATGAATGATTTCTCCCGGTGGCACGGTCGTTGACACAAGTGTGCCTCCTCCGCCTTCTAACCTTGATCCTATCCCTCCGACTCCACCTTCAGGAAGCATTCCAGTCCATGTGAGTTCAGAGGAGGAAGTTAACATAATGCCCCCGACTGGAGATCAGCCGCCAAAAGACAAATGCTCAAAGAGGCAGCCAAGTGGCAGTTCCAGCGGGTTGACACCGAGGAAGAAGAAGAAGTAAATTAGAGAATAAACATATCTTCTTGGCTTATTTTTGGGTGGATAGATAGGAATGTTCTTTTTTTGTAGGCCATGTATAGATGCGGGTTCGGCCCCTACTAGTTGGATTTTTGGTATAATTTTGTATTTATACTTTTCTTCTAAAGAATAGTCAGCGTAAAATTCCATTTTGTCTTCAGCTCAGTTTGTGTTCATTTGTTGAAGTATTTCATAGCTCTAACTTCCATTCAATGCACTTATGAAGTTTTAGTCTTTGAATCGGACCCGGGTTTACTCGCTAAGCTCCGGAGTTATGGCTTCGGGTCGTGTTCGAGCATTAAGTCGTATTCCGATATTGCATTATCTCAATCAATGACTGACACTTAAGTTCTTCTCTCATTTCTGGGGATAAGTTGAAAAGATTGGTTAACAATCGTTGTTTATCTTTAATACATCGAGCTTAACTTTGCTGAAGCAAGACTGAAGCAAGGCGATTTCAGGTGGTCAAATCACACTTGCTCATCTATTGGTGATTGCGTCCACACTCTAGGGATTGCATGTGTAGATCGGTGGTCGGTCACACTCGCTTAAGGTTTGGAGATACATCCACGCTCTAGGGACTTAAGTTATTTTATGGGTGGTCAGTTACACCCGTTTGATATTTAGAACTTCGTCCGCACTCTGGGGACTTAGATTGATTCTTGGGTGGTCAGTCATACGTACTTTCCTCTCATACTCCGACCCACACTGTAGTTGCTTGGAATTGTCCTATGGGTGGTCGTTTCACACCCGACTTGTGTTTATACTCCAATCCGCACTCTGGGATTTTGAGTTAGTCGAGTTTATACTCCAGTTCGCACTTTGGGAATCCGGAGTTATTTGATGTTTATACTCCGGTTTGCACTCTAGGAATCCGGAGTTAGTTGATGTTTATACTCTGGTTCGCACTCTGGGAATCTAGAGTTTGTCGATAGATGGTCAGTCACATCTGTTTAAGCTTTAGAATTTCGTTCGCACTTCGAGAATGACGGATCTATCAGGATTGGGGATGGTGGACTCACATCCACCATGAGTTAACAAGTGAGGTCGTTAGATGGAAGGGTCCATCCTCCTTGAACTTGGTTTGAATACGGGCGAAGTCGTTAGGTAGACTGATCCATCCTCCTTGAAACCGTATTCATAAGTTTATACTCTACTTCGCACTTTGAGAATCTAGAGTAAGTTAGAGGATTGTCGTGTATCAATCCTTTTTTGGCTTCAGTGTGATAGTTTACCCCCGAGCTTGGGCTTTACCTAGCGAGTGACCAGTCATATCACAGTCACTCCCTATTTGAAAAAATCCCACCATATTGTGAAACTTAGCTTTCCATGCATAGTGATAGTTGTATGATGCATTTCAAAAAATCACAGCTTTGGCTCGAAGAGATTGCATTTTATTGCTGAAATAAGAAAATACGGCAAAGTCAGTTGCCTTATTACAAATTCAAATTTCGAAATGCAGAAACAAATTGCAAATGAAAAGCAGACTAAATGAACAAATAAAGCTTGTTGTATGTAGTAGCGACGAAGACTCTCGCTGTTTCAGGCCCTCGGTAGAACGAGACCGTCAACGGTCGATAATTTAAATGTGTAGTCTCTGAGCTTTCGTTTGATAACTTACAGCCCTTCCCACATCAGTTTCATATGTGAAGGAACTAGGTAAATTATTTTGAGGATGAGATCACCGAGTTCAAAGGTTCGGGGTCGGAACTTGGCACTGTACAATCAGGCGACTCAACTTTGGTAGGCGGTTGCTCTCAAATCAGCCTCTTCTCTCTTCTCATCCAATAAATCCAAAGATTCAGCAAGTGACATAACATTCATTTTTGGATCATAATATGTCACACGATCAGAAGGTATTTTCATCTCGATTGGAATAACGGCTTCTGAACCGTAGGAAAGAGAGAATGGAGTGTGGCCAGTCGTAGATTTATGGGTTGTCCGATAAGCCCAAAAATCATATGAAGTTCATTGACCCATTTGCCTTGGCCTTTTCCAGTCGTTTCTTCAAAATAGACTTTATAACTTTATTAACAGCTTCAACCTATCCATTTGCTTGAGGGTGTGCAACTGCGGAGAACTTCTTCCAGATGTGGAATCGTTGACAGAAATTCTTAAATTCAACACTATCGAATTGGGCTCCGTTGTTAGTGACGATGGTATATGAGAGACCAAATCGACAGATAATGTTGCATACTACAAAGTTAATCACTTTCTTCATTGTGACTGTAGCAAAGGGTTCAGCTTCCGCCCACTTGGTAAAGTAATCAACTGTGAAGATGGCGTATTTCGCACCACCTTTGGCTTGAGGTAGAGAACCAATAATGTCAATGCCCCATACTGCAAATGGTCATGGACTGACTATGTGAGTTATTTCGGTATATGGAGCTCACGGAATCCGAGCGTGTTTTTGACATCTGTCACATTTTCTGGCATAGTTCGATGCATCGCGATTTACACTCGGCCAAAAGCATCCATATTGGAGCACTTTCTTGGTAAGAGCTTGCCCCCCGGTGTGATCGCCACATTCTCCTTCATGTACGTCGTGCAATACTCGTTTGGTTTCATCGTGGGCGTTACACCGGAGTAAAGGAATGGAGTGCCCTCTTATATACATGACTCCATTCCTAATAGTGAACCGCGAAGCTTTTCGAAGAACTTGTCTCTTTTCACTCCTACATTCCAGCGGGTCCCATGCTCGAGATAGTTTCTGAACGGGGTCATCCATGACTCCTTATCGGGAATGGCCTAAAATACCCAATCTATTTCCATCTGATCGATGCTCGAGGAAGATAATGTTCCCACGAGAATGATTCCTATTACCGTGCCTTACCTATACTAGATAGCTTTGCTAACGAATCGGCTTTCTGATTGCACTCTCAGGGAATGCAATAGATGGCATAATAATGGAACTAATTCAATATCTTCTCAACCCGAGAAAGGTAAGCCGCCAGTCTTCGGTCTTTGGCCTGGTACTCTCCCTAAACTTGACACATGACCAATTGCGAATCACAGTAAATCTCCACGGCAATGATTCTTAAGTTTCTGGCAAGTCTCAATCCAGCAAGTAGGGCTTCATATTCGGCCTCGTTGTTGGTCGCGAAAATCGAACTTTAAAGCATAACATATAGATCGGCCTTCAGGAGTTTCAAGTACAACCCCGGCGCTTGAGGAACGGTCATTTGGTGCACCATCAGTATGCAGCTTCCAGATATACTTGGGAGATTCACTGGTTTCAGGCAAGTCCTCCGGGATAGTGAATTCAGCAATGAAACCTGCTAGGACTTGTCCTTGAATGGCTCGCCTTGGTGTGTAAATGATGTCAAACTGACTCAGCTCAATATTCCACTTGAGTAACCTATCAAACGTCTCAGGCTGCGTAAGGACCTGTCGTAACGGCTAGTCGGTGTAGACGATGATAGGATAAGCCTGAAAATATAGACAGAGCTTCCTCGAAGCAATAACAAGACAATAAGCCAACTTTTCCAGCTTCGGGTAGGTTCTCTGTGCTCCGGTCAGTCGTTTGCTAATGTAATAGGCTAGCCATTGTATCCGGTCTTCCTTTCGAATTAAGGCAGCACTGACTGCATTTTCTGACACTGCCAAGTAGATGTACATTCTCTCGTGATCAATGGGCTTTGACAGAATGTGTAGTGTGGAGTTGAATATGTGCTATGAATGCACCCTCACATTTCATAGTCCATTCAAAGTTCTGTTTCCCTTTTATTATCGGATCGAAGAAGGAAATGAATGTATTAGTGGATTTTGAAATGAACCTGCTCGGTGCTGCTACTTTCCTGTTGAGGCTCTGGACTTGCTTTATAGTTCTTGGAGTCTTAAGATTTTGTATTCATAGCTCTTTTGGGATTGGCTTCAATTCCTCGAGCATTGATGATAAATCCGAGAAACTTTATGGATGCGACCCCAAAGTGACATTTTAACGGGTTGAGCTTCATTCTATATTCTCAAAGGATGTTGAACATCGATTCCAGGTCTTTGATATGATCATTGGAGAATCGCGACTTCACAAGCATTTTGTCCACATATACCTCTAATGTTTTTCCGATTTAGTTGGCGAACATTTGATTAACTAACCGTTGGTAAGTTGCCCTGGTATTCTTGAGTCCGAACGGCATGACTTTGTAGCAGTAAAGTCCTAGATCGGTTATGAAGCTAGTATGCTCCTGATCGGGCAAGTGCATTGGTATTTGATTGTAGCCAAAATACGTATCCATGAAGGATAAGAGTTCATGTCCAACTATTGATTATACGAGCTGATCAATCCGGGGAAGTGGAAAACTATCTTTAGGCCAAGCTTTATTCAAGTCTATGTAATCAACGCATGTTCTCCATTTTCCATTTGGCTTTCAGATAAGTACATGATTTGACATCCATTCCGGATATAATGCATATCGGATAAACCCATTCGATTTGAGTTTTTCTACCTCGTCCTTAAGGGCGGCAGATCTCTCTGGATCCATACCACATCATTTTTGCTTGACTGGGACATGCCACATGTCATATTCAATGTATGGCTCATGATGTCTAGGGAGATTCCACACATGTCAGAATGTGTCCAGGCAAACACATCGAGGTTCGTCCAGAGAAATTCAACCAACTCCTCTTGCATCTGTTGGCTTAACTGAGATCGAATCTTTATCATTTTAGAATTGTCATTATCGTCGATCGGAACATCGATCGTCAGCTCGATCGGGGATGCTTGAATGTCTCTACTTTCATCTCCACTTTCGGCATCTCTTGGGTCAAGATCCCTTGGAGATTAGTTGGGGTGCCCGGGCCTAGGCCCAAGCGTTAGTCATCAATTCTTAACAAAGCGGACGTAGAGAGATTCCTCTACGCCCTTTCCTTTTTCTTTTCGCTGCGCTTCCTATAGCTTGGCGACATAACAAGCTCATCCAGCAACCTGGTCTTCCAGATGACTCCAACTCCATTAACGGTAGGGAATTTTAAAGTCAGAAACCAAGGGGTAATGGCTGCCCTAAACTCAGCTAGGGCCGGTCAGCCCAAGAAAGCATTGTACGTCGAATCTATGTCCAATAAAACAAACTGTAATATCTAGAGTCTCTGGCTTTCTCTAATTCCCAACTCCGTTGGTAGTTCCAACACTCTAATGAGCATAGTTGCGCTCCCATTGAAGCCATGAATATGAGAGTGACAAGGCTTTAAGTCTTTTATTTCCATCTGCATCTGATCATAAGCTCGCTTAAACAAAATGTTCACTGAGCTTCTACTGTCCACTACGATCCTCTTCATCCAGGCAGGACCTACTTGAGCTGATATAACAAGTGGATCAATGGTTGGGGCTTCGACCCTGTCGGCATCTCGATCTCGAAATACAATGTCATTTTCCATCATTTTCTGTTGTTTGGCCAGAACCTGTCTTCCAAATTACTACAACATTCGAAGCTCGCATGCCTAATAGAACTGGCATACGACTCCATTTCCTTCCAGCTTCGGTCTACTGGATGAGGACCACCACTAACAGTATTAATCACCAATCTCCTGCCGGTACAAGCGGGTTCCTCCGATCTCGCCTGATTCGATATACGGTTTTGATTTGATGGGCCCATACCACTTGATTGCGGTGCCAGCACAAACTGCTCCAACTTTCTCTCACATATTAACTTCTCAATAATATCCTGTAAGTGATGACATTCATTCATGTTATAGCCATAGCTATTATGAAATCTACAAAACTTCCTCGTTTGAATTTGTTTCCTCGATGATTGCTTCGGATTGGGTTTCTTATACTGAATAGTATTGCAGGTCTGTAAATAGACATTTACAGCAATGTATTTAGGGGAGAATAATTATCAAACATAGGATCCCTACGTCACGACCTACGATTCTGATCTTGTTTCCATTTTGGATTTCCATTGCCTTTCTGTTGATTCTGTTTATTCTGTATGTTCAATTGTACCCTTTCGGAACTCTCCCCGGTTTTTTAACAACAACATTGCTCTGGATTCCATCCACACTGGGCCCTGCGTTGTCCTTTTAACTAGACTGTTTCGCATCCTCCCTTCTCAAAAATTGGGCTGCCTTAGAAATGGTCCAACGACGCGGGGGTTTTCTAGCTATCCAGTTGTCGAATTTGGAATTGGGATCTATCCCCTTAGTTAGTGCCATCATAATTGGGTTTTCATTGGGGCGCATGCAACATGAAACCTCTTCAGATAGTGTCTAAGTGTCTCTCTAGGAGCTTGAGTGACACTTGACAAGGTATTAACATCTTTTGGCCTTGTGACATGCATGCGAAACTATTCAATAAACTTCGTTGCCAACTGGTCAAAGCACGAGATAGATTGGGGTAGTAAACGAGTAAACCACATAGTTGCTATACCCTCTAGGGAGATCGAAAAACTTCGACACTTAACTGCATCATCGGATCGTGTAACGTACATCTACCATTCGTATTTCAAAATATGTTGGTTAGGATCAGAGCTCCTTTTATAAATGTGTAGAGTTGGCATAATAAATCGCCAAGGTTGTTCAACATAGAGTATATCATCAGTGAAAGGGTATGACTCCATGAGATTCCCAGTCGTTGTTGGTGAGACCCTAACTTTCATTGATCATCTAAAGGATCATTGTTGGGATATGCGGTGTGACGACCGCCCATGACTCCCGCACAAAAACAAGGAAATGGTGCGCTGAAAGGTGTGCCAGGCAGCCATGGACGATAGTCAGGGTAAGGTAAACATAGAAAAGTCTATCGTATTACTCATAGCGCATGGACAAAATACAATAGAAAATATACATAGTGAAGCTTCATATAACAGAATCTCATCATATAAACTCTAATAGTTTGATACAACAATCAGCAAAGTCAATACATCAAGCCTCACTACATATCACTCAGAGAATATACAAATAGCGGAAACACCCATTACATATAGTAAGAAAACAATATGCAAAAGCCTCCAGCTCGTCTTCGTCATTAACAGCGTTGGTAGCCAAGAACAGCACCTGTCACCTGCTACCTAGTCTGCCCATCCCAACATGGATGAACAGCCCAAGGTAATAAGAGTTGAACATAAAACCTTGAGTCAGACAACAGTCTTAGTGAGCAGTAAATTAACTATCAAACATACCAAAAGAGCATAAAGGATAAAAGGAATAGGAACTCAACCATCCCACTCCACCTCATTCTACAGTGATAGCCTCCAGACCCACTAAGCAGAAACAAGCATAACAAAGCAGACATTTAAAGTAAAGTAATTATCACTCGAGTCAAGGTCGATGTTTTCCAAGTACAAACCCCCAAGGCCTAAACCAAGATCAGATAAGCACTCCGAAAACACCGCTCTTGAGTCTGAATGACGATACAACCAAACATCCATGACTCTGGCTATCACTGTTATCATTGCCTCGATATCACCGTTAATTGAATGACCGGCACCTTCTTTCAGCCGTCCGTCAAGGGCTAATGGCAACCCCGGTTCTAGACATAACTCCGCACATCATCATGACCCGTGCCTAGGACTATCGCATCTGCCCAGAGTACTAACACGTCATCATGACCCGTGTCTGGAACGTCATCGTGACCCGTTCCAACGTACTCTTGCTTTGAGCATGCTAGAACCTTCAATAACGATAAGATCCAAGCCTCCTAGTCATCCTCCTCGACGACTATTCTCACACTAGCTCAAGCGCCTCTCGAGCCCACCATTATCCACAAACCCGGACCGCATCACCAAGTTATCAACATGCTTGGGATGATCCCGTCTGGACTAAACCAAGGCTTTCACACATTGTGCTTTGCTTCAACGCATCATAGCAAAGCCCCATCTCAACATCATGGTTTGCCTCACCACATCATGGCAAAGTCCCATCTCAACAAATCTATCCATATGAGCTTCCACATCCGCTTCATATGCCATAGGCAGCTTTCACTATTCAAGAGCCTTTCCACTTAGCTTTTGAATCATCTTCGACCAACTTGTCCATATCAAGTTATCAATCAACTAACCAATCAAATCAAACATTAATCCAAGCAATCAATCATTTAAACAAGATCTAAATAAACAATTACAACAATAATGGCAATTTCGTAAATAAAGAGTTCAAGTCTAACATGTATTCTAACAAGCATGAATCATGAACAATATCTCCACAATTTGATGAATAAACTTGCACAAGTGAACATGTAGTAAAATGAATATCAAAACTTCATAGATGATGGATCTACATGCAAACTTGGGGAAAATGAAAGAAATCACTATCTTTAACACATAAACAAGCCACCGATCCAATATACTCCTTTGGGTCCGTGTGAGAGATAACTACCACTCACCGAATCACCTAAACACCTCAAACACAACCAACTTCAGATCTGGATAGCGAAGAAACTAGCTTGATCCGACAAGATTCTGCTTCAAACGATGAAATCTCTCTTTGTTGGATGAAGATCTTCAACTTCGGATCTTGAATCTTTGATCTTGATCTTCGATCTTGGATGGATGTTAGCACTAGATTAGAGTGGAGAAAAGAAGTGAAGAAGTGTTGTAGTCGAGCTCTCAAAATGGCAGCACTTCGTCGCTTCAAAATCCGGTGCCAAAAAGTGAACCAAACCCCTCTATTTATAGGCTGGAAAAACCCATGAGTCGTGCCCCCATAAGTCGTCCATGACTTATCAAAGCCTACGACCCACGACTCAAGCCCCTAACGACCCAAGCCTTCGAACGACTTATCACCTATATGACCTAAAGACTTACACGACCTAGCGACTTAACTATATTGCCAACTCACGACTTAACGGCTTAGCCCTTCCCATGACTCAACAGGTACTACGACCACACACAGGACCAAATGACTTATCCTATGCGCGACCTAACTAAAACACGAGTTACGACCTACGACTCATCGGAGAGGCCGACCCAACTACCCAAGCCTTAATCACATGACCGACCTAACGACTCATCTATACTGCCGACCTAACACCATCATAGCATCTCAACGACCTACGACCTATACCATAACCCGTCCACGACTTAACTACACACCCTATCACCATAAGCCGTGTACGATTTAAGCCTTAGGTCCTATAAATCGTTGGCTCCTATAGGTCGGTCTACTCTTAAACCGGTCAGTACTTAAGTCGTTAGTCCCTATAAGCCGCTAATTCTGTTAAGTCGCTATCTCCTTAAGCCATTAGCCACCAACCCGCTAACCTCCTTAGGTCGTTCCAAAATCCCACCGACCTAACTGTCACCCAACCTTACCCCCTTAGGTCGGTAACTCCTAAGTCGCTCCTTTATGCCACTAGTTCCTTAAGTCGGCTAATTATTATCTCCTTAGGTCGCATACTATCTTAACTCGGTCGATACTTAGGTCGGTCAGAAACCCATAACTCGCTCACACGACCTAAGCTAACTTCCACACGAGTTAACTATCACGCGACTTAAGCTTTGGTCGACTCAACTCTAAACAATTTTACAATCTTTCGATCCGTAAAAATACGGGTCGTTACATTCTCTCCCCCTTAGTAATTTCGCCCCCGAAATTCCAAACAACAAGAGCAATCAAGAACTATTCTGCATGCCTACCATCCATAGCAATCAACAAACTACGCATCCAATTACTAGCCTAGCATGCAGAATTCTAATATTAGAACAAGCTACAAGTTCATGAGATGTCACGACACCTTAGGGCCATACCTCGAAGAGTTCAGGATGAGCTGCCTTCATCCTCTCTTCCTCCTCCTACGTACAGTCGTTAACATCATCACTCCATTGTACCTTGAGCAACTTAACCGTCTTCCTCCTAAGCTGTTTCGTGTCGGTTTCAACAACACGAAGCGGCTTACGAGGTCTCGTAACAACTGGATCAACTTCCAAATCTTCACAGCTATCAGCAGAAACCACCGTATTCGAGTCATGCACATACTTCCGTAGATACGATACATGAAAAACAATGTGCACACCTACCAAATTTTCTGGTAACTCCAATCTATAAGCGAGCTTTCCAATTCGCTCAATGATCGTGAATGGTCCAACAAATCTTGGAGTCAATTTCCCTTTCTTCCCGAATCGAATAACATTCTTCAGTGGAGAAATCTTCACAAAAACCATATCACCTACGTCGAATTCCAAATCCTTACGACGATTATCGGCATAACTTTTCTGACGGTCTTGGGCTGCCTTCATTCATTGCCGAATGATCTCTATGCACTCTGAAGTCTGTCGAATCATCTCTGGCCCAAGTATCAGCTTTTCTCCAGTTTCCAACCAACATGTCGGAGAGTTACACGGTCTTCCATACAATGCTTCATACGGTGCCAGACCAATACTTGACTGGTAACTGTTGTTATATGCAAACTCCACCAAATGAAGATGATCTTCCCATGATCCTCCGAAATCCAAAACACATGCCCTTAGGAGATCTTCCAAAACTCGGTTGACTCTCTCAGTCTGACCATCTGTTTGAGGGTGATAAGCTGTACTCAAACACAACTCGGTTCCCAAAACTTCCTGGAAGCTCTTCCAAAATCCACTAGTGAACAATGGATCTCGATCGCTCACTATACTCTTCGGAATACCATGGAATCGAACTATCCACTTAACATACAACTCATCCAACTTCGATGCAGTCCTGGTAGATCGAACAGGAATGAATCTTGCACTCTTAGTCAAACGATCTACGATGACCCAAATCCCTTCATTCCCTGCCCTGGTTCTAGGTAGACCATCGATAAAATCCATCGATATCTGCTCCCACTTCCATGTAGGAACCTCTAATGGCTGAAGCAATCCACTTGGCTTCTTCTGTTCGGCTTTTACCAACTGGCAGTTCATACATTTTGAAATAAAATTTCCAACATCCTTCTTCATACCTTCCCAGTAAAAGGTTCTCTTCATATCCCGATACATCTTATTCCCTCCTGGATGAATTGTCAGCTTCGAGGGATGACTTTCCTACAGAACTTCATCTCTCAATTCATCTATATCGGGAACAACTAGTCGTCCTTGTTTCCAAAGCCAACCCTCTCGATCGACTTCGAATCCTTTATCCTTTTCTGGATTCAATCCAGATTCCAAATCACAGATAATCTTGACAATCTTATCGTCTTGCTTTTGACTCTCGCCAATTATTTCCACAAGAGTAGGTCTTATCGATAAGTTTGCCAACATCTCAGGTTGCAATTCACATCTAGGCCTGAAGTCAAATTCAGCCAAATACTCAAGATTCTTCCATTCCGAAAACATGGTTCCCAATCCCTCATGTCTTCGACTTAACGCATCCGCCACTGCGTTACCTTTTCCCGGAGTATAGGCTATACCAAAATCATATGATGCTAAAAACTCTAGCCATCGTTGCTGTCGAAGATTCAAATCATTTTGGGAGAACAGATACTTCAAAGACTTATGATCTGTAAACAACTCGAATCGAACTCCCAATAGATAATGTCTCCACATCTTCAGAGCAAAAACAATCGCCGCTAACTCCAAATCATGAGTCGGGTAATTCCTTTCATGCGGCTTCAGTTGTCGACTTGCATACGCAACAACTTTATCCTTTTGCATTAGCACTGCTCCAAGTCCAGTACCACATGCATCGGTGTAAACCACCATCTCATCATTCCCACTCGGAATAGTCAAAACAGGAGCACTTGTCAGTCGCTCTTTCAGGATTCCGAAAGCTTGCTCACACTTAGCATCCCATCTGAACACCTAGTTCTTTTTCGTCAATCCTGTTAACGGTGCAGCTATCTTGGAAAAGTCTTTGATAACCCGACGATAATATCCTGCTAATCCAAGAAAACTTCTCACATCAGATGCATTCTTAGGCCTAACCCAATCCTGGATTGCTGCCACCTTAGCGGGATCAACCGCTATTCCATTTCCAGAGATAACATGACCTATGAACCTCACTTCACTCTTTCAGAAGTGACACTTCAAAAACTTAGCCCTCAGCTGATGTTTCCGCAAGATTTCCAAAACAATCCGCAAGTGTGTCTTGTGCTCTTCTTCAGTTCTGGAATAAATCAGAATATCATCCACGAACACAAGTACGAACTTGTTCAACTGATCCCTGAATACTCTATTCATAAGATCCACAAAATATGCTGGTGCATTGGTCAAACCAAACGGCATTACCAGCTACTCATAGAAACCGGATGGTGTCCCAAAAGCAGTCTTCGGCACACTATCCTTAGCCACTCTCAACTGGTGAAATCCCGTTGCTAAATCCATCTGAGAAAACACCTTAGCTTCGTGAAGCTGATCAAACAAGTCATCTATTCTCGGCAATGGATACTTGTTCTTCCTAGTCACTTTATTCAGCTCACGATAATCCACACACAACCTCAATGATCCATCCGCTTTGGTTACGAACATAACTGGTGCACCCCATTCGGACACGCTACGCCGAATGAATCCTTTCCGTAAAAGTTCATCAACTTGCACCCTCAACTCTTGCTGCTCCCTAGGCGCCATCCGCCTAAGAGGCATCACAACAGGTCTGGCTCCCTCAACTAGATCGATACGAAACTCGATCTCCCTATGCGGCGGTAACCCTTTGACCTCGTCAAAGACGTCTTCAAATCCATTCACAACCGGCATCGATGACAGTCCATCCCGTGGAACAACCAGCGAATACATGAAGCTCAAGAAGACGCCTTCTTCATGCTTACATCATATCACAACCTTTCGCCCCTCCACATTCCCGACTATCACCTCCAGCCTCTCACAATCAACCTTTGCCGCATACTTCCTAAGCCAGTCCATACCCAAAATAATTCTGAACCCCGCAAAGTTCAGAACAAAGCAATCACAAACAAAAGAGCAATCATGACTTGATACAACTAGACCACGGCATATCATACACAAACAAGACGAACCCCGAACTGGATTAGTCACAACCAATGGCCTATCAACAATATCCGGTTCCAAACCCAACCGGTCTACAAGATCATTACAAACAAAAGAATGCGAAGCCCCAGTATCAAACAACACTCTAACTAGAACACCACAAATGGAAAGAGTACCTTGAACGACCACACTCTTCCCCTTCTCTTCCGCAGTAGGAGCTTTCGAAGATGATGGAACAACCCCCAAAGCATAAGCTTGCACAATCTGCTTATCTTTCCTCGGTTCTGGACAGTCCTTCCTGATATGCCCCAGCTTATCACAGTTGTGGCATTTCAACTGCACCTTTGGATTCTTGCAATCCCTAGAGAAATGGCCCTTCTGCCGACAATTGTAGCAGGTCACTTCACCCTTCGGCTTCTTCTGGCCATCCTTACCCTTCTGCTGCTGCTGCTTTCTCTTCTTGTTTCCACTTTGCTCCTTGGTCACAGCAACAACAGATCCTTCCTTAGGAAACAGATTCTCATGCCTGAGAGCTTTCTCCACAAGCTTCTCAAATGGATCATCCAAATGATCCACCAACTGTCTCCCAAGATAAGTGTCCAAGCCTGTCAGAAACTTCTCATTCTTCTGATAGGGAGATTCGATATACGACCGAGCATACTTGGACAAAGCTTCAAACTCAGAAACATACTCAAGAACTGGTCTCCCACCTTGCTTGAGCTCTACAAACTTCTTAAACAGAACGGATTTCTGAGCTGTAGAAATGAACTTAGCTTCAAATCTAACTTGGAATTGCTCCCAAGTAATCTCTTCCTCTGGAGTATCAATGGTGATAGAATTCCACCAATCCGAAGCTCTCCCTTGAAGCTGTCTTGATGCAAGCTTCCTCTTAGTTGCATCCTCAATTCCCAAATCGCCAAAGATCCTTCTACAAGCATCAATCCATCTCTGAACATCAACGGTTGATTCTGTTTCCAAGAAAACCTTCCCTCCAAGAGCAGTATAGTCTTTGCACAACTTAGAAAAATCCACTGGTTTTGGAGCTTGAACTTGAACTCCAACGTCTACTGACGGTCCTGAAGTTGGTATCCTTCTCATGATTGAAGTCATCATAGCTTCGAACATTGCAGCATAGTCAGTAGCTCCCCCAACAGCACGGCTTTCCCTAGCAGCTTGTCTCTCACTTCGACTCATCCTCAATATCTACAAAAAGGAATGATTTAGAACACCTTGAGAAACAACTACATAAGGAGTTCAAATCCTTCTAAACTACTATATTATATATAGTAATCATCCATCAAAATACAATTACGTCTCTCATACGTAGTTACGTCAGCGAGCGTTGGCTAAAATCGATTAACCAAAGCTCTGATACCAAATGTGACGACCGCCCATGACTCCCGCACGAAAACAAGGAAATGGTGCGCTGAAAGGTGTGCCAGGCAGCCATGGACGATAGTCAGGGTAAGCTAAACACAGAAAAGTCTATCGTATTACTCACAGCGCATGGACAAAATACAATAGAAAATATACATAGTGAAGCTTCGTATAACAGAATCTCATCATATAAACTCTAATGGTTTGATACAACAATCAGCAAAGTCAATACATCAAGCCTCACTACATGTCACTCAGAGAATATACAAACAGCGGAAACACCCATTACATATAGTAAGAAAACAATATGCAAAAGCCTCCAGCTCGTCTTCGTCATTAACAGCGTTGGTAGCCAAGAACAGCACCTGTCACCTGCTACCCAGTCTACCCATCCCAACATGGATGAACAGCCCAAGGTAATAAGAGTTGAACATAAAACCTTGAGTCAGACAACAGTCTTAGTGAGCAGTAAATTAACTATCAAACATACCAAAAGAGCATAAAGGATAAAAGGAATAGGAACTCAACCATCCCACTCCACCTCATTCTACAGTGATAGCCCCCAGACCCACTAAGCAGAAACAAGCATAACAAAGCAGACATTTAAAGTAAAGTAATTATCACTCGAGTCAAGGTCGATGTTTTCCAAGTACAAACCCCCAAGGCCTAAACCAAGATCAGATAAGCACTCCGAAAACACCGCTCTTGAGTCCGAATGACGATACAACCAAACATCCATGACTCTGGCTATCACTGTTATCATTGCCTCGATATCACCGTTAATTGAATGACCGGCACCTTCTTTCAGCCGTCCGTCAAGGGCTAATGGCAACCCTGGTTCTAGACAAAACTCCGCACGTCATCATGACCCGTGCCTAGGACTATCGCATCTGCCCAGAGTACTAACACGTCATCATGACCCATGTCTGGAACGTCATCGTGACCCGTTCCAACGTACTCTTGCTTTGAGCATGCTAGAACCTTCAATAACAATAAGATCCAAGCCTCCTAGTCATCCTCCTCGACGACTATTCTCACACTAGCTCAAGCGCCTCTCGAGCCCACCATTATCCACAAACCCGGACCGCATCACCGAGTTATCAACATGCTTGGGATGATCCCGTCTGGACTAAACCAAGGCTTTCACACATTGTGCTTTGCTTCATTGCATCATAGCAAAGCCCCATCTCAACATCATGGTTTGCCTCAACGCATCATGGCAAAGTCCCATCTCAACAAAACTATCCATATGAGCTTCCACATCCGCTTCATATGCCACAGGCAGCTTTCACTATTCAAGAGCCTTTCCACTTAGCTTTTGAATCATCTTCGACCAACTTGTCCATATCAAGTTATCAATCAACTAACCAATCAAATCAAACATTAATCCAAGCAATCAATCATTCAAACAAGATCTAAATAAACAATTACAACAATAATGGCAATTTCGTAAATAAATAGTTCAAGTCTAACATGCATTCTAACAAGCATGAATCATGAACAATATCTCTACAATTTGATGAATAAACTTGCACAAGTGAACATGTAGTAAAATGAATATCAAAACTTCATAGATGATGGATCTACATGCAAACTTAGGGAAAATGCAAGAAATCACTATCTTTAACACATAAACAAGCCACCGATCTAATATACTCCTTTGGGTCCGTGCGAGAGATAACTACCACTCACCGAATCACCTAAACACCTCAAAAACAACCAACTTCAGATCTGGACAGCGAAGAAACTAGCTTGATCCGACAAGATTCCGCTTCAAACGATGAAATCTCTCTTTGTTGGATGAAGATCTTCAACTTCGGCTCTTGTATCTTTGATCTTGATCTTCGATCTTGAATGGATGTTAGCACTAAATTAGAGTGGAGAAAAGAAGTGAAGAAGTGTTGTAGTCGAGCTCTCAAAATGGCAGCACTTCGTCGCTTCAAAATCCGGTGCCAAAAAGTGAACCAAACCCCTCTATTTATAGGCTGGAAAAACCCATGAGTCGCGCCCCCATAAGTCGTCCACGACTTATCAAAGCCTACGACCCACGACTCAAGCCCCTAACGATCCAAGCCTTCGAACGACTTATCACCTATACGACCTAAAGACTTACATGACCTAGCGACTTAACTATATTGCCAACTCACGACTTAACGGCTTAGCCCTTCCCACGACTCAACAGGTACTACGACCACACACAGGACCAAATGACTTATCGTATGCGCGACCTAACTAAAACACGAGTTACGACCTACGACTCATCGGAGAGGCCGACCCAACTACCCAAGCCTTAATCACATGACCGACCTAACGACTCATTTATACTGCCGACCTAACACCATCACAGCATCTCAACGACCTACGACCTATACCATAACCCGTCCACGACTTAACTACACACCCTATCACTATAAGTCGTGTACGATTTAAGCCTTAGGTCCTATAAATCGTTGGCTCCTATAGGTCGGTCTAATCTTAAACCGGTCAGTACTTAAGTCGTTAGTCCCTATAAGCCGCTAATTCTGTTAAGTCGCTATCTCCTTAAGCCATTAGCCACCAACCCGCTAACCTCCTTAGGTCGTTCCAAAATCCCACCGACCTAACTGTCACACGACCTTACCCCCTTAGGTCGGTAACTCCTAAGTCGCTCCTTTATGCCACTAGTTCCTTAAGTCGGCTAATTATTATCTCCTTAGGTCGCATACTATCTTAACTCGGCCGATACTTAGGTCGGTCAGAAACCCATAACTCGCTCACACGACCTAAGCTAACTTCCACACGAGTTAACTATCACGCGACTTAGGCTTTGGTCGACTCAACTCTAAACAATTTTACAATCTTTCGATCCGTAAAAATACGGGTCGTTACATGCGGCACCTGGACGTTCTGGGCATGCTGAGCCAAGGTGTTGTTGGGTTCTGCAATGCGAGGATGGGTCGGACGCGGTCGATGGTCCATATCTCGCCTCTTGGGTTGTAGGTCTTCTAGGACACAGGGTTTTGGAGTATATTCATGTTGGAGACGGTTCGGATCTGTCCGATTTTGGGCATCAACTCCTAAATCGATGATAGCGGTGGCAACACGATCGTGGTAGTATGATAAGAAACAGTGCCTCCTCGGGAGGAGGGTCCAGTCTGATGGCTGGTTGATGGGCCAACCCTCGGTTGCCCAAGATTCACCATGCGATGATGTCCAGTAGCATGTGTATAGCTTCCGTCCAATCGTGGGCATGTGGATCTATGATGGTAGTCAGAAGAGGCTGAACTATCGGTGGATGAATAGGAAGCATGATCCCTTCTGGATCTCCTTCGTCTTTGATGATTCACCTGGTTGGTCAATTCTGCGTTAGCATGGAGTTGTTGAGTAAGCTGTTGGTGGCTTTGAGTCATCTCTTGCATTAGCAATTGGAATTCTTCCCTAGTGACAGGGCCTTATGTATCTGAAGATCCGGTAGCATTCTGATCGGTAGGAGGAAGTTGTGCGGGGTTCTATCTATCATGTCCTTCTGGATCTGCAGCCGTTGAAGTAGTCCTAGTGTTGACCATGATGGATGGCCAAGCTCTTTCCTAGACTTGGTGCAAATTTGAATAGGATGGAAGAACTTTAGACTTGAAATCTAGATCTTCTCCTTAGATTCTTGCAATCCGATTTCGGTAGTCGATCCAACAAGCAGGAGAAAAACTGGGTTTTCTCGGTGAAAGCACCAAAGTGTTTGTACCAAAATTGGGCACAACACTCTTCAGATGTGTTTGAAGAAATCAAATGAAGAACATAAATGGAAAACGAGGCAGATTTAACAAACACACCGATCGATAAATAAGAAAAACGCACAGAAACACACAGATTTAGAGTGGCCTATGTCCACTATGAAATGGCTGATTTTTATTGATTTTTTTTGCTGGTTGCAAGGAGATAAACAGTAAAATTCAAATACAATAGTGATTTCGGTAGAGTCTGTACGTAAAAGAGCCAAAAGTCCTTTTTCAGTAGGTCCTGAGCTGCTATTTTTAGGCATAGCCAGCAAATATCTCGCTTTGATCTCGGAAGACCTCTTCTCTCACGTGAGTGGGCCCACGTGATCGATCCTCGGTCGTTTGAACTCGATCCGTGATCGATACGAATGAAATTCATATCGATTAAGATTTCATCCAATCGAGTCAAGATCGATCATGAACATTCCCGAGGTTGTATGCAAGCTCCTGTGAAAATTTGGTGGCATTTGGACTTGTAGATCTTGAGATATGATCGATGGAATTTTGGATTTTTCGAAGTCTATTGAATTCGCATCGCTCCCTATTCCCATCGCTTCTGGACATGTGATGTCTGATGACGTGGCGCTAAGTTTTTGGATCGGTCTAATTTTTATGCTGAGTGACCGAGTCTCTCACTTGAATGTGTCCTGTTCGTATCCGCCCATTGCTTTTCCATTCGTATCGCTCCTATACTTTACTTTGTATCGCTTCACGTATACATTGCTTCGTATCCATATGTGTGGCTTCATTAGTATCGATGATTTGAAGGCGCTTCATGTCGATTGTTGCATGCGTTCTTCACATCGCTTTCTTTATGGGCATGCCTTGTATCGATAAGTTAACTAATTGATACGAGTTAAGTTGGTGTGATCGATACAAAAGGTGACTTGTTGATGGATACGAAATAAAGCAAATACGATTGATACAAACTGAAGTGCACGTGATGGCTACGAAGCGGCATGCACTTAATGGATACGAACTAGTGCTCATCTGATCGATAGGAAGCCATGCACATTTGATGGATTCAAACAAGATCGATAAGAAGGAGGTTTCTCTCTGATTGCTTGATGGATGCGAACAAGGTTATTGATTGATTTGCATCGATCATATCTTTAGCATACGAACTCCGATTGACTTGAAATTCGAAGCATTGGCTTTCATTGCTTTGCTTGTCGTTTCAAATCAACTATAGCTTGATCTGGACACGGAAAAATTTTACCTGCATCCATAGTAGACCTATGTACAATCGATCTCCAGGATAGAACGTCTTTATTTTCCGACCAATTCCTTGGTATCATGGCCTTGCCAAAAGGTGGGATAACAAAGATAATACTTTCAAGCCTTAGTTCATTTATCTATAAACATTCCATTTTACACTTTATTATCGATTAATGTAACGACCCGGAATTTTGGGCAATATCAATTTAATAATCTGTATAAATAATTTAATTGGTCTGATAATTTTATTTATAATTTTCATTTAAATTGGTGAAACTAATCTTTTTATGGATAATAAATATTTAATCTGATTATTGCGATCAATGTCTTTCTAACAATTTAAAATGGATAAGAATTGATTTTCAAAGCTAATCAAATTTTATTCTGTTTATAATATATACATTTGATATATATTGTGAATAGAAGATCTTTTATTTTAAATTAAAGATGAATTTTCAAATTGTAATATATATGTTTGTATATGTTATAATTTGAGTTATTTTGAAATTTAATTTAATCAATTTATAATTTATAATGTATGAATATTGTAGATTGAAGCTTTGTTTTAGAATCAATGTTTTCAAAAATTAATTTAAAGATTTATTCATTTGTTTTAAAATATAAGTTTGTTATTTATTTTAAGTATGATGGTTTAAAAAGAATTTAAACAAGCTTTGTTTTGTTTCTTTTAAATTGCTTATTATAAAATGGTTATAAATGTATGTATAAGTGTTTTAGTTTTTTTAATACATGTATAAAGATATATTTATACTATAATTTGTTTTAGAATAGTTTCTTTTAATAAATCATGTACATATGCAAATATCTATTAATTAAGTAATTTATATTTACATTTAAAACTAAATAAAAATTTAATTAAAAACACTTATGTACATGCGTAAACATTTTAAACACTCTTAATAACACATGCAACCTATTAAGCTAATTATGTGACAATTGCCTAAGTTTTTACAAGTGGCATATACATTTAAATTTTAATAAATATTGTAAGAAGAAAATTTGTTTTCTTTCAAACATTTTCCTTTGTCTTCATTTCACTTTTCAAATGAATGGCAACCAAGAAGCTTTACAAATCAGAAAATTCCTTTTAAAATCTGAAAACTTAAATCAAAATCTGCAAAATCAAAAGCAAATGTTACCTGTAGCTAAAAAATCCAAAGCAAAGTTCTTCACAGTAAAGATTGAAATCTGCAAATGCCAATGGAATTCAACCTGCAATTCAATGAGATTTTCAACAGCAGTTCAACATTTTAGAGCATCAAATTTCAACATGCAAATAGATTTTCTTTCTTCAGCATATCATAGCCTGTAGAGAAATTCAAGAAAAAAAGAAGAGAAAAACCTGCTCTGTTCTCTGTTTTGTTCACTGCAAAATTAGGTGAGTGAACTATTTTTAAAATCAGTTTGATTTTAGATTTCATCTTGATTTTATGATGATATCATGATGTTATATGAAAAATTTATTTAAATTGGAATGCATGTTGAATTAAGATATTGAATTGCCTGTAAGATTTAAAAATGTATACTGTGTTTATTAAAAAAACAGTCCAAATCCTTCAAAATCTAAATAGCTTGATTTTTAACATGAATTGGACAGTGATTTGTTAATGAAAGTTGTTTGCAAACACATAATATATCATCTAAAAATAATTTTAGGATTTTAAAATGAATGAGTTACTCGAAATTTTCAAATTACAGTGAAAAATCAAGTTGGGACAAAATTTTATAATTTGAAATTCCAGTTTTGAATGTACAAGTGAATTACAATTCGAAAGATATGATTTTTAGAGTTTGTATTATAATTTTTAACTGAGTATTTAAGATGAATTTGGGGTTTATACGAAATTGGGGATTTTGTAGATTCTGATTATTTATACATTAATTTGGTTCGAGATTTGGATCATAGCTTGAGTATAGATTGTTGGTTATAAGAAAAGTGCAAAAGAAATTTTATATTTGTTGAATCGATGGGAATTGGCACGATTAGGGTTTTAGAGTTGTTTGGTTTCGGCCGAACTGTGGGAGCTTTTACGTCTTGAATTTTTGATCGAGCTCGTTTGTTTTTGCGGTGGATGTTGTGCTTGGGTGTGGAGACTCGATGGTGGGGTCGGCGAGGTGAAACGACGACGAGATGGTCGTTGGCGTCGGATTTTTTTTTCGTGTTACTGTGTAGTTTGAGCTTGGGATCAAAAATTCGATACGTTCTTATTTTCATGGATCTGGGTTTAGGGTTGTGATCGTGAGTAATTTTGTGATTGTGGAGGGTCGTCGCGATGAACGTGGGTGGTCGGCAGTGGAGGTGCATGTGCACCGTGTTTTGCGTGCACGGTTTTGGGTCTGGGGTAGTAATGGGTTTTGAGGACGATGAATCGGCTCGAGTAAGCTCTCGCGTTGTTCTCGGGACTGACTCGAAGGCATAGGAGGCTGGGAATCTTCGGGGAGGACGCATGATGTTACTGTATTCGACTCGGGGATTTGGGTTTGCTTTGGTGATGTATCGGGTGCATTCCTTATTGCCTCGGGTTTATGTTTACTGTTTTGGTAGTTGGGTATAACACTAAGTTGCAAATATAAACTTGAGTTGATTAAATTAAAATCAAGCATTTTATTATAAACAAGTTTATAAAGGACTCAAAATGTAAAGTTTAAAACTTGTTGTTTAAAATTAAATGTTAATCAAACTTTTAAAGTATAAGTTGAAAATTATTTATTTTATTTTACTTTAAATTTATTTAAAGTGATTTCATTTTGAAAGTAATTTAATTACATTTTGGAGTTCAATTTAAAAGAATATTTTGAATTTAAATATTAAATCAAAGTTTAAGTTTAAATGTTAAGTAATGATTCAAACCTAAGATTTCAAATTTATATTTGAAATAATAAGATTAATTTAAATGTTTTAAAGTATTCTAAATTTTGAAATTTGTTTCTAAATTTCCTATTTTTTAAATAAGATGATTTTGAAAACCAAATAGGATAATTTGTTTAAGTTGTTAAAATTTGATTTATTCAAATAATTCATTACAAGATAAATAAGGTTAATTTATCTTTGATTTGAATATAAAAATATTAAATTTGATTTGTTAATAACTAAAGTTTAATTAAGATCTAGTATTCTCTTAATTAATTAAGGATTTTAAAATTATAAGAAGTTAATTAATTAATTATTTAATTAATTTTAAATAATTAGTTAATTATTTATTTAATTTTAAATAACCACTTAATTAAGAATTAATTAAGTGTAATTACTTAATGAAGTAATCAATGGTTAATATTTGAATATAATTAAGAATGAAAGTAATTAATTATGGAAGTAATTAATGGTAATTACTCATGGAGTAATTAGTTGAAGTGATTATTGGTTAATCACTTGATGATATCAATTAAAGAATTGATTAATATAAAAGTTAATTAATTATGGGGTAATTAATTAATTAATGAATTAGGGATTGTTTAAGAATGGGATTAATTAATGTTAAGTAATTAATTAAGGAAGTAATTAAGATTTATTAGAGATAATTACTTGTTAAGTAATTAAATGTTAATTACTTAATTATTTTAGTAAATTAATTAATATGATTAATTAATTAATGAATGTGATTAATTTAAGATTAATTACTAAGTATAATTAATTAAAATTGTAATTAATTAATAAAGCAATTAATTAAGGATTTATTTATTTAATTGGTTAATAATTACTTAATGAAGAAATTAAAGATTAATTAATTGGATTAATTAATTAAGGATTAATATAATTAAATTAGAATTTAATTAATTAAGAAATTAATTAATTAAGATAAGTAATTACAAATTGTTAATTACTGATTATGATTAATGAGTTGATTAATTATAAGTTAATTATTTAATTAATTAAAGTATTTATTAATTAAAAAGGATCATTAATTAATGTAATTAATGATATTAATCAAGGTTGATTAATATAAGTGATTTAATTTAAGTGTGATTAATTAATTGTAATTAATTAAGGTTTAATGTAATTAATTATGATTGATTAATAATGGAAGTAAATGAAGAATCATTAATTATTGTAATTAATGATAGTAATTAAAGATTAATTACTGAATATGATTAAGGACAATTACTTGAATGTAATTAAATATAATAAATCAAGGAAGATTAATTAAGGAAGATCATTAGAGATGATTAATTTTATTTATTTGGAATAATAAATAAATGAAGAAGGATTTAGGATAATCCAATTGATTATGAGTTAATCAATTTTGTTTTGGATGATTGATTAATATTGGTTGATATTGTTTGATCAATTGATATTGGATGATCGATTGATATTGGATGGTTGATATTGGGTGTTTGATATTGGTTGATACTGGATGGTTTGGATATCTATGATGTGTGATATGCTGCTTCGTGAAGATGAATGTTGTTATGAATTATCTTTAGTGATAATATGATTCATCTATCTGTTTATATATCATCCTGAATATGAGTTTAAAATGTTTAAACCCTTAAGTACAACTTGGACATTAAAATGGCGTTTGGTTTCGGTGAGACCGGGATCGGGTTTCCATATTTGGGATCCGAAAACCACATCGATTCCAGTTAAACGTTAGGTCGTGAATCCAAGTTGGGCAAGTGAAGGCTCGAGGTGTAAGGACTATACGTCAATATAACTCTGTGGGTGATTCCGTAATGAGTTTGACGGAATAGTACTTAAAGATTCAAGATGGTGATTTAGAGTGCAAGGGCTATGGTCGTTGACTCTGAGGGTGATTCCAATAATGAGTGCAACGAGATAGTGCCTTCGGTTTCGTTCGAACCCAGAACGAACTTGTAGGGATTGAATGCTTTCAGAACATCGTCAGGTGGACGATGAGCATTCTAAGATAGATGTGTTCTATAAAGGTAATCGTAGCCTCAAGCCTCATCAACCGGGAATGGCTAAAACAGGGAAGGTGCAGCAAGGCTTCGTGGGTAGCCCCCACTTGAGAATGAGATTTACCCCTGTGTAGAGGTCCCTTTCTATTTCGGCATAGTGTTTGGTTGGTCGCGCCAACTACGGGGTGGTCTTGTTCGGGACTATCCAATAAGGGATGGTTCCGGCCTTGTGTTGTAGTGGAGTTAGGGTGGCTTCTTGGTACGTTGATCTAGGCCATGTACTGTGACGGGCGGTACCCCAGTTTCCCTGCCATTGATGGAAACCCATTCTTCCTACGAGACCCTACGGTTTTGATTGTATTACCCACTTTTGTGGCTAGTAGCTGGAATTTAATGAATGTAACAATATCGGCTATTTCTTATTTACTTGAAAACCCTAGACACTATTATAATATCACTGGGTTTCCTGTCGAATGTTTTGGTTAGCGTAAGGTAAAATGTTTATGTGTGGGAAGTCTTACGTGATACCTTTTCTTTTCAAAGGTTTTCTAAAAGTTATGCAACTTTAACCCGTTTACTCACACCAGATCCCCGTCTGACCTGAGTGTTTATTTTCTGTTTTATTAAACTCTTGGGTACTCATATTATGTATGAGTATTCAAGAGATTCAGGTTTGCTGGACGAATTCAGGAGGAGATATGGAGCAGGAGGCTTCCATGTGTAGTTATATTTTGATTCCGCTGTGTCGTTTGATATCTTTTTCCTTGTGTACTTGAGTTGTATAGTTATACAGATGTTTATAACTGTCTAATATATGTTGTGTAAGTTGTGTGCTGTGATGTAACAAGATATTATGTAATATTTTATGTGATATATTATATTTCATTCGTTCCGCTGTGAGTTCTTTGTAGTTGTTGTGTTTCTTCTTTCTCTTTCTTTTCTTCTTCTATCCCTTTCTTTCTTCAAGATGATGTGATTTCCTGGTGATAGGAAGTCGGGTCGTCTCATTTGGTATCAAAGCATTAGGTTGAGTGAATACCTAGGCTCTGTAGTGGTGTCTTCCTTGAGAGAGCGTACTTGTAATTTTTATATATAACTATATATATATATATATCTACCTGATCGGTTGGGTTATCTGTTCGGATTTTCCAACATAAATTTTAGAGGTAGATGGAGTAGTGGTTTGTGTGTGTAACACGACTACCACTAATGGAAGAGGTCCATGTTGAGGTTGGAAGTATTTGTCGAGACTGTAGACCTAATACCGTCTCGAGTGAGATTTGTAGTTTGGAGTAAGGATTTCTTTGATATCCGAAGGAATTTTTTTTTAAAGATTCGGAGTTTATCTTGGAAGACTAAGTTTGGATCTGTCGGAAGTGCAGAAGTAAGTGATGATATCTTGGTAACTGCGTGATGAGATGCAGTATCCATGGATATTTCCAAAGATGTTTTCTCTTGAAGCAGATTTAGTAGTTGAGGAGCAGTCTTTACCTGCCGCAGAGAAGATTCATTTGTATGGAAGTTGTTTGGATCTCTAGCAAGGAGGTTGGCTGTTCTGGAATTTGAGACTAAGGTCTATGAGTTGTTTTCGCTTTGGCATGGTCTCATTGGTTATTCCTTTAGGAAAGCGAGGTGTTGATGCTTGGTTTGGAGTCCGAGTTTCTTGAGAGGTTGTCTGCCATCTCGAAGGTCTGTTGTGTGGTTTGTGGATGGTTTTGGTTTTTAGAGAAGCCTTTGGATTAGAAGTCTTTGGTTAGCTGTGATAGCAGTGCAGTTCGAAGTGTTTGGTGTGTTGACAAGAAGGTGTTTTAGCTCTGTCGTATCTTTAAGGTAGAGTTTGGAAGCAGCAGCGTTGGTTGTTTCTCCGATGGATCTGGAATCTTTGTAGTTCTTCAATCAGCAGTCCAGGCAGTTGGTGGAAGTTTCTTGAATGGTTAACCTTGTTTGGAGAAGCTTAAGGCTATTTTAATTCGTAAAGAGAGGACGGTTTCTTTGGAATCCGATTAGGTAGGATTGCAAAAGTGACTTGCGATTTGTTTGGGAATTTTGTCTTAGGCAATCTTTGGTTTAAGACTGAGGGTTCTCATGTGGAAGTAGAAGCTACTGAAGTGATCAGAAATTTGTCTGCATCTGGAGTTGTGTTCCATATTATTTTGGTTCCAGAAGTAATTTTGGTGGTTAGCCTAAAGGAGAGAGTTGATGTAGCAGCTCAGAATATTTTTGGAATTTGGATTGGTTAGATCTAATTTTTGAGTTTGGATTTCTGTTATAAGGTTGTGTGACTAAGTCAGATGAGTCACTCAGATTTTTATGGATTTGATGAACAAAGTTTCCCGGATATAATGAATAAGTTTGTATTCGTGTTCATCAACAGTATTCTCATCTATTTCAAAATCAGAGTTGTGCAGCGGAAGCAAGGTAGCAGCTGTGCAAGAAAGGAAGCAAGCTCAGATTGCTATTGCTTTGGAGTAGAGCATGTGTTCTGGATTTCGATGGATTTTGGAGGACTCTTCTGTTGAATAGGATTCGGAAATTGGTTTGCTTGGGTCTTGTGGTTTCTGGAAGTATCAGCATAGATTGAGCTGATCAAGAAGAAGTTTAGCAGCCCAGGATTGTCTGTTGGGATGCAGATATGAGATAGGGAGTTTGGAATTCGAAGTTGGAAACTTCATTGTTGTTGAGATTTCTCTGGTTAAGAGAATAGAAATTGGATGGGTAGTTCTGAGGAATTTGAGATTTCTTATCTGTGTTCTGATAAGATAAGATCTGTTGTCTATAAGATTGAATTTCCAGTTTGGATAGCCGGAATTCATTGTATATCACGTATCTCTAAGGGAGTACGTGTATGATTCATCGATTGGTTGTTGAATCTGTAGTTCAGTTGGATTTGGAAGTTGTTCTGGACTTGAGTATAGTCTGATGTTCTGTTCAGATTGATGGATCTAGAGATGATAGAAGCTCTAGATTTTGGTGGCGTAGTTTGTTTAGCTTCTATAGAGCGAGTCTCCTGGTGATTTATACTTGGGAAACTCGAGATAGTATTAGAGATTTGTTCTGATTTGTATCAGCATAATTAGTTAGTTTTGTTTGTTTGTTTATTTGATTGCTATGGATGTTAGTTACTGGTTATTAAGTATGCTTTGCTATTTGAAATTAAATTCTATACTGGATTATTAAATTACCTTTGCTTTTAAATTTCGGGGACGAAATTCTTCTAAGGGGTGAGGATTGTAACGACCCGGAATTTTGGGCAATATCAATTTAATAATCTGTATAAATAATTTAATTGGTTTGATAATTTTATTTATAATTTTAATTTAAATTGGTGAAATTAATCTTTTTATGGATAATAAATATTTAATCTGATAATTGTGATCAATGTCTTTCTAACAATTTAAAATGGATAAGAATTGATTTTCAAAGCTAATCAAATTTTATTCTATTTACAATATATACATTTGATATATATTGTGAATAGAAGATCTTTTGTTTTAAATTAAAGATGAATTTTCAAATTTTAATATATATGTTTATATTTGTTATAATTTGAGTTATTTTCAAATTTAATTTAATCAATTGATAATTTATAATGTATGAATATTGTAGATTGAAGCTTTGTTTTAGAATCAATGTTTTCAAAAATTAATTTAAAGATTTATTCATTTGTTTTAAAACATAAGTTTGTTATTTATTTTAAATATGATGGTTTAAAAAGAATTTAAACAAGCTTTGTTTTGTTTCTTTTTAATTGCTTATTATAAAATGGTTATAAATGTATGTATAAATGTTTTAGTTTTATTTAATACACGTATAAAGATATATTTATATTATAATTTGTTTTAGAATAATTTCTTTTGATAAATTATGTATATATGAAAATATCTATTAATTAAGTAATTTATATTTACAATTAAAACTAAATAAAAATTTAATTAAAAACACTTATGTACATGTGTAAACATTTTAAACACTCTTAATAACACATGTAAACCTATTAAGCTAATTATGTGACAATTGCCCAAGTTTTTACAAGTGGCATATACATTTAAATTTTAATAAATATTGTAAGAAGAAAATTTGTTTTCTTTCAAACAATTTCCTTTGTCTTCATTTCACTTTTTAAATGAATGGCAACCAAGAAGCTTTACAAATCAGAAAATTCCTTTTAAAATCTGAAAACATAGATCAAAATCTGCAAAATCAAAAGCAAATGTTACCTGTAACTGAAAAATCCAAAGCAAAGTTCTTCACAGTAAAGATTGAAATCTGCAAATGCCAATGGAATTCAACCTGCAATTCAATGAGATTTTCAATAGCAGTTCAACATTTTAGAGCATCAAATTTCAACATGCAAACAGATTTTCTTTCTTCAGCATATTAGAGCCTGGAGAGAAATTCAAGAAAAAAAAAGAGAAAAACCTGCTCTGTTCTCTGTTTTGTTCACTGCAAAATTAGGTGAGTGAACTATTTTTAAAAACAGTTTGATTTTAGATTTCATCTTGATTTTATGATGATGTCATGATGTTATATGAAAAATTTATTTAAATTGGAATGCATGTTGAATTAAGATATTGAATTGCTTGTAAGATTTAAAAATGTATACCGTGTTTATTAAAAAAATAGTCCAAATCCTTCAAAATCTAAATAGCTTGATTTTTAACATGAATTAGACAGTGATTTGTTAATGAAAGTTGTTTGCAAACACATAATATATCATCTAAAAATAATTATAGGATTTTAAAATGAATGAGTTACTCAGAATTTTGAAATTACAATGAAAAATCAAGTTGGGACAAAATTTTATAATTTCAAATTCCAGTTTTGAATGTATAAGTGAATTACAATTGGAAAGATATGATTTTTAGAGTTTGTATTATAATTTTTAACTGAGTATTTAAGATGAATTTGGGGTTTATACGAAATTGGGGATTTTGTAGATTGCTGATTATCTGTACATTAATTTGGTTCGAGATTTGGATCATAGCTTGAGTTTAGATTGTTGGTTATAGGAAAAATGCAAAAGAATTTTTATATTTGTTGAATCGATGGGAATTGGCACGATTAGGGTTTTAGAGTTGTTTGGTTTCGGCCGAACTGTAGGAGCTTTTGCGTCTTGAATTTTTGATCCAACTCGTTCATTTTTGGGGTGGATGTTGTGCTTGGGTGTGGCGACTCGATGGTGGGGTCGGCTAGGTAAAACGGCGACGAGATGGTCGTTGGCGTCGGAGTTTTGTTTCGTGTTACTGTGTAGTTTGAGCTTGGGATCGAAAATTCGATACGTTCTTGTTTTCATGGATCTGGGTTTAGGGTTGTGATCAAGAGTAATTTTGTGACCGTGGAGGGTCGTCGCGATGAACGTGGGTGGTCGACGGCGGAGGTGCATGTGCACCATGTTTTGCGTGCACAGTTTTGGGTCTGGAGGAGTAATGGGTTTTGGGGATGACGAATCGGCTCGAGTAAGCTCTCGCGTTGTTCTCGGGACCGACTCGAAGGCATAGGAGGCTGGGAATCTTCGGGGAGGACGCGTGATGTTACTGTATTCGACTCGGGGATTTGGGTTTGCTTTGGTGATGTATCAGGTGCATTCCTTATTGCCTCGGGTTTGTGTTTACTGTTTTGGTTGTTGGGTATAACACTAAGTTACAAATATAAACTTGAGTTGATTAAATTAAAAATCAAGCATTTTGTTATAAACAAGTTTATAAAGGAATCAAAATGCAAAGTTTAAAACTTGTTGTTTAAAATTAAATGTTAATCAAACTTTTAAAGTATAAGTTGAAAATTATTTATTTTATTTTACTTTAAATTTATTTAAAGTGATTTCATTTTGAAAGTAATTTAATTACATTTTGGAGTTCAATTTAAAAGGATATTTTGAATTTAAATATTAAATCAAAGTTTAAGTTTAAATGTTAAGTAATGATTCAAACCTAAGATTTCAAATTTATATTTGAAATAAATAAGATTAATTTAAATGTTTTAAAGTATTCTAAATTTTGAAATTTGTTTCTAAATTTCCTATTTTTCAAATAAGATTATCATTATGATTTTGAAAACCAAATAGGATAATTTGTTTAAGTTGTTAAAATTTGATTTATTCAAATAATTCATTACAAGATAAATAAGGTTAATTTATCTTTGATTTGAATATAAAAATATTAAATTTGATTTGTTAATAAGTAAGGTTTAATTAAGATTTAATGTTCTCTTAATTAATTAAGGATTTTAAAATTATAAGAAGTTAATTAATTAATTATTTAATTAATTTTAAATAATTAGTTAATTATTTATTTAATTTTAAATAACCACTTAATTAAGAATTAATTAAGTGTAATTACTTAATGAAGTAATCAATGGTTAATATTTGAATATAATTAAGAATGAAAGTAATTAATTATGGAAGTAATTAATGGTAATTACTCATGGAGTAATTAGTTGAAGTGATTATTGGTTAATCACTTGATGATATCAATTAAAGAATTGATTAATATAAAAGTTAATTAATTATGGGGTAATTAATTAATTAATGAATTAGGGATTGTTTAATAATGGGATTAATTAATTGTTAAGTAATTAATTAAGGAAGTAATCAAGATTTATTAGAGATAATTACTTGTTAAGTAATTATGAGTTAATTACTTAATTATTTTAGTAAATTAATTAATGTGATTAATTAATTAATGAATGTGATTAATTTAAGATTAATTACTAAGTATAATTAATTAAAATTGTAATTAATTAATAAAGCAATTCATTAAGGATTTATTTATTTAATTAATTATTTAATAATTACTTAATGAAGAAATTAAAGATTAGTTAATTGGATTAATTATTTAAGGATTAATATAATTAAATTAGAAGTTAATTAATTAAGAAATTAATTAATTAAGATAAGTAATTACAAACTGTTAATTACTGATTATGATTAATGAGTTGATTAATTATAAGTTAATTATTTAATTAATTAAAGTATTTATTAATTAATAAGGATCATTAATTAATGTAATTAGTGATATTAATCAAGGTTGATTAGTATAAGCGATTTAATTTAAGTGTGATTAATTAATTGTAATTAATTAAGGTTTAATGTAATTAATTATGATTGATTAATAATGGAAGTAAATGAAGAATCATTAATCATTGTAATTAATGATAGTAATTAAAGATTAATTACTGAATATGATTAAGGACAATTACTTGAATGTAATTAAATATAATTAATCAAGGAAGATTAATTAAGTAAGATCATTAGAGATGATCAATTTATTTATTTGGAATAATAAATAAATGATTTTGTTTTGGAAGATTGATTAATATTGGTTGATATTATTTGATCAATTGATATTGGATGATCAATTGATATTGGATGGTTGATATTGGGTGTTTGATATTGGTTGATACTGGATGGTTTGGATATCTATGATGCGTGATATGCTGCTTCGTGAAGATGAAAGTTGTTATGAATTATCTTTAGTGATAATATGATTCATCTATCTGTTTATATATCATCCTGAATATGAGTTTAAAATGTTTAAACCCTTAAGTACAACTTGGACATTAAAATGGCGTTTGGTTTTGGTGAGACCGGAATCGGGTTTCCATATTTGGGATCCGAAAACCACATCGATTCCAATTAAACGTTAGGTCGTGAATCCAAGTGGAGCAAGTGAATGCTCGAGGTGTAAGGACTATACGTCAATATAACTCTGTGGGTGATTCCGTAATGAGTTTGACGGAATAGTACTTATAGATTCGAGATGGTGATTTAGAGTGCAAGGGCTATGGTCGTTGACTCTAAGGGTGATTCCAATAATGAGTGCAACGAGATAGCGCCTTCGGTTTCGTTCGAATCCAGAACGAACTTGTAGGGATTGAATGCTTTCAGAACATCGTCAGGTGGACGATGAGCATTCTAAGATAGATGTGTTCTATAAAGGTAATCATAGCCTCAAGTCTCATCAACCGGGAATGGCTAAAACAGGGGAGGTGCAGCAACGCTTCGTGGGTAGCCCCCACTTGAGAATGAGATTTACCCCTGTCTAGAGGTCCCTTTCTATTTCGGCATAGTGTGTGCTTGGTCGCCCCAACTACGGGGTGGTCTTGTTCGGTACTGTCCAGTAAGGGATGGTTCCGGCCTTGTGTTGCAGTGGAGTTAGGGTGGCTTCTCGGTACGTTGATCTAGGCCACGTACCGTGACGGGCGTTACCCCAGTTGCCCTGCCATTGATGGAAACCCATTCTTCCTACGAGACCCTACGGTTTTGATTGTATTACCCACTTTTGTGGCTAGTAGCTGGAATTTAATGAATGTAACAATTTCGGCTATTTCTTATTTACTTGAAAACCCTAGACACTATTATAATATCACTGGATTTCCTATCAAATGTTTTGGTTAGCGTAAGGTAAAAACTTTTCCATGTTTACGTGTGGGAAGTCTTACGTGATACCTTTTCTTTTCAAAGGTTTTCTAAAAGTTAAGCAACTTTAACCCGTTTACTCACACCAGACCCCTGTCTGACCCGAGTGTTTATTTTCTGTTTTATTAAACTCTTGGGTACTCATATTATGTATGAGTAGTCAAGTGATTCAGGTTTGCTTGACGAATTCTGGAGGAGATATGGAGCAGGAGGCTTCCACATGTAGTTATATTTTGATTCCGCTGTGTTGTTTGATATCTTTTTCCTTGTGTACTTGAGTTGTATAGTTAGATAGATATTTATAACTGTCTAATATCTGTTGTGTAAGTTGTGTACTCTGATGTAACAAGATACTATGTAATATTTTATGTGATGTATTATATTTCATTCGTTCCGCTGTGAGTTCTCTGTAGTTGTTGTGTTTCTTCTTTCTCTTTCTTTTCTTCTTCTATCCCTTTTTTTCTTCAAGATGATGTGATTTCCTGGTGATAGAAAGTCGGGTCGTCTCAATTAATGTATTATTATTAAGTTAATTAACTAAATTACAAGGTATAAATAGGGGTTATTATCGATACATGCCATCGTTTGGTACATATAGATGATACTTAGATAATTTTGAGCTTCTATTCTTTTATACCATCTAGTTACCCTTTGCACTCAACAATCCATAACCTTGGTATTTGCTCCTTCATCATTTTAAATTCAAATATCATCAAACCATCGAGTGTGAAAAATCATAGACATTACGTATATGTGTGTGTGTCTATAACTAAATATTTTTTTTTTGAAGTAATAAGGCTCATAGCTTTAAAAAACATTTTCTCAAAACCAAATAAAAAATATGTAACAATCCTTATCTCAAGACACACTGACCCAAAGCCTAAAATGACTTTTGGACTCACATCGTGCTAGGAAATACGAGTTGTTGGTTTTTATATATTATAGAGCCTAAGATAAAATTTAAAACATTCTACACTTTTACCTCTCACAGCGGAAGGATTTAAAATATAAACACTGAGAATTAACACCTAAAAAAGAATGGTCTCCAAGTATACTTAATCCGCATACAATTTTTCAAAAGTACAATACAGAGTTTGATAAACATTTAATATAATAAATAGCAGTTTGAGGAATAACGAAGAATATTGCGACTCCAGCAGTCAGCTCATTCCTTCATGTATTATGCGTAGACCAAATCAACCGATGCCCTATCTTCCTATGGTGGGGGAAAATGAAAGGAGTGGGTTGGAAAAAATTCCGATGAATAAGTGACATTATTAATATATGGTGATCGCATGCAATTAACTTTATTTATAGCCTATGTGACCTAGGGTGTTCTACGTGTATCTATGAATCACCAGCTTTCTTTATTTAACGGGTTTAGCTTAATACAGTTCTACACTAACGACTTGTGCAGGCTCATACTTTGGATCGAATAACTAATCGAACCTCAAAATTACTAATGATCAACTTATAGCTGTGAGAAATATTCCACATAGTTTTCCCTATGATTTTCGACCACGGAACTACATTTCCTACATTACGACTATACATATCCTCATTACGCATTGAGGGGGAGCCTAAAATGTTGACTCGTCGAAGTGTCTCATCGTCGCTGCATCCATGTTTGCCTCTTAATGGTAATGTAATGCCTCTTATTGCACAGTGTTGGGATCTACCAATAACATGAAATAATGTCATGTCACCGTGAATACCAAGGAACTTCCGTTAGTGCCAAAGCACGCATTTTTCCAGGCTTCATCATCAATGTTGTGCATCTGCAACTCCAAAATCAAGCTTATAGTCCATTTCAATGGACGAACATAATCTACGCAATGATAATACTTTCAAGCCCTACTTCATTTATTTGCAAACATTCCATTTTTACACTTTATTATCGATTAATGTATTTATTATTAAGTTAATTAACTAAATTACAAGGTACAAATAGGGGTTATTATCGATACACGCCATCATTTGGTAATGATAAATGATACTGAGACAATTTTGAGCTTTTATTCTTCAAACCATCTTGTTACCCTTTGCACTCGACAATCCATGACCTTGGTATTTGCTCCTTTATCATTCTAGATTCAAATATCATCAAACCATTAAGTGTGAAAGTCATGGACATTATGTATATATGTGTGTATGTGTGTCCATAACTAAATAATTTATTTTAAAGCTATAAGGTTCATGACTTAAAAAAACATTTTTCTTAAAATCGAATAAAAAACACATAACAATCTACACCTCCAAACACACTGAACCAAAGCCTAAATTGTCTTTCGGACTCGTGTTATGCCAAGAAATGCAAGTTGTTGGTTTTTAAATATTACAGAGCCTAAGATAAAATCTAAAGCATTCTACACTTTTAGCTCTCACAGCGGAAGAAATTAAAATATAAGTACTGAGAAATAACATTTCAAAAAAGAACGGTCCCCAAATATATTTAATTCACATAGAATTTATCAAAAGACAATACAGAGTTTGATAAACATTTGATATAATAAATAGCAGTTTGAGGAATAATGAAGAATATTGGGACTCCAGTACTTATCACCAGCCTTCACGTATTATGCGTAGACCAAATCAACCGATGCCCTATCTTCCTATGGTGGGAGAAAATAAAAGGAGTGGGTTGGAAAAAATTCCGGTGAATAAGCTACGTTATTAGTATATGGTGATCGCATGTAATTAAATTTATTTACAACCTTTGTGATCTAGGGTGTTCTACACATGTCTATGAATCACTAACTTTCTTTATTTAAGGGGTTTAGTTCAATACAATCCTACACTAACGACTTGTACAGGCTCATACTTTGGATTGAATAACAAAACGAACCTCAAGACTACTAATGATCAGCTTATAGCTAGTAGAGCTATTCCACGTAGGTTTCCCTACAATTTTCGACCATGGAACTACATTTCTCACATTATGACTACAGTATCCTCGTTACGCATTGAGGGGAGCCTAAAATGCTGACTCGCCAAAGTGTCTCATCGTTGCTGCACCCATGTCTACCTCTCAATGGTAACATAACGCCTCTTATTGCACTGTGCTGGGATCTATCAATAACACGACATCATGTTATGTCACCATGAATACCAAGGAACTTCCATTAGTGCCAAAGCACACATTTTTCCAGGCTTCATCATCAATGTTGCATATCCACTATAAACACTCCAATGAGTGCAATTTGCAATAGAATCGCCCCATTCAAATATCGACCCTACTGGATAAATAGTATTTACCCAACCTGCAATGTCCTAGTATCGCTAACATAGGGAACTCGTTTCCCTACTTATACTATCATCCATACACACACACATAATAAATATACACTTATAAATTTATTTATAACTTGGGCCTTAGACCAAGGTTCAAGTCGTGCCCGATTTTTGGTAATTGACCGACCACTGTTCATTGGAGCGGTCGACTGTGTCATCGATCGACTCCAGTGTGCCTATCGACTGTTGGCTTCCATTATTAATATTTTTTTTGTTCTTCTAATAATAATTAATTGTTAATTACAATGACTATTAACTATAATGAACCCTATTTTGTCAATCTACAGTCTCTGATGTTTTCAATTTCAGTTTCTAACAATTTTGTATTTGATGCCGTATTCGTTTCAAATAAAATTTCAATAAATCATCTTGACTTAGGTTTAGGGTTAGCAGGATTATACCTATTCATGTTTAATTTAACAAGTGTGAGATCGATCTAAATCAAATTTTATAAAAGACGTACTTCACTCTGATTTAGATTAGACAAGAAACATATTCAAGTAGGCTAAATTCTTGTTCAATTTTCAATCTATCACGATTACTTGATAAATAATATTCCCGATTGAACCTAACCTAATTCAAGATCAAATAGGATATAAATAATCTACATTGCATATAAATCTCCATATTATTTATGAACCCAATCACCTCGAAGGAATTCCTCTTTTGATTTGATTTCACTAGCTCTCTCTCCTTTATGGATTTACTTTCCTTCTCCCTTTCCCTTTTATTTTGATTCTCTCTCTCCTTTTATTTGATGTGTAATATTTTTTTATTTTTATTAAGAAAATTTAGGAAAGAGAATATGAAATGTTTTAAGAGTTCAATTTTAAGAAGGAAGGAGAAGAAGAGGGAGGCTAGGTTTCTAAAATGAAAAGGATGAGGTTTGGCTAAGTGATTATAGTTAAAAACTTAGTTTGCAAAAATTACTTGTTTATCCACAAATTATTTACCTTTACGTATACGATAAATATGTTTCCTTTTCTTTTTATTTAAGAAGATAACATCTTTATCCTTCCCTTTTAATGCCATTAGTGGCCATTTACTTAAATTTATTTCCTTCACTTAATTATTTATTAATGTCCTTCATCTTTGTTATTATTGAATATAACAGATAATCATATATTTGTATTAAAAATTACATGTGTATGTATATATAGGTATATTTTTTGTATATATTACGTGAAGTCTATTTCTAGACAAATTATTCCTTCATTCATGCCATTATTATCTTTACCTATGTACAAAACCCTTTCCCTTTTCCTCTATTAACATAAAAGTCACATTACCTTAATTAATGCTACTAATTATAATTTAAGTCAATTAATTATAATTTTAACTGATGTCATAATTCTAATCAACATCCACCGTTGATATTCTCATATATACCTGTGTGTTTATTTAATAAGAAACCATATCCTTTACCAATTAATAGTATTAAAGTTTACAATTTCTATCGATTTCATTAATTATAATTTAAATCAACTATCCTGTATATATAATCATCATTTTGTGTGAAATCCAGGATTTATATTCAGTGTACATGTGTACTAATTAGAGATATAGATAATTTTGCAACGCAGCTATGCAAAAAATTCACAATAGCTCTGCGCCGTTGCAAAAGCATTAGCGGTAGCTATTGGCATTTACAATATTGCAATGACCTAGGGCCATTGCAAAACTTTCAGTTTTAGTTAAAAAATGCGGAACATGGGAATAATACACGTTATGCCCAAAATGATACTCCCCCAGTTTTTTTCCTCCCGCTCCCTTTCTAATTTCTTCCAAAGCAATATGGTGATTCCCCAATCCATACCCTGGCTCTATATTCTTTCCCTCCTCTTCATTACTACCTCAAATCCTCCTCTTATATAACCCTACAACGACAATTATTTCCCCACTCTGAAATGTTGCGACCATTCGATCTTATTGCCGTCAAATTTCTCCCCAATCCCAAATCCTAATGTTGGCAAATATTCCTCTGGCCATGATCTTATTCAATAAATCCCAAATCTTAATGTTAACAATCATATGCTATAGTACGCTCTCTTCACCCAGTTCTCTTCATGCATTCCAAAAACCTAGTATTTGTTGTCTCTTTTTCAGCGTTTGTTATGCATAAGAGTGTGGTGGAAAGAAGAATAAAGGTGGAGAAAGCGATCTTGGAGGACTTCATGATGTTAGTTTGATGTATGTGTTTATTTTATATTTCTGGGACTTTATTGTACTGTTAACTATAATATTGTTTATTTTTTTTGATTACTATTGCTCTTTTATTGTTGTAGTAAATGGTTATGTAACTTCTGCGTTTATGCATTTAACTAAGGTACACATTTTACTATCCACTAGTAGTTTACAACCTAAATTTAAGCCTATAATTTAAGCCCACCATTGATGCAGGCATGCACAACTTTGCATTTGATAGGGAATTTTTGTCTCAGCACTTAATAAACTGTAGGTCATTTTGTATATACTATACTTTTTGTAATAAATGTCATTTTTTACTTAAATTTTGTCTCAGCACTTAATAAATTGTAGGTCTTTGCGAATGCTACCAACTGGAGAGATATGGTCAGTGGTGATGCTGTCACCAAAGTTGAGCAAGTGTAAGAATCTTTTACTAGGTGAGGGCGGGTAGGTGACATTGTCATGTTTTTTGAAATAAATTTTTCTATGGTTTATAGACAGCGGTAAAACAATATATCATATGATCAATAAAATAGAATGTTGTGAAAGATTATTCTCTTTTGATTTGGTCTCAAAATTATGAGCTATTCAATTTTGTATTATATAATATATTTTTTTTGTCAGGGAAAATTTTCTTAGGATGGCACTGAATGCCAAAGGATTTTTCTTGGTGTTTAGTGGAAATTTTTTAGGTAAGTTAACTAAATCCTTTTAATGGTTACTATAATATAGGAAACATAATTTTCATTAATGACCGAGAATATTTCTTATTAAATTTCCAGGGTGACAATGACCCTATTTTGTTATTACTAATTGATCAAATATTCATCAGCTTCATTTACAGGTAGTCATAAACCTAATCCCTACAATGACATTTGCGATGATTGCTTTAATAGGGTTAGCACAAATATATTAATGCTATAACCTTAGAATGAATCACCTTTATATCATTTATACCATTATACAGTCATAAAAAAAGAGTCGATTGAGTTACCTAGTTTTCTTATTACCACAAGAGTGCAAAGTGTGTCGCGTGACAAGCAACATAGAATGACTGACTTGCCATTGGACCTAAGGAGGAGAAAATAGTAGACAGCTTATCTTGTGGTGTTTTTTTTCTCTCCAAAGAATGACATGTTTAGGTCCAGAACTGCTTAACCATTGATCAAGCTAATTAGTAAGGCCAATATCGCGATTGAAATAACTAGTATGTTCACTCTTCCTGTACAACTTACTTTCTTTTATTGATGTTTGATAATTAATTCCTAATGGTGAGGTTACTATATACAGCAGTGTAACACTAGGCTAAGTATTTGTTACTGAAGTGATACAAGATAGTAGATTTCAACACATAGGATTTTTGTTTGGCTTGTCATGAAATTATAGATATTAATAGTGGTTTATCTATTTACATATTTTGAGTATGCTTGTATTTTCTTGTTATTTATTGGTTGGGCCCTTAAACAATATCAATAAACTAAAAATTATTACTTGAGCATATAAAGAGATATGCAATCCTTATCATATATTTGGAGTTTTATTTCCTTCCGCCTCTAACTGTGCTTGGTATCCCGATAATATATTGTTGTCCTCGCACAGGCAAAAAACAAATATATCTCAAAGATGAAATTAAATTAAAACCAAGTACGACTATGTTGTAAATGTTGTGAACTATTGGGAATTCATGGCAAGTTGAATAGACCGGTAAAAATTTACTACCTGATATTTGCACATAGATTATGAAGTGCTCATTAATGTATACATGTCTTAAGTTTAGCTAACAATTTCTCAACTATTGGAAGATTATAAGTTGATATATTTTATTCTAAATTTTGATATGTTGAACTTTCTTCTGACAATCCGCCCTTGTGACTCTATGAAATCGACACTAATACATTCTCGATATTCGCATACTGCAAAACCAAGTGTTGGAATGATGGATAGTAAAGAGTAAAAGAGAAAATAAAGACAGAACAAAGACTTACACGAATAGAATAACATATATTATTTTAATATAAATGATCTTTACAGCGGAAACTTTAAATACATTTATCGGAGTCTATCTTATAAATTAGCCTAGAAAGTTATAAATCTCTGTCCTTATAAATGCTGAATAAAATTAGTAAACTAATGCAGTGGAAATGAAAATGGAGAACTATCTACTGGGACATCTTCATTTCGAGACTTCAAGCTCCATCACAGTGCTCCATGTTAAACCTGGCTACTTGGCTGCTTGGAAAAAATAGTTCACCCAAAGTTTAAACAGAAAGAAAATAAACTCTAGATCAGTCATGAGAATTGTGTGAGAAACTCAAAAATATGGGTATTGGAAAACAAAGGGTATCTCATAAGACCACGCCGTACATAAACAACGAATAGGGTTTTACCTTATGATAACCAAAATATTTACTATGCAAAATCAATGATATTATCTTTAGTGACATTCTTTGAAAATCATTTCAAATAACCTATTAATCTTTGAAAAATAATTGCTTGACCTTAGGTGGTAGGAGGTGTTGGTCGTGGGTTTCAAGGGGAGAAAGCAGGAGTTTTGCATTGGGTTTGAGGTGTTTGGGTAATATATATTTACTATTTAAATTTAATTACTTTCCGCAGTATTTTCCTCTACGAATTTCCTAAGATAAGAAACCATTAATGAGGAGTATAAAGATGTGATGAAGCTTAGGAAAATGAAGGAGGAAATGTGAATGGAAGCGAAGATGGATGGTGGGTATTTATAGGCAAATGGAAGTAATAAAATATCATGATATTAAGTGCAAACACATCATCATTTCATCACCACCACACTCTCCTCCTCCATCACCATTTCGACCGAAGTACCCCCCATGTGGCCAATCAAGGTGTGTGTGATGGTAAGTTGATGTTTGACTTTGGTTGGAGAATATCATGATATTTATAAATAATATTATCGTATTTCTTTTATCTTTTATTTTTTTATTCGGACATATATGTGTGTGTATGTGTATGTTTTAATGTGCATGTGTATTTGTATATGTATATGCATATGTATATGCATATATGTATGTCACAATGATCCATAATGTTATACGACTTTTTTACGTTGAATCGTTACGAATTTCGATTTCGATTTTTGGTCATATTTTTACTTTTTAGTTAATATATATATATATATATGTAAACAAAGTTTGAAAATAATATTTCTATCATTATATAATAATTAAAAAGTCTTCATTTGACTTATAAAATAATTATTAAATCATTTAAATTAAATTTAACTTCAAAAATTAATTATTCCAAAATAGTGATATCGTTAATGTTGTCATAAAGACATTATATTTTCAAAAATAAAATAAATAATTTTATTTCATATTCTCACTCATATAGATAAACAAATGTATGTATCCATCTCCATACATGAGGTCGGAGGGTATAAGAGTCGTTTATCGATAAAAAGATTTTAGGTCGGTTTATTGATATTTTCCAAAGTGTGTATTTTTGTAAATATTTATTCAAAATAGGATTACCATTATTATTAATTGTTCAAACCACCATTTTTAATGTTAAAAATATTACATTTGAATATTTTTAAATTTAAACACTGTTTTTCAAAACGGGTCGTTACAGACTTCATTTCTTAATGGAATTTCGTCCTCAAAATTACGACAAGAAGATAACTCAAAAGGGAATATATATATATATATATATATATATATATATGATGAACTGTATACAAAGAAGATATGATAAGTGACTGCACCACAGGCGGTGAGTACACTATGGCGATACAAACATATACATATAGGCCACACATTTATCCTAAACTCAGGATGAGCCATTTTCATTCTATCTTCCATTTCACATACGCAATTTTTAGCATCACTGATCCATTAAACTTTAACTAACCACACAACCTTTCCCCTTAATCGCTTCTCATCACGATCCACGATTCGAATAGGCTGTGTGATAACTATCAAGTCTGGTTCCACTTCCAAATCCTTTTGTAGTGCCGTCTCAATAATTTTTTATAGGTCAGTCATACATATACTTCCCTAAATGGGTACATGAAAAAAAAGGGTACTTCTGAGAATCTTTTTGACAATTCTACTCGATAGGCTAACAGGCCAATCCGCTCAAGAATGGGATACCAAATCTCCCATTGAAAACTCTAAATTCCTATTCCTTTGATCGGTATAACTCTTCTGCCTACATTGTGCTTCTTTCATCTTTTTTCGAATCTTGTCTACCTTTTATGAGGCTTTGGATCATATCAAGGCCATGTACTAACCGATCTTCTGTTTCATTCCAACATGCTGGGGATCTTCATGGACGACCATATAAAGCTTCATATGGTGCCATATCAATGCTTGCTTGATTGTTGTTGTTGTAGGAGAATTCCACTAAATGAAGATGACTCTCCCATAAACCTCCGCTATCTAAGACACAAGCTCATAGAAGATCTTCCCTTCGGTCCGCCCATTAGTCTAAGGATGGTATGCGGTGCTTAAATCCAGCTTTGTTCCCAAAGCTGTCTATAATGCCTCCCAAAACTGACTTGTAAAATTGGGTCTTGATCATTCACTATACTACCTGGAACTCCATGCATTCTTACAGTTTCCTTTATATATATATTGGCCAAACATGAAGCGGTCCTTGTTAGCTTTACTGGAATAAAAAGTTCTCTTGGTCAATTGGTTTATGTTAACCCAAATGCTTTCATTTCCCTTCCTTATTCGAGGTAAGCCGCCGATGAAATCCATCGATATCTGGTCCCACTTTCAAGTTGGAATCTCTAGAGATTGTAGTAATCCGACAATCTTTTGCTAATCGCTTTTGATTTGATGATAATTTGAACATCTACTAAAATGATTAGAAACATCATGTTAACCGGGTTTTTATTCTAGCAGAATTCAATAGGAGTTAGAAAATTCAGATTAAGCCAGAATGACATGAGATTTGACTTGAAGGCCCAAAACAACTAGACGATGGACTCTAAGAATTTTGGACAAAAAATATGCAAATTAATCGGATCGACACCAATTCTATCCAATTGGATTGGTACCATTTCGAAGTACTGCCTCGTTTGTTCACTAAATCACTTACCTCACTTTCCTATAGCTCCTCCTAACTTACCTATCAAGTTTGGTGACAATTAAGCATCCAAATTCAAGCAGCAAAGATTTATCAAATTCAGACTATAGCTCAGTCAACTCCATAGATGAATCACTATCAAAACAAATCAACAAGCCATGAAATTGCCAACATCACAACCAAATGAGGAAACCAACTAGATGAAGGTTGTACAAGATTTCCACATCTTTTTAGGTTGGTACCGATCTAATCCAACTGGATCGGCACCGGTCTAGAAACTCAATTGAAAATACCTCCAAATTTCCTGAGCTGGCTCTACAAGATAGATATGGGCTTCTAGTGAAGTGGCTCTGGCCCAAGTGCTCTTCGACCCCTATAAATACCATCCCATCTACAGCAGAAAGGGGATCTCTAGACTGGCTGCAACAACTTTTCCATTGCCATTCTTCACTCTTCTTATCCCACATAATAGTCACAAAGGAGCAACTGAGATCCTCTAGTTGCATGCAAGTACTTGTGATTTAGATCTAACTTGGGTATTCAATCACATTGTAAACCAAATCAATCTTGTAATAGCAGTCAACTAATAAAAGCTATAAAGTGGACATAGGATTCATTAATAGCCGAACCACTATAAAAATCTCTCATCTCTTGCCTTTTTCTTCAATTTACTATTGCCTTTTTTTATTTTATTTGTCTTGATAAACAGGGCTAGTGCTTTCACACATAATCCAAGGTGTTGATCCATTTTTTGGGTTAACATTTTGGTGCTTTCATTGTGAAGTGAACTCAGGCATAGATCTAGTTTTCCTCTTTGGATCTGCTAGATCCATCAAATCGGCTCTGGGACATTTGAAGCTTGTTGTTGAGGAACAATGGAAGGGAGAAAGAGAACCGCTTTCGAAAGACCATAGGAACTGTTATAACTGGCGAAGAGAACAATCCTTAGGAAGTTGAAGCAAACGATGCCAATAATCTATTAATCGGAGCAAATTCTAGAGCTAACATGGGAGATCAGGTATCAAGATCTTCTACCAAGCGTGAAGTTGTCACAAAAAGCAAAATTAAATAAGATGGTTGATGAAATCAACCAAAAGATGGAGAACGGCCAAATAGCTCTTATAGACAAATTAAACGTCGTCATGACCTTGTAATCACTAGCTACTTCTAGAACCATGCCAGAACCCACTGCTGCCATAGAACTGGAAAACTCTTCCATTTATGGCCTAAACAGAAGAAACAGAAAGTAGAAGTAGAAAGTAGAACCCACAACTGCCATAGAGCGGGAAAACTCTTCCATTTTGTCGTAGCAAAAAATAATAGCACTCCTCCAGCTACAAAGAAGCCCGCTACAAACTTGAATCTAGAGGAAAAAACCCTATGTAAGATATTGATATAACAGTGGATCTCTCCGACTCTGAAAATGGTGAGCAACTTGACGATGACAAGTTGGAAGAAAGTGCTACTGCACTCAATACCGAAAAGGAGGCCCAGATTGCCCCTTCTCGACCAACGACAAGCCAACGTAACTTCGAGGGAGTGTCTTTCTAGAAGATAGGAGAGCCTAGGGTTCAAACCGCTTACGAAGATTGTTTGCCAAATCAAACACTTGGCACAGTCGCTGACAGTTGACCGACGGACTACCAAACATCAGTGGCATATATCGCAGGTATTATCAAGCGCTTGATGGGAAAAAGTAAGGATAGGATAGATGATGAATGTGGAACCACTCCGAGTCGGACACCCTTCACTGATGACATTTTGAATGAACGGTACCTTAAAAAGTTTACTATACTGGCTATTCCATCTTAAGATGGAACTAGAGATCCGAAACCTCACTTGTAAAAGTATAATTGGTACGCGGACGGAGCAAATGCTTCAAACGATGTTCGATACAGATGTTTTCCTATCTTTCTAGAGGAAATTGCTTCGATTTGGTTCACCACACTCCCACCAAAATCCATCTCCACTTTCAATAAATAAGCAACAAAATTTCTTGATTAGTTTAGGCTTCATGTGGCACAACCAAAAGACGGGTGTCCTTATTTGGCCTATTCCAGGGATGAAATGAATCTTTGAAATCCTTCATGAGCCGGTTCGACACCGTGGTGATGGAAGTAAGTAACCCAAATGAAGATATGACTTCATGGCCCTGGTACACGCTATACTCCGCGACACCGAATTTTGAAAATAGATCAATATCAAACAACCTACCACTAGGATGGACTTTGACCAAAGGGCAAGCCTGTACCTAAGATTGAAAGAGGCAGAGAAGCTAGAAGGAAAACCTACTAAACCACAACTAATCAGCACTGGTCATAATGGTAAGGCAGCAAACCAAGACCTAAACAAGTCAGGGACTGCTGTAGGAAACAAGAGTAAGGATGGGAACTAGAAATGGAAGAATCAGAATTCCAATAAGCAAAACGGAGGTCATTAGTGACTTAAAGGCTTAATGCCTGAAGACTACACTGCGCTCAATAAGACTCCAGAAAACATCTACCTTGCGACACAAGGGATGGAGTATAAGAAGCTACCTAAAAATGAAGTGACTGAATAGCAAAGCATTTTGGAAAGTACCGTCGCTTCCATGAAACACATGGTCACAATATGAATGAGTACCGACACCTTAAGAATCTGATTGAAGAGCTGATTTAGAAAAACAAGCTTCAATGATATGTGAGAAAACCACAAATTCCTAACCAGCCTGCTGCACCCCAAGCTCCTAGAGACCTGGGAAACCAAGCTAGAACCAATGAAGAGGGATCCAGACGGACCGACCAAAAACTCATCATCGGAACGATATCTGGAGGACCTGATCCCATGCAGAATAGTTAGAGAGAAATAGAGCGATATGTAAGCTTATTGAAACATGCTCCAAAAGATTCGTGCTTCGTGGTTGAAGACGGAACTCTGGCTAAGTAGCAAAGAACTCTGAATAATGATATACTATTCCAGAATCGAGCCACTAAAGGAATAGAAGCTTCGACCCTCGACCTCATGGTCATGACGGTGGGAATCGGACTAGCCAAGGTCCGACGAGTATTGGTAGACTGAGCCAGCTTTATCAATATCCTGTTCAGACACACGTTTGATCAGATGAAGATCAGTATGAAAGATGTATCTGCTTGTCGAATTAAGATCCATGGATTCACCATGAGCCTAAGCAACCTGTTGGAACAATTTATTTTCTCGTAGAACTTGGGGAAGGTGACCGAAGAGGCATCCTCATCCAGACCTTTGTGATCATAGATGAAATGTTCACCTACAATGCTTTCTTGGGTTGACCTGCTTTGATAGAATTCAGGATTGCTTTAGCTCAGTGATGTCTAACCATAAAATTTCCAGCAGAGAATGGAGGTGAGGTGATCAAAGGAGACTAAAGTGTTACTAGAGAATGTAACATTGCAGAATTGCGCGAATCTAGAAGAAAAGAAAAAGGGAAGAATATGGGAGAACTCTTCACATTCATGAACCTACCGCATAGTAACTATAGATCCACCCCTGCTTTGAGGACCATGACCGATTTGACAAGGCTTTAGACCCAAGAAAGAAGAGTTTAGAGGAGTATCGGAGAGCAACGACCAAATTAACGCTGCCTGTCCCAGTCGATATAGATGACCAAACTCGGGTCTTGAAAACTGGGGCACGTCTTCTGTTCATCGACTAGTTTTCCATCAGATTGGAAAATGACCGCGAATTTACATTCAATTTAACCACAAGTACAAGGCGTATAAAAGTTAGTATGTGGCGATATGGGTCGATCCATAGGGAATTTTTAAGATTTTTAAAATTTTCTAATCTATCAAATTAGACAAAAGTGAAGCGAAGATTGTTAACTACAAATTGTAACAAAATGAAGCTAAATTTATAATAAAAGTGAGATTAAAAACTATAAGATTAGAGAATAATTTAGAGGCAAATCCACTCCCATATTTTTGTAAATCAACAAATAAATAATCTATGATCTCTATTTTTTTGATATTAAGTGAAATAATTGTTGTGTTTATCATAAGTATGGTTTATTTATGTTATTAATAAACATAACTTAAACCATCAAACTATAATACAATAAATAAACCATTTATCAATTCTCATGAAAATGAAGCCAAGGCAAAAACTATTTTAAGTATGATCTACTTACCATTGTAATTAGTAATATAGATCATCAATTTTTTTTACTTTCATTTCATGATCAAAATCAATTAGTAAATGATGATGTAAATTGTGCTTATATTGAATAAGAATAGCTCATTTGCAAAAGCAACATAAACTATCAAATCCACATGCATAAACTTACATCAAAATCCACTTTCATGGAGCACAAATAAAAGAGACCATAAATCATAGAAATGTTTAATCTACATAAAGTTAGAGAGATTAATTACCCCTAAATCAATAGGGTTTAGCCACTCATTTGTGTTATCAAATCAACACTTGTAAAATTCAACATTGAAAAGCAAAGAAATGGATACTAAGCGAAGGAAGAAAAAGAGATTAACTACTAATTACTTGCATAAAAAATAAAGCTGCACTACTTGCATGAATGTAAATCTAAGCTATAAACATGAAGTGAAATAAAGCATAGAAATAAACATTAACATAAAAGTAAATAAAAACAAGTAGAAAAGAAAAGAGAAAGAGGCTAGGAAGACATTTTTATTTCATGAAACATAGAGCTTACAACTTGCATTTTAATTTCCTAACTAATTTGAAAGAGTAAGAAGATATTACATGTACATAAGAGGGCTATTTATACATGCATGAAACCCTAATTCAATTTTTAGGATGCTTTCCAAAATGCTCCTGTAGGAATTGTGGTCACCAAGTAGCCATTAGCCACTAATTAATCCATCATCAAATATGCATGAGGCTTTATCCTCCACTTAGTTGTCCAGTAACTCCTAATTGTAGATTTTGGTAAGTGGATAGGTGGGGTTCTCCATGATCATGAGCTTGAATTATTTCCCTCTTAATTCCTTTGTATTCACTTGTGCATGCATGTATCTATATACAACCCGCTTCCATATGCATCTAAATTCCTATAAAAATCATAAAAAATGTCCAAGTAAAAATTCTCAAATTGACACATGCACAAAAATGACTGTTTTTCTCCTGAATGAAGATGAATATATGATGATTTGACAATAATTGAATTTTGGTTTAAACATGTTAAAATGCCAAAATTTGATATTTATATAAATAAAAATAGATGAAATATGGATGTAAATATATGCACCTTACGTGCACGTACTCTTTAAAACAAGATGAGACACGAACTAATCAAATTTCTTTGTGCCAACCCGGACGTATTCACATGGCTGCATTTCAATATTTGTAGGGTGTCATTGGAGATTGCATGTGATACACTCAATATCGATCCTAAGTATACACCGGTGAAGCAGTCGTAGCCTAGGACCCGAACATTCCAAAGCACTAAGAGAAGAAGTGGATAGGCTGATGGTGATTGGCTTTATCCGTGACAGAACCTATCCCAAATGGGTATCCAACCCGGTCTTAATCAAGAAATCCAATGGGAAATGGCAAACTTTTATCGACTACTCAGACCTAAACAAAGCCTGCCTAAAGGACAGCTTTCTATTGCCTAAATCAACCATCTTGTGGATGTGACAGTAGAACATGAATTGCTATCATTCACGGATGCTTATTTGGGATACAACGTGATCATGATGTATGAATCAGACCCTAAAACCCCAGTTTTATCACTGATCTTGGATTATACTGCTACAAAGTGATGCCGTTTGGCTTAAAAAAATGCTAGGGAAACTTTCCACCGACTAGTGAATGCCATGTTCAAACATCAGATCGGGAAGACTATGGAAGTCTATGTACATGATATGTTAGTTAAATCGTGCATAGTCACAAATCACTTTGACAAAACTTGTCGAAATGTTTGAGATACTTTGTAAGTATAGAATGAAACTCAATCCACTTAAATTTCACTTTAGGGTAGCCTTTGTAAAGTTCCTTGGATTCATTGTAAGTGCCAGAGGCATCAAAGCTAATCCAGAACAAATTACTACCTTACGGGAAGTCGAGGCCCCAAGGAATGAGAAAGAGTTACAAAGCTTGAATGGAAAAGTTGCAGCGCTAAGCCGGTTCATCTCAAAAGCAACCGACAAATGTATACCATTATTTGATGCACTAAGAAGTGAAAGAAGAACTTCATATGGAATCAGGCTTTCCACACCACCTTTGAAGAACTGTTGTAACATATAAAGACTCTACCAATCCTATTTAAGGCGATATACGGAGAATACTTGTCTATATACTTAGAAGTCTTGCCCCATGCATTAAGTGCCATGCTCGTACGAGAAGAAGTTAGGGTCTAGCGACCTCTATATTACATCAGTAAACGGTTCACTAGAGCCGAAAAGAACTATCCAAAGTTGGAAAAAGTAGCATATTGCCTCTTGATCGCATCTAGAAAGTTATGACCATACTTTCAGGCACACCTGACCAAAGCACTAATAGATCAACCCTTAAAGTAGGTGTTGCACCACTTCGAGACATCTGGATGGCTTGCTAAATGGAACTTTGAATTTATTCAATATGAAATCACTTACCATCCTCGAAGGGAGATCAACGGGCAGGCACTGGCAGACTTCATTGTGGAGTTTACAAACGAGATAACGAAGAAGAAATTACTTCGGAAGTGGAGATTTACTGGAAGTTGTTCGTTGATAGTGCATCAACAAATTTTTCTTAGGGGATGTAGTCGTGCTCGAAAATCCCGAAGGACAATCCATTTACTATGCCTTACACTTAGAATTCCTTGCAACAACCAATGAAGCAAAATATGAACCATTGATAACCAGACTGAAAGTTGTGAAGGAAATCGCGATAAAGTCCATATTATCTGTAGCGATTCTCAGTTGGACGTCTATCAGGTGAGAGGCAAATATCAAGCCTAGGGAGAGAACCCCGCATCGTATCTATCCAAAGTGCAGGAATTGCTAAACGATATCGATTATTACACCATAACTCATATCCCGAGAGAACAAAACATGAAGGCGGACTATCTAGCTAAACTGGCTAGTTTCGGAGAAGCTCAGTCAATGGGATTGGTTCCAGTAGAATCTCCTACAGCTCCAAGCATAGGCGAGATGGATATCGGTTGGATTTTCGAAATGACCAAAGAACAAAAAAATAGATGACATCAATCAAGGACTATTTGCTAAGAAAAACACTCCCAAAAGATGAGAATCAATGGAAAAAACTCCTTTAAAAGGACCTATGGTTTGTAATACTGGATAGGATACTATACCGACGAGGATTCTCTATCCGCTTGTTCAGGTGTGTGACTAGTAGCGCTCAAAGAATCCTCAAGGAAGGCCATGAAGGCGACTGCAGAGATCACACTAGGGACAAGCCCTAGCAAAGAAAGTTCTCCGATATGGGTACTTTTTCCAATGGTCAACCGTGACGCATCAAATTATGCCAAATAGTGTGACCAATGCCAAAGATTCAACAAGATCAAAAGAACTCCTTCAACAGAGCTAACATAGACGGTCAACTCATGGCTATTTGTAATACATGGGACTGGTTTAATTGATGTATTCGTCTGGCATATGGTTCAAGCAATGATCCTAACCGAACGGGAAGTCGCTTCTCATCAAAGGCAAAACTTCAATCAAAAGCAGAACGAACAGCTCTTGCTTGAGTCGCTCGATATGGTCGATAAGAAGTGGGTGTTAATTCCCAGGTGATGGTTTTGATGACAATAACCTTAGGACTTGTTATAAAATATAAATATGAATATTCTTGTTTAGATATATATGTATATGCAGGGTATATGTATGCAAGGTATACATACGCAGGTACTGAAACCGAAGACTGTACTGCATAGAGATTCAAGACCGACGAATTCAAGATTGTAGAAATCAAAACAGAAGACTCATGTGTATCAAGATTATCAAGAGTTCAGGAGTTCAAGATATCAAGATAAGTAATAGAGTCTAGATTTATGTTAAAACTTCATAATAGCACTAAAATCTTCATTCGGATTTTAATTGTGGAATGGAATCCGCCTTCTCGCTTTAATAATGGGATGGAACCCACGACATCTTTAGTGAGATGGAACCCACGACTTTCTCTAGTGGAATGGAATCTACGAAATTTTCAAAATGACTTATTTTTCGATTTTTTCAAAACTATCTTTTTTTAAAAAGACATCTCTCTCTCAGTTTAAATATTTTAGCCTTAATTCAGAAACTATTCTTAATCATATTAATTTCAAAATCATTTCTTGTTTTTAAACTATCTCTGGTTTTAATGTTTTAGCTTTAATCTCAAAATAATTATATATTTAGTTTTTATTACTTTTATATTTCATAGGATCACCGTCCAAAGGTTTTATAATCATAAAGTATATTCAAAATGGTTTACAATGTTTAGAAATTGTTTTGACAAGTTTTAGAATAGAAATCATTTTAAAGTAAAATCAATTTTCAAAAATAATATAGGATGTCGACATTCCTATACCCTCCAAGTCGACATGGTAGCCATAGATTTTAAAATTCAAATTTTCAGAGAAGTGCCTATTCATCATAACCTTTCATGAATGGACATGACCATTATTCTCCTATATATACCAGTAGTTTACAATGAATTTTCACTTAAGATTTCTTTGTTTTCTCTCCTCCTTCTCTTCCATTTCTATTTTCAGACATTCTTAAAAAAACTCTGCCAAAATCCTAAGTGAATCAAACTCGACCGTCTCTAGTTTGATTCTCTGCCACACTCTCTCAAAGATCTCAGTGATATTTAGAGTTATAAGATCATTTTTAATCAAAGATCGAAAGATCGAAGTGTATCAAGTCTCTCTCTATCAAAGTGTGATTGGAAACGGTGTGATTGTGGCCCGTAAATTAATTGGGTATGATTATAGCCCGTAAATCAATTAGGTGATATTGTAGTTTGGTTAAATCAAGAAAGTTTACCCTAGACTTGGAGACAGGAAGGTGTATCTCGTGGTTTTGAAATCGAGGTTGTAATATCGATATTATATTTGAAAAAATACCTACACAAAAAATTGTGTGGGACTGGTTGTAGGGTAACTCCGAACCAGTATAAAATTCGGATGTGTTCTTTCCTTCACTGCTTTTATTCACTATTTGCTTCTATGCTTGGTTCTGTGATTGTCTCTGTGTTTGTGAATTGCATATGTTTGGGTTTAGTTTGAAAATATTTCAAAAAGATTCATAAAATTAATTAAACGTATTCACCCCTTAGTGTTAATTCTGCCTTAAGATCCATAATCCGCATTTCCAACATTTGACATTAGTGCATTGTTTTTCAAAATTATCATGGCTGAATTTTGAAAAGGTTTTAAATGGAAATTTTTGGAGATTCTTTTAACATTAGTTCAAACCTGTCCAAATCAATATGGTCTCATAAGTTTGCATATTGTTATTATAGAAAATCAATTTATCTACCGAATTGGTATGTTGTGCAGGAACAAATGTGTTATATATCTTTTGAAGAATCAAAGTCATTGGACAAAGTGTGCAAATCAAAAAAACAAATGGATACTGGATAGTGGATGTTCAAGACACATGATTGGTAATTCAGAGATACTAAATTACATAGTTTATGAAGATGGAGGACTAGTCAACTTTGGAGGCAATTTGAAAGGATATGTGATTGGCATCGATAATGTCGGTAATTCTAAAACTCCTACTATTTTTGATGTTCTGTTAGTTAGGAATCTAAAACACAACTTACTTAGCATAAGTCAACTATGTGACAAGGGCTACAAAATTAAATTTGAAAAGGATAAGTATCACATAGAAGATAATAAATCATATATTATCTTTGAAGGAATTAGGAATAAAAATATTTATATTCTCAGTATGAAAATCTCAAATGGTAACCTATGTCATTTGGCTAATACAAGTAACCCTTGGATTTGGCATAAAAGATTTGGGCATTTGAATTTCAAACTCTTATATAGACTTTCAAAACTTGATCTAGTAAGAGATCTTCCTAAAATGAATTTTAAAGTAGATCGTATATGTAATGCTTGTCAATTAGGAAAACTTATGAAGAGTTCATTCAAATTGAAAGATATGATTTCAACTTCAAAACCTCTTGAGTTACTTCATTTAGATCTGTTTGGTCTATCTCAAATTCAGTCAATAAATCACAATAAATATGTTTTTGTAATTGTAGATGATTATTCTAGATTTACATGGACAAATTTTCTGAAACATTGTAACATCCCGCCTTTTCGCACACTTTAAACCGACACACGTGCCAATTCAAAGCATACGCAAGGGCGGATTGTTAAGGGGTAAATAAGAAAAATAGAGAAGAAATAAAACGAAAATAGAATCTCACAGCGGAAGGATAAAATATAATAACAAATATACAGATCATAAACAGTTTACAAAAGCTTGATTCTTCTTTTACATTAAATATCAGAGTTACACATACCAATATAAGCAATGCAGCGGAATAGAAAGAGTGTGGTGTAATACTATATATAAAATAATACTGATTCTTCGTCTTCGTCCTCCAAAGCTAAAATCTGCTATCCTGAAACGCTCGGACTGACCCGAGCGAATTTGAAAAGACAAAAACACTCGAGTCAGACTAGAATATCTTATGTGAGTTAAATAAACAGAAATAAATATGAGTACAGTAACTCAAGAGATGTTCGGGATTTACATCTCCTAAGGATCCGTTAAACTATTTACTATGTAGTATATTGCGCTATTATAATAGTGTCTATTTATAAAATAAACTTACTTTTAAATAGCGTTAAGGCTCTACATTTTCCACCTTAACACGTAAAATGCCAATAGTCTATACAGTACCGTAATACCTCCTGATCGGGAGGCTACCAGAGGATACTCCATAGGTACGACACAAATAGAAACTCGTAGTAAAGGCTCGATATGGTAGGTGACACGACACAACTAGGCAATGCCAGGGTAGATATACCAATTGCTATCCAGGCTGGTGGAAACGCGTAGCCGCAGTTACCGCCCACCTCGGACTAACTCCCCAAAATCAAAATATAGAAGTGGCCACTGAATCAAATCCAAGTCAAAGTATAATATCGAAGAGGAGCGTCCGATCAGAGGAATGACCTCATTGGCCTGAGAATCGCTCCTGTTTTAGCCACCTTATGCCAACTCACGGGAGTTGGGTCCACGTATTTACCTTACAGGAAACGTCGCCACCACCTACTTCATTCTGGAATCTCCACCGCGTACACGGTTAGTCAAAGTGGTTTTCGGTATCGACAGAGAGTATGTCCATATCCGATCCCGGTCTCTTTGCCAACCCATCGTTATTATAACACCGCGGTCATTTTAAAAATAGTTTGTACTTTAAAACCAGAATATAATCCATTTCAAAACCATAATATTACGATATCATTTCTTCTTTAAAACCCAAAAAGATTCATTTTGATATTATTTTTATAAAACCCAAATCAATGATATCATTTCCCAAATAAAATATTCCTTTTCAAAAATTATGTCACTTTTTATTATTTAATATCCCATGTAACCAATATTCTGTTTGTAACTTTCAACATAATTCTTCGAAAATCCATAGTATTTTAAAACCATTATTTTCAAAACTAAATGGTTTGGATATTCAACGGTATGCGAATTAAAAAGTTTAACTTTACTGTTGCTTTATAAAGAAATAAATTACATGGCTTTCCAAATATTTCTTCTTTTAAAGTTAAACCAAAATCCAAAATATTACTTCAAGTCCCAAAACCATTTCAATTTTATATATATTTATATCCATTTTTGAGCATTAATATTTCAACTAAAGTTGGATTTTTATCCTTTCAAAATCAATATTCTATTAATAAATCTTGACCATTCACATAAAATCCATAATTAATAAGACTTCAATTTCTAGTAAAATATATATATATATATATATATATATTTCCAAATTCAATTTTTACTATAATATTCATTTCAAAATATTTTGGGAAAAATCCAATTATAAATATCATATCTTTAAAATTTCCAACTTAATATTTAAATATAGGATATAAATCATCAAACTCCATTTTCTTAATTTTCTTCCATTTTTAATAAAGAAATTTATTCACCTTTTAATTTCAAAATTTCAACTTCATGTGTATATAATTATGGAAGAAAATATTTATTCAGTATAAAATTTAAGATTTTTATAAACCGTATTCCATCCAAACCATAGAAATCACATTTAAAAATAGTTATATATAGACCGCGGTGCCTGTATATAGTTTTCTATCCTATGGTCAAGTGATACAGATATTTATCATTTCAATCCGCAATTTAAAAATAAAACTGCGGTTGTATATCATTTCAAACCGCAATCCCGAATGAAATGTAAATGCATACTAACTTGCAGTTTAATGATATCCAAATAAAACATTCATTCAACAACACATCCATCATCAAATCACACATCGATCAATATCAATCAATAACAATTATATATGTGATCATATATAACAGGTGATAACTGGCAGTTTATTCAAATTAAATTTTATCAACTATTAATCTAACAATTTATATTCAGTGATAATTGACATAACTGTTAACTAGCAGTTCATATGCAAACAATAATTTCTAACAGCCAATTAACACGCAATAAATCAATTAAATTAACAGTTACATTCAAAAAAATGCAATTCAACAGATATGAATGAAATAACATGCCAAAAGCTCATAAATAAATTTCTATTCATTTCTAAAATTTATTTAACAAACATAAAAGCTTCTAGTAGTTGTGAGTGGGTTAAAACACTCACCTTTTGAATTTAAATCGAATTTAAATTCAATTTAAACCCAAAAATTCGCCCGTCTCAGAATTCGTCCAAACCAGCGTCATCAAGTCCGGAATTAAATTACGATCCTAACAAAAAAAATCTCGCGTAAAACGGAGTTCGTATGCAAAATATATAGCAAAAATTGCGATTGAATTTCAATTAAATGGAAAAACAAAAGTGAACACATTACTTCCTATGCCACGTCACCATTCATCTCTCCCAAGCCCATAGCGCACGCACAGGCAAACACGGCCCCCTTTTGCACGCACGAAACCCACCATGACCGTGCCTTTGACCAAGCTTGCACGCCACCAGGCACCACCATACGCCTTGCCGCCACCACCATTGGCTCCAGCTCGCCGAGCTGCACCTCCCTATATAGGTCCGGTCGCCTATTGGCTCGCCCAAAAACATGCATGCCGAACCCTAATTTCAAAATTCCCGGCTCCTTTGATCGAATTAGCACGAGCGACTACCGCCATCTCGAAGCCCCAGACGAGATCTACAATACCCAGATCTTGATTTTGCCAATTTCTTCCCGAATCAAAAACGCCCAAATTGGACCATATGGATTTCGAAAATTGGAGGTTTGACCGCGATTTGTCGTTGATCTGAGCATCAATTGCAAAAATCGAGACCACCCGTAGATTCGTATCGATGAAAACTACCACATATATTTTTTTCAGAATTTTTGGAGTAGTTTGAAATTTTCACTGAATTTTGCAATTTGAAAATTGGATCTGAGATGTATACATTGAGGAAGGGAGAAGATTGAAGAAATGAGCGTACAGCAGAAGGAATAAATGGGGCTAGGGTTTATAACTGTATATTTATAGATAGGCTAGAGGTAGGGTAGCTAGACTGGATACGCGAACGTGCGTGACAAACCATGGTCCAAAAAGCCCGCTATGCATCCGGAGTCGAATTTGTTAAAACTATATATCCAAATAGGTGTTTTAAAATATTCTGAACGCGATGGAAAAAGTTTCGCGACCAAATTCGATCGTATGAAGAAGTTATGCTAAAAAAACAAAAATTTCACATTGATTTCAAAATGCGTAAATTTCAAGGCGTTTCGAGTCCGTACGATCAAACGACAAGTCCGATCGCTACGAAAATTGAAACATTATTATAATTCAACTTTACGGATCCGATGAAACTGGTTTCGTCGAAATCCGAGTCCGTGACAAAAATGGCTATTTTTAATATTTATTAAATAAATTAAAATAAATCATAAAATCCAAATTTTCTTTCAACTTTAAATATTGGCCAAATTTCATTACTTATATAATCCAATTAATTCCAAATAATTTAGCAAGGTTGGATGTGAATTAAAATTTATAAGTATATAAATTTCGCAGTGTTAACCTCTGCGTTTTCTTATTATTTGGGAATTATAAATTTCATTCGCAAAACCCAATTATTAAATCATATACTTATACTCTCATCTTAAATCTAATTATATAAATAACTTGATTTCTATTATCCAACTCAAAATATATCAATTATTCTCCAACTACATAGTTAACGTTTCTTTTATATATCACTGTGGTAATATTTCAAAATGTTCATCTTTTGTTCGCATAAATTACTGTATTTAGATAAAATTGTAATTTTGGTAACTTATCACATAAATAAACTTAAAACCTCAACTAATACATTCCACCTTTGTTTCATCTTATTCATTCACTCATCAATATTCCGTACTAACTACAAAATTTAGTGTATTCCTTTAAATTGATCAAAATAAGACTTATCAACTAATAGAAAGATTTACGTACAAAATTTATTGTCATACATCTAATTTACAAGCCTATACTTAATTATTATCCTACAATACGTTTTACGTTACTATAATGTTCATTCTTCCGTTCCTACGTTTCTATAAATTTATTCCTTTATAATTTATTTAACGCAACACTTAATCTACACCTATTGCGATGTTTCAAATTTACTTGAATGAACAATTTCTTTACTCAAAATAGTTGTTGTAAACTCTTAATTCCACATTTATAAGTGTATTATTATTTTCACTCAAATATTATACATATATATAGAGTATTGGGTTTTTATTTAATCATCATTTATCATATATATTAATTAATTAAATTCAATATTTAAGTCTGACTAAATTTATTCCCCAAATACACATTTACCTTTCTCAACCAATAAATATAACCAATCAAATTCTCATTTTATTGAACCTTGGTCAATTCCACACGTTAATTTTACTTAAAGTCTCAATTAATTAATTTACCTCGGTTTCATTACCTTATTACCTTATATGCATAATTGACATTGTTATATCTTCCATTACATCAATAATTTACCATTTCATCTTACCATTTATTTACGTATCCTTTTATTGCACTGATTGAAATAAATTCACTTATTAAATTCCCAATTCCACCCTTCTATTCAAACCAAGTATCATGCTATGATAATATTTTACGTTGGTTACACTGAAAAAAATCAACTTTTTATCGTTATCAATTAAACATACATTAATTGCACAAATTAAAGGAATTAATTGCCGTTTATCCAATTAAATTTTTCATACATCAATCTATTTCATCTAAATCCTTACCTATGAATATTGCAACCTTTAATTCCATTAAATACCAATTAACCCAAATTATTTCATTTATTCTAAGTCATATCACTAAAATAATTCATCATAATAAACTTAAAATCTATACGTTTATTGATTTATTTCTATTTGTCTTATGTTAAATTCTAAATTTAGTAAGACAACCTAAAGTACTCCATTCAATCGACAGTCCCTTTTCAATTGTTAATACGTACTTAAATTTCTACAGTTGCCTTCCATCTGTACTTCCGTTACTATGATAAAAATTAGTAACGTTTATGCCATCAATCCATCATAATTACTTACGCTTAATTGAGTTTGATTTCCAAATAAATTTGCTGACCCTTAATTAGACAATTTATAAAAGTTTGTCATCATACCTATAGTTCTACGCTTATGCTATGTCTTAAATTTCAATAAATTTATAAATTTTGAGATGTTCATTAGGGTTTACAAATTTATTGACTTGCAATAACAGGGTTTCTTAATCTATTCAATTTATCGTTCACAATCTTTTATTGCATTAATTTGGTTTAATATTCCCATATTAAATTTTATGTCCAGGTAAGAATTTTTCTTTCTTTCTCTACTTAATTCATTTGAATTTTATTCAATGTCTTTAAATAGGTTTCTAAGTCACTTCTATATAATTTATTCTAGCCTTCATTTTAATATTTATCTACCACCTTTATTCTTTCAACTAAAATAAATTACAAAAATCCTATTAAACAAACAATTTTAAATGGTCGAACTTAACGGGTCGTTACATTCTCCCCCACTCAAAACTTTTCGTCCCCGAAAAGGAAAAGGAAGGGAGAAGGAAGAATAAAACAGTACATTTTATTTCAAATATTAATTTATAAACAGTATTTTACTGGATTAATTTCCTTTAATGAAATATACTTGTTTTACAATCATTCTATTCTTTAATACTTGAATTATTAAAGTTGGAAAAATATCTTTAACAAAATTCTGAGTCCAAAATTTTCGAAAATTTTTGGCAGAGTCTCCTTTGTACGGAGAGACTCTGGAGAAAATATAATATCCAAATATACAAATATATTACACATATATCCAAAATAAAATATCCCAACTCGGGAAAATATATAAAATAGCGCTTTAAACGTAATCCGGAAACGTACCTAATTGTCGGGCAATACGCTTATATTTCTATGAAACCAAAGCAGTAGCGGTGGCTTCCATCACCTGTATACACTTATAAAATCTAAAAGGTTAAATACTTGTAATACAGTGAAAAGTTTGGGTAGATTCAATCATTCATATCCAATCAAATACAACAACCATACATTTTTAACAAACCACACATCACAAATAAACAATCATTCAATCAAACAAATCATTAGTTGTTCGGGTTCAAATTCTGAAATTGTACGAAATGAAGAATAATTATCTAGTGCATCCTATACTCAACAGTCTTAGATGGAACAAAGATAGATTATTTGTTCATCCAACAACTCCACAATTCCTTACCCAACAAACATACATCAACCAAACAATTCAAACCAACACCAAAATAGTTTATTTACATTTATTTCATAATTCAGTGGTTTGATTTTCTTTCCTTCATTTATGGAGGAATTTCTTTGTTTCTTACAAGTTTTATTTTCCAATTATCCCAAAATTCATTATATTTGCATTTCCTTTTTATTACTTAAGTTTATAAAATAAATTCTCATTAATAACAACGAATATTTTGAATATCTTCATTTCCTTACTCTTCACTTGTAAGATTTCCCTTAAATTCTTAATCTGCTAACATTCCTTCTTATAAGTGGAAGTTTTTATTTATTCATCAACTATTAATTGTAGTCATTTCAATTTTTCCTATTTTCCATTATATTAGAATAGGGAAGATTAAAACATACTTAAGTCAATAATCATACAATCAATTCTTATTTTGAATTTCATTTTATATACTTAGGTTTATATCATCTATTAATAATTCTTAACCCTTTTTCAGTAAAATTTCAATTATAACCTAAGTTTATACCATTAAATTCTTATTATAACAGTAATTTATTGAATACTTCATTTTTCCTAAATTCCTACTTGTAAAATATTCAATTCCAGTTTCTCATTTAACACTTCAACTTTTATATTTGGGTAAGTTATTTATGTTAAGGAAATTGCAATTGAACTTATACAAGTTAAATCTCCATTCTTTTAATTAAATTTAATGTTTATTCATATTACCCTTTGTCTCATATGTATGCAAATTCCTCTTTATAGCTTGGCAGTTATTCTCTTATTTCAATTAGAGGTTTCAATTCATTTATTACTTAACTTTTATTTCACTAACAAATTTTAAACAATTAATTAACGGAAAAATTTAGAATTAAATACCGGGTTAAATTTCAATTTATTTCAAAATAATAGATAATTAATTTCTTGCAACTTTTATATCTCTAATTATATTTAGAACAATAAAAGAAATTTTTTTTAGAAAATTTCAAAATAAATCTGCAGTAGAATTTACTACAGTGGCCTTTCCCCTTCGAAACTCGAAAATGAAAGTCGATGATGCGGCCGTCATCACCGAATTTATTTTCCAGCGACAGAGAGGAAAGTACAGAATTTAATTCTTTTCCAAAATCTTCTTTAAAACAATTCTTCCAATTTATGCGAAATATTTATATAAGAAAATACTTATAAACCGAACCATTATTTTTCCTAAATTCTTTGAAAACATGTTTGGAAAAATCCCGGACTTAAGTTCTAAAATCTCCAATTTGATTTATCATAATTTCAACTTAGCTTCAGTTATTATAGATATTTTTATTTTCTAACACCCAATCTATAGCAACCAAATATATATATATCTTTATAAAACTATTTTTATATATAGAAAATATAATAGGCAAAATTATTTCATTCACCTATATTAAAAACGGATATTATGTCGGTCTGTCCTATTAAGTGTTTAGAAATCCCTATTGATGGCATAGCGTCCCATGCATCAACCAGAATTTATAAATACAAAGCGGAACAGATTAACACAATATAAAAATCTTTTCATTAATACTAACAAATACGCTCTCTCATATATATACACTCAGCGACTCCCATAGGATATTTCTACCCTATTAACAAAGAGTCAAACCCCACAAAGCCAAGGTTTATCGCTAAACCAAAGCTCTGATACCAACTGTAACATCCCGCCTTTTCGCACACTTTAAACCGACACACGTGCCAATTCAAAGCATACGCAAGGGCGGATTGTTATGGGGTAAATAAGAAAAATAGAGAAGAAATAAAACGAAAATAGAATCTCACAGCGGAAGGATAAAATATAATAACAAATATACAGATCATAAACAGTTTACAAAAGCTTGATTCTTCTTTTACATTAAATATCAGAGTTACACATACCAATATAAGCAATGCAGCGGAATAGAAAGAGTGTGGTGTAATACTATATATAAAATAATACTGATTCTTCGTCTTCGTCCTCCAAAGCTAAAATCTGCTATCCTGAAACGCTCGGACTGACCCGAGCGAATTTGAAAAGACAAAAACACTCGAGTCAGACTAGAATATCTTATGTGAGTTAAATAAACAGAAATAAATATGAGTACAGTAACTCAAGAGATGTTCGGGATTTACATCTCCTAAGGATCCGTTAAACTATTTACTATGTAGTATATTGCGCTATTATAATAGTGTCTATTTATAAAATAAACTTACTTTTAAATAGCGTTAAGGCTTTACATTTTCCACCTTAACACGTAAAATGCCAATAGTCTATACAGTACCGTAATACCTCCTGATCGGGAGGCTACCAGAGGATACTCCATAGGTACGACACAAATAGAAACTCGTAGTAAAGGCTCGATATGGTAGGTGACACGGCACAACTAGGCAATGCCAGGGTAGATATACCAATTGCTATCCAGGCTGGTGGAAACGCGTAGCCGCAGTTACCGCCCACCTCAGACTAACTCCCCAAAATCAAAATATAGAAGTGGCCACTGAATCAAATCCAAGTCAAAGTATAATATCGAAGAGGAGCGTCCGATCAGAGGAATGACCTCATTGGCCTGAGAATCGCTCCTGTTTTAGCCACCTTATGCCAACTCACGGGAGTTGGGTCCACGTATTTACCTTACAGGAAACGTCGCCACCACCTACTTCATTCTGGAATCTCCACCGCGTACACGGTTAGTCAAAGTGGTTTTCGGTATCGACAGAGAGTATGTCCATATCCGATCCCGGTCTCTTTGCCAACCCATCGTTATTATAACACCGCGGTCATTTTAAAAATAGTTTGTACTTTAAAACCAGAATATAATCCATTTCAAAACCATAATATTACGATATCATTTCTTCTTTAAAACCCAAAAAGATTCATTTTGATATTATTTTTATAAAACCCAAATCAATGATATCATTTCCCAAATAAAATATTCCTTTTCAAAAATTATGTCACTTTTTATTATTTAATATCCCATGTAACCAATATTCTGTTTGTAACTTTCAACATAATTCTTCGAAAATCCATAGTATTTTAAAACCATTATTTTCAAAACTAAATGGTTTGGATATTCAACGGTATGCGAATTAAAAAGTTTAACTTTACTGTTGCTTTATAAAGAAATAAATTACATGGCTTTCCAAATATTTCTTCTTTTAAAGTTAAACCAAAATCCAAAATATTACTTCAAGTCCCAAAACCATTTCAATTTTATATATATTTATATCCATTTTTGAGCATTAATATTTCAACTAAAGTTGGATTTTTATCCTTTCAAAATCAATATTCTATTAATAAATCTTGACCATTCACATAAAATCCATAATTAATAAGACTTCAATTTCTAGTAAAAAATATATATATATATATATATATATATATATATATATATATATATTTCCAAATTCAATTTTTACTATAATATTCATTTCAAAATATTTTGGGAAAAATCCAATTATAAATATCATATCTTTAAAATTTCCAACTTAATATTTAAATATAGGATATAAATCATCAAACTCCATTTTCTTAATTTTCTTCCATTTTTAATAAAGAAATTTATTCACCTTTTAATTTCAAAATTTCAACTTCATGTGTATATAATTATGGAAGAAAATATTTATTCAGTATAAAATTTAAGATTTTTATAAACCGTATTCCATCCAAACCATAGAAATCACATTTAAAAATAGTTATATATAGACCGCGGTGCCTGTATATAGTTTTCTATCCTATGGTCAAGTAATACGGATATTTATCATTTCAATCCGCAATTTAAAAATAAAACTGCGGTTGTATATCATTTCAAACCGCAATCCCGAATGAAATGTAAATGCATACTAACTTGCAGTTTAATGATATCCAAATAAAACATTCATTCAACAACACATCCATCATCAAATCACACATCGATCAATATCAATCAATAACAATTATATATGTGATCATATATAACAGGTGATAACTGGCAGTTTATTCAAATTAAATTTTATCAACTATTAATCTAACAATTTATATTCAGTGATAATTGACATAACTGTTAACTAGCAGTTCATATGCAAACAATAATTTCTAACAGCCAATTAACACGCAATAAATCAATTAAATTAACAGTTACATTCAAAAAAATGCAATTCAACAGATATGAATGAAATAACATGCCAAAAGCTCATAAATAAATTTCTATTCATTTCTAAAATTTATTTAACAAACATAAAAGCTTCTAGTAGTTGTGAGTGGGTTAAAACACTCACCTTTTGAATTTAAATCGAATTTAAATTCAATTTAAACCCAAAAATTCGCCCGTCTCAGAATTCGTCCAAACCAGCGTCATCAAGTCCGGAATTAAATTACGATCCTAACAAAAAAAATCTCGCGTAAAACGGAGTTCGTATGCAAAATATATAGCGAAAATTGCGATTGAATTTCAATTAAATGGAAAAACAAAAGTGAACACATTACTTCCTATGCCACGTCACCATTCATCTCTCCCAAGCCCATAGCGCACGCACAGGCAAACACGGCCCCCTTTTGCACGCACGAAACCCACCATGACCGTGCCTTTGACCAAGCTTGCACGCCACCAGGCACCACCATACGCCTTGCCGCCACCACCATTGGCTCCAGCTCGCCGAGCTGCACCTCCCTATATAGGTCCGGTCGCCTATTGGCTCGCCCAAAAACATGCATGCCGAACCCTAATTTCAAAATTCCCGGCTTCTTTGATCGAATTAGCACGAGCGACTACCGCCATCTCGAAGCCCCAGACGAGATCTACAATACCCAGATCTTGATTTTGCCAATTTCTTCCCGAATCAAAAACGCCCAAATTGGACCATATCGATTTCGAAAATTGGAGGTTTGACCGCGATTTGTCGTTGATCTGAGCATCAATTGCAAAAATCGAGACCACCCGTAGATTCGTATCGATGAAAACTACCACATATATTTTTTTCAGAATTTTTGGAGTAGTTTGAAATTTTCACTGAATTTTGCAATTTGAAAATTGGATCTGAGATGTATACATTGAGGAAGGGAGAAGATTGAAGAAATGAGCGTACAGCAGAAGGGAATAAATGGGGCTAGGGTTTATAACTGTATATTTATAGATAGGCTAGAGGTAGGGTAGCTAGACTGGATACGCGAACGTGCGTGACAAACCATGGTCCAAAAAGCCCGCTATGCATCCGGAGTCGAATTTGTTAAAACTATATATCCAAATAGGTGTTTTAAAATATTCTGAACGCGATGGAAAAAGTTTCGCGACCAAATTCGATCGTATGAAGAAGTTATGCTAAAAAAACAAAAATTTCACATTGATTTCAAAATGCGTAAATTTCAAGGCGTTTCGAGTCCGTACGATCAAACGACAAGTCCGATCGCTACGAAAATTGAAACATTATTATAATTCAACTTTACGGATCCGATGAAACTGGTTTCGTCGAAATCCGAGTCCGTGACAAAAATGGCTATTTTTAATATTTATTAAATAAATTAAAATAAATCATAAAATCCAAATTTTCTTTCAACTTTAAATATTGGCCAAATTTCATTACTTATATAATCCAATTAATTCCAAATAATTTAGCAAGGTTGGATGTGAATTAAAATTTATAAGTATATAAATTTCGCAGTGTTAACCTCTGCGTTTTCTTATTATTTGGGAATTATAAATTTCATTCGCAAAACCCAATTATTAAATCATATACTTATACTCTCATCTTAAATCTAATTATATAAATAACTTGATTTCTATTATCCAACTCAAAATATATCAATTATTCTCCAACTACATAGTTAACGTTTCTTTTATATATCACTGTGGTAATATTTCAAAATGTTCATCTTTTGTTCGCATAAATTACTGTATTTAGATAAAATTGTAATTTTGGTAACTTATCACATAAATAAACTTAAAACCTCAACTAATACATTCCACCTTTGTTTCATCTTATTCATTCACTCATCAATATTCCGTACTAACTACAAAATTTAGTGTATTCCTTTAAATTGATCAAAATAAGACTTATCAACTAATAGAAAGATTTACGTACAAAATTTATTGTCATACATCTAATTTACAAGCCTATACTTAATTATTATCCTACAATACGTTTTACGTTACTATAATGTTCATTCTTCCGTTCCTACGTTTCTATAAATTTATTCCTTTATAATTTATTTAACGCAACACTTAATCTACACCTATTGCGATGTTTCAAATTTACTTGAATGAACAATTTCTTTACTCAAAATAGTTGTTGTAAACTCTTAATTCCACATTTATAAGTGTATTATTATTTTCACTCAAATATTATACATATATATAGAGTATTGGGTTTTTATTTAATCATCATTTATCATATATATTAATTAATTAAATTCAATATTTAAGTCTGACTAAATTTATTCCCCAAATACACATTTACCTTTCTCAACCAATAAATATAACCAATCAAATTCTCATTTTATTGAACCTTGGTCAATTCCACACGTTAATTTTACTTAAAGTCTCAATTAATTAATTTACCTCGGTTTCATTACCTTATTACCTTATATGCATAATTGACATTGTTATATCTTCCATTACATCAATAATTTACCATTTCATCTTACCATTTATTTACGTATCCTTTTATTGCACTGATTGAAATAAATTCACTTATTAAATTCCCAATTCCACCCTTCTATTCAAACCAAGTATCATGCTATGATAATATTTTACGTTGGTTACACTGAAAAAAATCAACTTTTTATCGTTATCAATTAAACATACATTAATTGCACAAATTAAAGGAATTAATTGCCGTTTATCCAATTAAATTTTTCATACATCAATCTATTTCATCTAAATCCTTACCTATGAATATTGCAACCTTTAATTCCATTAAATACCAATTAACCCAAATTATTTCATTTATTCTAAGTCATATCACTAAAATAATTCATCATAATAAACTTAAAATCTATACGTTTATTGATTTATTTCTATTTGTCTTATGTTAAATTCTAAATTTAGTAAGACAACCTAAAGTACTCCATTCAATCGACAGTCCCTTTTCAATTGTTAATACGTACTTAAATTTCTACAGTTGCCTTCCATCTGCACTTCCGTTACTATGATAAAAATTAGTAACGTTTATGCCATCAATCCATCATAATTACTTACGCTTAATTGAGTTTGATTTCCAAATAAATTTGCTGACCCTTAATTAGACAATTTATAAAAGTTTGTCATCATACCTATAGTTCTACGCTTATGCTATGTCTTAAATTTCAATAAATTTATAAATTTTGAGATGTTCATTAGGGTTTACAAATTTATTGACTTGCAATAACAGGGTTTCTTAATCTATTCAATTTATCGTTCACAATCTTTTATTGCATTAATTTGGTTTAATATTCCCATATTAAATTTTATGTCCAGGTAAGAATTTTTCTTTCTTTCTCTACTTAATTCATTTGAATTTTATTCAATGTCTTTAAATAGGTTTCTAAGTCACTTCTATATAATTTATTCTAGCCTTCATTTTAATATTTATCTACCACCTTTATTCTTTCAACTAAAATAAATTACAAAAATCCTATTAAACAAACAATTTTAAATGGTCGAACTTAACGGGTCGTTACAAACATAAAAGTGATGCTTTTGATGTATTTAAAACATTTGCAAAAAGAATTCAAAATCAACTTTATTTAAAAATCAAAACTATTTGTAGTGATCATGGTGGAGAATTTAAAAATGAAAATTTTGAGAATTTCTCTAATAAAAAAAGATATAACTCATAATTTTTTCTTTCCAAGAACTCTACAATAAAACAAAATGGTAGAGCGTAAAAATATGACGATTCAAGATTGTGCAAGAACTATGCTTTCCGATGGTAAATTACTAAGAATTTTTGGGCTGAAGCAGTTGCTTCAACTTGTTAAATTTTGAATAGGATTTTAATTAGACCTCTCCCCAATAAAACACCATATGAACTTCTTTTCAATAAGAAACCAAAGTATCTTATTTTAAAGTTTTTGAAAGTAAATGCTTTATTCTAAATACAAAGGACAATTTCGATAAATTTGATCCTAAATCCAATAAAGTAATCTTTATCGGATATTCTAATAAAAGTAAAGCATACAGAGTTTTAAATTTAAAAACTAACACCATTTAAGAAACAATGCATGTATCTTTTGATGAAAATTTTAAATATTTTGTTCAAATAAACAATGAAGATTATTTTGTTACTTTATAATGAATCAAATGAAACAAATTATGAAACTGTTCATCCTAATAAAAGGATCAGGCTTTTAAAAGATCATTCTATAAAAAATATACTAGGAAATATTTAATCCGTTGTTAAAACAAGAAATCTACTAAAAAGATGAGTAACGTAGCTTTTATATCAACTATTGAACCCAAAAATCCAAAAGAAGCATCATCTGATGATTCATGAATTCTTGCTATGCAAGAAGAACCGAATCAATTCATCAGAAATGATGTATGGGAACTTGTTCCTAGACCTGAGGACAAAATTATAATAGGAACTAAATGGGTTTAGAAAAATAAAATGAATGAACTAGGCGAGGTCGATTGAAATAAAGCTCGTTTAGTCGCGTAAGGTTATTGTCAAGAAGATGGAATAGACTTTGATGGAACCTTTGCACCCGTAGCAAGAATAGAAGCCAATAGAATTCTACTTGCTTTCGCAAACCTCAACAATTTCAAATTATTTCAAATGGATGTCAAAAGTGCCTTTTTAAATGGTTTTCTTAAAGAGGATGTTTATTTGAACAACCTCCACTTTTTGAAGAAGAAAAGTTTTCAAATCATATTTACAAACTAAAGCAAGCTTTATATGGTCTGAAACAAGCTTCTAGAGCCTGGTATGACAGACTAAGATCTTACCTATTACAATCAAAATTTGAAATTGGTTGAGTAGAAAATACTCTTTTTATTAAAAGAAATAAAAAATGATATCAAATTAGTACAGATTTATGTAGATGATATCATTTTTGGATCAAGAAACAATGAAATGAACAAAGAGTTTCCTGAAATAATGACAAAAGAGTTTGAGATGAGTCATAAGAATGAACTTACTTTCTTTTTGGGATTACAAATAAAACAATTAGGTAGTGGTATTTTCATTAGTCAGGAAAAGTATGCTAGGGATCTAGTTAGTAAGTTTGGTATGACCACTGCGAGTGGAAAACCCACTCCTATGGCAACCAATGAAGTCTTGAATAAAGAAGACATGACAAAAGATGTTGATCAAAGACTATATAGAGGAATGATTGGATCGCTACTCTATATAACAGCGAGCAGGCCAGATATCATGCATAGTGTCTGTCTCTGTTCAAGATACCAATCTTAACCCATTTAAAAGCTGTTAAACGTACCCTAAGATATGTTAAACACACTTTAGACTATGGCTTATTTTACCCTAAAAATGATTCATTTGATTTAATCTCATATTGTGATGCTTACTATGCTGGTTGTAAATCAGATCTAAAAAGTACAAGTGGAACTTGTCACTTTTTAGGACATTCTCTGGTGTCCTGGTTTAGTAAAAAGCAAAATACTGTCTCATTATCAACAACTGAAGCAGAATATATCTCTGCTGCTTTGTCTTGTTCTTAAGTTATCTATATGCAACAGACCCTAAAGTATTTTGGATTAAATATTTCAAAATCACCAATTTATTGTGACAATCCAAGTGCAATAAATTTATCCAAAAATCTCACACATCATGCCAGAACCAAACATATTGATATCAGATATCATTTTCTCAGAGATAATATAAGTAAAGAGATTATTTCTCTTGAATTTATCAACATTGAGAATCAAATAGCTGATATTCTGACCAAACCCTTGAATCAACCAACCTTTACTAAATTAAGAAGAGAACTAGGTATTTGTTCTATAATTGAGATATAGAATATATATATAGTAACATATATATTTAAATAAATAGAGAAAAAAAATTGTCAAAATTTTCAAATGGATGTCGATATGCCCCTACCACTTATGTCGACACACAACAGTTAGATTTGAAATTTTGATTTTCCCTTTAAAATCAGTTTGGTGGTTATATAACCATAATATTTCAAATTCATCTGTCTTCTCACTTCATTTCCTTATAATAAAATTCTGAAAATACAAAGTAACGGCCTCCTCTTCTAAATCAAACCAAAATGCAACCATTTCCTTTCCTTCTTTTAATTCTGGTCCATTCCAACGTACTACATTGGCTTGGGTAATGAAGATCGAGGAAATTACAAAGGATTCTCTATAAATGCTGATTGAATTACAAGTCATGCAAATAAGGATGGCAAAGGAACAAGAGAAACACGACAAGATTCTTAGAAATTTGCAAAAATTTCCAATGGATAATCAAGCAGAACCTATTGTGATTGAAGATGATTCCTCTAACATACGTATTCATAATCCATTAGAGGATGACGAAGAAGAAGAAGAAGAAGATGAAGAAGTGCAAACGGACGAGGACGATATTGTTGTTTGCATTGGAGAAGTCTGTTTTGACAAAAATGGTAATTTAGTCGAACAAAATGGAAACTTTTGTCTCCATTACCCTAATTGTTCGATTCATAAGCCATCAATTGTCAAGGAATCTCGTTAAATTGTTATTATATTAATGTTTTTATATTTTGTGTACATGTATATATTTGTGTCTATGTTTCATATATATGTGCAATGTAACATCATATATAATAAAATAAGATTTATGTTTCGCTTATTATACTTCGTTATTAGCACTCTGTTCCATAATATTAGTTTAAGGGGGAGTTATGTAGTTTTGGCTTAATTTTTGTTGATGACAAAAGGGGAGAATTATAAAATAGGATAGTTTAGGCTGTTAATTAGGCTTGGATTAAGGGAGAGTTAGTAGATTAAGGGTAAGTTGTTGGAATAAGAGGGAGTCGGAGTAGAATCAGATTTTGGTGGATTATATTATAAATATAGGTTGTCATCATCAAAAGGGTGGAGATTGTTAGTTGCTGAGATGATGGTTTTGGTAACAACAAACTTAGGACTTGTTATAAAATATAAATACTAATATTATTATCTAGATATATATGTATGTTTGGGGTGTGTATATATATATATATATATATATATATATATATATATATATATATATATATGCAGACACTGAGAATGAAGACTGTATAGCATAGAGATTCAAGATTGACGAATTCAAGAAATCAAGACTGAAGACTCATGAGTATCAAGATTATCAAGAGTTCAAGAACTCAAAATATCAAGATAAGTAATTTAGTCTAGATTTATGTTAAAACATCATAATAGCACTAAAATATTGATTCGTATTTTAATTATGGAATGGAATCCACCTTCTCGCTTTAATAATGGAATGAAACCCATGACCTCTTTAGTAGGATGGAACCCATGACCTTCTCTAGAGGAATGGAATCCATGAAATTTTCAAAATGACTTATTTTTAGATTTTTTCTCAAAACTATCTTTTTAAAAAGACGTCTCTCTCTCGGTTTAAATCTTTTAGCCTTAATTCAAAAACTATTTTTAATCATATTAATTTCAAAATCATTTCCTATTTCAAACTATCTCTTGGTTTTAATGTTTTAGATTTGATCTCAAAATATTTATATATTTAGTTTGTATTACTTTTATATTTTGTAAGATCACTTTCTAAGGGTTTTATAATCATAAAGTATATTCAAAATAGTTTACGAAGTTTAGAAATTGTTTTGACAAGTTTTAGAATAGAAATCATTTTGAAGAAAATTTAATTTTCAAAAATAACATAGGCATGTCGACATCCCTATACCCCATGTCGACATAGTACCCGTAGATTTTAAAATTCAAATTTTCAAAAGAATTGTCTATTCGTTATAACCTTTTATGAATGTCCGAGGCCTTGGTGCAGTGGTAAAAACGCCAGGCTGTTGGCGACAAGGTCGACAGTTCGATCCCTGCCTCTGGCATATTAAACTGTGCGCCATGATGATTCTTGCAGACTTGTGTGCTGCCTACTTTGTAAATATAAGTACCCAGTTTCAAAAAAAAAAAAACCTTTTATGAATGGATATGACCGTTATTCTTCTATATATACCAGTAGTTTTCAATGAATTTTCGCTTAAGATTGCTTTGTTTTCTCTCCTCTTTCTCTTCCATTCTTATTTTCAAAAATTCTTAAAAAAACTCTACCGAAATCCTAAGTGAATCAAATTCGATTGTCTCTAGTTTGATTCTCTGCCGCACTCTCTCAAAGATATCAGTGATATTCGGAGTTATAGGATCATTTGTAATCAAAGATCGAAAGATCGAAGTGTATCGAGTCTCTCTCTATCAAAGTGTGATTGGAAACGGTGTGATTGTAGCCCATAAATCAATTGGGTGTGATTGTAGCCCGTAAATCAATTAGGTGATCTTATAGCCTGGTTAAATGAAGAGAGTTTGCCCTGGACTCGAAGACAGGAGGGTGTATATCATGGCCTTGAAATCAAGATTGTAATATCGACATTATATTTGAAAAGAAATCTGCACAAGAAATTGTATGGGACTGGATGTAGGGTAACTTCGAACCAGTACAAAATTCTGGTGTGTTCTTTCTACTACGGATTTTATTTACTATTTGATTCTATGTCTGATTTTGTGATTGTCTTTGTGCTTGTGATTCATCTATTTGGATTTAATTTGAAAAGATTTCAAAAGGATTCATAAAATTAATTAAACACTATTCACCCCTTGTAGTGTTAATTCTGCCTTAAGATCCGTAATCTGCATTTCCAACGGCGGGAAGAAGTCGAGCTAAGAACTGTCGCTCACCAGAAAAGGGTCGCATGATATTTCAACTATAAGTTCTGTAACCATACTTTTGAAGTTGGAGATCTTATCCTTAAAGAAGTCTACCCTATACAAGGAGCATTTGGACCAAGATGGGAAGAGCCATATGTGTTAGTCCTTGAGATGATGGTTTTGATGACAACAACCTTAGAATAAGATTATAAAATATAAATACTAACATTATAGTTTAGATGTATATGTATATGCAGGATTTAACCATGTAGGTACCAAGAATGAAGACTGTACAGTATAGAGATTTAAGATATCAAGATTGAAGACTAATGAGTATCAAGATTATCAAGAGTTCAAGATTTCAATAATAAGTAATTTAATTAAGAATTTTGTTAAAACTCCTAGAAAAGCACTAGCATCTTAAAATCCAATTTATTCGTGGAATGGAATCCACTTCGAGCCTGTTAAAGGGATGAAACCCTAAGTAGGATGGAACCTACGAAAAATATAGTGGAACATTGTTTTGTATCCGCTAACCTTTTATTCAAATGTTTTTACAAAATTATATCTTGTTTTCAAAATGATTTCAAAACCTTCCTTTTAAAAGAATAAAAAACATCTATCCTGGTTTTAAATATTTTTAGCCTCAAAATAATCTTTATTTTCAAAATCAAATTATCCTTGTTTTAAACTATCCTTTAATAATAATATATTTAACTTTTAATATTTTTACTTAGGTTTAAATTATAGTAAAATTTTATATACATCAAAATATTATTCTCTATATTTACTTATGTATTTTAACTATAGTTAAGTATATTTATAAAGTTTAAAATAATTTTAATACAAGATAGAAGTTATTTTCAAAGAAAAGCAAATTACCAAAAATACCTTAGGCATGTCGACACCCTCAAGTACCCCATGTCGACATGGTAGCGGTTTATTTCAAAATTTTGAATTTCAAAGGAAGTGTCTATTCGTCATATCCTTTCATGAATAGACATGGCTGTTGTTCAACTATAAATAGGGGTAGTTTTGAACGAATTTATATTCATATTTTCTTTGATTTCACTCCTCTTCTTCTTCCACAATTCTTTATATACATTTTTACCATTACTCCGCCAAAATCAACATTAAATCTAGCTAGATCGTCTTTGGTTTGATTCTCTATCACTGTCTCAACAAGATCTTAGTGCTATTCAGTGTTATAGGTTTCTTTGTAATAAATTAAGTGAGAAAAGGTGCGATTGTAGCCTGTAAAATCAATCAAGTAAGAAAAGGTATGATTGTAGCCTTGGAAATCAATTGGGTGAACTTGTTGCTCATAAAATCAAGTATCTCTACCTAGAGGATTGTGAATTTGGAGTGGTGTACCTCGTGGCCTTGAAATCGAGGGTGTAATTGTACAATTGCTTTTGAAAGGAAATCCGTACTTGTGTGTGGGACTAGATGTAGGGTAACTCCGAACGAGTACAAAATCCGGTATGTTCTTTCCTTTATTGCTTTTACTTTATTTCTTCATCTGTGTTTGTTTCTGTGATCATATCTGTATCTGAATATTGCATACATTTGTGTTCTAATTAATATAAACTCAAAAAGATTTAGCAGTTCCTTTAAACACTATTCACTCCCCTTCTAGTGTTAATTCTAGCCTTAAGATGCATATTCCGCGTTTCTGACATTTGGTATTAGGGCAAGGTTTTCAACGTTTTCATAATCTAAATTTTGAAAAATTTAAAATGGCATTTTTTGATAAAATTATTAACACTATTTTCATATGAATATGTCATAGAATCATCATGATATTGTTATTTAAAACTATATTTAGTTATTTTGAAAAGTCACTTGATTCTTTAAAAAGTTATGTTGTTTTTCAGGAGAAGAATTATGTCTAATGACTATTGGTTAAAAGATACCGGATAATCATTCATCGATCAAGAAGAACAAATGGATATATAATGGTAATCGACAATGAAATGGGTACCAGATCAATACAAAACTTTTGGTTCTCATCTACAACTTGACTTGATATCGTACTTCTCTCCATTTGCTTCACAATGCCACTGGTTTCGTGCGAATCCGTTAAGAAATGACCAAGTTATGGTCAAGTGAAGTTTTGGTGAACAAAGAGGAAAATGAAAGCAAAACCGTCAATGGTATTCTTCAACTTGCATCCACAGATTTGATTATTTTGTCCCGACTCCTTTTCCAGACTGTAGTTCTTGTTCTCATGGCCGTTTTGATGTGTGGATCTTCAAATTTCGATCAAAATCGAGTGAGATATGACAGGCTGAAGTTGGCTATCCAAAAATGAAAACTATGTACAGGATTTCCTACGTTTCTCTTACTGTTCGGTCTGTTGCATCACAATACTATCCAAATTCATCACCAAACTATTAATGGATCTTATCTCTTGCCTTCCTCTTCGACTTGCCGCTGGTTTCATCCATTTCCGTTAAGAAACAAAGGAGATATGCCTTCTAGAAGTTTGATGGTACATAGAAAAACGGGAAGAATAAGAAGAAGAGAAACTTTTATGAATAGTGGTGAATGTTGGGCCTATTTATAGTGGTTGAAGTGTCCATTCATTCAAAATTCAAATTCAAAGTTTTGGCGCCATGTTAGTCAATCTACTAAATCATCTGCATCTTTCTCATACGGTCTTCGAATTCAGCAACTGAACATACTACGCTGATCAAAAAACGAGCCCATCGTAATATAACAGATCTCGTCGTTAAATTCAGAAAGATATAGATGCGTGGTTCATGACAATGGAAGAACAACAAAGTTAGAAAGATAGAGTGCAAAAAATTAGTATGCTTTACTATTATTTCATCTTTATTGTTGCATTTAGGAATATATACTTATGCATTTAGTTAGGTATAGAAATTTATCTCTTTTATAACTTTTGATATTTTTGTCCATATATCGGCACACCATAATTAAGTCTATTAAAATGTGTTCCTTTCAAATAAAATCTTACAACTAATTAATTATAACTATACTAAGTAGAAAGCATACCATCATTCGTGATTTCAACTTTCTTAATGTTATTTTTACTTCTCATACTCTATTTCTTTTAAGATACTAATTTTATATTTTCAAGAAATTAATAGAAGGAATTTAAATGTTAGAATAAGGGTCTATTTATAGATTTCTTTAATTAATAAGATTTTGCCTTATCACATGACACTTGTCATATGAATAGATAGTGACATACATGCAATATGACACATGTCATTACACTTTTTCTTTAATAAAAGCATTTTTTACATGCATAATGCCAAGTGTCTTTACACATGTTTTCTCATTATTTTTTGGGTAAAAAATTAATTATTTACATGTTAATATCTAATCGTAAAATTAGTGCAAAATCATGTTAAAATCAGGCCCAGAACAATAGATAGTATATCTGAAATACTGTCTTTTCTTCTGGAACTTTTCTTAAATGCTACAAATTCATTTTTATAGCATATCTATACTTTGAAACACTTTAATGTCTTAGAAACATTTCACAGCATTTGGTAAACGCAGCAGTTTCTGTTCAAAATGTTTTGAATATATTTTACTGCAAAAACTTTTTACAGCATTCTGTAAATGCTGTCTTTTTTATTTGAAACATTAAACTATGTAAAAATAATATTTAAATTAAGAATTTTTCTCTATTATTTTTAAAAGTTATTTTCTAACTCATATTAGAATATTTTAAAATTAACGTGTAGATATTTTTTAGTAATTAATTAAAATTTTAAATGAAAGAGTCCTTAAAGTAACACATGTTTATTTTAGTTTTTCAATTTTTGTTGTTTTTAATATTTCGTTATGATACTTTTTTAAAGATGTTTAAAAATGTTTCTAAATATTTTAATGAATAATAGTTTGATATATAGGTTTTAATTAGTAAGTTAAGTATTTTATAAACATAGAAGTTTGGATTCTTAAAAACAGTTAAGTGAAAAAAATTATTTTAAAAGAATTAAATAAGGAGGTTATTAATTTTTATAAAAATCATATTTGATCATATATAGCTTAAGTCCATATTTCTTAGCATTTGATTTTGATATTAAGTTTGATTACTGCCTTTCATGATTATGTTATAGTTTTAATACCATTTATTACCTTTAAACTCTTGTCTTGACTACTCTTTCAGTCCTATTTATTAGTTTCCTTAACCTAAGTCTAGGAATTGGTGTGTATTACCTTTGTTTGGTTGAAGTGATTTATAATAAATAATTTGACACACACACACACACACACACACACACACACACACACACACACACATATATATATATATATATATATATATGCTTGTCAATTAGATATTACTTATCACTCATATTTATCTTATAATCTAGATGTCTCCTACCGTAGTATATATATCGTCATACCATTCTGCATATTATTATTATTTTTACTTCATTATCATTTTGCATCCTATTTCATATCACATTTCATTGCATATTACATCATAAATTACAATGCATGATATATCATAATAATTTGCATCACAAGTTGCACTTCATTCTACATATCATTGTTAGTCCTTGCGATGATGGTTTTGATGACAACAACCTTAGAATAATATTATAAAATATAAATACTAACATTATAGTTTAGATATATATGTGTATATGCAGGATTTAACTATGAGGGTACCAAGAATGAAGACTGTACAGTATAGAGATTCAAGATATCAAGATTGAAGACACATGACTATCAAGAGTTCAAGATTTCAATAATAATTAATTTAATTAGGAATTTTGTTAAAACTCCTAGAAAAGCACTGGCATCTTAAAATCCAATATATTCTTGGAATGGAATCCACTTCGAGTCCGTTAAAGGGATGGAACCCTAAGTAGGTTGGAACTTACGAAAAATCTAGTGAAACATTGTTTTATATCCACTAACTTTTATTCAAAATGTTTTACAAAATTATATCTAGTTTCAAAATGTTTTAAAAATCTTCCTTTTAAAAGAATCAAAAACATCTATCCTAGTTTTAATACTTTTAGCTTCAGAATAATCTTTAATTTCAAAATCAAAATTATCTTGGGTTTTAAACTATCATTTAATAATAAATATATTTAATATTTATACTTAGATTTAAATATAAAATTATAATAAAATTTTATATATATACCAACATATTATTCTCTATATTTACTTATGTATTTTAACTATAGTTGAGTATATTTATAAAGTTTAAAATAGTTTTAATATAAGATAGAAGTTATTTTCAAAGAAAAACAAATCACCAAAATTTCCTTTGGCATGTCGACATCCTCAAGAACCCCATGTCGATATGGTAGCAGTTTATTTCAAAATTTTGAATTTCAAAGGAAGTGTCTATTCGTCATATCATTTCACGAATGGACATGGCTGTTTTTCTACTATAAACATGGGTCGTTTTAAACGAATTTTCATTCATATTTTTCTGATTTTCACTCCTCTTCTTCTTCCACATTTCTTTATACACATTCTTACCATTACTCCGTCGAAATCAACATTGAATCTAGCTAAATCATTTTTTGTTTGATTTTCTATCACTATCTCAACAAGATCTCAGTGTTATTCAAAGTTATAGAGTTCTTTGTAATCAATTAAGCGAGAAAATGTGTGATTGTAGCCTTGGAAATCAATCAAGCGAGAAAAGGTGTGATTATACCCTTGGAAATCAATCAAGTGAGAAAAGGTGTGATTGTACCCTTGGAAATCAATCGGGTGAACTTGTTGCCCATGAAATCAAGTATCTCTACCCGGAGGATTGTGAATCTGGAGTGATGTACATCATGGCCTTGAAATCGAGGGTGTAATTGTACAATTGCTTTTGAAAGGAAATCCGTGCTTGTCTATGGGACTGGATGTAGGGTAACTCCGAACCAGTATAAAATCCGCTGTGTTCTTTCCTTTATTGCTTTTACTTTATTTTTGCATCTATGTTTGATTCTTTGATCATATCTATGTCTGAATATTGCATACATTTGTGTTCAAGTTAACAAAAACTCAAACAGATTTAATAATTCCTTTAAACACTATTCACCCCCTCTAGTGTTAATCCTAGCCTTAAGATCTGTATTCCGCATTTCTTATATTTGGTATCAGAGCAAGGTTTTCAAAGTTTCATAATCTGATTTTTGAAAAAGTTTTTAAAATGGCTATGTTTAAAAAAATTAATACTAGTTTAGAATATTCAGATCATCATTGTCTCATGAGTCTGCATATAATCAATATTCAAATTCAACTTGTCTACTAAGATTGTTTAATGTGCAGGAAACATGCTTTATGGGTGTTAAGGAATCAATCCACAATGGAAAAATTGTGCAGATCAAAAAGTATAAATAGATATTCGATAGTGGATGCTCAAGATACATGACTGGCAATCCAGATATGCTGAATGATATAATATACAAAGACGGAGGACTGGTTAACTTTGGAGACAACTCAAAAGGGTATGTGATTGGCATCGGCAAAGTCGGTAACTCTGAAACTCCTATTATTACTAATGTTTTGCTAGTTAAGAATCTGAAACATAATATGCTAAGTATAAGTCAACTTTGCGATAAAGCATATAAAATTAAATTTGAAAAAGATAAGTGTCGCATTGAAGATAATAATTCAACTATAATATTTGAGGGAATTAAGAAAATGAATATTTATATTCTTAGTATGAAAGTTTCAAATGATAACCTATGTCTTTTGACAAATACAAGTGACCCTTGGATTTGGCATAAGAGATTTGGACAAATGAATGTCAAACTCTTATCTAGACTGTCAAAACATGATCTAGTAAGAGGTCTCCCTAAAATGAATTTTAAAGCAGATAGTCTATGTAATGCATGTCAATTAAGAAAATTTAGAAAAAGTTCCTTTAAATTAAAAGATATGATTTCAACCTCAAAACCTCTTGAATTACTTCGCCTTGATTTATTTGGTCCTTCTCAAATTCTGTCAATAAATCATAGTAAATATGTTTTTGTAATTGTAGATGATTATTCTAGATTTACATGGACAATGTTTCTGAAACATAAACTGATACTTTTGAATGTTTTAAGAACTTTACAAAAAGGATTTAAAATCAACTTTCTCTAAAAATTATAACCATCCGTAGTGATCACGGTGGTGAATTTGATAATATAAAGTTTGAGGAATTCTGCAATAAAAAGGGAATAACTCACAATTTTTCATTTTCAAGAACTCCACAACAAAACGGAGTAGTAGAACGTAAAAATAGGACGATTCAAGAGTGTGCGAAAACTATGCTCTCAGACAGTAAATTACTAAAGTATTTTTGGGCAGAAGCAGTTGCTACGGCCTATTATATTTTAGATAGAATTTTAATTAGACATTTAACTGATAAGACATCTTATGAACTTCTTCACTCAAAGAAACCTAAGGTATTTTATTTTAGAATTTTTGGAAGTAAATGTTTTATTTTAAATACAAAAGATAATTTAGATAAATTTGATCCTAAATCCGACAAAGGTATTTTTATCGGATATTCTAATAGAAGTAAAGCGTACAGAGTGTTTAATTTCAGAACTAACACCATCGAAGAAACAATGCATGTTTCATTCGATGAAAATTTGATAATTTTTGAAGATACAAATGACGATGAGGATTTAATCACTCAAAATCAAGAGACAACTGAAACTAATAATGAAATAAATTATCCTAATAAAAGGATTAAACTTTTAAAAGATCACCCTATTGAAAATGTACTTGGAGATATGCAGTCTGTTGTTAAAACTAGAAATCAACTAAGTCAAATGAGCAATGTAGCTTTTATATGAACTATTGAACCCAAAAATCAAAAGAAGCATCAACTGATGATTAATGGATTTTGGCAATGCCAGAAGAATTAAACCAATTCACTAGAAATGATGTTTGGGAACTTCTTCCTAAACCTGAAAATAAAACTATAATTGGAACTCAATGGGTTTATAAAAATAAAATGAATGAACAAGGAGAGGTTGTTAGAAATAAAGTCCGGTTAGTCGCTCAAGGTTATTGTCAAGAAGAAGGAATAGATTTTGATGAAACCTTTGCTCCCGTAGCAAGATGAGAAGCCATTAGGATTCTACTTGCTTTCGTAAATCATAATAATTTCAAATTATTTCAAATGGATGTTAAAAGTGCCTTTTAAAATGGATTTGTAAAAGAGGAAGTATATGTTGAACAACCACCACCTTTTGAAAATGAAAAATTACCAAATTGTGTATACAAACTGAAGAAAGTTCTATATGGTCTAAAACAAGCTCCTAGAGCCTGGTATGATAGGCTAAGATCTTACTTATTACAATCAAAATTTGAAATTGGTAAAGTAGATAATACTCTTTTTGTTAAAAGAAATAAAGATGATATTCAACTAGTACAAGTCTACGTAGATGATGTCATTTTTGGATCAACTAATTTTGAAATGAATAAAGAATTTCCTGAAATAATGACAAAAGAGTTTGAGATGAGTCATATGGGTGAATTAAACTTCTTTCTAGGATTACAAATAAAACAATTAGATGATGGTATCTTTATTAGTTAAGAAAAATATGCTAAAGACCTAGTTAGTAAGTTTGGTTTGACTACTGCAAATGGAAAAACCACTTCCATGGCAACTAATGAGTACCTAAGTAAAGAAGATCTCTCAAAAGATGGAGATCAGAAATTATATAGAGGAATGATTGGATCACTACTCTATATCACTGCTAATAGACCTGATATCATGCATAGTGTTTGTCTCTGTGCAAGATATCAATCCCAACCTAAAGAGACCGACTTAAAAGCCGTAAAACGTATCATAAGATATGTTAAACACACCTCTGATTATGGCTTATTTTACCCTAAAAATGATTCTTTTGACTTAATATCTTACTCTGACGCTGATTATGCTGGTTGTAAATCAGACCGAAAAAGTACAAGTGGAACTTGTCACTTTTCGGGGCATTCTCTGATTTCCTGGTTTAGTAAGAAGCAAAACACAGTTTCTTTATCAACAACTGAAACAGAGTATATTTCTACTGCTTTGGCCTGTTCTCAATTAATTTATATGCAACAAACTTTAAAGATTATGGTTTAATTATCTCAAAATCACTAATTTATTGTGACAATACAAGTGCAATAAATTTATCCAAAAATACTATTCATCATGCTCGAACTAAACATATTGATATTAGACATCATTTTCTCTGAGATAATATAAGTAAGGAAGTAATTACTCTTGATTATATCAATTTTGAGAATCAAATTGCTGATGTATTAACAAAACCTTTAAATGAATCTATATTTACTAAATTAAGATGAGAATTAGGTATTTGTTCAATAACTAAAATATAAAATATAAATAACAATGTACAATTAAAAATTAAATTAAAATAAATTAAATAGCAAAAAATCAAGCACCATGTCGACATCCTCCCTCTACCCATGTCGACATATAACGATTTTTCTATTTTTGAAATTTTTCCACCAAAATTCAAATAAGTGGTTATATGTTCTTCTTATTTCGAAATTTGGATCATTCTTTCTGTTCTTACTCTGTTCTATCTTCTGAAAACATTTAAACAATGGCCTCCTCTTCCAAATCAAACAAAAATTCAACCTTTTCGTTCCCTTCTCATTCTTCTGGACCATTTCAACGCACTACGCTTGCAAGTGTAATGAAAATGGAGGATACTTTGAAGGATGCACTGCAACTAATGACTGAAATTCAAGTGGTGCAACTTAGAATGGCCAAAGAACAGAACGGCAAGGCAAAATCCTTAGTAATTTGCAAAATTTTCTATTGGACAATCACGCTAATCCGATCTTGATTGATGAAGAGTCTTCAGGAGATCAAGTGCAAAAGGACAGCGAGGAAGAAGAAGAAGAAACCCCCATGGAAGAAGAGCACGCTGAAGATGACGAAAAAGTCGTTTGCGTTGGCAAAGTGTGCTTTGACAAGGACGGAAATCTTGTCGAACAACATGGAAATTTCTGTTTCCACTATCCAAATTGTTCAGTTCATAGATCTCCCATTTTCAAAGACACACATTAGTTTCTTTTCTCTCTTTCCTATTGTTGTATATTTTTATTTATGTTCTTTATGCACATGTAAATATAACTATATAATTAATAAATAATTTGTGTTCTATTAAAAGTATTATTATATGGATACTTTGCTAGGATAGTTAGTAGTTTTAGTTTTAGAATTAAGTGTTGATTATTTATGATAACACTATCATTATAATCACATGCCATAGAGTATTAGATTTAGGGGGAGTTATATAGTTTGGAGTTAGTTTTTGTTGATGACAAAGGAGGAGAAGTATAAAATAAGACAGTTAGGCATAAAATAAGAGGGAGTTATTAGTTTTAGGGGGAGTTATTAGGATAGAAGTAATATTTTATGAACAAAGGTTTTCATCATCAAAAATGGGGAGATTGTTAGTCCTTGAGATGATGGTTTTAAAAAACCTTAGAATAAGATTATAAAATATAAATACTAACATTATAGTTTAGATATATATGTGTATATGCGGGATTTAACCATGCAGGTACCAAGAATGAAGACTGTACAGTATAGAGATTCAAGATATCAAGATTGAAGACTCATGAGTATCAAGATTATCAAGATTTCAATAATAAGTAATTTAATTAGGAATTTTGTTCAAACTCCTAGAAAAGTACTGGCATCTTAAAATCCAATTTATTCGTGGAATGGAATCCACTTCGAGCCCGTTAAAGGAATGGAACCCTAAGTAGAATGGAACCTACGAAAAATCTAGTGGAACATTGTTTTGTATCCACTAACATTTATTCAAAATATTTTACAAAATTATATCTTGTTTTCACAATGTTTTCAAAATCTTTCTTTTAAAAGAATCAAAAACATCTATCCTGGTTTTAATACTTTTAGCCTCAGAATAATCTTTATTTTCAAAATCAAAGCTATCCTTGGTTTTAGACTATCTTTTAATAATAAATATATTTAATATTTATACTTAGATTTAAATATAAAATTATAATAAAATTTTATATATATACCAAAATATTATTCTCTATATTTACTTATGTATTTTAACTATAGTTAAGTATATTTATAAAGTTTAAAATAGTTTAAATATAAGATAGAAGTTATTTTCAAAGAAAAACAAATCACCAAAATTTCCTTTGGCATGTCGACATCCTCAAGTACCCTATGTCGACATGCTAGCAGTTTATTTCAAAATTTTGAATTTCAAAGGAAGTGTCTATTCGTCATATCCTTTCACGAATGGACATGGCTGTTGTTCTACTATAAAAAGGGGTAGTTTTAAACGAATTTTCATTCATATTTTTCTAGTTTTCGCTCCTCTTCTTCTTCCACATTTCTTTATGCACATTCTTACCATTACTCTGCCGAAATCAACATTGAATCTAACTAGATCATTTCTGGTTTGATTCTCTATCACTATCTCAACAAGATCTCAGTGCTATTCAGAGTTATAGACTTCTTTGTAATCAATTAAGCGAGAAAAGGTGTGATTGTAGCCTTGGAAATCAATCAAGTGAGAAAAGGTGTGATTGTAGCCTTGGAAATCAATTGGGTGAACTTGTTGCCTGTGAAATCAAGTATCTTTACCCAAAGGATTGTGAATCTGGAGTGGTGTACCTCGTGGCCTTGAAATCGAGGGTGTAATTATACAATTGCTTTTGTAAGGAAATTCGTACTTGTGTGCGGGACTGGATGTCGGGTAACTCCAAACTAGTATAAAATCTGGCATGTTCTTTCCTTTATTGCTTTTACTTTATTTCTGCATCTGTGTTTGATTCTGTGATCATATCTGTGTCTCAATGTTGCATTCATTTGTGTTCAAATTAACAAAAACTCAAACAGATTTAGTAATTCTTTTAAACACTATTCACCCCCCCTCTAGTGTTATTCCAAGCCTTAAGATCCGTATTCCACATTTCTCACAATAATCTCATGCTATATTACATATTTCATACATTTCTTACTGCATTACACACTACATATTGCATACATGTACTCATAACAAGTGTATTTTATTTAGGGGCAGCTTGTAGTATTGTCTTATAGTATAGGATTATTAGTTTTTGATTTGTTTGGTATGTACCGTTTGACTTGTTTGACTTGATTGACTTGTTTGAGTTGACTGAATTGTTTGACTTGATTGATTTGTTTGACCTTTGATTTGTTTGAATTGTTTGATATGATTGGATTTGATGTGCGTGTTGATTGGATTGTTTGAAATATACTTATACATATTTGTGTATTGAATAATTATAATATAATTATGTTAATGTCTTTTACATTCCATTTACTATACTTTTTTCTAGTATTAGTTTAAGGGGGAGTTGTATAGTTTTATGCTTTTAGGATGGTTTCTTCGTTGATAACAAAGGGGGAGAAATATAAAATAGGATAGTTAGGCATAGATTAAGGGCGAGCTATTTGTTTTAAGAGGAGTTATTAAGATAGAAGTAATATTTTATAAACAAAGGTTGTCATCATCAAAAAGGGGGACATTGTTAGTTCTTGGGATGATGGTTTTGATGACAACAACCTAAGAATAAGATTATAAAATACAAGTATACTAACATTATAATTTAGATATATATGTCTATGCAGGATTTAACCATGTAGGTACCAAGAATGAAGACTGTACAGTATAGAGATTCAAGATATCAAGATTGAAGACTCATGAGTATCAAGATTATCAAGAGTTCAAGATTTCAATAATAAGTAATTTAATTAGGAATTTTTTTAAAACTCCTAAAAAAGCACTGGCATCTTAAAATCCAATTTATTCGTGACTTCGAGCCTGTTAAAGCGATGGAACCCTAAGTAGGATGGAACCTACGAAAAATCTAGAGGAACATTGTTTTGTATCCTCTAACCTTTTATTCAAATGTTTTTACAAAATTATATCTTATTTTCAAAATGATTTCAAAACCTTCCTTTTAAAAGAATCAAAAACATCTATCCTGGTTTTAAATATTTTTAGCCTCAAAATAATCTTTATTTTCAAAATCAAATTATCCTTGGTTTTAAATTATCTTTTAATAATAATATATTTAACTTTTAATATTTTTACTTAGACTTAAATTATAGTAAAATTTTATAAATATCAAAATATTATTCTCTATATTTACTTATGTATTTTAACAATAGTTAAATATATTTATAAAGTTTAAAATAGTTTTAATACAAGATAGAAGTTATTTTCAAAGAAAAGCATATTACCAAAAATACCTTAGGCATGTCGACACCCTCAAGTACCCCATGTCGACATGGTAGCAGTTTATTTCAAAATTTTGAATTTCAAAGGAAGTTTCTATTCGTCATATCCTTTCACGAATAGACAAAGCTGTTGTTCTACTATAAATAGGGGTAGTTTTGAACGAATTTATATTCATATTTTCTCTGATTTCACTCCTCTTCTTCTTCCACATATCTTTATATACATTTTTACCGTTACTCTGCCGAAATCAACATTGAATCTAACTAGATCATCTGGTTTGATTCTCTATCACTATCTCAACAAGATCTCAGTGCTGTTCAGAGTTATAGGTTCCTTTGTAATAAACTAAGCGAGAAAATGTGTGATTGTAGCCTGTGAAATCAATTAAGCGAGAAAAGGTGTGATTGTAGCCTTGGAAATCAATTGGGTGAACTTGTTGCCCGTAAAATCAAGTATCTCTACCCAGAGGATTGTAAATTTAGAGTGGTGTACCTCATGGCCTTGAAATCGAGGGTGTAATTGTACAATTGCTTTTGAAAGGATATCTGTACTTGTGTGCGGGACTGGATGTAGGGTAACTCCGAACCGGTATAAAATCTGGTGTGCTCTTTCCTTTATTGCTTTTACTTTGTTTCTGCGTCTGTGTTTGTTTCTGTGATCATATCTATGTTTGAATATTGCATACATTTGTGTTCAAATTAATATAAACTCTAAAGGATTTAGAAATTCTTTTAAACACTATTCACCCTCCCTTCTAGTGTTAATTGTAGCCTTAAGATCCGTATTCCGCATTTCTGACACTATGTAATTGCCAGAAGCTATAGGATGGCACGTTCAAGCTGACAACCATTGATGAAACCCAAATTCCCCATGCTTGGAGCAACGAATCGCTTCATCGTTACTTTATCTAAGACTATCTTGTGTACTTCTTATTTTCGAAAATAAGCCACCCCGGGATACCCGTGGCATTGTGAATAGGTTGAACTTGCCCAACTTTTATTTCAATTAATGATATTGCTTTGCTGCCTGAACTAATAAAACTCTGTTCACATAATTAACTTGTCCGAGTCGTTGGGTTCAAACCGACTCAAAACCATTCGATTGCTACTTGATATAGTGGAACCACACTCTAGTATGTCCCATCCGCCCGCCAAGTCGATGAAAGCAATCGAATCAAACCGTTGATCAATGGAACTCGATCCCGGCCTTCCAAGAACCGGTGTTGCTCCGGTGACAACGGAAGGTTCGAATCTAAGCCCACATTTAATAAGCCCCGCACCGCCTCTTGGACTATGGAATCACGTCCTAGCAAACAAAATTACCTAAGCTACGCATCTCGAAAGCCACGCTTCACTTCTTGGTTCGCAAAACTATGACTGAGCAGGCCTCGGTCCCACTATGCGCATTTTGTAAGTCGTGCACCACTACTTAGATCGGCAAAATTGCATCCAAAGACGAGGAACTCTCATATTACAAAAAAGGCACATACCACCTTCGGAGCCAAGGAAATAGCACTCAGGAGTGACATATGGCACAATAGCCTGAACGTCAACATTGTGATGGAATCACATAGCATAATTTCAAGTAATCAGTGTTGCTCCAGCATCATCGATCACTTAAGTGCATAAATCGCTTAAGTGCATAAATTACTCGCCGTAAAGCTGTTAAAAAGCTACATGGATATCTCAAGTCAAGAACCAAAATGGGGTATCTAAAATGAGGACAATAAAACTTTAAATTCCTAAAGATAAGAGTTGTAGTATAGACTCGACAGGGGACATTCAGAAGACTAGGGCACCCGGTCTCGTATCAAGCGTTCGGAGTAAACAGTCCTGTGAACTAGGGGGCACAAACACACCAACACTCAACCAAAATAGAAAATACTTCAAAGTTTTGTTACTCCAAACAAAGTATTTTAGCAGTAATTATGGGACTAAATAAAACGGTATAGGAAAAAACGTTGCTGAATAAAAAATAGTGGTATAAAAGGAAAAACTTCATGGAATGTAGATAAGTAGACAAGTGAAGTTACAATCCAAATTTCAACAGTATTATTACTTATAATATTTTTCATGTACAACAACAAACAGCGGGGGCCATATCTGCACAATATCGGCTAAGAATAGGAAAATACAACAACCACTGTTGCAACAATAAGAGGAAATTCTAAGTGCAGACCCTGCACTTGTACAAAAAGCAACCAAAATGCAAAAGCTCCGCTTCACGAGTACATAGATAGATCATGGCTTCTTTGCGGCACCTCCCCCGCCCCTTTCAGCCGTTGATCGGCAACTTCTCAAGCTTTACCCCTCCCAGGGAAATCTTACTTTCTGAAACATTGCCACTGGCAGCCTCTTTTCCTTTGTGCTTGCAGGATTTTAGAGAAATTTTTGATGAACTTTTTTGCTCTTTAATCTTGTCCTTCTTCACTTCTACCATCTACTGCTCAATCATTGGCTGCTCGGCCTCTACTTTGTTCGGTTGGCTAGCTTGATTTGCCTGCTCCCATGTGTTAGTAGCTACCAAACCCTCCTTTTGAGATATAGAGGGGTCATCCAAACATTGCATCACTGCAATTTGCTCGAAGAGCGAACCGGGCTGCGAGCCAGAAGTATAGATGATAGTTGACGCGGTCAGAATGGTAGTAGATCTGGTACCATGAGGATAAGGTAACATGGTAAGAAGAGAGGGTTGATCTATAATATCAGAATAAAGGGCGGTTATCTCGGCAATTTCATCTGACGTAATTTGGAAGTGTCCAAACATGGGAGAAATAAGAAAATTACCTGCTGTGGGGGTCTGTTCATGCGCACAAAAAGTTCGAAGCCCTTGCCATTACCCTCTTTTGATTGTCGCATAATCATGGAAGAAGTAAAAACGATCCCCTCATCAACGCGAAGATGTGAAGATGGCTCACCAAGGCCTGAAGGAAAATGCCCGGTTATAGCCTATATGGCGACGGCAGCATCAATAGCTTCATGTTCCCTCTCAGGTCTCAAGATTTCCTGGCCCTCCCCTAAAGATTGGCAGGACTCTTCATTCTGATACGCTTGTACCAACTCCTCTTTGATCTAACTGCCATCCAGGTCTTGAAATCGGGCAAGAATCTCTTTCCAGACTATGACAAACGTATAAGGGAACAACAAACTCAAGTAACTAAGACTCCCCTGATGCAGCACAGAGTTGACATAGAAGCCCAAAATAGTAGCATCCAAGCTAACCATCTTCTTTGTGAAGGTATCTTAAAGCTCCGTAAACATGGCATCCACGTTAGCCTTCTGAACCGCCAGCTGTTTATTCTCAGCATCCAGATTCGAAACATGTTCGCGAAGGGAGGAAATTTCTTGAGCCTGCTCGACGACGATTTTATTCCGCATCTCAACCATCATCTCGCTTATCCTCAATTTTCTTTTAAATCTACCTCATTAGTATGGCACTTATTATCTCATCTCTAAATATGATTGCGACTCGGTCAGTGGATTCTTTTAGCTCCTTAAGCAAGGCACTTTTTCTCTCCCTTTAGAGGGTGTCATCTCTCGTTTTCTTTAGCCTCTCAAACTCCGCGTCACAATCTACAAGCAACTTCTCGTATTCATCCTTTTAGGAATCAAATGAGAGGATTTCCTGATAGTTTTTTTAATTAACAGTAGATAGATGCATGCATAATTTCCCATCCCTCGGCCTACTCCAAACAGCTCTAAATTGCTCAGAAATGGGGTGAATAAGATTTGGCACAAATTGGATTTTGGGGTAATAAAAAACAACCACCCATAAGAATAAATTTGGGAATCACATTTATAGATGCAAGGGATCACCAAGAAAAATGTAAGGTTTACGCCTAGAAATTTGGGGAGAGGCGGTCATGACAGTATGAGTATAGTAGGTTGTTAAGCCAAAAAAGGATCAACACCCTAGAGTAAGTTTGAAAGCACTAGCCATGTTCTTACAGAGCAATAATATAGATAATAAATGTAAATGAGCATAAACAGTAAAAAAACAAGAAGATTTTTACAGTGGTTCAGCTAATAACGAAGGCTACGTCCACTTTATAATTTTTGTTATTAACTGACTGCAATTACAGTTGAATCTGATTACAATTTAATTGGAAGTTAAATCAAGTGACCAGTGTTAGAGTTCACTGAAGAATCACAATAAATCCTTTTGATAACTTTTACATGTGAAGAGAAGAGTGAAGAATAGTTTCTGTAGAGTTTCAATAGCAAGTCTAGAAGATCCTGTTTATATTGCAAGTATGATTGTATTTATAGGGTTAGGAGAGCTATTGGGCTAGGCTTGCTTTTCCAAAAGCCTTCACATAATGCCACAAAGGTTTCATAGAGTTTTAAGACGACCCAAGCTAACCTGATCGATCGTCGGTGATCTAATTACTTGGAGTATTTTTCCTTCATCCTTTCTGAAAATTTCACAGCAATCCAAAATGATCCTACGGATCACCAGAAATCTATAGGGCATAGATCGCTAGCGATCCATGTACTTAGGCTATTTTTGAGTGACCTGCATTTGGTTGTTTTTCTATCTTCTATTTGAGTGCCTTGTCCAAATATCAAGTTGTTTGGAGTTTGTTTGATCATCTGTCTTCAAAGGTCATCTGGTCCAGAAGATTCATCCATAATTCACTCAAAACTTAACTAAATCAGACGAAACATTGCAGGCACTCTCTCTAAGGTTTGTAGGACCTACCATAAAAATTTGAAGTGGTGAGGCCACTCTACATGGGTCGCTAGCAATCCATTAAATAAACTCCAAATAATCTCATTCTTTTTATGAGCCTTCTGTTATGTTTTCTAAGTGTTCTAACAAAATTTAAAATCAATCGAACTTCATGTGAGTTCTGTAGGTCCATTTTAAGTTAGCTGCTTTTGGTCAAACAGCTTGAATCGACTGATTCTTCACTTCTCGAGCTAGATTGTTTGGAATGCTATGAAACTTGGTAATTATTCTTAAAAGAGGTAGTAGATTATCACGCAAAAGGTTAGGATGACTCACAATGTATCCTTATGGGTCACTAGAAATCCATAGGTGATGGATCGCTAGTGATCCGTCTCCTTAGCTTATTCTTGGCTGAATTTCCTTGAGTGTTATTGGTTTGTTCCTTTGGATGCCTTATTTAAATTTCAAGTCATTCTAGCATAGTCTGGGTGTTCTAACTCCCATTGAATTCTACTGAGCTAAAAATCCATTTAGCGTTTGCCCCCCCAGAGTATGCTTTCATTGGAAACAAAGTGTGCTCTGGAATAAGACAAGTTTCAGGTTCCTACTTTATGAATTTCAGTGAATCGTTGGAGTCCATCTCAAGATGTTTTTTTAATTGATTGACTTCTGATAGCCATTCTTTTTTTATTTCGATCTGAATTTCAATTGCTAATGTTGATGATGTTATCTTTGCTCTGTAATTTACACAAGAGTTTAGGTCGGCAAGTGGGAACATGACATAGGTTTGGAGTCGACCAATATAGTTTCAACTTGATCGGCGGTGAAGCAAAGTTTATCTTGAATAATTGTTGTCGTTCTGGAGTGAAGTCTTACTCTTTGTCTTTAACAGTTTCTTTTCGAGGACTTGGTGAAGGTCCTGTCACCGTTTTGAATTCTGATGCAATGATATATTCCAAAATAGAATATAGTGAACGTTTCAATCATATCGCTCTTCCAGTTTTTGTACTCTAGTGATCCTAAAAAGAAAAGCTTCCTACGTCGCTTTAGACAACAGCTCCGTTACTGATCATAGATCGATAACAGGTAAGTGTGGAGAAGATAATTTCAAAGGACGACATGGATTGTTTTTCAAATGTAAGCAAGCTATCTACAATAGATTGTTCACTTGTAGTATTCAGGATACTGGACTCTCTCGTCTAAATAACACACCACATTTTCCTCGGTCAACGCTTAGAACCCGATTGGTCAACATATATTGACTTCCCATGGACTTCGCATGTTTATTATATGAGGATATTATTTGAAGTAAAACATACCCAATAGGGTCGAATGCCAAGTTTTATTATTGAAAATGACTTTCCATTTATCTAATCTTTAGTCTAGTGGAGGGATTTCCACTGCTCTAGAACATGGGTCCTTCACAACTTAGGCTTCTCTTATTATTCCTACCATATTGGGATGATTGATTAGAGTTAAATTACAAGGCACAACTGCTCTTATAGAGTCGTAGCTGAAGTTCGATCAAGCATAGTTTCAGTCTTCGGAAACTAGTACATGACTTGTTGATTGTGATTATCCTTACGTTGTGTTTTTCGAAATTCAACCTACACACCAGCCTCTGTTTTCGGGGACTATTGGTTTAGTTGTTCAATTTCAAGCATTGCTTTTTCTTAATGTTGCATCTCTTATGTACATGTATAGCATATTCTTTTACTATAATTCTATACATGTACGTAATACTTCTATGGCCATTTTAGCATATTCTACATGATAGCTTTGTTCAAAACTATGAGGTTGCTTGGTCTAGACAGTTCTGTAGCTAATCCCTACTTAGTTTAGTTAAGTTTGTTTCAACAAAGTGTTGGTGTGTCTGCCTTAGTCCATAGGGCTGATTTCTTTTAATACTAGGTCTATATGTTTTCGAGAGACTAGGTCTCTTGGGCAATATGTTCGATTACCCTAGTTTGATAGACACGATATCTTCTATCTCCATGAGCTAGGGTCTTTGCTTCTTGATTCGAAGCTCTCATTTTTTTCAACGATGTCAATTTTTTGATTGTAATTGAATTCCTCTAGGTTGACATCGTCATCCAATGTCATTCTGGTTATATGTGCTCAATGGCGCGTTGTCGTCATCTTTTTCTAGAGTGATTTCTTCAAAATCTAGTGTTGAGACCCTAATCATTTTTCAGTTTCCATCTCTAGAAATCGTGAGCAGATGACTCAACTTTGTGGATTTTTCCTTAATGTTGTGAATCTGCAGATAGCATGAGATGCCAGAAGGTAGGGCTGAAGATTTAATCAAACTCTTGCTTATGTTTTCGAAAGTCGATGTATTGACAGTTTCATTCTAGGGGTTTCCTCTTAGCATCACCAAACTTCAGGTAATGGAATATTCCTGCAAGTTGAAACTAAATGATCTAGTTAGATTATAAGTAGGTCATCGATCTTTCTCATCATTGCCAGACCGCGAGCGATGGTTTATTTCTGAATGTTAAATCCTTCATTTCCTTCGTTGGCAATTTGTTGCCAGAATGCTCTGCTTTGCGACATAGGATCGTTATCAAACCAACCTCGTAGTTATTTTTCTTGGGAATTTGCAACATTTCTTTCGATCAATTATCTGTACGTATATCCCTGCTTCAGGGACTAGCTACTTCGTACGCCGATATTTAGGCGACTGTGAGAGATGGAGAGGTTTAGGATAAATGATTCAATTTCCCTTAGTCTGGCTCTCAATCCTATTCTAGGATTGAGGGAGTCCGATAGTTTCATTTTCGACCTTCCGTGATTGCCCCTACATGTCCTTAGCTATGGACGCTTTTCTTGATTACTGTCGCGAGATGTTGATGCTCGGTTTGGAGTCCAATTTCTTGAGAGGTTGTCTGCCATCTCGGACGACAATAACAAATGAGGCCATGCCGAAGCGAAGCAACTTACAGACCTTAGTCTCATATTCCAAAACAGCTAACTTCCTGCTAAGGATCCAGACAACTTCTACACAGACGAATCTTCTCTGTGGCAGGTAAAGATTGCTCCTCAACTACTTCTAAAACTGCTTCAAAAGAAAACAACTCCGGAAAATATCCATGGATACTGCATCTCATCACGTAGTTACCAAGATATCATCACTTATTTCCGCACTTCCGACAGATCCAAACACAAGGAAAATTCGCTCACCCGAGCGAGATCCAAACTTACACTTCAAAGATAAACTCCGAATCTATAAAAAAATCTCCTTTGGATATCAGAGAAATCCTTACTCCAAACTACAAATCTCACTCGAGACAGTATTAGATCTACAGTCTCGACAAAAACTACATATGGACCTCTTCCATTAGTGGTAGTCGTGTTACACACACACACACCACTACTCCATCTACCTCTAAAAATTATGTTGGAAAATCCGAACAGATAACCCAACAAATTAGGTATATATATATATATATATATATATATATATATATATATATATATAGTTATATAGTTATATATAAAAAATACAAGTACGCTCTCTCAAGAAAGACATCACTCCAGAGCCTAGGTATTCACTCAACCTAATGCTCTGATACCAAATGGGACGACCCGATTTCCTATCTCCAGGAAATTGCATCATCTTGAAGAAAGAAAGGGATAGAAGAAGAAAAGAAAGAGAAAGAAAGAAACAACAACATCAGAGAACTCACGGCGGAACGAATGAAATATAATGTATCACATATAATATTACATAGTATCAGAGTACACAACTTAAACAACACATATTAGACAGTTATAAACATCTGTCTAACTATACAACTCAAGTACAACAGATACAGATACCAACAAACACAGTGGAACCATAATATATTTACACGATGAAGCCTCGTGCTCTATATCTCCTTTCGAATTCGTCAAGCAAACCTGAATCACTTGACTACTCATACATAATATGAGTACACAAGAGTTTAATAAAACAGAAAATAAACACTCGGGTCAGACAGGGGTCTGGTGTGAGTAAACGGTTAAAAATTGCTTAACTTTAGAAAAATCTTTGAAAAGAAAAGGTATCACGTAAGACTTCCCACACATAAACATGGAAAAGTTTTTACCTTACGCTAACCAAAATATTTGATAGGAAATCAAGTGATATTATAATAGTGTCTAGGGTTTTCAAAATAAAATACAGAAATAGCTGGAATGCTTACATCTCACGTTCCAACATAGTTGGACACAATCAAAACCATACAGGCACTTATTGGATTTGGATTCCATCAATGGCAGGGCTACTGGGGTACCACCCGTCATAGTACGTGGCCTAGATCACCGTACCGAGGAGTACGCCCACTCCCTGCAACACAAGGCCGGAACCATTCCTTACTGAACAGTCCCGAACAAGAACACCACGTAGTTGGCGCGACCAACCACACACTAAGCCGAAATAGAAAGGGACCTCTAGACAGGGGTAAATCTCACTCTCAAGTGGGGGCTACCCACGAAGCCTTGCTGCACCTCCCCTGTTTTAGCCATTCCTGGTTGATGAGACTTGAGGCTGCAATTACCTTTATAGAACACATCTATCTTAGAATGCTCATCGTCCACCTGACGATGTTCTGAAAGCATTCATCCATACAAGTTCATTCCGGGTTCGAACGAAACCGGAGGCACTATCTCGTTGCACTCATTTTGGAATCACCCTCAGAGTCAACGACCATAGCCCTTGCACTCTAAATCACCATCTCGAATCTATAAGCACTATACCGTCAACTCATTACGAAATCATCCACAGAGTTATACTGACGTATAGTTCTTACACCTCGAGTCTTCACTTACTCCACTTGGATTCACAACCTAACGTTTAGTTGGAATCGATGTGGTTTTTGGACTCCAAGTATGGAAACCCGATCCCGGTCTCACCGAAACCAAACGCCATTTTAAATGTCCAAGTTGTACTTAAGGGTTTAATAGTTAAACTTATATTCAAGGTGATATATAAACAGATAGATGAATCATAATTATCACAATAGATAATTCATAACAACATTCATCTCTCAACAGCATATCACATAACAGAGGTATCCAATATCAACCAGTATCAATCAATATCAATCATCCAATATCAATCACCAAATATTGATCATCCAATATCAAATCAATTAACCAATATTAATCAATCATCCAAAACAGAATTGATTATCTCTTAATCAATTTGATTACCATAATCCTTCTTCATTGATTATTATTCCAAATAAATAAATTAATCATCTCTAATGATCTTCCTTAATTAATCTTCCTTGACTAATTATATTTAATTACATTCAAGTAATTGTCCTTAACCATATTCAGTAAATAACCTTTAATTACTATCATTAATTACAATAATTAATGATTCTTCATTTACTTCCATTATTAATCAATCATAATTAATTACATTAAAGCTTAATTAATTACAATTAATTAATGACTCCTGAATAAATCACTTATATTAATCAACCTTGATTAATATCATTAATTACATTAATTAATGATCCTTATTAATTAATAATTACTTTAATTAATTAAATAATTAACTTATAATTAATCATTCTATTAATCATAATCAGTAATTAACAGTTTGTAATTACTTATCTTAATTAATTAACTCCTTAATTAGTAATCTTCTAAATTATTTATATTAATCCTTGATTAATTAATCCAATTAATTAATCTTTAATTACTTCATTAAGTAATTATTAACAATTAAATTAATAAATAAATCCTTAATTAATTACTTTATTAATTAATTACAATTTTATTTAATTACGCTTAGTGATTAATCTTTAATCAAACACATTTCATTAATTAATTAATCTTATTAATTAATTAACTAAAATAATTAAGTAATTAACTCTTAATTACTTACATAAGTAATTACCTCTAATTACTTCATGAATAAATCTTAATTTCTCTCTTAATTAATTACTTAACAAATAATTACTTCCATTATTAAATAATCCTTAATCCTTAATAAATTAATTACTTCATAATTAATTAACTTTTATATTAATCAATTCTTTAATTGATATCATCAAGTAATTAACCAATAATCACTTCAACTAATTACTCCTACGAGTATTTAACAATAATTACTTCCATAAGTAATTAACTTCCTTAATTACATTAACACTTAATCATTAATTTCTTTATTAAGTAATTACACTTAATTAATCCATAATTAAGTGATTATTTTAAAATTAAATAAATAATTAACTAATTATTTAAAATTAATTAAACAATTAATTAATTACAACTATTATTAAAGAAAATCTTTAATAAATTAAGAAAACCATAATTCTTAATCAAACTTAACTTATTAACAAATAAGCATTCTTAAGTTAATTATTCAAATAATTTAACCTTGTTTATTTCCATAAATAAATTATTCAAATTATTAAACTTGGTTTACAAAATCATAATGATAATCTTACTTAGAGATAAAGCATTTAAAAATCATTTCCAATTTAAAACACTTTAAATTATCAAAATTTTAAACTTGAAAATTCTGTTATTAAAACATTGCTTCAAAACTTTAACTTAAATTTTGTTTTAAAAATTAAATTCAAATTTCTCCTTTAAATTTAAATTTTAAACTTAATTAAGATAATTATTTTTAAAATCAAACATCTTAAAACATTTTTAATTTTTTTACTTTTAAACGTTTGATTTACTTTCGTTTTTAAAATAACAAGTTTAACTTTATATTTCATTACCTTCATAAACTTGTTCTTATAGTTTTAACTTGATTTATACTAATTTACATATAAATCTAATCTGTATATATAATACACAGAGTAAAGCAACAAACTCGAGTACGAACTCGGCAACTTCACGCGTCTTCCCCGAAGCCAACACAACCCCATCCTTCTTCGAGTCGCACACGAGCATAACACGAGAGTTCCCCCGAGTTTCCATTCATCTTCCCCAACACGAAACTCCGGCGACCCAAACCGTGCACACACAACACACGTGCACGTGTCCCACTGCCTCCGGACGCCGTTGGTTGTCGCGACCGACGCCGATGATCACACGAACCCACCCGAACACCAAACTAAACCCAGATCCAATAATTCATGTTCGAAACGAATTTTCGATCATCGGCTCGAAAACCAGAAACAACCTCGATCACCAATTTCCCCAACGCCGCTCATCTCGACATCGTTGGACCTCGCCGACCCTTCCACAGAACCATCACGTCGCGAGCTACGTCCACCCCAAAAGCGAACATGTAACATCCCGCCTTTTTGCACGATTTAAACCGACACACATGTCGGTTCAAACCATACGGAAGGCGGATTGTTATGGGGTAAATAAGAAAAACAAGAAAGAAATAAAACAAAACAGAATCTCACAACGGAAGGATGAAATATAATAATCAAATATACAGTTTAGAAAGCTGTTTACAAAAACTTTGATTATATTTATATAATACATATCAGAGTTACACTTACCAATAACAATGCAGCGGAATTAAATAGTGTAGTGAAACCATATTAACTATAGTAGTAATAATAAAATCTTCGTCTTCTTCCTCCAGAAATAAAATCTTCAATCCTGAAACGCTCGGACTGACCCGAGCGAATTTGAAAAGACAAAAACACTCGAGTCAGAACTAAAAGATCTTATGTAAGTTAAATTAACAGAATTAAATATGAGTGCAGTAACTCAAGAGATGCTCGGGATTTACATCTCCTAAGGATCCGTTAAACTATTTACTATGTAGTATATTGCGCTATTATAATAGTGTCTATTTGTAAAATAAACTTACTTTTAAATAGCGTTAAGGGGTTACCCATATAGCCCTTAACACGGAATATATTCCCATAGTCTATACAGTACCGTAATCTCCCCCGTACTGGGCGTCGTCAGAGGGCACTCCATAGGTATGGTACAAAGCCAAAATCGTATAAGGCGCGCTAGGGTAGGTGACACGGCACAACTAGGCAATGCCAGGGTAGATATACCAATTACGCTTCCGGGCCGATGGTAACGCGTAGCCGCAGCTACCGCCCACCTCGAACAAACTCCCCCAAAATCAAAGTAAAAGTGGCCACTGAATCAATCCAAAGTCAAAGTATAATATTGAAGAGGAGTGTCCGATCAGAGGAATGACCTCATTAACCCGTCGATCGCTCCTGTTTTAGCCACCTTATGCCAACTCTCGGGAGTCGGGTCCACGTATTTACCTTACAGGAAACGTCGCCACCAACCTACTTCATTCTGGAATCTCCACCGCGTACACGGTTAGTCAAAGTGGTTTTCGGTATCGACAGAGAGTATGTCCATATCCGATCCCGGTCTCTTTGCCAACCCATCGTTATTATAACACCGCGGTCATTTAAAAATAGTTTATACTTTAAAACCAGAATAAAATTTTCCATTTCAAAACTATGAATACGATATCATTTTTAAAACCTAAAACAATATGATATCATTTTATCCAAATATAATTCTTTCCCAAAAATCATACTGCTTTAAAATCTATAATATCTGGAAACCAACATTTGAATTATATTTTCAAAGCATAATATTTCGAAAATTCATAGTTTTAAAACCATAACTTCTAGAACTTGACCCAAAAATCATACTGCTTTAAAATCTATAATATCTGGAAACCAACATTTGAATTATATTTTCAAAGCATAATATTTCGAAAATTCATAGTTTTAAAACCATAACTTCTAGAACTTGAATGGTTTGGATATTCAACGGTATATAAAATAAATGGTTTGACTTTAAGGTTACTTTTTAAAGAAAAATATTTTCCATGGCTTTACAAATATATTTCCTTATTTAAAGTCTAAACCATAATTTAAATATCACTTTCAAGTTCCAAAACCATTTCAATTTCTATATATATATATATATATATATCCATTTGGAGTATTAATATTTCAAAACTAAAGTTGGAATTTTATTCTTTCAACAAATCAATTGTTCTATTATTTAGTCTTGAATATTCACATAAAATCCATAAATACAACTCCAATTTCTAGAAATTTAATATTTCCTTAAATTTAATTATACTAGAATATTCATTTAAATTTATCTTGGAAAACTCTAGTTATAAATATCATACCTTAAAATTTCCAAACTTAAACATATAATATAAATTATCAAATTCCATTTTCTAAATTTTTTCCATTTTTATTTAACAGATTTATACACAGCCTAAATTCAAAAATTTTAGCTTCATATGTATATATGTAGAAGAATAATATTTATAAAATATCAAAACTTAAAATTTTTATAAACTGTATCCCATCAAACCATAGAAATCACTTTAAAATATTTTATATATATATACATACCGCGGTGCCTGTATATAATTTTCTATCCTATGGTCAAGTGATACGGATATTTGTCATTTCAATCCGCAATTAAAAAAATAAAATTTTGCGGTTGTATATCATTTCAAACCACAATCCCGAATAAAACGAAAAATGCATGATAACTTGCAGTTAAATGATATAAAATAAAACATCCATTCATCCATCATCATCCATCATCCAAATCAAAATCATCATCCAATACTAAATCAATATCAATATATATTCGAGAATATATGACCTGTAATAACTGGCAGTTATATTCAAAAATAAATTTAACACTATTAAACTAACAGTTTATATGCAAATAAATAACTATAACTGTAAATCTATATGCAGTAATAAAATTAAATGAACAGTTATATTAAATAAATGCGATTTAACAGATATGATGAATAAAACATGCCAAACAGTCATAACTAAATTTCTACTCATATCTAAAATGAATTTAACAAACATCAAAACTTTTAGAAGTTGTGAGTGGGTTAAAACACTCACCTTTTTGAATTTAAATCGAATTTAAATCCGATTTAAATCCAAAAATTCGACGGTCTCCAAATCTGTCCAAACAAGCGTCATCAGATCCGAAATTAAATTACGATCCTAACAAAAGAAGTTTCGCGTGAAACGGAATTCGTATGTAAAAGTTATACGATAAAACGTGCTTGAATTTCAAATGAAAAAAAATAAAAGAAGAACACACATGAACCCACTTGTATGCCACGTCAACTGAGAAAGTCACGCGCCCAAGCAACTACACTCTTTCCTACGAACGCAGGCATCAGACCATCGAACCCAAAACAACTCGTTGACCGAAGGTTTGACCACGATTTTCGCTTGCCTCCGACCACCGTTGAACCCAGCGCCACCACCATCGGCCTCATATCGCCGAGCCGCTCCTACCCATGCAATCCGGTCGCCAAAAAATGCGTGCGTCGCCGCCTTGTTTGTAGGGTTCCAAAACCCTAATCGAATTTTATACGGCGATCTAGGCATTGATTCGATGCAATAACCACATAGATCTAACCCCCTCAGTCCCCTCTCCAATACCCAGAAACCGTTTGACGATCAGACAAAGTTTTGTGACGACGTGATTAACGGTTGTAACTGATTTGGCTCAGATCTGGACACAGGGAAACTCGAATCGAAAAACGGACCGCAGATCTGAGTTGCGCTTGCCAAAATCTTCAACATATAATTTTTCAGAATTTTTAGAGATCTTTGAATTTTCATTTTGTTTTTGAATTGATTGGATCTAGGGTTTGCACCCATTGAAGAAGAAGAGAAGCTTGAAGAAAATATACGCGCAGATAAAAATGAAATTAGGCGGAGGCTAGGCCTGAATAGCTGGTTTTATATAGAGGATTAGAGGTAGCGTAGATAGACCGTAGAATGAACGTGCGGAACAAACTATGGCCCAACAAACCCGCTATGTCTCCGGAACGAAATTTCGTAAACCTATATATCCAAATAGGTAACTTAAAATATTCTGAACGCGATGGAAAAAGTTTCACGTCCAAATTTGATCGTATGTAGAAGTTATGCTGAAAACAAAATTTCCAAATTGATTTCAAATTGATTTTTAATTAAAATTGATTTCAAGGCGTTTCGCGTTCGTACGATCAAACGGAAAGTCCGATCGTTACGAAACTTAAAATCCTACAAAAATTCACTAATACGGATCCGATGAAACTGGTTTCGTCGAAATCCAAGTCCGTGATAAAAGGGCTATTATTGTACAAATTAATAATTGATTAATTAAATCAATTTTAAACCTTCCAATTTTCAGATTTCCAATTTTCTCCCTTTAAATTTTCTTAATCACAAATTCTAAACAAATTTAAGTGTCAATACATAGTTGTTCTATTCATAAATCTGAATGTTAATCCTTAACTTCAATATTAAATTCCAATTTCATTAAATTCAACATTATAAATTAAATTTCGATAAAACTTATTTAATTCTCTTCCTTTCTATTATTCAAATTTATTGATTTCAATTTAATGAAATTTACATTGGCTCAATCTCTATACATTAAAAATCTCCAATTTAACTTCAAATCTCAATTTACGAAATAAATAAAAAATTAATTCTATCTAAATTTATATCTTCATAATATCTAAATATTTAATAATTATCTTACCACCTTTAAATTAAATATTTAACTATTAGATTTGTGTCATTTCTAACCCCTTAGATATTAAAAATAACTAAAAGCAAATTCACATATAAATTCATTGTCAATTTTTCAGTAAATAAATTTTCAAAGGTTACTGCAATTAATCCAATTAATTGCAATAAATTCTAATAAATTTGATTTTTTTGGGTTACAACTCAATAATAAATCAATTATTACTCAACTACATAGTTAACATTTCATTTATATTCCAATACATAAATATTTCCCAAATTTCATCTTTTATTTGCATAAATTACGGTATCTAAATTTTATTGGAAATTTTGTTAACTTTACACATAAATAAACTTAGAACCTCAATTAAGTTATTCCATTTTGGTTTCATTCTTTATATCACATTAATTATCATATTATGAATGGAAATTTATCTAGGTTACATCTTATTTATTCACTTACCAATATTCCACACTAACTGCAATAATTTAGTGCATTAATTGAAATTGATCAAAATAAAACTTAACAAACAATTAGAATAAGTAACGAACAATAATTATTGTCATTAAATCTATTTCATAAGTCTACACTCAATTATTACCTTAAAATAAGATCTACATTTATATTAGTTCATGTTCACACTTCCGTTACTATATATTAATAATTATTAAATCAACGTTTATTCTTAATAACAACATTATAACTACTCAACATAAAAAAAACTTTACTCCCAATATTTTTATTGACAAATAAGTTAGGAATCTGTAATAGTTGTTATCCTTTCTTAAATCTATTTCCAATTAACGTACTACCAAATTGCATTCTCTTATGTTCTATCCAAACATTTATTTAGATTTTATTTCCATCAATAAATAAATATTTACATCCATCTATTAACAATTCACTTCCATTATACAATTGAAATTTATTTGTTATAAATAAAATTTCCTATTTTGTTTCTGTCAGCATTAATTAAACAAACATAATTAATTAAGAGATTATGACGTTTCTCACTATTTATTTACACTCCATTAAAACCCAACAGTCGTTTCAACCCACATTTGAATTTTGCATTAAATTGGTTATCTGTCAACTGCCATTTATATTACTTCCTTAACTCACATACAGTTACAACTTTATTAATATATATTAATACATAGGTGATTTAAATTCCTGTCTTTAATTCCTTATTTATATTTTATTCAAGTGCAACAATTTACACTGATTCTTTATTTATACTTCACTTAAATTTCAACAATTTGGTTAAATAACCGTTTCTACAATTCATTATTAATTATTCATTTAACTCTCCTTCATTTATTCAACTTAAACAAAGGTATACATCTTACACTATCTCAATCATTGGATTTTCATTTAAATTTAATAATAATTAAGATTTTTAATTACCGTTGCTATAAATTTTCATTTAGCGTTCATCTAGTATTAATTTATCTCATTTATATATATATTTCCTTTTTCCACAAAATTTAAATTTCAAAAATCCTTTTTAATTAATAATTTAATTGTCGAAATTTACGGGTCGTTACACTCTCCCCCACTCAAAATTTTTCGTCCCCGAAAAGGGAAAAGAAGAATTTCGAAATCAATATTTTAAATTTACAAAATTAGTTAATTTAGCTAAATGTACAAATTTATATACAGTGAAATATTTAAGTGGATTCAACCATTAATCAACCAATCAATACAATAACCATCACCCTTACAAACAGCATACATACACAAGACAAAGCAACCATTTATCCAACAAACAAGAAGTTGTTCGGGTTCAAAACTTGAAATTATATGGAATGAAAATAACTATCAAGTGCATCCTTTACTCAGTAGTCTTAGATGGAACAAAGATAGATTATTTATTCATCCAACAACTTCACATTTCTTTACCCAACCAACCATAAATCGACCAATAATAATTCAAAACAACCACCAAATTAAATTATTACACATTTATTTCCTGCTTGGTTGTTTGATCCTTTTTTTTTCTATCATTTATTGAGTGATTTCTTTATTACTTACAATTTCTTTTTTTCATTTATTACAAAATTCATTATATTTGCATTCCATTTTATTTACTTAAGTTTATATCATCTATTTATAATACTTACCTTTACTTATATAGTAAAATTTCCAATTTAACTTAAGTTTATACAATTAAATTCTCATTTTATATCAACAATTTTTTTGAATACCTTTATTGCCTCAAGCTTCACTGATAAGATTTCCCCTTACATTTTCTTACTAACATTGCAACTTTTATTATAGGGTAAGTTATTTATATGTTTTAAGAGTGTAAGTGAAAATTTACAAGTTTCTTCTCAATTCCTTTAATTAATTAATGGTTCATCAAATATATATTCGTTTTATAAATTACAATTTCAACTTACCTTTAATTTCATTCATTTATTAAATGTTGACGTTTCTATTATATTTAATAGCAGTAACAATTTAATTACCCACTTCCTCTTATATTAAACTAGAAGCATTTAAATCATACTTGCGTTTATAACCCTACACATCAATCTTTATTTGTTAAAGAATTTTATTTTATTTACTTAATTTCAACTCACCTATTAATAATACTTACCTCTAATTATAGTAAGATCTTAGTTTATAACTTAAGTTTATAATATTAAATTCTTATTTATAATAGCAATTCATTGAATACTTCATTATTTTCAAAATTTCTACTTGTATAGTATTCTATTCCAATCTCTTATTTAACATTTCCACTTTTTATATTTGGTAAGTTATTTATGTTAAAGAAAATGCAAAAGAACCTATACAAGTTTTATCTCATCTTTCAATTAAATTTAATGTTAATCAATATTACTCTTGTCTCATATGTTAAAATTTTCAAATTTCTCTTTATAACCTTGCATTAATTCTCTTACCTAAATTAGAGGTTTCAATTCATTAATTACTTACCTTTTATTTCACTAAAATAATTTAAACCATTAATTAATGGAAATTTAAGAAGTAAATACCGGGTTAAATTTCAATAGATAAATATATCTTTATAACTTATATACCTCTAATTATAATTAAAACAATTAAAATTTTAGATAATTTCAAAATAAATTTGCAGTAGAATTTACTACAGTGGCCTTTCCTCTTCGAAACTTGAAAATGAAAGTCGATGATGCGGCCGCCATCATCGAAATTATTTTCCAGCGACAGAGAGGAAAGTACAAAATTTAATTTCTCCAAAATCTTATTTAAACAATTCTTCCGAATTATACTAAATACTTATAAACCAAATCATTATATTCCATAAATCTTTTGAAAGCAGATTTTCAAAATCCCGGACTTAAGTTCTAAAATCTCCAATTTGATTTATTATAATTTCAACTTAGCTTCAATTATTATAAATATTTTTATTACCTAACACCCAATCTATAGCAACCAAATATATATATCTTCATAAAATATTTTTATATATAGAAAATATAATAGGCAAAATTATTTCATTCACCTGTATTAAAAACAAATATTATGTCGGTCTGTCCTATTAAGTGTTTAGAAATCCCTATTGGTGTCATAGCGTCCCATGCACCAATCAGAATCTATAAATACAAAACGGAACAGATTAACACAATATCAAAATCTTTTTATAACACTAACAAATACGCTCTCTCATATATATACTCTCAGCGACTCCCATAGGGTATTATTACCCTATTAACAAAGAGTCAAACCCCACAAAGCTAAGGTTTATCGCTAAACCAAAGCTCTGATACCAACTGTAACATCCCGCCTTTTTGCACGATTTAAACCGACACACATGTCGGTTCAAACCATACAGAAGGCAGATTGTTATGGGGTAAATAAGAAAAACAAGAAAGAAATAAAACAAAACAGAATCTCACAACGAAAGGATGAAATATAATAATCAAATATACAGTTTAGAAAGCTATTTACAAAAACTTTGATTATATTTATATAATACATATCAGAGTTACACTTACCAATAACAATGCAGCGGAATTAAATAGTGTAGTGAAACCATATTAACTATAGTAGTAATAATAAAATCTTCGTCTTCTTCCGCCAGAAATAAAATCTTCAATCCTGAAACGCTCGGACTGACCCGAGCGAATTTGAAAAGACAAAAACACTCGAGTCAGAACTAAAAGATCTTATGTAAGTTAAATTAACAGAATTAAATATGAGTACAGTAACTCAAGAGATGCTCGGGATTTACATCTCCTAAGGATCCGTTAAACTATTTACTATGTAGTATATTGCGCTATTATAATAGTGTCTATTTGTAAAATAAACTTACTTTTAAATAGCGTTAAGGGGTTACCCATATAGCCCTTAAGACAGAATATATTCCCATAGTCTATACAGTACCGTAATCTCCCCCGTACTGGGCGTCGTCAGAGGGCACTCCATAGGTATGGTACAAAGCCAAAATCGTATAAGGCGCGCTAGGGTAGGTGACACGGCACAACTAGGCAATGCCAGGGTAGATATACCAATTACGCTTCCGGGCCGATGGTAACGCGTAGCCGCAGCTACCGCCCACCTCGAACAAACTCCCCCAAAATCAAAGTAAAACTGGCCACTGAATCAATCCAAAGTCAAAGTATAATAACGAAGAGGAGTGTCCGATCAGAGGAATGACCTCATTAACCCGTCGATCGCTCCTGTTTTAGTCACCTTATGCCAACTCTCGGGAGTCGGGTCCACGTATTTACCTTACAGGAAACGTCGCCACCAACCTACTTCATTCTGGAATCTCCACCGCGTACACGGTTAGTCAAAGTGGTTTTCGGTATCGACAGAGAGTACGTCCATATCCGATCCCGGTCTCTTTGCCAACCCATCGTTATTATAACACCGCGGTCATTTAAAAATAGTTTATACTTTAAAACCAGAATAAAATTTTCCATTTCAAAACTATGAATACGATATCATTTTTAAAACCTAAAACAATATGATATCATTTTATCCAAATATAATTCTTTCCCAAAAATCATACCGCTTTAAAATCTATAATATTTGGAAACCAACATTTGAATTATATTTTCAAAGCATAATATTTCGAAAATTCATAGTTTTAAAACCATAACTTCTAGAACTTGAATGGTTTGGATATTCAACGGTATATAAAATAAATGGTTTGACTTTAAGGTTACTTTTTAAAGAAAAATATTTTCCATGGCTTTACAAATATATTTCCTTATTTAAAGTCTAAACCATAATTTAAATATCACTTTCAAGTTCCAAAACCATTTCAATTTCTATATATATATATATATATATATATATATATCCATTTGGAGTATTAATATTTCAAAACTAAAGTTGGAATTTTATTCTTTCAACAAATCAATTGTTCTATTATTTAGTCTTGAATATTCACATAAAATCCATAAATACAACTCCAATTTCTAGAAATTTAATATTTCCTTAAATTTAATTATACTAGAATATTCATTTAAATTTATCTTGGAAAAACTCCAGTTATAAATATCATACCTTAAAATTTCCAAACTTAATAAACATATAATATAAATTATCAAATTCCATTTTCTAAATTTTTTCCATTTTTATTTAACAGATTTATACACAGCCTAAATTCAAAAATTTTAACTTCATATGTATATATGTAGAAGAATAATATTTATAAAATATCAAAACTTAAATTTTTTATAAACAGTATCCCATCCAAACCATAGAAATCACTTTAAAATATTTTATATATATATATACCGCGGTGCCTGTATATAATTTTCTATCCTATGGTCAAGTGATACGGATATTTATCATTTCAATCCGCAATTAAAAAAATAAAATTTTGCGGTTGTATATCATTTCAAACCACAATCCCGAATAAAACGAAAAATGCATGATAACTTGCAGTTAAATGATATAAAATAAAACATCCATTCATCCATCATCATCCATCATCCAAATCAAAATCATCATCCAATACTAAATCAATATCAATATATATCCGAGAATATATGACCTGTAATAACTGGCAGTTATATTCAAAAATAAATTTAACACTATTAAACTAACAGTTTATATGCAAATAAATAACTATAACTGTAAATCTATATGCAGTAATAAAATTAAATGAACAGTTATATTAAATAAGTGCGATTTAACAAATATGATGAATAAAACATGCCAAACAGTCATAACTAAATTTCTACTCATATCTAAAATGAATTTAACAAACATAAAAACTTTTAGAAGTTGTGAGTGGGTTAAAACACTCACCTTTTTGAATTTAAATCGAATTTAAATCCGATTTAAACCCAAAAATTCGACGGTCTCCAAATCTGTCCAAACAAGCGTCATCAGATCCGAAATTAAATTACGATCCTAACAAAAGAAGTTTCGCGTGAAACGGAATTCGTATGTAAAAGTTATACGATAAAACGTGCTTGAATTTCAAATGAAAAAAAATAAAAGAAGAACACAGATGAACCCAATTGTATGCCACGTCAACTGAGAAAGTCACGCGCCCAGGCAACTACACTCTCCCCTACGAACGCAGGCATCAGACCATCGAACCCAAAACAACTCGTTGACCAAAGGTTTGACCACGATTTTAGCTTGCCTCCGACCACCGTTGAACCCAGCGCCACCACCATCGGCCTCATATCGCCGAGCCGCTCCTACCCATGCAATCCGGTCGCCAGAAAATGCGTGCGCCGCCGCCTTGTTTGTAGGGTTCCAAAACCCTAATCGAATTTTATACGGCGATCTAGCCGTTGATTCGATGCAACAACCACATAGATCTAACCCCCTCAGTCCCCTCTCCAATACCCAAAAACCGTTTGACGATCAGACGAAGTTTTGTGACGACGTGATTAACGGTTGTAACTGATTTGGCTCAGATCTGGACACAGGGAAACTCGAATCGAAAAACGGACCGCAGATCTGAGTTGCGCTTGCCAAAATCTTCAACATATAATTTTTCAGAATTTTTAGAGATCTTTGAATTTTCATTTTGTTTTTGAATTGATTGGATCTAGGGTTTGCACCCATTGAAGAAGAAGAGAAGCTTGAAGAAAATATACGCGCAGATAAAAATGAAATTAGGCGGAGGCTAGGCCTGAATAGCTGGTTTTATATAGAGGATTAGAGGTAGCGTAGATAGACCGTAGAATGAACGTGCGGAACAAACTATAGCCCAAAAAACCCGCTATGTCTCCGGAACGAAATTTCGTAAACCTATATATCCAAATAGGTAATTTAAAATATTCTGAACGCGATGGAAAAAGTTTCACGTCCAAATTTGATCGTATGTAGAAGTTATGCTGAAAACAAAATTTCCAAATTGATTTCAAATTGATTTTTAATTAAAATTGATTTCAAGGCGTTTCGCGTTCGTACGATCAAACGGAAAGTCCGATCGTTACAAAACTTAAAATCCTACAAAAATTCACTAATACGGATCCGATGAAACTGGTTTCGTCGAAATCCGAGTCCGTGATAAAAGGGCTATTTTTCTACAAATTAATAATTGATTAATTAAATCAGTTTTAAACCTTCCAATTTTCAGATTTCCAATTTTCTCCCTTTAAATTTTCTTAATCATAAATTCTAAACAAATTTAAGTGCCAATACATAGTTGTTCTATTCATAAATCTGAATGTTAATCCTTAACTTCAATATTAAATTCCAATTTCATTAAATTCAACATTATAAATTAAATTTCGATAAAACTTATTTAATTCTCTTCCTTTCTATTATTCAAATTTATTAATTTCAATTTAATGAAATTTACATTGGCTCAATCTCTATACATTAGAAATCTCCAATTTAACTTCAGATCTCAATTTACGAAATAATTAAGAAATTAATTCTATCTAAATTTATATCTTCATAATATCTAAATATTTAATAATTATCTTACGACCTTTAAATTAAATATTTAACTAGTAGATTTGTGTCATTTCTAACCCCTTAGATATTAAAAATAACTAAAAGCAAATTCACATATAAATTCATTGTCAATTTTTCAGTAAATAAATTTTCAAAGGTTACAGCAATTAATCCAATTAATTGCAATAAATTCTAATAAATTTGATTTTTTTGGGTTACAACTCAATAATAAATCAATTATTACTCAACTACATAGTTAACATTTCATTTATATTCCAATACATAAATATTTCCCAAATTTCATCTTTTATTTGCATAAATTACCGTATCTAAATTTTATTGGAAATTTTGTTAACTTTACACATAAATAAACTTAGAACCTCAATTAATTTATTCCATTTTGGTTTCATTCTTTATATCACATTAATTATCATATTATGAACGGAAATTTATCTAGGTTACATCTTATTTATTCACTTACCAATATTCCACACTAACTGCAATAATTTAGTGCATTAATTGAAATTGATCAAAATAAAACTTGACAAACAATTAGAATAAGTAACGAACAATAATTATTGTCATTAAATCTATTTCATAAGTCTACACTCAATTATTACCTTAAAATAAGATCTACATTTATATTAGTTCATGTTCACACTTCCGTTACTATATATTAATAATTATTAAATCAACGTTTATTCTTAATAACAACATTATAACTACTCAACATAAAAAAAATTTACTCCCAATATTTTTATTGACAAATAAGTTAGGAATCTGTAATAGTTGTTATCCTTTCTTAAATCTATTTCCAATTAACGTACTACCAAATTGCATTCTCTTATGTTCTATCCAAACATTTATTTAGATTTTATTTCCATCAATAAATAAATATTTACATCCATCTATTAACAATTCACTTCCATTATACAATTGAAATTCATTTGTTATAAATAAAATTTCCTATTTTGTTTCTGTCAGCATTAATTAAACAAACATATTTAATTAAGAGATTATGATGTTTCTCACTATTTATTTACACTCCATTAAAACCCAACAGTCGTTTCAACCCACATTTGAATTTTGCATTAAATTGGTTATCTTTCAACTGCCATTTATATTACTTCCTTAACTCACATACAGTTACAATTTTATTAATATATATTAATACATAGGTGATTTAAATTCCTGTCTTTAATTCCTTATTTATATTTTATTCAAGTGCAACAATTTACACTGATTCTTTATTTATACTTCACTTAAATTTCAACAATTTGGTTAAATAACCGTTTCTACAATTCGTTATTAATTATTCATTTAACTCTCCTTCATTTATTCAACTTACACAAAGGTATACATCTTACACTATCTCAATCATTGGATTTTCATTTAATTTAATAATAGTTAAGATTTTTAATTACCGTTGCTATAAATTTTCATTTAGCGTTCATCTAGTATTAATTTATCTCATTTATATATATTTCCTTTTTCCACAAAATTTAAATTTCAAAAATCCTTTTTAATTAATAATTTAATTGTCGAAATTTACGGGTCGTTACAGAACACCTTCGGTCCACCACACACGACGCAATCACCTCGGCAACCAAGCCGAACCAACTACAGACTTAAACCCTAGTTTGAATCAATTCGAAAAATTCTACCATTTAAAAATTTTAATTGTATTTTTCCCAAGATCTATAACTTACAAACAAACTTCGGTCAAGAATCCAACGTCAAACAATGCTTGGATCATCGGCAATTGATCAATTTGCCGAAACCATTCTTCCCCAATTTCCAAATTGATTATCACACTAAAAATTATGATTTGCATGCTAAAATTCGTGATTTTCAAACACGAATCCCATGCTATAATTCAAATCTGAAATTAAGCAAGTTGATTTTTCACCAAAATTTAAGTTTACTGTATATTTCTTATTTAAACATTGAAAATAAATTTAAAATTTTCAGCAATCATTTTATAATTCTCATCAAACTTTATCATACACCTTTATTAAATCATCAAGATCAAATAAGAAAATTATTGGAGGTTTTGAAATTTTGGAATGAAATCTGGTTTTAAACAGAAAGCAGAGTTCATACATCTATACAAATTCAATAATAAACTGAATGGAATTTTCAGGCAATATTAATCAAAGTTTTCAGATCATCACATGCATGTAAAAAAACAACAGTTTTTAAAATTATTTACTCACCCAATTTTGCAGTGGACAGAGCAGGCTTTGAATAACTTTAAATCTGGAAAAATGCATTTGCTTTGCTGATGAAAATGAATGCATGCATGCCTTCAAATTATTGTTTTAAAATGTTGGAATTGATCTTGAAGCTGCTGAGTTGATTATCATTCCATTTGAAATGCAGTTGTTTTGATGATGCAGATTGATTTTAAACTGCTGAGTTAAACACATTACCGTTTGAATTTGCAGATTTCAATTTTTAGTGTGAAGAACATTGCTTTGGATTTTTCAGTTACAGGTAATATTTGCTTTTGATTTTGTAGATTTTGATTTAAGTTTTCAGATTTTTGAAGAGTAGTTGCCATTAATTTGAAAAGTGAAATGAAGACAAAGGAAAATGTTTGAAAAAAATCAGTTTTCTTCTTTTACATTCATAAAAAAATTAAAATGGTATGTTGCCACATGTCTCTAAGTATTTACATTAGTCATTAGTCATATTTTTAAAAATTACAAGTGTTATAAAGATGGCTTAAAATGTTCTCACATGTACATAAGTGTTTTTAATTAAATTTTTATCTAGTTTAAATGTAAATATAAATTACTTAATTAATAGATATTTACATATGTACATAAATTTACTTTTTTAAAAGAGATTATTCTAAAACAAATTATAATATAAATATAATTTTATACATGTATTAAAAAACTAAAACATTTATACATACATTTATAACCATTTTATAATAAGCAATTTAAAAGAAACAAAACAAAGCTTGTTTAAATTCTTTTTTAAACTATCATGTTCAAAATAAATAACAATCTTATATTTTAAAATGAATTAATCTTTAAATTAACTTTTGAAAACATTGATTCTATAACAAAGCTTTAATCTACAGTATTCATACATTATAAATTATCAATTGATTAAATTAAATTTCAAAATAACTCAAATTATAACATATACATACATATATATTACAATTTAAGAATTCGTCTTTAATTTAAAACAAAAGATCTCCTATTCACAATATATATCAAATGTATATATTATAATAGAATAAAATTTCATTAGCTTTGAAAAAGATAAGTCTTATCAATATTTAAATTGTCAGAAAGATATTGATGACAATTATCAGATTAAATATTTATTAACCTTTAAAAAGAATAAATTTATCAGTTTTAATTAAAATTACAAAGAAAAATTATCAAACCAATTAAATTATTTATACAGATTATTAAATTTATATTGCCCAAAATTCCGGGTCGTTACAGTCGTCATGGAAGTTATGTTCATACGCCAATTCCAGTCTTTGGGAATTGATAACCCAGCTGCTTGGTTCCAAGCAACACTTCCTTGAGACTGCCTATCTTTTGGCTGTATCTAAATTCTTTCTAAACTGAATTAAGGAAATTCGGCTATGCATGAGGTTTCATCCCTATAAATTAGCACATGAGCAATTCAATCCTAGGATTTTCTTTTGACGCTTCTTTATTCCTATGCAGTGGCTGATTCCTGTGATGAAATGTTGAACCATCCGGTCGATCTATGAAAGGTTATTTCTTCCTGTTGTTGTCCATTTTCTGGCAATGGTAGTTTTCTGAAGACAGGGGTAGAATCTCGGTTAAGTACCAACTTCTACCTCCAGAAGCTAGTGCATTAATGGTTTACTACGATGAGTGCTTCTCATCGAACCTGTAGATTAAAATGTTCATGGTGTTGCCGAGGCAGTGTCGGTACATAGTGAATAGCAAATTACCCGGCATTGCCAGAGAAATGTCGGTACTTAAGAAATAGAGGGTTTCCCGGCGTTGCTGGGGGAATACCGATACTTATGAAATAGAAATTTTCTCGACATTGCTGGGACAACGCTGGTACATAAGAAATGAGAAAAGGCCTTAGTGTTGCCGGGGCAACACCGACACTCAAGAGATTGGGATCGATTTTCCCTGACGATCCGGCCATGATTTTAATCCATGTAGGCACTAGTTTCAGTCTTCAAAAACTTGCACTTTGATGATTGGATTGTAGAAATCTTTTCTTAGTGATGCCATCTTCAGGCTATGTTAAAGTCATGTTGGTTAGGACTGAATCATTCATATGATCCTGTATAGTTGAGTAGATCACTTTCAACCCAATATGGCTATATTTCTCATCGTTGCTTAACTTTGGGATACGCCATGTTTTAGAAGGATGGGAGTCCCAGCGTTTCCATTGCCTAGCCTTGTTTATCACCATCAATTGTTACCCTTGGAAAGGTAGGTTGTTTCTTAACCAATTCCATGGTCATTCTTATTCATGAAAAATCGGATTTCTTCAAACCAGTTTTTGTTATGATCTGACTTCTATCTTTGGAACCCTGCATTACTATGTGAAACTCTTCATTTATAGGTATCAAATTTCAAGTTCTTATAAAAAATTATAAATTGTAGAGCGAGTCATTAAATTGCCCCGGGTACGACCGCGCTCATTCCTATCCTGATCATGGACTGTTAGAGTTTGGTAGTGTTTGTTTTGAATTTATAACACTTAACCTTGCTTGTTTTAGGCTATATGCATTATGATGGACAGATAGAATTATTGTGGATATCCACCTTATTCTTCAGTTCCAGTCTTTACGAATCAGTGGTTTAGCTGCTCGATTTCGAGATTCCCTCCTTGCGTTGTCTGTCTCCAAATAACAACTAGTTTTCTGCAAGTTGGGTTTTGAGACCTCAGTCGAGCATCTGCTTTTGTATTTGAAAACTTGTGCATCATTGAATTGATTCTCGAAATGCCTTCCGTCGTCGTCTATCTCTGGATGACGGTAAGTTCCTCCTTTTATAGAAAATTGGAGCGATTTTCTTTACTGACCAAGTGGTAATGTGTTGTGTGCCCCTCAGTCCACATGGCTGATTATTCTGAACAATTGATGTGCACTTGATGTTTTGGGTGGCTTCTTGGAAGCCACTAGCAAAAGGTATGTTGTAGCTCCTATCTTTGTTAACTCATGACTTGGATGTCTTGAATTTAGACATTTTGTAATTAACTTTGGTTAAAGATCAGAATTCTTTACTGACTTCTTGGTTTGTGAACTTTGTGAACTTTGTGGCACTATCGGTGCAATATTGGTTCTTTTGGGTAGCGGAAGTTGATCCCTGTTAATCCTGCAATAGACAAGTTTCTCGGTGTTTTCGAGACAATACCGGTACTTAGAAAATTTTAATGGTTTGCTGATGATGCGGAAGCAACATCATGCAATGCTTGCACGGCTTATAAAATGTGTGGCGTCGAAGAGTCCACGACTTTCAAAGTGCATGGATTACGAAGTGCGCGGCTTATGAAATGCGTGGCTTTTGAGAGTGCGTGACTTATGAAATATGTGGCTTTTGAGAGTGTGAGGCTTACGAAATTCGTGGCTTATGAAATAGATACGACCCGTCGATTTCGAACAGTTTGAAACTTCTTGACATCTCAATCTTCAGGTAACGTGAGGAGTTCCTACTTCAGGAGTGTGGTTCCACAACTCAAGAAGTGATGCGCGGCTTATGGCAGTGTGTGACTTACGAAATCTATATGATCCGTCGATCCAGACCGGTTTGAAACTTCTCAATGTTGCCAATCTTCCGGTAACGTGAGGAGTTCATGCTTCGATAACATGGTTCCATAGCTCAAGAAGTGATTCACGGCTTATGATGGTGTACAACTTATGAGATCGATACGACCCATTGATCCGAAATGTTTTGGAAATTCTCGACGTTGCCAATCTTCGGGTAACGTGAAGAATTCGTGCATCGAGAACATAGTTCCATGGTGCAAGGAGTGATGTGCGGTGGAGGGCACGGCTTATGGGATGCACACAATGGTTTGGGCCTTCTCGGTAATGGAGGAGTTATACCAGTTCTTAGAAGGTAAGGATTGAGTTGTCCCATCAATTTGACTATTTGACTTCGCTGGAATGCGATATCATCGTTCTAAGAGATGATTGGTTTTTGGATCGGGTAACCATGGCTCGGATGATCCTCTCATATTTCGGGAAGATGTGCATAGCCAAATAGATAAGGTTTCCTTTGTGGAGAGATCTATAGCCGACCACATGAAGATGGTTGTGAAGAAAGAGCTTATCGGAGTTCGGGGCAAGACTCTTAGTTTTTGGTCCAAAAAGCCTTTAGATAATTGGCCTTCAACTGGCACACAGTCTAAGAGGAAAAGGAACATTGTCACCAAGGGTGGTAAAGAAGGAGTTGGGAAGAAATAAGCAAGTACTATGCTTCTATTTCTTTTGTTGCTCTAGCTAGGTCATTAAGTCCATAGTTGTCAGAATGCCTGAATTTTTGATCGGGTATAATAGAACTGCGGTATGATTAGTCTCGGCCTTCCTTATGGCTATTCAAGTGTATATGGTACCCCTCATGCCATAGGGCTGTTGGCGCACTTGAACTGTACCCAGGGTCTATCCACTACTCATCTGATTTCCCCTAGTGCAGTAGGTAAGGTTCTCCCGAGTTCTAAGTCTTGGGTTGATTTAAGTCAGCCTCTGATTAACCGCTAGATTGGTTCAGTTTTGGCTTAGTTCCTTTGAAAAACTTTAGAAGTTCTTGAGTTCAGCAAAGTGTGTTTCATCGGTCGTTGGAAGTGATTCCATTAATTATGTGAGTGTGTTTCATCGGTCGTTGGAAGTGATTCCATTAATTATATGGAGTGGCCGATATGATTTTCAATTTGTGGCCCCAGAGCGTAATTTCGTGACTTTAGGGGGCTCTAGATCAGATGACGGTTGATCTTCTTGTTCACCTTCTCGGATATCAGTCGTACATAAATTTCATTGATCTACCGGTTTGCCTTCACGATGCTTTAGTTCGTGAAAGACCATAATGTTCGCGAAGGATTTTTTGGATTAGATGACCGCCGAACCACCAATTTACCTTCACGATGCTTTAGTTTATGAAAGATCTTCACGTTCATGAAGGATTTTTGGATGAGATGGCCGCTCATGCACCGATTTGCCTACACGATGCTTTAGTTCCTGAAAGACCTTCACATTTGTGAAGGGTTTTTTGGATCAAATGATTGTCGATCTACCAGTTTCCCATCACGGTGCTTTACTTCATGAAAAACCTTCACTTCGTGAAGGGTTTTTGGATTAGATGACCACTGATCTACACATTTACCTTCACAACGCTTTAGTTCGTGAAAGATCTTTACATTCGCGAAGGGTTTTTTGGATCAGATTACCGCTTGTCTACCGGTTCGCCTTCACGATGCTTTAGTTCGTGAAAGACTTTCACGTTTGTGAAGTTGTTTTTCGATCAGATAACTTCTGATCTACCAGTTCTCCTTCACGATGCTTTAAATCATAAAAGACCTTCATGACGCTTTATTTCGTGAAGGAGTTTTGGGTCGGATGTCCAATGACCAAACGGCCTGGGAATGATAATTTATCGATTTCGAGAGGAATTTTGGTTGAATGTCCGACGACCGGACGACCTTAGAGTGATTATTCATCGACTCCAAGAAGATTTTTGGGTCGTGTGTCCAACGGCCCGATGGTCGTAAAGTGATGATTCATCGACTTCTAGAGAAATTTTAGTTGGATGTCTGGTGACCAGATGGCCTTGGAACGATAATTCGTAAACTCCAAGAAGAGATTTGAGTCATGTGTTTGATAGCCCAACTGTATTAAAACGATGATTCAATGACTTCAAGAGGAATTTTTAGGATTCAGCTCATGGGAACACGGTTTTATCGGTTCCTGGAGGCTAAAGGGTTGGATCTGTTTGTTTAATGGTTCATTGGACAGGTCTTCTTGATGCTACTAGAGCAACGTGAGTTCTTAGAAGAGGGATCGACATGACTCATCAAGGGCATAGAAGTATTTCTTTCGTCGTGACGTCTACAATGCCTCGATGTCCCGATACGGCTCATTTAGAAAAGGAACTTAGACAAGGATAGATGAGAAGGCATCGCTTTATGTTGCTGCCTTATTCCTTAGTTACTAGCTAGCTAGAGTGTAATTTGGTTATCATCCTTTCATCTGATTTTGTTTATTAGCTGGGGCGCTTTTCTACTGGGTGTTAATAGCCTTGCTTGGGCAGAAGGTCCCTAAGGTCATGTAGCTCTTTCGTCGTTTGGTACGTTCTTTGGAAAATTGCCGTGTTTTCCTTCTACCAATCGCACTACCCCTAGTCTTTAGAATGCATTTTCCCTCCCATATAATTCTTCTAGGGTAGTAGGTTGTTTCATCCTTTAATGATCCTAAGGGCCTTGCAGTAGACCGATTGGGGAAGATGCTCTATTTGTTGTCAGACCGATACCTTTTCAAGTTATGGCTATTTATAATGCTTGAGAATGACATATGCATGACTGTCCATGCTTGAATGATTGAAAATTCCGATTGAAGGTCAAATCACTTATGATGGGGTCATAGATCAGTGAAGATCCCCAAAAAATTTCAAACTAGGTGAGATCGGTCTGGAGTGATAAAAAAGGCCCCATAAGGTTGCATTTCGAAATTTCAAGGCAACTGGAGTTCGCATGTTCGAGTTATGAGAAAAAGAAGATGGATCGGAATTGATGGATCGATGGTATTTTACTTGGAGTTTGACCCGAGAAAATATGCCATTTGCTTGGAGTCAGCACATGGTTCGCTCGGAGTCATTTGCATGCATGTTTTTCTTCATGTAGCTGTTGATCTGATGCAGTTTCTATGCAGTTTCTATGCCTTGTACTTGTAGTCTTGGCCATTTCTCATGTACATACATATGTATGTGATGCTTTGATGTTGTTTCAGTCTTCATGCACTGATACATTTGGAGTTGTTCTGTTGCACTTTAGTCTTGCATTGTTGTTTCACTGATTTGCATATTGATCTTTCAAAATGCTAGTTCCTGTCTAACTTCAGGAAAGAAGAAAAAAAAAGGAAAAAAGAAGAAGAGAAACTTGACAAACCCAAGAATGCATGCCTGGAAATGATTTTTTTTCCCTTCCCTGGTTCCTTAGCTTTCTGGTTTACAGTAAAAGAAAAAAAAACCTATGGTTAAAGCCCAATCTACTCTCCACTTATTCCTTCTGAAATGAATTGAAAACAAGTTGAAAATTTGTTTTTTTTTTGAACATGTATCTGATATTAATGATGTATTGAAAACAACATGCATATTCTTTCTTCCTGAAAACAGTGAAGTACTGTCACGCTTCAAGCTTTTCGAGAATTTCAAAACCTCCCGAATCTTAACTTTAATAACACTATGTGAACCCCTTGTAAAAATAATGATTTTTGAAACAAAAATCATGCTTGTGTGTGTGAATTTGATGAAGGGGCTTTGCCTTGTGGTCTGCACAATTGGAATAATATCTGACCTGAGATTTATTGTTGGTTATCTTCACTTAACTTGGTTGAGCTTGTTTTGTTGTCACTCTAATCTGGTCTGCATACATAATGTGCTCACTAACCCGAGTTATTACATTTAGATTTGTTTTCGAATTCACTTGAGTTGAATCCAGCTTGTAGCTCGGATTTGACCTTATGCTAATTTCTATTTTTTTTCACTGTTGTGGCGAGGCAGTGCACGCGTGCATGTACTGCAGCCACGCAGTACTGATTTTGATTCGTTGATTTCTTTGCTTTTGATTTGTTGATTTCTTTGCGTATTTCATATGCCGTATTGGCGAGGCCGTACACGCGTGCGTGTACGGCAGCCAATCGATTTTGATGTTTTTAAGTAACTTTTTCAATTATTTTAATTGATTTGTTTTAAATTGATGATTTTGGTTTAAACTGCCGTTTAGGCAAGTTTTGATGCTTTTCTAAATTATCTTTTTAAAAGAAAAAAAAATCTTTTCATCTATCTTCGTTGATGATTTCAATCTGCTGATTATTGTTTAACACTATTTAAGTGTTATATTTACCGTTATCCGACTTTTTTGTAAAGGATCGGATAGGTAAATTTATCTTTGACTGTCGTCTAATTTCTGTTTAATTATTATTGCTTCTATGCACTAATAACTGAGTTTGAATTAGACTGACCCGTGTATTATTTTCTTTTGAATGTAATACTTGGGTCAGACCGAGTATTTTACAGCTTGAAGATTTTCAGGCAGCGAAGTTAGAGAGAGAGGGGGATTACCGCATCACTAGCTTGGAGTTTTAATTTCCCATTCCTCCCTCCATTGTTGCTAAAGCTTGAGTATTAGGAAATAGAAAGGAAGTAATGAAGATAAGAGGGGTGAAGCTTGGGTCTAATGGGCTGAACCAAAACCAAAGCCCTAAGTGAAAAAGTAGCAAAATTCTACTATCTCCAAACATATCGAAGTTTATACTCGAAAAGATCGTAAACGTCATTTTGAACTCAATGGGGGTGGTCTCGAGTTCAAATTCGACTGTTTGCAAAAAGTAGCTTTTTGGACAAAAATCCGACTAACGATGAAATATTTAAATAAAATATTTAAATACTCAATCGTAAAATATGCAGGTTATTATAGACTCCCCTCCTTAAAGAATTGCGTCCTCTCAATATTTAAGAAGAAAATATATAGTAACAACCATGAAAGCATATTCAACACAAAAAAATTTGAAATAAAAAAGTTCACCTCAAAGAGCACGGGAAAGTAAGTCCGGATGTGCTCGCTTGATGAATTCTCTAGATTCCCAAGAGCAATCCTTAGGATTTGAGGACCATTGGACTTTAACAAGCGGAACATCTTTATTTCAGAGGCGTTTGACCTTCGAAGCAATGATACGAATAGGATGTTGCTCATAAGTTAAATTAGGTGAAACTTCAATTTCTTCCACAACACCGGGCTCAAGAATAGAATCGGAATCTCGAAGAAACTTCCGTAATTGAGAAACGTGAAACACGTCATGAATAGCAGAAAACTGAGCCGGTAATAAATGGCGATAAGCCACGGAACCAGTACGTTCAGTGATAGGAAATGGACCAATATATCGAGGTGCTAACTTTCCCGATCGACTGAAACGCACAACACCCTTCATAGGTGAAACACGAATAAACACAAAATCTCCCACAGAAAATTCTAATATCCTCCTTCGGTTATCGGCATAGGATTTTTGTCTACTCTGGGCTTCTTTCATCCTATGACGAATAAGATCAATCTTTTCTGTGGAATCACGAATAAAATCTGGACCTAAATCCAGCTTCTCACCGGTCTCAAGCCAACAAGAAGGAGAACGGCATGGTCTTCCACAGAGTGCCTCGAAAGGTGCCATGCCAATACTAGATTGGAAACTATTATTATAGGAAAACTCAACAAGAGAAATACGATCTTCCCAAATTCCACCAAAATCAAGAACACATGCACGAAGAAGATCTTCAAGAGTTTGATTTACACGCTCAGTTTTTCCACCGGACTGGGGATGATAAGCAGTGCTAAAATTAAGCTTCGTTCTCAAAGCTTTTTGAAGACTCTTCCAAAATCCACTAGTAAACAATGGATCACGATCACTAACAATAGAAGAAGGAACTCCATGCAATTTAACAATTTCTTTAATAAAGAGTTTGGCCTAAAGAGGAACGGTTCGATTAGATCGAATGGGAATAAAATGGGCGGACTTTGTAAGTCTATCAACAATCACCCATAAGCTATCATGACCCGAACGAGAACGGGGAAGGCCGTCTATAAAATCCATGGAAATTTGTTCCCACTTCCAAGTTGGAATTTCTAAAGGTTGCAATTACCCACCGGGCCTTTGATGTTCGGCCTTGACAAGTTGGAAAGTCATGCAACACTTAACAAAGTTAGCAATATCAGATTTCATTCCCTCCCAATAATAAAGTCGCTTCATATCCGCGTACATTTTACTACTACCAGGATGAATGGTAAATATAGAAAGATGTGAATCTTCTAAGATATCTTTACGAAGATCACTAATATTAGGCACGATAAGTCTACCAAATTTTCGAATGCCACCACGAGAATTAATATCAAAGTCTTTCAAACCTTCAATATCAATTTTATCCCGAAAATTTTGGCCAAGAAAAGCCAATTCGGGATCTAGCTTTTGAGCTTCAAGAATGCGGTCTAAAAGAGAAGGACGAGCCCCAATGATACATAAAAAAAGAGATGAACATAAATCGGAAACACGATCTCGAGTCTCACAAGTGGATAGAATTCCGAGATCATTCCATTCAGATATCATCATAGAAACAACCGCTTGTTGCTTACGACTAAGTGCGTCCGCAACACGATTTCCCTTTCCGGGGATATAAAGAATATCAAGACCATAAGCTGCAAGAAATTCGAGCCAACGTTGTTGACGCAAATTTAGTTCTTTTTGAGAAAATAGATACATCAAAGATTTATGATCGGTGTAAAGAATAAATTTTTCTCCCAAAAGATAATGACGCCAAATACGAAGGGCGAAAACAATAGCCGCGAGCTCTAAATCATGAGTGGCATATCTAGTCTCGGCATGCTTTAATTGCCTAGAAGCATAAGCAATAACATGTTCTCTTTGCATAAGAACGGCACCCAAACCAACGCGACTAACATCGGTATAAACAACAAAATCTTGATTCCTCTCGGGAATAACAAGAATAGGAGCATCAGAAAGGAGTTCTTTTAATTTATGAAAAGATGCTTCACATTTGTCCGACCAAATGTATTTAACTCCCTTCTTTGTCAAACTAGTAAGAGGCATGGAAATTTTTGAAAAGTCTTTGATAAAACGACGGTAATATCCCGCCAATCCGAGAAAACTACGAATCTCCGTCACACTCTCCGGTCTCTTCCAATTTTGAATCGCTTCAATCTTTGACGGATCCACGAAAATTACGGATTCGGAAATAATATGACCGAGAAACTTCACACGAGATTGCCAATAGTGGCATTTAGAAATTTTTTTCTTTTAATTGATTACTCCTAAGAGTTTCCAACACAATCCGAAGATGCTTTTCGTGCTCCTCCTTGGTTTTTGAATACACAAGAATATCATCAATAAAGATGAGAACAAACTGATCGAGGAAGTCTTTAAAAACTCTATTCACAAGGTCAACGAAATAAGCCGAAGCATTCGTTAAACCAAATGGCATAACAAGCCATTCATACGATCCATAACAAGTACGGAAAGATGTCAAAGGAATGCTATCCTCTGCAATTCGAAGCTGATGAAAACCGGTAGCTAAGTCTAATTGTGAAAAGACTCTAGCACCACTAAGTTGATCGAATAGATCATCAATCTGAGGTAAAGGATATTTATTCTTTATAGTAAGACCATTAAGCTTGCGGTAGTCAACGCAAAATCTAATTGTGCCATCGAATTTCTCCACAAAAATAGCCGAAGCTCCCCAAGGAGAGGAACTAGAGCGAATAAATTGCTTCGTCTCCAATTCGGATAATTGTTTGCGCATCTCCTCATTTTCTTTATTGGACATGCGATAAGGAGGACGAGTAATACGTTGAGCTCCAGGGATGAGATTGATTCTGAACTCAATTGCTCGCTTAGGTGGTAATCCTAAAACGGGCTCAAATATGTCGGAGAATTCACGAACAACGTGAATAAGAGAAATAATATCCTCCTCGTCATCATTATCGTCATCATGAGGATTTAAAGAATATAACGATGCAACCAAACTGGAATCTGAATCTTTAAGATCAATTGAAATCTGCTTAACAGATTGAGGATGTCGAAGATAAATAGTCTGCTCAGGACATAAGATTTGGTCTTTATAGCGGTTAAGCCAATCCATTCCCAAAATATTCCAAAGCCTAAGTAGCGCATAATATGCAAATCGCCTTGGAAAGAAAAATCACACAAAATAATCTCGACATCTTTACACAATAAATTGATTGTTGCGGATCCACGAACCGGATTTGCAATTCTCAAAGAAGTCATTAAACACAAAAACATCCAAAGAAAAGGTATCAACAAGTTCTTTTGAAATAAAAGAATGGGACGCACCTGTATCAAAAAGAACTCAAATAGGATGAGCACGAAATAAAATAATGCCATCAAGGATAGAATGAGAAATACCTTGACCATGAGAAGTGTTGCTAGGGGCTTGTGCAACATTTAAACTTCCCTCCTTCTTGCCTTGAAGTTTGGGACATGAAGATAAAAGATGATCCGAACTTTTGCAATAGCGACAAAAGAGTGGTTTCAGACATCTATTGGCATAATGGTCTTTAGAACCACAATTGTAGCATTGCCCACTACTAGGGGCAGAAGTCTTTGCCACCGGAGTTGCTTGCTTCCCTTTTTTATTGGGATAAGGACCTTTGAATTTAATAGGTCTTTTCTTATTGTTGTTGAATTTTGGCTTGGCACACACGATTTCAACATCACTTTCTTTATCTGCCTCTTCAAGTCGAAGAGCGATATCAACAAGTTGATCAAAAGAAACTTTTAACTTTAGAAGTAATGGCTTCTTGTGATTTTTGTTCAAGCCATAGACAAATCTTTGGTTCTTCTTCAATGGGGTGTTTATATATTCGACCCCGTATTTAGAAACTGACTCGAATGATGCGACATAGTCTGCCACTAAGGATTCACCTTGAACAAGGTCTATGAAACGACGAGCCAATGTCACCTTCTCAGCTTCTGGCACAAATTTTAACTCGAATCGTTTCCGGAATTTCTCCCAAGTAAGATCCGCTTCAATAATTTCAGAAATAAGAAGCTCATACCAATCTAATGCTCTTTCTTGGAGCATACTTGAAGCCACCTGGACACGGTGAAGATCAATTAGATTCATGCGAGAAAAGATTCGATTGCACGTTCTCAGCCAAGCCTGGACTTCAATAATAGTTTCAGAACCTTTGAATGGCTTCCCACCCAAATTGGTACAATCGCTGCACAAACGTGCAAATCCAGACCTAGGATGAGTAGACTCTGCATTAGATCCGGCTGCTTGAGCATTTCTTACTAGATCAAGAAGTTGCTGAGCAGACATAAATACTCCATCTTGGGGAGTCGCACGAGATTGACTAGCGTTGGGACGGCCGGGTCTAACCATTTCTCTTCCTTTAGAAAGAAAGAAAGAAGAAGGATAAGGTTATTCACCAAATGAATATCAAGCAATCTTGATAGATAAACAAGGAAGCATAAAGAAAAATAGGATGAATCGGTACAAAGACTCGAATTAAATTCGAAAGCACGACTCCTAAGATGGACTTAGGACGATGATCCTTGCTAGATTATTCTACATTGTTCCGAAATTTGGCTCTGATACCAAGATGTGACGCCCCACCTCTATACCCACGCTAGCCAAGGACACTATGGGGTAATGCCATCAACTATCACGGAGAATAAGGCTGTTGAGGAGCGACCATCTGCGTAATTGCTTTGTGCGAGCAATGATCTGTCAGATAGTACAACATGCATTTGGTTTAAGGAGGAAATCTGACATACCGATACAAACTCAAAGCTACTACACAGTGGCTATATATATTCTTCGAAAACAAATATAGAAATAAACATAACACAAATATGTCACAGACATCCATATCACAAAGGCGGAAATAGATATGAATATATATAACACATGAAAGTGTACATCAGAGTAGTGGTCAAACAAGATCCACAATATCCCAAAAGAACAGCTACAAGTGCTAGACAAAAGAATATGAATACAACTATGAGTCTATAACTCAAATGTATACAACAAAAACTACTGATCTAAGTAGTTAGCCAAAAGTCAAGGTGATAATCCCAGATGTGAAGTCAAGCAGAAGCACCTGTAACATCTCGGTCTGACTCGATTATTATTTAGTAAGAAAATAATAAACGGATCAATCTAGCTATAAATATCACTTAAAATGATATAGGATAAGAGATATGACATAAACATATGATAACCATAAAGCTATACTGTGAAAAGTATGCAATTGAAAATCAACAAGAGATTAATCAATATCATAAGAATCATCTCAAAGATCAAAAGAAATGTCATACTCAATATCTTCATTCACCAAAACCATGAATATTGACAATAATATCAATGCCAATCACAAAAGTTAATGACACACAAATTCACCAATGCACAAATATTGATAACACATATCAATGTAAATCACAAAAATTAGTGAAACACAAATTCTAGAAATCATCAATGAAAATCTAGAAATCACAAAAACAGGGGGGTGAAGGCCTATCACAAAACGGGAGCATGAAAACTCACCAACACATGTATCGAAAAATGGAACGCTATTCCATGGTAGCTAGCCATTACTTTTGAGCCGAAGCTCCATAAAACGGCCCGAAGACCATGGGTCACTACCCCACCAATTTGAGCCGAAGCTCCACAGAAACGGGATTTAGTCTTCCTATTAGACAAAGAGACATCGCACATTTGCTAGTCTAAATCACAAAAATGATCATCATCGATGATCAAGAAATGTCAATTACACTAAGCTAGTAAATATATGAGCTTAACTTCATGTCCCATAACCACTAGCTTAACTTAAATATTTACGAACAAATTGTAGATCTCCACTAGAAAATTGTCACAAGAGATTTAATCGAACAAGTCAAAGAATTAACCAACGAAGTAAATGCAAGCGTTTCATACCACTTGTTTTACTAAGTCGTTTAATTGGATTTCTCATACGAGTGAGGTAAAGGTGTGTATATAATAGTAGATTGGAAAATGGTTTGAGAAAACGAGCTTTGTAATAAAATAGTGTTTAAATCATTTTGAAGAAAGAGTTTTGATAGTTACTACTAGTATTGAAACCTTTATATTTTTAAAGTGACAAATCACAAAAATGATTGTAAAACAATCAATCATCAAAATTCACATTCAAAGACGTGAATAAAATCCAAAGAAATCGATACCGAATCCATCAAAATGGATATTCCCAAAAATCCCGAAGAAAATGTCATCAAAGACGATAATAAATGATTGCAAAAAATGGGAATCAGCACGAATCGATTAAAGTTGGAAATTCAAGCTAAATAAGAAAATAGGCAAAAGACTGCAGATATAGACGTCTGAAAGAAGTGATTCAGACATCTGAATCTGGAAAACTAAAAGTTTTCTGGAACATATTTCAGATGTCTGAACCCTATATTTCAGACGTCTAAAATAGGCAATTTTTAGCCTATTTCCTTTCTGGTCCAAAACAAACCAATTCAGACGTCTGAAATATAGATTCAGACGTTTGAATCTGGGAATAAAAATCTTCCCAGTATAATATTCAGACGTCTGAATCAACGTTTCAGACGTCTGAAACTGGGGTTCAAGGCATTCCCTGAACCTCGACCAGAAATGGCCAAATGAATATCGGAAGCGATTGGACGAGCAAATGACGACTAAGGATTTACGCCATGCGACAACCCAGCCTTAGGATACGCCTCAAATATCAATATCCAAATATCCATAATAGGATTTTCATAGATTTTGATTTCAAAACACCAAAAATTGGAATATACACCAAATCAATCCAAACCAAAATCAATTGCACAAGAATAAGTGTTAGGAATTCATACCTAACAATCGAAGATAATTATAGACTAAGATGTGAGATAAAAATCTCACCTTTAAACCCAAAACAAATGAAGAAGAAGAAATAGAGCAAAGGCAAGGACAATCACTCTTCAATTCCAACCCAACAAGCTTGAATCTAAGCTAAAAAGAGAAACATTTCCTAAGTTAGGTTTAGGAATTTCTGAAATTGATAAGAGAATGAGTTGGAGAAGTAGAAGAGGAGGCATACCAAAGCTTCTTCTATAAATTTGGAGCTAGAAATTGATTTGCATATGGAAACTAGGGCTTGGAGTTTTAATTTCCCATTCCTCCCTCCATTTTTGCTAAAGCTTGAGTATTAGGAAATAGAAAGGAACTAATGAAGAGAAGAGGGGTGAAGCTTGTGTCTAATGGGCTGAACCAAAACCAAAGCCCAAAGTGAAAAAGTAGCAAAATTCTACTATCACCAAACATATCGAAGTTCATACTCAAAAAGATCGCAAACGTCATTTTGAACTCAATAGGGGTGGTCTTGAGTTCAAATTCGACCGTTTGCAAAAAGTAGTTTTTTGGACAAAAATCCTACTAATGATGAAATATTTAAATAAAATATTTAAATACTCAATCGTAAAATATGCGGGTTATTACAAAATTCCATCGTATGAAGAAGTTATTCAAAATTCAGTTTATTTCAAATCGATTTCACTTAATTTCAATTTCATTTATTTCTAGGCGTTTCAAGCCCATACAATCAAATGACAAGCCCGATCGTTATGAAACTTGAAATCCTACAATAATTCTCCGATACGGATCTGATGAAACTGGTTTCGTCGAAATCGGAATCAGTGGTCAAAATGGCTATTTTTCCATTAACTAAATAAATTAAAATAAATTAATTAAATCAAATTTCAATTTTATTCTAAAATTTGACAATTCTTATCATTTCTATATTTCTAAATTATTCACACTATTTTAGCAAACTTAGATGTCCATTTGAAGTAAATTAATTTACCAAATTTCGATCTTACCCTCACTTTATTTATTTTAGCATTTATAAAAAAATTCCCAAGTTTCATTTAACTTAATCAATTAGTAATTAACTCATTTCTTACTGTCAAATAGATGGCATTTATATTGGACTCAAAATCTATTCCATTAAATATTTTCACATTCCATCTTAAATTTCAAATAACGTAGTAATTAATTTCATTCACAATAAACTCAATTAATAAAAATTTATCCAAATAAATTAACTTGATTTACTTCAATCCTTTTTATCTAACCAATTATTATTCGATCAATTTCATCTTATGGTATAATTATATTCGATTCATAACTATTATCCTTAATGTTTCCCAAATTCCTCTTAGTTCTAATCGTCGTAGTATTAAATTCCGTTTTCTATGAAAAGCCCATTTATTTTATGTATTAAATTTTAAATAAATTGGTATGTTTCCATTCCAATCCCTTTTATTCAGTTCAACTACTCTATAACCAAATTAACCTTATCACATAAATTTTCATTCAACTACTATTCAATATATTTTATTTCATAAATTAATTCAAATTTTACGCTCGTTTTCTTCCATTTGATTTATAGCCTAATATAACATTTACATTAACCCATTTCATTCAATTTATACAAATTCAGCTTTGACTAACTTTATTGCCTAAATTTACATGTAGTTACTTTTGATAAATAAATTATTGCATTGGATAATTAAATGCTTACCTTAAATATATATATATATAAATTTTCCCAAGTATAACACTTTCACTAGTACCTTTATTAGGATTTTATTCCATATACTAATACTTAGTTTTTAATTACCCTTGTAAATTTCATTTCAGCGTTCATTTCAATATTAACTTATAAAAAAATTTTCACTTTTTTTTTCTTTTTTTACTTTTACTATACTCAAATTAAGCCAACTCCTAAACATCTTATTCCATTTTCCATTAGTGTAACATTCATTTATTTTATAACCATTTATTTCAAATTCCAATTCCAACAACAAATAAAACAGGTAATTTATAATATATGTTTACAAGCCAAATGTTACACCGATTGTCATATTCAGAAAGGAGTTAATATTACTTTCAAAAATTATCTAAATTTTACATTTAGATAATATTTAATTCCCTTTAATGAAATTGAATTCCCAATTTATTTAATGCTATCAATTATGACCTTTACAACTTTAATACATTCATTGGTTTGTAGTTATTTCATAAATTTATACTAACATTGATTCCTATCAAATTGCACTTATTACATATTATTCCATTTACATTCACCCTTTTTTATTAACTATTTTATTTCCACTTATTGTGTAATATCTACTATAATTCAATTACACTGTAACTTGCCAATTCCACCCATTAATTTAGAATTTAAATCCAATAAATAAATGTACCTTGGCTCCATTCTTTATTACATCAATTGTTACTTTAATTTATGATTCTCACTCCCGTTATTTTATTAATTACCATTAAGGTAACGTTTATTATCTACAACAGTCATTAAAATTACTTATCTACATTGATTGTATAAATTTTTCATAAATTACGTATTTCTTCATCGGTTACTATAATATTGGATTCATTAAATTATCAATAATTATATCATTACATTAGTTAATACAATATTCCCATTTGTTTTCTTATATCAAATTTCTTAGCCTAAAATAACAATTCCCATTACTTCAATGCATCGTAATTTCATTTTTATTTTTAATACTTAGCTTTAAATTTCAAATGTTGCATTTCATTTCTACATTTACTTCAATATGAATTATAATTAATTTCTTCCTAAATTTAATTACAAAATCCTATAAATTTAACTAATTTAGGTATCAAAATTTACAGGTCGTTACACTCTCCACCACTCAAAACTTTTCGTCCCCGAAAAGGAAATAGAAGGGAAAAGGAGAATTAGGAAATCAATATACCTTACTTAAAATATTAAATTTATAAACAAATAAATTTACAAAATTAATTAATTTAAATAAAATATACCGATTTATAACCACTAAATCTTATGCTCAATTTAATAAAGTTTGGAAAATATTTTCAAAATATTTCGAACGCCAAAATTTACGGAAAATTTTGGCAGAGTCTCCTTTGCACGGAGAGGCTCGGGAGAAAATATAATTTCAATATAACAATATACAACAAATATTTCCCAAAATAATATATATCCCAACCCGGGAAAAATAATATAAAAACGCTATAAACCGTAATCCGAGAAACGTACCTATTTGTCGGGCAATTAACGCTTAATTATGAAAGCAAAAGCAGCAGCAATTGCTTCCATAAGCTGTATTTCACTTATATAATCCAAAAAGGTTAACAGTTATATAAAATGAAATATTTAAGGTTGTTTCAAGCCTAAAGAAACAAATCAATGCAACTAACAACCACTTGCAACAAGTCATACAACCATCACATAAAAATCAACACAAATCAATCATTCATTCATATCAAACAAAACAAATAGTTGTTCGGGCTCAAAACTTTAAATTATACGGCAAGAAAAATAAACTACTAAGCTTACCCTTCACTCAACAGTCTTAGGTGACACTAAATAGATTATCCATACCTTCCAAATAGATTTAAAGTATCATTTCCCAAACTACCGTAAACCAAACAAACAACAATCTCAAACAATAGTTAAGTTTATTCTTATTAATTCCATTCATACTTTTGTTGTTTGATTTCTTTTTCATTCATATAATGGTTTATCTTTTTATTTTACATTTTATTTCTTACAGTTTTCATTTATCCATATATAATGCAAATTTCTTTTATTTTCATTACTTTCCTTTATTTATTACTTAATTTCACTTATTACAATATTCATTTTCCTACTTATTTTATTTATATATAGCTTCAACTGTTTACTTAAATTCATTATCATTCATTTATACTACTTTATTTTATTTATTTACTTTCATTTATTGCTAAATTCCATTTATAATACTTACCTTTCTATTTCAATTAGTAGTCTTTTCAAGTACACTCAAGTTTATAACACTACACACCAAATTCTTATTTATTAAGGTGATTCATTGAACCCTTCCATTATATAAATTTTCTGGTACAATTTCCCATTACATTTTCTTATTAAACACTTCAACTTTTAATACTTGGTAAGTTATATATGCTTTTTAAGAACGTAATTGAAACTTATACAAGTTTTACCTCATTTCTTTTAATTTAATCTAATGTTCAATAATTACATCTTTTGTTTTATAAGTGACAATTTCAACTTTCTTGTTATTTCGTTTATAACCTATCCTTTAATTTCTTTTTACTGATAACTTAGCATTAAATCTCTTATTTCCTTTAGAGCTTTCAATTATTAATTACTTACATTCAAATCCACTACAATAACTGAAATTATTAATTAATGGCAACTTAAGAATTTAAATACCGGATTAATTTCAAATCATTTTAAAATAATAGATAAATGTATATACTTACAGTTTATATATCCAGTTATATTTAAAACAATTTAAAATTTTATATTTGGTTTATCTGCAGTAAACTACTATAGTAGCCTTCCCACTTCGAAACTCGAAAATGAATATCGATGATGCATGTACTCATCATCGAAATTATTTTCCAGCGACAGAGAGGGGAGTACATAGCTTATTTCTTTTCAAAGTTTATTTTAAAACAATTCTTTCAAATTAAATTGGATATTTATATCATAAAATACTTCTAACCATATTATCACTATATTCCCAAAATTATTCGAAAGAAAGTTTCAAAACCCCTGAACTTAAGTTCTAAATTTCCAATTTTCATTTATTTTATTTTCAACTTTATTTCAAATATTATTTATATTTTCATTACCTAACAACCAATATAACAACCAAATATATATATTTACAAAAATTTCCTCTATATATATATATAGAAAATATGATAGGTAAATTATTTCATTCACCTATATTAAAAACAAATATTATGTCGGTCCGTCCTATTAAGTGTTTAGAAATCCCTATTGATGTCACAACGTCCCATGCACCAACCAGAATTTATAAATACAAAACGGAATAGATCAACACAATATTAAAACCTTTTTATAACACTAACAAATGCGCTCTCTCATATATATACACTCAGCGACTCCCATAGGGTATTACTACCCTATTAGTAAAGAGTTAGACCCCACAAAGCTAAGGTTTATCGCTAAACCAAAGCTCTGATACCACATTGTAACATCCCGCCTTTTCGCACGCTTTAAATCGACATACGTGCCAATTCAAACCATACGGAAGGGCAGATTATTATGGGGTAAATAAGAAAAAGGAGAGAAGAAAAGAACAAAATAGAATCTTGCAGCGGAACGATAAAATATAATAATCAAATATATAGCTCATGAAGCTGTTTTACAAAACATTGATTATATTTATACAATACATATCAGAGTACACGTACCAGGAAATAATAATTAATGCAGCGGAATATAGTATGAATGTAGTGGAATACTATAATATATAATAATAAACCTTCGTCTTCATCCTCCGGAATACGGTCTTCCAAATCTTGAAATGCTCGGACTGACCCGAGCGAATTTGAAAAGACAAAACACTCGAGTCAGAACTAAAAGATATTATGTAAGTTAAATTTAATAGAAATAAATATGAGTGCAGTAACTCAAAAGATGCTCGGGATTCACATCTCTTAAGGATCCGTTAAATTATTTACTATGTAGTATATTTCGCTATTATAATAGTGTCTAATTGTAAAATAAACTTACTTTTTTCTTAGCATTAAGGGGTTACCCATATAGCCCTTAACACGTAATAGTCCCAGTAGTCCATCCAGTATCAGCGCATCTCCAGATCGGGAGACTACCCTAAATATTCCATGGGCTATGGGAGAAAACCAAACTCGTACATGGCGCGATAGGGTAGGTGACACGGCACAACTAGGCAATGCCAGGGTAGATATACCAATTACACATCCAGGCTGGTGGTAACGCGTAGCCGCAGCTAAATAGCCATAGGTTTCTTCATTTCTCTACCTTCTTCCACCTACTTTTCTACCTCATTTCAAATGAAACCATGCAAAATTCTAGTGGCTACAACATTGTAGTTGACCACTTTTTTCAGTTTCGAACATAGCTATGTCAAAATACCCAATCTTTTTAGAGCAATCTTTCGACCCGAATTCCGAGTCTGGAAACAGTTCTTCTTGTTTTGACCATATCCTACTAAAAAATAATCCAAATTGAGTGATTTTTTTTGAAATGATAGTGGAAAGAATAATGTAAAAATTTTATTATGACTATTTTATCAAAATCCAAGAGCAAAGGGTCCAAAAGTCGAGTGCAAAATGACCTATTTTCGAGTTGCTTTTTGGTGAATTTCCAAGCTTTGCGAGTTCTAAAATATTCCTAGTCTTCGAAGAATTTTGGTAAGTAAATTCTAAATTTTTGTGAAAAATTTACGTTCATTTATATGTTGGTTATGTGGCTATTTATTTATGATGTTGATGTTGGATTATGGTATGGTTTGAATGATAGGCATGTTGCTAATATGTTGATTGGATTTAGATTTGAATAGTGGGCTAAGTAATATGTTTTGTCATAAAGTTGTGACCTTTGTTGTGGCATGGTAAAGTTAAGGTTTATTATACGTATGTGTTTGGATGTGTGGTTGAATGATTATGGAAATTAGAAACTTAACATGTAGAAAGGACTTGAGATCCGTTTGGAAGAAAATCAAATTGTTTACTAAAAGAATTTCAATGTTTAAAATTTATTTTCATTCCAAGTTTCCTTACCTTTATTTAGTTTAACCTCTTACTTATGTTTTTTTTTAAAAAGGTTAGTAAGCTTTAAGAAGTTAAGTCCGAGAGAGGTTAAAAACAAGTTAAAATTCGGGTATGCATAGCGATAGTCGCTATGGATGCAGTTAGGAAAATTCGATTTCTAAAATTTAAAGCTTTCTTTGTAAATGCTTTGAAAACCTATTTTAAACTTAATTACTAACACTTAAGCTAAGTATAACTTGATTAAGTATGTTTTGATAATTTATTTATTTATTAGGGGTAATTATTTATTAATTAATTAGTAATTAAGTTAAGAAAATTGCAATTAACTAGCATTAATTAAGTAGGTTAGTTATTAATTAATTAAGAAGTTTTAATTTGTAACGACATGCTATTTCAAACCCTTCAAATCGACAATCATCCACACATGCCGGACTTGAATTACTCAAAACAACCATTTGTAAAATTATATTTGGAAAAACTTATCATATACAGTAAATAAATCAATCACAGAATCACAAACATAGTGTAACGTCCTGCCTTTTCGCACGCTTTAAATCAACATACGTGCCAATTCAAACCATATGGAACAGCGAATTGTTATGGGGTAAATAAGAAAAAGCAGAGAAGAAAAGAACAAAATAGAATCTTGCAGCGGAACGATAAAATATAATAATCAAATATACAGTTCATGAAGCTGTTTTACAAAACATTGATTATATTTATACAATACATATCAGAGTACACATACCAGGGAATAATAATCAATGCAGCGGAACACGGTATGAACGTAGTGGAATACTATAATATATAATAATAAATCTTCATCTTCGTCCTTCGGAATACGGTCTTCCAAATCCTGAAATGCTCGGACTGACCCGAGCGAATTTGAAAAGACAAAACACTCGAGTCAGAACTAAAAGATCTTATGTAAGTTAAATTTAACAGAAATAAATACGAGTGCAGTAACTCAAAAGATGCTCGGGATGCACATCTCTTAAGGATCCGTTAAACTATTTACTATGTAGTATATTTCGCTATTATAATAGTGTCTTATTGTAAAATAAACTTACCTTTTTCTTAGCATTAAGGCGTTACCCATATAGCCCTTAACACGTAATAGTCTCAGTAGTCCATCCAGTATCAGCGCATCTCCAGATCGGAAGACTATCATAAATACTCCACGGGCTACGGGAGAAAACCAAACTCGTACAAGGCGCGATAGGGTAGGTGACACGGCACAACTAGGCAATGCCAGGGTAGATATACCAATTACGCATCCGGGCTGGTGGTAACGCATAGCCGCAGCTACCGCCCACCTCGGACAAACTCCCCCCCAAAATCAAAAATCAAAAGTGGCCACCGAATCAATCGAAAGTCAGAGTATAGTATCAAAGAGGAGTATCCGATAAAGAGTGCTAACCCCCTTGGCCCGTCAATCGCTCCTGTTTTAGCCACCTTATGCCAACTCACGGGAGTTGGGTCCATGTATTTAGCTCAAAGGAAACGCCGCCACCATCCTACTTCATTCTGGAATCTCCACCGCGTACACGGTTGTTAAAGTGATTTTCGAGGTTGGCAGAGAGTACGACAACTTCCGATCCCGGTCTCTTCAACAACCAAATGTCATTATAACACCGCGGTTATTTTAAAATAATTTATACTTTAAACCAGGATAAAATATCCATTACAAAAACCATTTAAATACGATATCACTTCCTCTTTTAAAACCAAATAAACATGATATCATTTCAATATATCCTTTTCTAAATCTCATTTCAAATTTATAATATTTTGAAACCAAATACTTGAAATATAGCCTTCCAAAACATAAAACTTTGAATTTCATAACTTTGAAATATAACTATACCACTTAAATGGTTCAAATATTAAATTACTTAATAGAATAAATTAGCTTCTTTAATTTCGCAATCAATTCTAATACAGATTTAAATCCTCAAATAAACTATTTCAGATTTCATATATTTCAAAGCTTTAATATTAAATGTTTCAAAACTAAATTATATAATTCACATATATATCAAATTTACTTTTCTATCATTTAGTTTTGAAATAATTTAATTTAACCAATCCATAATATTTTAAATAGACTTCAAATTTCAACAATTTAATATTCCTTAATTTATTTAGACTTGATATATTCACATAAATTACCTTAACTCCGAGTTTTGTTATAAAACAATATTCTTTTAAAATCTAAATTTCAATAAGTTCCAAATGTACTCTTATTAAATATAATTCTTAATTAAATAAAATCTCAATCAATTTCACTATCTTCCCAACCTTGATTTATAAAATCAATATAAACTCTATACTAAATATAATTTAAGTAAATACTTATCCTTATTATATTCAATAAAATCAACGTTATTTTACACCTTAAACCGATTTTGTACATAGCTTAAAACCAAAAAGTTAACTATATAAAATAACCTTCGTCAAATATCCGAAACCAATATCTCATAAAACCATATATATATATATATATATTTCTTTACAAAACCAAAGAAAATTATTTCAAAAATAATTATATGTATATACCGCGGTGTCTGTATATAATTTTCTATTCTATGGTCAAGTCATACGGATGTTTATCATTTCAATCGGCAATTTAAAAATAAAATTGCGGTTGTATATCATTTCAAACCGCAATCCCGAATATAATGAAATACATGATAACTTGCAGTTTATTCAAGATAAAATACAACATCCATTCATCCAATATAAACCATCAACCATTTATCACAATCATCGTCCAAATAAAGCAGTATCATCAATATATAACGGAAATTTAACAACAGGTGTTAAAAAGCAGTTAAATTCAACAATAATTTAAATAACTGTTTAACTGGCAGTTTATATGCAATAAAATAAATAACAATTTTACTGGCAGTAAATGTGCAATAATGAATTAAATAACAATTTAATTAAGTAAATGCAAATTAACTGAGATAATGATGAAATATATGTCAAACAACTATAAATATATTTCAAATCACATCATAAATGAATATAACAAACATAAGAAATCTTAGAAATTGTGAGTGGGTTAAGACACTCACCTTTTGAATTTTAATTGAATTTAAATTCAATTTAAACCCAAAATTTGACCAGTCTCAGAATCTATCTAAACCAGCGCCAAAACGTCTGTAATTCTAATACGATCCCAGTAAAACAAACCGCGCATGAATCCGAGCTCGTATGAAAAAGTTAGGAAAATTAGAAGATTGGAAAATTCTGGTCCTGAGTCGACTTCGGGTTCAACTTCGGTCCACCGCCTCAATTCCCCGGTGCTTGCTTGGAGTTTTTGCCAAAACGACCCAGAGCGACCCGAGTAATTTTCTTCCTAACCCAACATAGATGCAGCGTTTTTGCCTCTGAAACTCAAAGCGCGACCAGAAGTTTATGCAGATCCGCATTTTTTTTTAGTTTTGAAATTGGATTGGGAAGATTAGGGTTTGCAACCATTGGAATGAGCAAGAGCATACGTATAGAATGAGAAATAAGCAATGATCTACGGTTTATAACAAAATATATATAGGAAAAACGGAATAGAAAGAATGGTCTAGGTTGGATTTGGGTTTTGAACGATAATTGACCCGAAAAGCCCGTTTCGATTCCGGAACGGAAAATGGTCAACCCATATATCAAAATATATGTTTTAAATGATTTTAAAATCGATGGAACAGGTTTCAAGTCCAAATTCCATCATATGAAGAAGTTATACAAAATTCAGTTTATTTCAAATTGATTTCACTTAATTTCAATTTCATTTATTTGTAGGCGTTTCAAGCCCGTACGATCAAACGACAAGCCCGATCGTTATGAAACTTGAAATCCTACAATAATTCACCGATATGGATCCAGTGAAACTGGTTTCGTCGAAATCCGAATCAGTGGTCAAAATGGCTATTTTTCCATTAATTAAATAAATTAAAATAAATTAATTAACTCAAATTTCAAATTTATTTTAAAATTTGACAATTCTTATCATTTCTGTATTTCTAAATTATTCACACTATTTTAACAAACTTAGACGTCCATTTAAAGTAAATTAATTAACCAAATTTCAATCTTAACCTCACTTTATTTATTTTAGCATTTATAAATAAAATTCCTAAGAATTTCATTTAATTTAAATCAATTAGTAATTAACTCATTTCTTATTATCAAATAGATGGCATTTATATTGGACTCAAAATCCATTCCATTAAATATTTTCACATTCCATCTTAAATTTCAAACAACGTAGTAATTACTTTCTTTCACAATAAGCTCAATTAATAAAAATTTATCCAAATAAATTAATTGATTTACTTCAATCCTTTTTATCTAACCAATTATTATTCGATCAATTTCATCCTATGGTATAATTATATTTGATTCATAACTATTATCCTTAATGTTTCCCAAATTCCTCTTAGTTCTAATCGTCGTAGTATTAAATTCCATTTCCTACGAAAAGTCCATTTATTATATGTATTAAATTTTAAATAAATTGGTATGTTTCCATTCCAATCCCTTTTATTAAGTTCAATACTACTCTATAACCAAATTAGCCTTATCACATAAATTTTCATTCAACTACTATTCAATATATTTATTTCATAAATTAATTCAAATTTTACGCTTGTTTTCTTCCATTTGATTTATAGCCTAATATAACATTTACATTAACCCATTTCATTCAATTTATACAAATTCAGCTTTGACTAACTTTATTGCCTAAATTTACGTGCAGTTACTTTTGATAAATAAATTATTGCATTGGATATTAAATGCTTACCTTAAATATATATATATATATATATTCCCAAGTATAACACTTTCACTACTACCTTTAGTAGGATTCTATTCCATATACTAATACTTAGTTTTTAATTACCCTTGCTATATTTTATTTCAGCAATCATTTCAATATTAACTTATAAAGTTTTTTTTCCCCTTTTTTTCTTTTTTTACTTTTACTATACTCAAATTAAGCCGACTCCTAAACATCTTATTCCATTTTCCATTAATGTAACATTTATTTATTTTATTACCGTTTATTTCAAATTCTAATTCCAACAACAAATAAAACAGGTAATTTATAATATTTGTTTACAAGCAAAATTTACACCAATTGTCATATCTAGAAAGGAGTTAATACTACTTTCAAAAATTATCTAAGTTTTACATTTAGATAATATTTAATTCCCTTTAATGAAATTGAATTACCAATTTATTTAATGCTATCAATTATGACCTTTACAACTTTAATACATTCATCGGTTCGTAGTTATTTCATAAATTTATACTAACATTGATTCCTATCAAATTACACTTATTACGTATTTTTCCATTTACATTCACCCTTTTTTTTATTAACTATTTTATTTCCACTTATTGTGTAATATCTACTATAATTCAATTACATTGAAATTTGCCAATTCCACCCATTAGTTTAGATTTTAAATCCAATAAATAAATATACCTTGGCTCCATTCTTTATTACGTCAATTGTTACTTTAATTTACGATTCTCACTCCCGTTATTTTATTAATTACCATTAAGGTAACGTTTATTATCTATAACAGTCTTTAAAATTACTTATCTACATTGATTGTTTAAATTTTCCATAAATTACGTATTTCTTCATCGGTTACTATAATATTGGATTCATTAAATTATCACTAATTATATCATTGCATTAGTTAATACAATATTCCCATTTGTTTTCTTATGTTAAATTTCTTAGCCTAGAATTACAATTCCCATTACTTCAGTGCATCGTAATTTCTTTTTTATTTTTAATACTTAGCTTTAAATTTCAAATGTTGCATTTCATTTCTACATTTACTTCAATATGAATTATAAGCATTTTAAATTCTTCCTAAATTTAATTACAAAAACATATAAATTTAACTAAGTTAGGTATCAAAATTTACGGGTCGTTACACATAGAGTAATATAACAATAAGTAGCGGAATAGATAAATAGTAGTTCATGAAGCTACTACAGATAATCAGAGTACAAAGCAAGATACAACAGAAATCTCAAATACCAAGAAGTCTCAAAACATAAGAAAATGTCAAGTGTGAACCTAAAGCTGGAAATAATTGGAATGCTGAATAGATAGAATAGAACTCCAAGCAAAGTTCCAAGTTCCAAAGGTGAGCCTTAAATACTGTGACACTTAGTCTGACCTGACAAAAAGAAAAATATAAAACACTCGAGTCAGGATTAAAATTCTTATGCAAGTAAATCAACTCAAGTGAAATGCAATATAACTTAAAGGATGTTTGGGATTCCCATCCTTTAAGGATCCGTTAAACTATCTACATATACAGTACAATATGCTACATAAATAATGTCTATAGTAAAGTATACTATTAAAATAGCGTTAAGGCGTTACCCATAACACCCTTAACATATTTTATATATTCCCGTAGTCTATACAATACAGTAAGCTCCACCAAAATGGTGGTTTACTAAAAGGGCACTCCATAGGTATGGTTTGAAACAAACTCGTAATGGGCGCGATAAGACATGTGAGAAGGCACGTGAGGCAATGCCTAAGGTAAGATTCTAACGTTTTGCATAACCGGGCTGGTTGTAACACAGAGGAGCTACTACCATCCACCTCGAGACACACTCCCATAATCAAAGGTGCACTCAATCAAATCACAAAGTAACAGAATGATATCGAAGAAGCATGCTCGATCGGAGGTGCGACCTCACTTGGCCCAGGCATAGCTCCTGTTTTAGTCACATCAAGTTGACTTGCGGGAGTAAAGGCTGCGTTAATATCTCATATAGAATCATTCTTCAAACCATCATACTTCATTCTGGAATCTCCGCCACGCACATAGTTGTTAAAGTGGTTTTCAGTATTGGCAGAGAGTATGACAATATCTGATCCCGGTCTCTTTAACAACCAAACACGTATTTCACACCGTGGTCATTTTACATTTCAAACAGTTCATACTTCATATCAAAATATCATATTCATTTCAAAAATTATATCACATTCGAAATTATTGTTTGCTTATGAAATCATATCACTTTAAATTATAATCAACTTCCAAAATCATAACCACAAAATAGGTTAAACCATCATATCAAAGTATTCGCACTTAAATCCATTAAATCTAAATCATAACTGTTCCACTTAAACAGTTTGAATATTGGAATTATTTTATATATTAAAAATAGTTATACATTAAAATAGTTTATATTTAAAAAATAGGTTATAGATTAAAATGGTTTATATATGAAAAATAGTTTATATATTAAAAAAGTGTTTATATCAAAAATAGTTTAAATAAGAATTTTATTCCAATTCCACAAATTAATTCAAATCAACTTTTGTTCCAAAATTCAACGTAAATCAATCTCATTCTAACAATTTAAATTAAAAGATTAAGGGTTAATTCAAAATCTCATTTAAAACTTTTTTTATATATTTATATTGATTTCATATTCAGATTTGAACAACAGATTTTAAAACCACTTCTAATTCAATAAGTTTCAAAGTTTAAATATTCAAACAATTTACGATAACTCAATCTGATAAATTTTATTTATATTTCAAAATTCAACTTTAATTTTATTTAAATTTGAAATTATTCATGTAAACATTTTTAATGACATTTAAATAAAATCTCAAATCACAAATTTAAATCAATATCAATAATTAAATATCCAACTTCAATTATATTTAATTCTAAAATATTTACCTAATCACTTTTATAATCGTTTAAATAAAATAATAATTAAATATTCAATTTTATGTAAATTTTAAAATATTCATTTAGTTACATTTAATCAAAATCCAGTTATTAAGTTAAAAAATCATATTTTAAAATCTCAAAATTAATAAGTACAAATCATTCTTATTTAATACACTTCTTAATCAAATTAAATTTCAAATCAATTTTAACTCAACTTTCCAACCTTAATTTATTAAATTTATTACAAAATAAATATTCAAAATATTAATTTAAATTTTAAATAAATATTTTAAACTATTATATATATACTAATTAAATTAAATTTTATTAAATTAAGTTATATTAAATGTTATTAAATTAAATCTTGTTAGTAAATCCATTTTAAATCTTTTTTTATATATTTTGAAAAATAATAATAAATTTATATGTAAAATTTTAAAATTTGCATTTTCAAAACATAACTCATAAATTTAAATTTCCAAAGCATATAATTTTAAAAATCTAAATTTTACACATATTAAAATGAAAATCTTTATATTATATTTTGAAATCAAACTTATATATTTCCTTTCAAACATTGAACATCATTTTTCAAAAATAGACCAACGGTGTCCATATATAATTTTCGATCCTATGGTCAATTTATACGGATATTTATCATTTCACTCCGTAATAATTTAATATTTACGTGTATACATCAGTCCATCCTGTAATTCCAAATTTTAAAGTAAATAAAATCACTTGGGTTCATCATTTCAACCCATAATGATTTTCCCTAGTATATAAGATCATTCGGATATGTATCATTTCAACCCATAGGGAATACCTAAACTAACAGGGAACTTACATTGTGAGAACAATATAATAATAATATAAAATGACATACATGTCAATAGAAAGCATATATCATCATTAGTAATATAAATATAATCTATATTCAAAAGGTTATGTTGTCATATATCAATCATATGTGAACAAATTTAAATAATAACATATCATATTCAACAATTAAATTTTTAACCAATTAAATTTAATAACATATTTCAATTGTCATTTCATTTGAATTAAATTTACTAAATATAAGAATGTTAATCATGAGTGATTCCTAACCTTTTAAGGCTAGAGAAATTTGACAACTCGACAAGCTACGAATTGAATCACGAACTAGACAATTGACCTATCCAAACGACAAATCCCAAAGAAGAGCAAGGTGGACACGAGATCGATGAAAACAACATATATAAAATTTTATTTTCTTTTAAATAAATATATATAATATAAATATAAGAATGTTTAAAATCAAAAATTCAATTTAAGCACATATCATATGTATATCTTTATAAATGTATTTTAAAACCAATATTTAATTTATAGACATATAAAAATGAAATCGTTGTATATTTTTTTTTCAAAAATCATTATTTCTTTAACACGTTTATTTAAATCGAAATATGTACATATATATATATTATATTTTTAAAATCAATGATAAAATCCATACTCCTTTTCATTTATAATATATATATACATACGTGTATATATATATATATATATCAAATCTCAAATGTAATATATATACACACATACGAAATATATACATAATATATACATAATATATACATATATATATATGAATCATAACATAGATAATTTAACAAAGCAAGCTACTGAAGGTGCATAGACATGGGCGGAGATGGGAGACTGTCCCATCGTTCGGTGATGGTGGCAGTAGCACGGGGAAAGAGGTTGCTGAGGCTTTCGACACTGATGTAGGGGGGAGAAGGCGGTTGTGCTACCATGGAGGATGGGAGGAGCTGTTGGTTCATGGTGGGTCTTGGACAGTTAACGGAGGAAGGCTATGTGATGGATTCAGGTCAGGCGAGATGAAGTGGCATTGTGGGTTAGGCCATGACTGGACGCTACGTTGTGCTCGAGTGTTGCCATGTGGGGTGTTTGGCTAGCGGTGTGTAGGCAGATGGTTGCCATAGTGGGAAAGGCCAGCGGTCTTGGTGGTTGCGTTGTGGAAGGAGATGGGTGGCGGATCTTTGCAAATCTGGAGGCGAAGTTGCAGGGCGAGTGGAGCATGGGGAGGAGGTTGCAAGGCCGCTCGGTAACAAAAAGGTTCATGTTGCGTTTGAATGGGTGGTGAGGAAGTAAGGGAGGTCGGAGGGAGGAGGGACGCATGTCGGAAGGGTCGGGCATAACTGCAATGGTGCCGAGCAAGTGATGGTGGATCTAGAGAATGGGCTGCCGCATTGGGAAAGAACGAGAAGGAGGATGTGAGCAAGCTTTCGAATGGAAGAAGATTAGCAGGCAAAACTTTTTATATATAAACTAAATATTATAATTTTTTTCTTCAAAATGAACAGATCGAGGAGAAGGGCAGACAAAGGAAACGAATCAATATAAAATGAATAGGTTGGAATGGCAAAAGCCAAACATTGGATTTTTTAAAATATTAAAAGCACATGGATATTTGTTTCAGCCGATGGACAATGAATAGATATATTGAAAACAAAACGGTTACCGATACGGCTAACCATTACGCATATTCCATCGCATACCAGATGCTAAAATATGCAAATAAATATACAACGGAGATCAGCACCACGAGACGAACATAATAGTGCACATATATTAGAGATACAGCCATCCTATCAAAAGTCGATTTTTGTTGCCGAAAATGCTATTAAAACGCCGAAAATAACATAAAAAGAGTCAGAGCCGTCCATATTTTATGAAACGAAATAAGACATCTCACTTAGAAATTGATTTACATTTTTATTATATAAAATTATTTAAATTTCAAAAATATTTAATTTCCATCAAATTTAACTGATATTTAAATTTAAAACTGAAATTTCACAACCAAACAAACTTTCATATTTTCATGAAAATCTGCCAATTTCTATGCTTAAATAGACGCATACCAAATATCAAATTTTCATTTCAAAAATTTTATTTTTTTATTTTCATGAAAAATTTAGTTAATTACATTATAAAATCGTTAAAATTCTCGGGTCGTCACACTCTCCCCCAGTCAAAACTTTCATCTCCAAAAAGTAATGAGATAGGGGAATAGAAGTAATAGAAAAAGAAAGATAGTTTCAAAATACATAGTTCTAGATACAACAATTAATTCAAAACCAATATAAATTTCATTTTAATTAACTCTCTTTCAATTAATTTACATAAATAACACCCTTTTTCAATTTATTTCACTTAATATATCTTACAACTTATATTAAATGTATAAATAGTTATAATAACCACTCAAATTTTTATTTTAGAAAAATCTCTTAACAAAATTTAATTTTTTAGACATCTTATTGCTTACCCTTATATTGCATATTTTTCAATTACATGCTCTTATTAACATTTATACTTTTCCCAGGTAAGTTTTGTTAATATTTCTAAGTGTAATTGAACACTATACAAACTTACTTTTTACTTGCAACATTTCTATTAAGCAAATTTAGTTTGAAAATTTTATTACTTAAGTTTTCTCTTGTATTTAATTACATTCACATAAACATTTTAACCCTTTGAATATTTCAGGCAAGTTATATATGTTTTAGATTGCAATTTGAGCATTATACAAAAAATCTTATCCTAGTTCAACAGTTTTAAGTTATTTCAATTCCATTTCTCATTTTAAACATTTCAAATTATTCAAAAAAAATTAATTTGCTAGATTTCAATAATTGAAAACCATCACTTATCATAAACTTAAGAGTTAAACTCCCAGTTTCATTTTGAACCATTTTGATATATATATATATATATATATATATATATATTCATATTATATATTAAATCATACTCAAGAAATTTAAATCAAATTCATTTTCCAAAACAAAAGCGTAGCAAAGCTACCGAGTGGTCTCTCCATTTAGAGTCTTGAAAATGAATGTCAATGATGCTGCAATCATCATCAAAATTATTTTCCAGCAATAAAAGAGGAGAGTACGGACTTACTTCACTTGAATTTCTTTGAAAACGATTTCCGTTCGAAAGTATTTTCATATAATATATTTTCAAAACTTTGTAAACCAAATTTTGAAAAACATCGGAAATTAAATTCTCATATCCTTAATTTAAATTCATTTCATTTTCAAAACAGATTTATAAACCATGTTCTAACAATTTCAACTCCTTATAACATACAACAATAGTTAATGGTTTGAGAATGTTAATAAAACCATAAATGATAATCTAGTATTATCATTTCTAACAACCATTCATTTAGCTCTCCAATTTCAGAAAATTATACTTATATAAAAGGGGCATTTCACTAGGAGGACAAACTTTGTAGTCCAATTAGTTACTAGGACACACATCCACAGGAATTAATTTTAAGGCCAAAGTCAGCAGAATAATTACTTTTAAGGACAAAGTCAACAGTCCAATTACTTTCAAGGACATAATTTCATAGGTTTTTAGGCCTTAAAAACTAAGTATTTTACATTTTGTCCTTAAAAGTAATTATTTTAGTTGTGTGTCCTAGAAACTAATTGCACATGCTAAAGAGGACCTTGTGGCTAATTTCCACTATATAGAAAATATAATCATACATAAAATCGTTTCATTTACCAATTTCGAAAACAATATTATGTCTATTTGCTTTGTTCAAGTGTTTTGGAATCCCTATCGATAGTGTTGGACAGATGATTCGATCGAAACTAAAATTCAAACTTAACAAGTCAAATAACACAATATAAAACATTTTTATATCAATTAAAAATGTTAGTATGTTTCAATTACAATATAAAACAACCCAAAACTCTCTTGTGGGATGATTCAAGGATGGATTAGGAACAACGATATAGATTCAATTTTTAGAGCAACCCTAATCAAAGGAAATTCCAACAAAGAAGATTGGCTCGAAAAGAAGATTAAATAATTAAATTACAAAAGAGGGAAGAATGTATAGACTTATATTAATCGCCGCGACCTTAACCAGGTCAACCGTGACTTAGAAAAGCCGAGAATATCATCAAAGAAAACCAAGAAAACTTTGAGAACATCACGAAAAATGTGACTCATGAGATCGAATAAAAAGGCCAGAGCATTAGTTAATCCAAAAGGCAAGACTAACCATTCATAGGAACTGGAGGAAGGACAACAGGTCGAGCTCCAAGAATAAGATCGATGCGGAATTCAATTTCATGCTTAGGATGAAGAAAAGTGACTTCACCAAAACATCAGAATAATCCCTATCTATTAGGTGGAGTCAAGATCACTAGGCTAAACATCTAGCGGAAAGATGAAACTGACTGCATAATCCTGATGTTTTCGACATTGGATCATAAGAGAATTAACCTGGCCGTCTACTAGAGAAATGGTTCGGGCTTTGCAAGAGATAACAACATCAAAACCAAGGACAAAGTGATCTCTGGTGAATCGATGCATGTTGTAAAGGAGTTTCATCCCTTTACAAATCATACTAAGGTTGGCGGGACCTCCGATGGGATTAGTCACACATAAGGATGAAGTTGCTAATCGAGGTTGAATTTATTTCAGAAATCAATAGAAATAGAGCTATGGGATGCTCCAATATCAAGAGGAACTCGAACAAGGCAAGATAAGAATGGAATTTAGAACAAGGTAAAGTTACAAAATTCAAAAGAAATCCTAATCTAGGACAATCCTAAAAAAGAATTTCAAGCTCGAACGAAGATGATTCTGTAATTAATTTTACTCAGTATTACTAACCTATCTCTAATGAGTTTTTATTACATATGCTAAGTTTTGCCTACACCTTGCTATGATACCAACTGCAATGACCGGCTACTTTGAACCCTTCAAATTGAAAATCATCCACATATATCGGACTTGAATTGCTCAAAACAATAGATTGTTAATTTATATTTGGAAAACATTATCATATACAGTAAATAAATCAATCACAGACACAAAGTAATATAACAATAAGTAGCAGAATAGATAAATAGTAGTTCATGAAGCTACTACATAATATCATAGTTTAAAACAAGACACAGCAGAAATCTCAAATACCAAGAAGTCTCAATACATGAGCAAATGTCAAGTCTGAACCTAAAACTGGAAATGATTGGAATGCTGAATAGATAAGATAGAACTCCATGCAAACCTCCAGGCTCCAAAGGTGAGTCTCAAATGCTGCGACACTCGGTCTAAGCTGAGAATAAAGCAAAACACGAAACACTCGAGTCAGGATTAACATTCTTATGTAAATAAATGAACTCAAGTGAAATGTCCAAGTGAAATGAAATCTAACTTAAAGAATGTTTGGGATTCACATCCTTTAAGGATCCGTTAAACAATCTACATACTTAGTACAAAACAATACATAAATAATGCCTATCGTAAAGTAAACTATTAAAATAGCGTTAAAGAGTTACCCATATCCCCCTTAACACATTTATATATTTTCGTAGTCTATACAGTACCATAATGTAACAACCCGCATATTTGTCGATTTTATATTTAAATATTTTATTTAAATATTTTATCGTTAATCGAATTTTGGTCCGAAAAGCTACTTTTTGCAAACGGTTAAATTAGGACTCGAGACCACTTCCATTGAGTTCGAAATGCCGTTTACAACTTTTTAAGTATAAACATTGATAGGTTTGGAGTTAGTGGAATTTCACTAACTTTTCCCACTTTGGACTTTGGGTTAGCTTAGCCATTATAACTCAAGCCCAACCCCCTCCTTCTCTTCACTCTTCATAAATTCCAACCAACTCAAGCTTTTGCATTAATGGTGAGTGGAAAGAGAAATTAAAACTCCAAAAGTTAAGTCTTCATTTGCTAATCCAACATCAACTCCAAAACTCAAGTGAAGACATTGGATTCAAGCTTCTTGCATTTGGAATGAAGAGGGATTGATTCTTGCTTGCTTTGTTCTTCATTTTCATTGGTTTTTGGTGCAAAGGTGAGATTTTTATCTCACAAATCTAGTCTATAACTATATTGGACTATTGGGAATGATTCCCTATCACTTTTGCATGCACATTTGCCTTTGGTTTGGATTGGATTGGCGAAAAACTCCAATTTTTAGCATTTTTGGAAATTTCCTGCACTTAGCTCGTTCTGGCCACTTGACTCGTTCGGTGATAGGTCGCAAGGTCACTGGGTCGTAGGTCGCAGGGCTTTAGGTCATTCTGGAAATATTGGCACTTCGGAGTTAGGTCGCTCGCGAGTTAAGCCTTAAGTCGTAGGTCGCTCCCGAGTTAAGCCTTAAGTCGTAGGTCGCTCTCGAGTTAAGCCTTAAGTCGTAGGTCGCTCCCGAGTTAAGCCTTAAGATGTAGGTCGTTCGCGAATTAAGCCTTAGGTCGTTAGGCCTATAACCCGTTAAGTCGCGAATACCTTAAGTCGTGAACCCTGTTAGGTCGCGTTGTATTTTAGGTCGCATGACCTATAGGTCACTTGTTCCAGTTAGGTCGCTCGGCCACTTTGTTAAGTCGCTCGTCCTGTTGCTCTGTTAGGTCGCAACCTCTGTTAGGTCGGCCTTGTTGGGTCGCGAGTCATCGTTAGGTCGCAACCTCTGTTAGGTCGGCCATGTTGGGTCGCGAGTCATCGTTATGTCGCAACCTCTGTTAGGTCGGCCATGTTGGGTCGCGAGTCATCGTTAGGTCGCGAACACCACTAGGTCGCTTGACCCCTAGGTCGCAACCATTAGGTCGCTCGACCCTATTCCCCTTAGGTCGTTAGACCTAAATTTGTCTTCACTAGGTCGTACTGTTTTGGATGGGGCGCTGCCCCGCACCCCGCCGGGAGCGCTGCCCCCTGGACCCCCGCAACCTGACCGGGCAGGTCGAAACCCGTAGCGGTGGCGTTGCCCCCGCACCCCCACCTTGGGGGATTTCCACCCCCCTGGACCCCCCCTCCGTAGGGGATCTTATATGAAAAACATTCAACAGAACTTGCTGAGCTGATTTCCTTGGATTTTTATCACATCACCGAATGTGATCTTTGTGATTGATTGTTTCTACAATCACTTTTGTGATTGGTCACTTTAAAATAAAAAGGTTTCAAAATTAGTAGTAAATATCAAAACTCTTTCAATAAAAGGATTTCAACTCTATTTTTAATAACAAAGCTCTTTTCTTAACCCGTTTTCCAATCTATTAGTTTATACAAACCTTTACCTCACTCGGATGAGAAATCTAATTAAACGGCTTAGTAAAACAAGTGGTATGAAATGCTTGCATTTGCTTCGTCGGTTAATTCTTGGACTTGTTCGATTGAACCTCTTGTGACAATTTTCTAGTGAAGATTTACAGTTTGTTCGTAAATATTTAAGTTAAGCAAGTGGTTATGGGACATGAAGCTAAACTTTTATATTTACTAGCTTAGTGTAATTGACACTTCTCGTTATCATGACGATCATTCTTATGATTTAGACTAGCAATTGTGCGATGTCTCTTGTTTGCTTGGTTAGACTAGACACCACTTGTGTGATTTCATTCACACATACCTTTTTACCTTCTTGGTTAGTCTAGACACCACTTGTGTGATTTCACTCACACATACGATTTTGTTTGCGAGGTTAGACTAGACACCACTTGTGTGATTTCACTCACACATACCTTTTTGATTTTTGGTTAGTCTAGACCTGATCCGTGTGATTTCGACTCACACATATGGGGTAGCTCCCCATGGTCTTCGGATCGTCATGTGATAGGCCTCTTTCCCTTTTTCTGTGATTTTTGGATTTCTTGTGCTGATTTCTGGAATTTATGTCATTGACTTGTTATGAGTACAAGTTTAGGGTATGATGCCCTCTTTGGATCTTTGAGGAGATTCTTGTGATATCGATTTATCTCTTATTGATTGATCTTCTGTTGATCATCATTTGCATACTTATAGTAGCATGTCAGTATGGATATTTTATGTTATGCCATATCTTTTATTTTATACCATGTCATCTGATATTTATAGCTAGACTGATCCGTTTATTATTTTCTTAAATAATACTCGGGTCAGACCGAGATGTTACAGGTGCTTCTTCTTGACTTCTTCCCGGGATTTGCTACTCTGACTTTTGGCTAACTATTTAGATTAGCAGTTTTTGTTGTATACACTTGAGACATAGACTCATAGCTGTATTCTTTTGTATAGCACGTGTTGCTATTCTTTTGTATTATTGTGGATCTCTTTGACCACTACTCTTATGTACACTTTCATGTGTTAGTTATATATTCGTATCTTCTTCCGCCTCTGTAATATGGATGCTGCGACTGATGTGTGTTATGCTTATTTCTATGTTTGTTTCCGAAGATTATTTATAGCCACCGTGTGATAAGCAATTACATGGATGGTCGCTCCTCAACAGCCTTATTCTCCGTGCTAGTTGACAGCACTACTCCGTAGTGTTCTTGGCTAGCGTGGGTATAGAGGTGGGGCGTCACACATAAGCTCCACCAAACCGGTGGTTTACTAAGAGGGCATCCATAGGTGCGGTACTGTAACAGCCCGCCTTGTTGTATGTTTTAAATCGACGATAAACCACACACGTCAACTCAAACCAAACAGAAGGGCGAATTGTTATTGGGGTAAATAAGTAAAAGGTAGAAAGGAAGAAAAAAACAGAATCTTGCAGTTGAACGACAAAATATAATAATCAAATAACAGTTCATGAAGCTGTTTGAAAAACATTTGATTATTCAAATACAATATAGAATCAGAGTTACACATACCAGAGAATAATAAATAAAAATGCAACGGAGCAGGGTGATTCTTTGGAACAATATAGTATATAATAATAATATCTTCGTCTTTTTCCTCCAACATATAGTCTTCAAATCCTGCAATGCTCAGACTGATCCGAGCGAATTGAAAAGACAAAACACTCGAGTCAGAACTAAATGATCTTATGTAAGTTAAATCACTAGAAATAAATGTGAGTGGAAAGGCGTCAGAGATGTTTATAGGATTTGACATCTCTTATCCAGTGTCTAAGTGTAGTAACCAAAGAGATGCTCAGGATTCATCTCCTAAGGATCCGTTAAACTATTTACTACGTGGTAATATTTCGCTATTATAATGATGTCTATTAGTAAAATAACTTACTTTTAAATAGCAAGGCTTTACATTTTTCACCTTAGCACGTAGTAGTCCTGGTAGTCCATCCAGTATCATGGTCCCTCCTGATGGGGAAGCCACCAGAGGATACCACACGGGCTATGGGAGAAAACTTATCTCGTATAAGGCGCGCTAGGGTAGGTGACATGGCATAACTAGGCAATGTCAGGGTAGATATACCAATTACGCTTTCGGACCGGTGGTAACGCGTAGCAGCTACTGCCTCCCACCTCGAGCCACACCTCCAAAATCAAAAGGGTCCAAATCAATCACAATGTAATAGAATGGTATCGAAGGAGTTTGTCCGATAAAAGGTGCTGCCTTCTTAGCCCGTCAATCACTTCGGTTTTTGTTAACGTGAAAATCAGACGCTAACACCCCGGTGTAAATTGAAGTTGAGCGAAAGCACCACCCGCGAACACGGGAACTAAAACAAGTAGAAAAATCACAGAGAAAGCAGAAAAGACAACAGTTTTTATAGTGGTTCGGCTTAAGGCAAGCCTACGTCCACTTTAATTCTCTTTATTGCTGAACCAATTACAACTTTACAACAATCTTCAATTACAATTCTGACGAGACAAACAACTAGAACTTTGGTAGAGAAGAATTCTTCGAATCCATGTAGATTGCATTACATTTTCCCTTGAAGTTAGTTGAGATGCCTTTCGAACTTGAAGTGTCGAGTGAGTTGAGAATTCAGCAGAGTATCGGCGCTTAAAGTCATCGGCCAAAAGTCCCCTGTATGTTGGAGCTATGGACGAATTTATAGGTGAATTCTGGATAGGTGTTAGATCGTGAACGACCTAAGATAGGTTGTAGGTCACCCGCGATCTAGGAAACACGAGCTACGACTCAACTGTTGCATATCATTCGAAAATCGTGACAAGTCATCGGTCGTGAACGGTTTAAGGTAGGACTTAGGTCGCGAGCGGCCTAAGAGGCATGATCTGTGGCTTGATAGGATGCACTTGATCTGACTGAACAAGGTGACAAGTGGTAGGTCATGTGCGACCTAGGAAAAGGAGAAACTTAACTATGTTGAGTGGTATGGTGGTGCGACCTAAGTTGACGCGACCTATAACTTAGCTCGTTAAGTCATTAGGTCGCTATGTCGTTTCCTTCTTTAGCTGTTAAGTCGCTTTCCTGTTGACTCGTTAGGTCGCTCTGGCCTTTAGGTCGTTAGGTCGCTTGAGACTTTAGGTCGTTAGGTCGCTGAGTGTGTTAGGTTGGAACTTCCTATAGGTCGCTAGGTCGGTGCACTTCATAGGTCGTTGAAGAACCGAAGCACTAGGTCGCTAAAGACCTTAGGTCGCGGAGTGCTTTGTGATCTTAGGTCGCTGCTGTAGTTAGGTCGTTAGCGCCCTTAGGTCGTTAGGTGACCTAAGTTTTAGGTCGTTAAGTCGCGTAAGTCTTAGGTCGCTTCAGAAATAGGAGTTAACACTTGCCCCTCGAAGTACAGGCCTATGCCATAGGTCGTGTGCTTCGATCTGCCCGAGTTAGGTCGTGGGTGACCTAAGACTTGTACTAAGTCGCGTGCCTATTCGTCTTCCCCTTTTTGTCCCATATAAATTTGCTAGGTCGCTGATCTCCTCCATTTAACTGTTCCGATTTCCTGCTCTTCCATTAACAAAATCTCGTGATTTCAAAGGCGAATTTGAGTTTAATCATTCACCGATTCATCCCTGCTATCATATTACGTAAGTACACTTGATCTCTATCCATCCCACGATCATCATTGAACCACGAATTTCCATCTCCGAACCCTAGAACAATTTTGTATGTCTTGTTTCATCTTTTGAGTCAAGTTGTGGTTGATTTTGATCGCCATTAGTTGTGATTCACGAAAGCACAGCAATGAGTTGAATTCATGATGGATCGGAGATGCTTTCAATCGATTCTTGGATGATTCGGTGGTATGTAGGAATGATGAATTTCACGAAGAGGATGATGGATTTCATCGTGAGTGATAATGGGTTATCGGGTCACAGTTTAACGGGATGGTGAGCTATTGCGTGGAGAGGAAGTTAGCGATTTAGCAGATCTGAGCGACTTAAAAACCTCCGCGACCTAAGAAACCTGGCTGACCTAACAAATTCGCGCGACCTAAGGATCCTTCGAATATGCGACTTAACTTTTAGGTCCCGTTGGGATTCAAACGACCTAGTAACAAATTTGCACATGAATTCCAAGCAGGACGACTTAACAAATTAACGACCTAATCTTTTTTGCGGCATAGGCTGTAGGTCGCGGCCGAGTTAGGACTTTGACAAATCTACATTGCCTTGAACCTTTTAACTTGCACAGTGCGACCTCAGGAAGCTCTGACCTATGCTAGGTCGCTGGACGACCTAAGACTTGTGAAATTCTGAGAAGACTTGGCTGAATTGTTTGAACTTGAATTTTGTTGTACTTCTTTGCAGATTATTTTAACTTTTAAAGCTGTCAACCTGTTAAATACAACATTTGCAGAAAAATGGGACGAATATACTGTCATTGACCGCCCACATCGAATGACAGATTAGTCGACAAAGAATAATCAACTTAAATGAACTGTGTGAACGAAATGCTGCGAACTAATGAATTCAAGTGAAGTATTAAAGAAAAACTAAAATATCCAATTAAAGCCGATTCGTTTGCATTAACACTACACTTGAGTTTTATATTAACAAGTTCTGAAACCTCATAGTCAACCAATTGTCAACTAGTTTAATTTTAGTTATGTTTGCTTTCTGTTTTTGTTAGTTCTGCACAACACTTCACACTTTTTAGGAAACGTGCACCTTCTTATTTAAATGTCTAGTTCCTTGTATAGAATGACTTCTCAACAAGGAGAAACAGAATCGGCTGAAGAGACTTTCCCAATTGCTACTCCATTGGTCAATCCTCCAGAGAGAATTTCAACCACACTAACATATAAAGTTTTCCGCCAACTATGCGCTCTGTTTGGCATTGCTGAAGCAGATGTCATTCTTCCTGAGAGAAGCGATACTGCCGATATACCACCTCATGGTTTTGTAGCAGTTAATCGTCAAATGTGCACGAGTGGAGGTATCCCTCCTTTTAATGACTTTCTTTAACGGCTTCTTCTCCGACTAGCTATCTCCCCCTTCCAGCTGCACCCCAATGGCTATGCTATTCTGATGGGGTTATGTGTGCTATTCAGAAGGACGTTGGATCGCCTTTCGAGTTTTGATGAAGTTTGCTATTTGTGCACGTTTGCCAAAAATAAAGACCATCCCTCCATCATTCTTGTGAGAAGCGCTAGGAACCGTAAACTAATAACCGGCCTTTCCGAAAGTGCTCATGGTTTTCTAAGTCAATTTTTCTTCGTTCGCTGTCCTCCGGGATTCTATGCTACCTGGAGAGTAGGAAGTAAGAGCATTTATCTTTGTTCCTGATGTTTTTCTCTGAGCTTTTCATAGCCTGAGTTGTCAAATGTTAACTTCGCCTTTTACTTTTCAGCGCTTCCTCCTCCTTCTAGGGATTCCAGTCATAAACCAACTTTTGAGAGGCTTATGGCCGTGCCAGTTGAGGAGAGAAGCATTCAATTTCTGTTGAAAGACAAATTTTTGCATCAGTACGGACTTTTGCATACCTCTCGCTCTACACACCCTCATGAAGTCCCAGACTCCCCAGCCCAAGCATTGGATGCCCCAGTTTCTGCCGATGCACCTATACCAAAAGAACTTGCCTCCGAGGCTTCTCTAGTGAAGTGCTCCACTTCTGTTGATGTCGCGGGGTCATCTGGCAAACTTGCCCTGGTCACTTAAGAAGAAGATCCTCAGGAATCTCCTCCACATTCAAAGAAGTCTGGTGATGAAGAAGCTGGGAAAACAAGCCCTGTCAAACAGAGTGGAGACGACACTTTCGAAGGGTTGAGCGACCTGTTTGTCACTCACAGGAGCTCTTTAAAGACGACCCCGTCACCACCAGGGTTTCTTCTTCAGTAGTTGAGGCGACTTCTACTCTGCAACAGACTCCGTCGACTCAAGAGTTGATGTTAACTACTACCCCCACGATTCCTCCTCGATCGAAGAGTGGTTCATAGTTTGACGCGCGTAGTTTGCACATCACACACACTTAGAATTTTTTGGCACTTTTATGCTCCTAACTCTTTGTACTTTGAAGATTCTACAGTTACACTTCTTTTCTCTAAAGACTTTTAAGACTTGTCTCTTCTTTTTATTTCAGATTCTCCGATGGGACGCAGCAGCTCCTACTATGACGACTTTCAGCACTATGGGAGGCGTAGTCAATACGATTATAGGCGCTACCTTCCCGCTCACAGAGAAACCGATGAAGAGAGAGCCGCTCGAAAGGCTCAGGAGAGAAGGGCTCAAGAAGAGTGTTATGAGAGAAAAGAAAGGGAGGAGCACCATGATTCTTCCCATAAAGGTGACGATTCCCACAAGAGAAAATCCCATGATGACCGAGGAAAAAGCCATATGGTTGAGGACCCAAGCAAGCGTGCTCGACACGGTGAGAAGCATACTTCCACAACTCCTGAAAAGGTCACTGCCCCCGTCTCACTTGACATTCCTTCTGACTCTCTTGCTCTCGGGAAAACAGATATTCAGACAGTAATCAGCAGGCCTAAATTCCAAGTTGGACCAGGCCCAGCCACTCTGCAAAGCCGGTTTCCGCACTGGTGCCTGAAGGGAGTGCGGTTCGATCTTGACTTGGTCCCTATCGACAAGCCTGCCATGCTGCGAAATCTCGATGCCGTCAGGCTTGATATTGAAAAGATGTCAAACTGGCAAAAGCTTGTTGATGAGCTTCAAAGGGTCAACCGTGCGAATATAGAGGCCATGCTTACTATGGAGAATGATAAGGCCGAATGGCAGAAGGTTCTCGAGCAGCACGATACCGAAATGAGGAGCATCACTACTTACAATGATGAGATTGAGGCGAAAGTTGAGGAACTTAAACAAGAGCTTGCTACTTCTTCTACTACATATACTCAAAAAGACGAAGTACTTTAGAAGCAAGTTCGCGATGCTCACGCAGCTCAGCGACATACCAAGACACAACATGAAGCTGAGCAGGAAACAGCGGGAAGGTATCGTGCTGAGGTTACAGAGTTACAGGAGAAAGTCAACTCTCAGGAGGCGGAAATTCAAATGCTAAAGCTTCAACTTTCCAAGACTGAAAGAGAGCGCGATGAGGCCGTTGCCGGTAAAATTGCAGCTGAAGAATCTCATGAGGAAACGAAGACCAACATCAGCTCGACACTGTTTGACTTTTACCTGCACAGCATCTTGGGGCACGGTAGTCTCGCTTTCCTAGGCCCCAAATATGAAGTTACATTGGCTGAAGTGTGGGAGGCTGCACTTGACATGCTTGGCGGTAAAGGTGCTGGCTATGCCGAATCAGCTCTTGAGGAGCATTATTTGGATGATGATGCTCGCGCTGCTCTTGCCAAAGGAAAGGAACAACTTGTAAAATTAAGAGCTGAAACGACAGAAGGGGAACAGTTAGGAAAAACTACTTCAACTATTCCAGTCCAGCCTTCTCCTTCGACCGAAATTGACATTATTGGCTCCAGCTCTCATTCTCCATCCCTGGCCAAAGTTACAACTGGGATCACAAGTATACAGGGTGGAGATGAAGGTGAAGAGAGTGCCGAAGCACAGGCTTATGAGGTTGATATCAGGAAGCCGACTTCTCCAGGTAACTCTACTGTTAATCTTGCCCAAGTAGACTACTCATATGTTTCTTACGAGCTTGATGCGCTTCTTGACTATTTCCTGAACCTCAGCAAGCCTTTATCTCCTCTCTTTACTGACTTTAACATCTTTTCTTCTGTAGAGAAAGCATCGAGCATTGTTCAAACTTCCCCTCCTCCAATTATTCCTCCTCTGTCTCTTCATGTCACTCCTCCTTCTGCCTCGCAACCAGGATCACAAGAGGAGCAAATAGAAGCTCTCCAAGACTTGGATGATACCATTGCTTTACAAGAACACAGGGGAGAAGAAACTGAAGGGAGTGAGAAGACTCCAGAACTAACTGGTTCCGATGATGAACCATTAATTACACTTTTCTCTCCAGGTAGTGGGTCTTCTTCCAGGAAGAGAGGGAAGCACGGAGTCTCTAAGAAGAAGAAGGAGGCTTCTGCTAGCGAGACACAAGCGGGAGAAGAACCTATTGTATCCCTTTCCCCTTCCTCTCCTACCCTTACAAGCTGGCCTAAGAAGTTAACCATTCGGCCAGGCGCAGGCTCAAAAGGCGGAAGGAAGAAGAAATGATGGCTTTGGTCCTGTGCTTTTTATATCGTTTTTTTGCTTTTTGCATGTACTGGCCGGAGATTGTGCGGGTACCGGCCTCCGCTTTTCTTTTTCTTTTTATTTTGAAACCTGTACCTGTACAAAATTTTGACAGTATTGAATAAAATGATTCTTTTCATTTGTACAAACTTCTGTCTGTATTTGAGAATGCATTTACTATTCATTTTTGTACAAGTTTCTTTACATGATATTGCAGTGAGCTTGTGGTATGTTGTTCAAGCGTAATTTTACCAATGTAGCTATACCATGTTGTATGTAGCTATACCATGTTGCCCCTATACCATAAGCTCGTTGCAATACTTTATACTTTGAGGGGACTTGTACTCTTATTTCCAGGAGAATAATTATTCCATACTTGGAGGAATATTATCTTGTTAGAAATAGAGTACAACTCCCTCCATATGAGTTTTTTATGCTTTATCCTTTGAAGATATCACTTTTTCTTTTGTGCATATACACATTTTACCAAGTGAATTCTTCCATGCGGTAAAGCGGGCCTCTGAAGGGCACTTTAACTTCTTTTGAGGAAGAGTATTTTCCAGAATAGGTGAATCATTCTTCCTTTGAAAGTTAAAGTGCGTCTTTGAAGAGGGCTTCTCTTTTTTTTTATTACACCTTAATAAAGGGCTTTTTGATCTTTGCTTCTTTGAAAAGTTGTCCCTCTGAGGAGGGCTTTTTTCACGTTTCAACACTTGGAAGTTTTATTTCAATCTCGGTGAAACGTGTGCCTCCGAAGAGTTGTGCCTCCGAGGAGGGCTTTCCACGTTTCAACACTTGGAAGTTTTATTTCAATCTCGGTGAAACGTGTGCCTCCGAAGAGGCCTTTTTGTTCGATTGTGCCTCTGGGAGGAGGTCTTTTTGTCTCTGCCTCTGGGAAGAGGTCTTTTTTGTTTCTGCCTCTGGGAAGAGGTCTTTTTGTTTTGTTGTGCCTCTGGGAAGAGGTCTTTTTTGCTTCTGCCCCTTGGGAGAGGCTTTTATTTTTCCCTGTTCGCTGGGAAGCGGGCCTCCGAGGAGGGCTTTTCACATTTCATTTCTCGGGAGTGTATCGACCGATCATGATGAAATGTGTGCCTCTGAGTAGGGTTACTGCCTGAAAGTTTGGAGTTTCTTTCTCTCGGTTGGACGGATTCACGGGTGTGTATCGACCGATCATTCCGCAACTCTGTATCGAGAAAGATCTCTCTTTTTCTGGTTTGGCCCGCTCGAGGTCTTTTAGCATTTCAACTGTGGTGAATGGGCCTCCAAAGAGGGCTTTTCACGTTTCAACACCTGGAAGTTTTATTTCAATCTCGGTGAAACGTGTGCCTCTGAGTAGGGCTTTTGCCTGGAAGTTTGGAGTTTCTTTCTCTCGGTTGGACGGATTCACGGGAGTGTATGGACCGATCATTCCGCAACTTTGTATCGAGAAAGATCTCTCTTTTTCTTGCTAGGCCCGCTCGAGGTCTTTATCCTCCAAAGAGTTGTGCCTTCGAAGAGGCCTTGTGCCTCTGAAGAGGTCTTTTGCTGATTGATGCTTGCTCGCCCATGTCTCTTTGCCATCGATTCATGTTGGCGATCCCCGTTGTCTTTTGCAAGTGTTTTCACTTTTTAGTTGCCAATAATTTCCCTTATCCGAAGAAATATACTTCATAGTTAAGTGAGTTGGTGGTGGTAGACACAGTCTATTTTATTGGCTGTTTATTTGTTCAAACATTTGTAGTTAGTTAGAAATGGTCCACTTCCATCCACATTGCTAACTTTTGTTTGAAGTACTTCTTTTGTAGGATTTGAGTATGGAAATTTTGAATGGTTTAGTGTTTTCTTGCTGAATGATGTCGGGGATCGCTTGGTCTTGCGATGGTTAAGCTTTGCTTTTATGACCTGCATTATTAAATCAACATTTTAATGACACAATTAATGTATTTTATATGTCGAAATAAAACAAAGCAGTTTATAATAGTAGAGAACACAAGATTTATAGTGGTTCGGCCAAAAGTTGGGCCTACATCCACTTTATAGCTTTTCATTATTCACTTGCTTTACAACTCCTTTAATACAAAAATCATATATTCATAATTCCTTTACAACATTTCAGCAATGTTTTCAAGTAAAATAGGGACGCAAATGATTGCTGTTCCAAGCTCTTGGGATTGGTTCTCCTTCGACAGTTGTGAGTTTGAATGTGCCATCAAGAAGCTTTGCGCCAATAACATATGGTCCTTCCCAGTTTGGCCCAAACACACCTATGGCTGTCATAATTCTCTTCAGGACTAAGTCTCCAACATCAAAGCTGCGCTGACGAACTTTGAAATTCAAGTGCCTGGCTATTCTTTGCTGGTGAGCTGCAATTCTAAGCCTTGCCTCTTCTCTTCTTTCATCGAGAAGGTCAAGTGCTTCCAGTTGCAATTTTTCATTCTCACTTTGATCAAAATGGATCCTTCTGTGTGAGGGGACTTCAGTTTCTACTGGAATCATTGCTTCTGATCCGTATGCCAAAGAAAATGGAGTATGCCCAGTCGCAGTTTTGTGAGTGGTCCTGTATGCCCATAGTGCAAGCGGTAACTTATCGACCCAACCACCTTTTTCTTTTTCCAGCTGCTTTTTGATGGTTGATTTGATGATTTTGTTTACTGCTTCCACTTGTCCGTTTGCCTGCGGATGAGCCACTGCTGAGAAGCTTTTTCGGATCTTGAATCATTTGCAAAAATCTTGGAACTCCTCACTTTCAAAATGAGTACCATTGTTTGTGATTATCTTCTGAGGCACACCATACCTGCAAATGATATTTTTAGTCACAAAACTTATCATTTTCTTAGAGGTAATGGTGGCCAATGGTTCGGCCTCAGCCCATTTAGTAAAATAATCAACAGCAACGATAGCATATTTAATCCCTGATTTGGCAGTCGGCAAAGGCCCAATGAGATCTATTCCCCAGATGGCAAACGGCCATGGAGTGACCATTTGTGTTAGCTCAGTGGAAGGTGCTCTAGGAATTTTAGCGAATCTCTGGCATTTATCACACTTTCGGGAATAGTCAGCAACATCCTGATTAATTTCCGGCCAAAAGTATCCATAACGGAGGATTTTCTTTGCTAAAGTTTGACCACCTGTATGATCCCCACATTCCCCTCTGTGTACTTCAGTTAGAATTGTCTTAGCTTCTTCCTTTGTTACACATCTGAGTAATGGCATTGAAAATCCTCGTCTATACAGGCGACCATCTTGAGCTATATATCTGGAGGCTTTCCTCATCAGCTTTTGTCGTTCTTTTCAATTTTCTGGCAGAGAACCATTGAGTAGATATTCAAGTATCGGAGTCATCCATGATTCTTGCTCTTGGGATACATTCATAATCCAATCAACATCCATTTCGTCTGTGCTTGGAGCTGACAAGACTTCGACGGGAACTAACCCCAACAGTTGAGCTTCACCGGTACTTGAATACTTCGCGAGAGAATCCGCCTTCATATTTTCTTATCGGGGGATATGGTTTATTGAATAACGGTCAAAATCTTGAAGGAGCTCCCAGGCCTTTGATAAATAGGCTGGTAAATTCCCTCCTTTAGCTTGAAATTCCTTCTTGACTTGACCAACAATAAGTTGAGAATCACTGAAGATATGCAATGCCTTGATATTTAGTTCTTTAGCGATCTTTAAACCAGCTATGAGAGCTTCGTATTCAGCTTCATTATTTGTCGAAGGGAATTCTAGTCTCAATGCATAACATAGCGATCGCCCTTCTGGGGTTTCAAGGACAACCCCAGCTCCAGAACAGTAATCATTCCTTGCGCCATCGACATACAATTTCCATTGGATTGGGACGCTATCAGTGACTTCTTCCTCACTATCACCCCTTTCCGTACATTCTGCGATGAAATCTGCTAAAGCTTGTCCAATGATTGCTTTTCGGGGATGGTAAGTGATGTCATATTGACTGAGTTCAATATTCCATTTCAAAAGACGGCCCGAAGTCTCTGGACGGAATAGGACTTGCTTTAGAGGTTGATCAGTGAGGACTTTGATGGGATGAGCTTGGAAATACGGCCTCAATTTTCTTGATGCGATCAACAAACAATAGGCGAGCTTTTCTAATCATGAATAGTTCATCTCTGCCCCAGTGAATCTTTTGCTGATATAATAGACTGGGCGTTGGATCATTGTGTCTTCCCGTACCAACATTGCACTGAGAGCATGAGACGAAATTGCCAAATATACGAAGAGATCTTCACCACTGTCAGGCTTTGAAAGTATCGGAGGCACTTCCATATGAAGAACCAACTCATCAAATGCTTTCTGACAATCAGGAGTCCACTCAAAGTTTTTTCTTCCTTTCTTCAGAGCATCAAAGAATGGAATGCATTTGTCAGTAGCTTTGGAAATAAACCGACTCAAGGCAGCAACCTTTCCATTGAGACTTTGCAATTCCTTCTTCGTTCTTGGAGCCTTGACTTCTCTCAGAGCGGTGATCTGAGCTGGATTGGCTTCAATGCCCCTAGCGCTCACAACAAAACCCAAAAACTTTCCGCACTCCACTCCAAATGAACATTTCAGGGGATTAAGCTTCATTCTGTACTTGCGGAGTACTGCAAACATCTCTGCCAGGTGATCCATATGGTCCACTGCTTTCTTAGACTTTACTAGCATATCATCAACATAAACTTCCATTGTCTTGCCAATCTGTGGTTTAAACATGACATTAACAAGCCTCTGGTAAGTTGCCCCTGCATTCTTGAGTCCGAAAGGCATGACCTTGTAGCAGTAGAGTCCAACATCTGTGATGAAACTAGTATCCTCTTGATCTGGCTCATGCATCATAATCTGGTTATATCCGGAGTATGCATCCATAAAAGATAACAATTCATGTCCCGCCGTCCCATCCACCAACTGATCGATCCTGGGCAGCGGGAAACAGTCTTTGGGGCAGACTTTGTTCAGATCTGAAAAATCAATGCATACTCTCCACTTTCCATTAGCCTTTTTCACCAGCACTGGATTTGAGACCCAATTTGGATAAGTAGATTCTCTAATGAAATCATTCTCCATGAGCCGATCAACTTCTTCTTTCAATGCTGCCGTCCTCTCAGGACCTTGAGTTCTTCTTTTCTGTTTCACAGGTGTAAACTTTGGATCAATATTTAGAGTGTGTACTGCAATCTCTGGGGATATTCCGCACATGTCAGCATGAGTCCAAGTGAATACATCCAAATTAGCCTTCAAAAATGAAATCAGAACATTCTGAACTGTCGGATTGAGTTGTGAACCCACATTAAGCACTTTGTTTGGTTCCTTTGGGTCAACAGGCACCGGTACTGTTACCTCCACTGGTACCACTCTATTCTCCCCTGCACTGGCTTTCCTTGGATCCATCTCTCTTCGTGCCCCACTACATTCACCAGTGCAGGGTCCACCCTGTAATTGCTACAAGGTTGGTTCTTTGATGCGGACTGGAATCGCCGCACCTTTTCCCATCTCTCTCTTCCTGGATTCTCGCAATTCTGCAAAATAACATTCTAGCCCCGCATCTTGGTCTCCCTTAATCACACCAACCCCGTTATCTGTGGGGAATTTTAGAGTCAAGCACCATGGGGCAAGAACAGCTTTGAATGCAGCAAGAGTTGGTCGGCCTAAAAAGGCGTCGTAGGCAGAGAATTCTTCAACAATTATAAAGGTTTGCTTTCGAGCCACCTTCCTCAGTCCCTTTCCGAGTTCTACGAACAAATCTATGGTCCCAATCGGCTGTTTGGGTTCTCCAGCAAACCCAGCGATCTTAAGTGAAGAAGCTTGAATGTCAGCCATTGGAATTTTCATTTGATCAATGGTCTTCTTGAAGAGGATGTTGCATGAAGCTCCAGAATCAACTAAAACTCTTCTCACAGTTGCCGGCCCAATACCAGCGGATATGACCAAAGGGTCTATGGTCGGAGCCTCGATACCCAAAGAATCCCTGGCACTGAACACAATATCATCTGTGGAAGTCTCTTGTTGCTTTAAAGGCGCATCATTCTCTAAAACAAAAACATTCTCTTCAGCTGGTACATGCTTCAAGGCCCGAGCATACCTTTCCATCTTGCCCCAGCTTTTACCTGCTGGGTGAGGTCCTCCAGTTATTATATTGATGACAGGCCTTTCCGATTCATGTTCCACGGCCTTCTCACTTGAGCCAGGACGGTGAGCGGGAACTTGCTGTCCTTGAGTTGATGAAGTTGGGGAATTTCTGTTCCTTTTCACATACTGCTGGAGTTTGTTTTCCTTCAAGAGTTGTTCAATTACCTCTTTCAATTGGCGGCATTCGTTGGTGTCATGGCCGGGCTGGTTGTGGAACCGACAGTACCTTCCACTTTTTTCCATCTTAATCACAACTCTCATTTTAGGTGGTGCCGGATAATTGACATCATCTTTAGTTGCGAAGTAGATGTTTTCAGGGGTTTCTGTCAAGGGTGTGAAATTGAAAGAACGGCCTTTCTTAGCGTCTCCCTGTTTCTTTCCACAATCGTTTCCCCTTTTCTGAGTGTTTGGTTCTTCCTTGTTCGTGGCAGCACCATTGTTCCCGGCTTGCCCTGATACCACCTTAGCCGGTGTTTGGAGGCTCTCCAAGCGCATGAATTCATCCGCTTTCTTGTAGAATTTGTCAAGTGAGTTCGGTTCTTTCATTTTCAACCATTTTCCAAATTCGCTTGACATGTCAATTGCCCTCATTAAGTATGTCAGGACCATGCGTGGCTCAGCATTATCTACCTCAGCCAATGCTATGTTAAAGCGATTCAAGAACGACCTGATAGATTCTCTCGGATTTTGCTCTAGACTTGACAACGACATTATGTCCTTTTCTTTAGAAGCATATAATCGAAATTGCTCCTTGAACTTCCTGGTCAAATCGGAGAATTGATCGATGGACCTGACCGGCAGCTTCATAAACCACAATAGAGCTACACCTTCTAGATAAACCGGGAAGTATCGGCATTTAATTTCATCAGACGCCCTAGCACCTGTCATATGCCAGTCATATTTATACAGAAACTCATTTGGATCACTTGTCCCCTTGTAAGCCGGGATAGTAGGGGGAACGAATTTCCTTGGGAATTCTGCCTTCAAAAACCTTTCAGTGAATGGAGTTTTGCTTGGAGCAAATCCCCACTCTTTCTCATCTTCATCTCTTCACATACTTTCCTTCATGATTTGACGAACCATACCCGAAAAATACTCTTCATCATTTAGAGGCTCTGGAGGGCACACATCAGCCACTCTCTCTGAATTCCGCCTTGACAATCGTTCACGGAGGGTCGGCTGCGGCCCTGATCCTCCAGCTTGAAGAGGAGTCCTTTCTACAGGGTCTGCGGCTCTTTGAGAAATGTTCCCTTCAACATCTTGAACTCCCGCAGTAGGGTTCCCATCATTGTCAATCGGTTGACGATTTGCCCCTAGTAGATCATTCAACTTACTCAAGATCAGGGCATTCTGGGCGTTCTGGGCTTCCAACTGCGCATTCTGAGCATTCAATTGCTGATTCAATCCCAAAACTATGGCGTCCAATTCTGCTCGTGTAACTCCAACAGTTGGAGCTGCTTGACTTGGAGGAGGAGAGGTAGCGGTATTCTCTTGAACATTGTCGGATCTTACAGAACTTCGTTTTCTCCCAGGAGCCATTATTTCCAATAAACTTCTGGTTTTAAAAGAAATTCTTTCAACAATCCTTTGCGGAGCAATAGTGGAAATTTCCTGAGTTGGGTTCTCAGTGAAAGCACCAAAAATGTTAACGTGAAAATCAGACGCTAACAGTTTTAGCCACCTTATGCCAACTCATGGGAGTCGGGTCCACGTATATACCTCAAAGGAAACGCTGCCACCATCCTACTTCTTCTAGAATCTCCACCACGTACACAGTTGTTAAAGTGGTTTTTGGAGTTGGCAGAGAGTATGACAACTTCCGATCCCGGCCTCTTTAACAACCAAACGTTATTATAACACCGCGGTCATTTCAAAATGATTATACTTCAAAACAAGAATATAATATCCAATTTAAAACCATATAAATATGATATCATTTCCATTTCAAAAACCAAATCAATATGATATCATTTTCATAAAACCCAAATTAATATAATATCAGTTTTCTTCTTCAAATATATCCTTTTTCCAAAATCATAGCACTTTCAAAGCTGTAACACTTCGAAATCAAAACACTTATAGTATAATACTTTCAAATCATAATACTTTGAAAATCTCAACTTTGAAACATAACTTCACCCTAAATAGTTGAACAATTTATATAATAAAATAGCTTCTTAAATTTCACAAATTAATTCAGAAACAACTCGAATTTCTAGATTTTAATTTAACCAAATCCCGAATTATAAATTTCAATTCAATTCAGTTTTCAAATAAATTATTCCAAATTTTATCAATTTCAAAACAGATTTGATCCACAGAATAAACCATTTGAAATTCAAATATTTCAAACTTTAAGTATTCAACAATTTCAAAACTAAGTTTGATAATTTCATATATATCAAATTCAATTTTCTTTTATTTATTTCGAAACATTTACTCTATAAATCCATTATCATTTAAATAAATCCTAAATTACAAATAACTAAATATTTCCTTCAATTTATTTATATTTGAACTATTCATTTAATTCACCTTAACCCAAAATCAAGGTATAAAATCATACCCCTTTAAAATTTCCAATTTAATAAATTTCACATCAAACTTATTTTAGTTTAATTATTAAATAAATTCAAATTCAAATAAATTTCCAATTTATCTTGCAATCTTAATTTATTTAAATCATTATAAACTCTATATTAAAATATGATTTAAGTACTTAACCATATTATCCCCAATAAAATCAATTTATTATTAAGCTTATTCTATATTAAACCAAATTTATACATAGCTTAAAAATCAAGAATAAAATAACATTATATAATATCGAAAATTAATATTTATATAAAACCGTATATTTATTTTCAAAACCATAGAAAGCATTTCAAAATATTTTTATATATGGATCATGGTCTCTGTATATAATTTTTTATCTTATGGTCAAGTGATACGGATATTTATCATTTCAATCCATTATTTGAAAATATAAATACGGTTATATATAATTTCAAACCGCAATCCCGAATGAGAAATCCATAACAACTTGCAGTTTATAACAATATAAAATACAGCATCCATTCATCCAATATCAATCATCAAACATCTATCACAATCATCATCCAATTTAATCAATAACATCAATATAGAACAGATAATAAATAACAGGTATTTACTGGCAGTTTATATTCAATAATAAATTGAATAAAAATTTAACTCACAGTTTATATGCAATAATAAATTGAATAATAATTTAAATTGTAGTTTATATGCAATAATAAATTAAATAACAATTTAACTGGCAGCTTATATGCAATAATAAATTAAATAACTATTTAACTAGTAGTTTAAATGCAACAATAAATTAAATAACAATTTAATTCAAGAAATTCAATTTAACTGAGATGATGATTAAAAATATGCCAAACAGTCATAAATAAATTTCTAATCACATTAAAAATTGATTCAACAGACACAAGAAATTTTAGAAGTTTTGAGTGGGTTAAAACACACACCTTTTGAATTTAAATTGAATTTAAATCCAATTTAAACCTAAAATTCAAACGGTTTTAGTTCATCCAAACTAGTGTCAAAATGTCCGAAATTCCAATACGATCCTAGCGGAGAAAACCGCGCCCAAATCCGATCTCGTATGTAAAAGTTATTGATGTTAGAACGAGTTGAAAATTAAATTCATATGAAATAAAATAAAAAGAAAAGAGGTCACCAAACTCAACACGTCAGCATCTCATTCGATTCGAACCCTAACATTCGCATTCGACCCTATTAGCAACTGCCACCAAATCGCCAATTCCTCTAATATTTGTTGCGCCTATGTCGATCTTCAGCCCAATCGAACATCACTACCGACCTAGCCGGCCGCCCCTACTCCCGTCGCATCGTCACCTCTGGTGGTTCCTAGTTCACCCGCCGTCGTATGAGAATATGACCAATCATGGTGAAAACGATGACCACTGACACGAAGTGACCGTACCGATCGAACCTGCTAGCCACCCTCAACTTCCCTATGCCTTCCGATCGAGCCAATTTTGAAGAACCACCGTTGATCGAGAAGCCGTACAATGAATAGCCGAGAATTTATCGTGTTTTTCTAGCCACACAAAAATCCAGATCGAAAAACGAATTTCAAATCTGAGATGCGCTCATCGAGAGCTTCAGATTGATTTACAATTTGATATTATTAAAGGCGTTTGAATTTTCGATGTTGAATTTTGAATTGAAATTGGCTTGGTAAGATTAGGGTTTTCAGCCATTGAGGTAGAGGAGCAGCAGAAGTTTCTGTACGTACAGAAATAAGAAATAAAAAGGCTGCTAGGGTTTATAACGACGTATATGTAGGCTGAACAAAATATAATTGAATGGGCTCAAATGGTTTTGGAAATTGAACGATAATGGCCCAAAATGCCCGTTCTGACCTCGGAACGAAATTAGGTCAACCCATATATCAAAATAGATGTATTTGAGTATTTTAAAATCAATGGAATAGGTTTCAAGTCCAAATTCCATCGTCTGAAGAAGTTATGCTAAAATCTAGTTATTTCAAATTGATTTCTAGGCGTTTCGAGCCCGTACGATCAAATGACAAGTTCGATCGTTACGAAACTTGAAATCCTATAATAATTCGCCGTTAAAGATCCGATGAAACTGGTTTCGTCGAAATCCGAGTCAGTGGCCAAAATGGCATTTTCACATTAATTAAATAATTAATTAATTAATTAATTACTTAAATAAAATTCTCAATTTCAATTCTATGACAATTCTTATCATTTTTAATTTCTTAATCATTTACGCTAATTTAACAAATTTAGATGCCAATTTAGAGTTGATTAATTTATCAATTTCAGTGTTAAATCTCAATTTCATTAAATTCAGAAATTATAAATTTAAAATTCCAAAAATCCAATTATTAAATTTTTAAACCTTGTTATTCAGGTCTTTTATTTTAATCAGGGTAAAACTATTATTGGTTTATATCTTCGTACATTAATATTTCCCAGTTTCATCTTAATTTCTATTTACATAATACTTAAATATTGAACTTCATTTATTTGCAATTAATCCCATTGATTCAAAATATTAACTTAATTTATATTAGCATGATATTTAATTACATTTATTGAAATTCATTTTCAGTTTAAACTAACAGGCCAAATGAATAGGTAATATACAATAATTTTTACCATCAACTATTCTAATTCATTTATTTACACAACTCTTACCCATATTTACTTATATCAAGTTTTATAACCAAGTGCAATAATTTACACTATTGCATTATGGGGATTCCACTTCAATTGTTAATCGTTATTTTTACATTACCATTGCTATATTTCATTTTTTCCATCCACTTCATTATAAATTACAAAGTTTTTATTTCTTTCTAAATTAAATTACAAAAACTTATTAAATTGACCAAATTTAATTATCAAAATTTATGGGTCGTTATAGGTACATAACAAACTCGTAGCGGGCATGATAAGGCATGTGATAAGGCATGCGAGGCAATGCCAAGGGTAGGATTCTACTGTTTTGCAAAGCCGGATTGGTGGTAATGCATAGCAGCTACTACTACCCACCTCGAGACACACTCCTATAATCAAAAGTGCACCTAATCAAATCACAAAGCAGAATGGTATCGAAGAAGCATGCTCGATTGGAGGTGCGATCTCACTTGGCCTAGATATAGCTCCTGTTTTAGCCACATCAAGCTGACTCGTAAGAGTAAGGGCTATGTTAATACCTCATATAGAATCGTTCGCTAAACCATTCTACTTCGTTTTGGAATCTCCACCACGTACATAGTTGTTAAAGTGGTTTTTGATACTGGCAGAGAGTATGACAATATCCAATCCTGGTCTCTTTAACAGCCAAACGCTTATTTCACACTGTGGTCATTTTATATTTGAAACAGTTCATACTTCATACCCAAATATCATATTCATTTCAAAAATCATATCACTTTCGAAATCATTATTTACTTTCAAAACCATATCACTTTAAATTTTAATTTACTTCCAAAATCATAACCAATAAATAGGTTAAACCATCATATCAAAGTATTCTCATTTAAATCTGGTAAATCTAAATTACAACGGTTCCAACTTAAACAGTTTGAATATTGAAATTAGTTTATATATTAAACATAGTTTTACATTAAAATAGTTTTTATTTGAAAATAGGTTATAGATTAAAATATTTTATATATGATAAATAGTTTATATATTAAAAGAGTTTATATCGAAAATTGTTCAAATTCGAGTTTTCTTCCAATTCCACAAATCAATTCAAATCAACTTTAGTTCAAAATTCAACGTAAATCAATCTCATTCCAACAATTTCAGTTAAAAGTTTAAGGGTTAATTCAAATTCTCATTTAAACCCTTTTTTATATATATTTATATCGATTTCATATTCAAATTTGAATAACAAATTTTAAAACCACTTCCAATTCAATAAGTTTCAATGTTTAAATACTCAAACAATTTACAATAACTCAATTTGATAAATTTCATTTATATTTCAAAATTCTACTTTAATTTTATTTAAATTCGAAATTATTCACTTATTCATTTTTAATAACATTTAAATAAAATCTAAAATCATAAATTTAAATCAATATCAATAATTAAATATCCAGCTTCAATTATATTTAATTCTAAAATATTCACACAATCACTTTTATAAGAATTTAAATAAAATCTCAAATTACAAATTTAGATTGAAATTAATATTCAACTTTATTTAAATTTGAAAATATTCATTTAATTACCTTCAATCAAAAGCCAGTTATCAAGTTATAGAAATCATGTTTAATATCTCAAAATTAATAAGTTCAAATCAATTCTTATTTAATACACTTCTTAAACAAATTTAATTTCAAATCAATTTTAACTCATCTTTCCAACCTTAATTTATTAAAGTTATTACAAAATCAATTTTAAAAATATTAATATAATTTTATATAAATATTTTAACATATTATATGTACTAATTAAATTAAATTTTATTAAATTAAATTGCATTAAATTTTATTAAATTAAATCTTATTATTAAATCTATTTTAAATCTTATTTTATACATTATAAAAAATAATAATAAATTTATATGTAAAGTTTTACAACATACATTTTCAAAACATAGCTTATAAATTTTAAATTTCCAAAAAATATAATTTTAAAAATCTAAATTTTACACATACTAAAATAAAAATCTTTATATTATATTTTAAAATTAAACTCACATATTTCCTTTCAAACTTTGGAAATCATTTTTCAAAAATAGACCTACGGTGTCCGCATGTAATTTTCTATCCTATGTCAAGTGATACAGATATTTATAATTTCAATTTGCAATAATTTAATATTTACGGGTATATATCATTTCAACCCGCAATTCCAAATTTCAAAATCAATAAAATCACTAGGGTTTGTCATTTCAACCCGTAACGATTTTCATTAATCTATAATATCGTTCGGGTACGTACCATTTCAACCCATAGGGATTACATAAACTAACAGGGAACTTGCAGTGTGAGAACAATATAATAATAATATAAAATGACATACATATCAATAGCAGGCACATATCATTATTAACAATATAAATATAATATATATTCAAAAGGTTATGGTGTCATATATCAATCTTATATGAACAAATTTAAATAATAACATATCATATTCAATAATTAAATTTCTAACTAGTTAAATTTAATGACATATTTCAGTCGCAATTTCATGTGAATTAAATTTACTAAATATAAGAATGTTAATCGTGAGTGACTGCAAACCTTTCAAGGCTAGAGAAATTTGACAACTCGACAAGCTACGAATTGAATCTTGAACTAGACAATCGACATATCCAAACGACAAATCCCAAAGAAATGCAAGGTGGACAAGAGATCGATGAAAACAATATATATATATATATATAATTTTATTTTCTTTAAAATCAATATATATATATATATATATATATATAATATAAATATAAGAATGTATAAAATCAAAAAATCAATTTAAGCACATATCAAACATAACTTTATATATGTATTTTAAAATAAATATTTAATTTATAGACATACTAAAATGAAATCTTTGTATTTTTTTCAAAAATCATTATTTCTTTAACACATTTATTTAAAATTAATATATATATATATATATATTATATTTTTAAAATCAATGATAAAATCCATAGTCCTTTTTACTAATAATATATATATTAAATCTCAAATATAATATATATACACATGCGAAATATATACATAATATATATATATATATATATATATATATATATATATGAATCGCAGCACAGATTATTAAACAAAGCAAGCCGCTGGAGGTGCACAGACACAGGCGGAGATAGGAGACTATCCCACTGTTCGATGATGGTGGCAGGAGCATGGGGAAAGAAGCTGGTGAGGCTTTCGTCACTGATGTAGGGAGGAGAAGGCTGTTGCGCTATAATGGAGGATGGAAAGAGCTGTTGGTTCATGGTGGGTCTCGGAAAATTGACGGAGGAAGGGTATGTGATAGGTTCGAGTCAGGTGATATGAAGTGGCGTTGTGGACTAGGCCGTGACTGGACGCTACGTTGTGCTCGGGTGTTTCCACATGGGGCGTTCGGCTAGCGATGTGTGGGCAGATGGTTTCCATAGTGGGGAAGGCCAGTGGTCTTGGTGGTTGCGTTGTGGAAGGAGATGTGTGGTGTGATATCCCAGAATTTTTGGCAATATAAGTTTAATAATCTATGTTAAAATTTAATAGATTTGATAATATTAAATTTGAATTGATTTAATAATTTTCTTTTAAATAGGTGATTTTATCTTTTAAAAACTAATTAATTTGTTTCTATTTATAATGTATATATATATATATTTGTATATATTGTAAATAGATAAGTTTTGTTTTGAAAGTTTACAAATAAAGACATGTTTTCTATTCTAATAATTTTTGGTAATTAAGAAATTTAATAATAAGCCATTTAATAAATAACCATATGATTTTAAATTACTTAAGTTAAAACTTTATAACATTAGCTAAAACAACTTATATTGTGTACATAGAGTATAAAGCAAGATAGGCAAAGTAAAATATAAAGAATGTAGCCTGTAGATATGCAGGCAAGGATGGAAAGATAAAACAAAATTTGTATGTGAAGTTAGAAATGCAAAGTATTATATAAAAATCTATGTACTAAAATAAGATAAGTGTGAAACAAAACAAAAAATAAAAATAAATATGCAGGCAAGTAAAGTATGTCTGCAAAATGAATGTGCAAAGCAAGAAGAAGTATAAAAGAAAATATCTATAGACAAAAATGGATAAGTGAGACATAAAGTACATGAGCAATAAATGCTTCATCTCAGCTTTAAACATTTTAGTCAAATCAAAATCTTACAAAACAATTCAGCCTCCATATTTATAAAAAAAATCTCTGACCAAACAAGATTATACATTGTACCAGTAAATGCTAAACCAGTAAACACCTACCTCATACAATCTTTTCTTCCTATTTATATATCTACTTATTTTAGTTCGTTCACTGGACTTAGCAAACCAGAGGAAAGAAGTTAGCATTTTTACAAATTTCAAACATTTTTTTTTCAACTAGACAAAGCAAGATGATTAAAGGGAAGATTAAAGCAAAAACATTTCCAGATTTAAAAGGTTAAAAGCTGTTTGCAAACAATTGTGCTCAGTTCATCTTCTATACAGTGAGTATTTCAACCCAGTTCACTCTGTTTGTTTTTGAGATGCCTGTGAGTAAACTTTTAAATTTAAAACATAGGTAACTTGTGAAATTCTAGGTGATGGTGTCTTTGCATATTTGTATGTATGAATGCCTCTGTATATTTTCTGTTGATTTTAAAATACCTCTGATCGTAGTTCAAGTCACTGCCTTTTTAACTGCAAACATGAATCACCTGTAGAATTGATGCATATGACATATGCTTGAAGTAAACTTATGATGTATGTTTGAAAATGTGTCTGCATGATTGTCTTAAGTTTTGAAACATGTTTATATGAATGAGGATACTGTGTGAATGCTTGGATATTCATAATGATCATCTCTGTTTTTAAGTTTCAGTGATTTAAACTTTGATTAAAATTTCAAATTCTTCACACTCTAATCTCTTTAGACTAGGTATTAAATCAAAGTATGTTGGTTTAAAATTAAATTAAGATTTAAGAATATTTTTAAGAATAAAACATAGAAATATTATCGGGAAGAAATAAAAAGAACAGGGAAGCTTAAGATATGTTAAAAATCAAGTGCAGAGATCTGTTAATTTATATATATAATCTGAATTCTTTTTCCAAACTAAGATTTATAACACCAAAATGTTGATTTTTAATATTGGATTTAATGAGCAATTCAAGTTTGACTGGAAATGGGTTTTTGAGAATATTCTGATGATCTAGGTGACTGGGGAGGTCGGGGTTCCTGCTGGAGCTAGACTAGTGATATCAGTGTTTGGCAAAAATGGTGGAAGTATCGAGTGATCGTCGTGGCGTCGTCGGCGAAGTAAGATAGGTTTTTAACCCTAGTTTTGTTACGACCGGAGTTTGTGATCACCACGAGGTCTCTGGGTGGTCGAGTGGAGCTAGATTAGGGTGGTGGCTTCGTGGATGGTCAGAGATTGTAGGGTCGAGGTTGCAGCGACTCTGGTGGTCAGAATGGCTTGGTCGAAGGGATTTTAGGTCTGGGTTTGGGTCCCAGGTTGCTTGTGTTTGCAAAATTTTGATCGAGGGTTTTTGATCATGTTTGAGTGATCTGAGTTAGATGTGGGGATGATCGTCGAATTGTTAGAGGTGGTGTGGGTGGTCGGAAACGCTTGAATCAGCGGTACATATGCACGGTGATGTTTATGGTGTCAGTTTTTGGGAAGGGATGATGCCTCGAAGCAGTGGTCGGGTGATTAGGGAAGTGACTCGAGTGTAACCTCGAGTAGTTAGTGATGTTTAAGCATGTTAACATTTTTATGTTGTTACAGGTTTTTAAATCTAAAATTTAGACTAAGTTTTTTGAAAATGAATGAAGAAGGGGAACTCGGTTCAACCCATAGCAGGTTTATAACCAGGGTTTTAAAATGCTTTTAAACAAAGTTTTGAAATTTAAATAAATTTAGTTAAGTTTCGTTTGGTAAATTACTTTAAATATAATAATTGTTTTCTTTAACATTTAATAAAGAAATCTTGAAATTTGTTTAAATTTTGTAGAATTGAAATTCTAAAAAAAAGTTTTTTGTATAAAAGCAAGCTTACTAATTTAAACTGGAAATAGATTTAAAAACTATTGCTTGATAACATTTTAAAGAATTTAAAGGAAGTTATGATCTGTAACTTTAATTTATCAAGTTGAATTTTTAAAACTTAATTAATGATTTAACTAAGCAAGGTTGATTTTAAGATAAAATGTTTTAAATGGTAATTAAGGTATAAATAAGATAAGGTTTTATCTTAAGATAATTATGTTTTTTATATGAATGGAAATTAATTAAGTTTATTAAGGGAATTAAGTATAATTAATTTGTTTAATGAGTTATAAATGATTAATTAAGAAATTAGTTAAGGATAATTAATTTACCTGATTAATAAATGATTAAGGATTAGAGTTAATTAATCTTAATTTATTTAATTTGTAATTTAAGATCATTAATTAGATAATTACAGATTATTGATTAATGATTTAAGATTAATGATTTAAGATTAATTAATTAAGTAATTGAATGTAATTAAGACTTAATAAAATCACTAAAATTATAAAGGTAATTAAGAATTTATCAAATGGAAATTAAGGATTGATTAATTAAATTGATAATTATGGATTAATTGATTGAGGTAAATTATAACTATGATGTTTAATTTGGGTAATTACATTAAGATAAATAAATTTGTGACATCAATTGAGTATAGATGATTTCTTATTGGGGATTGATTAATTAAGGGTAATCAATTTAGAAATAATTAGGTAACAGGAGATTAAGTGGTTAATTGCTCAATGTAAAAGAAATTGTATAATTACTTAATGAAGTAATAAAAGGGATTAATTACTCGGTGAAATTAGTTAAGTTGACATGGTTAATTTTGGTTAATTAATTAAGTTTAATTAATAAAAGGGAATCATTAGATGTTGAGTTAAGTATAATTACTTAAGGTAATTAATGAGGTATAACTACTTAACAAAGAAATTAATGGATAATTACTGAATGTAATTAATAAAAAGGAAATTAATTCATGGGAAGTAATTACTTGGTGCTTCTGTGTTTGGGTGTCTGATTTATTTCTTTGTTTGAAATTAATCAATATTGAGAAAGCAAGAGTTTAATTGTAATTAAAATAATTAATTTAATTCATTAGTGGTTAATTAAATTAATTGGAGATGGTGTGGTTGATAATCATACTTATAAAGGATGGGTTGGTATTTCTGATATGAAATGTTGTGATATGATATCTTTTGATTGAATAGCGATAATCTAGTTATCTATCAATGATGAATTACTATGTTAAAATTGGTATCCTGTAATTAAAAATCGAATTGTATTCACCTAGTAACTTAGAGTTAAGATGACCTTTGATTCGAAGGGACGGGGGTCGGGTATTAGTAAATACCCGAAACCACTTCAATTTGTAAATCCTCTATAAATTCCTCATAGAGTTAATATGTGAAATAAATAGGCTGGAATGGAACGATCTATGTAATTGGAGAATTTTAATTATATGAAGGTACTTAAATACTGATGTGTGAAATTAGTATTGACTAAAATAAGTTAAGAACTCGCTATGAAGTACGAGTTACCGGAGTTTTAAAATAAGTTTATGCATGAATATTTCTTGTGAAGTTGGTTTGCTCACGCTGGTTTCCAACCTGACCCGGGTGTTACTTTGGTGTAATGCTCGGGTCAGACCGAGTATTACAGATTTTCAGGTAGGACGTTCTGGAGCTCAGGAGGCGAGCTGGATGGCAAGAACGCGTAAAATATTTCCGCTGTAATTATATTATTGTAATTCTGTGATAAATTGATTGTATATGACCAGCATTTGAATATATGTGAAACTCTGAAGTATTAAAATGTAGTCGACAGATATAGTATTCTCTTGTAAGTCATTATTATTCATTATTATATTTTATCCGCTGCGAATGTGAGATGTTTGGTGTTTCTGTTCTTCTTCTTCCATCTCTTTCTTCTTTTCATAACTATTTGGAATCTTCGGCTTCGAAAATTCCGGGTCGTTACATTTGGTATCAGAGCTGAGAGGTTAAGCGAGAACCTTGGCTCTGGTGGGGATTACTCATTTAATAGAGTCTGTAGTACTCTAGAATGAGTTGAGAATATATATATGTGTGTGTGTGTGTGTGTGTGTGTGTGTGTGAGCGTACTTGTTATTTTCTTATAAAAAGATTTTAAATGATTTTATATAAAATATATATATTTTGATATATAAAGAAATATTTCATTCTAATAAATATAAAGGTGATTGGATGTTAATTATTGAAATTAAAATTTAGAAGTAATATAATACAACCACACTGAAGTCTTGAATTGGAATTAAATTTAGTAGAAATGGAAATACAACCAAATTAAAATTTAATGGATTGAAAATGAAATTCTAAATCTGGCCTCGGAATTTGAAAATTTTGTTTCAAAGTAATGAAAAATAATAAATAAGTATATTTGTATGACTGGGACTTGTTGAAAACAATGGTTTGTTTGAAATTTTATTTGGATTTAAAACCAAGGGTGGTTTAAAATTATAAAACATAGCTGAGAGGGCCAAGGAATAAATATGTATATATGTATGGATATACATGATATCAAAGATAATTTGAAATAAACTCTAAGAGGTTGAGTTTTGATTTTTCTCTGAAGTGATGTAAAAACCCAAAGTGATATAAGTTTTGAACTTATAAGAGGGAAAGAATTTTGAAGTTTGAAGCGGGAATTCAAATTTAGTAAGGTTGATTGGATTAAGTAAATTGGAATTTAACTTGGAAAGTTAAATGGTTGATTGGGATTGGGAATTTGTGTGATCTCAAAACGGGTTTGAGATTTAAAAATTGAAAATGGATGGACGTCTTAAAATAAATTGAATTGTATCATCCTATTGTTAATAAAAATCTTTAAATTGAGAATGGTATTGTATAAATAAAATAAATTTGAACAATTGAATTGTAAAATAAACTTGTTTAAGAATTGGCTTCAAAACTGAAAGATAAAATTATATAATAAATTAAGTTTTTAAAATAAAATTGTATTGAACCATGAAATACATAAGTTAAGATAATTTACAATGGAATTTTGAAAATTTAACTCAGAAATTAAATTGATTAAAAACTTTAAATAAACGTTAATTTGGTTTAAAAGGTTAAACCAACCTTTGAGAATTTAACTCGAATTTATATAATTCGAGATAGTTTAAATTCAAGATTTAGATTGAATTAGTTCAAAATTGAATTTGGTTTGAATTAATTGGATTGGTGATTGAAGATGAATAAGTTTAAGAATTTAAATGGGAAAAATTGAATTGGATTATATTGAAATAATTTGAATTGAAATGGGTTAAATTGAAAATAATTCAAATTGAATTGAATAATTTGAAATTATAATTAAAGTTGAACAGGATTAAAATTAAATAGAATTTGATTTAAATTGGGAAGAGAGTCAAGATTGATTCAACTTGAATTGAGTTTAAATAAATTTTAATAGAAATTGAAGTTATTCAAGTCAGAATTGAGTCAATTAAATGAAAATTAGTTGGGGAAGTGAACAGTTTGGCTCTTGACTATTTTCAATATAAATTGTTTTAATATAAACTTATTTTTCTGGGCTATTTAATATATACATCTTTTCTTTCTTAAAGCCAAATTATTTTATACTTGTTTTACAATTATTTTTGGGCTATTAACTATTTTTCAACCGTTTTCTAAACTAATTACTATTTTTCAACCATATTACAAATTAATTACTACTTTACAACAATTTTGCAATTATCTAAAAGTTCTAAAATCATTTAACTATTTTCCAACTATTTTACAATTAGTTAACTATTTTATAGCTATTTTGCAAACTAATAATTATTTTTTAACTACTTATTTATTTTTAAATTTTTCAAGCTATTTTTCTAAAAATAAACTGGTCAGAGTTCAAACTGTTATTGATTTAATACCCAACTGAGATAAGAATTGAAGTGATAATCCAAATGGGGATTAAGGGAAAATGGGAATAAGTGAGTGAAAATTTAAGTGAATGAGAATAGAAATGAGATTGATTTGGCTAATAATCAATGGAAATAAATACGTAGGATGTACGTATATTATTCTATTCGCATAGTGATTTGATCCAGATTCGAGCATAGAATTTCGAGATAGTTAATCGATCCGAGTTGGGATTTTTCACTCGATTTTCGACGACGAACCTGGATATGGATTGTTGATTGGTTCTGAATGTTCTCTATCATAGTTATAGCTATGCAAGGAGAATGGCGGTTTCTAATCAAGAAACCAGATCTGAGTCCGCACTAGGAAGTCGGGTGGACGATACTAGTTCGGAAGTGAAATTGTGTGATCGAATGAGCGATCAGGTTGATATAGCGTACTGATGATATGTGTACATCGTACAGATTTGAATGAAATTGATATTGGAAAGAGTAATCAAATTTGAATATTTGATTTGAATAAACAAAGTTATATATATATTTTTGTTATATAAGATAAATATTTCCTTGTTAAATCTGTTGCGGGAAGAAAAGGATTTTTGAAAGTGTTTGAAGTATAAAAGGGTTTTATACAAGTTGGAAATGATCCAAAGTTATAAAAATTATATATATCTGTATGTATGTATGTATATATATATATATATATATATATATATATATATATAAAGGATCTTATGAGGATTTTGGAAAAGGTTTTGAGAACCTTTGGATTTGGAAAGGCTTTTGATTTTTGGGTAAAATCAATATTGGAATTTGGAAAGCCTAATTTGAGAATTATCGATTTTGGGATAATCGATTTTGTGTAAAGGAGATTTGTATGATATCATACTAGGTGTATGATTTGAAGATACTATATGTGTATAGTATAAAATGTTTTGATGATTGCTCTGGGGAAAAAGGCACTCCCTTGAAATGAACTTCTCAGGAGTGCCACAGGGTGGTGCTGCCTTGAGCCCCAAGGGGGGTTCTAAAGTTGATCCTGTGAGGAGTCCGGACAAAACTAGTTCCTGAGGATTATTGGGTAGCGAAAGTCGAGGTCGCTGATGCCTACAGAGGAATTTGGGTTATGCTGTGACGATAGTGTAACTCGATGTCACTGCAATCTACTGTGGGGACCATAGCGAAATTCGTGTGGAGGATGAGTGCCAACAGTCTACACTTGATTTTACCGGGAAGGCAACGCAACATCGGTAGACTGCGATCTATGGTCAAGTGGAGTGGAGAAGTTTTATTTTTGGCAGCGAAATTCGATGGCGCTGATGCCTACAGTTATATTGGTTTTTGCTGCGATAGCTACGTAACCCCGGTTGTAGCTGCGATCTGTCGTGGGTTCCATGGTGTAATCGAGGGGGACGGAGGCCTACAATTATCTATGGATTTTGTCGGGATGGCAACGTAACCATCGGGTTAACTACGACCATGGATGAGGGTGATGATTTCTATAGCATTCTCACCAAAGATATTTCTTCTGTTTTGAAAAACTGTTTTCTATATTTTCAACAAAATTATTTTCCAAGTATTTTCACTGGGTGTTGAAAACGGGTTTACCAAGTACTTATAGATTTTCATTCCTACGCCTGATCAACGTATGACTAAATCTCTGTGAGAACAAGGATGGACTAGTTGAGACATTGAGTTATAAAAACTATTTTTATAAAGAGTTATTTTAATAGTATGATTTGAATTTAAAAGCATTTTAAAAAAAAATTAAATAAAGATATTGGAACTTTGGAAGATCAAGGAAATCCAAACTGGAATTTTAATGAAGTGAATTTGTAATTTAAAATCGAATATTGATTTAGAAGTTGGAAGTAAGATAATTGGCTAAATAATTATTCAATAAAGTATGTTAATAAAGTTTAATTTCATTGAATAAAAATGGATTGTAAGTTAATAATGAAGTTTGGAAATGAATTCGAATTGTAAATAGAATTCGACTTGCATTCGATAATAAATTAAATAAGTAGAGATGCTATAAAAATAAAAATAAAATAGAGTGGGATCGAAGTAGAGATGGGATGAATTGCAAATAAAATTCGAGTGTAATATGAATAATAACTAATGGGAGTGAATTATAATAGTCAAGGTTTGGATTGCAAACAAAACCCAAGTGAAGAGAAATAAATTGAGAATGGCTTGGTATAAATAAAATAAATTCGCAAATGAAGTAAGTAAGTGAAATTAAAAATATAAAATGGTGAAATAAATGGGTTAATGGAATTAAATTATAAATGGATGAAGCCTGATTGAATAAAAAGTAAATCAAAGTTTTAGTTGATATTGAGTTAATAGAATGGAAGGGTATTAAATAAAAGGTTTGGGTTAAATTTATTTTTGGAAAATGGATATTTTTATAAGCATTTTAATAATTCTTGCTTCGTTCCTTTTCGAGGAAGAAAAGTTCTAAAGGGGGAAGGAATGTGATATCCCAGAATTTTTGGCAATATAAATTTAATAATCTATGTTAAAATTTAATAGATTTGATAATAATAAATTTGAATTGATTTAATAATTTTATTTTAAATAGGTGATTTTATCTTTTAAAAACTAATTAATTTGTTTCTATTTATAATGTATTTATATATTTGTATATATTGTAAATAGATAAGTTTTGTTTTTAAAGTTTACAAATAAAGACATGTTTTCTATTCTAATAATTTTTGGTAATTTAGAAATTTAATAATAAGCCATTTAATAAATAACCATATGATTTTGAATTACTTAAGTTAAAACTTTATAACATTAGCTAAAACAACTTATATTGTGTACATAGAGTATAAAGCAAGATAGGCAAAGTAAAATATAAAGAATGTAGCCTGTAGATATGCAGGCAAGGATGGAAAGATAAAACAAAATATGTATGTGAAGTTAGAAATGCAAAGTATTAAATAAAAATCTATGCACTAAAATAAGATAAGTATGAAACAAAACAAAAAAATAAATAAATATGCAGGCAAGTAAAGTATGTCTGCAAAATGAATATGCAAAGCAAGAAGAAGTATAAAAGAAAATATCTATAGACAAAAATGGATAAGTGAGACATAAAGTACATGAGCAATAAATGCTTCATCTCAGCTCTAAACATTTTAGTCCAATCGAAATCTTACAAAACAATTCCGCCTCCATATTTAAAAAAAAATCTCTGACCAAACAAGATTATACATTGTACCAGTAAATGCTAAACTAGTAAACACCTACCTCTTACAATCTTTTCTTCCTATTTATATATCTACTTATTTTAGTTCGTTCACTAGACTTAGCAAACCAGAGGAAAGAAGTTAGCATTTTTACAAACTTCAAACATTTTTTTTCAACTAGACAAAGCAAGATGATTTAAGGGAAGATTAAAGCAAAAACATTTCCAGTTTTAAAAGGTTAAAAGGTGTTTGCAATCAATTGTGCTCAGTTCATCTTCTATACAGTGAGTATTTCAACCCAGTTCACTCTATTTATTTTTGAGATGCCTGTGAGTAAACTTTTAAATTTAAAACTTAGGTAAATTGTGAAATTCTAGGTGATGATGTCTTTGCATATTTGTATGTATGAATGCCTCTGTATATTTTCTGTTGATTTTAAAATACCTCTGATCGTAGTTCAAGTCACTGCCTTTTTAACTGCAAACATGAATCACCTGTAGAATTGATGCATATGACATATGTTTGAAGTAAACTTGTGATGTATGTTTGAAAATGTGTTTGCATGATTGTCTTAAGTTTTGAAACATGTTTATATGAATGAGGATACTGTGTGAATGCTTGGATATTCATAATGATCATCTCTGTTTTTAAGTTTCAGCGATTTAAACTTTGATTAAAATTTCAAATTCTTCACACTCTAATCTCTTTAGACTAGGTATTAAATCAAAGTATGTTGGTTTAACAGTAAATTAAGATTTAAGATTATTTTTATGAATAAAACATACAAATATTATCTGGAAGAAATAAAAAGAACAGGGAAGTTTAAGATATGTTAAAAATCAAGTGCAAAGATCTGTTAATTTATATATATAATCTGAATTCTTTTTCCAAACTAAGATTTTTAACACCAAAATCCTGATTTTTAATATTGGATTTAATGAGCAATTCAAGTTTGACTGGAATTGAGAATATTCTGATGATCTACGTGACTGGGGAGGTCGGGGTTCCTGCTGGAGCTAGATTAGTGATATGGGTGTTTGGCAAAAATGGTGGAAGTATCGAATGATCGTCGTGGCGTCGGCGGCGAAGTAAGACAGGTTTTTAACCCTAGTTTTATTGTGACCGGAGTTTGTGATCACCATGAGGTCTCTGGGTGGTCGAGTGGAGCTAGATTAGGTTGGTGGCTTCGTGGATGGTCGGAGATTGTAGGGTCGAGGTTGCGGCGACTCTGGTGGTCAGAATGGCTTGGTCGAAGGGATTTCAGGTCTAGGTTTGGGTCCCAGGTTGCTTGTGTTTGCAAAATTTTGATCGAGGGCTTGTGATCATGTTTAAGTGATCTGAGTTAGATATGGGGATGATCGTCGAATTGTTAGAGGTGGCGTGGGTGGTCGGAAATGCCTGAATCGGCGGTACATATGCACAGTGATGTCTATTGTGTCAGTTTTTGTGAAGGGATGATGCCTCGAAGCAGTGGTCGGGTGATTTGGGAAGTGACTCGAGTGTAACCTCGAGTAGTTGGTGATGTTTAAGCATGTTAATAGTTTTATGTTGTTACAGGTTTTTAAATCTAAAATTTAAACTAAGTTTTTTGAAAATGAATGAAGAAGTGTAATTCGGTTCAACCGAAAGCAGGTTTATAACCAGGGTTTTAAAAGGCTTTTAAACATAGTTTTGAAATTTAAATAAATTTAGTTAAGTTTTCTTTGGTAAAATACTTTAAATATAATAATTGTTTTCTTTAAAATTTAATAAAGAAATCTTGAAATTTGTCTAAATTTTGTAGAATTGAAATTCTAAAAAAAAAGTTTTTTGTATAAAAGCAAGCTTACTAATTTAAATTGGAAATAGATTTAAAATCTATTGCTCGATAACATTTTAAAGAATTTAAAGGAAGTTATGATTTGTAACTTTAATTTATCAAGTTGAATTTTTAAAACTTAATTAATGATTTAACTAAGCAAGGTTGATTTTAAGATAAAATGTTTTAAATGGTAATTAAGTTATAAATAAGATAAGGTTTTATGTTAAGATGATTGTGTTTTTTATATGAATGGAAATTAATTAAGTTTACTAAGGGAATTATGTATAATTAATTTGTTTAATGAGTTATAAAGGATTAATTAAGAAATTAATTAAGGGTAATTAATTTACCTGATTAATAAATGATTAAGGATTAGAGTTAATTAATCTTAATTTAATTAATTTGTAATTTAAGATCATTAATTAGATAACTACAGATTATTGATTAATTATTTAAGATTAATTAATTAAGTAATTGAATGTAATTAAGACTTAATAAAAACATTAAAATTATAAAGGTAATTACGAATTTATCAAATGGAAATTAAGGATTGATTAATGAAATTGATAATTATGGATTAATTGATTAAGGTAAATTATAACTATGATGTTTAATTTGGGTAATTACATTAATATAAATAAATTTGTGACATCAATTGAGTATAGTTGATTTCTTATTGGGGATTGATTAATTAAGGGTAATCAATTTAGAAATAATTAGGTAACAGGAGATTAAGTGGTTAATTGCTCAATGTAAAAGAAATTGTATAATTACTTAATGAAGTAATTAAAGGAATTAATTACTCGGTGAAATTAGTTAAGTTGACATGGTTAATTTTGGTTGATTAATTAAGTTTAATTAATAAAAGTGAATCATTAGATGTTGAGTTAAGTATAATTACTTAAGGTAATTAATGAGGTATAATTACTTAACAAAGAAATTAATGGATAATTACTGAATGTAATTAATAAAAAGGAAATTACTTGATGGGAAGTAATTACTTGGTGCTTCTGTGTTTGGGTGTCCGATTTACTTCTTTGTTTGAAATTAATCAATATTGAGAAAGCAAGAGTTTAATTGTAATTAAAATAATTAATTTAATTCATTAGTGGTAAATTAATTGGAGATGGTGTGGTTGATAATCATACTTATAAAGGATGGGTTGGTATTTCTGATATGAAATGTTGTGATATGATATCTTTTGATTGAATAGTGATAATCTAGTTATCTATCAATGATGAATTACTATGTTAAAATTGGTATCCTGTAATTAAAAATCGAATTGTATTCACCTAGTAACTTGGAGTTAAGATGACCTTTGATTCGAAGGGACCGGGGTCGGGTATTAGTAAATACCCGAAACCACTTCGATTTGTAAATCCTCTATAAATTCCTTATAGAGTTAATATGTGAAATAAATAGGCTGGAATGGAACGATCTAAGTAATTGGAGAATTTTTAATTATATAAAGGTACTTAAATACTGATGTGTGAAATTAGTATTGACTAAAATAAGTTGAGAACTCGCTATGAAGTACGAGTTACCGGAGTTTTAAAATAAGTTTATGCATGAGTATTTCTTGTGAAGTGGGTTTGCTTACGTTGGTTTCCAGCCTGACCCGGGTGTTACTTTGGTGTAATGCTCGGGTCAGACCGAGTATTACAGATTTTCAGGTAGGATGTTCTGGAGCTCAAGAGGCGAGCTAGATGGCAAGAACGCGTAAAATATTTCCGCTGTAATTATATTATTGTAATTCTGTGATAAATTGATTGTACATGACCAGCATTTGAATATATGTGAAACTCTAATGTATTAAAATGTAATCGACAGATATAGTATTCTTTTTGTAAGTCATTATTATTCATTATTATATTTTATCCGCTGCGAATGTGAGATGTTTGGTGTTTCTGTTCTTCTTCTTCCATCTCTTTCTTCTTTTCATAACTATCTGAAATTTTCGGCTTCGAAAATTCCGGGTCGTTACATGTGGCGGATCTATGCAGATCTTGTAGCGAAGTTGCGGGGTGAGTGGAGCAAGGGGAGGAGGTAGCAAGGCTGCCCGGCAACAAAAAGGTGCAGGTTGCCTTGGAATGGGCGGTGAGGAAGTAAGGGAGGTCGGAGGAAGGAAGGATGAATGTTAGAGGGGTCGAGTATGGCTACAATGGTGCTGAGCAAGGTGATGTTGGATCTCGAGAATGGGCTGCCGAGATGGCCGCTGGGAAAGAACGAGCAAGCGGATGTAAGAAAGCCTATTGATGGAAGAAGATTAGCAGGAACAACTTTATTTATATAAACTAAATATTATAATTTTATTTTCAAAATGAACGGATCGAGAAGAAGGGCGGTGAAAGGAAACGAACCAACATAAAATGAACAAGTTGGAATGGCAAAAGCCAAACTTTGGATTTTCAAAAATATTAAAAGCATAGGCTATTTGTTTCACCCGATGGACAACGAATATACATATAGAAAACAAACGGTTACAGATACGACTAACCGTTACGTAGATCCTGTCACGTAACGGATGCCAAAACACACAAATAACTATATTATGGAGACTAGCATGACAAGACGAAAAGAATGTTTACAGATATTAGAGATACGACTATCATATCAAAAGTCGATTTTCGTTGCCGAAAATGCTGCTAAAACACCAAAAATAAGATAAATGGAGATGAAGCTGTCCAAATTTAACGAAACGAAATACGACGTCTAACTTAGAAAATGATTTACATTTTTATTATATAAAATATTCAAATTTGGAAAATATTTTATTCCATCAAATTTAACCGACATTTAAATTTAAAACTGAAATTTTACAACCAAATAAACTTTCATATTTTCAATTGAAAATCTGCCACTTGCTATGCTTATATAGATGCATACCAAATATCAAATTTTCATTTCAAAATTTTTGTTGTTATTTTCATGAAAAATTTAGTTAATTACATTATAAAATCGTTAAAATTCTCGAGTCGTTGCATAATTAATGATTAATTAAGTTAAAAAGAGAATTATTTTACTTAATCAAGTTTAATTATTTTAATTATTATTTAATTAAAGTTTAAATTATTTAATTAAAAGTTAATTATTTACTTAGTTGTTACTTAATTAGTGATTAATTATAAGTAAATGTTCATTTGATTAAAGTTTAGTTATTAATTAACTTTTAATTTATTAAAGTTTAACTATGATTAATTAAGATTTAATTAAGCTTTAATTTATATTAAATTATGATTTAATTATTAAAAGTTATTTTAAACTTTATTAGTTATGCTTTAAGTTGATTTCTATCTAAGTTAACTGATTTATATCAAGGGATCTCCTGTCCGTGATATTGAATAGATAAACAACTGCCAATAAGGTAGAATATGATTATTATGTTGTATGGACATCGATTAGAATAATAAAATACCATTCTATTACAGGGTAATTGATTGAATTGTTTGGACATATGTTAGCAGAATAAATCCCCATTCTATTATTAATTGATTGTATTTTTTGGAAATATGTTAGCAATACAAATCCCAGTTCTACTATAAATTGATTGAATTTTCTTGGACATCTACAAATCACCATCCTGATATTGTGTTATTGGACATGTGTATGCTAGTTAGCTTATATTGACATGATTTAGATATGATTTATATTTACATACATGTTGACCTATGTAAATAATTGTGAAGTAAGTTGGAATTGAAATTGAATGATAAATTAAATTAGCACCATTGGGAGTTCTAAGCCACGTTTTGAAGTTATAAAGTATGATTCTGAATTTATTTTAATTCTTTAACCAATTTGGGGTTAAAGGTTTATAAATGGTTTTGCAAGTTATATTATTATTTTATCAAGATATTCATAAATGATAACTTGTCTATAGAAAGAGTTTACTCAAACAAATGGTTTATTTAAAAGGTGATTACTAATGATGTTTTATAAAGGATATTTTATAAAGGATTGCTTTAAGAATATTTATAAGAAGTTTTAGATAGAAAGAAAATTTGTACATCATTTCAAAGATTTGGCAAGAGGTTTTATAAATTAACTTGAAGGTTTATAAAAGGGGGTTATAACTTTATTTTGGAAGTTATGAGTTAACTGAAATAGGAGATGAGCTTTTAAAAAGGAAACCTGTTTCGTTATTTAATATGGGATTTGAAAAGAAGAAAATTTTGTAAAGTTTGTGAATATACTTATACTGATGAGATAAGTATATGATTTGTTTTCAAGGCATGAAAAGTAAAATATTTTGATAATATACTTATACTATTGAGATAAGTATAAGAATGCAGTCCATGTATAAAGGAAATGAAAGCTGTTTGAAAATAGTGTTTTGAAATGATCTTTTGATCAAGTTTTGTAAAGGGATTTTATTAATTAAAGTTTAATCAATAAAGGCTTAGGAAATCCCACATGAAATTAAATCAATATTCGATTGTATGTTAATTTAATAGTTAAATAACCGACTATCAAATCTGGACCAAAGCGTAACTTTGGAAATATCCAAGAGAAATACGGAAATTATATGGTACATTTACCATCGGAGGTGTTATACTGTACGTATAAACTTATTTCTTTCTTCTAGGATAATAAGGAAATCCATCCACATATGATTAGGAGGTGAACTATGCTCTTATATTTTGGTTGTGTATTTTCTAAAGAACCGGAATTTAGTTTACCGGGACTAACGATAGTTGTTTCAAAGAGATTGGGATCAGATATGTTATCCAAAAACCACTTCGATCCAACTCAACATTTTGTGTTGAAGACATCTAGAAGAGCATGGAATCGAAGATGGAGTTTTAAAGTGCAAGGGCTATTTTGTATTTTTCCTTGGGAGGGATTCCTCGTAAAGGATGTAATAGAAAGTTGTGCCTTCGGTTTCGTTCAGTCCCAGAATGAACTTGTATGGATGAATGGTAGCATTGCATTGATGTTGGAGGGTAAGGTTAGCATTCCAAGAGGGAAGTGCTATATGTGAAAGGTAATACGCAGCCTCAAGCCTTATCAATCGGGAATGATTAAAACATGGGAGATGCAGCAGGGCTAGTTAGGTCGCACCCATCAAGGGTATGTCATCACCTTTCTAGACGACCGCTTATATTTATCGATTTAATTGTACAGTAGAGAGCTCGGTAAAAAGGTTGGGGACAACCGAGGCGATGACTTATTCGGTACTATCCAGTAAAGGGCAGGTCGGTCCTGTGTTAGTAGGGATCGTTAGGTACGATCTTGGTATACTGTTCTAGAGGTGTACTATGATGGATGGTACCCTAGTAGCCTAATCATTAGTCGGAATCCATTCTCGAATAAGTGTTATACGGTTTTAGTCGCATACTAAATATGTTGGAATGTGAGATGCAAGCATTCCAGCTATTTTAATGTTTTACTTTGAACCCTTACACATTGTTATAATATCACTGGATTTTTATATAATAGTGCTTTGGTTATCGTGAGGTAAAAACCCGTCCGTATTTATGTACGGCGTGGTCTTACAAGATACCTTTGATTTTTAAAGGAGTTTTCAAGTAATAATTCAGTTGTTTTGAGTTTACTCACACCAAATCCATGTCTGACCCGGATTGTTATTTTCTTCCCTAAAACTCTTGGGTGGTTGAATTTTTCGCGAGCAGCCAAGTAGTCCTGGTTTTCTACGGATGCATTTTGGAGGAGCTTGAAGCAGGAGGCGTCATCGGTAGCTAGTTATTGTCTTGTTTCTATTATATATTATATACTATGTATCTGATGTATAAGGACAGACTATTATAACTATCTTAGGATGCAATTATATAAGTGCAACTTTGATGTATAAGGACAGACTGTCATAACTATCCTAGGATGTAATTATATAAGTGTAACTCTGATATATCAGTTTTGTAAATGACTTCGTAAGTATTTTGTGATTAACATATGTTATTCTGTTGCGTTATGAGATTCCGTGTTTGTTATTTCTTCTATCTTCTATCTTCTATCTCCTTTCTTTTTCCCTAACTATCCGCCTTTTTGTTCAATTTGACTTGACCTGTGTGGTTTATTACCAGTTTAAACTGTACATAAAAGTTGGTCGTTACATCAATGGTATAAGAGTATTCACAAATCTCTTAATAAGATTTCACATTTTCAAACGTATATTTAAATAGTTAAAAATAAATGTTACTAAAACATTATTTTCTATAAACCCAATTTTTTTTACACTTAACATTATCTTTAAAACATTCTTTCTAAAAAACAAGTATATTTAAGGGTTAAAGACAAATGTTACTAAAACATTGTTTACTATAAATCCAAAACCATTTTACACTTAGCATTATCTTTAAAACACTCTTTTTAAAGATCTATGTATACATATTAACAAGATAATTTACTTTTACATAACTTCACAAAACCATTTATTATAACTGAAATGTTATATACCAAAACCATTTATCCTTTTATAAAATATTTTGCTTACTTTTCTAAACTTATATATAAATAATTTAAAATACTTATAAATATGTTAAATATCTATATAAAATATTAATTAAGAATAAAACATGTTGGAATATAACAAAAATCATTAAAAAACATATTTTATATTTAAAAATCCTTTACTTTAGAAATTCGTATTAGTTAATAAAAATATATTTAAACTTAAAACCGCTTTTAAAATACTTTAAATCCTGTTGTTAAACATCCCTAAAAAGATTCCACAAAAATAGTTAATTAATTATCATTTAAACTCACTTTACATCACAAGTAGTACAAAAAAATAACACTATATAACCAATATTGTATAAGGAGCCCAAAAATGCTGTCGTAGGTCATGGATAGGAATTATAATTGCTGTTAGAAGTCATGGACTGAGAACACCAGAAATATTGCATAAATTTCTGACCCATTTTCTCCATCAAATAAAGGTTTTTGACCTAGTTTTTTGTAGTAAGTAGTATACTTAAGCTACTTAAAAACCATGCAAAGAAACCCTGGTTGACGTCTTCCAAAATCATATTACAAATTTCCAAAATCAAGCCATTTACAAAATGCTCGTATGGCAATCTTTTCGCTACTAACTTTTTCAACTTTGTTCAACTAGTAATAAAATGATTTAAACTATAATATCTTTACAGTAAGAAGTATAGATATACTACTTATTAAAACAATAACAAACCCTTAAAGATGTCTTTGGAAATCATAATAAAATTTGTCGAACACAAGGCAATTTCAAAGTGCTCATATGATTACTATTTTCGCTACTAACTTTTGCAACTTTATTCAACCATTTCCATAAATTTTCAAACCATATACTCACCATCCTATACACTACTACAAGTGTAGAGCATAATTAAAATATATACATTCACAATATGTTCACATATGACAAATTTGAACAAGTTTAAATGCAAGAGGATTCAAAGTGCTTTCATAGCAACTACTGCTATATAAACCATTCCATATCCATTCCAATTTCAACACACAATCTAAACGACCACATTAACACAATGTCAAGGACATGCAACATGTTATAAAAGATCATATGAGTGATGATACAATCATACTAGAGTTGTGAATTTTTTTCAAAAGCAAATGGGTCGAAAATTATAACTTAATTAGTTCATACTTAACTTTAACTTTATATACAAGCACACAACATATATTACACAAAATACTTGTTCAATGGTGAGTAAACTTGCTTAAATACTAAGATAACTCAATCGCAAGCCAACTATGACACTAGAACCACTTCATACCATCTCCAAACTTCCAAAGCTTTCACCTTTGCTTTAGTTTTGCACTTGGCCTCCTCCCTAGCACAATAATAGCCCATGGTCCAAACTTCAAGGGGGTATTGTGCTCTTTTTCTTCAGCATCGAGTTTCTACTCCATATTTCTATGTTGTGTTAGGTTTATATCCTGAGTTTGGAAAAGACTTTTTTGTTAAAGATTGATTAATGGAGAAAGAAATGGATTATGGCTAAGTGTTTCTATCTTTGAAAATAAAAATTGATTTAATGTAATCATTTGAAGAGCTTTATGTAGAAGTAGCCAAGAGGTATCCACTCACCATTTACCTTTCATGGAAGGTCACCATGCTTGGTCCCTTCCATATGCCCACTTTACATCTCATTTCCTAAAACAAATATCTAAACACTATTCACCAAAACATATCCATCTTAATCGATTTATTATTCTTTTACTATTCACATTTAGTTATCCATAAACACTAAAATATTTTTGGCTGCTAATAATTACGCATTAATGTATTAGATAAACGTAAAAATTTAGAACAACTTTTATTGAGAAAACAATCGTTTATCGATAAAATGATTTTCGATCACATTATCGATATTTGTTCAAACTATTTATTTTTGTAAAAGAATTTCAAAAACAAGTTTAACACCATTAGTTATTAACTAAAAGGGAGTTAATAGGGTTATTAAATCCATTTGATCATATTTTACTAAGATTCAAATATTTAAATAATTCAGATATTTAAATACAAAGTGTTTGAAATTTCGAATTGTTACACTATCCCCTATTTTAAACATTTTGTCCATGAAATACCAACATGATCAATTAACAAAAAAAACACGCATAATCAATACTCAACGGCATTCACAATTTAGTAGCAAACAAAGCTCGTGGTTTGCTCAGGTTCAAAAGTTTCTCATCACACAAGGACGATAAATAATCTACCAATCGCACCCTATGCGCAACTGCTTTTGGTTATTAGTTAGATGACTATTCAAGCTTTCCTAAAATAAATCAAAGAGTCATTCCCTAGACTCTCCGTAATCCAATAAAGCATATTATGCATACACTTGAGACCATATGATGTACATGGATCGTCCGTATGCAATATCCAATCTGATCACTTGCTCAATCACATAAATTTCACTTTCAAACTAGTATAGATCACTTGACTTCTCTAGTGTAGACTACGATTAGGTTTCTTGATTATAAATCTATGTTTTCCTTACATAATTGTAACATTTCCGGATTTTAACCAAGTTTAATTTGATAATTATTTTAATTTTTGGAATAATTGGTGAATTAATTGAAGATTAATCTGAAATTTTGAAATATATATATTTATAAGATTTTCAATAAAGGATTTGATTTGGAAATCTAAAATAGATTATAATTTGGAATTTAAATTTGAAATTCAAATACATATATTTTGAAAATAAACATTTGGAAACAAATTGGATATATATATAAATGAAAGTTATATTTTGAAATTAATATAGTAAAAGTTTAAAGCTTAATTTTATAGTATTCTGTTTATTATTTAAGTATAATTAGATTTTAAAATCATTTTCCTTAGAAATTATACAAATATTAACAATACAAAATGTATAAGACATAACTAAATTTTTTTAAATTAATAAGAGTTTTAAAATACTTTTCCTTTTTATTTGTAATAAATAATTTATGTATATATATACAAACATATATATATATATATATATATATAATATATGCTAATATGAAAAGGAAATATGTTTAAAACATATAAGAAATTATTAATGTATGAAAGATTTCATGTGTAAGTATTTTTACAATAAAATTTACGCATGTAAACATTTTAACAAGCATCTAAACAAGTGTAAAACATATAATAAGGAATTTAACAATAGTTTTATCATAATTATACAAGTGTCACTTGTTTTTAATTTAAATGAAAATGAAAACAAGATCTATAAATATATCTACTTCCTCTTTTCCCCTTTTTCCTACATTTCAAAACTAAAGAAACAAGAAAATATGAAAATCAAATAACTTGAATCAAGCTGGAAATCAAAATAACAAAAGCAAATTTAAATCAAAACCTAAAAAGCTTTTAACCTCAAGTCTTCAACCTGGAAGCTTTAGAGACAAATCTGAAAAAAAAAACGAAAGCAAGCTTCATTTTTTAAATCAAAGGTTCAACTCAGAACTAAAGCAAGTTCCAGGCAATTCAACAACTCAACAAATCAAATCCAAGTTTCAAGATCATCATTTCCAGAACAATGCTCTATTTTCATTTCCAGGTTTTAGGCTCAAAAAAATTTGTTCTCTGCTTCGAACCAGATGAGCAAACTAACCTTGAATTTGGTATACATCTGGATGAATGTTTGAAGTTTGGTTATGGTAATTGTGTATGAATGAAAGAAAATTGTTCATATATATATATATATATATATATATATAGTTAGATAGGCTGTGCATGTTTGAATATACCTCTCTGTTTATATTTACAGGCCACAAATCCATCAAATAAATTAATATCTTTTTATTTTAACCAATTCAGGTTAAGATTCTTGGAAGGAAGATGTTTAAAATAATGTAAAGTAAATTTTAAAAATAATGTTTGGTAAAAATATTAAGTGAATATTTGTGAAAATATTGGTTTATAGTAAAATGGATATAAATCAGAAAAATCAAACATTTCAAATTTACAACCTGATTACATGATCATGTTCGTATTACAAAATTATGATTTTAGGTGAAGGCCTCATAATATTTAAGCTTATAATGGTTAAGAATTATTAAGTTGAATGGAAATGGAGTTTCGGTAGAATACTGGTGATCGCGGAGGCCAGGTGCTTCAGGGGTGTGGCCAGAGGAGAATTGTAGGCCGGAGATCATGAGAAAATGGCCAAAAAATTTCTGATTTGCCGTGTTTGCCGTGCGCGATCGAAATAGGGTTTTTTTACCCAGTTTTGGTCATGTTGGAAAACGAATCATTACATTGCCGTGGTCGAACTTGAGGCGATCAGAGGGAGAACGTTGCGAGGAGAACGTGACGCATCTCTTGTCGGAGTGGCGTGATTTCTGGAAGCCGGGAGGTGGCCAGGCGAAGTAGTTCATGGATGAATGGTTTCGTTCTAGGTGAAGTCGATATGCTCGATGTAGATTTGGAGAATGTTTTGGGGATCTGGTTGCTTAGGAGGCTCAGGTGTGTTGTCGACGATGTGGCGATGTAGTCTTGGTTGGTCAAAGGAGCTCCGATCGCCTATGCACGTGAATGCATATCACTATGTATATGATGTGATGATACGTTGAGGAAGATGAAGATGTGCTCGGGATTGGTCTCGAGATGAATTCGGGTGTGACTCGAAGCGATGGAGTAGTGGATGAATTTGGCTAAAACTTGTTCTTTTGTAAATAACAACGATTTATCCAAGTTTTGAGTTGGTTAAAAAGGTTTTTAAATAAAATTAATTCAAATTAATTTTGTTTAAAAATGTTTTTGACAGATATGTAACCCTTATTTTAAAAGTTTATTTTGAATAAACTTAATGATGTTAAGAAATTAACTAAGAAAAGATGTTTTAATTGTTAATTAACTTTAAAATTTAAGTTAATTTATTTGTAATGATGATTTATTACCAAGGTTTATTAATTTAAGGTTTTTAATGATAATTAAGTGATGAACTAAAATAAATGATTTATCTTTTATTTAATTAAAATTTAAGTAATTAGAAATTAATTAATGACGGCAATTAAAAAGACAATTACTTAAAAGGATAATTACTTAATGATAGTAGTTAAAGAATAATTAATTAGTTAATTTTATTAATTGATAATAAAAGGGTAATTAATTACTTAATGAAAGCAATTAAGAGTAATTAATTGATGATTAAAGTTGATTAATCAAGTGATCAATTAAAAGATAATTAATTAAAGCTCAATTAATTAATGAAGGTGATTAAGGGATGATAATTAATTGAGGAGTAATTAATTGATGTAATTAATTAAGTAAAAGGTAATTAAATAATAAAAGGTTAATTATTTAATGATTAAAGGTTGATTAATTTATTAATCAAAGTTGATTAATTGATAATTAAAGGTTTATTAATTTATTAAAGGTTAATTAATAAATGGTTATAGGTTAATTAATGATTAAGGTTTGTAACTAATTAATATTAATTAACCAGGATTAGTAGTTTATTCATAAGTAATTAATCTGATTTAAATTAATCAGATAATTAACTGATCTTACTTATGGATGTTTGGATTCTATTGAATTTTGAATTATTTGATATCTCTACTGTGTGATGCTTTATGATATGAATTATTTTGATTTGAGCTGTGATGGATGTAATTTATTTATCTGTGATTAATGTAATTTATTTATCCATGATGAAATTATATTATTTATCTATGAATCTGTGAATGGAAGATAAGCGTTATAGGAATATACCGCTTATCGATATTGATATGCATGAATCTGTAATGATTGGTGATGTTGCACTATTGTGTGAAACCCCTGGACTACACTATACACACACAAATACGGATTGCACGAGGAAATTAGTTAGGTCATAGATTTTTGAAATTGTTTTAAAGTTGAATTTTGAATCCAAATGGTTTTGGAAATGGAATTCGGTTAAATATGAAAATCTTTTGAAAAGGAGTTTTAAAGATAAAAATTATTTTGAACAACTTGATAAAGTTTTGAAATTTAAATAGTTTGATTTGAGTTTAAATTCAAGATTTGAAATTGAATTCTATGTTTAGAAATTATGGTTTACAAAGGTTATACAAGTTATAAATGTGTTTATATGGGTTTTAAACCATTCTAAAAATATTATTTTGGAAATTTGAATTTAACCCATGTTTTAGACTTGAAGGGCTATAACTTATGCTAATGTAATCGGACTTTCCCGAAAACGAAAACTCTTTGTTTTCAAATGATAATGGCTTGCACATAACGAAAGAACTTCCAGTTTGTGTTGAAAAGATTTCAAGATTTGAAATGAAATTGTTTTGAAAGCTATGAATTAATCTTTGTGAAAGATTGTTGAACTTTGTTTTGAAGTTGAAGAGGATCTAAAAGGTGTATCTTTTATAAAAGATTTGAAATGGATTTGTTCGAAAGCGATGAATGAATATTTGTCAAAGATTGATGAACTTTGTGAAGTGAATCTTTTTTTTAAGATTGGAAAATGATAATTTGTTTAAACCATTTGAAGAAAGGTTTTGGGCTTTAAGTTGTGACTTAACTAAAATATCCATATGTCTTTAAATATTGCGCTCATTATTCGGTTTAGCCGGGAGAGGACCTTGTGCCATATAACCCATATCGAATAATGGTACGACATTATGGATTGCATTTGAAGACCGGTGGTGAAGACCGGGTATTGTCGAGAACAAAAGGATTACTCGTTGAATGACTCTGCACCGAGTAGCTACGGTATAGAGATCTTCATATGTGATGGGGAGTCCGATTGGGATTGTGAATACCTGGATTGCAAGGGCTTCTTTGGAAGTGCCTTCAGTTCTATTCGAACCCGGAACAGACTTTTATGGTTATATGTATGACATTACACTTTGAGATATAACGCTGATCTCTATCAAATACATTTATGTTTAGTGGCGGAGAATTTATTCTCTTAGCTTAACACCCTTCTCTGAGACGTACGAGCTCAGAGGTTATGTAGTTGATAGTTATTAGTGGTATACTCCCAATTTGGTAGTGCGGCATTCTGAGTGCTTCTATGTGTTGCTGATCATTTGCTGATCGAAGCTTGGCTTTTGGTGTAAAGCGTAGCTCTATGGACATGACCTCGTCGGACCTCACAACCCGGAATGGTCGAAATAGGAAAGATGGACAAGGTAATTTGGGGGTAGCGCCCCCTGAAGGTATGTCCATTTCCTTCTGGATAGAGGTGGTATCATGGTATGGAGCCCAGATATTAACCTATGTGGTTACTGCAAATTTATTGCTTTGTGGTTGTTTCTTTATTATTGAGGATCCTCGGTTAAAGGATGGTTACGACCGGGGAATGGCATACTGGTGTAGTAGTTACCTGGTTACAAAGGTAACCCGACCGTGTGCTGGTAGAGAGCTAGTTAAGTTCTTGGGACATCCCTCCAGAGGCGTACCCATGTGGCCCAGGAAGATCCTTTGCCTGACCATTTGTTGGAAATCTAATCACCAATATGTGCCTTGTACGGTTTTAGTTGCAGAACCTACGATTTAACATGGTAGCTATAGTAGGCATACTATAATGGTACATATGCTGGCTAAGGTTAATATTGTATTTGCAAATGTTTTCTGCACTGTGCACTAATAATAATATCAAATGGTTTTCGCGTATCAAGCATGTTTGACTATCATAAGGAGAAATCTCCCCCAAGTGTGCGATTGCATTGTGTGTGTGCCGGGAGGCCTTATGGTAGTTTCATTTTCCAAAAAGCGTTGCGGATTTATTTTAAAATTCTTTTGTTAACGATAATCTGTTTTTGTTTGCTCACACCAGTCCCATGACTGGCCTAGAGTATATTGTTCCCTTTCTAAACTCTGCGTGCCCACAATTTTCTACACGGGCGGTCTAGAGTTGGGATTTTCAGATAATCAAATGATGGATATAGAGTCAATATCTTTGAAGTCTTTGGGTATTAACGATCACACTTACTTCATTCTGGGGTTATCTAGTTTGCTTAATTCAACGTGATGGGGGTTTCTCGTTTGCGTTTGGAACGCATGTTGGTGATTCTAGCTTTTGGAGACCTTGGAACTTTGGCAATGGAGTTGCTATATGTTGGAGTATCTATCTTGTGGACTTCTGAAGATTTTTTCTTTTGCAGTTACTTCTTTCTGCGGTATCTTGTATCTCTGATAATATTGATAATTTAGTTGTATCATTGTTGTAATCAACTATTGTATATCAATATATTGTCTTTTTCTTCCACTGTGTTGTTGTACTTAATGTGTTATAAGCTCCATCGAACCAGATTTGACGTTTGGATCTGCGGCATTCGAATACGGGTGATGTATTTGATGCCGATTTTTGAAGGTCGAGTCAGGGTCGTTATAATTGGTATCGGAGCTGAAGGTTGAACTTTAGCTCAGGAGTATAACACAATAGGTAACTCATTAGAGATAGGGTGAAGTCTACCCTAGAATGAGTATATCCCTAAGATATCCGTATGTATGCCTCGGTAAATTCTCTTACTATCCACTGATAGTGAGTATGAATGCAAGAAGAGGACGAGGTAGGGGACAGGGGAGTACTACTTTAAATGGTCAATCCTTGTAACAACAAAGAAACAATCTTTTCTCTATCAATCTCTTTTGATCATTATTCTATTTCAAATTCTTTGATGGTTTCGTAGAAGCTAAAGGGAGAAGCTTTGGTATAGTGGCCCTGCAAATCGTTGTAGAGAAGGTTTTCAATTCATATTCTCTTCATCGGATTCTTATCATCTTTTCGTTTTTAACTCTAATAAATTTGAAAATTTATTTGAAATAAATTAGTTAACAAAATATGCAGATAGATTAATTTGCATCTATAAAACGATTTCGATTAAAACCCAAATTTGAAATTCTATTGTAATTTCTTGTGTGGATCGATGTCCGAAGAGGGACAAGTTAATATATATAATTTGGGGTATTCCGACCTGAGTTTGGATTCCGTGCCTAGTGTTTGAGAATTATGGAAGATTAAATCCATTTATCTATTGTTTGGGTCTAGATTTATCCTACGAAGGGTTAGTTGTCCCGTCGAACTAACCAATGCCCCTGTATATCACATAGATCAGATGACCTGAATATTTCGTGAAATATTATATGAGTTCATTCTCGTATTTATTGATGATATTCTGATTTGCTGAGCCAAATGTAGAATGGATATTCAGTTTGATCTGAAAAGATATTTCTCTATCTTTCATTTGTTCTTTGTTGTCTCCCTAGAAAATTTCGGGGATGAAATTTTCTTAGGGGGGAAACTGTAACATTCCCGGATTTTAGCCAAGTGTAATTTGATAATTAATTTAATTTTTGGAATAATTTGTGAATTAATTGAAGGTTAATTTTAAAATTTGATATATATATATACACACACACATATATATAAGATTTTGAATAAAGGATTTGATTTGGAAATCTAAAATAGATTATAATTTGGAATTTGAATTTGAAATTCAAATACATATATGTTTAAAATAAACATTTGGAAATAAATTGGATATATATATATATATATATGAAAGTTATATTTTGAAATTAATATAGTAAAATTTTAAAGCTAAATTTTATATTATTGTGTTTATTTATTTAAGTATAATTAGATTTTAAAATCATTTTCTTTAGAAATTATACAAATATTAACAATAGAAAATGTATAAGACATAAATAAGTATAATTTGTTTAAATTAATAAGAGGTTTAAAACACTTTTCCTTTATATCTGTAATAATAATTTGTATACATACATACATATATATATATATATATATATATATATTAATAAACATTTAAATATATATATATATAACATATATATGTGTAATATATGCTAATATGAAAAGGAATTATATCTAAAACATATAAGAAATTATTAATGCATGAAAGATTTCATGTGTAAGTACTTTTACAATAAAATTTACGCTTGTAAACATTTTAACAAGCATTTAAACAAGTGTAAAACAAATAAAAAGGAATTTAACAAGTGTTTTCTTAGTTTTATCATAATTAAACAAGTGTCACTTGTTTTTAGTTTAAATAAAAATGAAAACAAGATCTATAAATATATGTACTTCCTCTTTTTCCATTTTTTCCTACATTTCAAAACAAAAGAAACAAGAAAATCTGATAACTTGAATCAAGCATGGAAATCAGAAGAACAAAAGTAAATTTAAATCAAAACTTGAAAAGCTTTCAACCTCAAGTATTCAACCTGGAAGCTTTGCAAACAAATCTGGAAAAAAACAAAAGCAAGCTTCAGTTTTTAAATCAAAGGTTCAACTCAGAACTAAAGCAAGTTCGGAGAAATTCAATAACTCAACAAATCAAATCCATGTTTCAGCCTTAGACCATCATTTCCAGAACAATGCTTCTCTCTATTTTTGTAACGCCCCACCTCTATACTCACAATAACAAAGAGTATTAAAGGAAATACTGTCCGTTATCACGAAGAATAAGGCTGGATAGGAGCGGCCATCCGTAGTTAGGCCTTACACTAGTATTGGTTATCTAGATAGGAGTGGTATATATTTTTATTTTTCATCTCTTATTTATTTACTGCCATCGACATACCCAATTCCAATATAAAACGAACTACGATGGTTCATAAAAGTTTAGGACAATAAATATAATAACAACACAGATCATATCAATGCGAAACATGGATAAAACAAAAATGTCTTATATATATAATAACTGATGTCAGTTACAATACATGTGATACAATACATATGATACATCTACAACAGTCGACTCTGGAAGTTACATATACAAGTACAATATCATAAATAACATACATGAATATACAACATCCTATACTATGACAACATCTACTCCAAATGATATAAAGAAACTTCATAGCTCTAGCAGCAACCCATAGCAAGATATCTACAACCTGTAATAACTCGGTCTGACCCGAGTATTACATTCAAAAGAAAATAATACACGGGTCTGTCTAATTCAAACTCAGTTATTAGTGCACATAAGCAATAATAATTAAATAATCAATAGACGACAGTCACAATAAATCTCGTCTATCCGGTCCTTGAATAAAGAAATCGGATAACGATAAATATAACACGTAATAGTCATAAAAAATAAATCCAAATTTTCAACGAAAATAAATTAAAAAGACTATCAATGAAGATAATTTAGAAAACAACAGAATTGCCTATACGGCAATTATCGACAAATTCTAATTATTAAATAAACAATTAAAAACTCATAATCTAATTATCAAATTGATAATTAGACAACAACTAAATCATCAAATTAAACCAAATCAAAATAAGATTAAAAATGTATTGAATTGGACATACGAAACAATTCAAACAATTAAACTATCAATTAAAACTTCAAACCCGATAGGGCTGCAGTGCACGCTTGCATGCACTGCCTCGCCACTACGGTGATGAACGTCAACTAGTAGGGCTGTAGTACACGCACGCGTGCACTGCCTCGCCACTACAGCATGAAATACACAAAAGATCAACGCATCAAAATCAAAAGAAATACCAATAAAATCGATATGGTGTGGCTGCAGTACACGCTCGCGTGCACTTCCTTGCCACTACAGTGATGATGTACCCAAAAGCTCAATACCGTGTGGCTGCAGTACACGCTTGAGTGCACTGCCTTGCCACTACAGTGATGATGTACACAAACGGGCACAGTCAAACCCGAAATACCGGGTTCAACACAGGGGTAATTCCAAAATCAATATGAAACTCAAGTGCAATCAAATTGAATAGTGACATGCACAAACACAAGAACATGTCAGAGAAGCAAGTCATAACTACAAAGCTAAGTCACTTACAAAATCAAGTTGGGATGTATATTCGAACAACCCATGTCAAAACCATCAATCGAAATGCAAACTGTCTCGAGCAATAATACAAGAAACTACAAATAAACCAAGTGTATGATGACTGCCCAAGTACAGCCCGATAAGAACCGAGTTTCAATTATGAAGACAGCTAAGTGAAGGCATGTACATGTATCTAGACAGTGTTCATGTTGCAATGCACACAAAGAGAATATCAAGCAGTTCCAGTGAGAAAAGAAGCTCTATAACTGCAAATTATATGGTGATTCAGCAAATGAGCATTCGAGACATGCAAATGCTAACCTGAAGAACAACAACACAAGTCTGCAACATATACTACCTATATACATGTATGATTACACATGTGTATACACAGAACATATGTACAGCAACACGAACACATGCCAGTAAATGGCGGCATGCAACAAATAAATCAAAACAGAGTTGAGCAGTGTCAATAATCCACATCAAACACTATCATATGAACATAGTCATAGCCAAAATCACCAGCAAAGCAATCAAAGAAGTTTCAAAATTATCAAGTGCAGTTTATCATAACAAGATTAAGTGGCCGAAGCCTTCATCAAATTCAAGGCACTAGGCAAGATTTTTACAGGTTTCAAAATACGATTCAAACCCGTAGTTGTCAAGAATTCAAAGCAATGCCGAAGTCAAACTTAAAGCAAATGCAAAGACACAATAAATTCTTATCCAAAAATGTTTTCACAAAATCATGCCTGTAGACTTCTAACCAAACTCAGGACCGTGGTCATGCCGAAGCCAACATCAAAGACACAGCCGAATGAAAATCAATGCCTCAGTGATGTCAAAAATTAAGCAAGTAAATGCAACATGAACCAAACATCACACTGAATTCTTATCAAAAATATATTTTTCACAAAACCATGGCCGCAAGTAATCAAGGGCCTACAGGTGTTGAAGTCAGGCAACTTCAACACAACATACAAATCGAAGCAGTAATTAACAATTAAACAAACCGCCGTACAATGCCAGCGCAGTGGTGATCACCAAAGATGGCGAGTCAGGGAATAGTATTCCCAAAGTCAGATGACCGAAGTCACAAAAATCAACAGTCGCAGTTCAACTACGCAAATAAAAATCATCACATAAACAACCTCAAGTGGCCGAAATTAACAAGTGATAGAGATTCAAATGTACAGTAGTTTCAAATAAGGTCAACAAGAATGGCAAGGCCGACAATAAACAAGTTAGTGCTAAAGTCGAACCAACAAAGTCGAAACCCTGATGAGCAAGGCAATTCAAGCCGTAGGTAACAAGGAATCGAACACACAGAAAACAGAATCAAAACCATGGATTGAAAACATCAAGAAATCATCAACAACAAAATGAAATCGAACTGCCGAAATAAGAAATTGACGACTTCAAATAATGGTATACGAACGAAAATCATATAATTCAAACCTTACAAACCTAAGATTAAACTAGATGTGAGTAATAAAATTACTCACCTTGACACCGAAGAGCACGATTCAAGTTTGACAGCCGAAGCGAGCGACGAGCGATCGATGTCGGCGCCTTGAATACCCAGAAACCCTAATTTTTGCAAGCGAGCCGCCATTGTTTCTTTTTTTTCGTTAGGGCTTTCAAACGAATGAAAATCAAAAAGAGGAACGGGTCGAAAATTTTATAAAAAGGGAACGGCCAATTAAAATAAAAGAGATATATTTATTAAAGCCCACATAACATTTAACCATTTTTTTTCAAAAGGATTTCAACTGATCAAAAAGTCCAAACTGCAATTTGCCAACAATATTGATCGTCAAACAACGATAATTAATTGTTGTAAAACCCCGGGTTGTTACAGACTCCTCTCCTTATAAAAATTGCATCCTGCAATTTTCATAATTAAAGTCGTTAATAACCATTTTTTTTCTAACATAAACTGGTTAAGCTAGAAAAATAAAGGTCGAGAACACAAACACCAAAGAAATCTTTTAATTTCATGAAAAAAATTCACAAATGCTCAACCAAATCTAATTATCAATAGATAATTCAGAAAACAACAAAACTAAATAAATACGATTATCAACAATATTTAATTATCAATTAGATAATTAGAATACATAAACCACAAAACAGTAATATCTAATTATCGATACGACAATTAGAAAACAACAAAATCTAATTATCAACAAAGACAATTAGAAAACACCAAATCATAAATCGCAAAACCGCAAACATCTAGTTATCAACCAGAAAATCATAAAAACACGAACTCCATAATCAGTAAACTCTAACTATCAACAGAGATAGATAGAAAACAATAATTCAATATAATCAACATAATCTAGAATCAATTAGGGACTAGAAAATCTCATACACAACAAAAATTTGCAGTCATCTAATTATCAAAAACGATACTCAGAAATCTCAAATCAGTAAATATCTAATTATCACAAGTGATAATCAGATATAACAAATATTCGATTATCAAAAACGATAGTCAAAATCAACAAATATCCGATTATCCAAAACGATACTCAAAATCAACAAATATCCGATTATCAAAATGATAATCAGAAACAACAAATATTCGATTATCAAAAACGATAATCAAAATCAACAAATATCCGATTATCAAAAGCGATAATTAGAAAAAACAAATATCCGATTATCATAAACGATAATCAGAAACAACAAATATTCGATTATCAAAAACGATAATCAAAATCAACAAATATCCGATTATCAAAAGCGATAATTAGAAAAAACAAATATCCGATTATCATAAACGATAATCAAAATCAACAAATATCTGATAATCAAAAATGATAATCAAAATCAACAAATATCCGATTATCAAAAACGATAATCAAAATCAACAAATATCCGATTATCAAAAACGATAATCAGAAACAACAAATATCCGATTATCAAAATGATAATCAGAAACAACAAATATTCGATTATCAAAAACGATAATCAAATCTCAAATCAACAAATATTCGATTATCAAAAATGATAATCAAATCCCAAATCAACAAATATTCGATTATCAAAACGATAATCAAATCTCAAATTAACAAATATTAGATTATCAAAAACGATAATCAAATCAACAAATATTCGATTATCAAAAACGATAATCAAAATCAACAAATATCTAATTATCACAAGCGATAATCAGAACTCATATCAACAAATATCCAATTACCTGCAGATAACTGGAAACAACAAATATCTAGAAATCAATTAAGATGATCTAGAAAATCAACATAAAAGGTGGATCGATCCCAACAGATGGCGAGTTTTAGCTACGCCGCACGTGCATCAACATATGGCCGAAGCCTACCAAGTACCCAACATAATTTTGGCGCCCAACAAATGACCCGAAGATCCAACATATGACCCGAAGGTCTGCTACTGATATTGACCCGAAGGTCCAACATATGACCCGAAGGTCCAACATATGACCCGAAGGTCCACATAGTGGCTCGAAAGCACAGGAAAATCATCAAAACAGAGAATATTTCAATTAACGAGTCCGGAATTAACCAAAATAGAAAACGCACATGTCCCATAACCATGAGTTTTACTAAATCGTTTAATTCTCTTCATCGTTTCCTTGAAAGTGCAAAATTGTGTATTTCAAAAATAACATTTCACATTCTCAAACGGACAAGTCCGGAATTGAGCGAATCAGCAATAGAAAGCGGTCATAGTCCTCGATTTTGCTGAAACGTTTAAATCGCTTCCTCATTCTTTTGAAAACGCAAACTGCAAAACTTCTGAAAACAATTTCATTTATTTTGTAAAAGTAATAATTTACATTCTCAACCGAACAAGTCCGGAATTAAGCGAATCAGTAAAAGAAAGGGGTCATAGTCCTCGATTTTGCTGAAACGTTTAAATCGCTTCCTTATTCTTTTGAAAACGTAAACCATAAAAAATTTGGAAAACAAATTTATTTTTAAAACAATTTGCAAATCCGTGATAAAAACAGCAACATTAGTGATAATTTCGACAAGGAAATTGCTCTTCTCAAAACACCGTAGAAACGGATCTCAAATTTAGCAACGCGGGTAACCGCTTAAAAATCCACCTTAAAATTTGACGGTCACTGAAGTCAAAGAGACAGTGATTTTTATATGTCAAAATCCCATCAAAACAATTTGCATCAAAATATAATACCAGTGAATTTTCATTCATTAAAAATGTCAACAAAATACCGTGCTTCAAAATTTAGCAACGGCGTAAAAATCCCGTTATAAAAATATCGACAACAAAATACGTTTAAAACCAAACATCGGTTTACGCAAAATTAATGCAGTAACGTACAACATAAATTTCCATGTACACCACAAAATGAACAAAGAAATCATACAAATATATATTCAACGAAGATAATTTAAAACAGCAAAAATCTCAACGAAATCACATATCTGCAATCGCTTCGGATCCTCAAATCGGATTCGAAATTTTCAAAGAGAACAAAATAAACACAGCTATGTAAACAACAAATGAAATTTATTTCAATTTCATATTTTGATTTTCAAATCAAAAAGGTTATCAGCCGTACTCAGCGACGACAGCTTCACTGTTTCCGCTGCGCACTCTGATAAACAGACACAAATTACTTATTCATCGAAACACAGTTTTCACTTTTATGTTTTAAATAAAGATATTGAAAAAAAATTCATCATAATTTCAAAACTTTAGCTTTTACTCAAAGCGCAATAAAACATCGACTAATAGTTGTAACACATGTTCTATCTAAGTTATGTTTTATATTATGTCCATAAACCCCAAGCTTTGATACCAACTGTGACGCCCCACCTCTATGCTCACAATAACAAAGAGTATTAAAGAAAATACTGTCCATTATCACGAAAAATAAGGCTAGATAGGAGCGGCCATCCGTATTTAGGCCTTACACTAGTATTGGTTATCTCGATAGGAGTGGTATATATTTTTATTTTTCATCTCTTATTTATTTACTCCCATCTACATACCCAATTCCAATATAAAACGAACTATGATGGTTCATAATAGTTTAGGACAATAAATATAATAATAACACAGATCGTATCAATGCGGAACACAGATAAAACAAAAATGTCTCATATATATAATAACTGATGTCAGTTACAATACATGTGATACAATACATAAGATACAACTACAACGGTCGACTCTGGAAGTTACATATACAAGTACATTATCGTAAATAACATACATGAATATACAACATCCTATACTATGACAACATCTACTCCAAATGACATAAAGAAAATTCATAGCTCTAGTAGCAACCCAAAGCAAGATATCTACAACCTGTAATAACTCGGTCTGACCCGAGTATTACATTCAAAAGAAAATAATACACGGGTCAGTCTAATTCAAACTCAGTTATTAGTGCACAGAAGCAATAATAATTAAATAATCAAATAGACGACAGTCACAATAAATCTCGTCTATCCGATCCTTAAATAAAGAAATCGGATAACGATAAATATAACACGTAACAGTGTTAAACAACAAATCCAAATTATCAACGAAGATAAATTAAAAAGATTATCAATGAAGATAATTTAGAAAACAACAGAATTGCCTATACGGCAATTATCGACAAATTCTAATTATTAAATAAACGATTAAAAACTCATAATCTAATTATCAAATTGATAATTAGACAACAACTAAATCATCAAATTAAACCAAATCAAAATAAGATTAAAAATGTATTGAATTGGACATACGAAACAATTCAAACAATTAAACTATCAATTAAAACTTCAAACCCGATAGGGCTGCAGTGCACGCTTGCATGCACTGCCTCGCCACTACGGTGATGAACGTCAACTCGAGTAGGGCTGCAGTACACGTACGCGTGCACTGCCTCGCCACTACAGCATGAAATACACAAAAGATCAACGCATCAAAATCAAAAGAAATACCAATAAAATCGATACGGTGTGGTTGTAGTACACGCTCGCGTGCACTGCCTTGCCACTACAGTGATGATGTACCCAAAAGCTCAATACCGTGTGGCTGCAGTACAGGCTTGAGTGCACTGCCTTGCCACTACAGTGATGAAGTACACAAACGGGCACAAGGTAAAACCCGAAATACCGGGTTCAACACAGGGGTAATTCCAAAATCAATATGAAACTCAGGTGCAATCAAATTGAATAGTGACATGCACAAACACAAGAACATGTCAGAGAAGCAAGTCGTAACTAAAAAGCTAAGTCACTTACAAAATCAAGTTGGGATGTATATTCGAACAACCCATGTCAAAACCATCAATCGAAATGCAAACTGTCTCGAGTAATAATACCAGAAACTACAAAGAAACCAAGTGTATGAAGACTGCCGAAGTACAGCCCGATAAGAACCGAGTTTCAATTATGCAGACAGCTAAGTGAAGGCATGTACATGTATCTAGACAGTGTTCATGTTGCAAAGTACACAAAGAGAATATCAAGCAGATCCAGTGAGAAAAGAAGCTCTATAACTACAAATTATATGGTGATTCAGCAAATGAGCATTCGAGACATGCAAATGCTAACCTGAAGAACAACAACACAAGTCTGCAACATATACTACCTATATACATGTATGATTACACATGTGTATACACAGAACATATGTACAGCAACACGAACACATGCCAGTGAATGGCAGCATGCAACAAAAAAATCAAAACAGAGTTGAGCAGTGTCAATAATCCACATCAAACACTATCATATGAAAAAAGTCATAGCCAAAATCACCAGCAAAGCAATCAAAGAAGTTTCAAAATTATCAAGTGCAGTTTATCATAACAAGATTAAGTGGCCGAAGCCTTCATCAAATTCAAGGCACTAGGCAAGATTTTTACAGGTTTCAAAACACGATTCAAACCCGTAGTTGTCAAGAATTCAAAGCAATGACGAAGTCAAACTTAAAGAAAATGCAAAGACACAATAAATTCTTATCCAAAATATTTTTCCACAAAATCATGCCTGCAGACCTCTAACCAAACTTAGGACCGTGGTCATGCCGAAGCCAACATCAAAGACACAGCCGAATGAAAATCAATGCATCAGTGATGTCAAAAATTATGCATGTAAATGCAACATGAACCAAACATCACACTGAATTCTTATCAAAAATATATTTTTTACTAAACCATGGCCGCAAGTAATCAAGGGCCTACAGATGTCGAAGTCAGGCAACTTCAATACAACATACAAATCGAAGCAGTAATTAACAATTAAACAAACCGTCGTACAATGCCAGCGCAGTGGTGATGACCAAAGATGGCGAGTCAGGGAATAGTATTCCCAAAGTCAGATGACCGAAGTCACAAAAATCAACAATCGCAGTTCAACCACGCAAATAAAAATCATCACATAAACAACCTCAAGTGGCCGAAATTAACAAGTGATAGAGATTCAAATGTACAGTAGTTTCAAATAAGGTCAACAAAAATGGCAAGGCCGACAATAAACAAGTTAGTGCGAAAGTCGAACCAACAAAGTCGAAACCCTGATGAGCAAGGCAATTCAAGCCGTAGGTAACAAGGAATCGAACACACAGAAAACAGAATCAAAACCGTGGATTGAAAACATCAAGAAATCTTCAGCAACAAAATGAAATCGAACTGTCGAAATAAGAAACTGACGACTTCAAATAATGGTATACGAACGAAAATCATATAATTCAAACCTTACAAACCTAATATTAAACTAGATGTGAGTAATAAAATTACTCACCTTTACACCGAAGAGCACGATTAAAGTTTGACAGCCGAAGCGAGTGACGAGCGATCGATGTCGGCGCCTTGAATAGCCAGAAACCCTAATTTTTGCAAGCGAGCTGCCATTGTTTCTTTTTTTCATTAGGGCTTTCAAACGAATGAAAATCAAAAAGAGGAACGGGTTGAAAATTTTATAAAAGGGGAACGGCCAATTAAAATAAAAGATATATATTTATTTAAAGCCCACGTAACATGTAACCATTTTTTTCAAAAGGATTTCAACTGATCAAAAACTCCAAACTGCAATTTGCCAACAATATTGATCTTCAAACAACGATAATTAATTTTTGTAAAACCCCGGGTTGTTACAATTTTCATTTCTAGGTTTCAGGCTTAAAAAAATTGTTCCCTGCTTCAAACTAGGTGAGCAAACTAATATTGAATTTGATACACATCCGGATGAATGTTTGAAGTTTGGTTGTAGTAAATTTTTTATGAATGAAAGAAAATTGTTCATACATACATACATACATACATACATACATACATACATACATACATACATACATATATACATACATACATATATATATAGTTAGATAGGCTGTGCATGTTTGAATATACCTCTCTGTTTATATTTATAGGCCACAAATCCATCAAATAAATTCATATCTTTTTATTTTAACCAATTCAGGTTAAGATTCTTGGAAAGAAGATGTTTAAAATAATGTAAGGTAACTTTTAAAAATAAAGTCAGGTAAAAGTATTAAGTGAATATTTGTGAAAATATTGATTTACTGTGAAATCGTTATTAAATCAGCAAAATCAAACATTTCAAATTTACAAGCTGATTACATGATCATGTTCGTATTACAAAATTATGATTTTAGGTGAAGGCCTCATAATTTTTAAGCTTATAATGGTTGAGAATTGTTAAGTTGAATGGAAATGGAGTTTCAGTCCAATACTGGTGATCGCGGAGGCTAGGTGCTTCGGGGTTGTGGCCAGAGGAGTATTGTAGGCTGGAGGTCATGAGAAAAATGGCCAGAAATTTTCTAGTTTTCTATGGTTGCCGTGGCGATCGAAGTAGGGTTTTTACCCAGTTTTGGTCATGGTCGGAAAATGAATCGTTACATTACCATGGTTGAACTTGAGGCGATCATTGGAGGGGGAACCTTGCGAGGAGAACGTGACGCATCTCTGGTCGGAGTGGAGTGATTTCTGGTGGCCGGGAGATGGCCAGGCGAAGTAGTTCTTGGATGAATGGTTTTGTTCCAAGAAAAAGTGATATGCTCGATGTCGATTTGGAGAATGTTTTGGGGATCTAGGTGCTTGGGAGGCTTAGGTGAGTTGCCGATGACATGGTGATGTGGTCATGGTTGATCGAAGGAGCTCTAATCGCCTGTGCATGTGAATGCATATCACCGTGTATATGATGTGATGACGGGTTGAGGAAGATGAAGATGTGCTTGGTATTGGTTTCCATCGGATATAGCCATGCCGAACGGCCAAACCACAAGGTCGAACCTCAAACACTTCGAACCACTTCATTCCGACCGAACGACCTATCATCTATCCAAGTGACCATCATTCACTTAAACCGAATCCATCATATTTCAGCCTTGATAGTCATGAAATTGTTTTAGTTAACTCCGCATGTCCGTGGCCTTACAAAAGGGCGGGTTAACACTTGCCCCCCAAAACATGCCTTACTGGTCGAATATGTGTTTTGAATAGCTTCAAACCCGATATCAAAAGTCCATATCCCTTTCGTAACCATATTATCAAATCCACGACCTCTCTGGCTTTACCCATGAATCTGTAGACCTCGCTTAGTCGTGTTATCCTATTCCCGCCTTGATCATCCTGTCAAGGGATTTTATGTTCTCTGGCCTCAACACTCCGACCAAGGAATTTTTTATTCACTGGCCTCGGCACTCCGGCCAAGGACTTTGATCTTCACCGGCCTCGACACTCCGGCCAAGGAATTTGATATTCACCGGCCTCCGCACTCCATCCAAGGACTTTGATATTCACCGGCCTCTGCACTATGGCCAAGGACTTTGATATTCACTGGCCTTAGCACTCCGGCCAAGGACTTTGATATTTACCGGCCTCGGCAATCCGGCCAAGGACTTTGATATTCATCGGCCTCGGCACTCCGGCCAAGGACTTTTATATTCACCGGCCTCGGCACTCCGGCCAAGGACTTTGATATTCATCGGCCTCGGCACTCCGGCCAAGGACTTTTATATTCACCGGCCTCGGCACTCCGGCCAAGGACTTTGATATTCACCGGCCTCCGCACTCCGGCCAAGGATTTTGATATTCACCGGCCTCGGCACTCCGTCCAAGGACTTTGATATTGGAGTCGCCCCCAAGTGTCAAATTAAATCCTTTCTGGTGTCTCAGTTAAATCTGTGTAAGAAGAAAATTTGACTCCCTCCGAGGTTTCTTCGAAGTGCCACCATTGCCATTTGTTTTCCTTTTTCCTTTATCATCTTTACTTGGATCCTCCTTGGATGGATCTCCACCCCTCACTGCATAAGCTTCAGCCATTGCTCCTTAGAATCCAAGTTCCTAGCTCCAAAATTCCTGAGTGCTTTCCTTCTTAGTGAAAGCACCAAAATGTTAGTGCCAAAATTGGTTATCTGTGACTATTAATTGGTGGTTTCATCTACATTTGGGTGCTAGTGACCAATTTTGGCACTAACAAAGAGGATCTTAAAGGCGTGTATTTTATAAAAGATTTGAAATGGATTTATTTGAAAGCTATGAATGAATCTTTATGAATGATTGGTAAACTTTGTGAAGTGAATATTTTTCTTCAAAGAATTTAAATTGGCAATTTTTTTAACCATTTGAAGAAAGGTTTTGGACTTTTAGTTGTGACTTAACCAAGATGTTCCAGCCAATTTAAAACTTTTTTTAACTTACTATGCTCTCAATTCAAAAGCTATACAAATTTATCTTTATATTTCCAATAACACAAAGCTTCAAGTTCTATAATGATGTTGAAATTTTTTACTATCAAAAATCAGCGAAAAATTCATTTCAGTCTAACAAATGAAAACTACTAACAAACACATCATAACAAGATGAACATACCACAATGTCCTAATGCATAAGATACATGCATTAATAAAGTAACATAACAAGGTTTTCACTTATTTTTTATGCACATTTTACTCTAAGAGAAAAAATTAAAAGGTTTCACAATTATTCGGGTTATGCTACTACCACTTAAGGACCCTACATAGCATACATACTAATCTTTTCCATAAAGGAAGTTCATACCAAAATCTATATTAAGCTACCATGTTTTATATATCAAATTCCTTTGAAGGAAACTTTTAGAACTAACCACACGGGCTTTATTTCCAAATCATTTGAAATAATAATGTACATACATGTATCTTTTATATATCAAATCATACTTTCAAGATTAAATCAAAATCATTTTCAAATGGCATCAAATACTTCATACAATATTACCAAGTATCAAGATCTCAATTTAGAAACCAAGTTCCCAATTAATTTCTTTAAAATCCATATAAAATATACATATAGATCGAGTAACGTAAAAATAATATCATGAAAATGGGTCTTACCAAGTAATACCATATATTCCCTTACTAAGAAGGGAAATACTCACAAAAAGTGCTTACCAGTCAAACACAACTTTTGCCCATTTTTAGTAACTTTCGAGCCACTCAAACTAGATAACATAAAAATACTTTGTTCCTGGATTGATTTGTCAATTTTGCTAGCAATCTCGAACTCGAAAAAATCTAAAAACTCTTTTTAAGATGTTTGTATTCTCAAATACTTTCAAATAATATTACTAATATTTTTTCCAAAATCTTGGAAACCATTTTCAAAGACATCAGGAGTTAAGTTATCAAAATATTAGTTCAAATCATCTTTATTTATGAGCCATATTTAGAAAATTTACACTGAACTTCTTTCATTAAAGTTAACTATTAATGCTATGTTGTCACCGTGCGCGTTATAGTCAGACTGTGAAACTAAATTCCTAAGCTGTTCGTTTCCAATGCACCTACAAATATAGCCTACCCAACCCACATAGTAAAAAGGTAAATTGTTTATAAACTAGTCGAGCATAAATCAACAATCAACAATCAATAATCAATACTCATAAACTGGCCGAGCATGATAAAGCAATCAACAAATAATAACAATGCTTGTAAATTAGTTGAGCAGGACTATGCTAATAAATAAAGGATAAAGAATGACCATCATTAATCCCTACAATAATTATTCTACACTTATAAGCCAAGCTTATGTAATTATTCATATATAACAAATACATATACACTCTCATATGTATAATACACTCAACTCATTTTAGGGCATCGTTTACCTTGTCATTAATGAGATATACCCAACTAAAACCAAGTTTCTCACGTAACCTTCAGCTCTGATACCAGCGGTAATGATCAACCTTTTTGACCTTTAAATGTTGACACTAATACATCCACGGTATTCACATGTCGAGCATACAAGTGTTGGAGAGAAAGATTCTTAAGGTTAAAAGAAAAAGAATAGACAAGAAAGAAGAGAACATGACATCAGATTCTCATAATGGAACAATAACATATAATATCAAAAGACAGTACAAATTATCACTCTAAAATAAATAACATTTCAGAGTTAGAATCCTAAGTACTATCATCGGCTGAGACATTTATAACAGTTGGTCCTCACAAATGCTGATAAATACAAATATTAGTGCAATGGAAATAAGAATACTACAGTAGGCATACAGAAGAATCCAACTTGCCTCCTGAAGCTCCAAAGAATGATAAATAAATTTTCATTTCTCAAACTACTCGAAAGAGCACTCGTGGAATTTAGGGAAAGATAAAACAATGAGTCGACGTAAGTCTGATATAAGAAACTAAAGAAATATGCGGCCAACATATAACAGTACTTTTGAGACCGTTCGAATCAATGTAACGGTTATCCCTCAATAGAAACAAACCTATCTAATAAGTACTTAAGTTGACATAATAAATAATGTCTAAGGTGTACAATATAAATCTAAAAAAGCTATATTGATTGCATCTCACAACATAACAATTTTAATGGTACAATTAAAACTGCTAAGGCACGTTCGCATATGAATTTCCATGGAGGTCTCCTTAGTACATAGAGGTCGGCCCCAATGAAAAGGATCAAAAACTACCATTTGAGCATCATATATCTCTAGAAAAAAGTACTATAAGGTAAGCACAACTAGCCCATGCCCGAACACACGATGCCAAATATCATCAACTCGTGCAAACAGCATCGGTAAGCGTCTTTAGATATGGAGTTGGCATACCCTTTTGGGTTGGTTAACTCCTTAGTTGTACATCCTACTCTGTCCTCTGTCATTTCGATGGTAATGTCACATTCAACATCTCAATACACAAGTCATCATCACTCGAACGGATCTTGAATCTCTACATGGATTTCCGCATCTCAAACAGTTCATGAATCTTTCCATGGATTCCAGCACTAGTAATTCAAGAATGCTAACTCCATCCTCTCTCTTGGAATCAACCTCAAGATAGGCAGCTCCTCGCTATCATCGTTTTAAATGTTAATGCTAACCCTCTTGTGGACTTAACCTTAGGATAGACAGTTCAACTCTAGAACATTTCACACCATAACCTCTTCCAAAACAAAGAACACAAACATCATTTTTATATGGTTTTCGATAAGTAATACGCTTATCCGATCCCGGACTCTTCAAAACTAAATCAATGAAATTTTGGTTAACTCTAGTTATTTTAGAAGTAAGCGAATGGAATAAAGGAGTCCTTTCTTGGGGACCTTTTGTGTGTGTGTGTATGTGTGCGTATATATATTCTTAAAGCAACAGACGATTCATACAAATGAGAACTTCTTGGGGGATCTCAAACCGTATCAATATATGATGCTTACATATACTTCCCAAGTTAATTGGATCAATTCAATAACAATGAAAAAAATTGCATATGGAAACCATGTCTTGTACAATTATCTTGCTTCCGACCTTCTCAACTTACGCTATCCCTCGGTTAAGAGTGAAAATGACAGGTTAGAGCACTATTTGCTTCTAAGCCCTACTCAAACATTATTCATAACTCTTATAGATATAGTAAATCTACTTTGTCGTCTTTTAGTGCTAAGTACACAACTAAATACTTTCCATAGACAAGTAAACATACAAAGCACGATTAAGTCATACAAAGCGTGATTACGGCATAATAATTTCTAACCCTCTTTTACATAGTTAGTTCTTTTGTTAATTAAAACTTCTTATAAATACTTGTATGTATATTTAAAATACCTTTACAAAAGAGATATATATATATACACACACATATATATACGGATATATGTATACTACAATTTTACTATTCATTTCCACTTTTTTAAATACCTAGAAATGTATTCATTTCCTTATCCCAAAGGCATAAGAATATTCACAAATCTTTTAACAAGACTAAACTTTTTCAAATGTATATTTAAATGGGTTAAAAAATGTTACTAAAAAATTGTTTACTATAAACCCAAAACCATTTTGCACTTAACATTATCTTTAAAACACTCATTTTAAAGAGCAAGTATATTTAAGAGTTGGAAACAAATGTTACTAAAAAGTTGTTTACTATAAAACCAAAACCATTTTACACTTAACATTACCTTCAAAACATTCGTTTTAAAAATGTAAGTATACTAATTAACAAGATAATATACTTTAACATAAATTCACAAAACCATTTATATAACTAAAATGTTATAACCAAAAACCACTTATCATTTTATAAAATACTTTACTTACTTTTCCAAACTTATATATGTATATAAATACTTCAAAAATACTTATTAATAGTTTTAATATCTATATAAAATATTACCTGAAAATAACGCATTTTGAAATTTAATAAAAAAATCATTAAAAAAAGCATGTTTTATACTAAAATCAATTTACTTTAAAAATTCATAAATAATTAATAAAAATATATTTAAACTAGAAACCACTTTTAAAATAGTTTAAAACATGTTATCATATATCCCTAAAAAGATCTCAAAAAATAGATAATTTGATTACCATTTAAACTCACCTTAAATCACAAAAAGTGTAAACATAACACTATAGGGCAAATGTTGTAATAAGAGCCCGTAACTATTGTCGTTGGTTAGAGATAGCTTTTGTAAGTGTTGTTAAAAGTCCTGAACAGATAACATTATAAAAACGGCATAATTTAATCAATTTTCCCCATACAAAAAAAGGTTTTAAGATCTGGTTTTTTACATCAAGTACAAAATTTAGACTATTTGAAAACAAAGCAATGACTCCAAAGGATATCTTTCAGAATCATGTTAAAAGTTCCTAAAAATGAGCCATTTACAGAGTGCTCATATAACGACCTTTTTGCTGCTAACTTTTTCAACCTTGTTCAATCGGTTATAAATTGATATAAACTCTAATATTTTTACAGTAAAAATTACACATATGGTAATGTTTAAAACACCAAAGAAACCCATGAGGACGTCTTTGAAATTAGATTAAAAACTGGCAAATATAAGGCAATATCAAAGTGCTCATAGAGTGATCTGTTTCGCTACTAACTTTTGCACCTATTCAACCATTTTTATAACTTTTCAAACCAATTTCTCACTGTCCTGTACACTGCTACAATTGTAGAGCATAATCCAAAATACATACATTCACAATATATTCACATATAACCAATTGGAACAAGTTTTAAACGCAAGGGGATTCAAAATGCTTTCATAGCGAGTATCGCTATACTGGCCATTCAATATCCATTCAAATTCCATCACATAATCCAAACAACTATATATACACAATTTCATAGCACGCTACATGTTATAAAAGGTCATAGAAGTGATGATATTCAAACTATAGCTTTCATTTGCTTTCAAAAGTAAGGGGGTCTAAAGTTATAAGTTTAGTTAGTTCATACTTAACTTTAACTTTATATTCAAGCACACAATAATATAACACAATATATACTTGTTCAATGACGAGTAAACTCACTTAAAAACAAAGATAACACAAGCACAAGCCACCTAGAACATAAGAACCACTTCCTACCATCACCAAACTTCCAAAGCTACCATCTTTGCTTTGCTTTTGCACTTGGCTCCTTCCTAGCCTAATAACATCTCATGACCCAAGCTTTAAAGGGGTGTTGTGCTCCTTCTCTTTATGCCTTTAGTTACTATTCCATGTTTTTATGTTTTCTTAAAGCTAATATCTTAAGTTTGGAGGAGATTTGTTTTGATTTGAGATTGATTATAGAGATAGAATTGGATTAAGGCTAAGTGTTTCTATCTTTAAAGATTGGAAAATGAGTTAATGTAATCCTATTAATAGTCTTATATAGAAGTGGCCAAGAGGTAACTATTCTCCTCTTGCCCTTCATATAAGGTAACCGTTCCATGTGCCCATTTTCTAAAACAAATATCTATACATTATTCACTAAAATATCTTCTCCTTAATCCATTTGTTAATCTTTTACTATTCACATTTAGTTAGCCATAAACAATAAAATATTTTTAGTTCCTCATTAATTGCACATTAATATATTCGAAAAGTGGAAAAAAATTCGAACAACTTTGACCAACAAAACAACCGTTTGTCGATAAAACAATTTTCGGTCACATTATCGATATTTCTTCAAATTATTAATTTTTGTAAACATTTTCCAAAATCAAATTTACCATTATTATTTATTAGTTAAAAGGAAGTTAACAAGGTTATAAAATCCATTTAATAATATCTAACCAAGATTCAAATATTTAAGCAATTTAGATATTGAAATATGAAGTGTTCGGATTTCTAGGTCGCTATATAGGTATATGAAGTTGAAACGTAAAGCAGCACGATATAGAATGAATTGGGCGGAAAACTAATTGCATGGGAATTGTTCCAGATTCAGATACAACATACAATGTCCCCTAAAATCCATACTCGATGTAGCGCGTTCTCTTCCTAAGATGAGTCACAAAGGTTGCATAGTTTTAACGTAACACATACACTATCAAGGATGCAACTTGAATGGCTGTGCAGTTTCACTTTCAAAGGCTAAGAAATCTTAGCTAAGTGTTTGCACATTTTTAGCCAATGCATTGTGCTTTTAAATCTGCACAACCTTAGCCAAATTTATGCATAGTTCTACCAAGTCATCCACATCCAAGGATGCCCCATCAAAAAAGCGCAATTTTATCCTTGCACATCCTTATCCGAGGATGACCTTGCAAGGCTGCGCAGTTCCACCTTCAAAGGCTGCATAGTCTCAACAACATGTCTACATAGGGTTGTGTAGTTTCAGTCATGTGCATCTGCATAGTTTCACCTTTAATAGCTACACAATCTTAGCCAAGTGTCTAGGCAGTTTTAACCAAAGTATCAAGCCATCAAAGCTATGCAGCCTTAGCCCAATATTTTTCCAATTTCTACCAGTCCATCCTCATTCAAGGACTCAACGTTAAGGCTGTGAAGTTTCAGTTAGTGCAACCTCACCGAGAATGACCTTAAAAGGCTACGCACTACATATTTTCAGTCACGTGCATCAATATTTGAGGACGCACCTTGAAAGGGTGTGTAGTCTCACATTCGTGGGCTGCATAGTTTCGACTAAGTGTCCATGTAGTTTCAACAACCGCATAGTGCCATCAAAGCTATGCATCCTTAGCCCAATTTTTGCATAGTTTCTACTAGTGCACCCTTATTCGATGATGTGCACCAAAGGCTACATAGCCTCAGTCTTGTGCATCCTCATCCAAAGATTGATCTTGAATGGCTGTGCAGTTTTATTCTCATGCATCCTCGTTCGAAGATTTATCTTAAAAGGCTACGCAGTTTTACCTACAACGGTTGCGCAGTTTTAGCCAAAATCTTCACAAATTCTGCTAGCGCATCCTTATTCGAAAATCTACTATCAAAGGCTAGGTGGTATCACCTTCTGTAGTCGTAAAATTTTAGTTAAGTGTATGTGCGGTTTTAATTCAAGACTGCACTGTTTTAGCCCAATGTCGGCACAATTTCATCCTACACATCCACTTCCAAGGATGTGCCACGAAAGCTCACAGCCTTAACCTATTGTCATTGCAATCTCTACAAGTGCATCCTCATTCGAGATGCGAAATCAAAGCTCACTATTTCTACCCACGTATCCTCGTCATGGGATATGCCATCAAAGAACAAACACCATAAACTAACAACATTCTCGATACAACATTAGCTAAAACTATTTTAACTACACAAGAAGCGCAACATAATACATTATTATCAAACAAATAAATATTGAACTCCTTAGAAAGTACCATGCATCCAAGATAGTAGTAAGCATTTAGAAGCATCATACACATTGCACTACTTCAAATTCAAATTATCCTACCTAAATCCATATCTATTCCCACAAAAAAATTATCCCGCCTAAACCTATATCAACAATTCGTGCACATCAACCAAACTGAATGAATGAAACACACATGGCAAGATCCAACGGTAGATGTTATCAACCCATGTGACATCCTCTCTGCTATAAAAGAACAACATTGTAGTAGGCAGATGAAGGGAATTAATGATATTTAGAGAGTTAAATATTGTAATGCATGTACGAAATCTCCATTGATTTAAGTTCTTCTAATAAAAAGCAAAAATATAGACTGAGTGATTTACTCACGGATATAGAATTTCTTAATTCCAAATCACATAATTTTTTTGTCTTTTACTATATTGCATTTTTGTACTCTTCTCGGTTGATTGATTAATTTTAATTTGAATCGGTTTATTTAGGCATTTTAACAAATAGTTAAACTGCAGCCTACATAATTGTGTAAACATACAATTTAATTACTTCTTTTAAGGCAATTTAATTACTATTTAAATTTGTTAAATTTTAATTATGGAAGCATTCAACAGCGTAATCACTTCAAAACCAAGTTGGTATCGTGAGAATGAAAAATCTCACTAAGAATTTTCTTTTTAAATTGGGTTGAATGAACTTTTTTTAGCACTTCATAAGGATTGTCTTTTTAAAACCACCAAGGCATCTGATATAAGTGCCAATATCGGGTTTAATCAAGGTGAATATGCAATTTGTCTTAGTATGATGGTAATGAAAAACTAAATAAAAAAAAGTATATATAAGAGGTTTAATTCTAGAATATAATAAGGTAAAAAATTCATAAAAGTAATCATAGAGCGCTTCGTAGTTTGTGACAAAACTTTGGCTACCATTCCAATTCACAAATTCAAGTATGATGCTCATAATGAATGGGGATGAGTATAATGCATTCAAGCAGCATAGCTTCCTAACTTAAGCCACTTAAAATTTATAAATCATTTCTTGTGCATTTCATACTTCCTTCAGCTCTTTTTGAATTTAGACCATTTAAAACTTCTTATGACACACATAAGGAAAATCATTCAATAAATGTACTTCTATCTATGTCCATTCAATAAGAAAAATGAAAGATGTAACGACCCTGAAATTCAGACCCAGTTTAAAAATTTTAAAATCGTATATTAGTGTGGAAATTCGAATTTTCACAAACAACTTCCGTTGCTATCCAAACTTCACATTTGGAATGCGTCTAGATAGACATAGGCGTACGTCAAATTTCGTCGAAAAATATTGAAGTAAATTTCGCTCGTCGCATTTACATATTAGTTAAATTTTATGTGTAAATTTCCTATTGTCCGAACTCAAATATTTTTCACAATGTTGCGTAAGAAAAATATTCTGAACATGATGGCGCGCTTCGTTTCATCAAAATTTCGCTTTTAATGGCTAGTTAAAATGTTCGCTCGAGCAAATGGTTCAATAAGATTAACCACTTCGCAAACAGTGTCAAACCATCAATATCTTCATACCGTTGTATCCGTCTCGTCGCGCTGATCAAAACGATATATTTATTTGTGTCAATCAGAATTCGGCGTTGCAAATTATAATTGGTTAACGGAGTACAAACTGGTCCATTACGCAGCACAAACCGGTACCCAACTTTCCAACGTTCATAATTCTAGGAGTCTATTAAGTTGTCTTGGAAACCCAATAGCCACCACTTTGCAAAAACATCATTGCATTGAACTTTGCACTCTGAACCCCACTGTATATAACTGCCTTCATTAATGCCTCTGCATACCAGCTCACTTCATTTATTGCATTGCTTCTCTCTGGTACGTATTCTCTCCCTCCTTCTCTCCCTCATATTTCCTTTATTATTATTTTTTGTTCTCTCCAGTGAACTAAAACCCAACCCCTCCATATGCGTTCAGCCTCCACTGCCTCCCCACTACCCGCTGCACAACCGCCACTGTCACCGTTCCCACGCCAACATCCATAACAGACCCAGCCTCCCCTCTGCCACCGAAACCTCCCCATTGTCGAACGCCCTTCCCTTCCATGCAATGACAACCCCTCCTCCTTGCTCAACCACCCTCCACGTCGCCTCTCCACAGCAACTCCATTCCACCCTCTGCCCGTATCCACACCCTCCACCTGCTCCGCCGAGCGCACCACAGCCCGCCTCCGCCACGTCCTTCCCCACGTGCGCCATGACCACTGCTCCGCCACGTCCCTCCTACTGTGCCACCGACTCACCTAAGTCCCCAGCCCTCCCCGGTGCCACCTTGGCCGCAGTGCCGATCCCCCCTTGTTTTCAGTTCATATATACAGAGATATATATAGTATAAAAAAAGAGGAATAAGAGGAAAGTTTCATTTTAATATACAGTATACATTAGTTAAAAGTTTAGATTTACAAAGTTCAGAATACAGCAAATCACGTATATAGTTTATATAGCTTCAGTTTGATGTTAGTTTGGCTTTCTATGTTGTTTATAAAGTTTAACATAAAGTTATATATCTCTGTTTTGTTTTATTTTGTTATATAGTATAAAGTTTGTATAAAGATTTTTATATAGTTATAGTTTTATAGGTTCATGCACATACGGTTGTATATATGGTTTTACACAATCCGTGGCATATAAACTTTGTATACATATAATCAGTTGTATATGCTCTCATACAAAGTTTTACCGTCTTTGTTCCAGCTACTGCTCCGGGGTCTTAGATTTCCATCCTGCTTGTCGAATCTACCTTGCTTTGTTGTTTTGGTATGGTTTATATATATATTCAATCGATATATATTGCAATAAACAAATTATTGATTAATTATTTGTTTGATTCCAGCTGTGTTCGTTTTGTGACGTGCTTGTTAGGGTCTATCTTATCTATCCATCTTCGTGCTTCGCCATCATCTTCTTCAACTACGCAAGGTGAATATTTCATTCACGACTCAATCTGTTATGCTATGATAATCAAGTGATAATTGTTGTTAATATTAACTTGGATATTAAATTGTTGATGGTTAAAATTGTTGAAATGAACCTATAAATCGCCATGCAAGTTAAATTGGAATATTGTTGGTTTATATTAAATAGTTTTGACACTAAATCTGCTATGCGATGTTGAATTTGGTTGTTAATATAAGTAAAATTTAATATGAATTTGAAATTGATATAGAATAGTTAACAATTTAAAATGGATTATATATGTTGAGTTTGACCCCTTTAAATGTTAAATAAATCGTCGCGTAGAAATAACGTTAACTACACTTTGAACCATTGAATGTATGATTGATGTAGCAATTTGATAATAGACACCAAGTAAATACCATAATGTAATAATCTTTAATCTGCATAAAACGATAGTGTGGATTCTAGGAATAATTATATTAATTTGCATAAATAACAAATGTGAGTTAATACGATTATTTCAGGATTATTTAATAAATTGTTGAATTGTTATGTATAGTTGCTATTGCTTGTTTATTTACTTTGACACCATCCCAGTTATCATACTGCAAGTTCCCTTTGCTATGCTTTGGTTTATATTGAATGATATTGGGTTAAAATGATAAATACCCAATTAAACAACTTGGCCTAGGATAGATAATTAAAAATAAGAAACCTGATTGGTCAACAAAAATCATTTTCGAAATTGAAATATAATTTAAATTAAGGAATGAACTTAACAATTTGTTTGGGAATTAAGTAAGGAACTTAAGGGATTTAAATTGAAATAAATTAATGGATTAAATTGAAACGGATGAATAAACCTATTTAATTGAATAAAATGAATTGGCAAATTTAATCGAAATGAGATTTTGAAACAAGTAAGTTCTAGAATTTATTAATTTAAAAATTTATTAGATTTGTTAGATTTAGATTTAAACTCGGTTTTAATTAAATAGATTTGGAACTTGTTATAAATTTAATTTGAGATTAAGAAAATTTTGACTTAAGTGGAATACGAAAACTAACTAAAGTTTTATGGATTTAACTTAGTGATAATTTAAATTTAAAATGATTTTAAATTTAACGAATTAATCAAATCAGGACATGGTAAATGGAAATGGATTTCTTTGATTTGAAATTTAATTGAATCGGTAAATAAATCAAATAAAGTTTGAAAAGGGGAATTTAGTTAATAAAGTTGATTTAATCGAATTTATGATAACAATGGATGTAAACATGAAGTGAAATGAATAGAATTTGATTTAATGATTTAAACTAAGTTTACCATCAAACTGAATTCATTGATTACGAACTAAATTTAATAAGCGACATTTAGACCTTATTAAATTGAACTTGAATACTTAATCTTAAATTGTCAACTCAAATGTTTGAACTAAAAAATTTCATTTGGAAATATGTTTGAATATTTAAAATAAATTGAACCGTGAAATGTCAAAATTTTGGAAGTCAAATTTGCACCTTGACTTTTGAACTTTGACTTGTTTAAACGTTAATTTAACCGACCATCGGGTAATAAATATGAAGTTATTAAAGAGACCGGGATCGGGAATGGACATACTCTCTGTCGATACCGAAAACCACTTTAATAACTATTATACGCGGAGTGTTGATCCAGAATGAAGTGGATGATTTGGCGAACGCATTGACTGAAGAAAGAGAACGATATTGGATGACCCCTGACATGACTAAAACAGGAGCCGTGCCGGGCCATTGAGGTTCACCACCTCTAGCGGACACGCTTCCTCGATACCATATCTATTACTTTTGTGATTCGATTTGGGTGCACTCCTTGATTTGGGAGTGTTGTTTCGCGGTGTTGTGGTAGCTGCTGGCTATGCTCAACATCAGTCCGGATCACGCAACTACTAGTATCCTAGTTGGTATCGCCTCATGTACCTTGTCATACCGATTATCCTATTCGCGACCACTACGTTTTGTTTTGTGTTATACCTATGGGGTACCCTCTGATAACCACTAGTTTACGGTGGGGTTTATGGTGTTGTATAGACTATGGCAATATAAAATGTTTTAAGGGGAATTATGGTAACGCCTTAACGCTATTTTAATATCGTACTTTACTGATTAAACATTATCTACATATTGTATTCTATTGTATATATAGATAGTTTATCGGATCCTTAGAGATGTTTTATTCATCTTTGAGTTATGGACTTTATTCCCTGCACTTGATTATCCTGTATAAGATTTTGAGTCCTGACTCGAGTGTTTCCCTTTTGTATATGTTCGGGTTAATCTGAAGCTATCCAGTTGTTGATCAAGGTTGGTTGAAGATGCTGAAGACTTAGCATTTATCTTTATCAGTCTATTTCTATTCCAGTATTGATGATCTTGTCTGTTGGACATTTATGTATTTCCTTTCAGTCACCTTTTGTTTAGACATTGTTGTACTTTATGTAGCTGCTTCATGAATTGCTATTATGACGATGTATTTTCTGCTGCATTATTCTGTGACTGTTCTGTGTCTGTGATGTTGTATTGATTCTCATTTACATTTATGTATTTATAATCCCAAAATGATTCGTGTTTTGTATTATTTAAGTTGACATATGTGGATTATTGTCAATTTAAATGGTTCAAACACGCGGGTTGTTACAGTTGGTATCAGAGCTTTGGTTTCCCTAAAAACCTTAGTTAGGGGTTATATAAACTCATTAGAGATAGGGTAGCAATATCCTAGAATGAGGAGAATCGATTCAATATCCAGATCCTTAAAATTCAAACTTCTTTTGATTCGTTAATTAGATTTTCTTTAAGCTTTATGATTTTTCTATCCTTGGTTCTAAATCTCTTTCGATATTTCAGGATGAGTACCGGAAGAAGCAATAGGGGAGGAAGAGGCCATGGTCCTGCCCAGGCTGCACCTGCCTCCCCAGCTCCAGTCAAATTCACCACTCTTAGTAAAGATTATATCCAGCTATTGGGTATTAAGTTTTCCGGATCCGAGGGCATTATCGGAGCTCAGCAATGGCTCGAAGGCTTAGAGAAGATATTTTCTGGATTGGAGATCATCGATGCTCAGAAGCGTCAGCTTGCTGCTTGGCAACTTAGGGATGCCGCACAAGATTGGTGGGAATCCGTCACTTCTCGTATTGAGGAGAACACCATCACTTGGGCCCAGTTTAGGTATGAATTTGCTTGGATTTCATAGTCTAAATTCTTCTTTCAAACTTTGGAATGTTATTCATCCAGTCTATCTTTGGATCAGGGATACTTTCTCGGCACAATGGATGCCCGTTGCTGGGAAAACTCAACTTTATAGAGCTTTTATGGATCTCAAGCAAGGCAGTATGACTTTTTCTGAGTACGAGAGGAAATTCAATGAGCTCTCCAAGTTTGGCCCAGGATTGATCGATACACCACTTCTAAAGAACGAGAAGTTGATTTTAGGAGCTAGACCAGAGTATTATGACTTGCTTACTGGCCACACTCACTGCACCTTCACAGAGCTTGTTGATTATGCTCTTAGATATGAGGCAAAGCCAAGGGGACCCACTGCCAAGGCCCCACCTACTCAGTCCTCTTCTAGCCAGCTCGGAAAGAGGAAGATGAGCTTCGATCAACAAAAGAAAGCTTGGCAAAAGACTACAGGATTGGGATATGCCCAGAAAAGCCCAATCGACCTTGCCAATATCACTTGCTTCAAATGCGATAAGAAAGGCCATTATGCTAATAGTTGTCCATCTATCGGAGCTGCTATTCCACCACCTTCTCAGATGAGGAATGATTTATGCCATGTCTGCCTCCAGCCAGGTCACTTCAAGAAAGACCGCCCATTGCGGAAGAAAGGAACACCATCTGGAGTATATGCTATCACCACTCCTGCACCACTTCCACCACCTGCTCAGGATGACCGAGGTACCTTACGAAGTACTTTTTCATTACATGATTCACCTGTTAGGGTATTATTCGATACTGGTGCTTCTCATAGCTTCATATCTATTGATCTTTGTAATAAGCTCAAATTAGAACCTACTCTTTCTACTACTTCCTTATGTGTCTCCAACCCTATTGGAGGACTTGCCAACCTCAGTAGAACTTGTAAAGAGGTTGTGCTTTTGTGTGGAAGATATCGATTCACTTGGGATTTTTATGTGCTTGGCTTCGTAGCATTTGACATTTTGTTGGGTGCTGATTGGTTAAGAAAATTCGATGCTGTTATTTCCTGCAAAGCTCGTTCTGTTCTCTAGTCAATGATAAGGGTGTACCGCTTGTCATCGAATGCAAATCACCTCAGAAATATGCGGAAGCTTCATATTCTCTTTGATGCTCACTCGGATGATCTTAGTACCACTCCTATTGTTCAGAAGTTTCTTGATGTATTTGGAGAGGTCAACTCTCTACTGCCAAAGCGAGAGATCGATTTCCGCATTGACCTTATTCCCTGAGCTACTCCAGTAGTTCTCCCTCACAGAAGGATGGCTCCTAAGGAAAAAGCTGAACTTAAAACTCAAATTGATGATCTATTTGCTAGGAGTTTGATTAGGAGACGTTGTTCTGAATGGGGAGCCGCAGTCGTATTTGTCACCAAATCAGATGGATCTCTTCGCATGTGTGTTGATTACAGGGAATTAAACAAACGCACTCTCAAAAATCGCTATCCGATGCCTCGCATATATGATTTATTCGATCAGCTCCATGGAGCTAAAGTTTTCTCGCAACTTGATCTAGCCACTGGGTTCCACCAACTCAGGGTAGCAGAAGATAGTATTCATAAGACAGCTTTCCGTACCGAGAATGGATTCTATGAGTGGTTGGTTATGCCATTCGGTTTGACCAACGCACCTGCTTATTTCATCGACTTAATGAATCGAGTCTTCCGTGATGTCCTTAACAAGTTTGTTCTTGTCTTCATTGATGATATTCTCGTCTTCTCCAAAGATGAGAAAGAGCATGAGACACATCTTGCTTATGTTCTGGAAACTCTCCGAAATCATCAGCTTAAAGCCAAGTTCTCTAAATGCCACTTCTGGCGAGACGAAGTACGATTCCTTGGCCATATTGTTTCTGAAAATGGGATTTCGGTCGATCCAGCTAAGACCGCCGTAATCAATGTAAGTTCTATCCTATTCGTTATTTCTATTCGATCCATCTTATTCCTTTCTAATTTGAAAATTTATCTACTGGATTGTTTGACTCCCAAAACTCCTACTGATATACGTAGCTTCATGGGCTTAGCCGATTATTATCACAGATTTATTGAGCACTTTGCCCAAAATTCTGCCCCACTTATTGCTTTAACTCGAAATGATGTCAAGTTTATTTGGAGTGAGAATTGCGAATTAGCTTTTAATGAGTTGAAACGTAAGTTAACTTCAGCCCCAGTTCTTGCGGTAATTGACGGGAGTGAAGGATTAACTGTCTATACCGATGCTTGTCGAGAAGGTTTAGGCGTTGTCTTGATGCAAAATGGTAAGGTTGTTGCTTATGCTGGTCGTCAGTTGAAGACCCATGAAGTAAACTATGCAACCCATGATTTAGAGCTTCTTGCAGTTATATTTGCTTTGAAACTATGGAGGCATCATTTCTTAGGAACCAAATTTGAATTATTCACAGACCATAAGTCCTTGCGGTATATCTTCTCTCAGAAGGATTTGAACCAGAGACAAGTCCGATGGCTCGAATTCTTAGCTGCATATGATCTCGACATCAATTATACTCCTGGGAAAGCAAATGTTGTAGCTGATGCTTTGAGCCGTAGCAAAGCATTGTCATGTTGTAATCTTGTAGAAGGCATGCTATTTCAGCTTGTTATCTCCCCATCTCTTATGGATCGCATCAAAGCAAAGCCATATGATGACACCTTGCTCTATCGCATGAAGGAGTTAGTTCTTGGTAGAGTTGGGAATGCTGACGGTAAAGTGGGAGCACAGATAGATAGTAAGGGAGTTCTGAAGATGGACAACGGTATTTGTGTTCCTAATGTTGATGGATTGAGACAAGAAGTGCTTAGAGAGAACCATCAGTCATCACTTTCATTTCATCTTGGTGTCACCAAAATGTATCGAAATATGAAGCGTTTATATTGGTGGAGTGGGATGAAGAGAGATATTTCTGTATATGTCAGTAGATGCACCACTTGCCAACAAGTCAAGGCCGATCACCGGAAGACGGCAGGATTACTTCAACCCCTAGAGATTCCATGTTGGAAATGGGATCAGATATCTATGAACTTCGTTGACGGATTACCGAGGACCAGAAAAGGTAACGAGAGTATATGGGTGATTGTTGATTGGTTGACCAAATCTGCTAACTTTGTTCTTGTTAAGACCACTCGTACTGCTTCGAGTTTGGCCGAGATTTATATGAGAGAGATTGTTAGACTTCATGGAGTTCCATCTAGTATTGTATGCGATAGAGATCGTTTGTTCACTAGTAAATTCTAGAAGGCATTTCAGGACGTCTTGGGCACTAAATTGAATCTGAGCACGGCTTATCATCCTCGAACAGATGGCCAAACTGAGTGGGTAAATTAGATTTTGGAAGATCTGCTCCGAGCTCGCATTTTTGATTTCGGTGGATCTTGGGAAGACCATCTCCATTTGGTTGAATTCACTTATAATAACAGTTATTAGGTAATCAGAAATTTTCAATTTGAATAAGTAAAATTGAATTGAAATTTAACTATCTTTATAATCAGGCGAGTATCGATATGGCACCGTTTGAAGCTTTATATGGACGGCCATGCAAATCGCCAGCTTGTTGGATTGAGCCTGGTGACCGATTAGTTCTTGGCCCGGATATGATTATGGAAGCGTCCGAGAAGGTTAATGAGATCAGAAGGAAGATGAAAACCGCACAGGATTGGCAGAAGAGCTATGCAGATAGGCGTAGAAGAGATTTAAAATTCCAGGCTGGGGATAGGTATTTCTTAAAGTATCACCTTTGAAGAATGTTATTCGATTTGGTCGTAGAGGGAAGCTCGCTCCTAGGTTTGTGGGACCATTCACTATCACTGAGAGGATTGGTACACTAGCCTACAGAGTTACACTGCTGGAGAAATTTGAGGGCGTGCACAACGTAATTCATGTTTCACATCTTCGGAAGGTTGTACACGATCCATCCATGACCGTTCCTATTGCTCAGTTAGATGAGGTTGATATTGAGCCGGATTTTACTGTAGAGAGGAGACCACTTCATATTATTGATAGGGATACGAAGCAGCTTAGAAGGAAATCTGTTAGCCTAGTCAAAGTCCAGTGGAGTCCTGATAATCGTGATTTTACTTGGGAAACCGAGGAGAGTATCCGAGATTCTAATCTAGAATTGTTTGTTGAAGGTAAAATCCATTCTATATTCTATACTTTGTTCGATAATCTATTCTATATCCATCGTATCTCTTTATCTAGTTCTTCCACTCTTTACTTTGTTCCTTTTCGAGGACGAAAAGTTTTGCGTGAGGGAGAATGTAACGACCCTGAAATTCAGACGCAGTTTAAAATTTTTAAAATCGTATATTAGTGTAGAAATTCGAATTTTCACAAACAACTTCCGTTGCTATCCAAACTTCACATTTGGAATGCGTCTAGATAGACATAGGCGTACGCCAAATTTCGTCGAAAAATATTGAAGTAAATTTAGCTCGTCGCATTTACATATTAGTTAAATTTTATGTGTAAATTTTCTATTGTCCGAACTCAAATATTTTTCACAATGTTGCATAAGAAAAATATTCTGAGCATGACGGCGCGCTTCGTTTCGTCAAAATTTCGCTTTTAATGGCTAGTTAAAATGTTCGCTCGAGCAAATGGTTAAATAAGATTAACCACTTCGCAAACAGTGTCAAACCATCAATATCTTCATACCGTTGTGTCCGTCTCATCGCGCTGATCAAAACGGTATATTTATTTGTGTCAATCAGAGTTCGGCGTTGCAAATTATAATTGGTTAACGGAGTACAAACTGGTCCGTTACGCAGCACAAACCGGTACCCAACTTTCCAATGTTCAAAATTCTAGGAGTCTATTCTGCTGTCTTGGAAACCCAATAGCCAAAACTTTGCAAAAACATCATTGCATTGACCTTTGCACATTGAACCCCACTGTATATATCTTCCTTCATTAATGCCTCTACATACCAGCTCACTTCATTTATTGCATTGCTTCTCTCTGGTACGTATTCTCTCCCTCCCTCCCTCATCTTTCCTTTATTATTTTGTTTTGTTCTCTCCAGTGAACTAAAACCCAACCCCTCCATATGCGTTCAGCCTCCACTGCCTCCCCACTACCCGCTGCACAACCGCCACTGTCACCGTTCCCACGCCAACATCCACAACAGACCCAGCCTCCCCTCTGCCACCGAAACCTCCCCATTATCGAACGCCCTTCTCTTCCATGCAATGACAGCCCCTCCTCCTTGCTCAACCACCCTTCACGTCGCCTCTCCACCGCAACTCCATTCCACCCTCTGCTCGTATCCACACCCTCTACCTGCTCCGCCGCGCGCACCACAGCCCGCCTCCGCCACGTCCTTCCCCACGCGCGCCACGACCACTGCTCCGCCACGTCCCTCCCCATTGCGCCACCCACTCACCTGAGTCCGCAGCCCTCCCCGGTGCCACCTTGGCCGCAGTGCCGATCCCCCCTTGTTTTCGGTTCATATATACAGAGATATATATAGTATAAAAAAAAGGAAGAAGAGGAATGTTTCGTTTTAATATACAGCATACATTAGTTACAAGTTTAGATTTACAAAGTTCAGAATACAGCAAATCACGTATATAGTTTATATAGCTTCAGTTTGATGTTAGTTTAGCTTTCTATGTTGTTTATAAAGTTTAACATAAAGTTATATATATCTCTGTTTTTTTTTTATTTTGTTACATACAGTATAAAGTTTGTCTAAAGATTTTTATATAGTTATAGTTTTATAGGTTCATGCACATACGGTTGTATATATGGTTTTACACAATCCATGGCTTATAAACTTTGTATACATATAATCAGTTGTATATGCTCTCATACAACGTTTTACTGCCTTTGTTCCAGCTACTGCTCCGGGGACTTTGATTTCCATCCCGCTTGTCGAATCTATCTTGCTTCGTTGTTTTGGTATGGTTTATATATATTCAATCGATATATACTGCAATAAACAAATTATTGATTAATTATTTGTTTAATTGTAGCTGTGTTCGTTTTGCGTCGTGCTTGTTAGGGTCTATCTTATCTATCCATCTTCGTGCTTCGCCATCGTCTTCTTCAACTACGCAAGGTGAATATTTCATTCACGACTCAGTCTATTATGCTATGATAATAAAGTGATAATTGTTGTTAATATTAATTTGGATATTAAGTTGTTGATGGTAAAAATTGTTGAAATAAGACTGTAAATCGCCATGCAAGTTAAATTAGAATATTGTTGGTTTATATTAAATAGTTTTGACACTAAATCTGCTATGCGATGTTGAATTTGGCTGCTAATATAAGTAAAATTTAGTATGAAATTGAAATTGATATAGAATAGTTAACAATTTAAAATGGATTATATATGTTGAGTTTGACCCCTTTAAATGTTAAATAAATCATCGCGTAGAAATAGCGTTAACTACACTTTGAACCATTGAATGTATGATTGATGTAGCAATTTGATAATAGACACCAAGTAAATACCATAATGTAATAATCTTTAATCTGCATAAAATGATAGTGTGGATTCTAGGAATAATTATATTAATTTGCATAAATAACAAATGTGAGTTAATACGATTATTTCGGGATTATTTAATAAATGGTTGAATTGTTATGTATGGTTGCTATTGCTTGTTTATTTACTTTGACACCATCCCAATTATCACACTGCAAGTTCCCTTTGCTATGCTTTGGTTTATATTGAATGATATTGGGTTGAAATGATAAATACCCAATTAAACAACTTGGCCTAGGATAGATAATTAAAAATAAGAAACCCGATTGGTCAACAAAAATCATTTTCGAAATTGAAATATAATTTAAATTAAGGAATGAACTTAACAATTTGTTTGGGAATTAAGTAACGAACTTAAGGGATTTAAATTGAAATAAATTAATGGATTATATTGAAACGGATGAATAAACCTATTTAATTGAATAAAATGAATTGGCAAATTTAAACGAAAAGAGATTTTGAAACAAGTAAGTTCTAGAATTTAATAAGTTAAAAATTTATTAGATTTGTTAGATTTAGATTTAAACTCGGTTTTAATTAAATAGATTTGGAACTTGTTATGAATTTAATTTGAGATTAAGAAAATTTTGACTTAAGTGAAATACGAAAACTAACTAAAGTTTTACGGATTTAACTTAGTGATAATTTAAATTTAAATGATTTTAAATTTAACGAATTAATCAAATCAGGACATGGTAAATGGAAATGGATTTCTTTGATTTGAAATTTAATTGAATCGGTAAATAAATCAAATAAAGTTTGAAAAGGGGAATTTAGTTAATAAAGTTGATTTAATCGAATTTATGATAACAGTGGATGTAAACATGAAGTGAAATGTATAGAATTTGATTTAATGATTTAAACTAAGTTTACCATTAAACTGAATTCATTGATTATGAACTAAATTTAATAAGCGACATTTAGACCTTATTAAATTGAACTTGAATACTTAATCTTAAATTGTCAACTCATATGTTTGAACTAAAAAAATTGCATTTGGAAATATGTTTGAATATCTAAAATAAATTGAACCATGGAATGTCAAAATTTTGGAAGTCAAATTTGCACTTGACTTTTGAACTTTGACTTGTTTAAACGTTAATTTAACCGACCATCGGGTAGTAAATACGTAGTTATCAAAGAGACCGGGATCGGGAATGGACATACTCTCTGTCGATACCGAAAACCACTTTAATAACTATTATACGCGGAATGTTGATCCAGAATAAAGTAGACGATTTGGTGAACGCATTGACTGGAGAAAGAGAACGATATTGGATGACCCCTGACATGACTAAAACAGGAGCCGCGCCGGGCCATTGAGGTTCGCCACCTCTAGCGGACATGCTTCCTCGATGCCATATCTATTACTTTTGTGATTCGATTTGGGTGCACCCCTTGATTTGGGAGTGTTGTTTCGCGGTGTTGAGGAAGCTGCTGGCTATGCTCAACATCAGTCCGGATCACGCAACTACTAGCATCCTAGTTGGTATCGCCTCATGTACCTTGTCATGCTGATTATCCTATTCGCGACCACTATGTTTTGTTTTGTGTTATACCTATGGGGTACCCTCTGATAACCACTAGTTTACGGTGGGGTTTACGGTGCTGTATAGACTATGGCATTATAAAATGTGTTAAGGAGAATTATGGTAACGCCTTAACGCTATTTTAATATCGTACTTTACTGATTAGCCATTATCTACATATCGTATTCTATTGTATATATAGATAGTCTATCGGATCCTTAGAGATGTTTTATTCGTCTTTGAGTTATGGACTTTATTCCCTGCACTTGATTATCCTGTATAAGATTTTGAGTCCTGACTCGAGTGTTTCCCTTTTGTATATGCTCGGGTCAGTCTGAAGTTATCCAGTTGCTGATCAAGGTTGGTTGAAGATGCCGAAGACTTAGCATTTATATTTATCAGTCTATTTCTATTCCAGTATTGATGACCTTGTCTGTTGGACATTTATGTATTTCCTTTCAGTCACCTTTTGTTTAGACATTGTTGTACTTTATGTGGTAGCTTCATGAACTGCTATTATGACGATGTATTTTCCGCTGCATTATTCTGTGACTATTCTGTGTCTGTGATGTTGTATTGATTCTCATTTTCATTTATGTATTTATAATCCCATAATGATTCGTGTTTTGTATTATTTAAGTTGACATGTGTGGATTATTGTCAATTTAAATGGTTCAAATACGCGAGTTGTTACAAAGGAGCTAATATAATTGCTCATGAAAGGAATGCACACTAATGCAACAGTCGAATTGTCTAAAGCTAAAGAAAGCTACCTATGAAGTCAAATGGTAATGGACAAAAGTGTTTCTTCTACAAAAAGTATGGATATATAAAGGAAAAATGTGTAAAATACAAGAAATGCCTTGGGTAGAAAATCAAATTCAATTCATATGTATGCTATGAATCTAATCTTAGTCATGTTCTAATAATACGTGGTGGATTGATTCTGGTCCATCAATTCATGTTGTAAATAAAATGCATGGGTTTCTAACTTAAAGAAGTTGCAAGCTTTGGAATTAGACATCTATTGGAAAATGGGCGTGCTCACTTGTTAAAGGATTAGGAACTTACCAGATTGTTTCAAAATATGGTTATGTGATTCATTTGGATAATGCATATTATGTACCTTTTTTTTTTCTACATATTAAATTTCTGTATCGAAATTGTGAAACGTTGACTATGTAACATAGTTTGATGTACTTGGTTTTAAGATTTATAAAAATAATGTATATGTGGGTTTCAGAAAACGTTGTGAATATCTTTACAAAATTGATTGGATTTAAATTTCGAAAACAATTACTATCATTAAATGTCTATAGTGTCTGCAACAAAAGAAGTATTGCTAAAGAGAATCATGCTTTATTATGGTATAATAGGTAAGCTATATTTTGTTTGATAGAATCAAAAGGTTGATAAATGCATTGATTTTAGAAAATCTAAATTTTACCGATTTTGGTATATGTTTTAATTGTATAAAAAGAAAACAAACAACCATTATCAAAAGGATTCTAAAAGAAGTTTTAACGATCTAGATTCAATTCATACAGACATTTAGGATCCTTCTCTAAATGATCAATTAGATTTTATAGCCTTTATAGAAGACCATCCCAAATATATTTATATATATTTTAAATGAATATTCGAAGCCCTTGATGCTTTCAAAACATGATAAGCCAAGGTAGAGAAACAAATAGGTAGGAAAATAAAGATAGTGAGACCAAATAAAGGTGCCAAATTCTACGGAAGGTATATAGAAAAGGGACAATCTTTTGGCTATTCTCTAAATTCTTAAAATGAAGGTATTCTGGCTCAGTGTACAATGCCCAAAAAGCCTCAACAAAATGATGTTGCAAAAATGAAGGAATATGACATTAGTGAATACAGTAAGAAGTGTGTTAAGTAATACTAATTTACCTTTGTCCTTTTGGAGTGAAACATTAATAACATCCGTTTCTGTACTCGGTAGAGTTTCATTGAAAGCCCTTTCCAAAACTCCTTTTGTGGAGACCAAAAAAGAATTATATGCATGTGTAGGGATGTCAAATGGAGGTTAAGATATATGATCCTTACATAAATAAACTTGATTCAAGAACCAAAAGTGGTTATTTATAAGTTCTGCTTTGAACTCTTCATTGTCCAAAGATCACACGCAAGAAATATAAGCTAGGAATGCTAAATTCATATAAGATTAAACTTTTGATAATATTCCTCATAAATTTAGAATACAAGAAGTATTTATCTCATCTTCATCTTCTTAATTTAATGAATTATTTGTTCCAATGGTAATAATACTTGTTCTTGAAGAGCAAGTAATTCGAAGCGATGGATTAAATCATAATGATGTAATAATTGAAGAATTAACTCATGATGACGTTATGCATGAAGAATATATTTATTTTGAAGTTTAAGCACCAATACATAATGATTTGGATATAAATTTTGGTAAAAATGTAGAATTAAGAAGATCTTTTAGATTAAAAAAATCACCGATTCCTAATGATTAAGTTGTTTATTATCAAGAATCGAACACAGGTGTTAGACCAAAGAATGATTATAAGTAATATTCACATGCCATTAATGGAGAAAATTATATTTATGTCTTGATGCCATGAAAGTGAAATTGAGTCAATGAAAAATAATAAAGTATGAGACATAGTTGTGTTACCTAAAGAAGCCTCAATTGTTGGTAAAAATGGATATTTAAAATTAAAGAGACCCATGTAGCGATATTAAATGATATGAAGCTCGACTTACAGCTAAAGGGTTTACACAAGGTATACATTTCCATGAAATCTTCTCTCTTATATCATCTAAAGATTCCTTGAGAATTTTTATGGTATTAATACGTCATATAGATTTCGAGTTACATTGTGGAAATGGTTTTCTTAAATGGAGTTCTTAAGGATGTTGTTTACACGAAACAGCTCGTAGGATTTACCATCGTACAAAGTGATAATTTGTATTGTGAATTAAATAAATCATTGTATTGAATTAAACAAGCTTCTCGACAATGTCACATAAATTTCACAATACTATTCTTTAATTTGGCTTTGTGGAGAATATTGTAGATGAATGTATATAAGTAAAGTCAGTGGGAGCAAGTTTGTTATTGTAGCCATATATGTAGACAATATATTGCTTGCTTGTAATGATGCAATCTATTACATGAAACTAAAGAGTATTTTTTGTGAATCTTTGAGATAAAACATTAAGATGAGGCCTCTTATGTTGTTGGGATAGAAATAGATTCCTAAGGACATTAGGGTTATCTCAAAGATCCTATATGAATAAATTTTTTGGAAGATTTGGGATGCAGAATTATGCACCTAAAGATACACCAATATCAAAAGGTGATAAATTTGGTTTGGATGAATGTTCAAATAACACTACATAAGTAAAAGATACGAAGAATATTCCATATGCTTTCGTAGTTGGTAGTCTTATTTATGTAGTTATTTGCACGGACCTGATCTTGCATTTTTAGTAGGAATGTTTGGAGATATCAAAACAATCCAAGCAAAGCCCAATGGATGACCGCCAAAAGAGTAATGTGATATCTTAAAGGAGCAAAAGATTATTTTCGCACTTATAGAAACTCTGGTCATTTGGAAATGATTGAATATATAGACTCTGATTGGGCTGCTTGTACCGATACTAGAAAATCTATCATTTCCTACTTGCTAGAGGAGCGGTATCATGGAAAAACAATAAACAAGGTTTACTTGCTTCATCAACAACGGAAGTAGAATTTATTGGTTTCTATGAGGCATCTTCGCAAGATTTATGGTTGAGGGATATTATTGCAGGGTTTAGAGTGGTTAATCAAGTTTACAAACCATTACTCGTATTAGTGACAACCCCTCCACAGCCGCACTTGCTAATAACAACATAAGTGGGAGTTGTTCAAGATACATCGATATCAAGTTTCTAAAAACTAAAGGATGCATGAAAATAATATCGTACAATTAATAATATTAGAACAAATTTTATGATTGTTGATCCATTAACAAAACAAGTTTCAGTCATTTCATTTAGGAGTCATGTAAGAAATATGGGGAAAATGTAAATGTTCATTGACAAATTAATCTTTTCTTTGTGTATAAACATATTAAGATTTTTCATTGTTAGTATTTATGGCGTAACTAGTTCGGGTATACCATATAGATTTTAGCTATATGTTTTTCTATTAAGCATAGAAGAAGGCATATAAAGTTTCTACACACAAAGTTATTTTTCGAAGCTTCTAAGGGAGGACTTATGTAGAAGTTGCAACATGAAATTTGGCCATTAAATCTAGTTGAAAAATGTGGTGAGTAAATTTAAATGTTAGAGTCAAGTGGAAAAATATAAAAAATGTGATTCTAACATTTTATATATTATGTCACATCAATTAATTAAATTACAAGTGTGTAGATGCATAAATGACATTTGTAAAGATATTTGTCTAATGGACGTGGGAAAATTTAAAATAAAGTGACTCTAACATGTACAATCCAAAATACTGCCCATGTCTGTGTAAAAAATTTCGTGCAAATAAACTTAAAATATGTTTATGACTTCTAGAATCATCTCAACCCAATTATTCCTCCGACTGAAATGAACGGTGTTACGGATCTTAACTTCCAAGCAGTGGTTGCTAAACTTAAATATAGTAGCACTCCTAACATAATATACATTATGTATAACATTTCCCATGGCCTGTTGAACAAGAAAAACTGATCGAGGTCCGTAAATAATTGTCTTAAAATTACAACACCTCCGTCTAACCCGAGGTGTTGTCATACATATAAAAAACCTCAGGTCAGACTAGAATCTTATTATGAGTATAACAGTGCTTTAATAGTTTCATATAAGTGTGGTTTCGGGTACATATGCATGACATATTAATCAAACTGGATGTCACTCACAAATACAAAACCGAACCACCATTATTAATCAAAACACCGTAAATATACTAGTATCATGTCACAATTCAATGTGAGCCATAGTTGCAACTCTAATCAACTGGGATATCATATTTCATCCATATTTATAAGTTGCAATTAGTTTAAATTAAAGTACACGATTTGCAGATTACATAATATGATTTCATCATTTGCTGTAATATGGTCCTTTTCAACCTTATATCAAAAAAATTACCAAACACACTGTTTACATTTTTACAAGGTAGATATATACAAGTAAGAGTTGCATCTTAACTTTCTTCTTTGAGTTTCCAGTAGAAATACTCACTGGTAACCACTTCTAGATTTATCCTCTACTTGACTAACTGCATCGATAAGCCTGTGCAGTCTTTTTCACCCATTGCTTAGAAGAAGTTGTGAGTGCACTTCAAATTATCCCTTAGTTACACCGCCTTCCTAACTTCGGAAGACGTATACGTTTTTTGTGTTGTAGTCATCTACCTAGTACCATCTTGAGGCCATTGCTCTCATTGCACTAGTCTCTAGTTATCATTAATTATCATATTGTCCGTGCAATAGTTTTTGGACTCTATAATGAGGGATAATCTCATCACTATTCGGATTGTGATCCTCGAATCAGTTCGCTTATAATGGATTCTAGTAGTCTTGTAGTCAAAAAATATACTGTTCTTGTCAAATATTGACTTTGGTATTATCATAACATTTTGAACTTTCAATCTTCATTTGTTTTCCAAATGACTTGATATCCCATTTTCATCAATTTAATGTCATGTACGTGCAACTCATTTCATTTCATAAACTTGCATCATATTTTAGCAAACATAACATGACAATATCAAATAACTCATAGTATTTTATATTAAAAATGAGATAATTTATTTCAAAACACAGGTGAATAAATCAAACTCCAAAAATTGTATAAATAACCAAATATGTTTTAGCGATTCACCTATTGTAAGCATTTCTACTAGTCAAGCCTCAACAAAATACACAAGCCCATTATCCATCCAAACACATCATTTATTACATAAAAGGTTAAGGCATGAGAAAGATCTACAAAATTGTCCCTTTAAATATTTATCACTCATATTACATATCTTAATATGTTTAGCATCAATAATTTGCAATAACTTATCAAATAGCCTCGTTTAAGTGTACGTATGCACGACGTGTCAATATGCACATGCACACTTCATTTTCAATATGATAAGAGGATTTTATTATCAAAACACCTTACACAAATATATTTCAATGCAAATATAGTTTTCTTTACCCACCTTAGATCATTAAATCTCAAAACCAATTGCAATTGCTTATTTTCTTTAGAAATATTTGTAGATCATTGGCAAATAATTTCTAGCGATATACATTAAAAACCTGTAATGATCCGCCTTTCATTCCATAGAAAGACGCATCATTAAGTAGAAATGAAGGGATAGAAAAGAGAAAAGATAGAAAAGAAAGAACGAACAACATCAGAATCACACAGCGAAACGAATAAAATTATATTATATCAAGATATTACATAGTATCATATACATCCGAGTTATACAGCTAATACAACACAAACTAGACAGTTATAAACACCTATCTAGTTATTACAACTTAAGTACATCAACGGGAATACAACAAAATACTAGCAGCAGAACCATATATATATATATATATATATATATATATATATATATATATATATATATATATACAAACGATGAAGCCTCCTGCTCCAAATCTCCTCCAGAATTCTTCAAAGCTAACCTGAATTCCTCGTACTCATACATAATATGAGTACCCAAGAATTTAATAAAACAGAAAATAAACACTTGGGTCAGACATGGGTCTGGTGTGAGAAAATGGGCTAAAGTTGCTTAACTTTGAAAATTCCTTGAAAACAAAGGTATCACGTAAGACTTCCCACAAATAAACATGGGTAAGTTTTAACCTTACACTAACCAAAACATTTGATAGGAAAACCAGTGATATTATAATAGAGTATAGGGTTTTCAGGTAAATAGAAAATAGCCGAAATTGCTACATTCATTAAATTCCAGCTACTAGCCACAAAAGTGGGTAATACAATCAAAACCGTACAGGCACGTAGGAAGAATGGGTTTCCATCAATGGTATGGCTATTGGGGTACCACCTGTCACAATACGTGGCCTAGATCACCGTACCGAAGATCCACACTAAATCCCCTACAACACAAGGCCAGAACCATCCCTTACTGGACAGTCCCGAATAAGACAACCCCGGCAGCTGTCATGATCAACCGCCCACATGGCCGAAATAAAAAGAGACTCTAGACAGGGGTAAATCTCGTCCTACTTGGGTGCTACCCACTTAGCCTTGCTGGACCTCCCCTATTTTAGCCATTCCCGGTTGATAAGGCTTGAGGCTACGATTACCTTTATAGAAGACATATATCTTAGAATGCTCATCGTCCACCTGACGATGGTCTGAAAGCATTCAATCCATACAAGTTCATTCTGGATTCGAATGAAACCGAAGGCACTATCTCGCTAGACTCATTTTGGAATCACCCTTAGGGTTAACGACAATATCCCTTACACTCTGAATCTTCATCTTGAACCTGAAAGTACTACGCTCATTAAACTTGTGTTGGAATCACCCTCAGAGTTTTAACGACGAATAGTTATTACACCTCGAGTCTTCACTCATCACTTGAGATTCGCGACCTAACGTTTAATTTGGATTGATGTGGTTTTTCGAATTCCAAATTTGGAAACCCAATCCCGGTCTCATCGAATCCAAACGCAATCTTAATGTCCAAGTGATTTAAGTTTTGAACAATTTAATTCAATTTAAAACATTGAATTCACACAGCATCATTCACAGATAAATATTACACATTTATCGCTAATATATCAAATATCATATCATAGAATATCACAACATATCATCCAATAGATATCAACCTATCCAGATATTCAACAAACAATCATCCACAAACAGGCATCATTAACCCTTTTATAATTAATTTAATCAACTTAAATTAAATTAATTACTGGAGAATTAAACAACTAATCTACTTAAACAATCATTAATTAATTACAACTAATTAATTAATCACTCTTTAATCAACTTCATAATCCTATTAATTAATCTTCAATTACAGATTAATTATCCGTAAATTATTCCTTAATTAATTAATCATCCTTTATTAATTATTCCTTAATTACATTAAGTAATTAGACTCTAAATCAATTACACAAATTAGTTAATCTTAAATTATTAATCAATCTTAATTAATTAATTAACAATAATTAATTACGTTAATCTTTAGTTAATTACATTAATTAATTATACTTTAATCACTTTATTGATTAATTATCTTATAAGTAATCACATTTATTAATCAATCAAACAATTAAGTATTCATTAATTATATTAATTAATGGCCCTCTAATTAATTCATTAATTAATTATTCTTTGAATTATATTTAATAATTAATTATAAACTTAATTACACTTATTAATCAAACATGATTAATCACAATAAGTAATTAACTTCCCTTAATTACTTCATAAATTAAACCAACTCCTTGATTAATTAATAAATCCTTTAATTGCATTGAGAAATTTTCACTTATTTATTTCCCTTGCGTACTTATCCTTTAATTACAATCCATCAAGTAATTTTCCTTAATTAATTATACCCGGTAATTAATAATTACTTCACTAAGTAATTACACCTCATTAATTACATTAAGTAATTATACTTAATCCCATCATTAAGTAATTCTTTTAATTAATTAAACTTAATTAATCAATCCAAATTAACCATATTAACTTAATTAATTACACTAAGTGATTAATTATCTTAAATTACTTTATTAAGTAATTATTTTAATAATTCTTCTTAACATTAAGTAATTAACTGCTTAATTTCTTATAATTTAATTATTTATTAATTGATTAACCTATATTAATCAATTCTCAATTAAGTAATTAATTGCACTTAATTAATTTCACAAATTAATTTATCTTAATTTAATTACCCGCATTAATCACTTAAGTTAATTAAGTAACTATACTTTAATTGCCTTTATAATTAAAACTTGATTAAATTAAGATAAACCATACATTACATTAAATCTTATCTACCGTTTTAAAACTAAATTTTAAAATCTAAAAAGCTTGTGTTTAGTTAACACAAAATCATCATCTTTAATTTTATTCAAGTTAAATACTTTTACCTTAATCACATTTCAATTATATCAATAATATTTTATTTGAAAACATTTAGAGGTTTATTTCTTAATTTAACTAAGCAAGATTTATAACCAAAACTATTTTTAAAACAAAAGTTTAAATTTTGAAAATCCATACTTTAAAAATAAAATTATTTTTCAAACATCATACTTTAAAACATTTCATACACTTTTAAAAAAAAACTAGTTAAAAACTTTGCTCAAAATTTAATCCTTCTTTTCAAATTTTGAAATTCATTTTTAAAAATTAAAATTGGACAGAACTAAAACTCTGGAAACAATTTTGTTAAAATTTTTATTTTGCTTAAAATCTCATTCAGTTTGAAAACATGATAGGATTTAAATCATGGAACCAAACTTTACACAAGACAAACACACGCGTCCATCTCCCTCACGACTTCGAGTCACACGCGAGACAAGAACGAAACAAAATCCAAGCCAACTCTATCTTCCCAAAATAATACCCAGATGCACAAGATCGACACCGAGGATGTGCACGCTGTTCCTAGTCGACGGCGATCATCATCGCGACACTCCACAAGTCGTCCTTGACATTGTCGACACTCGCGACCCCCCAGACTAACGCAATCGCCATCGAGATGTAAAACAAGCCTTCCAGCACTCATCAGGAAAATAAGCTCGATCGACCATATCGCCTACCGACGATGAACTACGCCACCCAAATCTAAACTGCTACGACTATGGCCATGTCTCGAAGGCCCGAGTCCAACCCCGCTTATGTGATTTAACATAAATCACCATAGTCGTCGCGATCATCACAATAATAACACAGGCCAAGTCAGGACTTCGAACCATACTTCGCCTTAACACTGCCATTACGAACATCGGTGACCTCCATCACAATTTTTCCCGTGTTCCCAGACACCACGACCACCTTCATGCCGAACCTCGACCACCCCTACGACGCTGATCGACGACAAATGCCAAAAGTACCAAATTCGAACCATTTTCGAATTCACGTCAAATACTCAGTTAAAAATTACAATATTTACCTTAAAATTTATGATTCGCTCACACGAATCAAATTCTAAAATCCAGAGATTAATTTACTGACATTGAATTTTTAACTAAATTTTTATTTTACTGTAAATCTTAAATTTACAGAATTTTTGTTAAAAATAAATACTTAAATTTATTTTTAAGAACAATATTTCACTGTTACAATCCATTTCCTTTCAATGATCAAGGACTAATTGCGATTAACTTAGAAGATAGGAATTTTTTATACAAATCTGGAACATGAAAAAATATAGAGCTTAAATTTTGCATATCTACAGTCATTCACAGTCACTGCTATATATATAAGCATTCATCTTCAAATCAAACATGCAAACATTGATATCATGTTTACTATAACATTCATTTCACAGAACAAGCATATGAAGGTTTTAAAACTGTTTTTAATATGTGTTTACTCACCAGAACTAGAAGAACAAAGAACACCATCACATTTGTTTTCTAGGAACTTGATTTTGATTTGCATCTTTCTGTTTTGAATTGAATTTGCTTGCAGTTGATTATTGCTGAACGTTGAATTTTCTAAAATCTTGTCGTTGATTCCTCATATAATATTGCATGTACCTTAGGTTGAATACTTTGGATCTGAAGTTGTAAATGGCTACAGATTTGATAACAGTTTTGAATTTTTCTTTTGGTTTTCTGTTTCTATATATTTTTTTAGATGAAGAAAACTAAAGAAGATTTTGAGCTGAAGAAAAATAACAGACTTTTTCTTTAAACACATTAGTTACAAACAAAATTTTTTTAAACAAGGCGAGGCCACTTGTTTTATTGCATGTTACTTAAGCATACAATTGGTTTAAGTGAATGACAAATGTAAAACCTTCTTTTTAATTTATTACTTATGTTACAAGTGTTAAGTTTATCTCTTTAAATTAATAGCTTCTTTTACAAAAGATTTAAATCTTAATTGAATATTTACCTAAATACTTATGTTTAAATGTAAATTATTAAATGTACTTATATCTTTATGTTTTATATATTTATATTCTAAAAATCCATTTGCCAAAGATAAGTTTAAAAGAAAGAAAATTAAAAAGAAATGAACATCTATTTAAATATTATTTAAAAGTTTAAACTTAAGTTATTATATCTAACATTTATACTATATATAAAAACTAAATTTATTTTCGAAAACCAATTTAAAAGAAAAAAAATAAGCTTTAATAATAATATGCTATTTTTAATCTATTATACTTTTAACAAAATAAATTTTCTTTATGTGTTTAAAATATAAGATTAATTTTAAATAGCTTTTGAAAAGATTTTTATATTAAATTCGGTCAATATCTTTCAAATCACCATATATTCATATATATATATATATATTATAAATTTTGAAAACACATTTCCTACTTTTGTTTAATCCAATACTTTTTTATTTACAACATATATACAAATATACATATATATACATTATAAATAGAATCATTTTTAATATTATCTTTAGAAATTATTTGAATTTTGAAACAGAACTTCAAATCACAATATATATATATATATATGTATATATAAACATATATATTATAATTTGAAAACATTTTTATTGAATTTAAATTGAGTCCAATTTCCTTTTTATAACGTATACACATATATTCATTACAAATAGAATATTTCTGTTAACTTAGAAAGGTTAGTTATTATCAATTATATATATATATATATGTTAACTTTTGAAAAGAATAAAAATTTCCAAATTAAATTATTATTATTAAGTTTTGAAAAGATAATATTTGTTAAATTAGATTAATTATTAGTTTTGAAAATATAACATTTGGTTAAATTAGATTATTAAATCAATATTACATATTTAAAATAAATTTTTAATGGAAATCATCAAATAAATATTGTTCAAAATTCCGGGACATAACATTCCTCTCCCCTTAAGAGAATTTCGTCCCCGGAATTAAAAGCAAAGATAATATAATAATCCCATACAGATTTTAGTTTTAAAATAGCAATATATGCTATCAACCATATACTAGAAACCATAGCAACCAATTCAAACAAACAATTCTAACTATCTAGATAAAATTCTGGGTAGAATTTCCTAGGGTTTCCCAAGTACAAACACCGGGATACTTGCTCTAAAGAATCTAAACTAGCTGCTCTACTTAGATCTAGAACTCCTATATATCAAGATCTATAATCTGAACAGGATATCGGACCACTAACAAGTCTGGTTTAACTTTCAAATCTCCCTAGACTGCTGATTCTAAACTAGTGATGGATCAAACACGTACTCTCTCAGAGATACGAGAAATATCTTACGAATCCCAACCATCCGAACTGGAAATTCAAACCTGTAGATCAAACACTTATCCTTAAGAGAATTTAGAAATATTCCAATACATTTCTGAGCTAGCTTCCTATCTTATCCAATCTCATCGCTCTTATGATCGGAGAATACTTCTCCAAAATTAAATCTCCGATTTCGAATACCGAAACTCTTCGTCTCTTGACCACAAAACTCTTCTACAGATCATGGGCCGTCTTCAACCTTCTTGGTCAATCCATTCCTCGCAGATGCCTCACCGATCAAATCTAGATCAAGAATGAGATGATCCCCTGATTCTGCTCTACAAGACGGTTCTCCCAAGATCCATTGAAACCCACCACACAAATTCTACTTCACAAGCATCAGTAGACTTCGGACTTACTTCTCTAATTCGGAAAAACAGAACATATGTTCTCGACAACCAAGCCTTCAGATCTCGAATGAATTTCTAGAAGAAATCCTTTAATTCAAAACAAACACAAACTTCCGAGGAATCCGAGGTTGCTTCTATTCCGGAATAGCTACCACTATGCCTCCGCTGCACAACCCTGAATCTGAGGAAGATGGGAATACTATTGATGAGCCCAAGCACAGACTTAATCAACTCATCCCGGAAAGATGTCCATCAAATTCCATAAAATCTTAGTGACCTATCCGATTTGGTTACAAATACTACAGCAGAAATCCAGTCAGAAAACTAGATCTGTTCAATCCTGAGCTGCTCACAAAATCCTCTCTCTAAGAGCCTTCTTCTGCTAAGCTAAACCACCAAAAAAAAAATCAAAAACCAGGTCGATACAGAACTCCATCTCCTGGTGCAGATGCAAACCTTGACTTTTTCGAAGATATTCGGAAAATCTCAAACCTCTTCGATAGTCCTACATCCTCCAGAGATCCCTCAATCTCGAACAAAGATTACTAAGAGAACTTCCGAACCATCGCAAGTCAATTTTGCGATACTACCACTTCAGATTCCAAAGAAACTGTTCTCTCTTCTAAAATCAGAATAGCTTACGCCCTTCAAAAGAAGAAACAGATGGTCCACCTCTGTGACGCCCTACCTCTATACCCACGCTAGACAAGAACATTACGGTGAATGCTGTCGACTAGCACGGGGAATAAGGCTGTTGAGGAGCGACCATCCATGTAATTGCTTTGCGCGAGCACCGATATGTCAGATAATATAACATGCATTCTGTTTCAAGAGGAAATCCGACATACCGACACAAACTCAAAGCTACTACACGGTGGCTATATAAATCCTTCGGAAAACAAATATAGAAATAAGCATAACACAAATCAGTCACAGACAATTCATATCACAAAGGCGGAATAAGATATGAATATTACACTAGAAAGTGTACATCAGAGTAGTGGTCTAAAAAGATCCACAATACCACAAAAGAATAGTTACACGAACTACACAAAAGAATAAGTATACATTAAGGAGTCTATATCTCAAATGTATACAACAAAATAACTACTAATCTAAGTAGTTAACCCAAAAGTCAAGGAGTTAATCCCGGATGAGAAGTCAAGCAGAAGCACCTGAAACATCTCGGTCTGACCCGAGTATTATTTAATAAGGAAATAATAAACGGATCAGTCTAACCATAAATATCAGATGAAACGATATAGAATAAGAGATATGACTAAACACATAATAATCACAATGCCAAGCTGTGATATATATATATATACTTAGTTGATAATCATAAAGAGATTAATCAATGTCACCAAATCTACACAAGAACCACAGAAACGTCATACTCCTAATTTCGTTCACCATACCATAAATATTGACGATAATATCAATGTCAATCACAAAAGTCAATGACACACAAATTCACCAATGCACAAAATATTGATAAAACTTATCAATGGAAATCACGAAAATTGGTGAAACACAAATTCTAGGAATCTACACAAGAAATCCAGAAATCACAAAAGTCAATGACACACAAATTCCAGAAGACTACACAAGAAATCCAGAAATCACAAAAGTCAATGACACACAAATTCACCAATGCACAAAATATTGATAAAACTTATCAATGGAAATCACGAAAATTGGTGAAACACAAATTCTAGGAATCTACACAAGAAATCCAGAAATCACAAAAGGGGGGAGGCCTATCACAAACGGGAGCATAAAGCTCACCAACAGCTGTAACACATGAACGAGAAGCTATCTCATGGTAGCTAGCCATTAATTTGACACACGAATGGTCCGAAGACCGGACACACGAATGGTCCGAAGACCGTGGGTAGCTACCCCACAAATTTGACACACGAACGGGGTTTAGTCTCCCACGCAGACAAAGAGACATCGCACATTGCTAGTCTAAATCACAAAAAAAAATGATCGTCATGATCATCGAGAAGTGTCAATTACACTAAGCTAGTAAATATAAAAGTTTAGCCTCATGTCCCATAACCACTTGCTTAACTTAAATATTTACGAACAAACTGTAAATCTCCACTAGAAAATTGTCACAAGAGGTTCAATCGAACAAGTCCAAGAATTAACCGACAAAGTAAACGCAAGCGTTTCATGCCACTTGTTTTACTAAGCCGTTTAATTAGATTTCTCATACGAGTGAGGTAAAGGTTTGTATATACTAATAGATTGGAAAACGGTTTTATAAACGAATTTGGTATTAAAATAGTATTGAAATCGTTTGAGGAAAGAGTTTTGATATTTACTATTAGTATAGAAAACCTTTATTTTTTTAAAGTGACAAATCACGAAGAAGATTGTAAGAACAATCAATCACAAAAATTCACATACGAAGACATGAATAAAATCCAACGAAATCGATAAAGGATCCATCGAAATGGATATTCAAAAATCCCTAAAAAGAGTCATCAAAGTCATAATAGATGATAACAACAAATAGGATTATCACGAATCGATTTAAATTGGAATTTCAATCCAAAAAGGCAAATTGGACTCAAACAGCAGGTTCAGTCGACTGAACAGATTTTTTCAGTCGACTGACCCTGTACCTGGAAATTTTCCAGTTCAGGAAACTTTCTGTTTCCAGTTTCAGTCGACTGTGCAGAGATTTTCAGTCGACTGAATCATGCTTGGAAACTCTCGGGTTTCAGGTTTAGTCGACTGAACAGAGTTTTTCAGTCGACTGAATCATACCTGGGCTGTTTTTCAGCCTTATTCAAATGAAGAGCAAACTCTTCCAAAATGCAACCGAACGAACATTGGCTTTAAGGGTTTATGCCAATCGGCAACCCGGCCCTATATGCTCCTCGATGCATCACCAAAAGCATGATCAAACATCTATAAAAGGATTTCACACAAATTTGACTTAAAACTCAAAATTTGGAGTATTCACAAAACCAATCCAAATCAAGAGCAAATGCATATGAAGAAGTGTTAGGAATTCATACCCAACAACCAAAGATAATTATAGTCATAGATGTGAGATAAAAATCTCACCTTTTCTCAAAATCAAACACGAAGAAGCTTGAAAGCAAATGGAGAATCAACCTCTCTTCAACACAACCCAATTGAGCTTGAATCTAAGCTCAAAAACAAGAACATTCCCAAAATTAGGTTTAGGAATTTCTGAAATTGGTAAGAGAATAAGTTGGGGAAGAAGAAGAGAAGCTTACCAATGGGTTCTTCTTGAGTTTGGAGCAAGGAATTTGATTTGCAAGGGAAACTAGGGTTTTGGAATTTTAATTTCCAATCTCTCCCACCATTAACACTCTAAAAACTGAAATGAGAAGAGAATGAGGGTGAGTGGGGAAGAGTGGCTCGGATTTGAGCATAAGTTAACATAGGGTTGAGCCCAAAACCCAAACCCAAAGTAAAAAGTAGCAGAAATCAACTTTCTCCAAACATATCGAAGCTTATACTCAAAAAGGTCGCAAACGGCATTTTAAACTCAATGGGAGTGGTCTCGAGCCCTAATTCGACCGTATGCAAAAAGTAGCTTTTCGGACTAAAATCCGACTAACGATAAAATATTTAAATAAAATATTTAAATATAAAATCGATAAATATGCGGGTTGTTACAGACTCCCCTCCTTAAAGAAATTGCGTCCTCGCAATATTACAAGAAGAAGATATATAGTAACAACCATAAAAGCATATTCAACACAAAAGAAGTTTGAAATAAGAAGTTCACCTCAAAGAGCACGAGAAAGTAAGTCCGGATGTGTACGCTCGATGTACTCTCTAGATTCCCAAGAACAATCCTTAGGATTTAAAGACCATTGAACTTTAACAAGCGGAACATCTTTATTTCGAAGTCGTTTGACTTCCGAAGCGATGATACGAATAGGATGTTGCTCATAAGTTAAATTAGGCGAAACTTCAATCTCTTCCACAACACCGGGCTCAAGAATAGAATCGTAATCTCGAAGACATTTCCGAAGTTGAGAAACGTGAAACACGTCATGCATAGCAGAAAATTGAGTCGGTAATAAAAGGCGATAAGCCATGGAACCAATACGTTCATGATAGGAAATGGCCCAATATATCGAGGCGCTAACTTTCCCGATCGACTGAAACGTACAACACCCTTCATAGGTGAAACACGAATGAACACAAGATCTCCCACAGAAAATTCTAACTTCCTTCTCCGGTTATCGGCATAGGATTTTTGTCTACTCTGGGCTTCTTTCGTCCTATGACGAATAAGATCAATCTTTTCTGTGGAATCACGAATAAAATCTGGACCTAAAGCCAGCTTCTCACCGGCCTCAAGCCAAGAAGAAGGAGATCGGCATGGCCTACCATAGAGTGCCTCGAAAGGTGCCATACCAATACTAGATTGGAAGCTATTATTATAGGAAAATTCAACAAGTGAAATATGATCTTCCCAACCTCCACCAAAATCAAGAACACAAGCACGAAGAAGATCTTCAAGAGTTTGATTCACACGCTCGGTTTGTCCATCGGACTGGGGATGATAAGCGGTGCTAAAATTAAGCTTCGTTCCCAAAGCTTTTTGAAGACTCTTCCAAAATCCACTAGTAAACAATGGATCACGATCACTAACAATAGAAGTAGGAACACCATGCAATTTAACAATTTCTTTGATAAATATTTTGGCCAAAAGAGGAACAGTTCGGTTAGACCGAACGGGAATAAAATGCGCGGATTTAGTAAGTCTATCAACAATTACCCATAAGCTATCATAACCCGATCGAGAACGGGGAAGGCCATCTATAAACTCCATGGAAATTTGATCCCACTTCCAAACTGGAATTTCTAAAGGTTGCAATAACCCTCCGGGCCTTTGATGTTCGGCCTTAACGAGTTGGCAAGTCATGCAACGTTTAACGAAGTTAGCAATGTCAAGTTTCATTCCCTCCCAATAATAAAGTCGCTTCATATCCGCGTACATTTTACTACTACCGGGATGAATGGTAAATTTAGAGTGATGAGAATCTTCTAAAATATCTTTACGAAGATCCCTAACATTTGGCACGACAAGTCTACCAAATTTCCGAATGCCGCCACGAGAATCGATATTAAAGTCTTTCAAACCTTCAATATCAATTTTATCCTTAATATTTTGGCCAAGAAGAACCAATTCAGTATCTAGCCTTTGAGCTTCGAGAATGCGGTCTAAAAGAGATGGATGAGCCTCAAGGCTACATAAAACAAATGATGAGCATAAATCGGAAACACGGTCTTGAATTTCGCAAGTGGATAAAATCTCGAGATCGTTCCATTCGAATATCATCATAGAAACAACAGCTTGTTGTTTTCGGCTAAGAGCATCGGCGACACGATTACCCTTACCGGGAGTATAAAGAATATCAAGATCATATGGTGCAAGAAATTCGAGCCAACGCTGTTGACGCAAATTAAGTTCCTTTTGAGAGAATAAATATTTCAAAGACTTATGATCTGTGTAAAGAACAAATTTCTCTCCTAAGAGATAATGACGCCAAATCCGAAGAGCAAAAACAATAGCCGCGAGCTCTAAATCATGAGTGGCATATCTAGTCTCAGCAGGCTTTAATTTCCTAGAAGCATAAGCAATAACGCGTTCCTTTTGCATAAGAACGGCACCCAAACCAATGCGACTAGCATCGGTATAAACAACGAAATCTTGATTCCCATCGGGAATCACAAGAATAGGAGTATCAGAAAGAAGTTCTTTTAATTTCTGAAAAGAAGCTTCACATTTGTCCGACCAAATGTATTTAACACCTTTCTTCGTCAAGCTAGTGAGAGGCACGGAAATCTTAGAAAAGTCTTTGATAAAACGACGGTAATAGCCCGCCAATCCGAGAAAACTACGAATCTCGGTCACACTCTCCGGTCTCTTCCAATCTTGAATCGCTTCAATCTTTGAAGGATCCACGGAAATTCCGGATTCGGAAATAATATGACCGAGAAACTTCGCACGAGATTGCCAAAAGTGGCATTTAGAAAATTTTGCCTTTAATTGATTACTCCTAAGAGTTTCCAACACAATCCGAAGATGTTTTTCATGCTCCTCCTCGGTTTTAGAATACACAAGAATATCATCGATAAAGATGAGAACAAACCGGTCGAGAAAGTTTTTAAAAATTCAATTCATTAAGTCAACGAAATAAGCCGGGGCATTTGTTAACCCAAATGGCATAACAAGCCATTCATAAGATCCATACCGAGTACGGAACGATGTCAAAGGAATGCTATCCTCTGCAATACGAAGCTGATGAAAACCGGTAGCCAAGTCCAATTGTGAAAAGACTCTAGCACCACTAAGTTGATCGAATAGATCATCAATCCGAGGTAAAGGATATTTATTTTTGATAGTAAGAACATTAAGCTTGCGGTAGTCAACGCAAAGCCTAAGTGTACCATCGGATTTCTTCACAAAAATTGCTGAAGCTCCCCAAGGCGAGGAACTAGAGCGAATAAATTGCTTCGTTTCCAATTCAGATAATTGTTTACGCATCTCCTCGTTTTCTTTATTGGACATACGATAAGGAGGACGAGTGATAGGTTAAGCTCCTGGAATAAGATTAATTCTGAACTCAATTGCTCGCTTAGGTGGTAATCCTAAAACGGGCTCGAATACGTCGGAAAATTCACAAACGATGTGAATAAGAGAAATAATATCACCCTCATCATCATCATCGTCATCACGAGGATTTAAAGAATATAAAGATGCAACCAAAGCAGAATCTGAATCTTTAAGAATAACAGAAACCTGATTAACAGATTGAGGATGTCGAAGATGAATAGTCCGCTCAGGACATAGGATATGAGCTTCATAATGGTTAAGCCAATCCATTCCCAAAATCATTCCAAAGCCTAAATAACGCATGACATGCAAATCGGCTCGGAAAGAAAAATCACACAAAATAATCTCGACATCTTTACACAATAAACTGATTGTTGCGGATCCACCAACCGGATTCGCAATTCTCAAAGAAGTCATTAAACACAAAACATCCAAAGAAAAGGTATCAACAAGTTCTTTTGATATAAAAGAATGGGTCGCACCCGTATCAAAAAGAACTCGAATAGGATGATCACGAAACAAAATAATTCCATCTAGAATAGAATGAGAGATACCTTGGCCACGAGATGTGTTGCCAGGGGCTTGAGCAACATTTAACTTTCCCTCCCTCCTATTTTGAAGTTTGGGACACACATGCATAAAGTGGTCCGGGCTTTTGCAATAGCGACAAGTACGAGGATTTGAACACTTGTTCGCAAAATGGTCTTTCGAACCACAATTATAGCATTTCCCATGAGTAGAGGAAAAGGTCTTTTCAACAGGAGCTGCTTGCCTCCCTTTCTTATTGGGATAAGGGCCTTTAAATTTGTTTGACCTCTTCTTGTTGTTGAAGTTTGGTTTGGAACCCACCACTTCAACATCATTCTCCCTATCCGCCTCTTCAAGACGAAGAGCGATATCAACGAGTTGGTCGAAAGAAACTTCTAATTTTAGGAGTAATGGCTTCTTGAGACTTTTGTTTAAGCCATAAACAAATCTCTGATTCTTCTTCAGAGGGGTGTTGATGTATTCAACCCCATATTTGGAAAGCGACTCGAAGGAGGCGACATAATCAGTCACGGAGGACTCGCCTTGAACAAGGACTATAAACCGTCGAGTCAATGTCACTTTCTCTGCTTCCGGTACAAATTTCAACTCGAAGCGTTCTCGGAATTTCTCCCAAGTGAGATCCGCTTCATTAGTCTCAGAAATAAGAAGCTCGTACCAATCCAGTGCTCTTTCTCGGAGCATACTAGAGGCCACCTGAACTCGGTGAAGGTCAATAAGATTCATGCGCGAAAAGATGCGATCACATGTTTTTAGCCAAGCCTGTACTTCAATAACAGTTTCGGAACCTTTGAATGGCTCCCCACCCAAATTAGTGTAATCGCTACACAAGCGTGCAAATCCTGACTTTGGGTGAGTAGGTTTCGGGTTAGCTCCAGCTGCTTGAGCATTTGTTACCAAATCAAGAAGCTGTTGAGCAGTCATAAAAACTCCATCCTGGGGCGGAGTGCTAGATGGCACGGCTCTGGGGCGGCCAGGTCTAGACATTTCTCTTCCTTTAGAAAGAAAGAAGAAGAAGAAAAGGTTATTCACCAAATTGAATATCAAGCAATCTTGATAGATAAAACAAGGAATCATAAAAGAAAATAGGATAGGACGGTACGAAGACCCGAATAAAATCCTAAAGCACGACTCCTAAGATGGACTTAGGACGATGATCCTTGTTATAATATTGAATATTGTTCCGAAGTTTGGCTCTGATACCAAGCTGTGACGCCCTACCTCTATACCCACGCTAGACAAGAACATTACGGTGAATGTTGTCGACTAGCACGGGGAATAAGGCTGTTGAGGAGCGACCATCCATGTAATTGCTTTGCGCGAGCACCGATATGTCAGATAATATAACATGCATTCTGTTTCAAGAGGAAATCCGACATACCGACACAAACTCAAAGCTACTACACGGTGGCTATATAAATCCTTCGGAAAACAAATATAGAAATAAGCATAACACAAATCAGTCACAGACAATTCATATCACAAAGGCGGAATAAGATATGAATATTACACTAGAAAGTGTACATCAGAGTAGTGGTCTAAAAAGATCCACAGTACCACAAAAGAATAGTTACACGAACTACACAAAAGAATAAGTATACATTAAGGAGTCTATATCTCAAATGTATACAACAAAATAACTACTAATCTAAGTAGTTAACCCAAAAGTCAAGGAGTTAATCCCGGATGAGAAGTCAAGCAGAAGCACCTGAAACATCTCGGTCTGACCCAAGTATTATTTAATAAGAAAATAATAAACGGATCAGTCTAACCATAAATATCAGATGAAACGATATAGAATAAGAGATATGACTAAACACATAATAATCACAATGCCAAGCTGTGATATATATATATATATATATATATATATATATATATATATATATATATATACACACACACACACACTTAGTTGATAATCATAAAGAGATTAATCAATGTCACCAAATCTACACAAGAACCACAGAAACGTCATACTCCTAATTTCGTTCACCATACCATAAATATTGACGATAATATCAATGTCAATCACAAAAGTCAATGACACACAAATTCACCAATGCACAAAATATTGATAAAACTTATCAATGGAAATCACGAAAATTGGTGAAACACAAATTCTAGGAATCTACACAAGAAATCCAGAAATCACAAAAGTCAATGACACACAAATTCCAGAAGACTACACAAGAAATCCAGAAATCACAAAAGTCAATGACACACAAATTCACCAATGCACAAAATATTGATAAAACTTATCAATGGAAATCATGAAAATTGGTGAAACACAAATTCTAGGAATCTACACAAGAAATCCAGAAATCACCAAAGGGGGGAGGCCTATCACAAACGGGAGCATAAAGCTCACCAACAGCTGTAACACATGAACGAGAAGCTATCTCATGGTAGCTAGCCATTAATTTGACACACGAATGGTCCGAAGACCGGACACACGAATGGTCCGAAGACCGTGGGTAGCTACCCCACAAATTTGACACACGAACGGGGTTTAGTCTCCCACGCAGACAAAGAAACATCGCACATTGCTAGTCTAAATCACAAAAAAAAATGATCGTCATGATCATCGAGAAGTGTCAATTACACTAAGCTAGTAAATATAAAAGTTTAGCCTCATGTCCCATAACCACTTGCTTAACTTAAATATTTACGAACAAACTGTAAATCTCCACTAGAAAATTGTCACAAGAGGTTCAATCGGACAAGTCCAAGAATTAACCGACAAAGTAAACGCAAGCGTTTCATACCACTTGTTTTACTAAGCCGTTTAATTAGATTTCTCATACGAGTGAGGTAAAGGTCTGTATATACTAATAGATTGGAAAACGGTTTTATAAACGAATTTGGTATTAAAATAGTATTGAAATCGTTTGAGGAAAGAGTTTTGATATTTACCATTAGTATAGAAAACCTTTATTTTTTTAAAGCGACAAATCACGAAGAAGATTGTAAGAACAATCAATCACAAAAATTCACATACGAAGACGTGAATAGAATCCAACGAAATCGATAAAGGATCCATCGAAATGGATATTCAAAAATCCCTAAAAAGAGTCATCAAAGTCATAATAGATGATAACAACAAATAGGATTATCACGAATCGATTTAAATTGGAATTTCAATCCAAAAAGGCAAATTGGACTCAAACAGCAGGTTCAGTCGGCTGAACAGATTTTTTCAGTCGACTGACCCTGTACCTGGAAATTTTCCAGGTTCAGGAAACTTTCTGTTTCCAGTTTCAGTCGACTGTGCAGAGATTTTCAGTCGACTGAATCATGCCTGGAAACTCTCGGGTTTCAGGTTCAGTCGACTGAACAGAGTTTTTCAGTCGACTAATCATGCCTGGGCTGTTTTTCAGCCTTATTCAAATGAAGAGCAAACTCTTCCAAAATGCAACCGGACGAACATTGGCTCTAAGGGTTTATGCCAATCGGCAACCCGGCCCTATATGCTCCTCGATGCATCACCAAAAGCATGATCAAACATCCATAAAAGGATTTCACACAAATTTGACTTAAAACTCATAATTTGGAGTATTCACAAAACCAATCCAAATCAAGAGAAAATGCACATGAAGAAGTGTTAGGAATTCATACCCAACAACCAAAGATAATTATAGTCATAGATGTGAGATAAAAATCTCACCTTTTCTCAAAGCAAACAAGAAGAAGCTTAAAAGCAAATGGAGAATCAACCTCTCTTCAACACAACCCAATTGAGCTTGAATCTAAGCTCAAAAACAAGAACAGTCCCAAAATTAGGTTTAGGAATTTCTGAAATTGGTAAGAGAATAAGTTGGAGAAGAAGAAGAGAAGCTTACCAATGGGTTCTTCTTGAGTTTGGAGCAAGGAATTTGATTTGCAAGGGAAACTAGGGTTTTGGAATTTTAATTTCCAATCTCTCCCACCATTAACACTCTAAAAACTGAAATGAGAAGAGAATGAGGGTGAGTGGGGAAGAGTGGCTCAGATTTGAGCATAAGTTAACATAGGGTTGAGCCCAAAAACCAAACCCAAAGTAAAAAGTAGCAGAAATCAACTTTCTCCAAACATATCGAAGCTTATACTCAAAAAGGTCGCAAACGGCATTTTAAACTCAATGGGAGTGGTCCCGAGCCCTAATTCGACCGTATGCAAAAAGCAGCTTTTCGGACTAAAATCCGACTTACCATAAAATATTTAAATAAAATATTTAAATATAAAATCGATAAATGTGCGGGTTGTTACAACCTCAACCACAAACATCATACCTTGCTGAACTTCCCAAAGAAGTGGGGAAGCCTACACCATTTGCCCGGCCTATTGACAGAAGAATCACAAAGAATTCTAAACCACTAAAGAAATGGACCACTCAACTGCTAAGCCAAGAGACCTTCCTGACATCACATTCAACACCTCCGAGCAGACCCTACTACCAAAGACTTCCTTATCCAAAAGCTCCTCGAATCACAAAGCTACATCAACCAACTCCACAAAAAGAGTCTTCAAGAAGGCAGAAACCTCTCGAGAAATTCGAGCTCCAAACCAAGCACAAACACCTTGCTGAACCGAGTCTCTAACTCCAATACAGACAAAACTCCTTCCTACAGTTGCCAAGCTACCGTCACTTACTTCAGCACTTCCGACTAATCCAAACTCTAGAAAATCCGACCGCACGAGCGCAACCAACATACATTCCAAAGATGGACTCCGAACCTTAAAAAGGTTTCCATTAGAGATTGGTGAAATCCATACACCAAGCTTCCTAGCTTACTCAAGAAGCCCAATACTGCCCTAGCAGATACACTTCCAACCTCAATTACTCAGACTTCTTCCATTGATAGTCATGATATACACACCATTATCTCTCCTACCTCTATAACTTATGTTGGAAAACCCGAACAGGTAACACTACAAGAAAATCTGCCTTTAGTTGCAATAAGTGGTAGCATTTATTGCTAAGTGCAACTGATAATATTTTATCCTACGTTATTTATGCCACCAAATATTTCACGTCCATCCCGCCTTGTAAAATTTTCACCGCTCCAAATTTTTTTGTCGCCTTTGTTCTGTCACGTTTCCCTCCATCATCAATACATAGAAAAAATTCAACACTTCCTTTATTCCTCTTCAACCCTTCAATTTCTTTTGCCTTTTTCACTTCAACATAACTTGTGCTCCGATTCCTCCATCATCATCGTCACGCTAGCGCTCTCCATCGTCATCGTTGTGCTAGCCCTCTCCATCCTCATCAGCTATTTCAACTTCATCGACAATTTCGATCTGATTTTGTGATTTTACTATTTGGGTTATGCCGATTTTTTGCAAATATGGTTTCTAATGTATTTAAAGGTTTGAGTTAAATGGGGATTTGAATTGGTGTTAGGGTGGAGGCCACACTGGTCGACAACAATGGTGCACAGAGACCACAACGGTCGATGACCGATTGGATAGAAGCCGAATGGGTTAAAAGTTGATAACAAGAAGGGGAAGAGGAAGTTTAAATCAATGTCTGTTAAGAACTGAGTTCAATCTACGCAGCGTATGCTTGATGGTACTGTCTTTTTCTTTCTTTTCTACCTTCGTTAATTTCTTTCTATGGTTCACTTTGTTCATTATTTGTTTGATTCTCATATTGGGTGAAACATAAGAAATATAAGGTGAAAATATGTATAGGTCCCTTGCCTATTGTTCACTATTTGAATAGTTGAACTTCATTTATATTTATAACCAGTAATAATCGAGCACATGTTTTTGGATTTTCTGAATCTTCAAATTTATGTATATGTGTTTCTTTCCTTAATCAATAGGCGAAGCGAGCACTGAGACCATTAAAAGTACTGGTGAAACTACAAGCACTGGAAAGACGACACAATGTATGAAAGCAAGCACATATGACATTAATATGCATGCAAGCTCTAATGAGAGTTCAGGCAATTTTGCTGAGATAGTTCCTCTAGCAATTCTGCTGAGAATTTGCTGCAGTTCACGTCGTGATGGCATGAAATTGCTCCAAGTAAAATATCATCGGTTACTTTATTTTCTAGTTTCTTGATCATAATTTATTTTATCAAACTTAATTATTGTTATTATGCGGGGCTCAGGGCTGGAAACCGTTCAATTGAGATATGAAATTACCCTTCTATGATTCATATGAGACATGAGCTGTAAGGTTTATACCCAAGCCATATTTTTATGCATACAGGTAAATCGTATTTTATGACTTAATTGGCAATCAGGAGATGATGGGTTGTTGCTGACGATCAAAATATGTTAATTCGGTTTAGGTGAGACGGAGTGTGCTGGTTGGGGGTGCTAGCGAACTGTTGTTCACAATCTGAATTTGAGGCGCTTAAATACCTGCAAAAAAAAAAGGAAAAAATAGAAAAACACACCCCACCCTGTACATATGTTAAGAACTTTTTTTAACTGGAAAACAAACACACCCTAAACACATGTACATGTATGTCGTTATAGTTCAAGTTTGACAATTTTTGTCCATTGCTGACATACTCACACTGCAACCTGTCTCTTGTTAGTTTTAAAGTTTGTTATTTTCAAATTATCTACATATTCAGTTTTTCTTGATACATTACCAAAGTAATTTAAGCTCTTGCGTTATTGCTAAAACTAAATTTGCATTGAAGCCTGATTTTTTACTCTCAAGGCAAGGTGAGTTTTGATTGTTGTTTCAACTTTGTTAAATAATGAAATTAACCATACACAACCATGTGAATATGCAAGTACTAAAGTAGATTTTGATGATGGTGATACATTGACTCAGCTAGTTAAATGCATGAATTTAATTCTAGATGGTCCATTTAAAGGGAATGTCGAAAAGTGATCGTTAGAAAATGATGCACATAAATATGATATAAATAACGCTTTAGTTACCATGCATAGTAAGTTGCTTTAGGTGATGCAATAGAAATGATGTTAGTGGAGAACACTCGGCGCAATTCTGATGTTACTGGGAAAGATGATGGTAATTTGGAAAAAGCATATTGCTAGTAGTGATAAGGAGTGGGATTTGAGGGTTGATACTATGTTAGTTTTTAATAAAGATGGGGTTGTGTATGGTGAGTTTGATTATGAATAGAATATATCGGATCTGAAGCGTGGTACGTATCAGATCATTAATGCATGGTCTAACTTTAAACTACAATCATACGCATGTGCATGACTTGGTTTTGATTGAGATACACCCGATACACCTTACATGGTTCAATGAGGTTGTTGGTGATACTATATTACATCATGGCGGTAGGGAGTTGGTATAAGGTGACAAAGATTTGGAAGAAAGCTAAAGTCACCAAAAATGGTTGTTTCTATCAAGGCAAGCTGAGTTTTGATTAAGTTTTTATCTTTTCTTTTTCTTATCTATTTATTTATTTTAATTGAGTGTACCCTTTTGTTCAGGTTCAAACTCCTGGCGTAGAATACTCGATAAGGGTTAACATAAAGAGCATGCAAAATTTTGTTCTGCTTTTGTAGAAGTTGCCAATGAGGTCAAGAAACATGTATACTTCCATTTCTTAGTACTCACCAATTTATGGAATTTGTTTCTTTCACTATTGATTTGTTTCTTTTGACTATACACAACATCAAACCAATTATGGTCAAACTTAAGAGAATAGTGGCAGTTTATCCTTGCAAAAACAACTATGTTTCAGTTACAAAATGACAGTACATAATTATTTCACCTACCTTCGTTATGTACCAAAAAATATAGCATCATAAGGACAATACATAACAGTAAGGTGACAGTACAAGTTATACTTCCTGTCTAAATTATATGCTGCAAATTTACCTATACAATAGATCGTTGAGAACCATGCACTTGCCAAGCAATATTTATAACCACCGGATGTGCCCCACTAACTTATATTTTCTGTTCATAGCCACAATGTTGCACTCCCTTTTAGTGATTACCGATTCATGCCTACTATAATTGATTCATTTACTTGTTATTTTAAAAACTAACCATATCCTTGTACAATGCTCAAGACTCTAGGCTAAAGAAGCAACTTTTCATTTAAGTGAGTTCTCACTAGTCATAAGGAAAGTTTTTCATAAAATTCCTTTTATCAAGCTACATGAGCATGAATTATAAAGCCTTTTAAGTTTTGAACCATGATTGATTTAGTAGAAGGAAAACAAATTGAAGTAAAAGCAGAGGCAACAAATCAACATGACTATAATAAACCAACAAGTTAATGTGTTTGATACAATAAAAAATAAAATCAATTATATTGATAAATGAAACATTCTATATAACATACTGCAGCAGTGAAATATACATGATCAACTCATGCACATACAGTTATAGTTTTAAACTAAATGATTCATTAGTCAAATTAAAGGATATTGTCCTCTATTCTAGTGAAAACTAGAAGTTAAGTTTCATCCAGTGTTTCACATCGACTCTAGGGAAATTTTTACTTGTGATTCTATTTTGAGCACATTACTTCATTATAGAGGATAGCTCACTGTTTCCTTATTAATCTTCATATTCTTTCTAGTGACAACCCAGCAACGTACAACGATGATGTCAATGCAGTTAATGCTTGGCTATTATAATCACAGTACTGATCTTTGCTCGCTGCAGAAGCGCTCTTCAATACACTAGGGAAAATGCTTCCAGAAATGGCTCCATAGTGGAAACTCATCCTACAACACATAAGGTATGTATATAGTAACTAACTCCACAAACAAAAAACATCAGTTAGTACGAGAATTCACAACATAAACCTGAAATTCCAATGTCATAAACAAAAATAAGGCCAACAGAAGCAACTATTAAGAAAATTATTAGTACAGATAGAGTCATTCTTCCTTCATATCCATTTCCAACTCCATTCGAAATAATTACTCCACTTGATATTATCTAAAAATTCTGTTCTCTTATAGTTACAACAAACACAATGCTTATGTATCACACACATAATGTACTAAAATAGCTGGTCTAGAGAGCAAAAGAAACTTTTACTTAGGCTTAGCACCTTAGCGGAATTTATGGTATTTATGGTTTTTTTAAAACGTTACTCGTACAGTTATCTTTTGTTATCATTAAAATAGTCTGCTCCGTGTTTGACTGTCAGATTGGTAGATAGAAGTTCGAATGTGGTCACCTAACAATTTAATAAGCCAGAGAATTTTGTGCTCAAATTATAAGTGCTTTTTACCGACATCAATTTAATACGTGCTTTCCACCGAACACAATTTTATTTGACACTGCTTTGAATTTGAATTTGTTTATCTTTAACTATTATTAGTCCGTTTATTATTAATCTATCTTGGATGGTTGAAAGAATATATAATATAATGTTTCTAGGTTTTATTTTATGATCTTGCATGTGGAGGTGCTTTTTAGTGTCATATTGATGTGCTTTTTAGTTTATATTGATGTGCTTAGGTGATGGAGGCAGGGAGGTGTAAGCCCTGGTGGTGAATAGTGGTTACTTGATGACAGAATGCCAAAGGGCCAGAGGGAATGAGGTAGCAGTTTGATGATGTGAATGCAAGGGCAGAAGCAAGGAGGTGGCTGATGAAGTTTGACGGGTAGGGGAGCAGTTTTGTAACAGGGAGGGAGCTGTGAAGGGTTATGATGCTAGCAGCACTATGTAGAGGGGTGTGATGTTTTTTTAATGTGTGGCAGTGTGGAATTGATCACTATTATGTTGTTGGAGGAAGGTGATGAGGCTAGATGTGGAAGGCACTGCAGTTGGCAGGCAGTAAGTTGTGAAGTGGTGAAGTTGATATGTGTAGCAGTTTGAAGGTGTGCAGTTTCGATGGGGTTGAAGGCAAGTTAAGGTTAAAGCTTGGATGGACTGGTGGGGAAGTGGCTGTGTAGTTGGCAGAGGATGATGGGAAGAGGAGGATGAGTGTGATAGAGGAGGGAATGGCAGTGCAGATAGGAGAGTGGTTGATGTATGAAGTTTGTTGGAAAGTTGTTGGTGTACATGGGGTATGTGTACTGTTGTCTATGCAACAGTCAAGTGGAGACGGTGTAACTGTAGGGTGGTTTGTATGTGAGGTTGTAGTGGCTGGTTGAATTTGGTTAACATGTGAATGAGGTTGTGTTGTGAAGTTATTTGTATGTGCGGGGAAGTTATTGGTATGTGGAGGATGGTTCGTATGAACTGATGATGGTGGTGATTTCTTATGTTGGCTGGTCAGTGAAGTTATGGCTGGTCAGTGAAGATATGAGATATGAAGATGAAGTGATATATAGGAATGGGTATGTAGTAGATTGCTCTATGCAATGCTTATGATGCACTGATGTAAAGGAAGAAGGATGTTGGGAGATAATTGTTGTGACACCGTGATGGGGTAGGAGGGCAGAAATGTGATGAAAGTGGAGTGACTAGTTGGTGGAGTGTGTATTCGATTCAGGTGGGATGGTGATGTACAATGGTGGAGTTGAAGAAATGGAGTTGCTGCTGCTCTTCTACATTGTGTAGGCTATTTGGCGATATAGGGAGTGTGATAGTATGTGGCGACTAGTTGGTGCCCTACGCATAGGTGGGACAAGGATTTGGAGTGGGAGAAAGGGATGGATCTATACGAGAGTATGGTGAGGATAGGGAAGAAGGCAAAAGAAGAATGGGGTTATTAAGGCAGTTCTGTGGTCTCAAGGGGAGGGTGATACTTTGGCGAAGGAGGATGCAGTGTTGTATAAGGGAAGGATGGAGCGGTTGGTCGAAGATTTGAAGGCTGGTCTTCAGGAGCCACATCTTCTTATCATTCAGGTAACCATCAAGAGATTCCTTTTTCCTTGAATATTGAAGCTAGCTGTGTTATATGGTTATTGCTTAGAATAAGCTAGATGTATCATTGTTTTTTAACCATAATGGTGAGTTTAGCTTAAACAGTAACTTTAAACTTGTGTTATGGAAGAGGATATAAATCATGTTTATTTTTCAAAAGAATGGGTTAGAGAGTTCAGAACATTAAGATTTGGTAGATTTTTAACTTTGATATGATATTGTGTACACAGTGATTTTAACAGCGAATAATATTTTACACTATAAGAGGTTTCTAAAGCTAGTTATTGTTACCCGATATATTAAATAGACGTCTAAGTGGTTTGTGTTCAAGGTTTAAATCTGCAATTAAAACTATTGGATCGTAGAACGACGGTATCTTCAAACTTAATAATAAGGCGACAAATAAATAGCTAATGCTACATTGTTATATGCTCACTTTAACTATGGAAAAACTATTAAATATACATCTGTTTAAGTGCGAAAATGGTCGAGACACCCTAAATTAGATGAAGAATTGATATATGCTTCGACTGTACTGAGATGAGAAGTGTACTAAGTTAAATTGAAGTTGTTCTGGCTTGTTGAGATAGATGAAGAACTGAATTGCTTTAGCTTTGAAATGCAGGCCATGATTTGAATTAAATGTATTTTGTCTGAACATAAAGCAACCTTGATATGAAGATGTACTGGGTTGACAAACTGACCTGGTATAGTATAACTCTAAATTGTTATATATGTTGATTGTTAAACTCGTTTGCAGGTAATTAGCTATTTCGAAGCGAAGACCGTCGACAACAAAGAACTATTGGTAATTAAGCAACGAACACGAATTTAATTATTATATATGTTGTCGTATTTTGTTAGTACCATTTGTGGAAACTTGTATGTGAATGCTTGTAGTATGTGACTTATTTTGTTGAAAAACTACTATCGAATTGATTATGGATATTATATTTGATTGTGAGATTGACATGTTTTTGCAATTATTTGAATATGATGATCATATGATTGATTGTTTTTATATGCTAATTATATGATTTAATTGTTTGTTTGAATATATGAAAATTATGCGATTGATCGTTCGTTTTAATATGAATAGTATATAAGCGATTGCTGGAAATGGTATAAACCATCAACCGTAAATAGTAGCATTTAAAATATGCTACCAAACAACTAATGACTTTTAGTAGCGTTTCAGAAATGCTACAGAAACAAATGTAAACTAATATAAAAATTATGCAGTTGCATTTTAAAAACGCTATTGAAAATCAAAAAAGCATATAAACAAAAAATGCAACCAAAAAATGAAGACTTATGGTAGCGTTTTTTTAACCCTACAGAAAAAACCTATAGCTGCATTTAAAAGTGACTTTTGGTAGCGTTTTTTGAATCCTACAGAAAATACCTATAGTTGCATTTAAAAGTGACTTTTGGTAGCGTTTACTACAACGCAACAAAAAGTTTTAGACTTTTAGTTGCATGTCGTATAGCAGCGTTCTCTAAAACGCTACCATAAGTTATGGTAGCGTTTTTTCAACGCTACCAAAAGTCTTTTCTGGTGTAGTGTAACCCAACAAAAAGGTATACACACACACACAAGTACGCTCTTTCAAGAAAAATTCACTCCAAAGCCTAGGTATTCACTCAACCTAGCGCTCTGATACCACAATGTAACAACCTTCCTTTCATTCCATAGAAAGACGATCCATTAAGAAGAAAGAAAGGGATATAAAAGATAAAATGTAGAAAAGAAAGAACCAACAACATCAGAATCTCACAGCGGAACGAATAAAATTATATTATGTCAAATAAGATATTACATAGTATCATATGCATCAGAGTTATACAGCTAATATAACACAAACTAGACAGCTATAAACACCTATCTAGTTATTACAACTTAAGTACATTAACAGGAATACAACACAATACTAGCAGCAGAACTATACACACACACACACACACACACACACACACACACATACATACATACATATATATCTACAAACGCTGAAGCCTCCTGCTCAAAATCTCCTTTAGAATTCGTCAAAGCTAACCTGAATCCCTCGACTACTTATACATAATATGAGTATCCAAGAGTCTAATAAAACAGAAAATAAACACTTGGGTTAGACATGGGTGTGGTGTGAGTAAACGGGTCAAAGTTTCTTAACTTTGAAAATTCTTTAAAAACAAAGGTATCACGTAAGACTTTCCAAAATAAACATGGGTAAGTTTTTACCTTACGCTAACCAAAACATTTGAGAGGAAATCCAGTGATATTATAATAGGGTCTAGGGTTTTCAAGTAAATAGAAAATAGCCGAAATTGTTACATTCATTAAATTCTAGCTAATAGCTACAAAAGTGGGTAATACAATCAAAACTGTACGGGCACATAGGAAGAATGGGTTTCCATCAATGGCAGGGTTACTGGGTACCGCCCGTCACAGTACATGGCCTACATCACCTTACCGAGGATCCACCTACATCCCCTGCAGCACAAGGCCGGAACCATCCCTTACTGGATAGTCCCTGTGACGCCCCACCTCTATACCCACGCTAGCCAAGAACACTACGTTGTAATGCTGTCAACTAGCACGGAGAATAAGGCTGTTGAGGAGCGACCATCCATGTAATTGCTTTGCGCGAGCACCGATATGTCAGATTGTATAACATTCATTTTATTTCAAGAGGAAATCCGACATACCGATACAAACACAAAGCTACTACACAGTGGCTATAATAATCTTCGGAAATAAATATAGAAATAAACATAACAAAAATCAGTCACAGAAAATTCATATCACAAAGGCAGAAGAAGATATGAATATATAACTAACACATGAAAGTGTATATCAGAGTAGTGGTCAAAAAGATCCACAATAATACAAAAGAATAGCAACACGTGCTATGCAAAAGAATACAACTGTGAGTCTATATCTCAAATGTGTACACCAAAATAAACTACTAATCTAAGTAGTTAGCCAAAAGTCAGAGGAATCAATCCCAACCAAGATCAATTGCACAAGAATAAACGTTAGGAATTCATACCTAACAATCGAAGATAATTATAGACAAAGATGTGAGATAAAAATCTCACCTTTGAACCCAAACAAATGAAGAAGAAGCTTGAAAGAAAAGGAGAATTAACCACTCTTCAAACCCAACTCAAGAAGCTTGATTCTAAGATTTTAAAATAAGAACATTCCCAAAGTTAGGTTTAGGAATTTCTGAAATTGATAAGAGAATGAGTTGGAGAAGAAGAAGAGAAGGCTTACCAATGGGTTCTCCCATTAGTTTGGAGCTAGAGTTTGATTTGCAAAAGAAAACTAGGGCTTGGAGTTTTAATTTCCTCTTCTACTCTCTATTGTTATAAATCCTTGAGTATTAGGAAATGAGGAATGAAGTAATGAAGAGGGGAAGGGGTTGGGACTGAACACATAAGTGGGGTTATTGGGCTCAGCCCAAACCAAAGCCCTAAGTGAAAAAGTAGCAAAATTCCACTAACTCCAAACATATCAAAGCTTACACTTAAAAAGATCGCGAACGTCATTTTGATCTCAATGGAAGTGGTCCCGAGTCCTAATTCGATCGTATGCAAAAAGTAGCATTTCGGACTAAATTCCGAGTATCAATAAAATATATAAATATAAAATCAACAAATATGCAGGTTGTTACAGTCCCGAACAAGACAACCCCGGCAGTTGTCATGATCAACTGCCCACACAGCCGAAATAAAAAGGGACCTCTAGACAGGAGTAAATCTCGTCCTACTTGGGTGCGACCCACTTAGCCTTGCTGCACCTCTCCTATTTTAGCCATTCCCGGTTGACGAGGCTTGAGGCTACGATTACCCTTATTGAACACATCTATCTTAGAATGCTCATCGTTCACCTGACGATGTTCTTAAAGCATTCAATCCATACAACTTCGTTCCGGGTTCAAACTAAACTAAAGGCACTATCTCGCAACACTCATTTTGGAATCACCCTAAAAGTTAACGACAATAGCCCTTGCACTCTGAATCTTCATCTCGAACCTGAAAGTACTATTCCCATTAAACTCGTATTGGAATAACCCTCAGATTTTTAACGACGAATTGCTTTTACACCTCTAGTCTTCACTCATCATTTGATATCCACGACCTAACGTTTAATTTGGATCGATGTGGTTTTCGAAATTCCAAATTTGGAAACCCGATCCCGGTCTCATCGATTCCAAACGCCATATTAATGTCCAAGTCATTTAAGTTCTGAACAATTTAATTCAATTTAAAACAATGAATTCAAACAGCATCATTCACAGGTAAATATCACACATTTATCACTGATATATCAAATATCATATCACAGAATATCACAACATATCACCCAACAGATATCAACCAAACCAGATATTCTACAAACAGTCATCCACAAACAGGCATCATTAACACTTTTATAATTAATTTAATCAACTTAAATTAAATTAATTACTTGAGAATTAAACAACTAATCCTGCTTAAACAATTTTTAGTTCATTACAATTAATTAATTAATCAATCACTCTTTAATCACCTTCATAATCCAATTAATTAAGCTTTAATTACAGATTAATCATCCCTAAATTATTCCTTAGTTAATTAATCGTCCTTGATTAATTATTCCTTAATTACATTAAGTAATTAGCCGTTAAATTAATTACACAAATTAATTAATCTAAATTTATTAATTAATATTAATTAATTTTTAATTAATTAATTAACTATAATTAGTTACGTTAATCTTAATTAATTTCATTAATTAATTATACTTTAATCACTTCATTGATTAATTATCCTATAATTAATCACATTTATTAATCAATTAAAAAATTAATTATTCATTAATTACATTAATTAATGACAATCTAATTAATTCATTAGCTAATTATTTTTTTAATTATATTTAATAATTAATTATAAACTTAATTACGTTTAATAATCAAACCTGATTAATCACAATCAGTAATTAACTTCCCTTAATCACTTCATCAATTAAACCAACTCCTTGATTAATTACATTAATTAATCCTTTAATTACACTGAGAAATTTTCACTTAATTACTTCCCTTAAGTAATTATCCTTTAATTACTATGCGTCAAGTAATTTTCCTTAATTAATTACACCCAGTAATTATTCATTAATTACTTCACTAAGTAATTACACCTCATTAATCACATTAAGTAATTATACTTAATCCCATCATTAAGTAATTCTTTTAATTAATTAAACTTAATTAATTAAAATTAACCAATATTAACTTAATTAATTACACTGAGTGATTAATTATCTTAAATTACTTCACTAAGTAATTATCTTTAATAATAATCTTAACATTAAGCAATTAACTTCTTAATTACTTATTATTAATTATTTATTAATTGATTAACCTAGATTAATCAATTCTCAATTAAGTAATTAATTGCACTTAATTAATTTCACAAATTAATTTATCTTAATTTAATTAACCACACTAATCACTTAAGTTAATTAAGTAATTATACTTTAATTACCTTTATAAATAAAACTTGATTAAATTAAGGTAAACCATACATTACATTAACTCTTGTCTATCGTTTTAAAATTAAATTTTAAAATCTAAAAAGCTTGTGTTTATTTAACACAAAATCATCATCTTTGATTTTATTCAAGTTAAATACTTTTACCTTAATCACATTTCAATTATATCAGTAATATTTTATTTGAAAACATTTAGAGGTTTATTTCATAATTTAACTAAGTAACATTTATAACCAAAACTATTTTTAAAACAAACGTTTAAATTTTGAAAATCCATACTTTAAAACTAAAATTATTTTCAAACATCAAAGTTTAAAACATTTCATACACTTTTAAAAAAACTAGTTAAAAACTTTGTTCAAAATTTAATCCTTCTTTTCAAATTATGAAATTCATTTTCAAAAATTAAAACTAGACAGAACTCAAACTCTGGAAACAATTTTGTTAAAAATTTTGTTTTGCTTAAAACCTCATTCAGTTTGAAAACATGACTGGATTTAAATCCAGGAACCAAACTTTACACAAGACAAACACACGCGTATCTCCCTCATGACTTCGAGTCGCACGCGAGACAAGAACGAAACAAAACCCAAGCCAACTCTATCTTCCCAAAACAATACCCAGATGTACAAGATCGACACCGATGACGTGCACGCCGTTCCTGGTCGACGGCGATCATCATGGCGACACTCCACAAGGCGTCCATGACCGTGTCGACACTCATGACCCCCTAGACTAACGCAATCGCCATCGAGATGGAAAACAAGCCTTCCAGCACTCATCGGCAAAATAAGCTCGATCGACCATGTTGCCTACCGACGATGAACTACGCCACCCAAATCCAAACTGCTACGACCACGACCATGTCTCGAACCCCCTAGTCCAACCCCCCTTATGCGATTTGACATAAATCAGCATACTCGCCGCGATCATCACAATAACAACATAGGCAAAGTCAGGACTTCAAACCCTACTTCGCCTCAACACAGCCATCACAGACATCAGTTAAAAATTACAATATTTACCTTAAAATTCGTGATTCACTCACATGAATCAAATTCTAAAATCCAGAGATTAATTTATTGACATTGAATTTTTAACTAAATTTTTATTTGACTGTAAGCCTTAAATTTACAGAATTTTTGTTAAAAATAAATACTTAAATTTATTTTTAATAATAAGATTTCACTGTTACAATCCATTTCCTTTCAATGATCAAGGACTAATAGCGATTAACTTAGAAGATAGGAATTTTTTATATAAATCTGGAACATGAAAAAACACAGAGCTTAAATTTTGCATATCTACAGTCATTCACAGTCACTTATATATATATATATATATATATATATATATATATATATATATATATGCATTCATCTTCAAATCGAACATGCGAACATTGATATCATGTTTACTATAACATTCATTTCACAGAACAAGCATATGAAGGTTTTAAAACTGTTTTTAAAAGGTGTTTACTCACCAGAACTAGAAGAACAGAGAACACCATTACATTTGTTATCCAGGAACTTGATTTTGATTTGCATCTTTCTGTTTTGAATTGAATTTGCTTGCAGTTGATTATTGCTGAACATTGAATTTTCTAAAATCTTGCTGTTGATTCCTCATATAATATTGCATGTTCCATAGGTTGAATACTTTGGATCTGAAGTTGTAAATGGCTTCAGATTTGATTACAGTTTTGAATTTTGCTTTTGGTTTTTTGTTTCTATATATTTTTTTAGATGAAGAAAACTAAAGAAGATTTTAGCTGAAGAAAAATAACAGACTTTTTCTTTAAACACATTAGCTACAAACAAAATTTTCTTTAAACAGGGTGAGGCCACTTGTTTTATTGCATGTTACTTAAGCATACAAATGTTTTAATTGATTTAAGTGAATGACAAATGTAAAACCTTCTTTTTAATTTATTACTTATGTTACATGTCTTAAGTTTATCTCTTTAAATTAATAGCTTCTTTTACAAATAATTTAAATCTTAATTGAATATTTACCTAAATACTTATGTTTAAATGTAAATTATGAAATGTACTTATATCTTTGTGTTTTATATATTTATATTTTAAAAATCCATTTTCTAAAGATAAGTTTAAAGGAAAGAAAATTAAAAAGAAATGAACATTTATTTAAATTTTATTTAAAAGTTTAAACTTAAGTTATTATATCTAACATTGATACTATATATAAAAACTAAATTTATTTTGAAAAACCAATTTAAAAGAAAAAAAATTAAGCTTTTATAATAATATGCTATTTTTAAGCTATTATACTTTTAACAAAATAAATTTTCTTTAAATGTTTTTAAAATATAAGATTAATTTTAAATAGCTTTTGAAAAGCTTTTTATATTAAATTCAGTCAAAATCTTTTGAATCACCATATATTAATATATATATATATATATATTATAAATTTTGAAAACACATTTCCTGCTTTTGTTTAATCCAATACATTTTAATTTACAACATATGTACAAATGTATATATACATTATAAATAGAAAACATTTTCAATATTAGCTTTAGAAATTATTCGAATTTTAAAACAGAACTTCAAATCACAATATATATATAAACATATATATTATAATTTGAATTTTTTTTATTGAATTTAGATTGAAATCAATTTCCTTTTTATAACGTATACACATATATTCATTACAAATAGAATATTTTTGTCAACTTAGGAAGATTAATTATTATCAATTATATATATATATTAACTTTTGAAAAGAATAAAAATTTCCAAATTAAATTATTATTATTAAGTTTTGAAAAGATAACATTTGTTAAATTAGATTAATTAGTAGTTTTGAAAATATAACATTTGGTTAAACTAGATTATTAAATCAATATTACATATTTAAAATAAATTTTTAATGGAAATCATCAAATAAGTATTGTTCAAAATTCCGGGACATTACATTCCTCCCCCCTTAAGAGAATTTCATCCCCGAAATTAAAAGCAAAGATAATATAATAATCCCATATAGATTTTAGTTTTAAAATAGCAACATATGCTATCAAACATACACTAGAAACCATAGCAACCAATTCAAACAAACAATTCTAACTATCCAGATAAAATTATGGATAGAATTTGCTAGGGTTTCCCAAGTACAAACACCGGGATATTTGCTCTACAGAATCTAAACTAGCTGCACTACTCAGATCTAGAACTCCTATATATCTAGATCTATAATCTGAACAGGATACCAGACCACAGACAAGTCTGGTTTAACTTTCAAATCTCCCTAGACTGCTGGTTCTAAACCAGTGATGGATCAAACACGTACTCTCTCAGAGATACGAGAAATACCTTACGAATCCCAGCCATCCGAACTGGAAATTCAAACCTGTAGATCAAACACTTATCCTTAAGAGAATTTAGAAAAATTCCAATGCACTTCTGAGCTAGCTTCCTGTCTTATCCAATCTCGTCTCTATTATGATCGGAGAAAACTTCTCCAAAATTAAATCTCCGATTTCGAATACCGAAACTCTTCGTCTCTTTACCACAAAACTCTTCCGCCGATCCTGGGCCGTCTTCAACCTTCTTGATCAATCCAATCCTCGTAGATGAATCACCAATCAAATCTAGATCAAGAATGAGATGATCCCCTGATTCTTCTCTACAAGACGGTTCTCCCAAGATCCATTGAAATCCACCACACAAATTCTACTTCACAAGCATCAGTGGACTTCGAACTTACTTCTCTAATTTAGAAAAGCTGAACAGATGTTCTCGACAACCAAGCCTTCAGATCTCGAATGAATTTCTAGAAGAAATCCTTTAATTCAAAACAAACACAAACTTCCAAGGAATCCGAGGTTGCTTCTATTCCAGAATAGCTACCACTATGCCTCCGCTGCACAACTCTAAATCTGAGGAAGATGGGAATACTATTGATGAGCCCAACAAAGACTTGATCAACTCATCCCGGAAATATGTCCATCAAAATCCATAAAAGCTTAGTGACCTATCTGATTTGGTCACAAATACTACAGCAGAAATCTAGTCAGAAAACTAGATCCGTTCAATCCTGAGCTGCTCACAAAATCCTCTCTCCAAGAGCCTTTCTCTACTAAGCTAAACCACCAAAAAAAAATCAAAAACCAGATCGATACAGAACTCCATCTCCTGATGCAGATGCAAACCTTGACTTTTTCGAAGATATCCGGAAAATATCAAACCTCTTCGATAGCTCCTACGTCCTTTAGAGATGCCTCAATCTCAAACAAAGATTACTAAGAGAACTTCCGAACTATCGCAAGTCACTTTTGCGATAGTACCAGTTCAGATTCCAAAGAAATTGTTCTCTCTTCTCAAATCAGAACAACTTATGCCCTTCAAAAGAATAAACTGATGGTCCACCTCAACCACAAATATCATACGTTGCTGAACTTCCCAAAGAAGTGGGAAAGCCTACAACATTTGCCCGGCCTACTGACAGAAGAATCACAAAGACTTCTGAACCACCAAAGAAACGGACCACTCAAATGCTAAGCCAAGAGACCTTCCTGACAGCACATTCAACACCTCCGAGCTGCCACTGCTGCCAAAGACTTCCTTATCCAAAAGCTCCTCGAATCACAAAGCTACATCAACCAACTCCACAAAATGAGTTTTCAAGATGGCAGAAACCTCTTGAGAAATTCGGGCTCCAAACCAAGCACAAACACCTTGCTGAACTGAGTCTCCAACTCCAATACAGACAATACTCCTTCCTACAGTTGCCAAGCTACCGTCACTCGCTTCAGCACTTCCGACTGATCCAAACTCTAGAAAATCCGCTCGCACGAGCGCAACCAACATACATTCCAAAGATTGACTCCGAACCATAAAAAGGTTTCCTTCAGAGATTGGAGAAATCCATACACCAAGCTGCCAAGCTTACTCAAGAAGCCCAATACTGCCCTGGCAGATACACTTCCAACCTCAATTACTCAGACTTCTTCCATTGATAGTCATGCTATACACACCATAATCTCTCCTACCTCTATAACTTATGTTGGAAAACCCGAACAGGTAACCCAACAAAAAGGTGTATGTGTCTATATATATATATATATATATATATATATATATATATATATATATATATACATACATACATACAAGTACACTCTCTCAAGAAAGAATTCACTCCAAAGCCTAAGTATTCACTCAACCTAGCGCTCTGATACCACAATGTAACAACCCGCCTTTCATTCCATAGAAAGACGCATCATTAAGAAGAAAGAAAGGAATATAAAAGAGAAAAGATAGAAAAGAAAGAACCAACAACATCAGAATCTCACAGCGGAACGAATAAAATTATATTATGTCACATAAGATATTACATAGTATTATATACATCATAGTTATACAGCTAATATAACACAGACTAGACAGCTATAAACACCTGTCTAGTTATTACAACTTAAGTACATTAACAGGAATACAACACAATACTAGCAGCAGAACCATATATATATATATATATATATATATATATATATATATATATATATATAGACACACATACAAACGTTGAAGCCTCCAGCTCCAAATCTCACTTAGAATTCGTCAAAGCTAACCTGAATCCCTCGACTACTTATACATAATATGAGTATCCAAGAGTCTAATAAAATAGAAAATAAACACTTGGGTTAGACATGGGTCTGGTGTGAGTAAACGGGTTAAAGTTGCTTAACTTTGAAAATTCTTTAAAAACAAAGGCATCACGTAAGACTTCGCACAAATAAACATGGGTAAGTTTTTACCTTATGCTAACCAAAACATTTGATAGGAAATCCAGTGATATTATAAAAGGGTCTAGGGTTTTCAAGTAAATAGAAAATAGCCGAAATTGTTGCATTCATTAAATTCCAGCTACAGGCCACAAAAGTGGGTAATACAATCAAAATCGTACGGGCACATATGAAGAATGGGTTTCCATCAATGGCAGGGCTACTGGGTACCACCCGTCATGGTACGTGGCCTACATCACCGTAACGAGGATCCACCTTAAATCCCCTGCAGCACAAGGCCGGAACCATCCCTTACTGGATAGTCCCGAACAAGACAACCCCGGCAGTTGTCATGATCAACTGCCCACACAGCCAAAATAAAAAGGGACCTCTAGACAGGGGTAAATCTCGTGCTACTTGGGTGCGACCCACTTAGCCTTGCTGCACCTTCCTTGTTTTAGCCATTCCCAGTTGATGAGGCTTGAGGCTACGATTACCTTTATAGAACACATCTATCTTAGAATGCTCATCGTCCACCTGACGATGTTCTGAAAGCATTCAATCCATACAAATTCGTTCCTGGTTCAAACTAAACAAAGGCACTATCTCTCTACACTCATTTTGGAATCACCCTCAAAGTTAATGACAATAGCCCTTGCACTCTGAATCTTCATCTCGAACCTGAAAGTACTATCCCCATTAAACTCGTATTGGAATCACCCTCAGATTTTTAACGACGAATAGTTCTTACACATCGAGTCTTCACTCATCACTTGAGATTCACGACCTAACGTTTAATTTGGATCGATGTGGTTTTCGAAATTCCAAATTTGGAAACCCGATCCCGGTCTCATCGATTCCAAACGCCATCTTAATGTCCAAGTGATTTAAGTTTTGAACAATTTAATTCAATTTAAAACATTGAATTCAGACAGCATCATTCACAGATAAATATCACACATTTATCACTGATATATCAAATATCATATCACAGAATATCACAACAAATCAACCAATAGATATCAACCAATCCAGATATTCTACAAACAGTCATCCACAAACAGGCATCCTTAACACTTTTATAATTAATTTAATCAACTTAAATTAAATTAATTATTTGAGAATTAAACAACTAATCCTGCTTAAAAAATTATTAAATAATTACAATTAATTAATTAATCGCTCTTTAATCACCTTCACAATCCAATTAATTAATCTTTAATTACAGATTAATCATCCCTAAATTATTCCTTAATTAATTAATCATCCTTGATTAATTATTCCTTAATTACATTAAGTAATTAGCCATTAAATTAATTACACAAATTAATTAATCTTAAATTATTAATCAATCCTAATTAATTTTTAATTAATCAATTACTATAATTAGTTACGTTAATCTTTAATTAATTACATTAATTAATTATACTTTAATCACTTCATTGATTAATTATCTTATAATTAATCACATTTATTAATCAATTAAATAATTAATTATTCATTAATTACATTAATTAATGACCCTCTAACTAATTATTAACTAATTATTTTTTTAATTATATTTAATAATTAATTATAAACTTAATTACATTTATTAATCAAACCTGATTAATCACAAATGAGTAATTAACTTCCCTTAATCACTTCATCAATTAAACCAACTCCTTGATTAATTACATTAATTAATCCTTTAATTACACTGAGAAATTTTCACTTAATTACTTCCCTTAAGTAATTATCCTTTAATTACTATGCATCAAGTAATTTCCCTTAATTAATTACACCTAGTAATTATTCATTAATTACTTCACTAAGTATACATTAAGTAATTATACTTAATCCCATCGTTAAGTAATTCTTTTAATTAATTAAACTTAATTAATTGATTAAAATTAACCATATTAACTTAATTAATTACACTAAGTGATTAATTATCTTAAATTACTTCACTAAGTAATTATCTTTAATAATAATCTTAACATTAAGCAATTAACTTCTTAATTACTTATTATTTAATTATTTCTTAATTGATTAACCAAGATTAATCAATTCTCAATTTACTAATTAATTACACTTAATTAATTTCACAAATTAATTTATCTTAATTTAATTACCCACATTAATCACTTAAGTTAATTAAGCAATTATACTTTAATTGCCTTTATAAATAAAACTTGATTAAATTAAGGTAAACCATACATTACATTAACTCTTGTCTATCGTTTTAAATTAAATTTTAACATCTAAAATGCTTGTGTTTAGTTAACACAAAATCATCATCTTTAATTTTATTCATGTTAAATACTTTTACCTTAATCACATTTCAATTATATCGGTAATAATTTATTTGAAAACATTTAGAGGTTTATTTCATTATTTAACTAAGCAACGTTTATAACCAAAACTATTTTTAAAACAAAAGTTTATATTTTTAAAATCCATACTTTAAAACTAAAATTATTTTCAGACATCATACATTAAAAAAATTCATACACTTCTAAAAAACTAGTTAAAAACTTTGTTCAAAATTTAATCCCTCTTTTCAAATTATGAAATTCATTTTTAAAAGTTAAAACTGGACAAAACTGAATCTCTGGAAACAATTTTGTTAAAATTTTTGTTTTTCCTAAAACCTCATTCAGTTTAAAAACATGACTGGATTTAAATCTAGGAACCAAACTTTGCACAAGACAAACACACGCGTCCATCTCCCTCATGACTTTGAGTCGCACGCGAGACAAGAACAAAGCAAAACCCAGGCCAACTCTAACTTCCCAAAACAACACCAGATGCACAAGATCGACACGTGCACGTGCATGCTGTTCCTGGTCGACGGCGATCATCATCGCGACACTCCACAAGTCGTCACTATCCTTGTCGACACTCACAACCCCCTAGACTAACGCAATCGCCATCGAGATGAAAGCAAGCCTTCCAGCACTCATCAAGAAAATAAGCTCGATCGACCATATCGCCTACCGACGACGAACTATGCCACCCAAATCCAAACTGCTACGACCATGGCCTCGTCTCGAACCCTCGAATCCAACCCCCCTTATGCTTCGGCCAAAATCACCATAGTCGCCGCGATCATCACAATAACAACACAGGCAAAGTCAGGAATTTAAACCCTACTTCGCCTCAACACACCCATTACAGACATCAGTGACCTCCATCACCATTTTCCCTATGTTCCCAGACACCGCCGCCACCTTCATTCCGAACCTCGACCCCCCCCTTCGGCGCTGATCGACGACAAATGCCAAAAGTCCCAAATTCGAACTATTTTCGAATTCAAAATTACAAAATTTACCTTAAAATTCATGATTCACTCACACGAATCAAATTCTAGAATCCAGAGATTAATTTATTGACATTGAATTTTTAACTAATTTTTTATTTTACTGTAAATCTTAAATTTACAGAATTTTTGTTAAATATAAATACTTAAATTTAATTTTAATAACAAGATTTCACTGTTACAATCCATTTCCTTTCAGTGATCAAGGATTAATAGTGATTAACTTGGAAGATAGGAATTTTTTATATAAATCTAGAACATGAACAAATGCAGAGCTTAAATTTTGCATATCTACAGACATTCACAGTCACGGCTGCATATATATACACACACACATCTTCAAATCAAACAAGCAAACATTGATATCATGTTTACTATAACATTCATTTCACAGAACAATCATATGAAGGTTTTGAAACTGTTTTTAAAACGTGTTTACTCACCAGAACTAGAAGAACAGAGAACACCATCACATTTGTTTTTCAGGAACTTGATTTTGATTTGCATCTTTCTGTTTTGAATTGAATTTGCTTGCTGTTGATTATTGCTGAACATTGAATTTTTTGAAATCTTGTTGTTGATTCCTCACATATTATTGTATGTTCCTTAGGTTGAATACTTTGGATCTGAAGTTGTAAATGGCTTCAGATTTGATTACAGTTTTGAATTTTGCTTTTGGTTTTCTGTTTCTATATATTGTTTTTAGAAGAAGAAAACTAAAGAAGATTTTGTGCTGAAGAAAAATAACAGATTTTTTCTTTAAACACATTAGTTACAAACAAAATTTTCTTTAAACAAGGTGAGGCCACTTGTTTCATTGCATGTTACTTAAGCTTACAAATGTTTTAATTGATTTAAGTGAATGACAAATGTAAAACCTTCTTTTTAATTTATTACTTATGTTACAAGTGTTAAGTTTATATCTTTAAATTAATAACTTCTTTTACAAATGATTTAAATCTTAATTTAATATTTACCTAAATACTTATGTTTAAATGTAAATTATGAAATGTATTTGTATCTTTATGTTTTATTTATTTATTTTTTTAAAATCCATTTTCCAAAGATAAGTTTAAAAGAAAGAAAATTAAAAAGAAATGAATATTTGTTTAAATTTTATTTAAAAGTTTAAACTTAAGTTATTATATTTAACATTGATATTATATATAAAAACTAAATTTATTTTCAAAAACCAATTTAAAGGAAAACAAATTAAGCTTTTATAATTATATACTATTTTTGAGCTATTATACTTTTAACAAAATAAATTTTCTTTAATTGTTTTAAAAATATAAGATTAATTTAAATAGCTTTTGAAAAGCATTTTATATTAAATTCAGTCAAAATCTTTCAAATCACCATATATTCATATACATATTATAAATTTTAAAAACACATTTCCTACTTAAGTTTAATCCAATACTTTTCTATTTACAATATATATATACACACACACACACATATATATATATACATTATAAATAGAAACATTATTAATATTAGCTTTAGAAATTATTTGAATTTTAAAACAGAACTTCAAATCACACACACACACACACACACACACACATATATATATATATATTATAATTTGAAAACATTTTTATTGAATTTAAATTGAAACCAATTTCCTTTTTACAATGTATACACGTATATTAATTACAAATAGAATATTTTTGTTAACTTAGAAAGATTAGTTATTATCAATTATATATATACATATTTTAACTTTTGAAAAGAATAAAAATTTCCAAATTAAATTATTATTATTATTAAGTTTTGAAAAGATAACATTTGTTAAATTAGATTAATTATTAGTTTTGAAAATATAACACTTGGTTAAATTAGATTATTAAATCAATATGACATATTTAAAATAAATTTTTAAATGGAAATTATCAAATAAGTATCGCTCAAAATTCCGGGACATCACAAAACCACTTCTTTAAATCAAAGTTTTTACCTAGAAGTTAACAAAATTTTGCATATCTTCCACAATAAATTTTTTTCTTTATTATCTTAGCTTTCGAATAAGTTTAAGTTCATTAAAAATGAATTAATCGTTTGAAAATTATTAACAAAACAATTTAATGCTTCAGCTTTTGTTTTTACCGATGGGATTAAGATTTTTATCATTTTAAAACAATTTTTAACATCAGTGTACCTTAAAATTTTGATTATTATTCAAAATAAAAGTTCTTCTATATTATCATAACTTTCCACTGAATATAAAATTATCAAAATCGAGTTAGAAAGTTAAAAGTTATGACCAAAACAAGTTTTTGTTTCAACTCGGAACTTCAAAACACAAAACAAAATTATTTCCTATGTTTAAAATGAAATTTACCCCATGAAGAATTATAAACATGGGAATGTGACATAAAATTTATTCGTTATAGAATTATCTTTCTACAGCAAAAAAAGTCACTTAAATCCGTTCACAGAACCAAAAGTTATGCTTGTTTTTATTTTTATTCTCATGGGTTCATGTTTTCATCAATAGCTTCATTATTTTGTTCATCATTTTAAACCACTTATACTAAGTCAAAGCTTCGTTTTAAAGTGATATCTGATCTGAAGCAATAATTAGCATCAATATATTCATTTATAAATACAAACTATAAACCATAATTCATTTGGAAAATCAAACAATATCTCCTAGATAAGTACATTGTCCCTTACCTCTATTTTCTTACTCTTTTCTTGACTATTTCATGCATCAATTCATGTCTACAACCTTTGTAATTTATTTCAGCTATAAACTTAATAATAACTGCAACTAAACATCATGTTATTTCATAAATTAAATCTATCCAAAGCAATGTATAATCAACAACAAGCCTTACTTAGCAATTTCATATCCAAGCATGAAGAAACAACCAAATACGCGTTTTTTAATTCTTTAGCCACAAATCAAATGACCATTATAACACTACTATAATCACAATGCTCAAGTATATTCATCAAAAAAACTTCCGAGTCATGAATAACATTTTCTAGCATCATTAAACAACACAAATCGCCAAATTTAAAACTCTGCCTAGATTTTAAGTACGCATTAAAGCAAAAACTAAAATGAGGAAAAAGTAGTTTTGAAGTAGTAGAACCTATATATCTTGATTTGGTAAGGCAATTTGAAGACCTATTTTGCTTGAATGAGGATGGAAAGCTTCATACATTTGTTTTCAACTTTTGGCTTCGTGAAATCGGTAAAAATGAAGATAAAGGCTTGGTGTATATATAGGTTTATTTGCACTTTTTTTCCATGGCTATATATCTGGATGTTTATATCCATACTATAATGGTATTCCTATTGTACCATATCTTATCACTAGAAATGTTAGGAACTAACATGTTTGATAAGGATTCTTTGGATGCTTTGTTGTAGCATGGTTTGATTTTATATATTGCACATACGCATGGTCGCTAGAGTAAAGTTAAGTCAACAATTTGCATTTTTTTCTTGCTAGAGTAAATGAAAAGAATATGACTTGGGCTGAGTTTAGGAGAAGGTTCTAGGAGAGGTTCAGTTTGTGATGGTGTAGTCTGCTTTGCTCAGAAAGTTTGCTGAGTTGGAGCAGGAGGAGATGTCTATGTTGAAATATTCTAGAAGGTTCGAGGAGTTTTCAAGGTATGGACATGTCACTTTGGATACTGTGATGAAATGGAATGAGAAGTTTATCAGGGGGTTGAATCCTAAGTTGGCAAGGGCTATATTACCTCATATTAGGGATCCTTATGATGTTGCAGTAGAGATGGCGTTGAGGCATGGGGAGATTCTTGCTTCTGTGGAGAAGAATAGGGCAAAGGAAGCCTAAGGTGAGGCAGAGTCAGAACGGGAAATTCTTTCACGAGAAGGGTGCTCAGAAAGGTGGAGCAGTAAAGAAAGGAAAGTCGGAGGTTGTTTGCTTTAAGTGTGACAAGAAGGCGTATTTTTCTAATGAATGTTGTACTGGAAAGGCGAAGGAAGTGATCAGGAAGAAGAATATCAGATGCTTCAATTGCGGTCAGATTGGTAATTATAATAACCGGTGCAAAGAGTCTGCTAAGGATGGAAGGGGCAAAGTGTAGCGACCCGACTTTCTAACACTAGAAAGACGCATCACTATTTAAGAAGAAAGAGATAGAAGAAGGAAAAAAAGAGAAGAAAGAACAATAACACATCAGAATCTCACAGCGGAATGAATGAAATATAATATATAACATATATATAGTACCATATACATCAGAGTACCAACTATACATCTCAATTTAGACAGTTATAAAATTTCCATCTAATATACAATACAAGAACAACTATACAGAATAACACATAGCGGAAACTTTATCTATATATCTACACGCTGAAGCCTCCTGCTCCAAAGCTCCTCCAGAATTCATCAAGGACACCTGAATGACTTAACTTGTAACAACCCGCATGTTTATCGATTGTATATTTAAATATTTTATCGTTAGTCGGATTATGGTCCGAAAAGATACTTTTTGCAAACATTCGAATTGGGACTCGAGACCCCTTCCATTGAATTCAAAATGTCGTTTGCAACCTTTTTGAGTATAAGCTTCGATATGTTTGGAGTAAGTTGATTTTTGCTACTTTTTCTATAGGGCTTTCGGTTTGGGTTCAGCCCATTTGCCCAATTCTGGTTATATCAACCCAACCCCTCTCCACTTCTCTTCATTCATTCCTCATTTCCTAACTCTCTCAAGATCAAGAGAATAATAGGGGAAAGATTGGAAATTAGAATTCCAAGCCCTAGTTCATTTGCAAAATCCAAGCTCTAGCTCCAAATTCTAAGAGAAGCCATTATTAAGCATCTCCTTCTTCTTCTCTAACTCATTCTCCATTCAATTTCAGAATTTCCTAAACCTAACTCAGGAAATATTTTACCTGTAAGCTTAGATTGAAGCTTCTTGGGTTGGAATTGAAGAGTGTTTGTCCTTGCCTTGCTTTATAGCTTCTTCTTCATTTGTTTTGGGTTTAAAGGTGAGATTTTTATCTCACATCTATGCTTATATCTATCTTTGAATGTTGGGTATGAATTCCAAACACTTATTCATGTGCATTTGATTTTGATTTGGGTTGGTTTTGTGAATATCCCAATTTTAGTGTTTTGAAAGCCAAATCCTTAAAAATCATAGCTTTGATCTTTCATCATGATTTTGTGATGCATCGAAGAGCTTATAGGGCCGGGTAGCCGATAGGCGTAAATCCCTAGCGTCCGTGCTTGTCCGTTTGCAAATTGAAGGTGTTTGCACCTCCTTTGAAATGGGTTTCAAATTGAAGAACATCAGGTTCGGCCGACCGAACCCCTGGGCCGGTCGACCGACTTGTAGCCCGAGACATTTCTGGGCTGTTTTTCGGTCCACCGACCCAGAAAGTCCGGTTGACCGACCTTCTCCTATTTGCCAATTATGTCTATGTTGCCTATTTGTTTGAATTTCCAACATTAATCAATTCGTGTTGTTTCCCTTTTGTTGTTATCATTTATTATCGATTTTGATGACATTTTCTTCGGGAATTTTCGGAAATATCCATTTTGATGGATTTGATATCGATTTCTTTGGATTTTATTCACGTCTTCGTATGTGAATTTTAGTGATTGATTGTTTCTACAATCATTTTTGTGATTTATCACTTTAAAAATATAAAGGTTTTCTATACTAGTAGTAAATATCAAAACTCTTTCATCAAAACGATTTCAACACTATTTGAATACAAAGCTCATTTATTAAAACCGTTTTCCAATCTATTAGTATATGCAAACCTTTACCTCACTCATATGAGAAATCTAATTAAACGGCTTAGTAAAACGAGTGGTATGAAACGCTTGCGTTTACTTCGTCGGTTAATTGTTGGACTTGTTCGATTGAAACTCTTGTGACAATTTTCTAGTGGAGATATACTATTTGTTCGCAAATATTTAAGTTAAGCTAGGTGTTTATGGGACATGAAGCTAAACTCATATATTTACTAGCTTATTGTAATTGACACTTCTTGATGATCGATGATGATCATTTTATGGTTTAGACTAGCAATGTGCGATGTCTCTTTGTCCACATGGAGGACTGTACTTCATTTTTATTGAGCTTTGTCTCATTTATTTGTAGGCTAGCGACCCATGTACTTTTATTGTGTTTCGATTCATGTGATGTATCGTTTGTACTACATCGATGTCTCGGCTTTTCGATTCATCTGACGTACCGTTTGTACTGCATCGATGTCCCGAATTGTTTTGTGTTTTGATTCATGTGATGTACCGTTTGTACCACATCGATATCTCGGCTTTTCGATTCATCTGACGTACCATTTTTACTGCGTCGATGTCCCGAATTGTTTTATGTTTCGATTCATGTGATGTACCGTTTGTACTACATCGATGTCTCGGCTTTTCGATTCATCTGACGTACCGTTTATACTGCGTCGATGTTCCGAATTGTTTTGTGTTTCGATTCATGGGATGTACCGTTTGTACTACATCGATGTCTCGCCTTTTTGATTCATCTGACGTACCGTTTGTACTGTGTCGATGTCCCGAATTGTTTGTGATACACGTGTTGGTGAGTTTTTATGCTCCCGCTTGGGATTGGCCATCCTTTTCTTGTGATTTCTGGATTTCTAATTGATGATTTCTGGAATTTATGTTTCACCAACTTTTGCGATTGGCATTGATATGTATGTCATTTTTTGTGGCTTGGTGAATTAAATAAAGAATATGACATTCTTTTTAATGTTATGAGATTCTTGAGATATTGTATGACTTTTGTGGATTTTCTAATGTATACTTGTCGTAGTATGACATTTTTGGTTATCATACGTTTTTTTATTATATCTCTTATTATATCTCATTTTAACTAATAATTATAGCTAGACTGATCCGTTTATTATTTTCTTCTTAAATAATACTCGGGTTAGACTGAGATTTTACAAGTGCTTCTACTTGACTCCTTATCGAACCATCATCTGATCTTTTGGCTAACTACTCTAGTTTAGTAGTTTTTTTTGTACACTATTAAGATATAGACTCCTTGTTGTATACGTATTCTTTTGTCTAGCACTTGTATCTATTCTTTTTGATATTGTGGATCTTGTTTGACCACTACTTTGATGTACACTTTCATGTGTTATATTCATATCTATTTCCGCCTTTGTGATATGAATTATCTTTGACTAATTTGTGTTATTTTTATTTCTATATTTATTTCCAAAGATATTATAGCCACTGTGTAGTAGCTTTGAGTTTGCATCGGCATGTCGGATTTCCTTTCGAGGTGAAAAGTTATATTTTTATCTGGCATATCGGTACTCCCACAAAGCAATTACACGGATGGTCGCTCCTCAACAGCCTTATTCTCCATGCTAGTTGACGGCATTACACCGTTGTGTTCTTGGCTAGCGTGGGTATATAGGTGGGGCGCCATAGCTTGGTATCAGAGCCAAACTTCGGAACAATGTAGAATAATTTAACAAGGATCATCGTCTAAGTCCATCTTAGGAGTCGTGCTTTAGAATTTAATTCGAGTCTTCGTACCGATTCATCCTATTTTCTTTATGATTCCTTGTTTTATCTATTAAGATTGCTTGATATCCATTTTGTGAATAACCTTTTTCTTCTTCTTTCTTTCTTTCTTAAAAAAGAGAAATGGTTAGACCTCGCCGTCCCAGCGCTGGTCAATCTAGTGCTACTCCCCAGGATGGAGTATTCATGTCTACTCAGCAACTTTTAGATCTTTTGAAGAATGCTCAGGCTGCCGGACCCATCCCTGAGCCTACTCATCCTAGATCCGGTTTTGCACGCTTGTGCAGAGACTATACCGATTCGGGTGGAAGGCCATCCAAGGGATCCGAGGGTGTTATTGAAATTCAAGCTTGGCTCAAATCATGCGATCGCATCTTTTCTCGCATGAACTTTATTGATCTACATCGTGTCCAAGTGGCTTCTAGCATGCTCCAAGAAAGAGTATTAGATTGGTATGAGCTTTTGGTTTCCGAAATCATTGAAGCGGATCTTACTTGGAAGCAATTCTGGGAAGGATTCGAATTGAAATTTGTGCCGGAGACTTAAAAAGTAACTTTGGCCTGGCGTTTTATTGACCTTGTTCAAGGTGAATCTTCTTTGACGGATTACGTCGTATCTTTCGAATCTCTCTCTAAGTATGGGGTCGAGTAAATTAATACCCCATTGAAGAAAAATCAGAGATTTGTCTATGGCTTGAATAAGAATCTTAAGAAGCCATTACTCCTGAAACTTGAGCTTTCATTTGATCAGCTTATTGATATCGCTCTTCGTCTTGAAGAGGCCGATACAGAGAGTAACGTTGAAGTTATGGTTACCAAACAGAACTTCAATGACAACATGAAAAGGCCTATCAAATTCAAAGGCCCCACTCCCAACAAGAAAGGGAAGCAACAAATTCCGGTATCAAAGACTCCTACCTCTAGTCGTGGTCAATGCTACAATTGTGGTTCCACAGACCATTATGCTAATAGGTGTCTGAAACCTCTCTTTTGTCGTTATTGCAAAAGTTCGGGGCATCTTTTATCTACCTGTCCCAAACTTCCAAGCAAGATGGAGGGAAGGCTTAATGTTGTGCAAACGCCTAGTGACACTTCTATTGGTCAAGGTACTTTTTATTCAATCCTTGATGACATTGTTTTATTTCGTGATCTTCTTATTTGAGTTCTTTTTGATATGGGTTCATCTCATTATTTTTATATCAAAAGAACTCGTTGATTCTTTTTCTTTAAACATTTTGGGCTTGTTGACTCCTTTGACAATGGCGAATCCTGTTGATGGATCCGCAATGCTCAGTTGGTTTCTTGTATTGATGTCGAAATTATTTTATGTGATTTTTTCTTTCCGAGCCGATTTTTACTTATGCTTCGAAATTGACTTTGAACAGATTGGCTTAATTATTATGAAGCCATATCCGAAGTCCCAAGTGGACTATTCATCTTCGACATTTCCTATCTGTTAAGCAGATTTCTATTTTTCTTTGTGATTCCGATTTCAAATATTTGGTGGCATCATTTTATTCTTTAAGCCCTTATCGTGGAAAAAGTGTTATTTCTCTCATTCATGTAGTTTGAGAATTTTTCGGTATTTTTGGAGTTTGTCTTAGGATCATCACCTAAGCAATATCTTGTGTGGTGTTAAGGACTTTTCAGCTCGACCTCCCCACTGGTTTTCATTTGCTACGAGTTGCGGCAATTAGCATTCCACTTACCGCATTCCGCACTCATTATGATTCTTATGAATGACTTATTATGTCATTCAATTTGTCCAGCTTATTTCATCCATTTTATAAATCGAGTATTCTATGAATATTTCGATGAGACCATCCTTGTATATATTGATTTTGGATGAAAATAGCAATTTAAAATTTTTATAAATCTTTTTCACAAAGATTTATTTATAAGCATAATTGGATTTTGTTCTTAAAACGAGCAAAGAATATTGTTAAAACTTTTTAAGAGACTTAATTATCCTATAAAAGATGATTTTGTGATTGTATTGCCCATTTAGTGTTTTAAGAGTTCTGGTCGATGCGCTTGATCAACGTTATCGATAGGAATTTCCTAAACGCTTAGATGAGACAGTCAGACACGATATATTGACTTGTAAAAATGTAAATTTTTCTAGAAAGATTTTTACATTGAGATAATTGTAATTTTGAAAGTTTTAGCTTTTTGGGAAAGAAGATTATTTAAAAGAAATTCTTTCTTTTGATACTTTTATTCTTGTGATTCCCGAGGGGAACCAAGACTTTATCTTTTGTACAAATGCTAGTCGTACTGGTTTGGATGCCAATCTCTTGCGAAAGAAGACGTGCTATCATTTATATTTCTAAATCATTAAAGCCTATCGAGACTAGATATGCCATTCATGATCTAGTGCCCGCGGCTATTGATTTCACTTTTAGAGTTTGGCATCATCATTTTTGGATGAGAAATCTGTTCTCTACCCTGATCATAAATCTTTGGAATATTTATTTTCTCACAAGGAACTTCATGTTGACTCGAGTTCCTGGCATCTTATGATCTTGATATTCTTTTATTCCCGGAGGGGAAATCGTGTTGCCAATGCGTTTAGTCGTAAGCAACAAGTGGTGGATTCTTTGATGATGTCTGAATAGAATTATCTTTTTACCAAGTTCATCGGACGTTTTGATATACTTCGTTTTATTGAGCTTTATCTCATTCCTTTTATGGACTAGTGTCCAATGTTCTTTTATATTGTTCGCTTCATTGGATGTACGTATTTGTACTACGTCAGTGTTTCGAAATTATTCGAGCTTTGGTTCATTTGGCGTACCGTTATTGTACTACGCCGTTGTTCCAAATTATTCGAGTTTCTCGTTTCACGGGCGTACTGTTATTATACTACGTTGTTGCACCGGCTTAATTTTTTATTATTCATGACGTATTCGCACGTCTTTCTACTACGGAAATGCCTTAGGGATTCCAATTTTTATTCTTGAGCCAGTGTTATTGAGGAAATTGAAGTTTCACCGGATTTGACTTATGAGCAACATTCCATTCGCATCATTGCTTCGGAGATTGAGCGCCTTCGGGATAAAGATGTTCTTCTTGTGAAAGTTCAATGGTTCTCAGATCCTAAGGATTGCTCTTGGGAATCCTGGGAATTCATCGAGCGATCCCGTTCAGGCTTACTCTTTCATGCTCCTTGTGGTGAACTTCTTATTTCAAAATTTCTTTTGTGTTGATATGCTTTTATGGTTGTTACTCTTTATTTTCTTCTTAGGCATTGCGAGGACGCAATTTCTTTAAGGAGGGGAGTCTGTAACAACCCGCATGTTTATCGATTGTATATTTAAATATTTTATCGTTAGTCGGATTATGGTCCGAAAAGCTACTTTTCGCAAACAGTCGAATTGCGTTTGGGTTCAGCCCATTTGCCCAATTCTGATTATATCAACCCAACCCCTCTCCACTTCTCTTCATTCATTCCTCATTTCCTAACTCTCTTAAGCTCAAGAGAATAAAGGGGAAAAGATTGGAAATTAGAATTCCAAGCCCTAGTTCATTCGCAAAATCCAAGCTCTAGCTCCAAATTCTAAGAGAAGCCATTAGTAAGCATCTCCTTCTTCTTCTCCAACTCATTCTCCTTTCAATTTCAGAATTTCCTACACCTAACTTAGGAAATATTTTACTTGTAAGCTTAGATTGAAGCTTCTTGGGTTGGAATTGAAGAGTGTTTGTCCTTGCCTTGCTTTATAGCTTCTTCTTCATTTGTTTTGGGTTTAAAGGTGAGATTTTTATCTCACATCTATGCTTATATCTATCTTTGAATGTTGGGTATGAATTCCTAACACTTATTCATGTGCATTTGATTTTGATTTGGGTTGGTTTTGTGAATATCCCAATTTTAGTGTTTTGAAAGCCAAATCCTTAAAAATCATAGCTTTGATCTTTGATCATGATTTTGTGATGCATCGAAGAGCTTATAGGGCCGGGTAGCCGATAGGTGTAAACCCCTAGCGTCCGTGCTTGTCCGTTTGCAAATTGAAGGTGTTTGCACCTCCTTTGAAACGGGTTTCAAATTGATGAACATCAGGTTCGGCCGACCGAATGTAATATCCCGGAATTTTTTACAATATCAATTTAATAATCTATATTAAAAATTAAATTGATATTGATATTCTGTTAATAATTATTCAAATAGATTTAATAATCTTCTTCAATAATTATTTAAATTGGTTATTTTATCTTTTGAAAATAATAAATTGATTTCTATTTACAATATAAATATATGGTTTATATGTAAATAGGTTGGTATTGTTTAAATTTTAATGAGTAAAGCATATTTTCTAGTTTTAATATTTGTAGTAATTTGGAAATTTTGTTTTATTTAATATTTAAGCTTTTCAAAGTTAAATAAATGATTTTGGTTTAAATTTAATTATTGAGTCACGTTTTAAAATTCTAATATATACATTATAAATTGGAAATTTTGATTTTAATTAGTATTGAGTTTTTAAAACTATTTCATAAATAAATATATGATTTTAACATTGATAAGAAAAATATTTAAATTAAATTGGCTTGAGTTTTAAATTTTGAATAAACAAATAAAAAGGTTTTATGGCTTAATAAAATAGATATTTTGTTGATAAAAATATAATTTATTGTAAAATGATTGTAATTTAATAATAAGATATTTATAAAAGCAATATTAGTATTGTATGGTCTTTATAAATAAATTTTGAATAGGATTTGTAATTTTTATTTCAAATTGAATTTATATGTATAACTTGATTGAAAATATTTGATTTTGAATTTAATTTGAATTTGAAATTCCAAAGTATAAAATCTTAATTTTTTTAATCTTTAATATGTATAAGTTTATTTATAAACATGGTTTGTTTTTATTTCATTTATGAATTTATACACATATTTAATATAAACTAACAAATTTAAAACTATGCTAACATACACATTAGTTTGTAAATTAGATACTAAACATTTTTAAAGAAACAAGTGTTTCATTCTTTAACATTCATTTAACATGTGTTTAAAAATTAACATAACAATTTGACAAGTGTATAACATTTGTACAAGTGTAAAATTTAGTTTTAGTTTTTCTTTTATTTCATTAAATCTGAAAATACATCTAGTTTAGCTTGCATCTTCATTCATGCATATTCTTTTTCATTTCCTTAATCAAAGAAAAGATCAAAACTCATTTTTCATATCCATAATCAAAACCTGCTTATTAAATTCCTGTTCAAAGTTTAAAATTTGTTTACAAATTTGCAAGTTAAACTCCTCTTTAAAATCAAACCGATCTTCATCTCAAATTCAAAACATCAGTCTGCAAAATTCAAGTGGAGCCTGCACTTTGTTTTAAACCTGGGAATGATAAGCATCTGCATGCATATGGAAAATTAGCAATTGCATCTACTCTCTGCATGCAAGTGATTATAAGAAGGATCATGAGCATTCAGATTTAAAAAAAAAATTGCAACTCAGATTTTTAGAAAAAAGAGAGAGCATGCCTACATTCTTATTTCTGTCAATTTCAAAAAAGGGTATTACTGAGCTCTGCATTGAATTAAGGTGAGTAACATTTAAATCTTAAACTGTAATTAGGTTGCTTGAGATAAAATATGTTTGTGTGTCTGATGTAATTATGATTTTGTATGCATGTTGTTTAAGCATCTGCTGTGTTCCCAGATCAATATCTAACATCTGCATTTTTAACATCAAAGCTCTGCATTTAAACAAATGTAGTAATGTTTGTGTTTATAAAGGCCCGATGTAAATGTGATTGTGTATGCATGTTTGTTTATGTTCTGTAGTGTACCCAGACCGTCCTCCTATTTTAAAAGAATCCCCTACAATTGATCTAATTTGAGATAGTATCTGGGGTTTAGAATAATAAAAAGGGTTAGCTTATCATAGATTAGTATTCAAATATATAAAGTAATGTGTTTTATTTTCTTAAGTTAAGGTTTAAAAATTTTAGGAGAGTTAAAATACAGGGTGTTATCTCTATAAACACAGGTAACACCATTATATGTTAATCTTGATCAAAACCAATCACATTAATATTGAAATCCAGATTCATAAACTAAAAACATTTACTGGAACTTGATTTTTAAATTAAGTATTAGGAATTTTAAAGTTTAGTTTCAGTAGCAGTTTGGTCTTGAACTAAAAATGAATTTGAGCAAGTGCTTGCAACCTGTGACTTGAGGAAACTTAGGATTCTTCTGAGTTATAGAGAAAGGAACATAGATTCTTAGAAAAATCAGAAATGTGGATAAAATTGGTTAAGGTGGATGCGGTTTTGATTTTCAGTATTTAACCCTAGTTTTGATGGGTTTTGTGAAAGAGGTATTTTCGATCTGAATAGTTGATCGAGTGTTCTGGTATTTGGTGAGTGTGTAGTAGTTGTGTGAAGGAGCTCGAGGCCGGAGTGGGTGGACCTCAGGTGATCGGAGCGGCAAGAAATCGCCGTTGACAGGTTGAGTCAGAAACTTGAAACATATTTTTAGGTTTAGGTTTTTAGAGCTCAATTTTGAATTCTTGTTTATTTGTTCGATCTGATGGTTTCTTTGGGCATTCATGAGTTTCTGGAAGTTATTGGATCATCTATGATGATCAGTAGAGGCGGTGGTCGCCGTGCATATGCATGACAATGAGATTTCTGGTGAAATGTTGGGGTTTTGGTTGTTGCAGGGGAGATCTTTGAGTTTGCTCGAAGCAAGTAGGATGATGACTCGGAGTAATCAGGCTTTAAACCCGAAGTAGTACTAGGGGACCTCGGGTTGAACTGTAATTTCCAGGTTTCTGAAACCTGTTTTTAAATCTGGATTTTAAATTTTTTAAAAATATGTAGTTTTATGTTTAAAGTAAGGTTTAAGTTTAAATTCAAATTCAAGTTTGAAATTCTGATTTAAATTCAAATCCCAGTTTTAAATAAAAATAAGAGTTTCAAACATTTGACTTAATTAACTATTTTATTTTGGTAAATAGTTTAAACTTTTTAATAACGAGGTTTTTAAAAATATGAGTAAGATTTGAAGATTTATTTAAAACTGGAAATCTAAGTTTAAATATGAACTTCAGTCTTAAATTTAAAAAGAAGATTTAAATTTGAAAGTTTTAAACTAAGAATGAATTGAAACTTCTAAAATTTTGAAATGAATTTAACTTCAAATTTTTATGATTTCATTTTTAAGACAAACTTTTGATTTGTCTTGAAATTTAAATAAGTTTTAAAATTTTCGAACTTTGATAAGTTTAAATTACTTTTAATTTAAACTTGTATTTAAAATGAAAATTTTAAGTAATTTCAAGGGTACTTTGATTTAAAAAAATATATATATTGTTTTTAAACATAATCAAGTTATGTTTTATCTTGAAATTTAAATTAAGATTTATGTTTTAGAATTAATTAATAAGGCAATTAAGATTAATTAATTAATTTAATTAATTAATTGAATTTGGAATTAATAATTGATTAATGATTAATCAATCTATAATTAAGATCATTAATTAGATTATTAATTAATGATGAATGAATATTGTTAATTATGTAATTAAGTTTTAAATCAAGGTTAATTAATTAAATAAATTAGACTTTAATTAATGGATGATTAAAGATAATTTAAATTGTAATTAATTTAACTTAATTACTAAATGAAATAATTAGAGAATGGTTAATGAAGGTCATTAACCAGGATTATTTAACAAATTAATTAATATTGTTAATTTTTATAATTAATGAGATTAATTAATTTAATAAAAACCAATTGTGGATGGTTTGAGTATAATTACTAAAATAAAGTAATTAAGAAATTAATTACTAAATGTAATTAATTTAGTTTAATATGATTGTTTATTTTAATTAATTTAGTTTAAATAATTTTAAACACTTGGGTTTTATAAATAATTACTTTATGTAATTAATGATTTGGAAATTTCTTAGTTAAGTAGTTGTTTAATAATTACAGGTTGTAATTAAGTGGAGATGTTTAAGAATGAAGTAATTTGGACTAAATTACTTAGTAATTAATCCAGGAATTATATAAGAAATTAATTAAAGGATAATTAATTTGTTTAATATAGTAATTAAGCTAGTAAATTACTAAATGTAATTAATCTGCGAGGATCAATAATTATAAGTTAATTACTTAAGGTGATTAATTTAAGAAGATAATTAATTAAGTATAATGAAAGATCATTAATTATTGAAGTAATTAAAGTTGATTAATTATGATTAATTAATCAATGATAAATAATTAAGGGTAATTAATTAATGTAATTAATTAAGGATTAAGGTAATTAATTATAGTTAATTAATTGAAGTACTTAAAGGTTAATTACTATTTGGTTGAGAATAATTAATTTGTGAAATTAATTAAGAATAATTACATGAGTATAATTAAGGATCAAGGGTGATTAATTAAGGTAATTAATAATGAATGATTAATTTGTTGTAATCAATTAAATGATTGAGTAAGATATATATTGGTGAAGTAATTAATTTAATTTAATTTAAATTAATTAAAGATGGGGTAATTAATTTAATTCACTTTAAATTAATTAGAGATAGAGATAGTTAATTTAATTCATTTTAAATTAATTATATGGTGATGAATAAATCATTACTTATGGATGAATGAGTGAACTTGATTGTCTTGAATGGATGTAATCTTAGTAATGAGATATATAATATTGTGTGATATGGATGTTTGATTGTATTGTGATGTTAACAAAGGTTATCTATTGTGATGGTGATATAGGGAATATCTATTTGATATTGATAATGTGGATTACCTGTTATTTGATAATGTTGATTATCAATTGTGAATTATAAGTTATCTATCTGTGTGTATATAGATACTATATTTAATTGTTTTAAACCTTTAAAACAACTTGGACCTAAAAGACACGCTTTGGATTTCGATGAGACCGGGATCAGGTTTCCATATATGGATATCCACAAACCACATCGATTCCAAATCACGTTAGGTCGTGAATCAAAATGGAGCCTTGTGAAGACTTGAGGTGTAAGGACTACACGTCAGTATAACTCTGTGGGTGATTCCGTAATGAGTTGACGGACTAGTTCTTATAGATTCGAGATGGTGATTCAGAGTGCAAGGGTTATCGTCGTTGACTCTGGGGGTGATTCCAATATAAGTGCAACGAGGTAATGCCTTCGGTTTCATTCTAACCCGGAACGAACTTGTATGGATTAAATGCTTTCAGAACATCGTTAGGTGGACGATGAGCACTCTAAGTGATATGTCCTGTAGAGATCATCGTAGCCTCAAGCCTCATCAGCCAGGAATGGCTAAAACAAGGGAGGCGCAGCAAGGCTTCGTGGGTCGCTCCCACTGGAGAGCAACATTTACCCCTGTTTAGAAGTCCATTTATATTCAGCTGTGTAGGTGGTTGCTAGCTACAACAATGGGATTGTCTTGTTCGGAACTGTTCAGTAAGGAATGGGTCCGGCTTTGTGTTGCAGAGGAGCGGGCGTACTCCTCGGTACATTGATCTAGGCCACGTACTGTGACGGGCGGTACCCCAGTAGCCCTGCCATTATATGGAATCCAAAATCCCATAATTACCAATGGTTTTGATTGTATTACCCACTTTTGTGCCTAGTAGCTGGAATTTAATCATGTAACAATTTCGGCTATTTCTTATTTATTTAAAAACCCTAGACACTATTATAATATCATCGGATTTCATATCAAATGTTTTGGTTAGGCTAAGGTAAAAATGTAACGACCCTGAATTTTGAATAATTTAATTTGCAAATATTTAATTAATTTTAAATATTTGAATGATGGTTTGGATTGAATTTTCAATATAACTTTGAATATGTCGATTAAATTATAGAATTTAATCTATTGAAAGTTGAATAAAAATTTGAATCTTCAATTTTAAACCGATTAAAAATATTTCAAAGGCTTGTAAAATTCATATTGATAGTACTGAAGATTATAGAAGCTTCAGAATTGAATTTGAAACTACCTTGTTCAGTTTTGAAATTATATCGTTTGAATCGATATTTAAAAATAGCCGTCCGAGGCACAGTCTCTGATTTCGACGAAACTAGTTCCATTGGGTCCGTAATATGGAATTATTGCCGGATTTCAAATTTCATATTTTTCTGAGTTGATATGTGACCACACGGTGCGTAAACGCATTGAAATTGAATCGAATTCAATTTAAATTTAAAATTTAAATTGGTCAAATACAGCACGTTGCTTCCTAAAATCTCGCCTAAAATCACGATACAAAATCGTGCAGTGCATACTTCTTCACGTTTAAATGTCCCTCTCTCAGAAACAAAAATCAAGCAAGAAGAAAATAAATAAATAATGGCCGAAGCCTTTAATTCTCAAACGAAGAAAAAAAATTGAAAGCTCGAAAGAAAAAAAAATGGTGGTCGCGATTCAGAATGGGGGAGATCGCGCTCGCGTTAGGGGCGGTGATGTCGTAGCAAATTGATGGCAGCGACGCGGTGTTCGATTTGGCAATCGAAGAGCGGCGACGCGATTGGAGGAGGCGATCGCTTGGCTCATGTCAGGCAATTGGGCGAGGCGCAGCGGCGAGGGGTTTGGGGTCGCGATCCATGCTGGCGGCGACGTGGGCTTTCGCGGTCAACTGGGAGGCAGCGACGTTGGAGGCGAGCGCGCGCGAAGCAATGGCGATGTCGATGATGGCTAAGGCTATCGAGGCGAACGAGGAACTCGCGATGGTTCTGTGGCCTGGGTTCGTATTTTTGAAGGTATTTTTTTTTATTAATTTTATTTTCTAAATTTATACGAGTATAGACGTATATAAAAAGAAAAAAAAATATAATGCAGTAAGTTAAAATACATGCATTTTTAATATTTTGTATGTATATGCAGTTAGGAATAATAATAATAGAATACAAAAAGAAAATTTAGTTTTAAAATTAAAATTTTAGCTAAACGAATTTATTAATGGAAATTCAATTTATTAAGTGAAAGATTTATTTAAAGGGAATCGTTTTGATTGCTAAATATTTTTAAAAGAAGAAAATTAGTTTAAAATTTAAATTTTTTGTAGTTAAACAAATTTATTAAAAGAAATTGATATAAGGATATTAATTTAAAGTAAAATGATTAGTTAAGTTGTTATAAAATAAATAGTTTACGATAATAAATTTGTTTTATCTATTATAGTTACTAAAAAAGAAAATTTTAGTTAAAATTGAATTTATAATTGATTAAGTTATTAAAAGGTAATTGGTTTAAAAGTTGATTTTTGGTTTAAAAATTTAAGTCATTCAAATTGAACAAAAGTTTAGATGAATTAAAATTTTAAAATAGTAAATCAAATAGTTCGATTTATATTGAATATTTATAAATTACATAAAATTATTTAAAGGAAATGTATTTTTAGAATTAATATTTTGTTAAGTAAATTTATCAAAGGATATCTGTTTAATTAAATTCTTTAATTAAAATCAAAATATTAAAGAGATTAATTTGTTTAACCAGTTCACCTGATTTTTTTTTTAGTTGCTAAAAATATTTTTGAAGGGTTTACTTGAAAGTAGGATTATTAGGTAAATTAAAAATCATTTGTTAATTCAAAATAATAAAATGGCAATTAATTTGTTTATTTACCAATTTAATTATTTTTAGCTGTTAAAAGATTTTAAAGAAAATTTTTAGTTCAAACTATTATATTGGAAATAAATTTTTAGTTTAAACCCAAATCGTGAGCCAAATTAAATAAATTATCAAATCAAAATTTATTATTCGATCTGTTCGAATATTAATAAATTGTGCATAATATTTGTACAAGGTATAAATGAAGAAAACAAGTTGAATTGGAAGTGGATTGCAAACAGGAATTAAGGTGAGAACTTCTCACTCAAAAGGAATTTTGTTGTTTATTTAAATTTTTAAATAGTTAGATTTAAAATTGCTTGACTGTGTTGATTGAATGCTTGAATGATGATTGTTATATATATATATATATATATATATATATATATATATATATATATATATATATATATATATATATATATTGGATGTGAATAGACCCTATACGCCGTTAGTAAGCGGAGGTTATTTATTACATACATATACCGCAATATTCCACCTCAAAGTGGAATTGGTATTATATTATATATATAGCAATATATATATATTGGCATATGTATATATTGCAGTTGATTGATTTCCCGCATTGTATAGCGGATGAGACCCTATGCGCCGTTAGTAAGCGGGTAATATTTATAAAATCCCGTATACCGCGATATTCCGTCTTGAAACAGAATTGGTATTGTGCTAATTTCTGTGGATGCAGGGAAACAGGTTGGAGGGATCCAACTGGATTCCTCACAAATATTTATTTGATTCCGTATATTGTGATATTTGATTTGTTTATCATGGATGATATATGATGTTTGAAAATCGTGATTGACTATTGATGCGTTGCATCATCGGATCCAATTTTGAAGCTTAAAATAACGATTTTGATTTTTAAGGGATTTCTAAAGTGATTTTTGAAAATATGGGATTGATGATTTTATAAAATAGTTTAAACTGGGATTTTTGAATTTATTATAAAAAGTTTAAAAATAGGGTTTATAAAATTGGATTATTTTATAAATCAAATGATGAAATTATAAAAGAGTTTAAAGACGTTTTAAAAATAGTAATATAAATTGTTTTATATAAAAGATTTATAAATTGATATTTATAAATTAAAAATATTGGAATTATAAAACGAGCTTTTACAAGTATGAGAATGAATTGTAAATGAATTTCATAAATTGGAATTATAGAATTATAACGGTGAAGTTATAAATGGAATTTTATAAACAGTAGGTTTATAAAATTTGTAAAGCTATTTAAAAGAATGGAATTTGGATAAATAAATGAATCTTATAAGTTATAAGATTTATAATTATGAAGTTTAAAGGAACAATTTTGTAAACAAATAAATTATAAGTATTTAACTTATAATATGAAATTTTAGTATATCATTGAGATATGAAATTGAATAGATTTATAAAGGAAATTTATAAAAGGAAGTTGTTGTAAAATAAATAGAAATGGAATTTATAAACATTGTCTTATAAATTCGCAACGACTTATTTTGATAAGAAAAATGGTTGTAATTTGTTAATGGAGTTATATTCACATTTTAGACAGTGAATAATCCTTTGAAACAAATTGAATGGAAGGGATGAAATTGGTTAACAAATATATTCACGTTTTTGAATAGTGAATAATATGTTAAAGAAATGTTTTGAATGGGATGTTTTAAATAGAATTAAAACGATCTAAAGATGTTTTAAAATATATTAACTATCGAAACCATAGATTTCAACATTCATTGTTGAAATAGACGTTTTCGAGAAATAGAAGGAAATGGTAGATTATAACACTGTTGTTATAATAGATGATTTCCGAAAGGAAATGTTTTGTATAGTATTGGGATTTATATATCTATTTTAATTTCGAATCCCTATACTAGTGATTTTGGGTTGTCGTAACGATGTTTTACGCAACATTCGTCTTGGCCCAAATAAATACGTTTAAGAGAATGATTTCCTTAAAGAATGAAATATATACTTAATTTCGATTAGAGTATATAGAATATTTTCCAAGTGTAGAAAATAAAAAGATTGTGAATTACTTATAAATAAATAAGTATAGAAATGCTTTTCCAATATTAAGTGAATATACTTGAATTTATATTTTTGAAGATAAATTGAAAATGAATATTTGAAAACGAATGGAAATCGTATATTCATAAATATTTTGGAATGTAAATTCAATATGGAATTTATAAATGGAATTTGGAAAATAGGTTAAAAATAAATATTGATTTATTTTTGAAGTATGGAAAGTTTATATCTTCTAAAGATATTTTTGGAAAATAAATAATTTGGAAAATTATTTGGAATCTGGTGATGTTGGCATATCTATTGATAGTTCAATAACTGACTATCAATATTTACCTTTAAATAGGTATTTGTTGTGATTTGCTTGAATTTGAATGCCACACTTATTTTTTTAAAATAAGCGCTCACTATTCGGGTTAACCGGGAAAGGACCTTGGGGTCGTATAATCCATTCTGAATATGTGTTACGTCGTTATGAATTGCATTCGAAGATCGGTGTTGAAGACCGGATATTTTTGAAAACGTAAGGGTTTCTTGTTGATTGTCTCTGCACTGGCTGATCCCCGGTATTGAGATCTCCATATGTGATGGGACATCCGAACGTGATTAGAGATTATTCGGATTGCAAGGACTTCTTTATAAGTGCCTTCGGTTCTGTTCGATCCCGGAACAGACTTGTATGGGTTGTATGTCTAACATTACAAATTGAGATATAAAGCCGATTTCTTTCAAATATATTTCTGTTGGTGGCGGAGAATTTATTCTCTTAGCTTAACACCCTTCTCTGAGACGTACGAGCTCAGAGGTTATATAGTTGAAGTTATCAGCAATATATTCCCAATTTGGTAATGTGACATACTGAGTGTTGCTGTGAAATAATCATTGTGTTGATTATTTGTGATAGGATCATTTGTTTGATCGTCTATCTTGGTGATCATTTCTATGATCATTTGTTGACCCAAAGCACGGCTTTTGTATAAAGTGTGTTTTTGTGGACGTGACTTCGTCGAGCCTCACACCCCGGAATGGTCAAAGCAGGAAAGATGCGGCAAGGCTGTGAGGGGCAGCTCCCTTTAGGGTGTGTGCATTTCCTTCTGGAAAAGGGTGGTGTCATGGTATGGAGCCCAGATGCTTACTCATGTTGAAACACTTTTTATTATGGTGTGATGTTGATTAGAGAGCTCTCGGATAAAGGTCCCAAAGGACCGGGGGATGGCATGCTCGTGTCAGTAGTTACCCAGTTAGGGGTAACTCGGCCTTGTGTTGGCAGAGATCCGGTTTGGTTCTCGGGGATGTCCATCCAGAGGCATTCTCATGTGGCAATGGGAAGTTCCTTGGCCTGATCATTCGTTGGAAATCCAAAGAAACAATACGAGACTTGTACGGTTTTAGTTGTAGAACCTGCCATCTAATATGGTAGCTATAGTAAGCATACTATAATGGTACCTATGCTGGCTAAGATTTATATTCTACTTTCGAAATATCTTCTACACTATGCACTAATAATAATATCAAAATTGAATTGATTTTAATACGTATCAAGCATCTTTGACTAACATAAGAAGAAATCTCCTCCAAGTCTACGTTTGCATTGTGTGTGTGGCGGGAGGTCTTATGGTAGTCTCATTTTTAAAAGCATTGCGAATTGATTTTTAAAAATATTTCTCTACTTTATTTTGAAGATAAATAAACTGTTTTGAGTTCTCGCACCAGTCACATGACTGACTCGGAGTTTATTGTTTTCCTTCCTAAACTCTGGGTGCCCACCAATTTTCACACGGGCAGTCAAGAGTTAAGGTTTATCAGGATATTCTGGAATTCAGGAGTTGCTGGAGGCAAGATGGATGGCATTGGCGTATCACTAGTATATAGTATTTCTTTTCCGCTGTTTGTTTGTTGTTGTACACTCTGATGATATGATGTAATGTAATGTAAATAACTGATGTAGTTCTTTGTTTAAAGATTATTCAATTATTTATTATATGTTGTTCCGCTGCGAATTGTGAGATTCTGATATTGTTCTGTTGTTTTCAGTTCCGTTCTATTTTCTGTTTTCTTTTCTCTCTATTTTCTCTCTTCTACTATCTTCTTTCTTCTACTTCTTTTCTTCTTTCTTAAACCCATAACATTTTGGTTTTTCGGCAACGAAAAATCGTAAACGTTACATTTGGTATCAGAGCTTATGGTTAAGTGACAACCATGGTTCTGTTGGGTATTACTCAGTAGAGATAGAGTCAGCAGTACTCTAGAATGAGTTTGAGTGTAATAATAGATATGAGCGCGTATTTGTTAGTGAATATAGAAATTGTTTTTGAATCGGGTAAATAAGATAATTTTGCCCAAAACTATTTTTGTATAGAAAATAAATGATTTTCTATGAATTATTATAGTATATGGTTGCATGATTGTTAGGAAGTGATAATATTGAATTATTATCATTAGTATATGGAATTAAATAAAATAAAACGGATTGGATTCAAGTAAATTAACTTGATAATTTATTCATTTGTGAAATAATTTCAAATGGAATGAATATGAATATGGAATGTGAATAAAATTGGATAAAGATGGTATGTGCTTTGGTCGTAAGCAATAAAATTGAATTGAGCAATTAAGTAAATTCGAGATGAATTGAATATGGAAATTGAAAATTGAAATGAATTAGTGAATGAAACTAATTTAAAATAGTGATATGAATTAGTAAATGAAAGTTAATTGTTAGAATTCAATATTTAGAATTGAGAATTGAATTCGAATGAAATTTAAAATTATGAATTTAATTCAAATAAAATTGAAATTGTGAATTGAATTGAAATGTAAAATTGAATGAAGTTGGATATGTAACTCCAATAGTGAAGTAAAAATGTATAAGAAACATATGTCGAAATTTTGCAATAGAATTGGCAAATTGGTTTGAATATTGTATTTGGATTTGGATGCTACTAGTAGCAGGTTATACAGGTGTATAAAGGAATTTGGATTTTGATTTCAAAGATAAAATTTAATTGCTCGACAAAAAGGTACGTATTTCAATTTCAGTATGAAATTTGATGATTTTCTTCTCCAGCCACTTGGCTTTCTCTTTTCTTTTTGATTCTGAAGGGCCGTGGTGCCATTTTGTAGTCGTACCAATCGAGCCGCGCAAAGGAAACGCTGGCGAAATTTTTCGAAAATTTAGGGTGTTAGAAAATTTTTTGAGAAATTTTGAAAGTTTAAAAATTTGAATTTAAATTTAAATTTGAATTGTTGGAAGAACAATGTTGTTTAAAACCTATAAGTGAAGTTAGAAAGCTAGTTGAAATGATAATGAATCTCTAATAAAAGATTTGTGTTAGAAAGTTGATAAAACTATTTGGATTGTGAAAAATAATAGACGGGATAAGGGCATTCTTCTTAACTTGTAATTTCGGGACGAAATTCTTTTAAGGGGGGAAGACTGTAACGACCCTGAATTTTGAATAATTTAATTTGCAAATATTTAATTAATTTTAAATATTTGAATGATGGTTTGGATTGAATTTTCAATATAACTTTGAGTATGTCGATTAAATTATAGAATTTAATCTATTGAAAGTTGAATAAAAATTTGAATCTTCAATTTTAAACCGATTAAAAATATTTCAAAGGCTTGTAAAATTCATATTGATAGTACTGAAGATTATAGAAGCTTCAGAATTGAATTTGAAACTACCTTTTTCAGTTTTGAAATTATATCGTTTGAATCGATATTTAAAAATAGCCGTCCGAGGCACAGTCTCGGATTTCGACGAAACTAGTTCCATTGGGTCCGTAATATGGAATTATTGCCGGATTTCAAATTTCATATTTTTCTGAGTTGATATGTGACCACACGGTGCGTAAACGCATTGAAATTGAATCGAATTCAATTTAAATTTAAAATTTAAATTGGTCAAATACAGCACGTTGCTTCCTAAAATCTCGCCTAAAATCACGATACAAAATCGTGCAGTGCATACTTCTTCACGTTTAAATGTCCCTCTCTCAGAAACAAAAATCAAGCAAGAAGAAAATAAATAAATAATGGCCGAAGCCTTTAATTCTCAAACGAAGAAAAAAAATCTAAAGCTCGAAAGAAAAAAAAATGGTGGCCGCGATTCAGAATGGGGGAGATCGCGCTCTCGTTAGGGGCGGTGATGTCGTAGCAAATTGATGGCAGCGACGCGGTGTTCGATTTGGCAATCGAAGAGCGGCGACGCGATTGGAGGAGGCGATCGCTTGGCTCATGTCAGGCAATTGGGCGAGGCGCAGCGGCGAGGGGTTTGGGGTCGCGATCCATGCTGGCGGTGGCGTGGGCTTTCGCGGTCAACTGGGAGGCAGCGACGTTGGAGGCGAGCGCGCGTGAAGCAATGGCGATGTCGATGATGGCTAAGGCTATCGAGGCGAACGAGGAACTCGCGATGGTTCTCTGGCCTGGGTTCGTATTTTTGAAGGTATTTTTTTTTTATTAATTTTGTTTTCTAAATTTATACGAGTATAGACGTATATAAAAAGAAAAAAAATATATAATGCAGTAAGTTAAAATACATGCAGTTTTAATATTTTGTATGTATATGCAGTTAGGAAAAATAATAATAGAATACAAAAAGAAAATTTAGTTTTAAAATTAAAATTTTAGCTAAACGAATTTATTAATGGAAATTCAATTTATTAAGTGAAAGATTTATTTAAAGGGAATCATTTTGATTGCTAAATATTTTTAAAAGAAGAAAATTAGTTTAAAATTTAAATTTTTTTTAGTTAAACAAATTTATTAAAAGAAATTGATATAAGGATATTAATTTAAAGTAAAATGATTAGTTAAGTTGTTATAAAATAAATAGTTTACGATAATAAATTTGTTTTATCTATTATAGTTACTAAGAAAGAAAATTTTAGTTAAATGAATTTATAATTGATTAAGTTATTAAAAGGGAATTGGTTTAAAAGTTGATTTTTGGTTTAAAAATTTAAATCATTCAAATTGAACAAAAGTTTAGATGAATTAAAATTTTAAAATAGTAAATCAAATAGTTCGATTTATATTGAATATTTATAAATTACATAAAATTATTTAAAGGAAATGTATTTTTAGAATTAATATTTTGTTAAGTAAATTTATCAAAGGATATCTGTTTAATTAAATTTTTTAATTAAAATCAAAATATTAAAGAGATTAATTTGTTTAACCAGTTCACCTGATTTTTTTTTTAGTTGCTAAAAATATTTTTGAAGGGTTTACTTGAAAGTAGGATTATTAGGTAAATTAAAAATCATTTGTTAATTCAAAATAATAAAATGGCAATTAATTTGTTTATTTACCAATTTAATTATTTTTAGCTGTTAAAGATTTTAAAGAAAATTTTTAGTTCAAACTATTATATTGGAAATAAATTTTTAGTTTAAACCCAAATCGTGAGCCAAATTAAATAAATTATCAAATCAAAATTTATTATTCGATCTGTTCGAATATTAATAAATTGTGCATAATATTTGTACAAGGTATAAATGAAGAAAACAAGTTGAATTGGAATAGGATTGCAAACGGGAATTAAGGTGAGAACTTCTCACTCAAAAGGAATTTTGTTGTTTATTTAAATTTTTAAATAGTTAGATTTAAAATTGCTTGACTGTGTTGATTGAATGCTTGAATGATGATTGTTATATATATATATATATATATATATATATATATATATATAGGATGTGAATAGACCCTATACGCCGTTAGTAAGCGGAGGTTATTTATTACACACATATACCGCGATATTCCACCTCGAAGTGGAATTGGTATTATATTATATATATATAGCAATATATATATATTGGCATATGTATATATTGCAGTTGATTGATTTCCCGCATTGTATAGCGGATGAGACCCTATGCGCCGTTAGTAAGCTGATAATATTTATAAAATCCCATATACCGCGATATTCCGTCTTGGAACGGAATTGGTATTGTGCTAATGTCTGTGGATGCAGGGAAACAGGTTGGAGGGATCCAACTGGATTCCTCACAAATATTTATTTGATTCCATATATTGTGATATTCGATTTATTTATCATGGATGATATATGATGTTTGAAAATCGTGATTGACTATTGATGCGTTGCATCATCGGATCCAATTTTGAAGCTTAAAATAACGATTTTGATTTTTAAGGGATTTCTAAAGTGACTTTTGAAAATATGGGACTGATGATTTTATAAAATAGTTTAAACTGGGATTTTTGAATTTATTATAAAAAGTTTAAAAATAGGATTTATAAAATTGGATTATTTTATAAATCAAATGATGAAATTATAAAAGAGTTTAAAGACGTTTTAAAAATAGTAATATAAATTGTTTTATATAAAAGATTTATAAATTGATATTTATAAATTAAAAATATTGGAATTATAAAACGAGCTTTTACAAGTATGAGAATGAATTGTAAATGAATTTCATAAATTGGAATTATAGAATTATAACGGTGAAGTTATAAATGGAATTTTATAAACAGTAGGTTTATAAAATTTGTAAAGCTATTTAAAAGAATGGAATTTGGATAAATAAATGAATCTTATAAGTTATAAGATTTATAATTATGAAGTTTAAAGGAACGATTTTGTAAACAAATAAATTATAAGTATTTAACTTATAATATGAAATTTTAGTATATTATTGAGATATGAAATTGAATAGATTTATAAATGAAAGGAAGTTGTTGTAAAATAAATAGAAATGGAATTTATAAACATTGTCTTATAAATTCGCAACGACTTATTTTGATAAGAAAAATGGTTGTAATTTGTTAATGGAGTTATATTCACATTTTAGACAGTGAATAATCCTTTGAAACAAATTGAATGGAAGGGATGAAATTGGTTAACAAATATATTCACGTTTTTGAATAGTGAATAATATGTTAAAGAAATGTTTTGAATGGGATGTTTTAAATAGAATTAAAACGATCTAAAGATGTTTTAAAATATATTAACTATCGAAACCATAGATTTCAACATTCATTGTTGAAATAGACGTTTTCGAGAAATAGAAGGAAATGGTAGATTATAACACTATTGTTATAATAGATGATTTTCGAAAGGAAATGTTTTGTATAGTATTGGGATTTATATATCTATTTTAATTTCGAATCCCTATACTAGTGATTTTGGGTTGGCGTAACGATGTTTTACGCAACATTCGTCTTGGCCCAAATAAATATGTTTAAGAGAATGATTTCCTTAAAGAATGAAATATATACTTAATTTCGATTAGAGTATATAGAATATTTTCCAAGTGTAGAAAATAAAAAGATTGTGAATTACTTATAAATAAATAAGTATAGAAATGCTTTTCCAATATTAAGTGAATATATTTGAATTTATATTTTTGAAGATAAATTGAAAATGAATATTTGAAAACGAATGGAAATCGTATATTCATAAATATTTTGGAATGTAAATTCAATATGGAATTTATAAATGGAATTTGGAAAATAGGTTAAAAATAAATATTGATTTATTTTTGAAGTATGGAAAGTTTATATCTTCTAAAGATATTTTTGGAAAATAAATAATTTGGAAAATTATTTGGAATCTGGTGATGTTGGCATATCTATTGATAGTTCATTAACTGACTATCAATATTTACCTTTAAATAGGTATTTGTTGTGATTTGCTTGAATTTGAATGCCACACTTATTTTTTAAAAATAAGCGCTCACTATTCGGGTTAGCCGGGAAAGGACCTTGGGGTCGTATAACCCATTCCGAATATGTGTTACGTCGTTATGAATTGCATTCGAAGATCGGTGTTGAAGACCGGATATTTTTGAAAACGTAAGGGTTTCTTGTTGATTGTCTCTGCACTGGCTGATCCCCGGTATTGAGATCTCCATATGTGATGGGAAATCCGAACGTGATTAGAGATTATTCGGATTGCAAGGACTTCTTTGTAAGTGCCTTCGGTTCTGTTCGATCCCGGAACAGACTTGTATGGATTGTATGTCTGACATTACGAATTGAGATATAAAGCCGATTTCTTTCAAATATATTTCTGTTGGTGGCGGAGAATTTATTCTCTTAGCTTAACACCCTTCTCTGAGACGTACGAGCTCAGAGGTTATATAGTTGAAGTTATCAGCAATATATTCCCAATTTGGTAATGTGACATACTGAGTATTGCTGTGAAATGATCATTGTGTTGATTATTTGTGATAGGATCATTTGTTTGATCGTCTATCTTGGTGATCATTTCTATGATCATTTGTTGACCCAAAGCATGGCTTTTGTATAAAGTGTGTTTTTGTGGACGTGACTTCGTCGAGCCTCACACCCCGGAATGGTCAAAACAGGAAAGATGCGGCAAGGTTATGAGGGGTAGCTCCCTTTAGGGTGTGTGCATTTCCTTCTGGAAAAGGGTGGTGTCATGGTATGGAGCCCAGATGCTTACTCATGTTGAAACACTTTTTATTATGGTGTGATGTTGATTAGAGACTCTCAGATAAAGGTCCCAAAGGACCGGGGGATGGCATGCTCGTGTCAGTAGTTACCCAGTTAGGGGTAACCCGGCCTTGTGTTGGCAGAGATCCGGTTTGGTTCTCGGGGATGTCCATCCAGAGGCATTCTCATGTGGCAATGGGAAGTTCCTTGGCCTAATCATTCGTTGGAAATCCAAAGAAACAATACGAGACTTGTACGGTTTTAGTTGTAGAACCTGCCATCTAATATGGTAGCTATAGTAAGCATACTATAATGGTACCTATGCTGGCTAAGATTTATATTCTACTTTCGAAATATCTTCTACACTATGCACTAATAATAATATCAAAATTGATTTGATTTTAATACGTATCAAGCATCTTTGACTAACATAAGAAGAAATCTCCTCCAAGTCTATGTTTGCATTGTGTGTGTGGCGGGAGGTCTTATGGTAGTCTCATTTTTAAAAGCATTGCGAATTGATTTTTAAAAATATTTCTCTACTTTATTTTAAAGATAAATAAACTGTTTTGAGTTCTCGCACCAGTCACATGACTGACTCGGAGTTTATTGTTTTCCTTCCTAAACTCTGGGTGCCCACCAATTTTCACACGGGCAGTCAAGAGTTAAGGTTTATCAGGATATTTTGGAATTCAGGAGTTGCTGGAGGCAAGATGGATGGCATTGGCGTATCACTAGTATATAGTATTTCTTTTCCGCTGTTTGTTTGTTGTTGTACACTCTGATGATATGATGTAATGTAATGTAAATAACTGATGTAGTTCTTTGTTTAAAGATTATTCAATTATTTATTATATGTTGTTCCGCTGCGAATTGTGAGATTCTGATATTGTTCTGTTGTTTTCAGTTCCGTTCTATTTTCTGTTTTCTTTTCTCTCTATTTTCTCTCTTTTACTATCTTCTTTCTTCTACTTCTTTTCTTCTTTCTTAAACCCATAACATTTCGGTTTTTCGGCAACGAAAAATCGTAAACGTTACAAAAAACTTTTCCATGTTTATGTGTGGGAAGTCTTACATGATACCTTTCTTTTCAAAAGGTTTTTAAAAATTAAGCAACCTTAACCTGTTACTCACACCAGACCCATGTCTGACCCGGAGTTTATTTTTGTTTTTCATAAACTCTTGGGTACTCAAATTTTTACGAGTTGCCAAGGGATTCAGGTTAGGATTCAGGTTTGCTTTGACGAATTATGGAGGAGCAATGGAGCAGGAGGCTTCTGCGTGTAGATATATATAGTTTCCACTGTGTAGTTTTCTCTGAGTTGTTTCTTGTACTATATTGAGTTGTATAACTAGACAGGTGCTTATAACTGTCTAGTATGGGATGTATATATGTGTAACTCTGATATTTGTTGTATACTATGTAATGTATTATGTGATTAATATAATTTATTCGTTCTGTTGTTAGATTCTGATGTTGTTTCTTTCTTCTCTTCTTTCTATTTTCTTTTCTATCCCTTTCTTTCTTAAAAATGATGTGATTTTCTGTGGTAAGAAAATCGGGTGGTTTCTGTTGGTATCAGAGCGTTAGGTTGAGTGAATACCTAGGCTCTGTAGTGGTGTCTTTCTTGAGAGAGCGTATTTGTAATTTTATATATATATATATACATATATATATATATATAGATACATACATATATATATATATATATTTCTACCTATCCGTTGGGTTACCTGTTCAGGTTTTCCAATATAAGTTATAAAGGTAGATGGGATAGTAGTGTGTGTAACATAACTATCATTTGTTGGAGTTTGAATGTTTGAGGTTGGAAGTGTATTTGTCGAGACTGTAGACCTATTACCATCTCGAGTAATCTTTTCAGTTTGGTAAGGACTTCATTGATCTCTGAAGGAAACCTGTTATGGTTCAGAGTCTATTTTTGAAGTTGGATGAGTAGAGTTTGGATCCGTTGGTTAAGCTAAAGCAAGTAATGGTATTTTAATACCTCAGGAAGTAGTAGCTGCGTGATGAGATGCAGTGACTATGGATGTTCCCGAAGATGTTTTCTTTGGAACAAGTTTAAGGAGGTGAGTCTGCTTCGGTGTTGTGGCTGTGTTCAGCTGGTGTTTCTGTTTGCTTTGAGGTCCGAGTTTCTCGAAGAGCTTTGATTTGGAATTCTTTAGCATCTGTGGCAGCAGTGCAGTTTGGAGTGTTCTGGGTATTGGCAAGAGATCTTCTCGCTTAGCAGTTTTTCTGAAGTGGAGTTCAGAATCAGTTAAGTGGACCCATTTCTTCGATGGGTTGGCTAGTTAAGTGTAAGATGTTCTATTTGGTTAAGGGAGAACAGTTTTTCCTTGGATTTGGTTTGGGTGGTTCGCAGAAGTGACTTGCGATTGTTTGAGTGTTCTCTTGGGTTATCTAAGTTTTCTGAATGTCTTCAGGAAGTCAGAGTTTTGTTCGCATATGGAGTTTGAGATTCCTTATCGACTGGAATTCCAGGAGTGGTACCGGTGGTTTAGCTTTATAGAAGAATGGTTCCAAGAGTTGAGTTGGTGTAGTAGCTCGAAGTTTTGGAGGAACTTCTGAAAGTTTCTTTTGGATTTGCTGAATCATATCTCTAGGGTGTGTTGTTGAGTTATGCTCGTGTTCTTCTTCAACATTCTCTTCTATTTCGGATCAGAGTTGTGCAGCGGAAGCAGATTGGAAGTGTATCTGCTTTTCTTTTCCAGATAGAAGAAGTTGTTGTCTTCAGATGTTGAGGAGTAAAGTTTGAGTTCTTGGTTTTGGTTGATCTTGAGGAAATCATTTTGTTGAGTTGATTGGTTTTGTTTGTTTCTAGGAGCATCCGCGGAAGGTTGAGCTGATCAGGAAAGTTGTAGACAGACCAGGATCGTCTAAAGAGTTTTTTGGATTTGAGACGGAGGAATTTGGATTCTAAAATCGGAGATTTAATTTTTGATAAGTTTTCTCCGATCGTAATTGAGCTATAAGATTGAATAAGGCTGGGAAGCTAGCTCTGAAGTGTTTTGGATCTTTTCTGTATCTAGGAGATTAAGTGATTGATCTACAGGATTGAATTACCAGTTTGGATAACTGGGATTCGATGAGTTTCACGTATCTCTGAGGGAGTACGTGTACGATCTATCTCTGGTTGTGGAACCAGCAGTTCTGGAGTTTTGGTTGTTAAGTCAGACTCATTTGTAGTCTGATATCTTGTCTAGTGTTATAGATATAATTGTACAGGAGCTTTGTAGCTTCATAGTATTGATTGTTTGGATTCTCTGGAGCGAGTATCCCGGTATATATATATATATACCTGGGGAAACTCGATAAAATTCTATCCAGAATTTGTCTGGATAATTAGATTTGTTTGATTGGATTGTTTTTGGTTGTTAGCATATGTTTGATATATGCTTGTGTTTAAAATTTAAAATTTAAAATTTAATAAGATTATTAAATTACCTTTGTTTTAAATTTCGAGGAAGAAATTCTTTTAAGGGGGAAGGATTGTAATATCCCGGAATTTTTAACAATATCAATTTAATAATCTATATTAAAAATTAAATTGATATTGATATTCTGTTAATAATTATTCAAATAGATTTAATAATCTTCTTCAATAATTATTTAAATTGGTTATTTTATCTTTTGAAAATAATAAATTGATTTCTATTTACAATATAAATATATGGTTTATATTTTAAATAGATTGGTATTGTTTTAATTTTAATAAACAAAGCATATTTTCTAGTTTTAATATTTGTAGTAATTTGGAAATTTTGTTTATTTAATATTTAAGCTTTTCAAAGTTAAATAAATGATTTTGGTTTAAATTTAATTATTGAATCATGTTTTAAAATTCTAATATATACATTATAAATTGGAAATTTTGATTTTAATTAGTATTGAGTTTTTAAAACTATTTCATAAATAAATATATGATTTTAAAATTGATAAGAAAAATATTTAAATTAAATTGGCTTGAGTTTTAAATTTTGAATAAACAAATAAAAAGGTTTTATGGCTTAATAAAATAGATATTTTATTGATAAAAATATAATTTCTAGTAAAATGATTGTAATTTAATAATAAGATATTTATAAAAGCCATATTAATATTGTATTGTCTTTATAAATAAGTTTTGAATAGGATTGTAATTTTTATTTCAAATTGAATTTATATGTATAACTTGATTGAAAATATTTGATTTTGAATTTAATTTGAAATTGTAATTCCAAAGTATAAAATCTTAATTGTTTTAATCTTTAATATGTATAAGTTTATTTATAAACATGGTTTGTTTTTATTTCATTTATGAATTTATACACATATTTGATATAAACTAACAAATTTGAAACTAAGCTAACATACACATTAGTTTGTAAATTAGATACTAATCATTTTTAAAGAAACAAGTGTTTCATTCTTTAACATTCATTTAACATGTGTTTAAAAATTAACATAACAATTTGACAAGTGTATAACATTTGTACAAGTGTAAAATTTAGTTTTAGTTTTTCTTTTATTTCATTAAATCTGAAAATACATCTAGTTTAGCTTGCATCTTCATTCATGCATATTCTTTTTCATTTCCTTAATCAAAGAAAAGATCAAAACTCATTTTTCATATCCATAATCAAAACTTGCATATTAAATTCCTGTTCAAAGTTTAAAATTTGTTTACAAATTTGCAAGTTAAACTCCTCTTCAAAATCAAACCCATCTTCATCTCCAATTCAAAACATCAGTCTACAAAATTCAAGTGGAGCAAGCACTCTGTTTTAAACTGGGAATGATAAGCATCCGCATGCATATGGAAAATTAGCAATTGCATCTACTCTTTGCATGCAAGTGATTATAGGAAGGATAATGAGCATTTAGATTTCAAAAAAAAAAAAATACAACTCGGATTTTTTTAAAAAGAAGAGAGCATGCCTGCATTCTTATTTCTGCAAATTTCAAAAAGTGTATAACTGAGCTCTGCATTGAATTAAGGTGAGCAACATTTAAATCTTAAACTATAATTAGGTTGCTTGAGATAAAATATGTTTGTGTGTCTGATGTAATTATGATTTTGTATGCGTGTTGTTTAAGCATATGCTGTGTTCCCAGATCAATATCTAACATCTGCATTTTTAACATCAAAGCTCTGCATTTAAACAAATGTAGTAATGTTTGTGTTTATAAAGGCCTGATGTAAATGTGATTGTGTATGCATGTTTGTTTATGTTCTGTAGTGTACCCATATCATCTTCTTATTTTAAAAGAATCCCCTACAATTGATCTAATTTGAGATAGTATCTGGGTTTTAGAATAATAAGAAGGGTTTTCTTATCATAGATTAGTATTCAAATTTATAGAGTAATGTGTTTTATTTTCTTAAGTTAAGGTTTAAAAATTTTAGGAGAGTTAAAATACGTGTTATCTCTCTAAACACAGGTAACACCATTATATGTTGATCTTGATCAAAACCAATCATATTAATATTGAAATCCAGTTTCATAAACTAAAAACATTTACTAGAACTTGATTTTTAAATTAAGTATTAGGAATTTTAGAGTTTAGTTTCAGTAGCAGTTTGGTCTAGAACTAAAAATGAATTTGAGCAAGTGCTTGCAACCTGTGACTTGAGGAAACTCAGGATTATTCTCAGTTATAGAGAAAGGAACATAGATTCTTAGAAAAATCAGAAATGTGGATAAAATTGGTTAAGGTGGATGCAGTTTTGATTTTCAATATTTCACCCTAGTTTTGATGGGTTTTGTGAAAGAGGTCTTTTCGATCTGAATAGTTGATCGAGTGTTTTGGTATTTGGTGAATGTGTAGTAGGTGTGTGAAGGAGCTCAAGGCGGGAGTGGGTGGACCTCAGGTGGTCGGAGCGGCAAGAAATCGCCGTTGACAGGTTGGGTCAGAAACCTAAAACATGTTTTCAGGTTTGGGTTTTTAGTGCTCAATTTTGAATTCTTGTTTATTTGTTCGATCTGATGGTTTCTTTGGGCATTTATGAGTTTTTTGAAATTGTTGGATCATCTATGATGATCAGTAGAGGCGGTGGTCGCCGTGCATATGCACGACGATGAGATTTCTGGTGAAATGTTGGGGTTTTGGTTGTTGCAGGGGAGATCTTTGAGTTTGCTCGAAGCAAGTAGGATGATGACTCGGAGTAATCAGGCTTTAAACCCGAAGTAGTACTAGAGGACCTCGGGTTGAACTGTAATTTCCAGGTTTCTGAAACCTGTTTTTAAATGTGGATTTTAAAATTTTTAAAAATCTGTAGTTTTATGTTTAAAGTAAGGTTTAAGTTTAAATTCAAATTCAAGTTTGAATTTATGATTTAAATTCAAATCCCAGTTTTAAATAAAAATAAAAGTTTCAAACATTTGACTTAATTAACTATTTTATTTTGGTAAATAGTTTAAACTTTTTAATAATGAGGTTTTAAAAATATGAGTAAGATTTGAAGATTTATTTCAAATCTGGAAATCTAAGTTTAAATATGAACTTCAGTCTTAAATTTAAAAAGAAGATTCAAATTTGAAAGTTTTAAACTAAGAATGAATTGAAACTTCTAAAATTTTGAAATGAATTTAACTTCAAATTTTTATGATTTCATTTTTAAGACAAACTTTTGTTTTGTCTTGAAATTTAAATAAGTTTTAAAATTTCAAACTTTGATAAGTTTGAATTACTTTTAATTTAAACTTGTATTTAAAAAGAAAATTTTAAGTAATTTCAAGAGTACTTTGATTTTAAAAAAAAATATTGTTTTTAAACATAATTAAGTTATGTTTTATCTTGAAATATATTAATATTTATGTTTTAGAATTAATTAATAAGGTTATTAAGATTAATTAATTAATTAAATTAATTAATTGAATTTAGAATTAATAATTGATTAATGATTAATCAATCCGTAATTAAGATCATTAATTAGATTATTAATTAATGATGAATGAATATTTTTAATTATGTAATTAAGTTTTAAATCAAGGTTAATTAATTAAATAAATTAGACTTTAATTAATAGATGATTAAAGATAATTTTAATTGTAATTAATTTAAGTTAATTACTAAATGAAATAATTAGAGAATGGTTAATGAAGGTCATTAACGAGGATTATTAACAAATTAATGAATATGGTTAATTTTGATAATTAATGAGATTAATTAGTTTAATAAAAATCAATTGTGGATGGTTTGAGTATAATTACTAAAATAAAGTAATTAAGAAATTAATTACTAAATGTAATTAATTTAGTTTAATATGATTGTTTATTTTAATTAATTTAGTTTAATTAATTTTAAACACTTGGGTTTTATAAATAATTACTTTATGTAATTAATGATTTGGAAATTTCTTAGTTAAGTAGTTGTTTAATAATTACAGGTTGTAATTAAGTGGAGATGTTTAAGAATGAAGTAATTTGGATTAAATTACTTAGTAATTAATCAAGGAATTAATTAAGAAATTAATTAAAGGATAATTAATTTGTTTAATATAGTAATTATGCTAGTAAATTACTAAATGTAATTAATTTGTGAGGATCAATAATTATAAGTTAATTACTTAAGGTAATTAATTTAAGAAGATAATTAATTAAGTATAATGAAAGATCATTAATTATTGAAGTGATTAAAGTTGATTAATTATGATTAATTAATCAATGATAAATAATTAAGGGTAATTAATTAATGAAATTAATTAAGGATTAAGGTAACTAATTATAGTTAATTAATTGAAGTAATTAATGATTAATTACTGTTTGGTTGAGAATAATTAATTTGTGAAATTAATTAAGAATAATTACATGAGTATAATTAAGGATAATTAATCAAGAGTGATTAATTAAGGTAATTAATAATGAATGATTAATTTGTTGTAATCAATTAAATGATTGAGTAAGTAAGATATACATTGGTGAAGTAATTAATTTAATTTATTTTAAATTAATTAAAGATGGGGTAATTAATTTAATTCACTTTAAATTAATTAGAGATAGAATTAGTTAATTTAATTCATTTTAAATTAATTATATGATGATGAATAAATCATTACTTATGGATGAATGGGTGAACTTGATTGTCTTGAATGGATGTAATCTCAGTAATGAGATATATAATATTGTGTGGTATGGATGTTTGATTGTATTGTGATGTTAACATAGGTTATCTATTGTGATGGTGATATAGGGAATATCTATTTGATATTGATAATGTGGATTACCTGTTATTTGATAATGTTGATTATCAATTATGATTTATAAGTTATCTATCTGTGTGTGTATAGTTACTATATTTAATTGTTTTAAACCTTTAAAACAACTTGGATCTAAAAGACACGCTTTGGATTTCGATGAGACCGGGATCGGGTTTCCATATCTGGATATCCGAAAACCACATCGATTCCAAATAACGTTAGGTCGTGAATCAAAATCGAGCTTTTTGAAGACTCGAGGTGTAAGGACTATACGTCAGTATAACTCTGTGGGTGATTCCGTAATGAGTTGACGGACTAGTTCTTATAGATTCGAGATGGTGATTCAGAGTGCAAGGGTTATCATTGTTGACTCTGAGGGTGATTCCAATATAAGTGCAACGAGATAATGCCTTCGGTTTTGTTCAAACCCGGAACGAACTTGTATGGATTGAATACTTTCAGAACATCGTCAGGTGGACGATGAGCATTCTAAGTGATATGTCCTGTAAAGGTAATCGTAGACTCAAGTCTCATCAACCAGGAATGGCTAAAACAGGGGAGGTGCAGCAAGGCTTCGTAGGTCGCTCCCACTGGAGAGCAAGATTTACCCCAGTCTAGAAGTCCCTTTATATTCGGCTGTGTGGGTGGTTCCTAGCTACAACCACGGGGTTGTCTTGTTCAGAATTGTTCAGTAAGGAATGGGTCCAGCTTTGTGTTGCAGGGGAGCGGGCGTACTCCTCGGTATGTTGATCTAGGCCATGTACTATGACGGGCGGTACCCCAGTAGCCCTGCCATTGTATGGAATCCAAAATCCAATAAGTGCCAACGGTTTTGATTGTATTACCCACTTTTGTGGCTAGTAGATAGAATTTAATCATGTAACAATTTCGGCTATTTCTTATTTATTTGTAAACCCTGGACACTATTATAATATCATCGGATTTCATATCAAATGTTTTGGTTAGCGTAAGGTAAAAACATTTCCATGTTTATGTGTGGGAAGTCTTACGTGATACCTTTCTTTTCAAAAGGTTTTTAAAAGTTAAGCAACCTTAACCTGTTACTCACACCGGACCCATGTCTGACCCGGAGTTTATTTTTGATTTTCATAAACTCTTGGGTACTCAAATTTTTACGAGTAGCCAAGGGATTCAGGTTTGCTTTGACGAATTATGGAGGAGCAATGGAGCAGGAGGCTTCTGCGTGTAGATATATATATTTTCCATTGTGTAGTTTTGTCTGAGTTGTTTCTTGTACTATATTGAGTTGTATAACTAGACAGGTGCTTATAACTGTCTAGTATGGGATGTATATCTGTGTAATTCTGATATTTGTTGTATACTATGTAATGTATTATCTGATTAATATAATTTATTCGTTCCGCTGTTAGATTCTGATGTTATTTCTTTCTTCTCTTCTTTCTATTTTCTTTTCTATCCCTTTCTTTCTTAAAAATGATGCGATTTTCTGTGGTAAGAAAATCGGGTCGTTTCACCGAACCCCTGGGCCGGTCGACCGACCTGTAGCCCATGACATTTCTGGGCTATTTTTTGGTCAACCGACCCAGAAAGTCCGGTTGACCGACCTGGTCCTATTTGCCAATTATGCCTTTATTGCCTATTTGTTTGAATTTCCAACTTTAATCGGTTCGTGTTGTTTCCCTTTTGTTGTTATCATTTATTATCGACTTTGATGACATTTTCTTTGGGAATTTTCTGAAATATCCATTTTGATGGATTTGATATCAATTTCTTTGGATTTTATTCACGTCTTCGTATGTGAATTTTAGTGATTGATTGTTTCTACAATCATTTTTGTGATTTGTTGTTTTAAAAATATAAAGGTTTTCTATACTAGTAGTAAATATCAAAACTCTTTCATCAAAACAATTTCAACACTATTTCAATACAAAGCTCATTTATTAAAATCGTTTTCCAATCTATTAGTATATACAAACCTTTACCTCACTCGTATGAGAAATCTAATTAAATGGCTTAGTTAAATGAGTGGTATGAAACGCTTGCGTTTACTTCGCCGGTTAATTCTTGGACTTGTTCGATTGAAACTCTTATGACAATTTTCTAGTGGAGATATACAATTTGTTCGCAAATATTTAAGTTAAGCTAGTGGTTATGGGACATGAAGCTAAACTCATATATTTACTAGCTTATTGTAATTGACACTTCTTGATGATCGATGATGATCATTTTATGGTTTAGACTAGCAATGTGCGATGTCTCTTTGTCCACATGGAGGACTGTACTTCATTTTTATTGAGCTTCGTCTCATTTCTTTGTGGGCTAGCGACCCATGTACTTTTATTGTGTTTCGATTCATGTGATGTACCGTTTGTACTACATCGATGTATCGGCTTTTCGATTCATCTGACGTACCGTTTGTACTGCGTCGATGTCCCGAATTGTTTTGTGTTTCGATTCATGTGATGTACCGTTTGTACTACATCGATGTCTCGGCTTTTCAATTCAACTGACGTACCGTTTGTACTGCGTCGATGTCTCGAATTGTTTTGTGTTTTGATTCATGTGATGTACCATTTGTACTACAGCGATGTCTCGGCTTTTCGATTCATCTGACGTACCGTTTGTACTGCGTCGATGTCCTGAATTGTTTGTGATACACGTGTTGGTGAGTTTTCATGCTTTCGCTTGGGATTGGCCATCCTTTTCTTGTGATTTCTGGATTTCTAATTGATGATTTCTGGAATTTATGTTTCACCAACTTTTGCGATTGGCATTGATATGTATGTCATTTTTTGTGGCTTTGTGAATTAAATAAAGAATATGACATTCTTTTTGATGTTATGAGATTCTTGAGATATTGTATGACTTTTGTGGATTTTCTAATCTATACTTGTCGTAGTATGACATTTTTGGTTATCATACGTCTTTTTATTGTATCTCTTATTATATCTCATTTTAACTGATAATTATAGCTAGACTGATCCGTTTATTATTTTCTTCTTAAATAATACTCGGGTCAGACTGAGATTTTACAGGTGCTTTTACTTGACTCCTTATCGGACCATCATCTGATCTTTTGGCTAACTACTCTAGTTTAGTAGTTTTTGTTGTATACTATTGAGATATAGACTCCTTGTTGTATACGTATTCTTTTGTCTAGCACTTGTATCTATTCTTTTTGATATTGTGGATCTTCTTTGACCACTACTCTGATGTACACTTTCATGTGTTATATTCATATCTATTTCCGCCTTTGTGATATGAATTATCTGTGACTGATTTGTGTTATGTTTATTTCCATATTTGTTTTCGAAGATATTATAGCCACTGTGTTGTAGCTTTAAGTTTGCATCGGTATGTCGGATTTCCTTTCGAGATGAAAAGTTATATTTTTATCTAGCATATCGGTACTAGCACAAAGAAATTACACGGATGGTCTCTCCTCAATAGCCTTATTCTCCACGCTAGTTGACGACATTACACCGTAGTGTTCTTGGCTAGCGTGGGTATAGAGGTGGGGCTCCACGTGACTACTCATACATAATATGAGTACCCAAGAGTTGAAAAAAACAGAAAATAAACACTCGGGTCAGATAGGGGTCTGGTGTGAATAAACGGTTTAAAATTGCTTAACTTTTAGAAAATCCTTTGAAAAGAAAGGTATCACGTAAGACTTCCCACACATAAACATGGAAAAAATTTTACCTTACGCTAACCAAAATATTTGATAGGAAATCCAGTGATATTATAATAGCGTCTAGGGTTTTCAAGTAAATATGAAATAGTCGAAATTGTTACATGATTAAATTCCAGCTACTAGCCACAAAAGTGGGTAATACAAACAAAACCGTAGGGCCTCGTAGGAAGAATGGGTTTCCATCAATGGCAGGGCTACTGGGGTATCGCCCGTCATAGTACGTGGCCTAGATCACCGTACCGAGGACCACTCCCGATCCCCTGCAACACAAGGCCGGGGCCATTGCTTAGTGAATAGTCCCGAACAAGACCACCCTGCAGTTGGCTGCAGATCCAACCGCCTATAAAGCCGAATAAAAAGGGACATCTAGACAGGGGTAAATCTCATCCTACTTGGGCATGACCAACTTAACCTTGCTGCACCTCCCATGTTTTAGCCATTCCCGGTTGATGAGGCTTGAGGCTGTGATTACCTTTATAGGACACATTTATCTAATAATGCTCATCGTTCACCTGACGATGTTCTGAAAGCATTTAATCCATACAAGTCTGATCCGGAATCGAATGGAACCGAAGCCACTATCTCGTTGCACTCATTTTGGAATCGCCCTCAGAGTCAACGACCATAGCCCTTGCACTCTGAATCACCATCTCGAACCTGTAAGTACTATTTCCGTCAAACTCATTACGGAATCCCCCCCAGATTTATACTGACGAATAGTTCTTACACCTCGAGTCTTCACTTACACTCCACTTGGATTCACGACCTAACGTTTAATTTGGATCGATGTGGTTTTCGGATATCCAAATATGGAAACCTGATCCCGGTCTCACCGAATCCAAACGCCATTTTAATCTCCAAGTTGTACTTAAGGGTTTTAAACAATAGATATTTAGAATATCACTCAAACATAAATGGATGATTCACATTATACAGATAGATAATCCACTATTATCACATTCATCCATACATATCACAAAGCAGCATATATATCACATCTTAGATATATCACATTCACATCATCACATATCAACCAATGACATACAATATCATCCAATATCATTAACTCACCCAGTGATATTTATCATCCAATCATTAATCAACCATAACAAGTTTAATCCTAACTTAATCAATTTAATTGATCCTTAATTAAATTAATCCTTACTTAATCACTTGGATTATCATTAATCCAGCTTAAATATTCATTAATTAATTACAAATAAATTAATAAACATCACTTAATTATCCACTTTGAATTAATCATCCTTGATTAATTATTACATAATTACTTTAAGTAATTATTTCTTAATCACAAATTTAATTAATCACCTTGATTAATTACTTCTTAATTATACCAAGTAATTATATCTTAATCACTCTTTTAAATTAATCACACCTGATTAATTATTATTTAATTACCCTGATAATTATTTCTTAATTATCCCTTTAAATTAATCATACCTGATTAATCACCTTTTAATTAATCACACTTGATTAATTACTTATAATTAAACACTCTTGAGTAATTACTTTTAATTAATCATACTTGATTAATTACTTTTTAATTAATCACATTTGATTAATTACTTTTTAATTACATTTAGTAATTAAAACTAAATTATAAATTAATTATCCTTTAATTATTAATTGACAATTAATTAATAATTTTCATTAACCAATGTTTACTTCACTAATTAAATTTATTTTTAATTAATTACTTTAACAAGTAATTAATCACATTATTAAATACTCTTAATCCTTTTATTAATTAACCATTAATTAAATAATTTAACTTTTGTTTTTAAACTCGAATTATCTACAAAATCATATTATCTTTGTTTTAAAAACTTTAAAACCTTACTGTTAAATTTTTGAAACTTTAAAAACTTAAACTTTCCAAAACAAAAACCTACACAGTCAAAACACGAGCAATCTTCTGCACTTCCTCGCGTCGATCTCGGGTAATCAAGTAAAAACCCCGAGTCACTCAACCTAAACCTGCTTCGAGCCCAATCAACAAACCTCGATGTAGTACTCGAGCACGAACCTCCCCTTTCCAAATACCCACTGCAGAAACACGAAATCGTGCACGTCAACGTGCACATCGCCGCCGGTCGACAACGAATTCCACGCCGGCCTCCAACACGTCGCACTCGACTCCTACAACATATCGCGCAACCCAGAAAATACCATAAGATCGAGAATCGAAAAATGACCATCGAACCCATCAGTTCGAACCACCATCACCAAAAACCACCTTCCACGGCAACCCCAACCTCGAGAAGACCCACCATCACCACGATAGCTACATCACAACCTCTAGCACCCACGACATCATCTACGATCGCCTCCGGTAGCCCTTAGTCACCGCGAAATCAAGATGAACACGACGTCAAACTTCAGGGAGTTAAACCCTACTTCAACGAATTTCGGCCATCCTCCTCATCAATAAATTCCAAATTTATTTTTCCCATGATCTCCGTTGCCCCTCCACCTTCGAGCTCAACCACGTCCCCAATTTCACCATTGTTCACCATAAATCGACCGTTTAAGCTCGAACACTCATCACCAAATTCCACAACCAATTCCAATCTAAAAATCATGATACATACTTTAAAAATCATGATTTCCAGTATGTAATCCAATTACGAAATCAAAACTTAAAATTGAAATAATAAAGATTTGACCCAATTTTATTTTTTACTGTAAATTCAAAGTTTTGAGCCAATTATCCATTTTAAAAACCTATAATTATTTTTATATGAAATGTTACATGATTTTAAACAACTATTATTTGCAAAACATAAGCCAATTCGAATTCAAAATTCAGTTACTGAATTTATTATAAAATTTAGACCTGTAATATGCACACAGAGTATATGTTTAAACTACCCAGGCATTCAACTAATCTTAAATCAAACATGCATCAAATTTTAATCCAAGTATTCAAATAACATCAAGATACTCAACCACAAGAACATGATGAAATTCAGGTTTTAAAGCTGTTTTTAAAAATTTCATTTACTCACCTTTTAGCAAAGTGCAGAGAATAGAAATTATTTCCAGGTTTTGAAGTTTCCTTTTGCATGATGAATTTTTAACCTGCATTTGTTGTTGAATCTGAATTTCTTGATGAAGTTTACATCTTGTTGCTTCCCTGCCTTTGATTGTATTTGAAATCTTGCATTGATTTGAATATCCAGATTTTACTGTTTTTATGTCTTTCTTTCATCTTTGATTTGTACTACATTTTTGTTGAAATGAAGATAATATTCAACTGAAAGTTTAAGAGTAGATTTCTTCTTATTTTACAATTTTAGATTTTAAATTAAAATATCAAGAGTATGACATTTTTCCCCTCTTATGTTTTAATTAGCTTACACCTAAGCTTATATGCTTACATGTGTTTTTAACATGTATTATAATGTTTACAAGTGTTGTTTTAATGTTTATTAATGTTTTACAAATGTTTTTAATGTTTAGTTAATGTTTTACAAGTGTTATTAATATTTAATTAATGATTTACAAATGTTATCCTAATGTTTATTAATGCTCACAAATATTACTTTCCCTTTTTAATAATTTAATTAAGCTATGAATGTAATTATGAAATATTTATATGATTATAAAATGTGTATACTTATCTTTTAAATAAAAAAGTTTTAAATTTTAATAAATATTCAAAAGCAAATTCATGTGAACATTTATAAATAACTTATTATTTTGATTCAATTTAATATAACATATGTTTATAAACTTGAGAAATTTAATTTAACTCTATATATAAAAAATTTAAAACAAACTTATCTTATGTTAAAATTTTAGAAGGAAAGATTATTAAGACAATTGAATGTGAACTTCAAATTTAATTCTTATTTAAAATAAAAGCTTAAAATACATATTTAAATAAGAAATTAACTTTGTTATTAAAATTTAAATCTCAAATATCATTTTCAAAAGTATTAAGTCAAATTAAAATTTCAAATTACAAATTATATATATATATATATTAAAGTTTGAAAATACTTATTAAATCCAAATCAATATTATTTTTAAAACACAAATACAAACCATAATATATATTATATATTACAAATTTGAATATATTAGCATTTATTACCTTAAAAACTTATTATTTACAAAATATATCAATATATATATATAATACATAGAAAATATTTTTGACTAGCTTTTGAAAAATAAATCTTACCAATTTTAAATTGCCAAAATAAACATTTCCAAATTAAAATATTATTAAATTTCAAAAATATTAAACTTACCTATTTTATATTGTTAGGAAAAATGTTGATAGATATTATCAAATTATTATTATTAACCTTTAAAAGAATTTTAACTTGTCGATTTATAATGTAAAATGGTCAAATTAATTTAATTATTATCAAAGATTATTAAATTGATATTGCTCAAAATTCTGGGTCGTCACATTCCTTCCCCCTTAAAAGAATTTCGTCCCCGAAATTTAAAAGCAAAGATAATTTAATAACCCAGCAAAAGAATTTAAATTTCAATCAGCAATCACACAATCAATCATACACTATCAATCATAGCAGCCAATTCAAACAAATAATTTTATCTATCCAGACAAAATTCTGAATAGATCTTCCTAATATTATTAAGAGTTTTCTAAGTACCTATACTGGAATACTCGCTCTACATAATCTTAAGTAACTACACCACTATAACCAAGAACTCCATCAACTAATCCTACAAATCTGAACAAGATATTAGACTAAACTCAAGACCAGCTCAACCACCAGATCCTTCTAAACTGCTGATTCTATCACTTGATGAGTCATACACATATTCCTCAAAGATATGTGAAATACAATGAATTCCAGCTATCCGAACTTGCAATTCAATCCTGTAGATAAAAATCTAATCTTCAAAGAACACAGGAAAATCTCAAAATACTTCCGGAACTAACTCTCCAGTTTTACCCAGTCTTATATCTCTTTTGATCGGATAAAACTAAAGCAATATCCAAAATCCAACTTCGCATTACAAATCTCCTCAATTCTTAACTGCATAACTCTTCAGATGATCCTGAGTCACCTCCATCCTTCCTGATCAGTTCAACCCTTGCTGATTGCTTTATGAACGAACTAGACCAAAATCAAAGCAATTTCCAGATCCTACTCAACAAAATAGATCTCTCAAAAATTTGCTGAAATCCAATACACAACTCTATTCCACAAGCATTAGTGGACTTCAGACCTTCCTCTCTAATCTAGAATAGCCAAACAGTTGCACTTGACAACCTTGCCTTCCGAATCCAGAAAATTTCTTCATACTTGAATTTCCTGTATAAATTCTCTAATCCAAGGAACCGCAACTCCCGGTTGCTCCCATATTATAATAACTGCAATCTTGCTTTCGCTGCACAACTTTGATCTGGAGTGGATGAGAATGCTATCGAAGAACTCGAGCACAAACTTTATCCATACACTGTTCATCCGACTCATAAAATCTTATTGACCATTCCATTGGGTAAAAACAACTCAGCAAAATCTCAACTAGAACTAGATGGTCAATCCCTCTCAAAAGAATCCTGAGCTGCTTCACCAAGCTCTTCTCGCTCCAAGAGTCTTCCCTCTACATGGTTGAACCATCAATATTGCTCCTGGAATCCAAGTCGATAAGAAACTCAATCTTCGATGTGGGTAGACTTTTGATTTCCTCCAAAAACTTATGGAAAATCTCTGACTACTTTAAATAGCTTTTACCTCCATATGAGATTGCCTCAATAACAAACAACAGAATACACAAAGATCCCCAACTAATCGCAATTCACTTTTGCGATCTTACTCAGTTCAGATTCCAAAGAACTATCTTCACCCACTAGAACAACTTTCCTAATCGAGATCAATCCTTCTAGAATGGCTTATCTACCAAAAACACGGATAGATCATTTCCAACAAATATCCCACTCTGTTGAGCTTCCCGAAGAAATGGATAAGCCTTCACCATCTGCCTGGTCTGCCGATAGTAGAATCCCAAAGATTACTGAATCATCAAAGAAACGGATCCATGCTGCTGCTATGCCAAAAGATCATCCTTAACCCCAAGCTTCTTGAAACACAAAACTATCACCCAATTCCACAAAAAATCCTTGAGACGAGTAGACGTCTCCTCAAGAAACTCGGCTCCAAACCAAACACCAATCACTTGTCTTCTTAAGGAAAACGATTGAGACCATGTCCGAAATGAGGTAACTCATCGACCTTAGCCTTATATTTCACTATAGATAAGACTCCCTTACTTAAGACCCAGAAATTTTTAAACATCCGAATCTTCCCTACAGTAGGAATCAACGTTCCTTCAATACTATCTAATTCTGGCTCCAAAAGATTACCTTCAGAACCATCTATGGATACTGCATCTCACTACACAGCTATTGCTTCCTGAAGCTATCAAGATACCATCACCTGCTTCTGCTCAGCTGACAGAATCAACTTTTGAAATCCCTGCTCACTTCGAGAGCAAATAAACCCCACACTTCCAGAATATACTCCAATTCTTGAAAATACTTCCTCTAGGATCAATGAAAGCCTTTCACTAATCTACAAAACTTATTCAAGACGGTATTAGATCTACAATCTCGACAGATACACCTCCAACCATAACATATGACCCTCTCTCATTAGTGGTAGTCGTGTTCCACACACTCCTACCTTATCTACCCTTATAACTTATGTTGAAAAATCCGAACAGATAACCCAACAGATAAGGTAGATATATAAACATATCTCTCTCTCTATATATATAAATTACAGGTACGCTCTCTCAAGATTGTCACCACTCTAGAGCCTAGTATTCACTCAACCTAATGCTCTAATACCAACTGTAGCGACCAGACTTTCTAACATCAGAAAGACGCATCACTATTTAAGAAAGAAAGAGATAGAAGAAGAAAAGAAAGAGAAGAAAGAACAACAACACATCAGAATCTCACAGCGGAATGAATGAAATATAATATATAACATATATATAGTATCATATACATAAGAGTACCAACTATACATCTCAATTTAGACAGTTATAACATTTCTGTCTAATATACAATACAAGAACAACTATACAGAATAACACACAGCGGAAACTTTATCTATATATCTACACGCTGAAGCCTCCTGCTACAAAGCTCCTCCAGAATTCGTCAAGGACACCTGAATGACTTGACTTGTAACAACCCGCATGTTTATCAATTGTATATTTAAATATTTTATCGTTAGTCGGATTATGGTCCAAAAAGCTATTTTTTGCAAACAGTCGAATTGGGACTCGAGACCCCTTCCATTGAATTCAGAATGCCGTTTGCAACCTTTTTGAGTATAAGCTTCGATATGTTTGGAGTAAGTTGATTTTTGCTACTTTTTCTATAGGGCTTTGGGTTTGGGTTCAACCCATTTGCCCAATTCTGGTTATATCAACCCAACCCCTCTCCACTTCTCTTCATTCATTCCTCATTTCCTAACTCTCTCAAGCTTAAGAGAATAATAGGGGAAAAGACTGAAAATTAGAATTCCAACCCTAGTTCATTCGCAAAATCCAAGCTCTAGCTCCAAATTCTAAGTGAAGCCATTAGTAAGCATCTCCTTCTTCTTCTCTAACTCATTCTCTTTTCAATTTCAGAATTTCCTAAACCTAATGTAACGACCCGGAATTTTCGAACTCGAAATTTTCAGGTAGTTATGGAAAAGAAGAAAGAGATGGAAGAAGAAGAACAGAAACACCAACACATCTCACATTCGCAACGGATAAAATATAATAATAAATAATAACAGTTTACAAAAGAATACTATATCTGTCGATTACATTTAATATACATCTGAGATTCACATATATACAGTCACTGAATATTTACAATTATCATGACTCGGATTAACAATAATATATAAATATAGCGGAAATACTTTATACGCTCGTGCCATCAGCCTCGCCGCCTGAGCTCCAGAACGTCCTAACCTGGAAATTTGTAATACTCGGTCTGACCGGAGCATTACACCAACGTAATACCCGGGTTAGGCTGGAAACCAGCGTGAGTAAACTCAACTAATAAGGAATACCAAGCAGACAACTTATATAAAACCCGGGTAACTCATTCCAATTTCACAAGGCACAATTTTTGTTATAGCCATCACAAATTCCACACATCCATTTCCTAAGTATCAAACTTAAATAAAATAATCCAATTCACTTAAATCGTTTTATTTCAACCTATTGATTCCACACATCAATTTGTTTTTAATCTAAAGTAGTTTCGGGTATTTCCTAATACCCGACTCCTGTCTCCTCGGATCTCATGTCCTCCTAATCCCAAATTATCCAAATGAAATTCACAACGTTTCATATCAAGGATATCAACTCAATCAAAGTATCCCATACCATTCAATTATCCACGAGCAAAGCTTAATCACGTACAAATTAATTCAGTTGATTTTAATGGAACGTTCTAACCACATTCACTTAGATTATTAATTAATTCCAAATTAATTAATTTAATCAACCCCTCTATATCCATTCATTCTTGATTAACAACCCTGGGTTAATTATCTTCCAATTCCATTCACGTAATTCTCTCTAATTAATTTCACGATATTAATTATTCTTACCAAATCAATGAGTAATCTTTAATTTCTTCACAAATTAATTAACTATAATCAATTACGTTAATTCTTAATTACTTATTTTAATTGACTTCTCATAAGTCACTTATTATGAATTAATTAATCTCAATTAATTTAATCATTAATTTCTTCATTAATTATATAAATTAATGATTTCCAATTATATTTTTAATTTGTTCTAATCTAAATCAATTACTTTAATCCAAATCAAATATTAATCATTCTCGATTAACTTCGTCCTGTAATTATCTAACTCCTTTTATTTACTTCATTAAATAAATTAATTATATCTTGATTAACTATTTAATAAATAAATCTCTTGAGTTATTTCACAAAATAATTATATTTTATTGATTACTTAAGTAACTACTTATTAAACCGCCCACTAATTATTATGATTTCATTAAACTTCATTACTTAACTTAATCCTTAATCAATTATTCCGAACATTATTTACTTTTTGAGTTTAAAACAATTTAAACCCCAATACTTTGAGTCAAACAACAATTTACTTGGGAACCATCCAATAAACCAAAGTCACCAAATCATCAATTCTCAACACACATCAAATCAATTGAAGCATTCAAACAATCATTTAAATTTGACTATTGAAATTTAATAACAACCCAGCTGAGTGAGGTTTACTCACCTTTTGATTTCGCAATCCAAATCCAATCTCGTCTTATTTCCTCAGATTTTAACCTTGTACACACAGTATGGATTTTATTAATACTAGAAATAATTAAATTATCAATTGTCATTTAATAAAATTTGATTTACCAATTATTTCATTCAAACCAATTTTCCAATAATAAATAATTATTCTTCTTCCTTTGAAACCTATACACTAAAAATTAATTAATTTATATTTATTTATTATTATTATTATTATTTTCAAAAATCTATTTGTGTATAAATATTCAACATTTTAAAATTTTCCTTCTTCCTAAGCTCTGTCTATATAAAACTTCTATTTACCTAAGTAAATTACAGCATGCAATTATATTTCTTCATATTTGTACATAGATTTCACAACTTAGTATTTCTTCACTGTATAATAACTTTAATATAGGAAGAGCTCAAAACGATACCTCACTGGCTGCAGCTCACGCAACAACGACTCCATCACCAGCAAAGGCCCCCCCCCATCAACGCCGAGACTACAACATCGAGCATCATCATCGCGAGAGTCGCGACCTCGGCGCCACCATGCTCGAACAATCGCGATTGCGTCTGCCCCTCTCCATCACTCGCGCCTATAATCACCTGTCGTACTTGCTCGAATCGAGCATCAATCGCCCTGGACTCGCCGAACATCGCGATGCTCTTGAATATACCCAGAACGATACCTCTTTCGATCACGCAATGCGATCCTTCCATTCGATTTAAGTTCGAACGGTTTCGGCCATACTCCTCTTTTTTTTTTCTTTCTTTTTTTTTCTTTTTTTAAAAAAAAATGAATCGGTAATTGGAGATGAAGGAAAGAGGAAGGATCCAGTTCGAAACTGCTGGAAGAAGAGAGGACGGTAATAAAAATATTGATTTGGGGGGATTACCTTCTTCGGCACGCTTGAATACTAAATAACTAAATATAAAAATATCTCGTGTCCCAAAACACGAAATCCCGAACCCCGAATCACACATACCAATGGACGTTCATAAGGTTTTACCCGCGTTCCGATCACAATAGAACGTGTTTCGGAGGCTAATTTGAACGTATGTGCGAGTTACGGAATTAAACGATCAATTTAAAATTAAATCGATTAATATAGTTCTACGCGTTTCGAGCTGTCAGGGTCAAACAACAACTCCGATTGCTACGAAAATTGAAATCCGATAATAACTAACTATTACGGATCCAATGAAACCAGTTTCGTCGAATTCCGAGACTGTCCCTCGGAAGGCTATATTTTAAATTTAATTTAAACAATATAATTTAAAAACTAAACAAATTATCTTTAAATTCAATTCCAATCATTCTATTATCTCCAGTATTATCATTATAAATTTCATAAGCCTTCAATTTTTTTAAACAGGCTTAGAAATTTCAGATTCAACAATTTACCCAATTTTCAATTATTAAATTCAATATTTAAACTATACAATTCAATGATTTCATTATCAAGCAAACATTGATATCTTGAATTCAAGTTAAAATTAACTTTTAAATAGTTTAAAATCAATTAATTATTCCAATTTAATTTGTCAAAATTTCCGGGTCATCACATTCCTCCCCCCTTAAAAGAATTTCGTCCCCGAAATTACTAGATAGGAAGAATGGACCAATACCCGTTTACTTATTATTATCATTATTTTTATTTTTTTCTTCCAAAACTCACAATTCAACATTCTACCAATATCTTTTATTAAAATCCACTATCACCTTAACCAACTTCCCAAACCTTCCATAGTTTCAAACGACATTAATTTACTTCACTTATTCAAGTTTAAGTTTAAAATCAAATTTTGAATCATCAAAATTTTTCAAATTTTTTTCTAACTCCCTAAGTTCCCGAAAATTTTTGCCAGCGACTCCTTTGCACGGCTAGCTCGGTACTACTACAAAAGGCCTCTACGGGCTCCCAAATTTCCAAAAGAAAACAAAAGCCAAGTGGCTACATCAAAAACCCAATCCAATTTCATACAGAAATTAAAATACAAACCTTTTTGTCGGGCAATTCACATTTGTCTTTTGGAATCAAATCCAACTTTCTTTTGCCTTTTTAATTCCTGCATATCTTGTTTAGCAACAATATTCAATCGTAACTTACAAATCATTTTATACATTCTCTTATATAGATTTCCATATTTACTTCTATTCAAATTTGTTTTTCCCGTTTTAATATGGACTCAATTTATTTTCAATTTTGAATATTAAGTTTTTATTTTCCATTCAAAACTGAGTCTTATTAGTTCCATCTGCTAATCTATTTCAGTTTCATATTTAAAATCGTTTAATTGTTTAACAAAAAAAAATTTCTCAAAAATTTTCATAATTTTTCTAACTGCCAAAATTTTCGGAAAATTTTGGCAGAGTCTCCTTTGTACGGAGGAGCTTTTGCAATTTGACAAGAGATATAAATATGTATACATCGACCCACAAGGTCGGAAAAAGCAAAAACAGTTCATATTTCCTATTTTTATTGTGTAGGCGTACCTTATTTAGCATTTTAAGCATGCGGCTTACTTATTTTAGCAATTTGTGCAATCCAAATCCAGCCAAAAGGCCTTCAGGTACCTGTACTTACTCAATTTAAATATGTAAGTGCCATATATAGAAAATTTCTTAGCATTTCACTTATATTCAATAGCTAAACACATGTATATCATAAGCAACAAGCACCAAAACGCTTTCCATAAGTGATTTATATAACTTTAAAGATTATTCAATTGCTTCCTATCAATTCATAAGCCGTTTCATTCAGTTTCAATGGTTTGCAACTCAATTCTTACATCCAATTTACTTTTAATCCAAACAAGCTCATATTTACTTCAATTAATTTTAAAATCAATTTATTTAATCTCTATCAGCCCATAGAATTTTAATTACTTTTATTTACGTCATACGACGATTCATTCTATACCGATTCGTCTATATTCGCTTAATAGAGTATTTATTTAGTTTATAACTACTTCAAATTACTTTTCATGTCATCCTGAATATTAATTCCACTTTATTTCTAATTTATTCACCAACCATTCATTGTATTTCGTTTCATTTCTGCAATTGCTCCATTCTAAACAATTTGTTAAGCTTGGCACATTTCATTCTTGTATACTACTAGCCATTCCCAAATTAATTCAATCCAAGCTTTTATTTAATAGGCTTTCACTTTTATTTGAAGCCAAGCTTCTATAAATTTTAAACTTACGTTAATTTACTTTAATTTGATCCAACATCAAACTTAAGTTTACTTCTACTTGATTCTCATTTAATCAACTTCCATTAAATTCAGTTAGTCCATTAATTTTAAATTTTAATTTTAATTCACCTTCTCAATCTCTAAAATAATATCCAAGCACATACTTAACTTAGTTATACTTCAAATTAATATGCCACCGATCTTAAGTTCAGCCTGATAACCCAATTCCAATCACAGCTTTGATTTAGTTTTTATTCAATCGGACTTCGTCCAATTATTAATTAACCCATTTTAAAATTTTCATTTACTTACTTAATTCATTTCTGAAAGTATTTTATTAATATAAGGCCATACTCAATTTATTTCTATTCACTTGTGTTTTGTTTTGCACTCAAACCATTTCTATTTTTTTTTATTCACTTTCATTTCATATGACAACACTTCTCTTATCTCCAATTTATTGGTAAATTTCATTAGATATTATTCAAATTGTACTTGAGTTTTATTTGTAATTCAAACCAGCTCATTTTCAATCCAACTCTATTTTATTTTTATTTTATTTTACAACATCTCTTCTTATTTATTTCATTATCAAATCCAAATCGAATTTTATTTACAATTTGAGTTCATTTTCAAATTCCCTTATTAACTTACAATTCCTTTTTATTTATCCGAGTTAAACTTTATTAATATACTCTATCGAATAATTATTTAACCAATTAGCTTTCTTCCAATCTCTAAATCAATATTCGGTTTTAATTACAAAATTACTTCATTAAAACTCCAGTTTGGATTTCCTTTATTTCCCCAAAATCCCAACACCTTTGTTTCAAAATTTTAGAAAAGCTTTTAAAGTCACATAATACTATTAAAATAACTCTTTATAAAAATACCTTTTATAACTCGATGCCTCAACCAGTCCATCCTTGTTCTCACAGAAATTCAGTCATACGTTGATCAGGCGTAGCACTGAAAATCTATAAGTACTTGGTAAACCCGTTTTCAACACCCAGTGAAAATATTTGAAAATTAATTTATTGAAAATATTGAAAGCATTTTGAAATAGAGGAAATATCTTTGGTGAGAATGCTCTGGAAATCATCACCCCCATCCATGGTCGCAGTTACATTCCAAGGTTACGTTGCCATCGCAGCAAAAGTCCATGCAACTGCAGGCTCTCCGCGGCCTCTCAATTACGCCATGGATCCCACACAACAGATCACAGTTACATCCAGGGTTACGTTACCGTCACAGCAAAAGTCCATGTAACTGCAGGCTCTCCGCGGCCTCTGATATTCGCTGAAGAAATGAAACTTCTCCACTCTTACATAGGTTGCAGTCTGCCGATATAAAATCAAACGTAGACTGTTGGCTCTCAGCGGCACACACGACTTTCGCTATGTTATACCATAGGTCGCAGTCCACCGATATAAAATCAAACGCAAACTGTTGGCTCTCAGCGGCACACATGACTTACGCTATGGTATACTCAACTCATAATCTTTAGGAACTAGTTTTGTCCGGACTCCTCTCAGGATCAACTTTAGAACCCCCCTTTGGGCTCAAGGCAGCACCACCCGGTGGCACTGCAGAGAAGTTCATTCCAAGGGAGCTCCTTTTTCCCCAGAGCCATCATTAAAACATTTTATACTATACACATATAGTATTTTCAAATCATACACCTAGTATGATATCATACAAAGCTCCTTTACACAAAATCGATTATCCAAAAATCGATAATTCCCAAATTAGGCTTTCCAAATTCCAATATTGATTTTACTCAAAAATCAAAAGCCTTTCCAAATCCAAAGGTTCCCAAACCTTTTTCCAAATTCCTCATAAGATCCTTTATATATATATTCAGATATATAAAAATTTAAAAACTTGGGATCTCTTCAAACTTGTATAAAACTCCTTTTATACTTCAAACACTTTCAAAAATATTGCTTCTGGCTATAGACTTATCAAAGGAAGATTTATCTTATATAACAAAGATATACAACTTTGTTTATTCAAAACCAAATTTCCCAATTTGATTACTCTTTTCAATATTGAATTAATTCAAATTCGTATGATGTACACATATCATCCGTACGCTATACCAATCTGATCGCTCACTCGATCACACAATTTCAGTTCCGAACTAGTATCGTCCACCCGATTTCCTAGTGCGGACTCAGATCTGGTTTCTTGATTAGAAACCGTCATTCTCCTTGCATAGCCATAACTATAATAGAGAATATCCAGAACCAATCAACAATCCATATCCAGGTTCGCCGTCGAAAATCGAGTGAAAAATCCCAACTCGGATCGATAAATTATCTCGAAATTCTGTGCTCGAATCTGGATCAAATTACTATGCGAATAGAATAACATACGTACATCCTACGTATTTATTTCCATTGATTATCAGCCAAATCAATTTCCTTTCTATTCACATTTCCTTAAATTCCCCTTCACTTATTTACAATTGCCTTAATCCCCATTTAGACTATCACTTCAATTCTTATCTCAGTTGGGTATTTAAATCAATAACAGTTGGAACTTCGACCAGTTTATATTTGGAAAATAGCTTGAAAATTTTAAAAATAGATAAGTAGCAAAAAAATAGTTATTAGTTTGCAAAATAGCTATAAAATAGTTAACTAATTGTAAAATAGTCAGAAAATAGTTGAATAGTTTCAGGAATTTTAAATTGTAAAATAGAAATTAGTTTGTGAAATAGTTGAAAAATAGTAATTAATTTAGAAAATAGTTGAAAAATGTTTAAATAGCTCCAAAAATAATGGTAAAACAAATATATCATAAGTTAATTTTAAAAAGAAAGGTTGTACATATTTAATAGCTTAGAAAAATAAGTTTGTATTAAAACAATTTATTTAAAATATTCAAGAGTCAAACTGTTCACTTCCCCAATAATTCAACTTACATTCCACTTAATTCAAACCAAATTCCATTTGTACTGATGGAATTTAAATTTCAACTTTAACTCACCTCGAATTATATAAATTCGAGTCAGATTTCTCAAAGGTTGGTTTAACTCTTTAAACCAAATTAACCTTTATTTAAAGTTCTTAAACAATTTAATTTTCCGAGTCCAATTCTCAAAATTTCATTTTATATTATCTTTACTTACGTATTTCAAGATTCAAATAAGAGTTCAGTACTATTTTATTTTAAGAATTTAATTTATTACTCAATTTTATCTTCCAGCTTGAAGCCGGATCTTAAACAAGTTTAGTTTTTCAATTCAATTACTCAAATTTATTTTATTTACAATACCATTCTCAATTTAAAGATTTTTATTAACAATAGGATGGTATCATCCAATTTATTTTTAAACGTCCATCCATTCTCAATTTTTAAATCTCAAACCCGTTTTGAGATCACACAAATTCCCAATTCAAATCACCATTTAACTTTCCAAGTTAAATTCCAATTTAAAATAATTTGGTAGCAATTTCTCTTTTAGAAACTCGAAAATGAACATCGATGATGCTGTAGTCATCACCGACGTTATTTTCTAGTGACCAAAAGAGTTTAATGCTTTTATCCCTCTAAAAACACTTCCAAATATTTTTGATTTCAAATCTCCCAGATTACAAATTCAACACAAAAATATTTTTGAAATAATGCTATTGTTCCTCCAAAACCTTTGGAAACCACTTTCAAATCCAAAGGAAGTTTAAATTTCCAATCCATCCAATTCATATTAAACATTACCATGAAATTCTCATCTTACTTTATTTTCAAATATTCTCTGGAAGTCTATTTCAAATTATAATCTCATTTATTTATGAAGTTTATTTCAATTTATAAATTACATTTACAATTTTTTTTTCAAATTCAATTTTGTTATATAAGTTTATCCTTCAACTTTGGTTATAAGTTTCAATTTGGTCGTATTTTATATTACTTCTTAACTTAATTCCAATAATTTAACAACCAATCACCTAAATATTCATTAGAAGGAAATGTTACTATATATATCAAAATATATTTTTATATAAAATCATTAAAAATGTTTATAAGCAAATAACAAGTATGCTCTCATATATATATATATATATATACTCAACTCATTCTAGAGTACTACGGATTCTATTTAATGAGTAATTACCACCAGAGCCAAGGTTTTCGCTTAACTTTTCAGCTCTGATACCAAATGTAACGACCCGAAATTTTCGAACCCGAAAATTTCAGATAGTTATGGAAAAGAAGAAAGAGATAGAAGAAGAAGAACAGAAACACCAACACATCTCACATTCGTAGCGGATAAAATATAATAATAAATAATAACAGTTTATAAAAGAATACTATATATGTCGATTACATTTAATATACATCTAAGATTCACATATATACAGTCACTGAATATTTACAATTATCATGACTCAGATTAACAATAATATATAAATATAGCGGAAATAATTTATACGCTCGTGCCATCTAGCTCGCCTCCTGAGCTCCAGAACGTCCTAACCTGGAAATTTGTAATACTCGGTCTGACCCGAGCATTAAACCAAAGTAACACCCGGGTCAGGCTGGAAACCAGCGTGAGTAAACTCAACTAATAAGGAATACCAAGCAGACAACTTATATAAAACCCGGGTAACTCATTCCAATTTCACAGGCCACAATTTTTGTTATAGCCACAACAAATTCCACACATCCATTTCCTAAGTATCAAACTTAAATAAAATAATCCAGTTCTAAATTGTTTTATTTCAACCTATTGATTCCACACATCAATTTGTTTTTAATCCAAAGTGGTTTCGGGTATTTCCTAGTACCCGACTCCTGTCTCCTTGGATCTCATGTCCTCCTAATCCCAAATTATCCAAATGAAATTCACAACATTTCATATCAACGATATCAACTCAATCAAAGTATCCCATACCATTCAATCATCCATAAGTGTAACGACCCCGGATTTTATAAATATTTAAATTGATAATTAATTGAATTTTTGAATTTAAAATTGTTAAGTAATTTCATTTTGAATAAAATTTGTGAAATTAATTGATTAAGTGATGCGAGTTTCCCCGGATCCAAGTATATTCTGTATAAATCATTTACATTTAAAATACTGTAAATATGTGTATATATTGAATGTATATATATATGGGTATATATGAGCAAATTTTATATAATATATATGTATATATTGAACTTGAGTTAAAATCTCAAGTAAATGGTTTAAAAATAATCATAAAATACAGATATTTGACATGAGTATAAAATAAATAAATAAGTAATAATAAATATTTGAATTGATAGTTAATAATGATTTGAGTTTATAAAATAACATAAGATAATAAATTTGAAGTAAAATAATAATAATTATTATTTATTCTAGAAATAGAAATTAATATAAGATAGTTTTTTATAAAAATAGAAAGTAGAACATTTGCTAAATTTAAACAACAATTTTAAAATAGAAGTTTATTTGTAAAGTAATATTATAAATACAAGTTAAAAGAAAGAAAACAAAAGAAAATAAAATAGAAATTGGTTATATTGCAAAGTAGAAGCCACCAACATATCTTCATACATGAAGTTTATAAACAAACAAGAATATGTATGAACTGGAAAAACAAGTAAACAAAACAAAGTAAAAATAACAAATAAATAAAAACATAGATACGCAGGCAATGCAAATAAAGTTTTCAAACAAATAAATACGAGTACAAAATAAAACGTAAACCAAGTAAACAAATGTATAAACAAGTATAAGCAAATAAATGACAATTATATAAGTATGCAATTCAAATAGAATGCAAGGAAGAAACAAAGTACTTAAGAAAATAAAGTAATTAAATACAAACAAATATAAAAGTTTGAGTATGCAAAGAAAAAATAAAATAAAATAAGAGCAAATAAAAGTATTCAAACAAAATGAAATAAATAAAGCAAGTAAGATGATATACTCTAACCTGGAAAACAATGCAGCAACATGTACTAAAGAAGAAAATATAATATAGTCAAAAATAATAAGACAATATAATATGAAAACATAAAGTACTCAAGCAAATAAGAAGTACTTAATAATATATGCTAGTATCTCTAGCATACAAGGGAAAGTATCAGTAAATTAATACAAAGCATGGGCTGTAAATAAAAGAAAAAGGGAGGTAAGCAGGGTAATTAATGCAACAAGCCTTTAGCATTGAATGCAAGCATACTTCAGCCATGACTTGTTGTACAAAATGAAAACATCCTGCATACTTCTCTTTATATACATCAATCCTCATTTTAGTTCGAGCATCATCACTGAGGAAAATCAAAAATGAACATCAGTTCAACCTTAAAAACAATAATACAAAATCCAGACAAGCAAAGGAAGATTCAGCTTCCAGTTCAGCCCTGAAGAATGCTCTGTTCATTCTATAAGCACTGTGAGTAACTTTACTTTTAAAGGTTTTAAATAGGTAATTTTGGTTACATGTTAGTCAGTTTGAAAAGAAGATATATCTTATGATTTCTGCTGTGAATATATATATGTCTGCTATGTATGTTGCTTAGAGTGTTTTCTGTTTTTCTCTTCCAGTTTACAAGTTTTGATTTAAAATTTAAATGGTGTGATCTTGACTCTATTTACATTTAAGTTTCAAATGAAACTTGTTTGTTTAACTATGAGCTTTAGTTGTAATTTATATTTGAGTCAGAATGATAATTAGTTTCACTCTGGGATTCAAATCTACTGTGCAAGTTAAGTCAAAATTTTAAGTATCATAATTTATTATTTCAGGATTGGAATTTGGATTATTATACAGAATTATGATTTTTAAATCAAATATTTTGATGTTTCCTCAAGTATGTAGAGAGCAGATCCTTATTGAACTAAAATTACTTTTAATTCGATTCCCAGAGATCGCACAAATTTTAGAGGTTGAAATTTTGAACGAAGCAAGTTTATAGATCGATGATATTGGGAAAAATGTTAAATAAATTTTCTATTGTAAGATTTGAGGGAACGAGGGGGATGTAGGGTTTAGGATATGGTTTTGATGAGGTCTGGAACCAAGGTGATTTCGTCACCACGAGACGATCGAGCGCAGCAAGCTTCAGGGTGTTGGAAGTTGGTGGATTGACGAAGCTATGGCCGGAAGCGGAGCGTTTCTGGTGGTCGGTGGAGGAAGCGGTGGCTGTTGACAGGTTGGAATGGTGGTGTGGTTTTCGTTTCCAGGTTTTGTTCCTGGAACCTAAATCGAGCTTGAATGCTCGATTTCGTTTAGATGAGGTAATCATCGATCTGATGATCGAAATGGCTATGAGGGGAGATAGCTGATGGGGGGGAATGGACAGCGATGGCCGGAGGTGGATCTGGTGGAGGAGCACGTGCACCGTGCACTAGTGCACGAGTTGGAGATTCTGGAAATGGGTATAACAGAGAAGAAGCTGGGTGATTCGCGTATGTTGACTCGAAGCATACTCGGGAGATTTGAGTAGTTTACTCGGAGCAAAAATTTAAACAAGTACGCGTGAAATTTTGTTATCAGGTCTTTAAACCTGAACTTGTTTTCTGGGACAGGTTTTTAAATTTAATTTTAAACTTATAAATCCAGGTTTTGAATTGAGTTGTAAACCAAAATATAAATATAATTCAAGTTTGAATTAAAATTTAGTTTGAACATAAATAAAGTTTAAAAGTTTAAATTGGTTTAAATAACTCAAAAGCAATTAAATGTTTGAAGAAAATTGAATTTAAAAATAGATTTGAAATTTGTAGATGAAGAATTTATAGCAAGATAAACTTTAAAGTTTAAACCTAAAATAAATTCCCAGATTTTGAAGTAAATAAATTATTACTTTAACTTGTAAATTTAAAGGTTTTAAAAGTTAGTTTTTATTTTAAAACTTGAATATTTAGAATGAAGTTCAAAAGTAAATTTAAAATAAATGGTTTCAAAAATATTTGTAAGTGATAAGTAAATCAATATTAAAAATTAATGCTACTGTAAGTTAATGAAGATTTAATAATTAAAATCCATTAACTATTTAATAAATTAAAATGGATAATTTATTAATTTGGGTTAATTAAATAAGTAATTTAAAGTTTAAATTAAGTAAGAAATAATTAATTAGTAAATTAGGGATTATTAATTAAATATAAATTGATGATTAAAGTTGATTGATCAAGCGATTAAGCAATAAATTAAATTTAAGGGTAATGTGATAGATTAACCTAGGTAATTTATTTGAGAATAATTAATTTATAAAAGGTTAATTAACTAATGAAAGTGATTAAGGAAAAATCATTAATTAAGGAGTAATTAATAAATTAATTAAGAAAAAAAATTAATTAAGAATAATTATTAATTTAGGATAAATTAATGATTAATTAAAAGATAGTTTACTAAATGTTTTTTTAAATTAATTGATGATTAATTTTCCATAACCAACAAATTTATTCATAGAAATAAATCTGATTATCTTAATCAGATAATTGAATTAACCCTACCTATGGATGCTTGGATTATATTGGATGGTAAACTGTTTGATATCCCTGTTATATGATGCTTTATGATTATCCTGATTTGTGTTGTGATCTGTGATATAGTTTATTATCTGTGATATATATATCTGCGAATCTGTGTATGAATGATAAGCGTCATAATTTATATCGCTTATCAATTATATTCCTGTATTCTGATCTGTGATAATTGTATGATGTTGCACTACTGTGTATAACCCCTGGACCACACTCATACACACACAATTATGGATTTCACGAGGAAATCGATTAAGTCACAGATTTTTGAAATAGTTTAAAATTTGGATTTTTAAATTCAAATGTTTTGGAAATGGAATTGGAATAGAAGTGAAAAGCTTTTGAAATGAAATTTCAAAGATGGAAATTTATTTTGAATAACTGGATTAAGTTTTGGAATTTAAATAAGTTGATTTAAATTTAAATTCAATACTTGAAATTAAATTCTGTAATTTGAAATTAGGGATTAATGATATTATACTAATCATTATGAGTTAAACCATTTTTAAAGTATTGTTTTGGGAATTTGAATTTAACCCAAGGATTTCAACTCGTATAAATAAATCAGATTTCCAAAATGAAAACTGTTGTTTCCAAATGATAAACACTTTTAGATAAGAACTGAGATTCCAGTTAATTAGGGGAATTTCAAGATTTAATGGAGAAGGATTTTTCCTAAGTTATAGATGATTCTTTTTTCAAAGCTATGAATTAAATCTGTTTATTTTTAACAGATTTAAATGATGATTTGTTTAAATCAAATTGAAATGGAATGGTTTTGAAGGCTATAAGTTAAATCTTTGATTTAAAGATTTAACGAGTTAATCAAATTGAAATGAAAATTTATTTGAAAAATCTGTGAATGAATCTTTTGTGTAAAAGATAAAAATGTGAAAATTGTTTAAACCGTCAAAGGTTGTGAAAATGAATCTTTTTGTTTAAAGATCGAAATGGTAATTGGATTAAAACCATTTGAAATAAAGTTTTGAATTATTAAGTTGTGACTTAATTGAAATCCCATTATCCATTTGTTTTTGAAGTATTGCGCTCACTATTCGGTTTAGCCGGGAGAGGACCTTTTTGTCATATATCCCATTCCGAATATGTGATATGTCGTTATGGATGCATTTGAAGACCGGTGATGAAGACCGGGTATTTGCGAGAGCGATAGGATGACCTATCGATTGTTTCTGCACCGAGTCGCGCCGGTATAGAAACTCCCTAAGTGATGGGAAATCCGATCGGGATTGTGAATATCCGGGTTGCAAGGACTTCTTTGTAAGTGCCTTCGGTTCTGTTCGAACCCAGAACAGACTTGTATGGATTGTATGCCTGACATTACAAGTTGAGATATAAAGCCGATTTCTTTCAAATATATTTCTGTTGGTGGCGGAGAATTTATTCTTTGCTTAACACCCTTCTTTGAGACGTACGAGCTCAAAGGTTATATAGTTGAAGTTATCAGCGATATATCCCATTTTGGTAATGTGACATGCTGAGTGATGCTGAAATGATCATTGTGTTGATTATTGTGATAGGATCATTTATTTGATCGTCTATCCTGATGATTATTGTGTTGATCATTTGTTGACCCAAAGCACGGCTTTTTGTACAAAGTGTGTTTTTGTGGACGTGAATTCATCGAGCCTCACATCCCGGAAATGGTCAAAACAGGAAAGATGCAGCAAGGTTATTAGGGGTTGCTGTAGCTCCCCTTAGGGTATGTACATTTCCTTCTGGATAGAGGTGATATCATGGTATGGAGCCCAGATATTTAACCTATGTGGTTACTACGAATTTATTACTTTGTGGTTGTTGGTTTTCGGGATCCCGTGAAAAAGGTCGTTTACGATCGGGGAATGGCGTGCTCGTGTCAGTAGTTACCCAGTTAGGGGTAACCCGGCCTTGTGTTGGCAGAGTTCCGGTTTGGTTCTCGGGGATGTCTTTCCAGAGGCATTCTCAGTGGCAATGGGAAGTTCCTTGGCCTGACCATTTGTTGGAAATCCAATTCCCAATACGAAACTTGTACGGTATTAGTTGTAGAACCTGCTATTCACTTATGGTGGTCACCACTGTTTGGATGGTAGCTATAGTAGGCATAGTTCGAAATGTCTATGTTGGCTAAGATTTATATCTTTACTTTCGAAATGATTTTTCCTACACTATGCACTAGTAATAATATCAAATGTCTTTTTAATGCGTATCAAGCATCTTTGACTATCATAAGGAGAAATCTCCTCCGATTCTGCGTTTGCATTGTGTGTGTGTGCGGGAGGCCTTATGGTAGTCTCATTTTTTAAAAGCATTTCGAATTGACTTTAAAATCTTTTGTTGATTGTTTAAAGATAAACTGTTTTTGTTGCTCATACCAGTCCCACGACTGATCCGGAGTTTATTGTTTTCTTTCCTAAACTCTGGGTGCTCATTATATTTCTACACGAGCAGTCTAGAGTTGGGTTTTTCAGATAGTCAAATGTAGTAGATTATCTGGAGTTAGTTCAGTTTTTGGATCGCACCAGTCTTGCTTATCTTGGTGAACAGTTATTGGGAGTTCGAGCTATTGCTAGATTGATTCTTGGAAATGGAGTTACAGTTATTTTTGGAGTTCTTACTTGAAGACTATCTTAGAGTTATTTGTTTCGCTGCTAGATGTTATCGTTTTCTTTTCCGCTGCTATTTATTGTATCATATCTCTGATGTATATTGATATCTATTGGATTATCTGTTGTATCAGATATTGTATCAAAGCTGTATATCAATGTATTATTCTTTTATTCCGCTGTGTTGTTTACTTAATGATTGTTATAAGCTCCGGCGAATCGGATTTGAACGGTTGAATCTATGACATTCGAATACGATATGAAGTATGGATGTCGATTTTCGAGCGGGCAAAATCCGTCTCGTTACAATAAGCAAAGCTTAATCACATACAAATTAATTCAATTGATTTAATGGAACATTCTAACCACATTCACTTAGATTATTAATTAATTCCAAATTAATTAATTTAATCAACCCCTCTATGTCCATTCATTCTTGATTAACAACCCTGGGTTAATTATCTTCCAATTCCATTAACGTAATTCTCTCTAATTAATTTCACGATATTAATTATTCTTACCAAATCAATGAGTAATCTTTAATTTCTTCACAAATTAATTAACCATAATCAATTACGTTAATTCTTAATTACTTATTTTAATTGACTTCTCATAAGTCACTTATTATGAATTAATTAATACCAATTAATTTAATCTTTAATTTTTTCATTAATTATATAAATTAATGATTTCCAATTATATTTTTAATTTGTTCTAATCTAAATCAATTACTTTAATCCAATCAAATATTTATCATTCTCGATTAACTCCGTCCTGTAATTATCTAACTCCTTTTATTTACTTCATTAAATAAATTAATTATACCTTGATTAACTATTTAATAAATAAATCTCTTGAGTTATTTCACAAAATAATTATATTTTATTGATTACTTAAGTAACTACTTATTAAACCGCCCACTAATTATTCTGATTTCATTAAACTTCATTACTTAACTTAATCCTTAATCAATTATTCCGACCCCTATTTATTTTTTGAGTTTAAAACAATTTAAACCCCAATACTTTGAGTCAAACAACCATTTACTTGGGAACCATCCAATAAACCAAAGTCACCAAATCATCAATTCTCAACACACATCAAATCAATTGAAGCATTCAAACAATCATTTAAATTTGACTATTGAAATTTAATAACAACTCAACTGAGTGAGGTTTACTCACCTTTTGATTTCGCAATCCAAATCCAATCTCGTCTTGTTTCCTCAGATTTTAACCTTGTACACAGTATGGATTTTATTAATACTAGAAATAATTAAATTATCAACTGTCATTTAACAAAATTTGATTTACCAATTATTTCATTCAAACCAATTTTCCAATAATAAATAATTATTCTGTTTCCTTTGAAACTCATACACTAAAACTTAATTAATTAATTTATATTTATTTATTATTATTATTTTTTCAAAAATCTATTTGTGTATATATATTCAGTATTTTAAAATTTTCCTTCTTCCTAAGCTCTATCTATATAAAACTTTCATTTACCTAAGTAAATTACAGCATGCAATTATATTTCTTCATATTTGTACATAGATTTCATAACTTAGTATTTCTTCACTGTATAATAACTTTAATATAGGAAGAGATCAAAACGATACCTCGCTGGCTGCAGCTCACGCAACAACGACTCCATCACCAGCAAAGGCCCTCCCATCAACGCCGAGACTACAACATCGAGCATCATCATCGCGAGAGTCGCGACCTCGGCGCCACCATGCTCGAACCATCCCGATTGCGTCTGCCTCTCTCCATCACTCGCGCCTATAATCACCTGTCGTACTTGCTCGAATCGAGCATCAATCGTCCTGGACTCGCCGAACATCGCGATGCTCTTGAATATACCCAGAACGATACCTCTTTCGGTTGCGCAATGCGATCCATCCATTCGATTTAAGTTCGAACGGTTTCGGCCATACCCCTCTTTTTTTTTCTTTCTTTCTATTTTTTTTTATAAAAAAAATGAATCGGTAATTGGAGATGAAGGAAAGAGGAAGGCTCCAGTTTGAAACTGTTGGAAGAAGAGAGGACGGTAATAAAAATATTGATTTGAGGGATTAGCTTCTTCAGCAGGCTTGAATACTAAATAATTAAATATAAAAATATCTCGTGTCCCAAAACACGAAATCTCGAACCCCGAATCACACATACCGACGGACGTTCATAAGGTTTTACTCGCATTCCGATCACAATAGAACGTGTTTCGGAGGCTAATTTGAATGTATGTGCGAGTTACAGAATTAAACGATCAATTTAAAATTAAATCGATTAAAATAGTTCTACGCGTTTCGAGCTATCAGGGTCAAACGACAACTCGATTGCTACGAAAATTGAAATCAGATAATAACTAACTATTACGGATCCAATGAAACCTGTTTCGTCGAATTCCGAGACTGTCCCTCGGAAGGCAATATTTTAAATTCAATTTAAATAATATAATTTCAAAACTGAACAAATTATCTTTAAATTAAATTCCAATCATTCTATTATCTCCAGTATTATCATTATAAATTTCATAAGCCTTCAATTTTTTTAAACAGGGTTAGAAATTTCAGATTCAACAATTTACCCAATTTTCAATTATTAAATTCAATATTTAAACTATACAATTCAATGGTTTCATTATCAAGCAAACATTGATATCTTGAATTCAAGTTAAAATTAACTTTTAAATAGTTTAAAATCAATTAATTATTCCAATTTAATTTGTCAAAATTTCCAGGTTGTCACACCTAACTTAGGAAATATTTTACCTGTAAGCTTAGATTGAAACTTCTTAGGTTGGAATTGAAGAGTGTTTGTCCTTGCCTTGCTTTATAGCTTCTTCTTCATTTGTTTTGGGTTTAAAGGTGAGATTTTTATCTCACATCTATGCTTATATCTGTCTTTGAATGTTAGGTATGAATTCCAAACACTTATTCATGTGCATTTGATTTTGATTTGGGTTGGTTTTGTGAATATCCCAATTTTAGTGTTTTGAAAGCCAAATCCTTAAAAATCATAGCTTGGATCTTTGATCATGATTTTGTGATGCATCGAAGAGCTTATAGGGTCGGGTAGCCGATAGGCGTAAACCCCTAGCGTCTATGCATGTCCGTTTGCAAATTGAAGGTGTTTGCACCTCCTTCGAAATGGGTTTCAAATTGAAGAACATCAGGTTCGGCCGACCTAACCCCTGGGCCGGTCGACCGACCTGTAGCCCGAGACATTTCTGGGCTGTTTTTCGGTCCATCGACCCAGAAAGTCCGGTTGACCGACCTGCTCCTATTTGCCAATTATGCCTATGTTGCCTATTTGTTTGAATTTCCCATATTAATTGATTCATGTTGTTTCCCTTTTGTTGTTATCATTTATTATCGACTTTGATGACATTTTCTTCGGGAATTTTCGGAAATATCCATTTTGATGGATTTGATATCGATTTCTTTGGATTGTATTCAGGTCTTCGTATGTGAATTTTAGTGATTGATTGTTTCTGCAATCATTTTTGTGATTTATCACTTTAAAAATATAAAGGTTTTCTATACTAGTAGTAAATATCAAAACTCTTTCATCAAAACGATTTCAACACTATTTCAATACATAGCTCATTTATTAAAACCCTTTTCCAATCTATTAGTATATACAAACTTTTGCCTCACTCGTATGAGAAATCTAATTAAACGGCTTAGTAAAACGAGTGGTATGAAACGCTTGCGTTTACTTCGTCGGTTAGTTCTTGAACTTGTTCGATTGAAACTCTTGTGACAATTTTCTAGTGGAGATATACAATTTGTTCGCAAATATTTAAGTTAAGCTAGTGGTTATGGGACATGAAGCTAAACTCATATATTTACTAGCTTATTATAATTGACACTTCTTGATGATCGATGATGATCATTTTATGGTTTAGACTAGCAATGTGTGATGTCTCTTTGTCCACATGGAGGACTGTACTTCATTTTTATTGAGCTTTGTCTCATTTCTTTGTGGGCTAGCGACCCATGTACTTTTATTGTGTTTCCAAATCCTTTAATTATTAATTAACAATTAATTAATTATTTTCATTAATCAATGTTTACTTCATTAATTAAATTTCTTTTTAATTAATTACTTTAACAAGTAATTAATCACATTATTAAATACTCTTAATCCTTCTATTAATTAACCATTAATTAAATAATTTGAACCTTCAATTAATTGTATTAATTAATTCTTTAATTAATAACACAAGTGATTAACCCTTAATCACATCCACTTAATTACTCCCACAAAGTAATTATCTGTAGCGACCCGACTTCCTACCTCCAGGAAATCGCATCACTAGTGAAGAAAGAAAGGGATAGAAGAAGAAAAGATAGAGAAAGAAGAACACAAACAAACATCATAGAACTCACAGCGGAACGAATAAATATAATATATCACATAAAATATTACATAGTATCTCATTATATCAGAGTACACCACTTATTTAACACATATTAGACAGTTATAAACATCTGTCTAATTCATACAACTCAAGTATACAAGAAACAGACATCAATCAAACACAGCGGAATCATAATATATCTACACGTCGAAGCCTCCTACTCCATATCTCCTCCAGAATTCGTCAAGCTAACCTGATCACTTGGCTACTCATACATAATATGAGTACCCAATAAAACAGAAAATAAACACTCGGGTCAGACAGGGGTCTGGTGTGAGTAAACGGATTAAAATTGCTTAACTTTAGAAAACCTTTGAAAAGAAAAGGTATCACGTAAGACTTCCCACACATAAACATGGAAAAGTTTTTACCTTACGCTAACCAAAACATTTGATAGGAAATCCAGTGATATTATAATAGTGTCTAGGGTTTTCAAGTAAATAAGAAATAGCCGAAATTGTTACATCTATTAAATTCCAGCTACTAGCCACAAAAGTGGGTAATACAAACAAAACCGTAGGGTCTCGTAGGGAAAATGGGTTTCCATCAATGGCAGGGCTACTGGGGTACCGCCCGTCACAGTACGTGGCCTAGATCACCGTACCGAGGATTACTCCCTTCATCCCTTGCAACACAAGGCCGGAACCATCCCTTACTGGACAGTCCCGAACAAGACAACCCCGCAGTTGGCCGCGACCCAACTGCCCACACAGCCGAATAAAAAGGGACTTCTAAACAGGGGAAAATCTTGCTCTCTAGTGGGAGCTACCCACGAAGCCTTGTTGCACCTCCCCTATTTTAGCCATTCCCGGTTGATGAGGCTTGAGGTTACGATTACCTTTATAGAGCACATTTATCTTAGAATGCTCATCGTCCACCTGACGATGTGTTGAAAGAATTCAATCCATACAAGTTCGTTCCAGGTTCGATCGAAACCGAAGGCACTATCTCGTTGCACTCGTTTTGGAATCACCCTCAGAGTCAACGACCATAGCCCTTGCACTCTGATTCGCCATCTCGAATCTATAAGCACTATTCCGTCAAACTCATTACGGTATCACCCACAGAGTTATACTGACGTATAGCCCTTACACCTCGAGTCTTCACTTGCTCCACTTGGATTAACGACCTAACGTTTAATTGGAATCGATGTGGTTTTCGGATATCCAAATATGGAAACCCGATCCCGGTCTCACCGAAACCAAACGCCGTTTTAATGTCCAAGTTGTACTTAAGGGTTTAAACAGTTTAAAACTTATATACAGTATGAAATAAACAGATAGATGAATCATTTATCACAATGGATAATTCATAACAAACATTCATCTCACATATCAGCATCTCACATATCAGCATCTCACATAACAGAGATATCCAGTATCAACCAATATCAACATCCAATATCAACCAATCACCAAATATCATTCAACATCCAATATCAATCATTCATCCAATATTAATCATTCATCCATAACAGAATTGATTAACTCTAATCAATTGGATTACTTAAATCATTCTTCATTTATTTATCCCAAATAAATAAATTAATCATCTCTAATGATCTTCACTAATTAATCTTTCTTTGATTAATTATTCTCATTTAATTGCATTTAGGTAATTATACTTAACCATATTCAGTAATTATCCCTTAATTACTATCATTAATTACAATAATTAATGATCATACATTAATTAATTAACTATAATTAATTATATTAATTTTTAATTAATTACAATTAATTAATCACATTTAAATTAATTACTTATATTAATCAACCTTGATTAATATTATTAATCACATTAATTAATGATCCTTATTAATTAATAATTACTTTAATTAATTAACTTAAAATTAATCAACTCATAAATCATAATCAGTAATTAACAATTTGTAATTACTTATCTTAATTAATTAACTTCTTACTTAATTAATTTCTAATTACACTAATCCTTGATTAATTAATCCAATTAATAAATCTTTAATTACTTCATTAAGTAATTATTAATTAAATTAATAAATAAATCCTTAACTGATTACTTTATTAATTAATTACAATTTTAATTAATTACACTTGCTAATTAATCTTAGATTAATCTCATTTATTAATTAATTAATCACATTGATTAATTAACTAAATAATTAAGTAATTAATTCTTAATTATTTACATAAGTAATTATCTCCAATTACTTTCATTAAATAAACCATAATTAATTCCTTAATTAATCACTTAACAAACATTTAACTTCATCATTAAATAATTCTTAATTAATTCCTTAATTAATCACTTAACAAACAATTAACTTCATCATTAAATAATTCTTAATTCTTTAATTAATTAATCACTTCATAATTAATTAACTTTAATAATTATATTAATCAATTCTTTAATTGATATCATTAAGTAATTAACCTATAATTACTTCAACTAATTACTCCATCATTAATTACTTCCATAAGTAATTAACTTCCTTAATTACATTCAATTATTAATCATTAATTACCTTATTAAGTAATTACACTTAATTAATTCATAATTAAGTTAAAAAATAAATAAACAATTAACTAATTATTTAAAATTAATTAAACAATCAATTAATTTCTTATAATTTCAAAATCCTTAATTAAATTAAGAGAACATTAATCTTAATTAAAATTTTCTTATTAATAATCAAATTTAATATTCAAATTAAAGATAAATTAACCTTATTTATCTTGTAATGAATTAAATTAAATTTTAACATCTTAAACCAATTATCCTATTGGGTTTTCAAAATCATAATGATAATCTTATTTAAAAATAGAAAATTTAGAGACAAATTTCAAAATTTTCAATACTTTAAAACATTCAAATTAATCTTATTTATTTCAAATATAAATTTGAAATCTTAAGATTGAATCATTGCTTAACCTTTGATTTAATATTTAAATTCAAAATACCCCTTTTAAATTGAAATCCAAATGTAATTAAATTACTTCCAATATGAAATCCCTTTAAATAAATTTAAATTGAAATAAATTATATAATTTCAACTTATACTTAATAAATTTGATTATCATTAAATTTTAAAACAACAAGTTTAGAGTTTTATTTTTATTTCTTTTATAAAGCTATTATCAGACAAAACCCTAGGGAAAAACCCGAAGCAACCCATCCTTCATCCCGAGTTAACCCCGAAGCAGCTCACATCCACCCCTCCTTCAAGTCAAACCCGAAGCTTACACGATCCCCTACCCGAGACAACTCCATCTTCTCCAAACTAAAACTCCAGTGCACACAACTACACGCGTGCATACTGCACGGCGAACCAAGCCCCTCCGGCCATCTCCCTAATCGCCGACCGATCACGCAGTGCCTCGTTAACCTTCCCCACAACCCCGAATCCAAATAAACTGGGTGAATCAAAAATGAGATATTCAAGTCCAACTGCAGAAACAACTCGATCCAAAATCCCATCACCGCCGACCAACCCAGTCGCCGATGAACCTCATCGACCACAATACACCTTCGTCTCGACCTCCTGCTCAACATGCCCCTGTCGCGATTGCCTCCGGTCCATCCTCCTCGACATAAAAGTCGCGACAGTCAACCTAACATTAACCAGCTTAAACCCTAACTTCCTCAATCCCCATCAATCCACTAATTTGAAAAATTATTCAGCATTTTTCCCATTATCTACAGCTTATATACAAGCTTCGATCAAAAAAATCAAATCTAATTATTAGGTATTCAATCCACAGTTCATAAAAATCCCCAATTCACTTAAACCCCACATTTATCATGATTACTCAATTAAAAATTATGATAGTAATATCAAAAATCATGATTTTCCATCACCATTCCATATATGCAATCCAAATTTGAATTTAAAGCAGAAGATTTTTGACAAAAATTTAAGTTTACTGCAAATTTTACTTTAAACCTGATTTGAGGTATTTAAAAGTTCTAAAACCATTTTATAACCTTCATCATATAACTACAAACAATTTCATTCACATACTTAAGCCTATATGAAATTAGGTCCATAGGTATTAATGAAATTTTATTTTTTTAAAGCAGAATCATTTACTGTAAACTAACAGAGCACAGCTTGAAGGTAAGCAGACAAGTTCATAACAGTATCTTACCAACTTACTTAAATTTAAGCAAAGGAACTTTGATTCAAATAAATATCATCACATGCATAGAAATGAAAACATATCAAACTGTTTTTAAAATTATTTACTCACTTGTGAAATGCAGAGCAATATTTATAACAGAGCAGGTCCTACACCTATTATCCAGGTCTGAACACTTTAAATCTGAAAAATATTTGATTGCTTTTGAAAATCCCTTTTGCATGCTTTAGTTTGATTGCAGGTTGAAGTTGCAGTTGAACATCCATTAGCATTTGCAGGTGGAAGTTGTGACGCCCCACCTCTATACCCACGCTAGCCAAGAACACTACGGTGTAGTGCTGTCAACTAGCACGGAGAATAAGGCTGTTGAGGAGCGACCATCCGTGTAATTGCTTTGTGCGAACACCGATATGTCAGATGGTAAAAACATGCTTTTAATTTCAGGAGGAAATCCGACATGCCGATGCAAACTCAAAACTACCACACGGTGGCTATAATAGTCTAGGACAAATATAAACTAATAACACAGATAAATATAAATGCGGAACACAGATAAAACAGAAAATCTCATATATATATATAACTGATGTCAGTTACAATACATTTGACACGGTACATATGATACAACTACAACAGTCAACTCAGGAAGTTACATATACCAGTACATTAACGTATATAATATACATGAATACATATCTTCCTATACAATAATACAGACCACTACAAATGACGACTACTCCAAAAGATATGAAAGAACTTCATAGCTCTAGCAGCAACCCAAAGCAGAATATCTACAACCTGTAAATACTCGGTCTGACCCGAGTATTAAATTCAAAAGAAAATAATACTCGGGTCAGTCTAATTCAAACTCAGTTATTAGTGCACAGAAGCAATAATAATTAAATAATGAATAGACGACAGTAATTAAACCAAATCAGTATGCAATTCATAATATTGAATTGAAACGAACAAAACAGTTCAAACCATTGAAATATCAATTAAAATATTAATTTAAGTAGGGCTGCCGTACACGCACGCGTGCACTGCCTCGCCACTACGGAATATGGAATACGCAAAAAGGTCCATAAGTCGAAACAAAATAGAATATCATACACGCCAAACCGTGTGGCTGCAGTTCACGCTTGCGTGCACTGCCTTGCCACTATAGTGATGTCGTGCCCAAAAACTCAATACCGTGTGGCTGCAGTTCACGCTTGCGTGCACTGCCTTGCCACTACAGTGATGATGTACCCAAAAGAATTCAAGTACTTAAAATTATCAATTCATAAAGTCGATACTGTGTGGCTGCAGTGCACGCACGCGTGCACTGCCTCGCCACATCAGCATATACAAAAATAGAAATAAGGCACACGGCCAATACACAAAAATTCACAGTCCAAACAAATACCATAAGCAAGTGGCAGCAAGCACCAGATATCATGCAGCAGAGTATCTATGTATATAACAAGTATACTGCACAAATGAACAAGGCTCAACAATGCCAAGATTAGCAGTCAAAAATGCAATAGTGGGCAGTACAAGCTCGAGTCAATATGATTGCAGTGCAGACATGAAGTTACAAAACAAATGCACACGAAAACGAAACCAGGCAGTGTGCAGTTCATTGTCAAAGAAGTAGCAAATGTATGTAGGCAGCAAGGCCAAAATAACTTGATATAATATCATGCTTTGCCTAAAGATTATGACCCAGGTTTTAAAAGAAGTACGACTGAAATGCACATAACACGTGTGCCAGATACAAGTGCTCGTGCACATAAATACTCAAAGTCAAGAATACAGGTTACTGCATATTAAATATGCAAACAAAATGAAGGCAAGAAAACAACACAGCAATGAACACATTGGAGCTGTAGTAATGCCATTCACACACACATATATACATACATATATGTATGTATATACATGGTGATAATCCAGCAAACATTTCCGAAATAAATAATTAGCAAACTACTGCAAATTTAAAAGAAAGAAAAACTTTATTCAAATGCCAAACTTCAAAAAGTATCAGGCTTGAAACAGTGATAAGTACACAAAGGCACCAAGATTGTAAGCATTACAAACATTTAACTTCAGAAAGTATCAAGTTCGAACAACCCAAAACTGAGACAGTAAACAATACTAATACAAGTGTGCGTGTAAGTCTATATATAGAATACACACATATCTATACCCAATGCAACAACACCAGTATAAACAAGTGACCTAGGCAGTTCGAACAAAGCCAAAAAGGGATTTCAATCTGCAAAGACTGTATGCCATGGCTAAAGCAATAATTCAAATCAAAATCAAAGTCAACATAGAGCCAAGCCAACAAAGTCTTATACTTTCCTGAAAATACTTTCTGGCCCACGTCAATGGTGTGGTAGTTTGAAAACCTGCTGAATAGCAGGTACCAAGTGCAGCCATTGAATAACTATGACTGCGAGGCAGCTGGTTAAAATTCCCAAGAAAGCATGAAAGAGAGAGGAAGAAGAATAAGAAAAGGAAAGGAATAATTGTGTCGAAAGCAGGTTCAACAAGTAGGATTGTCTGACAACCATTTATTGTTGATGGCAAATTTTGTTGAGAGATCAGAAATTGCTCTGCTTACACCAAAAATCTCAACAAATCAAAATTCCCCAAGTTTTACTTTACACCAAAAATTAAACAGTGTCGTGATAATCAAACTACCGAAAACACTAAAATTATCATCGACAACATCGAAGTCGAACGACACAGGCACAAAGAAATTCACATAACAACATCGATCGCCATCATCGAACAAATACAAAATTGCCAAGATAAAACAACATCGAATCAAGGCAAGAAAAATCAGTAACATCAAAAATAAAGTCGAACGACCTAAACACGGACTTGAGGATGAATTAGATGTGAGAAGTACTCACCTAGTCGACGAATTGAAGCCAAGCACACCGCAGCAGCCACGCGAGACGAGCAACCATCGGAATCGAAACCCTAATTCCAGAAAGAAGCCGAAGCCCTAATTCGACAAAGAGAGGCCGCCATTTTTCACAAGCAAAAGAAAAGGGGACGGGCCGAAGGAATGAAAAGTGAAAATAAAAAGGGGAAAGGGGAACGGGTTTCTTTTATTTTTTTGCAAATTATTTTCCACGGCTTCAAACATTTAAATGTGGGCCGAGAATTTATTTTAAAGCCCGATAAAATTTTACTTAAAATTTGTAAAAGAATTTTAAATCCAAATTTAAAAACTTCAATTGGAAATTTGTGTCAATGTTAATCGTTTAAATTGTCGATTATAATTCGACACGAATATCGGGTTGTTACAGAAGTTTTACAGTTTAAATTGTTAAGGAGGACTTGAAATTGCAGTTTTGAAAAATGCAGATCTGATTTTGCTTTTGTGATTATGGATTTCAGGTTTGAGAAGATTTTTGGTTGCCATTAAAATTAGAAAGGATGAAGCAAAAGAAATGAGAAAGGAAACAAATTCTTTTCTTACAATATTTATTAAAATAAGATGATTGCCACTTGTTATTAATACTTACATTTGTCAATTATGTAGCTTAATTATCAACACATGTGTTTAGAGAGCCTTATCATGTTTACACATGTATTTTATAAAACCAATTAAAATATAAATGAATCTTTATACTTGTGTTTTTTTTTAAAAAAAAATCTAAAACATTTATACATATACATTTATAGCTATTTAGATTAAGCATTATAAAAGAAAACAAAACAACATTTTATTTAAATCCTTTTTAACTATCATATGTAAAATAAATAACAATCCTTATATTTTGAAGACAAATAAATTAATCCTTATATTAACCTTTGAGAAATATTAAGTTTTAAAACAAGTTTCAGATTACAATTCATTCCTATATAAATTATTAATGGATTAAAGTAAATTTCAAAACAACTCAAATTATAACATATACATACATATATATTACAATCTGAAAATTCATCTTTAATTTAAAACCCAAGATCTCCTATTCACAATATATATCAAATGTATATATTATAAATAGAATAAAATTTCATTTGCTTTGACAAAAAATCTTATCAATATTTCCAGATTAATAATTAATTAACCTTTAAAAGATTAAATTTACCGATTTTAATTTAAAATTATAAAGAAAATTATCAAATCAGTTAAATTATTAACACAGATTATTAAATTCTTATTGCCCAAAATTACGGGTCGTTACAATCCTCCCCCCTTAAAAGAATTTCGTCCCCGAAATTTAAAAGCAAAGGTAATTTAATAATCTAGTAAAGATTTTAATTTCAATCAGCAAAGCATTCCTAACAATCAATTACTAACATCCATAGCAATCAATTCAAACAAACAAATCTAACTAATTATCCTGACACAAATCAGAATAAATTTCTAATACTATCTCAAGTTCCACAAGTATAAATCACCGAAAGACTCGCTCTATAAAAGCCAACAAACTAACTATACAACCAAAATCCAGAGCTTCACTCATTTCTAGATCCTTCAATCTGAACAGAACATCAGACTCCTCTCAAATCCAGCTCAACATCCAATTCCAACTGAACTGCAGATTCAACAACCCATGATGAATCATACACGTACCCTCAGAGATACGTGATACACAATGAATTCCAGCTATCCAAACTGGCAATTCAAATCTCATCCTAACAAAACACAGATAAGAAATCCTTAAATGCCACAGCACTAACCAACCAATCTTATCCAATTTCAGCTCTCTAAACCAGAGAATTCTAACAACTCTGAAGTCTCCAACCTCGAATACAAAACTCCTTATCTCATATCTGTAACTCAACAGATAATTCTGGACTGCCAAACTCTTCCTGATCAGCTCAATCTATGCTGATAATTCCAGAAATAACAAGACCAAATCAAACAGAACTTGCTTCTTTCCTCGTACAGCAGCTACCTCGCTTCCTCTGCACAACTCTGATTTTGAAATAGATAAGAGTACTGCTGATGAACACGAATACAAACTTATCCACTAAATTCGAAAAGCTTGTTCATCAAATCCATAAAAATCTGAGTGACCCATCCGACTCGGTCACACAACCTTAAAGCAGAATCCAACTCAAAAACTAGATCTAACCAACCCAAATTCCAAAAATATCTGAGCTGCTACACCAACTCTACTTCTCCAAGAACCATCCTACAACCAGGCTAACCACCTAATCGCTTCTGGAACCAAAACAAGATGAAACTCAAGTCCAGATGCAGACAAACTTCTAATTACTTCAGTAGCTCCTACTTCCACATGAGAATCCTCAGCCTCAACAAAAGATTGCTCAAGAAAAATTCTCATCTAATCGCAAGTCTCTTTTGCGATCTTACCTAGTTTGGATTCCAAATAAAACTGTCCCCTCTTTACCCATTTAGAACAGCTTAAAGCTTTTCCAAACCAGGTTAATCTTTCAAGGAAACATCACCACCTTCAGCCCGGACTGCTGAAAGAGAACCTCAAAGATTTCTGAATCACCCGAGAAACAACCAACACTGCTGCTTCTTTCAAGCCCTACCTTGATGATACTACGAAGCCAAAAGATTTCCTCGACAGCACACCGAACACTTCGAGTTGCACTGCTACCACAGCTAACCAAGGACTTCAAATCCAAAGGCTTCTCAAAACCATCAACAAACCACACAACTGACTTCCAAGATGGCATACAACTCTTCAAGAAACTCGGACTCCAACCCAAGCATCAACAACTCGCTTACCTTAAGGAATAACAAATGAGACCATGCCGAAGCAAAACAACTCATAGACCTTAGTCTCATATTCCAAAACAGCCAAACTCCTTACTAAAGATCCAAACAACTTCTTCAAGAGAAAACACCTTCAGAAAGTATCCAAGGATACTGCATCTCATCATGCAGTTACCAAGATACCATCACTTACTTCTGCACTTCCAACAATTCCAAACACAAGAATAATTCGCTCACCCGAGCGAAATCCAAACTTACACTTCAAAGATAAACTCCGAATCTTCAAAAGATTCCCTTCGGATATCAGAGAAATCCTTCTCCAAACTACAAATCTTATTCGAGACGGTATTAGGTCTACGGTCTCGACAAAAACTTCCAACCTCAAACATATGGAACCTCTTCCATCTGTGGTAGTTGTGTTACCCACAAACACCACTACTCCATCTACCTCTAAACTTATGTTGGAAAATCTGTACAGATAACCCAACCTATTAGGTAGATATATATATAAATATAGTTATATATAAAAATTACAAGTACGCTCTCTCAAGAAAGACACTACTATAGAGCCTAGGTATTCACTCAACCTATTGCTCCCTAAAGAAAGATGCACTTCAAAGCCTAACGCTCTGATACCAAATGTAGCGACCCGACTTCCTACCTCCAGGAAATCGCATCACTAGTGAAGAAAGAAAGGGATATAAGAAGAAAAGATAGAGAAAGAAGAACACAAACAAACATCAGAGAACTCACAGTGGAACGAATAAATATAATATATCACATAAAATATTACATAGTATCTCATTATATCAGAGTACACAACTTATTTAACACATATTAGACAGTTATAAACATCTGTCTAATTCATACAACTCAAGTATACAAGAAACAGACATCAATCAAACACAGCGGAATCATAATATATCTACACGTCGAAGCCTCCTGCTCCATATCTCCTCCAGAATTCGTCAAGCTTACCTGATCACTTGACTACTCATACATAATATGAGTACCCAAGAGTTTAATAAAACAGAAAATAAACACTCGGGTCAGGCAGGGGTCTGGTGTGAGTAAAAGGATTAAAATTGCTTAACTTTAGAAAACCTTTGAAAAGAAAAGGTATCACGTAAGACTTCCCACACATAAACATGGAAAAGTTTTTACCTTACTCTAACCAAAACATTTGATAGGAAATCCAGTGATATTATAATAGTGTCTAGGGTTTTCAAGTAAATAAGAAATAGCCAAAATTGTTACATCTATTAAATTCCAGCTACTAGCCACAAAAGTGGGTAATACAAACAAAACCGTAGGGTCTCGTACGGAAAATGGGTTTCCATCAATGGCAGGGATACTAGGGTACCGCCCATCACAGTACGTGGCCTAGATCACCATACCGAGGATTACTCCCTTCAACCCCTGCAACACAAGGCCGGAACCATCCCTTACTGGACAGTCCCGAACAAGACAACCCCGCAGTTGGCCGCGACCCAACTGCCCACATAGCCGAATAAAAAGGGACTTCTAGACAGGGGAAAATCTTGCTCTCCAGTGGGAGCTACCCACGAAGCCTTGCTGCACCTCCCCTGTTTTAGCCATTCCCGGTTGATGAGGCTTGAGGTTACGATTACCTTTATAGAGCACATTTATCTTAGAATGCTGATCGTCCACCCAACGATGTGTTGAAAGCATTCAATCCATACAAGTTCGTTCCAGGCTCGAACGAAACCGAAGGCACTATCTCGTTGCACTCGTTTTGGAATCACCCTCAGAGTCAACGACCATAGCCCTTGCACTCTGATTCGCCATCTCGAATCTATAAGCACTATTCCATCAAACTCATTAAGGAATCACCCACAGAGTTATACTGACGTATAGCCCTTACACCTCGAGTCTTCACTTGCTCCACTTGGATTAACGACCTAACGTTTAATTGGAATCGATGTGGTTTTCGGATATCCAAATATGGAAACCCGATCCCGGTCTCACCGAAACCAAACGCCATTTTAATGTCCAAGTTGTACTTAAGGGTTTAAACAGTTTAAAACTTATATACAGTATGAAATAAACAGATAGATGAATCATTTATCACAATGGATAATTCATAACAAACATTCATCTCACATATCAGCATCTCACATATCAGCATCTCACATAACAGAGATATCCAGTATCAACCAATATCAACATCCAATATCAACCAATCAAAAAATATCATTCAACATCAAATATCAATCATTCATCCAATATTAATCATTCATCCATAACAGAATTGATTAACTCTAATCAATTGGATTACTTAAATCATTCTTCATTTATTTATCCCAAATAAATAAATTAATCATCTCTAATGATCTTCACTAATTAATCTTTCTTTGATTAATTATTCTCATTTAATTGCATTCAGGTAATTATACTTAACCATATTCAGTAATTATCCCTTAATTACTATCATTAATTACAATAATTAATGATCATACATTAATTAATTAACTATAATTAATTACATTAATTTTTATTAATTACAATTAATTAATCACATTTAAATTAATTACTTATATTAATCAACCTTGATTAATATTATTAATCACATTAATTAATGATCCTTATTAATTAATAATTACTTTAATTAATTAACTTATAATTAATCAACTCATAAATCATAATCAGTAATTAACAATTTGTAATTACTTATCTTAATTAATTAACTTCTTACTTAATTAATTTCTAATTACACTAATCCTTGATTAATTAATCCAATTAATTAATCTTTAATTACTTCATTAAGTAATTATAAATTAAATTAATAAATAAATCCTTAACTAATTACTTTATTTATTAATTACAATTTTAATTAATTACACTTGGTAATTAATCTTAGATTAATCTCATTTATTAATTAATTAATCATATTGATTAATTAACTAAATAATTAAGTAATTAATTCTTAATTATTTACATAAGTAATTATCTCCAATTACTTTCATTAAATAAACCTTAATTAATTCCTTAATTAATCACTTAACAAACAATTAACTTCATCATTAAATAATTCTTAATTCTTTAATTAATTAATCACTTCATAATTAATTAACTTTAATAATTATCTTAATCAATTCTTTAATTGATATCATTAAGTAATTAACCTATAATTACTTCAACTAATTACTCCATCATTAATTACTTCCATAAGTAATTAACTTCCTTAATTACATTCAATTATTAATCATTAATTACCTTATTAAGTAATAACACTTAATTAATTCATAATTAAGTGAAAAATTAAATAAACAATTAACTAATTATTTAAAATTAATTAAAAAATCAATTAATTTCTTATAATTTCAAAATCCTTAATTAAATTAAGAGAACATTAATCTTAATTAAACTTTTCTTATTAATAATCAAATTTAATATTCAAATTAAAGATAAATTAACCTTATTTATCTTGTAATGAATTAAATTAAATTTTAACATCTTAAACCAATTATCCTATTGGGTTTTAAAAATCATAATGATAATCTTATTTAAAAATAGAAAATTTAGAGACAAATTTCAAAATTTTCAATACTTTAAAACATTCAAATTAATCTTATTTATTTCAAATACAAATTTGAAATCTTAAGATTGAATCATTACATAACCTTTGATTTAATATTTAAATTCAAAATACCCCTTTTAAATTGAAATCCAAATGTAATTAAATTACTTCCAATATGAAATCCCTTTAAATAAATTTAAATTGAAATAAATTATATAATTTCAACTTATACTTAATAAATTTGATTATCATTAAATTTTAAAACAACAAGTTTAGAGTTTTATTTTTATTTCTTTTATAAAGCTATTATCAGACAACACCCTAGGGAAAAACCCGAAGCAACCCATCCTTCATCCCGAGTTAACCCCGAAGCAGCTCACATCCACCCCTCCTTCGAGTCAAACCCGAAGCTTACACGATCCCCTACCCGAGACAACTCCATCTTCTCCAAACTAAAACTCCAGTGCACACAACTACACGTGTGCATACTGCACGGCAAACCAAGCCCCTCCGGCCATCTCCCTGATCGCCGACCGATCACGCAGTGCCTCATCAACCTTCCCCACAACCCAGAATCCAAATAAACTGGGTGAATCAAAAACGAGATATTCAAGTCCAACTGCAGAAACAACTCGATCCAAAATCCCATCAAAGCCGACCAACCCAGTCGCCGATGAACCTCACTGACCACAATACACCTTCGTCTCGACCTCCTGCTCAACATGCCCCTGTCTCGATTGCCTCTGGTCCATCCTCCTCGACATAAAAGTCACGACAGTCAACCTAACATTAACCAAGCTTAAACCCTAACTTCCTCAATCCCCATCAATCCACTAATTTGAAAAATTATTCAGCATTTTTCCCATTATCTACAGCTTATATACAAGCTTCGATCAAAAAAATCAAATCTAATTATTAGGTATTCAATCCACACTTCATAAAAATCCCCACTTCATTTAAACCCCACATTCATCATGATTACTCATTAAAAATTATGATAGTAATATCAAAAATCATGATTTTCCATCACCATTCCATATATGCAATCCAAATTTGAATTTAAAGCAGAAGATTTTTGACCAAAATTTAAGTTTACTGCAAATTTTACTTTAAGCCTGATTTGAGGTATTTAAAAGTTCTAAAACCATTTTATAACCTTCATCATATAACTACAAACAATTTCATTCACATACTTAAGCCTATATGAAATTAGATTCATAGGTATTAATGAAATTTTATTTTTTTAAAACCGAATCATTTGCTGTAAACTAACAGAGCACAGCTTGAAGGTAAGCAGACAAGTTCATAACAGTATCTTACCAACTTACTTAAATTTAAGCAAAGGAACTTTGATTCAAATAAATATCATCACATGCATAGAAATGAAAACATATCAAACTGTTTTTAAAATTATTTACTCACTTGTGAAATGCAGAGCAATATTCATAACAGAGCAGGTCCTACACCTATTATCCAGGTCTGAACACTTTAAATCTGAAAAATACTTGATTGCTTTTGAAAATCCCTTTTGCATGCTTTAGTTTGATTGCAGGTTGAAGTTGCAGTTGAACATCCATTAGCATTTGCAGGTGGAAGTTTTACAGTTTAAATTGTTGAGGAGGACTTGAAATTGCAGTTTTGAAAAATGCAGATCTGATTTTGCTTTTGTGTATGGATTTCAGGTTTGAGAAGATTTTTGGTTGCCATTAAAATTAGAAAGGATGAAGCAAAAGAAATGAGAAAGGAAACAAATTCTTTTCTTACAATATTTATTAAAATAAGATGATTGCCACTTGTTATTAATACTTACATTTGTCACTTATGTAGCTTAATTATCAACACATGTGTTTAGAGAGCCTTATCATGTTTACACATGTATTTTAGTATTTTAATAAAATTTTATTTAGTTTAAATGATAATATAAACTTACTTATTTATTTTACTTTATGAATAAATGCTTACATATATAAATATAAGTTTTCCTTTAAAAGTAAAATGTTTTAAAACCAATTAAAATATAAATGAATCTTTATACTTGTGTTTTTTTTAAAAAAAAAATCTAAAACATTTATACATATACATTTATAACTATTTAGATTAAGCATTATAAAAGAAAACAAAACAACATTTTATTTAAATCCTTTTTAACTATCATATGTAAAATAAATAACAATCCTTATATTTTGAAGACAAATAAATTAATCCTTATATTAACCTTTGAGAAATATTAAGTTTTAAAACAAGTTTCAGATTACAATTCATTCCTATATAAATTATTAATGGATTAAACTAAATTTCAAAACAACTCAAATTATAACATATACATACATATATATTACAATTTGAAAATTCATCTTTAATTTAAAACCCAAGATCTCCTATTCACAATATATATCAAATGTATATATTATAAATAGAATAAAATTTCATTTGCTTTGACAAAAAATCTTATCAATATTTCCAGATTAAAAATTCATTAACCTTTAAAAGATTAAATTTACCAATTTTAATTTAAAATTATAAAGAAAATTATCAAATCAGTTAAATTATTAACACAGATTATTAAATTCATATTGCCCAAAATTCCGGGTCGTTACATTATCCTTTACTTAATTACCTCCAGTAATTAATCACTTAATTACCTAGTTACTTCACCACGTAATTATATTAGATTAACCCATAAGTGATTATCTTAATTAATCACAAATTAATTACTTAATTAATTATTTAATTAATTATTTAAATTAATTCAATGGTTCTTTAACTTCATATATTACAAAGATCCTTAATTAAGAAAACCATTATCTTAATTAAATCATTATATTAACTAATATCACTTTAATTATTAACAATAATTGAATTGTCTTAATTATTTCACAAATTTATTTATCTTTAATTAAATCAAAGATCTAAATTACTTAAGAAAATCTTTATTATAAATGATTACCAAATTCTAAATCATTACATTTTATTTAAAATAAAATATATTAGAAATCAATTTAAATTAAAATAATTTAAACATTAAAATTAAAAACTTTTTAAATCTTTGAACTTCCCAAAGTTATTAAAAAAAGTTAATACAAACTTTATTCAAAACTTCACAAATTTTATTTTAAAACTTTCATATTTTAAAACATGTTTCAAATTTAATTTTGAGACAAATTTATTTTAATAAATAAAAACTTGTTTAACTTTTGTTTCTAAACTCGAATTATCTAAAAAATCATATTATCTTTGTTTTAAAAACTTTAAAACCTTACTATTAAATTTTTAAAACTTTAAAAACTTAAACTTTCCAAAACAAAAACCTACATACTCAAAACAAGAGCAACCTTCTGCACTTCCTCGCGTCGATCTCGGGTAATCAAGTAAAAACCCCGAGTCACTCCAACCTAAAACCTGCTTCGAGTCCAATCAACAAACTCCCGATGTAGTACTCGAGCACGAACCTCCCCTTCCCAAATACCCACTGTAGAAACACGAAATCGTGCACGTGAACGTGCATATCGCCATCGGTCGACGGCGAACTCCATGCCTGCCTCCAACACGTCACACTCGACCCCTACAAGATATCGCGCAACCCAGAAAACTCCATACGATCGAGAATCGAAAAATGACTATCGAACCCATTGGTTCGAACCACCATCACCAAAAGACCCCCTTCCACGGCAACCCCAACCTCGAGAAGACCCACCATCACCACCGTAGCAACATCACGACCTCTAACACCCACGGCATCACCTACGATCGCCTCTGGTAGCCCCTAGTCACCAGGAAATCAAGATGAACACGACGCCAAACTTCAGGGAGTTAAACCCTGCTTCAACAAATTCAAGCCATCCCCCTCATCAATAAATTCCAAATTTATTTTTCCCATGATCTCCGTTGCCCCCTCCACCTTCGAGCTCAACCACGTTCCCAATTTCGCCGTTGTTCGCCATAAATCGACTGTTTAAGCTCGAACACTCATCACCAAATTCCACAACCAATTCCAATCGAAAAATCATGATACGTACTTTAAAAATCATGATTCCTAGTATGTAATCCAATTTTCAAATCAATATTTAAAATTGAAATAATAAAGATTTGACCCAATTTTATTTTTTACTGTAAATTCAAAGTTTTGAGCCAATTATCCATTTTAAAAACCTATAATTATTTTTATATGAAATGTTACATGATTTCAAACAAATTTTATTTGCAAAACATAAGCCAATTCAAATTCAAAATTCAGTTATTGAATTTATTATAAAATTTAGACCTATAATATGCACACAGTATATGTTTAAACTACTCAGGCATTCAACTAGTCTTAATTCAAACATGCATCAAATTTTAATCCAAGTATTCAAATAACATCAAGATACTCAACCACAAGAACATGATGAAATTCAGGTTTTAAAACTGTTTTTAAAAATTTCATTTACTCACCTTTTAGCAAAGAGTAGAGAATAGAAATTATTTCCAGGTTCTGAAATTTCCTTTTACATGATGAATTTTTAACCTGCAGTCGTTGTTGAATCTGAATTTCTTGATGAAGTTTACATCTTGTTGCTTCCCTGCCTCTGATTGTATTTGAAATCTTGCATTGATTTGAATTTCCAGATTTTACTGTTTTTATGTCTTTCTTTCATCTTTGATTTGTACTACATTTTTGTTGAAATGAAGATAATATTCAGCTGAAACATTAAGAGTAGATTTCTTCTTATTTTACAATTTTAGATTTTAAATTAAAATATGAGGAGTATGACATTTTTCCCCTCTTAGGTTTTAATTAGCTTACACCTAAGCTTATATGCTTACAACTGTTTTTAACATGTATTATAATGTTTACAAGTGTTGTTTTAATGTTTTTAATGTTCTACAAATGTTTTTAATGTTTAGTTAATGTTTTACAAGTGTTATTAATATTTAATTAATTATTGACAAATGTTATCCTAATGTTTATTAATGCTTACAAATATTGCATTCCCTTTTTAAAAATTTAATTAAGCTATGAATGTAATTATGAAATATTTATATGATTATAAAATGTTTATACTTATCTTTTAAATAAACAAGTTTTCAATTTTAATAAATACTCAAAAGAAAATTCATGTGAACATTTATAACTAACTTATATTTTTGATTCAATTTAATATAACATATGTTTATAAACTTGAGAAATTTAATTTAACTCTATATATCAAATTTTTAAAACAAAATTATCTTATGTTAAAGTTTTAAAAGGAAAGATTATTAAGACAATTGAATGTGAACTTCAAATTTAATTCTTATTTAAAACAAAAGCCTAAAATACATATTTAAATAAGAAATTAACTCTGTTATTAAAATTTAAATCTCAAATATCATTTTCAAAAGTATTAAGTTAAATTAAAATTTCAAATTACAAATTATATATATATTTTTTTTTTTTTTTTGAAAATTGGTGAATTTTATTGATGCATCAAAGCTCAGAACAAATATACATGTTTCGTGTATTACATAGAAAGTAAACCAAGACACGTGCTAAGTTTATTTACAAAGAACATTCCACCAATCAAAGCAAAACAACAAATGCCCCTTTCTAAAAGCTCTGAAGCATAGGTTCATGGCGGATCCACTTTCCATTCTCGGAGGATTTTGTTTTCCAAATCAGTCGCATGAGTAAATAATTTTCCTTTAATTCTTCTTACAAGTATCTTGACATCTTGCTCTATTGCAATTTGAATTTGTTTATGACCCTTTGCAGTGCTCTTGAAGACTCTCCGGTTCCTCTCCTTCCAGAGGTGATAAACAGTTGTAGTGAGGCTGATGGTCTGCAATTGGGTCAGCAGGTCTCCTTTCTTGCTGTGGCTCAGGTATAGCAGTTCGTCTTCAAGTGTAGAAATCGCATGCATGTCTCGATTTTTGCTTTTAACATGGCTTAGTACACGAGTGGAGTATTCACATTCAAAAAATAGATGATTGTGTGATTCTGGAATGTAGTTACATAGTTTACATGTTAGATTAACCTCCATACCCCATCTTGCTAATCTGTCAGCTGTGGGAAGTCTTAAATTAATTGCTTTAAACGTTGTGAAAGCCATCTTTGGGTTGTTAGATCTGGACCAGATAGGGGCTGCCCAATATTTGTTAGTATGTTTAGTTCGAATTGCTTCCCATGTACTGTTGGTGGTAAAAATGCCGTCTTTTGTATAATTCCAAATCCAAGTATCATTAGGTTCAGAAGAGTAGATAGGGATGTACTTGACATCTTCAGCTATGGCATGTAATCCTTTTTGTTCTGGTATCCAAGTGCCCTGATAAATGATTGATGCAACTAGGTCATCATATTCCCCAATACATGAAATCATACCCCAGCCATATTTGTTAGCAAATGATTTTCCATTTATCCATGGGTCCCTCCAAAGATAAGTATCCCTTCCATTAGCAATTCTCTTTGAGATGCATGTTTTCAGAACTTCCCTGCTTCTTAAAATACATTTCCAAACCCCAGAAGAGTTAATATCCTCATGCATTGTCCAGAAACTTCCTTTTATATATCTATTTCTCATCCACCTGGCCCAAAGAGTATTTGATGTTAGAATTTTCCATCCATGTTTGATTTGGTAAGTCTTTCTAAGGTCTTTCAGGTTGATAAGACCAACACCTCCTTCAGCTTTAGGCCTAGAAAGAATATCATAACTAACTTTATGTAATCCCCCCCTCCAGATGAAGTTTGCACATGCTGATTTAATCTTCTCAATTGAACTATCAGGAATGTGAAATGTTTGAAGCCAAAATCTAACTTTAGCAGTGATAACTGTGTGTACCAATTCAATTCTGCCAGCAAAAGAAAGTAGTTTAGAGCTCCAACCATTGAGTTTGTCTCTGATTTTACCAACTAGTTCACCACATTCACGATCAGTAATTACATTAGTTGATAAAGGAACTCCAAGATACTTGACAGGAAGTTGTCCTTCCTTAATTTGCAAAATTTCCAGGATCTGATTTTTGGATGTACAATATTTGCTAAAGTAGCATTTGGACTTATTAGTATTTAGTTCAAGTCCCACAAATAACTGTAATTGATCAAATATGTGTAGTAAACCCTGAGCTGCAGAAGAGGAAGCTCTAATAGCAATTATCAAATCATCAGCATATAAAAGATGATTGACATTAGGGTTATGTTTAAACAGAGGCTGAATCAAAGAATTGTGACAAGCTATTTCCATTTGTAGTGTAAAGAATTCCATGGCAACTGCAAATAAGTAGGGGGAGAGGGGATCACCTTGTCTCAAACCCCTGTTGCTAGTTATATATCCTTTGGGGATACCATTAATAATTATTGAATATGTGGGGGTAGATATGCATTCTTCAATGAGATTGATCAAAGAAGTAGGAAAATTCATACAGTGTAGTACATGTATAATGAATTGTCTATTAATTTTATCATATGCTTTTTGTAGATCAATCTTTAGACACATTTTGTCAGCTCCAGGTTTATTGAAATTTCTAATTAGTTCATGAGCTAGTAAAGAATTTTCAGAAATGTGTCTTCCTTTTATAAAAGCAGATTGACATTCAGAAATTAGATCAGGGAGGACTTTTGTAAGTCTGTTGCATATTACCTTGCTGAGGATCTTATATAGCACATTACAGCATGCAATAGGTCTAAATTCTTCAATCATAGTAGGGCTTTCCACCTTTGGGATAAGAGTGATAAATGTGTGATTTAATTCATGAAGAATTTTGCCAGTGTTGAAAGATTCCTGAATAGCTTCTAATAATTGATTTTTCAGATGTTGCCAGTGCAATTGATAGAACTTATTTAATCTAAATCAATATTATTTTTAAAACACAAATACAAACCATAATATATATTATATATATTACAAATTTTAATATATTAGCTTTTATTACCTTAAAAACTTATTATTTACGAAATATGTCAATATACATATACATATATATATATATATATAATAAATAGAAAATATTTTTGATTAGCTTTTGAAAAATAAATCTTACCATTTTTAAATTGCCAAAATAAATATTTCCAAATTAAAATATTATTAAATTTCAAAAGAATTAAACTTACCTATTTTATATTGTTAGGAAAAATGTTGATAGATATTATCAAATTATTATTAACCTTTAAAAGAATTTTAACTTGTCAATTTAGAATGTAAAATGGTCAAATTAATTAATTATTATCAAATATTATTAAATTGATATTGCTCAACATTCCGGGTTGCCACACAAAGTTTTTGCATTGGAACTTGCAGCATCGGGACCAATAGTGTAGGAGAAAGGGAAGGCAGTGTTGGGAGGTACACTTAAGATTCATGGCATGTCTATTAGCATTCTATTTGATACTGGTGCATCATATTCTTTTCTATCTCATTGTTTAGTAGATAAGCTAACCTAGCGCCCGCATAATTAGTTACTTCCTTAAGAGTTGCAAATCCAATGGGAGGGTATGCGACACTTGGGATGAAGTGTGATCGCCTAGAGTTTGATTTATTAGGTCATACCTTGGTTTGTAGTTTGCATGCATTTGGCTTTGTAGGATTCAGAATTATTTTGGGGTGGTTAAGTAAGTAGGATGCTAGGATATTTTGCCATGATAGAAAAATATCGCTTAGACACCTTGACTGTAGTGATTGGATTGTATATACCATAGAAAACCCTAGTTGTAAGGTGAATGCTTTGCATGGTGTTGCGGAAGTAGAAGACAAGTTAAATCGAGTTTTCTTGGTTTGAGAATTCGTGGATGTTTTCGAGTTGGTAGTAGGAATGCTACCGAATCGAGCCATTGTGTTTTGGATAGACTTGATGCCTGGAGCAGAACTGGTAAGTGAACTGCCAAGCAGGATGACACCTACCGAGATGAGAGAGCTAAAGGTGCAGTTGGTGGATTTGGAAAGCAAGAATTTTATTAGACCGAATAGTACACCTTGGCGAGCAGATTGTTGAGGTTATGTATCGATCATCGTAAGTTAAATGAGAATACGATAAAAAATCGATTTTCGTTGCCTAGAATTGATTATTTTTCGATCATTTGAGTGAAGCTGTGATGACCCGCAAATCCGTACTCCTTGAATATACACTAATCTCCATAGATTAACTCAAGATGAACAGAAATACGAATTATCAATGTTTAAGAAAAAGAAAAAGGATAGAAGAAGAGATAAGAAGATATAAAATAGAGAGAAAAGAAAAAATAAAATAGAACGGAACAGAAAAACAACAGAACAACATCAGAATCTCACAATTCGTAGCGGAACAACATATAATAATAAATGAATAATCTTTAAACAAAGAACTATATCAGTTATTACATTACATCACATTTCATTACATCATATCATCAGAGTGTACAACAACAACAACAAACAGCGGAAAAGAAATACTATATACTAGTAATACGCCATGCCATCCATCTTGCCTCCTGCAACTCCAGAATATCCAGAATATCCTGATAAACCTAACTCTTGACTGCCCGTGTGGAAATTGGTGGGCACCCAGAGTTTAGGAAGGAAAACAATAAACTCCGAGTCAGTCATGTGACTGGTGTGGGAACTCAAAACAGTTTATTTGTCTTTAAAATCAAAATAGAGGAATATTTTTAAAGTCAATTCGCAATGCTTTTAAAAATGAGACTACCATAAGGCCTCCCGCACACACACACAATGCAAACGCAGAATCGAAGGAGATTTCTCCTTATGATAGTCAAAGATGCTTGATACGCATTAAAAAGGAACATTTGATATTATTATTAGTGCATAGTGTAGGAAAAATTCATTTCGAAAGTAGAATATAAATCTTAGCCAGCATAGACATTCCGCACTTATGCCCACTATAGCTACCATGTTCAATAGCAGGTTACCGCCACATTCCATGGCAGGTTATACAACTAAAACCGTACAAGTCTCGTATTGTTTCTTTGGATTTCCAACGAATGATCAGGCCAAGGAATTTCCCATTGCCACATGAGAATGCCTCTGGATGGACATCCCCGAGAACCAAACCGGATCTCTACCAACACAAGGCCGGGTTACCCCTAACTGAGTAACAACTGACCGAATATGCCATCCCCCGGTCCTTTGGGACCTTTAACCGAGCGCTCGTCACCATCATCACACAATCATAACAATGTGTTTTCAACATGAGTAAGTATCTGGGCTCCATACCATGATACCACCCTTTTCCAGAAGGAAATGCACATACCCTAAAGGGCGCTACCCCTCATAACCTTGCTGCATCTTTCCTGTTTTGACCATTCCCGGGGTGTGAGGCTCGACGAAGTCACGTCCACAAAAACATACTTTATACAAAAGCCATGCTTTGGGTCAACAAATGATCATAGAAATGATCACCAAGATAGACGATCAAATAAATGATCCTATCACAAATAATCAACACAATGATCATTTACAGCAACACTCAGCATGTCACATTACCAAATTGGGAATATATTGCTGATAACCTTCAACTACATAACCTCTGAGATCGTACGTCTCAGAGAAGGGTGTTAAGCTAAAAGAATAAATTCTCCGCCACCAAAAGAAATATATTTGAAAGAAATCTGCTTTATATCTCAATTTGTAACGTCAGACATACAATCCATACAAGTCTGTTCCGGGCTCGAACAGAACCGAAGGCACTTACAAAGAAGTCCTTGCAATCCGGATAATCTCTAATCACGTCCGGACTTCCCATCACATAGTGAGTCTCTATACCGTAGCTACACGGTGCAAAGACAATCGACGAGTTGTCCTTTCGCTTTCAAAAATATCCGGTCTTCAACACCGATCATCAATGCTATCCATTACGTCGTATCACTATTCGGAATGGGTAATCCGAATAACGAGCGCAATAATTTAAAAACAAGTGTAGCATTCAAATTCAGCAAATCACAACAAATACCTAGTCAAAGGTAAATATTGATAGTCGGTTATTGAACTATCAATGGATATGCACAACATCACCAGATTCCAAATAATTTTCCAAATAATTTATTTTCCCAAAAATATCCTTTCTAGATATATAGTTTTCACACTTCAAAAATAAATCAACATTTATTTTTAAACAAATTCCACTTTCTTTTATAAATTCCATAGTGAATTTATATTTCAAAATATCTATGAATACGATTTCAATTATTCATTTTCAATTTATCTTCAAAAAGATAAATTCTCTAAACGTTTCATTTCACATTGGAAAAACATTTCCATACTTATTTATTAAGTAATTCTCAATCCATTTATTTTCAACACTTGGAAAATATTCAATATACTTAAATCGAGATTAAGTATATATTTCATTCTTTAAGGAAATCATTCTCTTAAACATATTTATTTGGGCCAAAACGAATGTTACGTAAAACATCGTTACGACGTCCCAAAATCACTAGTATAGGGATTCGAAGTTAAAATAGATATATAAATCCCAATACTATACAAAACATTTCCTTTCGGAAATCATTTACTATAACAACATTGTTATAGTCCATCATTTCCTTCTATTTCTCGAAAACATTTATTTCAACAATAAATGTCGAAATCTATGGTTTCGAATCTCAACACATTTAAAACATCGTTAGAGCGTTTTAATTCTATTTAAAACATCACATCCTAAACAATTTCTTTAACATATTATTCACTATTCAAAAACGTGAATATACTTCATTAGCCAATTTCATCATTTCTATACCTTTTATTTTAAAGGATTATTCACAGTCAAAAACGTGAATATAACTCCATTAATAGGTTTCAACAATTTACTTATCAAAATAAGTCGTTTGCGGATTTATAAAACAACGATTTATAAATTCCATTTCTATTTATTTTATATCAACTCCTTTTATAAATTCCTTTATTAATCTATTCAATTTATAACTCAATTATAAAACAAAAGTTCATGTTATAAGTTAAATACTTAGAATTTATTTGTTTGCAAAATCATTCCTTTGAACTTCATAATTATAAATCTTATAACTTATAAGATTCAATTATTTATCCAAAACCATTCTTTTAATACTTTATAAATTTTATAAACCTACTGCTTATAAAATTCTATTTATAACTTCACCGTTTATGATTCTATAAATTTCATTCATTTTTGAAGTTCATTCACAATTCATTCTAACACTTATAAAAACTCGTTTTATAATTCAAATATTTTCATTTATAAACTATCAATTTTATAAATCTTTTATATAAATCAATTTATATTATTCTTTTAAAACATCTTTAAACTCCTTTATAATTTCACCATTTTTGATTTATAAAATAATCAAATTTTATAAATCCTATTTTTAAACTTTTCACAATAAATTCAAAAATCCCGTTTTAACTATTTTATAAAATCATTAACCCCATATTTTCAAAAATCAGTATTTTTAACTATATTTCTCAAAAATATAATTTTTTTATAACATTAAAAATTATATCGTTTATTTATTTAAAATGAATCAATTTCCAAACATATAGTATATTTTCAAAAATCACTTTAAAATCATTTTAAAATCCCAAAATTTGGTTCAATGATGCTACACACCAAATAGTCAATCACGACTACAACGATATCATATAACGATATGATAATCAATCAAATATCAAAATATCTGAAATCAAATAAATACTGTTGAGGAATCCAGTTGGATCCCTCCAACCTGTTTTCCTGCATCCACAAACATTAGCATAATACCAATTCCGCTCCAGTACGGAATTATCGCGGTATATGGGATTTAAAATATTATCCGCTTAATAGACGGCGCAATAGGGTCTTATCCACTATACAATGCGGGAAATCAATAACTCCAATATATACATATGCCAATATATATATTGCTATTATATATAATACCAATTTCACTGTTTATGAAATATTCGCGGTATATGTTTTTAATAAATAACCTCTGCTTACTAACGGCGCATAATGTCTATTTTAACAATCAGTAGATAACAATCATCATTCAAACATGCATTCAAATATTTTAAATCTAACTATTTAAAATAAAATCGAAACTGATTCGATTGAGTGAGAAGTTCTCACCTTGATTTCAATTTCCGTTTTAGCGATTTATTTCGAATAAAATTAAACGGACGTTTAATTTTACCCAAAATTCTCACTAACTCCAAACGACTCCAATCCAACTCCATCGCGTAGTGCTCGTCCATACGATTCCAACGCAACTGGTTTCGCGCGTTTTCGACCTCGTATGAAAAAGATATTGATTTTTAAATTTACACGAATTTAATAATCAATTATTTACAACATAATATAATTTTTTTTAAACCTAAGTTGATCACTGCCGTTGATATCTGTTGCTCCCATCAGAGCCATGCACGAACGCCCCTTCCCCCACGCGAAAACCTACAGGCCGTAGAACCCATCATGCACGCACAAAAACTCGATGCCGCACGCCACTCCACTCGACTAGAAGTTGATCGACCATCACCATCGCGAAGCCCTAGGCGCCACGCCCCTTCACCGTGAACGCCGATGAACTCGGCTGCATGAATCACGAGGAAACCACGAACGAACGTGCGCCCTTCACTGCCGAATTTTGGCGAATCCAAGCCACTTCAACGCAAATCCACCGTTGGATGCCTCGGCCTCGCTACCCTCTACGATTCTCTAGTTGAGATCATTGCCTAAAAACGCTTGGATGAGGAGATTGGAGAGGAAGAAGTTAGGAAGTTTCTGGCCGTTCATTGCATAAGAGGCGGCTAGCAATATTAGGGTTAGGGTTTTGTTTTGTTGAAGATAGTGAAGGGTTTGAGTTCCTTTTATAGATTTTCAAAAGAAAACACTATTCATTCTGGAAATTCCAAACTCCGATTTATGCGCCGTAACCAGCGTTTCTAAGGTTTAACCCGCGTTCTGGACACAATGGAACAGGTTTAGAAAGCTAATTCGGACATCTGTGCGAGTTATGGCAATAAACGTTCAATTTAAATTAAACCGATTTAAACGATTTTCTAGGCGTTTTAATTTGTACCGGACAAACGGTAACTCCGATTGACACGAAATTTGAAACCATACAATAATATCACATTACAGATCCGATGAAACTGGTTTCGTCGAAATCCGAGACATTTTGAAAAATGGCTATTTTAACTCGCCAAATTAATATTAAAACAATTTCGATGCGTTTTGAGCTGCCACGATCAAACGATAACTCCGATTGACACGAAAATTGAAATCCGATAATAACTAACTATTACGGATCCAATGGAACTAGTTTCGTCCAATTCTGAGACTGTTCAAAAATTGACTATTTTCACTAGTCGTAAATATTAAAATATTCAATTTTCACAAGTTAACTTTTAATTCGATTTTAAAAGTTCTAAAATATCAATCTAACTTCAATATGATAAAATAAAATTTTACAAATCATTTTCAATCATATTTAACTCAATTTTCAATTATTTCCATAATTTAACATATTAAATTATCGATTTAATTATCCAATTAAATCCAATTATTCGAAATAAAATTTATTCGACTTATAAATTCACTTATTAATATTTAAAATTAATTAAATATTCAAATTTTAATTAATAAAATTTCTGGATCGTTACAATCTTCCCCCTTAAAAGAATTTCGTCTTCGAAATTAACAAGTAAGAAAAGTTACAGAATCTATTAATTTTCCAAAATTCATAATTAAACTTCTTACAATACTTTACTAAGTTTCAAATCATACTTAGTTATCTTTTCAAAAACAACTACTATTGTTTAACTTTCAATTCCAAATCAAAATTATAGTTTTCAAAATTTTTCAATTTTCTCAAATTTTTCTAACGCCTTAAATTTTCGGAAAAATTCGCCAGTCTCCTTTGCGCGGCTCGATCCGAAAAAAAAATGACAGTATATATATCACAAATATACATCTCTTCAAGTAATGAGGCATCCCGAAGGGAAAAAAATGTAAAAGTACGATATGTAATCCGAGATATGTACCTTATATTTTATTAGCAAGCATATACGGCTGATATAGCGCGAAAGCGAGCTCCAAATGCGAAGCAAACGCGATCCGCACCTACTAATCACTCAACAAACAACATGAGAAACATGTATATAGACAATAGTATCGATATACAACATATAGCAACATAATAACTATATATGTCAATATAGCAAATGCAATAAAAGCAATATATTCAACCATCAACCAACTAGCATTCATAACCAATAAATATTCATTCATGTTCTCATTAATATTCAATGAAATAGGTTTTCAATTTAAATCACATTTGATTCATTAACAGTGGATGTTTTTACTAACATTCATTTTCAATTAGTTTATATTCACTAATTCATATTCAAGTTGGTTCACTTCCAAATCAAATTCAATTTTATTTAAGATTCATTTAACTTTCAATTGGATTTCAATTACTTTAGCTTCCAATTTCATTAATACTTAATGAGTTATATAGAATCAACTAACAATCATATATCAACCAATGTATATTAATTTCAACCAAATTCCTTTGCTTATATTCATTCAATTTGGTTTAACACCATCACTTTCAATTGGTTTAATTAAATTTATTTTCATTCAATTATTCAACTTCTCATAACATTAGATTTTAATGAATTAACACTCAACTCATTATTTCATATCAATTATTTTCATTCAATTGATTAACATTCAATCCATTAATTCAATTCAATTCAATTTCTAAAGTTGAATTTCATTTATAAAACTCAAGTTCACATTTATCACTTAACTTTAATAATTTACTTTGATACCAATATCAATTTCATTCAATATCACTTAAGTTATATTCCATTTAACTTTAAATTCATTTTCATTTACAAATCATATTCATAAATATATTCATAAAGTTTCACTTCTCATATATATAAGTTTATTTCACAATTGTAAATTACTTTAATTATAATTCAATTCTTATAATTCATTTGTACTTATACAATTATTCTTTTACAACATGTTTTTTTTTATTTAGATTATTCAAACAACTAAACAATCAACTTATATACTTATATACACTTTAATAATTCTTAAAAATTATTCCTTTATATATAAAATATAATCAAGGTAAAATTATTTCATTTACCCAATTTAAAACAATACTGTGTCGAATTGTTCTATTCAAGTGTTTAGAAACCCCTTCGGCATAGTTGTCCAGACCGTGCTGACGAAGGTTCATATGCCACTCAATAAACCAATCATCACAATATAAAACAATTTTATATTCACTAACAAATACGCTCTCATAGCTATTATTACACTCAAACTCATTCTAGAGCACTACTGACTCTATCTCTAATGAGTAATACCCAACAGAACCATGGTTGTCGCTTAACCATATGCTCTAATACCACCTGTGATGACCCGCAAATCCGTACTCCTTGAATATACACTAATCTCCATAGATTAACTCAAGATGAACAGAAATACGAATTATCAATGTTTAAGATAAAGAAAAAGGATAGAAGAAGAGATAAGAAGATAGAAAATAGAGAGAAACGAAAATAGAAAATAGAACGAAACAGAAAAACAACAGAACAACATCAGAATCTCACAATTCGCAGCGGAACAACATATAATAATAAATGAATAATCTTTAAACAAAGAACTATATCAGTTATTACATTACATCACATTTCATTACATCATATCATCAGAGTGTACAACAACAACAACAAACAGCGGAAAAGAAATACTATATACTAGTAATACGCCATGCCATCCATCTTGCCTCCAGCAACTCCAGAATATCCTGATAAACCTAACTCTTGACTGCCCGTGTGGAAATTGGTATGCACCCAGAGTTTAGGAAGGAAAACAATAAACTCCGAGTCAGTCATGTGACTGGTATGGGAACTCAAAACAGTTTATTTCTCTTTAAAATCAAAATAGAGGAATATTTTTAAAGTCAATTCGCAATGCTTTTAAAAATGAGACTACCATAAGGCCTCCCGCACACACACACAATGCAAACGCAGAATCGGAGGAGATTTCTCCTTATGATAGTCAAAGATGCTTGATACGCATTAAAAAAGAACATTTGATATTATTATTAGTGCATAGTGTAGGAAAAATTCATTTCGAAAGTAGAATATAAATCTTAGCCAGCATAGACATTCCGCACTTATGCCTACTATAGCTACCATGTTCAATAGCAGGTTACCGCCACATTCCATGGCAGGTTATACAACTAAAACCGTACAAGTCTCGTATTGTTTCTTTGGATTTCCAACGAATGATCAGGCCAAGGAACTTCCCATTGCCACATGAGAATGCCTCTGGATGGACATCCCCGAGAACCAAACCGAATCTCTACCAACACAAGGCCGGGTTACCCCTAACTGAGTAACAACTGACCGAATATGGCATCCCCCGGTCCTTTGGGACCTTTAACTGAGCGCTCGTCACCATCATCACACAATCATAACAAAGTGTTTTCAACATGAGTAAGTATCTGGGCTCCATACCATGATACCACCCTTTTCCAGAAGGAAATGCACATACCCTAAAGGGCGCTACCCCTCATAACCTTGCTGCATCTTTCCTGTTTTGACCATTCCCGGGGTGTGAGGCTCGACGAAGTCACGTCCACAAAAACATACTTTATACAAAAGCCATGCTTTGGGTCAACAAATGATCATAGAAATGATCACCAAGATAGACGATCAAATAAATGATCCTATCACAAATAATCAACACAATGATCATTTACAGCAACACTCAGCATGTCACATTACCAAATTGGGAATATATTGCTGATAACCTTCAACTACATAACCTCTGAGCTCGTACGTCTCAGAGAAAGGTGTTAAGCTAAAAGAATAAATTCTCCGCCACCAACAGAAATATATTTGAAAGAAATCTGCTTTATATCTCAATTTGTAACGTCAGACATACAATCCATACAAGTCTGTTCCGGGCTCGAACAGAACCGAAGGCACTTACAAAGAAGTCCTTGCAATCCGGATAATCTCTAATCACGTCCGGATTTCCCATCACATAGGGAGTCTCTATACCGTAGCTACTCGGTGCAAAGACAATCGACGAGTTGTCCTTTCGCTTTCAAAAATATCCGGTCTTCAACACCGGTCATCAATGCTATCCATTACGTCGTATCACTATTCGGAATGGATAATCCGAATAACGAGCGCAATAATTTAAAAACAAGTGTAGCATTCAAATTCAGCAAATCACAACAAATACCTAGTCAAAGGTAAATATTGATAGTCGGTTATTGAACTATCAATGGATATGCACAACATCACCAGATTCCAAATAATTTTCCAAATTATTTATTTTCCCAAAAATATCCTTTCTAGATATATAGTTTTCACACTTCAAAAATAAATCAACATTTATTTTTAAACAAATTCCACTTTCTTTTATAAATTCCATAGTGAATTTATATTTCAAAATATCTATGAATATACGATTTCAATTATTCATTTTCAATTTATCTTCAAAAAGATAAATTCTCTAAACGTTTCATTTCACATTGGAAAAACATTTCCATACTTATTTATTAAGTAATTCTCAATCCATTTATTTTCAACACTTGGAAAATATTCAATATACTTAAATCGAGATTAAGTATATATTTCATTCTTTAAGGAAATCATTCTCTTAAACATATTTATTTGGGCCAAAACGAATGTTACGTAAAACATCGTTACGACATCCCAAAATCACTAGTATAGGGATTCGAAGTTAAAATAGATATATAAATCCCAATACTATACAAAACATTTCCTTTCGGAAATCATTTACTACAACAACAGTGTTATAGTCCATCATTTCCTTCTATTTCTCGAAAACATCTATTTCAACAATAAATGTCGAAATCTATGGTTTCGAACCTCAACACATTTAAAACATCGTTAGAGCATTTTAATTCTATTTAAAACATCACATCCCAAACAATTTTTTTAACATATTATTCACTATTCAAAAACGTGAATATACTTCATTAGCCAATTTCATCATTTCTATACCTTTTATTTTCAAGGATTATTCACAGTCAAAAACGTGAATATAACTCCATTAATAGGTTTCAACAATTTACTTATCAAAATAAGTCGTTTGCGGATTTATAAAACAAGATTTATAAATTCCATTTCTATTTATTTTATATCAACTCCTTTTATAAATTCCTTTATTAACCTATTCAATTTATAACTCAATTATAAAACAAAAGTTCATGTTATAAGTTAAATACTTAGAATTTATTTGTTTGCAAAATCGTTCCTGTAACGACCCAGGATTTTTAGTAATTAAAATTTGGATATTTAACTAATTTTAAATATTAATATGTGAAATTTATAAGTCGAATAAATTTTATTTCGAATAATTGGATTTAATTGGATAATTAAAACGATAATTTAATATGTTAAATTGTGGAAATAATTGAAAATTGAGTTAAATATGATTGAAAATGATTTGTAAAATTTTATTTTATCATGTCGAAGTTAGAATGATATTTTAGAACTTTTAAAATCGAATTAAAAGTTTATTTGTGAAAATTGAATATCTTAATATTTAAATCGACTAGTGAAAATAGTCAATTTTTGAACAGTCTCAGAATTGGACGAGACCAATTCCATTGAATCCATAATAGTTAGTTATTATCGGATTTCAATTTTCGTAGCAATCGGAGTTATCGTTTGATCGTGGCAGCTCGAAACGCATTGAATTATTTTTAATATTAATTTGGCGAGTTAAAATAGCCATTTTTCAAAAAGTCTCGGATTTCGACGAAACCAGTTTCATCGGATCCGTAATGTGATATTATTGTAAGGTTACAAATTTCGTGTCAATTGGATTTACCGTTTGTCCGGTACAAATTAAAACGCCTAGAAAATCGTTTAAATCGGTTTAATTTAAATTGAACGTTTGTTGCCATAACTCGCACAGATGTCCGAATTAGCTTCCGAAACCTGTTCCATTGTGTCCGGAACGCGGGGTAAACCCTAGAAACGCTGGTTACGGCGCGTGAATCGGAGTTCGGAATTCCCGGATGAATAGTGTTCGAAAATTCTCTATAAATAGCCAACCTCTCACAAAAGAAATATAATAATAAACCCTAATTTCATACGCAGCCGCCACCCCCCTCAACCCATGGCCGAAAATCACCATTGCTCTTCCCCACATATCTTTCAATCCACTCATCAATTCGAGATGTTGTCTACTAGGAAAACGTAGAGGCTAGTGTGCTCTACATATCCAACGGTGGAGATTGGGAATGGAGTTGTGGATAGACGGCAATTTGCAGTCAAAGGCCATACGGTTGGCCTCGATTTTCGTGCTAGATGTAGGACCGGACTTCAAGGCACCTGGGGCGTTGGTAGAGTGGAGCGAGGCGGTTCAAATGGCGGTGGTGTGATCGAGTTTAGTCGTCGTTTGAGGGGTGCGAATTTAAACCCTAAATTGAAATGGTGGGTTCGGCTTGTAGCCTGTAGTTTGCGCGAAGAAGAAAGGAGAAGATGGGGGGGACGCACGGATCTGAAGGGATTTGAAATCAACGGCCACGATCTTGAATAGGTTATAAAAGAAATAAATTGTTGTAATTTTAATTATAAAATTCGAGTAAACTTCATAAATGCATAACTTTTTCATACGAGGTCGAAAACGCGCGAAACAAGTTGCATTGGAATCGTATCGATGAGCACTACGCGATGGAATTGGATTGGAGTCGTTTGGAGTTAGTAAGAATTTCGGGTAAAATTAAACGTCCGTTTAATTTTATTCGAAATAAATCGCTAAAACGAAATTGAAATCAAGGTGACAACTTCTCGCTCAATCGAATCAGTTTCGATTTTATTTTAAATAGTTAGATTTAAAATATTTGAATGCAAGTTTGAATGATGATTGTTATCTATTGATTGTTAAAATAGACATTATGCGCCTTTAGTAAGCGGATGTTATTTATTAAAAACATATACCGCGAATATTTCATAAACAGTGAAATTGGTATTATATATAATAGCAATATATATATATTGGCATATGTATATATTGGAGTTATTGATTTCCCGCATTTGTATAGCGGATGAGACCCTATTGCGCCGTCTATTAAGCGGATAATATTTTAAATCCCATATACCGCGATAATTTCATACTGGAACGAAATTGGTATTGTGCTAATGTTTGTGGATGCAGGGAAACAGGTTGGAGGGATCCAACTGGATTCCTCAACAGTTTTTATTTGATTTCAGATATTTTGATATTTGATGGATTATCATATCAATATATGATATCGTTGTAGTCGTGATTGACTATTTGGTGTGTAGCATCATTGGACCAAAAATTTGGAATTTTAAAATGATTTTTAAAGTGATTTTTGAAAATATACTATATGTTTGAAATTGATCCATTATAAATAAATAAACGTTATAATTTTTAATGTTATAAAAATTATGGTTTTTGAGAAATATAGTTAAAGATTGATTTTTGAAAATATGGGATTAATGATTTTATAAAATAGTTAAAACGAGATTTTTGAATTTATTATAAAAGTTTAAAATATAGGATTTATAAAATTTGATTATTTTATAAATCAAAATGATGAAGTTTTTAAAGGAGATTAAAGATGTTTTGAAATAATAGTGTAAATTGATTTTATAAAGGATTTATAAATTGATATTTATAAATTAAAACATTTGAATTATAAAACGAGTTTTTATAAGTGTTAGAATGAATTGTGAATGAATTTCAGAAATGAATGAAATTTATAGAATCATAAACGGCGAAGTTATAAATGGAATTTTATAAGCAGTAGGTTTATAAATTTCATAAAGTTATTTGAAGAATAGGTTTGGATAAATAACGAATCTTATAAGTTACAAGATTTATAATTATGAAGTTCAAAGGAACGATTTTTGCAAACAAATAAATTGTAAGTATTTAACTTATAATATGAACTTTTAGTTTATAATTGAGTCATAAACTGGAATAGGTTAACTAAGGAATTTATAAAAGGAAGTTGTTATAAAATAAATAATAAAGGAGTTTATAAACGTTGTTTTATAAATTCGTAAACGACTTATTTTGATAAGTTAATTTTTATAATTTATTTATGAAGTTATATTCACGTTTTTGACTGTGAATAATCCTTTAAAATAAAATGAATAAAAGGATGAAATTTGTTAATGTAGTATATTCACGTTTTTGAATAGTGAATAATATGTTAAAGAATTTGTTTTGAATGCGATGTTCTAAATAGAATTAAAACGATCTAACGATGTTTTAAAATATGTTGACATTCGAAACCATAGATTTCAACATTCATTGTTGAAATAGACGTTTTCGAGAAATAAAAGGAAATGGTGGACTATAACACTGTTGTTATAGTAAATGATTTCCGAACGGAAATGTTTTGTATAGTATTGGGATTTATATATCTATTTTAATTCGAATCCCTATACTAGTGATTTTGGGACGTCGTAACGATGTTTACGCAACATTCGTTTTGGCCCAAATAAATATGTTTATAGAATGATTTCCTTAAAGAATGAAATATATACTTAATTTCGATTTAAGTATATTGAATATTTTCCAAGTGTTGAAAATAAATAGATTTGTGAATTACTTATTAAGTAAGTATGGAAATGTTTTCCAGTATAAAGTGAATATTTTGAGAATTTATCTTTTTGAAGATAAATTGAAATGAATAATTGAAATCGAATATTCATAGATATTTTGGATTATAAATTCACTATGGAATTTTTGAATAGAAGGGGAAGTTGTTTAAAAATAAATATTGATTTATTTTTGAAGTGTGAAAGTTATATATCTAGTAAAGATATTTTGGAAAATAAATAATTTGGAAAATTATTTGGAATCTGGTGATGTGTGCATATCCATTGATAGTTCAATAACCGACTATCAATATTTCCCTTTTAAATGGGTATTTGATGTGATTTGTTTGAATTTGAATGCCACACTTATTTTTGAATAAGCGCTCACTATTCGGGTTAACCGGGAAAGGACCATGGGGTCGTATAACCCATTCCGAATATGTGATACGTCGTTATGAATTGCATTTGAAGATCGGTGTTGAAGACCGGATCTTTTTGAAAGCGAAAGGACAACTCGTCGATTGTCTTTGCACCGAGTAGCTACGGTATAGAGACTCCCTATGTGATGGGAAGTCCGGACGTGATTAGAGATTATCCGAATTGCAAGGACTTCTTTGTAAGTGCCTTCGGTTTTGTTCGAGCCCGAAACAGACTTGTATGGATTGTATGTCTGACATTACAAATTGAGATATAAAGCCGATTTCATTCAAATATATTTCTATTGGTGGCGAAGAATTTATTCTTTTAGCTTAACACCCTTCTCTGAGACGTACGAGCTCAGAGGTTATATAGTTGATGGTTATCAGCGATATATTCCCAATTTGGTAATGTGACATGCTGAGTGTTGCTGTAAATGATCATTGTGTTGATTATTTGTGATAGGATCATTTATTTGATCGTCTATCTTGGTGATCATTTCTATAATCATTTGTTGACCCAAAGCATGGCTTTTGAATAAAATATGTTTTTGTGGACGTGACTTCGTCGAGCCTCACACCTCAGGAATGGTCAAAACAGGAAAGATGCAGCAAGGTTATGAGGGGTAGCGCCCTTTAGGATGTGTGCATTTCCTTCTGGAAAAGGGTGGTATCATGGTATGGAGCCCAGATACTTACTCATGTTGAAAACACTTTATGATTGTGTGAATTGATTGCGAGCGCTCGGTTGAAAGGTCCCAAAGGACCGGGGGATGGCATATTCGGTCAGTTGTTACTCAGTTAGGGGTAACCCGGCCTTGTGTTGGTAGAGATCCGGTTTGGTTCTCGGGGATGTCCATCCAGAGGCATTCTCATGTGGCAATGGGAAGTTCCTTGGCCTAATCATTCGTTGGAAATCCAAAGAAACAATACGAGACTTGTACGGTTTTAGTTGTAGAACCTGCTTCCTCAGGAGGTAGCTATAGTAGGCATAATATAATGGTACCTATGCTGGCTAAGATTTATATTCTACTTTCGAAATTGTTTTCTACACTATGCACTAATAATAATATCAAATGTTTCTTTTTAATGCGTATCAAGCATCTTTGACTATCATAAGGAGAAATCTCCTCCAAGTCTGCGTTTGCATTGTGTGTGTGGCGGGAGGCCTTATGGTAGTCTCATTTTTAAAAGCATTGCGAATTGACTTTAAAAATATTCCTCTATTTTGATTTTTAATATAAATAAACTGTTTTGAGTTCTCACACCAGTCACATGACTGACTCGGAGTTTATTGTTTTCCTTCCTAAACTATGGGTGCCCACCAATTTCCACACGGGCAGTCAAGAGTTAGGTTTATCAGGATATTCTGGAGTTGCTGGAGGCAAGATGGATGGCATGGCGTATCACTAGTATAAAGTATTTCTTTTTCCGCTGCACTGTTTGTTGTTGTTGTTGTACACTCTGATGATATGATGTAATGAAATGTAATGTATAAAATGTAATAACTGATATAGTTCTTTGTTTAAAGATTATTCATTTATTATTATATGTTGTTCCGTTGCGAATTGTGAGATAGGTGATGTTGTTCTGTTGTTTTCTGTTCCGTTCTATATTTTCCATTTTCTTTCCTCTCTATTTTATATCTTTTCCCTCTTCTTCTGTCCTTTTCTTTTTCTTAAAACATTGAGTGTTTGGTTTTCCGTCGTTCGATTGCTCGGCAGTCGATAAAGTGAGTATCGATGTTGAATTTTCGAAAGTCGAAGAATCGGGTCCTCACAGTTCCTTTGAACTTCATAATTATAAATCTTATAACTTATAAGATTCAATTATTTATCCAAAACCATTCTTTTAATACTTTATAAATTTTATAAACCTACTGCTTATAAAATTCTATTTATAACTTCATCGTTTATAATTCTATAAATTTCATTCATTTTTGAAGTTCATTCACAATTCATTCTAACACTTATAAAAACTCGTTTTATAATTCAAATATTTTCATTTATAAACTATCAATTTTATAAATCTTTTATATAAATCAATTTATATTATTCTTTTAAAACATCTTTAAACTCCTTTATAATTTCACCATTTTTGATTTATAAAATAATCAAATTTTATAAATCCTATTTTTAAACTTTTCACAATAAATTCAAATATCCCGTTTTAACTATTTTATAAAATCATTAACCCCATATTTTCAAAAATCAGTTTTTTTAACTATATTTCTCAAAAATATAATTTTTTTATAACATTAAAAATTATATCGTTTATTTATTTAAAATGAATCAATTTCCAAACATATAGTATATTTTCTAAAATCACTTTAAAATCATTTTAAAATCCCAAAATTTGTTTCAATGATGCTACACACCAAATAGTCAATCACGACTACAACGATATCATATATCGATATGATAATCAATCAAACATCAAAATATCTGAAATCAAATAAATACTGTTGAGGAATCCAGTTGGATCATTCCAACCTGTTTTCCTGCATCCACAAACATTAGCACAATACCAATTCCGCTCCAGTATGGAATTATCGCGGTATATGGGATTTAAAATATTATCCGCTTAATAGACGGCGCAATAGGGTCTCATCCACTGTACAATGCGTGAAATCAATAACTCCAATATATACATATGCCAATATATATATATTGCTATTATATATAATACCAATTTCACTGTTTATGAAATATTCGCGGTATATGTTTTTAATAAATAACCTTCGCTTACTAACGGCGCATAATGTCTATTTTAACAATCAATAGATAACAATCATCATTCAAACATGCATTCAAATATTTTAAATCTAACTATTTAAAATAAAATCGAAACTGATTCGATTGAGTGAGAAGTTCTCACCTTGATTTCAATTTCCGTTTTAGCGATTTATTTCGAATAAAATTAAGCGGACGTTTAATTTTACCCAAAATTCTCACTAACTCCAAACGACTCCAATCCAACTCCATCGTGTAGTGCTCGTCCATACGATTCCAACGCAACTGGTTTCGCGCGTTTTCGACCTCGTATGAAAAAGATATTGATTTTTAAAGTTACACGAATTTAATAATCAATTATTTACAACATAATATAATTTTTTTTAAACCTAAGTTGATCACTGCCGTTGATATCTGTTGCTCCCATCAGAGCCATGCACGAACGCCCTTTCCCCCACGCGAAAACCTACAGGCCGTAGAACCCATCATGCACGCACAAAAACTCGATGCCGCACGCCACTCCACTCGACTAGAAGTTGATCGACCATCACCATCGCGAAGCCCTAGGCGCCACGCCCCTTCACCGTGAACGCCGATGAACTCGGCTGCATGAATCACGAGGAAACCACGAACGAACGTGCGCCCTTCACTGCCGAATTTTGGCGAATCCAAGCCACTTCAACGCAAATCCACCGTTGGATGCCTCGGCCTCGCTACCCTCTACGATTCTCTAGTTGAGATCATTGCCTAAAAACGCTTGGATGAGGAGATTGGAGAGGAAGAAGTTAGGAAGTTTCTGGCCGTTCATTGCATAAGAGGCAGCTAGCAATATTAGGGTTAGGGTTTTGTTTTGTTGAAGATAGTGAAGGGTTTGAGTTCCTTTTATAGATTTTCAAACGAAAACACTATTCATTCTGGAAATTCCGAACTCCGATTTACGCGTCGTAACCAACGTTTCTAAGGTTTACCCCACGTTCTGGACACAATGGAACAGGTTTCGAAAGCTAATTCAGACATCTGTGCGAGTTATGGCAATAAACGTTCGATTTAAATTAAACCGATTTAAACGATTTTCTAGGCGTTTTAATTTGTACCGGACAAACGGTAAATCCGATTGACACGAAATTTGAAACCATACAATAATATCACATTACGGATCCGATGAAACTGGTTTCGTCGAAATCCGAGACTTTTTGAAAAATGGCTATTTTAACTCGCCAAATTAATATTAAAACAATTTCGATGCGTTTCGAGCTGCCACGATCAAACGATAACTCCGATTGATACGAAAATTGAAATCCGATAATAACTAACTATTACGGATCCAATGGAACTGGTTTCGTCCAATTCTGAGACTGTTCAAAAATTGACTATTTTCACTAGTCGATTTAAATATTAAAATATTCAATTTTCACAAATTAACTTTTAATTCGATTTTAAAAGTTCTAAAACATCAATATAACTTCAATATGATAAAATAAAATTTTACAAATCATTTTCAATCATATTTAACTCAATTTTCAATTATTTCCATAATTTAACATATTAAATTATCGATTTAATTATCCAATTAAATCCAATTATTCGAAATAAAATTTATTCGACTTATAAATTCACTTATTAATATTTAAAATTAATTAAATATTCAAATTTTAATTAATAAAATTTCTGGGTCGTTACAGAAGCCAAGGTATTTTCTTAGTTGGATTGTGCAACGGGTTTTCAGCAACTTATAGTAGCAAAGGATAGTGTTAGGAACTGGTGATAGTGGTTTTGATGATAACAACCTCTGTAACTTATTTCATTATAGCTTATATACAAACACTATTGTCTAGATATATATATATATATATATATATATATATATATATATATATATATATAAATGTTATTATGAAGGATATATATAAGGAAGGTGTTGATTATTGAAGACTGTATAGTATAAAGATCAATAATGAAGAAATCAAGTTCGAAGACTCATGAGTATGAAGATCAAGATTTCAAGATATATGTCTAGTTTTTTTGTTAAAACTTCATAAGAGCAAGGGAATCTTCATTCCAAGTTTCATTTGGGATGGAACCCATTTCTACCTTCTTAGTGGCTTACAAACCCACGACAAGTAGCTTACAAACCTACGACAAGTGTCTTACAAACCCACGAACATCCTGGTTTTGTACAAGTTCTCGAATCATGATGTGATGAGATATTCTGCAGGAAGAAGCTTTCTTCAAAATGGTTTTTCAAAAATGATTTTCAAAACTGTTTTCAAAACATTTTAGCCTTAAAACTATCTTTTCAAATGACTTTCACGAAGATGTTTTAGCCCTAAGATATTCTTTATTTTTTGTTTTAAAACATAGTAAAATTCGTTTATTTTACTCCAGGGTCATTTCAATTTGTTTTCAATTCAATACCATTTTCAAAACAAGTTTTTTATTTTTTTAACAAGGTGATGTCGACATCATGGGAAGCCCCATGTCGATGTGGTGGCCGTTGAATTCAAAAGTTTCAATTTTCAAAAGAAGTGTCTATTCATTTAAATCTCTTCACGAATGGTTATGACAGTTGGTACTCTATAAATAGCCATCTCAAACGAATTTTTTAACATACAATTCTCATATTTTCTTCACTTCTTCTTCTCCACAAATCCATGTTCTATAATTATCATATTTTTAAGATCGTGCCGAAATCCTGCCAAATTCCCAAGTGAATCAAATTAGAATTTCATTCTTGTTTGATTCTCTGTTCTCTCTCGAAAGATCAAAATGCTATTTAGAATTATAGGATCAATTTGTAATCAAAAGCTTATCGAGTCTTTCTATAAGGTGTGGTTCTGCATGGAAATTAATTGGGTAATCTTGTGGCCCGTAAATCAAGAGAGTTTGCTCCGGACTCGTGAGACAAGAGGGTACCTCAAGGCCTTTATAAATTGAGGAGTGTAATCTCGACATTGGTGTAATAAAAATCTGTATGAGGTGGTTTGCCTTGGTAGAGGACTGGATGTTGGGTAACTCCGAACTAGTATAAAATCCAGTGTGTTCTTTCCTTTACTTCTTTTTATTTACTTTCTGCATCTGTGTTTGATTCTATGATTGTTCTGTCATTAAGTTCTGCATTTGTTTGTGTTATAATTTCAATTTAGTTCATATAAGTCCTAGAATTCATTAAACACTATTCACCCCCTAGTGTTAAATTAGCCTTAAGATCTTTAATCCGTTGTTCCTTTCAATTGGTATCCGAGCATGGTTTTCATAGTTTTCATAATCTAAAACTTGAAAGTTAAAAATGGCATCTTGTGGAAAAAAATTTAACCCTAATTTAAGTTTATGCATTCCATCAAAGTATCATAAGTCTGCATAATTTTTATGAAAAATCAAGTAATCTGCCGAATTGGTTTGTTATGTAGGAACAGACATGTTACATGGGTTTTGGAGAGTCAACAACCAATGGACAAACTATGCAAATTGAGAAAGATAAATGGATACTTGATCGTGGTTGTTTAAGGAAAATGACTGGAAATCCCGAGATACTCAATGACATTATATATCAAGATGGTGGATTGGTCAACTTTGGAGATAACTCAAAAGGATATGTGATTGGCATCGGCAATGTTGGTTATTCTTAAACTCCTCTTATTTCTGATATTTTGCTAGTTAGGAATTTAAAACATGCCTTGCTTAGCATAAGTCAACTATGTGATAAAGGATTTAAAATTAAATTTGGAAAAGATAAGTGCCACAGCGAAGATAATAAGTCAAATATTATCTTTCAAGGAATTAGGAAGAAAAACATTTACATCCTTAGTATGAAAGTTACAAATGATAACTTACGTCTTTTGGCTAATACAAGTGACCCTTGATTTGGCATAAAAGATTTAGTCATTTGAATTTCAAACTATTATCTAAGTTATCAAAACTTGACTTAGTTAGGGGTCTTCTCAAGTTAAACTTTAAAGTAGATAGTATATGTGGTGCTTGCCAATTAGGAAAACTTAAGAGAAGTTCATTTAAATTAAAAGATATGATTTCTACTTCTAAACCTCTGGAATTACTTTATTTTGATTTATTTGGTCCATCTCAAGTTCAATCAATTAATCATAATAAATATGTTTTTGTAGTTGTAAAAGATTATTCTAGATATACGTGGACAATTTTTCTTAAACTTAAAAGTGATGCTTTTGAATTATTTAAGAATTTTGCTTAAAGAATTCAAAATCAACTTTCTTTAAAAATAAAAACAATTCGTAGTGATTATAGTGGAGAATTTGAAAATGGAAATTTTGAGAATTTCTGTAAGCAAAAAGGAATTACTCATAATTTCTCTTTTCCAAGAACTCCATAACAAAATAGTAAGAATAGAACGATTCTAGAGTGTGCTCGAATAATGCTTTCTGATAGTAACTTACCTAAAAACTTTTGGGCTGAAGTAGTCGCTTCAGCTTATTATATATTTAATTGGATTTTAATTAGACCGTTAACTAATAAAACTCCATATAAGTTATTTTCGAATAACAAACCCATAGTAACTTATTTTAAAGTTTTTGGCAGTAAGTGTTTTATTCTTAATACAAAAGATAATTTAGATAAATTTGAACCTAAATCCGATAAAGGTATCTTCATTGGATATTCTAACAGAAGTAAAGCATTTAGACTTTGTAATTTGAGAACTAACACTATTGAAGGAACAATGCATGTATCTTTTGATGAAAATTTAAAGATACTATAGAAATAAAAGATGAAGAAGATTTTGTAACTTTAAATAATGAATCTAATGAAACTAATTGTGAAATTATTCAACATAATAAAAGAATTAAGCTATTAAAAGATAATCCTGTAGGAAACATACTAGGAAATATTTAATCTATAGTTAAAACAAGAAATCAACTAAAACATACTAGGAAATATTTAATCTATAGTTAAAACAAGAAATCAACTAAATAGTATGAGTAATGTAGCTTTTATATCAACTATTGAATCTAAAAATCCAAAGGAAGCATCATCTCATGATTCATGGATTCTTGCTATGCAAGAAGAATTGAATCAGTTCACCAGAAATGATGTTTGGGAACATGTTCCTAGACCTAAGGATAAATGTATAATTGGAACAAAATGGGTTTATAAAAATAAAATGAATGAAATAGGTGAGGTCGTGAGAAATAAAGCTCGTTTAGCCGCGCAAGGTTATTTTCAAAAAGAAGGAATTGATTATGGTGAAACCTTTCCACCAGTAGCCAGACTAGAAGCTATCAGAATTCTACTTGCTTTCGCAAACAACAATAATTTCAAGTTATATCAAATAGATGTTAAAAGTGCTTTTCTAAATGGTTTTGTAAAAGAAGATGTTTATGTAGAACAACCTCCACTTTTTGAAGATAATAAATTTCCAAATCACGTATATAAATTAAAGAAGGCTTTATATGGTTTGAAACAAGCTCCTAGAGCTTGGTATGAAAGATCAAGATCTTATTTACTACAATCTGGTTTTGAAATTGGTAAAATAGATACAACTCTTTTTGTTAAAAGAAAAAAAATTGATATTCAATTAATACAAATATATGTTAATGATATATTATTTGGATCAACTAATAACATAATGAATAAAGAATTTTCAGATATAATGATAAAAGAATTTGAAATAAGTCATATGGGAGAAGTAAGTTTCTTCTTACGACTTCAAATCAAACAACTAGTTAAAGGAAATTTCATTATTTAAGAAAAATATGCTGAAGATTTAATTAATAAATTTGGATTCACCACTTCTGGTGGGAAACCAACTCCAATGACAACTAATGTAGCTTTATGTAAAGACGATAAATCAAAAGACGTTGATCAAAAATTATATAGTGGAATGATTGGTTCGCTGCTTTATATAACAGCAAGTAGTCGTGACATCATTCATAGTGTTTGCCTCTGTGCAAGATACCAATATCAACCTAAAGAAACTCATCTAAAAGCGGTTAAGAGAATTTTAAGATATGTAAAACATACTTTAGATTATGGTTTATTTTATCTTAAAAACGATGTATTTGATTTAATTTCATACTGTGATGCTGATTACGCTAGTTGTAAATCAGACCGAAAAAGTACAAGTGGAACTTGTCGCTTTCTAGGACATTCTCTGATTTTCTGGTTTAGTAAGAAGCAAAACACTATATCCTGGTCAAGAACTGAAGTTGAATATATATCTGCTGCTTTCGCTTGTTCTCAGTTATATATATGCAACAAACTTTAAAAGATTTTGGATTAACCATAACTAAATCACTAATTTATTGTAATAATACTAGCGCAATAAACCTATCTAAGAATACAACTCATCATGCCAGAAAAAAACATATTGATATTAGACATCATTTTCTTAGAGATAATATAAGTAAAGAAGTCATAACTCTTGAATATATTAATACTGAAAAACAAATTGCTGATATATTAACCAAACCATTAAATGAACAAAACGTTACTAAATTTAGGAGTGAATTAGGTATATGTTCATTAATTGAAATATAAATTATAAATAATTCAAAGATAGTAAATAATTAATATAAATAAAAAAAATTCAAAAATTGAACTGGGCATGTCGACATGACCCATCCCCCTATGTCGACATGTAGGCCGAGATTTTCAAATTTAAATTTCCTTCTGAAATTAGTTATTTGGTTATATATTTATATATTTCGACTTTTACTCCTTTTCTCTATTCCCCTCTCTGTAATAAACTTCTAAAATAGTAAATTAATGGCTTCTTCCTCTAATAATAAACCTTCTTCACCCACTTCTCCTCGTTCTACCCCTTTTCAATGTTCTACACATGTGCGAGTCATCAAACTGTAAGAAAAGATGCAAGATTTACATCAAATGATGGTGGAAATTCAAGTAAGTCAACTGCAAATGGTTAGAGAATAAGATAGGCAAGGCAAAATCCTTAGCAATTACAAAAATTTCTTATGGATAACCATGCCAATCCCATTGTCATCAAAAAATCATCACATGCAATGAACTATGAAGAAGAAGAGCCTCTAGAAGAACCACAGAGGATCAAGAAGAAGAACATCCTCTACCAAATCCGAATGTTCATATGGACGAAGACGATGGCGTGATTTGCATTGGAGAGGTCCTTTTTGACGCTAATGGAAAGTTGGTCGAACAATATGGAAACTTTTGTCTTCACTATCCAAATTGTTCGGTCCATAGATCACCGATGGTCAAGGGTCCTCGTTAGGCATTTTTTCATTTTCTTAATTGTATATTGGTTTGTAAATTTATATATAACTAGTGTGTAGCCCGTGCTACACACACGGGCAGTCTCGATAAGCAAGTGGGTAGAGGAAGATAGTGTACAGTGTTGTTGATTAACTTAAAGGGATATTATGTAGGGAAGGAATGGGGAGATGTAGTATATGTTGAGGTATATGTGTTAATGTGAGTGGTTTGTAATCACCCACAGTTTACTTAATGGAATGAATAATAAAAGGCGTAGTTAGACCGTGCAATATAGGAATTTATTAGTTGATGCGGTTAATATACATATCTTTATGTAAATTTATATTAATATTAATATTAACAATGTAAGCTAAGGAGTTAAGCAGCATGGAGGTGATGTGTAAGTGATAGCTGAGCGGCAGTAAGTGCAGGAGATGTTTAATGTATGGTGAGAAATTTAAAGCTTTGCTCTTTAATATTGCCCAGTCTGTATATAAATTGACATCTTCAATGTTTACTGTAAAAACCATGTTTGTAGTATTTCAATGTGCATGTAGATTAGTATGGAGGGTAAGTATGCAAACCGTAAATACTAATCAATGTGTATGACAATTGAAAAAAAAATTCGAATGTGGGATGGAAAATTTTAATCAACAAATGACGGAGCTGGAGCTTCAACAATGAACATTATAGTAGGAGGCAGTGCGCTGAGAACTGGGGAGATGCACAGAAAGCAATTATACAATAGGAGCAACATTACCCTTCAGAATTCATATTAATAGTTATACAGCTGCATGTACTGTTTGCTGTAATTGCGAAGTAACAATGTTTACACTGTGAGTTGTAAATGGACGGAGCATAGAACTTCTATGACTGACAGTGAAGCGAATGAGTATATACATATGGTAAATGTATGAAGTAATGAAAACGAAAATGGGAGGGACACATAAGTTTCATAAAAGGATGATACTATTCTCCTTATAGGGTGCGTAGGTTGGTCAGTGAGGTTGGTTAAACATGTTGACTGAGTTGCATATACCGTTGTCTGTAGGGGAAAGTACATGAACCAAACAGGGAAGCACAATGGTAAATTGTTGACAGTCAGAAATAAAGTGAGATGTGCACGAAAGAAATTAGATACAAATAGTTTGTAGGCAAAGTAGGCATGTCCAATAGTAGAGGAAAACAAAGCGTACAAAACTCAAAGGGCGATGAGCGGAGAGAAAAATTTAAGAGTATGAACAGTGAAATACACAAACAGTTTATATATTTATATGATATCTTATATATCAGCCTAAATTACTCATGGTTTTGTAAAAAATGTATATCAATGTGCTTGTACAACTTTTTTTATTCATTGTATTATAAAACGCAGTATGTTAAAGCATGCTTGGTAATACGGACATTTAATTAAGAGACAAAAATTTTTGAAGGTAAATACTGTGAAATGCAAACAGGGAACCGATTTTTTTGTTGATGCACTGGAAATCATGACCAACAGAAAAACATGTTTTGTTACCGGGAACTCATAGTTTCATGGGAAAGCTGGCTGAAAGTAATCGACTGTTTATCAATAAATGGTCATACTGAAAACGGTATATATTCCAAAATGGTAAAATCAAAATTTGCAGTAGAGATTCATTTTAACATCAACAGTAAGCTAGATTGATAAGGAGTTGCTATACTGAACTAGATGAAAAAAAATATTAGTTATTATAGAATCTACATTTGCAGCAAAAACAAATTGTAACATTAACAAAAAAACAAAGGTTGATACATAGGTGCTATATTAAATGTGGAAGCAAAAGACAATGCTGCTTATGGAAATGGATGCTTTAGTACAAAACTAGTTAGTAAGTAGTAGTAAATCAGCTTGAACGTTGTTCTTCAAAGCTATTTCTGTTTTCAATCCTTATTTCTACCCTGACTCTTATTCACATCTTCATCTTTCTTTGTGTCAGCCAATAAAATAGATTATTCAGTTACTATATGTTCCAATAATGCAACATTTTTAATTGTCAATGATACAGTACCTTTATGATTATTCCACCTTTACTATATGTTCGAGCAACATTAACATGCAAGAGCTACTCAACCCATTTCTTTTAAGAAAAAAAACCAAACATATCAGTGCAAACCCATAAAAATTCAGTCGAACAAAGAGACCAGTTGACAGTAAATATAATCGTAACAAAAAGTGTAAACTGGAATAAAGAGTACATTAGTTGGTAGAATTAGTAATAAGTGGTACATTTATGTCATGATACTTCGCCTCTTGCAACGATTCCACTTATCAGAGTATCAAGCTCTTTAGTTCCATCGATTGCAAGCGACAACTGACATGGAGTGATCGGTTCCACCGTCAGCAGTATGACAACAGGTTTAACTGGTAAGAAAGATGTAACTCAGTGGACAGATAAATAATCGCGTAAAAGCAAATTGTTTAACGTAGTTGGTGACAACAGTTAAAATATCAAAAATGGAATAAGGAACCACATATATAATACGATTAACGCTCCAGCCTGTAATATTACAGTGCCTTTATTTAATTTCTCGTCAAGCATCTGCTAATAATTTTGTAAGCAGGAAGGGAAAAAGCAGTAGATAAAATAAGCAAGTACATTATATTCAATGAAAATGTCAGCAGTAAATGGAGGGTGGAAGATAGGCCATAAATTAAAAGATGTGTGTAACATTGCGGTAGATAAAACATCAGAGTAGACAGGTGCAGTATATTTAGTGTATGACTTAAACTGCCAGAAATTGACCAACCTTATTTTTGTTTACCATTATACTATTAATGCAACAGGGTAATAAAAGAAGCATAGAACTATGATAACATGGTGCAGTTTGGTATACTTTCTGTGGGTATACCGTTTGACAAACCGTTAACAAATGAACAAATTATAGTTACTGAGCACAGAACGAAGAAATTCAGTTATTCAAACCAAATTATACTGACCCAGGTAAAGGATGTAACATATTAAAAAGGCTAAGATAGAATTAAAAGCAACCATTGAGAACATAGAACTCTGGCATCAGTTAAGTGACCATTGTGGAAGGCATGGTGGCAGTAAATAAAAGATTGTCATCTTAACATCATCTTTTGAAGCATAGAGAGGGATAATTAATTAATTTGTAATACAACAATACTCCATAAATGGTTGTAAAAAAGGCGAACATGATATTGAAGAAAGTTAAGCATACTATTTTCCGATATGAGAGCAATCAAACTATATGCAAATGAATACTGATTTGTAGGTTAAACTATATATAAAAAGAAGATATCCTACAGTACGTTAATATTTATACGTCCAATGTGACTGTCTACTGGACTGGCTTATTTAAGTACAGCAGTTGCAGTTTGTCCTTCGCTCGTACGGAACTCAGACCGAGATATTTTACATGGTCATTTCCAAAAAAAACCATAGCAGAAGCAATATGACAGTATATATATTGGCAGACAGACTAAATGGTCGAGATATGACTTCAGACAAATATGAATGCGGCTGTGATATCGTGTGGGTGAACAATACCACTGTCTCCCTTCCCTGTTATGAGTTGCAGCTATTATATGAACAACTTATTTACCCTAAACCAATGTTGAAACCGGTACAATACTTCGTCTACCAAAACCATAAATTTAGGGTGCTAGCTGAGTCTTATAGAAAAAATGAGTAGGCAGTACTAAATGGGAAAGGGCGATGAAATGCACACATGGGAAAGTTGTTTTATGCATATTTCAGTTCTCGTTGTCAGATGTATATACAGAAAGAGAACAGTTTGCTGCTCAAAGGAATTGGTTGTGCAAGAAAACGGTATAAAGTAATGAACATTATAATAATGTAGTATACCATACGTAGAAATATAGTACAGTAACTGATGCACAGTGAAAGTAACGATTTGTTTGTGAACCATGGACAGTTAAATGATATGCTGGAAAAATTGTAAATAAAAATGAGACATGAAATTTGTTGCACATGATCTACAAAGAAATTATTCGGCTGCCAGCAGACCATTATCCATTGCAGAGAACATGGGTACTGATCGGGTAGCAGTCATACCGACAGTACTTAAATGTTGTTACAGTTTTAGTCGAATTTGCAATGCACAACTAACAGGAATGACCATAGTGAATAAACATGAACTACCGATTTGGTCTGCCTAGGCCCAACCCTATGCATAGTCATAGGACTTCATATAACTCATAAGGGTACTAAATTCAGTCATCTACATAACACACATAAAAGATATAATTAAAATAATGTGTATTTCTTCATGACACAAATTTTGAATAAGACCGGCTAAACAGTTGTATTTCTTCCAAATTGTAAGAACATCGAAACAGTTGTATTTTGGCCTAATATGATAACTGTTTACTGTCGAAAGCGTACCACTTAAATCTGAGACATGGGTTTATCAAATGTATTCTCTATTTCTAGAACACAACCACGCTATCGATACGGAGGTGGATAAATAATTGCTATGTTTGTACGGTAAAAGCCAATAGTTATGACAATTGGTAATTAAAAGGAATCAATTATGAACATACAGTTTGACTTCATAGTGAATAAGGACTTACTAAAAACTTAACTGAAACCAGTCAGATGAAAAAAACTGAGCATCGTTTTCTGAGATTGGTAAAGTTTTCAGAATAGAAATCATTATAGTCATTACGCTGTCAACAGTAAAGTAACTACGCGGCATTGTAATTGCAGTACACATTTTTGGACGAAAAAAGGACAAATTTTAGCGACCTGCAATTGACGCCATGCACAAATGTCAAATAGTTATTACATAAATTAAGTAGAAATGTTGATACAGATTGTTTAAAAAAAATAAAGTCAGGAACATGAAACGGGATAGCAGCACAGAAAACAGGTGTAGTATTTCGTAAAATTGACAGCCTTACAATATGAATAACGTTGACCTAGATATGTTAAAACTTATTAACCATACTATCCTAGTTAGTGCGCGGTGGAAATAATGAAAAAGGTTAGCTGCCCATGTCATTATCCTTATATGTATACATATATATTGGTATGTATATGTATATATACACATATATATATATGCATAAACCATATGACGCGGGTGGGTTATGATGAAATTGTCAGCAGATGCAAACTGGTTTAAAAATATACCACTGCAGTTCATAAATGATGAAACGAAATAATTAGCAAATAAAACTCAGTTCAAAAAAATTCTCAATGCAAACTTTATTGAAGAATAGTGATAGCAGGACATAAGGAAGTGAAAATTGGTTTGAGGAACAGTGGCAACGAATACATACCGTGCCAGGGTGGATTACAGTATCATCCAACTTGATTTCCTGAAAAAGACAGCGGAGAGCAAGTTACAATGTTGTATATGACATGATAGAAAGAAAGCACATACTGTATTATGTCTCAGCTGACTGTGTATACCCTAAACACTGATTTATGACAATATAATCTACAGATGTACGGTGGCAAGATGTATGAGTATGTTCTTGTTTGAGATAAATTTTCTTTATCGACTAATTCCTATTACTAACACGGGTTCCAATATCAAATATGCTCCTAAATCATCATGTTGGTGGATGATTAAACTATCATACAACATATAAACATTGCAGTCCACATGTTGGTCAGTGGGTCATAAATACGGAATATAAACATAAAACTATATGCGTCAACGGTTATAATCAGCAACAAACGTAAAGGATTTCAGACGGTAAGCAAATGAATATTTAACTTGTTGACTATATTGTGTCTGAAAATCGTGTCCTCGAATTATGTAAAAAAATAAATCAGACATTGCAATGATGATTTCCATGGACAGTCGGATGTCAACATCATTTTTCCGTAAAGTTGTCAGTACATGGCTTGAAATTTTATCTACTATATGGCATTAAACTGCAAACATACGTATGTATTGCCGGGAAAAAACTGGGTATAACAAAAAAGGGAGTCTAAAATTTTGCAACTGTTAACAGTGCGTTGTAATCGGGAGGGTGAAAATAGAGGCCCATCTGTGTGCAACTGAAATGGAAACATATGCGGTATAACTGTTGCAAACTGTTGTTATGCGCAACACTGTTAGGTCGAAAGAGGTAGAAAAAAGTAGTGATAATACATCGATCATTTTCAACACTCTCGGTGACCACCAACATGATCCAGGTAATCAGCTAACATAAGCTGGGAGTTACAATGATGAGCAATATGCACATGGTCAATCATATTTCCGTATTCGGTGCATAGATATGGAACTGAGTACATAGGGAGAAATAACCGGGCTGTTTGTAACTCATCCAGTAAGTTACGAAAAGGGAAAGATAAAGCAACGCCGAGGGATATAAACCTAACCCAAACTATTGTGTCAGTGGTATTCAATCAGTTTGAACCAGTTTAGGGATTTAACTACAGAGCCAAAAAACCCCGGATGTAATGAATACTGCGAACAACTCAATATAACTACAATTATTTCCAAGTTCAAAATGTAGCACATAAATTGGAAAGTAGTGGTAGAAGAGGAACTGCAGTTCCATATCTACAGTGTAATACATACGGAACTGGTGGACAAAGAAACAATGTTGAACAGCAGTTCAGATAGTGAGTGTGTGCGGAATCGATGAAGAAAATGTTCGTATAGTAGGGAGTTTGAAGACAAACACCGTCGGCGTACGCAGCCACAATCCAAGGTGGTAGATCGATCGGGAAGAAAAGTGGATACCAACCGCTGGCCTGGTGATAGCGAATTGGAAGAGAATACAGTTGGAACTCAGCCAACGTAACGTGCTGAGGACGGTGGGTGGCAGATAGTGATTTGGGGGAAAAAATACAGATTAGAAAGTGAGTAGGACTAACCTTTCATACCCTCTTGATGGAAATCTTCGTGATGGCTGCGGAGGAAGAAAATCACTGCGGGCAAAGCGGTCGATGAAGTGGAGGGTGGGAAAAGCGAAGGCGGGATGTCGGGAGCTATGTAGGAGAAGGGGAAGATAGGAAAAGTGAAGTTGGGAATGAGGGTATGTAGGACTAGTTGGTAAGAGCGGTGGTTGAGGGCATCGACATATGGGGAGACGGTAATGGGGAGAGGGGAAATGTGTTTGGCAGTTGAAAATTAATGAAACCGGGGAAAGGGAGGAGGATTGAAAAAGGACAGGTGTTGCTACGACAACGCTCTGGTTTCTCCTTTCCTATTTAAGTAATAGATTGGTATATTAATTAATGTTCTACTAACAATTATTTGTATTTAAAATCTTAAATTCCATTTTAACTTAAGATTCCATGTTTCACTCATACATACTTATTATTCTTATGTCATATGTTTGTTTATCACTTTTTCTATTAAGTTCAAGGTTTATAGGTTATTTTTGTTGATGACAAAGGGGAGATAAGTTATGTAAAATAGTAGGCTTGGAGTAAGGGGGAGTTGTTGGTGTGAGGGAAAGTTATGGTACGATCGAAGTGGTAAGTATATTTTATAAGGTTGTTATCATAAAAAAAGGGAGATTGTTAGGAATTGGAGATAGTGATTTTGATGATAACAACCTCTGTAACTTATTTTATTATAACTTATATACCAACACTACTGTCTAAATATATATGAATGTTATTTTGTAGGATATATATAAGGCGGGTGTTGATAGTTCTCGAGTTTGAAGACTCATGAGTATCGAGATCAAGATTTCAAGATATGTGTCTAGTTTTTTTTGTTAAAACTTCATAATAGCATGGAAATCTTTATTCCAAATTTCATTTGGGATGGAACCCATTTCTAGCTTCTTATGGCTTACAAACCCATGACAAGTAGCTTACTAACCTATGGTAAGTGGCTTACAAACCCACGAACATCTTGGTTTTGTAATAGTTCTCGAGTCCTGATGTGATGAGATATTCTACAAGAAGAAGCTTGCAAAACTAGTTCAAAATGTTTTTTCAAAAACGATTTTCAAAACTGCTTTTCAAAATGTTTTAGCCTTAAAACTATCTTTTCAAATGATTTTCAAAAAGATGCTTTAGCCTTAACTATTCTTTGTTTTTATGTTTTAAAACATAGTAAAATTAGTTTATTTTACTCCAGAGTCATTTCATTTGTTTTCAATTCAATACCATTTTCAAAACAAGTTTTTCATTTTTTTAACAAGGGGACGTCGACATCATGGAATACCCCATGTCGACATGGTGGCCGTTTAATTCAAAAGTTTCAATTTTCAAAAGAAGTGTCTATTCATTTAAATCTCTTCACGAATGGTTATGACAGTTGGTAGTCCATAAATAGCCTTCTCAAATGAATTTTTTAACATACCATTCTCATATTTTCTTCACTTCTTCTTCTCCAAATCCATGTTCTATAATTATTATATTTTTAAGATCATGCCGAAATTCTGCCAAATTTCTCAAGTGAATCAAATTAGAACTTCATTCTTCTTTGATTCTCTGTTCTCTCTCGAAGATCAAAGTGCTATTCAGAGTTATCGGATCAATTTATAATCAAAAGTTGATCGAGTCTCTCTATAAGGTGCGGTTGTTCCTGAAAATCAATTGGGTAATCTTATGGCCCGTAAATCATTAGAGTTTGCCTCGGACTTGTAACGACCTAGAATTTTAAACAATTTAATTTGAGAATATTTAATTAATTTTAAATATTTGAATGATGGTTTGGATTGAATTCAATATAACTTTGAATATGGCGATTAAATTATAGAATTTAATCTATTGAAAGTTGAATAAAAATTTGAATCTTCAATTTTAAGCCAATTAAAAATATTTCAAAGGCTTGTAAAATTCATATTGATAATATTGAAGATAGTAGAAGCTTCAGAATTTAATTTGGAAGTGAATTGTTCAGTTTTGAAATTTAAATCGTTTGAATCGATATTTAAAATAGCCGTCCGAGGCACAGTCTCGGAATTCGACGAAACCAGTTCCATTGGGTCCGTAATATTGTATTGTTGCTGGATTTAAAATTTCGTATCAATCGGAGTTGTTGTGTGAGAATACGACACCTAAACGCGTTGAAATTTTCAACGATTTAAATTTAAACTTAAATTTAAATTTAGTCAAACGGTACCACGTTATCCCATTTATCACGCCTAAGATCGCTCCTAACATCACGCCTTCGATCGTGCAAACCATACTCATTCGACTGTAAATACCACGTTCCCTCTCCCTCTCTCAGAAATCAAAATCACAGAAACAAAAATTTAATGGCCGCGTTAAAGGAAATGTAGGAATCTCGTTCCTCTCCTGTTCAAGAATCAAAACCATATTCGTTCAGAATCAAATAAATAATGGTCGAAGCCTTTAATTCTCAAACGAAAAAAAATCGAGACGTAGTATAAAAAAAAAAAATTTAAATGGCCGAAGCCTGGGGGAGGGGTTCGCGGCAGAAAAGGAGGCAGTGGGTTCGACGCGAGGTCGCGGCGACGTCAGGCTCGAGTTCGAGCAACAGGATGGGGTCGCGAGTGATTGGGGACAGGGCTTTCGAATCGAATCGCGACTAAGCACGCGCGCGTGGGGGAGGTGCTGGCGGCAGTGGTTCGATCGATTGTGGGGCGACGAGAATTAGGGTTGTTCGGTGATGATTTTGGGCGACACTGGCACGAGGCAGCAACAATTCTCGAGCGCACGCGTATGGAGCTCGAGTTGATGGCGGCGCGCGCTCGCGCGAGGCAGGGGATGTCGAGGTGCGCGTAGACGTGGGGTTTGGATGTGATGGCGAAGTGTAACGACCCAGAATTTTTAGAAATTAAAAATTGAATATTTAATTAATTTTAAGTATTAATAAGTGAATTTATAAGTCGAATAAATTTTAATTTGAATTATTGGATTTAATTGGATAATTAAATCGATAATTTAATACGTTAAATTATGGAAATAATTAAAAATTGAGTTAAATATGATTGAAAATGATTTGTAAATTTTATTCTATCATATTGGAGTTAGAATGATATTTTAGAACTTTTAAAATTGAATTAAAAGTTAATTTGTGAAAATTGAATATTTTAATATTTAATAATCGATTGTAAAATAGCCAATTTTTGAACAGTCTCAGAATTGAACGAAACCAGTTTCATTGGATCCGTAATAGTTAGTTATTACCGGATTTCAATTTTCGTGTCAATCGGAGCTATCATTTGATCGTGGCAGCTCGAAACGCATCGAATTATTTTTAATTTAAATTTGGCGAGTCAAAATAGCCATTTTTCAAACTGTCTCGGATTTCGACGAAACCAGTTTCATCGGATCCGTAATGTGATATTATTGTAAGGTTTCAAATTTCAAGTCAATTGGATTTACCGTTTGTCCGGTACAAATTAAAACGCCTAGAAATCGATTTAAATCGGTTTAATTTAAATTGAGCGTTTGTAGCCATAACTCGCACATACTTCCGAATTAGCTTTCGAAACCTGTTCCATTGTGTCCGGAACGCGGGATAAACCTTAGGAACGTCAGTTACGGCGTCTAAATCGGAGTTCGGAATTTCCGGATGAATGGTGTCGTTCGTTTTCCTATAAATAGCCCCCTCTCTCTTTAGAAATTAGAAAAAATAAAATAAAAAGAATTTGAAACCCTAGCCGCCACTACCAGGTTGAAGGGCCAAAATTCAATCTCGTTCATTCCTTAATCTCTCTCAATCTACAAAGATTTAGCCAAGGTGTTCAACACGAAGGTTGGAGAGCACGACGAGAGCTTTCAATCCATACGGATATGATCGCGTATGGAGTTGTATTTCGTGTGAAAATAGGCCGCGTCCTCTTCGACTTGCGCACGGTTTTCCATGCTAGGGGGGGTGCCGAGCTTCCTATGGTTATTGCCGAGCATAGAGTGGAGCAAGGGCTTCCTATTGCAAGTTGTTGATCGAATTATCGTTGAGTTTTGATGTTGCAAAAATTTAAACCCTAAATGAGATGTTGGGTTCGGCCGATACAGGGTGGGAACGAAGGGATGGGGGAGATGAAACGTACGGTGTAGATGGGGGGTGGGGGCAAGGATCATGCGGCCCAGAAATAGTTAGGTTAAAATTTTTATATTATGTTGTAATTAATTATAGTACAAATCGTGTAAACTTTGAAAATTTATAACTTTTTCATACGAGGTCGAAAAAATGCAAACTCAGTTGCGTTGGAATCGTATGGACGAGCACTACGCGATGGAGTTGGATTGGAGTCGTTTGGAGTTAGTGAGAATTTTGGGTAAAATTAAACGTCCGTTTAATTTTATTCGAAATAAATCGCTAAAACGAAATAAATCAAGGTGAGAACTTCTCACTCAATCGAATCGGTTTCGATTTTATTTTAAATAGTTAGATTTAAAATATTTGAATGCATGTTTGAATGATGATTGATATTTATTGTTTGCTAAAATAGACATTATACGCCGTTAGTAAGCGGATGTTATTTAATAAAAACATATACCGCGAATATTTCATAAACAGTGAAATTGGTATTATAAATAATATCAATATATATATATATATATTGGCATATGTATATATTGCAGTTGATTGATTTCCCGTATTTTTTAGCGGATGAGACCCTATTACGCCGTTATTAAGCGGATAATATTTAATAAGAACATATACCGCGATAATTTCATACTGGAGCGAAATTGGTATTGTGCTAATGTTTTTGGATGCAGGAAAACAGGTTGGAGGGATCCAACTGGATTCCTCAACAGTTTTTATTTGATTTTCAGATATTTTGATATTTGATGGATTTTCATATTGATATATGATATCGTTGTAGTCGTGATTGACTATTTGGTGTGTAACATCATTGGACCCAAATTTTGGGATTTTAAAATGATTTTTAAAGTGATCTTTGAAAATATAAAATATTTTTGGAATTGATCCATTTTAAATAAATAAACATTATAATTTTTAAAGTTATAAAAATTATGATTTTGTGAAATATAGTTAAAAGTTGATTTTTGAGAAATAGGGGATTTATGATTTTATAAAATAGTTTAAATTGGATTTTTGAATATATTATAAAAGTTTAAAAATAGGATTTATAAAATTTAATTATTTTATGAATCAAAAATGGTGAAATAATAAAGGAGATTAAAGACGTTTTAAAAGAATAATATAAATTGATTTATATTAAGAGATTTATAAACGGATATTTATAAATTGAAATATTGACTTATAAAACGAGTTTTTATAAGTGTTTGAATGAAGTGAAAATGAAATTCATAAATGAATGAAATTTACAGAATTATAAACTGTGAAGTTATAAAAGAAATTTATAAATAGTAAGATTTATAAATTTGGTGAAATTATTTGAAGAATAGATTGGTTAGATAAATGGATCTTATAAGTTATAAGATTTATAAATTGGAAAGTCTTTAAAAGAACGATTTTGTAAAATAATCGTTTTATAAGTATTTAACTTATAATATGAACTTTTAGTTATAATTGAGTTATAAACTCGAATAGGTTAATAAAGGAATTTATAAAAAGGAAGTTTTTATAAATAAATAGAAATGGAGTTATAAACGTTGTTTTATAAATTCGAAATGACTTATTTTGATAAGTAAATTATTATAACTTATGTTTGGAGTTATATTCACATTTTTGAATAGTGAATAATCCTTTAAAATAAATTGAATAGAAATGATGAAACTTGTTGACGTAGTATATTCACGTTTTTGTATAGTGAATAATACGTTAAAGAAAATGTTTGAATGTGATGTTTTAAATAGAATTAAAACGATCTAACGATGTTTTAAAATGTGTTGAGATTCGAAACCATAGATTTCAACATTTATTGTTGAAATAGACGTTTTCGAGAAATAGAAGGAAATAATGGACTATAACACTGTTGTTATAGTAAATGATTTCCGAAAGGAAATGTTTTGCATAGTATTGGGATTTATATATCTATTTTAATTTCGAATCCCTATACTAGTGATTTTGGGTTGTCGTAACGATGTTTTACGTAACATTCGTTTTGGCCCAAATAAATATGTTTAAGAGAATGATTTCCTTAATAGAATGAAATATATACTTAATTTCGATTGAAGTATATTGAATATTTTCTAAGTGTTGAAAATAAATAAAATTTGTGAATTACTTATGAATAAGTAAGTAGGGAAATGTTTTCCAATATAAAGTGAATATCTTAAGAATTTATCTTTTTGAAGATAAATTGAAATGAATAATCGAAATCGAATATTCATAGATATATTGGATTATAAATTCAATATGGAATTTATGAATGAAAAGGAGAATTTGTTTAAAAAAATAAATATTGATTTATTTTTGAAGTGTGAAAATTATATATCTAGTGAAGATATTTTGGAAAAATATATATATTGGAAAATTTTTTGGAATCTGGTGATGTGTGCATATCAATTGATAGTTCAATAGTCGACTATCAATATTTCCCTTTGAATGGGTATTTGATGTGATTTGTTTGAATTTGAATGCCACACTTATTTTTGAATAAGCGCTCACTATTCGGGTTAACCGGGAAAGGACCATGGGGTCGTATAACCCATTCCGAATATGTGATACGTCGTTATGAATTGCATTTGAAGATCGGTGTTGAAGACCGGATATTTGCGAGAGCGATAGGATGACCTGTCGATTGACTCTGCACCGAGTTGCTCCGGTATAGAGTTCTCCATATGTGATGGTGAATCCGATCAGGATTGTCGATATCCGGATTGCAAGGACTTCTTTGTAAGTGCCTTCGGTTTTGTTCGAGCCCGGAACAGACTTGTATGGATTGTATGCCTGACATTACAAGTTGAGATATAAAGCCGATTTCTTTCAAATATATTTCTGTTGGTGGCGGAAAATTTATTCTTTTAGCTTAACACCCTTCTCTGAGACGTACGAGCTCAGAGGTTATATAGTTGAAGTTATCAGCGATATATTCCCAATTTGGTAATGTGACATGCTGAGTGATGCTGAAATGATCATTGTGTTGATTATTTGTGATAGGATCGTTTATTTGATCGTCTATCTTGGTGATCATTTCTATGATCATTTGTTGACCCAAAGCATGGCTTTTGTATAAAGTATGTTTTTGTGGACGAAACTTCGTCGAGCCTCACATCCCGGAATGGTCAAAACAGGAAAGATGCGGCAAGGTTATGAGGGGTAGCTCCCTTTAGGGTATGTGCATTTCCTTCTGGAAAGGGTGGTATCATGGTATGGAGCCCAGATACTTACTCATGTTGATACACTATATTTATTACTGTGTGGTGTTGTTGGTGACGAGCGCTCGGTTAAAGGTCCAATGGGACCGGGGGATGCCATATTCGTGTAGTAGTTACCTAGTGATAAAGGTAACCCGGCCTTGTATTGGCAGAGAGCTGGTTAAGTTCTCGGGGACGTCCAGCCAGAGGCGTTTCCATGTGGCAATGGGAAGTTCCTTGGCCTGACCATTTGTTGGAAATCCAAAGAAACAATACGAAACTGGTACGGTTTTAGTTGTATAACCTGCTATGGAATGTGGCGGTAACCTGCTATTGAACATAGTAGCTATAGTAGGCATAAGTGCGGAATGTCTATGCTGGCTAAGATTTATACCTTTATTTTTGAAATGATTTTCCTATACTATGCACTAGTAATAATATCAAATGTTATTTTAAATGCGTATCAAGCATCTTCGACTATCATAAGGAGAAATCTCCTCCGATTCTGCGTTTGCATGTGTGTGTGTGCGGGAGGCCTTATGGTAGTCTCATTTTTAAAAGCATTGCGAATTGAATTTAAAATATTCTTCTATTTTGATTTTAAAGTAAATAAACTGTTTTGAGTTCTCACACCAGTCACATGACAGACTTGGAGTTTATTGTTTTCCTTCCTAAACTCTGGGTGGCCACCAATTTTCCACACGGGCAGTCAAGAGTTAAGGTTTATCAGGATATTCTGGATATTCTGGAGTTGCTGGAGGCAAGCTGGATGGCATGGCGTATTACTAGTATATAGTATTTCTTTTCCGCTGTTTGTTGTTGTATGTTGTTGTACACTCTGATGATATGATATGATGTAATAAAATGAAATGTAATGTAATAACTGATATAGTTCTTTATTTAAAGATTATTCATTTATTATTATATGTTGTTCCGCTGCGAATTGTGAGATTCTGATGTTGTTCTGTTGTTTTCTTTCTGTCCGTTCTATTTTCAAATTTTCTATCTTCTATTTTCTTTTCTCTCTCTCTCCATTTTCTACCTTCTTATTTCTTCTGTATCTTCTTCTTTCTTTTCCTCTTTTCATAAATTCTTTTTAAAACCCATAACATTTCGGTTTTTCGGCAACGAAAAACCGCGTACGTTACACGAAGCTTGAGGCTGTGGCGTTCGAGATGGAGGCAGTCACGTGATGTGGTATTTTGATTTTTATTTAGTTAAAAAAAAATTTTATACAGTTAAATTACAGTAAGCTATAGAAAAAAAAATATGGTTGAAATTTAATTTTAATTAGATAAATTATAAAAGGAGAATTATATTAAATTTAAATTTTTATTTAAATAAATTTATTAAAAAGGAATTTGTTAAAGGAAATATAGTTTAAGATTTAATTTTTAAATAAATTTATAAACAAAAAAATTAATTGTTAGATTTGTTCAAATTTAAAATCGTTAAACAATTTAATATATTGAAAAGAAATTGTTTTCAAAAGGAATTAGTTAGTTAAAATTAAATCTATAGTTAATTAAATTATTTAAAGGAAGATTTGGAAAAAAATAAAATATACATAAGCAGTTTTTAAATTATATATATACATATATATACGAGAATTTGGAAATATTGATTTACTAAGGTATTTTGAAAATATAATAAAGGATTACAGTCTGCTTATTTTTAAATTTAGATTTAAATAATTAGTTAATTAAATCTATTGAACGAAAATTGGTGATTTGAATTTTTCAAATATTAAAGAAAATCATGGGTTAATTTAAATTAAATTTACAAAAGGAGAATTTGTTCAAAATTTAGTTGGAAGATAATAAAGATATTGTATAGAAAAGGAGGAGATTTGTTTAAAAAAATAAAATTGGTTAGTTAAATAAATTTATCGAAAGAATTTGATTTAAAGATATTAATTTAAAGTAAAATAATTAGTTAAAATAAATTTATTTAAGAAGAGATTGGTTTAAATAAAACTATTGATTAATTAAACAATCAAGAACGAAATTTATCATTCGATTATTTCGAATATTAATAGATTGTGTAAATATTTATACAAGGTATAAATCAAGAGAAATCGAGTCAAGAGGGGAAATGGATTGCAAATAAAAGCTAAGGTGAGAACTTCTCACTCAAAAGGAATTTTATTGTTTATTTAAATTTTAAATAGTTAGATTTAAAATTTGCTTGACTGTATTGATTGAATGATTGAATGATGATTGATATATATATTGGATGTGAATAGACCCTATACGCCGTTAGTAAGCGGAGATTATTTATTACACACATATACCGCGATATTCCACCTCGAAGTGGAATTGATATTATATTATATATATATATATAGCAATATATATATATATTGGCATATGTATATATTGCAGTTGATTGATTTCCCGCATTTTTATAGCGGATGAGACCCTATTGCGCCGTTAGTAAGCGGATAATATTTATAAAATCCCATATACCGCGATATTCCACTTCGAAGTGGAATGGTATTGTGCTAATGTCTGTGGATGCAGGGAAACAGGTTGGAGGGATCCAACTGGATTCCTCACAAATATTTATTTGATTTCATATATTGTGATATTTGATTTGTTTATCATGGATGATATATGATGTTTGAAAGTCGTGATTGACTATTGATGTGTTGCATCATCGGATCCAATTTTTGAAGTTTAAAAACAACGATTTTGATTTCTAAAGTGATTTTTGGAAATATACGTTTATAAAATATTTTTGAAATTGATTCATCTTAAATAAATAAACATTATAATTTTAATGCTATAAAAATTAAGATTTTTGAGAAATACAGTTAAAAGTTGATTTTGAAGATATGAGATTAATGATTTTATAAAATAGCTTAAACTGGGATTGCTGAATTTATTATAAAAAGTTTAAAAAATTGGATTTATAAAATTGGATTATTTTATAAATAAAATGAATGAAATTTATAGAATTTATGAAATTTGATTATTTTATAAATCAAAATGATGAAATTATAAGGAGTTGAAAGACGTTTTAAAATAGTAATACAAATTGTTTTATATTAAAAAGATTTATAAATTGATATTTATAAATTAAAAATATTGGAATTATAAAACGAGCTTTTATAAGAGTTAGAATGAATTGTGAATGAATTTCATAAATGAATGAAATTTATAGAATTATAACGGTGAAGTTATAAATAGAATTTTATAAATAAAATTTATAAAGTTATTTAGGGAATAGGTGTGGATAAATAAATGAATCTTATAAGTTATAAGATTTATAATTATGAAGTTTTAAAGGAACGATTTTGTAAACAAATAAATTATAAGTATTTAACTTATAATATGAAATTTAGTATATCATTGAGATATGAAATTGAATAGATTTATAAAGGAAATTTATAAAAGGATGTTGTTGTAAAATAAATAGAAATGGAATTTATAAACATTGTTTTATAAATCCGCAACGACTTATTTTGATAAGGAATTGTTGTAATTTGTTAATGGAGTTATATTCATGTTTTAGACAGTGAATAATCCTTTAAAATAAAATGAATAGTAGTAATGAAATTTATTAACAAGGTATATTCACGTTTTTGAATAGTGAATATTATGTTAAAGAAATTATTTTGGATGTGATGTTTGAAATAGAATTAAAACGATCTAAAGATGTTTTAAAATATATTAACTATCGAAACCATAGATTTCAACATTCATTGTTGAAACAGACGTTTTCGAGAAATAGAAGGAAATAGTAGATTATAACACTGTTGTTATAATAGATGATTTTCCGAAAGGAAATGTTTTGTATAGTATTGGGATTTATATATCTATTTTAATTTTGAATCCCTATACTAGTGATTTTGGGTTGTCGTAACGATGTTTTACGCAACAATCGTTTTGACCCAAATAAATATGTTAAAGAGAATGATTTCCTTAAAGAATGAAATATATACTTAATTTCGATTAGGGTATATTAGATATTTTCTAAGTATAGAAAATAAAAAGATCTGTGAATTACTTATTTTTAATAAGTATAGAAATGCTTTTCCAATATTAAGTGAATATTTGGAATTCATCTTTTTGAAGATAAATTGAAAATGAATATTAGAAATTGAAGGGAAATCGTATATTCATAAATATTTTGGAATGTAAATTCAATATAGAATTTATAAATGAAATTGGGAAATTGGGTTTTAAAAATAAATGTTGATTTATTTTTAAAGTATGGAAAATATATATATCTTGTAAAGATATTTTTGGAAAATAAATAATTTGGAAAATTATTTGGAATCTGGTGATGTTGGCATATCTATTGATAGTTCAATAACCGACTATCAATATTTACCTTTGAATGGTATTTGTTGTGATTTGCTTGAAATTGGATGCCACACTTATTTTTTTTTTAAATAAGCGCTCACTATTCGGGTTAACCGGGAAAGGACCTTGGGGTCGTATAACCCATTCCGAATATGTGATTCGTCGTTATGAATTGCATTCGATGATCGGTGTTGAAGACCGGATATTTTCGAAAACGAAAGGGTTTCTTGTTGATTGTCTCTGCACTGGCTGATCCCCGGTATTGAGATCTCCATATGTGATGGGAAATCCGAACGTGATTAGAGATTATTCGGATTGCAAGGACTTCTTTGTAAGTGCCTTCGGTTCTGTTCGAGCCCGAAACAGACTTGTATGGATTGTGTGTCTGACATTACAAAATGAGATATAAAGCCGATTTCTTTCAAATATATTTCTGTTGGTGGCGGAGAATTTATTCTCTTAGCTTAACACCCTTCTCTGAGACGTACGAGCTCAGAGGTTATATAGTTGAAGTTATCAGCGATATATTCCCAATTTGGTAATGTGACATGCTGAGTGTAGCTGTAAATGATCATTGTGTTGATTATTTGTGATAGGATCGTTTATTTGATTGTCTATCTTGGTGATCGTTTCTATGATCATTTGTTGACCCAAAGCATGGCTTTTGTATAAAGTATGTTTTTGTGGACGTGACTTCGTCGAGCCTCACAAACCGGTAATGGTCGAAACAGGAATTGTGCGGCAAGGTTTCCAGGGATCGCTTCCCTAGGGTATAGCCATTCCTTCTGGAAAAGGGTAGTATCATGGTATGGAGCCCAGATACTTACTCATGTTGAAAACACTTTATGATTGTGTGATGATGGTGACGGGCGCTCGGTGAAAGGTTCCAAAGGACCGGGGGTGGCATATCTGAGGGTTAGTAATATTCCTTGGGAAAAGGGATTCCCGGCTTTGTTTAGCGGAGAACGGTGGTTCTCAGGGCGTCCTTCCAGAGGCGTTTCCATGTGGCAATGGGAAGTTCCTTGGCCTGACCATTTGTTGGAAAATCCATTCTTCAAATACGAGCCTTGTACGGTATTAGTTGTATTACTTGCCATCTACTTATGGTGGTAACCCACTGTTTGGATGGTAGCTATAGTAGGCATAAGTGCGAAATGTCTATGCTGGCTAAGATTTATATCTTTATTTTCGAAATGAATTTTCTCTACACTATGCACTAGTAATAATATCAAATGTTCTTTTTAATGCGTATCAAGCATCTTTGACTATCATAAGGAGAAATCTCCTCTGATTCTGCGTTTGCATTGTGTGTGTGTGCGGGAGGCCTTATGGTAGTCTCATTTTTAAAAGCATTGCAAATTGACTTTAAAAATATTCCTCTACTTTTGATTTTAAAGAAAAATAAACTGTTTTGAGTTCTCACACCAGTCACATGACTGACTCGGAGTTTATTGTTTTCCTTCCTAAACTCTGGGTGCCCACCAATTTCTACACGGACAGTCAAGAGTTAAGGTTTATCAGGATATTCTGTAATTCAGGAGTTGCAGGAGGCAAGATGGATGGCATAGCGTATTACTAGTATATAGTATTCTTTTTCCGCTGTTTGATGTTGTTGTTGTTGTACACTCTGATGATATGATGTAATGTAATGTAAATAACTGATGTAGTTCTTTGTTTAAAGATTATTCATTTATCTATTATATGTTGTTCCGCTGCGAATTGTGAGATTCTGATGTTGTTCTATTTTCTGTTTTCTGTTTCGTTCTGTTTTCTTTCCTCTCTATTTTGTCTCTTCTACCACTTTCTTTTTCTTTTCTTCTTTTTCTTAAACCCATAACATTTCGTGTTTCCGGCCTTCGATTTCTCGGTAGTCGATAAAGTGAGTATCGATGTTGAATTTTCGAAAGTCGAAAATTATCGGGATCGTTACATTTGGTATCAGAGCTTATGGTTAAGCGACAACCATGGTTCTGTTGGGTGTTACTCATTAGAGATAGAGTCAGCAGTACTCTAGAATGAGTTTGAGTGTAATAATAGATATGAGCGCGTATTTGTTAGTGAATATAAAATTGTTTTTGAATCGGGTAAATAAGATAATTTTGCCAAAAAACTATTTTTGTATAAAAAAGAAATGATTTTCTATGAATTATTATAGTATATGGTTGCATGATTGTTAGGAAGTAATAATATTAAATTATTATCATTAGTATATGGAATTAAATAAGGAATTGAATTCAAGTAAACTAACTTGATAAATTATTAATTTATGGACTAATGAATTGGAATTCGAATTGGTTAAATAAAAAATTAGTCGTGAGCTAAATTTGAAGATAAATTTGAATTGTATATAAATTCAAGTAAGTAAAAGAAATAAATTGAAATTTCCTTTGTTAGTAATTAAGTAAATTCGAGATGAATTGAATATGGAAATTGAAATTTAAAATGAATAAGTGAATGTACTAATTGAAATGAATTAGTGAATGAAACTAATTTAAAGTAGTAATATGAATTAGTAAATGAAAGTTAATCAATAGAATTCAATAAATGGAATTGAAATTGTGAATTGAATTGAAAAATTGAATTCAAATGTTAAAATTTAATGAAATTGGATATGTAACTCCAATAGTGAAGTAAAAATGTATAGGAAGCATATATTGGAAAATTTTGTAATAGAATTGGCAAAATGGTTTGAATGTGGTAATTGTATATTATGGATGCTACTACTAGCAGAATATACAGGTGTATAAAGGAATTTGGATTTTGATTTTGAAGATAAAATTAAATTGCTCGACAAAAAGGTACGTATTTGAATTTCAGTATGAAATTTGATGATTTTCTTCTCCAGCCACTTGGCTTTCTCTTTTCTTTTTGATTCTGAGGGGCCGTGGTGCCATTTTGTAGTCGTACCGAGCTAGCCGCGCAAAGGAGACGCTGGCGAAATTTTTCGAAAATTTAGGGTGTTAGAAAAATTTTGAGAAATTTTGAAAGTTTAAAATTTGAATTTGAATTTAAATTTGAATTGTTAGGTAAACAATGTTGTTTGAAACCTATAATTGAAGTTGGAAAGATAGTTGAAATGATAGTGAATCTCTAGTAAAAAGATTTAGGTTAGTAAGTTGATAAAACTATTTGAATTGTGAAAAATAGTAGACGGGATAAAGGGCATTCTTCTTAACTTGTAATTTCGGGACGAAATTCTTTTAAGGGGGGAACATTGTAACGACCCAGAATTTTAAACAATTTAATTTGGGAATATTTAATTAATTTTAGATATTTGAATGATGGTTTGGATTGAATTTTCAATATAACTTTGAATATGGCGATTAAATTATAGAATTTAATCTATTGAAAGTTGAATAAAAATTTGAATCTTCAATTTTAAGCCAATTAAAAATATTTCAAAGGCTTGTAAAATTCATATTGATAATATTGAAGATAATAGAAGCTTCAGAATTTAATTTGAAAGTGAATTGTTCAGTTTTGAAATTTAAATCGTTTGAATCGATATTTAAAATAGCCGTCCGAGGCACAGTCTCGGAATTCGACGAAACCAGTTCCATTGGGTCCGTAATATTGTATTGTTGCTGGATTTAAAATTTCGTATCAATCGGAGTTGTTGTGTGAGAATACGACACCTAAACGCGTTGAAATTTTCAACGATTTAAATTTAAACTTAAATTTAAATTTAGTCAAACGGTACCACGTTATCTCATTTATCACGCCTAGGATCGCTCCTAACATCACGCCTTCGATCGTGCAAACCATACTCATTCGACTGTAAATACCACGTTCCCTCTCCCTCTCTCAGAAATCAAAATCACAGAAACAAAAATTTAATGGCCGCGTTAAACGAAATGTAGGAATCTCGTTCCCCTCCTGTTCAAGAATCAAAAGCATATTCGTTCAGAATCAAATAAATAATGGCCGAAGCCTTTAATTCTCAAACGAAAAAAAATCGAGACGCAGTATAAAAAAAAAAATTTAAATGGCCGAAGCCTGGGGGAGGGGTTCGCGGCAGAAAAGGAAGCAGTGGGTTCGACGCGAGGTCGCGGCGACGTCAGGCTCGAGTTCGAGCAACAGGATGGGGGTCGCGAGTGATTGGGGACAGGGCTTTCGAATCGAATCGCGACTAAGCACGGGCGCGTGGGGGAGGCGCTGGCGGCAGTGGTTCGATCGATTGTGGGGCGACGAGAATTAGGGTTGTTCGGTGATGATTTTGGGCGACACTGGCACGAGGCAGCAACAATTCTCGAGCGCACGCGTATGGAGCTCGAGTTGATGGCGGCGCGCGCTCGCGCGAGGCAGGGGATGTCGAGGCACGCGCAGACGTGGAGTTTGGATGTGATGGCGAAGCTTGAGGCTGTGGCGTTCGAGATGGAGGCAGTCAGGTGATGTGGTATTTTGATTTTTATTTAGTTAAAAAAAAATTTTATACAGTTAAATTACAGTAAGCTATAGAAAAAAAAAATATGGTTGAAATTTAATTTTAATTAGATAAATTATAAAAGGAGAATTAGTATTAAATTTAAATTTTTATTTAAATAAATTTATTAAAATGGAATTTGTTAAAGGAAATATAGTTTAAGATTTAATTTTTAAATAAATTTACAAACAAAAAAGTTAATTGTTAGATTTGTTCAAATTTAAAATCGTTAAACAATTTAATCCATTGAAAAGAAATTGTTTTAAAAAGGAATTAGTTAGTTAAAATTAAATCTATAGTTAATTAAATTATTTAAAGGAAGATTTGGAAAAAAAAAATATACATAAGCAGTTTTTAAATTATATATATACATATATATACGAGAATTTGGAAATATTGATTTACTAAGGTATTTTGAAAATGTAATAAAGGATTACAGTCTGCTTATTTTTAAATTTAGATTTAAATAATTAGTTAATTAAATCTATTGAACGAAAATTGGTGATTTGAATTTTTCAAATATTAAAGAAAATCATGGGTTAATTTAAATTAAATTTACAAAAGGAGAATTTGTTCAAAATTTAATTGGAAGATAATAAAGATATTGTATAGAAAAGGAGGAGATTTGTTTAAAAAAATAAAATTGGTTAGTTAAATAAATTTATCGAAAGAATTTGATTTAAAGATATTAATTTAAAGTAAAATAATTAGTCAAAATAAATTTATTTAAGAAGAGATTGGTTTAAATAAAACTATTGATTAATTAAACAATCAAGAACGAAATTTATCATTCGATTATTTCGAATATTAATAGATTGTGTAAATATTTATACAAGGTATAAATCAAGAGAAATCGAGTCAAGAGGGGAAATGGATTGCAAATAAAAGCTAAGGTGAGAACTTCTCACTCAAAAGGAATTTTATTGTTTATTTAAATTTTAAATAGTTAGATTTAAAATTTGCTTGACCGTATTGATTGAATGATTGAATGATGATTGATATATATTGGATGTGAATAGACCCTATACGCCGTTAGTAAGCGGAGGTTATTTATTACACACATATACCGCGATATTCCACCTCGAAGTGGAATTGGTATTATATTATATATATATATAGCAATATATATATATATTGGCATATGTATATATTGCAGTTGATTGATTTCCCGCATTTGTATAGCGGATGAGACCCTATTGCGCCGTTAGTAAGCGGATAATATTTATAAAATCCCATATACGCGATATTCCACCTCGAAGTGGAATGGTATTGTGCTAATGTCTGTGGATGCAGGGAAACAGGTTGGAGGGATCCAACTGGATTCCTCACAAATATTTATTTGATTTCATATATTGTGATATTTGATTTGTTTATCATGGATGATATATGATGTTTGAAAGTCGTGATTGACTATTGATGTGTTGCATCATCGGATCCAATTTTTGAAGTTTAAAAACAACGATTTTGATTTCTAAAGTGATTTTTGGAAATATACGTTTATAAAATATTTTTGAAATTGATTCGTCTTAAATAATTAAACGTTATAATTTTAATGCTATAAAAATTATGATTTTTGAGAAATACAGTTAAAAGTTGATTTTGAAGATATGAGATTAATGATTTTATAAAATAGCTTAAACTGGGATTGCTGAATTTATTATAAAAAGTTTAAAAAATAGGATTTATAAAATTGGATTATTTTATAAATAAAATGAATGAAATTTATAGAATTTATGAAATTTGATTATTTTATAAATCAAAATGATGAAATTATAAGGAGTTGAAAGACGTTTTAAAATAGTAATACAAATTGTTTTATATTAAAAAGATTTATAAATTGATATTTATAAATTAAAAATATTGGAATTATAAAACGAGCTTTTATAAGAGTTAGAATGAATTGTGAATGAATTTCATAAATGAATGAAATTTATAGAATTATAACGGTGAAGTTCTAAATAGAATTTTATAAATAAAATTTATAAAGTTATTTAGGGAATAGGTGTGGATAAATAAATGAATCTTATAAGTTATAAGATTTATAATTATGAAGTTTTAAAGGAACGATTTTGTAAACAAATAAATTATAAGTATTTAACTTATAATATGAAATTTAGTATATCATTGAGATATGAAATTGAATAGATTTATAAAGGAAATTTATAAAAGGAAGTTGTTGTAAAATAAATAGAAATGGAATTTATAAACATTGTTTTATAAATCCGCAATGACTTATTTTGATAAGGAATTGTTGTAATTTGTTAATGGAGTTATATTCATGTTTTAGACAGTGAATAATCCTTTAAAATAAAATGAATAGTAGTAATGAAATTTATTAACAAGGTATATTCACGTTTTTGAATAGTGAATATTATGTTAAAGAAATTATTTTGGATGTGATGTTTGAAATAGAATTAAAACGATCTAAAGATGTTTTAAAATATATTAACTATCGAAACCATAGATTTCAACATTCATTGTTGAAACAGACGTTTTCGAGAAATAGAAGGAAATAGTAGATTATAACACTGTTGTTATAATAGATGATTTTCCGAAAGGAAATGTTTTGTATAGTATTGGGATTTATATATCTATTTTAATTTTGAATCCCTATACTAGTGATTTTGGGTTGTCGTAACGATGTTTTATGCAACAATCGTTTTGACCCAAATAAATATGTTAAAGAGAATGATTTCCTTAAAGAATGAAATATATACTTAATTTCGATTAGGGTATATTAGATATTTTCTAAGTATAGAAAATAAAAAGATCTGTGAATTACTTATTTTTAATAAGTATAGAAATGCTTTTCCAATATTAAGTGAATATTTGGAATTTATCTTTTTGAAGATAAATTGAAAATGAATATTAGAAATTGAAGGAAAATCGTATATTCATAAATATTTTGGAATGTAAATTCAATATAGAATTTATAAATGAAATTGGGAAATTGGGTTTTAAAAATAAATGTTGATTTATTTTTAAAGTATGGAAAATATATATATCTTGTAAAGATATTTTTGGAAAATAAATAATTTGGAAAATTATTTGGAATCTGGTGATGTTGGCATATCTATTGATAGTTCAATAACCGACTATCAATATTTACCTTTGAATGGTATTTGTTGTGATTTGCTTGAAATTGGATGCCACACTTATTTTTTTTTTTTAAATAAGCGCTCACTATTCGGGTTAACCGGGAAAGGACCTTCGGGTCGTATAACCCATTCCGAATATGTGATTCGTCGTTATGAATTGCATTCGATGATCGGTGTTGAAGACCGGATATTTTCGAAAACGAAAGGGTTTCTTGTTGATTGTCTCTGCACTGGCTGATCCCCGGTATTGAGATCTCCATATGTGATGGGAAATCCGAACGTGATTAGAGATTATTCGGATTGCAAGGACTTCTTTGTAAGTGCCTTCGGTTCTGTTCGAGCCCGGAACAGACTTGTATGGATTGTGTGTCTGACATTACAAATTGAGATATAAAGCCGATTTCTTTCAAATATATTTCTGTTGGTGGCGGAGAATTTATTCTCTTAGCTTAACACCCTTCTCTGAGACGTACGAGCTCAGAGGTTATATAGTTGAAGTTATCAGCGATATATTCCCAATTTGGTAATGTGACATGCTGAGTGTAGCTGTAAATGATCATTGTGTTGATTATTTGTGATAGGATCGTTTGTTTGATCGTCTATCTTGGTGATCGTTTCTATGATCATTTGTTGACCCAAAGCATGGCTTTTGTATAAAGTATGTTTTTGTGGGCGTGACTTCGTCGAGCCTCACAAACCGGTAATGGTCGAAACAGGAATTGTGCGGCAAGGTTTCCAGGGATCGCTTCCCTAGGGTATAGCCATTCCTTCTGGAAAAGGGTAGTATCATGGTATGGAGCCCAGATACTTACTCATGTTGAAAACACTTTATGATTGTGTGATGATGGTGACGAGCGCTCGGTGAAAGGTTCCAAAGGACCGGGGGTGGCATATCTGAGGGTTTGTAATATTCCTTGGGAAAAGGGATTCCCGGCTTTGTTTAGCGGAGAACGGTGGTTCTCGGGGCGTCCTTTCAGAGGCGTTTCCATGTGGCAATGGGAATTTCCTTGGCCTGACCATTTGTTGGAAAATCCATTCTTCAAATACGAGCCTTGTACGGTTTTAGTTGTATTACCTGCCATCTACTTATGGTGGTAACCCACTGTTTGGATGGTAGCTATAGTAGGCATAAGTGCGAAATGTCTATGCTGGCTAAGATTTATATCTTTATTTTCGAAATGAATTTTCTCTACACTATGCACTAGTAATAATATCAAATGTTCTTTTTAATGCGTATCAAGCATCTTTGACTATCATAAGGAGAAATCTCCTCCGATTCTGCGTTTTCATTGTGTGTGTGTGCGGGAGGCCTTATGGCAGTCTCATTTTTAAAAACATTGCGAATTGACTTTAAAAATATTCCTCTATTTTTGATTTTAAAGAAAAATAAACTGTTTTGAGTTCTCACACCAGTCACATGACTGACTCGGAGTTTATTGTTTTCCTTCCTAAACTCTGGGTGCCCACCAATTTCTACACGGGCAGTCAAGAGTTAAGGTTTATCAGGATATTCTGGAATTCAGGAGTTGCAGGAGGCAAGATGGATGGCATAGCGTATTACTAGTATATAGTATTCTTTTTCCGCTGTTTGATGTTGTTGTTGTTGTACACTCTGATGATATGATGTAATGTAATGTAAATAAATGATGTAGTTCTTTGTTTAAAGATTATTCATTTATCTATTATATGTTGTTCCGCTGCGAATTGTGAGATTCTGATGTTGTTCTATTTTCTGTTTTCTGTTTCGTTCTGTTTTCTTTCCTCTCTATTTTCTCTCTTCTACCACTTTCTTTTTCTTTTCTTCTTTTTCTTAAACCCATAACATTTCGTGTTTCCAGCCTTCGATTTCTCGGTAGTCGATAAAGTGAGTATCGATGTTGAATTTTCGAAAGTCGAAAATTATCGGGATCGTTACAGGACTCGTGTAATAGAAGGGTGCCTCAAGGCCTTTATAAATTAAGGAGTGTAATCTCGACACTGGTTTAATTAAAATCTATATGAGGTGGTTTGCCTTGGTACAGGATTGGATGTAGGGTAACTCCAAACTAGTATAAAATCTGATGTGTTCTTTCCCTTTACTGCTTTTTTTTACTTCCTGCATCTGTGTTTGATTCTGTGATTGTTCTATGATTAAGTTCTGCATTTGTTTGTGTTATAATTTCAATTTAGTTCATATATGTCTTAGAATTCATTAAACACTATTCACCCCCACCCTCTAGTGTTAAATTATCCTTATCATCCTTAGTCCACTGTTCCTTTCAGATAGTATTCCTTTGACGACGTTTAGAATCAGATATGGATCGTACGAATGGTTGGTGATGTCATTCGGATTAACTAATGTGCCAACATTCCTTGTGGGTTTGCTGAGCCGAATTTTCCAAGAGCACTTCGGTAGGTTTGTAATTGTTTTCATAGATGATATTTTGATATACTTTATGGATGAAAAGGAGCATGAAGTTCATCTTAGAGTTGTGCTTGAGACGCTTAGGCAGCATCAGCTAAAGACGAAGTTTTCAAACTGTCATTTCTTGAATAGGAAACTGAAGTTTCTTGGTCATGTAGTCTTAGATAACGGGTTGTTTGTAGATCAGACTAAGATTGAAGCGGTGAGTAATTGGAAAAGACACAAGACAATGATTGAGATAAGAGTTTTCTTTGATAGCTTGATATTATAGAAGGTTCATTAAGGATTTTTCCGGGATAGCAGCACCGATGACCAAGCTAATGCGAAAGGATGTGAAGTTTGTTTGGACTAATAAGTGTAAGGAAGCATTCCAGAGCTTGAAACACTTATTAACCCTTGCACCTATATTAGTTGTTAAGGAGGAGAATTAGAGTTTGGTAGTTTATGCAGATGCATGAAGAACTAGATTAGGAGCCGTGTTAATGCAGAGTGGTAAAATGATTGCTTATGCCTCTCAACAGTTTAGACCGCATGAGGTTAGATATCCAACACATGATTTGGAATTATTTGAGGTGATATTTGCATTAAAGGTGTGGAGACCATACCTTTTAGGAGAGCGGTTTGAGTTATATACGGATCATAATTCGTTGTGCTACTTATTCTCTCCAAGGGAGCTGAATATGAGATAGTGGAGATGGTTAGAGTTTATTGCTGCTTATGATTTTGGAATTGAATACAAACTAGGGAAAGGTAATAAGGTTGTAGATGCACTTAGCAGAAAGCATCAAAATATAGTGTTGGCAATGATAGCAGAGTGGAAAGATTTAAGCCTGGTCGCCTTGCAGAGTGCAATGGAGATCTAAAGTTGGGTCTAATGAAGGATTTACTGTGTTGTCTTGTTTAGAAGTTCGACCGGTTATGATTGGAAAAATTGGTTGTAAACAGATGGAGGATCCAATATTAGTTGGACGGATCAGAAAGTTAAGGGAAGGAACGTAGAGCGATGACTTGAAGCATTTTAGTCTTGACCAGAATAGGTGGTTGGGAAAGAAAGATAGGTTATGTGTTCTAAATGTGGGAGACATAAGGAAGGAAGTTTTGGAGGAATGCCACCGTTTGAAGTTCACTATTCGTCAACGAGGAACTAAGATGTAGCAGGACATGAAGCATAGTTTCTTCTAGGAAGCTATGAAGAGGGACGTTGGCTTATGGGTAAAGAAGTGTTTGAATTGTCAATTGGTAAAAACCAAACATTAGAAGCCAAGTGGGTTACTTCGGCCATTGGAGATTCCAGTTTGGAAGTGGGATTCTATTTCCACGAATTTTATAGACGGGTTACCAAAATCTAATAGAGGAAATGAAAGTATATGGGTCATAGTGGACAAGTTGTGCCCATTTCATTCCAACTAAGTCAACCAGAATGACACCTGTTTTAGCTAAGTTATTTATGAAGAATAGTTAGACTTCATCGAATTATTAATAGTATAGTAAGTGACAGAGATTCCTTGTTTACTAGTGAGTTCTTGAAAAGTCTACATGAGATTTTAGGAACCTAGCTCATGATGAGTATCCTTTACCATCCATAGACTGATGGGCAAACGGAAAGAGTTAACAAAGTCTTGGAGGATTTTTTAAGAGCTTGTGTGTTAGATTTTGGAGGACCATGGGAAGACCGTCTACATTTAATCAAGTTTTCATATAACAATTTTTATCGAACTAGCATAGGAATGGTACTGTTTGGAGCTTTGTATGGAAGGTCATGCAAATAACTAGTTTGTTGGTTAGAGAACGAGGATAGGTTGGTTCTTGGTCCATATTTGGTTAGAGAAGGTGCAGAAAAGATTGACTTATTCGGGATAGAATGAAAGAAGCTCAGTCTAGGTTGAAAAGTTATGCAAATAGAAAGCGGAAAGACTTAGAGTTCTTTATTGGAGATCATGTTTTTTTATTACGATATTACCGATGAAGGGTGTGATTAGATTTGGGAAATCAGAAAAGTTGGCATCGATATTCGTAGGACCATTTCCTATTGTAGAGAGGATCGGGAAACTCGCATATAGAGTAGAGTTATGAAATAGTTTGGCAGGAGTCCATGATGTTTTCCATGTATCTCATTTAAGGAAGTGCATTAGAGATCCAGAGTCTACTATAGAACCGACTATGTTAAATGACATAGTAGTATAACCAGATTTGACTATGTTAAAAAGCTGATTCGTATAGTCGTGAGAGATGAGAAGTGGCTAAGGAACAAGATAGTCAGATTACTGAAAGTCCAATGGAGTGACGATAAGAGAGACTGTACTTGGGCGACCGAGAGCAGGATTAGAGACACTTATCCTGATTTGTTTGATGGTATGTTTTACCTTTTTGATTGATTTGTTGGGTACCTTATCGTAATTTTGTTGACGAAATTCTTTAAGGTGGTAAGTCTGTAATGACCCTAATTTTTGGTAACATTATTTGGGATATTTAACTAGCTAAGTTAAATAAATAATGTGATGATTAAGGGATTGAGATTTATGATTAATAGGGTAGTTTTGCCATGTTAATGAATAAACTAAAATGAGGTAACATGAATTAAAAAAGTTTGGGAAATAGGTAAGGGAAAAATAGGAAAAAGAGTATTCTCATACCCTAAAACCCTTGAGAATTCAATTCATATGTTCATTTTATAATCTAAACAATAAGTGGTCAGTCACCATTAGCAAGAAAGACGAAGATAAACAAAAAAACCAAGGAAGAAGATTAATTAAATCAAAGCTATTCGAATCTCAAACTCCTTAATCTCAAAAGTAAGGTGAATAGTGACTGCATTTCATAATTCTTAATTATTATAAGTTTCTAGATGAATCCGAAGTATTTTGCAAGGTTATGTCATTTTTTTGAGTGATTAAATGTTTATATATGCTTATTGATGATTTATACTTATTCATATATGTTTTGTGATATGTTTTAATGTGAAAACCCTATATAATGACATCCAAAAGCCTTGCAGTTTTAAATTTAAACCAGAAATGATATTTTAGAGATGGGTTTCAATTTTTATAATTTTATGAAATAATGACGATTTTATATTAATTTTCTAGTGAAAAAAAGTTATTTGGGTTTAACATTATATATGACTAAATAATATATGTTTTGGTTCTGAAATTGATATATGTTAGAAAACATATTAAAAACGATTTTATGGAGTTGTTAATGGGACATAAATGTTTTGTATATTTATAAAAGAAGAAGGGGTGTTTCGTAAATAAATTAAAATGTTTATTTCTGAAATATTGGCTGCATATTTAGAAAAGAAAATTAGCAAATAGTAATATTTTGACAAACAAGGCAGGTTAGTTGAAAAGAAATTTTTTTTAAAGTAAAAATCAGTTTTTACATGCCTTTAGCATGTTTTGCCTCTTTCGGCATAAGGGTTTCGATTGAAAGCTTCTACATCCATTGCCATCAGAACCATTGTACACAATATCAATAATATGGTACATAGTGAATTGGACAAAGGTGGAAGGTACTGCGTCGAGACCAAAGGTTCTTTTGGGGTCGAAGCATGACTTTGTTTTAAATTAAAATTGCGCCTGCTTTTCTTTCGAAGGATATGCTTTCTACTTGGTTGGCTTTCGACTAAGTCAAATGTTTTAAAGGGAAGGTTTCGAATGGGTTGCGCCTTTTGTTTTAAGTAAATGATTTCGAAGGGGTCGAAACCCCTAGCTGCCGCTTTTCTTATATTTCGAGATAAAGGTTTCGAAGGGCATATAGTGCTTTTAAAACATCATCTTTTCTCCAATGCTTTCGGAAGGGTTGGTTTCGACGCCACCACTTCTTTGCTTAGGAAACAGCTTTCGAAAGAGTACTTTCGACTTAAATGTTTTATTGACCCTTTTGCTATGTTGAAGGTAGAACCAAAGATTTCAAAAGAGATAGTTTTCAATGGTTTCTAAAGGTTTCCACATGTTTTATTTGAATCTAAAGGCTTTCGAAAGGTTTGATGTTTTAATGCTTTTGAAAGGATTTAATGAAGGTTTCGAAGGAGTGGTTCCCCAATGGTTTCGAAAGGTCTAAAAGGAAAGGTTATCCAATGGTTACGAAAGGCAATGTTTAAGTGTTTTAAAGCCAAGATGTCTAAGGTTTTATAGCTTTCAAAGGAAGGGTTTTTCAATGGTTTCGTAAGGTTTATATGAATGGTTTCGAAAGGAATGTTTTGGCCTTTCGGCCTAGGTGAAAGAAAGGGGTTTACTTGGTTTTGAAGGAGGTACTTTCAAAGGTTTAAATGTTTTCATTAACAAAGATCTAAGTAAAGTATATATAACATGGCAAGTTGATTTTGAGTAAAGCATAGGGTATATTTTTTTCCTTGTTTAAGTTGATTTAAAGGTTTTAAATCTATTTGAGATGAAAAGGTTTTCAAGGAAAATTTAATGGAATATTACGCTAAGTAAAATGACTCAGATATTAGAATACCAAATGGGACCGGTATAAGGTCACACCCTATACATTAGGTATTAGCCCCCAGCTAATTTAGTCCAAAATTCCAGTATGTAAGGCTTTGTCATAGGTAAGGCTAAAATAATGTTACACACAGAAAGGAAAATAATTATATAGAGATAGGTTATTGGTGAGCCCGAAAAACCATTAGGATCAGTTAACCTGGAGAAAGCAAGTTAGGGACAGACAGTCTATATGAGGAGTATTTAACAGATGTTAGATTATTTATTTATATTGTCTGGTAGGCCCGAGTCAGCCAAAGGTTAGTAATTAGCCAAACAAAACTGTAATATTTGGACAGATAGTTCATTTGTTACCTAATATATATGTTTACACTATAATGCATTAAAGTTTTAACCAATTTTGGTTGTAGGACGATGATTTGCAAAAGATATGTTTTAAAAGAATATTTGTGAAGGGAAACCCATTCCGCTAAGTGGCGTGGTCTCACTTAATATCAAATAATCAAGATGTATGGTATTATTCACACCAGGATTTATGTCTGACTCGAAGTTTATGTTTTTTCCCCTTAAACTCTCAGGTGGTGAAAATTGATTTGAGTAGGACGAGGGTTGTGGTTTATAGCTTATTAGTAGGTTGGCCAATAAAGCTTCCGAATATGAGCCGGTGGCTAACGAATATAAAGCTATTTTGGAGTTGTTGTTTTATTTTGTTTGATTCTGATGTGTCGTATTATGTTTTTTATGACTATTTAGTACATTGGTCATCCAAGTGGGCTTCTTCATGTGTCGCTCTTGGTGTATTTTGTAATAATTATATTTGATCTTTACCTGAGAAACAATTATGTGATTATGTAATAGAATATGAAACATGTTTTTGAAATGTAATCAGAAAAGTTGGTTTTGTAAAATCTTTGATTTTGTTTCTTATTCATGTGATTCTGATATTGTGGATACCATTAACATTATCGTATTTGTTCATCGAAAGTTACTATGGATGATTACAACATCTGTAGTGCTTAGCTTCGGGTCCTCGGATAGGGGATATTACATATATAGTAAAAAAAAGCGTCCATCACATAGCCTCGCATCTCTGACATAAGTGCTTTAGATATACGATAACTTTTTTAGGTGCTTAACTCGTTTCCTACATAGATGGAAAAAGACTGGATACATGCAGACGTCCAAAATGTGGGTACATGTAGAATACCCTAGGTACACGCCGACTACCCCATCCCAACAATGAGCATCACAACCACATAGATATCCATCTACCCTTTAACATAGGTATGGATAGTAGAACTTCTCCATAGATGCTCACTCTTGTCATTACAGATGGCTAAGGATTGGACATACGCAGACGTCCAAACACATGGTTACACGCAGACTAGTCTATCCTACTCACGAGCATCACAACCTCCTACTCTACGAGTTATCACGTAGAACTCGTCCTCTTGATCCACCACTAGATGTTGTAGTCACTCGTCACATTGAGTCATCGAAGTCTTTGTACTTCGTTGGTTGCCATCCCAATGTCATCAAGAGCCATCTTGGGATCATCCATCCTTATCCTGAACCAACTCCCCAGACCACCAAGCAACCCAAAGTCCTGCTTTGAAATCCATAGCTAACTCCGTGCTCCACTCTATTTGGTCCATCTTACAACCAAACCAAGCAGGACACAACTGTTGAGCCAAGCAACAACTACAAATGTCGAACCATTCCTCGTGCCAAACCATCGACCATGATCTCTTGCTAATCACCGACCTACCACCTGTTGACTAGGTTTCCACGACTGGCTACCAATCCACCACCTATCGACTTTCGACCCTATTTCCATGACCGACCACCGAACCATCCACCCGCCAACCAGGTTCCCAAGATCGACCACTGGACCAACCACCTACCGACTACCACCAACCGACCTAAAACCCTGATGAACTTCCATCACTCCAAATCATGTCGATTTCATCACAACATGTAATGCTTCAACTCTCACGTATCGTTTATGCAATGATATGACCCCAAACGCCCTAGAGTTAATCTGCCGAAGTTCGTCTCTAGGGTTCCTACTTGATATAGTTCGCTTTGATGATTGTTTTCAACCATACAAGCATATAAACAAACACCATACATATATCAAACAATATTCAAACATGTAAATCACGCAATCAATCATAGTAATCATCACACAAGATGTATAGAATATAGCCTAACATCTATTACGGCAATTCCATATCCAAATAACATGTCTAAAATACCAAAAACTATATACTCACGTTTTTACTGTAGGTTTGGTTTTGAAACAATATTAAAACTTAAGTTTGACTTTAAAAATGGATTCGAAACATGTTAAAACCTATAGATACATATATAGTAAGATGAGAACCAAAAATCCAAGTTGTGCATGCAAATCGATGCAAATCCGAGAGTGGATAGAGAAACTAAGATTGCATCTTCCCAAAAATGTTGATATGATGGTTTCTAATAAATTCTCTTGTTAATTTAGCTATAACCTATGATTTAGACTTGATTTGAAGTAGAAAAGAGAAGGATTTGGGTAGAGGAAGGATTAACAATGGCTTATATCTATGGGAGAAGGTGTAAAAGTGATTTGGGAATAATAGCTCGGTCATATAAGGTCTCCAAACCCAAAATGGGTTAATGGGCTTGCACTCAAACTCACTATTACCCATTAAGATGCTCTAAAAACTGTCAATCTTCAAAAAGCAATACCTCCTAGCTAGAAAGTCCAAATTGCTATTATAACCACTCTACGAAAAGGAAATCCATCGTATCTTTCCAATGGAAGTAGTCTCAAATGATTATTCGGCTCCTATCAAAAGTATGGACGATACAAGTTTTCAGACGTAAAATGAGCCATAATTTTTTTAAAGATTGGAAATATGACTGTTAAGCATTTCCCCAAGTTATAGAGTCATACGACTTCATACGAATTTAAAAATAATATTTTACGATACTCCGGTATGTAATATACGGGTGGTTACATCGACAAATTTTTGATCCATCGACTTATTTTGCAGTCTTTATAAAAATAAGGTATAGGAATCCATTCGACTGACATGAATATTTAGTCGACCGAAAACCTATAAATAGCCCAGGTTGAACCTAGATCTAGTGCAGCCAAGTATGATGGATCGGGGAAACTTGTACCCACTTCCTTGATTTTCCGGACTTTACATAACTACATGGGCTGCGTATCATGCTGGACTTATTTGACTTACTTAGGTTTATAATTCATGATGTTGTATAATATGACACATAGTGTAGCATGCAATTATAGTGCATTTACATGCTCTTGTCGTTATTATAGCTATCTCCGATCACATGTCGGTTTACAGTAGAGGAGGAGGTACGGAGACATCTACCAATGGTAAGATGAGCATGTAGATAAGCAGCTGCAACTATGAGGGAGTTAAATTGTTGATCAACCCTTTTTGTTGTAAGTGAATGATATTGAGCTTAGGATATAGGCACTAATGAGGACGTTACTCAATTCTTTGGTGGAAAGTTATCATCGAAACTATGTGCTCGTTGTGTGTGCTCACACATTGTGATTTATACTCGGTGCATTGCATCTTATGCAGTTTACTATTGAGAATGCTTAATTAATGTTTGGTTAGGTGGTTCACTATCGAGACTGTTTACTTAATTTGCTCCTAGGTTTACTTTGTTTTAGATGTCCAACCTTCAAGTGGAAATCCCTGTGGATTATTATTGCATTTAGGCGTATCAAAGATTGTTAGCCTATGGTGAAAAAATTGAATAATTCCTTATACATTATGCACACACTTAATGTTAGCAGTATTGCAAGTCAAAAGACTACTATACATCGTCACATGTGATCTTCCAACTAACTTTATAACTAACCTATAGAAGACTCTCAGTGGGTTGTTATGTAATTATTTCAAACTATAATACATATGCAACCCCGTGCCACCAAGGTAATGATTAATTTACCATATGTCATATAGATAGCGTTGTGTACATTAGTCCTAGCGAATGGATCAATATCCCGTTCGCGACACATCTTAATTAAGAGCATTTAAGGATAATTTACTATTGATATGATTTAATATTCATAGTTACAAATATATTTGTATCTAAAATCAATAAATACTTTTCCTAGAAATTTTTTACTTGTATATATTTAGTATATTTGCAATATACTTATATCCCAGTAAAACAATATACAATTGAAAATAAAACTAAAACTTACTTTATTAAACAAGTTTTGTTATAAAAGTTAACTAATTAAATAAAGTAACATAATTGCCCGTACAATTCAACCTTAAATTTATCAATCACCCACTTGCACTATGGATTAATTATGGTGTCTCATAACAATACTCTTAATCGATTGTCCTAGATCGAAATAGGAAAATAAATTAATGAATGGATTTGTGATATTGTTATATTTTATTTATTATTTCGATCATACTTCCCCATCACTGATAAACTTATATATCACATGGTAGTTATGCAGCACATATCTTGATTTATTATTAAGTTGTTAGTGCCTTTATCAATCTTTATTGCATCACTGTTATTAGTAGGCTCACGATAGAGGGATCGATCCTAGCTTTCTAATTAATTTTCGCAAAAGCATCATTCAAAGCAATATACTTAGCCTTCATTGTTGAATTTACCATAACCTCTCATTTGAAACTTTTCTAACTTAAATCCTACTTGTTACGGGTAAACATGAGTTTAAGATTGACTTATTATTCTTTATGTCACTTACGAAGTTTGAGTACGAACACTCCATCATAGGGAGTTCATTGTTTCCATGAACAATTCTCTAGTATTTCAAAAATATTTGAAAATACTTTTAACTATCATTCATCGATTATCACTTAGCTTTAACTGATATATTCTTTGTAACAACCGACAATTCAAAAACTTCTTAATCTACATCCTAATCGACAGCCGAATCACAAAGATAGTAAATGACAGATAATTGGGGTCAAATATAGTAAAACGGTGAAGAAAGCTAGCTAATTTAACTATAACTTTTGGAAGCTCATAGAAAAATGAATAATTTATGTTACATATATACAATATAAATATTTTAACAATACTAGATAACCATCGTAAGTGTCAATACTTCAGATCAAAAATAACACTCTCATACATAAGTGGTTTAATATAGGTACATAATACTTAAATAGTAGAGAACAAAATAAAAAACTATATTGAGCCACCACCTTTGTCATTGCGCACTAAGCAATACCGTAATATCCTGTCAATCTATTAAAATAGATCCAAAAAGTAAATATAGAGGAGATCAGACAAACACCCATGTGAATGAAAAGTATCACTAAGTATACATTATTAACATTCTGATAAAACATCATTACAGACTAATACCACACTTACCGTACCTTACTCGATGTTGCATGAATCTACCGAGGTAGACCATCATGAAACCATATACCATTGTTAATAGATGTATATTACATAACATATGTCATTTATATAGGTTCCATAATCTCTCTTAAGTGTGACTCGCCTGGAATACACAGAGCTAAGATTTTCCAAACCGACAAAACATCAAGATAGCTAAAAGAAACAAAATCTTCATGGCAACACGTGTTTATAGTCACATGTCCAACATCTAATATTTGATTTTCTTATAGGTATATATAAAGATTAGTTAACCTTCCGAACTTCCAAACCTACCATCAGTCTAGCAGAATCATCAAATAAGCAGTCCACAGTACTAAACATATAGATGGACGTCTTCATCTCTTTTAGATCCCCATATGATGTACAAGCATATTGTGACACTTAGAGTAATCAACCGAAGTCATGCTGAAGCATCCAACAACATCTCACTTACTTGTCATAGCATAAAATGTTAAAAACTCATCAACGTTGAGTATTAAATCATACTAATTAACTGACAGAATAGGTCAGTAAATTGATTGCCTAAGGAAACAATTCCACAATAATTTAATTGGCTGTCACCATATTTCAGTCGATTAATGCAAATTTCTAATCAGTTGAAACCCCTCTCCAGTAAGGTCCATTGCTCGCCTTTCACCTTATTTGTCTTTACTTTCTAAACCCCTTTTGTCTTGACATGGTGTGCTTTAGCTACACGTGCTTAACTTCCCCTGTAAAAAGAAGCTATGAATGCATAGTTTCTTCGAAATGTCCAACACATAACGACACTATTCATTTGACAAAAGCAGCACTATGATAACCACTCCTTGTCCTTTGCTGCCACCCCAGCAAAATTTCCTTACACAGCCACTCCCTAACCCCATGCCACATATCCTCGACTAAGGGATTCTCAAATACAAACCGCCAGGTAGCGTCCTCTGCACCATACAATCCAATTGGCACGCACATCTGCCAAATGCCTTAATCAAAAAGCCAAGAGTTAATTTCAGGGTTTGGCAATGCTCTAGGTGATCCAAACTACATTCCAGTTGCTATAAATACACAAGATATGCATTTGTACAAGGGTTGAACATCTCAATCTCCAAAGCATTTATTTTCTTCTTATTGTCTCTTAATCTAAGATATAGTAAGAGAAGAAAAGTAATAAGAAAATCCTCATAGTGCACATAGATCAATTTAGATCAGACCACTCTAAATCTTGTATCTCTTTACTTATTATGCATTTTGTTTTCTTATTTTACATTTTAAATTAAGATATTAGCGAGTAACCTTTGCTAATATTAACTCTCAACTATAATTTTGAGGTTGGCTAAATTATTAGTCAACATTTTAGCCCTAGAAGGAGGGCATCCCCTAAAACCTCTCATTTTTCTTCACTTTTTCTTTCTACAAACTCCTCTCATGTTTACACCATGCAAATCCATAGTGATAATGAAGCTGAATAGTACAATGGTTATAAAACCGATGGAGCTACAAGGGCTAGCACTATTTGCCCCATCCCTAGGCTAAGCAATGATATATGGCTCGACATGATAAATAGCTTGACAATTATCCGACAGCTTGCTTGTGACATAAGTGACCTTAGGGCTTGGATGGATGCTCAACAACCATGAATTTCACCCCAATAATCTCGCCTATGATCAAATGGACCCTGATATGGCCTGCCATTCCCAATGTGTATAATATAATGCATGATGCCACAAGAGGATCATGTTGGAAACTGCCTTTATGAGTAACCTTTTCAAAAAAGAAACAAGTGTACTATATGCGATTAGAATATGCCTAGGACATCCCAAAATCTGGACCAATCCTATATAAAGAGGCCCAAGCAGATCAATGTTTCCCCTCTGTAGAAAGATTGTCCATGTTTAACCACCTTCGGGCAGTGCAAGAGGCATATGACCCGCATTTTGACCATCTTAGCTGTAGTGGGTGAGTTAGAGAACTAGAGCATAGAGAACTATTGTGACGACCCGAAAATCCATACCCTTTGAATCGACAATAATCCACACATGTCCGACCCAAAAAGCACAAACTGACGGAAAGTCAAGAGAAAGAAAAGAAGAGAGAAGAAGAGAAAAGAAGAAAGGGAGAAGATAGACAAAACAGAACAATACATAATCACACATCGCAGCGGAAAATATATAATATCATATCAATAATCTTTACAAAACAGAAACTGTATACACATCAATTAAAGTTCAACAATCAATCAATAGTTATCAGCTTGAACAGTTATAATAACATGTCCTCACAATCGCTGATAATATACAACAACAAACAAAGCACAACGGATAATCAAAACAAGTACGTGTATACGAAAATGAAGATCTCCAGCTCTTCTGCTGAAGCTCCAAATGCACCAAATCTGAACCTGTAAATATACTCGGTCCGACTCGAGCATTGAAAGGGAAGAACGCCCGGATCAGTCTGGTAAACTAGCATGAGAAACACACTCAACTGAATTTATTAAATTACCAAACTTTTCCTTTATCAAAATTAAAGTATCTCGTAAGACAAGTCCAAACATAAACACAGACATGTTTTTACCTTACGATAACTAAGACATTTCTTTCATATCAAATCCTCTTATATTATACTAATATCTAGTATATACAAATAATATTAATCATAGTCGAAATGGTAACCCATATAGCATTTCGAGGCTATTCATTACGCCTTTACAAAAAAGATCACAACTCGTAGTGGGTTTTGGATTTCCATACGAATGACCATGTGAAGGGACTACCTTCCAGCAGTACATCTCTAGAAGAATGTACCGAGGACCATCACTGAGGATCCTCTACCAACACAATACCGGCCCACCTCTATAACTAGATGGTATCGAATATATCATCCTCCGGTCATTACCGACCTTTACCAAGGGCCCTCATAGCATACAAACCAAAATAATCAGATACACGATGTCATAGCGTGCAAAGATATATCTTGAAGATGATGATCATATCCTACTTGAGAATGACCCACTTAGCCTTGCCGCATCTAACCCTTTTTTGGTCACTTTCGGTTGATGAGGCCAGATGAGGTAACGATTACCTTTCACAATCACATATCACATCACGTAGAATGCCATATGGCCATTTCCGTTGACTACTACCTGCCTTCCACAAAAATACACCCCTTAAGCTCATGCGTCTCAAGAAGGGTATTAAGCTAAGAGAAGTTGCCTTCTCCGCCACCACTGATGTACGTTTGTAAAACCCAATGTACGTAATCTATAGAAATGCAATTTCAGACAAACATCCATACAAGTTGTCCAGGAACATGACAAACCGAAGGTACTTTTCTACCACATCCTGTCGGGAAATCCCTAGGATTAGTAGCAAATAGTCCTCGCATTGGATATTTCATAATGAAGAGACCACTGCAACTAGATGTATATTGGGATTTTAACTCTAAACGATCAACAAGCAGTCCCCCACTATGAAAATCCGGAATATCAATATCATAACAAAGTAACCTGCACAATCGTCGCATATACGTTGGCCTGAAGTGGTCTTCGGATAAACTGACCCCGGTCTCTTCGCACCAACAACGCAAAAGCGTTTCTCAACCTCAAACAGAAACTAAGTCTCATAGACTTATCACCTCTCCAACTTTCAACTTGCTATCCTTCGGGCTAAGAAGGAAGCTCGATAGATTGGAGTAACACTTTGCACTATACGAATCATCATCCTCAGCACAAATGATAATCAAGCCTGCACAGAAGGCTACGTACTAAGTATACGACTAAATAGTTCCCACATCAAGTCGAGGAACAAAAATTTGGCCAAGTCTGATAGTCGATTATTTAACTATCAAAGCAAGCAAACAAATATTCAGCACTATAATAATCACTAGGCCCTTTTATTAATCTTTTAATTAAATCACTTGCCAAATATTCACTTCAATTTATCTTTAAAAAGATATATTCTCAAAATCATTTCAACTTCTATATTGGAAAACATTTCCAAATACTTATTTACTAATAAGTAATTCACTATTCACTTAATTTTCAACACTTAGAAAATATTTCATATACTTAAATCACGGTTAAGTATATATTTTATTCTATAAGGAAAATGTTCTCTTTAAACACATTTATTCGGTTCAAAACGAATGTTGCATAAAACATCGTTACGACAACCCAAAATTAACAGTATAGGGATTCAAAAAATAAGATAGATATATAAATTACTATACAAAACATTTTCTTTCGAAAATCATTTATTATAACAATAGTGTTATAGTCCATCATTTCCTTATTTCTCGAAAATGACTATTTCAGCAATGAATGTTGAAATCTATGATTTTGATACTTAATATATTTTAAAACATCTATTAAAACATTTTATTCAATTTAAAATATCACTTCCCAAAACAATTATTTATTTAATATATTATTCACTATCCAAAATCGTGAATATAGTTCTCTATCCAAATTCAATTATTTATAACTTCACAATTATAAATCTTATTCACTTGTAAAATCCATTTATAACTTCATTTTAACACTTATAAAACTCGTTTAATAATTCCAATTTTTAATTTATAAAATAAATCTTCTATATAAACCATTTATAATAAATCAAAAATCTCAATTTATATTATTCCACAAAATAGTTAAGTTCGCATTTCAAAAATCACATTTCAATTTTATTTCCCAAAAATCATAATTTTTATAACATTAAAGTTATAACTTCTATTTATTCAAAAATAAATCCATTCCTTTAATACTTTAAAATTCAACAAAACGTATATATTCAAAATCAATTGAAAATCCTTTTAACTTTGGAAATCATCACTTTAATACTTTTAATTGTTCAAAATATGGTCCAATGCTGCAACGGCACTAAGTACAACAATCACAGCATCCAAAACATCATATATCATATGATGACAACATATATCACAATATCTGTAAATAAATCTATACTGTTGAGAAATCCAATTAGATCCCTCCAACTTGCCACCTACAACAAATATACATATAAGAATATGTGTACAATGTCCTTTTGCAGGAAGACGCGCGTACAAAGGGTCATCCGCTCATACGCATGAACATATAGGGTCACCTGCTCCACTAGGAAGGTATATATCCAAATACCAATTAATATATCATATATCATTCAAACAATCATCAATGATCATATAATAAATTTATTCTCACTTATATAAAAATATCAGTGAGTCAGAAAGAGTGAGCTGTACTCACATTGTCTCCAATATCAGTTGCAGTGTTTTACTCTGAATAAAATTAAAAGAACGTTTAATTTTACCCAAAATCCACACTAGCTCCAATCAACTCCAAACCAGCTCCAACGTGTAGTGTTCGTGAGTATGAACCCAACGTAATTCGTTTCGTACGAAATGGACCTCGTATAAAAAAGTTATCACATTTTAAAGCTTAAATGAATTATATAATATAATTATTTAAAATTTTCTTTATTTTTAAAACCTTAAATAATCACTGCCGTTGCTTTTCTTTTGATCATATCTGGGCCATCATCCTTTTCTTCCCCAGGTCAGAAAAAGATGCATGAACAAACCCAATTAGCTCGATCGCTTTCCCACGTTGCCGCGCCATCATCGTCGACATCAACGACGATCAGAAGCCACCGAACGATGCGCCGAAGCAAGCTCCACCATCGCCTTGAACAACGTGGCACTCAGCCTCCCCATAATCTCGAGATTCATGCTCGAACATCGGACGTTCGACGTCAACTTGCTGCCGATCCATAGCTCTAGACCCCAACATCACCATATGGATTAAAAGTACTCAACAAGCTCTATCATTCTCGTGCTGGAAGCTTTTCAAAATAGTCGAGGAATTGAGAGAGATTGAGGGGAAAAGGAATGAAATTCCTGGCCATTGAAGCGAAAATGGCGGCCAGACCTAATTGAGTTAGGGTTTGTGAAAATAAAAAGAAATGATGTCCTTTTATATAAAATTTACGCGCACTATTCATCGTCAAATTTTTCAAACTTGAAATGAAGCGTGTCGCCCGGCGTTTATAATGTTTTACCCCTATTCCGATGCAATGGAATATATATCGCGAGCCAATTCGATCGTATTTGAAAGATAGGTTTTCGAATCGACTATTTAAATTTTAAATTAACTTAAACTGATTTCCTACGCGTTTTAGCTTGCCTCGGACAAACGGTAAATCCGATTGACACGAAATTTGAAATCTTACAAAAATTTAACATTACAGATCCAATAAAATTGGTTTTGTCGAAATTCGAGACTGTTTGACAAATGGCTATTTTTACTCGTCAATTAAATATTAAAATATTCGATTTTTATAATTTAACTTTTAATTCATTTTTAAAAGTTCTGTAACATCATTCTAATTCAAATATGATTTAATTCAACTTTATAAATCATTTTTATTCACTTTAAATTCAAATATCAATTGTTTTCACAAATTCAAATATTAAATTAATAATTTAATTATCCAATTAAATCAAGATATTCGAAATATTATTTATCCAACTTATAAAATTTACTTGTGAACATTTAAAATCAATTAAATATATGAATTTCAAATGATGGAAATTCTGGACGTTACGTTCTCCCCTGCTTAAAAGAATTTCGTCCTCGAAATTACTAAGTAAGAAAAAGTCACAAAATCCATTAACTTTTCAAAACAATTCATTCAAACTAGATTTACCAAATCTCTTAAGAGTTTAACTTTTCTCAAAATCCATTAGTTAAACTTCTTACAAAAACTTTTCTAAGTTTTCAAATCCATTTTCAGTTATCCTTTCAAAACCAACTAATATCGTTTAACTTTTAACTCAAAAACCAAAACTTTAGTTATCACAAATTTACCAATTTTCCCAAAAAAAATTCTAACGCTTTAAATTTTCAAAAAATTTCACCATAGTGTCCTTTGCGCGGTTCGATCCAGGAAAAAATAGCAATATATATATATATATATATATATATATCACTAATATACATCTCATCATCATGGATGAGGCATCCCGAAGGGAAAAAAGTGTAAAAGTACGATATGTAATCCGAGATATGTACCTTATATATTATTAGCGAGCATATACGGCTAATATAGCACGAAAGCGAGCTCCAAAAGCGAAGGAAGCGCCATCCGCAACTACTATGCACTCAACAAAAAAATGAGAAACATATGCATATGTGAAAGCAATATCAATATACAACATATACCAACAACTATATATGTCAATATAGCAAATGCAACAAAAGGCATCCAAAACATCATATATCATATGATAACAATAAATATCACAATATCTGTAAATAAATCAATACTGTTAAGGAATCCAGTTGGATCTCTCCAACCTGTCACCTACAACAAATATACATATTAGAATATGTGTACAATGTCCGCATTAAGGCAGCCGCGCGTACAAAGGGTCACCCGCTCATACACGGAACGTATAGGGTCATCTGCTCCACTAAGCATGTATATGTCCAAATACAAATCAATATATCATATATCATCCAAAAAATCATCAATCATCATATAATAAATTTATTCTCACTCATATAAAAATATCAGTGAGTTAGAAAGAGTGAGTTGTACTCACATTGTCTCCAATAGCAGTTATAGTGTTTTATTCCGAATAAAATTAAACAACCGTTTAATTTTACCCAAAATTCATACTGGCTCCAATCAACTCCAAACCAGCTCCATCGCGTAGTGTTAACGAATACGAACCCAACGCAATTCGTTTCGTGTGAAACGGACCTCGTATGAAAAAGTTATCAGGTTTTACAGTTACTTTAAAACGAATTATATAATATAATTATTTAAATTTTTCTTTATTTTTAAAACCTTAAATAATCACGGCCGTTGCTTTTCTTTTGATCACATCTGGGCTGTCATTGTTTTCTTTCCCAGGTCAGAAAAAGACGCACGAATAAACCCAATTAGCTCGATCGCCTTCCCACATTGCCACGCCATCATCGTCGACATCAACGACTATCAGAAGCCACCGAACGATGCGCCGAAGCAAGCTCCACCATCGCCTTGAACAACATGGCACTCAGCCTCCCCATAATCTCGAGATTCATGCTTGAACATCGGATGTTCAATGTCAACTTGCTACCGATCCGTAGCTTTAGACCCCAACATCACCATATGGATTAAAAGTACTCGACAAGCTCTATCATTCTCATGTTGGAAGATTTTCCAAATAGTCGAGGGATTGAGAGAGATTGAGGGGAAAAGAATTGAAATTCCAGGCCATTGAAGCGAAAATGGCGGCCAGACCTAATTGAGTTAGGGTTTGTGAAAACAAAAAGAAATGATGTCCTTTTATATAAAATTTACGCGCACTATTCATCGTCAAACTTTTCGAACTCGAAACGAAGCATGCCGCCTGGCGTTTATAATGTTTTACCCCTATTCCGAACGTAATGGAATATATATCGGGAGCCATTTCAATTGTATTTGAAAGATAGGTTTTCGAATCGACTATTTAAATTTAACATTCACTTAAAACGATTTCCTACGCGTTTAGCTTGCCCTGGACAAACGGTAAATCTGATTGACATGAAATTTGAAATCTTATAGTAATTTAACATTACGGATTCAATGAAACTAGTTTCATCGAAATCCGAGACTGTTTGAAAAATGGCTATTTTTACTCGTCAATTAAATATTAAAATATTCAATTTTTACAATTTAACTTTTAATTCAATTTTAAAAGTTCTGTAACATCATTCTAATTCAAATATGATTTAATTCAACTTTATAAATCATTTTTACTCACTTTAAATTCAAATATCAATAATTTTCACAATTCCAAATATTAAATTAACAATTTAATTATCTAATTAAATCAAGATATTCGAAATATTATTTATTCAGGTTATAAAATTTACTTGTGGACATTTAAAATCAATTAAATATATGAATTTCAAATGAAGGAAATTCTGGGTCGTTACAACTATTAGTCTACACTTAGTCCTAGAGAGAGGTGCATCATTCTTGACCCACGAAAGGTGGGTTCATCGATCCATATCACCTCCTACTAACAAGAATGGATCCTGTAACAACCCGCATATTTATCGATTTTATATTTAAATATTTTATTTAAATATTTTATCGTTAGTCGGATTTTAGTCCGAAAAGCTACTTTTTGCAAACAGTCGAATTGGGACTCGAGACCACCCCCATTGAGTTCAAAATGACGTTTGCGACCTTTTTGAGTATAAGCTTCGATATATTTGGAGAAAGTTGATTTTTGCTACTTTTTCCCGCTTATGACTTTGGTTTGGACTGCACCCTTACTAACTCAGTCCCAACCCACTCCAACCCTTCATTACTCCATTTCTAATTCCCAACTCTTCAAGCTTTCAACAATGGTGGAAGAGAAAAAGAATTAGGAAAACCTAAGCCCTAGTTTCCATTAGCAAATCCATCTTCTAGCTCCAAACTCAAGAGAAACCATTGGTAAGATTTCTCTTCATCTTCTCCAACTCATTCTCTCTTTGATTTCAGAAATTTCCTAAACCTAACTTTGGGAAATGTTTATCTTTTTAGCTTAGATTCAAGCTTCTAGTGTTGAGATTGAAGTGTGGTTGATTTCCATTTGCTTTCAAGCTTCTTCTTCATTGATTTGGGTTCAAAGGTGAGATTTTTAATCGCACATCTATGCTTATAATTCTCTTCTATTGTTAGGTATGAATTACTAACACTTATTCATGTGCATTTGATTTTGATTTGGATTGCTTTTGTGAATATTCCAATTTTTAGTGTTTTGAGTTCAATTCGTTAAAAATCCTAACTTTGATGTTTGAACATGTTTTTGGTGATGCATCGAGGAGCATATAGGATCGGGTAGTCGATTGGCATAAACCCTTAGCGCCGTTGCTCGTGCGATTGCAATTTGATCGAGAGTTGCACCTCTTTTGAAATAGGGTAGGAAGTGCAAGCATACAGGTTCGGCCGACCGAGCCCCTGGGCCGGTCGACCGACCTGTAGTCCAGGCACTTCCTGCGCCTGTTTGGAAGTGCTGGTTAAAGGCTTCGGCCGACGGAGCCCCCTGGGCCGGTCGACCGACCTGGTGCCCCGAGCACTTCCAACCTCTGGTTCGGTCGACCGACTCAGGGAGTCCGGTCGACCAACCTGCTACTATTTGCCAGATTAGCCTATATTGCTAATTCGTTTGAATATCCAACTTTAATCGATTCGTGTTGTCTCCCTTTTGTTGTTGTCATTTATTATCGACTTTGATGACCTTTTCTTTGGGAATTTTAGATATATCCACTTTGATGGATTTTATATCGATTTCTTTGGATTTTATTCACGTCTTTGAATGTGAATTTTATGCCCGATTGTTTCTACAATCACTTCTATGATTTGTCACTTTAAAATATAAAGGTTTTCTATACTAGTAGTAAATATCAAAACACTTTCTTCAAAAAATTTCAACACTATTTTATTACAAAGCTCGTTTTCTCAAACCGTTTTCCAATCTATTAGTATATACAAGCCTTTACCTCACTCGTATGAGAAATCTAATTAAACGACTTAGTAAAACAAGTGGTATGAAACGCTTGCGTTTACTTCGTCGGTTAATTCTTGGACTTGTTCGATTGAAACTCTTGTGACAATTTTCTAGTGGAGACCTACAATTTTTTCGTAAATATTTAAGTTAAGCTAGTGGTTATGGGACATGAAGCTAAGCTCATATATTTACTAGCTTACTGTAATCGACACTTCTCTTTGATCATGATGATCATTTTATGTTTTATACTAGCATTGAGCAATGTCTTAGAGATTTTGGTTCATCGGATATCTCGCTGTACGACGTCGTTGTTTCCTTTGATTGTGATTTGGTTCATCGGATGTCTCGCTGTACGATGTCGTTGTTCCCTTTGATTGTGATTTGGTTCATCGGATGTCTCGCTGTACGACGTCGTTGTTCCCTTTGATTGTGTTTTGGTTCATCGGATGTCTCGCTGTACGACGTCGTTGTTCCTTTGATTGTGATTTGGTTCATCGGATGTCTCGCTGTACAACATCGTTGTTCCCTTTGATTGTGTTTTGGTTCATCGAATGTCTCGCTGTACAATGTCGTTGTTCCCTTTGATTGTGATTTGGTTCATCGGATGTCTCGCTGTACGATGTCGTTGTTCCCTTTGATTGTGTTTTGGTTCATCGGATGTCTCGCTGTACGACGTCGTTGTTCCCTTTGATTGTGATTTGGTTCATCGGATGTCTCGCTGTACGACGTCGTTGTTCCCTTTGATTGTGATTTGGTTCATCGGATGTCTCGCTGTACGACGTCGTTGTTCCCTTTGATTGTGTTTTGGTTCATCGGATGTCTCGCTGTACGACGTCGTTGTTCCCGTTGATTGTGATTTGGTTCATCGGATGTCTCGCTGTACGACATCGTTGTTCCCTTTGATTGTGTTTTGGTTCATCGGATGTCTCGCTGTACGACGTCGTTGTTCCCATTGATTGTGATTTCTAGATTTCGTATGTTGAATTCTGGAATTTATGTTTCACCAACTTTTACGATTGGCATTGCTATATATGTCATTTATTGTGGCATGGTGAATGAAATTAGGAGTATGACATTCCTTTTTATCTTGAGTAGATTATTGTGATATTGATTAATCTCTTGTTGATTTTCAATTACTTATTTATTACAGCTTGGCATTGTGATTATTATATGTTTATGTCATATCTCTTATTATATATCACTTCATCTGATATTTATAGCTAGACTGACCCGTTTATTATTTTCTTCTTAAATAATACTCGGGTCAGACTGAGATATTACAGGTGCTTCTGCTTGACTCCTTATCGGACTTTCATCTGATCTTTTGGCTAACTACTTAAGTTTAGTAGTTTTTGTTGTATACATTTGAGATACAGACTCTATGATGTATACTTATTCTTTTGTCTAGCACTTGTATCTATTCTTTTTGGATATTGTGGATCTTGTTTGACCACTACTCTGATGTACACTTTCATGTGTAATATTCATATCTATTTCCGCCTTTGTGATATGAATTGTCTGTGACTGATTTTTGTTATGTTTATTTCTATATTTGTTTCCGAAGACCTTTATAGCCACTGTGTAGTAGCTTTGAGTTTGTGTCGGTATGTCGGATTTCCTCTTTAGATGAAAAGTTATATTTTTATCTTGCATATCGGTACTCGCACAAAGCAATTATACAGATGGTCGCTCCTCAACAGCCTTATCCTCCGTGCTAGTTGACAACATTACACCGTAGTGTTCTTGGCTAGCGTGGGTATAGAGGTGGGGCATCACAGCTTGGTATCAGAGCCAAACTTCGGAACAATATGGAATATTATAACAAGGATCATCGTCCTAAGTCTTTCTTAGGAGTCGTGCTTTAGGATTTTATTCGAGTCTTCGTACCGATTCATCCTACTTTCCTTTATGATTCCTTGTTTTATCTATCAAGAATTGCTTGATATTTATCTTGAGAATAACTTTTTCTTCTTCTTTATTTCTTTCTTAAAGAAGAGAAATGGTTAGACCAGGCCGTCCCAGCGCCGGTCAATCTAGTGCTACTCCCCTGGATGGAGTATTCATGTCTGCTCAACAACTTTTGGATCTTGTAAAGAATCAAGAGTTTATCTATGCTTTGAGTAAGAACCCCGAAATGGTTCTACCTTTGAAACTTGAAGTTTCTTTCAATCAGCTTGTGGATGTTACTCTTCTTCATGGAGAGGTTGGTAAAGGAAGTGTTTGTGATATTGAGACTTCCAAGAAGAGGAAAATTAAGTTCAAGAGCCTTAATCCCAATAAGAGAGTGAAGCAAACTACTTTTGTAGCAAAGACTCCAATCCCTAATCTTGGAGGATGCTACAATTGTAATTCTATGGAACACTATGCGAATATGTGTCCAAAACCCCATTCTTGTCGCTATTGCAAGAAACCGAGTCATCTTTTATCTGCGTGTCCCAAACTTTTGAACAAGGACATGAGAAAGCTAAATATTGTGCAAGCCTCTAGCAACTCTTCTCTTGGTCAAGGTACTTTTCACTCAATCCTTGATGGCATTGTTTTATTTCGTGATCTTCTTATTCGAGTTCTTTATGATATGAGTTTTACCTCATTATTTTTATATCAAAAGAACTTGTCGATTCTTTTTCTTTGAATATATTGGGCTTGATGACTTCTTTGAGGATTGCGAATCCGGATGGTAGATCTGCAACACTCAATTTGCTTTTATTTGATGTTGAAAATTATTTCATATGATTTTTCTTTCCGAGCCGATATTTTTACTTAGGCTTCGGAATTTACTTTTGTAAGGATTGGCTTAATTATTATGAGGCCATATCCATTATCCCGTGTGGACTATTCATCTTTGACATTTTCAATCTGTTAAGCAGATTTCTATTTTCCTTTATGATTTTGATTCCAACTTGATGACATCATTTTCTTCCTTAAGCCCACTTATAAGGAAAGTGTTATTTCTCTCATTCATGTAGTTTGAGAAATTTTCTGGTATTTTTGAGTTTGTCTTAGGATTATCACCTAAGAAATCTTTTGTGTGGTGTTAAGGTCTTTTCAGTTTGACTTTACCACCGGTTTTCGTTTCTACGAGTTGTGGAAATTAGCATTCCACTTACCGCATTCCGCACTCGTTATGATTCTTATGAATGACTTATTATGTCATTCAAATTGTCCAGCTTATTTCATCCATTTTATAAATCGAATATTCTATGAATATTTCGATGAGACTATTCTTGTATTTACTGATTTTGGATGAAAATAGTAATTTAAAATTTTGCAAATCTTTTTCATAAGATTTATTTATAAGTAAAACTGGATTTTTGTTCTTGAAACGAACAAAGAATATTCTTAAAATTTTTGTAAGAGATTTATCTATCCTATAAAAGATGATTTTGTGATTGTATTGCCCGTTGAGTGCTTTAAGAATTTTGGTCGATGCGCTTGATCAACGTTATCGATAGGAATTTCCTAAACGCTTTGATGAGACAATCAGACACAGTATATTAACTTGAAAATAGTAAATTTTTCTAGAATGATTATTACATAATGATAAATGTAATTTTGAAAGTTTTAACTTTTCAGGAAAGAAGATTATTTAAAAGAAATTCTTTCTTTTCGATACTTTTATTCTTGTGATTCCTGGAGGGGGACCAAGACTTTGCTATTTGTACCGATACTAGTCGTATTGGTTTGGATGTCATTCTCCTGCAAAGGAGAACGTGCTATCACTTGTGCTTCTAAATCATTATAGCTTATCGAGACTAGGTATGCCACTCATGATCTAGTGCTCGCGGCTATTGTTTTTGCTTTTAGAGTTTGACATCATCATCTTTGGGGGAGAAATTTGTTCTCTACCTCGATCATAAATCTTTGGAATAATTATTTTCTCATATGGAACTCCATGTTGAGTCGAGTTCCTAGCATCTTATGATCTTGATATTCTTTTATTCCCGAGAAGGGAAATCGTGTTGCCAATGCGCTTAGTCGTAAGCAACAAGTGGTTGATTCTTTGATGTTGTCTGAATGGAATTATCTTTCTATCAAGTTCATCGGACGTTTTGGTATACTTCGTTTTATTGAGATTTATCTCATTCCTTTTATGGACTAGTGTCCGGTGTTCTTTTATGGTGTTCGGTTCATCGGATGTACTGTTATTATACTACATCGATGTTCCGTCTTATTTTGATTCATTAGATGTACCGTTTGTACTACATCAATGTCTTTGCTTTTGATTCATTGGATGTACCGTTTGTACTACATCAATGTCTTTGATTCATTGGATGTACCGTTTCTACTACATCAATGTCTTTGCTTTCGATTCATTGGATGTACCGTTTGTACTACATCAATGTCTTTGCTTTTGATTCATTGGATGTACCGTTTGTACTACATCAATGTCTTTGCTTTTGATTCATTGGATGTACCGTTTATACTACATCAATGTCTTTGCTATTCGATTCATTGGATGTACCGTTTGTACTACATCAATGTCTTTCCTTTTGATTCATTGGATGTACCGTTTGTACTACATCAATGTCTTTCCTTTTGATTCATCGGGCGTACCGTTTTTGTACTACGCCGTTGCACCGGCTCAGTTTTCTGCTATTTTTGACGTTCCCCACGTCTTTTATCTACGGAAATGCCTTAGGGATTCCGGTTTTCATTCTTGAGCTCGGTAATATTGTGGAAATTGAAGTTTCACCAGATTTCTTGCTAACTCTTTCGTGCACTTTATGGTGAACTTCCTATTTCAAATTTTCTTTTGTGTTGATATGCTTCCATGGTTGTTACTTCTTATTTTCCTCTTAAGTATTGCGAGGACGCAATTTCTTTAAGGAGGGGAGTCTGTAACAACCTGCATATTTATCGATTTTATATTTAAATATTCTATTTAAAGATTTTATCGTTAGTAGGATTTTAGTCCGAAAAGCTACTTTTTGCAAACAGTCGAATTGGGACTCGAGACCACCCCCATTGAGTTCAAAATGACGTTTGCGACCTTTTTGAGTATAAGCTTCGATATGTTTGGAGAAAGTTGATTTTTGCTACTTTTTCTCGCTTATGACTTTGGTTTGGACTGTACCCTTACTAACTCAGTCCCAACCTACTCCAACTCTTCATTACTCCATTTCTAATTCCAAACTCTTCAAGCTTTCAACAATGGTGGAAGAGAAAAAGAATTAGGAAAACCTAATCCCTAGTTTCCATTAGCAAATCCATCTTCTAGCTCCAAACTCAAGAGAACCCATTGGTAAGCTTTCTCTTCATCTTCTCCAACTCATTCTCTCTTTGATTTCAGAAATTTTCTAAACCTAACTTTGGGAAATGTTTCTCTTTTTAGCTTAGATTCAAGCTTCTAGTGTTGAGATTGAAGTGTGGTTGATTTCCATTTGCTTTCAAGCTTCTTCTTCATTGATTTGGGTTCAAAGGTGAGATTTTTATTCTCACATCTATGCTTATAATTCTCTTCTATTTTTAGGTATGAATTCCTAACACTTATTCATGTGCATTTGATTTTGATTTGGATTGCTTTTGTGAATATTCCAATTTTTAGTGTTTTGAGTTCAATTCGTTAAAAATCCTAACTTTGATGTTTGAACATGTTTTTGGTGATGCATCGAGGAGCATATAGGGCCGGGTAGTCGATTGGCATAAACCCTTAGCACCATTGCTCGTGCGATTGCAATTTGATCGAGAGTTGCACCTCTTTTGAAATAGGGTAGGAAGTGCAAGCATACAGGTTCGGCCGACCGAGCCCCTGGGCCGGTCGACCGACCTGTAGTCCAGGCACTTCCTGCCTCTGTTTGGAAGTGCTGGTTACAGGCTTCGGCCGACCGAGCCCCCTAGGCCGGTCGACCGACCTGGTGCCCCGAGCACTTCCAACCTCTGGTTCGGTCGACCGATTCAGGGAGTCCGGTCGACCGACCTGCTACTATTTGCCAGATTAGCCTATATTGCTAATTCGTTTGAATATCCAACTTTAATCGATTCGTGTTGTCTCCCTTTTGTTGTTGTCATTTATTATCGACTTTGATGTCCTTTTCTTTGGGAATTTTAGATATATCCACTTTGATGGATTTTATATCGATTTCTTTGGATTTTATTCACGTTTTCGAATGTGAATTTTTATGCCCGACTGTTTCTACAATCACTTCTATGATTTGTCACTTTAAAATATAAAGGTTTTCTATACTAGTAGTAAATATCAAAACTCTTTCTTCAAATGATTTCAACACTATTTTATTACAAAGCTCGTTTTCTCAAACCGTTTTCCAATCTATTAGTATATACAAGCCTTTACCTCACTCGTATGAGAAATCTAATTAAACGACTTAGTAAAACAAGTGGTACGAAACGCTTGCGTTTACTTCGTCGGTTAATTCTTGGACTTGTTCGATTGAAACTCTTGTGACAATTTTCTAGTGGAGACCTACAATTTGTTCGTAAATATTTAAGTTAAGCTAGTGGTTATGGGACATGAAGCTAAGCTCATATATTTACTAGCTTACTGTAATTGACACTTCTCTTTGATCATGACGATCATTTTATGTTTTAGACTAGCATTGAGCAATGTCTTAGAGATTTTGGTTCATCGGATGTCTCGCTGTACGACGTCGTTGTTCCCTTTGATTGTTATTTGGTTCATCGGATGTCTCGCTGTACGACGTCGTTGTTCCCTTTGATTGTGATTTGGTTCATCGGATGTCTCACTGTACGACGTTGTTGTTCCCTTTGATTGTATTTTGGTTCATCGAATGTCTCGCTGTACGACGTCGTTGTTCCCTTTGATTGTGATTTGGTTCATCGGATGTCTCGCTGTACGACGTCGTTGTTCCCTTTGATTGTGTTTTGGTTCATCGGATGTCTCGCTGTAGGACGTCGTTGTTCCCTTTGATTGTGATTTGGTTCATCGGATGTCTCGCTGTACGATGTCGTTGTTCACTTTGATTGTGATTTGTTTCATCGGATGTCTCGCTGTACGACGTCGTTGTTCCCTTTGATTGTGTTTTGGTTCATCGGATGTCTCGCTGTACGACGTCGTTGTTCCCTTTGATTGTGATTTGGTTCATCGGATGTCTCGCTGTACGACGTCGTTGTTCCCTTTGATTGTGTTTTGGTTCATTGGATGTCTCGCTGTACGACGTCGTTGTTCCCATTGATCGTGATTTCTGGATTTCGTGTGTTGAATTCTGGAATTTATGTTTCACCAACTTTTACGATTGGCATTGCTATATATGTCATTTATTGTGGCTTGGTGAATGAATTTAGGAGCATGACATTCCTTTTTATCTTGAGTAGATTATTGTGATATTGATTAATCTCTTGTTGATTTTCAATTACTTATTTATCACAGCTTGGCATTGTGATTATTATATGTTTATGTCATATCTCTTATTATATATCACTTCATCTGATATTTATAGCTAGACTGATCCGTTTATTATTTTCTTCTTAAATAATACTCGGGTCAGACTGAGATATTACAAGTGCTTCTGCTTGACTCCTTATCGGACTTTCATCTGATCTTTTGGCTAACTACTTAAGTTTAGTAGTTTTTGTTGTATACATTTGAGATACAGACTCTATGATGTATACTTATTCTTTTGTCTAGCACTTGTATCTATTCTTTTTGGATATTGTGGATCTTGTTTGACCACTACTCTGATGTACACTTTCATGTGTAATATTCATATCTATTTCCGCCTTTGTGATATGAATTGTCTATGACTGATTTGTGTTATGTTTATTTCTATATTTGTTTCCGAAGACCTTTATAGCCACTGTGTAGTAGCTTTGAGTTTGTGTCGGTATGTCGGATTTCCTCTTGAGATGAAAAGTTATATTTTTATCTGGCATATCGGTACTCGCACAAAGCAATTATACAGATGGTCGCTCCTCAACAGCCTTATCCTCTGTGCTAGTTGACAGCATTACACCGTAGTGTTCTTGGCTAGCGTGGGTATAGAGGTGGGGCGTCACGGATCCTCGAGATCCCAGTCTACCATCTACATTTCCCTTTGCCTTGTCATCACTGCAAATCCACCTCACCAGTTAGACACAGGGGAAATTCATCCTAACATAGAGGCCAACACCATCTATGGCTCATGGAGGCTAGCCTTTGAGAAGAAATGATAACCTACCATAGGTTAATGCATAAGATCCAAGCCAAAAGTAGAGATGGTGAGGGTCTATCAGACAACGAAAATGGAGTGCCCTTCTCTAAAGATATCCTGAGCACCAACACTCACCAAAGGTATGCTTTACCTCCCATTGAGAAGTACGACGGGAGTGCAAAACCATCCACCACCTTATTGCTTTTAATTCAATAACTTATGCTTGCCACCTATTCGGCAACTCCAAGTGCCTTCTATTCCCTTCCACCCCTGGACCAACATCTCGTTGGTTCCTTCACCTTAAGTCCGGTAGTATACATTCTAGGCTAAGTTATGCATAAACTACATGGCTTGTTTTTTTGCATTAAAGATAAGGATCATGATGGTTAGCTATTACAAAACATCAGATAAAGTCTAAAATGTGTCCCTCCCCTCATATGTGAACTACCTAAAATAAGAGTTAACCTATGCATGGGGAGAAAAAAATTAGTTTGGGAGCCGCCTTATGTTAAAGGGAGCTAGAATGTGGAACGAGTTACAAAATCAACTAGCCTTTTCCCTGATCGACTTCCTTGAGGATGAAAGAGGCTAGCATCTCCGACAGTGAGGTAAAGAGTTGGTGAAATAGAGCTGGCTCCAAGGGAGAGAATAACCATCGAAACAACAGCTGATAAGAAAATAGCATGAAGTGATCATATGACAGCTTATGCTTCATACCTAAGTACATGAGCTATGCCACTTTGAACTATAATTTGGAGACCTTCTATCTAGCCATGCAAGGTTGCGACTTATTTCAATGGCCTGATCATTCCCAATCTGGATGGAGGAACGAGCCTAGGGTAACAGGAAGTACTATGAATTCCATCATTTCAACGGTGACTCCATCAATGAGTGCTGACATCTTAAATATAAGATAGAGTGCTGCTACATGAGAGTGTTCTGGTGCAGTATGTAAGACACTAAGTTAAGAGTAGCCAAGCTAATTTGCATCACCGTAATAATAAGTGAAAGACAACAATGTAGCCACCATCAACATTGAAATATTGCCCATTTACATTGACTCGCATATGGATGGAAACTATAGGGAAACCCAACTTCATTGTAGAAGATAACTCAGCCTAAGTCACCAGATATACTCGCTTGAGATCAAGGCTCCAAAAGTGTAACAACCCCCCCTATGCCCATATTATTAAAGAACATTATAAATAATGTCATCTAATAATACTAAGAATACGGCTTGTTAAGGGCGATCGACTGTGAATATATCTTTAAATTAACATTAACACATCAAACTTACAGTTTTTCTTAATATCTAGAATAAAATTTGACGTGTGTAGTATCAGTCCAAAGAAATAACACATCGGTTTCTTAGAATTAGAATAGTATATCATATAAAATAGTAATCATAGACTACAGTGGAATAATAATCCTCATATTCATATACTAAAATGAGAGTCTATCAAATATAACACTAGACTCACATAATATACATCCGGTACAAATCTCTAACTCAAATATACATCTCATAAAAAACATGAATCCTTAACGAGATAAATTAAAATTCAAAAATATTTATCTCCTTGGTAGCACAACCATCCAAAGGTCAACCTGTCCTATAACCTGAAAAGCCTTGTCATGACCCGAGCATTAAAAAAACAACTAAGTCAGACTATCTTCAAATATCCAAAAGGGTGAGAACAAGATATAACACATGAATATGACATATACATAAATCCATAAGGCCAAGACATAATAAGTCACAAATTAATTTGGCTTAGAATCCAGCATAAGAAACAAGAATATATATATTTGCCATGAACACAAAATAGTCACATAATCCAAGTTTCCAAAATCCATGAGATCTTAATCCATATCGATCGTAATGATCATCCATACCAACCGTAATGATTATAATCAGACTGTGGCAAATAAACAAAGGTATCACTCATACTGATCCGATACCAAAGATCATACTCATACCGAGAACATAGAATCACAACTGATCTCAAGGATAGTCCATACTAATCAAGTTGATCGTAGCAGCTATGACTCAAAGACTCTAGATTATTCAATGTTATTATATATATATATAAAGAAATCCATAAGCATACCTCTTAAGGATCTATCGGTATCATCGAACACAAAAAGATAGCAAACTCTAAAGTGTCAAATATGTCACATTTAGTAATCATAAGAACTTAACCAAAACGTCCCTTACCGCCTGGTGAAATTAAGTATTTACTAGAAGTTAGTAAATCTCACACATTACGGATACCATCGGAATGCCTGAACTATATTCACTTAAGGATCTCGATCTCACCGAACACCAAAAGAGAATACAACCCTAAAGTGTTAAATACTTTCATGAATTCGATTATAAGAATTTAACCAAGGCATCCCATACTATCCGGTGAAATTCAAATATTCGCTATTGGGTTAGTAAATTCCACTTAAACTTTCTACTCAATGAGTTATACCATATTCAGTGAAGTGTTACTTGAAAGCATTTGAACCAATCAATAACATTTATTTGATTATTAGTATTCCCCAAGTTATAGAATTAAGTTCTAAAAAATATTTTATTTAAAAATCTTCTCCACATCCAAGAGTTATACATAATTGCCAAAATAGTGTTTAAAATGCCAAAGATTAAGTTTTATAAAGTCAAATAAGAATTTATATTTTGAAAGCAAATAACTTTATTTTTCCATGTACGAAAAGGTTTCTATAATACTTTTAAATACATTTATTTTCAAATTTTAACTTAAAAAATCACAAACTCATTTATTTATTACACACACACATACATTTATCCTTAGGTAAAAAGGCCTAAAATTCCATCTTTAATATCAAAATACTTTTATATATACAGTTATTTCAAATTCATAAAAGATTCATAATTCACAAACCTTATTCCAAAGCAACTTATAGATGTTATCGTTTATTTTATTGAACCATAATCTCTCATATCTCAAACCCATATAGGTATTAAAGCATTTGTTTATACTCCACTTAGAATTATATTTCCAAAATCATTTCTAAATTCCATAAAACCATTTCACAAAAACCACTTTTATTGACAACGATACACACACACACACACACACAGAGACACATACAAATACTTATTTAAATTATTTTTAAAAGGAAGCAAGATTTTTTGGAAAAAAAGTTAAAATCCTTATATTATATTACACTAACTTTATAAAATTGCTAGTTTAAAAAACCATAGATATTAACTAATTAAATTCCAAAACTCAATTTGATTTAATCCGTTTAATTATTGTATTCAAACTCAAAAAATCCAGAAGATAAATCATCGAAAAACCCTAAAAACCAAGCAAGCAAGGACGCTAACAAAAGATAGAGCGAGGTGGACCAGAAAGGACCTAGAACATGCATTCCAAGCCTCTATTCGGTTGACTGATTTACCATGACCGGTCGATCGTTGGACCACCTAGAACGCAAGTTCCAAGTGCGTTTCATGTCTACAGTCGACGTTAATCCTCTTCAGCTCGACCCTTGTTCATTCCATCGAGTCAATTTGTAATATGGACTTTGATTTCAACATGAAAACAAACAAGTATAGACCAAGCAATCAAAATACTCAAAATAGGTTAAAACTAATTTACAGTAAAAAGTTCACAGGGTTCCTTATCTCTATTTACGATAAATACAACAGACGATCACACAATCACAAGGCATCTAAATTCAACCAATTGTGTCAACATGCAATTCATTTATTTAGAGAGAGTTGTGCGAATGATTATCTCATCTCTACTCTTCAATTCAACAATCAAGGTTACCACTTCATCCAAAGATTTCAAACTAACAAACCCTATTACTCAATTCATTAAAACGCAACAAAAACCCAATTTCACTTTACTATAAAAACCGAAATACAAGGTTCTGTTTTTATTTACGCTAGTTTGAAATCATTACCTGGATTCTATAGATTCATTAGCAATTTATTCCTCTCTTGATCTGCAAATTAGATTCTAGGGTTTAAAAGAGAAAATTTAGTTTTTCTATCTTTTGTTTTTTGTTGTAGAAGGTTGGGAATTAACGTACAGGCAAAGGAACGAGAAGAGAAGTTGTGTTTGGCTTCTTTTAGTTAATAGGCTTGGATTAGAAACCAACCCATTAAGAGATTTTAGAATTCTATTTTATCAAAAAAATTACATTCTTTGATTTATTTTCCTACTCCAATCATTCCTTTAAACTAAATTCTTAAATCCACATTTACAATATTTTACACACTTACTTATTTTTCAACCACTTTTATAAATAATGAGATTCTTATATAGTCACATTTAAATGAAAATCCCATATTCCCTTTTTATTTTACTTATTATGAAACACTATGTTTGTGATGATCTGCATTTTTTTGATAATTAAAATTTTGAATTAAATAAGATTTTGTAATTTAGTGTTGGAAGAAAATTATGATGTAGGAATGAAAAACCTAACTAGAATGAACTTTAACAATGTAAATTAATGTAAGAAATGACAAATTGAATGAAATCTCAAATAATTGTAATAAATTGTAAAGTTACATTAGTTAGAAATTGTGAATAAGAAGATAAAATCAATGTGAAGTTATTTGATTTGTTAGTTAGTAATAAACTTGAAAATGTGTTTGGATTGGCAATTTGTAACAATAGTTAATTAATCCGTTGGAATTTAATTAGTTATAATTGGTAAATAAGGCAATAAATTAAATGTTATAATTAATTGGTGAAATAATATGTAATTCATTGTGATTGTGAAAAATTAGGGTGGTGTAAATAGTTGTAACATATTTTTGAAGATAATCAACTTATAAGTGTGATTAAAGCAAGAAAAGCGATATTATTATATGTTACCTATTTAATCAATCTGTTGAATTTAATTTGGAATAAAATGCGACTAAATGTAATTAAATATTACGTTAATGTAAATTAAGATGAAATTGGAGAATATTAATGTAATAAGATATAAACCAATGCTAACTATGCACATAGGGTAATGATTGATTGTAATAATGGATGTTAATATAAGGATGGAATAATTTAAGAAATAAATGTTGGCATATGAAATGAACAGTAAATAGTTATGGTATAATGAGAATTCGTTTGAAATCTAATATTGAATATAAACTGCAATAATAGTTGTTGAAATCCTTTAATTGAAAAGAAAAGACTAGTGCATTGTAATTAATAAGTTCAACATAAGAACTTGCATATTAAATTAAACTAAGATAAAGATTTTAGTGAAATTTAAGCTTTGATTTGAAAAGAATAAATTATATGTTTTCTTCTAACCGGAATAACAAATGTTCAATTTTAATAAAGGATGGAGTGAATGTTTTAATGAAATAATAACATAATTTGTTATTTGAAATGCATCTTGGAGAAGTAGATTTTCAATAAGATAAAAAAATTACTTTGCAAATAGTGTATAAATTTTGTAGTATATGAAATTTTACAAAACATGTTTGAATTGGCATAAATGAAAAGAAAATAATGTTTATAATTAGAATTTGTTGAAATTAGTAAGGAAATGAATTGGAATTAAATTAATTGAAATGTTTCAATTAAAAGGAAACATAAATGAAATTGTAATGAATGAGTTAATATAGAAACTTGCATTTTGTGTCAATATGGAATGAACATTTTAATTAAGACAATTGCATGTTTAAAGATGTTTAAAAATAAAACTTTCATTTTGAATAAGTATGATTTTGGAAAAAAAATTGAATTTTAGGACAATATATACACACATTGTGGCGATCTAGGTTTTTTGACGTATGTGAATTGGGTAATTAACTAGTTTAAATCAAGGAACATTGAATTTATTAGTTGGACAAATAAATTTTGATAATGGAAATATCTGAAATAAATATAAATTGATTTGAAAACCAAAACAAATGCTGAATTATAAATCTCTGAAAATGATAAATCTTATAGTAAATTAATAAATATATAAATAGATATATACAAGCTTCATATGAGTATATATATGCCCTATAGAATAAAATATAGGAAAGTTTGTAAAAATATGGATATATATATAATATCAGAAATACACATAAGTAAAATTGGGACAACTCGGAATTTTGACAAAAGTTAATTTAATGATCTTCTAATATAATTAATTAGAACTGGCAAACTTATCTTTTCAAACAAATAAAAATATGCTTTCTAATTACTATTGTTCATATATAGATTGTGAATAGAAACTATGATTTGAATTTAATATAAATTTCTCAAAATTTATTTAAGTTTAAACTCTATATTTTAAATACTGTATATATATATATATATATATATATATATATATTTGTGTGGTTATCAATTAAAATATTAATAACTCAAGTTAAAATTTAAATAAGAATAAATAAAAGGTTTATAATATTTCTTTGAGTTACATGAAATAAATAATAAGAAATATAAAATATATACAAATTGACATTTATAGGCTTAAGAAGACATATGTATACATGTGGCAAATTTGTTCTTTAAAATAGATCTCTTCATCAAAAAAAAGAGAAAAAATGATTTAAAAAAGAAAAAAACCAGGTGTTGTATGTAACTATTAAACATACGTCCCAATTCCCTTCTTTCTTCTTTCTTTTTCCTTCAAAACCAAAAAGAGAACTAAATCAACTTCAAGCTTTCAACTAAGCAAAGCAAGTTCAACTCAAGTAGATCAAGCTTGCAGTTTCAAATCTAGTGTAGTTTCCAGATTTCAAAAATATGGTTTCTCTATTCAAGTTTACGGTGAGTAAAATTTTATTTTTTAAAAAAACTTAGTCTTCTTTATAGTGATGTGCATGTCATAACTAATGATAAAATTAACTTAAGAATGTCTTGCATGGATGAAATGGATGTTTTGCCTGGTATATAAGTATGAAGTTACTGTGTGTATATATGCATGTCTGTGTATATAAGTTCTGGTCTCTGTTCTTGTTTAACAGACCCAAAATCACTCATACTTAAATTTCTCTTCACTCAATTATTTTTGGGTTATGATCACTAAAGGAAGTATGTTTGTATTAATTAATTTCTATTTCTAAAAAATGATCTCAAGTGTAGTTAGTAAGTATATTTAATGGAAGAAAGAATTTACAGTGGGAAATGAATCATATCAGAAAATAAATTGTTTTAATTTCATATTTTACTTATATTATTAGATTCATCTTAGGAATTGACGAATTTTGTTGGAAATTTTGAAATTTTTACATTTGTATTTGAGGAGGAATCGGGCGATGATCGGTATGGGTACTTTGGCCAATTCACGGTGATCAGGGTATAGTGGAAGGTCAGGGTTGTGGCAGGAGGAAGTTCGTCGGCTGGGGATCATGGTAAAAATAGTAGCATGTTTTGTTGGTCTTCGTGGCGGCACAACGACGACGAAGTAGGGTTTTGGGGTTCGTCTGGGTTGAATTTGGGTTTCTGGCTATTGCGGAGACGAGGCAGCATCAGAGTGGTTCGGTGGTGGGGAAAAGGGAAGGTGGTGTGTGCCGAAGGGACATACGCGAGGATGAGACATCTGGTGGTCGGGGGTAGCAACATGAGGTGAAGCAGGCAATCGAGTTTTTTTCCTGATGGTGATCGATTCGTTCGATTTCAATGTGATGGATCGTTTTGGGTTCTGGGTAGCTTGGAGGGTTGAGGGAGTCGGCAGCTACTCAAGGGTGTGGTCGACGATGTTCAGCATGGCTCCGACGCCATGTGCATGTGCACGAGCACGAGAGGGCCGGGGTGTCGATGATATCTGTTGTTATGCTATAGTTAATATGGAGGATATGTGAGTGAAATTAAGAGAAGAAAAGAGGAGAGGGTAGGGGTTTTTGTGGGTTCGTGTTTTGGCCTTTGGGCCTGCTACTAAAAATAAACAATGTTTTTAAAGAAATCTCTTACTAATTTTTTTTTATAAAAGTAAATGCTTTTAAAAGCTAACTTTCTGATGGTAATAAAGTATTTTAAAACTTTAAATTAACCCAAAACTTAGGTTAATAAATGGTGCAGATAAAATAGTTTAAACTTTAAATCAATGAATCTTAGAATAATTATGTTATATGTCTTCCCAAAGTTTATTAAAATAAATTAAATAGTGTAATTAGGTAATGACTAGAGAAAAATATTTTTTTAATTTTTAATTAATTAAAAGACTTAAGTAATTCTAAATGATTATTATCAATTAATTTCAAATATTTAATTAAGATAAAATAAATTAAATAGGTTGTAATTCGTTTAATAATAATTAAACGGGATTTGTAAGTAATTAATAAATTCTGTTTTTAATTAGATGGTTGTGTGATTAGTTAGGCTGGTATATGAATGGTTTAAAATGGTTAAGTACATTGGATTGCTTTCCCGTTATTCTTTTATATGAACCTAGATTGAACGGTTAAATATAAACGTAAGACGTTGGTGGATTGGTATTTTGATGAATTTTTATAGGAAGGCTGACATTCTGAAAGTAAATTGTTGTTAAAGACAACTTGTTTTAAGAGATGGCGTTGGATTCGAAGAGTCCGGAATTAGATATAAGCGATATCCGGAACCACTTCAAATTGATAGGCACTACAGATCCTTGCAGATTGATTATAGAACCTAATAAGTTGGAATTGGTTAGATTTTAGTAAATTGGTCCACTTAAATTAAGTAACAATATTTGGATATTACCTTAAACAATGGAATTGTATAACATATGTTTTAGCTATAGCAACAAAAAACTACTAGTGATGAACGAGTTACCTGGGTTTCCAAAGAAGCTTTACAACTTTAGTATTTCAAGTTATATGGGTTTACTCACGCTGGTTTCCATCCTGACTCGTATGTTACTGTAACGACCCGGAATTTTCTGGAATTTTCGAACCCGGAAATTCTAGATAGTTATGAAAAAGAAGAAAGAGATAGAAGAAAAAGAAGAAGAACAGAAACAACAACATCCCACATTCGCAGCGAATAAAATATAATAATAAATAATAACAGTTTACAAAAGCATTATGTATCTGTCAATTACATTTATAATACATCAGAGTTACACATATATACAGACATTGAATATACTCAACTATCATGTCACATTTACACAATAATATTATACAGCGGAAGCACTCCATACGTTCTTGCCATCCAGCTTGATTCCTGAGCTCCAGAACGTCCTTACCTGAAAATCTGTAAAACTCGGTCTGACCCAAGCATTACACCAAAGTAACACCCGGGTCAGGCTAGAAACCAGCGTGAGTAAACCCATCCAACATGGCATATCCAAGCAAAATACTTATATAAACCCGGGCAACTCGAATAAATTTACAAATTCACAATTTGATGTTGACATCACTTATTTCACGCACAAATTTTCTAGTACCCAAAATTTGGATTAAATAGTCCAATTTACTTAAATCTTTTCATTCCAGCTAATAGATTTCACATATCAATCTATAAAAATTCGAAGTGGCTTCGGGTATCTTCTAATACCCGACCCTGGTTTCTTCGAACCTCATGTCATCCTAACCCAAGTTATCCAAATGAAATACACAACATTTCATATCAGAGATATCAACACATTCCAACATCCAATACCATTCAATCATCCATAAACAAATTTGATTATTTCCAAAATAATTCAATCGATTCTAGTTGAATTTCTAACCTCAATACTTAGATTCCTTCATTTAACATTAATTAATTCCAAATCAATTAATTAGTCAACCCTTCATTATTCATCTTATTTAATCACCCTGGATTAATTATTTTTCAATTACATTCAAGTAATTATCTTAAATTAACTTCATAATATTAATTAGTCTCAACCAAGATCAATAAGTAATCTTAATTACTTCATGAATTAATTAATTAATTAATTACATTAATCCTTAATTACTTATACCAATTAACTTCCCATAAGTCACTTATTACCGATTAATTCATCTTAATTAATCAATCTTTAATTACATCGTTAATTATATTAATTAATTATTTCCAATTATATTTTAATTTGTTCCAATCTAAATTAATTACTATAATTCAACCACAATATTAATTATTCTCGATTAATCTCAACCTGTAATTAGCTATCCTTTTTTTTCTTACTTCATTAAATAAATTGATTACTCCTTTATTTAACTATCTTAATTAATCTCTAGATTAATTTCACAAAGTACATATATTTTATTAATTACATTAAGTAAATACCTATTAAACATCCATTGATTATTCTAAATTAATTAAACTTAATAAATTAACTTAAACCTTCATTAATTAATTAATTCAAACCCTTAGTTACTAAATTAATAAACCCAAATCATTAATTAATTGAATTAATTAATTATTCATTTTAATTACCCTTCTAATTTGATGAATCGGAAATCATTAAGCCCTTAACAACATTAGAATGAAAACATTCTCTTATTTATAACTTTAAATCTAAAACAATTTAAAAACACGAATACTTCGAGTCAACCCGCAATTAGCTCGAGAACCACCATAACCAAAGTCACATCATCATCATTACATATCCAATCAATTTATTCATCCAATCAATTATTTAGATTTAAACATTTAAATTTAAATGAAAATCCAACAGAGTGAGATTTACTAACCTTGTTGTTAATTGCAATCCCCTTCAATCTTGACTTTGGTTTCATCAAAATTTTGACCTTGTAAAAACATTTACAGTTTATTATCATTTGAACTAATCAATTATCACTAAATAAATTAATTAACCAATAATGAAATTTTAACTATTTCCCTTTTAATAAAATGTGACGCCCAACCTCTATACCCACATTAGCAAAGAGTATTACCAGATAATACCGTCTGCTAATACGGAGAATAAGGCTGGATAGGAGCGACCATCTATAGCCTTGCTCTAACTATCAATTGAATACATCAACAATAGACATACCAAGCAGGTCGACATATCCAATGAATAATTAAAACAAAACCATAGGTGGCGAGAGGATCTATCAGAACAGAATATAACAACTCAAATGTAATATACATCACAGAACAGTAGATCATCGTATACACATATACTGATACATAACAGAGTATACAAAATAATACATGTCAAGTGGTATAGCAAACCACAATATACAGACGAGTCCAAAAGAATACATATTAGAGTTACAATAAAATAGGACTACACCAAAAAGCTATAACAAAAAGGAACAAGCTGAATAGTCCATGCAGAAGCAAAATAGGCTAAGTTCAAAAGCACCTAACCTGAAACAACTCGGTCTGACCCGAGTATAAATACACGGGTCAGTCTACTAAACAAATCAGTTAGATAAACTGAACAACAATAACCTTCAAGGTTACAAAGTATAACAAATATCTCTAAAAGAGATAACACAATCATCTAATAAAAGATGAACATAACAAATCAAGCCTCATATCATCGACATCTCAATGAACAAAGGATAAGAATATCCCAAAACAAGCCACAAGGCAATAACAAACACCAATGAAGGTAACACAAGTTCCACAAGGTAATCGCTACATATCATGCGGCTCAAAAAGACCAACACCGAATGGCGATACCTAAGGAATATACCTATCAATGAAACATAAGATTGCTCGAGCTCAGCACTGTATAAACAAGGATCCATGAGCCCGATGGCGACAAACCCAAGTATCTCTCGAGCGGTGACGAAGGACCAACTCCAAAAGCGATACTATAGGGCAACAAACCCGAAGGCAACAAACCCAAGTATCTCTCGAGCGGTGACGATGGACCAACTCCAAAATCGATACTATAGGGCAACAAGCCAGAAGGACACAGTCCGAAGACACTATCCCAAAGGCAACATGTGTCACTCAAAGCAGTACATTGAGTCCCATAACCACCCGTTCGCAGTAAACGGTTTACTATCCGTTAGTTAATTTCACACTCAAAGCAGTACAAAGTTTACCTCGTCTCATCGGTAAACCAGACCAAAAGGCCAAAACAATCAATCGAATAGGTCGGGGATTAATCGGAAAGATAAACGCATGGATTCATGGTCCGTGTTTTACCTAACCATTTAATCTCCCTTCCACTACGCTTGAAGTGCGAAATTGTGTGTGTTTAAGTAGAATTTATAAATTGGATAAGCGAGCTTTTAATGCGATTTGAAGAAATCATTTATAAAAACCCGTGAATGAATTTAAAAAGGAATCATCAAGGTCAAATATGCATAAACAACTAATTGGAATCAATATGCATCGATCAAATTTCGAAAACTAAGCGAACAAGGAAAATTGGAAAAAGACAATAGATTCAGACGTCTGAAAGAAGTGGTTCAGACATCTGAATCTGGAAATTAATATGTTTTCCAGAACAGAATTTAGACATCTGAACCCAAACTTTCAGACGTCTGAAATAGGCTGTAACATCCCACCCTTTTGGACGATTTAAATCGACAATAAACCACACATGTCAACTAAAATCATTCAAAAGGTAAGACTGTTAATGGGGTAAATAAGAAAATAATAGAAAAGAAGGAAAGATAAAACACAGAATCTCACAGCGGAATGACAAAATATAAAAATCATATAAACAGTTCATGAAGCTGTTTTACAAATAACATTTGATTACACCTTTGCAATACAAATCAGAGTTATACATACAGTAGAAATAAATAAATAATGCAGCGGAACACATGATGTAGTGGAATAATTAATAATAAATAATAGACTCGTCTCCGTCTTCATCCTCCAAAATATAATGGTCTTCAATACACTAAAAAAGCTCAGACTGACCCGAGCGTAATAAAAAGACAAAACACTCAAGTCAGGACTAAAAGATCTTATGTAAGTCAAATCAAAATAAGTAGAATGAAAATATTACTATAATGGATTCAGAGATGTATAACAGGAATTTCATCTCCTATCAAGTGTACAATGTGGATTTAATTATTTAAAAGATTTCAAACGATTCAAAAATACCAATCTTAATGATTTTAATTAAAATAGATCCGAATTTTTAAATTTAAAACTTAAATCTTTCAAATAATTCAATTCTAATAAATAATCCAAATTAAAGAAATTACACGGTTATATGTCATTTCAACCAGTATCCAAATCAAAATTTCCAAATCAATGGAAATCGCTCGAGTTATCATTTCAATCCATAGTGGTAACAAAGATATATACATAAATAAACATCCAATCATCCAAAATGACAACCAATAACATCCATCACAATCCAACATCCAAATCAGCCAATAAATCACAACAATCAATTGATTATCATTATCAGGTGTATAACTTGCAATTTATATTCATTATTAAATAAATGGCAAATTCAATTCAATATAAATTCAAATTTAACTTAAATGACAATCTAATAGTACCAAAAGCAATTAATAAATTTCTAATCACATTATAAATTTAATTTAACTAGCATAAGATAATCTAGTATTCGTGAGTGGGTCAAAACACTCACCTTTGATATTTAGAACGCAAAAATCCAAACAAAGATGCCTTTTCCAATAGTCTCCAAACTCAGCCAAACCTATTTTATGTTATTAGGAATTCCAACACGAGTCCAAGGGAAGAAACTACGCATGTATCAAAGCTCGTATGAGGAAGATATTCAGGTTATAAGGATATAAAATAAAATTAAAATACATACATAAAATAAGAAACTTTAATAACTCACGTTTTCAAATTTTATGTACCCAAAACAAAGGCAAGAAGTGGAAAGCCAAAACCATTAAGGCTAATTCTCATTGTTCAATTTTTTTGAAGGCTTTTTGCAAAAGAAGGCAAGGCGATGAGGAAAGGTACGGATGTGGTTAAGGAAGAAATGGATGCTCACACTTTTTATTCTTTTCTTTTTCTAAACATAGCTTCAGTAAAATGAATTAGCAGCAATTAAGTAGAGGTATAAAGCTATGTTGACATTGAGACTTTGAGGGAAACAAATAGAGGTCTGATGTTTGAAAAATAAGAAATTTCTAGGGAAAAGAATGATATATGATATAAAACAAAAGAAGAAAGGGAAGTGACAAATGAAATATGTATGGAAGGGACAAATAAAACAAAACTGTATGATCTAAGTAGATGCTTTGGGAAATAAATAAACAAAACGGAAGAATAAGAAAGGATATAAATTCACGTTTCAATTACATCAAAGAATTGCAATAAAACCAAATGTGGAGATGGTGGCAGGTGTATCGAATAATAAGGAAATGAAGGGACCATTTAGGATTTAGTTAATTGCATGATCCACTCAATTAAATATATTATCACTGAATATACCCTTTTTCACACTCGTTTACACATAATTAACATATAGTAAATAAATTTGAATACAATAACCAGTGTAAGTTACAAAAAATAAAAGATGATCTAGAACTCAAATTCAAGTTTTTTTTTTCTTTCAAAATAATGTTTTTCTCATAGGGGAATTGCACAACCTAAAAAGTCAATTAAATTTAAACTTCAAGATTAATGTTAAAATCACTTATATACAGCCTCAAATGTATACTTAATGACTGTAAAATATTGTTTTAAAATTCATTTTTTTCTTCTTTATATAGAATTATTTTTACCTTAAAAATGAAAATGTTTGTTTTATTTTCATTAAAATGTTCTTTTTATTTTTTTACAATAATGTATGTTTCTTTCATTAAATGCAAAAATTAATATTAATGTTTCTTTTTTTTAAAATTGAAAGATCCCAAATCGACATAATTGTAATTAATTTCAAAATTACACTTATAACGGATTATAACAAACGTATATTTCTTTCATTAAACGCCATTAATTTCAAATAAATTCTCTTTCCTTTTTATTAGAAGATTCCAAGTCAAATTAACGGCAATAAATTCATTAATTAATTTAAATTCCAACATATACTTTTTCTTAATCTTATTATTCAATCAATTATCATATTATACATATACTTAATGTTGGTTTACCATTTCATTACCTCAATCTTCTATATTTATCACTTTAGTTCATATTAACTGTAGTAGGTAATTAGATTAACTGCAATTGATTTTCAATTTAATTTAAATGGATTAAATAAATAGGCGATGAATGACAAATGTTACCTTTTACTTACTTAATCGCATTTACAAGATTATTATTAATAACAAATGCTATGACTACTTACACAATCCTGATTATACTCAATTTTCCATTAATTTCATATAATTTCCCCTTTTATATAACATTTAATTCATTTCCTTATTTCAACTTATCATCAAATAACGTTACAATTATTTTAATCACTAACATACAATTACAACATTAAACCCAACATTAAATTTCCTTAATTCAATTAATTACCCATTCAATATTAAAACGATAAATTAATGAGAAAATAGTTAATACAATCGTTTATAATAATAAGTCATACCCCTTATCTTATTGTTTACAACCAAGGGTTATAATTTGCTTACCCAAAAAGGTTTTATATTCAATATTAACCTATTTCAATTAATTACATACAAGTTCACCATCTACATCATTTAATTTATTTCATTATTTACAATCATAACCAAGTCAACCTACAATGTATTTCAATTAGTTTGAAATTACTTTAAATATTTATCATTAGCGTTCAGACAACACCACTGATTTCATATTCAATATTAGCCAATTCTAATTGATTACATATAATTTCAACATTCAATGTATTTCCTTATTTTTTGTTATAACTAATTATAACCTTAAAGTCACTTCAATTAATTGGAAATTAAATTAAAATAGTTAGCAAATACCTTATATTAACATTACTAACATTACATTCTAGTTATTCTTCTCCTTGTAACATCAATTTTTTTTTATTTCAATATAAAATTTATAAAATATTATTTAATTAATATTTTAATAATCGAAAATTACGGGTCGTTACACTCTCCCCTACTCAAAACTTTTCGTCCTCGAAAAGAGAAAAGGAGGAAATTTGGAAAAGGAGAAAATAAGGAATCATTATATTTTATTCAATGTATTCAATTTATAAACAATTAATTTTCATAACTAATTAATTTAAATATAATATACAATTAATTACAAGTAATTCTTCATATTCAAGTCTACCAAAGTTTGAAAATATTTCACTTTTCACAAAATTTCTAAGTCTAAAATTTACGAAAAATTTCGGCAGAGTCTCCTTTGTACGGAGAGGTCGTGGAGAAATAATAATATCTATAATCATCATATATATATATCATACTAAAAAAAAAAACATCCCAAACCATGGGAAACAATATAATATTGCTAGAAACCTATAATCCAAAAATATAGCTATTAGTCGAGAAAAGAACGCTTAATTTGTGAAACCAAAAGCAGTAGCTATTATTTCCATAAACTTGTACTTCACTTGTAAAATCCAAAGAAGTTAATAATGCGTGAAAAGAGATATATTTAAGTTGCTTCAATTAATAACAAACAAATCAACACAATATAATAATAGTCACATGCAAACAAACAACATGACCATCATATGTAACGAAGGAATCAATCATTTGTCCATAGCAACCAAACTGATGATTTGTTCAGGTACAGACATTTTTAGTCGTACAAGATGATAAATAGACTATTAAGTGTACCCTATGCTCAATAGCCTTAGATAAATACTTGATATATTATCTATACATCCTTAGAGAGTTAGAAGTATCCTTTCCTATCATCTCAAAAGCCAAAATAACCAATAATTTCAACACAATATTTAAGTTTATTCAATTGGTTTCTTTTTTTTACATCATTACTATTCTTTTTTCTCTCATATAACGTCCTTTTCTTTTTCTTACATGTACATATATAAATTATTTCACAATATTAACTTACATACATAACATTTCTTGTTCATCAAAATTCATATTTAGAAATAATTTCATTGAACACTTCCATTACTTAAGTTTTACCTGTATAATATTCTATTACATATTCTATTAACATTTCAACTTATTAAACATTTTTGGTAAATATATGTGTTTTAAGAATGTAATTGGGTGTTATACAAGTTTATTTTATTCATGTTAGTTAACAAAATATTCAATGATTACATATTCTAAATTTTTATATCATTTGATTTACAAGTTACAAATTTCTAATTTCTTATATATTTTATTCGTAAAATTCCATTCTTATTTATTTATTTAATTATTATTTATATAAAGGCCAATCACTTACATAATTTGTTTTCCATTAAAGATTTAAGCCATTAATGAATCATTTCACAAAATATTACTTAAGCTTCTACAGCCTTACTTAATTTTATACCTTAATTTAGTTATTGAATAAAAATTTAAGTTTTTGGTGTTCGCCCTTGAAGAGAAAAGAAATACTTCAGTATATCTAAAAATTCAATTAAAACATTTAACCTCATTCACTTAGTAGGAATATAAGATAAATTTAAAACATCTTTATAGCATTATGCAAGGACTTTCCCAAAGTTAAAACAATGTTAGAAATTTGTATCAAAAATTTATATTAAAACATTATGATAAGATTTTAAAAATAAAGTTCCTTAAATCTGATAATTTATTAGACTCAATATTCCAAAATAAGTATAAACTCTAGATTATTAAAGTGAAACTAATAGCATACTCAAATCTTGCACTAAATATCTAAACAAAAGTAAAAAAATTCATAGATTCATGATTAATTTTACACACTTGGTTTAAAATGAATATTCAAATCATGGGAAAAACATTTATCATGGTTTAATACAAAATTCAAATAGTAACTAAACCTATAAATTTACTACTAGTACTTCGAAATCAAGTAATTATTTAAAACCATATTTCCAAAATTGAGATTCTAATTTATTTTCCAAGTATATTTAAAACTTCGCAAATCATTTTTTCCATTTATATAATATATCTTCAAATTATACATTCAAAGAAACTTACAAAAAAATTTACGAAAAAAAATTCATTTGAAAACTTCATTTGCAAATCAATCATCTTTAATGTTTTAATACTTTACAAAAAAAAATTCTATAAATTTTCTTGCTTCATTTATTAATACCATTTCAGTAATTTTAAATAACATCTTTTTAAATATATGTAAATTATTTGAAAATAATTACTTACATCATTATTTATATTTAAAAAGAAGCTATTGAAAACCTTAAATCCATTACGTTTAAATTTTATTAGTTTTAAATCTCAAAATACTTTTAAATATCATTAATAAATCAATAATCATTAACTTTAAAATGTTTTATTTAATTAATAACTTCTGACAATATTTAGAACACTAATAATTTACTACTAAACCATGTTGTACATAAATAAACAATATTTAAACATTTTAAATTATTTAGAAAGGAAAAATGATCAAAATATCTTTTAAATAATACTTTATCAAAATACTTTTATAACTCGATGTTTTAACAGGTTTATCCTTGTTCTTGCAGACTCTGGCCATGCATTGATCAGACGCATGGTTAGAATTCTCCAAGTACTTAGCAGACCTGTTTCAACCCCCAATGAAAATACTTAAAATCATTGAAAATGGATATGGAAAGTACATTACCCCATGGATTACAGTTACGCAATGGTTATGCCGCTATCCCAGCGGAATCAATTGTAGTTGTAGGAATCTCACCCCTTGATTTACGCTATCCAATAATATCAAATGAATATAATAAGTGACCCACCAAAGGGATCCGATAATGACCCACCAAAGGGATCCGATAATGACCGACCAAAGGGATCCGATAAATGACCCACCAAAGGGATCCAACAAATGACCCACAAAAGAGGTCCGATGGAAGGTACTTCCCATATCATTTATTTCAAAATATATCATACCATATATAGTCACCATTCAGAATCATAGCTTCAAATATCGCACTTATATAAATTCCATCATATATAAGATTTCATTTTCAGATAGAGTATTTTCCAAAATCAATAGTCTCAAATATATCAAATCATTCTTATATAAATTCCGTTATATATAATATTTATCTCTTCAGATCAAAAACCTTCCAAAATCAACATTTTTAAAAATCACCTTATACTTATATAAAGTCTGTCTTATGCAAGAATAAAAAAATTTGCATATCAATTATGCTGCATGAAGATCCATATGGAATTGAATATTTTTGCTTTGTAAAAGGTTTTGAATTTAGAATAGTTCTTTTTTTATATATCTACAATCATTTTGTGAAATAGTTTGGTATATAAAATGGTTGTGGAAAATATTTTGTCAATAAATAGTTTGGAAAATAGTTTGAAAATAAAATAGTTTGTAAAATAGTTTGTATAAGAAAAATTAAAGAAAATAGTTTGTATAAGGAAAATAAAAGAAAGTAGTTTGAAAAATGGTTTTAAATTAATAGTAGTTTTTCATAAAAGAAAATCCCAATTTAAATTACAAAGATATCCAACCCAACAACTTTCAATTTCAATGCCAAAGCATATCAATAATATTAGAACATAAGATGTACACATGTCATCATTTCGCAACATTACATTCGATCGTTCGCTCGATCACACAAGTTCGCTTTCGAACTAGTATTGTCCATTCAACTTCCCTAATGCGGACTTCGATATGGTTTCTTGACTAGAAACCATCATTCTCCTTGCATAGCCATATACTATGATAGAGAACTCTAGAATCAAACCAAAAATCCATATCAATATTCACCATCAAGAATCGAATGAAAAATTCTAATGCGAAATGGTGTAATTCACCTCAAACTTACGTACTCAAATCCGGATCAAATTAATTATGCGAATAAAATAATATACGCACAACTTACGTATTTATTTCAATTTGATTCATCACAATTATACTTCAACTAGATTCATTATTAATCTCATTGATTAATGAAAGTATCATTTCATACTTTAATGTTTGTTTCACATAATTTCTCCATTTAACATATAACATTAATTTATTCATTCTCATAATATTGCTTATATTTCTCTTCAATTTAAATTACATTCATTCCACATGTAATATTTCTCTTTTAATATTACATTTGTTACCAAATCATTTCATAAGGAATTTTCTTAAGTTTATAACCAAATTATAAAAACATAATTCCCTTTTATAAGACATTGTTCAGGTTTAAAGTTATCACAACTTTATTTATAACCATTTATTATAATATCCATTTATTTCATAACAATTTACAAGTCATGGTTTTATTTATAATCAATTCACATTAAATTCGTACTAATTCAGAAGGTTTTGATTATCCAAAATATCCAAATATTTTGTTTTTCAATAGTTGAACTACGGTCAAAAACAACAAAATTCACAACAACAATAATTAGCCAATGCTTTTAAACTGATAAAACGCAACTAATCAACAATAAATGATAATAACTAAATATTACCATTTCATAAATCAAACACATTACAAATAACTATATTAGTTATAAAAATTTAATCCTCTGCATATCATATAATATAAGGAAAAAAAATTCATTTCAAAACTTATATAAAACACTTTTATAAAACTAACAAATACACGCTCTCATATATGCACTTAGACAACTTATTCTAGGGTATTACCATCCTATCTCTAATGAGTTAACCCCAACAGGCTAAGGTATGTCTAAACCAAAGCTCTGATACCAACTGTAACATCCCACCCTTTTGGACGATTTAAATCGACAATAAACCACACATGTCAACTAAAATCATTCAAAAGGTAAGACTGTTAATGGGGTAAATAAGAAAATAATAAAAAAGAAGGAAAGATAAAACACAGAATCTCACAGCGGAATGACAAAATATAAAAATCAAATAAACAGTTCATGAAGCTGTTTTACAAATAACATTTGGCTACACCTTTACAATACAAATCAGAGTTATACATACAGTAGAAATAAATAAATAATGCAGCGGAACACATGATGTAGTGGAATAATTAATAATAAATAATAGACTCGTCTCCGTCTTCATCCTCCAAAATATAATGGTCTTCAATACACTAAAAAAGCTCAGACTGACCCGAGCGTAATAAAAAGACAAAACACTCGAGTCAGGACTAAAAGATCTTAAGTAAGTCAAATCAAAATAAGTAGAATAGAAATATTACTATAATGGATTCAGAGATGTATAACAGGAATTTCATCTCCTATCAAGTGTACAATGTGGATTTAATTATTTAAAAGATTTCAAACGATTCAAAAATACCAATTTTAATCATTTTAATTAAAATAGATCCGAATTTTTAAATTTAAAACTTAAATCTTTCAAATAATTCAATTCTAATAAATAATCCAAATTAAAGAAATTACACGGTTATATGTCATTTCAACCAGTATCCAAATCAAAATTTCCAAATCAATGGAAATCGCTCGAGTTATCATTTCAATCCATAGTGGTAACAAAGATATATACATAAATAAACATCCAATCATCCAAAATGACAACCAATAACATCCATCACAATCCAACATCCAAATCAGCCAATAAATCACAACAATCAATTGATTATCATTATCAGGTGTATAACTTGCAATTTATATTCATTATTAAATAAATGGCAAATTCAATTCAATATAAATTCAAATTTAACTTAAATGACAATCTAATAGTACCAAAAGCAATTAATAAATTTCTAATCACATTATAAATTTAATTTAACTAGCATAAGATAATCTAGTATTCGTGAGCGGGTCAAAACACTCACCTTTGATATTTAGAACGCAAAAATCCAAACAAAGATGCCTTTTCCAATAGTTTCCAAACTTAGCCAAACCTATTTATGTTATTAGGAATTCCAACACGAGCCCAAGGGAAGAAACTACGCATGTATCAAAGCTCGTATGAGGAAGATATTCGGGTTATAAGGATATAAAATAAAATTAAAATACATACATATTTAATTCTTAAAATATGAAAATTTAATAACTCACGTTTTCAAATTTGATGTACCCAAAACAAAGGCAAAAAGTGGAAAGCCAAAACCATTAAGGCTAATTCTCATTGTTCAATTTTTTTGAAGGCTTTTTGCAAAAGAAGGCAAGGCGATGAGGAAAGGTACAGATGTGGTTAAGGAAGAAATGGATGCTCACACTTTTTATTCTTTTCTTTTTCTAAACATAGCTTCAGTAAAATGAATTGGCAGCAATTAAGTAGAGGTATAAAGCTATGTTGACATTGAGACTTTGAGGGAAACAAATAGAGGTCTTATGTTTAAAAAATAAGAAATTTCTAGGGAAAAGAATGATATATGATATAAAACAAAAGAAGAAAGGGAAGTGACAAATGAAATATGTATGGAAGGGACAAATAAAACGAAACTGTATGATCTAAGTAGATGCTTTGGGAAATAAATAAACAAAATGGAAGAATAAGAAAGGATATAAATTCACGTTTCACCTACGTCAAAGAATTGCAATAAAACCAAATGTGGAAATTGTGGTAGGTGTATTGAATAATAAGGAAATGAAGGGACCACTTAGGATCTAGTTAATTGCATGATCGACTCAATTAAATATATTATCACTGAATATACCCTTTTTCACACTCGTTTACACATAATTAACATATAGTAAATAAATTTGAATACAATAACCAGTGTAACGTTACAAAAAATAAAAGATGATCTAGAACTCAAATTCAAGTTTTTTTTTTCTTTCAAAATAATGTTCTTCTCATAGGGGAATTGCACAACCTAAAAAGTCAATTAAATTTAAACTTCAAGATTAGTGTTAAAATCACTTATATACAGCCTCAAATGTATACTTAATGACTGTAAAATATTGTTTTAAAATTCATTTTTTTCTTCTTTATATAGAATTATTTTTACCTTAAAAATGAAAATGTTCGTTTTATTTTCATTTAAATGTTCTTTTTATTTTTTTACAATAATGTATGTTTCTTTCGTTAAATGCAAAAATTAATATTAGTGTTTCTTTTTTTTAAAATTGAAAGATCCCAAATCGACATAATTGTAATTAATTTCAAAATTACACTTATAACGGATTATAACAAACGTACATTTCTTTCATTAAACGCCATTAATTTCAAATAAATTCTCTTTCCTTTTTATTAGAAGATTCCAAGTCAAATTAACGGCAATAAATTCATTAATTAATTTAAATTCCAACATATACTTATTTTGTTTTTTAATCTTATTATTCAATCAATTATCATATTATATATATACTTAACGTTGGTTTACCATTTCATTACCTCAATCTTCTATATTTATCAATTTAGTTCATATTAACTGTAGTAAGTAATTAGATTAACTGCAATTGATTTTCAATTTAATTTCAGTGGATTAAATAAATAGGTGATGAATGACAAATGTTACCTTTTACTTACTTAATCGCATTTACAAAATTATTATTAACAACAAATGCTATGACTACTTACACAATCTTGATTATACTCAATTTTCCATTAATTTCATATAATTTCCCCTTTTATATAACATTTAATTCATTTCCTTACTTCAACTTATCATCAAATAACGTTACAATTATTTTAATCACTAACATACAATTCCAACATTAAACCCAACATTCAATTTCCTTAATTCAATTAATTACCCATTCAATATTAAAACGATAAATTAATGAGAAAATAGTTAATACAATCATTTATAATAATAATTCATACCCCTTATCTTATTCTTTACAACCAAGGGTTATAATTTGCTTACCCAAAAAGGTTTTATATTCAATATTAACCTATTTCAATTAAGTACATACAAGTTCACCATCTACATCATTTAATTTATTTCATTATTTACAATCATAACCAAGTCAACCTACAATGTATTTCAATTAGTTTGAAATTACTTCAAATATTTATCAGTAGCATTCAGAAAACACCACTAATTTCATATTCAATATTAGCCAATTCTAATTGATTACATATAATTTCAACGTTCAATGTATTTCCTTATTTTTAGTTATAACTAATTATAACCTTAAAGTCACTTCAATTAATTGGAAATTAGATTAAAATAGTTAGCAATTACCTTATATTAACATTACTAACATTACATTCTAGTTATTCTTCTCCTTGTAACATCAATTTTTTTTTAGTTTTATTTCAATATAAAATTTATAAAATATTATTTAATTAATATTTTAATAATCGAAAATTATGGGTCGTTACACTAGCATTATTTTGCCTATTTCCTTTCTGGTTGAAATTTAGCACTTTCAGACGTCTGGAATATAAATTCAGGCGTCTGAATCTGGGGATAAGAAACTTCCCCAGAACAATATTCAGACGTCTGAAAATAGGGTTTCAGACGTCTGAAACCTGATGGTCAGGTATTTCCTGAACCTAGGCCATCTATGGCCAAACAAATCGAAAGCAATCGGATGCGTGTTGATTATAGGCTTACGTCAAACAACTACCCAACCTCAACGACACACCCAAACACTCCGAACAACATAAACATCAACCATATAAGGATTTTCATAGATTTGGCTTCAAAAATCATAATTTGGCAATTTCACCTAATCAACCCAAATCAAAAGCAAATGGAAATGAACAAGTGTTAGGAATCCATACCTAACATCAATGATATCAAAAGAAGTAGATGTGAGTTTAAAACTCACCTTTAACCCAAAAACAAAGAAGAAGGAGTTCAATTTGCAAGGAGAAGACCAACCAATCTCCACTTCAACTCAACTAGCTTCAATCTAAGATCAAAACAAATATTTTCCTAAGTTTAGGTTTAGGAATCTTTAAGATTGAAGAGAGAAAGAGATGGAGAAGATGAAGAGGAGGCTTACCGATGGCTTCTCTTTAGTTAGCTAGCGGGTTGAACCCAAACCCATAACCCAATAGAAAAAGTAGCAAAATCCAACTTACTCCAAACATATCAAAGCTTATACTCAAAAAGATCGCAAACGACGTTTTGAACTCAATGGAAGTGGTCTTGAGACCCAATTCGACCGTTTGCAGAAAGTAACTTTTCGGACTATAATCCGACAAATGACATTATATTTAAATAAAATATTTAAATATACAACCGATAAATATGCAGGTTGTTACAAAAAATATTTTAGCTACCACACAAATTGAATCGTTTTATTAACAGATCTATCTCTATAAATCATTATTTTAAAGCTAAGCTAGTAAGTGAAAATATGCATATGTATTTTAACTCCTTATATATATTTACATTAAATTAAAAAAACAACTTAAAATTAAAAACTGCTTAACCATTTAAGATTTTATTTACCGTAAATAATTTCTATATGTATATATATAAATCAATTATTTACGAACTTACTACTATATATTATTAATTTATTTGTTTATTTATTTTTGTAAACAGTATGTACAGATGTATATGCAGACTTTATTTAATTAAATAAAGCAAAAATAAGGTAGTTATACCTCACTGCCGACGCCTCCACCATCGTAGATCCAAAATCCAACAACCTGACTTCGACGAACTCCCCAGAACCGAGTCGCAACCATCTCGACCAAAACCCTAAATCGCCCTAATCGAATCCTAGCCCAAACCCCCAAATTCGATTTGAGCAACCGCTTTCAACTGTCACCACATTAACGCCCTGAGCCATCGATCACCACCTATAAGCAATCGTAAACTCCACTACAACCGCTTTGATCTGTCGCCTCCTCCCTCGGACACGCAACCCCGCCCGCAGTTTACTCGCCAACAGCAAGTCGCACCATCGCGATACTTCATGAGTCCTAGATCGCCGCCCCCAATTCGCGACTCGAATTTCAACCAGTCGCCTCTGCCCTAATTGAAGTCGACGACGAAACCCGAAACCCAAGACGCAACCTTCACCTAAATTGGTGAACCATGCCGCGCGACTTCCTTTTTTTATATTAAACAGCTTCGGCCATCATTATTATTTTTTATAAGAATTCGATTTCGATTTCTGTCGTAGGCTTATAGAGGAAGACGAAGATAAAATATGGATTTGGAAATGGCTTCTTGAGTACGCGTTGATTATTAAATAATTAATTATTGAAAATATCTCGTTGCATAACGTGAAATCCCGAATCCCGAATCAGACATGCCGACAGACGTTTATAAGGTTTTACCCGTGTTCCGAACACAATGGAACATGTTTCGAAAGCTAATTTAATTGTATGTGGAAGTTAGCTTTATAAATCGATTTAAAATATTAAATTATCTATTTAAATTTCAACGCGTTTCTCTCCCGTACGAGCAAACGGTATATCCAAACGCTACGAAAATTGAAACTCGAGAATAACTAACTATTACAGATCTAATAGAACTAGTTCCGTCGAATTCCGAGACTGTGCATCGGAAGGCTATTTTTAAATTTAATTCAAACGATATATTTTCAAAACTTAACAAAACATTTCCAAATTCGATTTCAACACTTTCACTACCTTCAATGCTATCAATATAAATTTTATAATCCTTCAAATTATTTTTAAAAGGCTTAAAACTCTATATTCAACATTTTACCCAATTTCAAATTATATAATTCAATGATTTAATTATCAAGTAAATATTAGTATTTGGAATTCAAGTTAAAGTAAACCTTTAAATATTTTAAAATCAATTAACTATTCCAATTTAAATTGTTAAAAATTCTGGGTCGTCACAGTTACTTTGTTGTAATGCTCGGGTCAGACCGAGTATTACAAATTCTCAGGTTAGGACGTTCTGGAGCTCAGGAGACAAGCTAGATGGCAGGGGCGTATTGATTATTTCCGATGCGGAGTAAAGATTGTCTAGACTGGATTTAGGGACAAGTTATTATAACTGTCCGGTTTATTTGTGAATGATTATACTCTGATATATTGTAGGTAAATTGACATTTACAGCTTTCTTTATGTATATGCTTCTATTTGTATATTATATTTTGTTCCACTTTGGTTGTAAGATTTTGTACTTTTGTTTTTTGTTTCTTCTTCTACCTCTTTTTCTTCTTAACCCTAACAGTCTGGGATTTCTGGCACTCGATTGCTCGGCACTCTATACAATGAACGTATTAGTGTCGGTTTTTGAGGTTGAAAATTTCGGGTTGTTGCATTTGGTATTAGACTGAAGGTTAAACGAGAACCTTGGCTCTAGTGGGGATTACTCATTTGAATAGGGTCAGTAGTACTCTAGAAATAGTTGAGTGTATTATATATGAAGGCATACTTGTTACTTTCTTATATAAAGATTTTAAAACGGTTTTAAAAATGAATGATTTTTATATAAGCTTATATTTTGATATATAAAGCAATAATTTTTCTACTTATTATATATAATAAGATAATTGGTTGTTGATTATTGAAACTCAATAAGATCATAAGAATTAAATGATAATTTATATAACCCAATAGAATTTGGGTAAGAATAAATTTGAAAATAAGTTAAGATAGATTGAAAACCCGAATTTAAATCTAAGAAAATTCACAAAAATTTTCAGAATGTTGAAATAAGTTACCCTGATTTTATTTTCCAATAATTATAAGATAAAATATAGTGAGTTAATTTCCAGATATGATGATCTTGGTTATTGTCATAAAATGTTGTTGTGTCTAAATAAAGGGATGTTTATTTTCTAAAAATAAATAATGACAAAGCAGAATGGAATGTTTTAAGGAAGTAATAATTTATATAAGTATGACTTACAAATTGAAAGAGAATTTAAATTGGAAAATTTTAAATCTAAGACCCAAACAAATTTTGCAATTGTTTCAAAGTGTAAATAATAATAATAAATAGTATTATTCATAATATATTTGAATGAAGGAGTCTTGTTTTAAACAAGAGTTGTTTTAAAATTTTTAAAGGAATTTGTTTTGAATTAAAAACCAAGAATGGTTGAAACTTGAAAGTACGACTTGGTGAGCAAATAAAATAAACATGTTTATATATGTGGGATATACATAATATCAAAATTGATTTGAAATAAATACTAAGTGTTGAATTCTAAATTCCCTTGAGAATGAGATGTAAAAACCCAAGGAGAAATAAGTTTTTGAGCTTATAAGCGGGAGTTATATTGATGGGAGAATTTAAATTTGAAATGGAAAATTTAAATTTGGTAGGGCTGAATTGATAAATTGAATTGTAATTTAACTCTAGACACGTTAATAAGTTTGGACTTATAATCTGAAATGGGATATTTGTAACGACCCAGAAATATTAGTAATTAAAATTTGAATATTAAATTTATTTTAAATATTAATAAGTGAAATTTATAAGTCAAATAAATTTAATTTGAATTATTGAATTTAATTGGATTTTTAAATCGATAATTTAATATGTTAAATTATGGAAATAATTGAAAATTGGGTTAAATATGATTGAAAATGATTTGTAAAATTTTATTTTATCATATTGAAGTTAGAATGATATTTTAGAACTTTTAAAATCGAATTAAAAGTTAATTTGTGAAAATTGAATACTTTAATATTAAAATCGACTAGTGAAAATAGTCAATTTTTGAACAGTCTCAGAATTGAACGAAACCAATTCCATTGGGTCCGTAGTAGTTAGTTATTACGGGATTTCAATTTTCGTGTCAATCGGAGTTATCGTTTGATCGTGGCAGCTCGAAACGCATCGAATTATTTTTATTATTAATTTGGCGAGTTAAAATAGCCATTTTTCAAAAAGTCTCGGATTTCGACGAAACCAGTTTCATCGGATCCGTAATGTGATATTATTGTAAGGTTTCAAATTTCGTGTCAATTGGATTTACCGTTTGTCCGGTACAAATTAAAACGCCTAGAAAATCGATTAAATCGGTTTAATTTAAATTGAACGTTTATTGCCATAACTCGCACAGATGTCCGAATTAGCTTTCGAAACCTGTTCCATTGTGTCCGGAACGCGGGGTAAACCCTAGAAACGCTGGTTACGGTGCGTAAATCGGAGTTCGGGATTTCCGGATGAATAGTGTTCGATTTTTTCCTATAAATAGCCCTTAACCCTTTAGAAATAATTTTTTTTTTTTTACAAAACCCTAATCAACAAACGCAGCCGCCACCCGTCAAACGAACGGCCAGAAACTTCATGCTTTCTTCCTCGATTATCTCTCGATCCATTCACTTTCGAGCTTCGTGTTCAACTACAAACTCGTAGAGGACGTCAAGATCTATCATATCAACGGTCAAGATCGCGAATAGCTTCACGAATCAGCGGCAAAGTAGGCTCGAAGACCTGCAGTTGCGCACGCATTTCGAGCGTGAGGGGGTGGCCGAGTTTGGAGAGGTTTGGGCCGAGCATGGAGTGGGAGGTGCTCTTCGATTTGGCGCTTTCTGATCAAGTTATCGTCAACAGTGTTTATTTGATTATGGATATTTTGATATTCGTTGATTATCATATACGATATGTGATATCGTTGTTGTCGTGATTGACTATTTGATATGTAGCATCATTGGACCAAGTTTTGGAATTTTAAAATAATTTATAAAGTGATTTTTGAAAATATACTATATGTTTGGAATTTGATCTATTTTAAATAAATAAACGTTATAATTTTTAAAAAGTTATAAAAATTATGATTTTTGAGAAATATAGTTAAAAACTGATTTTTGAGAATATGATGCTAATGATTTTATAAAATAGTTTAATCGGGATTTTAGAATTTATTGTGAAAAGTTTAAATATAGGATTTATAAAATTTAATTATTTTATGAATCAAAATGGTGAAATAATAAAGGAGATTAAAGACGTTTTAAAGAATAATATAAATTGATTTATATTAAGAGATTTATAAATGGATATTTATAAATTGAAATATTGACATTATAAAACGAGTTTTTATAAGTGTTTGAATGAAGTGAAAATGAATTTTGTAAATGAATGGAATTCATAAAATTATAAATGGTGAAGTTATAAATGAAAGTTATAAATAGTAAGATTTATAAATTTTGTGAAATTATTAAAGAATATATTTGGATGAATAATTGAATCTTATAAGTTATAAGATTTATAATTATGAAGTTCAAAGGAACGATTTTGCAAACAAATAAATTATAAGTATTTCACTTATAATATGAACCTTTGTTTTATAATCGAGTTATAAATCGAATAGCTTAATAAAGGAACTTATAAAAGGAAGTTGTTATAAAATAAATAGAAATGGAATTTATAAACGTTGTTTTATAAATTCGCAAACGACTTATTTTGATAAGTTAATTGTTGAAACCTATTAATGGAGTTATATTCACGTTTTTAACTGTGAATAATCCTTTAAAATAAAATGTATAAAAGGGATGAAAATTGTTAACGTAAGTTTATTCACGTTTTTGAATAGTGAATAATAGGTTAAACAAAATTGTTTTGAATGAGATGTTTAAATTGAATTAAAACGATCTAACGATGATTTAAATATGTTAAGATTCGAAACCATAGATTTCAACATTTATTGTTGAAATAGACGTTCTCGAGAAATAAAAGGAAATAGTGGACTATAACACTGTTGTTATAGTAAATGATTTCCGAAAGGAAATGTTTTGTATAGTATTGGGATTTATATATCTATTTTTAATTTCGAATCCCTATACTAGTGATTTTTGAGTCGTCGTAACGATGTTTTACACAACATTCGTTTTGGCCCAAATAAATATGTTTGAAAGAATGATTTCCTTAAAGAATGAAATATATACTTAATCTCGATTTAAGTGTATTGAATATTTTCTAAGTGTCGAAAATAAATAAAATCTGTGAATTACTTATGAATAAATAAGTATGGAAATGTTTTCCAATATAAAGTGAATATTAGAGAATTTATCTTTTTGAAGATAAATTGAAAATGAATAATTGAAATCATATATTCATAGATATTTTGAAATATAAATTCAATATGGAATTTATAAATGAAATTGGAAATTGGGTTTAAAAATAAATGTTGATTTATTTTTAAAGTGTGAAAATAATATATCTTGTGAAGATATTTTGGAAAATAAATAATTTGGAAAATTATTTGGAATCTGGTGATGTGTGCATATCAATTGATAGTTCAATAACCGACTATCAATATTTCCCTTTGAATGGGTATTTGATGTGATTTGTTTGATTGTGAATGCCACACTTATTTTTGAATAAGCGCTCACTATTCGGGTTAACCGGGAAAGGACCATGGGGTCGTATAACCCATTCCGAATATGTGATACGTCGTTATGAATTGCATTTGAAGACCGGTGTTGAAGACCGGATCTTTTTGAAAGCGAAAGGACAACTCGTCGATTGTCTTTGCACCGAGTAGCTACGGTATAGAGACTCCCTATGTGATGGGAAGTCCGTACGTGATTAGAGATTATCCGGATTGCAAGGACTTCTTTGTCAGTGCCTTCGGTTTTGTTCGAGCCCAGAACAGACTTGTATGGATTGTATGTCTGACATTTCAAATTGAGATATAAAGCCGATTTCACTCAAATATATTTCTGTTGGTGGCGGAGAATTTATTCTTTTAGCTTAACACCCTTCTCTGAGACGTACGAGCTCAGAGGTTATGTAGTTGAATGTTATCAGCGATATATTCCCAATTTGGTAATGTGACATGCTGAGTGTTGCTGTAAATGATCATTGTGTTGATTATTTGTGATAGGATCGTTTATTTGATCGTCTATCCTGGTGATCATTTCTATGATCATTTGTTGACCCAAAGCATGGCTTTTGTATAAAGTATGTTTTTGTGGACGTGACTTCGTCGAGCCTCACAAACCGGTAATGGTCGAAACAGGAATTGTGCGGCAAGGTTTTCAGGGATAACTTCCCTAGGGTATGACCATTCCTTCTGGAAAAGGGTAGTATCATGGTATGGAGCCCAGATACTTACTCATGTTGAAACACTTATTATTATGGTGTGATGTTGGTTAGAGAGCGCTCTCGTTTAAAGGTCCCAAAGGACCGGGGGTGGCATATCTGAGGGTTTGTAATATTCCTTGGGAAAAGGGATTCCCGGCTTTGTTTAGCAGAGAACGGTGGTTCTCGGGGCGTCCATCCAGAGGCGTTTCCATGTGGCAATGGGAAGTTCCTTGGCCTGACCATTTGTTGGAAATCCAAAGAAACAATACGAAACTTGTACGGTTTTAGTTGTAGAACCTGCCATCTAATATGGTAGCTATTAGTAGGCATAATATAATGGTACCTATGCTGGCTAAGATTTATATTCTACTTTCGAAATAAATTTTCCCTACACTATGCACTAATAATAATATCAAATGTTCTTTTAAATACGTATCAAGCATCTTTGACTATCATAAGGAGAAATCTCCTCCAAGTCTGCGTTTGCATTGTGTGTGTGGCGGGAGGTCTTATGGTAGTCTCATTTTTAAAAGCATTGCGAATTGACTTTAAAAATATTCCTCTATTTTGATTTTAAAGATAAATAAACTGTTTTGAGTTCTCACACCAGTCACATGACTGACTCGGAGTTTATTGTTTTCCTTCCTAAACTCTGGGTGCCCACCAATTTCCACACGGGCAGTCAAGAGTTAGGTTTATCAGGATATTCTGGATATTCTGGAGTTGCTGGAGGCAAGCTGGATGGCATGGCGTATTACTAGTTTATATAGTATTTCTTTTTCCGCTGTTTGTTGTTGTTGTTGTACACTCTGATGATATGATGTAATGAAATGTAAAGTAATAACTGATATAGTTCTTTGTTTAAAGATTATTCATTTATGATTATATGTTGTTCCGCTGCGAATTGTGAGATTCTGATATTGTTGTGTTGTGTTGTGTTCCGTTCTATTTTCTATTTTCCATCCTCTCTGTTTTCTTTTCTCTATATTTTCTACTCTTATCTCTTCTTCTCTCTCTTTTCTTTTTTTTTAAAAAAAAAACCCTAACTATTCGGTTTTTCGGTAACGAAAAATCGAATACGTTACATTTGGTATCAGAGCTTATGGTTAAGCGACAACCATGGTTCTGTTGGGTATTACTCATTAGAGATAGAGTCAGTAGTGCTCTAGATTGAGTTTGAGTGTAATAATAGCTATGAGAGCGTATTTGTTAGTGAATATAAAATTGTTTTATATTGTGATGGTTGGTTTATTGAGTGGCGTATGAACTTTCGTCAGCGTGGTCCGCAAGACTATGCCGAAGGGGTTTCTAAACACTTGAATAGAACAATTCGGCACAATATTGATTTTAAATTGGGTAAATGGAATAATTTTACCTTGAGTATATTTTGTATATGAAGAAATAATTTTTCAGAATTATTAAAGTGTATATAAGATGATTGTTTGGTTGTTTGAATAATCTAAATTAAAGAATAATTGTATAAGTAAAGAATTATAAGAATTAAATTATAATTAAAGTGATTTACAATTGTGAAATAAACTTATATATATAAGAAGTGAAACTATATGAATATATTTATGAATATGAGTTGTAATAAAAATGAACTTGAGTTATGAAATGAAATTCAACTTTTGTAATTGAATTGAATTAATGAATTGAATGTTAATCAATTGAATGTAAATTAAGTTGATATGAAATAATGAATATAAATGTTAATTCATTAAAATCTAATGTTATTGGAAGTTGAATAATTGAATAAAAATCAATTTAATTAAACCAATTGTAAGCAAAGGAAATTTGGTTGTAATTAATATACATTGATTGTTATATGGTTGTTAGTTGATTGATTGTATATAATTCGTTAAGTGTTAATGAAATTGAAAGCTAAAGTGATTAAAATCCAATTTGAAGTTAAGTAAATCTTAAATAAAAATTGAATTTGATTTGGAAGTGAACCAACTTGAATATGAATTAATGAATATTAACTAATTGAAAAATGAATGTTAGTAAACATCCACTGTTAATGAATCATATGTGATTAAATTGAAAAACCAATTCATTGAATATGAATGAGAATATGAATGAATATTTATTGGTTATGAATGCTAGTTGGTTGATGTTTGCATTGGTTGTTTGTTTGCATTTGCTATGTTGACATATATAGTTATTATGTTGCTATATGTTGTATATCGATACTATTGTCCATATGCATGTTCTCATGTTGTTTGTTGAGTGTTTAGTAGGTGCGGATCGCGTTTGCTTCGCATTTGGAGCTCGCTTTCGCGCTATATTAGCCGTATATGCTCGCTAATAAAATATAAGGTACATATCTCGGATTAAATATCGTACTTTTACACTTTTTCCCTTCGGGATGCCTCATTACTTGATGAGATGTATATTTGTGATATATATACTATCATTTTTTTTTCGGATCGAGCCGCGCAAAGGAGACTATGGTGAATTTTTCCGGAAATTTAAGGCGTTAGAAAATTTTGAGAAAATTGGGAAAATTTTGAAAACTTTAACTTTGATTTGGAATTGAAAGTTAAACAATAGTAGTTTGGTTTGGAAAGGTAACTAAGTATGATTCGAAAACTTAGTAAAGATTTATAAGAAGTTTAACTATGAATTTTGGAAAATTAATAGATTCTGTAACTTTTCTTACTTAATAATTTCGAGGACGAAATTCTTTTAAGGGGGGAAGATTGTAACGACCCAGAATTTTTAGTAATTACAATTTGAATATTTAATTTACTTTAAATATTAATAAGTGAAATTTATAAGTCAAATAAATTTAATTTGAATTATTGAATTTAATTGGATTTTTAAATCGATAATTTAATATGTTAAATTATGGAAATAATTGAAAATTGGGTTAAATATGATTGAAAATGATTTGTAAAATTTTATTTTATCATATTGAAGTTAGAATGATATTTTAAAACTTTTAAAATCGAATTAAAAGTTAATTTTTGAAAATTGAATATTTTAATATTAAAATCGACTAGTGAAAATAGTCAATTTTTGAACAGTCTCAGAATTGAACGAAACCAGTTCCATTGGATCCGTAATAGTTAGTTATTACCGGATTTCAATTTTCGTGTCAATCGGAGCTATCGTTTGATCGTGGCAGCTCGAAACGCATCGAATTATTTTTATTATTAATTTGGCGAGTTAAAATAGCCATTTTTCAAAAAGTCTCGGATTTCGACGAAACCAGTTTCATCGGATCCGTAATGTGATATTATTGTAAGGTTTCAAATTTCGTGTCAATTGGATTTACCGTTTGTCCGGTACAAATTAAAACGCCTAGAAAATCGATTAAATCGGTTTAATTTAAATTGAACGTTTATTGCCATAATTCACACAGATGTCCGAATTAGCTTTCGAAACCTGTTCCATTGTGTCCGGAACGCGGGGTAAACCCTAGAAACGCTGGTTACGGCGCGTAAATCGGAGTTCGGGATTTCTGGATGAATAGTGTTCGATTTTTTCCTATAAATAGCCCTTAACCCTTTAGAAATAAAATTTTTTTTTTTACAAAACCCTAATCAACAAATGCAGCCGCCACCCGTCAAACGAACGGCCAGAAACTTCATGCTTTCTTCCTCGATTATCTCTCGATCCATTCACTTTCGAGCTTCGTGTTCAACTACAAACTCGTAGAGGACGTCAAGATCTATCATATCAACGGTCAAGATCGCGAATAGCTTCACGAATCAGCGGCAAAGTAGGCTCGAAGACCTGCAGTTGCACACGCATTTCGAGCGTGAGGGGGTGGCCGAGTTTGGAGAGGTTTGGGCCGAGCATGGAGTGGGAGGTGCTCTTCGATTTGGCGCTTCCTGATCAAGTTATCGTCGAGCGTGGAGGAGGCAAGAATTAACCCTAATTTAGGTATTGGGTTCGGCTATTACCTGTAGCCAAACGCGTGAACGAAGAGAGGGAGAAGGGGGGGCTGCGCACGGATCTGAAGGGAGAAAGTGGATGGATGGCTTAGATGAATTTAGGTTTGAAATTAATTTAAAAGTTGTAAATTTAGTTATATAAAAATCTTGTAACTTCATAAATCCATAACTTTTTCATACGAGGTCGAAAACGCGCGAAACCAGTTGCGTTGGAATCGTATCGACGAGCACTACACGATGGAATTGGATTGGAGTCGTTTGGAGTTAGTGAGAATTTTGGGTAAAATTAAACGTCCGTTAAATTTTATTCGAAATAAATCGCTAAAACGAAATTAAAATCAAGGTGAGAACTTCTCACTCAATCGAATCAGTTTCGATTTTATTTTAAATAGTTAAATTTAAAATATTTGAATGCATGTTTGAATGTTGATTGATATCTATTGATTGTTAAAATAGACATTATACGCCGTTAGTAAGCGGATGTTATTTATTAAAAACATATACCGCGAATATTTCATAAACAGTGAAATTTGTATTATATATAATAGCAATATATATATATTGGCATATGTATATATTGGAGTTATTGATTTCCCGCATTTTTTGTTTAGCGGATGAGACCCTATTGCGCCGTTATTAAGCGGATAATATTTTAAATCCCATGTACCGCGATAATTTCGTACTGAAGCGAAATTGGTATTGTGCTAATGTTTGTGGATGCAGGAAAACAGGTTGGAGCGATCCAACTGGATTCCTCAACAGTGTTTATTTGATTATGGATATTTTGATATTCGTTGATTATCATATACGATATGTGATATCGTTGTTGTCGTGATTGACTATTTGATATCTAGCATCATTGGACCAAGTTTTGGAATTTTAAAATAATTTATGAAGTGATTTTTGAAAATATACTATATGTTTGGAATTTGATCTATTTTAAATAAATAAACGTTATAATTTTTAAAAAGTTATAAAAATTATGATTTTTGAGAAATATAGTTAAAAACTGATTTTTGATAATATGATGCTAATGATTTTATAAAATAGTTTAATCGGGATTTTAGAATTTATTGTGAAAAGTTTAAATATAGGATTTATATAATTTAATTATTTTATGAATCAAAATGGTGAAATAATAAAGGAGATTAAAGACGTTTTAAAGAATAATATAAATTGATTTATATTAAGAGATTTATAAATGGATATTTATAAATTGAAATATTGACATTATAAAACGAGTTTTTATAAGTGTTTGAATGAAGTGAAAATGAATTTTGTAAATGAATGGAATTCATAAAATAATAAATGGTGAAGTTATAAATGAAATTTATAAATAGTAAGATTTATAAATTTTGTGAAATTATTAAAGAATATATTTGGATGAATAATTGAATCTTATAAGTTATAAGATTTATAATTATAAAGTTCAAAGGAACGATTTTGCAAACAAATAAATTATAACTATTTCACTTATAATATGAACCTTTGTTTTATAATCGAGTTATAAATCGAATAGCTTAATAAAGGAACATATAAAAGGAAGTTGTTATAAAATAAATAGAAATGGAATTTATAAACGTTGTTTTATAAATTCGCAAACGACTTATTTTGATAAGTTAATTGTTGAAACCTATTAATGGAGTTATATTCACGTTTTTAACTGTGAATAATCCTTTAAAATAAAATGTATAAAAGGGATGAAAATTGTTAACGTAAGTTTATTCACGTTTTTGAATAGTGAATAATAGGATAAAGAAAATTGTTTTGAATGAGATGTTTAAATTGAATTAAAACGATCTAACGATGATTTAAATATGTTAAGATTCGAAACCATAGATTTCAACTTTTATTGTTGAAATAGACGTTCTCGAGAAATAAAAGGAAATAGTGGACTATAACACTGTTGTTATAGTAAATGATTTCCGAAAGGAAATGTTTTGTATAGTATTGGGATTTATATATCTATTTTTAATTTCGAATCCCTATACTAGTGATTTTTGAGTCGTCGTAACGATGTTTTACACAACATTCGTTTTGGCCCAAATAAATATGTTTGAAAGAATGATTTCCTTAAAGAATGAAATATATACTTAATCTCGATTTAAGTGTATTGAATATTTTCTAAGTGTCGAAAATAAATAAAATCTGTGAATTACTTATGAATAAATAAGTATGGAAATGTTTTCCAATATAAAGTGAATATTAGAGAATTTATCTTTTTGAAGATAAATTGAAAATGAATAATTGAAATCATATATTCATAGATATTTTGAAATATAAATTCAATATGGAATTTATAAATGAAATTGGAAATTGGGTTTAAAAATAAATGTTGATTTATTTTTAAAGTGTGAAAATAATATATCTTGTGAAGATATTTTGGAAAATAAATAATTTGGAAAACTATTTGGAATCTGGTGATGTGTGCATATCAATTGATAATTCAATAACCGACTATCAATATTTCCCTTTGAATGGGTATTTGATGTGATTTGTTTGATTGTGAATGCCACACTTATTTTTGAATAAGCGCTCACTATTCGGGTTAACCGGGAAAGGACCATGGGGTCGTATAACCCATTCCGAATATGTGATACGTCGTTATGAATTGCATTTGAAGACCGGTGTTGAAGACCGGATCTTTTTGAAAGTGAAAGGACAACTCGTCGATTGTCTTTGCACCGAGTAGCTACGGTATAGAGACTCCCTATGTGATGGGAAGTCCGGACGTGATTAGAGATTATCCGGATTGCAAGGACTTCTTTGTAAGTGCCTTCGGTTTTGTTCGAGCCCGGAACAGACTTGTATGTATTGTATGTCTGACATTACAAATTGAGATATAAAGCCGATTTCATTCAAATATATTTCTGTTGGTGGCGGAGAATTTATTCTTTTAGCTTAACACCCTTCTCTGAGACGTACGAGCTCAGAGGTTATGTAGTTGAATGTTATCAGCGATATATTCCCAATTTGGTAATGTGACATGCTGAGTGTTGCTGTAAATGATCATTGTGTTGATTATTTGTGATAGGATCGTTTATTTGATCGTCTATCCTGGTGATCATTTCTATGATCATTTGTTGACCCAAAGCATGGCTTTTGTATAAAGTATGTTTTTGTGGACGTGACTTCGTCGAGCCTCACAAACCGGTAATGGTCGAAACAGGAATTGTGCGGCAAGGTTTTCAGGGATAACTTCCCTAGGGTATGACCATTCCTTCTGGAAAAGGGTAGTATCATGGTATGGAGCCCAGATACTTACTCATGTTGAAACACTTATTATTATGGTGTGATGTTGGTTAGAGAGCGCTCTCGTTTAAAGGTCCAAAAGGACCGGGGGTGGCATATCTGAGGGTTTGTAATATTCCTTGGGAAAAGGGATTCCCGGCTTTGTTTAGCAGAGAACGGTGGTTCTCGGGGCGTCCGTCCAGAGGCGTTTCCATGTGGCAATGGGAAGTTCCTTGGCCTGACCATTTGTTGGAAATCCAAAGAAACAATACGAAACTTGTACGGTTTTAGTTGTAGAACCTGCCATCTAATATGGTAGCTATTAGTAGGCATAATATAATGGTTCCTATGCTGGCTAAGATTTATATTCTACTTTCAAAATAAATTTTCCCTATACTATGCACTAATAATAATATCAAATGTTCTTTTAAATACGTATCAAGCATCTTTGACTATCATAAGGAGAAATCTCCTCCAATTCTGCGTTTGCATTGTGTGTGTGGCGGGAGGTCTTATGGTAGTCTCATTTTTAAAAGCATTGCGAATTGACTTTAAAAATATTCCTCTGTTTTGATTTTAAAGATAAATAAACTGTTTTGAGTTCTCACACCAGTCACATGACTGACTCGGAGTTTATTGTTTTCCTTCCTAAACTCTGGGTGCCCACCAATTTCCACACGGGCAGTCAAGAGTTAGGTTTATCAGGATATTCTGGATATTCTGGAGTTGCTGGAGGCAAGCTGGATAGCATGGCATATTACTAGTTTATATAGTATTTCTTTTTCCGCTGTTTGTTGTTGTTGTTGTACACTCTGATGATATGATGTAATGAAATGTAAAGTAATAACTGATATAGTTCTTTGTTTAAAGATTATTCATTTATGATTATATGTTGTTCCGCTGCGAATTGTGAGATTCTGATATTGTTGTGTTGTGTTCTGTTCCATTCTATTTTCTATTTTCCATCCTCTCTGTTTTTATTTCTCTATATTTTCTATTCTTATCTCTTCTTCTCTCTCTTTTCTTTTTAAAAAAAAAAAACCCTAACTATTCGGTTTTTCGGCAACGAAAAATCGAAAACGTTACAATATTTCAAGATAAAATTGAGAGTTAACTTAGGAGAAGTTAAATAAGTTTAGAATGAACAACCTAAATTGGAAATTTCTATGTGAAATTTGAAGATTTAACTCAGGGAGCTTTGTGTGATCTCAAAACAGGTTTGAGTTTTGGAAATTGGTAAGGAATGTTATTGATTGGTGTTTTAGATAATTTGGATGTTTATTGCTTTGACATATCCTGCTATCATCCTATTGTTATGGACAGTGTATATATATACATATACATATATATATATATATATGTATATATATATATATATAATTGTGAATTGGATTATTATGAATGAATTAAGAAGTGGGTTGAAATGATATACATCCATTGTTGAAATTAAATGGAAATAAAACTTTAATTTGAAATTATTTGAATGATTTTGATTTTAAAAGATAAATATTGAACATATGAAAATGGAACCACTTTTAGATATTAACAATGAATTTATCAACCAGAATTGTTTAAGAATTGGGAGTTAAAAATTTGGAGTATAATTGGGTAATCAATTGAATTTCAGAAATTGATCTGATTAAAAAGATATAACTCTCACTTGAACCCAGAAATAAGTTTATGTAGAAGTAAGGTAATTTAAAATGAAATTTTGAATTTGGACTCAAAATTAAATTGTTTAAAGACTTGGATTGTGAACAAAAGGTTAGGGGTTGATTTGATTTAAGGGATTAAACCAATGTTTTTTAAAATTTAACTCGAATTTATATAATTCGAGATGGTTTAAAATTGAGATTGGAATTGAAATTAGTTCAAATAAAAATTTGATTTGGATTAATTGGAATTGTAATCGAAGTTGAATAAGTTTAAATTCAAATAGGAATTGACTTGAATTTGGGAAAGGAATTGAAGTTAATTCAAATTGAATTGAAGTTGAATCAATTTAAAAGCAAGTGGAAATTGAAAATTATTAGAATGGGATATTAGGAGATTGAAAAGTTTGGCTCTGAATTATTTTTCAATAAACTATTTTAATATAAACTGTCTAAAATCCATTTCCTAAAGTATTTAGATTTATTTGATCTCTCCAAGCTATTTACTATACAAACATTCTTTTTAAAAAAATTTAAACTATCTTATACTTACTATTCAACCATTTTACAACTGTTTTGCGACTATCTAACTATTCTACAGCTATTTTACAGGAAATAACTATTTTATAACCACTAACTATTTAACTATTTTACAACGAATTACTATTTTACAACTACTTATCTATTTTAAACTTTTCATGCTATTTTCAAAATTTAAGCTTGTGAGAGTACAAAATATTGGATTTAAACATCAATTGAGATGATAATTGAAGTGATAACCCAAATGGAAATTGAAGCAATTGTGAAGCGAAAGCGAAACCAGATATTGAAGTAAAAAATTAATTTTGAAATGAAAAGTATATTTTGAGAAATATATGATGAATAAGAGTGGAAGTTGGATATCATTATACTGAGATTCACTTTATGAAGAGTAAGTAAGGTGGTAAATAACAAAAAAAGGAAATCAAACTTCAATGTTGATTTGGCATAAATAAAATAATATATATTTGTTATATATGATAAACTTCCCTTGTTGAATCTATATCCCAGAGGAAAAGATCTTTGAAAAATATTTAAAGTATAGAAAGAATTTATATAAGTAAGAAGTGATCCAAAGATTTTTCAAGTTGAAGGAATAAACTTATATATGAATGATTTTATGAGAACGAAATTGGGAAAAAGGTTTTTGGAACCCATTGATTTCGAAAAGTTTTTGATTTTGGAAAAAATCAATTTTGGGAATTTGGAAAGCCAAGTTTGGGAACTATCGATTTTGAGATATTGATTTTGAAGTTTATATGTGAGACATATAAAGAGTATGTTTTGAAAGATACTATATGTATATAGTATAAAATGTTTTGAGAATGCTGTGGCGAAAAGGCGCTCCCATTAGAGTGGAAACTTATAGTAGGAGATCCACGGGGTGGTTCTAAAACTTGAGCCCTAAGGGGGTTCTAAATTTTTATCCCAGAGGATGTCCAGACTAAACTGTAGTTCTGAGGATTGTGGTTGGGGTAGCGAAAGTCGAGGGTGTTGATGCCCAAAGAGACATTGGGGTTATGCTATGGCGGCAGTGTAACTCGTTGTAACTGCAATCTACTGCGTTTCCACAGCGTAAGTCAAGGGGAAGTGCTTGCCTAAATTCTACGTTTGATTTCGCTGTGAGAGCGACATAACATCGGTAGATTGCGATCTATGAGGACGTAGAAGAAGTCATGTGGCAGTGAGTGCGTACAGGCAACATTGGGACTCGACTGATGTAGTCTGCAATCTATGTGGTGAAAGTTTCATTTGGCAATGAAATTGGAGGGCGTTGATGCCTACAGTTACATGGATTTTGCCGTGATGGCAACATAACCCTGGGTGTAGCTGCGATCTGTGGCGCTTCCATAGTGTAATCGAGGGGTGTGGATGCCTACTATTTTCTATGGTTTCGCCGGGATGGCGACGTAATCATTGGGCTAACTGCGACCATGGAAGGGGTTATGATTTTCAGAGCATTCTCTCAAAAATGTTTTTTACACTCTTGCAAAAATGTTTTTCAAGTATTTTTACTGGGTTTTGGAAACGAGTTTACTGAGTACTTATAGATTTTCAGTCCTGCGTCTGATCAACATATGACGGAATTTCTATGAGAACAAGGACGGACTTGTTGAGACATCGAGTTATAAAAAGTATTTTTATAAAAGCTATTTTGGGTTATATTATATAGATTTATTTTAAAAATTTAGAATAAAAAAGGTTTAAAATGTCTAAAGAATAAATTTAACTGATAATCAACAGTAGAATTAAACTTCTTTATTTGTTCCTTTTCGAGGATGAAAAGATCTAAAGGGGGAGGAATGTGACGATCTGGGTTTTCCGACGTCCGTTAATTGAGTAATTAACTGATTTAAATCAAGGAATGTTGAATTTATTAGTAAGACAAACAAAATTTTGATAATGGAAATATCTGAACAAATATAAATTAATTTGAAAACCATAACAAATGTTGAATTATAAATCTCTGGAAATGATAAATTTTATAGTAAATTAATAAATATATAAATCGATATGTATAAGCTTTGTAGTATATATGAGTATATATGCCCTATAGAATAAAATGTAGGAAATTTTATAAAAATGTGGATATATATAATATCAGAAATACACATAAGTAAAATTGGGACCACCCAGGATTTTGGCGAAATTTAATTTAACGATCTTCTAATTAGAATTGGCAAACTTATCTTTTCAAACAAATAAAAATATGCTTTCTAATTACTATTGTTCACATATAGATTGTGAACATGAAATATGATTTGAATCTAATGTAAATTTCTTAAAATTTATTTCTGTTTAAACTTTACATTTTAAACACTATATATATATATATATATTTGGGTGGTTATCAATTAAAATATTAATAACGTAAGTTAAAATTTATATAAGAATAAATAAAAGGTTTATAATATTTCTTTGAGTTACATGAAATAAATAATAAGAAAATATAAAATATATACAAATGGACATTTGTAGGCTTAAGAAGACATATGTATACATGTGGCAAATTTGTTCTTTAAAATAGATTTCTTCATCAGAAGAAAGAGAAAAAATGATTAAAAGAAGAAAACAACTAGGTGCTGTATCTAACATTTAAACATACATCTCAATTCCCTTCTTTCTTCTTTCATTTTCTTTCAAAACCAAAAAGAGAAAACTAAATCAAATTCAAGCTTTCAACTAAGCAAAGCAAGTTCAACTCAAGTAGATCAAGCTTGCAGTCTCAAATCTAGTGCAGTTTCCAGATTTCAAAAATATGGTTTTTTTGTTCAAGTTTAAGGTGAGTAAACTTTTATTTCTAAAAAAACTAAATCTTCTTTATAATGATGTGCATGTCATAACTAATGATAAAATTGATAAGAAAATGTCTTGCATGGATAAAATGGATGTATTGCCTGGTATATAAGTATGAAGTTACTGTGTGTATATATGCATATCTGTGTATATAAGTTTTGGTTTTTGTTCTTGTCTAACAGACCCAAAATCACTCAAAATTAAATTTCTCTTCACTCAGTTATTTTTGGGTTATGATCATTAAAGGAAGTATGTATGTATTAACGAATTTCTATTTCTAAAAAATGATCTCAAGTGTAGTTAGTATGTATATTTACCAGAAGAATGAATTTACAGTGGAAAATGAATCATATCAGAAAATAAATTGTTTTAATTACATATTTTACTTATATTATCATATTCGTCTTTGAAATTGGTGAATTTTGGTAGAAATTTTGAAAATTTTAAGTTTGTATTTGAGGAGGAATCGGGGAATGATCGGTATGGGTTCTTTGGCCGATCCACGACGATCAGGGTATGGTGGAAGGTCGGGGTTGTGGCTGTAGGAAGTTCATCGGCTAGGGGTCGTGGTAAAAATAGTGGCATGTTTTTTTGGTCATCGTGGTGGCACGGCGATGACGAAGTAGGATTTTGGGGTTCGTTTGGGTCGAGTTTGTGTTTCTAGCTATTGCGGCGACGAGGCGACATTGGAGTGGTTCGGTGGCAAGAGAAAGGGAAGGTGGATGTCTGGCGAAGGTTCAGACGCAAGGACAAGAGTTCTAGTGGTCGGGAGTAGAGGCGCGAGGTGAAGTAGGCGATTGATTTTTTTCCAGATAGTGATCGATTTGTTTGTATTCTGATGTGATGGGCCGTTTTGGGTTCTGGGTAGCTTGGAGTGTAATTGAGTCGGCGGCGACTCAGGGGTGTTGGCGACGATGTTCGGCACGGCTCTGATGCCGTGTGCACGTGCACGAGATGGCAGGGGTGTCAGTGATATCTGTTGTCTTGTTGTAGTTAATATGGAGGATATGTGAGTGAAATTAAGAGAAGAGAGGGTAAGGGTTTTCGTGGGTTCGGGTTTTGGGATTTGGGCCTGCTACTAAAAATAAACAAAGTTTTTAAAGAAATCTCTAACCAAATCTTTTTTATAAAAGTAAATGCTTTTAAAAACTAACTTTATGATGGCAATAAAGTAATTTAAAACTTTAAATTAACCCAAAACTTAGGTTAATAAATGGTGTAGATAAAATAGTTTAAACTTTAAATCAATAAAGCTTAGAATAGTTATGTTATATGTCCATTATTTAAATTAATTCCTAAAGTTTATTAAAATAAAATAAATAGTGTAATTAGGTAATGTTTAGAGAAAAATAAAAATGTTTTAAACTTTTAATTAATTAAAAGTCTTAAGTAATTATAAATGATTTTTATCAATTAATTCCAAATATTTAATTAAGATAAAATAAATTAAATGGGATTTGTGAGTAATTAATAAATTTTGTTTTTAATTAGATGGTTGTGTGATTAGTTAGGCCGGTGTATGAATGGTTGAAAATGGTTAAGTACATTAGATTGCTTTGCCGTTATTCTGTAGTATGAAGTACCCTGGATTGAACGGTTAAATACAAACGTAAGACGTTGGTGGATTGATATTTTGATGAATTTTAATCGAAAAGCTGACATTCTGAAAGTAAATTATTGTTAAAGACAACTTGTTTTCAGAGATGGCGTTGGATTCGAAGAGGCCGGAATCAGATATAAGCGATATCCAGAACCACTTCATATTAATAAGCACTACAGATCCTTACGGATTGACTATAAAACCTATTAGGTTGGAATTGGTGAGAATTTAGTAAATCGGTCCATTTAAATTAAGTAACGATATTTGGATATTACCTTGAATAATTTAATTGTATAACATATGTTTTGGCTATAGCAAGATAAAACTAGTAGTAATGAACGAGTTACTTGGGTTTTCAAAGAAGCTTTACAACTTTAGTATTCAAGTTATGTGGGTTTACTGATGCTGGTTTCCATTCTGACTCGGGTGTTACTTTATTGCAATGCTCCGGTCAGACCGATATTAAAGGCTTTCAAGTTAGGACGTTCTGTTGCTCAGGAGACGAGCTGGATGGCAGGGACGTATTGATCATTTCCTCTGCGAAGTAAAGATTGCCTAGACTGGATTTAGGGACAAGTTATCATAACTGTACAGTTTATATGTGAATGATTGTACTCTGATATATTGTATGTAAATTGACATTTACAGCTTTCTTTGTGTAAATGCTGCTATTTGTATATTATATTTTGTTCCATTGCGATTGTGAGATTCTGTGCTTTTGTTTTCTGTTTCTTCTTCTACCTCGTTTTCTTCTTAACCCTAACAGTCTGGGACTTCCAGCACTCAATTTCTCGACACTCTGTACAGTGAACGTATTAGTGTCGATTTTCAAGGTCGAAAATTTCAGGTTGTTACACACACATTAATATCTAAATTTATAAATATATCATAGGGTTCATGGTTGTGTAAATGTTGTGGAATCAATTAGAATTAACTTTAATTAACAATTGTACGTTAATTACACATGTTACGGTAAATTTATTTTTCCATTTCATATATGGTTAAAACTTGTAAATTTGTTGCATTAATGTGACCATTACAATAATTAAAAAGTAAAGTAAATCATTTTATAATGCATATATATATATATATATTCATTAACTAATAAAATTGGTTTGAGTAACATAAATAAATAAATAGATTAATTGATTCATTGATTCTTAATTATTTGATCGCACTAATGGAGTGTGCACATATATTAACATAAAACGAATGTTTAATGAAGAATTAAATGATAAATATGTGTATATTTGGGTTTGTTGAAGTGAATTAATAGGAGTATGCTTTGGAATTTGGATCTCAAAGGTTTGTTTATATTATATAAGTGGTATCTTCATTTACTTTGCATTTATTATCACATCCACATTCTCTTTCCTTTCATTTTCAAGTTCTCCGTGTACGTTCCATTTGAGCATCCGTTTAATTATTAGACTACTCATTCGTTTCTTATTAATTAATAATTGGCTCATTCTTTTCATTTGTTTTTCATTTGTTCATTTGCTCCTTTCAAGTGCTTTACCTGAAGTTTTTTTCCTTTTTCTTTTTCCATTTTTTATGTGAACATCCAAATTAATTTTCGTGCCATCTAATTAGCATTTGCTATTCTCCGTTTCTAAAGTTTATTTTGTTCATGCGTTATTATTTCTTGTAGTTTCCTTTCATTAGAAACTCTTGCCTCTAAAGCTTTTTATTAAAGAACAGAAGATTTATTTTTATCTTTATTCATATATTTATTCCTTTACTTTACATCTTTCAATACTACCAGTTTAAGGCAGTTCAGATTCTTACTTTATTTCAATTGCTAGTTTGCTCACATATACTTTATTAGCTTTTCATTTGTTTCCATCTTCATCCCTATGCCTTATTTCATTTTTCAAATCTCATCTTATGTAGCTTCATTCCTCAAAACAAACTTTCATCTCATTTTTTTCTCTCTTTCTCTCTCTCTCTCTTCATTTTCCTCCTTCATTTTTTTTCCTTTTTATTTTTCCTTAAATCTTTTTTTTTCAAAGCTTCCCTTTTCTTATTCTTATTCTTCAAATCCTCTTCTTCTTTTTCAAAGCTTCATTTTCTTTTTAAATACTTCATCTTCTTTAAAAAAAACTCAAACATTCTTTTTTTTCAAATCCTATTCTTCAAATCCAGATTTACACAAACTTCTCTATCTCTTCCAAAACTTTCTAAAAAAAGTAAAAGATTAAGGTAGCAAGGAAACAAATCAAAAGAAGGAAGTAGTAGCGGATCCAAATCCAACTAGAAAAGGGAAATCTATAAAGTGAGTGTTTTAACCCACTCATAACTACTAAACTATCTAATGTTAGTTAAATTTAATTGATGATGTGATTTGGAATTTATTGCTTGATATTTGGTATATTTAAATTGTCAGTGTGACGCCCACCTCTATACCCACTCTAGCCAAGGACACTACGGGGTAATGCTGTCGACTAACGCGGAGAATAAGGCTGTTTAGGAGCGACCATCTGTAGCCTTGCTCTAACAATATATTGAATACATCGACAATTGTCATAAAAGCATATCGACATATCCAATGAATACTTAAAACAAAACCATAGGTGGCTGGAGGATCTATTAGAACAGAATATAACAATTCAAATGTAATATACATCACAGAACAGTAGATCATCATATACACATACATAGATACATAACAGAGTATACAAACTAATACATGTCAAGTGGTATAGCAAAGCACAATATACAGACGAGTCAAAAGAATACATATCAGAGTTACAACAAAAAGAACTACGCAAAAAGCTTTAATAAAAAGGAACAAGCTGAATAGTCCATGCGGAAGCAAAATAGGCTAAGTCCAAAAGCACCTAACCTGAAACATCACAGTCTGACCCGAGTATAAATACACGGTCAGTCTGGCTAAACAAATCGGTTAGATAAACTGAACAACAATAACCTGTAAGGTAACAAAGTATAACAAATATCTCTACAAGAGATAACACAATCATCTAACAAAAGATGAATCATAACAGAACAAGCCTCATCTCATTAGCAATTCAAATAAAAAACGGATATGAATATCCCAAAACAAGCCAAAAAGGCAATAACAAATACCAATGAAGGTAACACAAGTACCACAAGGTAACAATGATATATCGTGTGGCTCAAAAAGACCAACACCGAAGAGCGATACCTAGGGAATATACATAACAACGAAAACTAAAGATTGCTCGAGCTCAGTACTGTATAAACAAGGATCCAAAAGCCCGAAGGCTCCAAACCTAAATACCACTCGAGCGGCTCGCAAAGACCAACTCCGAAAGCGATACAATAAGGCAACAAACCCGAAGGCACAAACCCGAAGGTACAAACCCGAAGGCAACATACCCGAAGGCAACAAACCTGAAGGAGACAGTCCGAAGACACTATCCCAAAGGCAACAAATTGTAGTGTTGAAGGTCCGAAGGCCCAGTACTGGACACCACTAACTGGAAGAATGTGTCACAACTCTCGAAAAGAAATTCGAAAAGTGGTAACGTGAGTCCCATAGCCACTCGTTCGCACTAAACGGTTTACTATCTGTTAGTTAATTTCGCACTCAAAGCAGTACAAAGTTTACCTCATCTCATTGGTAAACCAGACCAAAAGGTCAAAGCAATCAATCGAATAGGTCAGGAATTAATCGGAAAGATAAACGCACGGATTCATGGTCCGTGTTTTACTTAACCATTTAATCTCCTTTCCACTCCACTCGAAATGCGAAATTGTGTGTGTGCGTTTAAATAGAATTTATAAATTAGAGAAGCAAGCTTTTAATACAATTTAAAAGATTATTTTATAAAAACCCGTGGATTGAAATTAAAAAGGAATCATCAAAGTCAAAATAAATGATAACAACAAATAGGATCATCACGAATCGAATCAAATTGGAAATTCAATCCCAAAAGTGCTCGCAAATCCGTACCCTTTGAGTCAACACTATTCTAAACCAATCAACCCAAGTTGTACAGAAACATGAACCATTTGGGTTAAAGAAGAAGAGGTAGAAGAAGTAAATAGAAAACAACAATAGAATCTAACCATCGCAGCGGAATAAAATATAATAGATAATAAATAATCTTTACTCAAAATCGAATATATCTTTTTACATATATTACATCATCAGAGTGCATCAATCAAAGTTCAACATCAATATTCATACAAATGGATACACAACAACTCAACACAGTGGAATATATGTATATAGGAACATGTATGAGAGTACGTATCGTCATCCAGCTCGTCCCCTGAGCTCCACAGCATCATATCCTGTACCCTATAATACTCGGTCTGACTCGAGCAATATAGTTAAATAACACCCGAGTCAGTCTGGAATACCAGCGTGAGTAAATCACACCCAATTGATTATTAAAGTTTCAAAAATCCTTTGAAAACAAAAGCATCTCGTAAGACCACGCCACAAATAAACATGTCGGGTTTTTACCTTACGATAGCTAAAACATTTTGTGACGCCCCACCTCTATACCCACGCTAGCCAAGAACATTACGGTGAATGCTGTCAACTAGCACGGAGAATAAGGCTGTTGAGGAGCGACCATCCGTGTAATTGCTTTGTGCGAGCATCGATATGTCAGATAGTATAACATTCAATTCTTTTCAAGTGGAAATCCGACATGCCGACACAAACTCAAAGCTACTACACAGTGGCTATAATATCTTCGTAAAAAAATATAGAAATAAACATAACATCAATCAGTCACAGATAATTCATATCACAAAGGCAGAAGAAGATATGAATATTACACATAAAAGCGTACATCAGAGTAGTGGTAAGAAGGATCCACAATAACACAAAATAATAGCAACATGTGCTATACAAAAGAATACATCAATGAGTCAATATCTCAAGAGTATACAACAAAAACTACTAATCTAAGTAGTAAGCAAAAGGTCAGAGCAATGGATCCCTGGAGAGAAGTCAAGTCGAAGCACCTGCAACATCTCGGTCTGCCCGAGTATTATTTATAAGAAAATAATAAACGGACCAGTCTAGCTATAAATATCAGATAACATGATATAGAACGAATGATATGGCATAGACATATAATATCCATAATGGCATACTACTATAAGTATGTAGATTATAATCAACAAACGATTAATCAATATCAGAGAATCTTCTCAAAGATCCAAAAAGGGTATCATACCCAAAACTTGTATTCACAACAAGTTAATGACACACGAATTCACCAATACACAAAAATGGATAAATCATATCAATGAAAATCACTAAAATTGGTGAAGCATAAATTCTAGAAATCATCTCAAGAAATCCGGTCAATGACAGACGAATTCACCTATGCACAAAAATTGATAAATCATATCAATAGAAATCACAAAAATAGGTGAAGAAGAAAATTCCAGAATTCGACACACGAAACGCAGAAATCACACAAAATAGGGGGGAGGCCTATCACACGAACGGGAGCATGAAAACTCACCAACAGCTGTAACACATGAACGAGAAGCTATCTCATGGTAGCTAGCCATTAATTTGACACACGAATGGTCCGAAGACCTGACACACGAATGGTCCGAAGACCGTGGGTTTCTACCCCACCAATTTGAGTCGAAACTCCACAAAACGGGGTTTAGTCTCCCTCGCAGACAAAGAGACATCGCACATTGCTAGTCTAAATCACAAAAATGATCATCATGATCATCGAGAAGTGTCAATTACACTAAGCTAGTAAGTATAAAAGTTTAGCTTCATGTCCCTAACCACTTGCTTAACTTAAATATTTACGAACAAACTGTAAATCTTCACTAGAAAATTGTCACAAGAGATTCAATCGAACAAGTCCAAGAATTAACCAACGAAGTAAACGCAAGAGTTTCATACCACTTGTTTTACTAAGTCGTTTAATTAGATTTCTCATACGAGTGAGGTAAAGGTTTGTATATACTAATAGATCGGAAATTGATTTGAGAAATCGAGCTTTGTAATAAAGTAGTGTTGAAATCGTTTTGATGAAAGGGTTTTGATATTTACTACTAGTATAGAAACCTTTATAACTTTTAAAGTGATAAATCACAAAGAAGATTGTAAGAACAATCAATCACTAAAATTCACATTCGAAGACATAAATAAAATCCAAAGAAATCGATAAAGAATCCATCAAAATGGATATTCAAAAATCCCTAAAAAGGAGTCATCAAAGTCATAACAAATGATAACAACACATAGGAAACAACACGAATCGATTAAAGTTGGAAATTCAAATAACTAGGCGAAATAGGCAAAAATGCACCAGGTCGGTTAGCCGGCTACAGAGCTCGGTCGACCGGACCCTGTCCTCAAAATTCCTCGGGAAGCAGGTCGGTCGGCCGAACCCTGTACTCGGTCGACCGAACCTTAACCAGAAAGGTGCTTATGCACTTGGCAGCAGGTCGGTCGGCCGGCTAAAGAGCTCGGTCGACCGGACCTGTTGCCAGTCCCTTCCCAGCCCATCCAAATGAGGTCCAACCTCGACCAAATTGCATTCGCTCGAGCAACGACGCTAAGGGTTTATGCCTATCGACTACCAGACCCTATATGCTCCTCGATGCATCACCAAAAACATGTTCAAACATCAAAGTTAGGATTTTTAACGAATTGAACTCAAAATACCAAAAATTGGAATATTCACCAAATCAATCCAAACCAAAAGCAAATGCACACGAATAAGTGTTAGGAATTCATACCTAACATTCGAAGATAAATATAAGCATAGATGTGAGATAAAAATCTCACCTTTGAACCCAAACGATCGAAAAAGAAGCTTAGAAGCAAAGGAGAATCAACCTCTCTTCAACACAACCCAAATGAGCTTGAATCTATGCTCAAAACAAGAACATTCCCAAAATTAGGTTTAGGAATTTCTGAAATTGGTAAGAGAATGAGTTGGAGAAGAAGAAGAGAAGCTTACCAATGGGTTCTTCTATTAGTTTGGAGCTTGAGTTGATTTGCAAGAGAAAACTAGGGTTTTGGAGTTTTAATTTCCAATCTCTCCCACCATTATTGCCTTAAAACTGAAAAGAGAAGAGAATGAGGGTGAGTGGGAAAGAGTGGCTCAGATTTGAGCATAAGTTAAACATAGGGCTGAGCCCAAAACCAAACCCAAAGTGAAAAGTAGCAAAAATCAACTTTCTCCAAACATATCGAAGCTTATACTCAAAAAGGTCGCAAACGGCATTTTAAACTCAATGGGAGTGGTCCGAGTCCTAATTCGACCGTATGCAAAAAGTAGATTTTCGGACTAAAATCCGACTAACGATAGAATATTTAAATAAAATATTTAAATATAAAATCGATAAATATGCGGGTTGTTACAGACTCCCCTCCTTAAAGAAATTGCATCCTCGCAATGTTTAAGAAGAAGATATATATAGTAACAACCATAAAAGCATATTCAACACAAAAGAAGTTTGAAATAAGAAGTTCACCGCAAAGAGCACGAGAAAGTAAGTCCGGATGTGTTCGCTCGATGTACTCTCTAGATTCCCAAGAACAATCCTTAGGATTTGAAGACCATTGGACTTTAACAAGCGGAACATCTTTATTTCGAAGTCGTTTGACTTCCGAAGCAATAATACGAACATGATGCTGCTCAAAAATTAAATTCGGTGAAACTTCAATCTCTTCCACAACACCGGGCTCAAGAATAGAATCGGAATCTCGAAGGCATTTCTGTAATTGAGAAACGTGAAACACGTCATGAATAGCAGAAAATTGAGCCGGTAATAAAAGGCGATAAGCCATGGAACCAATACGTTCAGCGATAGGAAATGGCCCAATATACCGTGGCGCTAACTTTCCCGATCGACTGAAACGTACAACACCCTTCATAGGTGAAACACGAATAAAAACAAGATCTCCAACAGAAAATTCTAATTTCCTTCTTCGGTCATCGGCATAGGATTTTTGTCTACTCTGGGCTTCTTTCATTCTATGTCGAATAAGGTTAATTTTCTCTGTGGAATCCCGAATAAAATCTGGACCTAAAACCAGCTTCTCACCGGCCTCAAGCCAACAAGAAGGAGATCGGCATGGCCTTCCATAGAGTGCCTTAAAAGGTGCCATACCAATACTAGATTGGAAGCTATTATTATAGGAGAATTCAACAAGTGAAATATGGTCTTCCCAACTTCCACCAAAATCAAGAACACAAGCACGAAGAAGATCTTCAAGAGTTTGATTCACACCCTCGGTTTGTCCATCGGACTGAGGATGATAAGTGGTGCTAAAATTAAGCTTCGTTCCCAAAGCGTTTTGAAGACTCTGCCAAAATCCACTAGTAAACAATGGATCACGATCACTAACTATAGAAGTAGGAACTCCATGCAATTTAACAATTTCTTTAATAAAGAGTTTGGCCAAAAGAGGTTCGGTTCGGTTAGACCGAACGGGAAAAAAATGGGCAGATTTAGTAAGTCTATCAACAATCACCCATAACCTATCATGACCCGAACGAGAACGGGGAAGGCCATCTATAAAATCCATGGAAATATGGTCCCACTTCCAAATTGGAATTTCTAAAGGTTGCAATAACCTACCGGGCCTTTGATGCTCGGCCTTAACGAGTTGGCAAGTCATGCAACACTTAATGAAGTTAGCGATGTCAAGTTTCATTCCCTCCCAATAATAAAGTCGCTTCATATCCGCGTACATTTTACTACTACCGGGATGAATGGTAAATCTAGAATGATGAGAATCTTGTAAAATATCTTTACGAAGATCACCAATATTTGGCACGATAAGTCTACCAAATTTTCGAATGCCGCCACGAGAATCGATATCAAATTCTTTCAATCCTTCAATATCAATTTTATCCCTAATATTTTGGCCAAGAAGAGACATTTCGGGATCTAGCCTTTGAGCTTCAAGAATGCTGTCTAAAAGAGAAGGATGAGCCTCAAGGCTACATAACACAAGTGATGAACATAAATCAGGGACACGGTCTCGAATCTCACAAGAGGATAATATCACGAGATCGTTCCATTCGGATATCATCATAGAAACAACAGCTTGTTGTTTACGGCTAAGAGCATCGGCGACACGATTACCCTTTCCGGGAGTATAAAGAATATCAAGATCATATGGTGCCAGAAATTCGAGCCAATGCTGTTGACGCAAATTAAGTTCCTTTTGAGAGAATAAATACTTCAAAGATTTATGATCGGTATAAAGAACGAATTTCTCTCCCAAAAGATAATGACGCCAAATCCGAAGAGCAAAAACAATAGCCGCGAGCTCTAAATCATGAGTGGCATATCTAGTCTCAACAGGCTTTAATTGCCTAGAAGCATAAGCAATAACACTTTCTTTTTGCATAAGAACGGCACCCAAACCAACGCGACTAGCATCGGTATAAACAACGAAATCTTGATTCCCCTCGGGGATAACGAGAATAGGAGCATCAGAAAGAAGTTCTTTTAATTTCTGAAAAGAAGCTTTACATTTGTCCGACCAAATGTATTTAATACGTTTCTGCGTCAAGCTAGTGAGAGGCACGGCAATCTTAGAAAAGTCCTTGATAAAATGACGGTAATAGCCCGCCAATCCGAGAAAACTACGAACCTCTGTCACACTCTCCGGTCTCTTCCAATCTTGAATCGCTTCAATCTTTGAAGGATCCACGGAAATTCCGGATTCGGAAATAATATGACCGAGAAACTTCACACGAGATTGCCAAAAGTGGCATTTAGAAAACTTTGCCTTTAATTGATTACTCCTAAGAGTTTCCAACACAATCCGAAGATGTTTTTCATGCCCCTCCTCGGTTTTTGAATACACAAGAATATCATCAATAAAGATGAGAACAAATCGATCGAGGAAGTCTTTGAAAACTCTATTCATAAGGTCAACGAAACAAGCTGGAGCATTCGTTAAACCAAATGGCATAACAAGCCATTCATAAGATCCATAACGAGTACGGAACGATGTCAAAGGAATTCTATCCTCTACAATACGAAGCTGATGAAATCCAGTAGCTAAGTCTAATTGCGAAAAGACTCTAGCACCACTAAGTTGATCAAATAGGTCATCAATCCGAGGTAAAGGATATTTATTTTTGATAGTAAGATCATTAAGCTTGCGATAGTCAACGCAAAGCCTAAGTGTACCATCGGATTTCTTCACAAAAATAGCCGAAGCTCTCCAAGGCGAGGAACTAGAGCGAATAAATTGCTTCGTCTCCAATTCGGATAATTGTTTACGCATCTCCTCGTTTTCTTTATTGGATATACAATAAGGAGGGCGAGTGATAGGTTGAGCTCTAGGAATGAGATTAATTCTGAACTCAATTGCTCGCTTAGGTGGTAATCCTAAAACGGGCTCGAATATGTCAGAAAATTCACGAACGACGTGAGTAAGAGAAATAATATCACCCTCATCATCATCGTCGTCATCACGAGGATTTAAAGAATACAAAGATGCGACCAAGCTGGAAACTGAATCTTGAAGATTAATAGAAATCTGCTTAACAGATTGAGGATGTCGAAGATGAATAGTCCGCTCAGGACATAGGATATAAGCTTCATAACGGTTAAGCCAATCCATTCCCAAAATCATTCCAAAGCCTAAATAACGCATGACATGCAAATCGGCTCGGAAAGAAAAATCACACAAAATAATCTCGACATCTTTACACAATAAACTGATTGTTGCGGATCCACCAACCGGATTCGCAATTCTCAAAGAAGTCATTAAACACAAAACATCCAAAGAAAAGGTATCAACAAGTTCTTTTGATATAAAAGAATGGGACGCACCCGTATCAAAAAGAACTCGAATAGGACAATCACGAAATAAAATAATTCCATCCAGAATAGAATGAGAAATACCTTAGCCACGAGATGTGTTGGCAGGGGCTTGAGCAACATTAAGCTTTCCCTCCCTCCTATTTTGAAGTTTGGGACATGCATGCATAAAATGTCCGAGCTTTTGCAATAGCGACAAGTACGAGGCTTTGAACACTTGTTCGCAAAATGGTCTTTCGAACCACAATTATAGCATTTCCCCTGAGTAGAGGAAAAGGTCTTTTCAGCAGGAGTTGCTTGCCTCCCTTTCTTATTGGGATAAGGGCCTTTGAATTTGTTTGGCCTTTTCTTGTTGTTGTTGAAGTTTGGTTTGGAACCCACCACTTCAACATCATTCTCCCTATCCGCCTCTTCAAGACGAAGAGCGATATCAACGAGTTGGTCGAAAGAAACTTCTAATTTTAGAAGTAATGGCTTCTTGATATTTTTGTTTAAGCCATAGACGAACCTCTGGTTCTTCTTTAAAGGGGTGTTGATGTATTCAACCCCATATTTGGAAAGCGAATCGAAGGTGGCGACGTAATCAGTAACGGAGGACTCACCTTGAACAAGGTCTATAAATCGTCGAGCCAATGTCACTTTCTCTGCTTCTGGTAAAAATTTCAACTCGAAGCGTTCTCTGAATTGCTCCCAGGTGAGATCCGCTTCATTAATCTCAGAAATAAGAAGCTCGCACCAGTCCAATGCTCTTTCTCGGAGCATAATAGAGGCCACCTGAACTCGGTGAAGGTCAATAAGATTCATGCGAGAAAAGATTCGATCGCATGACCTTAGCCAAGCCTGTACTTCAATAATAGTTTCGAAACCTCTGAATGGATCCCCACCCAAATTAGTGAAATCGCTGCACAAGCGTGCAAATCCCGACTTTGGGTAAGTAGGTTCCGGGTTAGCTTCAGCTGCTTGAGCATTCGTCACTAAATCAAGAAGCTGTTGAGCAGTCATAAAAACTCCATCTTGGGGTGGAACACTAGATGGTCCAGCTCTGGGGTGGCTTGGTCTAGACATTTCTCTTCTTTAAGAAAGAAAGAAGGAGAAAGTTATTCTCAAAATAAATCTCAAGCAATCTTGATAGATAAAACAAGGAACCATACAAGAAAATAGGATAGGACGGTATGAAGACCCGAATAAAATCCTAAAGCACGACTCCTAAGATGGACTTAGGACGATGATCCTTGTTATAATATTCCATATTGCTCCGAAGTTTGGCTTTGATACCAAGCTGTGATGCCCCACCTCTATACCCACGCTAGCCAAGAACATTACGGTGAATGCTGTCAACTAGCACGGAGAATAAGGCTGTTGAGGAGCGACCATCCGTGTAATTGCTTTGTGCGAGCATCGATATGTCAGATAGTATAACATTCAATTCTTTTCAAGTGGAAATCCGACATGCCGACACAAACTCAAAGCTACTACACAGTGGCTATAATATCTTCGAAAACAAATATAGAAATAAACATAACATCAATCAGTCACAGATAATTCATATCACAAAGGCAGAAGAAGATATGAATATTACACATAAAAGCGTACATCAGAGTAGTGGTAAGAAGGATCCACAATAACACAAAATAATAGCAACATGTGCTATACAAAAGAATACATCAATGAGTCAATATCTCAAGAGTATACAACAAAAACTACTAATCTAAGTAGTAAGCAAAAGGTCAGAGCAATGGATCCCTGGAGAGAAGTCATTTCGAAGCACCTGCAACATCTCGGTCTGCCCGAGTATTATTTATAAGAAAATAATAAACGGACCAGTCTAGCTATAAATATCAGATAACATGATATAGAACGAAAGATATGGCATAGGCATATAATATCCATAATGGCATACTACTATAAGTATGTAAATGATAATCAACAAACGATTAATCAATATCAGAGAATCTTCTCAAAGATCCAAAAAGGGTATCATACCCAAAACTTGTATTCACAACAAGTTAATGACACACGAATTCACCAATACACAAAAATTGATAAATCATATCAATGAAAATCACTAAAATTGGTGAAGCATAAATTCTAGAAATCATCTCAAGAAATCCGGTCAATGACACACGAATTCACCTATGCACAAAAATTGATAAATCATATCAATAGAAATCACAAAAATAGGTGAAGAAGAAAATTCCAAAATTCGACACACAAAACCCAGAAATCACACAAAATAGGGGGGAGGCCTATCACACGAACAGGAGCATGAAAACTCACCAACAGCTGTAACACATGAACGAGAAGCTATCTCATGGTAGCTAGCCATTAATTTGACACACAAATGGTCCGAAGACCTGACTAACGAATGGTCCGAAGACCGTGGGTTGCTACCCCACCAATTTGAGTCGAAACTCCACAAAACGGGGTTTAGTCTCCCTCGCAGACAAAGAGACATCGCACGTTGCTAGTCTAAATCACAAAAATGATCGTCATGATCATCGAGAAGTGTCAATTACACTAAGCTAGTAAGTATAAAAGTTTAGCTTTGTAAAGGCCCGAAAATCCGTACTCCTTTGAGCTGACAATATTCCATAACAATCCAGCCAAAGAGGAACAAACTTACGAGTCTTTAGGGTTAAAGAAAAAGAAAGAGGTAGAAGAAGTGATAGAAGAAGTAAGAAAACAGAACAGAAACAATATCAAAATCTCACAGTCGCAGCGGAACAACATATAATAGATAAATGAATATCTTTAAAAACAAAGCACTATATCAGTTATTACATTACATTATATTACATTACATCACATCATCAGAGTGTACAACAATAAACAGCGGAAAATAAATACTATATACTAGTGATACGTCTCGCCATCCAGCTCGCCTCCTGAGCTCCATAGCACTCCTAAATCCAGAATAACTTGATAACCTAACTCTAGACTGCCCGTGTGGAAATTGGTGGGCACCCAGAGTTTAGAAAGGGAACAATAAACTCCAGGTCAGTCATGGGACTGGTGTGAGAACAAAAAACAGTTTGTCTTTTAAAAACAATCAAGATTTAAATTTCAAAATCGTAATGCTTTTGGAAAATGAAACTGCCATAAGGCCTCCCGCCACACACACAATGCAAGCGCACACTTGGAGGAGATTTCTCCTTATGACAGTTAAAAATGCTTGATACGTGAAAACCATTTGATATTATTATTATAAGTGCACAGTGGAAAAACATTTCGAAAATATAATATTAATCTTAACCAGCATAGGTACCATTCTATTATGCCAGCTATAGCTACCACCTGAGGTGGCAGGTTATAAAATTGAAATCATAAAGGGCGCGTATTGTTTTGTTTGGATTTCCAACAAATGGTCAGGCTAAGGAACTTTCTATTGCCACATGGGAACGCCTCTGGCGGGACGCCCCGAGAACCTACCCGGATCTCTGCCAAACAAGGCCGGCTCCCCCCTTCCCGGGGAATAAAACCTCAGATATGCCTCCCCTGGTCCTTTGGGACCTTTATACGAGGATCTTCTACACCAACAACATCACACAATAATAAATAAAGTGTGTCTACATGAGTAAGTATCTGGGCTCCATACCATGATACTACCCTTTTCCAGAAGGAATGGTCATACCCTAGGAGAGCTACCCCTGAAACCTTGCCGCATCTTTCCTGTTTCGACCATTACCGGTTTGTGAGGCTCGATGAGATTTCGCCCACGCTTTTCACACAGCCATGCTTTGATCACAAATGATCAACAAATGATCATCAATCACATAGCAGCACTTAGCATGCCACACTACCAAATTGAGAGTATATCGCTGATAACCTTCAACTACATAACCTCTGAGCTCGTACGTCTCAGAGAAGGGTGTTAAGCTAAGAGAATAAATTCTCCGCCACCAACAGAAATGTATTTGAAAGAAATCTGCTTTATATCTCAAAATGTAATGTCAGATATACAATCCATACAAGTCTGTTCCGGGTTCGAACAGAACCGAAGGCACTTCCAAAGAAGCCCTTGCAAATCCGGGTATTCACAATCCTGATAAAACTTTCCATCACAAAGGAAATCTCCATACCGTAGCTAACGGTGCAGAGACAATCGATAGGTCATCCTATCGTTTTCACAAATACCCGGTCTTCACCACCGGTCTTCAATGCTATCCATTACGTCGTATCATTATTCGGAATGGGAAATCCGAATAACGAGTGCAATAATTTAAAATAAGTGTAGCATTCAATTTCAACCAATTCACAACAAATACCTATTTAAAGGTCAATATTGATAGTCGTTTATTTAACTATCAATCAATATTCACAACGTCACCCGATTTTAAATAATTTACCCAAATTATTTATTTTTCAAAATATCTTTGCAAGATACATTTTCCACGCTTCAACCATTTGAAAACAAATTTCAAAACATTTTCACCTTTCAATCTTTGAAAACAAATTTCAGATCAATTTCCTTAAATGGAAACACTTCCAAATATTTATCCATTTTAAATTTAAAATGGTTTATTTAAAACAATCAAATAAATCCTTACCGGTTTATTTTAAACTTACGTTGCAAATTCGTAAATTTATTTTCACACTTCAAAAATAAATCAATGTTTATTTTTAAACCAATTTCCCTTTCTTTTATAAATTTCATAGTGAATTTACATTTCCAAAATATCTATGAATATACGATTTTCAAATCGATTTCTAATATTCATTTTCAATTTATCTTTAAAAGATAAAATGTCAAAACATTCACTTCATATTGGAAAAACATTCTCATACTTATTCAAAAAAGTAAGTAATTTACAAATCTATTTATTTTCAACACTTGGAAAATATTCAATATACTTAAATCATAGTTGAGTATAGATTTCATTCTTTAAGGAAAATATTCTCTTAACACATTTATTTGGGTCAAAACGAATGTTGCGTAAAACATCGTTACGACAACCCAAAATCACTAGTATAGGGATTCGAAATTAAGGTACATATATAAATCCCAATACTATATAAAACATTTCTTTTCGGAAATCATTTACTATAACAACAGTGTTATAGTCCACCATTTCCATATTTCTCGAAAACGTCTATTTCTACAATGAATGTTGAAATCTATGGTTTCGATAATTATTAAAATTTAAAACATCTTTAAATCGTTATAATTCTATTTAAAATATTACTTTCCCAAAAACATTTCTTTAATATATTATTCACTGTCCAAAATCGTGAATATATTTCTTTAATAATCTATAAAAATTAACTTATCAAAATAAATCGATTTCGAATTTATAAAACAACGTTTGTAATCTCACATTATATATATTTTATAAAACTTCAACTTATAAAATCGCTTTACTAACC